>CM054377.1:42271250-45192500 GCA_028858755.1 Ara ararauna | reverse complement strand
ATTGATAAAGAATATTTTTTAAAGTAAGAGATGGAAACTACTCCAAAGGTACTACTGCAGCAATACTGAAAAGAATGACTAGAAGAAAAGACAACCAAAATAAATGAATGATAAAAGACACCCAGTGGATTTTACCTAATACTGTATGATAAACAGACCCTTGGATCTAACTTTGATTTTCCCTATTTCGTAATTCAGCTTTCAGCAGTATATTATCATATTTCTATTATAATCCCTTCTGAAATATGCCATTTTGTAGGTCATTTCATTGGAAATATTCTCACTATCTGATGAAACAAGACATCATAACTAGCTGCTAGAAGTGGACATAGGTTTTCTGATACATCATTCCCCAGATGAAAAATGTTTTTTTTGTGAAAAAGAAAGTGCTCATAGAAACATGTTGATTTGCTTTAAAATAAAAATCAAAGAAAAAAACAAAACCAAAGGAAACCACCAAACAAAAAACCCCCAAACTATTGAAGTAAAATATTCTAATAAAATATTTATAAACTAAACTTTTTAATAATAATAACTGATTGAAAGCTTATTTTAATATCTATAAAATTTAAAGTAAACAGTTTTTAAAAAGTATATTCCCCTTTTTTAAACAATATTGTCATCCCATTAAAGGAATTTCCAAATGCCCTTTATATGACTGAGAAATTCCCATTCAGTTTCAGCTGAAACATTACTGAACTTTTTTAATTTTAAGGTAAATGCTAAAGAAATATCAATTTATTACTGTCTTTTTTCCAATATCATGCAACAGTCAAATAAATTCTTAGGAAATCTAGAAACAGTATTGGGAGGTAAGGATTTTTTAGGAGAAGGCTAATGTTAACGAATAGAATTAGAAATTTATGGTATTACTACTATTTCAAAGCAACAAGAAAGTAAAAGTATTAGCGTATCTGTTAATTCTTTGAGCAACAACTTTTAAACTGTTTAGCAAAAGAACAAGTCCGTATATACAGATCTCTGAATTCAAAGATTTGTACATCTGCACTTCAGAAATATATTATGATGTGTCATTTAACAAATACTAATGAGGACAAATTTTCACATTTCAAGACAGTTTTGGTAATTCAAAATGTCTTGCTCAATCTTCAAAACCACAGTAATTGTTTTTACAGTTACTTTAATTGAAAGTACAATAATCACATTAGCAGCAGAAAATAACAGCAAACATGCTTGTTCTGAGGTTAAGAAAACAAGGCACAACATAATCATTCTGAATGTGATCCAGCACTCATGAATTGTTATGTCAAAGAATTCTTATCTGTGTGTTTAATACAGCACATATCAGCACTGAACCAAATGGCAATACAATAGTTTGGGGACTGTATTGTCTCTGGAGAACATAAGGTAATGAGAAACTGTATGAGTAGTTACAAATAGCACAGCGATAAAATATGCCCACAAGGTATTACTTCATCATTATACATGTAAATTTCACCAAATTTAGTAGCATGCACATTAGTAAAAGAAAAGTCACACCTTGTATTTATCTGTGGTGTTACATTCTCCTGTGAGAAGACAGAATCTAGAAGGTCTGCAAATCAGTGACAGCTCTCCAGCCAAATCACACATGGTGAGTGTTCTTTCAAGAACCAGGCATGAAGATTCTTCAGCTTTGCATCCTATTCTGCCCTGATCATTTACAGACAGCTTCTATCCCTCAGAGCACTGCAAGAGTTGCCCCACAAAATTTCTTTCCATCTGGATCTGTGTTGAAGCTGTTTCTTATGCAGATTCTCCCACATCGGGACCATTCAACTCCATTCCCCTTCACTTTTCAACTCCATTTCTCTTCACGATGCTGACAAGGGTCCCTAGCTTTTTTTTTTGTACTGCATGACACTTGCAACAAAATAATGTAACTTTTTTTATTGACTATGATGACAGGCAGTTCTCATTCAGTATAGTATCCCACTAGAATTTCTAGCAAGCCTAGATCAGAACCTCTTGAACTGCTGCCTGTACTCTGTGCTCCAGAAGTTAATGCACTGGTTTTTTACTGCTTTCTCCCCCTGTGTGTTAAGCTTGTGAGGACAACTTTTCCAGCTACTCATCTCTTACCTTAAAAGTATGATCAGTCTATTCCTATTGAATTATCTATCAGTTAGTGATTGAATGATCTCACTCAGCTTCAGACTCAGAGAAGCAGAGACTGTGAAAACTGGTCTAACATGTAAGCTCCATTACTACTTCAATAAACCCCCAGACTCTGAGTGAAAAAAGCATCATAACTGTTGTACCACATTAGCTGAAATCAGGACTTTCACAGAAATTGTGCAACAGAAAATCAGAATTTAAACACTTTTTCATTCAACCCTGACTGAAGAAGAAAATTTATCACTCAATACCAAAGCAAGGTAGATTATTTGACCTTCTGCTCTAAGAAGAACTTCTGAAAGCTGTCCAGTGATCTCTCCCAGGAGACACACTGATCATCCTAAAAGCTACAGCGTAACTTCCACGATTCACAGCTAGCCTCCTTAAAGGGCTTGCCTGTAAATCCTAGTTCCAATGCCCACAAAACTTTCTGGTACTAGGTCTTCTGCACATTTCTGCTGGGAAACAAACCGAAGACCCTGCTGAATTTTTTTGATTGTCCATAAGGTACTGACAGAATATTTGGCTTTGCTGGTGTTATTACCACCTTGATGTGAGGCAGAGAAAAAGAGAGATTTCTGATGTAATACAAACATTTATGACACATTCTGTTTTTCATTTATGAAGAAAAAAAAATCAAATACATCAGTGGGGCTGAGGATTTCCTAGACATGAATAAATGTCTATGGCTTTTATCTGTATTTTCCATAAAAATAATGAAGAATGACATAAAAATGACTAGGTAATAACAACATGAGTATTCAAAGGTTGACAGCATGTGCCTCCATTCCAGCTATGGGTCTAGGTGGAGAGTTGTTCTCACAGAGACCAGCAATGTGTTCCAGTAAAATCTCAAACAGGGTCTCAGGCATATAGTGCAATATTTCTACTTACATTTAACCACCAAAAGCTTGGAAGAATCTCATAACTCAAATATTTATTAGTATAATTTAAAAAAATACTGCTAAGAGCCCTGAAATTCATGCAATACCCATAACTCTATACGTAAAAGAGATGGAAGCAGAGACAAGACAGGATGAAATGGGACACATTAAGAAAAATGAATCTTGATATCCTGAAGAAGGAGACAAGAAAGGCACCTCACTAAATTATCCCTACAGCTATTTTTCAAGTTAAGGTGAAGATGAGCGAGTCAACATACTGGCAAGTATTTTTACCTCAGAATTAATTTAACATAATGAAGGAGCCAAATATGGTATTTTGAAAGGACTATTATCCTTTTAAAAGTAATAAAGTGGCAAGCTCTGTTTTTAAAAAGCCCATGTTCTTATTGTTGCCATTTTGCTTTCTTTCATACCCTGATCAGTACAGATTTTATGAAAAAAAACCAAAAAAACCTAACACATTGAAAATAGGAAGTAAAACTGAATGCTAAAGAGAGCATAACTGAGTAGCTTACTTTATCTAAACTAAATTAAGTATATGATGGGCATAGACGTAAAGAACACAAGATTAAAAGTTAATACATTATTTTTAACACATCTACAATTGAAAAAATCTTGATCTGGGAATGTCTTCCCAGTGGCAAAACACTTTAATGCTATTGTTTTCATGTAAAAACAAAGAAAATTGTACATGAAGCATTAGGCAATTAATCCATTTTCTTAGGAGAAAAGTTCAAATATTAAGATAATACAGAAAAAAAATTAAGTACTCACATGTGATTTCTCAGAAGATTTTGTGGTTATTACCACAGTGTATTGTAAAATTCTATTTCAGATAGCTCTGATTTCTCAGTTATATCTATACAGTCTCTGGCTCCCATCTGCCTGGTATCGACCACAACAACTAAGATCCAGGTGACTGTCTTGTTAAGAGGCAGCTCCAAACATTTCAGAAGCAGCTTTATCCAAAAGACTGAAGTTTTACTGCTGCTCTATCAAGCATCAGTTGATAGAGCAACTATCTGATTGCTCTTTTACTGCTGCTCTATCAAGAAGGTTGCATGCACCAAGCACTATTCTTGTACTTAAGTGATTAAAGAGGAATGGATATTTACTGATGTTGATCTTAAGTCAAAAATATCTGAGATTTGTTTCTTACTGAGCACTTGGTGAAATAGAGAAAAAGATTTTCAAGTTAGAAGAAATGAAAAACTGAATGAAAAATTAAGTGTCAAAGCAAACAAACAATTTTAAAATTTTCCTAGAATGACTTCTTTATCCACAGAAAGAAAGAAGTCTATTACAGAAAAATATCAATTTATTCAATTGGAAATACTTGCACATGGACATGAAGACATTAATTATTTCACTTTTGATAAAACTGGTATCCTTTTAAGACCTAAAAAGGGCCAGAACTAACCAAATAATAGTTTCACTTCTAACACAGAGAAACCCAGCTCTAGTAATACTCACTTCTGAATCTTCCAGTTTTTTCTTTCTAATCTCCTGTAATTCTCCTTATGTTTTTTCTTCCTGATTTAACTTTTTCTCATATTCTGGTAGCTTATCTTTAAGATGATTAAACACCATCTGAACATTTTGTTCCTTAATCACCACACCACTTGACATTCGCCTTCAAAAAAAAAAAAAAGAATTCAATGAAGTAATCAAGATCTTCTACTGTATTATGCTTTAGTCTTAATTTACAGGTTTCATTTTTAATTTTATATTAGTGCCTTCTTGCAAATAATAATACTTCTTATAAAAAACATATATGATGGAGCTTATCATGAATGTTTAGATCACTTCAAGACTGCCTATCAATCCATATCTAATGTGTCTATTGAAATACATAATTCTCATTTTTTTAAAAAACAGCTTGCATGTCTAAAATAACTTTCTAAAGAATGGACTGGTTCACTCACACGTGTGAAGTTTCTACATGAATAAGATATTCTGAGACACAGAATTAGTCCATAACCAGTGTTGTATTTGGTAACCACTGTTTTGTTATTTATCGGGACTGGAAGTGGGAGCTTCACACCGTTTGTGTAATATTTCGTTTCTGGAAGTTAGAGGGGTTCTTTTTGGATGATTTTTAGACTTTAGAGTTCTTTCTTTAGGTGGAAGCTCTAACAGAAGGTTCTCAAGACAAATGCAAAGTTCTCACTAGTGTCTGTTTTAGATCTAGAAGTTGGACAATTTATAAGAAATCTTTTTGATAGAGATGGACTTCATAGCTGTAAAAACAATGACTTATTGGAACTAACTTTCAGTACCACTTTGTGTTGATATTATCCCTTTCTTTGACTATAACATGTCATTGATAGGAAACTACTGACTACTGGCTAAAGAGCTGTGAAAAATGAGATTTTCAGTCGTAGAAACATGTCTTTTATACTTGAAGTTCAGTAAGTTCCATTGTACATTGGGTCCTTCCGAATCATTCTGTTTGAACTGAGACTTGGGCAAAAACATACCTAGCACCATGTACCCAGCTAAAAAAATTACATTGAAAAAAATATTTTTCCCCCCTGTCAAGAATTTCATGGTGTAATCTCTCAGAGATCTTTCAACACCAACAGTACGTAACTGAATGAGATCACAGGAAGGGATCTGTAGTATAATGATGCAAAGATGACTTTTTCACTATTTAGTCATCCTGTAGAATGCAACAATCCAAGCTGCTTTCTCCTTGACATTGCACAGCAGGTTTACCTTTACCCTTGAAGAGTAAGCCTGCTGTGCAATCAGCATATACAGCCCTCCAAGGCTTGCATGGCCTAGAAGGCAGCCTGCATTATCAGTTGAATAGAGCCCTTTGAGACTATTTTCAGGACTCATCAGTCACAGTAACTGTAGGTCCACACTTAAACCAGAAAAAACAGAGTGAGTGGAATCCTCCATTAATTAAGGATGCAACTGACCATGAATGTTATCAGATTTCCAAAAGCAATTCTGATGCCCAAAATTCAATTTGGGAGGCAGACAATTTATCATTAATAACTTCTACAGATATGTTAAAACTACAAGCAGTGATCAGACAAAAATACTTTCAAATATTGATGAAAAGTGCATAACATTTCCTAGAAATAATACCTTAAAATAATAAAGCTATCTTTAGCAATAGTCATAAAGTAGAATTACTAAATTACTTCAGTAAAAATAATAAACTATCCTTTAAAATTCATATACGAGGTAGGTCTTACCGCAAATCAGCAAAAGATTGTTCTATCTTTTCCATCTGTACTTGTTTCGTGTCACATAACTCATGTATTCCTTTAATTTCATGTTTTAAATTTTCCACAGTGTGAGAATTTTCAGCAATCTGACTGGATACAAATGAAAATTTTTCCTAGGATGTAAAAAAAGCCCCACACATAGCATGCTAATTAGGCAGGGTTAGATTTCCAAATTCTGTCATTTAAGCACATGATTATGGGCAACTATTCATGAAATTTTTATATCCAAAGAAAGAGAACTTGTTTTAGAGGGAGCAGGTGAAGCTTTTAGTGCAACTGGAAGAATTTCGTTCCCGTAAGATCATGGTGTTGCACATCCAGCTATAGTTCTCCAACTTATTGCACAACTCTTCTACTATATATCCACAAGCTTTTTGATGGCACTTGTATTTTTGCAGTTGCTTTTTTTTATTGATGCATGCATGTTTGTAGGTCACCATCTTCATAAAACACATTTCCCTTCTTATTTTTGCCTTTATACATAAAAGTCTTGCAAATAAGCACTGACTTTCACAGCAAAAACTTCATTAATGATAGTGAAAAGTAACAATTTTTACATATGATCTAAGTCTAGTCCTATTCATTTCAGTGTATGCAGAGTCAGTGTCTTAACTGGAAGTTTTTTCTGATAGATCATCAAAAATGGTACTTACAAAATATAATACTAGTTTAGGTAGATACCTAGAAAACTGAACTTTCAGGAAGAATCAGTATTTTAATTTGCAATTCTGCAGGTAGAATATGGCTTACTCATTATGTCTGAAAACTGGCATTTTTCATTTAGTTCCCTACAGAGAGAATTGTCCTCTTTTAGATGTCAAACTTTTCATACCACAGTTGTCCTGAACTGCAGACAGCAGAGGATTAAAGCAGAGAATGACTCCTTAACACTTGCCTACTTTCCTCAGCTACAAGTACACAACTCAAAAAACTGCTGAAAACCTTTAAATTAAAAAGGTTTTCACTAAACTTCCTATTCTACAGAATAAAGATTAAATTGCAGTGTCTTTTTCATACCTGCGACTGACAGCTGTGGGACCCAGAAATTATAAAGATGCATGACACAAGCAAACTCTACCTAAAGGAACAACAGTATCTGGTGAACTAAGCTGCAGCTTCCCTACAATGAACAAGAGAAACGTAAAACACTGTAGCACTTCAATAGTAATAAAGAGGTGGGAGTCTTTTATTTGGGTGTTATTTCTAAAGTGGTTTTGCTGCATTAGATTTTGTAACCCATACAAATGGGCTGTAAGCAGCTGTGTAAATGGACTAAATTAAGAGGGAGGAAAATACCTTTTGATTATGCTTATATATACATATATACACATATAATTTAAGTGCATGCATGAATAAATACCACAAGACCTCACAGTTTAGTAGGCAAACAATGCATCACAATAGATAAAGATCAGTATTTAAAAAATTTCTTCTTTAGATTCTGCCCCATTTTCCTGAAGCAGTAACTTGAAGCATCATCTAACGATCTTCTGCCTTATGAAAGAAATGCTTCTTGGAGGTATGCTTAAAAGATAGCTATAACAAAAGCGAGATATCAAAGCTTCTGTAACAGGTGTTAACACAAATACGAAGGTGTGCAAGGTACTGCAAGAACATGACTCTTTTAAGGCCTACAAACTTTGTAAAAGTGAAGTATGTATCTGTACAGAATTGATGAAATTTCAGGTTTCTTGCAGGAACACAGAATCATTAGAAAGAAAATGAATATAAGGTAATTAAAGCAAATTATGATGCAACTGAATGGCCCATAGAGAGTCTCAAACCTCTAAGGAAAAATCGTATTAATTTTAGTTCTCACTACCAGGTGAACTTGCAGAAATGCGATAGCCTGTGATATACAGGCTGTCTGAATGATCTGTCTCAGCCTTAAACTTTACAGATAATGAAATCTGAGATGATCAAGATATCAGGGGCAGACATAAATGTACACAAAGAAGTCATGAGTTTTGCTGAAAAATCAGGTTCACATTTATGAGCTGTGCTAGAACAAAACTGCCAATGAAGAAGAATTTTGTCTCTTCCTTTAGGTCATTTTAACCAAGGCAGATAATAGCTGAAAATGCTGGCTTCCAAGCATATGAAATACTAGCCACTGAGCCAGTGCAACCTGGTACCTATTATAGAAGACACAGAATTTGCAATCAGGTTTTAGGAAAAAAAACCCCAACCAAAACCAAACCAATGAGATACTCTACATTCTGTGATCCAAATATCAATAGACTGGGTATCTGCTACTTATAGGTTGCTGTACTGGACAACAGTTCAGCATCTTGCCTAAGCTGACTGAGTCCCTTGGCATTTGGTCATTCAGCTGTTCAATATATATGAACAATATTATTGATTCTTCTTAGTTGCCCAACAGGACTATTGGTGTATTATGCAATAGAAATCATATTCTTTTATCTAAGTATCTAGCTTTTAGACATGTCAGCAGACCAAACTAAGTCGCTTCAGCTTCAATAGTGAGATGCAGTAACCTCCAGTGTATGATCCAAGTTGTCCTAAAATAGGTAAGCTACGAAAAACTGAGTGAATTGCTTGATCATTTGGAAGTTGAAGACTCAACTCCTGCATCAAGAATGCTATGGAACAATCGCCGTTTTTTCCATGACATCATTTAAGCTACTCACTGGACAAGCTTTAAACAAGCCAGTGTCATGGGACAGCACTATAATGTCTGAATATAACTTTACATACCTTCTCCTTAAAAACAAATCATGATTAACAGAATCATATAGTGTGACCTTACACAGCTAGAAATATGAGTTATTATTAAAAATAAGACAGCCCATTTTATAAAGTCCCCCTTTTACAAAATGCCAATTGTTATGATCAAGGAACTGCATCAAGCTCTAAGAACACAGCGTTTAAGGTATCCAGGTATTGTTACCAATTCAGAGCTCTATGTGTCCCATAAAATAGGCTTTGTACATTGTTTTATTTCACTTAACCAGAATATTCCTCTAATACTCCTCCAGAACATCAAATCAAATATTGCTCAAGTAACTAATGGATAGAGTTATTTAGTTACTAGGAAAGGCAGCATTAAAAATAGTAATGAAAAGTACAGGAAATAAATGCACTGAAAAACACTGTAGAATTACTGATTATGCTGACTCATCAGTCATTTTCACATGTTCTAAGATCTACTGGTAACCTGCAGTTTGGTAGAGAACAATATTTAACAGAAAGGGATATATAAACTGTCTTCCCTGTCAAACCTGTGTGTATCAATGAGTTTCCCAGTGCTTAATTTAAGATTCTGCTATATGTATAAATCTCAATAGAGATTACTGGGCTCTTAAAAGTACTCTGAACAATATGAAAACATTTCTTTTTTTAATCTATATGACTCATCTTCAATGCCATAATATCTAACTTACATTTATATAATATGCAAGTGAAAGAATAATAAAAATTAACTGAATCTTAGAAAGAAAATGTTTATTTCTTCTAATGCTTGTAACCATGTTTACATAAAGCACAGTGTTCAGTAATGAAATTCAGTAATTCCCTTTGGTGGATTATAGAGTTTAGTAACTGATACAGCAGATATAAGCCATCATTTACAAAAAGATGCCATCTGCTGAGCAAACATGCAATCAGCAGGCACTTCCTATTATACTAGAATCTTTTTTGTCCTTTATTGATTTTCTCCATTGCATTCCTAAAGCCCCTCAAGTAATCTGAATCAGTGCAGCAAATGAAGAAAGCAAAGGACTCCTCGATGACCCCAATATCAATTCTGCTTTGTACTTCACACTCTCTCAAGGCTATGGACCTCATAGGTTAGTTTGAGCAAGAGACAGAAAATAGCACATACAGTACATGTATGTACGTGGTTCCAAGGCAACTGTGTAGAAACAACAGCCTAACCTTTGAGATTAAACATGCTTCAAAAAAGCCATACAAGCATTAAATAATTCACCTGTGTATCATTTAATTGTTGCTGCATAATAGTTCTTTTTTCTTCCAGTTGTTGTTCAGTTTGCTCCTGCTGCTCATCTAGCTCTTGTATTCTCTGATTCAAATAGGAGAGCTTCTGGAGAGTTTATGAATAAACAGACATGTTACTATTCAAAAGTTATTGTCCCACATTCTACAGAAACAAGAAAATGTATTAGTTACTAAATATTAAACAGTGACCTTTTCCCTTCCATACCCATTTTTCTGTTATGCAGGTTAATGTAATCTCTGCTTTGAATGAAAAAATGCACGCATAAAATATAAAATATCTCTGCTACTTCATATAGTTTTTACCATAATACAGCAGGAAAAAAAAAGTCTTACTCTGCTCCCCATGTTTATTTATTTTCTTGCTGCCAGGGGAGTTATAAATAAAATTCTGAAATCAAAATACGTATTTGGAATAGCTTCCATGGAGTTTGGATGAAGGGCAAAATAAATGTTTACAACTCATTATCGCTAACTCATGAAAAATATAGCTAAGGACAGCTAACAAGAGGAAGAAGAAGAAAGAAATATTTAGCACCTCAAGATGAAGGTCTTGACTATGGCAGTAACTTTTTTTGCATCATTAGTGTGAGCACCAATTATTAAATAATAATTATTAATACATGTAACAAAGAAAACTTTACATTACTAAATATGCTTATATAAATGGTATAGTAGTTATATTATCCAAAGTTTAAAATTCCATTTATACTATATAACAAAGATTACTAAAATAGGCATTAATATTACCATTCCAAAAGTATAATTTAAACTTTAAATCAATGAGAAAGTTCTTCCTTGAAGTCACAATATCTTTTGCATATCATTCACACAGGAATCTTGTGCAAACTCCGTTTCCAAGCTTTTAAAAGAGAAGTGAATACACAGCTATAGACCATGATGTATAACTCAAACCACACCTCTCTAGGTTTCCAGGAAACTAATGATGTGATCTTTGTCACATTGTTTCTACTTAGTTTTAGCTGGGGAAGGGCTAACAACATTAGTCACTGCCATTAATGCGTTGTTTTGAAAATACTATTAGCTGGTAGAGGAATCTTTCTTTTTTTAATTTTTCATTTTGACTTATTAAACCTGCATAAAAATTAAACTATCACATAATCCATTATCTGAACTCAATTTATTCAACATCCTCCATCTCTCCTCCAAAACCAGTGAAGTACTGCTAAATGCAGACTATGTCATGAGCCCTTCAAAAACAGCATTCTCCAGAAAATACATCCCTTCTCCAGCATTAAAAAACTGGAGAAGACAATCTCCCATGACAAGCTGTTCACTAGTAGTCAAATAGCAGAACAATGAACCTAAAGACTGATTCTGCAACAAGAACTACTTTTCACTGAGGCAGCAGAAATTCTTTTATCTGGGCTTTGAGCAGAAGAAGAAGTAACACACACACACACACACACACACACACACACACACACACCCCATGAAAAATGACATCCCAAAGAGCTCTGCAAAGAAAGACTAAATGGTTCTGCTTGAGGATTTTGCTTCAGTAGAGTAGATAGACACTGCATCTTGCACTAAACTACGGTTGAGATTTTGAAGATTCCCACATCATTTGAGAATAATAAGGTCTGTTTCTACATATGTTGAGATGGTAAGAGGGACATGCAACTGTCGGTATTGCTTAAGGAGATGATTGTTTACCTACCAAAGATATCATGTGTGTAGGACTACAAGTCAACTGATCTACATACTGTCAGGTATTTTCAAAAACCATTTATCATTGTAATACCTTGTTTTCAAACAGTAATTTAGTTAGGAAATATTGTCAACTTTTCCCTCTGTCTTCTATTAGCACTGTTGTAGGACTCCACATAAGCAAAACATTAAAACATCTGAAAGATCAGCAGATCTAAAAGAGGAAACTTTAATAATGAAAGAAATGTTTCTCCGTCATACAAGTTTAGTTTGCATTCCTATTACTCTTTTGAGAAGGCTACTTCTCAAAAAAAATTCCCTGAAGTTTTAAACTCAGGGAAGGTTAACACTATCAGTATACCCTGCAAATATGGGGAATAGGCTACAAAGTCATCACTTTACAACTGGAGGAAAATGGCTCTTTGGTCATACTTTTAAGATGATAGTGGGGAGAACTAAAACATGTCATACTGTAACAATAGGAATGCACTACTTAGCAGCAAAAAAAAATGCACGGAAGAGTGTATTTAATTAAGTCAATTCAAGTAGGTTAAGGAACTGTTTTTAATACAAGAAACTGCTATTTCTTTTTCTTATTATACAAAAACAGACCTTTCATGAGAGAAAGGAAATACATTTTTTATCAGTATCATCCATACATCCATAATGTAGCGCAGTGAAGAAGGTCCAATGCATGTCACGGCTGAGGGTTTATATACTAGTTGTTCTCTTAAGCTTGTAAGTAAGCAAAGCACAAAGGAAACAGTCTTCCTTTTTGTGAGAAAACAGACCACAGAAGTTAAAAGAAATAAAGATTTTTCTAATACAGGAAGTAAGAAAGGTCAAAAATAAGGCTGAAATTATGTTGTCTTTTGTTATGCGGTATCACAGCACAACTGCACAGCTGTAAAATCCAGCTCTTCTGAGCTATGGATACCTGTTTCCTCTTGTATTTTTTTCTAATAATGAAAAAAAATTATGCTAGCGGGTGGTCCAGAATCTACTACTTTTACCTCATGCTTGTCTTTAGATATATCTTTTTTTCTTTTATGTTTTTCTTCTACAGCAGCTACTTGACCATCAATCTCTTCTATCCTCTTCCTATCTTCCTTTACTTTCTTGATTTTCTCTTTTTGATTTTCCTCTAGCTCATAATATACTGATTTAATCCTGTCCTGTTTATTAAAATACATGTAGAATTAGCTTTCAGTATTTCAAAAGGAGTAGAACATGAAAAAATCCAAATCTGAAAGAACATTTACGCTCTTAAGTAAACACCAAGAATAGAATGAAAGTTAACAAATACATCATAAGATGATTTAAAAATGTCTTCAAAATAAAGGAAAAGCTGACCATTAAATTAAAATATGTCAGAAGCCCACGAATACAAAATGCCAAATAGCTAGCTAACACAAACATTGCAGAGGAATCAGCAAGAAATACTAGGAAATATAAAAATGACATTGAAGCAGACAATGGATTTACAGTACTATTTAAACAAATAGCAGAAAAAAAGTCCATAAAAAATAAATTAAAATTCCAAATATTAAAATTGAAAATCTTTTCTGATGGGAAACATAATCACTATAGGCATATTCCTAATCATTTGTTTCCTTTTTTTTTTTTTTAAGTAATCAAAAATAGAGAAGGGAAACACTGAAGAGTGAAATAGAACAACCTTTGCAAAATAAATGAACACTCTTCAAGGCTGGGAAATACAAGATCCTTTCAGTACTTTTCAGTACCTTTCAGTTGCAGAAACAAAGTGGAATAAGCCAAGAAGATTATGGGGAAGAGGGAAAGAAATAACCATACATGCGAATTACCCTTTTCAAAGTACTATGCTAGGTCGTAAATAACTCATTTTTCTTGTTTTGAAGCATTGTCTACAAAAATAGTTCTCCTTACCAGGAATATTTCAAGTAGGAAATGCAGCATAATTTCTGAATTCCTATAGAATGGCACAATATTAGGTAAAGTTACAGATGACATTCCATGTGACATTATGCTTAGTAGGCAGAATGGACAAGCTTCACAGAAAACCACTAAAATTTCTGGATTTCTGTTACTTTATGCCCAGATGGCATTAGGTGATTCCATTTGGCTGCCTCAGTACAGAGTCTCACCTAAATTGCTATACACTTTGACAGTAGCTGGTTAAATGATAGCTTTTGCACTTTAAACATCCTTTGACATCATCATAAGTTTTGTCAAGAAAAAAACTCTTGACAGCAAGGATATGAAGGTGGTCTAACCCATAGAAATGAGGTTTTGGAAGAAAAATGGAAAAAATAGCTTCAGTTGAAACAGACCTTTAAAACCGCCTTAAAAGAAGTATAAGGTGCACTCAAGAACCTCCTTATCTTGAAAAAAGCATGAACTGCAATGAAAAAGCAATTCTGAGTACAAAATTTACTTCCCTTTAAGAAAGTGTCCTTTTGTTTCTTCCTGTAAAAAGAGTGGGCTAAAAGTGCCACTGAAGTTTATTGCCAAGAATCAAGACAAAGAAAGAAGCCTTTTCGTTTCAATGAATAATCAAAAAAGATCAGTACTGAATACCAAATAGGGACAAAGAGGTTTGGAAGTACCAAATCAATCCCATCATGCTGTTGCAGTCATGCTAGAGTCAGGCCCAGAGATGCTCCCTCCAGCCTTCTCTGCAGGAAAGCCTGAGAATCAGAGCAAAGTTGTGCATCAACCACAAATGCACTTGATAGAGAACCTGTGCACCACCTGGCTTAGAAGAGGGACATTCAACACTGTCTGTTAATATCTGTGATGAACAGGAACTGCAAGATGTCTCTTAGGGCTTGTCTTTCTAGAAACAGGATGCGTAGATACTAGATTCTGCTACTGAACAGTTCAAAGTGACAGAATGGAAGAGAACAAGCTTAACAAAAGCAAAACGGGGATTGTGAAGCAAATAAAAAAGGTTCAGACTTCTCTCTCAAACAGAAAGGAACAAAAAAATTCAGAAGGACTTCCGGTCACCACGGTAAATTGAACATTCAATTCTAAAGAAAAACAGCCTTTGACAGCTCTCAGAGTAAATATCTCTTATCTAAGACCACTGCGGAAGGAGCCAGAGGTGGTTTCTAACTCAAGAACTTGCAGTAAAAGACTGCAATGCCTCCCTGCAGTTCTGGCTATATCCTCCCCTTGCAGAGGAAGGAGCAGCAGACACAATGTGTGACAAACTGACTGCAATCCTCATCCCTCATCCCCCTGCACTGCTGGGGTGGGGGTGGAAGGAGATAGAGAAAATTTAAAGTTGAGCCCAAGAAAAAGCGAGGGGTGGCAGGAAGTTGTTTCCAAGATTTGGTTTTATTTCTCACTATCCTACTCTGATTTGATTGGCAATAAATTAAACTAATTTCCCCAAGTCGAGTCTGTTTTGCCTGTGACAGTAATCGGTCAGTGATCTCTCACTGTCCTTATCTCGACCCCATTGTATTTTCTCTCTCCTGTTCAGGTGAGGAGAGGAATGACAGAGCAACTTCAGTGGGCACCTGGCATCCAGCCAGGGTCAACTCCCCCACACCAGGTCTTTTGTATGATAAAGGTTTCTGTGCTATTGGACTGAAACTTTGAAGGAAACATTGACTTTGATTTTCTGGCATCAGGAGCAATATCTGGAAAATTGCTGTATAGACAGAAGCCAGAGTTTCCTTCTAACAACCTCACTTAAGGCCTCCTGTGTCTAGCTGGTGACACTGAATACAGAGATTAAGGACTTCTTCAGAAAAGTCCTGGAGCTTCTACTCAGTGCTTGAGGCTTTAAGACCTTGTAGTTTATACAACAGTTTGAATATGACTATTATCCCTGATCTTGCAGAAGACAACTGATGGTATCCATCTGCCAAAGGATGGATATAAATAGAATATTCCTTTTGGTGATGCCAAACTTGGAATTTCAGTCAGAGAAGCTGAAGAAATAGCAACATTTGCCTGAGGATGGCTGAAAAGCATCACTGAAATCTAGAAGAAAAGAGCTACATTTCACAATCAAAAAAGGAACACCAAAGTGTGTTGTGTGAATTTAGCAATTTCAGATCAGAAGAAAAATAAGTGGTATTAGGGCTGCCTATTTTACATATGCATGCATCAATATATTACAATGGTAATATGATAAGGGTCTAATTGAAGTTTCTACAGAAATGGAAGAGAGAAACACAAATTCAAATGATAATGTAGTATATACTGATTATTACTAAAGGGTTTTTATCTTATATAGCAAACTGTAAATTATTGTGAATAACTGGGACACAAATAAAGTGCTTCATGTTTTCATAAGTATTTAAATTTTCCTAGTTGTTAAACATCAGGAGCTGTTACTTAGCAAAACTCATTAGACTTCTATGTGAGCTGGTCACAAGGTACTCACAGTTAATTTGTGGTAGGAAGGGAAAGACTGAAGAATTGAGAGAAGTAGAATGGTTACTGGCATGTTTACCTGGACCACTTTCCAGACCCCTTTTTGAGCTTGGATTTCTTTTTTAAGATCCAACTCCGAATTCTTAGGGGAAAAAACCATAAGGAAACAAGTTAATTGACAACAGCAATAGAAATTTAACATTAACATCACAGTAAAGAGGAGCAAAGCTTTACAATTTTTTTAAAGTATAAAACTATACTTAAAAAGGAAGAGTCTCAGGCACAAGAGCTAAATAAATATAGACCATACTATTTTAAAAGTAAAATTTACTACTTTTCTAGATTTAACATGATTTATTTCTGGTAGCTTAAAATAATTAAATACAGTGAGAAGCTGTCCTGGCTTACCTAAATGGATATTGAACATCAAATGTCCAAAGTTTTAAAATCTTAATGCCTTCTATATTTCGTGTGATGAGACTTTTTGCAATTTCAAGTTAAAAAGTCAACATGTTTTAGCCCTTTTTTATATGACCATCCTACTCATATCACTTCTAGGATAACAGTTATGTATTACATTATTACAGAATCATAGAATCATAGAATAGTTAGGGTTGGAAAGGACCTCAAGATCATCTAGTTCCAGCCCCCCCTGCCCTGGGCAGGAACACCTCCCACTAAACCATGCCACCCAAGGCTCTGTCCAACCTGGCCTTGAACACCACCAGCGATGGAGCATTCATAACTTCCCTGGGCAACCCATTCCAGAGCCTCACCACCCTCACAGTAAAGAACTTCCTCCTTATATGCAATCTAAACTTCCCCTGTTAAAGTTTTAGCCAGTTACCCCTTGTCCTGTCACTACAGCCCCTAACGAAGAGTCCCTCCCCAGCATCCTTATAAGCCCCCTTCATATACTGAAAGGCTGCTCTGAGATCTCCACGCAGCCTTCTCTTCTCCAGGCTGAACAGACCCAACTTTCTCAGCCTATCTTCATATGGGAGGTGCTCCAGTCCCCTGATCATCCTCGTGGCCCTCCTCTGCACTTGTTCCAACAGTTCCATGTCCTTTTTATGTTGAGGACACCAGAACTGTACACAATACTCCAAGTGAGGTCTCAAGAGAGCAGAGTAGAGGGGCAGGATCACTTCCTTCAACCTGCTGATCACACTCCTTTTGATGCAGCACAGGATTTGGTTGGCTTTCTGGGCTGCGAGCGCACACTGCCAGCTCATGTTAAGTTTCTCATCGACCAACACCCCCACGTCCTTCTCCACAGGGCTGCTCTGAGTCTCTATAGTCTGCACATTGCAGATCTTTGATACATATATAATCTGAATGTATTTCAGATTAGCAGACTATCATAACTGTATTTTATTACAATCTAATTGAAATTCTAGTTGGAGCTCTTTCCTTTTTAAGTGAATTCAGGAGTAGAAAACTGATTATTTAAGCAAAGCTAGGCACAATATGGCCAAAACCAAAGTAAGAAATGGACTCAATCAATGCTAATATTGAAACCCATTTATTCAAGATGTCTTATTCACATCCATATCTACTCTTTGGAAGTGCATATGCCATCAGCACTTGTAGGGGGAGGTTTCTGCATAACAGGGTCATAAACATCTCCCAGATGCCACATACATAAGAAAATATGAAAGCAGGTGCCAGACATCCCCATATATTCTCAAACTACAAATCCCAAAGATTATTAAGAACTTCAAGGAAACACAAGTAATGGAGATCAACGTTCATTGTGGAAAAGACACCCTATAATCAGTGAGTAACAGCTCTTTTTTCAAACAGAAGTTTATACTTCGGCTCCAAGGATATGTCCATGGCCCTGCCCTGCCCTCACATCTCCTTACCCACATACGCATATAGTGTATCTCAGTCCAAATCCTGAGCCTATTAGACAAACTGTGGCATCTGGACTCCTCTCCAAAATGCAGCAGCATTTTGAATGACTAGTGATAGCACTTGGAGATTTCATGAATATATTTTTCACTCTATTCAGTAGCCCAAGGATACAGTTTAACTGGTGGTTACAGACAGACACGTTTTTCAGGCACACCAGGGGGTAATTGCTCTCACAGAATATCAGCAAAGACCAGGCAGTCAATTATAAATTGCATCTTCATTTATATGATCACATTTAAAATTCACCAGTATTGAACTGCTGCTTAGGTAGAGAAGTATTTTGCCTTCCATGCACCTGCTCACAGTTGCTGCATATGCCTTCATGTGAGTACGTGTGCTTTAAATCATTATAAATGCAATGCTTCTGCTAATTTATTGTAACTAAGACCCAATATAGCAATAGTAACTTAAAACTGTTGACAGAATGGCAATTTTGCAAATGGTAGAAATGGAGGTATTACTTAACAAAGGCACTCAATCAACTTAGTGGTGCTAGAAAGGCATTGAAGGCAGGACCACTAGTAATGGCTTCATGTAGAAGTTAAGTTCTACCAACAAATGAACCAGAATACCTTCAGAATGAAATTCCATCTCTAACCATAAATGCATAGCTTTGAGATACATTTTCTGACTGACTATATGCCTGGGATGTCAACACTAGCTATGACTTGAGAAGAGAGCTTAGGAAACAACAAAACCACAAAAAGTGTATTTAGTCAAATGCAAAAATGTCATTTTAAAATGCAGTCAAATAAAAAAAAACATTTTCATAAAAATTAGAGGAACTTATTAAAAACTTTATGAGGAACAGCTAAAAACCCAAAACATTTCAAGCTAGAGGGAGATTGCTTACATACTGGAGGCCCAAAGTACAGGCAAGCCAAGTTTTGACAGATACTTTGGAAATATCGAGAAGAAAATCAACAGCACTAAACAGAAGAGAAGCTATTAACATCAAGATAAAAAGTTGAAATTATATCCAAAAAAAAGAAAAGAGAAAAGATCCTGAACTTTGAGCATTGAAAGATAAAAATACCATCAGGCAAACTAAATAAGAGTTCTGGAAAAACCTGCACGGGACATAAACCAAGTCCTTTTCCAAACACATCTGATAGGAAGCCTGCTAGACACAACGTAAGGCCAAAAGCAGATCAGAAACACTTAAAGACAGACTTAACATGAATCACTTAGAAAACAGGATATGATAGGGGGCAAAAGCCCAAATTCCAAAGCAAATAAACCTGCAAAGCTCTAAGAAGAAAACTCATAATATGAATTATAATGAAAAAAAGAATTAGCTGACACATGGAAATTTTGATGCATAGGAGAGGAATCAGCATCACTGGGAAGTAGTGCTTGAAAATTCATCAGTTTTCTAAAGGATTTAAGAAGTATGTGGAGAAGAGGTATCTGGGTGATGCAGTCTACCTGGACTTCTAACTGATATTTGATAAAGTGTTACATGAATAACTCCTTAATTAATTTCCTAGGAATGAGGCATCCCTGCCTCACTCTGTCCTTTATTGTGACCTGGGACCTGCCATTATCTGTGATCATTTACTAACCAATTCATTTTCTCTTCTGGAGACTACTGTTATTTGCTATTTTTCAAGTGTTTTAAAATGCACAGTTAAAATCATATGTTATAAATTATTATTTTTTTATATTAGGTTGTTTGCCCAATAATTCTCTGATACAGAGATCATTATTTTCAATTCTTCCACTCTAAAAAATGAATTTAATTAAAAAATATACCTTGAAAGAGATTTCTTCTGCAATTTTGGGTTTTTTTAGTTCCTCATACATTTTTTTTTGTTTTACTGTAAGACAATTCAGCATTAGAGACATCTTCATTTAGTATTTCTAGTTGCTCTTCAGTCTTATTTATGCTTTTGCAGATAGTTTCGATTTCTGACTCATATTCTTTCTTTCTTGTTGAACTGTTGAAACAAAATGGACAACATTACATTTCATTGTAGAAAGTATATTGATTAAAATAAAATTAAACTCCATTTTTGAATAGGTAAAGCAAAACCATTTTAAAATCAAAAGCAATATTTTATTAGCCTGCTATTTTATACTGAATATACCAGGCTCTACCTCAAAACATTAGTCTCTTTATCTGTAAGTCTAAGGCAGATAGTTCATATATGAAATAACTTTTTTGTTTTCATGTATATCTATACTATTAACCTGCATCATAGAGTCATGGAATGGCTGAGGTTGGAAGGAACTTCTGGAGGTCATCTGGTCCAACTACCATGCTCAAGCAAGGCCACCTACAGACAGTTGCCCAGGACCACATCCAGGTGTCTTTTGAATATCTCCAAGGATGAGCAATCTACAACCTATATCAGCAACCTGTCAGCACTCTGTTACCTTCACAGTGAAAAAGTGTTATCCTGATGTTCACACAGAACCTCCCATGTTTTGTTTTTTGCCCATTGCCTCTGGTCGTGTCAGTGGACACCACTGAAAAGAACATGGTTCCATCCCCTTTGCACCTTTCTTTCACTATTTATAGAGTCATAGAATCATAGAATGTAGATATACATAGAATTATATATATTAATAGGATCTTCCCTGTCCCCTCTATTTTCCAGGCTTCAGCTCTCTCAGACTTCCCTCATGTGACAGATGCTCCAGTCCCTTTATCATCTTCATCATCCTTTGTTGGACTCTCTTCAGTACATCCATGTTTCTATGGTACTGGGGACCCCAGTACTCCAGGTGTGGCCTCACCAGCGCTGAGCAGAGGGGTAGAACCACCTCCCTTGACCTGCTGGCAACATGGTTCTTGATGCAGCCCAGGGTGCCATCTGCCTTCTTTGCAGCAGTGGCATATTGCTGGCTCATGTTCAACTTGGTGTCCACCAGGACCTCCAAGGCCTTTTCTGACAAGTTGCTTTTCAGCTGGGTGGCCCACAGCATGTACTGGTGCATGGGGTGGTTCTTCCCCAGGTGCAGGACTTTGCACTCCTCCTAGTTGAACTTCATGAGGTGCCTTTCACCCTATTTCTGCAGCCTGTTGAGATCTCTCTGGATGGCAGCATGGTTCTTCAGTGTATCAGCACTCCTATTTTGCTATCATCAGCAAACTTACTGCAGGTACACTCTGCACTGTCATCTAGACCATCAATGAAAATAAACAGGACTGGATCCCTGGGGTTCACTTCTAGTTACTGGCTTCCAGCTTGACTTTGTGACACCGAGCACCACCCTTTGGCCTTGGCCGTTGAGCCAGTTTTCAATACACTCTACTGTCTGCTCATCCAGCCCATACATCAACTGTTTGTCTATGGGGAACTTAATGGTAGACAGTGCCATAAGCCTTACTGAAGTCCAGGTAGACAATATCCACTGCTCTCCCCTTATCTATCAGGCCAGTTATTTCACCATAGAAGGTATCAGACAGGTCAAGCATGACTTCCCTTTGGTGAATCCATGATGACTATCCCTAATGAATTCCTTGCCCTTGTGAAATGTACCTGGAAAAGGATTTCTAGGATTTTCTCCATCACCTTCCCGTGGACTGAGGTGAGGCTGACTAGCCTGCAGTTCCTTGGGTCCTTCTTGCCCTTCTTGAACACGGAAGTGACATTTACTTTCCTCCAGTTCTCACACACTTCTCCTAGTCACTCAGTTATAGAGAGTGACCTCACAACGACATCTGCCAGGTCCCTCAGCACCCATGGCTGCATCCTATCAAGGCCCACAGACTTATGTACATCCAGCTTGCTTAAGTATTCCCTGGCCTGATCCTCTTCCACAAACAGTATGGCTTTCTTGTTCCAGCCTTTCCTCCTCATCTCTGGGACTTCTCATCTCTGGCCCTTGCTAATAAAGACTTAAGTAAAGAAGGTATTCAGTACTTTATCCTTTTCCATGTTGTGTGTCATCAGGTTCCATGCCTCATTCAGCAATGGGCTCACATTGTCTATAGTCTTTCTTTTGTGATCAATGCACTTACAGAAGCCCTTTTTGTTGCTTTTGGTATCTCTTGCCAGGTCAATTCAATTTAGGCTTTGGCCTTCCTAATTCCATCTCTGCAGGCTCAAGGTCTCTGTATTCCTCCTAAGTTACCTGTCCCTGCTTCCACCCTCTCTATGCTTCCTTTTTGTGTCTGAGTCTTCCTTGTAGCTCCTTGTTCATCCATGCAAGCATCCTGGCATTTTTCCTGACTTACCACTCATTGGAATAGACTGCTCTTGAGCTTGAAGGAGGTGATCCTTGAATATCAAACAGCTTTCTTGGGTCCCCCTTCCAAAACATAATATAAACCTACCAATTTTGTATGAGAAGAAAGCGGCAAGAACAGCCCTTTTATCTGAAAGTGTTGAAATTGGTCAAAGATCTTATAATCCATTTTATAATAAATGACCATGTCTAGGGTACTCCATATCAGTGCAACAGTACAGGTTAGTCATACAGCTGAATAAATAAAATTCCTAAGTATGTTACTATTTGCAGAATTCTTAGATCACACAAACCAGTTTATTTATATACAAAAAAACTTTAAGTAGAAGTAAACTTAAAATACCATTTGATTAGACTGTCAGACTACACAGCAAAAAACAAACTGAATCAAATGCAGAAAACCTACAGGTAAACACTGATATTGCTTTGACTGACAGAGTATAACCTTTGTCTCGTTGAAACTTAAGATTCTTCAAGGGAAGGTTTCTTTGTAGGAGGATGGGATTACTGAAAAATTGTTACTACCACTGAGTACCTGCTGAATTAGAATGATAAATCTAAATGGTATTGTATATGTAATGTATATTCTTCACAGGATATACAGCATTGTTTCCGATACTTAATCTGCAAACCCACAACAGTCCGGCACTGTTCACACATTTTCTTAGCTGAATCAGTGGCCAGAATGTTTCTTTTACTTTAATACAGGGTGTCATTTTCATGGTTAAATGAAGAAAACATAATTTACCTTACCTTAAATTCACAAGCAAACAGGTCTATTCCATGATTCTATGATTTTTTAAAGATATTGCAAAAAACTGTAGTAACCCTAACAAACTGAGCTCAACATGAAAGAAGAACAGCAATCATGTCTGCAAAGGTTTACTCGCAGATGTCTGGTGCACCTCAGAGTGATTTGATTAATTAAAAGTTGTGCTGTTGTAGTCGCTCTGCACAGGAAATTCAGATGCACTTCTGTTTCTGCACCAGCCGGGAATCGAACCCGGGTCGCAAGAATGGGAATCTTGCATGATACCACTACACCACTGGTGCTTCCCTGTGAGAATAAAGCAACCAAATCACCCTGGGCTGTCCCTGCATGCACAGTGCTGCACAGACAATTACTGATTTACATGGTCCTTAAATACAAAAGATTGTTAAAACACTACAAATTTGCCATGTAGAAGACTTAAAAATCACATAGTTCACGACACATACACATACATAAAAGTGCTAATTAAGCGCTTTTAATATGTCGTCATGTCATCTTTTTGCCCACTCCCTTTTCCCACACATATGGCATGGAATTTTGAGGGTCTGTTTCTTTTTAATTGTCAATGTATGTATTTTTTCTTTTATAGAATTTTAGTTATTCTTCTTTCAAGTGAAATTCAAAAAAATTAGATGATAAATTTCAGCCTGAAGTGATTTGAAATCCTGGAAATGCTTAATTACAGACTTAAAATAAAAGCAAGTTTCACTTTTATAAGCATGTTTGCAGTGAAAAAATAAAGCTTGCTTTCTATATTTGTACAGCAGGCATTACCTATTTCTAATTATTTCTGATAACACTTGATTTTCTCTCTCAAGTTCTTCATTTTCACATTTCAAACTGTCCAATGCTTCATTAATATTGATAACATTTTGCTTTATATCCAGTAGATCCCTTTCCTCAGTGGATTTCTAATGAACATTAAGATATTAAGAAACTTTTTAAACAAGTTGCAATTATTTCAGGCCAACACAGAAGATACAAATATGCAAGCATTGTTTTTTCATTTATACAAAAAAAAAAATTAATGAACTTCCTAATTTTTCCACAGCTTTAACTACTTCAGAAGAAGCATCTGATATTTTTACACTTTCATCTCCTTGGGCAGCCATTTTATTATTCAAATCTTCTATCTAGAAAATATTTCATAAAGTAACACAAATATCTCCTGCATTTCCTATTAATAATTAAATAATGTATTTAAAAAATAAATTTTAAAGGAAGACTTTTAAAGAGTATTAGGGATACTTAATGCTATAGTATTCATATGCATGTTGTCATTTGCAACGTACCCTAGCGAAATCTTTAGACTTCACAGTATCTGTAAGCACGCACAGCCTCCTAATTCATACATGATGTACATGGTATAATCAAACATAATACCTTTAGTTCCTCCAGGTCTCAAGATACTAATACAGATTCATGCAGAGATTCAAGGATCAATCACTAGATCTCAAGGAAAAATTTGGATGTAAGCACCTTCAGGGTAAGAAAAATATCTACAGTGGCTTTAGCTAGATAAAGGCAACACCTACTCACATTGAGACTAATGAACTTTGCTTCCTTCGCCTTTCCTTCCTCTGCAGAGGCCGAAACAATACAGCTATCCTGGCAATTTACCTATACAATTGCCATAGAGATAAGGATCTAACTCAAGCATGACCAGACAACAAAAAAGTCCAAGCGGGACAAGGGCTGATAAGGATGTTAGAGTACAAATGTGGGAAGATCAGGACAGAATTAGAACACAGGTACCTTAAATGGCATGTAGTTTCCTACTGCTACCTCAAGAATCTGATGAGGAGCAGATTTCATAAGATACTTTCCAATTTGTCCTTACAGTATCCAAACTTGTAACAAAGTTGTACAAAACAAAGTTGAATGAAATTCAAAAACCGGCATGAATTAAAACAAGAAATAAAGCAGCCAGGGGAAAAAATGAAGGAATATACTGGTTCACATCTTCAAACTTGTTGACGTACATGACAATTGTCATGTTATAATTTGGATCCAATTCAAACCCCACTGAAGTAAATGAAAATAATAATGTTTTCCCGATTTCCAAAGTAACTCCATTATCCCAGTAATATTTCTATGATGATCAAAAGAATCATATAGAGATTTCTGAAAATCCATTATTATTTATAAAGATTTACCCAGTTAGCTATTTTTGAAGGAAATTGACAAAAATAGATGAGCTTTATGCTAAACTTAACTCCGGCTCACCTTTAGCAAACAAAGGTGGTCACAAAATGGAGCAGTTTCATGCTCCACCTTACCCCTTTTGAGTATTTCTCTTTCGCTTGTGTTGGTCTTAATACACAAGTAGAACTTACTGAAATTTATTGGGTCAGCAAACCCAGCTGGAAACATCCAGAAAGAAAACATTAAACAAGTAAGTACTGGGTCTATTTGAAAACAGTGGTTTTCTAGATATCAGATGGTAGCAATTGCTGGTTCAAGTACAGTAATGGGTAGAAAATTGTAATAGTTGGAAACAAAAGGCAAGAAGATGCCCATTCATGGGTGTCTAATACAACTGTATCGTTACGTTGGTGGCGGGTGTGCTTCACAATTCTTGTTAAGTTCTGGGCATGCTTGGTAGATCTATCTTCTCAAAAATATCTAGATTCTGGATTCCATTGGATCCTTAGCAGGACCTAGCTATCTAGATGCTCAAACCACAGCCGGACATGTACAAGAGAATGGATGTCATACTTTATTTACACTTGTATATACACACACATACACAAAAAATAACAAGTTCTGTTGTGGTCATCTAAACCCTGTTGTAGGCTTTTTCTACTGGTTCCACATATAGAGCTATTAATTACAAAAACTCCTAGTCAGAGACAGTGAGGAACTCCAGTTCAGATATCAAACTGCCAAAGATTTCAAAATGAATGCTAGACAAATACAGCAGAAAAAAAGGGGAATTTTAAGTAAAATAGGGTATCATGATATATGCTGTAAAAGGGCATCATGTGCCATCTCAGGTCAAAAAAATCTACTAATTTAAGAGGAAACTTATGCTGTCTGCACTTTCTTCCAGATGATTAAAGGTAAGAAATACGAAGCAGATATGCACCCCAAACCTAAAAATATCCAGGTCAATTAAAAGAATATAAGATGTTTATGATATTTGCAATAATTAGAGCTGAAAAATGATATTACAACAAAAGAATGAACAAGAGAGTTCTGTAGAATCTACCACTTCTTATTTTAAAATCTGCATTTGTATTTTTACTTTTACAGAGGACCTTAACTCTTAAACATACAAAATATTCAGGCATTCATGTACTTTTCAATAAAAGATACTCATTTATTTGCTTGTTTATAAATATTCAAGACTCACTTTGCTGTTCCAATATTCTGCATCTTCCTGGATTTCTGCTTTTTTGCTTCACTAACTCCTCAAGGTGTTTTTCATCCTTTATAATCTTCTCCTCTGTTTCTTTTAACTTCATACAGTATTCGGTCCAAATAAATTCAGACTGCTTTAACTCATTCCTAATAGAAATACACACAAAGTGAATCCATCTATTTGGAAAAACTCCAAGACAGTCCCTCTCCATAAAGGAAAATGTAAAGCAGATATGAATTAGTAAAGATTTATTTTGGTTCTCTACTGCATTTCTTGAGCAGGTATGCATGAGGGAATTTTAAAATATCTACCCTGGCAGATTCATGTAATCTCAGCCAGATATCAAAATTACTCATGCTACCAGTTTACTTGGATTTAAAGCTGTCTGCCAACATTGCAGCTTCTAATTGGACCTCTGAACAGGTATTTGTACAGCTAAACACAATATTTTGTTGCATACCTCACATGTTAATAAAAAAAAATAGGAGTGAACTTCTTTCTCTGCTGGTGGCTAAATCCACTTCAGAGCCATCTTCACTTAATCCACTGCACTGCCACTTTGTGGACAAATGTCATTTGTAGAGAAAATTTTTTACTGACATCAATTCTTCATGTTAAAGGAACTTGCAGACAGTAAGCAAGGTCATAGGAGGGGATAAGGACTTTACTTTCACTCTGAGTAACAGATTTATCAGCATTATGAGAAGGAAAATTGGCCATAATTACTGAAAAGGATAATATTAACTACAACAGTAGTCATGAAAACACTTTTATGATACACTATTAGGCCTCATTATAGGCTGTGCACAGGCCTTTTGCTACAGCCATAGATTTGGTGAAAGGCAAAAGAGACAAAGGCACATTAGGTTTTATACTGACTCCTGGTGCTTTACCATTATTTTTATTATTGTTTCAGCAGGCAGAAAAGAGGAGTTTCCTTCATGTTCCCCAGAGAATATCTTGATCAATAACATATTCCAAAGCATGCCTTAAATGTCAAAATAAATCCACTGCAGCAGAACTAAGACCAACAGTAGTTGAGTTTTAGAGACATCGATTGCATTATAACCCAAAAGACCTCCTGAACAACTGTTGCATGCTTTAACACAGTAAGACAACCAAAAACAATAATGAAAGGACTTCATCACTAATTCAAGAGCCACTTCTACAAGATTATTTGATAGACATTCTTCCCTTATTTGCTTCTGAGACTTCATTTAGTGATGTAGCAAAGATTTACCTTGCAAAGTCACATTCCAAATGTCACAGAATGTATATAACATAAGTGTGAAACCTAAGACTTTGAAGACTTCTACCGTCTTAGGTCCCATCACCCATGGAAAAAAGGAAAAAAAAGATACTTGGAACTATTCTAATGACAGACATGTAACAGGCATAGACTGTAATTTTTTTTCTCATATTACCTATCAGATACAACTTCCTGTGTACAATCTCATGGAAAATACAGTACTATCAGCCACAGTGAGTATGTGTAAAAATAACAGTCTGTGCTGTGTGATTTACCCAGCTCCAGGATTTTAAGTTTCATGCAATCTCCATCTTTTTTCCCATGGGTGGCACTGAATATAAAGAGTATCAACTGCAGAACAGTCTTTCAAGTCTGTGCTGTCACAAATCTGTCTTTATCACACCTGTCAATACCACATGTTATTCTAGTCCTCCTCAGATGGCAGCTGAAGGGTCTACATCCTCTGTAATGTAAGTATGACTTATTGCCAGTCTAGCAAATGGCTGAGGGGGAAGAAACAGTAGGCCTGCTGAAGGACAGAAAAACAGTCTTCTGCACAGTCTTTTCCTGTAAAGGCTGCTACTCCTAAAAACACCACTATCATTAGCATTTTTAGTTTAATTCACATTTTAACAAAACAGGTTACAAGATGTGTAACACTCTACACCACTGTCATGCGGTATGAATAGGAAATCAATTAACTAGGTGAAACAGAAAACATATTTTGTATATTTCTATCAGTATAGATGATGGATTTCCAGTATTAGTTACCTATTGTCATTATCACAGGGATTTTACTTACACTATGACTTTTTTCAAAAGAACAAAGAGTTCCTTTTAAGCAATTTTAATGCACCTCAAAACAAAGGCACGTTACAGGAAAACACTCCACTTTCTTACACATGAAACAATTCCAAGAACCTTGATTTACACCAAGACTACCAAAAAAACCCATGAAAAGTGCCCACACTGCCCTACAACTGCTAAGCATTATGCCACTGTTTGTGACACAGTGACAGAATTCTATAGGGAACGGAACAAAATCCTGCATAAAAGACTATTAAAAAGTGAAGTAGTCAGAAGGCAAGATGAAAAATTCTAATACTAATGAAAAAATGCAGAAGATTAAACGATCAATATCAATTGAAAGAATAGGTCAACAGCATAGTATCTCAAAATCCTCTATCTGTTGCTTTGATATATTTACAAATTATCTGAAAGGGCAAGGAATAGTAAAATTAAAAGCCTGCATAGAATGTGATTACAACAGGTAAGGCCAAAAAAACCTAAGAAACTGAGGAAAAATTTCAAGACAAGCTAAATAACTGTAGAACAAAGGAGCACATACCACTTAGTGTCTGAACTCAGAAGAAGTACAAGGTCAGAGAGATTAAGTGCACCTTAAAATTCTGAGTTACATGTATCAAATCAAGAAAGACATGCACATATTTCCAGAAATATTTGGAAAGTCTAATCAACATTTATCACAGCTAAAGAAGCTGAGAAGGTGTTGGATTAAGTAAAAAATAGGATGCAAAGCATTAGAATAAAAAATAGGAGTAAATCATCCCTGTTATAGTTGTTGACATGGCTTAATTTGGAATACTGCCTGCATTACCGCTAAATGCATTTCACAAAAGCATATCACAGAAGTGAACAGGAGTCATAAAATACATATGTCTTCTGAAAGCACATTGAAAATAACGGATTGTGCTTTGGAAAACAGACAGAAAGAAAGAACAAAGTGAAAATCCAAAGTACAGAGAATACAGGCTACTGAAGGAGGATCACAATACACAGCAATATTTATCATTGCATACATCTTAAGGCTTAGACTCCCAAACGACAGCAATTTGCCTTCAGGTGGACAATAACAAATTGCTGCTGACCACACTTTGTAAATATGAACTGATAAGGAACAACGTCTAATAGTAGGTACATGCTGGAATATTAAAGGATAAAGCAAGAAATAACAGTGAAATAATATACTTTTAACATTATTATTCTGGTATCACACACTAAAAAACACCTCCAGCCATGGATCACTACAACCATTGCCAACACTTCTTGGCCAGGAGCTAGTAATTCAAACTACTTGATAGAACACTAAATAGGCCAGTGAAACACTAAACTGATTTGCAGGGTATCTGAATACATGGCAATTAATCACATTACATTTTTGGTAACACTTCTTACTCAAGCCCTGATATTTCCCATAATTAAAATCAACATGAGGTTTGCAATGAACTTAACCAATTACAGAATCTCAGTCCACGCTGTCTGATTTCACTCAGCTGGAAACCATGGAGGAGCTAATGAGCATTCGATCAGATCATCTCTATATCAATCTTTAAGCCACAATTAAATTTCCAGACATTGTGAAGCTTACATTCACAGGCTTATACCCATCAAAAATAAAAATTATCTTTTACTCTTCACACACCTCACCCTTTGTTTAGACACACTAGTGATTTTAATTGGAGAATCATATGGTAATTTCCAGACATCACTTCAGCTTTGACAAGTCTTGGTATTAAAGAATTCTGGTCTCAGGTTTTGTATAATAGAATACCTGAGGTTTAGCTATATTTTTTACTACAATTTTAATTTTCATATACTAATATTCTTTCTAGATTGTGAACTTGGCTCTGAAATGAAAAAAGTTCAGCTTTAGTTAACTCAGCATGTTGATTGTGAGTTTTTAATCTTGGAGGAAATAAAATATAACTAGCATAAATACCTCTAATATAGTGACAAAATTATCCTGAACTCAATAAAGATAAGACAAAGAAATTCACTGTAAAGTTTAGAATCAAGAAAAGGAAAAAATCAGACATGCTGACAAAAGACACAAGTCAGAGTTTTACTCATGTATTTTAATTATGCCTGTAAACTTTCCTCATTTCAAGGGGAAAAGAGCCACTGTGTTGCTTGCTACCTTGCCAAATAAAACCTGGCAGCCAACCATAGCTGAATACAACCTCCTACCAAACATAAAAGTACTTGGTTTTCTTGTTCTTTGGCATAGTTATTCTTCATGCTGATTCTTGGGCTCTATTTTCAGCAACGGAAAGGAGAGCTGACCTGTCAGTGACTGGCCATTACTGGTGGCCTACAGTTACTTATATCTCCACTTGATAATTCAAGGGTTAACAATCTGACAAAAGGTTAGTGAGGAAACTGCAAGATAAGACATTGCCATACAGAAGCTGCCTTGCAATCCAATAAAGATATAGAAAGCCTGTTGGTTTGATAAGCTCAAAAGCATGTGTTGTTGACTAAAATTGTTGTTTAATATGCAAGTTAAAAATTAAATTATAACATAACTACAGTACCATAATAAGTGCTGATGTTCAATGAAAGTAATTTGTGCAGTTAATAAGAATGATAGCAAAAAGTTCTGTCAGATTAAAAATTCCTAAGTAAGTAATATAAGGTAAAATTGTATGCTTAAGGAGTCAATTCACAAACTTTCCATTTGGATGCAGTTCTGGACATCACCCCTTCCTCATTGTCATGGTTCTGCTCATGGAAGCTAAGACAAACAAGGCAAACACTTCTTTTATGCATAATTTTATTGATTTAAATAATTAAATAAACCAGAATTTATAATTATTCCTAACGCAATTTTTCTATCATTTCCTTGTTAGCATTAAAACTAATAGGACATTATAATATCATACTTAACAGCTCTTACTTGTATTGATGCAATAGCGTCTCAGCACATTTAGTTTCCTCAGACATAGATTTTATCTTCTTTTCAGATTCTTCAGCAATTTCTTTCATAGTCTTTTCAATTTCCATGAGTTCACAACAGACATTACTATATAATTTTGATGCCTAAGAAAATAAAACAAGTTTTCTGAAAGATGTTATATAAAAATTGTCTGTAATGTTTAAAATAAAAGTTATTTCAAGATTTCTCTGATTATTTGCAGTTTGATGATTGAAGTTTAAAGTTAAAGTAGTACTTTGTGATGTCATGCAACTTAACAAATTTTGCATTGTCTGCAATAGCGAAAATCCTAGACGAAGACAACAGGATGTGTTGTAAGATTGCGTAACATAAGAAAACATTAGCAAGAGGTCTTTCACTCTTACAAAACTTTGAAGTTACTGTGAAAAGGCGGCTACTTCCATAGGAAAACAGTGACCTCTGGAGCAGAAAGAAAGAAAGAATGTTGAAAGAAGCCACAGAGATTTCACTCAGTAATCTGACAAATCATTTCTTAAGCCGCTCCTAGAGGTCACCTATGTAAAGAGGGGCTTCAAACAGTGCAGACAATGAACACGATTTTCAGTGGTATAAATAGTATTGGGACACTCAGTTCCAAACAACTCTCAAAAAGAGATATGAACATGTCTATTGTCTCTGCTTTTAAAAAATATTAAAAATATTAAATAAGAACATGACAAAAAATCTTTATTATAATCTAGCACCACACTGCTCAAACTAGTTCTCTGGATATCAAAAGCTAGAGATTCAAAATCAAATAATTGTTTTAATTGCAAATAAAATTAAGGATCAGCTGCTTTTTTAAGGCCACGGGAGAAAAAAACAAACATTGGTAACAAACAGCATAGAAATTAGAGCACAATAAAAGTAATAAATAATTTATTTTACAGTTAGAAATGTTGAAATGTTGTTGAAATGGATTATATAAGTAAGTTACAGTAACACCAATATATCTTCTTGCAAAAAGTAGTGTCACTTTTGGAAAGAAAAATAAGAAAAAACTGTGGAAAAAAATATTTAAAATAGGTTTTATAAAAAAAGAATAAAATTTGTCTACTTTCTGAGTTGTATTTTAGTACAGCTCAATATTTTATCCGCATGCACCATCTTCTGAGACATTTTCAAGAAAAAAGAATACAAGATTAAGCGCCCAAACCCCAACTTGATTATAATTAGCCAGTATTTTGAACATATCTCCTAACACTGATAGAAGTGTTAGCTATTTCATAGGTCACACCTAACTCATGGTTATTCTCATACTATTTGTGTAATAGGCAATTAACTTTAAATTTTAGAAGTATTTTGACATGACTGTTGAGTCCTCAAAATATGAGTTTAAAATAAAAGAAAGTAAAATAAACAATATTTATTTAGAATCGCTTACAACCAAAGACCATTTTTAGACTGCAACTACCTTGAAAAAGGTACTAATCTCTAGATCTGTATTTAGAAGTTACTATATGAAAATATATAGAAAACGTAATAATTAGTACTAAAATCTGTACTTGAAATAACACAGTATCTCTTGCTTTTTAGACATCAATTTTAAGATATTTATAACTTTGATACACTTTGATAATTCAGCCTGACATTATTCACATTAGGTATTTATTATCAACAAATAAAAATTATTATCAACATTTTTATCAATAAGTACAATCAACAAATAAGTAAAAATGTACATCAGCACTTAAAAATAATTAAGTCTTTAAAATATTTTTTGACAGCCTCTAACATCTCGATATTCCGGAACACTGAAATCTGAGAAGAATCTATGCAAATATCAGACATGTGTCTTGTACTTTCCTGTGAAAAATCCCACATGAAATCCACTTACAATGCTAGAATTACATTCCATATATGTAGTTGAAAAGATTCTAAAAGAAACATCTCCTTGAGGTTTGTATTTACCTTTTCATAAACCAGTAACACATCCTTCACAGCTTCACCCTCTAGATTCAGCTTTTCTTCCAGCAGATGGCTGTGTTTCTTCATCGAGTCTATATCCTCCTGAATCTTTCTGTTGTCTGTTTCTATTGGAAGTATTTGGTTTTGTATCTGTTGCAGCTGATGTCTTTTACAATCGAGATGCCATTGTAGCTCCAAGATATCTTCAGCACACAGATCATATTCTGTTAAAATGGTAATTAGCATAACAAAATGTTAGTATCTGTGTGACACCATAAATTCCTAGTGAGATTAGTAAAAACATTGTCATAATACTTGCAAAATTTTGCTGTAAATCACTTTGAAGGCCAAAAGAGGACACGGGTTACAAAAGACATCAAATATAAAAATATAAATATTGCATTAGCAGTGGAACTGTTTTAAATTCATGCTTAATAATCTTAGTAGGTAATTTAAGCAGATCTTCAAAGCAAGGGGTGGTCTTGTTTTTACAAAGGAAATTAAAACATCTAGCCTTAAGGCATTATCTTGAGGAGGCTATTACAAAACAAGAACAACTCTATGAGCTTCCTAGTCTCCAGCAACAGACATGTGCATACAGAGGAAGAGTAGGGCAAGTATAAATCCACATCCTCTTAATACGACAACTATTTTCAGGGACATTGCCTGAATTAAACGTAGCTTCAACAAAGATAAACTAAAGGTGCAAACCCAAAGCCAACAAACAAAACATATTCATGTTGCAACACAGAAGTATGTCATCTCAATTCATTTTGCTGCATTTACTTTTCTGACCTTGCATAAGTTTCATATAGGTCTTTACCAGAAAATATGTAAGTAGATCATTAATTGCTGAATGACAACATATATTTCATTTAGCTTAGAAAAAAAAAAGCTCATGAGAGATGGTGTCCTGCAGCAGATAATGTTCTATATGGAAAAATTACTGGTATTAAACTAGGAAAAGTAAAGTAAGACTATCAGATAAGAAAAGCGAAAATAAAACAAAACAAAACCAACAGAAAATGTCTCAAAAGCAATATACTTTCTTGTAAATTTGAGAGAGAGAAGTGCGTTTTACTCAGAAAAAAGGCTCTCTAGCTCTGAGAAGTTGCTATGGAATATTCAGTGCAATCCCTTGAAGGCTGATAAATTTTGCCTTGGTGACAAGACATAAATCACAAATTTACAAAATTATTTTATTGCTATTAAAAAGACATTCTATGACTAAGTGGCTTTTTGACATCATACAAAGTGATAACATTGAGATGAATAATATGTGGTTTACACTGGATATTTGTTATATTTCAGAAAAGGTAATTTCTGAAGAGAGGCTATGTCACTGCAATTACCTGAACATACAACAGGACACAGATGAAGCAGGAGTTAGCAATAGCAGAAATCAAGGGAAGTTTGAAGAAATAAGAGTCTGTCTACTCTGAATGGTTCAAGCAAACTCTTAATTAAGAATCTCCTGGGCTTGTAGTACTCAGATTAGGGATAATTATTACACCCCTGAAGTTCTTTTCCCTTTATCTTGAATTCCATTTTAGCATATTTTTTGTCTTATAGATTATACTATAAAAAGTTATAATCCTAAAAGCATGAATTTATTCCAAGGACACAACATCCTACTGACATAGAAAAGGGAAAATAGTTGGTTAATTTTCACAGCCACACTTCATGATGGCTTTTTGTCCTTATTTTTTTTAATTTTAAATACTGTATCATTGCATATATCAACAAAACTGAAAGTGCATTAATTATATTCCAGTATTCCAAATTTTTGATATTTATAGAGTGCTAAACAATAAGCTAAAAGCAACAGGAATGTATAGCAATATGCAAAAATTATTTACAGCTTCACCACTCTAGGTAAGTACACCAAAAAGTAAAAAGTAACATCTCTGCAGCTCAAACCCTGAACTACTGTGCTGAAGAATGATTGGACTATCAACCTTCTCTACTTGCAGTTCTTCTGAAGAATTGATCTTTCAATTGCTACAGGATTTTCTCCTGAAAGAAGTTTCTGACATACCAAAGAATTTTAATTCTGATTCTTTATTTAAACTCCTTCTCTGTTTCATCATAAATTGTCATCCAGAGGCAATTTCTTTCAAGGAAAGCAATCTGCAAACCAGTAACACCTTAAGCACAGGCTTCTAGTTTCCAAGTCAAGAGTTAGCCATTGGCTAAAATAAGCAAGCAAGCAAACATACATTTTCCTCATATATTGCTAGGGATGTGCACTATTTGACATTTTGCCTTCTGGGGGACCATGAGGGGTATGGATGGAGGGCAGAGAGAGAGAAAAAAAAAAAAGCATTTAGGACCAAACAACTCCTGGCTTGCCTCCATTATACACTGATTTTCACTTAGTGTTTACTCATCAGTAAACAGTTATGGAGGACTCCTGCACTGTCACCACACTCTGGATTGTGAGGTATTTCACAAAGATCTCAGAATGATGTGCACCAGAATATGGACTTGATTTCTAACTGTGATTTTACATCCAGAAACCCACTATTATAAATTACACATCTATAAGTCTACGTTCAGAGAGTACCTGCTTCTCACCATGAGTCAGAAAACAAACAATGCACATCTGCTGATTTTGGGTCTTCTTACTTTTTTTTCGTTAGTTCTACTCTGTAGATGCCAGTCCATAGCAAAAGGTAATAGTAAACGCCCTTAGAATCTGTGATTTCAAGGAGACCTATCAATGGTTATGTCATAGAATCACAGAATCATAGAATAGTTAGGGTTGGAAAGGACCTCAAGATCATCTAGTTCCAACCCCCCTGCCAGAGGCAGGGACACCTCCCACTAAACCATGACACCCAAGGCTCTGTTCAATCCAGCCTTGAACACCACCAGCGATAGAGCATTCACAACTTCCCTGCGTAACCCATTCCAGTGCCTCACCACCCTTACAGTACAGAATTTCTTCCTCATATCCAATCTAAACTTCCCCTGTTTAAGTTTCAACCTGTTACCCCTTGTCCTCTCACTACAGTCCCTCATGAAGAGTCCCTCCCCAGCATCCCTATAGGCCCCCTTCAGATACTGGAAGGCTGCTAGGAGGTCTCCACGCAGCCTTCTCTTCTCCAGGCTCAACAGACCCAACTTTCTCAGCCTATCTTCATATGGGAGGTGCTCCAGTCCCCTGATCATCCTCATGGCCCTCCTCTGCACTTGTTCCAACAGTTCCATGTCCTTTTTATGTTGAGGACACCAGAACTGCACACAAAACTCCAAGTGAGGTCTCACGAGAGCAGAGTAGAGGGACAGGATCACCTCCCTCAACCTGCTGGTCACACTCCTTTTGATGCAGCCCAGGATATGGTTGGCTTTCTGGGCTGCAAGCGCACACTGCCGGCTCATGTTCATTTTCTCATCAACCAACACCCCCAAGTCCTTCTCTGCAGGGCTGCTCTGAATCTCTTCTCTGCCCAACCTGGAGCTGTGCCTGGGATTGCTCCAACCCAGGTGTAGGACCTTGCACTTCGCATGGTTAAACTTCATCAGGTTGGCATCAGCCCACCTCACAAGCGTGTCAAGGTCCCTCTGGATGGCATTCCTTCCCTCCAACATATCAACCAAACCACACAGCTTGGTGTCATCGGCAAACTTCCTAAGGGCACAATCAACCCCACTGACCATGTCATCGACAAAGATGTTGAACAAGACCAGTCCCAACACCGATCCCTGAGGGACACCACTCGTTACTGCTCTCCAGCTGGACATTGAGCCATTGACCACAACTCTTTGCTTGCGGCCATCCAGCCAGTTCTTTATCCACTGAGTGGTCCACCTATCAAGTTGATGTCTCTCCAACTTAGAGACAAGGATGTCATGGGAGACAGTGTCAAACACTTTGCACAAGTCCAGGTAGATGACATCAACTGCTCTACCCCTGTCCATCAATTCTGTAGCCCTATCATAGAAGGCCACCAGATAGGTCTGGCAGGTTTTCCCCTTAGTGAAGCCATGCTGGCTGTCATCAAGCACCTTGTTGTTTTTCATGTGCCTTAGCATGCCTTCCAGGAGAATCTGCTCCAAGATTTTGCCAGGCACAGAGGTGAGACTGACAGGCCTGTAGTTCCCCGGCTCATCCATTTTCCCCTTCTTGAAAATGGGGGTTTTATTTCCCTTTTTCCAGTCATCGGGAACTTCACCTGACTGCCATGATTTTTCAAATATGATGGACACTGGCTTAGCAACTTCATTTGCCAGCTACTTCAGGACCCACGGATGGATTTCATCAGGTCCCATGGACTTGTGTGCATTCAGGTTCCTAAGATGGTCTCAAACTAGATCCTCTCCTACAGTGGGCCCAGGGTCTTCATTCTCACTGTCCCTGCGTCTGCCTTCCAAGACTTGGGTGGTATGGTCAGAGCATTTTCCAGTGAAGGCTGAGGCAAAGAAGTCATTAAGAACCTCAGCCTTCTCCAAATCCAGGGTACACAGCTCTCCTGATAGATTCTGGAGGGGGCCCACGTTGTCCCTAGTCTGCCTTTTATTTGCAATGTACCTATTGAATCCCTTCCTGTTATCCTTAACATCCCTAGCCAAGTTTAATTCTAAGTGGGCCTTAGCTTTCCTACCTGATCCCTAGCTTCCCAGACAACATCCCTGTATTCTTCCCAGGACGCCTGTCCTTGCTTCCACCTTTTATAAGCCAAATTCCTACTAAATACATACGTATTTTGTTAAAATTTATCATATTTTAACTTTTCTCAGAATAAATTTATTTTTTTACTTGTGCTTTAATGAATGGCTTAACTCAAATGCATTATTTTATAATTCTGTTTCAGCTTGTCATTCCTTGCCCCGAAGATGATTTATTATCACCTTAAGAGTGTCTTGTCTGCTCTTCTGCTACTTCTAAAACAATGCTGAACATTCCATAGTACTTTCCTTTTCTTTTTTTTCCAGCTATTTATTCAAGCAAATTCAGAAGAGCAAATACTGCACTCGTGTTACAGTAAACACAACTGTAGTCATATCATAATTCTTATTCTTGGTAATAAACTGACTGAAAAATAACAAATATTCTTATTTCAAACACCAATACCTTTTTGCACGGCTGCAGGTAGCTGCTGAAGCCCCCAAAGTGACAAGCAATCCATTTTCACGCTAAGCTTTTTCCCTAGCTGTTTTTCCAACTCCAAAGCTTTTTCTGCCTCCTCACGATCAGCCTCCAGTCGGTTAATTAGCTGAGCAACATCCAGTAGCAAAGCTTCTGTTTCCCACTTCAAGGTTAATGCCTTGCCATCTTTAAAAATACATTAAAAATATTTTTTATGAATGCTTAATCATATGTTCTTTATTCAAGCTTCATTCTCAACACAGAGTTGGTCTGTTCACATCTATAGCACAAAGAACAATTGGTTATATTTATGTCTTTAAAAACTACATTACAATTATTTCTTATGAATGCTTAAACATACACTGTTTATTCTTGCTTCTTTCTCAATAGAAAGCTAGCCTCTTCACATCTATCAAGGCAAGCACAACTGGTTACAAACAAAACTTTCACATCTGATAGCACTTTCCTCCAGCTTATTTCCAAAGCAGAATGCAGAAAAATATACGTATAGAGGTTGTACAAAATTTTCATCTTTGCCTCATTGTTTGGGTAAGTAATCATCTAAATAACAGTACAAGTTCCTAATTCTCTCAACTTTTTGAAGAACACATATCTCATTTTATTTTCCTAAGTAAGTATCAATGCCTTCATTAAAGTCTTTGGAGTTCTAAGAATATTCAGTATAATATCTCAACAACAGAGTTTTACTCATGATAGAAATAATTTCATTCTGTGAAATCTGGGTATCAAAAAATGCCTCAGTTATTTGTCTTGATAAAAGATTTTTTGAGGTCATCATCCATTGACCTGACCTATAAAAGACAGTAATTATATGAACTACAGAGTCTGAGACATTTCCACTTTGATTCCACAGTCAATAATTCCCTAATTTTTTTGTTAAAAACTGCAAAAAGAAGAAAAATTACTTCAAATCTGGAGTGAAATTTTGGCTTCACTGTGATAAACAGAAATGTTATCACACCATTTACTGTGGACAGGATTGCCTCAGGCTAGTAGCACTTAAAAGGTTGCACACTGGCTTAAAAAAAATGCCCACGACCTCATTAATATTTAAAACTTAATTAAAAATTGTACAATCTAAGATGCAAACTGTAAAAACAGAATTTAATGTTGGCAACACGCTATGAATATCCTGTGACAGCAAAGCACTTATTTGTTTTACAAAAACTAAATGAAAAAAAAAATCTAGAATTTCCAACTACCACTATAAATAATTTGGCTGGTTGAAAACCTAGACAGATTAAAATACAGTATGAGTCTAAATACAGAAATGTAAATTATCTTCTTGCAAACAGGATGATTTAATAGTACTTAATATAACATTTTAGCTTGACAGATGATTGACAGCTGATACACAGATTTCAAAGGATACATCGTTTACATAAGTCTTTGAGCAGGCAACAAGCACCTATTATTACAAATGCAAAGCATATATTAAATGAGGACAAGTAACTGTTACCACTCAGACTGAGCATTATGAAATATTTTTACCTTTACAAGATACATCAGTTTCTTCAAAATCCAACTTGGTGGATAATGATAACCAGTTATCTTCAGGAGAGTCAGCACTGACCTGTTTTGTTACCCTGTAGAGAAAAGCCACTGTCGCTAAAAAATTTTAGACTTAATTTATAGCATTGTTAAGTAAATATGACTTTCACTAAGTCAAAATTTCCTTTCCTGAGTTTTACATATGAAGTGTTGGCTAGTTAAATGGAATAACTTCAAGTCATACAGAAGAATTATTAAGTCCATGAAAAGAAAAGCATGTAAAATGCTTTTCTCATATTTCTTTACAGAAATACAAGAAACAGATTTCTTTACATCTTGTACTTACACAGATCCTCAATTTTTGTTCTCATACCCAAGGATTTGCCAAAGAGAAACTGTTGCAGAAAAGCTGTTACTCTTTCCAAGTTACATGAATACAGAATATATATATGCTATACATATATATGTTATATATACACATACGGAATACATATATGTTATACTTTCCACTCTTCTAAGCAGCAGATGCATTTAGTACTGTATCTGTGAGTGTCACTTGAGGGACAACAATGAAGAAAAATTATCTTTTAGACATACGAAGGATAAACAACCCAGGCATAAGGCTTAATCAGTTTCTAAGAGACAAGCGTCTGAAATCTGAGAGGCTCAAAGGCAGGAATGAGGAAGGCTTCATTAAAATGAGATCAGGACAAATTTAACCTGCAAGTGAAAGGGGGAAAGAAGTAACACAAGTAGCGAAAGAAGAACACAAGCAAATCATAGCTGTCATGTGAACTTAAAAGGCTCATTAGCTTACTGGAGCTGAGAACAAGGAGAAGAAGAATAACCACCACCTGTTCATGCCCACATGTGCAGTTTAAGGAGCACATAAAGGTTCTTCAGATGCAGCAAAGATGAAATCTGCAGTGACAGTATTACATTGCATATACATGCATAATGTGAACATATATATTTGAAAGAACGCCACAAAAAAGTTCCTTTTCCATAAGGAGGACCAGACAAAAAACTATGCCAAAAGCAGACTGAAAGAAATACTACTGTAGCCTTCCTACATCAACAGAAAATACATCTAAAGTACAGGGAATAGAAAAAAAATCTGTGATCAGTCATAGAAAATAGTAAGACATTGGACAGGAAAACTGGGACCTGGTGTCAGAAGAGATATCAAATTAGATGCAGAAGCAGGAGTTTGATAAACAGGAGTTGGGTAAGTAGGCAAATCAAATCAAAACAGCCAAGACAACAAGCTCAGTGCATGAGATATGTTCTCCCCTTCAAACTCCTCTTTTAATCTTTACAACTAGAACTACATCATAAAGTACCCCGCATCATAAATGATACAATTTGAAGTCACACGTTCAGACTTATTCTGTGTAATTTCTGAGTACTTGCCTTTGAAATGTATTGTATTGTGTACTAGTCTGAGTTCCTTAGTGCATTTTGAAATAGATGCAGACGATATGTAAAATTTAGAAAAAACTAGCTTGAGTTTTATGTTTTGAAATTACATTTTAAATTTATAACCCTTAACAACTCATTATATATATTCTAGATATCTCCAGTGAAAACATATCTAGAAAAAAAAACCCAGTTCTTCAACTCGTTATTTTTAATGCAGTTGGTATGTTCTGCTTTGATTATCACAAGAATCTTCTCTTGCTCTCTGACTTTAAGGATACATAGTTACAAACACTACAGGTGGTTCAAGGACATTTCATCACTTAAACACACAGGTTTTTTGACTAAACCTAAGTAACTGGCAAACTACACTGAAAACACAGAACACTTTTATTTAATAAGTATCTTAACGGTATGAAGTATAGGAAAACCAAGAAAGAAAAAAATGAAAAAAAAAATGGGGTCTTTTCCCCATCTTATTATAGCATTTGAGGAATTAATGGTCGCTTCATTCAAGCTTTTTTTCTACTCCCTTTTTTAATGACTTGTCTCCCTGTGTCTAGCCAAGCTGAAATGACAGTAAATTTGACCCTTTATGCAAATCCAGAAAATTATATATCATCTTTAGAGAACTTCACAAAGATCACAGTAAGTATCCAGAAACGTTCAGTATGCTTATACATCATGGTCCAAACTTCAAGCAGCAAGAGCTTAAAATAATAACCTCATTCATATTTAGGTACCTCAGATAATTGGTAGAATCGGTACAATTTCAGAAGTATGAATAACTGAACAACTTTTATTAACAGAAATTCATCACTGTGGTGGTCCTGACACCTGCGATCATCTTGAATCTTTGAAAATTAAACCCTGAGTAGGAATGAGATGAGAAATTCCCCATAAACACTTTTGGTCTTTTGAAGTAACTCGATCATACAGACACTAGGAATGCTTATATTAGATGCATTCTATGTTACACAAGAACTTAGTAGAAAGTCTGCTATGTGAAAGACTAATTCTCATCAAATAACTATCTGACATTAAAACAAATACATTATTTTGTACTATTTTGTATGTATGATTCTTACCATGGTGTTTTCTCCTCCTTAAACACATAATCATGCTGCAAAAACAAAACATAAACTCCATTATACATCTCAGATGTTCCACACTTTTTCTATTTCCTAACAAAAAGCCTAACAGACCACTGAATTTTATATCAGAAGAGGATCTAATTAATGCACATACAGATGAAAGCTTTTTGACTTTTAAAACTAATTATAAAGCTTTCAAATTCCTAAAAGCTATGCCTCTCCAAAAGGTTGGTAATAAACCCCTGTTTTTGTACATAGATGTTACATTACTAAATTTTGTAGATTTTTTTTAATCTAATTTTTAAATCTCTGTTAATTCTATTTTTACTCAACCTCTGTACTTTTTTTAAATCTTAAAACTCCATCAGAGATTCTGCCTGAACTTGTCATATTTTTTATTCTATGTTTACAACAGTAAATCAAACACTGCTGGGGAAGTTCTCCAGGCCCAGCAACTTGAACACCAACACCATTAAACTGGTACTAAATCTCACTGGTACAACCTGTGGAAAAGGAAATTACCACATTCCCAAACCATTCCCAAATCATTTCCAAACACAATTCAGGAATTGGAAAGGGTCAGAGACCATTCCTCAGAAGCAGTGCACATAAGGTCTACCTTGTTTTGAAAGGTAAGAATTTAAGAGTATGGACATGAGGTTTTCCATGTCAACTGGACACATTGCTGATAATACTTAACTTACTAGCAGAGTAAATAAATTCATATATACACAAGTGAAATCCAAATTACATATATTTGTAGTATATTCATTTCAGTATAAATGCCTGATCTAGATTAAGAGCATTAATGAAATACTCATACTATGGCAACTTCACCTTTTCTCCTCCTATTTCATAGTTATAATAACGTCACCACCAAGAGGCCTCAGACTGTTTTGAGTCTCTGCATATTAAGTAACACCACCTTAAAAGAGATGTGGAAAATAGGCACAAGATTTACAGAAATCATTTAAGCTAACATTAAAACGAATAAACATCTGGACATGTCAATGCTTATCCATTTAATTCACATATATTGATGACAAAAATTATCTCATTAAAATCATTTCACTGTTTCACATTATTTTAAATAAAGGTGAATGAGGCAATGTAAAATTTCCTCACAAATTAATGTCTAGACTGTAAATCAAGATATGACTTTAGCTTATGCACCTTGGATTCTTCTAGTATCTATGCTGCAGTTGCAGAAATCTCCCTGCAGAGTATTTAACAGTGTTTGTGGAATACTAATCTAAGATAGTTTTTCTGATGTGCTGCTATGACAACATCATTGTCGGTACTTGAGATAAATTATTTAAATATAACTTGTCTGTGCAAGCAGTGATCAGATCTTCTTACTGCAGTGTAGATACATGCAAAATTTATTAACATTCGGAAAACACTTCTCCAGTAAAAGTGAATTATTTAAATGGTACTAATTATGCTCTCAAATAAGTTAATGGGAAGATATTGCTATACTTTAAATTAGTATATATTGCATTCTTTCTTAATCTACCTCCCCATTTTTTTCTTTCCTTTATTCTCATTTCTATTTACACAAAATCTATATAAGCTAGGGAAACATGTACTGCTAAAGAAAGAACTACAGCATTTTCAAATTCATGTCTCTCAATATGGGAGTAAAGAAACAAGGAACTGTTAAGTACTATTCAGGAAGAAAATATAGCTTACTCTAAATGACAGAAAAATGGCACACAGCTCAATTTGACTATCTATCTACTTGAGATTTGTATCAAAAACTATTTTGCAGACAATTGATATTATTGCAGCAACTTGACTTTCCGTGCATCTGAATTGTAGCATATGAATTTACTTATCTTTATGATATATTGATATTACATTATATTATGGTATATTGACTTTAATAAGACAGTTTGATTAGCTAAAACTGTTAAGTAGATTAAAAACATACATGAGTTGTAAATGAACCTCCTGGGCACTATTTTGGATAGTACATATGACATGAAATTAAATCTTTATAAAAATCAACATAGTAATCCTGTTCAAAATATACTTGTTCCTACGAAGATCAAAAGCGCTTGACGGTTTTTAATCATAAATGTACCTGTTGAAAGCAAATCTCTATCTTCAATTCTAACTCCTGAATGTGATGAATAACTTTGTTAATATAGGGTAATGGAGTATTTACAAAAGCAGAGCCATGATGCCTTGTGGTGATCCATTCGTTCTTGTCTGGAAACGCAAAGAGAATCCAGAAGGCTGATAAACTTCACATGTGGGATGAAACCAGATTTTCTCATACCTGATTTACTTCTCAAATTCGGAACTTGGTAAGCTTCTGCCTTGAAACTGATTAAGAGAATGCAACAGCTATGTCTCTTACTAAGCACAGTTTTGCACAAAATGTTACTCCTTTTGAAATACAATCTCTCAAATACAAGGAGATTCCAAAATGCTTGAAAAATATGAAAGAATAATTTCAAAGACATGAGATATCATAAAGGGAGCTACAGTCACAATTTGGTATAACTAATTATACATAATCAATCCCAAATAAATCTATTTTAGTGATTTTACACTAGTCCTAAGCAAGAATTTTGCCCAAACAGAAAAAAATAATATCAGAAACCAAAAATGGCAATGGTGGCTTCTATATAGAAACACCAAGAGCAAAACAGAAAAGGTCACAGGGCCTTAAAGGCAATCTTGGACTACTCTTATATAACTAATACTTGGTTCCAGCAAATATTTGTTTCGACCCTATGAAAGGATGAAATTCCAGAACAGTAATTCCCACACTGGGAATTTCAAGCTACATGACATAAATGGACTGTTTTACGAGAACATGCAGATTTCACAACTATGTTTTCTTTAAACTCTGTTAGCCATATAACCACATAAATAAAAGATACTGCGGCACACTATTGAATGTTGACTATTTAATTAACACACAGAACGGGAATCTGACTACACAGGTCACTAATGAAAGGTGACAGAAACACGACACTGAAACTCAGCAACAGAGCTATTAAAAGAGTCTAAGATGCTGTCCTACAAACATGAAACTAACCTAATTATGTTCAGGGGGATACAATTGCTTTAATGCTCCTTGGAGATGAACCAAAAATAACAATCACAGTAATAGGGATTAAACTGCAAAATAGACCCAGACAACCTTCACATACAGTTTGTAGATTTTTTTTTTTGTTATGTCTTGGGCTTTTTTTTTAAGAATAATCTCAGTGTTTTAATTAAATTGTTAGCCTAAAACATTAAAAGTCTGTATTTTACATAAGGCTCTTTTAACTTAACATTATTGTAAACAGTCTCACTGAAATGGAAAAGATAGTTTGCAAGATTTGCTTGAAAAGGCAGCCCACTAAAATGGATATCAAAACCTGTATCACAGAATCTTGTTCTGCCTGTTTCTAGAGCAAGAAAGCTTCACTGAATGCCTATACAGCACAATCCTAGCAAAGCGTATATAGACTTTGAAACTTTCTTGCACTCTGAAGCACAACACAGTTCAGATTTTGAGAACATTAATTTCACTTAGTTGTTTCTACTGTTATTATTCTTATCTTTTACTAAATTAACATTAATATTGTAAAAATTATGTGTATTTTCTTTACATCACTAGTGCAACTATCATTACAACCATGAAAAAAAAATTTTTGTAAGAGTGTTAATAAAAAAAGATTGCTCTGTTACTGCTTTGGCATTCCTTGGCAAACATTTTTATATGCAAGTCTTCTAAAACTTTTGTAAAAGAAAGCTAGCAAAATTATGTCTAAATTTAAAAATTAGATTTAAAATAAAAATTAAATTTAAAACAAAAATTAAATTGAGAAGCAAAATACAGCCAATTTTGTTTTCAGGCAGAAAACTGAACTATCATTAGAGGATGGAGTGACAGCAGTAAGTCCATGACTGACGTTTGAGGTCTACAAATGCATCATTTGTATGAAGGTTTTTCCAGCAGCGTGGCAGATGGGGACCAAGAAAGAGGACTAGTGTTATGAAATATTACAAATACAAAATATAAAATAATTTCTTATGTTTTAAATTTAAGTCCTTCATAAAACGATTTGAAAAATGTATAACAGAAGATGTACCTGGCATACCTTGGGATGGCTCACCACTGACCTCAGAAGAAAATGAAAATGATGGTGTTTCAGACATTTTTGCTGGTAGCACTTTCCAGTCTAATGATTGGAAAAATAATAATACATATATATATACATACACGCACATTTTAAAAACTCTTATTCTCATCAGAAAAAAAAAAGTATTCCACCAGTGATATATCTACAGTATTTCTAAAGCTTAGCAACTCCATTGTCACTTTTCCTACTAAGGGAAAAGGAGCAACTAAACAGTGATCTCACAGTGGATCCTATTTAACTAAGGAAATTACAGTTAGAAAGCCAATAAAAACCGAGACAACCAATTTTCAGCCTATGTGACCTGGCTTTTTAAAAATTTTATTATTTTCAATTAAATTTTCAATTTAAATTTTAAAATACAGGTTATTTTGGAATCTATCATAACAGTAGTAACCAACACTAACTGGAAAATTGTGAAAAACAAAATGAATAATCTATGAGATAAATTTAATTAACAAACTGCCAACACAAGGGAAGCCCATAAATCTGTAGTCTGAAACACTGTCATCTCAATGGACAGATGACATGAAAGAGAAGAAAATAACTACTTATTTGCATACAGACTTTTAACTCAGGTTTACTACAATAAACAAATCCAACATTATTTATTTGCAATTTACATAATTCAGAAAAAAAATACTGGCTGAAAACTTAGATAGTTAAGCCCCAGGGTATCAAGCTGAGGTTATTTACCAAAATTTTTTTTTATCCTTATAACACATATATTTGACAAATAACTGTATTGCCATACAGAGATCCAGGTGGACACTTCCTGGACTGTGTAATTTGCATGTTAGAAGTCCACAGTAACTTGTGGTTTCCAACTGTTATCAACTTACAAAAACTGTTTAGTAAAAAACCAGAAAATACCAACAGCTATGTTAAGTGTTCATCAATAAAAAATACTAGAAAAAAAGTACTACATGGACTATAGATTTTAGCATTCCATATTTTTTGTAAGTAGTACTATTACAAAATAGAGAGATGTTTATTCCAAGCTCTGTGAAACAGAAAATAGTTGCCTAAGTATCCTGGGCTGCATCAAAAGGAGTGTGACCAGCAGGTTGAGGGAGGTGATCCTGCCCCTCTACTCTGCTCTCGTGAGACCTCACTTGGAGTATTGTGTGCAGTTCTGGTGTCCTCAACATAAAAAGGACATGGAACAGTTGGAACAAGTCCAAAGGAGTGCCACGAGGATGATCAGGGGACTGGAGCACCTCCCGCATGAAGATAGGCTGAGAAAGTTGGGGCTGTTCAGCCTAGAGAAGAGAAGGCTGCGTGGAGACCTCCTAGCAGCCTTCCAGTATCTGAAGGGGGCCTATAGGGATGCTGGGGATGGACTCTTCATGAGGAACTGTAGTGAGAGGACAAGGGGTAATGGGTTCAAACTTCAAGAGGGGAAGTTTAGATTGGATATGAGGAAGAAATTCTTTACTGTGAGGGTGGTGAGGCACTGGAGTGGGTTGCCCAGGGAAGTTGTGAATGCTCCATCGCTGGCGGTGTTCAAGGCTGGACTGGACATAGCCTTGGGTGGCATGGTTTAGTGGGAGGTGTCCCTGCCCCTGGCAGGGGGGCTGGAACTAGATGATCTTAAGGTCCTTTCCAACCCCAACTATTCTATGATTCTATGATTCTAAGATTCCAACTAGACAGCCAGCCAGAGAAGAGTGAAACTGAAATACACTCTTCACACTCCCCATGCCTGAATTTATTGATCCACCAAACTCAAACTCAAGCCTGTTCCCAAGAAATATTAGATGAATCTAAGTGTACCAAGCTTGCCAAAAGAAATGCTGAATCCACAGCTGATCTACATGAACTTTTATGCACTGCAATGCAGTCAGCACTAGTGTTCTGTTACCATAAAAAACTAATTGACTTGGAAACTCTGAAGAGTAACAACAAAGCCTTTCAAACTAAAGCTATAGAAAATATTTTTTTGAATTAAATAAAGTTCATAATGCATATAACAAAGTTTCAAATCACCACATTTTCAGCTGTGTAACTCTCCTCAGGAAATGTATGGAAAATGTATTATATGAGCCATTCTCGCATGTCATTTGAACATTAGTACCTATTTTTTTCAAGTTTGGTGGCTTTTTGAATTTTATGAAACAATTATTTCCAATGGTGGGATTTAGTGTTGTTCAAAGAAATAAGCTGATTTGGCAAGTAGGAATTTTTAGCATTATCTGTGACAGGATGTCAGCTTCTTGGACTCCGCAAAATGGAATTCTACTCTCCTAACAGGCTCATCTTGACAGTCAGACCAGATGGACGACATTAGCTCCAATAAGGAGTACAAAAGAATATGAAACTCTTAGGAATTCAAAGAAAATAAGTATTGACAGACATAACAGCTCTAGAGAAAGGAGAAAAGATGAGAAAAATACTGCATACAAAAGGATAAAATCCAGAAGAAAAGCTTAAGAAATGGTTTCAATTTGTTGTCGCTTATATAGCCAGTAATATATCTGGAACAAGTTATGAACAGACTATTATGTGATATGCAATCATGAGTTAACAGAAAGGTGAGAACATCACTTGCCTGATGAGGAATCATATACACAACATACAGATGCATTTCACTGTACATAACAACGTATGCGAAAAAAATATATTGGTCAAATTGGCAGTTGATGACAAAAGCAGTATTTCATGGAAAGAAAATTAGCACATAGCTCATTCAGTATCTGTTGAAAATCTTAGCCTCAATGTATATAAATCTTAGACTACTTATCTTCACAGTTTCGTAGTTATCAAAATCCAAATTAAAAAATTTCTTTTATATTGTCCTACTCATATAAAATAAATCAAAACCAGCGAGTTAGCACTCACAATTCTGTAATATATAACTCTGACCTTCAGGAAGTGTTATTCTGTAAAATGACCTTCAGGAAATGTTATTCTGCACAAATTGTTTTACAGAATTCAAACTAATTTTCTCACTCTGACAAAGATAACCACTATATTAGTCATACAGTATACCTTTTCAAAGTCATTGTATGCTTTTCCATAAAGAAGAGAAAAATGGTGTTTCTTTCATTGGGTACGTGTATATATTTATAAAAATATATGTACATTGTATATATTATTAAATAGGACTACAGCTAAACACCCACAACATTTTCATTACTTTATTTGTACTTTGCTATAATGCAAATAGTTTCTGATTGGCTAAAAATAAATTTCTAACACCAATTTATCAAATAGAAGGATAAGAAATTAACAAAGTTTTTGTTAAAAGTAAAATCCTCAATAAATATTTTTCAGTTAAAAAAACCCAGAATCTAGATGTTAAAATTTCTATCTACCTAACATGAGCTATTACTACTATTTCTCTTCATAATTGCCATTCTCCAGGCAGATTCTTGGGATATTCATAAATACGCTTAACAAAAAGCTTATTCTCCAAGAACCTTTTTCTGATCAGCTCACATACTTACCTCTTCACCAAAGCTCTAATTCACTATCAAGTAAACTAAGTGCAGACTGAGATTATTTATCTCATAAACACAATAGAGATGGCCAAATCACAGAAGAAGTTTGTTTAAAATCTTCTAATTGATTCCTGCTTCCCTGCGACTATGTCATTTGTGTTGGAATTTTTCCTCCTTCCCCAAAATGCAGTCAGCATAAATAAAAATTATAAACTCATTCAGTTAAGAGAAGCTAACATTCCACAAACAATCTACATCTTATTCTATAATTTGCTGATCTCCAAGTGTTGACTTGCTGCAAATACAGCATTTTACTTTTTGGTTTTAAGGTCTTAATGTTTCTTGCACAATTTCTGCCTGTCCCCAAGTGACGCAGTGAATCTTTTAACCACTGAAATGCAGCCCAGGTTTATCTCAAAATGTGCAGAAAGTGATCAATGTCCCTGAAATTATTTCCCCAAACTACAATTAGTGCAGATGTTTCAAAATAGTCCAGTGTCATTTAAACAGAAATTTGCAGCATTGCAGCATTAAAATCTGTTACAGTGATACTCAGGGCTGACTCTCGAAAACAATGCCTCATGTAAAATTTCGTAAGTTGCCTAACACAAACCACCAACTCTAATTAAAAAAAAAAAAAAAGAATTATTGAATTATTATTTTTATTAAAAGCAACCAAAGACAGGCAAAATTCCTTACATTCTTTGTTGCATTTTATTCCCTTCACAGGAAAGAGATCCCAAGAACTAGTCCATTATACCAGCCACTTTAAGCTTTAAGAAGGTTATTAAGGTCAAGTGATGCACTCTCAAAAACTTCTAATGGAATCCAAAACTAAAAATATTACAGCTGAGATCTTACTACTATCATATAAGTCCCTGAAATAGTCCTGTATCAAAATCAATTTGATTTTTTTCCAGTATCCCACTATTGTCATTCATTCCAGCTAGATAGTCTGCAACTCAAACTTAACCCCTACTCTTTTCCTGCAGCCCTTACTGCAAACAGGAACTCTTAAACAAACAAACAAACAAAAAAACCACACCAAAACCCAAACCCACAGACAATTAAATAGGATGAAAAACAAGGACTCTGGAAATCTGTAATAGATAAGGAAATTAAATCCCAATATTCTGTGCCACTGTCATGAATGATCTACTTTGTCTTTCTATATACATTCTTGCGTTCCACCTTTCTGACATGAATCAGAAAAGAGGAATTACAGTTCTATCAAGTAGTACTGAGAAAACAGGTAAGATTAAGAGCAGCTCACATTCTGTGACATGGGTTCACATAAAACATAACTATCTCTGACCAAAGATGCTACCTAATCTACTACTTCAGTGTCTCTCATACATTCCAATGCCAGAAACAAGACAATTGGAGAATTACTATTCTCTTTCTTATTCCTGCAAGGTCAAAGAGATCCAACGGCAGTAGGAGCAATCTCCCTGCTCAAGCAAAAAAAGCTAATTCAATTTGATTGTTAGAAATGAGCATCCAAATTCTATTACCACAAGAATCATCCAAATATGTTTTAAAGATGCTTACTACCAATGTTCGTGCTACTAAGCATGTTAGTTATTTGATCTGTCCCCTTACACATAATTAAAATATCATGTACTATACAGCACAATATTTTTGCAAAGATTATTAAATCTTAAACCTAGTATCTTCTATTCGGTTGTATGTCTAAATGAAATACAGTGAATATTGGTTACCATAGTAACCACAGAACTGAAGAAATTTAGTTTTGACATAATTGCTGCATATGTTCATACAAATCACATCTCTTATTCTGAACATTAGAAATTAAGATACTTTTGAACTCCATCTTTTAAAAATAGAGTAATGAAGAAACAAAAAATTAGCTCAAGTATTTATACACATAACACAACATATTCTTCTTTAATTCACTCATTCACTTCGATAATTAGAGTATATTTTCTTGCATTTTATTAAACCATTTAGTTAAGTACTGTTTATCTTTTCACTTATTGATAATTAAGCCAGTTCTGTTCACAGAATCATAGAATCAACCAGGTTGAAAAGATCTTTAAGATCATCAAGTCCAACCATTATCCCAGGTCTGCCAAGACCACCACTAAATCATGTCACTGAGGGCCTCATCTGTACGGTTTCTGAAAACTTCCAGAGAAGGTGATTCCAGCACTTCCCTTGGCAGCCTGTTCCAATGCCTGATTACTCACCATGTAAAGAAATCTTTCCTAATATCCAACCTAACCTCACCTGACACAGCTTGAGGCTATTACTTCTTGTCCTAGCACTTATTACCTGGAAGAAGAAACTGACCCCCACCTCACTACAATTCTCTCTTTAGCAATGACAGAAGTGTAGTAGAATGTAAAAACAGATTCCATTTCCAAAGTAATGTCTCTGTGGATTGAAAGATCCAAGGCAGTTTCAACTAAATCTAAACCATTTCTGACTGATGCTTGTCAAATCTGGTTTAAAATCTTTTAGTGACAATTTCTACTAGATGTCTAGGCAAACTTAAACCAAGCAACTATCCCTGCCATTACTTAGCCATCCTAATGTACAATAGAATCTCCTTGTCGTATCTGTATGGATACAGAAAATAATAGATTGCATTCAGCTTATAAACAACTTCTTAAACATTTGAGAACTTCCTTCTCTTTCCTTCTCTACACTAAACAGACCAAATTCTTCTAATTTTTTTGCAAACACACCCCTGCCCCAGAGATTATGCTTTCCCACTGTTGTTCCACTCTCTTCCTCCAAGTTCTCCCCAGTTGGTCCGTGTCTTTGCAGATCTGGATCCTAAAGACGCCTGATGCCGCACCAGTACTAAGGACGACAAAAGTATTACATAATGCTTTTGATTTCACATCCTGATACAGTCCTTGTTTCTATCACAACAGCATTATAATGGTTTTCATGTTTAGCTCTTCAACCTACAGGTCTTTCGCTAACTTACCTATAATTCTGTTATCCTCTGTACACATTATTTCTGCTTATGGATAGTCCTTTGCACTTGTTCTTACTGATTTACATCCTACTCTCTGACTTCTCAAGATCATTCACATTGCAAATGATCCTTTCCTCCTGAGTGCTGGCAAGCTCCTCTGAGCAAGGCATTGTGTCCAAACTGAGAAAGATTCATGTAGTAAGGAAGTCCTTGCTGTCACTATTACTCACAGTGTACCTCCACTGTTCTACAGTGCTGTTCATAAGATATGGTTTGTGCCTAACATGCCAATACTATGCTTTCAAAGAAAAGAAAAAAAAGGGAGAAATAAACATTTTAAAATGCTGATCAATTTGTTTGATTTCCCATCTTAAGCTGCATGTATTTTATTACTTTATGTTTCAGAGGGACTTGAAGTTAAATAGTAATTTTAGCCATTACGTATATTATATAAATAGTTTAGTTGTAAAGATTACAGAAACAAAATGAGTTGAAAATTTGGCAGGATCATACAATCTATTTAAAATGAAAAAGGGAACACAGCAGACTACTGAATAACATGAAATTGCATCTGTGTGTTTTCTAGTTTGAAGATAAGATCTTGCCAAATTCCAAACCGAGTGCTGAGTAACTATAAACACATTCTTGTTCAGTTGGACTCAGATGTATTTTGTGGCACTGCTCAGATCTTAGCAGCTAATTAATTCTTGATGATATATAGAAATCTTCTTTAAAAAGAAAATTATTAGAAAAATATTTTTAAATTATACAATCTAAGCTTTTTTTATAAGGATTCAACATTAGAGGAAAGACTAACTTATACAATTCAATACAGCTATATTGAGAGTACATTCTTATACCTGTTCTGCAATACAACCTCAGAAGATGATGGCTCTGAGACAAAGGAAAGGGGGTGGGGGGAAGAACAATAACAAAGACTAAGAAGGCTACTATAACAAAGAAATAAACAATATTTCCAAGCTGACTGGAACTGCTGCTTGCTTAAGCTAATTTTTTCTCACCTTCTATCTTCCAAAGTGAGACTTCCTAACCAATGAAACATTTTATCTAGGAAATGTGACCATTCGATTTAATCAGTGTTCGTTTCATTAGAATTTCTACTGGATTTTAAATATGATAGCAAGTATTTTGGCCACCTATTGTAGTATTAATTTTTGATGTTAGTGTGGATAACAGTCTTTCAAATGATAATTTAATCTAAAACCGCATCAAGTATTGAAAGAAGAGTAGGAAATTTCTCCGTCTCATGTCCAAATTGAACATCACCCTTCAAAAGGGGACACTGTCCCTCACTCTGTCTTCGTGCAAGCATTTTCAGAACTACCTGTCTTAGCACATAAGGTATCAAACCTGAAACAGTCATCTAGAGTGCTGTTATTGTTGCCATTGCTGTTACTGCTACTGTCCACTTTTTACTCAACTCCATCTGAAAGCTCTTTACAAAATGGCTTACAAAAGGCAATTCATATCTACATCTTAATACCAGATATTACAGTCAGATAAACTCTAATCTCACACAGTCTGTGAGCTATGAATAGATGAGAACATTTACAAAAATGTAAAGCCCCTCAGTAGAGAAGGCGCAAGACACACATGTATCAATTTTGTAGATAATACTGGCACTATCTCACTAGATATAGCCACACTGCAACTCCACGAGGAAAGAATAATCTTAAAAAATTGGAAATCAAACACCACCAAAACTATGGTAAATCCCTGATTTCCCAAAAACACATTCATAAAGGAACTCATTGTGTTAGCAAATGTATTCAGTTTTCCAGTCAAGGCAATTTGAAAGAACATGACCAGTCCCAAAATCATAACATAATGTATTTTCATTTGGATCAGCCTGGAGAAGAGAAGGCTGTGTGGGGACCTCATAGCAGCCTTCCAGTATCTAAAGGGGGTCTATAGGGATGCTGGGGAGGGACTCTTCATTAGGGACTGTAGTGATAGGACAAGGGGTAAAGGGTTCAAACTTAAATAGGGGAAGTTTAGACTGGATATGAGGAAGAAATTCTTTACTGTGAAGGTGGTGAGGCACTGGAATGGGTTGCCCAGGGAAGTTCTGAATGCTCAGTCCCTGGCGGTGTTCAAGGCCAGGTTGGACAGAGCCTTGGGTGACATGGTTTAGTGGAAGGTGTCCCTACCCATGGCAGGGGGGTTGGAACTAGATGATCTTAAGGTCCATTTCCAACCCTAACTATTCTACGATCACAGCCAACCCTCAACTTCCAATTCATGTCTCAACATGATCAGCTCAGAAAAACAAGAAGGGATTGCTGCTTGGGTATATTCTGCTGAAGCACGAGTCAAGCCTACAGTGCTTTATATTTTTTTTCCCTATTTCCTCTAATGTATTCACCATGACCAGAGTGTGAACAAAACTCTACAACCCTATAAGCTGTTTGAACAAGTCCACTAAAACCTTCTCTATCATGAATTCTCCCATTCCTAATTAATTATTTTCCCAAAGACATAACAAGACATAAATTAGAAGTCAATCATCGTCACTGTAGTAACAGTTACCTCTTCTTTCCGTAACATCTTCAAAATAACTTTGTCATGGTGTTATTATGGAGTGAAAGTAAGATATCCCATGCTTCAGAAAACAACCCAAGAGCTTTTGGAAGGTAATAAAACTCTAGAATAATTCACATACCAGTTCCTTCTATGTTTTCCAGCCTTATGTATTTTGCTTTTTGAAGAGGCAAAAAAACCACAGGAGACAATAGTTACTGTATCACTGAGGAGAGGGGAATCTAATTTTTAGTCAAGTCTCCCCTTCAGTAGTGCCGTTCTTGAGCCTGCGTAAAATATTTGTTACGTACCTGAAACTTGGGAGGGAAGGCTAAAAACTCTTTAGATCTATGTGTCAAAAAGTTTATTTAAATCAGTTAAAAATAACTCATCAATAGGAGGGCAGAGCCCACTTAGGTGTGTAAGCTGAAAAATCAGATCTCCCCAAGATGGTTTAGCTGCTGTATCAAGCATTACAAGAAAAGTGGATTAATTCTGGAAGCCCCAACAAGCCATCCTAACTGAATCTATTCCCAGCGCACAGGTGCCCAAATGCTTCTGCAGTGGGGCACAAATCCTCCCTGTAGACGCTGTTCCAGGCGTCACTCAGACACCTCCAAGGTATAGCCTCCTGAGGACAAAGACCAACATTTTGGCTTAGAAACTATCCCTAGGGGTATTTAGAAGATGTGTAGATGTGGCACTGAGGGACATGGTTTAGTCGTGAACTTGGCAGTGTTGGGTTAACGGATGGGCTCGATGATCTTAAAGGTCTTTTTCCAACCTAAACAGCTCTATGTTTCTATGAATAAAGAAGAAATCAGGGACCCTTGACGCTTGTTAAATTTACACAATTGATCTCTGTACTAGGGAACTAACTTTAATTATGTCTTAATACAATACTATAAAATAGCTGGACTTTATCTATCTAATGGCTGAATAAAAAGGAAGGTCATGTATGTATTCCACAATCACAGCTGCACTTCATAATGATTTCTCATCCTGGAGGCTTTTCTCCCCATCCTGTAGTTGTACGGCTCAATTTTGACAGCTTCTGTTCAAAACACTCCCCCCATCAAGTCCTAGTATATGTAAAAGTTGTGGCTGTTCAGCCTGGAGAAGAGAAGGCTGTGTGGAGACCTCATAGCAGCCTTCCAGTACCTGAAGGGGGCCTTTAAGGATGCTGAGGAAGGACTCTTCATTAGGGACTGTAGCGACAGGACAAGGGGTAGCAGGTTCAAACTTAAATAGGGGAAGTTTAGACTGGATATGAGGAAGAAATTCTTTACTGTAAGGGTGGTGAGGCACTGGAATGGATTGCCCAAGGAAGCTGTGGATGCTCCATCGCTGGCGGTGTTCAAGGCTGGACTGGACATAGCCTTGGGTGGCATGGTTTAGTGGGAGGTGTCCCTGCCCCTGGCAGGGGGGTTGGAACTAGATGATCTTAAGGTCCTTTCCAACCCTAACTATTCTATGATTCTATGATTCTATATATACACAACATTTGGTGTGTATATCACGTCCCACCCAGTGCTTACCAGGGTTTTCAAATGAATGTATCCTGAACCTTCTCTCAAAGAAGCAACAGGTCAGTCTAGATTTTTACGTAGGTATATGATGTGGTCCCCACTGGAGCAGCTTTAGCACCTGTTAACAAAGGGTTGCAAAGTTGTGCATTTTTGGCAAGTGTTTAGAAGTCTGAAAGGGAACATTACAATGGCTCAAAGCCAGGTTGGACGAGGCTTTGAGCAACCTGGTCTAGTGGAAAGTGTCCCTGCCCGTGGCATGAGGGGTGGACTATTTAAGGTCCCTTCCAACTCTAACCATGCTATTCTGCCACGACAGCACGGCGAATGAGGAGCAGCTGGACGTGCCAAACACCGCACCGACAGGGCACTAAGGAGCGTCGCTGAGGACGCGGGGCCGCCGCAGCGGGGCCGAAGCCGCGTACACACCGCTGCCGCAGCTCCGCGCTCCGCCCCGCGCCGGCCCGGGGCCCAAGCGGCACCACCGCCGAGCCACACGGGCACTTGTCCCGCACTAGGACCTCCAGGAGCACCCCTGAGCGGGAGGCGGAAACGGCCTGTCCCCCTCCCGCCGCTAACCCTGGCACCAAGCCGGCTCGGCGAGGAGCTGTCCCCCTCCCCTGCGCGCCCGCCGCCGACAGCACAGCTGGCTGCCGGCCCCAGCCCCGCCTCCCGGTACTCACGGCTCCGGCGGGGCGCCCGCCGCTGCCGCGGGGCGGGGGAGTCGGGCGGGCGGCCAGGGCAGGCTGCCAGCCGCCGCGTCCTGCCCGGCGTCCCGCTGCCCGTTTCCCCGGCAACGGCAGCAGCGCGCGGGTCTAACGGGAGGCGGGGGGCTGGTGACTCCCGGCAGGACCGGCCGAGGCCGTTCCAGGTTCTCCCAGGGGGGAAGCGGGGAGATTCCCGAGGGGCCCGACGGGATGCCCGGGGCCCCTCACCCCGGCCTCGCACCTCTGCGGTTTCTTGATGGTGCTAAATAATCGGGGAGCGAGGGCGTCCGCACACTGTCCGTCTTCCCGCGCAGGGAATTCTGTGTTCTCTCCACTTAAGGCTTCACTGCTGCAGTTGATGGTGCAATGAAAATGTGTAATGGTCAGCAGTGCTCCACGGTCCAAAATTTGGTAACTACTACCTTGAAGAATAAAGCCAAGCCTTGCCTGTTTAATTCCCTATATAAATTATTAGCTGCTAACCAACCTGGTTGCCCGTCCGCATTATTAAAATCCATTCCTAGAAATTCTTGCATGATTGTATAATGATGTGAAAAGCCATTTAACTCAGATTTAAGAAGAGGTCTTATAGACGCATAGTCTCTAGGACTCCTAGAGGGCTCAATGGGGGACTTAATTAAACTTAGGTTTCCCTCATGAGAAATATATGCTCAGCCTTCTATACTTATTCTAAAGGTGGAAGGTTAAAATTAAGTTAGAGAAATAGGCAAAGGGTGCCTTGCTCGTATTTGTTCCTAGGTTACCCGCGTTTCTTTTTTTTTGACAACCCAGAAAAAGGAGGCAACCCAAAAATCAATTACCTCTGTGTTCTGTGTCCTCATCACATCTTTGTGTAGTCTTTATGTGCATTCTGGTATGTTCAACTTCAGTCTATTTGGTTTTAATGAGAAAAGAAACACGGGTGATGAAGAGTTTACCTTGCCTCACCTTACTTCCTCAAAATAATCTTAGTGAAGACAAGATGTAAGTAGTTTTTTTATTTTAGTAAATCTGGGCCAGGAAAAAACAGTGTGCCTTTGCCTCTAAAGAGACCAAGGGCTTACTGGGCTGCCTTAGGAGGAGTGTTGCCAGCAGGTTGATGGAGATGATCCTTCCCCTCTCTCAGCACTGGTGAGGCCATACCTGTCCAGTTCTGGGCTCCCCAGTACAAGACAGACACGAGCATACTGGAGACCACAAAGACAATGAAGGGACAGGAGTATCTCTCATTTGAGAAAAGGCTGAGATAACTGGGACTGTTCAGCTTGGAGAAGAGAAGGGTCAGGGAGGATCCTAATAAGGTGTGTAAGTACTTGAGAGGGTGCAAAGTGAATGGAGCCAAGCTCTTCTCAGTGGTACCCACTGACAGGATCAGAGGCAATGGACAGAAAAACCCCAAACACGGGAGGTTCCTTCTGACCATCAGTAAACACTTCTTTACTGTGAGGTTGACTGAGCACTGGCACAGGTTGCTTAGAGAGGTTGTGAATCTCTATTCTTAGACATATTCAAAAGCTGTTTGGAAACAGCCCTGGGCAACTGGCCCTATGTTGAGCAGATTTGACCAGATAACCTCCAGACACCCCTTCCAACCTCAACCATTCTGTGATGCTGTGATTCATGCAATGAGGGGAATGAATAGCGTTGGCACTCTGTGGAATTCAAAGCTACCCTTATCTCTCTAATGATATTGCACTGAAATAAATATTTCAAAATAAATATCCTTTTACAGATAATGAAAAAATACCCTTTGGTACTCAGGAAAGCTGTGAGGCAGCAGTTATCAGGAGAAGAAATACCATGTTCTCAGGTATTGAGAACAGAATATTGTCAGGCTTTGAAATGACAATTTTAATCTTGAGATAATTATCTTTACCAAGACTGAAGAAAGGAGATAAGGCAAGGTGATAGATACTGCACTTTTACTTTTCCAGGCTGAATCCAGGGCTTCAGATCCTCAGTCTGGTGCACATATTTCTTGTGTTTTGATTTTTCATTACTTATTTGGCAGTACCCATTTTCTGCCTTCTTCTAGGCTTCTCCAAGGGAAAAGGAAAACACTCTTGCAGCAAAAAAATGAGCTCTTTTGAATCACAAATGTATGACAAGTTTCACCGTTACTGTGTTTGATCTTGTGGAGTAGTTATTGATCTCGGTAACTACTGTGAAACAAAGAACATGTCTAATCTTCTGATTGCTATCATAAGAGTACTGTGGTCATCCTTAGTTGTAGATTTCTTAAACAAATGAAGAAAAAAAATCATCTAAATAGCTGCCAGCGATCTGATACATTTGAAACATTTAGATGGTGTTAGTAAAAGCCAGATTTACCCAAAAGTTGAGTGCCTTTGTAGTTAGCTGTATAATTTATTCATAAGTGGGAATAAAGCTTCAAGAGTGTATTAATGTATTCATTAATCTCATAGAAAGCATTGCCTGGTACTTTAGTATTTTTTTCTTAGAATAGCAAAAAGATTATTCTTACAGTTAAATGCTTTAAAAGTGAAGACGAAGAGTTGCTCAAAAGAAGCAGGACTAAGTACATAATGTTTTACTCATGTATAGTTATATTAAGAAACATTTTAAAGTTTTATAATTCTGGAATTCAGGCATAAATAAAATGGGCAAAAAACCGTGGAGATCAGCTGCTCGTATAACACCAACAAAGTATTTGTAGTGAACATCTCCTAAAAGCCCTCTTACAACCTTTCACCCTCATTAAAGACTAATTAGGACTCGAATGGAATAAGAAAAATCCTGAAGATGTACTGTATGTCACTGTTTTGTGGATTTTTTCACAGATTTATTTTATAATCCAGAGGAATCCAGTGAAGGGGTGGAACCGCCATCCCTGGAAGTGTTTAAAAAATGCATACGAGGCCCTTAGTGACATGGTTTAGTGGTGATTTTGGCAGTCCTGGGGAAACGGTTGGACTTGATGATCCTAAAGGTCTTTTCAAACCTTGCTGTCTCTATGATTCTATGTAAAATAACAGAACACAGAATATTGCAAAAAGGCACCATACTCTAAAAGATGGATTATTTTACTCTTGTATAAGCTTCTTCTAATTTGCAAAACTGCTGATTTTTTCTTTTGTTACTGTCAGTAAGACAAATGGAAGATCAATCCATAAAGGAAAGGCAGATGGTCTGCATGGTGCGTGTTGCAGAACAGGAAAATTTGAAAATGTGGAACCAATTGTGTCCTTTCTTCCAGCCTACATGCACTGCACCAGGGCTTTCAGAAGCTGTAAGACACCAAGCTCTTAGGACTGAATGCTCAATTGCGATACTGAAATTCAGTACTTAATCGTCCCTTCTGCAACGTAAGTGTGAAATTTGTACATGAATGACAAAAAAATTATGAAAGCAAACACAGCATTATGTTTCTTCTCCACTAATGGAGAAGATGAAGGAACTAATATAGGAGAAATTATAAACCACATCAAAAGAGGCACCAGGCCAGCATCTACATCAGTATTTCTACACCTAGCTGCAATTAGGAATTGTAATAGTGAGAAGAATTCGTAAGAAGAAGAATCTCATTACATAAGAATCCCTATGTCATAGAGAAGGCTGAGGTTCTTAATGACTTCTTTGCCTCAGCCTTCACTGGAAAATGCTCTGACTACACCACCCAAGCTTGGAAGGCAGATGCAGGGACTGCGAAAATTAAGACCTTGGGCCCACTGTAGGAGAGGATCTGGTTCAAGACCATCTTAAGAATCTGAACATACCCAAGTCCATGGGACCTGATGAAATCCATCCGCGGGTCCTGAAGGAGCTGGCAAATGGAGTTGCTAAGCCACTGTCCATCATATTGGAAAAATTATGGCAGTCAGGTGAAGATCCCAATGACTGGAAAAAGGGAAATATAACTCCCATTTTCAAGAAGGGAAAAATGGATGAGCTGGGGAACTACAGACCTGTCAGTCTCACCTCTGTGCCTGGCAAAATCTTGGAGCAGATTCTCCTGGAAGGCATGCTAAGGCACATGAAAAACAACAAGGTGCTTGGTGACAGCCAGCATGGCTTCACTAAGGAGAAATCCTGCCTGACCAATCTGGTGGCCTTCTATGATGGGGCTACAGAACTGATGGACAGGGGTAGAGCAATTGATGTCATCTACCTGGACTTGTGCAAAGTGTTTGACACTGTCTCCCATGACATCCTTGTCTCTAAGTTGGAGAGACATCAATTTGGTAGGTGGGCCACTCAGTAGATAAAGAACTGGCTGGATGGCCACACACAAAGAGTTGTGGTCAATGGCTCAATGTCCAGCTGGAGACCAGTAACGAGTGGTGTCTCTCAGGGATCGGTGTTGGGACCGGTCTTGTTCAACATCTTTGTCGGTGACATGGTCAGTTGGAATGAGTGTGCCCTTAGGAATTTTGCCGATGACACCAAGCTGTGTGGTTCGGTTGATATGTTGGAGGGAAGGAATGCCATTCAGAGGGCCCTTGACATGCTTGTGAAGTGGGCTGATGCTGACCTGATGAAGTTTAACCATGCGAAGTGCAAGGTCCTACACCTGGGTCGGTGCAGTCCCAGGAACAGCTACAGGTTGGGTTGAGAAGAGATTTAGAGCAGTCCTGCAGAGAAGGACTTGCGGGTGTTGGTTGAAGAGAAAATGACCATGAGCCGGCAGTGTGCACTTGCAGCCCAGAAAGCCAACGGTATCCTGGGCTGCATCAAAAGGAGCATGACCAGCAGGTCGAGGGAGGTGATCCTGTCCCTCTACTCTGCTCTCGTGAGACCTCACTTGGAGTATTGTGTGCAGTTCTGGTGTCCTCAACATAAAAAAAACATGGAACAGTTGGAACAAGTCCAAAGGAGTGCCATGAGGATGATCGGGGGACTGGAGCACCTCCCATATGAAGATAGACTGAGAAAGTTGGGGCTGTTCAGCCTGGAGAAGAGAAGGCCGCATGGAGACCTCATAGCAGCCTTCCAGTATCTGAAGGGGGCCTATAAGGATGCTGGGGAGGGAGTCTTCATTAGGGACTGTAGTGACAGGACAAGGGGTAACGGGTTGAAATTTAAACAGGGGAAGTTTAGATTGGATATGAGGAAGAAGTTCTTTACTGTAGGGGTGGTGAGGCACTGGAATGGGTTGCCCAGGGAAGTTGTGAATGCTCCATCCCTGGCGGTGTCCAAGGCCAGGTTGGACAGAGCCTTGGGTGACATGGTTTAGTGGGAGGTGTCCCTGCCCATGGCAGGGGGGTTGGAACTAGATGATCTTAAGGTCCTTTCCAACCCTAACTATTCTATGATTCTGTGATTTAACAAATGCTTTCATTTAGAATGAGGTGCCTAAAATCATCTACAACTCAAAACCTCCGCACACGAGTTTACACTAGACAACCTCCCTTCTCCTATGCCACCTCTCTGAGCTGCATGTCAAGAAATGAAATGGAGTTGACCAGTCTGATTTGTGTACGTGGCTGAAACTCCCTTGAACTAAAATGTTGGTAATATAAACCAGCTTTTTCCCTTCTTTTTTAATTCCTTTTCACACTTCATCACTAATAAATTGTTAGATGTCCAAGTTGTGTCTTTAAGTACATGTGTGAAGTGTAACTGACTATAGCTTAACATAAATTTTGGCAATGTGTAAGCAGCAAGATAGTCCTACTCACCCTGCAATGCTGATAGGAATATGTAAAACTGACATACACAACCCCTTCCAATTGCTTGTTAAATTCATTACAAATATTTCAGGATATTCAAAGAGAAAATGTACTTGTTTAGCAGGGCACCATTTTCATTAAACGCCTTTTCAGAATATAGACCAGACCCTGAAGTTGGCTTTTAAAGAGGTTTTACATTTTCAACCCTTATGCAAAATTTCAATAATACAGTATTGCCTTCTGTGGGAAATTAGAATCTGTGTCCCAGATTCACTTCAAAATGTATGCCTTCTACAAATCAAGTAGTGCAAAATTAATTACAGTTAGCATAATGAGTTGCCCAATCTGCAGCTTTGAATAACTCCTAATGTGATGGAGGGAAGCTCTTCCTGTATCACACCTATAGCTCACTATGTAAGACATAGGTTGGGGAAAATGAAGTGTTCTGCAGGGTATGCTACTGCTGTCTCATCCCCAGTTTTCTCAATTACATTCAAGGGCTAGGTATGAATAACACCCCAAAAGATCTGTATCGTTGGAAGGAGCACTTAGTAGCAGGACTGTTCTATAAAAGTTCATGGAAGCATCTAAAGAGAGAGACTTTTTAAGGATTTTTTATTGGATTTTGTAGTCTATCCTATTAATGCATTTGTCAACTTTACAATGGTGTGCTGTGATTGTCTAGATTACATTAATAATTGAAAAATATTAGTCAAATGCAATCAAAACAAGCCACTTCAGATAGTTACTCTAGCAATGGTGAAGAGCTTTGTATGAAAACTGGAGAAGATTTTCCAGCAAGTTATAAATCTCACATTTATTATTATGGCCTCAAACCTGTTCTCTTTAGACCTGCTTAAGCAGGGGGGTTGGACCAGGTGACCTCCAGAGGTCCCTTCTAACCTCAACTATTCTGTGATGCTGTGTGAAAGGCTGAAGTATTTGCATCAGATTTGGTGAGGCGTAGTTTTAATGCCTCATTGGACTGCAAATGAGAATTAGGGATCCTCAAGGTAGAAAGAAACCCTAGATATGGGTTTCTTGCATCTGGGTTGGCTGCTTTATTATGAGGTTACAAAATAGAAGCAGTTCGGTGGATGTCTACACACTTTGCTTTTATTTCAAGTGCCTGTAAATAAAAATTGTGTAACAGAACAAACAAAATGTTTAATTTAGTGTAAAACTTTATTCTTTTTTCCTAGTGCGAAAAGCCTCAAATTTGGTTCTTTATGACTCATTCCCACCACATATATTTTTCACTTTGCCTGAGAAGGCAAATATTCAATTATTCATGCAACTCTCTTTAGAGCCGACTGCGGTTATGATAATGCTGGAAAGCCAAATATTATACTTAGAAAAATGTGTCATGGCTGCCTAAACTAATAGCCTTGCACATGACAGTTATGGCCTCTCACAAAACTAACTTCTCATGCTGAAACGCAGGTTCTGTGATTAACAGAAACTTTTTTACAGGGTTAGCTTTTCTATGCATGCCTTCTCTGTTGTGTTCTCTGACTGTAATGGGAATTCTGCATGACACTCATATTCCTCTTTCTAGTTAACCAATTTTTGTTGATTCCTGTAAGTCTAAAAGAAACTGTCACTACAGGAATAGTTTCTCACTTGAGTCAAATTAGTTTGCATTGAACAACTGATAAAGATCATATCTGGTATCAAAATACATGGTACAGGGAGAGAGACGTTGTCTCCCAGCCATTATGAGGTGGGAGATGCAAATTCTCGTGACAGTTGTTAATAACTCAGAAGCTGCTGCTGTGAATTCAAACAGGAAAGTTCCTCACTCAGATCAGAGCAGGAAAACAAGATGAGGCATGTGAAGATAATGCACACAAATACAGGCTACAGGCATAATATACACAAAGTAATTTAAAACAGACAGTAGCAACCAAGGCATAAATAATAGATATGTAAATGCACCACTGTGTGGAAGGACATAATACTGTTTGTAAAACTATGGCTGACTTAATATTCATTTAAAGGTAAGTTATGGATTGGAAAATTCTGAAACTAAGACTTAAAAATTACATAAAAATCAATTTTAGGAAAATAAGCAAAGCAAAGTATTGATTTAAACCAGCTGAGGACTTGGTCTTTGCTTTTTCTCAAGAAATAAATCTGTGTATAAGAAATATTAAAATATGGATCTGTGTTTCTACATAATCCAGAAATATGTACAGTAATACATGATTGTCAGCACTCCAACTAGAAATTACCCATTAGCAAAACCACTACCAGTTGCTATTGCATTGATTCAGTGTCATTACTTCCTTTTAAAATTCTTACTTTAAAACAATGTAGTGTCATGAATCTTTATCCCAAAAGGCATACAAAACCCACAAGACAAACCTTCCACAGGCTATAGCTGAGACTTAAGTGTGAATTAATTTATACACACCTTCACACATAAAAAGAACACCTATCCTTTAAACAAATTTTTAACCTAGAAGACTATTTATTAATGCAGAAAAATATATGTATTCTTTCCATTTGTATTTCCTAAGATCCCTTCCTTACCTAAGCACTCCTATGAGATGACACTGAAAAGGACAGGTTCCTGAAAATATCTTAGATGGCCATAGTTCTACACAGTGAGCGGCTGCACGACATTTAGTTGTTGGCTGGGGTTAAACCACGACAATAGTTATATACAGTATAATCATAACAGCAGCAGAAAGCAATGGTATAAACTTGAGATGCTTTTTCAGGTTTTTTTTTTTTTTTTAATAGAATTTACAATGAACTGAACAATGAGAAAAACAGCCAACATAAATACCTTCTAAGGGGTACCCCCGGCAACAAAAAGTGTTTAGTAACTTGGAAGCTGTCTAAAAGCTGAAGTTTTGCCAGTAATTTAATCTTCTCTCTCACATATGGCAAGCGAGAATATATTTAATTATTTATTATATAGATTAAATGAAACTTCAGGCAAATACTTAAAGATAGATAAAAAGCAAAATTGCTTTCATCACATTCTTCACTTTCTTCAGACTGCAACTGATATACTCAAATACACATTTTCCCTGCCTTAGAAGCCATTCACAACTTCTGTCACAAAAGGTCGAAGATCACAAAATTGCATAGTTTTGATTGGTTTTCAAGGAGAAAGCAAATTCAACATCTCACACTTTTGTGACTTGTGAGAAAGCAATGTAGTTTCTATCTATCGGCATGTTTCCTAGCTAATACAATGACTTAAATCTTTTCTACTGACTTTAGCCCAGGTACTCACAGCAGTGATGCTCTTATACCCTTAATTATACCTTATAGCTCAAATACTTATTGAAATAGTCCTCATAGGAAAAGCTTGAAGGAATCCAATAGTGAAAGAGATTTTTTTTCAGAATTTCAGAAATCTCTGCAATGAATGTAATGATTTTTAATCTAGTGAACATTTCATATAAGGTTTGTTTTAGCTGGAGAAACTGGCATTCTGATTTCACATCATTATCACCATGGATATTACTGAACAATAAAATTACAGTTTTCTATTTGCAGTATATTTTCATTGCACAGTATCTGGTGAGAATGCAAAACTAAGTAATATACATATAACAGATTTTGAGAAAGCATTCTAAAGGTTGTTGTTTCATTGTGGAGAAACAGTGGCAGAATTTTCTTTGATTTATTTTACTGTTATGCTCATGAATGTTCTAGAAGTTGCCTAGAAGTATATGTAATGAAAGACCAAAAGGGAAAGGAAGGAATGGATTTGCTATTTTATTGGCCTGTGCAAGCTTAAGGAAAAAAATAAAGAAAGAAAGGTAATATTTTACCTATCTTACTTATAATCCTTGCTAAACTTGTTAAATGCATTCAGAAGGACAATGTTTATTTTAAAGGTGAAATATGGAGCCAGATGAACTTGTCAAGAAAGAGCTTATTACATTTTAAATAAATATTTCATTTATTTACCGTAATTAAAAAAGCAGTTAGTGGTTTTCACTTAGCAGTTCCGATATATCACTGCTGTAGCTTTTAGTATCCCTATATTTCAAACAGATTTTTTTCTCTGGATAAAAAGGTTCCATAGCAACAACCTGCTAGGACCTTTCATTTAAAAAAGTACTGCAGCAGATACAGTTTAAATAAAAGCTGTTATAGATTGAGTAAAATAGAATCAACGGATACAATAGTAGAAGTTTTCAGAAAGTGCTAACAGTGGAAATATTTTTTTCCAGAAATGCTGTAGTGGTCTAGCTAGAATTTTCCATTTTTATCCTCTGGATTTTTACCTACTTTGCTGGAGCGTAAGTGAGAACCCAGAGGAATCCTGGAAATTCAGTCTACAGGAAGCACAGCAAAGTCTCAGGAAGAGGTGTTTGGCTGATGAAGGGGTTACGTGAAATAAAATGTGCAAGTAGATGCAGTGTGAATCTGAAATTCTTATTTCAAATAAAATGTAAATTAGAGGGGGAGAGGGGGATCATTCTAAATCAGAATGTAGTGATCATATTTCCAGCAACATGGTATTTAAAAGTATGTATCAAATTGAAACCTTTTCCCTTAATAAAGTCAGTTATGTCCTTTGATGATGTAGCCCTCCTTTGCTTCAACACCAAAATGATATTTTCAAAAACCAAAAATACTCTGTTCCAAATTGTTTTTTTCATTTCCCTGAATAGCTTTTCTGTAATGACTTCTCAGCCTACAAAAACAAAATCTACACAAAGTAATGCTCTATTGGTTACTTGAGCATTCAGAAACACATTACCTTTTGCATCTTCATTTGTAGGTCTCACAATTCGTTACTGATATTTGGTTTGCAGTTTGTTTCTCAAAAAGACTCGTGTTCCCGTAATAACACTGTCCCTGGTAATTTTTAGAGCTGTTACATATATTGAAATAATCTAAAACATTCACTGGCACAGGATGTTTATATATTTATATATTTGATGCATGGAACACAGATGTATTTCTGTACTGTTTATGTTTCTGTTATATTTAAATAATGAACATCTTCCCAAATCAGAGAGTCTCTCCTATGGCTTTCTACAAGAAAAAGTTCTGACCAAAGAGAAAAAGAAATATACGCAATTCTTACCACATAAAAATTATGTTAAATAATTAAAATAAAATTAGTCAAAACTCCCTATTCTGCCACTCTAGAATTAATAACACTTCTGCTTACCAAAGGGCATGTAATTATGACACTAGTCTACCTCTGTTTCTTTTCTATATGTTTTCTTTGGGCTGAGTTTTTGAACAGCATTCAGAGACTAATTGTTCTCTTAATTCTGTGTATCACCAGGTAACCGTGACAAGATACATTTTAGCAGTAGTCAGCATTTCTAAATGTTCTGATATTGTTGGGATATTCTTGTTAATCAATGACAGCAATCCATTATTCATTTATGATGAAAGAAAATAAGTAGCAGACAAAAACAATTAAAAATGCCAATCTTTATCTGCATCTGATCTGTATTTTCATGGTACAATTATGAAATACTAATTTCATAATTAATACTTAATTTTCATGAGGAATTGGTTTAAATAAATTATCAATGGTCTTCTAAAGAAAATTGTCAATTTAAACAAAAGGGAGCCTGCTAATTAAGTTTATTACTTTCAGTAAACCTAATAATGATATATTAATTACATTGTCAGTTACTCAGTTCAGAGAACATGATAAATCTGTTACTTTCTAATGAATTTTTTAAACCAAGCTGTTTTCACAAAGTGAATAGTCATGTCACTTCTAATGGAACTCTGTTTTTAGATTATAATGATCAACATGCATGTAGGTTTATAAAATATTACATGTGCTGACAAGCATTAGTTGTGCTTTTTACTTGTTAATATTGCTGCCCTCACAAATTCAAAGTCTTATGGAATGGTAGCCATGAACTACGTACTACAGAAGCATGCATTTAAACAAGATGTATAAACTCAACATTCCCAGGTTATATTGTGGGGGATGGAAAAAATCCTGGCCTCATGAAGAGAATGGCAAAATTCCCACTGATTTTCTTCCCTTGAGTCTATTTTCCCATTTTTAAATTTGCATTAATGTCAGTTGAAAGTTCTCTGTTGTTCTTTGAAATATTGTTTCTCTTTCAAAATGAATGACACTTCTTAAAAGACTAAACCACTTGTAATATACAATCATGAGAAGAATTATTAAAAACACTGGAAAGGAAATAAGTTTATACCTTTGTGTAGTTCTTTTAATTGAGAAAAACAAGATCTGAGAAAATCATGGTAAGTGAGGCTAGATGTTTGTATGAAGTTTGGCTAAGCTATTGAAGAATTATTTCCATATATATATATATATACATATATATATATATAGTGCTGCCAACCGCCCACTTCCTGAAACAAAGCACTTCATATACATATCCTCTGAATTGTTTGGAGGCTTAAACAGATTTTGATAGTGATTCACTACAAATTATCATTCATGGTCTCATGGAATAAGAATAAAGTGTAGAATTGCAAAATTCCTTCATTACTAATCCAATGTCTACGGTAAAGGTCCCATGGAGAAAGTGAGCCCCAAACAGCTGTGTTCTATTTTTAATGTATTTGTCTGGAACAAATTGTCTGCCTTTAAATATATTCAGTCTGTACAATATACATGAATTACAACAACATTGTCACGATGTATGGAAGGAGGACAACTCAGAAATGTAGGGAAGAGACATATCCCATATATGGTCATAATTATTCCATAAAATACTAGAAGGCATGTCAACAGCACTATGAATAGTATTGACTTTCATTCCTGAGTTACAAAAATGTAATACATTATCTGAATTATTTATTTGGAAGAAGAAATCTCAGTTTCCAAATAAAATGTCAGTGATGTACATTATTGTGTTTGCATGGCAAGGTTTTGATAGCGGGGGGGCCTACAGGGGTGGATTCTGTGAGAAGCTACCAGAAGTTTCCCTTGTATCCAACAGAGCCAATTCCAGCCAGCTGCAAGTTGGACCCACCACTGGCCAAGGCTGCGCCCATCAGCAATTGCGGTAGTGCCTCTGGGATAACAGATTTAAGAAGGGGAAAAAGTTACTGTGCAGGAGCAATTGCAGCTGGAGAGAGGAGTCGGAACATGTGAGAGCAACATCTCTGCAGACACCAAGATCAGTGCAGAAAGAGGGGAGGAGATGCTCCAGGTGCTGGAGCAAAGATTCCCCTGCAGCCTGTGGTGCAGACGATGGTGAGGCAGGCTGTGCCCCGGCAGCCCATGGAGGTCCACAGTGGAGCAGATATCCACTTGCAGCCCAGGGGGCACCTCACACTGGAGCATGGGGATGCCTGAAGGAGTCTGTGATCCCATGGGAAGTCTCTGCTGGAGCAGCCTCCTTGGCAGGACCTCTCCCCTGTTCAGTGAGGAGGGGAGTGATAGATCAGCTTTGGCGGACACCAGGCCTCCAGCCAGGGTCAACCCACCTCAATTATAAATATAGGTGCATAAATACAAACTGCTCTGCATTTCAACCTTTTTACATTTTAAATCAATCTATTACAGAACACACTGATACTATTACAATATGGAAGAAAATATGCCATGTTGATTAGTGAACTCAAGAAGCTATTGAAACTTGGCATTTAGGGAACAAGGTCAAAACCTGTAAGTTCCAGGTGGAATAATATTCTGAAAGCTGAAATATCCAACTCTAGAAGATAGAACACTATTGCAATTGCTTAAAGAATACTGAGAGTTTGAATTTTAAAAGAACAACAATCTGGGAAAAATGAACCAATGGCAGCTAAAAGTCAATGCATCACTTTTTATATGCGCATTTTTTTTATGCCTCCATTTTTGATCACAACAAATTACTTAATCTGGCAAGTGTCACCTTAAATTTTGCCTCTCACTGATGATGAAAAAAACCCCACCTCTTTGCATAGCAAAAGTGCATGTATTTTCTGGGGACAAAGCAAACAGCATGCACATTGTTGTGTACTTCTCCCTGAAATCACATGAAAAATAATGTAGATCTATTCCTTACCTCTAGACTTTGAAATCAGGTTGCTCAGTCTCACTATTGGAAAGCAGAGATATAGGAGTTATACAAGGCAAATCATGTTGGCTCTACAGTCTTGCACGACTAAATCTATGTATGAATGCCACTCCAGTATTTCATATTTTAACCAGTAAAGAGTAACTTTCTGAAAAGTAATTTTCTTCTAGTTAAATCTGACCAACTTCACCTGGATTTAAAACTTTTGTCTATATTTACCAATGTTTTATTTAGCACTTTTCAGTAACAAAATTGTGACAGCTGAGATCTGAGTTTAAGGTGCCCTTTCAAAGTGAGCAGAGGTATGACAATTCACCTCATTGTTCTCAGCCTTGAATTCTTCAGAAAATGAGGTTATTAGAAAAGAAAAAAAAAAAAAAAAAAAAAAACAAAAAAACAAAACCCAACCCTACATTTAAAATTTCTTATTTAGAAATAGAGGAAGAGAATTCTCCTAGAAAAGATGTACAGCTACTAACACAATACTCTAATGTTTGCATCTATGCAGAAAACTGCCTTGTACAGAATTGCCAAATGCAGTCAGTTTTGCAGTCTGATAAAATTATTGCTGGTTCATAGCTTTCTGATGTTCCAGTTTTGCAAAATATGCAGAAAGCTGCTGTCATTGGCCAGCTGACAATTTTCTCCCACTCAGTCTGACAGAGTGGACTGTTCACATGCCACATTTCAACATTTGGCTTACTCTAGATATCTATGTGGAAAAACAGGTGAGGTAATAATTCTATAAGGAAAATTGTATTTTTCAAATATCATACAACTGCTATTCACTTTAATATATATATACACATAAATTCTTTCATATGGTAGCCTGAGAGACCAAACCAAGATCAGGTTTGCACTTTATTTCATGATGTATACATACCAAGAGATTTTCAGTCCCTGTTCTGACAAGCTTTCGATTTGAATAAGCAAGGAAGACAAATGGAGACAGAAATGAAATATTCATATCTCTAGTTAGAGACAGAGAACTGTGCTAGAGAAAAAACAACTGACTTCCAGGGATTCAAAGAGGGAACAGAGCCAGGATCTAAGTGTACAATTTCTGCGATAGTGCAGCATCTCAATTCGAACATTATCCTTCTTTTGCGCCTTGTGGGATTTCACATATGATTTTTTTGCCTTTTTAAACCAAATCTGGTTTGCAATCCTGACTACAGTGACCGCAGTTTTTCTTGTTCAGACCAGAATAACCATCCTCCATTTATTTCGGAACTTGAAACTCTCGTTCCAGTCTCTTCCCCGCAGAGGAAATGCCAAAAGAAAAAAATGTTTCAATATCAAATGGGAAACCACAAGAACAAAACTAGAGTAACTCTGAGTGAAACTCGATCTTATGAAAGAAAATCTGTATATTCCAGCTAGCTTATTCACTCTTTTTAAAAGTGAAACTACAACATTAAATTAAGTAAATAAGACAGTAACTTCATATTTTTCAGAGGTTAGATGGAGTATTAAGCACCTTGCTAAACTCTTCGATTAAAAGTAGACTGTTTTCTTTCAGTACTTCACTAAATGTAACCAGGAGTCCTATCATACTCTGCTTATTACCTCTGAGGTGGACTTTTAGGTGCATTGTGTGGCTGCACACAGGAAGCATGCACAGAAGCAGAGGGGTAGCAAGCATGGATGGAATGGGAAGCACAACAGGCAGGCTCCACAGGATTCATGCATTTCCAAGAAAGGAAAATCTCAGAGAAAAGTTCTGGGGTTTGTGACTTTGGATTCAGGCATTTCTGCCCAGTTCAGGTATCTTAGCCTCTTTTATGGCCTGCAAGCAGGAAAATTTTATGATCACCTTCTGGATGCATTAAATGATTCCTCCATGTTTATGTCCACAGAACTGGTCTTCAGAAGAGTTATTTAGAGGAACAGTGTTGTATACTTCTTAGTAACCTTATACTACTCCAGATTTGGAAAACTGAAAATGAACAACTTTCCTTTGAAATTGCAAGGATACATTTAATTCTAGGCTGAATAGACCTGAACTGTATGCAGCTGCAGTGTATGTGGTCGAGCTGCTTAGTGAGTACTGATCAGCTGAAACATAGCAATAATCTCTGTCAGGTGGTAGATTGAAAACATATCTTTGCATTTTTGCTGTAGGATTCTATTGCATAACTGCTAACATATTTTGTCATGCAGCATGCCCTGTAAATGATATATAGGTTGTGAGCTTGCCTCTTGCTCAATGACAAATTTCCATATCAGAATTCAGCTAGCATATGTAGCGCTCTGTTTAAGGAAGCTTTACAGTATTGTCATGGGCTCAGCAGCAGCAGTCATTTCTATCCTTCTTGGTAGCTGGTGCAGTGCTGTGGTTTTGAATTTCGGCCTGGGAACAGCGCTGATAACACCAGTGTTTTCAGTTACTGCTGGGTAATGTTTTGGTCTGGCCAAGGACTTTCTGAGTTTCATGCTCTGCCAGGGAGGAGGGGAAGCCGGGAGGAAGCAGAGACAGGACACCTGACCCAAACTGACCAAAGAGGTTATTCCATACCACAGCACATCATGCCCAGGATGTAAAGCAGAGAGCAGAGACCCGGAAGGGTGGGGGTGCACTGCTTGGTCGGGCTGGGTATAGTTGGTGAGCGATTGTATTCTTTCCTTGTATTTGCCTTGTCATTATTATTATTGGTGGTAGCAGTAGTGATTTGTGTTATACTTTAGCTACTAAACTGTTCTTATCTCAATCTGTGGGAGTTGCATTCTTTTGATTCTTCTTCCCAGCCACCCGGGAGGGGGAGGAAGAAAGAGAGGAGAGTGAGTGAGAGAACGGGCTGTGTGATTTACAGCTTAAACCACGACAAGTATGCCTTTTGCTGCTAAACTGTATCACTCCAATTTATCTACCTGAAATATCATTATATCTGGATCAGTGTAAGTGATGCTTTCATTCCCACAATGCTTATTAATTGTTGTGATTTAACCCCAGCCAACAACTTGCTCACTTCCCTCCCAGCCCCAGTGGGACTGGGAAGAGAATTGAAAAGAAAGGGAAAATCCCATGGTTTGAGATAAGAACAGTTTCATAATTCAAATAAATTAAAATACAACAACATAATAATAATAAGAGGAAAAAGAGAGAGAGAGAGAGGAATAAAGCCCCAAGAAAGACAAGTGATTCTCAATACAACTGATAACCACACGCTGATCAACGCCCAGCCCATCCCTGAGCAGTGGTCAGTCCCTCCTGGCCAGCTCCCCCCAGTTTATGTGACGTGCTGCGGGATGGAATACCCCTTTGGCTAGTTTGGGTCAGGTGTCCTGGCTCTGCTTCCTCCTCGCTTCTTGTGCCCCTCCTCCCTGGTAGAGCATGAGACTGGAAAGTCCTTGATCAAGGTAAGCATTACTTAGCAACAACTAAAACATTGGTGTGTTATCAGCATTATTCTCAGACTGAAACCAAAACGTAGCACTGCACCAGCTACTAGGAAGAAAAGTTAACTCTACCCCAGCTAAAACCAGGACATGAATATACAACATTATCATATGTTCTGAAAAACTGCTTATAATGCAGTCCTTGTACACATCACTTTGTTTTTCATAAATAACCAATTAAGATTTTTTATATTTAAAAAAAAGGCAATTTCTCCTTTTTATATAAAAAGTCTTATTTTTGGTTATTTCTCCCACGTGTATGTAAATAGCTGGCCTTCATAAAGGCAGGATAGATGCTGTGCATGCAGCATATCATTCTTTTGCAACCATTTTCAGTAATTATGCATAACTATTTTCTTTCCTTTTTCATAAATTTTAGCAAGATGAATGCAGAAAATTCTAAGGCTATTTTAATCCTCTCTTAAATGCAAATTGAGTAGACCAACTCAGCTATAAAAGCACTTGATCAGAAGTGATATTCTCCTGTTAATATCATGTGTTAGATTAACTCATTTCCCAAAATAATTTCCTTATTATTGTTGAGTATACCCTAAAAGACAGCTATTTGAAGTGATTGATCTAAAAAGCTCACAGTCCACAAACCTTTATTATGAATTGCACACTTACCTATAATCTGCCTTGTAACCTTTACTTTCTGTCCCTCCCCTAACCTCAGGCTCTAAAAAGAGGAGTCATCTGACATGCAAATCCTTAAATTTTCCAAATTAGCCTTCCTGTAACTTGCTATAATTTGGTGAAAGTGTTTCCAATCCATAAACTTCACAATAGCCACATAAAACCCAGTGTAGTTATGTAGGTAACTTGCAGTACTGACAATGAACATCCATAGGTGATAATTCTTCTAGAAGAACAAACAAAATCAGTTGAGTATGTGTTTAATTTATTTTTAAATGTTATTTAAAAATAACTCTGTTAAGCCAGGATTAATTTTACAGTCATATTTTTTAAAGGATGCAATTTAAAAATAGCTGGAGATTAAGGAGTTCAAAAATTAACTTCTTTAAGTTATCCCTGTATGTTATTACAAGATCTGTTAGGCATACTAGAAGAGTGTCACACTCACTTTTCATTTTTAATAACTTACAAAAAAGCAGCAGATTCAGATGCAGAATCACAGAATCATAGAATAGTACATGTTAGAAGTGGCCTTCAAAGGTCATCTAGTCCTACCCCTCTGCAATAAGCAGGGACATCTTTATTTAGATCATCTAGGTTGCCCAGAACCACATCCACCTGGCCTTGAATGTCTCCAATAGTGAGACATTTACCACCTCTCCAGGCTACCTGTCCCAGTATTTTACCATCCTCACTGTAAAGAATATTTTCCTCACATCCAGCCTGAATGTCCCCTCTTCTAGTTTAAAACCATTACCCTTCATCCTGTTGCAACAGACTCTGCTAAAAAAGGTGTATGTCTCCTCCATGTGCCCTTAGCAATCCAGCCAAATAGTTTCCAGTACACCTGCTACCATGCTGGACACCTGGGTCTACTAATGTTTAAATATTTCCTTAACACAACTGGTCTCATGAACTGTAATGGGCTACTCATATATTTTAGACTGAAAAAGGTATAGTTCTGGGAATAGTAAGGGCTTTAGACTTCATTTTGCTTTAAATTTTGAAATACCATTGGGCCAATACATGTCAACTAAACTGTGATGTGTCATATGCTCATGTCATAAGACATCGGTATTGATATTATATTTTAATTTGGTTTTGTAGCCTGTAATAAGCACAATGAGCTGTATATATGAATAGAAATGAAAGTTGTACTTCTTAGCTATAGTGGCAAAATCTTTCTTATAGAATTTAAAGGTGGTATCAAATACTAATTTTCTTTATTTTTTTAAAGGTCTGAGTATAAGTGATCTGTGGTTGAATGGCTGGAGTATAGAGAATGGATGGCTTGCAGGAATAGAATTGCCCTAGTGTAGGTGTAGTTTATCTGAGATATATAGCAGAAGGTAGCTGAGGACAAGACAGAAGAGCTGTTGAAGAAATCAAGCACCAAACACTCTGATATTAATTTTTTTAACCTCATTGTTCTGACTAGCATATTTTTAATTAAGACTCCGGGTTTCTTGAGTGATATTCATAGAATTTTTAAACTTATTATTTCATAGAACCATACATAAAATAAAACATACATAAAATTACAATCATAAAATGATTTGGAGTGGAAGGGACCTCATGTAGTTCCAGTTCACTTTCCAGTACTTCTCTTTTTCTAGTCGTTGGGAGCTTCACCTGACTGCCATGATTTTTCAAATACTATGGACAGTGGCTCAGCAACTTCATTCACCAGCTCCCTCAGGATCCACGTCAGGTCCCATTCACCTGTGCACATTCAGGCTCCTAAGATGATCTCAAACCTGATCCTCTCCTACAGTGGGCCTAAGGTCTTAACAGTTTTAAGAGTTTAAAAAGTGTATATAAGTTGAATGTGCATAATTTTAACTTAGACATGTATACTGTTGTTGTTGTAATGCCTACAGACCAGTGTTTGTCGTGGTTACCACACTTCAATCACACTCACAAAGATCAGTCCCTGTCCCAGATTACAACACATACATTTTTACTGATAATAAGAAAATATTGTAGTTTTTTCATAACTATGTTGTTTGGTCTTTATTTGGCTTTTATAATCTTTAAATTTAAATAGTGAATACAAGTTATTATGTAAAATGGCACTAATGCTACAAGTATTGGTGTGAACCAGGTCTCTTGAAGAGACAGGGCTTTAATCAGCGGAGTTGCCCCAGGCATGTGTAGGTTCCTCGGCTAACTTCTGGAAAGAAGATGGTAATTGTTCCTGCAGTCATCACAACTCAAATAGAGAAATGTAATATAATACACCCAAACCAGAGCTGTTTATTGACCTGGGCCAACATATCATATGTTGTGTGATATAACTGCTGATTGCTTCCACAGCCATAAAGGAGGCGCAAAGGAGAAAAGCCGCCACCATGTCTGCAGGAAGAGCGTAGGCTAACCACAAAAAGAGAGTCCCCACACTGAATTTGCTTTTCCGCATCAACGCACATGAGAAATGCCCTCTGCCGTTTTTCACCCATACTGCATTGACTGTAGTCTTTTTAGGAAGTCCATGGTGTTAATAACCTAACATTTCATCTCTGTGCTATATTTTGTTACTGTCTAAAACTTTCTGAGGTGTGCAGTTATCTGCAGCTAGCAGCTGACTGACCAGACTATCCTGTTCATTTGTCTTGTAATGCAGAGAAGGTAAGGGAAAGCAATATACTATGCAGAAACAATTCAAAGTATTTCTAATTTGCCCTTGGCAAGCAGGTGCAAGCAGGTGTGTACTTATCCCAAAAGCAGTTTATATGTACGTAGCCCTTATCCCCCAAGGAGCTTGAGAGAAGACATAAACTGACTTCCCTTTTCAGAAGATTTCAGGGCTTTGCACTTACAAAGCCAAATTTGAATTGCAGATCTCTAGTGCAACAATGATCTTTATTAGTTTTCATGGTGTTGGACTGTGTGTTTTGTGTCTGTGCTACTACAACAGGTTTATAGATCCTGAACCTAGCAACATTTAACTCAGTGTGTGTAGCTGTCTGGGCATTACTTCAGGAAATGATTTATACGATTACATAGTAGGTTACTCCTTAAAATTGTAATTAGTCCACTCAGAAGGTCTTCCAAGGTTTTTGGGGGGTTTTTTGTTGGTTTTTTTTTTTTTTTGTTCATATTAGCTGTGAAGCCTCTTTTAAAATGCTCCTTGACATTCTAGTTCTTCATCAGCTTTAAGGAAACTTGATAACCTTTTTCACATATTCCCAGGAAAAAAAATGAACATTGTAAGAAGTTAAATGGTACCAATTCTTACAGCTTTCATTCTTGGCTGAAAACAGACAAGAAAGTGATTATAGCAGCAGATGTCATACAATGTAAATGCTCCGTTTGGTCATTTTATGATGCCATCTATCACAGAAAGATAGCTAGATCGTTAGAGTAACTGCCCAAAGGAGCTGTAATGTCAGTCATTCATGGAGAAAAACATTGTAAGGGGTAGGCTGTAATGGTACTGCATGAATCACTTGTCTTAATTGTGGTAAGTGATTTTAGTGTTAAGCTTCAGTTCTTCATAATGAGTTCTGGCCACCAGTACTTGTTCTGTAATTGCTGGTTTGTTGTGACAACTTCAGACATACCATGAACATGATGCATGAATTTTGCTTGTAATTCCTCTGTGACACCTTCACAATTCATAGAATCACAGAATCATGGAATGTTTTGGGTTAGAAAGTACCTTAAACGTCATCTAGTTCCAACCCCTCTGTCATGGGCAGGAACACCTTCCACTAGATCAGGTTGCTCAAAGTCCCATCCACCCTGGCCTTGAACACTGCCAGGGATGGGGCAGCCGCAGCTTCTCTGGGCAACCTGTTCTAGTCACCCTCACAGTAAAGAACTTCTTCCTTATATCTAATCTAAATCTATCCTCTTCTACTCTAAAGCCATTCCCTGTTGTTCTGTCACTACACACCCTTGTAAAAAGTCCCTTTCCAGATTTCTCATAGGCCCCCTTTAGGTATTGGAAGGTTGCTATAAGGTCTCCCTGGAGCCTTCTCTTCTCCAGGCTGAACAAGCCCAGCTCTCAGACTGTCTTCACAGCAGAAGTGCTCCAGCCCCTGATCATCTTCATAGCATTTCTCTGGAGTCACTCCAGCAGGTCTAAGTCCATGTGTTGAGGGCCTCAGAGCTGAATGCAGCACTCCAGACAGGGCCTCACAAGAGCAGAGGAGAGGAGAAGAATCACCTTCCTTGACCTCATGGTCACATTTTAAAATTCTCTAAAATTCCATATAATGTGAAGTGACATTTCATTACATACCTATCTTGTGGGTGAAGTTCATTCTGTAGGCTGAAATGTGGTATTGGAATAACATCCATGCATTTGGAATTCCTGAATCACCTTCTAGGCAGGAAGATATGTTATTTCTGTTAAATCAGACACTACAAGCAAACAACTTTAAATTTTTCTCCTGCAATTGTAGCAAACATATTTATAATCCATACAGCAACTTCCATATAATCAGGTAGATAAGCATCTAAAAAAGTGCAGATGAGATAAACTGTGAGCTGCTGTGGTTTTGGTTTGACTAAACTGTGTCATGTAAAAATGAAAGTAATCTTGCTAGCCATCTGCAGACAGTTCCTGCTCCTCTGAGTCTTCCTGTTGTTAACACAACCGCCAGGAGGTGCGATCTGTAAGCAGTTGGAGTGTAATGCCCCAGAGACGGGTTCCCTACTCTTCTGTAGTATATGGACAATGAAATATTTTCTTTCCAACAGTTTTACAGTATCTTATAAAGTAACTGTTTGTCATTCAAACACAAAGGTCTTCTCACAGAGGCTGTGCCATGGATTTGGGGAAAAGTGGCTCCATATTCCTAGCATGAAAAAGTGATGGCCAGCACGGTTGAGGGAGTGCTGCCTGGATGTAGTTTGACTCAAACGCAACTGCTTAGTAAGCTCTCCACACTAAGGGTACCACCTATCTTTCTCAGCTGTTGGGAAGGCAGAGTGGACCTCAAGTCAGCTGCAATCAGGTTTATTAGGTCAACTGCAATGCCACAATAAAGATCTGAGTGTTTATCTGGCATTCAGAGGGCTGGGAGGGAGTAAAGGAAGTAGCCCTGCATTTATAGCATTTGACCGTTCCTGGTCTGAGACAAAAGTAATGACAATTGTGGTGAACTCTGAAGTCAAAGCTTTCATTGTTTGAAAATTTGCTATGTTGGGTAAATTTTAGATTTTACAATGTATTGTTCTTAATAGTTCTGCAAGCATTGCATAGGAAGGAATAGATAATGTACACTTTGATTTGAGACCTGAAAAATACGTTTGTAATTATTTTTAATATTTTCTGGGAAGGGTGAGCTCTTCTACATGTTCTATGACCTTTTCCAACCTGTGGAGAGATAATCTGCTCAAGAAAAGACTACTCTCTGCATCTGATTTAGTACTTAGCAAAACTCAGCTTCAGCCCTCCTGTATTGACATGTTGAAATACAGCCTGTAGGGTTTTTCTTTTCTGCCAGCTTCAGGAGTTTTTCCAAATACACTAACATCATCCAGATAATACTAGATTCCAGGCTTGTTATTAAGAATTATTAACATATTTGAAAAGCTCCGGGTGTTGATTCAGGTCCATATGGCTTACGATCAAAAGAGAAAAGTTCCATTAAGTGTAATAAATGCTGTGAAACCCAAGCTGTCTGGACACTTGGCAATATGCATTCTTTAAATCAAGAGTTGAAAACATATTCTGCAACAATGACATCAGTATCTGTAAATGGTTAACTGTCAATCTCAGTGGCTTTGTCTGGCTTCTGTAAGACTACACAAAACCAAGTATTCTGGTTTGCATTTTGTCAACAGTGTGCTGAAACTAATTCAAAAAATGCAGTGTTTCCATCAGTACAATTTTGGGCTATTTTTTTTTTTTTTAATTATCTTGTAACAGCATCTCTCATTCAATTGTAGAAAATGTAATCTTCATTGCAAAAACAGCATTTAGATCAAATTGTCATGCTATGAGTAAACATTTCCACATAATAGCTGATACTATTTATTTTGTAAGAGCTGAAACTGGAATTTGTATTGCAGTAGGGTTTTGTTATATTGAGGTAATCCACATATATATACATACATACACACACACACACATTTGCATATGTAGTGCAGTTCCGAGATTTCTGCTTAACAGGATTAAACACAAAAAAATCCAAAAACCCCCAAAAAAACAGAAAACAAACAAACAAACAAAACCCCAACCCTATCAGTATGTATCAAAAGTCAGTTTTCTATGCAGGAAACAAGAACAGTGCCCTTCATGTAGCTCACTATGTAACATCAAGTGTCAAACTTCTGTAGCATTGCAGGCAAACGCAGAGTACTGAAGCTCAGAAACCAGCGTCCAGTGTGATTTTAGTAACATAGGACTGTTGTGATGTGAGAAAAATTCATCCCTAATAAATAACTGCTTTCATCCACTGTCACAACTGTACATTTGGCACTGTAATGCCACATAAATATTGCTTAGGTAGAAATTCATTATATATTTTAATATAACACCTTTCTGCAGTATTTACAGGTTATCCAATATGGATTACAAAGTGCTATGGAGACAGCAGTAGCATATTTACACACACACATATATACTTACACATACATGTGTTACATATGCTGTAGTATGCATTGTTCTAATGGCTGTAGTTTGAATGCAGTTCACCATTTCTGAATTTTCCTATTGCCAATTCAGTTAGAGAAGCAATGGGTACAATCTCCTATAGTGTCAGGTCCAATTCATGAGGTAAATACTATCTATAATCAATAGGAAAAGCTCTCTTCTGTAAGCTAAACTTGACCTTTTCCTGCTGTGCCTCTAGACCTGCACTTGATTTTTAACTCCCTTGAAGCAGCAGGGTGATGCTCTGTTGAGCCACTTGGTTTCTGTGTATGCTGGCAGTACTTGTTGGATTCAGCCACTACATTAATTGCAGTAAAAAATACTTAATTTCAGGAGCATATTCTTCTTTTTTTCATCATGAAAGCATGGAGAATGCACACTGTCTCTCTGTTCTGATACAGTGCACAGCAGAAGTGGCTTTCTTTTGGTTTGCCTTCTCCAGCAAAGTCAGTGCCATTAAGCGTAGGTATAGGTTCTCCAACCATTTGCAAATGAACAGAAGGAACCTGGGATCACTTGAACTTCGTAGGAATTACGCAAAAGAATGAAATGACAGCACAGACACTCCATTAGGTGAATAAAAAGAATGTAATACTAAAAAAGATTATTCCAGGCTGAGAATTCTATTTCATAGAAACACCAGATGAAAGTCTCATACTGACTGCAACGGGCAATAGTAGAAACCAACAAAAAAAATTCACAAAGTCAGATTATCTTACAAAGTCCTGGAATTTCTTTTACCTGGCAAATGTCCTCCTCTGTCCAGCATCAATGCCACAACATCAGAGCTCTCCTGAGTAATGGAAGTTCAGTTCATGTTATGTACATGAAGCAACTGGATCATCATCTACCTATGAACAGATGGAGAGCCGATGCAGAACATTTTTCAGCATTAAACGAGCCACTTATGATGGGAGTTACTGACAAACCTGCCTATGCTTTTCCGTTTTGTTGTCGTTCCAATACTGAAAACAATGAAGGTGTGTCAAAGGCAGTTTTAATGAGGTACTTAATTACTACAGATGTGGGCTTTTAGCTTGGGGTGTGAGAAGTGAATGAAGCCTCTATAGTGGAGGACTAGACAGTTACTAAAGGTGAGGAAGTGCAAAAGGGACAAAAAGTAAGTAGGAGATAAGAGGCAGAAAACGAAGTCAAAGAAATACAGACAAATAAGTAATACTAGTAGCAATCATTTCCTTTCCAAACGTTACTAAGGTGACAAAGGTGGCATTCAGTAAGTCGCAAATGAATATATAGCTGTTTCAACAACTGGATGATTGTAAAAATTTTTACACAGCCTAACTCTGTTGAACCTAAAATATTCCAACAGCAACAACATATTTTCTCAAGACAATTTCCAAGGCATACTCAAACCCTCTGATCAAAACTATATACTCTAGAATCAAAACTAAATTTAGAAGCAGCTCTTTTAACATAATTTTGTTTCATTTGTGTTTTTATTTTAAGGAGAAACGACTTAGAAAATCTGGAAAGGTGTCATGGTGAAGAACTATCTTCCATGTACCATTTCCAATAGGAACAGAAAGGTGAGGAGGAAGAGTGGAATGTGTCGGCAGCTATAACACTCTATACCATCTGAGCACTCAAGACTGCTTTGGGAATACTATCAAGTCACTGCTTCTGCTTCATTTGGGACTGCCTGGTCCTTTTCTAGATGAAACAGCCTTTACATTGTGGTTGCTGGGAGCGATTATTTTTTTCACCTCATTAAATCGTACTTCTGTGGGCAAGTAATGTTTAAGTTACCAAAGGCAAGGCGGCAAGGCAGAACAGGGGTGCTGCTGAGAGATGGACGAAGGATGGAGCAGGGGCTGAACAGATGGACACACAAAAGCCTGAATGATTTGTAACGCGTTTCAGTCTGAACAACGAATGCCAAATATATTTCAGTAGTATTGCAAATATAATATTTGGGGGAGAGGAAGAAACTGGGGAAGAACCCACAATATCCTGCAACTCAGGAAGGTGTGCCAAGTCTTTTGATTCGCATTTCGTGTGTATCTTAATCCGAGGTCATCCAAGAAGAGAACACATCCCTCGTCAGTTTTACGAGCGCAGTACATCAACTCCTTTGTTTACACTGGCACACGAAGATGTTCTTTCCTGCTCCGGTAACAGAAGGAGCCGAAACGCTAACGTGGGATCTCTCCGAGCCGGCACCTATTCGGACAGCGGTGGGTCTGTCAGACTTCGGCACGCCGCTCCAAGCGAAGCAAGGAGGGAACCGCCGAGGCGACAGGCACGACACCGGCCACACGACACCCCTCTCACCGCGGCCCGGCCCGGCCCGGCCCCGCTGAGCCCGCGGGCTGCCCCAGCCGTAAGTAAAGGGTTTCGGCGTGAAACAGGGAGAACCGCGGGAGACGGGGGTCCAGAACGGGCCCGACCGCGGCCACGATAGCCACCGATCGACACCGGCCCCGCCTCGCCCGCGCCCTCGGAGCCGCGTCCCCGGGGAGCCGCCCCCCCCCGCCCGCCTGCCGCGCAGCACCACGGGAGCTGTAGTCCGGCACCGCCGCCCCCCTCCCTGAGCTCCCCCCGCCCGCCGCCGCCCCCCGGCCCGGGGCAGAGCGGCGCCGTGGCCGCTCTCGCGAGGCTTGGCGTCGGGAGCGCTCTCGGGCGGGCTGCTCCGCCGCGGGGATGTTTGGTGCGGGCGCCATTCCCCCGCGTGACGTCATAGTGCATTGTTGTGAGCGTAGCGGAGCATCCCTCAAGCTGTCAGCTGTGCCGCCGCCGCTGCGGGGAGCCGAGCCGGCCCGGCCCCCTCTCCCCTCCTCCTCCTTCTCCTCCTCTTCTCCCGCCCCTCCCGCCCCGGGGGCTCCAGCGCTCGGTGTCACCGTATCATTGTCCGTGCGGAACCCCTCCGGGCCCCCCCCCTCCAGCCCGTCAGTTTCCCCGGTCCGCCCTCCCCCCCTTCCCCTCCCTCCCTCGTTCCCCCCCCCCCCCCCCCCCCCCCCGAACCACCTCAATGAGATGCAAACATGAAAGACAAGAGGAAGAAGAAGGACCGCACCTGGGCCGAGGCTGCCCGCCTGGTAGGTGCCGCGGCAGCATTGTGTGTGTATAAGTGAGTGAGTGTGTGTGAGTGTGCGTGCGCCGCCAGCCCGGCGCGCTGCCCGCCGCTTTGTTGCCGACGGTTGGGGCGAGCGTGCGTGTGAGGGAAGGAGGGAGGAGAGAGAGAACGAGAGAGAGTGTGAGAGGGAGCCTGAGGCAGAGTGTGCGTGTGTGTGCGCGAGGGGCAACTCTGTGAGAGGGAGAATGAGCGGAGAGAGAGTGTGTGTGTGTGAGGGAGCGCGAAGGAGTGCGTGTATAAGGGAGTGCCCCTGAGTGTGAGGGAGCGCCTGTGCGGGAGCGGGTGTGTGGGCTCGGCGGAGCTCGTGCGAGTTCGTGTGTGTGTGCGTGAAGGGAGAGCCGGGGTGCCCCGGGGTGAGGGTGCGAGCCCGTGTGTGGTGTTGGTGAGGGGGTGTCCCCCCCTCGCCTCAGCGGTGCGCGGGCAGTCCGCTCGCAGTGCTGGTGAGCCCGGGCTGGTGGTACCGGCAGCCCTCTGCCCCGCTCCCGTCCCCGCCTGGAGAGGAGAAATAGCCACGTCCCTTCCGCGGTGTATGTGTGAGGAAATGCCTATATTCTTTTCTTCTTTTGCATGACTGTGCGTAGATAGCCAGGGGTTGTTTCTATCTCTCCAAGTTCACGCATCAGACATCCCACGAAAACCCCTCCTTTTAATGCTATGGAAAAGTGAGATATCCGCGAATTGCCTTTTATCATCCCTTGAGTGCGGACAGGAGGACCGGGGTGAGGGGTGAGGACGTAAGAGAGAACTCTGTCCTGGGATTTCACTTCACCCCCTCTGCTTCCCTCACTGTGCAGGGAAATATCCAGGGCAGTCGGACCCACTTCTGGAAAGGCTCCGTGGCTCTGGAGATCTAGCCCATTCCCACTTCATTAAGAAACTGTCTCACACTACTGTATCTGTTTTCATGATTCTGTATTACTGTTTGCTAAGTGTGATAGTGCACATTGTTTATGTTGTTTTTCAGTTTTGAAGTGTGTACAGGTTCATTCCATCCTAGGAATTTTACAGCAAATCCTTCCCGTGCATCATGTATGGTTGTACACGTTTGTATGTGTGTCTTCTGCAAAGTTGGGTCTGGTTCAGCTTCAGCTGGGTGCGTAGAAAGATGACAAAGCTGGAAAGACAGGCTGCTGGTTATATTGCTTTTTGTATCTACACCAACTTTATCTGTTATCTCTCGCGATACGGACTTAATTGCCTAAGTGACATGTCTGTGCTAAAAGTGCATCTGGTTTTGGTAATGGATATTCATCTCTTATTCCTGTTACTTGTTTAGTAGTGAAGCACATTTTTTGTAAAAATGTTTTCATCTTGTATGAAATTTCACCTTGTTCCTGCATAGGAAGTTCAGCCTCTCCCTCTCTCTCCTATGTAAATAATTATAAGGTATTAGATGGACACTACCTATAGATGTCTCTGTAAGCTGTACCGAGGTATTCTCATATGCTTGGTCAGTGCTAAATTCTGTTACGGCTCATTGTACATCCTACAGCATTTTGTAACACTGCAGCTTTTGCCATGATGTTCTGATACAGTGTCATTACTGTCCCCTCGTTTCTTACAGTTGTAACAAAAGTTTAACTGTCACCTTTGCCATAATAATTTTGTCAGTGAGTGTTGCTACAATACTACTTTCTCTGTGCTTTAAAATGGCAACATGTATTCAAGGGTTCATAAAATACATCAAATGCTGTTCTAAATTTACTCTTTCAAGTTGCTACTGCAGTTGCCACTACATATTTTGTTTGAGAGATGTGCATGAAGTAATTTTATTGTGTATCAAGTAAAATTGCTATTCCCATGTGTTCCAGTATATGGAAAAGTTTAAAGCCTCTGGAGAACAAGGCTGTGCCAGTGCTGAGGAGAAGGGCTGAGACTCTTATAATGATGTTGTATCACCTAATGCTCCCCTCAGAAGGGTCATGATTTGCTAAAACTGAGTAAAAATTATGCACTGCTGTATACAAGTGGTGGAGATATGCAAGGTCCACACTGGTTTTGTCCAGCCCCCTGGGGTTGCCAAGTTGTGGAGAGCTTGTCCCAAGCTGTCCTTTTTGTGGATGATGCATTGTGCTGCTCAGGCCAAGTATAGTCTTGCACCAGGCTTTACATGTATAGTGGCATATGTGTGCAAATCACAATGAAAGATTGAAGCCAGAATCGCCACTCCTTACAGTGTTTTATGTTAGGACCCTGAGGGTTCATTATGACTTCGTTTCTTGGGTTACATCAATAAAGTATTACTGCAAGGTTTGATTAAATCAATTTCTTTCTGAAGGCAAGTAAACAATGAAGTGATTGATATCTACTCACAAAAAACGACTCATGAGTTACCTAAATCAATATGTTGTAAAATTGTATGCTGCTGAATTATTTTTAGGAATGTGAGGTTGAATGAATAACACACCAAATGTATGGATATTTATGTGTTAAATTTTCTACGAAAGCCCTTTCTTTACAACAATACTGGACTTTCAAAGTGAAGTGCTAAAAAGCAAGAAATGACAGAGGTAACATTGCTAGCTTTTTCACTCTGGTATGCACATCCATATATTACAATCTAGATTTTAAATGACATACTTGCATGCTAATTTCCCCAAGTACTTTAAGTTCATTCACTAGAGCTGCTGATTTTTCATTCTGTTTTCTTTGTTTGATATGTGGTACTTAATTTTCTATGCACCTTTCAAACACAGTGCAAAAATATATTTTTCTTTTATGCTTCCGTCGTACATACATAGCTATTATTAGCAACACCCAGTAGCTTCCCAAATGCAAATGTTTCTATAGTTATAACATGCCTGTGAAGTTAAGTATTTTGACCTCTGCTTTACCCATGCAGAGTTGAGGCATGGGAAGATTAAGTACCTTGCTCAAAGCTGTTCAGGAAATCTGTGGGAGAGGCAGTTATGGTACAACAGCGTCTTCATAGTAGTTCTGTTTCATAGTCATAAAATCATCTTTGTGGCTACACTTTTGCCTCATTCACTTTCTATTACTATTTCTCTCACAGTAATTATGAGAGAAATGGATATGGTCATGTCTCTATGTTCAGTTTATATTGAAACTCATAATGCACCATGTAATAGTTACAGATAAAAAGGAGTACAAAAACTGGACTCGAGCCTGAAATCGTTACACAGCTCTCCATTTCCCACATTCACAATGAAAGAAGCAGAAGTACTTTAGAAAAATATATTACATGACGGTCTTAAAATACATTATAATGTGTTAAGTCTAAGTGTCGAGACTCCAAACTGACAGTCAGCAGTACCTTTACTGTGTTTTGGTATTTGATTAAAGGGTCTTTGAAAACTTAAGTGCCTGCAAGGTGGGGTTTTTTCAAGCTGTTCCCTAAATTTTTAAAACATAAGCAGGAAAGGATTCCCATTATATTCAGCTCTCGCTGTAAATACCATATATGTGATACAGGCAGTAAAACAGAAGCCTCTGGCATGTCCTGTATTGAAACTTGCATTTTGTGGAAGACGTCCCCTGCAGAGTTGAGTCTTTCTGTCTACAATACACTGCTTTTTCCCTCATGCAAGCCTGCTTATCTTAGAGCAAGGCATAGCCCAGCTTACAAGCATTCCTGAGAGATGAACACATGTGCAGGATCCATGGAATGGTGGCATACCACTAACAGTTCATGTTACAGAACCCATTTTGTAGAACACACATTTTTATGGACAAAATTGCAACCTGTTTTTACAACCTGCCAAAGGGCATATCTTTGATGCGGACTTGATATGTCAACTCATTTTTTACTTTATATCAGACTAGAGCAATGCTTATGTATGACCTAGGCATTATCTGCATGCCATTTTTTTTCTTTCTGTGTCTGATAGACAAAGATAGAAATACACTTAAGTACAATGTGATACACTTAAAAAAATGAGAACAAAAGAAAATCTTTAAAGGAAGGAAGAGAAACATCCTGTCTTTCCTCTGTCTCTCTGTTGATCCTCATTTGATGAAACCGTATTGTAGTTTTCTGTTCATACATGGAACTCATAAAAATTGAATAGAAAGGTAAAACACTTGAGTAGTTTAGGCAATTTGTAATGATTCCTTGCAGTTGAAGAAACTTGTATTGGTTTAGTTTCAGCTGCTCTTAAACTCGCTGAAAGTCACAGAATAGCAGATTCTGCCTCTTAATAATTTCATGCCATAAGATACTGAATAAAAAATACTGAAACAAAAAATACTGAGAACATGTGTCCAAGGATACTGTGCCACACAAGAACTGATAGCAGCTTTAAGTAGGTAGGAGTGATCCAACTTTTTATCAGTTGACTGCTAGACACGATCCTTTGTTATTTGTGATACAGAAAGGTGAAAGAGGCCTGAACAAAAGGAATGGAGGCTTCTCACTTAAGGAATGCAGAGCTCAGTGTATGTATGAAGCACAGAACATCTACCCATGAAGGGTGATTGTTTACGGTAATACTTTAAAAGGATTTTTTATGAATAGCTTGCCCTTATTATTGCCCTCTTCTCTTTCCTGTAAGTGGTGTTTTGAAACGCAGTTCAGTTAACAAAAAAGCAGAAGAAAATCGGGAATAACAGTAGGGTTGGGTTATTCATGTGTTGGACCTCCTTTCCAGTATTTTTGCACCTTTTCCAACCTGCATTCTGAAAGAAAGTTTTTTTTTGTGTTACTGAAGAATATGCACTTCACAGTGCTATGGAGAGTCCTCATGGATCAGGTGATTTATGCATATTGGGGAGTAATATTCATACCTTAATTCTTGTATTACTTGCGCTAGTCTCCTGACAGGATCCAGCTCTGTATTAAGAGTTGTTTTCTTGCTCCTGTAAACTTTAAGAAAATTATATGAATTAATTAAGAAAACTGATACTGGAAAAAAAAATCAAAAAAACCAACCAAACTGAACATGAAAAGCACACAAGTCCATTGGAATTGTTAGCTTGCATGTTACTGTTTAAAGTGGCTGTCTGTCCAAAAGCTGATTGCTGCTTCATCTGGTCTGCTGAGATAGTGGAGTTGAAACAGATTGTGTAGCTCTATAGAAGTATTTTCGCACTGCATCTTTAAACATAAAGACCACAAATGAAACATAAAATTAGAAGTGTAACTTCTGCGTGGTTAAACCATTGATGATAATCCCTTTGACTTTTATGTTAAGTCTTCACTTTTGTTACTATAAATAGCATTTTAAAGCATTGTTTGGAAGGAGCTTCATGTATCTTTAAAAATGGTAGATTTGACCTAACTTTGTTTTATGGTATTAAGGATTTCTTTGTTGTTGGCTTAACAAAGACCTACTATTATTTCCATATTTGTTCTGAGTTAATTCTTTTTCAGACTTGCAGGAACATTTGCGGTTTGGGAAGTTTTGATGGCCTTTCCTTTTGATCCCAAATCAATGCTGCTTTGAAGAGCTATATTTTATTTCGATTTGCTCCAGGGTTTCCTCTCATTTGTTCCATTCAAAGTAATTTTTGCATTTGTTAGACAAGGTTGAACCTGCCCTTTTTTTTTCATGTTCCGTGATTGTATTTTAAGTGTCCGTATTTTACTTTATTAGTATGAAATAATGCAGAAATTAGTGTGTATTAATATTTTTTATTTTTAAAAGTGATCTACAGTAAAATATAAATTTGTTCTATTTCATCTTACCTTATGCATTCATCTAGGGCAGATTGAGAGGAATAAGTTTCTAACTTACCTCAAGACAGCCCTTTAACCTTTGGCACCACACACTTTTAGGAAGGCAGGAACCCAGCCCAGGAATGAGACCTGTTCTCGGTAATACGACCTTACTTCTATCAAAGCAGAATAACATAGGAGAAAACCCTTACAGGAACCTAAATACGAGCATTTATTGACAACTTGAAGCTGTTTTCGGTGCCTTAAGATTTGATTTAATCCTCACTGTCAGAGAATGCTTTCAGTGGCTCCAGGCTTACCTTTCTCTGTAGAAGAACCAATATTTTCCTGTCATACTGCATGTTTCTGTTGAAATAACTGATCTGTTTTTTCTTCTTCCAGCAGTTAATAAGTTTCTCACAAACAAGATTTGGTCAGTTGCATGTGAAAACAGTGGGGTCACAGTGAAATAGTTTCCACTAACGACACTCAAGGCCCTGCCCATCCTTCACAGCTAGTTTGGTTTTGATTTGCTAGCCCAGTTCACCAGTTCCGTGGATCAGACCATGTAATTGCAGCATCTTAGTCTGGACCAGGTAGCATGCTGTCTTCAATGTAAAAAGCCAAACTCACTGTACTTCCTGCGTCAGGCTTTCTTTGTTCTTTATACTTTGACCAGCAGATAGCATTACTTGGAAAGTCATTTGCTAAACTTGACCTCTTGGGTTTGGAGTAATACAGGGGTTTTTTAGAAGTTGTAAGCTTCAAAATGTTTTCCCTTTCCCTGGGTATGATGTTGATAATATTGGCATTCTCTGTAAATAGCAGTAACTAAATAGTGTCCTCCTTTTCTGCTATGAAGACCTTAGAGAATATGTGATTAGCGGAAATTGTGATTCCACAGGTTCCAGTTGAAAATGACAAAATCCTTCTTTTGAGGAACTTACAGACTGAGGGAATTAACTATCTTAGCCTTGACAATGGAACAGTCAGCTTGTAATGCAAAGGCAGAACAACAGCCTGGAACAGTGCATGCTCTAAGCAGTACTTCCTGGTACAGCCCATTTGCTTATTCTGTTAATTCAGGTAGCAAATCCACATGCTGCTCAAGCACAACAGATTTGCCATAGGTGGACCATTTAATCTCTTATCAATTTTGAATGACAGTCACCCTCCCCAAAGGAACCCAAATCGTTGAGGTACTGGCCCTCTGAGTCTGCTCTGTCTTTGCAAAGCCCGGATAGACAGTTTCCTATTGCTGGAGTTACTATCTTAGGAGGAGATGTACCTGCTGGGAATGTGAAAAGGGTAGAGATGTGCCTTCAGCAGTTAATGGATTGCCTTCAGCTAATCTTGGTTTGAAGGGATGATCTATATTTTGCTAAATACCATACCTTAAGCAGACCACTACCTAAATTCACTTATGACTACAGTACATTAGCACAGATGTCATGTCTATCAGGAGACAGTTAAGCCATCTGGCAGTGCATGCTTTCTTCCTAGATCCCCCTTGGTGTCAGTACTGGCTGGGGCTGGGGACTGCACTTAAGTACTGGGGGGATGTAGAGCAGCATCATTCACTTTGGTCTAAGCAAGGTCTGCTGTTTCTGACATTGGAACAAGAAACTGGTGGTAGGGGTCTAGTGTTTTCATGCTTTGAATGTGAAGAGTTCAGCTCACCTTGATGGTTTGGGCTCAGCAGGGCACACACAGTCTACGTGGACCCTGACATGTAGCTTTCATTAATATTAGAGGACGTTTTAGATGAGGTTTTCAACGTATGAGATCCAGCTGTTACATTGCAGGCTCTGAGTTAGACGTGGCATCCTGTACCTCCGGTGTCTGAGGAGACTTGTTTTGTAGTGTAGCATTGAGTTTAGTTTCTGTCTGACAACATTTATTAGGATCAGCAACCACAGTTCAGTTTGTTGCTCTGGGTATTCACAGACTCATTAAGAGAACTGGACTATATTCCTCTGTAGAAGACATTCTAGGTCATGTCCTAGGTTGTCTGTGATTTTGGAATCATTTATTTAGAAGGCACACATTACACATTGTTTTAAAACTTGTCCTTTTATATACATAGATTGGTGTAGCCAAGCCTGTGGTGATGAGAATCTCCTCATTGCTTGTAGAGGCTCAGCTCTAGAGATTATTATCTTATGGATGATAATGGCATCCTGTACAGTCCAATTTAGAGATAACAACGTTTTTTAAGCATCTACAACTTTGGAAGTGTTCCTTGACAGACAAGTGTCTTGAGCTAGTAGATGATTTGGTTTGGAGAACTTAATGTCAAAGCTGTTTTCTCTCTTTCTTGTTGTGATCTTGGTTAAGAATAGACAGGATCAGGAATTTAGTGAAGCAGTCATTCTAATCAGGGTTTATATTGCTTTATCCTGGTTAGCTTCACATTTAACTTGATGTCTGGAAAGGGGAAAGCGCCTTAACCAAAGTAGACATCAACCATTTGAAGGTCAAAATCATCCATTTCATTTTGCTCTTAGCAGCGTGGAGAGCCTGCCTGTGTGTAGTGGTTTACTATTGTTGGCGAGATGCCTTTGTGAAATGTCTGCAGCGTCTAGTAAGTCACAGTCAGTCTTCATGTGTTGTATAGTTTGTTCTTGCCTTTGTGACTTGAACCTTCTTTGTACAAGAGGCTCTACCACTACGATTGTATTGCCAAAGTACTTCATCTGTCATTAAGTGTTTATTTTTATTTCAGTTCCAAGAGTTTTGACTGAACAAATTCCACATCCAGGTATTTTAATACATCTACTGATGTCTATTTTTGAATAAATGTTAATTCTTTTTATGCCTTAAAATTCCCAGTTATCTACCAGCGGCTGGGATCTCTATTGGCATTACTGTATCAGAGAACCATGTAACATTCTATGTCACTACACCTATCTGCTAATATTTCCTAGAAAGGGTAATGAGAGAAAATAGGCTCTTATTGGTCGCAGCATGCTGTCATTCTTCTGGACCAAGATTATGGCAGCTGTCTCCAAATTATGACACTTGGTTATCACACCACCTTCTCTCATCTCATTTGGCATTTCTGTCATTTAGAATTTCTAGACAGGTAAGACCAATGTGAACTTCTTTGTAATTCAGTGTTTAGAGCAGGAAGAGCATCTTAATTAGTGCATTAGTTCAGTAATAATAAAAAATGAAAGCGCTTCAAGGTCACCTTGTCTGTTAAGACTTGAAAATATCACACACCCCAAATTAGTTTTGTGAAATCTCTAAAATCACTTGGTAGCTTTCATTAGTCATAGGAGCTGGGAGTTCTCTGGCCTTTGACAGAATCTGGTCTTTTAAAAAATGGGAGAAGGAGGAGAATAAAATGATAATGAAAAGTTGTCCGACGGGCATGATTTAGAATTCAGATGCATTATTATCTCATTTTCTTTTTTTTTTTTTTTCTGTGACAGTGACTAGAGAGAAAACATCAATTTTCTTGTACAGTTTGAGAATTTTGTATCCATTTAATGGTGCTCATTCACATTCTCTGCTTTTTTGTGGCTTTTTTTGACTTCGTATCTGGATTTTTTTGGCAGTTTGATGTAGCAATGCTGCAGCGGGTTTGTTCTTAGAGCAGTAGTGCTTAATGCATTCTAATCTGTTTCATAATTTGTTTCATTCATAATGCAGGGTTTTGAGACATCTTGCAAGCACTCATGTTTAAAAGAACCCGAAGTAGAATAACTTAGTGGGGCTCACTGTCTAGCTGTGAATAAGCTCAGTAAATCACTGCTGAAGACATTTTCAAATGAGTTACTACTGAAGATATGTTAATACCTTTTTGTGATTGGTTTCAAGATGTCGCATGGCTCCACAAGTGTGTACCTTCCTGGAGATGCCAGGGACTGCTAAGCATTTGCCTGGATTGTTCTTGTACTGAGGTCTTTTGCTTTGAAACTGTTATATTCTTTTTATTGTTATTTTTTTTTATTTTTTTGCCAAAAGTAAGAAAAAGCTGTGCAGTCAATTATGCTACATTGGCAATCCTTGTCAAACAGGTTGTTTGTCTTCCCTTTGTTCTGTTCCCTGTGCTGTCAAGTTGTGTTGCATTATTAAACATCTCCTGTCAGTTAAACAAACGTCAGCAGAATGGCCTGGGCAGTTCACAGCAAGTGCTTGGGTCCATCAGGCCAGATTGCAGAAAAGAAAGGGGAAGTGGTAGTATAGAGCTTGAGCTGTCTTTTATAAGGCTACTAATCTTTTAAAATAATGATGGCGAATCTTGTGATGATTTACTTCACCCTGCCCACTACATCTGTGCAGCTGGAGACTTTGAATATAGATCATACTACAACAGCGGTCTCCTGGGCAATAGCTGAAGTGCTTTTTGTCAGGTATCCCAATAGGAAATATTTGATGGGAGGACAGAATAAGGATTGCATGTTTTGATGTGATGGCTCAAATTCCTGACTTAGCAGCCTAAATCTTCTACACATACACACACATACACACATATATATACATATAATGTCAAGTATTGTGTTACAGCCCTGTGAGTCTGACTGGGTGAATCACAGAAGCAACTGTATGTGCTTGAGGCATTTTGTCTGCCTGTAATGAGCGCCAGCATCATTTTGGATAGACACTTAGCAATAGCACAAAATGGACGCTGCTCCAGCTTTTGGGTTGGTTTCCAATGAAAGAGGTCATAAATGTGGGAGAAGCTAACAGACGCTTGACTGACTGAAAGTGTGCAGGATACAGCGCAAGAGATGAGCAATAAGAGGACTGGGCAAAGTGAAAGGCCTTGAAGATAAATTTAGGGTATGAGCAATCATTTGAGCTGCTGTGTTTCATGGACTGCAAAACGGTAGTCTTTGAGCTGATCATAGAATCATAGAATAGTTAGGGTTGAAAAGGACCTTAAGATCATCTAGTTCCAACTCCCCTGCCATGGGCAGGGACATCTCCCACTAAATCATGTCACCGAAGGCTCTGTCCAACCTGGCCGTGAACACCACCAGGGATGGGGCATTCACAACTTCCCTGGGCAACCCATTCCAATGCCTCCCCACCCTAACACTGAAGAAATTCTTCCTCATATCCAATCTAAACTTCCCCTGTTTAAGTTTGAACCCGTTACCTCTTGTCCTCTCACTACAGTCCTTCATGAAGAGTCTCTCCCCAGCATCCTTATAAGCCCCCTTCAGATACTGGCAGGCTGCTATGAGGTCTCCACGCAGCCTTCTCTTCTCCAGGCTGAACAGCCCCAACTTTCTCAGCCTGTCTTCATACGGGAGGTGCTCCAGTCCCCTGATCATCCTCGTGGCCCTCCTCTGCACTTGTTCCAACAGTTCCATGTCCTTTTTATGTTGAGGACACCAGAACTGTACACAATACTCCAAGTGAGGTTTCATGAGAGCAGAGTAGAGGGGCAGGATCACCTCCTTCAACCTTCTTGTCACACTCCTTTTGATGCAGCCCAGGATGCGGTTGGCTTTCTGGGCTGCAAGCATACATTGCTGGCTCATGTTCATTCTCTCATTGACCAACACCCCTAAGTCCTTCTCTGCAGGGCTGCTCTGAATCTCTTCTCTACCCAACCTGTAGCTGTGCCTGGGATTGCTCCAAACCCTGGTGTAGGACCTTGCACTTGGCATGGTTAAACTTCATCAGGTTGGCATCAGCCCACCTCACAAGCGTGTCAAGGTCCCTCTGGATGGCATTCCTTCCCTCCAGCATATCAACCGAACCACACAGCTTGGTGTCATTGGCAAACTTGCTGAGGGCGCACTCAATCCTGCTGTCCATGTCAACCGACAAGGATGTTGAACAAGACCGGTCCCAACACCGATCCCTGAGGGACACCACTCGTTACTGGTCTCCAGCTGGATATTGAGCTATTGACCACAGCTCTTTGCGTGCAGCTGTCCAGCCAGTTCTTTATCCACTGAGTGGTCCACCTATCAAATTGATGTCTCTCCAAATTAGAGACAAGGATGTCATGTGGGACAGTGTCAAACAGTTTGCACAAGTCCAGGTAGATGACATCAACTGCTCTACCCCTGTCCATCAGTTCCGTAACCCCATCATAGAAGGCCACCCGATTGGTCAGGCAGGATTTCCCCTTAGTGAAGCCATGCTGGCTGTCCCCAACCACCTTGTTGTTTTTCATGTGCTTTAGCATGCCTTCCAGGAGAATCTGCTCCAAGATTTTGCCAGGCACAGAGTTGAGACTGACCTGATCTGTGAGCTACAGATTGAAAACTTCAATTGGAGATGTGCAACCAGTAAAACATGTGGAGTAATAAGAATCAAAGTAGTTGATCAGGAATGTTTTGTATGTATTTTGGAAATTAGATCAGAAAAGCATTGTCTTATTGTCTTTTAATCTGCTTAGAAGAGAATAACCAACCAAAAAATATCTTAGATATCTTAATCTGTCAAATTAGTTTGGCCTAAATGGGATTTTTTTTTTCTTTTTTCTTCAGGGACCTATCAGATTTTTTTTGTAAGAAATAATTTTTATAAAAGAGGAAGGGCTTCTGTCTTCTGTCTCCATTAATGTGTACATACTTTGCTTGGAGATAAGTCTGTTCGATACCATATCAAAACATCATCTTGCTACCATTCTCAATCTTTAACACTTCCATTAAATTAAAAAACAACATAAAAAAGAAAATGTCTGTGTAGTCAATTTTAATGAGGACTGACTGCATTTCATTCTGTAATTTTCATGCGCTAACTCATTATTTTAGTGTCTGAGCTGAGAATGTTTCAAGCTATTTAAAGTAATGTTAAATAAAGTAAAATAATCTATCTTCATTCTGAGCAGATCTACAAAGTGGCTGCCTAGATAACTGAGGTTGGTATATATGCATAGTGGTTGGGAAATGCTTCTGAAAGAGCTGCAAAGAGTCTGTGAGGTTTAAAAAAATTAGAAAGTCAGTGTACTTGTTTGTTATCAGCATTCTTAGAGCTGTTATGGCAAGAAGCTTCATGTGTTGGTTAAAGGTTGTGAAATGCTGGAGTTAATTTTATATAAAAGAATGGGTGTGGAGGGGGAGGTAAGGGGTCTACGGAAAGCATTCTGAGGATTAATGTTCTGAAAAGAGTCAGGTTTTAAGTGCTACATGCATGCATAATAATAGTTCTGAAGCTTATTACTTTTAGTACTTGCATACATTTTCTGGGATTAGTAGAATAAAATGAAACTGGGTTTATGTTTGTTGGCATGTCATGTGGTTAAGAGTGTGCCTGGGTGATACTGATGTAATCCTGGGGAGAAAAATGATAGTGCTGCACTGGGAAGCAGTGAAGAAGGGATGAAGATGTTCTTGTACCAAAGAGAAGTAGAATAGCAAATATACTGAAAGGAGGAAAAAAAAATTACCTGTGACTGGCGGTGAAAGAATTGAAGGAAAAACTCCCTTCCTAATTCTAGCATAAAATTACATTTCATTGTTTTTTTGTTTTATTTATTTATTTTGTTACCATTTCACCAGCTAAAATCCCCAAATGTTTGTCTTCAACATCTGGATTTTTCTCAGACTTTGGGAGTATAAGTGAAGCAGTGAAACATCAAGGTGAAAAAGAGAAAAATCTGTGTTCTGTCCCATATAAAAGTCAGTACCTTTGTTTTGGAAATTAAATACTGTGCTTTGATTACGTTTCATTCTGTTTCTTTTTAAAACAAGTTATGTTATGGGCTATCTTAGCCAAAGGCGTATTGCTGAAATTTTAAGTAATCTCTTTGAAAGAACTGAAAAAACCAATTTATCTTCTGAAATTTTATCCATTTGGAATTTTATCCTATTGGAATTTTTGGAATTAGTCTCAAATTATCTTGTACAGGTTATTGCTAGAACAGACATTTCCTAGAATCTCCCTTATCCAAAGGTCTGTCTGGTGAGATGCTTGAATGTAAGAGAGTGGTAATTTTCTTCTGATTCTGGACACCTTGGTTTATTTTTGTTTTCACCTCAGAAAACATAGCATGTAATTCTCCTAAGTATAATCTCATGTCTTTGGATGAGATTCGCTGGCGCAGTTAAAGGAAGATTGCATTCCTGGATTTGAACTGTAAAGCTAATCTTATTACTCATTCTCATTGTTTCAGAGGTACAGTATGAATTCAGTAGTTACACTGGATGCCCAAGATGATGCAGTGTCATTCTTCCATAAAAGAGTTTTCCTATTTACTTACTGCTAGCTATTTTTTTGGGGAAATGGAAGATACAGCTAAAGCATGTATTATCAACTCATAAAATATTAAATCTAAAAGATGTGCCTAGACCCCATAGACATGGAATTTATTTGCCAGTAGCATTTCCTAGGAGCTGGCGATTTTTACTGCTGTGTTTGCTGAGGAGATGTGACATTAGGAAAAGCTGGGTACTCATGTATATGTATGTTGATGATTTTGAAGAATAAAACCCGTGACTGAATATACTGTATAACAGTCATGTTTTACTCTCTCTTGGTTTGCTTTTCTTGTGTTACAGTTACTGTCCTGACAGATAACAGCTGAATCTCTTCAATGTATAGGGAGGGGTTTTAGGATAAGAAACATACTGTGATATTAAGGACCCTTAAAAATAGAAGCTTGTCTTGAACAGGAAGCCTAGCATTAAGAGAAGTCTCTGTATTTATATTCTTTTATAAAATCCTCTGTGGTTCCTCTCTTGGTTCCTCTCTTGATCCATTAGCTTGTTGTGATTCTGGAATTTGGTGACAGTAGTTGCGTGATGTGTATGGCTGATGGCCATTTCTCACTGTAACCTTGTCCGTGCTTGTCCAGTTTGACTTTAAGGGGTCAGCCAGTCTCAGAACAATGCCTTCAAGCAGGGTCAGGAGTTTGGAGCATGCACAACAATTGTGGATCATCCTGAACATTTTCAGATTTTCCTCCCATAGAGGGAGACATGTTCTGTATCTTGGTTTGAGATTTGATTACAAACTGTTCATTTAACACTCAGCATTTTGTCTCCTTATGAGCTCTAGTTTTAAAGTCGCAGTTCACCTTTCTTTACAGGCTGGAGGTCCTATTGAATTTGTTTACCTATGCCAAGTGATTGTTCCTGTTGGTTTAAATCTCTAAGGGAAATCAGCATCCAGCTGGTAGACAGTTGTACTGATGAAGACCCATTGATTTTTTTCTCCTATCCACTTACCATCGGTAAGAAATGTCCTTAGCTTTCATGATACTCCTTCCCTGCCATAATGTTGCCCTGTTACCTGACTGGTCTCAGTGTTGGGCTGGTCTCAGCTGCTGACCACATTATATGTGGATGAGAATAACAGCCTGATAAAAATGTTTAAGTCAATACTTGAGATGTCTAGATAGAGATAATGCCTTACAGTGAGAGCTTTTTAATTATGTGTTCTATTTGATGTAAATCAATAGTGAAGACTTGTTGGTTTTAATGGAAAAAAACCCTTTCATATCAAAGAGTAAAGTTTACCTAGCTTGGCATGATTTAGCAATATCCAGAAAAAGAGATTTTAAGAAGATACAGACAATTCATGTTCCTTTTTGGAGACAAAATAATTCTTCCCTCTTTAACAAAACTTTTGCTTATTGGGTTTTTTTATTTTCCACCACAGTATGATCTGAATTCCTTTCTTTCATAAGAAAGAGTGGGGAGCATGTAAACAAGATACTCTGTGTGCATTTCTCCAAAGTGACAGTCTTTTGAAAGACTATTAAGTTTAGAAAGGTCAGATTATTTCACAAGGGCTCTGGGAAGAAGTGAGAATGTAACTTTTCTCAGAACTTGAGGAAAGCTGCTCCTTCTATGCATTTATATATGAATACAAGCACAGATATAGAGCTATTATATGTTGTTTCTAATATGCCTGTATTGTGACAAATGTGCCTTAGTAATAGTGGTTTTTAGTAATAGTGTATTTTCCAAACCTTTAAGCAGGTGATACCAAATATAAACCACCAGTCTGGACTTCAGTTCTGCAATAAATTGTATATTAAATCCACCAAGTGTGGGTGGACTTAGGTGATGAGATGGGGGAAAAGACTATGTGGAAAGACTGATAAGAAGGACTGAACAAATAAATGACACAAAATGGGTATGAGTTAGTGAACAGCAAAATATTCTCTTATTTTTGAAAATCTCAGATGAGTAATTGTCAAATGTACCATCTGTAAGTAATGTGGGCTTCCAAACTTGTGGCAATTAAAACTGCCTAGCATCCCACTCCAGCCCTCTATTTTATTCTGTGTACAAGTTAGTACTGAAGACTAATCTCTTATGACATTAATCGTCTCATGAGGAGAGACAGAATAAATCACAGTAGCCCTTCCTCTCTTCACTCATGAAGATAAATGCCATAACACAATGGCTGATCTTTGTTATGACACTAACCATTATATATTTAACAGAGATAGCAAAATCCCACTGACAGCTAACAAAAGAATTCTTTCTTTACACATTCTATGAGAAGGCTGTATTTCTTTAGTTCAAAAACATGACTTACCATATCTGCTCTCAGAGCAATTTAAGCAGTAGATCTGTGTTGTGCCAGTGAACTCTATTCTGTACACAATGATGTAATGAATCAGACTAATGAGAACTGAAATGAAATAATTGTGCAAGCTCTGGAAGGAAAAAACTGCATTACACCCAAGGACTCTTAAGACTACTCTTTTGTATTGTCCATCCTGATGAGAAAGAATAACTCACCTATTTAAAATAAACCAAGCAGCAACACCCCCCCCAAACAAAACAAAAACACCTCCCCAAAAAAAGCCAACACCCCCCTTTAAATTCCCCAAAGCAAAACCATATAAACTAACAAAAACCCAAACAACAATAGCAACAACAACAAAAAAAAAAAAAAAAAACCCACACAAAAAACCTAACAAAGCCAACAAAACAAAATGAAAAACAAAACCCCAAACCAAAACCAAGCCCAAAGCTTTCATAATTTTTCATTTTGTGGAGATTTGGTTCCCATTTTTTCTCCAATACTTGAACAGTTAGGTGCAATGAACTGAAAGTGGCTTTTTGTTGTGTCTGTGGTTGCAAGGGACTTTTAATTTTTCCAGCTTTATCACTTGCGGTACACCTCTCAGGAATTTCTTTCCTATTTTTCCACGCATTCGACACATTCTGGTCTTTCTTTCTGGGATAAAATTACTAAGATTCTTAGTGGTTTTTCTGCATCTCTGCCTGCCAATGAATTTGAAGGGTGTGATACTGTTTGTAAGGACAGTGAGTGAGGAACAGGGCAAACAAGTGAGTTGTGAAGTTTATGGAGTTCTCTTGTAAAGTTAAGAGGATCAGTGTGACTTATACTGGCTTTTCACGTGAGCATCAAAATGTACTGTAAATTTCATGAGGTAGTTTCATGCCACGTATCTGACAGAATTAAAACGGAAGTTTAATTTTTACAGTTTTACAGAAGTGCTTTTTGGTTGTTTAAATATGTTTGTAGTGCATTTAATGGAGTCAGTGTTGTTTGCAGCATGAAACTTATCGTACCTTTTTTAGTGGGTGAGTTTTACCTGATGTAATTGTTAAAATGGCCTAAACTAATCCATAAGACTATTTAGGTAGAGTGCATAGTTTTAACATTTTATTTGTATTCTGCTATTCTCCCTCCCCCCTTCCCCACTTTTTTTTTTTTTTTTTTTTTTTTTTTTTCCTTTTCTTTCTTTTCTGCCTTCTGGAAATCTTAGGTCTGTATCTTTAGGACAGTGTCTAACAAGATAAGTTCTGATTGTAAAGCAATGGCAAGAAAACCAGCATAACTGTCACTTCCTGTTAAATTTGGTACATTCAGAAAGTAGCCAGTAGGAATTTTATTTCTCACATTAAAAGTAACCCTTACACATTACGTTTGCCTGAGGAAATTAAGTGATGAAGGCTTTTAAAACAAACACATATCCATTCTCTGTCGATTTTTCTGAAAAGTTTTACTCTTCATATTTTTTTTTATTATTTTTCTATTCTGAAACATAAGTTATACATCAAACCTTTTAATGTCTGAGGAAAAAGAGATCCAACAACTCTTTCAGCTTTCAATCAAGAAAGCAGCATGTATGGAAGTGAACATCATTGGGGTTTGGTGCTGCTTAGTTTGGGTTTTTTTTTCCCCTTGTTTCCTTAGTGTAGTGATTAATGTGTTCACACTGGTGGTAGTTCTTTCCTCTGTTATCTGTAATATAAAGGCAGCTGACAGGGCACTCATATCCATTCTGCTCCATTAGTTCCAGTCACCTAAGCATGGCCTCTCTTCATTTTGTACAGGGGTATGTGCAAAAAGGGAATTTTTATCCCTGCTGGAATTAGAGGCATTTCAGGATTGTGGCCTGTGTGTGGACCAAATGATTGCAGATTTCAGTAAGGTTGTTGGGTGGCAGAGCTGTGTTTTGCTCCTGGGCCCTTTTCTGCAGTAATTATTCATAGTTGTAAACAGCTTTGCCCATGTTTTTTAGCTGGGTGCACTGAAACAGAAATTGAAACTTCTACTCTAAACTAAATAAGCAGAGAATGTGGTCTACAAGCCACGGGAGGTTCACAGTACAGTTTTACCTGTCAGCACGTAAGAGCTACAGTGTGCTGCTGCCTAGCTGTTCAGTATCAACTGCCTAGGCAGCACTTCTTTGCCTGTGTGTGGATTTTGGGGAACCCATGGCAATGAGCTGCATCTCTATGAATGTGCTAATGTTGCAGGAGGTAAAAGGCAGAAGAATGTACTGTGAGAGTGTACTGTGGTAGGGACAACTGAAGAAAGGTATTTCAGTAGGGATGCAGAAAGGTGGAAGATACGGGAGAAAGGGTATTGCAACACCTCCAAAGATGAGAATACCACTTTGAGTGCAGAGAAAGTCTGGGCAGAGTGAGAGGCTATGGGGTATTGTGATAGCAAGAAGGGGTATGGCTTGCATGGCTAAGCAGAAGTCTGAAGGCTGGACTGCACTGTCAGAATTGAGCAGTCATTCTGAGAATCTGGATTCTCCATCACTTGAACTGAAGTCATCACTAGTAATCCTGCTGATAATAATGGTACCCATACCAGGGTAGCAAGTTTGAAATCCTGCTCAATGGGGTATGTATCTTTGATCCTGATCTTACAGAAATCTGATAGGATTCTTTGTGCACACTGGGTTCAATCTGTTACAGTCACTGAGGTATTTATGGATCTGTGCTGACAGAGCCTTTAAGTGAAAGTTCCTGCTTGCTTGGACAGGCTGATTGCATTAGTTGAGAGAAATACGAAGGTTTTGTTTTGTTCAGTATGTCAGACCAGATCAAGAAGTTATTATAAGTCAGTTGTTTAGGGTTGAAAACTTTACCCTGTGTTTTCTGGTGATGTATGAGGCCGCTAGCAATGGCAAGATGTCATTACTGCTAGAGCTTTTGTGCCTTTTAACAGAATAACACAATTGTATGTTTAATTTTAACTGAATTGTAATCCAATTTCTTTTGAATTCAAAATGTCAAGCATGCAATTTATCTGGAATTTCAAAGCACTGTTGCTGCCTTTCTATCAGTTTAAAATATGACATTATAAATAAACAAAGAAAAGAACAATAAAAGGGTCCAGGCATCTCATAACAGGATTCAAACCAGCCAGTCAAAGCAATGGAATCAACAAACAAATCGTTCAGCTTCTTTCTTGCTCTTTCATTCAGTATTTTAGGAGATGATAATACTGTATGTATCTGTCAGGTTAGAAAAGCCTAGGTGGCTTCAGACTGACTTGCAAACATTCTGTAGCAGAAATTTGCATGCAGGAAACTTCCAGATGTTCTCTGTAGTTCATGCTAAAGGAACTGTAAAGTGCTTTTAACTGAAAGTGGGCTGGGGAGAAATGGGGTTTGGGTGTCCTTTAAACCATTTGAGCTCTTCAGGTCAATAGCATTACCTCTGAACCAAAAAAAAGTGTGGACTAGCATGCATGCACGTAACTGAAGTTAAAACTTAATATATTTCAGCAGGTTTAGGTATTTTTGCATGTTGTTTTCTTATTCATGTTAGGTTTTTGTTCCTTTCTTGATGGTACTTATACGTGTAGTGATGCCTGGATTACAGAGACAAATTCATAGTATGGAGTATATAGTGAAAGATGTCTTGTGAAATGCACTTTATTCTACTCAAATTTTACAGCTTCCTTATTGTAACTGCAACTGCTCAAAGTCAAAAGTCCTAATTATTACTCCTGTTAGCGTCTTTTAATATTTTAATACTTGGAAACTACTTTTTACCTTTCTTTGAGTGAACATCAGCAAGGATTCCATGAGCATCTGTTTGAGAATTTATGTTAAAATAAGTTGTAGTGCATCTTCCCTTCTTATTTTCATCCCTCTATCCTCTTTTTCATGTTTCATGCACCCTCTCTTTTCTTGATCTTCTTAGTCTTTTCTCCCCTTCATCCATCTCTATACCCTTCCTTTCTTTCCCTACTCTGTACCCTGCCCTGCCCTTTTCTCCTAACCATTTTCCCGTCTGTCTTCACACAAAGGGCTTTGAACTTTTACCAGGCTGCTCATAATTCCCCAATGACTAGAGCCGTTAATCAAAAATGAATACAAAAGATTTGAGTGGGGCATTTCCCGCAATAGAAGTCAGTCCTCCTGTTAACCTCACACAGGCAGCTGGAGAAGACAATGCTGGATTTTTTCCAGGATGCTGTTCTTGTACCCTGTTTGGGACTCCATCTTTCAATTCATCAGTTTAGTAATGGGTGGCTAGAAAATATATTTTATGCTTAGGAGAAGGAGAGTTATTTTTCTGTTCTCTTATCCTGCTGTCTTTCGGCAGTAAAGGTTGTCTGTTGTCCAGTTCAGCCTGGCTTGTATTTTAGCTGTTGAGTGGGAGCACTGGCAATAACTGTACTGCTCCTTTCTCCTCCCAACTTCTTTACATAATGTTCTAAAGAGAATTGCTTCAGTTTGTGAGTAGTGGCTCAGCCTATAATTTGACCAAGCAGACGTGATAAAATGATCCTGATTTTTGTCAGCTACCTGACCTTGGGATTCCTGCAGGCAGCTTCCAGAAATAGAAGATGCTCTGCCTGGTTCCAGCTAACTGTATTCTGGCTGCACAGTCAGCATCAACAAGCCCACTGGACTGTTCTGCCTGCTGCTTTTGAACCATAGCACAGCATCAGAGCACACTTGATTCTGGTTTAGAAGTGTCATTTTCTGTTAGTAGTGGCTGCTTCTCTGGCAACCCTTCCCACTTCCTGCAAGAATATGTATGGGTGACAAGAAGGCCGACTTTGGAATTCTTCTCTCTTCGTGCTGTCCCTCTGCTTGTATCCCCTCTAGTGGCTGAAATGCAAACGATTGAGTAGATCTGGTTCATGTAGTCACAAGTACCAGTGTGTATACAGATTAAACTAGTCATTCCATTAACTATATAGAGGTTATCTTCTGATTTTGTAGGCAAGCTGAGCATTCAGGATTTCTCTCTTTGTGCAAAGCTGAGAGTTTTTGCTGTGGAGTTTTCTTGTCAACAGTTCGCTGGAAAGTGTTTTTTCCCCCATGTGGAGGCTGAGTTTTTTGAGCAGTTGTCAATGCACAGAAGGTAATAGATGCCATGGTGAGAAGAGGAATTTGGACTTCTTCTTGTCCCATATAACTGACATGACTTTTCTGATGAAATTGTTTGTAGCATCTGTGTAATTATTTAATATCACTGAAGTTATGGGTTGGTACATGTAGGTGTTGCAAACAACAATTTGTCAGGCTGTTACCATTTGCTGGGAGGTTTCATTTCCACTGGTAGGATCTGAGTTCTTTTTTCTTTCAACCATTAACCAGGGTTTGAAGGAACACAAGAATGTGTTCAGTGCAACGTTCAGCTTCTGTTCTCTTCCAGATTGTCATGATGGTTATCAAATTATTTGTCCCAGTTATTTAGTGGCTGTCTCTTTTTTAAGGCTGTGGTTGAATGGCAGGAATAAATAGAGCATATTCGATCCTCTGTGATAGAGGTTGCAGTCAGTGCAAACCATTCTTCTGCCATTGTCCTTCTTACACAAAATTCATCGAAACAATCATACTCTTTATGACAGTACTTTGGCATGTTTTAATTTCAGCATTATTAGTCACTGCCCATATGAGTGTTGGTGGATGAAGTGGGAGGAAGGAGAAAGATGCTTAAAACAGATAAAGGCTTCCTCCCCTGTTGCCTGTTACTTTTTCTGACCAAGAAGTCTGTGACTTAACTATGCTACTGCATTTTAGCATTTCATTTGCCATAAAGCACAGTAATTCAGTTTAAATTTATAATAATATTTTTTAAATATTAGAAATGCAAAAGGGATTGTGGGCTTTCAGAAGTGTTAATGGTGAGATACAGAGGCAAGAGACACCGGTGCAATTATCACTTCAGTTTATTCATTAGCTCACAGGCTCTTAAATAATACTATGATGCTGTTTTCCATAACTAGGGGAAGAAAATGAGATCATCATTAAAATGTTTTTACAAGTAATTATTTTTACTTTCTTAGTGTGATTAATGGGTAGGATAAAAATGGGGGCATGACAGCATGGTGGGAGGGGCAGAAATAAACAACTTTACTAAGGTTCTCTGTTAAATTAATCTTTGTTCTGATAAAGCAAACTTAATCAGGTACACAAAAACAAGGTTTGCAACTTAAGCGGTGTTTGAATTGGAGAATTAATGATTTTCAGTTAGGGTATGAATAGTTCTTTAAGTAACAGCCTTTAGCGGGTTGGATGAACAGAATTAAATTCATGGGGCATATGAACTGCAGCCCACGCTGCATATCCGGCGTAAGACAAGTCCATACAGTGGGCAATTGTTTGCTTCAGCATTTTCAGCCTGTCTAACATACTGTGCATTTCAGTTTGTCATTATATCTTGACTGTTCACTTCATACTGTGGTATTTGAAATCTGCCTTGTGGGTTTGATTAAACTTTCGTAGTGTTGTTGTACATCCTGCTTGTTGTTTCCGTTGTTGTTTGGTGAAGATGATCCTCTGTATCTGTATGTCTGACCATTACTTTCACAACCAGTTCAGTGCAGCTTCCTCAGCACAAACTGCTCTCCCTTCTCCATTGTCCAGAACAGGGTGACTTCTGATGCTTGTATAGCTTTATTGTTTCCTTCCCATTATTGTCAAACTCAAGTGGTAATACTTGGCGCTTTTACTGACTTTATAGAGTAGGATGTGATGTCGTAGAGAAGGGGACAGGGCTACCCAAATTTTCTCAATTGCAGGGAGGAGCTGCCCAGGTGTGCTGAGGGGCCTGTACTCAGGAAGAGAAACAGGGAATCCTCCACAGTGAGTAACCCCACTTTCAAGCACACAGTTTCCTTCATAGCCGTGTCCAGTACAGTGTAGTCTCCTCTTCTGTCTCCTTTCCAGTTTGCCCTCTGGAATGTTCCCAGTTCAGTTTTCTTCTCTTGCCTTTATTTTGGTGTATTCTCATTTTACCTTGTCCTTTGTCTTCTTTCTGAAGGTTAAAGTTTCCATTTTTGTCTCTTCACACCATTAATCCTTCCTCATCCTAGTCTTAATCTTTATACACATTGTCATTTTTCCAATGTGTCATTGTGGTTCTGTCACTAACACATCATGTCGTTTCTCTTCCCTTGCTGTGCAATGGCCCTTTTCCCAGCCCTGTGCAGTTCCTTCCATCTGTACTCATTGCCATGCTCTTTCCTACCCGCTCTTCTTTCTCCTTTCAAATCACCTTTCGGTTTTCCTTTCCTGACGGGTCCCTTTTGAATCCTGCCTATTGATGTACATGAGATAAGCTCAGTTCAGCTCCCAGACCTTTCTAGTGCAGCCCTCACTTTTGCATTTTCCTCTGTGTAACTGAAAGGTAAAGGCTACAGAGCTCATCTGTAACAAAGAGCCGAAGGATTTGGTAAACTGTGCTTTCGCTGCAAAAGGGGAGAACAGGCAGTAAATCAGAACTGTAAAATGGCAGGAGAGGGCTGAGCTGGTCAAGTTGCAGTGAGTAGGGAGGCTTTAGATTTAGGTGAGCTGCTTGAGTTACAGCCCTGGTTAGCGCCCTTCACAGTTTGATGACTTGATATGATGTGATGGTGTCTCTAGTTCCTAGTGGGCAGGTATCTACACAGTAGTAGCTACTTTCACAATTGTCATCATTTGGTAACTACTAGACAAAAGCTCAGGATCGGATGAATTTGGAGACCAAACTGATTTCTTTATTACCCAGGGTAGAAATGCAAGTTCTGGCTGAGATATGTTGGCAAAATTCTCTACGAAGCTTGATTGCCGTGGCCTGTGCTGCACCTTTTACTGCTGATGGAAAGACTTCATTTCCCAGGGCTGTCAGTCTGGCACTTTACATAAGCAAAAGAGTGGCTGTTTGTTTAACAGCTTAAAACTGATGGGGACAAAAAGGAAGTGGAAAACCAGAAAAATCTGTACAAGATGGTTGTATCTGGAGAGCAGAGTGGGTTACTTTGGGCTCAATTGGAAAAGGCAAAGGAGTGGAAAACTGAGCTGAACTGGAAAAACATACTGCACTCTGTCATGTAGCATCTTGTGTGCTGTGACTGTTCTGGCTACTTAATTTTTTGTTGTTTTTAGAAAAAAAAAGTATTTTAAAATTGAAACCTATCTGTGCCAATTCTCACAGTAGCTCCTGCTTTGCAAATGGAAGGTTTTAGCCAGTTTTGTTCCAGAGGTCGTGACAAAACCTAAGTCAAATGACCTCAAATATTTCTAAAAACAAAACAAAACAAACTAGCTGCCTCTCCCCCCCCCCCCCCCCCCCCCCCCATGCCTGAAAGAAGCTCTGTTGCTGTAGCATAAAATTAGTTGCATATTTCAACTCTTTTATTTGGAACCTGGTGAGATTTTTTCCCAGGCAGATGTAGCAGATGATGCGCAAAAGCAGCAAGTGAATCTTATCCTTGCTGCAGTTTCCTGGATTCTCTCTGGCCTTCCAACAGACAGAGGACTCCAGTCTCAACACTGCTGTTCCCTGCCTTTCACAAATGGCTACGTAAAACCTGCACGATCACATAACCTTTCAGATACACGGGACAGCTGTGTCTTGTCACTTACACATGTATTATTTCTTTTCAGGCATTGGAAAAGTACCCCAACTCACCAATGACTGCAAAACAAATACTGGAAGTCATTCAGAAAGAAGGGTTAAAAGAAACAAGGTCAGTGTTTATATGCTCTCTATTTTTACTGTCTCTTTGAAAACCATCTAGGAATGGTACATTATCTTTACAAAACAGAAAGTACTGGCCAATGGCTGGATTGATTTTCACCCCCAAAGTGGGAAATATAGCTGATGGGTTTTGTTTATTAATTCACAGATTTTAAAATGGTTAGTGCTGGCTTAACTTTGTACCTTTTAAAAGGAGTCTATGGGACAGCTCTAGTCTAATGGCCTTTCTTTAGAAAGACAATGTTGTCTGCTTAGGCAATCCAATGCTACATCTCATTTTTGCTTAAGAACTGAAGCTTGACAACTGGGTTGCTTCTGCCACCATGTGCATGAACCAGATTTGAGGTGGAGCTAAACACACTCCTTTTCTCATTTGGGTTTGTGGTCTGGCACTTAAATCACTGTAACGACATGCTGGTGACAGAGATTGTGCTGGTAAAGAATTGGGATTTGAGGGAGAGGGGTCTTTGAGCACTGGAAGCTAGTCTGTGTGGCTGCAGAGGCTGGATACAACTTGACATACCTTGGATATAGGTTTAAACTGTGATCATTAAGCTGTTAGAGGATAGGTGGGTTATCTAGAGCCTGTGGAAATAAACAGCTATCTTCCATTGATGCCTGACTGAGATTGACATGCAACTCAAGTTGACTGACTGCTTAGTTGATTGACCTGCAGATGGAAACTTGACAGGAAGTAAAATAAGTTAAGGAAAAACTGTTTGGTTGGTGGGGGCCTCCTACAAAATGCAGTTTCCTTTTCTCCAAATGTTACAGTACAAATTCTCTATTCTAATAAGTTGTTTTAATACTTGTTGCTGTCTCAAAGCAAAGGGAGACATTCACTTTTATTTTAATTACTTTCTTTTAGCGTGGAACCTAAAAATCTAGGACAAGATAACTTCAAAGCCTGTGTTGAGTAGTAGTAACACATTATGTCTATTACATCTGAGTTTATTCTGGTGAACCAGAAGTAACCATGGGACATATTTTTCTGAATTCACTGTTTTTCTTAAAAAACAGAATGCTCTGCATGATCAATTGCACTGCATAATCATGCACTGCTTTGTTGGTAGCCTCATAACATGCTTATAATAGCTGTATTTTGGTAAAATTGCACCTTTTACAGAAATAAAATGCTTTAGTGCCAGTCAAGAAATAGTACTCTGAGTATATTTAGTAATGATACCATGGAAACAAGGGCATTAAAACTTTTGAAAATGAAAATCCAAATGTGTTATGCTGCAATGATTTGCATGCAACAACAAAAATCAAGAAAACCCAACTTTGAAAATCCATTTTTATTAAAATACTGCTTCTCACAGCACTGAATGGATTGCTTTCTTCTTATGTCTTGTGATATGAGAACTGCATGTGAGGGGCTCACATGCCTGGTAGTAGCATTTCTTTGTAATCTTAAAAATTCTTGCTTCTGTGAACAGTACGTTAACAAATTTTTGTGTGGGAAATCTATGGGAGGGAGTGAAGGCAGTGTTTTTCTGATTTAAATACATAAAATGTGAAACCCCTTTTTAATTGCTACAGAATGAATAATATGAGGATTCATTTAACGAGGTTCAAAGCTAGGTATTCTTTAATTTCTTTAGTTACTAAGAACCAGAGAGTTGCAGGGAAAGGAGATTCAGATTCATTCTGATTTTTATTCATGGTGTTGTGGTGGGGCACTGGAACAGGTTACCCAAAGAAATGGTAGATACTCCATCCCTGGCAGTGTTCAAGGCCAGGTTGGACAGAGCCCTGGGCGACATGGTCTAGTGTGAGGCATTCTCTGCCCATCGCATGGGGTTTTGAACTAGATAATCTTAAGGTCCTTTCCAACCCTAACCATTCTATGATTTTATGTATGTGCAGGTGTGTGTGAATGTGCAGTAGATTGCAGGATGCCATATGTGGTCGTGATTGTCTATGTAACAGATCAGATTAAAATTCAATATTCTTTACTCCTTACGTGAAACATTGTACCTACATTATAGGCTAAGTCATCCTAAACTGATTAGCCTAAAATTTCTAAATTCTGCAATTGCAGAACCAAAAAATGTTGATTCTGTATTGATTTTTCTAAAGTATTTGGATTCTCATTTAACTTCTCATTACGCATGTTTGTTGATTGGGCCTCAGTGCGGAAGTAATGTCCTGTTTGCACCGTCCTTGAATTTAGTCTTCCACTTACGTCATCCAGCTCTGCAGTTACTTTCAGTGCCTTTCTGCCACTATGGTACCTTTGTCATTACTAAAGATGATTTTTCCTGGTCTCTATGCTTCAGCCAGCTAAGATGAGCAAGAGATGTAAATTTATGATGTGCAGTCATCTGGTCATAAGCAGTAGAACGGCACTAGCATATTTTATTCTTTATTGATTTGTGTGTTCTGTATTGATTTGTGTACAAGTATGAACTTGTACCAGCAATATGTTACTACTTTAATATACTTTACTTATTACTTTATACTGATTATCATTGTTGGTAGAACCTTGGCAATCCTAAATGAAGTTCTTAAAAAAAGTCTCCTCTCTACTGTTCCATTTAGAGATGAATGAGATTAATTGGCTTAGTCATTTTTCAAATATATTGCAGCATTAATTAATCTAAAGCTTTTTGCTGTGGTAGTAAATCTGAATGAATAACATATGATTTTTCAGCAATCTCATTGTCATTATGTGTAATCTTTAAAAAGAGACTGTCAGACTATTCAGCCTCTTTTCTTTGTTTGCAATAAAGACATCAAGTTGCACATTTGGGTTTTTTTTTATTGCTCAAACAATTAAATACAATAGAAGGAATATTTCAAATTTACAAAGCACATATATGTTAGAAATTAAAATGAAAAGTTACTGACATGTCCTATGAGAGCTTATACAGCAGATTCTTTTATCTTAATTTTGTGTTTTAAGTATCTTTCCTGTTTTGATGATTGGTTGTAAAATGGTCAGCAGGCAGACAGTTCACCTGCTAACTAGGAATAAAAACTTCTAAGGCAAACCGTTTTCGGATATAGAAAATATATGGTTTTCTTCTGGGGGTATGAGGGAAGGTGTTAGAAGTATTTGTTTTACCTTCATGCCTGTGCTTTTAGTGAACAGTGCAAGGCAAACATACCTCGACACTAAAATCTCTGTACAAACAAAATAGGCAGCAACTCACTCCAGTGCCCAGTGCCTTGGATTTTCCTTCCTAACATCCACTGACCTAGTCTTTTGAAAACAATTCCCTGTCTCACTGTAAATTTCTAGACTTGCAACCTGCTGGACTCTCCTAGCACAAGATTTTGCTGATTTTGCTAGTGTGACAGAGACTACTAGTCAGAGTATGATCCACTTTAACCTTAGTGCTCCTTTTCCACCTTTGCTGCTGCCTCACTAGTTGTTCTCCATCTTATATTTCTGCTCTTACTTGTTCCTGTTAAGGTCTAATATTCACCTTATGAATTGTGCTCAGGTCTTCTGCAGACCATTTCTCAAATTTAAGATTGCTGTAGCATGTAGTCTTGTCTTTTAGCATGCATGCAACCCTTCTAATTTTAGTGTCATCTGCTTATCAGAGCTTGCTTCCTTTTGCAGCATTGTATTTCTCTGCTTATGAAAATTGTGTGAGAAACTATGTCCCAAGACTCATTCAGTCAGGCTATATGATACCTATTACTGCTTCTCTAACTACAGGGTCTGCTACTGTGTGATAAAATTTTGATAGATCTGAAGTAACTTGACAGGTCTATATATCACTCAACTTCTTATCAGCTAAATTCTCATAAATATTTTTTATTCTGTAATTTGGGGGAACTGAAATTCAGTTGCTGCATCTCCACTTTCTTGGTCCTGCCTTTTTTCTTTCTTTTTTTTTTTTTTTTAAGCTAGTCATTAGATGTTTCCCAGTCTTTAGGAACCACTGCTATCCTCTACAAGTTGTCAAAAATGACAATTGATAATTTGGAGACTGGTCTAGGCAGCTCTAAATACCTTATGGTGAATTTCAACAGATTTAACTGATTTGAGAACATCTAATTTAACTATCTTGCAATAATTTTTTTCTGTGTTCTTTGTGTTGGTTTTAGTAGCTGTCTAATCATAGGCACCTTTCTAATTAGGTGTCAATGAAGAAAAAGCACTACCACTCCTGTGCTTTTGGTGTAAGAGTGCAGTGCCACCCCTTCTCAGAAGAGCAGGCCAGTTTCCTGTTTGTGTGCTTACAGAAATGTCTTTGTGCTTGGTGGGTGGCTGGGTAAGACTGCTGAAATTTAATTTCCTGAAACCTGTTTTCTTATTTTTGTTTCTCCTTTATTTCCCTAAAAATTAAGAATCATCCCTTCCTGAACACTCAATGTTTTCATCTGCTTCTTCCTCACTGGGTCACATCAAACCCAAGTAATGCCTTTCATCCTAACTGCATTTTACATCTTTTGTTCATGGATTTTTGTTCCTTACACAGTTCCAGGAACTTTCCAGATTCTTCTTTGTCCCTGTGTCTTTCTTTCTCCAAGAGGTGCCTGTGTGGTCGTAGTGGGGATATTTAAGTAGGTCACATATGTTAAAATTTTTGCTGATTCTTACAGCAAAAAATCTCTAATTTTCCTGGTTTTCTGCTGTATTAAACTCTGACCCTAGTACTGTTCTTGGTTTTGCCCTTGTTTGTGATTAACTGAAAATTGCCTGCAGGGCTACCGGGAATAACCTATTTATTCCCTTCTGTTTGGGGCACTGCACCTTCATGAGGCATAGGACCAATTGAAGACTGTTTAAGATTATCAGGGAGATAAAAATAAGTTAGTATGATTTAGGTGTTTGGATTAAGGAAGAGAAGATTAGGTTTAGATAAGTCTTCCAGTATGTAAAACATAGCAAAAAAAAGTAAGGGAAAAAGTTACCCTGCATGTCTGATATGGATAGGATAAGAAATAAGGCCTTTAAACTGCAGCAAGAAAAGATTCCAATTAGTTAATATGAAGATCCTTTTTTTCTTCTAAGATGTATAATTGATTTCTGTCATGGACTGTGGGGGAGATGTGAAAGATTTCTAAATCTCTTTGGATATGTGTCAGGAGTTATGTAGATTTGGTTGATCCTGTCTTAAACTAGGACAATGAACTTAGCATATCCATATTTTTCTATGGATTTTTTTAGGTCAGCTTGCAGTACTTGAGCCATACATGTTGCTTGAGGGGAGAATATCCAGCCAAATTCTGATAAATGTTTGATACTAATATCAATATATTATGTCTTGGCTTTCCGTAGTTCCCTTTCTCCTTTGCTTGGTGAGGCTGCGAAATTGACTTGTCTGGGTAAGAATAAAGCCACAGATTCTTAGTAACAAGTTAAAAGCCAATAAACTTTCAAAATGTGACAAGCAATGTTTAAATTTTTGGAGTTCAACTTTAGCCCACAGCTGTTACTATGTACTTTTCTCCTCCATTACACTCAGGATTGCGAACCCTGGAATGGGATAATTTCATAGTATTTTTGCTGTTCAGCTAGAGTCACCGACCTCTGTATTGTCAAGTGACTGACTATTCTGTTCAGGCAATTCACAAAAGAGGTTAAAAAAATCCTTTCATCTCATTCTGGTTTTAATTTTTCATCAGGAATCTTTTTCTTCTTTCTTTTGACGTTTCTTTGTTGATCTTAATTTCAACTATGAAAATGATGGCATCAGCCGGAACTCTTCCTCCTCCTCCTTTTTCTCTCTGCATATTTTGTCTTTTGCTATACAAGATTAAGCTACCTATTGATATTGTTGTGACAGTAGTCTTTCAGAAGACTGAGATGCTTGCCACTGGCTCTGGCAATAGTGCTGGTTTTCTGCAGTCTACCGTGTTGATAATATCTGTCATGAATGTTATCATAACATATTATGTCTTCTGAGTCTAGGAAAGCAGCAAAGTATGACCCTAATAAATTTCAAGATACTGTTACTAGATTTGACACTCTTTGTGCAGAAATACTAAACTAGTGGGTTAGCTAGAATTAAACCCACTTTGAACTGCTGAGCAGAGTCATCAATGGAATACAACATACGATCCGTGCAGGGCGTGTCTTAAGCTTTGAAGTAAGATGGTATTCCTGCAAATATTACCTTCACTCCTGAATCCTTTGATCTTTTTGACACTGTTTAAGCTTTTGCATACTGCATCCTTAGAGCTATTGGCTTAAAAATAAAACCCCTTCTGAATGCTGCTGTTTCTGTAAATAGGTTAAATGAGCTGGCAACTGTCTCCTGTTGTTTATCATTTTCAAGTTCCTTTATTCTATATGCATGTAGACAGAGAATTTTTTGCTTCTTTTCCCATAAAGTAATTCCACGATACCGTTGTGATTCATAATTATTAATAAATTGTAGTTTTTATCTTTCACTTAAAAAAAAAAAAAAAAAGAAAAAAAGGAACAAAAAAGAAAAAAAAAAGGCAGGGAAAAAAAAGGCAAATGCCCACCAAAAACCAAAAAGCTGTTAAAAATTTCACTGAAAGAACCACAGTTTTTGTCTTAAGGGTCTGAGTGTTAATGGAAGAGTACAGACAGTTAAGAGGCTTCTGTGGTTGCATATGTCTGATAGAATTTATTTGGGAGCCTCTTCAGCTGGAGTGCATTGTTTTGTCTTGAAGGTAATTATTCCCTGCAGTGGACTGAAAGAAAGCCTTGTTGGAAAAAGGGAGAGAAAGTTTTTTGCATTCTTTATCCTGGCATTATTAGGTTGATTTTTATGCCTCTATAGTTGTGGCTTTTGGCTGTAAAGCAGTGAAAGAAACAAACTTTCGCTACAACCTGTCTTTCTGCATAAATTCACTTCAGACACCTCTTTGAAAGGCTGTTTTTCCCAGTGTAACAGCAAACTGCCTGATTTGGTAGGCAGTTGTGATAGCAGCAATTTACCAGCTGAAAATCTCAGGCCTGCTCCCTCTTGCCTAGGCATTCCCGGCATTGTTATGCCATAGTGTAGTCTAACCTGGTAAAAACTGATGGGTTTTCCTTCATTATTGCATTCCAGCACTGGAACCGTAACTTGCATCATGACACCCATATCACCTTTGTGATAATTATTTCAGGATTTGATAGCAATGTAGGTCTAAAACTACTATGGTATTAATTCAGCATTAACCTTCCCTCTTTCTCAGACTGAGTCGCCATCCCATGGTCTCTAATTATCCTAAGCCGATATCATCCTTTTTCCCTTCGCATACATGGGAACTCAAAACTACATCTGTTTGACCATTCTATGTGCCTGAAATTTTGTTAAGTAATACAATGTGGACATCCCAGATTTCAGTATTCATTTCACATTCTGGCAGAGGACCAACCAAGCTTTCTTATATAGTTTGCTTTGAGGACTAATCATAAGGAAATAAAACTACAACTCCATAATTTTATCACGTATGGGACCTTCAATATGTGATTTATAACTGTTTAGAAAAGTTCATATGCCTTCCTCTTTTGTACTTTGCCCTGTTTGTCTGTTCCTGAATGTGCAGGTAAAATGAGATTTCAGAACAGTTGATCCTCTGTTTTCTTTTGTAAGGATTATGGTGTTACTGTTATTTTTCCATAAACATTTTTGCTCTTATAGTGTTCAGTACTTCAGTTTTCCATTTGGTAGAATAGTTCTCTGGGTGCTTGTCGTGGTTTAAGTCCAGTCAGCCACGCAGTTTTGCTCACCCACTCCCCCCTCTATCTTGCCCCCCACTCCCGGAGGGATGGGAAGGAGAATCGAAAAGAATGCCACTCCCACAGGTTGAGATAAGAACAGTTTAGTAACTAAAGTATAACACAAATCACTACTGCTACCACCAATAATAATAATGACAAGGCAAATACAAGAAAAGAATACAATTTCTCACCACCTAAAACCAAGCCCGACCACGCAGTGCACCCCCCACCCTTCTGGGTCTCTCCTCTCCGTCCTCCATCTTGGGCATGACGTGCTGTGGTATGGAATAACCTCTTTGGTCACTTTGGGTCAGGTGTCCTGTCTCTGCTTCCTCCCGGCTCCCCTCCTCCCTGGCAGAGCATGAAACTCAGAAAGTCCTTGGCCAGACCAAAACATCACTAAGCAGTAACCGAAACACTGGTGTTATCAGTGCTGTTCCCAGGCCCAAAATCAAAAACACAGTGCTGCACCAGCTACCAAGAAGCAGAAAAAATGACTGCTGCTGCTGAACCCATGACATTATCCACCCCTTATTCCATACCATTCACGTCATGCTCAGATCCCACATTTTCAATATACCATCACATGTATATATATACATACACACACAGAGAGAGGGAGAGAGATCATCCCTCAGTGCATAGACCAATCCCTACAAAGCTGCTGAGTCCATTCGGTCCGTGACGTCAAGCTCCATCTTCTGTAACAGCCTTTTAGAGCAGGAGAGGCTGTGTGCAGAGTTCACACTCGTCAGTAACCTGGGCCACAGTGTCCATTGCCAAGTCCACCCCTCGATCATAAGTCCATCTGTATGCTGCATCTCTGCCCTGATGGCCTGAGGTGTCATGGGCCCACCAGGCTCAAAGTAATTCACTCTCCCCTCCAGCAGTTTCTGCAGCTTGTCACTGGGGACTCCATACAGCTGCCTTCCATCTCCAATGCTTCCAAAGCACTGGAGGGGCCCAGTGGACAAGATACTTGCCCATACAGTCCCACACACCGTGCCACTCCTGGCTGTCCAGGCTTGGGGAAACTCTCTTGGTCATCATACATCTTAGTCTAACCCCAGGCAAGGCCCACACCCCACTCTGCTTAACTCTTGGGACCACACAAAATGGTTGTGGGTAAAACACACTGTGTATGGATGTCAACATGCTGATCCCCATCACAATCAGCAGGCAGGTCTCAAGGGTACCCAAAGGCCATTCAAACCCTTCAGAGCTCTCAAGTGAGGCTGCTGTGCTTGTCACTGGGGCTGGTGTAGCTGCTGCGCTTGCCAGCTCTCTCACCACCAGCTGCTCTTTGTCTGAGTCCAGAGCTTCCTTCTCTGCCTTGCTGGGAAGTGCTGAAGGGTCTCCTGCGTTCTCCTGCGGCTCCGCGGGCAGCTGCCGGGGAATGCTCTCGGCCGCCACGAGGCTGGGCTCGGCCACGGGACTCTGTTCAGCCTCGGGGCCCGGCTTCTCTGCCGTCTCCTCCTGCCGCTCGGTAGCCTCCCCCTCCCGCGGCTCGGCAGCCGCCGGGCTGGGCTCAGTCGGGGGGCTCACCCCTTCTGCTACCTCCTTCCTCTGCTCGGCAGCCGCCGGGCTGGGCTCGGTGGGGGGGCTCGGCTCCTGCTCCCCGGGTCCGCTCCCCCGGGCCGTTTCGGCAGCCGACGGCTCCCGAGGCAGCCCCCCCTCGGCTCTCCACAGCCTCGCCAGGACGGTGAAGAGCAGCCGAACTGCCAGGTACACGTTCGCCCCCCACGGCTTCTGGAGCCCACCCGTATCACAAGCCATTCCAATAAAGTACAATAAAACAAGAACCTTAAACCAAAACCCATATCTGAAACATGCTAAGATAAGAAATACCGGCTGTAAGTAAGGTACAACAGGCTGAAACCATGAACGCAAGAGAACCAAAAGCAACAACTTTAAGAGCCAACAAATCAGCATTGTGACGAGTGGCTATTAATCCTGTCGTTATCTCAACCGTTCGTGCCCCACGTTGGGCGCCAAAAAGAACTGTCGTGGTTTAAGTCCAGTCAGCCACGCAGTTTTGCTCACCCACTCCCCCCTCTATCTTGCCCCCCACTCCCGGAGGGATGGGAAGGAGAATCGAAAAGAATGCAACTCCCACAGGTTGAGATAAGAACAGTTTAGTAACTAAAGTATAACACAAATCACTACTGCAACCACCAATAATAATAATGACAAGGCAAATACAAGAAAAGAATACAATTTCTCACCACCTAAAACCAAGCCCGACCACGCAGTGCACCCCCCACCCTTCTGGGTCTCTCCTCTCCGTCCTCCATCTTGGGCATGACGTGCTGTGGTATGGAATAACCTCTTTGGTCACTTTGGGTCAGGTGTCCTGTCTCTGCTTCCTCCCGGCTCCCCTCCTCCCTGGCAGAGCATGAAACTCAGAAAGTCCTTGGCCAGACCAAAACATCACTAAGCAGTAACCGAAACACTGGTGTTATCAGCGCTGTTCCCAGGCCCAAAATCAAAAACACAGTGCTGCACCAGCTACCAAGAAGCAGAAAAAATGACTGCTGCTGCTGAACCCATGACAGTGCTAAAACATATATTGTAACCATCTTTCCACTTGCCATGAAAATAATAGGAAATCGTGCTGCTTGGGCTTGGGTTTTTTTTATTTTTGAAAAATATGTGCCATAAAGTTGTTTGCTTTAAATCTAAGAGCAGCTCTGCAAAACGTGTCTGCATTGGGCATTGGGAAAGGAAGAATCCATCCTGTGTGACAGGCTTGCTTTGTACTATCAAAATATTTTTATTTTTATATATATTATATGTGTATATATGCACATATATATATATAATTGTTATTTTTATATATTTTATTTTACCTGTGCAGCTTCTTAGGTTTCTGCTCCTCCCACCCATGTCCAACCTGTATTTTCTCAAAGAACATCATGCTAGTGCAGTGTAGAAAGCTTTTTGATGCTTCACTGGTAAAGGAGGGTGGTGCATATGATCATTAGATAGCCAAGTTATGATAATTCAGTGGGAATGTGAAAATTCTAAAGCCAATTTATTTAGCTGTAATAAGAAAAATTCTGTTGTTTTGTGATGTGATAAACATGTTTCAATGTCTAAAGTTCTATATTGCAGAAATATTTTATCTTTGAGTGCATGCCCAAGTCATCTATGTCACAGCCTAACCTGCTGAAATTCAGACCCCCCTCATATGTGAATGCCATATGAAATATATTTCTTTTTTAATACAAGAGGAAATCCAGCAAATTAAATGTAAAAAATAATGGGTAGTAGTGCAGATGCAGATGCTGGTGGTCTTGTAAGTTTTAGTAGTTATTTTGTTCAGTAATGACAACACTTCCTAATAAAGACCATTTTATGTTGAAGTACAGCATAAGAAGACAACAGCTGTGACTAAATAGTTTGAATTAGTCAACAAATTCAGTGTAGCTTTTTTGAACAGTGTAATAATTTCTTTATTGTTATATTTTGTTGTTTGAGAATTTAAGTTTTGTTGTCTTTTTCTTATATTGTGTCTCAGTGTAGACTACTATTGAAGAGACTCAAATGTAATAATCTGGTTCAGGCTGATGAAAAGAGAAACCTCCTGATTTATACATTGGTGTTACCACACTTTTATAGCATTATCCTGAAGTGTATATTGTGTGGTAACTTTCTTCCCACATTTCTTCTAGAAAGTGTAACTTCTCTTTTAGCAATATTTAAATATGCTACAGATCTTTTTTCATTAATGTTTCTGTATTTCAAAGAGTAATTTTGCTTTAAAGTTTGCACGTTTCAGGAAGAGAAATTAGTTAAGGATTTTCAGGAGATGTAATACATTTGAAACAATCGGATACTCACAGAAGTTATCTTAGGGAAGTTTCATCAGATCTTTAATTCATTCTCTCAGCAATGACAGTGTTTTGGTTTGTTTGTGGGTTTTTTTGTTTGTTTGTTTTGGTGGTTGGGATGTGTGTGTGTGTGTATGTACAGTATGTGTCCTATAGCGTGGTGCATGAGACCTTTCACAGCCTGCAGAGGGTTTTCCTGTTCTATCCAAAGTCTACCTGCAGTTCTATAAACTGAACCATGACTGTGTGAAAGGTAGGTACGTATGTATGCTCTTCAATTTTACTACCTTTATTAACCCGCTTTGCCAGCATCTTTTTAAGAGGAGTAAGGACATAGAAATGCTTTCCAGTAATAGTTGTCCATTGTTGCCAAAACCTTCAAAAATATCTTTCAGAAACTGAGATTTGACAGAATGTGTTCTTCTTTCTGTCATTGTTCTGATGTGAAGATCTGTCACATACATTAACGTACACAGGTAATAAACTACTTATTAAAATACAAGTCAGAAACAAGGTCTGCAAGGGAGCTTAGTATCGGTGTATGCTAGTCAGGGGCAAAGTGCAGGAGCTCTTGCTGAGTAGCCAGCAGCCCTGTTCAGCTTTGTTGTGCTTAGAAAAGGCAAGAATAATCTACTGTATTTTCTTTCAAAAGTACTTGGCAAATGCAATTCATCATATAAGCCTGTCAGGAGCAGCCATATATATCAAAATTTCAAACACAGTATGATATGGTGACTTTAGCTAAAAGAAGTCACCTTTTGAAGGAACACTCTGGTAAAATATTCTTAGGAAAAGGGTTTTATGCTGTTGAAGACTTAAAACCTGCAGTGAAAATTGAAGTCTGTCTGGGTACTTGAAGACATGCCTGGTCTAATGGATCGATGAGCTTTTGTTGCAACATAGAATCATAGAATAGTTAGGATTGGAAAGGACCTTAAGATCATCTAATTCCAACCCCCCTGCCATGGGCAGGGACACCTCACACTAAACCATGCGACCCAAGGCTCTGTCCAACCCGGCCTTGAACACTGCCAGGGATGGAGTATTCAGAACTTCCCTGGGCAACCCATTCCAGTGCCTCACCACCCCTACAGTAAAAAACTTCCTCCCTATATCCAATCTAAACTTCCCCTATTTAAGTTTGAGCCCATTACCCCTTGTTCTATCACTACAGTCCCTAATGAAGAGTCATCCAGAGTCATCCCAGCATCCCTATAGGCCCCCTTCAGATACTGGAAGGCTGCTAGGAGGTCTCCATGCAGCCTTCTCTTCTCCAGGCTGAGCAGCCCCAACTTTCTCAGCCTATCGTCACAAGGGAGGTGCTCCAGTCCCCTGATCATCCTCGTGGCCCTCCTCTGCACTTGTTCCAACAGTTCCATGTCCTTTTTATGTTGAGGACACCAGAACTGTACACAATACTCCAAGTGAGGTTTCACGAGAGTCAGAGTAGAGGGGCAGGATCACCTCCCTCGACCTGCTGGTCACGCTTCTTTTGATGCAGCCCAGGATACGGCTGGCTTTCTGGGCTGCAAGCGCACACTGCTGGCTCATGTTCATTTTCTCATTGACCAACACCCCCAAGTCCTTCTCTGCATGGCTGCTCTGAATCTCTTCTCTACCCAACCTGGAGCTGTGCCTGGGATTGCTCCAGACCCTGGTGTAGGACCTTGCACTTGTCATAGTTAAACTTCATCAGGTTGGCATCAGCCCACCTCACAAGCATGTCAAGGTCCCTCTGGATGGCATTCCTTCCCTCCAGCATATCAACCGAACCACACAGCTTGGTGTCATTGGCAAACTTGCTGAGGGCGCACTCAATCCTGCTGTCCATGTCACCTACAAAGATGTTGAACAAGACCGGTCCCAACACCGATCCCTGAGGGACACCACTCATTACTGCTCTCCAGCTGGACATTGAGCCATTGACCACAGCTCTTTGCGTGCAGCCATCCAGCCAGTTCTTTATCCACTGAGTGGTCCACCTATCAAATTGATGTCTCTCCAAATTAGAGACAAGGATGTCATGTGGGACAGTGTCAAACTCTTTGCACAAGTCCAGGTAGATGATGTCAACTGCTCTATCCCTGTCCATCAGTTCCATAGCCTCATCATAGAAGAACACCAAATTGGTCTGAGTAACCTAAGAAGCTGCTTTTTCTTGCAGGTGTGAAATGAATTATTCTAGGTTTTAACTTGCTAGTTGCTGATAGAGATTTATTTGTTGGGGTTGGATTTTTTTTTCCCCCTCCATTTCAGTTTTGTTCTCTGTATTTCTCTTTTGCATTGAAAAGATAGTCTTTAAACCTATTGTTTATTACTGCTTTGAATTTCGTTTATCCCGCAGCTAACTTTCGTCTTTTTTTTTAAAGGCTGTGTCTTAAGGGACATGCACAACATCCCACAAAATGGTATAATCTTTTTCTTTTAATGCTATTTCTGGTATTCCATAGCAACTGGGGGGAAAAAAAAGAAAGCCTAAAGTAACACTACAACACAGGCAATTCATTACAAATTTTCCGCTTAGTATTCAGTAAATTGTCAAGTCCTTATTTTCATCATTAGCATATTTTTCACAGAGCAGAAGCATAGCTGTTTCTGGCAGACTGAATTAAATGTGTTTTACTTGAATGTGAAAGAATAAAACATTGTCAGGCTTTCTGTGAAAACGTAATTTTCTAGTAATAATTTATTTTCTGGAACAGTTTGCTGTGGGTGTCTTTTATGTTTCTATAAAGATCCAGGTATGTGTTTCAGTCTAACTGTAATTAAACCATTTCTTAACTGAAAAGAAGAAAAATAGGGAAAAAAAAAATTTCTTGTATTCTTCATATTGTGTGAGCTGAAGATTTTACTAGCTCTCTGATAGTCATGCACTGGCATATTTAATTTAAAATTTTGAAGTATGTTTTTATAGAATCAAGACCTAAAATAGCCTCAGACCTTCACTGTCTAAGTACTATGAAAAAGATCAGGTATAACTGTGAAGAAAATTTTATTACATTCATATAAATTACGTGCACACTCTTTGTTTCAAAACAGATTTTAAAAATGCCTGAATATCTTTTGCTAGCTTACATACAACCATGTGAAGGAAAAACATGTTTTATGGAAGATCTGATTTTCTTTCAGTGGTATAGAAAGCTCCCATCTTCTGCTAGTAAACCATATAAACTCTGCCTTTGTCAGTGAGGCTGTTTTATGATAGTTGTATGCTAGAAGCAGTAATCATGTGGCTGGCAAGTATTTGCAGTAGCAACAGAGAACTGAGAACAAAAACATATATATCAAATTGAAGTGTAAATAGAAGAACTTAAATGTTGTATGTATGAAACTGTGTTCATGTGCGTGAGTGTATAGATACACCCACAGATTCACCTTTGTACACATACACATGCACTTATATGCATATAAAGTTGTAAATGACAAAATTATACTCAAATACAGCTTTTGTTCAGTTGTTGCAATAGCAAAGACGATGGGAGGGAGCTCAAAAAAATTCTAAAAACTGTTTTGCTGTTTGCCCTCAGCAGCACAAAGAGAGGACAAATTGATATTCTCTTCTTCCCTCTCTTCTCCCTCCTCTCCCTCTACCCAATTTCTTTTGGTTTTTCATTTTATTTATAATATGAGAAATGGAAAACAGGAGTCAGACAGTAGGTCTTTTCCAGGAAGGTAGTACTTACTAAAGCAAAACCAAGCAAAAGTTCCTAACTGCTTCACTCTGTTTAGTATCTTACGGCATCCATACCTACTGCTGTATCTTTTATATGTTTCAGTAAGCTTCTTTAAGGTATGTTTATCTGCTATCAGGAGTCTATCAAGATACACCATTCCGTACCTTTTTTTTTCCCCTAAAAGTGCTTAACTTGCATGCCCTTATATTTCATTTACAAATAACAAAAAAATAAGGGTAAGATCTAGACAATTATTTTTTTCTCTTGCAAATGGCCCCCATTACTTGTTACTGCTTTCTTTCTTTTTCTTATATTACCAATACACCTGGACTGATAAATACTTTAGATAGCCATTATCAAATATGCAATCATGTCAAAAGTAACGTGTCCCCAACAATCATCACGAAGGAGAAAAAATACCTATAAAGGACACCAAGAAACTTTTTGAGAAGATATCTTTAAGAATATATGACAAGCAGGAAGTTGGTTTGCTTTTTTAAAGACTGCTTGCTTTGAGACAGGGAATCTTATCATAGCCGGTGAAAATTAGGCAGTTTCAAACTGTATGTATACTCTTAACTGTCTGTCCCCTTCATCCAAAATCAACACCACTAAACCCAATCCAACTGTTAACCTTCCTCTGCTTGTAGTAGTAGCTTCATCAAAGTATTATTCAATCAGAAGATGTACTGAACTGTATAAACTAACATAGTAGTAGCAGCAATGGGATCTACCCAGGTTGGAAGCATCTCTGTGGAAAAGGATCAGGAGGTCCTGGTGAACAAGAAGCTCAACATGAGGCAACAGTGTGCAGCTTCAGCAAAGAAAGCCAGTAGGGTGCTGGGTTACATCAGCAAGGGCATCATTTGCAGAGATAAAGATGTTGTCATCTCACTCTACTCGGTGCTTGTCAGGCCGCACCTGGAATGCTGTGTTCAGTTTTGTATAGCAGTTGGTTCCTGCTATACAAAAAAAGATGTGGACAAGCTGGTGAGGGTCCAGAGAAGGGCCACAAAGATGATCAAAGGACTGTGAAGCCTGCTGTATGAGGAAAGGCTGAGGTCTGTATGAGGAAAAAGACTGCTGTATGAGGAAAAAAGTGGGTCTGTTTAGCCTTAAGAAAAGAAGGCTCAGGGGAGACCTTATCACCATGTTCAGTATTTAAAGGGTGGCTGCAAACAAGATGGAGACTCCTTTTTTACAAGTAGTCACATGGAAAAGATGAGGGGTGATGGATACAAATTACTCCTGGTGAGGTTAAGACTGAACACGAGGAAAATTTGTCACAATGAGAACAATCAGCCATTGGATTAATCTCTCCAGGGAAGCGGTGGATTCCTCAACACTGGACACTTGTAAGATTCAGCTGGATGGGGTGCTGGGACATTCTGTCTCGATTATGCTTTACCTGTGTCATGGGTTCAGCAGTAGCAGTCATTTTTCTCCTCCTTGGTAGCTGGTGTAGCGCTGTGTTTTTTGTTTTTGGGCCTGGGAACAGTGCTGATAACACCAGTGTTTCGGTTACTGCTTAGTGATGTTTTGGTCTGGCCAAGGACTTTCTGAGTTTCATGCTCTGCCAGGGTGGAGGGGAAGCCGAGAGGAAGCAGAGACAGGACACCTGACCCAAACTGACCAAAGAGGTTATTCCATACCACAGCACGTCATGCCCAAGATGGAGGACGGAGAGGAGAGACCCAGAAGGGTGGGGGGTGCACTGCGTGGTCGGGCTTGGTATTAGGTGGTGAGAATTGTATTCTTTCCTTGTAATTTCTCTTGTCATTATTATTACTGGTGGTAGCAGTAGTGATTTGTGTTATACTTTAGTTACTAAACTGTTCTTATCTCAACCTGTGGGAGTTGCATTCTTTTCGATTCTCCTTCCCATCCCTCCGGGAGTGGGGGGCAAGATAGAGGGGGGAGTGGGTGAGCAAAACTGCGTGAGTTATAGAGGCTTAAACCACGACAACCTGGAAAGGTTGGACCAGATGATCCTTGAGGTCCCTTCCAACCTTGTATTCTATGATTCTAGTGATACAAGATTACTTGTGCCCAGGTTTACAGTCATGACATGATCGGTACTGTCAGTTGGTTTACTATATTTGCCATTTAATTATTTATTAAAAATATTTAGACATAGTGATTAGCACACTGAATTTTGTTCATGATGCCACAATATGTTACGTTTCTTTGGCTCTTTCTTTGTATGTACCTGTGTCTCAGTCCCTCCATTCAAAGAGACTTTATTAATGACTTCAGCATAATCAGGCTTTCTTTCAGGTGGAATGATGTGTTTATCAGTAATGGCCAGTCTAAAACTTTCATTTTACTTATGAATGCTTTGCTTTTACCAGTTATTTGATAGTTACTATTGTTATAATTTTAAAACATCATGTGTGACATTTTGAAATAGACTGACTTTTAGTTATAAGTTGAATAGAAACTTAAGTCTCTCAGTTCCTAACTTAATTAGCTGTTGTAAGTCAAAAAAGAATATGATCATCTAAAAGTAGGAATTGCAACAGCTGGATTAAGTTAAAACACATAAAAGTATCTGCTCAGTCCTTTGGGGGAAGGAAAGACCTTTTGCTATGCTGTTTTGCCAAGTTAAACTCCCTTATGTACAATGAATAAAACTTGAACATTTCACATCCACCCAAATATTTTAATTTGATGCAGTACAATAAATCATATGTTGCTATATTTTTAAAGGTACAGGATGTATGTGATTGCCATTCTGTGTGTATTTTCAGGCTTTCTTTAAGACAAGGTAAGAGCCCTTAACAAAAATAATTGAAGGACATAATTGACACGTATAAGTCAGTTGTAGTAATTTGCTTTTATTTTAATGTAAAGTTTCAAAGTATCATCTTGCTTAGAGGAGTATTTTTTAGGAACAGATATTAGTAACAAACAGTAATTTGCTTTTGGGTCTAATCTTTTTGAATCAGTTTGATTTTTATGCCTGTGTTGGTGGTTGAGAAATATATTTTCCAGTGCTGAATTACTCTTTAAACACAAGAACACTGAGAAAAATATTTTGTAAGGGAAAGAGTGTTTCTTTTCATTCATTCGTTCCTCTATGTGATACAATAGATTTTTGATTTTTTTTTTTTTTTTTGAGTGTGAATTGAAGATGTAAAAATAGGTCGTTCTCATATGTTTTACCCTCTCCTCTTTTGGGGTTGGATACAGTGTTTTGGATGCTAAAATTAAACACTTTTTGCACAATTATCCCAGAATTTGACATTTATTTTTAATATTCTAAATTCCTTCAGTTAGAAGTCATGCCTTTATTGAGAACTAGAGAGAAGAAACAAAGAAAAAAATCTGTGGAGATTCCCCTGAATTTTTGTGAGTGAGAAGAGCTGTAATATGATACACTTTCTTTGTTTTGAATGGAATTGAACAAAAATAAAATGAAATGTATTGATTTCAGTTCTTGTCTCTTAAAGAGGTTTATTATTATACTTCTGCTTTAAAAGAAGTATGTTTTTTTATCAAAATAGGACAATACAGGATGCCATAATAAAGCAAGATACGAGAGAGGGGAGAGCGAGAAAGAGAAGACCAAGAAAGGGAGAAGAGGAAGAGAGAATAAGAGAGGGAACAAGATGTAGAGAAGGTGGAGAAGTAGAAAGATAAAAGAGAGAGGACATGAAATGAAAGAGGAAAAGGGAGAAGGAAAAGGGAGAGAAAGAAAAGAAAAAAAGAGTTGTACATGACAAGGTACTGGGAAGCTGCAGAAATGGCCCCTATGAGTTGAGGCTGGGGCTGCCCCAGCCAGCCACAGACAATTCCAATCAGCTCCATTGGACCCACGGCAGGGCACTGGTGAGTCCCTTAGCCAAGATGGTGGTGCCTCTGCAAGAGTGTGTTTGATAGGGCAAAACCAGCACTCAGGCAGACGAGGAGGTTAAAAAAGAGTGTGAAACAGTAGTGTCAACCCCAAGGTCAGAGAAGGAGTAGGGAAGGTGTCCCCAGGCACCAGAGCAGAGATTCTGTTGCAGCCCATGAAAGACCACACCTGCGCAAGTATCCACACTGCAGCCCATGCAGACTCTATGCTGAAATATTCTGGTATTTCCTGAAGGAGCAGTTGCTCATGGAGAGCCAAGACTGGAGCAGGCTCCTTGCAGGAACTGCAGCCCATAGAGGGCCCAAACTGGAGCAGACAAAAAGTATCAAGAGGAAGCAGAGGCAGAAAGGAGGTGTTATGGACCAATTGTAACATCCCCATCTATTGCTCAGGGATGGGAAGACAGACTAGGAATCAGGAGTGAAGGAGGAAAGTTGAGCCTGGAAGTGGGGAGCTGTTGTTTGGTTATTGTGGAGAGGTTTTTTTTTTGTCTTTGTTTCTGTCTACATGAATTTTAATAAATTGATTTTCCCCATATTGAGTCTGTTTTGCCTCTTACAGTAACTGGTAAGCAATCTCCCTTTATCTCAACCCACAAGATCTTTTTCCCCCTGTTTCCTTATGAGGAGGAGTCAGTGTTTGGGTGCGTATTTGGCTGCTGACCAAGGCTAACCTACCCGAAGAGGAAAGAAAGAGAAAGCAAGGGAGACAGAGAGAAGAAGAAAAAAAAAGGTAAGGTAAGAGAAAGAGAAGAAAAAGAGAGAAAAAAAGGAGAAGGAAAAGAAAATAGGGTAAAAAGAAGAAATAAGGGGGAAGACAAAAAGGAGGCGAAAGGAAAAAAAGAGAAAATACAGGGAAAGAACAGAGATAAGACAATGACAACTAAGAGAAAAAAGCAGAAAGGAAAGAACAGACAGAACAACAGAGAAGGGGGAAGAGGAGGAGGCAGGGAGAGAAAATAAAAAGACAGGAAAAGGGGAAAGAAAGCCAAAGAGGAATTAAAGACATGAGAGAGAAAAGAGGAAGACAAGAAAAAAAAGAGGAAAAGAGGAAGTGAAAGCAGAAAGAAGAGAGACGAGAGAGAAGGAAAAGAAAGTGAAAGAACAGAAGGAAAGACAGAAATGAAAATGAGAGAAAAGGAAGGATAAAAAGGAAACAAGTCCAAGCAAGTCCACTGTGGGTGAGGAATATGTAACTGAATGCTGTTAGCAGTCAAAATTTTTTACTGAGCAGAAGAGCTTGTATGTGGTACTGGTATGTGGTAACCAAGAACCTGGAAATTACTTTCTATCAAGTAAAAACTGTAAAATCCTTATGTTTATATAATTCAGCGTAAGTGGTTTCAGCATTGCTATTCAATGAATAGATAACTTCTTTCCAGGTAAAAATTTGCATAGAAATGGTTATAAGCATTAAAATCTCTTACTGATTCAGAAAATTGATTACATAGGCAAATGGGTGATGGGGCTGAAATGGCACCATGTAACAAATGCCTGCAGGCCAGCATGTTGACATGTTTTTAAGAATGGGCAAAGTTATTAAAACAATTTAATTAGGATAACTCAAACTCAATAAGATTTTTGCTAGTGAGGGTAAAGAAAGAAAAATAAATCACTTTTAAGGTCTGTATAGCAATTTGATTTAATGCTGTCCATTCTATCAGGGAGAAATATTATTTAATAAAGTAATCTCCTACTGCACTCATATTAAAGTCTGGTAGCTCAACGCTGAGTAACATATTCAAGATTTAAAGATTTCTGAAGTGAAAAAATCTGTAATTCTCATAAAATATAAACAAGAGTTTTAGACTGTAGTTAGTGAACTTTGCTCAGCAATACTTTTTGATTACTTGGTTTAAATGGTTAAATATTGCCACAATTTAAGCCTTTTCTTAGAAATATGCTTACTTTTAAATATTTAATTATAATATTCTTACTGCTGTTGTGGTTTGCTTCTTGTGTTTTCATTTTGTTACTGGGAGAAAGTGGAAGAAGATGTCTGTATGTAAGCATCTGTTGTGATTTTATGAACCTAGTTGCAGTTGGTTTTAATGGCAATGACTGGAAAACTGCATTGAAATCATGTGAGAGAGCGGGGATAAGCCATTGGGCTCGAGTGGAAGAATGTGGGTGGGAGTGGCTCTTTCAAGCTTTGTAATTCTGCTTTCCCTCAGCAGGGTGGTACTGATGCTTCTCCCCTCCTCTGCATCTTCTCCTGCCAGATGTAGCAACCCAAGGGGTTACAGCTCAGGCGAGCCAGCTGCATCTGGCATGTAGGTTCGGGAGCGGCTGGAGGGAGCATGTTGTGTTACTGACAAAAGGTGAAATACAGGCATTGCTCTGAGGAGTCTGAAATGGGAACCAGTTGTGTCAGTCTGAGGCCATCCTTCTCCAGTTACTGTAAACTAATATTGCAGCTGAAAGAATAATCCAGCTCTCTCCAAGCTGCTTTTCCTGTTCTGGGCTGCCCACAACCATGGGTGCTGGCTCAAGCATTCACATGGCTGTTGGGGAAATAATCAAGATTTAAAGAAAAAAAAGAAGGGGGTGGGAGTGGGGAGAAGGGGGGACAGAGGACATATCACAGAGGGAGAAACATGTGGTCTGCCTCAGAGGGAAGCCACTCCAGTTGTTTTGAGTGGCAGAGTTGGCTGAAAGAGACACAAGCCCAGTATTAATCTTGGTGCGAGCCTTGTTGAAAGCAAAAAGTGCTCCATTGCCATATGTACAGGTACACAGATGCACTATCACTGGCATACCTGCAGGCTTGTGTCTTGTCATGGGCACAGCTTCGGTAACAAAAGCCCCTGCTGTGGATGATAAGAAAGGCTGGAGATTCTTCTAATCAGTCAACAGAGGGGTGTGGCTGGAAGCTGTGGCCGCATCAGGATTGTATTCCTGGTGTCGCACGATAAAGTAGGAGTCCTGCTCAGCCTTCTGAACTAGACCTGGCCCACAGTGTTTTTCTGGCAACACTTTATTTTGACGATTCCTTTTTTCACTATGCAACAGAGCTAATGAAGCTACTGTTGGGTATTGCATGGGCTTTCTTTGTGGGTGGTGCAGCAGCTCAGAAGTCTTGTTCTTTTCCAGTGTGTTTTCTCCCTCCATTGCAGATCTCCAGCAGAGGCAGCTAATCAGAGACATAGCAGTTGCACAGGTTTCCAGGAAGCTTCAGGGAAAATCTTCTGGAAGCTCCTGCTTCTGGGAACTTCAGAGGCTTGCTGCTGTAGATCAGGGCTAGCCCATGGAGGCATTTTGCCTCTGTCAGCTTTTGCTTTTTGTTGGCTACTTGATGGTTGTGGACTACCTCTGTATTTTGTCTTCAGCTAACTTGACCAAGCGGTGTCAAACACCTGTTCAATGAATGCTTGAGGAGTAGCTGGGTAACTGGTAGGCAAGAGTACAGCTCCCAGAGCCCAGGAAATGAGGAGCTAAGAGACCTAGCAGTTATCACAGCATTTAGTACAAGAGGGACACAATGGGGTGTAGAAAATTAGCTCAGGACAATGTGGGACTCCTTAAGGCTGTGCAGTGGTGGTATTGATGTGCTGTGGAGCATGATCATCAGCAATTGTTCCTGGCACAACAGAGGTCTTAGCCCAGAGACTCCAGGGCTGCACTCCTGGGTCTAGGACTGGCACTGGGGAGTGCTGTGGCTTACCCCTGGAAAGGGCACTCTGGTCAAGGTGCTGAGTTGCCAGGTGAAGGAGCTCTGGAAGGAGATGAATAGACTCTGCAGCCTGAGAGGGGACAAACAGGATATCAGCAGGATCCTTGCAGAGGCAAGAAACCAAGCTCTGCAATGTGAAGTAGAGGCAGCTAGAGATTATATTCAAATGAGAGACTGCTGAGATTGGGAAGATGGAAATTTATGACATCTGTCAATAGAAGGAAGATTCTCTGCCTGCACAGAAGGACAGGTGTAGTGCTTTGGAAGGGTGTGAGCAAGATTATCAGTGAGACATCAGAGCCTGCTGCACTTCAGCCAAACATGTAAATGAGGAAGAAATAGTGAGTGATAATTGTTTGAGACCATATTCTGACAGGCACCCATCAGCAAACCTCATGTATTTCCTGTAGCTCGAGGTTTACTTCTTGTTAGGACAAAAGGGCTTAGGAAGGCTGTTTTATCTTCCTTGGTGAATGAAGATGACCAATTTCAATGCACAGAAAGTCAAGTAAGTGTGGCAGAAAGCCAATATGAATGAACAAGGGCAAATCATGCCTGACCCGCCTTTCTGCCTTCTGTGATCAGATGACTAGTTCAGTGCATGAGAGGAGAGCAGTGGATGTTCTTTACATTGAATTTAGTAAAACATTTGGCAGCATTTCTAATAGTATCTTCACAGTCACATTGATGAGATAGGAACTCAATGAGTGGACAGTAAGGTGGATAGAAATTCACCTGGACTGCAGGGCCCGAAGTGTTTTGATCAAAGGTGTTAACTGCAATTGGTGACCAATTACTAAGCAGTAATGCTAAGGCATTGATTCTGAGGCTGTCATTGTTGAACATTTCTATTAAGCACCTGGCCAATGGGACAGGGTGCACATTCAGCAAGTGTGGAGGTGGTCCCCAGCTGAAAGGAGTAGTTGGGACTCTGGAAGACTGGGCTGCTGTTCAGAGGGATCAAGACAGCTGAAAAATGTGCTAACCACATTCAACAAAGGCAACAGCACACTCCTTCATCTGGGAAATAGCAACCCATGCAGCAGTACAGGCTGGGGGCTAACAGGCTAGAAATTAGCTTTTCAGAAAATGTCTTGGGATGGTTAACAAGCCATTGCTGTTAGTCCAGCAATGTGCCCTTGCAGCAAAGAAGTCCATATTAGGCTGTGTTAGCAGGAACATGGCCAGCAGGTCAAGTGAACTGATCCTTCCCCTCTGTTCAGCACTTTTGAGACCACATTTGTCCAGTTTTGGGCCCTCTAGTACAGGAAAGAAATTGAGTGAGTCCAGTGGAGATTCATCAAGATGGCTAGAGGCTAGAGCAAATGATATATGGGGAAAGGCTGAGAGAGCCAGGCTTGGTCACACAGAAGAGAAGGCTCAGGGGGATTTCATGGCAGTCCAGAGCTCACTGATGGGAGGGTGTAGGGGAAACAGACAGGCTTTTCTTGGAGGTTGTACAGTGACAGCATGAGAAGCAAAGAATGAGAGGCAACAGACACAAATTGGAACATGTAAAATTCTGATTTGATACTAAGAAAAATATTTTCCCAGTGAGAGCAGTGAAGCACTGAGGAGGTTGTCCAGAGAGGCCATGAAGTCTCCATTCTTGGAGATTGCACAAAACTTGACTGGACAAGGCCCAGATCCAAGTGGCTGGGCTTTGAGGAGGAGGTTGGACTAGATGTCTTCTGAAAGTTCCTTCCAGTATAAATTAGGCTACAATTATATGAGTATGCAAACCTTAATGGAGCTGAATGTTGTTCTTAAAAATAGCTGTAACCTTTTTTGGAGGGAGTGGGAGGTATTTTTTTATTTTGCATTTGACTAACAAGTTCTCAATAGCACTCGCAATATTCTTAAAGCACTACAGAGAAAGTCATGGAGACTGGCCAATTAAAAAGCCAAATTAAACAAGAAAACTTGGGATAACTTCATAGAGGTCCCTTGTGTAGGATGATTAAATTTTAGAGGCCAAAAGGCATTTGGTGATTGCTGACTATGTCTTGTTCAGCATAGTCACTTTACTTTCCACCTTAATTTTTTTTTTTTTGAGGAGTAAGCTTCATCCAGCTTGAAGCCAAGAATATTTGGAAGGGTGGGGTGGCTTTTTTCCATTTTATACATTGCACATTTTGTGGCAATGTTTTTCTTGGGTTTAGTACATTTTTGATTGTAGCAGTCATTACTTCATTTTTCTAAACATATGTATTTAAAACCCACAAGGGCCTATGAAATCTGATACTAAAATAAGACATCATATATATCAAAACCATGGTTTCTTTAAGAAATCCATTTTTTAACCTCTGCTCCAGAGTTCCTTTCATGTGGCAGGAATTCATATTTTTCCTTCTTCATAATTTTGTCGTTCATGGTGATCATTCATATTAGAGTAAAAAATGTAAAATGTACAACTGCTTTTTAATGAAATCAGTTAAAACTGTTAAAAGGAAGTACTTTATTGAAAGAGAAAAGAAAAAACTCATATTCTTGAATAGGAAGTAGCTGTCAGAGAGAACTGTATTGTTTGACCTGTATAAGAATATGTTGCACAAAGAAATCAAATAGTTTCTTTCAAGTGATGTTGAATGAGGAGGGTGTTTTCAGTCCAGTGAACACCTTCACTGTTGTGGCCATGTCTGATGCATGCTGGTCTCTTGTTCTTTTGAGATAATTTTCTTCCTGAAACATTTTTCTTTTAGGATAATTTCAAAAGATCCTCTTTAATCTTTGCATGTGTCTTTCAAAAACATATTCAAAATGCCTTTTTTTCATTAGTATTGCTTTTTTTCTTGTATTATTTGTACTACATCTAACAAAATGGTATAGATGCAGAGCACAGAGATGCATTTACTATTATGACTATGAGAATTTTATGCACAAAGCAGAAAAACTTTGGGTTTTCCCAGGTGTTAGGGAGCACAGAAAAGTGTAAACATTCCCTATAAAACTTGTATTCTCATTTCCTTTCTGGTTGAGGAATGCTTGTTGCCATATGTGAATATCATTTAAGAGGTGGCATAGTGTTTCAAGTGTACTTTCCAGAACATTCAGGATATTCATGGAGACCTACTCAGAGGCATGGCTGATGAAGGACAAGGGAAATCAGCAAAAATAATGGGAAGGGATATTTATATTTTAGGAAAGCATGTTTGTATCTTTCTGTCTGCAGTGTATAATGTGCGTTGTTATGATATGTTTGTATGCTTTTTATTTTTTCTTCTCAAATGTACTGCTAGCATCTTATTTTCAAATGCACTTTAAACCCAGAGTACATGTGTATCTCCATAGGATATTTTTCCTTCAAAAACGTTTTTGTGAAGAAATTATGTTTTCAGGGAAAATCCATGGCAATAACTCTGTAAAATTCTACTAAGGAACAATTTAATTTTTATACAGGTTCTGGAACTTGTGTATGTAACGGTTTTCTTGTGAGAGAAAATGGTTTTTAGAAAATAAAAGCTTCACTAGCTTGAGGAGTACGGAGATTTGCAATGAGCTTTCATTCCTGGGGCTTTTCATTTTATTGTTTTTAGCGAGTCATAATAAAGCTCTGGATTTACTACAGATGAACACCATTTGCTTTTTATTTTTCTGGAATATTACTGTGGCCATTGTCACCAGGTTTGACACCATCAGATGTTTTCCCAGGCTGCCAGCACCAGGAAATACAATCTACTTTGCTCTAGATATCAAAAAGGTTCATTAGCAGTGTTGCAGGGTACCACAACTTTATACAATCTGGCTTCAGACCACAGAGTGCGCCAAAGGTAAGGGTAGAAATGCTGAACTTGATTGCAAAGTCTATCAAAGGCCATGGAACAGTGCAGAAGGCAGATCTGATGTTTTTTCAGTAGTCTTTAGCTCTGAGGAAAAAAGAGAAAGACCAGGTATACCATAGTGTTGCAGTACAGCTAAGAGGTGAAAAAAACCTAAGCCTGTGGGTTGCGAAAGTGAGCCGAACTCATGGCTACTGAGAAGGAATTAGAACAAAAACTCATGGGTTGTCATTGTCCTTGGGTTCAGCTGTAACAGTTATTTTTTTCCTTCTTAGTAGTTGGTGCAGTGCTGTCTTTTCAACTGGTCTGAGAACAGTGCTGATAACACACCAATGTTTTTAGTTGTTGCTAAGTAATGCTTACCCTGATAAAGGACTTTCCATTCTCTCATGCTCTGCCAGTGAGGAAGGGCACGAGAAGCTGGGAGGAAGCCGAAACAGGACACCTGACCCAAACTAGCCACAGGGGTATTCCATATCACAGCACGTCATGCCCAGTATAGTGGGGGGAGTTACCTGGAAGGTCTAGATCGCTGCTTAGGTCAGGCTGGATCTTGGTCAGCAGGTCAGCGGATGGTGAGCAGTTGTACTGTGCATCACTTGTGTTTATTGTTTTCCTTTTCCTCTTTTAGTTTTATATTTTCTCCCCTCATTATTTCCCTTATTATTATTGGTGGTAGCAGTAGTAGTTCTTTGTTATACCTTAGTTACTGGACTGTTCTTATCTCAACAAGTGGCCTTTACATTCTTCTGATTCTTCTCCCCATCCCTCTGGGAATGGGGGATAAGAAGAGGGTGGAGTGAGCGAGCGGCTGCATGGTACTGAGTTACTGTCTGGGCTTTAACTATGACAGTCATATATGAAAGCTTTGTTCTACTAAGAAACCTAAGTATCATCTTTGGTTGTGTGGCCTCTTAGTCACTTGTGACTGGCTGTGGGTAAATGCAACTAGTCTGTCAAACTGTTAAACTAAGAAACAAAGCCACCTTTCCTTACCAGCATCCCCTGTCTTTTTGTCATGTTCTCCTTCAGCCAGCAGTTTCGTTCACTTGTCCACCTTGTTTTTTACATGATGACATATGGCTGGAGGTTTATTATGTTTGTGCTTGATGCATATGTGAATGGCATGTACTCACCGCACACAATGGCTGTATGTGGGTGTACAAAAGGCCTGGAGGGAGATTAGTTCATGTAGGAGAACCAATAGGTGGTAGAAATAGGTCTTAAGGGTAGCGATATAATCTCCAATATTTGCTTATGTATATATCCTTTCACAGAAAACTTGAATAATCTCCTTCCCTGATCCAGGTTTGGTGAATTCAAAATGTAAAACCAGAATAAGTGAGTTTGTAAATGACATTTCCTGCTAAGGAATGAAAAAAAAAAAAAAAAAAAAAAACCAAAGAAAGAAAATACCCTCTCATGATACCTGGCTTGAATTTGGTATCCATGTTGAATTTCTCTCCAGTATATTGCTCCAGACTATTTCACATTTGAAGGACAATGAAAAGATTCAATTTCTTGGTGATATTTTAGACACTTTAGTCAACTGTGATTCAGGTTGCCTGTAACTCTCTCAGAAGCTACAAAGGGCAGAGTTCAGGTTCATTGCTATGTTCTTCTGCCTTAGATTTTGGGATTCACTACTTGGGATAACGTCAGTGAAAGCTGATGGTAAGTTCTCCTAGCTTGTGAGACAGACACAAGGTATCTATGATGGGTGTGTTACATTTTAGTGTGTCTGTAGCTGTCCTTGTATTTTCTGTCATGCTAGTAATATTCTTGCCACTATCTTCATCTGGTTCAGAAAAACAAGAAATCTACGTGAGTGCTGAGTATGAAGTGATGTCAGTAGTAATAATGTATTATTATACATTATTATACATTACACTAGTAACTTAATTTCCTATCAGATTCTGGGGTTTGGTTTGTAGTCTGTGAGACTATGGACAAATCATGTCTTGTTGCCTGATTAGCTGTGAGCTTTCTGGCTTACTTGCTCTGCTCAAGAATAGTGGCTGTGTTTGTGATATTTGAAGGCTGAAGGCCACATGTGAAGTATAAGTAGGACCAGAAATATAAAAAATTTCTTTAGGCTGCTGCCCATATGACAACAAAACTGATGTTAATTTTGGCTAACATGGATAAAATTGACTAAAAATAACCTTTAAAAGTACATGTATTCCTTTTAAGAAATGTGGTTTAGTTCATTAAAATTTATTTAAGATCTAATTGGAAGAGCTTATATTAGGAATAAACCTTAAGTATAATTTATTCAAACTGTATAAATAGTATTCAACCTGCATGCAATTCAATTCCTATAAAGCTTTAGCAAACAACTTCAGGAATAAGACTTTTTTATTATGACTTTATTTATTATTTAAGTGGTTAAGACTTCAGAACATAAATAATTTTGACAATCACACCTACTGTAGGTATCAAGAATATTTTAGGTAGTTCTCGTTAGTGATCCCTATAAAAATTAAGAAGCCAGTTGGCAGTTCAAAAAGGAAATGATTTTTTCTTGTTCCAATTTATGAATAAAAACTTCGTGTAAGAGGCTGAGATCTACCACCTCTACCATTTCACTAGTTTATATATAAACATAGTAGATTGATCCCTAGCTATCTGCTACCCACTACCAAAAAGATAATGTTTTTATTGTTTAATAAATTATGTTGGATATGTAATATTTTGAAAAGCTTCTCTTTTTTTCTATGCAACACATCTAGTTTTTTTTCATTCAACATTTAAAAACCAACCTTTTAATCAAAGTCTAGTTTCTTTCTAAAAATGACATAACAGAAATAAGTACACTTGTAGTTATTTAGTAAATAAGATGTCATTGCTATTTTAAAAATAGGAAAATATGACTTACATTAATTTTTGTTAGTTAAAGTAGATAATTGATGAATGCATTTACAGTCTCCTGATCAGGAAAAAATAATACTATATTAAAGCTTTACGTATTTGCTGATGGAGGTATTTTAATTATTTCAAGCAATGAATGAATTAACCTTGCGTAGGAAAATAAATGGAAAAATTCAAAAGCAAGATTTAAACTGATTGTTCCAATCAAGTTTTCTGTTTGATAATTTAAATTGGTTTATTTTGGATTAGCATGTTTAGTCAATTGAAAGAAGGATGACTCTGAATGAAATTTTACCTGGACTGTGTAGTCTGTATTTAACGTTGGATGAGAAAGCAAATGTACTGCTACCAGTATTCCTCTGTGTATTGGGTTTTTGTGGCAAGTTGTTTTTTTTTTTTTTTTTTTGGGGGGGGGGGGGAGGGAGCAAGCTTGCTATGATTGGTGGTTTCCGTGAGAAGCTGCTAGAAGTTTCCTGTGTCCAACAGAGCCGATGCCAGACAGCTCCAAGACAGAATTGCCACTGGCCAAAGCTGAGCCCATCAGTGATAGTGTTAGTGACTCTGGGATAGCAGATTTAAGAAGAGGGGAAAAAAATCCCAGTGCACTGGCAATTGCAGCTGGAGGGAGGAATGAGAATATGTGAGCGCAACAACTCTGCAAGCACCAAGGTCAGTGCAGAAGGAGGGACAGGAGGTGCTCCAGCCACCAGAGCAGATTTTCATCTGCAGCCCATGGTGCAGACCATGGTGAGGCAGCAGTGCCTCTGCAGCCCATGGAGGTCCATGGTGGAGCAGATATCATCCACTTGCAGCCCATGGAGGACCCCACACCGGAGCAGGAGGATGCCCAAAGGAAGCTGTGACCCTGTTGGAAGCACATGCTGGAGCAGGCTCCTGGCAGGACCTTTGGCTCCATGGAGAGAGGAGCCCATGCTGGAACAGGCTTGCTGACAGGACTGGTGACCTCGTTGGGGGCCCTGTTGGAGCATTCTGTTCCTGAAGGACTGCACCCCATAGTAGGGACCCACGCTGGAGCAGGGGAAGAGTGTGAGAAGTCTTTCCCTGAGGAGGAACGAACAGCAGACAGCATGTCATGAACTGACCACAGCCCCTGTTCCTCATCCTTATGTGCCACTGACAGGGAGAAGGAAGAGGAAATAGGACTAAAGCTGAGCCCAGGAAGAAGGGAGAGGTGGGGGAAAGGTGTTTTAAGATTTACTTTTATTTCTCATTATCCTACTCTGATTTTATTGGTAATAAATTAAACTAATTTCCCTAAGTTAGGCCTCTTTTGCCTGTGACAATAATTGGTGAATGAACTCTGTCTTTATCTTGACCCATGAGCCTTTTGTTGTATTTTCTCTTCCCTGTCCAGTTGAAGAGGGGAAGTGATAGAGCGCCTTTCCTGAGCACCTGGCATCCAGCCCACCACACTCTGTACAGATCTACAAAATAACAGGGAAGACAGTGGAGTCTTCATCATATCATTTGATTTGTTTAGATTAACTTGGAGGTTTTATTGCTGAAAAGTTTGTAAATGGTTTGCAGCAAATCTTGCAGTCATCACCATTGGTTTCAGCCACTTTGTGCTCTCTACTTCCCTCTATGCCAAGGAAGGATCCTGTGCCTTTATCATTTGAATACAGTAAAATATCTGGGGTTTTTTTCAGTTTTCTGTTAAGTCAGTCTCTCCCAGTTCTTCATCCTGAGCCTGGGATGGAAGAGCTTGCCTCAGCCCCAGCTTTAATGGCTGCTGCAGGGAGAGCAAGCAGCTCTAGAGTGGTCAGTGGCAGTTTGCCTGTCTTCTTGTCTTGGTATTGGTGCTTAGGTTCCTGGTGGTTTTGTGTGTCTGTCCCAATTTAGATCACAGCTACAGCAAGTTCAGCCAAGACCATGGACATGCAGCTTTTTGAAGATTGGGGAAAATCTTATTTGGCTTCATCACCCTGGGCATCCAGTACTGCATGTGTTATTCCATGAAACACTTCAGTGAGCAGAGCACATCTAGAGATTACTCAATTCTTCAGCATTTCTGGATGCTGTATACATTGGAAAAAATATACTTAGGGTATATCATTAACCACAGCCTTAACCAAAATTTAGACTTATTTGAGATGAAGAATCCTAGGGTACAGTGCTGGATGTATGCTGAAAAGATCATTCAACACAAACACTTGGACAGGTTCCAGTATATGTACCAGCCAGGACTGGTGTGTATTTGATCTTATAATGAAGGTCATTTTACAAACTTCCATTCTCTGTTCTGGTGTTGATTGAAACATCAACAGCTACATTCACACTTTTAGATGATCTGTGAACTTTCCTTTTCTGCCCCCAGTGACTGTGAAGAACATTTATCTCTATTGACTTCAACAGCCTTTTACATTTTTCTGAAAAATTACAATTACATCTTCTTTAACTTTTCTGGACCACATAAATGTGTTTTCTACAGCCTTCCCTGATAAGTTTTACTTTCTTTATCTGTTATTACTCTTGTGTATTCTAAACCTGGTGTAATTTACATGTATTATAAACATATTTTATTCTGAGTGACTTCATATCGAGTCTAGAAATTAGTTCTGAAGCCTTTTGTTTTTACTTTTGTTTCCAGCAGTGACTAAAAATTGTTGCTCCTGTGTGACTATGGATCTGTATGAAATGAGCAGATGATTTCTAACAAATAAATACTGAGCACATTGACGATAGCTGGGTGCTCCTCTTGTAACAGTTGTTGTTTGATTTGGGAACATATCTTAAGCTCTGGGAGGGGGTTATGCCATGTGCAGGGTGGCTGAGCAGCCGAAATGCTGCCTGCTGCAGGACCCAAGGTGCCTTGTCTGCATAGTCAGGCAACTTTCACTGTCTGCCGCACTCTATTAGTTGGCTTTAGTTAATTTATTTTCCATATTTAAAGCTTTTTCTTTTTTCCAAGATCATAATCTCTTTCTCTTGGCAAGGAGTCTAGCAAAGACCATTAGAGTTTGAAGTATAACCATAGAAGTTTTCAGGGGGGTTCTGACAAAACTGTGTGTTTGAGAAGTTTACAATATAAAAATTAGTAGTGTTTCTACTGGTGTTCTTAAAGATTTTTGTAGGGTCTTGGGGAGGCTGGCAAGGGAGGGAATGACTGAAATCTGTACTTCATCTACATGGTTTTGCAGAGCTTTTCGTGTAGAGACTGTGTAGTGCAGCATTTGCTTTTAGGTAATATGGGCTTGCATGACCAGAAGAGGGAGCCCAGAATCACAAAATATTGGAGATATTTTTGACCGGGGGAGTTGGGGTGAGAAGCTTGCTTTGGTGATGTGCAAGAATTTTGTGATAGACTTGGAAAGATGTGTCAAGTACTACCAAATTATAGTGGTTCTGGGAAAGAGCATTTATTACCCATTGAAATGCCTGACATCTTTGATAAAATTGTATTTTAAAAAATTATATTTGAAGGCTAATTATTTATGTCTTTTCTTTTTCCTATGTTGCTGGTTGTTGTAACTTCATATCACCTTTACAGAAAGTAAGTAACTTTCCATATTTTTTAAATCTATTTTAAAGTGGGTGGGTTTGAGTATACTGCTTGTACGTATATATAGATGTACAGGTATATAAAATAAACATATGACCAGCAACCTGGTCTAGTGGAAGGTCTCCCTGTCTGTGGCAGGGGGGTTGGAACTAGATGATCTTTAAGGTCCCTTCAGCCCAAACTATTCTATGAATTGATGATTCTTTAAAATTGAGCAGTCTTAAAGACATACTTCTACAGAGGGTGACTCCCATGTTTGAATGACTTTTAGAATACCGCAGTGGTTTAAAGCAATCTCACTTAAAAGAGGATAAATAGTATGAAAGTTCTGTATTTTAAGGATGTAAATGGTAAACATATTCCTCGTGTGTAGACTATGGCAACAAAACTTGCAGGATATTGTTATGGCTCTAAAAATTCATAGATACCAAGTTACAAAGTAGAGTATTATTTTATCCAATTTGATTTAACTGAATCGATGTTGAACTGACTTGAAGTGTTTCAAGAACTTAGGTTCTGTGCCATTTTTGACATCCAAAGATACCTAGCTTTATATTTGGCAGTCTTTGGCTGCTGTATTAATATATGCCAGCAGGACTCAGCTAAACGAATGTGTCCTTAGGTTGTGGGAGAATTTAGAAAACATGCGATAAATGGTCTGGATCCCTCAGAAACTTCTCTGATTCAGACATAAGGCTGCGTCATGGTTTCTTTGGTTGCTGGCTTTTCTAATTGCAGTCACATGTGTTATGGTAGCACATATTGCGAGTGTTTCCAGCATCTCTTGTGGGTAACATTTGTGAATTTTAATACAGTGTTTTAAGGGTCCCCGTGCTATCAAGAGTATACAAATCACTGGTTAACAGCAGTGATAAAGGACACCATGGAACTCCAGTTTGAGCTGCTAGCTCAAAATATATCCCACCCCACAGTGTCCAGATTATTAGTTCATTTGCAACTTTGTTAAGTGTGTGTAGTTTGTTTTGTGCTCGTTATAGTCATACCCAAGTGCAATTTTCAAGAAGGATGGATATGGCCCTTTGGTCACATGCCAAATTATTTAGGAACTTCAGATATCTGTGTGAAACAAGCATAACAGTAGTTGAAAGTACTCCTTGGCTCAGTAGCTGCTACAGATTTCTTTGTAAATCAGAGAGTATTTTCTGTTGTCCACTTGCCAGTTGGCTAGATTTTGAAGATTAAGATATCTGCTGTGAGCACAGTAGTGGTCATAAGAGATTGCCAAATCCTCTATTTTAGGTTCATTCATCTTGTATCATTTTAATTGGTTAATGATATGTAAAATAAGTGTGGTGTCCAGAATATCTACATCCGAATAGAAGAAGGATACAAATTGTGCATACTTGCACACACGGTTTTGTTTCTTGTTGATATATTGCATTTCTCTTCCACTGCAGAGTCAGCAAGTTCTTTCTATCTAGCAGAGAAAGTCTTAGTCTGTGATAATGTTTCACTAATAAGATCCAAGACTGTAAGAGTTGAAACTGCTTCACGTTATGTTTGTTAACATATGGAAGAAATTATGCAGCCAGAACTGCTGTTTAAATGCTTTGTGTCGTTGCTTGTCAAACATTAATACAATAAGGGAAATGTGTAAAGAGAAGTATCCTACTTATTCCAAAACTGTTTTAAGTAATCATTAAATTCAATGAAGTCTCTTAATGTTTTATGTGCTACTGCTAGCAGTATCATTATATTTCTACTCTATTTAGTTTTGTATTCTGCTCTAGTATTATATCAAAACCAGATGTGGAATTAAGTTTTATTTGCATAGAGGAAAAGAAACAACAAAAACTCGCCAGAGTTTTCATATTGCATGACTTTATTTAGAATATTTTGTAAAATAGGTATCTGTTAAATATCTGATGCATTTATTGACAAGCAGCATTTTTATCTGTACTTTTTGATTTTAGATGTAGTGCTGTGATATATTAGGTGACAAATAGTAAATAAATTATATTGCACAGGACTTCCTATCCTGAGGACACTTTATAGTTTTAATTTTTACCGGAAGTGCAATTATCACACCCTCCATCTTTCCATGAAATTAACAAATGTACAATAAGGAAGAATTTTGTTGTAGTGGAGCCATGGAAATCAACAGGAAGTGTTACCATGTCAAAGATGACAATTTCATAGAATTTCATAGAACTTCAGTCCAGTTGCGTTTATTAAAAAAAGATTGCTCGTGCAATTTTCAATTAAGATTGGATGTTGTGTTATAGTATTGCATAAGAAAAAAATGGTAGTTTCTGACAGACTTTTGAAGTCATGTTCCTGGTTTATAGTTGAGTATATAATTAATCCTGAAATACTTAGCAACACAATTTAATGCACAGGCATTGTTCCACTTAACTAAGTGGAATATATTTACGTGGCTAAAGATAAGTGTGCGTGCAGGCTAGGGACCCCAGGGAGGAAGCACAGTTTCAGATTCAGTCCCTGAGTACACCGTGTACATTAGTCAGTAAATGGGGACAAAGATGTGATAGTACAACTATAAACCTTGTACTTTAATTTTTAAGTTAAAATGAAATAAAATAATTTTTTTCCCACGATTTTTTGGATCAGCTTTTCAGAATAGTGTAAGTGTAGCAAAGGTAGAAATATATGTTTTCTTTTTTCTGATGTAAACATGCATATATTACAAAGACACCTCTGTACAAGTACTCTTTTTTTTTCCTTAATGCATTGTTTTTCTTTTTAAATAGTCCCTTAACATGCATTCCACAGTGGTATTACAATTACTACCTTGAGCAGGTCAATCTCTTAATCTCTAAAACAACTCTAATTAGAAAAGACAGTGATTCATAGAAGGCAGAAATGTGCTTGTATTTATGTGTAGTAATGCAGGCTGACCACATTAAGAGAGAAGAAGGCTTAACTATATATCACTTTTAATTTTAAATGTGTTCTTCCTTGGCTCTTTGTTATTCTTTTGTTGCCTTTCATCCTATGGGATGCAGCTGCCCTTGAACTTGGTACTGTTTTGATCATTCATGTGCAGCAGCCACATTGTCTGTAACATTTTAAAAATGAGGCTTCATGGTGTTATTTACGAAGTAATTTCACATAAATATTTGGACTTTGGTTCTCTTAGAATGTGGAGAAAAGCCTAATTATAATTCACAGACTTTTTGCCTCGAGCCTAAGGGACAGATGCATATGATTAAGTTTGAAACTGGCCTGTTATTGTAATGTAGATGTTTTCAGGGTTGAGAGAATTAAGAAAAAAAGGGAGGGGGGGCACAAAAAAAAAAAAAAAAAAAGCCAGGCAAGCATGAATTTAAAAAAAATAGAATGAGGGAATAGTTTTACAAGAGGCATTCAATCTTGGACTGCACAATTTTATTTTTCAGTGGAACCTCTCCATTAGCTTGCCTGAATGCAATGCTTCATACTAACACTCGTGTAGGTGATGGAACATTCTTCAAAATCCCTGGGAAGTCGGGACTCTATGCTCTCAAAGTAAGTTTAAATTTTATATATAGAAAGTACATAGCGCTATTAATCCGTTTTATGAATGTCTCAATAGATATAAAGGTAAACAGATTAGGTTCTTTGAAGAGGAAATGACTTGATAGTCCTTCTAACTGCTTTCAGATGTCTTTTAAAAGGATTTATAATGAAAGTAAACACTGAATGTTTTATCCTAGAAAGCATAGACATGTTCCTGAATTTGGCATATGGTATAAAAAACATATAGTTTAGCTAAAATGCTGCTTTTTCAGAGTTGTTCACAGAAAGGCCTTTGTTTTATGGGCAGTGAGCTCAAAAGGATCACTGACTTTCTCATTAAATAATTGTGTTAATGTTTGATTTTTAACTAGTGCAAAATTGTTTGCAAGTCTAATATAAATCAGCTTTTAGTTTACAGGTCACATCATTGCTTTTGAGAACAAGTGTAATTAAAGTGATAGAATTTTGCCTTTATACTATTTCTATATCTCTCCTTTTTATTTTTCTTTTTCTGGTATGTACCTGATGGTTTCTCTGGGTGGAAATTTTTTGTTGCTGTACATGATCAGACTTAGAGTGGCTTCACAATAGGAGTGGAGGAATGTGAGGCAGAGGTGAGAAACGAGTGAGATTATGTTTGCAATCTAAATACAGTCAATTACAATTTTAGGCTGAAGAGAAGAATCTTTTGTAGTTTATGGCAGATTTATTCGATGCAAGGGTTTAAAAAAAAAAACAAACAAAAAAACTATATAGATTTGACTGCTTCAGATCAGTAAAAATTCTGCATTTGAGATTGAGTTAATAGTTTTCAGCTCACTTTCCTAATTTACTAAACCAAATGCTGTTGTTTTTCTTTAAATCGGGAGATATTCTTGGCACAAATCCAGGTATTCACAATCACTCCCATGCTTGTGAGCTCCAGGTTGCTTCAGTTATTTGAATTCAGGAAACAGGCAAAGGCAGAAAAGAAACATTAAAGGATTTGTGTTTTGCTGCGGCGTCGTGGACACTCAACTGGAAAACTAGGATATTAACAGCCAAACAAGTCTGCTTTTGTTAAAAAAAAAAAGTGGAAGTTCTTGCTTTTTTTTTTTTAAGCATATGTTATGACTTTACAAAATAGCTTTTTTGCTTTGCAGATTGTTTCATGGAGGTCTGTTTTTATGTCTTTCTCTGAAGTAACTCACAAGCATATCAAGCATATTTATTTTATTCTTTTTTGAAATGTAAGCATGAGAGCACACTGCAGGAATCTATTTTCAGAGATGCAGCAGAATCATGATTGATTTTTTTTCTTGTTAATTTTAGTTTTCTTTTTCTTTTTTACTTGTAGAAAGAAGAATCATCATGCCCTACTGATGGAACATTGGATTTAGGATGTGAATCTGAATTAGATGGCACTGAAATGGCTGAGACAAACAATAACAATGGAGAAGAAAATGGTGGTAGGTGTTTTAATTTCATTATAACTGGGTGGGAAAAGAATAAGTATTATTTACTTAAGATTTTAATGGTGTATTTTCTAAACAGTATAAGTAATGTTTTTTACTCAGTGGAACTATTTTTGAGTGACTCCCTCTCTTTTTTGGCCTTATAAAGAAATCAGGAACACCAAGGGCCTTTATTTGACTTAGATCTGTAAAAGACAATGGGTAACGCTGTTGGGTGTGTTTTGTGTCGATAATTTTTTGGCTTGCAATTTTTTTGTTCTACTGCCCACAGCTATTTTCTAGTCCTCAACAGTAATTTGCCTTACCAAGCTTCAGACTTGCCATCATCAGGCAGAAACCTTATTCCTTTCAGTGTAGGCATGTAGGGTTGGTCCCTCAGTAGAGTTCTGGGCACAGGACAAAGGTTTGTATTCCTTTGCTTCAGGCAGAGATTCTCCTGGGTGCCATGTTGACATAAAGACATGTTGAAGTATCAAATCCTGTGCATTTGTTTTTTCTCTGAGATAATGGCAAACTGAAACATTGCAAGAACTTAAAAATGACAACCTTAGAAATATCTTTTGTTTTTGAGAGGTAATAATTACTCATAAAGAAAACACAGTTCTTCAGTCACCTACCGTTACTTGCAAATAATAGAAATTAGATAGAAATTAGTATTCCTATTAAAACTACACCCATGTAATGCTTATAAAGTGAACACTTTATAAAAATCAAGGTTCACAGGACCTCTGATATTAACATTTCCTTGATCTCTTCCGCTGTCCTCTCACAACCTGTTCCACTGCTGGACTGCAGCCTGCTGTTTTGGCTCACTTTGTATCTGGTGAGCGGGTGTCCTGTCTACAACTACAACATGAAAAGACTCAGCTCACCTTGTTGTTCTCCTGCAGACCTCCCTTTTGATCTTAGTTTCCATGCTGCACCTATACAGGACTGGTGCTGCTGTTTCAGTATTGCTTGCTAGCAGCACTGAAAAAATCACAAAGTGCTTAGTAACAGGAGTAAGAGAACTACCTAAGACTAAGGTTGTGAGTTTGGTGGTGAAGTTTTGAAGCTTAGTAGAAAAAACAAAAGTCAAGTATTATTAATTGCCTCTGTTTCTTCATTTTTTTATATGCTTATAATTCAGTGGAATCTGCATGTGCAGTGGTTTTATGCTTATAATGGATTTATGCTTATGATGACTGCCTGTATAAGTGAACATACATATTTGTAGTTCTTGAAGACTTCCGATCTGATACACAGTTTGTTGATGTAAACTTTCCTAAGTCACAGGAAGAATACAGTGGTGAAAAGCAGTGTAAGTGTACAGATAGGAAAGCGAATGTTGATGTTATTTGTTATAAACAAATAAAAATAGGGGCAAAAACCTGGCAATTATTTAGGAGCAGTAGGATGCAAATAAGAGTGCCAGAATGCCAGAAGTAGAAAATTGCTAGGTTTTGACTGGGAGGAAGCTGCATAGTAACTTCACAGTTTACAGCAATAAAAATAATTCTAGCACTTGTGATGACATAAAGGAGCAGCTGCTAAAATTAAACATTTAAAAATATTTGGGTTAGAGCAGTAAATTGCACCTAGATTGTGTAATTAAAAATAAAGCTGAGAACTTTCCTTCAAGTTTCATCTTTAAAAAATCTTGGAAAACCGCAATATATTTAACTTTTTACAAGCAAGACTTTTTTTTTGCTGTCATGTGTTAGATATATTTAAAAAGAGTAAATTGGATAGCTGTCAAACATGCTTGATAATCACTTCTCTTGAGACTAGAAGTTTTGTTGTTAAAGGTATCTATTGAGATATATGTGGAATTCTATGAGTGATATCATTTACAGTATAGAATGTTTGGCTTAAAAACAAGCCCATGCCTGGAAAGTGCAGCCAGTCTTAAGTGGATTGAAAATTACAAATTGTGAGATCAGCAAAGGCGTAGGAGTCACCGTCCCAGTAGGTATTGTTGCTGTTCTCTTAAGGATGTGTTGACCACTCTTCATTTAATATCTTTGTCAATACTTTCTGAAAAGTAGAAAAGCCTTCTTGATTAAATATATTGATAATATATAATAATGTCGAGGCCCCTCTTGATTGCCTTGTAAATGATTACATTTCAACGGCCTGAATTTTTTTGAGTTTAAAGTGATGAAAAAGGTCACATTGGTGCAGTGAGAACATGTATTCAATAAGCAAGTAAATCTACAAAGCATTTAAAGATCATAACAGAAAATGAATTGAACATGAATGAGATGCTTTTGCTAATTAGTCCAATGCAGTTCTTGGTCTATAAATGTGGTAGTACTGATTAAAGAATATAGGCACAGTGTTTCCTTTGGGTATAGCACTAGTTAAATGATTAGTAGTGTATGTATTGCATTCATTATAACGGTAAGAACTAAAATAGGGAAGGATTTAGAAAAGACATGCATGAACTCCTGCGTGAACAAATACCTCTTTTGCTCTGGGAAATTTAATAGGACTGTCTAGTTAGTTTATCAAAGATGAGGTGGTGACTTGATTGGCTTGTAAATATTTGACAAAACGTATCTGTAGAAAATATTTGGTCTAGCAGACCAAATCTAACAAGATGTCTATCAATTAAGCTTTGCACACTAAAGCCTGGATTTTTTGCTTTCCAGGAAACCATTCTGTGCTATAAAAATAACATTTCATTCGGTACAAAAACACTTTATGCAATTCTCTGATTTGTCTTCTAAAAAAGGTCCATAGCTACAGTGTCTCCTTTCAGCCTTAATATCTGTCATACATATGATGATGGACATTCCTTGCACTTCGTATTCTTAATTGCCCGATTGATTGCATTTTTATTTGCTCTTGTTTCCACTGTGATAGAGTCCAGAGGCCCCAGTTCTGGCAGAGTGATCAGGAATTGTTTAGCAAGAGTTTAAAAAGTGCCACTTTAAAGTTAGCTGGAAGCAGAGGATGAAACCCTAAGCAACAGCCTCAGTCCATTTGTGGGCTTTTAGATTATAGTCTTCAGCTTTCAGTGTAAAAAGTATCAGCTGACACTCAAACAGAGAAGAATCACAATGTTCCCCAGCAGGCACATTTTTCCCAGTATAAATGCAGGCTACTGAACAATTTTATTAGCATAGTAAAATAAAAATTCCTCACAGTTATAAACACATGACTTTGCAAAAGCTGTTACTACACATCAGTGTTGCTAGACTGACAACTGGAATGGTAACACCGCAGGATTTTTCAGATGCTATGGAGATACCTTTCTTCCCCCACCTTCTCCAAAGGCTTATGTTAAGGAAACTCTTTACACTACAGTTGGTTTTGTTTGGAAAGGGATTTCTATAGAAGCTCTCTAGCAGTCTCATATATTTTTCATAAAGTCCATTTCCCTGAAATCCAGGGGCAGCATGTAAAGATGCAGTCAGTTACAGAATAAAAATCCCAATTACTATTGCCTGAGAAAATGGTGACTATAATATCCTTTTGCTCATCAATAGAATGTTCTGTTCTCAAAAGGCATTTGTCCCTAGGGTTTCTGAAGCCAGGGCTAATCCATCAGCCACGGAGCACTGTTGATTGAAACTTGTCTTCATTGAAGCCAATGGAATGCACAACGATACAGCAATTCCTATGGTAGACTGACTTCCCTTCCTAACCTAACCCAAACATAGGTTCTGTTGTTTGCTCAAATGTGAGCAACGTATGTCTACTTGCTGAACTCAGGACACTCCTCTTGAGACACTTTGGTTTTCAGCGCTTCCTAAATCTCTTAAGTTCTTCAGTTGTGAACATGAAATGGCAGAATTAATTTCTTAGCCAGATTTCTTAGACATAGTAGATGAAATGGTGGATGACAGAGGATCAGATTCATGCTGAATCCTGAAATTTTTTCTTTGTAGCTTCTCTGCTTTTAACATCTTGTGCCTTCTGGACTAGAAAGACACTAGGATAACTCCTGTAGTGAGGATGAATATTCATCATTTTTGAAACCTGAGTCCACATTTAGATGTTCAGTTCCTTTTTGGAATATAACTTCTGGCAATTCAGGGAAACCTGTTATCATTAGCATCTTGTTTCTTGGAAATAATACTGGGTGATTCTGCTGAATATCTGTTGCATGTGGCAACATCTGCATGTGGGATAGGCTTTTCTAAAAGCAGGACAGTAACAGAATAACAGCTCGAACATGAAGCGGTTTTGATGACATCAGAAAGAGATAGTTTTTCACTTGTTTGTTTGTTTGTTTGGTAGCTTAGGTTTTTTCATCTCTCTGCAAGTAACTATAAAATGAAAATACCATGCCCAGGATCAAGTTTAACTTCTATTTGTTTCATTGCCACTGTAGGGGAACCATAAGAATGAGAGAAGATACTGTGGAGCTTGAGGGAGAGATCTTTCTCATTTGTTTTTGAGGGGTTTTTGCTGTACAGTAGAGTTAATGAGGCCTAAGAAATCGGTGGCTTAATGATGACAGACTGTATATTTATAGTGGAAAATGTTGACTTCCTTTAGAATATGGATTCACAGTTTTCAAAGCTTTGTGAAAGGTCTGGGCTCAAAAGCATGCTGAGAATATAACGCAATTCAGTGGAAGCTACCAAAGTGATGTGGTATTTGATGTCTTTTTCACAAAAAGACTATTCAATATTATTTGTCATTTCACAGTACTAGTATTGCTTTTCAGAAAGAATATTACAGTCACAGTAGTGCCTTTGCTATATGCATCTGGTTTTGCTTGCTTTGGCGAGCTTGTACCATTAACTAACTCCCAAACTGGTTTTCATTTTCAAGAACTGATAGCAACAGTTGAGTTCTGAATTGTTCAGATTTTGCAAGGTGGGCTCTAGAGATTGAAGAATGATGGAGGTGAATTACTTCATACCTCTGTGTTGGCAAAGTGTAACATCTTATGTCAATACAAGTATAGGTCTGTGTCATCCAAAGAAAATACTGAGTTTTATGGATATTTTAGAGAGAGATTTTATGTGTATGTTTTCCTGAGAGAATTCTTTCTGAAATTTCCTATCTCTAGAGTGTGTCATTTTATTCTTGAGGTAGAATCTATTCTTTAGCATATGGTAGCAATATTAATTTATGTTTTGTAATGTGGCCATTAGTAAACAATCCTTTTCATATGCTGTGGTTTCTGTAACAAAGAAGGGAGTGAGCTGCTGTTGATTTTACTGGTTTGATTTTAAATCAGTGTGGTCTGTCTGAAATCATAATTAATTGTGCTTTATATTTTGGGAAAATCAGACCCTTAAAGCACTCCAGGAATTCTTCTGTCCATCTAGGTTCATAAATCTGTTTATAATTATTCCTAATAACTTTCAGTGGCAGTGAAACAGAATCATTTTGAGTTGTAGTCCTTTAAAAATTGTTTCTTTGAAGAAACATGTCTTCTAATTTTTTTTTGTGTAGGTGTCGTTTATCTTGTGTGGGAAAGGTAAGAGGTAATAAAAAATTACAGAGATGCAATCTTTTCATTACAGAAATTAAAAGATAGCATTGCTGATTTTTATAAAGGATAGCCTTTTATAGTAATTGCCAAAACTGGTCTTGGAGAAATGAAAGAGAGGAAGTTATTTTAAATGGAGGTTGTTGAAAACATTTTTGATATGCTCTTTTTGCTAAGTAATTCTAATTCTGTCCTTCCAGTTAACACTCTCTGAACACTCACTAAGGAGGTCTTATCTTCAGAAACCCAGCTGCTCTTCCAGCTCATAACCTAACAGTTTATGGCTTAATAGTTGCTTTTTGCTTTATTCCTTCACTCAGTCCTGCTCCTACAAGAAGCCAATTGAAAGAATGGAGCCTAATTATTCTCTAAATGGAAATGCCTCCTGTAGGCTTAAAACTACTCTTGTTTGCTTTTTCTGTTGTAGCAATAAAGGTGAATCCTCTTTATTTGCTACCCAAATATTTTTCCTTCATCTGTCACATTCTTTCAGGGTTCTTTTTTTTTCTGCCCAGCATTAAGTTAATTTTTAGCATTCTTTTCTGATAAAGCTTTTCAAGCAAACATGGATCTGATAAAATTCATACCTCCTCAGTGCTTATGGATAAAGTAGTTGCAGATTTCCGATGTATGTTTGTACAAAGACCACTGGCTCTTCTTGAGTTTGTTTTGAGGTTACTGTGTTCTTTGGTTTCCATAGCAGAAATGCCTGCTCTGTTTTTAAGGCATTGAATTTTTCGCTTGGATTATCGATGTTTATTTCAAACACTTAATGTGTTTTCCTGTCATGTTTTCCTATCATATTTTCCTCTTTTTTTCTTCTGACCCATTCAGAAAAAATCAGTTGGATGTTATTCATATAAATGAACAAATAAATAAATACAATATTCTGTGGCCACAGGCATTGTAGTTTAGCACAGATTGATTTAAATTACTAAGTTGCAGAACATGTTTTAAAGAATAAATTTATTCATTGTCTCATATTGGTATTTAATTTCCTACCGAAAAGTCAATTCATATTGTTTTGTAAGCAATTAGTATCTTGGTTATCCTCTAAATAAATCCCAAGTATTAAATATTATGTAGCATTATTGTTTGCTAATAAAGTTAATAGACTGTATAAGTTATTAAGCAATTATATAAATTAACATAATGTATTTAGATTTTTAATGTTTGTATCTTCTAATTTTGGAAAATAGGGAGTGAAATCTCTTATTTACTAGATGGTTAGTTTTATAGCCATGATTTATATCAAGCTGGTGTGAAATAGAACAGTAAATTTAATTAAAACATGGAAAACAATATTTAAAATAGATTCTTACTATTTTAAGGTAATTGTTATATAAAGGAAAGTATGTAGAATATACAAAATATATTTTAGAAGGGAAGTATCATTTGTTAATAAGTTGACTTTCTCTAGTCACAATGTAATTTTAAAATTTTTAAGTAGCAGATTTCAGCCTCACATATGTATTTCTTTAATCATAGACTACAGGAAAAAGTTTGTTTTTTTCAAAACTCTGAAAGAACTAGGTTTGGGTTGTTCTGAACTGAGCCAGCCTGAACCAGTGAGGTATTCCTTCTGTACTTGCAGAAGAGATTACAAGGATGGAAAGATATTTATTGTTTCAGTGTGTTTCATTTGCAGTTGCTTCACCCACTAGAACAATCCCTATTGCTTGATTTAACTTTGTTGTCAGAGCTTTAAAGAAACCAATACACTGACAATATTCTTATGTAAAATTGAAGTACTGATAGAAATGAGAGGTAATAGACCCTGTCACAGTTTCGCAGCTTGTTATTAAAAACAAAATTAATGAAAGCACAAAATTAATCTAGAACTATGTTTATTTCTATTCCTGTGCTGTTTCATGACTTCGATATTAATTATTGTGGTGTTGAGCATCATCAGTTAGTGTTGCCAGACCTCTCTAGGATGAACTTTACCACCAAAATAAATAGGACAGACTCTTGGATTATGTCCTAGATCAGAGTAATGAAAATCAGAATTTCCCATTTGAACAAGAAGGTGATAGGAGGTGCAGGATTAAGTTTTTCATGATAGGCCATGTTATATCCGCTCTTAGGAGGACAGTTAAGTATGTAGCAGTTTCCATTCTTTAGGAAATTTAAAATTTGTTCTCCAATCCTAAACTCTGGGGTTTGTGTATTCACACTATTTCTGTTTTTATTTCAGTTCTTTGACACTCAGAGGAAAAGACAAAAGCTGGGTAATTTGAAATGTCAGGTTTTTATTTTGGTGTAGGTGTTCATTGTCTTGGGAATTTACCTATTGCAGTGATTTAGATTACATAAACCAGCTCTTGTTTGTTTTCTGCTGACACTTTGCTTCTACTTTATATTGTCTTTTTTGATAGTAGCTTTGCTCATCATGTGGAAAAAATTGATCTAAACCAGGTGATGCTGTAAACTCAGAATCTGTTTTGTGTTGCAGCTTCTTTGTATATTTTGACAAATCCTTCATGTGTAAGGGAAAAAGGTGACAAATATCAGTTAAAAATCTTGTGACAAAATAGGATTAGTTTTATCTGCTAATGAAATTTTTTAAGCTAATGTGAAAATCATCTTGGCGTAATGCCAATGCCATAAAGCAGTGTGTATTCTCTGTGAGGCAAGTATTAATTATTTATAATTTCAGTTTGAAAACTAATGTTTTATATCACATGCATCTTATGGTGGCTGTTAATTACTGATAACTGAATTGTGTCTATCTGTTTTTCCTTACAAACACAAAGAAAAATTCATTACAATATTTCTCCTATAAAACATTGCTAAAGGCAAGGGAGTTAAGAGTGCTGCTTCAGGTATCTGCTTGTCCCACTGAAGGATGGGAGGAGAAAACCTTAGGCAAAGAGAAACATTGGGCTAAAATAGTTTCTGGCTCATGTCTGCAGCTGCTTTGAGTGTCACTGAACTGTTCTGGTAGATGTGTGAAGTGCAGCAATCCTTAGAAAACCATGTACAGCTGCATAGATTACAAAGAAGGTATGTCAACATGCAAACCTGCATTGTGCAGTGCTGGAAGACAGAGACTTGAATTGAGTCAGCAGAGGAGAAAGGAAAAAAAGCTGCTTAATTTCTGGATCCATGCTAATGCTAGTTTAGCTGGGCTGTTGTAGGACACTGGTGAGAGTAATAGTAATGCAAGGCATTAAGAGGAGAAAGGTTTTTACAGCCCTTTTAGTCAAGCTTGCTGACTACGAAGACTAATAGGATCCTCCAGCTATTTTCACAGCTTTCATATCTATTTAATAAAGCTGGGGTTTTAAAACAATTAATCATATTTCCTTTTATTTTTTAACCAGGAGCCTTTTTTGTCTCGCATAATCCAATGTATTCAAGAGGCTGTTTAATACAAGTACTGTAGTGTGTGTTCATTAAAACATATATTATTTAGAAGGCTGACAAGTAGCAGTGTGTATTACCTGAGAGACCAGAATTCCCCTCTGCAGAATATTATTCCAGTCTACCTGTTAAACAGGAAAGTGTGTGTTCTTAGCTTTACCAAGAAGTACTTATAAAATAGATGAGTGTGACTCCTGAAAAGCCATTACAATCTCACATGATGTTACATATTTATAAATAATTCTAGAAGACAGGGTCATCAGTATCTCTTGTATAAATACATACTTAGACACGTAATAATCCATTAAAAATGTCTTAGTGAGGGAGATAATTTTTGTTTAATGTGTGAAAACCGTAGTTAAACTATTTCAGTTACTTTTCAGGATGTGAAAATATGCAGGTCTCCAGAATTGCGTAGAAAGGGTGTGATGAGGTACGAATATTTGTGAAGCAATGCGTTTATTTAGAATGTGGCCAGATTTGCAGCTCTGGACCTCAAGATTAGTTGAATTTCTTACAGCGACGTTTCTGTCTTCCAGGCACCTTTCTGTCCTCAGGACTTTCCGAGATACAGGAAAGATAACCCCTAGAACAGTATTCTGATTTTTTTTTTCTTTCTCTTTTTATAAAGTTTGCCCAAAGCAGACATCTGAAGAAATGTCTTCCAATCGTGATTCGAGCCTTACTAATGCACCAGTGCAAAGCAAGCTAGTATCTTCCTTCCAGCAGCACACAAAGAAAGCACTTAAGCAGGTAAGCTTGTATTGACTGATAGTCAATTGGCTTCCCTTTAGCATGTGTGTCAGTCTTAGACAAATAACGTCTCAGCAGAATTTCAAGGCATTTCTGAGGATTTTTAGTACTTTGTTTAGTGGTGTTTGTTTGTTCTTGTTTTTTTTTTCCAGTGGTGCAGTCCTGCTGTCTATTGCGAATTTAATGTTTTTTAAGTGCTTTTCACATAAGCAGAATTGATTACGTTATCACACCCCTGCTTTTCCTATATAAGTGTCTGTGTGGGAATTTTTTTATGTGAGGCTTAAAAAAACATTTTGAAAGAAGTTCTGGAGATAGGTAAGAATCTGGGTATACTTGCTGTTCAGTTTTTCTTTATGGTCTGTTAAGTAATTTTTGTTTCATATTGTATATGTCACTACAGTGTATAAAAGTGGGGTAGATTTGGAGTTTTTGTAATAATTTATGATTTGGATGATTTAGGTTGCAACAAGTAGTAAAGCCTGGCAAAAGTAGCTGATTATTGGAAGTCAGATGTTAACGAAAAGCATAACCATGTGAAAATTATTTTCCAAACAGTGACAAACATGTTCACTTTACAGCTGGGCAAATAGAAAAGCTAAAGTATTAAAATTAAGAGGAGAAAATGATTTTTTTTTTAATTCTGAATATGTAGAAATTGGTTTAGTCTTGTAAAGACAGTAAAAAATTAAATACAACTTTTGTAAAGTTTTAGCATAATGAGATTATGTTGTTTTATTGTTTTCTCATAACTGCTCTCTTAGTTACAGTTAATGGAGGTCTAGAATTTCATGGGGTAGTTTGTTGCTGGGTTGTTGATTTTGGCGTAAGTTAAACAAAACCTGTCCACATATCTTCGAAACACTTCAGTGTTTGTGCTTAGCTTTTCATGCAATTTCAGTTTAAATCCACTAAAATTGATAGACCTTTGTCATTCACATAAGGTGATCTTGTACTTAACAGCTTTGAGGGCTGGAAAAGATTGTTGGATTGGGGTCTCACATCTGTTTGGTCAGGAAAATTAAGCAGTGGGCACATAACAGCCTACTATCTGTGTGGATAATTGTGAAAAAGACACTCTTTTTGGAAACCCTTCTGTACAGATCTTTTGCAATATATGAACTTTCTTAGGGCTGGAGGGAGCAGGGAGAGGGAAAGGAGGGGAAAAAAAGAGCAAAGCCACAAATGCTTGAAATTTTATAACTGTTTAAGCTCTACCCTTTGTCATTTAGCAGATGTACAGCATCGAGAATAATTTTTCAAAGGGCAAACCTATCAGAATAGCTTAATTAATATAAAAAGTCAGAGCATTGATGAAAAGCTTTGAAAACATCCCCTAAGGCAGCAGGGTTAGAGCAACATCAGAAAGTTAAGTAATCAATAAAAATAAATTAGTTTTAATTAAGTTAATGGTAATTAGATCCTGTACTTTGGAGTATGAGAGTATCATTACAGCTATCAGTGAAATGTTTTCTCTATGCACAGTGTTACACAAGTGGACATTTGTATTGTGGAATAGCAGTGGATTTTTGCTTTGTTTTCCCTAGTTTCTGGTGTTGGCTACTGCCATATACACGCAGTAGATTTGACTTAATTTGATATTGTAGCAGCAGTGGATAAATCTTAACAGCAATTTTATTCATAAAATTGCTGTTGGAAATTTATTCTTTCACTTTCAAATCTTTCTATTGCTTTTATGGGTACAGAATACCTAAAATTTGTACAAAGAAGAACCTGTAGTACCTTTGAATATGCATGAAACTTTTAGATGACTTTATGAAACACTCCTCCAACTCGTACTAACTTACTGGTAACAAAAGATGAGCCATCATCATGCTCTTGGAAAGTGCTTAATCTATATAGACATATATATACTTTATGCATATTGTAATGGGGTCTAGCTATTGCTTTTTTATTGCTAAGCAGTCCAGAGAATTGAAAACCTGCAAGACAGTCTTTCTAACAGTTTCTTACTCAATTTCTTTAAAAACAGTGTGTTTTTCACATTAACTTGACCTTGTATTTTTGTTTTGCCATCCATTAAAATTAAAGTGAGAGGCAAGTTGGTAAGGTAAAGGACTGCTTAAAGATCTGAGCTAGAATTAGAAGATTTTCTTCACTTTTTATCTACTTATTAAACTTTCTAGTCATATTTAATTCTCTTTCAAGTATTATATGCTGGATGTACGTATGATTTGATTTGTAATGGATTCTAGAGGCCCGTTCCTGGGTTTAGATTGCAAACAGCAATCTCACATTTCCTTGTAACAGCCTGCATTTTAGGATGCTCTCATGAATCAAATTAGTCACAACACTGCATCTCTTGAGGTATACTAGTAGCTTAGAGGAAAGGGCATTTTCTGAGCCCTGGCTCTTGGTCCTGATTTCTCTCAGGTAACAGTGGATCTGGGGTATTTTGCTGGGGCTAAGAAGGTTCACATTTGGAGTAGGCTCTCAAAAGATCTATGGCACAAGTCAGACCTTATGTCCTCACCTTTCAAAGGCTGGGCTGCCATTTTGGTCTGGAAACTTTCTGGGTTCACTGCCTTCCATAGTGTCCTTATTGGGAGAAAGGTATTGAGTGTTTTACCACTGAGTGTGTTTCATGCTTCTTTTTCATTTTTGAGGGAGTTTCAGTTTTGCTCTTGTATGGTATCTGAGTGTAATGTCCAACAAAATAGTTCCCATTCATGAGGGTTTAGACAAAAGAGTCTGTGGTGTAGAGCTGCCTTTTATGCTTGGCTTTCTGATGGCAGATTTTACAGATTTCTGTTTCCCTTTTGCTTTTGTAAGTGTGTGGGTATGTGTACCCAGCTGTTGGTGATGTAGTACCTTTGACACGAAGGTTAATAGCATGCTGTCACATGCTGAGTCCTTATCAGTACTGATCAGTTCCATGCTGATTTACCTCATTTTCACACTCAAGAGTTTTGGCATGCAAACCCATGTAAGGACCTCTCTTCCTTGGAAAGTACTGAACTACATCTGCATCTGCTAGCAGTGGTACATGGTCACACTACTGTGTGAATTATTCTTTCTCTGGACAAGGCTAACTCAAGTATGAACATCAATTCATGGCATAGTACCTACCATGCTCCTCTCTGGTCCAGTTTCTGTTCCTTTGACTTGAGTTGATGCTTTTTTTGGAAGTCTTCGCTATATACAGATTTGTTTGTATCTATCAAGAGGTTTTTGGAACATTTCTCAGAAGAACGATCACACCTGCAAACTGGCCTCATGTAGGTAACACTGAGCATGTGTGAATATCCAGGACATTGAGGTGGTATTAGTGTCTGTTGGACTCTGATAGCCAAATACGAGAGCATCTTGTCAATCAGTGTACCAGTTGTTTCCTGGGGCAGTACCAAGAGAGGATAAAGAACTTGAAGATGCACTATAACGATGTCTGGGATAATAGTAGACCTCCCAGACATGGAAGAAAATCCTGCCTCACTTATGGCACTTTGGAATCAGCAACAAGAAGGGTACCCATAAATTTTCTGTTGGGAGAAGAGAGGATACTCCATTCAGACTCAGGATCTGAATACAGACCAGGACATGTCTGAGACTGTGCTGGGCATCCAGATCTCTTTGTAGAGACAGAAACTCCAGAGACAGCAGCCAAGTGGGTTTGGGATGAGAGAAGCTCAGGAAATAAGGGAGTCTACACAAGGTATGTTATTGCCATGGTTTGTTTTGTTTTTTTTAACTTTGGGCTTTGTCTGCATGCTTGGTGGCTGGGTTCATATATGTGCCACTATTTTATTCATAAAGTGGGTAGATGCAGTTTTTTATGGAGAAGGATGGCACCCATGCATATGGTTTGGTCTTACAGTAGAAGCGGAAACTCCACACCCCTTTTTTCCAGTGGATGCTGTCAGGCCCCAAGCAGTAAGAGAGCTGTGGGGAATTATGGTTTGGCTCATGAGTTGCTTCTAAATTATAGGACATTAGACCTATACAGCTCCAAAGAACATTTCAGTCTGACTTTTCTAGCAGTACTGTATTTATTATTAGAAACCAACCCACAACCTGAAACAACAAGACTAAATTTCAGAGCAGAATAGTGAACAGTGTAAGTCAGCCCCGATTTACCCAAATTCACAGGACAAGTTTATCAAGATTTCTTTGGTTTGTTTTTTTTTTTTTTTCTTTTGTTTTGTTTTGGTTTTGTTTTTTTAAGGACACAGGTGTCCAAGTGCCTAGGTTGGCACTGAAGGTAAAATCCTGATCTCCCTTGATGCTGGTGTGGATTTGCTTTCCTGTCTTCAGCTCAGGCACACTGCTTATCTTGCTTTGGGAGAAGAACAAGAGCAAACTCACCAGCGTTGCTCCCTCCACACTCATTCTCTTAAGACTTCTTTTCTTGACTGCAGCCAGATGTGCGTTATCTTGAAGCATTTTGCTGTCCATAGGAGGTCCAATGAGTCTGTCTGTGGTGTCTATACTTTGACTCATTTGAGCAACTACTCACATGTTCTTATACAAGCCTGATATATTTGCCCGTCCTCCTCGCCCTTCCTCGCCCCCAGAGAACCAAAGGTGACAGAGAAGATTGTTATGATTATGTCCTTATCACTTAGAATTTGAGCACAGGGTGTCTTCCTGAAAGACTCTGACAATCCGCTGTGAACTGAGAGGTATTTTTCTCTACTGAATTCCTTGGTGTGGAGAGTTTGCTGCAGTTTCTCAGTATCTCTGCTAACCATTTTCCTGTGTTTCATTTCAGATGCTACAAGTTTACCAAGGCCACAGTTGGAGAATTCTGGCTCCCTAGCTGAAGCATTTGTTCAGATGTCTGGCAACATAAGTGATGATTCTTGACAAATTTTCCTGTCAACAAATGGAAAGCAAGGAAAACATGTTGCATTTTGACTTCTAGAGAGACATGGGAAGGGACAGTGGAATTGACAGAATGCATTCAGGAAAATGGAAGTTCGAAGATGATAATCTAAACTGATTTTCTGATTGCCAAGACAAGTCTAGGGAAGAGGACAGAGAAACTATGGCAGGGAGACTGCATAATGGGGAAAAGAAGCTGGAAGAGCAAGAGTTCCAGCAGGAGCTCTTCAGGGAGTACATGCATTGCCCGAAGGCAGGCTGCACGGTATGTCCTCTAAAGGTCCCTATGCATGGGCAGCATGTACCGCTGCTCAACACAGTGCTTTGGTAAGACACAAGGCAGTGTTTATGAGACTTTCTTCTGGGTCATCCCTGTGGTCCTTGGCCCTTATCTGTGATGGAAAAAAAAGGGATAGGAATCCACACAGTCCATGTATTTTTTTCGTACCACTTTTTACCAACTAGCTCACAGTTGCTGGGGCATTCTGCTTGTTTGGTTTTCACCTGGGGTTCTTGGCATAGCATGGTTTTTGCAGTGATTCTGCATGTTTTCTGTTTTAATAAATGTATTTTCCTGAATTTCTTACTCTGAGAAATAATCAAAAAGAATTTTAAAGCTACATTAGAACAGTACTGTGTTGAAATATAGTTGCCTCTCTCTAGTGTCCCTCACTTAAAATATGTCATCGCATGAAATTACCTTTGGTTAAATCTACCACTGCTATGTGGTGGAATCTCCTTCCCAAATATAGGTCAAAAGTGCTCTTTGTTCTTTTCTGTAGGTGTGGTTGCATCTACAGACTTGTCCCAAGTCTCAGACATTCAAGCTGATGATAATGGCCTAGTTCTGAGCACTGCACTTGCCTGATAATGTTTTTCTTTAAGTAATCTGGGGAACTCTTTAAGGTGAATTGGTCATTGCTATTCTATTAATGACAAATATCATCATGGAGATGAGAGCCCCAGTCAAGCTTTTCCAGTGATGTTACGTGATTTTTCCATATAGTGGCAGTGGATATCTGAGTATCTTCTTCTGGGCCAAATGAAAATAACAGCTTTTGATTTGAATAGTTTATAACAGGAAATTATACCCAGGTGAAAATGAATCATGTCTTGATTTTGAAGTGCATCCTAGAAATGGTTGGCTTTTTCGGGGAAAGACAGGAGTTGGAACAGCTCTAGGAAGCCTCCTACAAAATGCTGACAAGCAGCTATCTACAAATGCTGTTCCAGGAGCTGTTGGGTAGGTCTTCAGAAGGCTGTGAGCTCAGGGTGTGTGGGCATGTGGTAGAACCCAGGCTGAAACAGGATGTCTGGCAGAAAGGCATTACACTCTAACTGCTTACGTTGGTGCAGTTTAAGTTCTTGGAGAGGTAATATGACAAGATTTTTTAACTGGAGAATGGCAGTCCAGCCCTGAAGCCCCCACTGTGTGCTTTGGACTCTGTGCAGAGTATGTTTGCAAATTTGACCTAATGCAAAATGTTGATTACTGTTTTAAAGGGTTTGTATTCTTTATTTGTGATCTTTATTTTGTTGCTACCTTTATTTTTGTTGGTTTTTAAACTGCTTTCTACAAACTGTTCCCTTACCTTTATGTGTTTTGTTGTTCCAAGAAACAGATTTCCTTTTAAAGCACTTTTCAGATTATAGGTATTACTAGTTTAATACTACAAAACACAATACAAAAATAAAATAAAATAAGCACAAACAAAAAGAAACCAACAAACACTCTTTGGAAAGAAGTGTCACTGAGTCAATGCATATGCAGTTGTCATTCCCATTCACATGCAAGGCAGAACAGACGTTGAACACATCGCAATTTTTTTGTCCTTCTTTTGTTTCTGTGTTTGGGAAAGCAATAAAAATGTTTATTTTGCAGTCTGTCATGATCTGCAGCAACTTTAGCTGTGAATGCATTGTTGTAATGCTATAGGAGATAGTGCTAGCTTGCAGGTGTACAGACACCTTACATGAATACACACATCTCTGTCTCTGCACCACAGATGTCCAAGCACTTTAGTTCAGTGTTGGTCAATGTACAGATAAATGTCCAATTATTAATGTATACTGTAGTTGTACCGAAAGACCCAAACCGCTACGGGGACCTAAAGAACAAATAAGCAGCAAGAAATTATTTTTGTTCCAAATACAGATATGTGTCACAAGGGTAGAAGATGGCACGGAACAAGAATGTATGTGGAGGTATTAGCAGAGTTTGGAAATAAACCCTAGGTCTCCAAAATTCCAGCCTGGTGTTCTACCACTACTCTTCATCTCCAAATGAGAGGTTGTGTTCACTTGGCACCATTACTGTTATGTTTGGTGTACAAGTCTGATTGGAAGTAAATTAATTTGCTCTATGCTTTGGAATTGGCACTTCGTGCTTTGTAACTGTTTCCATAATACATCTTTGTTACTGTTTTAATCTTATGTTTGCATGCCTTTAATGTATGTTTAATATAAGAAGTAGTGGCATCCTGAAAATAATAATGTGTTTATTCTTAATGATTTGTGGTGCTTTCTGTTTTATTTTAACTGCTCTGTGTATTCATGAAAAAGGTTGCCACTGAGAAATTTTAATTTAATAGAGACATGGGAATTAAAGGCTGTCTTAATTTTACTAACAAAATGAGGGTGAGAGAGAGGACAAAGACTGTATTTTACAGTGATGTTGAGTGAGTCAGTGATAAACTATAAATCTGTTTCATCTTTGCCAATTTGGGAGCCATGACCATGATGTAGAGTTGTTATTTATTTTGTGCAATATTTTCTCAGTGTATCATAGCTTGTGTTTTTCACATGGCAGAACGGAAGAATTCCATTGCTTTACATTTCTGATCCATAATGTGTGAAATTTCAAAGGTTATTTTCATGATAGGAGTTTCAGAATGTAGAGTTGACATTTATGGAACAAATAGAAATCTGGGATGATGTTGCTTAATGCAACCAAGTGTTACATATCTTTGTTGTTAATAACTTAATTTTTAACATTCTCAGCATGTCATGCATTTAAGCTCAAATGAAAATAGTTTTCTGCATTAATGATTTATCTCTATGCTGCATGTTTTCATTCTGAGTTGAAAAGATGTGGGAAAGAAAAATAATAAAAGCATATCCCAAGTAGCAGTAAAACCAGAACATAGAGCTTGACATTTTGCTTTTGGTGCTCTTTTGGGGATGTATTTTTCCCCTCTCTCCAGTTACCTTTTTGTTGATATTATTTCCTTTGATTCCTACTTCAAAGACAATTTTATTAGTTTTTAGTAAAGAGAGTCAACTCTTTTGTCACATTGGTGAAGAAGTCTTTCCTGTGTTAAGACTGACTAAATATGAAACGATTATTCCGAAGAACAGATAATGGCATTCATGAAACATCCAACACACTGCTCTCCTCCAGCAGGGGCATAAACTCCCCAAAAAAGAGGAGGAGTCTTGCTCTTGTCACCTACTTATGAAAAGCTGCTCGGAATTAGAAGATTTCTGTTGATTGTGTGGTGTTTTCTTTTGCCATCTATCTTCAGAGTTTGTGTGTGTGTTCAATACTCATTTTTTTTATGTTATTTTGAGTTCTTTGGATGAAAATGGATTGATAGGTTACTTAAAGATTTTGGCAAGAAAAAAAAATTCATTAAACAAATTAATTATGCCAAACTCTTTATAATGACCGTAGCAGTGTTATTCAACAGATGGTCACTGGTTCATTTTTATGAATGAGAATATTGGGAATTCTCCATACTCATTAAGTGTGAGAGATTCACATATGTCCTGTGCAAACCTGCTTGTGAAAGGCTGGATGTAAGTACTATATTTTGGTGGTGATTTTACGAGAGCTTTTAATGTTTAGCTTGTGTCCCATGTGAACTTTAATTTTCTTTCTTTGTTTATTTATGCGCTGTACAGATAGGATGGTAATAACGTTTTACAGAATATTTCAACAGTGATCAGTTCTAGGAATTTACAACTTGCAGCTTTTTTAACTGAAGCATTTAGTGCAAAGTGATTGAATACATTTGAAATGTAAACATAGCGTCTTGTTAAAGAAAAATATACATTATGTAAGCCATTATATGTGCTATATGTGTTTCTCTCTTGCTTTCCATAGTAAAAATGACATCTTACCATTTGGTAAAATCATCGGCTCTTTCTTGCAGATCTGTAGGAAGCCCAGCTAGCAGGTTATATATCTCTAAATATGGATGAGATGCAAAAGGCTGTGTTGGTAAAAGATGCCAATATAGTTCGTGTTAGTTACTGTTTCTGTATCTGCAGTAAGATCTGGAACCATTTTTCTTTGGAATGTGTTACAAAATTCCTAATTTTCTTCAGTTACAAATTTGACTCTGTGTTTTACAATTTACAAAATTTACAATTTACTTTGTGTTTATTCCCTTAACTATAAGAGCCAAACCTAGAGACTTATTTGGTCATAATGGCTAGGAAAATGGTAAATTAACTTGATGCACTAAGAGCTCAATATAGCAAAACCTTTGGTGTATGTTTCACTATGAGTAATCCCATTGACTTCCCAGGTGTGTAGAATTAATCTTTGGATACGAGATTCTTGTCTTATCCTACAGTAGTCTTGTTTCCTAAAATTAATATCGCTCAGGCCAAGCGCAGGGAAGTTATACTTTCATCCTTAGCAGAGGCTGCTCGGAGTGCCCTTGATTTATACTTAACTCGTTCTGATGTTTGGCTTTACTGGTACCTAGGTGTCAGTTGGCAATTTTTACCCCTGCTGGGCTGGTTCTAGTGTTATCTTGCAAAGACTTGTCTATCCAAAATTTCAGATCTTGGAGCTTTAAGTTCAAAGGAGAATTTAACACTAAATCATTGTGATTAGCTGGGAATACTAAATCCCAGTAAACAGGATGACTGAGCAAAATCTCAGCTGTCTGTTTACCCTGCAAATCAAATGTTAGATTATTTACTTGATACTTTTGTATCCTCCTCCCCTGTCTCATATTTTTCTTAGACAAAAAAGAATTTGGCAGTGTTCAAGGCCAGGTTGGACATAGCCTTGGGTGGCATGGTTTAGTGAGAGGTGTCCCTACCCATGGCAGGGGAGTTGTAACTAGATGATCTTAAGGTCTTTTCCAACCCTAACTATTTTATGATTCTATGATAGATTTAGAATGCATATTAAGAAGAAATTCTTCACTGTGGGGGTAGTGAGGCACTGGCACAGGTTACCCAGAGGAATTGTGGGTGCCCCATCCCTGAAGGGTTCAAGGCGAGGTTAGACAGGGCTTTGAAGAGCCTGGTCTAGTGGAAGGTGTCCCTGCCTGTGGCAGGACAGTTGGAACTACATGATATCTAAGGTCCCTTCCTATTGAAACCATTCTGATTCTATGATAGAAAGGCATAGGGAAGATAATTAATTTCTTCTCTGGGCACAGTATAATTCATTGGCACTTTGTGTTGAAACTTTGGCTTAGGTTTTGATTTTCAAATGGTTCTGTTTGGTTTTGGGTTGTTTTGTGTTTTTTTTTTTTCATTCAACCTGGCTTTCAGGTGTCCATGTGTGTAGCTTTACTGTCAGTTTGAGTTATTCCATGCAGATTTCCAAACTTAACTATGTGTCCTGTATAGTGATCAGTTCCTTCCATTGTGAAACTGGTGGAGATGGGGGAGGGACTATCAGTGAAACAATGGATGTTAGAGGAAAGGAAACCCTGAAAAGCAAATGTGTGTCAAAGGGAAATGGTGTATGTAAGATTTGTGCTTGATACTCACATGTTTCGCTGCTTACCTGAAGCTCAGAAGTGGACTATGCCTAAAAGTAAATAGTTCTGGTAGCAACACTTGTGTGCTCCCAGCTGTGTTCCCTACTGCTTGTGGTTCTGAGTGTCCGGGCAGTGCTGGGATGAACTGTGCTGTCTGGCAGTAACTCTCTGTGAGCATGGGGTGGCCTGTGCTTCTTGAAGTGCCAGATTAGTTGCAAAAATGTATACTTAAGGTCCACAAGTGGCCTTCCTTGAAGGTCCTGAAAGAAGGTAAGTGGTGTGCCTGACAAAGACTGGGTATGGCTGCTCTCACTCTGACACACTGATGTGTCACCTAAGGTGTACGAATGCTTCCTACCTATCACTGATGAAGGGTACACTGATGCTTACTTTCTGTCATTCATGGGAGTTGTGTCTAAAGCATTGAAAATCAACTCTGAGGCTTTACAAAGAATCTACCTTTGTCACAGTGGCTGTATAAATCATTAAAATGGTATTTCCTTATGCTGGCGACAAGGCTATGGTCCTCCAAGAGGAGGCTGGAGAAAAACATGGAGTATCATTTGGGCTCTTACTCCTTTGTCTAGGGTATGACACTGAGGATGGATATTTCTTCTCTTTGCTCTTCAGGCAAATGAGGCTGTGGGGCACAAGAATACAAAGTTTGGGTTGTGGTTATATTGGTATGCTGTTGGCACAGAAGTTAACTGTCTTTTCAGTTAACTTTTAGTGGACTATTTGTTACTGTCTCAGTTGTGTTACTATATAAATAAGGATCACTTGGTTAGCTTGGCAGAGCTGTGCACTGAGGGTCATTTTTGGAATTTTGGGGAATTTTTGAGAAATTTTTTGTATTTTCTGTCCACAAGTCTGGCTGTGCTTGCTCAATACCAGTAGAAATTTTCTGCTTCACGAATGTATGAAATACAGGCAGTTCTTTGTGGCTTTCTGCTTGTTTCCTTGGTTCAGTGCAGATTTGACCAGCTTCCTCTCTTTGCTTGATTTCAAGTGTTCTAATTTGCTTTTTATTGCAGCGTGCTTATATGTCTTTTAAGAAGTATACTATAAAAAAGGTTAATTGATGAAATAGCTTTTATGTAGCTTGGTATATTTTATGTTGTGTAGTGTGTTATTTAGAGCAATAGAGTGATATCGATTTTATTTTCAGAGAGGTTTTTTTATTATTTAGCTATGTGAATATTTTGGCAAGATATTACAGATTAATTGAAGTTACAGACTTAAACCTTACAAGGCATCAGTCATTCGTGTTCATAAACCTACAGGGATAATTCATATAAAATATGTCCCTTGTTGCTATAGTATTACTTTAATAAATCCCTCCCTAGATCATAACACAAATCACAGTTATAAAAAGAGTGTGCACACTAATATTGGAGAAAAACAGACAGAAGGATAGGAGAGATCTGTATTAAGCCCAGCCCATTCTGATTAATTCCAGAATTGTAATGCTTGCAGATCTATTAATTCACAGGTATTCATATCTGTATGTTTTAAAATCTTTGGAGTCAGATAACATTTTTCATATAAAACAGCTTGACAGGTATTTGCTATTTCTAATCTTTAAATATTTGGCATTACATTATCAACCCTGTATTTGATCCATTTATGAAACACAAAGCACTTCCATTTGTAGAGATTTATTCTTGTATCATTTTTCCCCAGATTTGCCAGAACACCATCATGTTCGTGTTCTGAAGGTTAATGCCCAAAGTCAAGCAGACAGAAGCCAAGTGCTGCAAGGTTTCCAAGATTAGGACTGATTCCCTTCACGAAAATAAATGATTCCTGCCATGTTCAGTGATTTTGTGCAGCACTACTCACGGCTGAGTGAGTGCATCAATACTGTAGTCCTTACATGCTGTACATACTGATGACACTCTGTGTTAACTTGATTGACTGAGCAGTATACTGAGAGGATGCACCTGCGAGAGATGTGCAGACATATATATTTTTATTCAGGTTTTGAAACATTTATTTTACATTTTCTTTACTTAGAAGTCTTAGTTTCACATTCCATGGGTTTTCATGTTGTACTGCTAAGGTAGAGCAAATAGTTATGTGCTTCTTTATTGTCCACATGATTGGAAAATGATCTGAGGTGCATCTTCTTTCTCTTTATTAAAAAAACCCCTGATTTTATATTTAAAAGGAAAATGACATAAAGGGGACAAGTATGAATTCCGGCACGTCAGTAGCTATGTAAATTGTGCTTATTGTAAGAGATTCAGTTTAGTGGTAGAGAAATGTCTCGTGTTATTCACTTATAAGCCTTATTTTTTGTTACATTTTTACATTTTGCTATCGTTTTTGTAGGCTTTAAGACAACAGCAGAAAAGAAGAAATGGAGTCTCAATGATGGTAAACAAGACTGTTCCTCGTGTTGTTTTGACACCATTAAAGGTGTCTGATGAGCAGTCGGATTCTCCTTCAGGTAAATAGCTAAAGGACCTTTTGCAAGATCAGCTGGAGGTATAGAGCCTTCCTCTGAATCAGCTGTGTAGCACACAGAATTTGGATCTGCTGAAATAATGTTTCCACTTGGTGGCTTTGTTTAACGTCTGTATTTCCTCATCAAATCTGGTGTCTGAAGGATAGAGATTTTGCTTTAATATAGAATGGAAGGCATGCAATAAAATGACAATTGATAATAGCAGCTTTAAAGGAATACAAAGTAACATTTTGTTTGGCACTGGAACTGATGGAGGACCACATGCTGGTATTCAGTGTCTCGAAAAGGGGAGGTGGGGAAAAAAGACAAGCTTCTCTGTGAATATGAATTTGTGTCTCAATTCTGCATTGCGATACTCAGATCCTTTTGTTAGCTTTTCTTCTTCTGGTACCGTCCTCATCCCTGCAGCATAACCTTGACCTTTAGTTCTGGTGGTTAAGTTGCTTCATTTTAAGAGATTTCTATGGCTATGTTTAACACAAATTGACAATTTTATTTCCAGGTATATCTATATACGCAGGTATATTCTTCTATAAATGTGTCTTCACAAAGAAATTATCTTTTTTCACCTTTATATTATTTTACTGCCCCATAAATTGTGGTTAAAATATTTTTAAAGATATCTCTTGGGCATTATAGGAAAATTTTATTTTTATTAGATCAATGAACATTTTTATTGACTGCAGTGTTCAGTAAACTTTAGTTTTCAGCACGTAATTGATTTATTGAGCTTTTACTTCCATTTCCTCTGATGATGAGGAATCATATTGTAACCAGAAAAAGATGTATTGCCTTTCAGCAAATAGATGTCAATTTTTTTTAAATCCTGTTTTCGTAGGGGGTGCTGGGGGGATTGTTGGTGCAAGTGCATCAGTGTCACATTTGGTGGTTTTTATTTTTTCCTAAGGATCTGAATCTAAAAATGGTGAAGCAGATGGTTCTGATAAAGAGATGAAACATGGGCAAAAGTCTCCAACTGGAAAACAAACAAGCCAGCACTTAAAGAGGTTAAAAAAATCTGGTTTAGGTGAGTAGGAGTAAAATAATTACCTTACTTGTTATTGTAATACTGATATTTTTCTAAACACTGTGTTCTCCCTGAAAGTTTTATTTTTCTTATCTATCTGTCCAGCTGACCCTTTCTCAAGAAAGCATCTTTCTTTCTGGCTACCTAGAAGATCCATGTGCAATTTTTCTCCCCCCAGAATACTTTTCTGTGGTTGCTTTTTAAAGGTTGACAGACCTAAGCAACTGCAGGCAGAGAGGTCATTTAGCAATTAGCTTCTGATTGCTGCAATATGATTTTCTGGGGGATGGGGGCACATACAGCAAATACTCTTTCTTCCTGTTAAATTTGCTTGCGGTCTTAGTATGATACGTATTTATTCCCAAAGTCAATAGCATATTTGCTCACATACCTGCCCTATTAGAAGATTACCTTCTTTTCTTCATTTCTGTTATTCCATGACATATAGAGATTTGGCATATAATTTTTGGTTTATTCTCTTCCTTTGTTTCTTCGGTTGGATCTTTAATTATTTTGAAGCTACATCTCTTGAAGTGGTAGATAGAGTTTCTGGTTTTATTTTCTGTGTTTTTTAGCAAGATTCATGGATGATGATCTGTAATTAATGAAGAATTTTCTCTAAAGTGATGCTAAGAGTAAATTCTCAGTAGCTTCATGCGATAGGCAGATTTTCCCGCTCTGCATGAAATGTAATTGGAAATGTTCCCTAAGGAGAAGAAAATGTAGTGTTCACTAAGACTCTTGTCTCGGTTAAAGTAAAGTAGAATAATTACATAACTGTTTCTTTATCTTTACAAAGGACTGCTTGCATTCAGCAGACTACTGAATCATTTACAGGAGCATTTTGCAACGTGGCCATATTGGAAAAGTTAGCAAACAAGCTTTTTATAGTGGCTGGATCATCCAGCCATCTGTCTTCATGGTGATAAGATTGTTCTTCTTTATTAATGATCAGGCCTAGTTCTATTTTTATGTGTAACTATCCTGTAAAATACCTTGAAAGTATTTTACTTCCTAAATGTCATAGCTTGGTTGTTAAATATGCTATTGGCAGTTCCTGGTGAACTGTATCCTGCAATCATTATTGGATCACAGCCTTCCATGCAAGTGCACTTTGGTTTCCTATATGATCTCTCTGCAGATTATTGATCAGTCTTAGATGGATAGCTAGTCCTTCATATTCATCCAATGGCATTATTCAAACCCAAAAATACTCCTTCAGTGTTACAACTTTTGCTATGCAAAGATGTGTTCAATTTCAGATGATTTCCTGTAACTTTGCTCTATATTCAAGGCTATAAAATATATGTAATTTGATGTATACATTCCTCCCCATCCTCAGATATTTCATGAATTTTTGGCTGATGGTACCAAATGGAGAGTGAATTCATTAATTTTTTTGTGGACTTCAAAATAAATCCTCTGGCTTTTTGGGACACCGTGCTTGGAATGTGGGGGACTGTGTATAAATTTTAATGGTTTCTGTTCTCATACCTACTGAAGTGTTTCTCTTATGACATATTTCTTGGGATACTAGTACAACAGTTGTTGAGCATTTTTGAGAATAGGTTCAGTGTCCTATATAATGCACAATTCAGTTCCAGACACTGATTGTCTGAAACTCCGCTGATCTGCCCGACATTCACTGTATGTTGTGATTGGTAGACTTTCTGAGCTCCCATTAAATATGATGACTTTTTCCCCCTTCTAGTTAACGGATTCTGCCAACTCTGTGATTTCTGTCCTTTTCCTATTTTGCTTTTTATACTTCAGTGTAGAACCATAGTGCTTCCAACCTTTTCATAGTTAATTCTCTGTGCTGGAGACTAATCTCTTCCTTTCCACAGCTGTAAGCTTGAGTTTCTCTCTCATCTTCGAGGTTCTATTTCTGATCTGGACAGTGATCGCCCCCCAAACTCTGGTTTGCAGCTCTATAAGGATTCAAAATGTCTTTGTGGAAAATTATGTAAAAACCATTGTCATATGTTTTGTCATAAACTTCTCCCAGAGTTATTAGCTTTGAAGTAGTGGCATATTCTTGTATTCCACAGAAATACTGCTTTCCATGCTGCTCCAAAATACTTTGCTAAATCTGATTACAAACTTGAGAGCTGCATTAAAGGACCTAAATTAGCCATAGCAAGGGTGAGGGGGGAGAATCTGTGGCTCTTCTGAACAGTTTTGGGTTTTTATTTTTTAAATATGCGTATCCTGGGCATCCACAGTTTGTTACTGGCCCACCGTCCGAGGAATAAGGCACATATTTCTTCCAAAAGTTGATAAAAGCTCCATAGCAGCCTGTAAGCAGTAATACTTGAAATAAATCAGAACATACGTGACCCAGACACACAGAATTGAGTTTGACTTTCTGATACTGTCTTGGCTTTTTACACTATTAAAATATCTGCCACTGAAGGACATTACTGACTTTGTAGTCATTTGTCTTGTTTTAGCTTGAATCATCTGTGTGTGTCTGTCTTTCCATAGGATATGAAGCATTAGCTGGCGAAAATGTTAGTCCAGTTTTGAGTCACTTAGGAGATGGGGATTTGCATTCTGTATTGATTAAAGAAAAGCATATACATACAGGCATTAAAATCAGATACAACATACTACTTGTATTATACTTGGGGTCTGTTTTCGCATTTATATTTAGTGGGTGGAACAGATGGTGAGGACAGTTTATTGTGATGCATTCATGAAAATGAGCACTTCTTCCATACAATTGCCCTTTAAACCAGGGCATTCATTTGTTTGTAATGGAGTCTTTGCTGTACTGAAATACAGTATGCTGGAAATATGTGTTGCAAAAGGTTATCTTATGCTTAGTGCATCGTAATCCTTGTCTTATTCAGTTAGTATTGTCTGCTGTAAAGTAAAAGGAAATTGCAAGAATGTTTGTGGGAGGCTGTGGCTGAAGGGAAGCTTTTAGAATTTACAAATCTGCATTTGCTTTCCTTTGTACATTTTGTGGGTGATGTTAGAGGCTTTCAGGGGAGCCTGTTGTAGGCCTTGCAAGAAAGCTAATGCATAATTGCATGAATTTTATTGGTGTTACTGTTAAGTAATTTGTAGCATTTGAGAAGTTCCTAATAATCAGTTTGCCCAAATTCCCCCATTTGTAAAGTATGTTTCTTCTTTTTAACATGTCAGTTGCAATACTTGTGGAGAGGTCCTATGTGAATGCAAAATGCCATCATTGCTCATAGCATTGGAATAATCTTTTCAATTACTTTTTTAGACATTCAGCTGGAGTTAGTGTATTATTTAGTTATAAAATAATGTCACCCCTTTTGTAGCATCTTTAAAATTTTTGAAAGTTCAAAATCTGGAGAAGTTTCCTGAGAAAGGTTAGAAGCTTTGAGTTTGTCAAGCCATCTGAGCTCCCCACTTCTTCCATTTACATATTGAGTATCATAATACGTTAAGACTGAGAAGAAAATAGAATTATAGCAGTATGTGTATACCCTGAAGCAGGTAGCAGTAATTGCACTTTAAGGAGCTTTAAAAGGTACCTTTTAAATTTTATCCTAGAAATAATAACAAAATGAGGCCAGAAGGGGCCTCCAGTGGTCATCTATTTCTTTCATCAGTCACCGGGCAATCAGTCATACATCATTCATTCCTGAGAGGTATTTGTCTAACATATTCTTGAAGATTTCCACTGATGGAGACTGTATTGCCCTCCTATGCATCTAATCCAGTGTCTCTTTGTCTTTGGTGGTTGAAAGCTCTTTTCCCAGTATCTTCAGAAATATTTCTTGCTGTGCAAGAGTTACATTGCTATTCGGTGTGGACAGTAAGAAGACAGTGTTCTTTACCATTTTGCATCAACCATTTATGTATTTCCCCTTCCCTCTGCTGAGTCTTTATTTTACTCATTCCCAGGTTTTTATTTTTCCTTACAAACCCTGTTTTCTAAACCTCTGATAATTCCTGCTGCTGCCTTCTGTGTGCTGATCATTTTAGATCATAAGTTCTTAAGATAATTCTGAAAAATGCATGTTTTCAGACACTCATTTAACACATTAAATAATCTCATCTCTATAATCACTGTCTATTTCACACAGGTAGTTTTTAACAGACACTATTGGACAAGTTACATAGGCCATAGTGCACTGCTTGGCAAAAGAGAAGCTCTCTGTAATGATTGATTCACATCAAACTCATCAAGCAGCCTTTTACTTGGAAGCAGATGCTTATAATTGCATGATATCATGATGAAAATTTTCAGCTGCTGCTGAGTAGAGTTGATTTCTTGAGCTGGAAGTAAGAACATGTCAGCTGTGGTATTGACTGGAACATGGGTCCTATTAGAGCTCAAGAGACAAATACAGGGAAAATAGAAGCTGTTAATACACCTAGAAAAGGCTGTGCTATCCTTTTCACAGTACTGTTTCTCTGGAGCTTACTGTATAACAAAATAAAACTAAAAACATAAAAAGAAGACTTGTTCTTATTCTCTTTTTTATTTATGTTTAAAGTTATTTCTGTTTATTTACTCCAGGACATTTGAAATGGACCAAAGCCGAGGATATTGACATAGAAACACCAGGATCTATTCTAGTGAACACTAACCTGAGGGCTTTAATAAATAAACACACCTTTGCTTCTTTACCTCAGCATTTTCAACAATACCTCCTGCTTTTGCTTCCAGAAGTAGACAGGCAGGTAAGTAGCATCATGCAATTTTTTTTCCTTTAATGAGATTTTTTTACAATGTGTATGCATAGGCTGATTTGATTGACAAGGAATTGTTACAGGAAAGAGTAAGAAGAAGTTTTCCGTATTTTCTGAGGTAGAACTATTAGATGTGGGATGACTAAAGTTTATCTAAGTGTCAACCACCTCCTGCTTCCTATCTTTCTGGAAACTGTGCAAGTTCCTGATTTGTCTAAATGGAAACTAGCCAGCAGATCTTCTGAATTTGCCAAATCTCTTAATCAGCTTTACTACCTATGTTTTTGAGGGTAAACTTCTCATCTTCAAGACTTTATTTACGTTGAGTCTCTTTTTATCTGCGATCTTCCTGGGCATTCTGCCAGGAATGTCCAGGTCAATATTATTTCTGTTAGTTTCTTCTCCTACTCACATTTTACACGTGCCTATGTATGCATCTGCTCTGCTCTGGTGCACTGAATCCTTTAATTCACACCTTCTTATTCAGACATCACAGCCGCAGGCTTGTAAGACTTGTTAATCCGTTCTGTTGAGGAGAATGATTTGGGGAGTAACCGTGTAGAAAATAAAAGTTGAATTTCATGTTGTTTCCTACAATGTCTGGTTCCTTCTGCATTTGTTGGCCAGATTGCAGGCTGCTTAGAGCAAGAAAAAAATCCTTCCATCATGTTTAGCAGTTAAAATAGCAAAAAGAGCCCAAACCAATATCATTCACTCACTTGCCTGACTTCCAGATTTAAACAATCTTATCAATTTCAATGGGGAATACTTATGCACTTAATTCTGACACATTAAGTGACCCAGATAGACTTTACTTCATTTTTTTTTTTTTTGCAGGTGGTCAGTATCCCTCTTCTTCTATAATAATTTAAATAACTTTCATAGTCACTTAAATGACTGATTAAAACCTTCATCTTACATCATTATGTTAAATGCCATGGTTTCATTTCTTAAACAGTTAGGTGTTAGTGTCTACCACAGTAACACAGGGAAAGCAATACAATATGAGACAAAAAAGAGAAAGAAAAAATGTATTGCTGTATTTAGCCTCCTATCAAATTAGACACTATGTTGTGGACTAAAATTATGCACTTTGGTAATAGAACATTTGAAAAATAACATTAAGCCACAGCCATAAGGAGAAACAATGTAAATTTATTTGTTCTCAGGTTCCCACAAGGCAGTCAAATTCAGTATTGGCAAATTTTAAGACAAACCTTTTCCCTGCTGTACAGCAGAGTTCAACTTAGTGCCCAGCAAGTGTTTTGATTTTTCTTTTTATTTCTAGTTAATTGACCAGAAGAGGTTAAAAAAAAAAAAATCTGCTAGGTAAAATTATGTTTTCTCTCTAACCACTGAAGATCCACTGAGTTATATTTCAAGTGCAGGGCCTTATTTAGAAGTTTCACACTTTAAAGTTTATTTTTAGAAATGGAAGTTCTGGAACTGACAAGTCATTTAACTTCTTATCAGGGTCCTTACAGCAGAGTTTTTGGCAAAGAAATCAAGAGAATATTTGTTGAATTCAATCACACCTCAGTAGTTAAAAGCAATGCATTTCTTTTTATTATTTATTTCAGAAAACATTCACATAATACATAAATTGCAGGTATTATTTCAAAGGCCCGACACTACATATTTGTACATTTACTTCATAAATAAACTAGTCGCAAAAAAGCATATGCTATGAGGCATTTACGGGTGTCCTTCTGTCTTGTCATCTTCTCACAGAGTTCTATGGTGGTGTATAGCATACAATATTTTAATGTGTGTTTGAAAGGCAGGAGTCTCCATCTCTGGAAGGTTAATGGAAATGTTTGGCCTCTAAGTGTGATAGTTTGGGGGTTGTTTTCTGTTGGGAGTGAAATAGTCTCGAATACTCACTTTGTAGAAGTCTTAGTAGAGAAGGAATTGCATCCCTTTCTTGATATCTGAGAATATGTTCTTTGCTATGTCTAAAGGGTATCATCTCTGATACGGACTGATGAAAACAATTAACAGATACTCTTTTCCTTCATGTGGCAAGTGGAAAATGCCAGTGTAGTGCTCAAGGATCAAGTGAGAGGGAGACAGAATTCCAACCAGGGAGTCTCTTATGTTGGTCACTCCAACTGGGCAAAGCAATGGTATTCAGTGTTCCTCTTTTATTTCTACTGTCTAAGTTAAATGGGGCATCAGACAAGCAAAAATGGTGTGAAACTATTCTTTGAGTTAGCTGCCTATCTCAAAATCTCAGGTTTTTTTTGTATTGGCCCTTTCTTGTTTTGCCTGAGAATTCCTGCTCCTGCTCTTCTGGCTCCAAAGTGTTTCCTGCCTGTGTGCTGCTCTGCAGTTGGCTGCTGCTGTCTTCCCCAGAGAAAGCTGCATGTCTGTGTTGTCATGTGGATATAGTATGTGAAGCACTGTAATAAATGGCACTATAAAAATGTAATAGAGTTGTGCTATTTGTGTATATATGGTGATCTGTGAAATAAATTACTAATGAAGTGCGGTCTCATTTAGGCTTTATTACTGCTCCACGTAGGAAAACCCTATGATGAATGATTCTTTGTCATTTCTGTCATAAACACCATTTTCCTGGGTGGTATAACTCCTCCTCCTTAAATCGTACTGAGCTGAAACTTGTCATGCATATATAGTTTGAATAAGCATTTTTAGAAACCATTAGTGAAGGGAGTTGAGGTTTTCCTTCTTTGTGTGTGTGTGCAGGTGTTTATTATAAATAAATAATTTCCCTCTCAACACTGGCTAGTCTAATATGTTTTAAAAAAACTCAAGGCCAAGTCAGAAGCTTCATGGAATATGTTTTATGATTATTTTTTTTTTGGCATGTGGAGTAGTGTTCAAATTTCATGGTGGTTATCAGGCAGCCATGGGAGCCCCTTATGGAACAGGAGCCATGAGAGTCCCTTATGGAACAAAGAGCCATAGGAAAGATGTCCCAGAATAGATTGAGAACAGCTCTGTTGTTGATGCTGTCCTTTTTCCTACTCCAGCTAGATTTTTGTCAAAGTAGAAGTACAGGATCATTACTTTTTTTTTTTTTTTTTTCCCTAGGAAAAGGTAAGTTGTATCATCAGTTTTTCACACTTGAAATTGATTTCAGCTTTTGTATTAGTTTAAATTTTATTTCAGTAGTAATGAGGCCGGTGTGTAACTTTTCTATATTCAGAATGCTTGCAAAAGAAATTGGAGCAAGTTGGCAGTTATGGTAGATATGTTTTATCAGTGATTTGCTTTCATTTGGGTTCAGAGCAAAACAGTATGTGGACATTGTTCAAAGAAGCGGCCATGTCCAGACTTGTGTCTGTTTAGCAGGCTGCTCCAAAACATTGCATCTCTGGATACTGAGAATATCGTGTCTGAAATTTGAACATGCAGATTTTCAGCTCTTTGTTAATCTATAGAGAGTAAAAGGCTTAAAAACTGTGCAGCTCAGCTAATACAGAAGCCTGTTGATGACTGATGACCTAGATGAATTGAGCTGGCAATAAAGAAAGCACTTAGGTATAGAAACTATATAGAAAGCAAAGTCTCTGCACAAAAGATTTCAGTTGTCACAAATCCCAGCAAAGTATTTTTCTTTTCAGCTCTAATTAGAGCATTTACAGCTGAAGAACAATTGAATTTTCATCAAAGAATACCTGCTTCTAATATTAATACGTCAAGCTGATATTTACATGTAACAGAAGCCTTCCTGACCATCTCTCAGCAAATACTCATCTTCAAAGCAGGAAGTTTCTCTGTGTACGTAGATTGCTATACTGCATCAGTGTCTCTTTAAATATTAATTAAACAACTTATGTTGTGCAAGGATGAGTAACACATCTATATGACAAGATCCTGAAAAAGAATGGCAGCTGATCTTGTTTATACCAGCTTTCCTTGTTGCTATTACTAGGGAGTCAAATTCCTGCTGTTAACACTGGGGTATGAGCAAAAGGAAGGGAAATACACCCGTGTAGTAAGCTTCCAAGAAGTGCTGCTTCATCTGAATAGCAGCAGAAAGCATAAGTGATTTTACTTATGCTTAGAGAGCTAAACAAAATGTTCTTTCCTGAATGCTCTGAAAACAAAATATCTTCACAGACTCTAGAAATGCTTAACAACTTTCTGATCTTTGAAGATTTAACCCCATGTCCTGTATTTTCTCTTCTGGTAATACTGTGTTCTTTTGAGCCTCTTGTGGTTTGCACCTGCCCTGCCTTTCACATAGGATGAGAATTCCCTTCTGCAAAAACACCCGTGAAGGACCTCAGAGGCTCCTCAGACCTGTGTATTAGGTTGCAATGTCATTTTGTCTGACAGAACCTACTCATGAAGAGCTTTTAAAGCAGTAGAAGATATCCTAGTAAAAATTATCAGGTCTTAGCTTTGCCTGTTTCATGAAATAAATTAAGCAATCCTTTATTTTATTCTCTGAGCAAATCTGCAGTTTATAGATAGTTGAGATAGTTACTTAAATTCAAAATTCAAAACTTAAAAACTCTTATGGCAATGCTTAAGCCATGTAGTATTGCAGAAGTGCCTGTGAATATTTCATGTTTATAGTAAACCAATCTGCTACAAAGAAAACCATGACTTACAAATCAAAAGACTCTAAAATGGGTCAAAACCCACCTTAATCTCTTTCTTTTAATGTCTGTATCAGTGATTTCCAAAATAATAACTTTCTCAGGTCAGTGCCAGTGTTGTTATGTAACAGCATTACAGCAACCTGTCACTTCAAGGTCAGAGTAGGTTCTGTGTTTATGTCTTGATGTGCTCTGTTTACGTAGATGCTAGGACTTCCAGGTTAATTATATCACCTTGAAAGGATTTCCTCTCACCTCATGTTGGAAAAGGGCACAGGTTGATGTCAGTTACTGATTTTCTCAGTTCTGTTTAAGATAGTAGTAATAGTGGGGAGGTTGTCTACAGAATTCCATTTCAGAACCTCTTTGTTTTCATGTAGTATGAATCAGCTTAATTTCTGTTCATACTATTTGATAACAAGAGGTAACCATTGTTTTCATTGTGCCCAAATTACTCCTACTCCCAAGCACATCAGTTAAAGTTCTGCAGTGGAGAGTAGGTAAGGAATAATACACAAAATTGTTAGGCATGTAAAGACAAGGAGCGAGGTCTGGTGTCTGCCATTCTGACAGTATTTATTTTATTCTTTGTAATCAAAAGAATAATATAAATACAATTTAGTATCTATCTTACTGTATATTAGTTTTATATTAAAAAATAGTAAGCAAAGCTTTATTTTCACAGTTCTTTCCTTGTAGCAGTGTAAACATCTTGTTTGCTTTCTTAACTTTATCAGTACTTGAGATTATATTTGCCATTGGAATTTTTCAGCATTTTCTTTATAAAACATCAAACTGCAGAAATTAGTCCTGTTTGTATTATTTTCTCCCAGGTTTGTTTTACATTTCTCTCCATGGAATTATTGTGTAGTAGCAGCTAAATGATACCCTTATATTACTTAGCTGCCTTTTCTGCTAATACTGCAACCTTTTAGCTGGCTTTTCAATTCTTTATCACCAGTAGCTTTCAAATATTTCTTATTATGTTCCTGTAAATGTTTGAGTTTTATACCAAAATAGTTGTCGGGTTATGACAAAAGGACTTAGTTCGGAGGAGAACATTTGCAATAGAAGGTTAAATGTAAGATGTCTTATACACCTAAACATATTTGAAAAGCTGTAAAATTGGCACCCCTGTGTGTGTAGTAATTGAAGGTCATTTTATTTCACATTTCTCCCTTTAACTGATATTTTTTCTTTGATTTATTGGTTAATGTGAATAGCATGGCATTGTCATAATGTGCTTTATTTGTACAGCTTTATTAGGGTAGTTTTAATATAGGTGTATTACATACTAGATGGATGAAGAAATTCCAAAGCATTTAAGCTGCCTTTTCAATAAGATTCTGGAGCTCTGATTCCTGACCTCAGCTATCCAGGGGTATTCAGAGAGATTCCTAGCCCCAGCTGGCCCCTCTGTCCTTGTGCGGCAAGTTAATACCTCTTTTACCAAACACAGATGTATGGATGGTGTATCTGCACATTTCACAGTCATGTATTAACAACAAACATCAGTTTCACTTTACATGAGTTGAAAGCTGAAGGATTTTACTTCAAAACCCTTGTTGGCTTTAGCTACAGGAATATTCTTTTAGCTTCCCTAGTGCAGTCCAGTAAGGCTCACCACAGTTGCATTGCAATTTCGCTGCTCTGATGGGTGTGGTAATGGAATTCTTGCTTCCTTTTTTGCAATAATCCTTAGAGGTCCTCCTCAGTACTTCTACATATTGAACAGGAAGATTTACATTTTTTATTAGATGTCATGGTTTTTGTATTTTTGCAGGCTTCGTCACTGTATTTCAGAAGTATGAATCAGTGTTTTCCACTATGCTGCATCCATGCTGTGGAAGTTCTTGTTTAATTTCTAAAGCCCTAGCTACAAGCTCTCATCACACTTCAAGCGTGTCTCACCTTTATGAACAAGCTTTGTGGAGTTGTTAGTGGAACTACTGTTGTTGATTTTGTCTGTAGCAAGGCTCAACTCAGAGCATCTTGCAGGACATTGTGCTGTGCCTGCTGGAAACTGAAAATACAAGAGCCGCAGCACTTTCTGCAGCAACCTTTTCCATTAGTCCTTCTGGTGTGTGAGGGGCCCAGTGCTCGAGGTTCTCCTTCTGAAGCGAACTAGTGAAGATTTGTTCCCATCTCCTTCCTTCCAACAATTTACATGTGACAAAATTATTAGTAGTTTAAAAAGAGAAAGGAACTGATAAAACACCTCCTTTCTAATGGGAAAGTATTTGCACAAGTGTCTTTTTGAAAGACTATGCTAGGAACTGTGAGAGGATAACTTATGTGTGAACATAAATGGTAACATATATGGGCACAAAGGTCTCAGATGCTTCAGGTTATGTGGCTGATAAGGATGAACTGCACTACAGTGTATAGTGTTTCAACTGTTTCTTTCTTGCAAAGTGCTAATAATTTAGTTATATGAATTCATCTGCAGTGCCACCAATGTTGCCACTATAGGGCTGCCCTGGAATTAGGTGGAGAACAGAACATTCCTTACAGTTCTGAATCTGAAGACAGCTAAAGACTTGAAACAGGATGTTGGATGCAGGTGCAGTGAAAAGAAGAGCAAGCAGAAGTGAACCATCTGTACTTCTGCCGCAATCTCTCTCTCCACCCTTTCTTTCTCCTCTATCCCCCACACACTATTTGTTTTGCTTAAATAAAAAAGAGGGAAAGAGGTTGAGGGTTGTTTTTTTTTTTTTTGTAGTTATTTCATAGCTTTGGTATTCTTTGAATTATTTAAATTCATTTTTTCTTTAGCTTGTTCTCTCTTGTGTTAAGAACATAGCAGCTGATTTTCCATGGGAGGACAATGTCTTCTAATGCCTAGAGAGAAGGGATTGGGTGCAGGGCTTTCATTTATGACACTCATCAGAAATTCCAGACTTATTTTAGATGTTGACATGTAACATCCCTCCACCTTCTGCTTCTTGGGGTCAATGGCATATGTCTCTTATTTTTATCAATAGCTAGATGAATAGACCCTGGCTGTTTACATCTTTTTTTCTGTACCTTCCCCAACATGTGAGCATTGTTGACTAATGTAATAATATTTTACTTTCCAAAGTCTCCAACTATCTTCTTTTTAAAAAAGTTTCATACATGCTTGCTTCAGTCGCCATCTATGTATGTTTTTCTATTTCTCCTTTTTTTTCCAGGCTTATATGCCTATTCTAGTACCTTTAAAAATGCCTGCTCTTTGTTATGTGGTCTCATATGCTTGGGGTTGGTACTTGTGTAAAGGATGTCGTAGAAAAATAAATATTAATTGTAATTTCTACGGTTTGAATATAGTTAATATTGTTTGCTGCATTCTGCTTTTCCTTCTATGTTACTTGGGATTTGCTTCATTTTAAAACATGCTTTATTTTTTAGTTTTGCTGCATTTATTATTCTCCTTAAATTTTTCATTTAATTTCTTGCATCGGAGCTCAACCAGGTTGGATTCTATTGTCTTTTTCTGACACTACAGTGTACTGGAATGAATATAGCTATCCCACTTGTCTTCTTGATTTAGACAAGGTCAAAATTAACAAGTCATATTTCATTTTGAAAACATATGTTTGCAATTCTTCAGTCTTACTTGGCATATTTCCCGCTTTAGTGAAGATGGAAAAGGTCTTTGTTTCTTTCTTTGAAAGACTCTTATTCCTTTTCTCCTCTTTTCTGAAGCAATTATTCCTCTAGTGGTAGATGTTTTCTATCCTTTGATGTTTTACTTCTAAGTTTAATCTGGTTATTTTTTAAAGGACTAAAGTAATATTCAGAATTGCTTTCACCATCTGTTTCCAGAATCTCTCTTTTTGTTTTGTATTCGAGGATGAGCTGTTTATGTTATGTCAGTGATCACCTGGGAATGACAAGATTTTTTCTTATAAGGATTCATAATTTAGGACTAAATAGAACAGCTGTATTCTCTGTGTCAGGTTATACTCTACTGCAAGAAGGTGAGACTCATGGAAGGAAGATTACATTGAGTCAACATTAGCACTCAAGTTGTATTACATCAGAATTGCTGTGAGAGACATAGCGTAAGCTGGTATTTTACCGCATCACCTATGTAAAAAGTGAAGTTGGGGTGGCTAAGTTTGTAGTTCTGGGAGCAGGTCTTAAGTCAGATACATGTATTGCTGTTTACTGTATTCCTTTGTGATGCATGTATCTGTGTTATCATTCGTGTACTTCTCTGTTTTAACTGTTTGTGGTTACAAAAGCAAAAAGGTCCTGATGGTTCTGTATTGTTGGAAGCTTACCTACTTTAAACTCAGAACTACTTTCTGTGGCTTTATATACGTGGAAACTCTTTAAGAAATGATAAGTTTGTCTTCACAGTCATAGTACTGTTGTGCAAATGTGTGCATTTATTTTTGTGTTTGAGATAAGCCTCGAAGTTCCTTACCATCAGGCAAAGAAGCAGTTGCTATCCTTTTGTCTCTGTGGTGTTTTGCAAGCCCTGTTTTTTTTAAATGTTCTGTAGCTTCCAACTGCATTACTTCTTCCACACTCCTACCATCTGTGTTCTTAAGATCTGAAATCAACATTTTGTCTTAAACTTGGTAATTACCAACTTCTTTGCTATTCATTCCCCTCCCTTTTTTTTTTTCCTCCTCTCCAATATTATACTGCGCCTTTCTCTGCACATGTTTTTCTTTCTCTTTCTTATGTATGCAAAAGCCATTGACAAATTTTGCTTCACTTGAGAAGGGGAGTGGTTGCCCTCGCAGGGAACAGCATATGGGTATGGAGCTCTTCTATAGGGTGGGTTACAGTTTGGTTCAGGTCTTAGGGATGTGGTCAGAGAAGAGGCAAGTGGATGTCATCATGGTGGGAGTTCCTAGACCATCCAGTGTAACTCAGCGCTGGTAAGGCCACACCTGGAGTACCTTGTCCAATTCTGGTCTCCGTAGCAGAGAGAGATGGAACTACTGGAGACTGCAGGGTCACTGAGAGGATTAAGGGACTGGAGCATCTTTCATATAAAGAAAGGTCTTTGAGAGCTGGGACTTAGCCTAAACTTATTAAACAAATATTATTAAGTCATCATCTTGAATATTAAGCATGGCCAGTTTACTTCAGAAGCTGTGGAAAGAATCCAGAGAAGGGCACCAAAATTTACATGAACCATAAAAAAAAAAAAAAAAAAAAAAAAGAAAAATTACTGGATTAGGGCTTTTTAATCTACCAGAACTGAATTAAATGTTAAGAGCAGCAACTTTAATAACAAACAAGTGCTGTATTTCATACAACAGGCAACTAACCCATGGAAGTCATTTGCGTACTAAAAATTAGAACTGATGGCTGGCAAAGTTTAACTGATATAAATAGGAGATGGTGGATGCATATAGGGGTAGTAGCCACAGTTATATCAAATGGACTGCAATATTTATGAGAAATAAAAATCCCCCTTTTCAGTCTTCTGCCAGCTAAACTAACTAGAAACAGGCTTCTTTTATTTAACAACTTTCCTACTAATTGGCTTTATTCACGTGATCTGTTCCTTGCAATTATCAAGGGTTAGTTCAACCTCTGATTTTATCTGATATTGTTACCATATGGTTCCACTTACATGTCTTGACTGCTGAAAGATATAGCATCTTTGCTTAACACTCAGTTGTGTAGCAGAAACACCATCATCAGAAATGCAGCCATTGTTTAACAGAACTTACAGATTTTTTGTGACAACTACATCTGCTTTTCCTTTTCTTACCCAAGTGCATTCACAGTCATTTTCTATTATAGACTTGCCAACTGTTGGAGCATCCTTTCAGTTTGGTTCCATTTATCACGATCTCTGAATGGTATCTGGATAAGTGGAAAAATTACTTGTAGATAGGTAATGGAATACTTGAACAGTCAGCAGTATCTATATGAAATGGAGAAACTTCCTCATTGATTTTCATACTAGAGATACATGCAAGTTTATGTAAAAGTGTTTTTTAGATGGGTAAAAGTTAAGTTTTATAATTGCCAGCTGTTATTTTACAGGGGGAGTTCTAGCTGTAGAGAACTTCTGACATAATCAGTTCCCAGATCATTAGCCAAAGTATTGAACAGGAGAATCATCGTTTTGCATTATTATATAGAATTTAGTCATATGTAAGTGCAAGAAGATATTGTTAGAGTTTCTGAAGAATGTGTCAGTCAAAAATTAAACAGACCAGAGACTGACAAGACCACATAAAGTAGTAACTTCTGCTCCCCTTTTTAGTGTGTTGTCCATTTTGCAATGGTAATATTTTTTCTAGAAAGCATTAGTAAGGACAAAGCATGTGGCTTTAAAGTCTACTCTCTGCAGCCATTCTGTATTTTCCAATGAGAATTCCTGGTTGCTGGGCTTAATGAGAAGCCTGTTCTGCAGTGATGCTACACTTAGCCTCAAGAACAGAGAGTATCTAACTTGGCTTTTAATATGCCTCAAGCTATCAACTGCTAACAGAGGAGTAGGGCTCCTTCCAGCCATCATGGAGAATAATTGTGGTGGCTAATACAGTGGGTTTGTGTTTGAGAAATATGATTCCAGAAATGGAGAGAGTGTGTCCTCCATACAAGCAGATCCAGAAGGCAGTGCAATGCTCCATGCTATGACATCCATTTAAGATATTTTGGCACTGAGTGCAATCTGAGGTTGAAGTTGCATGTAAGCAAATCTAAGCCCTCATTTTATGAAATTGCAGTGTTTCTGAAGATCGTTCTATCCAGTTGAGTGGTTGTTTCAGACATGAAGCATGAGTTGTGGTCAGTTGCACTAGATTGCATGAAGTGACTCCATTGGGAGGCCTTTAAGAAGCTAGAGGCACCGAAGACAGAATGCAAGGACTGACTTAAGCACCTTTCTTTAAAAAAAAAAAGCTTGGCAATTGGTCAGAAGAGAAATGTGTGCAAGAGCACTTTCAGTTTTTATTTTTAATAATGGTGTGATAGATGGTGATTTGGTATACTGCCCTTTAGCTTTGAAAATGGTGAAACACTCTACTAATTTATTTTTAAATTCCTTTAGCATCTTTTATATCTTGACATAGGAAATATGCAAAGAAAGGGCAATTTATTTAGTCTTCTCTACACTAAGGCAGAATCAACGTCTGGTTTTTTTGATAGATACTATCTAAAAGGATTTTTGATGTTCAGCGTTGGAGAATTCACAGCTTCTCCAAGTTTTCTCTGCAGTGTCTAATCTGAATCTCTCTTACTGCAGTTCTGGCTATTATTCATTGTTCAGTTTGACATCTACGTGGAGAGCATGGAGATTACTGGGTTAATTTTACAATAGCCTTCAAATATGAAGGGAGTAACCCACTCCCCATCTCACTGTTTCTTTGTCTTGAGAAGCAGCCCTTATTAATGCAGTCTTAAATCTGTGCTCAGCCTCATTTCTCTACTGATGACTTTTATACCAGTTCTGCGTTGCAGCAATCAAAATTGCATGTATTACTCCATCTCAAGTGGCAAGTAACACCAAGGAGAGCTGAACTGATTTCTGTGTTTTTACACAGTACTCCCATTTATAACTTCCAGTGTTGTGCTCACTTTCTTTGCAATTTTATAGCAAGGTTGATTTACATTCAGTTTGTGATAAGCCCATGTGCTCATAAGCCACAAATACTTTTCTACAGAAGCACTGCAAAGCCACTTAGTTTCTTCATTTTGTATTTCTCTACTCTAAAAGAGTCCAAAACTCTGCATTTGCCACTGCTGCAATGCTCTACTTATCCCTATTGTTTCCAAAGTAATTCTCAAATCCATCAAGAGAATTCTGGATTTCAGTTCAAAAGGTTATAGGTCCCCCATAGGTTCTGGGTTGCATCTGCCCAGAATGTGTTCATATGAGTATCTTAGGGCACCCTAAGACATCTCAAAAAACAGTTGGTTGTCTGTGTGTAGACCATAGAGTTGTTCTGAGGCTTAGTCTGGAAGGCCTTAACTCTATTTAACCCCTTCTTTAGGCATAGGTGATACACATGTGCTGTATGCCTATAGCTAGCACATACAGTTTTGCACTTTTTTACTGCTCTGAAATCTGTCTTCTAGCATTTCTAAAATAGATTTATAACTTGATGTTTAACAGGCTAGTCTGTCAAGCTCAGATGTTTTGAATGCAGTTAAGTAATATTTATTCTTGCTTGTGCAAGGATCAAATCTTACCCTTTTGCCTTTTGTTGCTGGTATGCACCATTTTGTTGCTGGTACCCCAATGCAGCAGATTTGTGGTGAAAATGGATGCAAAAAAGGAAGCATGAACATAAGTTTTGTCTCCATATCCCTCTGGTTTTACCCATGTTTCACAGTAGACTTTTTTCTTCATTGTCTTGCTCCTAATGTACTTAAGGAATTATTTCTTCTGGAGTTTGATGTGTCCCTTGCCAACTGTGTCTATTTTTGGCCCATTACACCGTGTTCTGCTGTGGTAAGTTGACCTCATTTGCATTGCCTGCATGCTGTGAGCTCAACAGTGAGGTTCTAACTAAGACAATGTGGTCTTATTGTACAATCCCCATTTTTTCTTCGCAGGAGGCTTTGCAGTCTGTGTGGTCAGTATTGTTTATTTAAAGTACAGAGAGGTTTCTTTAACTCCTTTTTCCCTAGCATCATGTTCTTGGGGATTCTCCCAATTAATTCTGCATTTATGAAAGTATGGCTACTTAAAACTTTTTTTTATTATTCTGTTGTCATTTCTTCTTCTTTTTTATCCCCCAAAAAAGCTTTTGTCTTTTGTATTACTATCACTCATATGAATTATCAGATATCCATTTTGCCAATTACGTCAAAATGTTGTCAACTTAATCTTCCAACTCCTCCTACGTACCATTTGTAGTTCTTGCATTAGTGTTCAACCATCAAAGACTGAGGTGCACCACTGTCATCATAGTGGCCTCTTCTTTAACGTCTCCTTTTATAAATAAACTTGTTTTGGGATGGTCCACAGAACAGTGTATTTTATTTTATTTTGTTTTGTTTTATTTTGTTTTGTTTTGTGTTCTGTTTTTATTATTTACCCATACTATTAGGCCATGTATATAAATAACACCACACATACAGCTCAGGCCTATGGTCAGTGTTTTCCATTCAGATAGATGATATATGTAAATAATTATTGCTTACATCTGTATTTGGCTGGCTAAAGTGATCTGAGCAGGTAGCCTGTTTTAAAAAATTGGGACATTAAATGAGAAGGGAGTTCACTCCTGTTACAACATGAATCACCAAGCTTGGTGTTAAGCACAGTGAGATATGTTTTTTGAGAAAGACACTGTGGCAGGAAGGAATAATTAATGCATTAGACTTCATGATCACCAGTAGAAAAGTGGTGGAAATTTATAGGATTGACAAACATGAATGTGGACATAGCTGGCTCTTCCAGAATGCTGATAAAGAGTACGTAAATTAAGCCTTTATTTCTGTGTACTTGGGCTCAAACAATTCTGCTTCTTGGATAGAGTTCCCCTTAATATCAGAGATTTGGGGGGGAAGGAGGGAGGGGAGAGGGAAGAGGAGAGGGGCGGAAATACAGATGCAGATCTTCTTTGTAACCTGTGAACTTTTCCTCTATGATTGTCAAGAGTAAAATAAGCCGGGCCCAGCATGCTGTCTGGCCAACTTTTCTAAGTGTTTGCCTCCAGGAAGTCAGTCACTAAGGTTGCTGCTTCTTCAGATGCTACATTTGCACTGTACGCTCATCACAGGTCAGTTTGATGCTGGTGCATATTACTGGAGAACAGCATTTGGTCTAGATTACAACACAACAGTGGAATCTCTCTACATACATAAATAAAATGTAGTTTTTTCTCTGTGTGATATAAATGCTGCTAAATTTTTCAATTTTAATATTTTGGAGGCTCTAATGCGAAAGTGTCAAAATGTATTTTCTCATATCTTTTATCCTTTGAGCATAATTTTTTTCACATACCTTTGGGGAAGTCTATGAGTTATAGAACTGTTCTTCCTCTGAGATAAAATATAAAAGCATGAAAGAGAATTAGCAGCAGTTTGTAGAAAGTGTATCATTACTTGAGTGGTACTAAACACTTAATTTGAATGAATCTTCTCTCCCCAATTTTTTGGATTTTTTTTTTTATTGTGTGGTATTGTGGTCAAATGGCGTTACGTTCACACATAAGCTTTTGTGTAGGAAATATGTTATACTACACAGGAACTATATATTGTAGATCATTAGTAGTTTTATAAATACATTAGGAGACTTTTGAATCATTTGAAGGAGAGATAGAAATAATAGATTTGCTAATTCCTTGTCTTCAAACATTCTAGCCAAGACCAGATAAACTACAGTACACCCCTATGCGGTACTTGCTGTATTCCTACTAAACCACCACCCTGCTACAGTTGAGCTACAAAAATAATCTTTGCCTTATTGTCAGAAGATAATTTTCAGTGGAACTTGGAAGAAAATAATTGGAGTAGTTTTTCATAGAAAGATTACTCAGTTCCTTTTGATAAGAGCATTTGATATGTGCTTTGTAATGCAAACGCATGTTGGATTTTAGCAGATATGGTTTGCAGTTGGGTGTTTTTCTGTTTGCTTTACATAAAAAGAGGAACTTTTAAAAGCCATTGTGAATTCTGCACAGATGCATTAATTAGAAAATATAATTCTACTATTGTGTATAATCAGAAAACAGAAATTTAAAGCTCAACAGAATAAAGCGTAAACTTTCCAAGAAATGTGTTTTTGTTCCAGCTCATTAACACACTGTCTCTGTTGGACAGCATTTTTTAAACACCATAAAAATTAATAGTGTATTTAAGAACTGCTTTATTGTCGTGTTTCTTCAAATCCTAATTTAGACCTAGCGTTTAATTGTGCTGTCTCTATCATCAGAGCTTAGAGAATAAACAAACCCTTTGGCTTCAAAATTTTCGATTTCCACTTTAATTTTTTGTCTTAGGTGAAAATGTGTTCTCTGGGTGAGGCAAGAAAGGAAGATTTCAGCAGAGGTTGTTAGTTAACATGCTAGCTCTTAGTCCTTCCAAATTTAACAGAGCAGAGAAAATATCAGCCTGATTTCACATGACTAGAGTATTGAGAAAATGACTAAAACATCTTTGTTAGAGTTGCTGTTTGTGATAGACTCTTTGAAAATAACTAGACGTAAAATTGCTCATTTTGTGTCTAACTTGTTCAAACATTTTTTCCCTGTTTAGAATCAAAAATAGCTAAGCAATTGAACTTGTTAGTTTAGTTTGCGTTGTTTTCCTCATTTGGTAGTGTATCTGCTTTCTGCTTAGTATTTCAAAATTGACCATTTTGAAAGTCTCTCATTCACTTTAGATTTTTGGCAATTATGAGTTCCTTTAGCTTTTTTGTCTTTGTGCCTTTTTCTTTGAGCTTTAACTGACTGAATAAATTCTCCTTCTTCCATTCCCAGCGTAAGTTCTCTTTGATCTCAAATTCCTGAGCAAGTTAGGCAAAGTCTCTGAGACTAGCCATCTCTTTATTTCCTGCATTTTTCCACTGATATCTCTTCTCCTAAATTATGTGTATTAAGTCTAGATGATGATGACTTCCCTTCATAGTGTTTCAACCTGAAATGAATCTTTCATATCAGGTCAAAATAAATGGATGCTTCTCCTCTAATTATTTAGTGTGTTTCCATCTTCTGTGTCATTCTATGCTCTTCTGTCTAGGTTTCAGCTGTTCCAGCTACTTAAATCTTCCATGAGTTTTGTGGTCCCATGAATACAGGTCTCAGGAAAGATCCTCCCTCCTCTGCCACTTCATCAAAGGCAGTGACTTTCATCTTGAGTTTGCACTTCTTACTTTTCTTAACCAAAGCATCTTTAACGTTGTATTTTCAATCTTGTAAATGAAGCTCCCTAATACTTGTAAACTGTTACAGTTAATACCTAAAGTACTCAGTGCAATGTGCATTTGTTTTCCAATACAGTCCACAAATGATTTCTTGTTCTATTGCTAGCTGACCTATACTAATTTTTCTTCTTAGATGACCTACTGCAATCTTCTTATTGTCACTATCTGCTGTTCTCCTTTTGTTCCCTCTCTGCCCCCTACCTTCCCACACCCCCTTTCTTCCACAGGTACATATTACTTGGCATTTTTTCTGGTCCACAAGAGCTAATGAACTTTACCTATGACCTTCCTAATACTTGCTTTCTATTCTGAGGTTCTATCCTGTGATTCTCTCTCAAGTGGACTAGTTAACATTTAGATATGGTTGAACCTCTTTCTAGCATTTAGCTTGGGGTTTGCAGCTTCTTTTTCACACTTTGTAAGAAATTGTGCACCCAAAAACTTGGCACTTTCTTCCAAGTATATTAGCCAGTGAAATAAAAGATTTAGTAACTTCCTACAGAGCTCGCTTTTCTCATGTCCTTACAACAACAGGGTTACAACAAAGGTAACACTATTCTTGTATTCACATGGTAATATAACCTGGTAGTCTTCATAATGCTCTTGATTTATGCAGCATAGTGAAATAGCTCAATCACACTTGGCTACAGTTTCATGTTATGTTTAATGCAATCTGAAAGTGGATTGCTGCTGAAAAGTGGCATTCTCTTTTCACCTCTTGTGGTACATTTCAACTTTGCATAAGGTCTAATAATCATATGACCTTAGGAAAAGTCTTGCTGATTTAACAGAAAATTATTGTCCACAAATTTCCTATGAGATTTGTTGATCTGGCTATTGACATGGCTAGACTGTTTGCCATCAGCTGAGCAATGGAGTTTCAGGAGGACCATGTCTTTTAGTGACAGCTTACAGTTAAATAAGGCTAAATATAATAATAACAATTTCATGTCTGTATTACTCTTTCCAGCAAAACAGTGTCAGGCTTAGATACAAAATCCTGAATTTACTGAAGTTAGGAGTAAAACCTAAGCTGACATGAGTGGGTGTTTCATCTTCTTTTATGTTGAACCTGAAGGTAGCTTCAGCACCTTTCTTTGAGAACAAAGAATTGTTTATTTAGTTACTTGTGATTCTTTTCTTTGTAACTTCTTGTCTTACCTTTTTAGGAAATCGTGTAAGTGCCATCTTCAACCATATACTGGTTTGTGTATTCAGAAGCAAGAGGCACTGGTGTCTAAGAATCTTGCTTTAATATATTAATTCTGGAATTTACGTATTTCTGGAAAAGCTCATTTGTGCAGAAAGAAGATAATGGGTCATACCAATTTGATTTATGCAATAAGTACATGTTCTTTATGGCCTTTGTCTTGTCTCACTGATTTTATTTTCTTGCTGCTTCTGCTTCATGTTTCACTGTTTCTTTCCAGCTTTTCTCCAGTTTCAGCATTAGTCATAGTCTAACTGTAATTAGTATGCATATCTTCCACAATGCACATCATAAAGAATGTAGAATTATATATCTACCCTACTGCAATGCAAATCCTATGTTTTGTTGGCAAAAAAAATGCCATACAGCAGGAAATCACAAGCAGCAGTATGTAGGTTCATATCCTGCTAAAGAACCCTGGTACCTTGCACAGTGTTCTCTTGCTTTACTAGAATGCCTTTAGCATTTCTCATTTTTCAGAGTCCATGCTTATCACTCTGTTTCTCTTTTTACTACTTCATATCTTTCTGGTTTACTCCTATGAGATGATTGTGGGACAAGATGTCAGCTAGGCAATGAGTAAATTACCAAAGACTGTTCTGAAAGCAGGGCCAGTATTGTCAGTGAAATATAGAGCTCAGCAGGGGAGATACAGCTAAATATCATTTAATATTACTAACATGTCTGCTTCTTTCTAGCTCCTGTTAGAAACAAGCACTGAGGATCAGGGGATATTATGCAGTTAAAACATGTGTTAATATGCTGGAAAATGTGCTGGGTTTTATGCTAGATCACAAATGGTGTTGTCAAATATTTATCTCTTAGTTACCTTAAAGGATGTAAAATAATGAGGGTGTTTATTCTAGCAATGTTACCTCCTCTGCTGCTTCCTCTCTTTATCTCTTTATTTTTTAGTTTGTTTTTATTGTCTGTTTATTTATCATGCCAGGGGCTATACCCACTGCTAATTTGTTTTATATAATTACATTTTGCCTTTACTGGGATTCTTTCAATAATCAGACATATCCTCACAACCTGAAAATAATCATTAAATGTTATGGTAAAAGAAAGCTCAACAGTTGGATTGCTTTAAAAGTTATTGTAGAAAACACTGTGATTAAGACTTTTAGTGGGGCTTTAGCATTGAATGTCTGACAGATGTAGAAGGTAAAAATAATTATGATGTTCTTCCACAGGTTTTACTGTTGATGTCTATAAAATTATGTGTATAGTTGGTTTTAGTTTTAATGCTGAATTTACATCAGTTGTTTTGTTAAGGTTACCTGTTATCCATTCTTCTGCCAGTGCAGCATATTAGCTGACATGAGCGTTATGCTTGTTTAGAAAGAACAAAGTTGCTGTCTTTATTGCCTCTAATTAATTTGTTTTGTACCATATTCCAGGCAAATGCACAAGTACAGTAATGATCTTGATTTTTGATTGTGTACAATAGCTCTAGACATAGGCTTAAGACAGAGGGCTGTGATTAAAATACATCAATCAGTTGTAAACTGAGTTATCTTCAGCGATACTGATGACTGAAGAGAGCATACTGCTGCTGGATTAGCCTACTTGCATTTACAGTAACAACCATAATGAAAATTCTGTTTTAGTAGTAGTAGGGCATTTCTTTGTTATTCACACTCCCTAACCCTCCCCATTTCCCTTAATTGGAACTCTCATTTTTCATGTAATCTTAGCTGGCACTATTTCTGACACTATCTTCTGCTTCCATCGGCTTATTTTCTAGATGGGAAGTGATGGAGTTCTGCGCCTCAGTAGTTCCGCTCTAAATAACGAATTCTTCGCATATGCAGCACAGGGGTGGAAACAGCGATTGGCAGAAGGTAACTGTCTACTTGTTCTCAAATTTACCAAAGGTTAATTGTTTTTATGAAGAGCATCCCTGTTTCTACATTTGAGAAAGACTTCTTGAACAGAAAGTGTACTACACCAGTAATTCAGCAAAATTACTGATTCAATTTTTAATTAGTGTATACTTTTACGGCTTGCTGTGGCAGGTTATTTTGGCAATTTAAGAAGAAACAAAGTTTTTTCATCACTGCCAGCCTTGGAAACATAAATGCATGCAACTAAATCCCACCAATATACTTCTAAAATACCAATATTATATAGTAATGTCCTGGGTTCAGCTGCAACAGTTTTATTTCTCCTTCTTAATAGCTGGTGCGGTGCTGTGTTTTGGCTTTAGTCTGGGAACAGTGCTGATAACACACCAGTGTTTTTAGTTGTTGCTAAGTAATGCTTACTTCAATCAAGGACTTTTCAGTTTCAGCTTAAATCATGACAAGTAAATGAAATCTTTCTATGTCACAATCACTTCTGTTTCTCATTATTTTTATTTGTTGGATGACTATAGCAGAAATCACTGTGTGTCATCTTTCTATCTGTAATTTGTAATTACCCATATTAAGCTAATCCTTGACAGCTTTTATTCAATATGTTAGTATTTGTTTTTTAGGCGAATTTACACCAGAAATGCAGCTGCGCATCAGGCAGGAGATTGAAAAGGAAAAGAAAACAGAACCTTGGAAAGAAAAATTCTTTGAAAGGTTTTATGGTGAAAAGTAAGTATTGTAGCAAATAAAAGCATTTTTTTATTATTTTCTTTTAGGAGGAAATGAAAATATAATTCTCTGCTTCACATAGCACAGTCATATGCTGTAAAACTGAATAAAGCAGTTCTCAAAGGCAGTCATTGCCCAGTATAAGAAGTTGTGGATAAAATTATAGCTGTGTGTCTGCATTTTCATTGCAATTGCATTTTTAAAGGTTCATAACTCATCCATAAAAATTCATTGCAAAGAGAGCTTAAGACACCAATGCCCAAGCATGTGAGTATTTTTAATTAGCTTTTAAAAGATAGCATTAGGGCAATTGTCCCCTCTTGCAATATATAAATACAAAGACTACAGTCTAGAAGACCAGTGGAGATATTTCTGTAGTGTGTTTTTATTTATTTTATTTTTTTTCTAAGCTACTTGCAAAGTTTCTAAAATCAAATAGATTTTTTTATTGTTTTATTGCTTGACTGACTCCCTTTGCTGGAGTGGAATATGTGATGTAGGAGAAATATCAGCTAGAGGCAAATGAAAGTGACAATGACCAGTCTAATTTTAGAAGTGTGATGCAAAGAATAAATAAATACCCTTAACTGACTAAAATTAATGGGGTACGATCACTACAGGTGCATAACTGGGGTAAAACAGCACGATTTCATTGACGACGACATAGAGATTGCATTCTGCAGCACCTGAAGATTCAGTTCTTATATTCACGGTTTTCTTAAAATCAAAATTTAAGGAGATCCACATCTTGGTTTAAACTCAAGAATCTTCCTTATAAAATTGCTTTAAAAAGTTAATCCATCAATACCTAGAATTACATCTCTCTTTTTTTAATATTAAGTATTTAAAGTATTAATTATTGCAAAATATAAGCTAATTCTTTAAAAGTTACTGAGGTTTTTTTTTAATTTTCTGGTATGTTTTAATGGGATTTATGCATAATACTTAGGAGACAAAACTGTGCCATGGGAACCATCATCACAAGATGTCTTAATTCTGTTCAGAAATATTTTTTAGTTAGGAAATACAGGTCACAGGGAACCCTTCATAGAAGTGATTAACTTAAAAATTAAGACATTAGTTAAAGTGTTTCTGTAGTAACAGTGCTACTTCTCACAGTCTACTGCCTTGGACCACTGGGAAATGTATTGAAAACAAGGCAGCAAATGGACAGACTTTCTTATAGTCAAGTGCTTAATTTCTTACTTAACAGCTTTGAGACCTCAATGTATGTAGTCTAGATGTTGATCCCTTTAGTATCAAAAAATATTAATTAGGTTTTTAAATAAGGAATATAATGGCTTCTCACTATGCCTGTCGAGAAGAGTAAGTTTAGTACCAGCGAAGCATGAGTACCTCACTCTAGCTGAAGCCTCTTCCTCAGTCACAAATTGCTGTCACATGCACGGACAATGATACTCATAATTTTACCAAGCCAGCAGTCCTGCCGTGCTAGCTGAGTGCTGGGCACTATAATGGTTGGCAGATAATTACTCAGTCTGCAGTGATACATGTCATTTGAGTTGATAGGTTCCTGACATCAGCATTGTTATGCAAAATGTCATATTGCACATAATTTCCATTTTGACTACAGTACTGAATCTGGTCTGCCCTGCCCTTTCCCCAGCCTGTGTTGTGTCACTTGCATTCTTCTTCCTGGCTGTTGCTTGGTCAGATTCTTCTGTTTTGCTGCTTGGCCAGATTTAAGTCTTTTTTCTCGTGTACTGACTGAATGTTAGGTTTTGCTATATTTTGCTTGTTTAAGTTCTCTCACCTCTTTTTGCTTTGGTTTTTAAGTTCGCTTAAACTTTGTCTCTTTTCAGCTGTGTAGATTGACTGAAGTTGCAGATTTTGAAAGCTTCCTGAGCTATTTCTCACATGCCTTGTCTGCAAAATGGCTCTGTCTTGCAGTCTGAATTGCTTACTTTACAGTCAGTGTGGTATTTTTTGCTCCGACTTCAGCTAATTTGATCTTTTAATATTCCATATGTAAATTCAAGTTTCACCTTATATTTAGAGAAGGACCATTAATAGATGCAGAATCTTTGTAAACATTTTTACACACTCCCCAGTTCATGGCATTCAAAGGCTTTAGAGTGCTTCTTCCATGCTGGCTCTGTACATTATGTTTCTTGTGTTTGCTCGTATCTGTACCCAGGCCGTTTATGATGGGACTGTCAGTTGTAGTTTAGTTCCATCCATTTATGTTCTTTTTCCATTTCCTTATGGTTGTTTATTTTTCCTCTTTCTGACTTGCTTTAAATAACAAAAACTTCATTCTGCTGTCATTTATCGAGGGTCAGCTAATGCAAATTGCCAGAAATCCACATTCTTCTGGCTTTTTGCTGCAGGATGGCAAGGGTTATAGTCTATTGTCTCAATATATAATTCCTTTTCCCAATCTTGAGAGAGTTAAATGTCAGAATAGTACTGCCAGCTCGCTAAATCAAAGCTTTGATTTTGGATAGACCTCTTCTTAATTTTATTGCTGATTTAATCTTTCCTTTTTTTTCTTTTTTCTTTTTTTTTTTATTATTATTTTTCCCAGTGTTACTTTTCATAGCACTAGAATATCAACATCCATATGTTGTTGAGTAGCTATTTGGGGTTTTTTGATGTGACAACTGACTGCCCTTACTTTACCAGCTGAGTCCTGTCCTTAGCACTTTCACTGGTGGCTCTCTACTGCTGTCCTCCTATTTTTGTGCTATTTTGTGAACTTTGGGTGTCTTTTTCTCTAAGGAAGAAGACAGATCAGCTGTTCATCTTACAATCTGAGATTGCCTTAGGCATGCTGATCTTGAGCCTTCTTTGAAAGGCTTTTTCTTCACTGCAGTGTCTTCTTCAAGATAGTAGTATTTCCAATACTGTAAAAAACGATTGAGATTCAGTACATGTTCTTCTGGCCTTAATCCCACATAAGCTTATTTTTATTCTTGCTCTTCATTATGTTACTGGAATGTGTGTGTTTGTGCAGTGTCCATGTGTCAGTTGCATTCACTTTTATCCATTATCCCATCCTTCATTTCTTTGCTGATTTTCATTCCAAAAGATAACTATCAGGCAATATCTTTTTTGTGATGTAAGCCACCTAGAGAAAATAAACCACTGATTCAGTTTTCAGTAATGCAGTGGATTTCTTTTCTTCCTCCTCCTCATTTTCCTGAGATAACTTTTGCTCATTTACACAAGGAATTGTAGAGGAAGTAAGTTACTCACCTGCGCCTAGGTAAATTAAACTTTACTCACCTAAACTTACAACCTAAACTTCCACTATATAAGGAACCTATAGTCTACATAGAAGAAAGACAGCTTCTGAAATACATTCGGTGTATGAGATGTAAATTTGCTTTTCTGAATTGCCCTCTAGAGGATCTTTCCTCAGCATATTGATGTCACAGGGTAGGGAGACTTAGTGAATGTTAAGTGACTAGTAGTAGGTAATACTAATAGTTACCTAAGAGTGCTTTTTGGGGTACAAATTCCAGGCTGGGTATTTCATTTATAGCTATGTCTGTAATGTATCTGTTTAGTATTTTTTAAATGCACGAACACAGGTTTGTATTTGTTATAAGTTTATTCTGTATTTCCATAATCATGGGCTTTGTGATCCGTGTATCCTCTGGTAGTACACTGACAAGTTATCTTGCTTCTATTATATCTCTATATCTTTCACGCTCATTTATTTCCATATTATTTTTTCTTTTCTGATTAAAATAAGAACAGAGATCAAACTTCTGTTAATTAGATTAGAAGACCCTTAAGACCATGAAAATTCTTTTAAGGCCTCAAACCAAGCTTTTGTATGAATGTGTTATGGAATTGCTGATGCACGAAGTCTGTTTGGAAAATCTTACTGCAGATGCTGAACACCTCTCCTCCCACAGTCCTTAGAAGAAAATGAGGATGTCAGAGTGCATACTTTTTTTCTTAATAGCCATTTTTTTTCAGCCCTTGGTGTTTGGTTTGGTTTGGTTTGTTGGGTTTTTTTAATTCTACTGAAGTAATAAAACTTTTTTTTTTAAGTAATATCTTCATGACCAAAGGTAAAAAGATCTTTAGAAGACAAGTATACATAGAAATGGTTCTTTTACACTTCATCTCTGAGTGAATCACTTCATCATATATGTCTTTTTAGCTTCTTAAGAATGTTAAACTTCTAAATTATAATGAAATCAAATTAATAGTATCTACATCAATATGTTTATTTTGAAATAGTTTTTATCTTAATAAAGTATTTAGTTTGCTGACAGAAAGGAGCAAAACCACACAAGCTGTCATCCAAGATGTTTATAATTGACTCTTAACTTGTAAAAAAAAGCTGGAGTTATTTTGATTTTCATAAAAAACTTTATATTACTGTCCAATTACAAAACCAAAATGCATGCTTTCCCTTATTAATTTCAGCTGCAGCATTCAAGCCGTACTGCTGGCTGAGCTGACCCTTAATTCAGATGTAAGAGAAAAAAATGTGTTTTCTTTAGAACTGTTACTGATGAAGTTAGAGTTGTGCATTTCCCCTGCAATGCATGCTGTACTAGTACTGCAGTGCTGTTCTGATATTTGAAAAAATAAAATTAAACATAGTATGAGTGAGTAGTGGTGAGCCTGTGCAGCTCACTTTTTTGTTTCATTGAAGTGCCAAATAGTTAAATAATGAATAATAGTTTACTTTTTAAAAAACAGTTAAGTTTTTTTTAAACTGGTAAGAAAATCTGGGTAGTTAGGTTTCCAAAATATATAAAATCTGGTAGAAATTAGTCAGACACCACTTAATTACTTTAAACTGTAAAATCTGTCTTTTTAAAATAAAATACGTGGGCAAGAAAGATGATCCTGTTCCTTTATCATGTCTGTGTTGAAAAGACCTTTTTATTTGTGTGTTTTAGACTGGGGTTGTCGCAAGGGGAATCAATGAAACTCACTGCAGTGCAAAACAATGATGAAGATGAAAGCAATTCTCTATGTGGATCTTCTGGCACACCTGGTCCTTCTAAGCAAGGAACCTCCGAAGACCAAGAGGAGAAAGGTGCTAAAATTCCACCCTTACCAGAGAGGGATTATTGTCCATCTCTTCCTAGTATGGAACAGGTTCCTGCCAAGGATCTAACAGCAGACTCAGAGGATATACTGATACCTGAAGAATCAATCATTCAGGAGGAGATTGCTGAAGAGGTTGAGACAAGTATTTGTGAATGCCAAGAGGAGAACCTCAAAACGGAACATGAGTTTTCTGAAGAGTCAGTTAGTCCAGCTGGCACAAGTGAAGAAACAGAAGCAGTACAGCTTACAGACAGCACTGAGTCCTGTGTCACAATGAATGAGGTAACTGATACTGTATCTCACATTGAAATTAAAGCGGAGTTGAAGTCAGAATGCCCTCAGGAAGAGATGTCTGTTGTGATAGATCAGCTGGAGGATTGCGTATCACCAGCACGATCAGCTTCATCCACAAACTCTGTCAGTGATACCGCAGAGAAGGACTCTGAGTCTGCAAAAGAGCTGATTGCACCAGAAATGCAAAATACTGCTCTGGAAGGGTCCTTGTTGACTGGTGGAGGCATTGCTGTGGATATGGAGCTTCAAAGTGACCCTGAGGAGCAGTCATCTGAGAATGCCTGTATTTCTGAAACTTCCTTTTCCTCTGGAAGTCCAGAAGGACCCTGTGTTTGTGTTGCTTCTCCTGGAGGAGACACTCAGTCGACTTCAGAGGAACCCTGTACTCCAGCATCTCTTGAAACAGCTTGCTCATCTGAAGTGTCCAGTACTGAAAACATTGATATTCAGCAAAAGACCAGTGATGAAAACTTGCACACGCCTCTAATGTCGGAAATCTCTCCAATGTCCACCTCACCTGTAACCTCAGAAGCATCTCTGATGTCAAATCTACCTTTGACATCAGAGGCATCACCAGCTTCTAATTTACCTTTAACATCAGAAACATCTCCTATGTCCGATTTGCCTTTAACATCAGAGACATCTTCAGTATCTTCTGTTCTTTTAACTTCTGAAACATCCATGGCAAACAGTTTGCCTCTTCCATCAGAGACATCTCCAGTTTCCAATTCCCCCAGCAATGAAAGACTTATTCTGCAACAAAGGAAATCACCATGTTTGTCAGAAGACTCCCTTCCCACTGTGAAAGAAGAAAGCTCTGCCATTCCTACGGTGGTTCAAGAAGAGAATCTTGTTCTTCAGCCAAAGCAACTTCAGAGTGTCCCTGAAAATATGAAAGTTGGTCCACTAACAATTATACCTGATACTTCAGTATTGGAAGAGCCCCAAAATAAAACCCTCAATGATCAGCCATGTAAGTCACATTCTGAAATGGACAAATCCTACATTGCATCCATCCCAGAACACTCTCCTCCAGAGGTGATGAAAAATAAAAATCACAGCGTTCAACAAAGAGGTGACAAGAAGGGTACACTCTTGCCATCAGAGGTAGCTGTCGAAGGATCTGTTGGCAAAAATATCGAATTGCTTCCATCAAAGCCACATGATAAACTATATACCTCATCTCTAGAGAAAGCTACATTCTCTGAAGCATGCCGAAGTAAATCTCACAAGCTAACAGGCAGCACCCAAAGCCGTCTGGAGAATTCACATTCTTCCAAGTCATTAGAAACCACAAAATCACCTGAAGTGAGGAATGAAAGTAGAGACCCAGAAATCCCAAAGAGGAAAACAGCAGAACAGCACAGTTTTGGAATCTGCAAAGAGAAAAGAGCTAGAATAGATGATGATCAGCCTAACCGAAGTGCTTCATCAACAAGTCCATCTGAGAAAGAACAGCCACCCAGGGAAGAACCCCGAGTTCCACCCCTTAAGGTAAAGTACTGAATAAACAGGCTGGCTTAGAAACTGAAGGTTTATTATCCCCCTCCTACTGACAGCATGCAGACACAGTGCATGGTATTTTTTGTGGAGGTATGAGGGGTGTTACTTTTGATGGTTTCACTTTACTATTACATTCCTACCATGCCAGATTACTTCTGGTATAAATATGCCTCTAGTCGTTCCATCAGGATCTTTGCTATAGAACTGCTTTTGTGTGAGGGAATGTTTTCCAGGACCTATGACTCAATCTAATTCAAGAGCTTCCCCATCTTTTACACAGTGCTACTTGGGTTTTTTATTGCCCAGCTATATTATCCACTTGTTCTCCTGCATATGACTTCTCCAGCAAGCATGAATAATAAGTGTTACCATAACCAATGCGAAGAAAAACACCAGTGCCTTCATCCACCAAGAGAATCTGGAGTCAGAATAGTTGGAGATCCCTTTGCAAGCCCAGGGTTTGGGGTAGGCTGAAGTCACTATAGACCTGGCTATCAGGGGGAAGTGTCTAATTGGTATATGTATACATATCTTTGTTAATGGCAAAGCAAAAGGTAAAGAAGACATACCAACTAACCAAACACTTTTATGTTTGTGAAGTGAATTCCAGTTGAAAGCTTTTTCATTTTTTCCTAACAAAGAGATCTATATAGGCTCAGCATTTTGTCCCCTTTAATTTTGTACATGATGACATCAGCTAAGGTTTAGATCCAATTTGCTGAACTTAGGCTATTGACTTTGCAATATTACTTCCTGATTATTCAGAAATGCCCTTTTCTGCATTTATTTTTAACTGCTGCAGTCAGTGAACGTCATTAATATGGCTGGGAGGGCAAATAGGCTAACTGTTTTAATCACTAGTGCAGAAGCATATCTCAACTAATTTATTTTTATGAGCGGTGATGCAATTGTAAGTTAGTCCATTCTGAGTTTAGTGATATTCTTTCATATTCAGAAGGTCTCTGACTAGCCTAATAAATTCTAATCACTCTCTAAGCACAAAGGAAAATAGATCACTAGGGAATAAAAAAGGTCATGACTATAATAATAAAAATAATCAAGCACTTAAAGCTTTAGCAGTTCTGGTCATGCAAAGTAGAAACTGAAAAAATATGTTACTGAAACAGAAAGCAAAATGTTTTGAATTGTGAGTTTGTGTTACTCGATGTTCATGTAAATATTAAAGACTCACAATATTGGGCATGACTGTTTATTTATAAACCAAAAATGTAACTGCTAGAAAAAGTGAAGTATCCCAGCCCTCCAGACCAGCATAGAGTTACATGGTTATATATGGTTATATGAATGGTTATATATTACAGTACCATCTTAATACTGATTTCCACTGATCTCTCATGGAAAATCAAATGCTGTTAGTCTTGCAGTCTTAAGAGTTGAATCTACCTGAAGCCTCCAGCCAGTGAATGAGAATACTACAAGATTGCAAGCATTTTGAAAAATAATTTTATATGATCAATTGTAGTATGGCTTTTTGTGTAACAAACATTTGTGTCTTGGGTCATCTCACCAAAAAAAAACCCCTATCCTTGGTAAGAGGAAAAGGAACCCCAGGTCTCCTAAGTCATTCTGCTGTACAACTGTCACTTCTTGTCATTCCTTATGACTACTTTTTCTACAAATACTGCCTAGGTCTTTTCTTAGTTCTTTTCAAAAGAGAAGTCACAGCATTGACCACCAAGTCCTCTTACTGTGGCCAGCCAGTAAACATATGTTCCTTTTAAGAAATATATTAATCTTTTTTTGCAACCTTTGGGTATTCTGAGAGAGCGTTTAAGTTATAAAGTGGTCCCAGGACTTTAACCTCTAATCCTGAAAATAGATATGACTAACTGTAAACATACTAAAAATGCCAGTGATTTTACAGGTTATTATTTTGCTTAAAGTTTTAGGTATTTAAAACTTTAATATTTGCATTTTTAATACTTGTAGGTTTGAGGATTTCATTTTTGATATGCAGTAATATAGGAGGTATCCCAGGGGTGGACTAAAGTAAGTCTCTCAAAATTGCGAGTGAGGAAGCGAAAGGTGTATCCTTTGGTGATTCACTTCTTCTATACCAATACTCTAAAGTGCTCTGTAGTGCGACATGTAAAACAGACTCAGTGGAGACACTACTACATCCTATCTAAAGGCAAGATTTGTTGTCTGGTATGTGAGAGAAAGACAGGCAGTTCCTGATGTCTTAATCTTTGGAGACCAAGGAGGGAAAGCACTACTTGGTCATTATTTTTTCCATGCATTTGCAGCAAGTGCTTACTCATAGGCTTTTTTCCAGTGTCACTGCGCTAGGCTTGTTGATCTTCTCAGTTAGATACACTGCGTATAAAACAGGTCTGACAAATTGTATCAGATAAGCGTCATCTTGTCATCCACTTCAATCTTTATTCCTGTGAGTAGGATCAATGTAAGTAGGCTAATACAGATGTCAGTTACCCATGATAGTGGATGATAAAATACTGAACTGTAAATATAATTAAATTTTAGCATTTTTCTGGCCAGCTGCACTGAACAGTAATTCCCTTCATTGCATTTCTCTGACCCTTTAAAAGACAGCAATTTTAGCAAGTCCATGTTCTCATTAAAATTATTGGGTTTTTTCTTCTTTAGATTCAGCTTTCAAAAATTGGACCACCTTTTATCATCAAGAGCCAACCTGTTTCTAAACCAGAACCGCGAGTTTCCCCAAGTACATCAGTCAGCAGTGGGAGAAACACTGGGGCTAGAACTCTTGCAGATATCAAAGCAAGAGCTCAGCAAGCAAGAGCCCAAAGAGAAGCTGCAGCTGCAGCAGCCGTGGCAGCAGCTGCGAGCATAGTCTCTGGAGCAATGGGGACCCCGTGCGAAGGTGGGAAGACAAGAACTCTAGCACACATCAAGGAACAAACAAAGGCCAAGCTATTTGCAAAGCATCAAGCCAGAGCTCATTTACTCCAGACCAATAAAGAATCAAAGTCACAGTTCAGCTCAAAGGAAAGTACCTCATCTCTGGAGATACCAACATCTACTGACACAAAAATTGAAGGTTCTACTGGTGTTATTATAGTTAATCCTAACTGCAGGTCCCCCAGCAACAAGTCTGCTCGTCACCGTGAGACGACCACTTTATTGCAGCAGTCACTTAACGCAGCTACATTACCAGAAACTGCTACTGAGATACCTGTGCACAGTTCTGATGAAAATATACCTATGCCACAACTGTGTGAGAAAATTATTTCATCTACCTCTACTGAAAGTAACAGTGTGCCAGTGCTTTATAATAAAAGTTCAGTCTCTGTGTGTGTTTGCAGCACTGCTATGTCTGGAGCAATTAAAGAACTTTCTTTTGCAAGTTCTGTTGATAAATCCTCTGTTTTAATGTCTGTTGACAGTGCAAACACAGCAGTTTCAGCTTGTAATATAAATATGCTGAAAACCATCCAAGGGGCTGATACTCCATGCATAACCGTTGGACCAAAATGTATTGATAACAGTAATGTACCAGTCTCCATAGACAGTACGGTCTTATCAAACACCATTGATGACAAACGGTTGCCGATACCAAGTAGCAATGTGAATAACGCAGTCTCCACTCATTATGCCACTGTGCCAGCTTCATCTATTGCAAATAACTTGCCAGATCATCTCCCTGGTAGTTCTGTACTGATGCCCCCAGTGGGGACTACCAACAGATTTTCTTCTGATAAGATAGCCATAACTGGGTGTAATGAGCAAAGCACTGTCTCCATTCATGCTACCGTTAGGTCAGCTTTAAGTTGCAGTGAGGCCCTTGCAGTAGCAGATTCTGTTGCAAGGCCACCCATGTCAATGTTTACTGGTAACATGGTGACAATAAGCTCTTATGATAATGCTATTAAATTAAATGCTGATCTCTTAGAAAAAAGCTCTGGAGCACGAAACCGAATGGATCTCTCTGGTAAATCTCAGCCAGTGAGCTTTACACAGACTGCCATGAACAGGTCTATACCTTGTAAAGTCATTGTCGACCACACTGCAACTCTGAATTCCAGTCTCTCACTTTCTTCTTCTGTTGAAAATGCAGAGAACAGCATTGACCTGCAGAGCAGACCTGTAAGGACAGAAGCTGCCTTACAAAGTATAGCCTGTCCTCAGGTGTCTGTCATAAGCAGGCCTGAAGTGGTGTCTAACGAAAGCCTTGAGCACAGCTCCAGCTTTATCACTGTTTCAACAAAGCAAGACAGCAAGAACTTGCAGGCAGGTTGTTCAAGTCTTCGAGAAGTGCCTCTTTCTCCTCAAGATAAATTAATTGAGGTGGTTACTCCCAGCCAAGGTTTTCCTGAGCAATTAAGAGGTCCTTCAGCTTTGAAAAATGAAGCAGATGCTGCCTGTGCCAATCAGTATAACACTAGCAATAGAATTTGTTGGCATGATGAAGAGGCAATGAGTACAGACCAGCCAGTGGTCAGCCACCTCAACCCCAGTAAGCATAAGGAATACTCAGAGCAAAACTGCTTGAAAAATGTCAAAACTGAGCCTTCCAGTTACACGCAAATGTCAGAACTGCAGCCCAGGAGTCTTTTGACGAGCATGGCTGTTCCTGTTAAATCGGAAACTAGTGAGTCTGACAAGTGCTTCAGGATGGACACCGAGGATTTTGCAGGATCTGAAATGCCTGCCCAGACTGCAGAAATATCCACGAGTGCACAGCCACCGCAGACCTCCAAGACATCCATTGCGGACTCCATGGAAGACTCCCTGCCCCTGACAACAGAAACCCTAAAGAGAGTTACCAGTGCTGGGAGCTCAAGCTGTCGCTTATCATCAGTGGAGGCCAACAATCCTTTAGTGACACAGTTACTGCAAGGCAAACTGCCTTTAGAGAAAGTGCTGCCGCAGCCCAGATCAGGAGCCAAACTAGAAATTAACAGGCTTCCCTTGCCTTTGCAAACTACCTCAGTATGTAAAACAGCAGTGTCCGAGAGAAATATTGTTGAACATCCTTCCAACTCTCCTAATCCAGAAGGTAAAGGCTTTGCAGCAGGCAGCATAGCCCCACTACAAATCAGAAAGCGTGAAAACCATCCGAAAAAGAGGATGGCCAGGACTGCAGGGGAACATGCTCAAATTAAATGTGAGCCTGGGAAGGTGTCGATGGACACAGATGTGAAAGCGGCTCCTTGTGTAATTAGTTCCAGCATGAATCAGCTAGGGCATGGTCAGCCATTTAAGCAGGAGTGGCTGAACAAACATGCCATTCAGAGCCGAATTGCTCACAGCCCAGAGATCAAGCAGCAGAAGAGGCCATTGCCTTCATGCAGTTTCCAGCAGAGCCTGTTTCACATTGATAAAAACGGCAGCTTTCACGCAGAAGCTAGTACCTCACATAGACAGCATTTTTACCAAATGTCCATGGCTGCGAGAGGCCCCGTTCCCACAGCACCTTTGTTGCAAACTACTTCAAAAGGCCCACCTGGCTGCAACGCATTTGCTTTTAGCAGACACCTGGAACAGAAGGGCTTGGGAGACGTGAATATTTCTACAGCAGCGCACCAGCTGAGGCTAGGAAGTGTGTTTTCCCCTAGTATTCAAATCAAGGAAGGTGATGACATTGCCAGTGCCTCTCAAACTCTGCAGAGTAAAACATTAGTTCATCCCCCTCCTCCCCCTCCACCCCTGCCACCTCCTCCCCCTCCTCACCCAAATGCAGAAGTCCCCTCTGATCAAAAACAACCGACAGTTACTATGGAAACCACTAAAAGACTTAGTTGGCCTCAGCCAGCAAGCATCTGTAGCAATATAAAATCTGAACCTATTTCTTTTGAGGAAGGTTTAAGCAGCAGCTGCGAAATGGGCATGAAACAAGCTTCCTATGATCAGAATGAAGTGAAAGAACAGTTGAAAGCGTTTGCATTAAAAAATGCAGATTTCTCTTCCTATCTACTTTCTGAGCCACAGAAGCCTTTTACCCAACTTGCTGCTCAAAAAATACAGACGCAGCATCCTCAGCAGCAGCAGCAGCAGCAGCAGCTGTGTGGAAATTACCCAACAATCCACTTCGGTAGCACAACCTTCAAAAGGGCAGCATCTGCAATTGAGAAATCGATCGGGATTTTAGGAAGTGGCTCCAACGCTGCCACAGGCCTGTCTAACCAGAACGCGCAGATCCCGGTTCAGAAATTTGCTGACAGTAGCAATGCTGATGAACTGGAACTGAAATGCTCTTGCAGGCTGAAAGCCATGATCGTGTGCAAAGGCTGCGGAGCCTTCTGTCATGATGACTGCATAGGGCCTTCCAAACTGTGTGTAGCTTGTCTGGTTGTACGGTAGGAACTGAATCAAAGATGCAGTATCCCTTATCAACATGGGAGAGCAGGACAAAGGAATGCAGAAATTGGAACAGTTTAGGCCACTAATGGTTTGCAGTTAGTCAATTGATTTATTTTTATTATTATTTTTAATTTCTTTTTCTTCAACATGGTGCTTTCAGAATTTAGTTATTCCTGCCTGAGTGCCATTTTCTGGGAAGAAGAGGAAACCTGTAGGAGTTGTTTAAGAAAAATGAGATATCCTTGTTACTGAAGCTTCAATGAGCTATTTTGCTATGCTAAAAAAAAAAAAAAAGGCAATGCATGTAATTCGTAGCTTCTATTTATTTGCACAAAGTGCAGAACGTTTTTTCTCCACTTTTTGATAGTTGATACAAGCTGCAGCTTAAAAATCAGTGGAAGACTAACTCTGCAAGAAGTGGAGTAACTATGCAGAATGAATAACACACTGAATAGTGACTCTTCTGAGGGGGATAGTGGCAAGGTGTGCGGTATCAGCCATTGTAGCTTCTAAGTTCTGTTTGCAGTTATTCTGCTGATAGGATTGCTTTCTTCAACTGACTTTCACTATCTAGGGCTAAAATATAGCCACTTCACCTGGAGAAAAGAAAAAAGCAGTTTAGATTGTTAGAGGAGTTTCCTTACATGCCTGCCAGGGACTACGGAACTCACATCTCACTCATCATCTCTTCTTGTTGATTCCTTGGGAAGGATTTGTGTATGTGATGGGTTAGTGGGACCAACACTGGAATCACACTGGCTTCAGTAGAGTTCGGAGAAAGTAACTTCTCTACTGGGGATTAGAAACCTGTCTTCTTTTCCTGTTTCCCACTCAAATAGTCTTTATTTGTATTTGTCTCTTAATCTGTCCACTCGGTTTGTCAGTCCCAAATATATATATTATATATAGGGTCAGATTTGTGTAATACATTCTGGATGTTCTAGGCTTTCCATGGCCTAAAAATGATGCATTCTTATGATGAATGAATAAGAAAAGAGTCTAATTGCATATTGGTTGAATATTAGTTTATCACTTGGTTTCCCTCTCTTGTGAGTTACTCTATTTAAATAACATCTCAGAGTTTTGCCATTTAAAGTAATTCTTAGAATTACTTACAGCACTGACTGTTTTGTTTTGTTTTCTCAAAGAAATTCAGACCCCTTAACCTACCTTTTAGAAATTTGGAAGCAAAAGGCATTTTTAAAAGGGATACTGCATCTTTAAAGTAACCTTCAGTATTTGTTCAGTACTGTATTTACATTCAGGACTATAGCTGCATTCCAGATGCACTAGCCACCATAACAGCAGAGGAGAAAAACAATGATTTGGAGCCCTATTCACCTAAAAGGAAAATACTACAAAGGGATAAAGCACATGCGGTTGCTGGGGAGATGAAAATACCTTGAGTTTTTTTACTCTCACTTCAAGAACACAAAACATGGAGTGCAAGTCATCCATCTGCCAATATGTGGTTGGGTCTGCCCAAGTGTCAGCATCAGAGAGAAATGTTATTTTTTCTCATTGCAGTAGAACCTCACTAATCCCAAGACCTTACAGTCTGTTCAAGAAAACTGATTTTCCTTCCACAGTTTTCAGAGAGCAATGTAGTAAGAATGTGTGAGATGTAATACTGCTTGGATTTCCTGATGCATTTAGTGTTGCATTCAGAGCTATTAATGGGAACGATAGAACTACAGTTAGTAAATAAAAAGTATGCTACATTTTACACTACACTTTTTTATATGACCTTTGGTTGCATACTTATTCATGAGCTGTAACTGGTCTCCCTGACATGGGTGCATATTAGCAAGGTTCTACTGAATGGAGGAACCACATTTATTTTCTTGTGGGACCATTTTCACAAACATGATAAATGCCATTTATTGTCTTAAAAGTGAGCTGGAATATCTACAACATACATTCCTGTCATAGGAAGCTCTATGGTGCACCTTGATGTTCTCTTTTATTGTAATTAGCAACATATCAAGATTATTTTTGACACTGTGTGGTACAAAGGCCATTTATAATACACTAACAAATTTGTTGCTGATACAATAATATCTTTTTTTTTCTATACAAAAGTGCTCCTTAATATGACACGTGAGTTAAGAAATGGCTTCTCAGCACTTTCAGGTCTTCTGGTAGGAAAATAAGCCAGCCAAGGAAAAAGCTAGAAGTAACCACATGGAAATCAGCTTCCAGTGTTATGCCAGTTTCTGGCAAAATACTCATGGTTAAGCATCAGTGTAGTCAGTTAATGTATATCAAATTCATATTTGAGGAGCCTTTGTATCGGAATTGCATTGCGTTGTATTTATACTTGGTAGAGGTAGGATATTTCTATTTAAAATAAAGAGAGCAACCAGTCTTAGACTTCTAATAACCTATGTTTATATAAGCCTGCTGGGAATCCTTATTTCTAGCTCAGGTTTTCCTGTCCACAGCACATAAGTCAATATTTGTTTGTACTTGCATCTTGAAATACTTCTTGTATTGACTGACATAAATAAATTCCTGCCACAAAATAGTTTTACTTTGTTTAAAGGATAAGAGTGTACTAGTGTGGTAGGTAACTCATTCATGTCATATTGTTATTTTTGTATCAGGATTGCAACTTGCATGCGTGAGGTCATGATAAAATGTTATTTAAAATGGCATTAGACTGGATGGTGCTATGTTATATATTACACAACTGACCAAACTCTTCCGTAGTGCAGTTCCACTCCTTTCATTCTTGAGTCATTGGAGTTGCACCAGGAATAAATTTGACCAATTAGTTAGCAACAGTCATGAAATGTTTTTGCAGATTATAGTTTTAGGATATTAAAATACTCAAAAGCAATTGCGGTGATATAGGAGCCTGACTGAATCCTAATGTGACTGAAAACCTTACTTGGTTTCTGGTATCACACAAATACTTCGGGGAGAGTGACCCTTGGTCTTCAATAAGAACATAATCACATTTAGAAGTTAATTTCGAATTACTTCTTTTTTCTGTTTGTTTAATTGTCCAGGTTCCAGGCCCAATGACATTGTGTTTTCTAATGACCCTGCAGTTTGCACCATGGGGTGTTAATAGTTTATGCACTGAAAAGTGGTGAAAGAATTGCTTAAGAACACACTGCTCTGTGTTTGCGTGTACGTACATATGTGTCCCAATGTCCAGCGTGTATAATTTGCCTTTACTTTTTTGTTTTCAATCTCCAAAATTCTTCCCCCACTCCTACCCCTGGAGCAGCACTTTTGGGTGAGAGGGAGAAACACTTTCCTTTTCTTTCCTTTCCTTCCTCTTTATTGTTTTAATTGCATACCTGTGAGATATGCAGATAACGTTAGGGCATTTGCAGTGTGTGTGTTTGTGTATTTCTGTTCTGAACTAATTTTCCAAGCCGAAACTCTCTTTGAAATAATGTTTAAGAAAAAAAAAACAATTAAGAAATGGTGAACTGGATGCTCCCTGTTTGCATTTTATTTATCTGCTGAGGTCTAGTATGTGAAATAGCATTTAAAAGACAAAAAAAAGGTTGAGCCATAAAGCAAAAGGTATATTCCCTGTACTATAGACTTTCTTCTTGAGGGTGGTGCATGTTGTCAGGGTAAGCTACAGAACATGCAGATGGTTTTTCAGGACCCTGCAATTCCTTGCACAGTTTTTAAGCTGGTGCATATGGTGCTTTATAATGCAATTTCTGAAGTAAAATTACCTTATGCTGCACCCCCTTCCCCTTATAAACACACGCACAATTTCAGAATCGTTATTGTAGCCTCTGGTTGAGCAGTTTCTCCAAGGTGTGGTGAAGTACCAGGATAAACACTCAAGATGAGCTGAGAAACATCACCGAAAGGGATCATTTTAGCTGACACATGTGAAGGGCCCTGCTCCAAACACTGAATGACTTCTGCAGTCTCCTGGCAGCAGCGCAGCGGTTCTTCTTCTGTGGCTCTGCAGAACACTGGGGGAAAGGGAAGCAACAAAATATTCAGTGGCTTTACCATGGACCTGTGTAGCTAAATGTTTCTGAATCTATGAAATCCTGTTGTCTTCGGTCATCATGCTTTGTCACTGTAAAACCAACAAAAAGAAAAAAAAAAGCATTTTTTTAGTCTAATTTAAGGAGCTGCTTCTTTTATAGCACATAATATTTCGCTTTGTACTATATTTGATAGTTAAAGAATAATTTAGTCGGTAGAATAACTTTGTTGTATTTGTACTGTTCATGAATGTTACAAGAAAAGTGCTTTACTTTGTTGCCATAATTCTCTTGTACTGCTGTAAAATATTTTTCCTGCTTTATGGAAACAACTCGATTCACGTTTTCAGTACAGGGTTTTTTGTGTGTATGTATTTTTTTTTGTCAGTATTCTGAATGTTTACATCTGTTCAACATTAGCCATTCTATGCGTTTTTAGGGCAGTATTACTCCTGCAGTATAACAGCAATGTGAAATCCACTCGTACCTAACATGCATGAGAAATACAGATTTACTGGGGAGATCCCGAACGTGCATAGATATTTTTTCTATCTGCATTCAGTGAAGTGAATACCCTCCTTCAGTCCTCTACCAAAGAAAATATTATTCCCACAGGACAAGCTCAGAAAGTGGTTCTCTGAATCTTCAGAAGGGGGTGTAGTTGGTTTCAGCGGGGTTCTACAGTTCAATGCTGTTATGCTTTGCTTTGTTACCCCACCGGATGTGACTGGGTGAAACAAGCATTTTAGCAATTTTTTTGGTTAAGGCAGTGTTTTGTTTAGAATTCAGGGATCATGCTTTCTTTAATGGTGCTCTTTATTTTATTTTTTTTTAAGAAAACAACCTTTTGTTGCCTACAGAAATGACCATTCACAAAACCAGAAGTTAAATAAAATAATTTGTCTTCATAACTTCTCTCTTCTCCCTTTCCTTTTTCCCTTCCTTATCCCTTGAAAATAACAACTTGGGCTTCGATATTAAAATATTCTGAAAAAAATAAAGAGATAAACTCATATTTGTCATTTGCTTATTTATTTTATGTTCAGTGCCTTAGGCAGGATATCCTGCTTGTGCACATCCATTGTATGTACAGGTATATGAAATAGAAATGTGAGAGAAAAATCAGTCCTTTGTAAAGGATTTTTCAGTTACGATGATGTAAGACATAGTTTGAATGACTTCTGATGTAACTCAAGTATTAATCATCTTATACTAGTAAAATAAAACTAGGTGTTGTATATTAAGTTGTTGTAAGTAGAATAGTTTGTGGATGAAAGCGATATATTGTTTTGAGTAGTTAATGTCAGGTGCAGTTTAGTACTTTGCCTCTGTCTGCAACCCTGTCCAGAGCATGCTTAACAACAATCCAGGCGCTCGTCTCCATTATTTCTCATCCCCACAGCAGAAGGATTTAAATGTACATGGTACATGAAAGGTAACCAGTACAAGTTATATTCCCCAAACCGGTTATATTTTGGTGTCTGGAAGGCCTTCCTGAAGTGAAAAATTCAGTGGCCATTGTATAAGAATTGAAAACAGCGGCTTTTATCATGTTACACTGCAAAAAGAGCTTTGAGTACTAGTGGTTAGGGTGCAAGTGGTAGAGGGTGGGCAACAAATCGCTTTTTCGTAAGCCTGCGCAGAAATACAAGTGCAGCACATCCCAAACACCATCTTTTGCCCAGCCTCCTGTGATCATTATTTCAGATGTGATACTCTTGGAGGGTCTTGTTAGCAACAAATGGCAGCCCTTTCTGCCAAAACCTGTCCAAATCCTCAAAGAAGACAGCACCAACCTTTGTAGTTTATAGTCTACAACCTTTTATTCATATCCCATACCCATCCAGCAAACTCTCTCCACTAGTACTGTCATGCAGAATATTTAACGTTCTGCTTAGATATTTATTTTTGCATGGGGCTGTGCAAAATCAGGGACCAGCTCTGCTTCTGACAGTAACAGCTTTTGTTTTGCATTTTGTCTTCTGAGCAATGTAATGCAAATCCGTGTTAAATCTGTCCTAGCTAAATATTCACTTTTGTCCCTTTTGTTTTTAGTTTTCAAAACCTGAAAATATTCCTGCACATTTTTACGCAATCTTAAAATATAATTATTTAGCTTTTCTCTGATGTTGCTCAGGACCTTATAAGCATTAGTATGTTAGGCCTTGTGACTGCTTTTAAGTCTGTGTGCTCTCTAGGTCAGCCCAGACTTTGTGTAGCATTGAGCCAGCAGATGGCATCAAGAGAAAAGACGCTGCTATGGTCTCTCGAGTTCCCCTGTCCCTCAGCAAAAGCGCACAGCAGAGAGAAAGCCAGCTGCTAATATGCAGGGTGTCTGGGTTTGTTTGTCTTCACTGTGTAGCTTTAGTTGTAGTGAAAACAAGCCCTCCTTCTCCCTCTATCGTGGAACTTGGCTTTCAGTACAAACGATGCCCTGAAGCTCACATCATCCTTTCCTGCAGCTGGTGCTGTCTGAGTTGTGCAGTCTGGAATTGAAGTACTGACACACTGGAAAAAAATTCATCCCCAGGCTAGAACAAGGGCTTTTTTTTTTTTCCTTACTGTTTCCTTTGCCACTCATAGGTGAAGAGAGACAGCAATACAGCTCTTCACATTGAGGCACTTCACAAATACAAAGGTATTATCACTGCTTGGTGTGCAGAGGGTGTATCATCAAGCAGGGCCTTTGTCGGATGGCATGGCTTCCAGCGGAAGGACCACCAAATATCTTTGAGCATTACCACCTTGGAGACAGCGTTCTGCGTAAGGAAGGTAGACAAGTATCTGACGGTACCTGCTTGTGGAGACCAATGTACCAATGGAGACTTGTACATCACTAGTTCAGCTTTATGGAAACTGAGCTAGGCCCAGAAATGAAGCAACACTTGTGGAGATAATTCAGACATCTGGACACTGGCACTTTACAAACTAATACCAGACACTCATGAAAGGAGTTTGTTATATCTCAGTTAAATGGCAGCCATCTACTTATAAGTACTGAAAGTCCGTGCTCCCGGCCTGGGAGGTGCCTCTTGCCTTTCCAGAAATTATGAACTTGATAGGTGTTTCATATATCCATGGGGGAAAATACCTGGATTGTACTTTTAGGAAGCTGACGACACCCTGGATAAATGTGAAGTTCTGTGTACAGGTCACCTTTCTAAAGCCCTTCCAGTCTGTGGTTTTGACCTGGTCTTGTAGAGCTTAGTTCAGCCTTCAGAGTCTTTGTCTCCACGTCTTTCCAACACAAACCTGAAAGCTTTCATCCAATATACCTGAGCATCCTCTTGCATGTACCACCAGAGCAGAGAGTGGTTTAGAATCCTACATAGAAAAAACTCACCAGAAAATAAGCTGAATATATTGGATAGGTGACTTATATAAATAAGAAATCATGCTATATGGAGTAAATAAATCATAGAATCATTTGGGTTGGAAGGGACCTTAAGAATCATCCAGTTCCAACCACCTGCCATGGGCAGAGACACCTTCCGCTAGACCAGGTTGCTCAAAGCAAAATGACTGTTGATATTTATATAAAGGAAGAGATATCTGTTCTTTGGGTTTTGGGGTTTATTTCGTAGTGGGCCTTGGTAAAGAGTCTTTATTGGCTTCTGATTCTTTCCCAACTGCTTAGATTTATCCTGCAAATCACTTTTTCGTGTCTTCTGATCGTGAACTCTCAGGCCAACTTCCATTGTGCAGAATCTCTGCTATTGCTGCATGCATTTCTTCCTTTTAAAGGAATCTGGGCGATGGTGGAGAGATGGTGTACACAGTGTCTCACCCTTCACTCATTTACTTATGCATTGTGCAGAAAGGGATGGAGTCTTGGGGGAAAAGAATAAAATTAGCTGTGAAAATGCAATAATCATAACATACATTCCTTGACTTCCTTTAGGTTATTGAATGGAAGAGTCCAAACCTCAGAATTTTTAATGAGTGTGAGCAGGAGCTGACCTGTAGCAGCTAGAATGGACCATAGTCCTGGAATGCATCCAGTGGTGAGCATTTACAGTTCAGCAAGTCCAAATAAATGTCCTCAGAGTGTTAGCCAACACAGGCAGTCTGTCAATGAAAAGCAGCATGTATAAGGAGGCAGTCAGCATAAGACTAGTGACAAAGAAGTTTAGTTATGGTTTTGGAACAAGTGATCCTGGCAATTTTTTTTTTCAATTTCAGCATCTATGTAGAATTGCAAATATAGAGAAATCTTCAGTAGCTCTAAATCGGGAGAGAAATGTCAATGTTCAATACAAATCAGATCCACAGCCAGTTGGTAGTATAAAGTCATAGAATCATAGAATAGTTAGGATTGGAAAGGAACTTAAGTTCATCTAGTTCCAGCCCCACTGCCATGGGTGGGGATGCCTCACACTGGACCATGTCACCCAAGGCTCTGTCCTACCTGGCCTTGAACACTGCCAGGGATGGAGCATTCACAACTTCTTTTGGGCAATCTGTCCCAGTGCCTCACCCCCCTAACAGTAAAGAATTTCTTCCGTATACCTAACCTGAACTTCGCCTGGTTTACTTTAAACCCGTTACCCCTTGTCCTATCACTACAGTCCCTAATGAAGAGGCACTCTCCAGCATCCTTGTAGGCCCCCTTCAGATACTGGAAGGCTACTATGGGGTCTGCACGCAGCCTTCTCTTCTCCAGGTGGACAGCCCCAACTTTCTCAGCCTGTCCTCATTCTTCATTGTCTCAGCCTTCCTTCTTCAGCCTGTCCAACCATGAGAGGTGCTCCAGCCCCCCTTATCCCCCTGACCCTTTTATGGACTTGTTCCAACAGTTCCATGTCCTTCTTATGTTGAGGGCACCAGAACTGTACACAATTCTCCAAGTGAGGTCTCATGAGAGCAGAGTAGAGGGGCAGGATCACCTCCCTCGACCTGCTGGTCACACTCCTTTTGATACAGCCCAAGATACGGTTGGCTTTCTGGGCTGCAAGCACACACTGAAGCCGGCTCATGTTCACTTTCTCATCGGCCAACACCCCCAAGTCCTTCTCCATGGGACTGCTCTGAATCTCTTCTCTGCCCAACCTGTAGCTGTGCCTGGGATTGCACCAACCCAGGCATTGTACCTTGCATGTGGCATGGTTAAACTTCATGAGGTGGGCATTGGCCACCTCACAAGCATGTCAAGGTCCCTCTGGATTGCATTCCTTCCCTCCTGTGTATCAAACAAACCACACAGCTTGGTGTTATCACCAAACTTGCTGAGGGCGCACTCAATCCCACTGTCCATGTTGCCTACAAAGATGTTGAACAAAACCAGTCCCAACACCAATCGCTGAGGGACACCACTCAGTTACTGGTCTCCAATTGGATGTTGAACCATTGACCACAACTCTTTACGTGTGGCCATCCAGCCAATTCTTTATCTAACCCTCCAGTCATAGAAACCATCCCATAATGTTTCTGTGATGCCAATGATATTTTACCCCCGTAGGTATGCACACATCTCTTATTCCTCTTGTTTATTCCCCATACTATGTGCATTTGTATAAAAAAAAACAAAACAAACCAAAACAACTACATAATTTGCTTGCTGGTTTCTTAAAAATAGATGTTTGAAGGCACTTTATAGTATTTGTAGTTAGCAAATTTAAAAGTTTCTGTATGCTCAACATTTTTCGAATTAAGGGTCTTTGCTTTAGTTTTCCAAAATAGGAATTTCAGATCCTTGCTTTAGTTTCCTGGTTCTAAAAGTCTTTGCTTGTGTTGTCAGGCAAGCCTGATTTATGTTCTTTGCTGCATAGGACAGTTCGAAAAGTAATCTAGAAATACATTCAGTGTCACCTTTTTCAGTTAAATACATCAACACTACCTAGAATTTATTAATCTGGGTAACGAAATCTGCATTTGTCTTTCTGGTTCCTTTAAAATCAAAGGGCAGTGAAAACAGTCGCATGATTCAAGGGACTTTGTACAGTATTCCTGGAACTGAGGAACAGACCTTCTGCATTCTGCATCTTCTGAATTTTCAGGGAAACATTATCAAGATCTTCATGAAGTGTGCAGGTGACAGTAAGGAGGAATGATATGTACAACAGTGCCAACGGTACTTCAATATTTAATATAAAAGGATTTATAGACACTTAGGCAGAAAATGAAATAGTGCTTGGGAGGAATAGAAAGAAATATGTGTGAAGTGTCAGTCACAAGGGGTTCTTCTCTCTGGCATCTGATGATTGTGATATGCTTAAGTATACATATAATATATAAATAAATATAACATTCTTATACATATTATATATATATAAAATAGTAAAATATATATATATTTAAGGACTACCAAAGGAGAGTTAGGAAATTGGGCTATGAAGTGTGCTTAAATCAGGATTAAATATTAGGGTATTTCTGGTGCTGCAAAAAGAAGGCTGATTTTATTAATAGATTATAGAATCTGAAAAATAGGATTACCAGAAATCAAGGCCAGCTTGTCCCCACTGTCCCCTGTAGGCCTGCATTCCTGCTGACAGTGGTCTGCCTCACCCATCCTGCAGGGCCTTCCACTCACCAAGGCAGTTCGTTCCAGAGCTTCACTGTTCTTAGAATTACAGAGCTTATCCTAATGTTTAACCCAAATCTTCCTTGCTGCTGTTTAAGACCATTCAGTCTTATCTATGCTTCACAGACACTGAAAATAACTTTTTCCTTTCCTCTTTCCAGCAGCCTATTAGATAGTTAGGCTGTTAATTTGTCTCTCTTGGTTTCCCATTGTTTAAACTAAACAATCCTAATATTCAGCTTTCTTTATAGGTCATGTTTTCCAATATCTTATCATTTTCATTGATCTTCTGCAGACTCTCTCCAGTTAGTTCAAATCCTTTTTGCTGTTCAGTTCCCGAGAGTGAATACATTATCTCAGCTGAGAGCAAGCGGAGATGTAGGAGTGTTTTGCATGCCTTAGAGCCTAAAATTGTGCTCCTGTATCCCAGAGCAGTCTCTGGTTTGTCCATGACCTGTTTGACTCTGGTTCCCATTGGTCCTAATAACCCCTGCATCCTTCCCAGTAAAACTGCTTCTAGATGCTTCTTCCCCATCCTGTATTTAAATCATTAATTATTTCTAGGTGTAGAACAGTCTATTTATCAGTGCTTAGTGTTACCCTAAGCTTTTCATTCATAAGTTGAACTTGTCCAGGTCATCTTAAATTCCAGTCTTATCTGTCAATAAACTGACAGTATTTCCCAAGTAGGTATAATCAGAAAATCAGGACCACAATGTCACAGAGTAATTCTTGTTGGAAGGGGCCTCAAAAGGTCATCGAGCCCATCCTCCTGCTCAGAACTTGCTGTCCCATCACCCGTCGCATTAACTAAAATGCTGGAAGGAACTGGAGCTGTGCCAGAACTGACTCTGCTGTGGTTGTTGCTACAACTGTGTGAGAACGATTTTCCACCCACTTCTGTCTAAGTGGGTAACAGTTTTGTCTAGACCATGTTTTTCCAGCTTGCTTATGAAAATGTCATTGAAGTAGTGCTAGAAGCTTTACTCAAATCAAGATGTGAAATCTACTGCTCCACAGTCTCCGGTGCCTGTTACTCTGTCACAGAAGAAGGTTAGAACAGGTTGACCCAGCATCTTTTTGACAAATTCATGTTAACCTTAGCTGATTTACTTAATTTCTGACTGTGCCTATAAACCATTAAATTGTGCTAGTATTTTTCCAGAGAGTGAAATGAAGCTGGTGGCACTAATTTCCTAGCTCTTCCTCTTTTGAAATCCAAGTGGTTGTGATGTTCATCCTTCCCCAGTCTTCCTTGCTTCACTCATTTTCACCAGTTCTGGAAGATAGCTCCTGATGGCCCTGTGACTGAATCAGCCACCCCTTCAAGTGCCAACCAATGAAGGCCCATGTAATTTTAAAACATATCACTCATACGAATGCTTTCTAATCTGTTCAAGGCTGAGTTAGTACCCTTTTGTCTCTGGCACCAATTGTGCTAATTATCTCTTTATAGTCGACATTTTTAGGGATGGCTTTCCCTCTCCATTAAGTAGCTGACCAGCTGGCACCTGGTGTTCCTGTTACTGCTGATCTCTGTGTTTCAGGAGTGACTTCTTTTGTGTTTTTAATGTCCTTCACTGGTCAGGCCTGATTTTGTGCTTGGCCTTTCTGATTTCAGCCTTACATGCTTGTACTATAGCTTACCACTTTCTGTGTACTACCTTTCCTCGAGGAAAGAAGTGCTCATGAAGAAGAAGCAGTATTAGAAGTTGTTATTTTGCTATGCTTATCACTTCTCCGTTGTAGAATTGTCTTGCTTCTTCAACATTTTTGGTTGGACTGAAATTGAAACACAAGAAAACTCGCTGGACAATCCAAGCCCATAAAGTAATTTAAAACTAAAGATTAAAATACTTGCCAACCATTATTAAAAGTTTCTAAAAAAATCAAAGATCAAATGGATTTAAAGATCTTCAAGATTAATAATATGCAATATACAAGAGATGAACTATGACATAAAGATCATAAAGACAAATTATGAAGAAAACAGTACTTTGACACAGCATATGTTTTTATCAAGCTAAGGCTAGCCCTGAAACAAAAAGAGGGATTCATACTGAACAGCAGAAAATGAACTGAAATACTAACTAGAGTGAAACAATACAGAAATAATGTGTGCAGTGTCTGTATAGTCTAAAAACTGGAGAGCCAAAGAGATTAAATAAAGTGAAAGGTCCTCCACCTGGCTCGGAGCAATCCCGGGCACAGCTACAGGCTGGGCAGAGAAGAGATTCAGAGCAGCCCTGCGGAGAAGGACATGGGGGTGGTGGTCGATGAAAAAATGAACATGAGCCGGCAGTGTGCGCTTGCAGCCCAGAAAGCCAAACATATCCTGGACTGCATCAGAAGGAGCGTGACCAGCAGGTCGAGGGAGGTGATCCTGCCCCTCTATTCTGCTCTTGTGAGACCTCACTTGGAGTATTGTGTGCAGTTCTGGTGTCCTCAACAGAAAAAGGACATGGAACTGCTGGAACAGTCCAAAGGAGGGCCACGAGGATGATCAGGGGACTGGAGCACCTCCCGTATGAAGACAGGCTGTGAAAGTTGGGTCTGTTGAGCCTGGAGAAGAGAAGGCTGCATGAAGACCTCATAGCAGCCTTCCAATATCTGAAGGGGTCTATAGGGATGCTGGGGAGGAACTCTTCATTAGGGACTGTAGTGAGAGGACAAGGGGTAATGGGTTCAAACTTGAGCAGGGGAAGTTTAGATTGGATATGAGGAAGAAATTCTTTACTGTTTGGGTGGTGAGGCACTGGAATGGGTTGTTCAAGGAAGTTGTGAATGCTCTGTCCCTGGCGGTGTTCAAGGCTGGGTTGGACAGAGCCTTGGGTGGCGTGGTTTAGTGTGAGGTGTCCCTGCCCCTGGCAGGGGGGTTGGAACTAGATGATCTTAAGGTCCTTTCCAACCCTAACTATTCTATGATTCTATGATTAAATGCCCTTCAGACACTGCACAAAAATAATTTTGAAGGACTAATTCATCTGTCATAAGGAGTGGATTAAAATTAACTGTATTTTCTTCTTTAACCACACATTTTGCAGAATTTAGTATTTTTTGTCTGCTTTTCTGTGGCTATGCAGCTTGTAATTATTTGCTTCAGTGTTATTTACACTTTCTAACACTGAAGCAAATAATTACAAGCTGCATAGCCACAGAAAAGCAGACAAAAAATACTAGTTCACAATTATAGGATTTGAGATCAATTTAACATTTGTTTTACCTGCATAAAGATCTCTGTCACTTGTCAGTGAGCACGAAACTATTCTTCTGTAACATTACTACAAGTTTTTATGCCTCCTCGTGCAGAACGATTCCAAGTGCATGAAGTAATAACTTTTGTTTCAGGGACAGTCGTATTCAAAGTGCATACACAGAGAAGAAAGAAACTCACTGGCATTATTTATGTTTTGATGTTTTTCGCTTAGGATAGATTGAGGTTAGTTTGGAACTGGCATGCATATGCAGAAGGACCCCAGATTTGAGCATCCAGGCAAAGTGCAGCAAAAGGAACACTGCAGCTGCTCCTATCAGCCTGGTGCAGTGATGTCCCTGTCACTTCGCCAAGGAGCTGTGCAGAAAATAAATGCTTTATCATTCTACCAAGCAGGACAGGTCTCAGCTTCAGTGGATGCAGGAGTGGAAAAGAAATAAATGCAAATCAGACATTTAGAAAAGTAAATGCTCCTTATCTGTGCCTCAAAATTAATCCTTCTGCTGCTTGATGCTAAATGTTGTTGAAGAGTATGGGGTATATACACATGGATTTTCTTATATTGAAGATTGATAGCATGGAGAAGTAGGTTTATTACTGATGAAATGTTAGGGTTTTATTAATAAAGTACTTGGGTTTACATAGTAATATTTTATTATATTAAAATTATTACTATGTAATTGTCTGCCTCCTTATGCCCTCAGAGTTATTAACATACTTTATACTCATCTTCCCACTACAAGGTGCATGAATCCACTGTATTCATACTGAAGGAACTTGGAACGCAGCTGCATTACCCAGCATAAGCATATGAAGTGTCCTGAAGTATGTGGGTTATGTTTATCACCATTACTTGTTAATTACATATGCATTGGGGTATGTTATGCATGCAAGTTACATCTTAGTTACAGAGAATATCTGCCGAAGTCTTCTTCTGTTGAGAAGTATTACCCTTGCCGCAAATTTCTTGCTGATCAAGAGGCCATGCTGGCTCTGCGTAAACTATGGAGCTACCTGTGCCTGGAAATGCTTGTAAGCTCCAGCTGGCGGATCCAGCCTCAGGACTTTCCTGGAATGGTCCTTCTTGGCAGAGCCCAGAACCTCAGCAGAGGATATTCCTTTAGCCTATTAGTAGGCATGATCACGTATAAATGCTGGCAAAGGTCCTGGACTCTTTTTAATTTACAATCATAGGTGCAGCCAACATGTACATCAAGATGTATATATAGGCTTTATTTCCCGTATGTGAGTTGCATAGGTGATCTGTGAAGGCACAGCATAAAGTGTACAAGGACTTGAGAAGCATTAATTTTATGGGCATACCTTGGTCATAAGTAAATTTAATGAATTCTGGGCATATCAGACTTGCTGCATGTACGCTACAGACGCACTTTTAGCCTGAAAATCTCAGGCAATAATATGGTAACCTTAAGAACAGGGTTGAGTCTGCAAAGAATTATTTTAGCCTTTTGGTCTTAAGGATGTACCCTTCCTTCTATCATTTGCTACTGTGCTTTGTTGAGAAGCTATAAGCACAAGATTAACATAGTTGCAAATTTTATTCATGATCTCCTTATTGTTGAGTTTCCCAGTAGTTTTTCTCATTCAGCTGCTTAGCACACTTATGTTCTCAAGAAGGAATCACAGATATGGCTTGCTTGTACTGTCGGCCTTAGCATTACACATCTGTCACCTGAACTTTATTCCACTATAATTCAGTTCTTTCATTCTCTCTGAACATGCTGTGTTAGTCAACTGTACTTCTGAAAGCCAGAATCTATTTCACAGAAGATAGAAAGAAGAATGGAGAGCTTTTATAAAGAAAAGAATCAATTTCTCCAGCTTAGAAATTTTTATTGTCTTCCGCAAAATCTCGATATTGAATTTTTCGCCAGGTAAGAACATTCATAGCGTAACCACTCTCACTTTTTCATTATGTTTCCTCCACCTCCTGAATGTAACCTTTTTCCAGTTCCTTCTCTAATGCTCTGGTTTGATCTCCTCCATGTCTACTTTCATTCCAGTTTTACTGCTCTAACTTGTCTGGTGCTGCTGTGTCTCCTGCATCTGCTGCCTTTCCTCTAATTCTTTTGATTCCTCAGAGTTTAATTGCTCAACGTTTGTTAGCTGCTGACACTGTGAGGGAACCAGGCGGTGCCTGGTGTTTAAGAAAAGTCCTCATTTTCCTATTATTTTCATCTAAACAGGAAAATGGAGGCCTAGTTTGATGTGCTTCAGATGAAGAGTGGTTATTTTATACATCCATAAGTCCAAGCATCTGCCTGGGAGAATCTCATGGGATGCAGCCTTGGAGAAAAAAGGAGTCTAGGTGAACTGGCTGCTTTTCAAGGATGACTTCCTTTGATCTCAAGAACGGTCCTCCAGCAGCAGGTCTGCATGAATGAGCAAGTAGCTCCTCTTTTTGTGAATAGGGACAAGGTCTTATCTTTTTTTTTTTCCAATTTCATCTTTCTAACATAAGGACTACCATTTTCTCTTACATTTATTTTGGATATTTCACTGCATTCTGGTCTCTTAATAGGACTCCTCAGTATTTGACAGTATATCAAAACCACGTACCAGCTTTGTCTGGTTTCTCTTTCTGCAGTTTTGTGTCTGCAGAGCTGTCAGGTGGAAAAATACTTCGAAAAATTTTGGGGAAAAGAGTTCCTTCTAACACTAAATAAAAACTTTATTACAATAAAGAAAATAGTTATTTCTTTATATACTAAAAAGAATATAGCATAATATACAAGAGTTTAGTAGTAGCTATTAGTTATTAATGATTACTACTTACACGTAATAATAATGCTAGTTATTAATTATCATTGTTTCCTTCTTCTGTTTTCCACTATTTAGCTATTGAGTATCATATAATCATAGAATTATTTGGGTTGGAAGAGACCTTAAAGATCATCTAGATCTGACCCTGCTGCCACAGGCAGGGACACCTTCCACTAGACCAGGTTGCTCAATGCTCATCCAACCTAGCCTGGAACACTGCCAGGGATAGGGCAGTCATATCTTCTCTGGGCAACCTGTGCCAGTGCCTCACCACCCTCACAGGGACGAATTTTTTCCTAATGCCTAATTTAAATCTCCTCTTTTTCAGCTGAAAACAATTCCCCCTTGTGTAGTGACATTCCCCTGTCACTACATGCTCTTGTAAAACAAAACATCTCCTTCTTCTGTTTGCTTTCAATCACAAACTGTGAAAACCCCAAAAACTTGTTTATGCAGTCTCACAATTCCCAACACAAAACTGCTTATTTTTGGCTTATATGATCTGTGTGAAGCATAGTCCCACCACTTCCTGCTGAAAGAACATTCAGTGAAGAACAAAAAAGGAAAATTCCCATGATGAACATCCTGTTCATACCATCTCTGGCTTTCCTCAATACTCTCTTATTCAAGTTATATATGGCAAAAGAGATGCTGCCCTAGGTATTAACTGAGCACTCCATCTTTGTGACCAAGATTTACATCTAAAATATTGGTTCCGGTGCTGCTGAATGCATACTCTGACCACATCCCAATTCCATAGTAGAGTCATGCATCAGCCTCGCCTGTAATTTTTCATTGAAAGCAAATCTTGGCTTGCAGTAGAGTCAAAACCACCACTTTGGCCTCTGAAAACATCTGATGAGGATTTTGATGAACCAGATTCCAAGCTATTTTTGGTATGCTTAAGAAGTAACTTTGGGTAGAGCCCAGGTTACATTTCTGACAAAAAATGGTTAGTTTGAAAACAGTTTCTGCTATATCCAAGGGCCATGAGCCTGAATAATGTTTGTAAAAAATGTGTTTGAATAGGATTTTGTTGGTAAAAGTGAAATTCAATCCACAGTTCATGGATCTGTAAATTCCAATGAAACTTGTTCCAAAGTAGCAAACGGGCACAGAACTTTAAGACTGAATGAATTTAAATTAAAATTCCTTTAGCCATGCAAATGTAATTTCTAATAAGTCTAAACCTGCCTCTCCTGAAACACAGTGCTGTATGAGGCAAGTGTCCTCAATGACTTATCGCTCCTTTTGTCTTGTCATTGCTTTGGGAAAGGTGACTGCACTCCAGGAAGTTATTTAAGTGGAGGTGCAGGTATATAAAGCAACCTTTTGTTTGGCTAATCACCTGTTTTTCTCTAGTCCACGTCAAGGAATGCAACTTCGGCTTGGACCAAGTCTATTGAGGCTTTTGGAATTAGGATTTCAAGATAAAAATAACTTCTTGAAACTAGAAGCTATTCTGATGGAGTTCTGACATTGGCAAGAAATATTCAAAAGGTGAGAGGTGATCTAACAGGCTATTATATTTTATGCATTCTTTTTCATTCTTTTAATGATCTATACATAGTTAATAGAGGTAATTTAAGAAAAAAAAGTGGACAAGTTAATCTGGGAAGAAAATGCTAATTCTTTACATTTTATGTGAAATATTTATCTGGCTACCTTTTCCCAATATTCAACTTTAAATGTGTATTGTACTTTGCTACACAATTAACCCTATTTTTAATTTATCCTTGCTGAGAATCACACTGAACTTTGAAAAGTATAACTGGACTTTCGGGAAACTATGGTTTCCCCTCTGTTTGTGTACCTACACCTGCTATGAAAAGAGATGGGTATTTTCTCCATGAAAACTGAGTGACAGCATATCAAATTAACAACAAACATTGGTCCAAGGTAGAATTCTCAGATACAAAGGCTGTATTAAATGTGTGTTACCCTTCCATATGTAACCATCAAATTTAATAGACTGACTTTAACAAATTAGTGTAACTTCTGTTGGCAATAGATTATCCTGTTCAGATTTATTTTGAAATGCCGACATAATATTACTGCTTTGTTTGGCTTTTGTGCATCTGCTGCTAAACCCCACCAATTCAGGTGCCTGTAACAAATGAATAACACTGCAAACCTAGTAAGAAATGGCCAAGTAACTGCAGAACAATTTAAACACTAGAAAAGCTGAAGATGAAAGACTCTGAAGGTTCATAGTATCTAAATATTGAAGGTAGTTAAAGAAATGACTTGAACATGGATTATTAATAGCTCACTCTATTTGTTGAAGGTATAACAGAATCTGTTGGTTGGAAGCTAAACTGAGCAATTTAAAATATATGTTTCTAACAATGACAGGAAACTGATAAATGGTAGAGAGGTCCTGAAGCGTCAAGAGCTGTGGTGGCTTCTCCATCATCCATTGTAAATTTATAAGTCAAGCTTGACGGAACATTTCACTAGGTCTTTTCTATTTCAACAACGACGGCTGAAAAGACATGTTATGGGCAAAACAGTCTCAACTGGTAGAATTTTTATTTGATTTACTTACTGCCAATTAAGGTTCAGGTGTTGGGAGTGGGTGACATAAATGAGAAAACAATCACTTAAGTGACCCACTTTTCTTCTTCTTTCTCAGCCTTATTTTAAGGCAAACATCTCTGCTCTCTTCTTATTAGGGTCATCTCGCCTTGCTTTTGCTGTGGATTATACTCAGTTCCCTCCTTACTGAGTCCATAGGCAGGTCCCGTGACTGATGGTTTCTTTCTGCTGCTGCTTGCTCATTTCTCCCCTGCTCCAGTGAAGGCCACCCACAGTCATGGTTCCTAAGGGGTGCCCCTGCCACAGCAATGGGTCACCTCGGGCTGCAGTCCCTTGGGACTGTCCCTACTCTGACATGGGTCACCTCTATACTCCAAAATGTGTCCTTTCTTGTGGCTCCTCCATGCACCTGCCTGAAAGCATCTCCCCATGTGTCCCCTGCCCTTTGCATTTGCCATTTTTTCCTGAAATGCATTTGAACAGAGGCACCACGTGCTCTTTCAATGTTCAAGTTTTGGCAGGCAGTGGGTTGCTCGCATCAGTTTCATAGCTGTTACCTGCCCGGGGTAACTCATGACCTTCTCCCATGCAGCCCCCAGCTACGAAAATGCTGCCAGTTATGCTCAATGCAACACGTATTAATTTAGCTTTTATTTTTCATATGTCAGTGTTGCTCAGGACTACGGGCTTTGTAAGCAAACCTTTTTCCTACCTGTGCCTAAAGCGAGGCAGAGCAGATGCCGTTTTCAGAGTTCCCAAACAGCCCATTTCATGTGACTATTCTGTCAAATGCTTTCTAGTGCCACAGAACAAAGTCCTGTTTGGAAGCCCCATGTTCTGCTGATCTTAGGAGAATTATTTTCAACTACTTTGCCAGCTTGTTCTATAATGACAAGAAAGCATATCCCATTATGTCAAAAAAATGAGGTAAAAATGTGTGTTTTCTCTGAAACTAAAGGCAACCTTTCCATTTGTCTTCAATCATTCCCTATTCGCTTGATCTCAGTAATTCAGAACTCTTTGCTTAGTCTTTAAATATTTGCTGTTAGTGACCCCCTTGAAAAACGGTCCTATTCCATCAAGGCAGTTATGCCAGTACATAACTATACACACATGTGTTTAAGTTGAGCCTTTTTTATCAGAAATGGTTGTTGAAATACCGAAATATAAATTAGAAATTTCAATCTCTAAGTTTCTGAAATAAGCTCTTTTCTGAAACACAAATGTTGCGACCCTTTTGCAATCAGTACTCTCATTGAGTACCTTTAGGTGTCAAGATTTGGCCTTGAAACATAATCTTTTAGTGGATGTCAACAAAAAGAACTAGGAGAGCACTCTGGATATGGGAGAATGAAACCTACCAGTGACATTTGCTACTGATGATGTGGAGACCTGATAGATGATTTAATTTGAGAGCACAAATTCAATTCCTGACCCACATGTCACTACACAGAAGGTTTATGTAATTATCATTAGTGTGTTGTTATTTATCCATGTGTAGATCCTGCTGACTTTTTATTACTTGCTCCTAATGTTGTCATTAAAAATGCATGCCAATTAAAATAATTTTAAAAGGAGACATGAAAAAATATCTGATTTTGCTTTAAATTTCAATTAGTTCTTTGATTTATTTTCTTTCGTTTCAGCATTTGAAAATAACAGTCTGGGTAGACAATGGATAGCAAAATAATAGGCAAGTGCAGTAATTGTCTTACTTCTATAGGTAAAGGTGGCAATTTTCTCATTTTGTGCTAGGCAAATCATGTGCTGTCATCAGTTTTCGGCCAGTCAGTTCTTTTTACTTAAAACCCCAAACCCTAGCACAGATGGCATATCTTGTTGCAGCATTACAGTTTCAGGCCCTTCATGAATCACTTGAGTAGGTAAAACAGCATCTGTCAATTTTATTATATTGGATTTATTGAAACCGGGAAATTAGTAGTGTGTAAGTATGTATTAGTCTCTCCTTGGCATTTTATTGCAGTACTCAGTTATCCAAGATGGCAAATTCAGATGTGTTTACTAAAACCTTTAGGTATATATATTTTTTCCCCTGCTTCGCTTGGCTGAGGAGGCCTAACAATCATGATTTTATGAGCTTCTGTTTCTTATGACAGTAAAAGCGTTGACATGTCTTTTTAGATCAGCTTTTCAGAGCCTTACACAGAGCACAGGTTTCATGTAAGCTTCAAGATGAAGATGGGATGTGGGGAGAGATCGTAGCAGGGAGCTGACTGCCACCAATTTTAGCACCAGAAAATACTTGCTCTACCCACAAGAAACCAATTCCCTGGAACTGCTGCCGTCTATCCTGTTCTGCCAAGAGGGCTGGGTCCCAAGGGGCCCACAGATGTCAAAGAGAGTTAAGGACCAAATGTCAGAAATGCTGAAATGAACCCATGGCTGGTGATTAAGTCCCTTGGGCAAGACAGTAGGTTGGCTTCAGTCAAAGTTTCTTGCTGAAGGACCAGATCTATACACAGTTCTTTCAGTAATAATATTCACTTGCACTTAACATAAATAGTACCTTTTGCTAATGCTTTCCTCTATTTTTGCCTTCATTTTTGAGCAGATGGGAAATCAGACCCAGCAAGGTTGCAGATTATTCCTCTAAAAAGCACACTTTTCATTCATTAACAGGAATGTAAATTAAATCTAAGAGTAAATATTAATCATTTTGAAACTCTTCGATTCTTTTGATTATTTGTATACTTACAGTTTGTAGTAGGCTTGCAATTATTGGTTTAAACAGGGTAAACCAGTCAACTCTTCTAATGCTGAGACATGCACCTTGTAAGAGGTACTCTGTCAGATGCAGGAAACAGTGCAATTCAGCAAAATCTGATCTTTTATTTGGCCAGTTAGATCTTGTAAAGGTTGTTTCTAATATTGCCATCTGGGGAAATACAAGTCAAGTTACAGCTTTGGTTGCTGTTCCATTTCTCTGGTGGCTAAACTACATTGTGTATTGAAAATGAAGAGGGACTTGGAAGTTGGATCTTACATTCATAAACTCTTCAGTCTTTGGTCTTCTATTTCTTTAAAGGGTCCATTCCAGCAATCATGCCTGAAGGACCTTCCAGCGTTTCCATTATATTTTATGGGTTCAGTAGTGAAGCTGTCCCAGAACCAAAGCCATAGCAATCTCCAGGAGCAAGATCCTGAAACATGACCTCAGCCGTATGGAACAGAAGTAAAACACGATATTGATGGAAGTCACCTGAGCAATGGGGGAAAGAAAACGCTGCCACAGTGACTATTTTTTGTTTGTTTGGATGGATGCTAAGCTCTTGAATGGCTTTATAGGGAAGATTTGTCACGTTTTTCCGTACAAAAAGACGTGTTGGAAATTGGCTTTTACAAATGTCACCAGAAAAGGAACATTCTGCTCATTAAATGGACTCATAACAAGTGCCTCCTCTAAGTGGAAGCTCCTGGGCTGTTCGGTTTTCCTGCTTCCTCCCTTTCTCTCTCCTTTTTTCTTTTTTTCTTAGGGTTTTTTTTTTTTGCATATGTATTCTGCTGGCAGGAATTAGTAGCAGATCAAGTGATGTTTACTAGCACTAGACCCATATTGTTTGCTGAAGCACTGTGAAATTAGCCAAAGGTGTCCAATACACTGCAGTACACTATCTGATACTAAAAGTTCTAGTTCTTTTGATAGCAGTACACTCAAGGCTTCAAATCACACTTCTCCTCAGTATGAGGAAGTCTAAGGCAAAGATGGTGATGAGGCGCAAAATGCTCCATTAGCTCCAGTAGCAGAATCCTAAAGAATAGTGGTCTGTGGCTGGCGCATACACACTGAGGTGGTCAGGGGAAGAGGGAGTCTGCGTGCCAGCCAGGATTTAAGGGCAGGATTCTGAGATGCTGAATCAGGAAAGAGAACAGAAATGAGGCAAGGACTGTCAAAAGTTCAATCATTTTTAACATTCCTTTTATAGTATTTTTGATGATGGGGACCAAATTACTTCAAAAATCATATTGATTACAATTTAATTGGGCATATTTATCTTACAATGCAAAGCATTTATCAGAAGTGGAACAATGATATGTATAAATTGTGATCAATCAAATGCTAATTATAGCTGTGGTAGCTTCCTATTTCAGAGGTCAAATACTGGAAAAGGCTCTGTAGCTGGTATGAAATATATTCACTGATCAGAAGTCTGTGAATTCCAGTGCTTTGTTTTAATTCGCATCTTTAAATAAAGATCAGAAACAGCAGCTTCATGAGAGCTCCATGCGAGTAGGTTTATGTGTTAATTTACAAAATTATCCATTAACAGTTCAGAACAAACATTAGGTTTAGAGAAGTGGAGCTTTATCTTCCCGGTATAAAATCAAAGAAAAATGAAGAAACAGGTAAGTTTATTTCTTGAACCAGAGAAGCAATTTCCGTCTGATGGATTAGTCCTATTTAATCAGAACAGTGAGCAGCTGGATAAATCCTAGCTAGTAGAATATTAGGTCATTTGTTAGCCCTTCAGCCAATTTCAGCTGCAGCTGCTCTACGATATCTTTTTCTTCTCATCATTGAGCTTCTTTTTTTTTTTTTCCTTGAAAATATTACATGATGAGCCCTCAATAGATAAAAATGTAGGGCACACAGATCTTATAGCATCAGGGTGCTGGTGGATAAAATATGATCCCTGTTATCACCAGTGGAGAGTGTCAGTGAAAACTGTTTGTGGAACTGGAGAGCTGCAGGATGAGGGTCTAGGCCTGATTTGACAAGACAACAGCTGAAGTGCCTTTTTCTCTTTGGCCCAAAGAGAAAAAACTTTGGCCCAAAGTTTGTAAAACAAACTACTTAGCTCCATGACCTTTTTCATTGTTTTCATTCAGAGTGTCATTATAATGGTAATGTTTGTATCGAGACATTTGCTTTTGGATCCAATGGGGTTTATACAGTTAAAAAGCAAGCAAAACAAGGTGAGAAAATAGCTCGAATTGTGATGGTACCAAAAGAAAGGCAGAAAGCTCTAGTCAAGTTTATGAATACCGTCCTGTGTTTTTAATTATTTTGTTTTTGTCATTATCCCCCAGGACTATGGTAAAAGCTATTCTTCCTACAGCATTAAGCAACTGCCCTATGATTCACAGCGGGTTTCAAGTACCATGTGCAGTTTGGGCACCTCAATATAAGGATATCAAACTATTAGAGTGTGTCCAGAGGAGGGCGACCAAGATGGTGAAAAGGACTCGAGGGCAGTACTTATGAGGAGCAGCTGAGGTCACTGGGTTTGTCCAGTTTGGAGAAGAGAAGGCCAAGGGGTGACCTCATCTCAGTCTATAACTTCCCAAGGTGGGGAGCAGAGAGGGAGGTGTTGATCTTCTTTCTCTGGTGACCAGCGATAGGAATGAAGCTGCACCAGGGGAAACTCAGGTTGGACACTAGGAAAAACTTCTTCACTGAAAAGGCAGTCAGTCACTGGAACTGGCTCCCCAGGAAAAATGGTCACGGCATCAAGCCTGTCAGAGTTCAAGGAGCATCTGGATGGTGCTTTTAGTCATATGGTTTAGTTTTAGATAGTTCTGCGAGCAGCAGGATGTTGAGATCAATGATCCTTATGGGTCACTTCCAACTTGAGATATTCTATGATTATATGAAATATTTAGACCGTATCGTGTAAGCTAAGTTTTCTTTTCCAATCGGTTGTGCAAGGTAGGTGGGAGTCTGTTTCTTCAGTGTGCTCTAAAGGAAAGAGAGAGGCATTTTGGTACCCAGAGCATCCCTCTGTCCCAGTCACCGTCCCTTCTTAGACTCCTCCTCCTCCCAGGCAGCCCCACATTAGTCAGCCATGTTTTGTACCCTTTCTCACTGGCCTTCCTGTGGCTTGCAGGAAGCTACTAGCCTATAGCTTTGTAGCAGCCAGCAGCAGTTGGAGTTTATGGGATATTCAAGTGGCATTCAAAATGCAACCTTGCATTTTATTGACTAGTTCTGTCTGGTACGCGAGTTTTGTGCTATGGTGCATCCCTGGGTTACTCCACATAGGAATGTATATATGTATGTGCTTAATCTTGTACATGCTAGTTTTGAATTATGCTTACACAAGCACATGAATATGAATCAATTAAAGCTTAACATTCCTTCTTCAGGGTAGAAATAGCTAGTCAATATGAGCTGATAGTATAGATTGGGCTGTTCGCATGTCTGTTATGTAAACTGTACAGGTAATGAATATCAATATACAAGACCCTGCTGAAACGTTTTATAGTCAAAAGCCTGGAACGTTGCTGAACATGGGAGGCAGTCTCCCATGTTGGAAAGCAGCTGCCAATATTTTGGTACAATAGATTCATCTGTAATCTAAAGTATATGTAAAAAATGAAATGTGAAATACTCTGTCTTAAAGGGAAAACATGAACATATGTTTCACAGCACACTTCTGACATGTGGTGTCTCACACTCCAGAGTGATGCATCAGATGCAGAGCTGGTGTTACAGCTATGGAGTTTCCACAGAGACGTAGAGGCATGGTGGAGCCTCTCTTCTACTGGCTTGTACTGCTACCTCCTCTGACTCTGGTGGACCTTCTCTTGCCCTGTCCTCAGTGGTCTGAGATCCTACATAGTTGCTCTGGTTCTTGCTTTTAATACTTGTTCTTATCAGGTGCTCCAAAGAGACAGTTTGTATTGAATAGCAATTAGGAATGGATATGTCATTACTGTAAGTCAGGATTACTAAGCATTCACATCACCTTAATTATAATATTTATAAAAGAAGAGACCAAATCTATGGCTGAAAATTAAGACTGACAATAAGCCGATTGTTGGTTTTATAACCTGGCCCCTGCAGCAGTCGTGGGGTACAGCTGGGCTGTCTCGGGAGCAGACCAGGGATGGAGCTGTGACTCCGGAAACTGTCATATGGCTCTGTCCTCCCTGAGACGTGATGCAGAAGGATTAGTTGGTGCCTCCTTACTAACAGCAGATTGACTGTGCTGGCTGGGGTGCTGGGGATGACTGCAGCACAGGCACTAAGTCTATTGTTTGTAGCACATAAAACCTTCTGCTTTGCTTATCTTATTCCCTCAGTCTGTGAATTTGTCCACACATACCCCGAGCAGACATGAGCTTACTCCACTGACACTAGAGCCTTGCTGGAGCTACATAGCCATGTTAATGTGTCTCCAACCTACAGCAACAACAAAATATTGATTCTTAGCAAGGCTGATTAGCTTGGGCCCAGCTTTATGCAAGCACAGATATTGGGTGCTCATTCAGAGCTCGCTTGCTTCTAGCTAACTTCAAGTGTGGGCAGAAAAACATAATGACTACAGCAAATGGCATGTAGACATCACTGAGTTCCTCATGGTTTTAAGAAACATGATGTTCTTTTAACACTTCAATTTGAGAGTGAGTGATCAAGTTAAAAGGAAGCAAACTGATGAATCAACTCTCCCTGTTTAGAATGGGATTCCTCCTAGAAAAGCTGCTTGGTTTATATTTTAGGGTTCCTCATATAAAATCAGCCATCCACATGCTGTCATTTTTTCTGATGGCATTTTACCATTTTGAGATGAACTTCCCACTGCTTGCAAATAGAGAGGCTAATACAGTGCCAGGCACAGGGTACCAGGGGCTGATTTTTTTTTGCCTTGATGGCAATATGGGAAGAATGATAATGAAGTGCTATATACACAGTGAGCTACATAGCACTGCAGCTCAGTTTACACTAGAAAATAAGAACTACCTGCTTGGGAAGAAAAAGCTTTTGCCACAAGGGGACGGAACCTTGCCCCTGTGAAGCATAGCTGGGGATGCTGACATAAGTGCTACCAGCCTTTATTTTTGTCCCTCATTAAATAAATGAAGTTATAAAAAGCAGAATGGTGGTGTGAATATCTAAATTCATAGATATGAACAGTAATATTGTACCACATTGCCTACCTTGCTAATTAATGCTTTCTGGAAGATTAAGGAACATCTGTTTTGATTTTTATTGATTGTGATATGATAAACCTGAAGAATGTTGAAGAAATTTTGATTTCTCCCTTGGCACTACTTCATCTAACAGAATTCCAATGATTTTATATTTAAAACCTGAACTCAACTTTCTTTTCTGCTTTCAGTCTGTCTCACAACTACAGTTCATTCAACCTATGCTATGACTTTCTTGAAAGATCATATTGTAGAATTATTAAATATAAATTCCTTTGCCTTGTTGGATTTATCAACATACTGGAACGGGAGTTTTTTATTCCTGAAGAAAAAAGCATTGCTGATTTTAAAGCTGCATAGTTTTCTCAAGTTTAGGGGTAAGTTTAATGTTTTTAGAGTGAGGTGCGATTCCAGTTAGTGGTGAACTAACTGGTTACAGTGATTAGTTACCATATACCAAATGCATTCCTTTTTGTTTACCACAGCCAAACTCTTTTTATCTGCATGTAATAACAAGTTAATCTAAAGTGGCTACACTTATAGAATAGTTAGGGTTGGAAAGGACCTTAAGATCATCTAGTTCCAACCCCCCTGCCAGGGGCAGGGACACCTCCAACTAAGCCATGACACCCAAGGCTCTGTCCAACCCAGCCTTGAACACCGCCAGCGATGGAGCGTTCACAGCTTCCCTGGGCAACCCATTCCAGTGCCTCACCACCCTCACAGTAAAGAATTTCTTCCTCATATCCAATCTAAACTTCCCCTCTTGAAGTTTGAACCCATTACCCCTTGTCCTCTCACTACAGTCCCTAATGAAGATTTCCTCCCCAGCATCCCTATAGACCCCCTTCAGATACTGGAAGGCTGCTATGAGGTCTCCATGCAGCCTTCTCTTCTCCAGGCTGAACAGCCCCAACTTTCACAGCCTGTCCTCATACGGGAGGTGCTCCAGTCCCCTGATCATCCTCGTGGCCTTCCTCTGCACTTGTTCCAACAGTTCCATGTCTTTTTTATGTTGAGGACATCAGAACTGCACATAATACTCCAAGAGCAGAGTAGAGGGGCAAGATCACCTCCCTCGACCTCCATCTCCTCCTTTGAGGTCATGCTCCTTTCGATGCAGCCCAGGATACGGTTGGCTTTCTGGGCTGCAAGCGCACACTGCCGGCTCATGTTCATTTTTTCATCGACCAACATCCCCAAGTCCTTCTCTTCAGGGCTGCTCTGAATCTCTTCTCTGCCCAACCTGTAGCTGTGCCTGGCATTGCTCCGACCCAGGTGCAGGAAAGTTGCACTTGTCATGGTTAAACTTCATCAGGTTGGCATCAGCCCACCTCACAAGTGTGTCAAGGTCCCTCTGGATGGCATTCCTTCCCTCCAACGTATCAACCGAACCACACAGCTTGGTGTCATCAGCAAACTTACTGAGGGCACACTCAATCCCACTGTCCATGTCACCGACAAAGATGTTGAACAAGACTGGTCACTCACGCTCCCTGGGGCAGGTTTTTGCCCTGTCTGGGCTGGTACCGCTCCTCCTGGCGCCGCCCCCTCTGAGTCAGCTGCTCGCATCCGCTGAGCTGCCGGCTCCCGGGTAAGCCCTGTCGAGGACTTGAGGCTCCATCGGTGCCTATTGCTGCTCCGAGTTGAAGCTCCTGAACGCAGAGCCTCCCCCTGATCAGGCGCCGCAGGCGTCCCCTCTCGAGACAGTCACTTAAAATATGTTGACTTATTCAACAAAATTCTTCACACAGGCTTGATGTTGATAGTCCATATTGCATTCAAGATCATCCCTTCAGATAGCCCACAGTGATTACAGAAGTCTACGCTACTTTCTCTTTCCAGGAGGTAGCCCTCTGAATACTTTTGGTGACAATTCCTTAGAAAATGCTGTTAAGTTCTGAGCCACAACTTTCTCTGTGACCTGAGTTTTCGGGTGACAATTTGGAAGACTATAATTGTTTATTTCAAGTCATTCTGCGACTATCATGCAGTAAGATGTCACCCAAGAACCTAACAAGACAGAAAAAAAGATGACCAATGGCTTTTGGGGTAAAAGAAATGACAATTAGTTGGCGAAATTCAGTCTTGTATGCATCTGTTCCTTCACTGAACCAATGGAAAGGAATATTCTACAAACCACATTGCTTATTTGGATGGCAATCTCTTTGGGAAAGGGATCGTGGTGAGTCATGCGATCTTACTGTGCATAAATCCAGTTAGGAGCCTCTAATTTTTTATTACTGAGTTTAAAAACAAAGGTATACCAATGCCTACCAATTAACATCCCATACTTTGCAGGAGTTTCAGAGTTTCAGTTACATAATGAATACTTTGCAGGACAGGAAGCCTATATTTCCACCAATCCTGCTGCTTGGATATTCAAGGAAGACGAGCTCCATTCTTCAAACTGGCAGATCCCCAAGGGTCAGTACTTGGAGCTCTGAACAGAAGAAACAGACTTGGGTTTTTCATGGTATATTCATGTGTATAACTCATCTCTGTCACGTTTATCTGGTGCAGATTGCATTGAAGGCAGTTGCTGCTCATGCATGCATTGCTTTTTTCAATACTATGTATGCAGTGTGTGCATGAGCAGAGTTTTGTAGAACAGGTGGGAATGACACAGCCATGTGTTACAAGTATATTCGTAGATCACGGAGCCAAGAGGGAGGACTATGCAACAGTCTAATCTGACTTATTACATAATGCTGTTCCATACATGCATAAAATAGCTTGAGGGGAAACATCCCATTTTGATTCAAACATTCATTTCCTTAGCTATATTAATCAGTAGTCATAAATAACAAAGACCTTATTTCTCCTGAGATGATAAACTCTTTATTTCTGAAGCAGGAAGGTGGTGGTGGTGGAGTGCTGAATCACTGACTGGATTCTTCTCCAGGGCCACGCATCTGTCCTTGACCACTTGCTCTTTGTAGCCTGTGCAATTGAAAGTCTTTCCTTCAAATTTCTTGCCATTTTCTTTTCGTTTTCTTCAGCTCTCTTGTAACAGGCCCCTTACATTTTACTTACTGTCGCATTTTTTTCACCCTCTGAGTTTATGATCCAGTCTTTGTTCCTCCAAAGATTTGGCTTCTGCTTCTAATTTTCAGCTGTAATTCTGTTTCCTCTCCCTCTGTTCTTTGTGTCCAACCTCTATTTTTCTCCCAGCCTTAGTTTTGAATATCAAAGGAGGAAAAACATTTACTTCCGTATTTATGTTTCTTCAAATGGTCCATGGCCTTGGCCGTTTTCATGTGTCTTTCCCTTTCAGTGATGTACCTTAGTCACTGTTTTCTTGCAGTCATTCTTAATTCCTCTTCTTGTAATGGCTTTTCTTGTATTTTCTTGTACTCTTCTCGTATTTGCAAATAAGCATTGTAGAATCCAGACCTGCAGATGGTCCTGAAGGTAACATGGACCATCAACATCAAGCCCATAGGAAATATTTTGATGAAGCAGCCTTTGCATTTGATGTGTAGCCACTTCAAATGAAGAATAATGCAGATTAAAAATAGCTTTGCTTAACTGTTTTAGTAGTGAATTTTTCCTTCAGGATATCTGAGAGGGTAGACTGCCTCACCTGGCTTTGTCATCTCTCTTTTTCTCCTGTTTTCCATATCCTGAATCTATTGACTTAAATATTTACCCAGCCTATTTCTGGTTCTCAACAATACCTGTTTTTTCCCCACTTACTAAGATGGTTCTGAGCCCAGTAAGCAAACCCGGTCATGGAGCTCTCCTTCAGCTCCAGTTCTCATGGGTGTTGTGCAGTCAGTGTTTCAGAAGAAATTACTTCACTTCTCTTGATGTTTAAATTTTTCCCTCTCTCTGTGTGCTCCTGCAGGAGAGACTCAGCACCATGAGCTCATAAGCTTCCTTTTTTTTGGCTTGCTACAGGTTGTGGAGAGATAGTCCAAGTTTCTCCTGGAAGGCACTCAGACTGTAACGTGCCAAAATAAAAGGTATTTTTTTATGTCTGTTCTTTCTTGCCTCCTAAGAAATACAGAGCATGAGTCTTGCTGGATAGTTGCCTCTTCCCTAGAAGGAAGCAAGAAAATATCCCTCCCTCTGGATAACAGTATGAAAGACTATCCTGAAACCTTTCTGGTACAAGGGAGCTGGGGCCAGCCACTAGAAGGCAACGTGATCCCACAGCCAGAGGTAGTATTCCCGCAGAGCTACTTAAGCTGAAACCTGCACTCCTCAATAAAATCACTTTTGTCACTTGTATGTGTAATTCGTAGGGGATCTATTAAAAATACAGCATTTTGCTTGGGCAGTGATTGCTGCACCATGGAATTTGAAAGGCAGAGCATGAGAAGAGGCTGTGGTCACTGCTGGCAAGCAGGCATTTCAGTATCCTGCTTCAACAGCAGTTACTGTATTTATAATCAGCTATGTTTGTAAAGCAAGCTGATGGCAATTTACTGGAAAATAGTTAAATGCAAATAATAGTCTCTTGATGATCATTACCAGTTTCTTAGACCTGAAGCTCTGTACAACAGTGTGAAGGGAATTTGCTGTGCCAGCTTGCTTTTGTGAACCATTGGTAGTAAATAACTTGTACCTGTCAGGAATTTAATGCTCCCAAAGCATAGTTATTATAGCCATATGTCTGGATGGATATACAACTACAAAATAGATCCAGTGCTTCTGTTTCACCTTTTCCTTTTCATCTCTCTTGCAGCCGAGAGACCCAACAGATGGTCTTTTCTGTGTCTCTGTGTTAGAACTCTGTATAAGAGCAGCCACTAAGTATTTTCTGCCTTTTAATTTTCAAGAAAACATGTAAATGGAGGAAATCTTTCTCAAGGGGTCAAAAGAAGGGAGCCCAATTAGCATGGTGTCCTGATCTTGGAGCGCTGCCCAAACTAAGTCCCATACTGCCCATCTTGATATTTTGTGACCTGTTTGGGATGGTGTATTTTATTTGCATTTTTTTTCAAGCATTCACCTGGAAGTCCATTATCTTACACTCACTGTAATCACTTTGTCTCCTTCAGTGGCCTTTGTCTTTATGCATGAATCACAAGGACCTTTACCTTTATTCATTTTTACTCAGTTGTGCTTCACATGCAGCCTCTTCAGGCACCAGCCACTGGCTGGAAGCTGGAAGAGAACTATGGTGTCCATCAGAGCATGTCTTCATCAGCAGCATGAAAGAGAGGGGAAGAATAGCCTGATGGGAAGTATCCTGTCAGAGGGTAAGTAGCTTCTCCTCCTCCTCTTCACTATTCCTCCTGATTTGCTAAGTTTCTGGATCCAGGCAGGTGTATTTACAGTAGACTCTAACAAGATGTCAAGACTTAATTAAAACTGATAGAAAGGAGAATGATAAGACAATCATAGAATCATAGAATAGTTAGGGTTGGAAAGGACCTTAAGATCATCTAGTTCCAACCCCCCTGCCAGGGGCAGGGACACCTCCCAGTAAACCATGTCACCCAAGGCTCTGTCCTACCCGGCCTTGAACACCACCAGAGATGGAGCGTTCACAGCTTCCCTGGGCAACCCATTCCAGTGCCTCACCACCCAAACAGTAAAGAATTTCTTCCTCATATCCAATCTAAACTTCCCCTGTTCAAGTCTGAACCCGTTACCCCTTGTCCTCTCACTACAGTCCCTAATGAAGAGTCCCTCCCCAGCATCCCTATAGACCCCCTTCAGATACTGGAAGGCTGCTATGAGGTCTCCACGCAGCCTTCTCTTCTCCAGGCTGAACAGCCCCAACTTTCACAGCCTATCTTCATACGGGAGGTGCTCCAGTCCCCTGATCATCCTCGTGGCCCTCCTCTGCACTTGTTCCAACAGTTCCATGTTTTTTTTATGTTGAGGACACCAGAACTGCACACAATACTCCAAGTGAGGTCTCACAAGAGCAGAGTAGAGGGGCAGGATCACCTCCCTCGACCTCCTGGTCACACTCCTTCTGATGCAGCCCAGGATACGGTTGGCTTTCTGGGCTGCGAGCGCACACTGAAGCTGGCTCATGTTCATTTTTTCATCGACCAACACCCCCAAGTCCTTCTCTGCAGGGCTGCTCTGAATCTCTTCTCTGCCCAACCTGGAGCTGTGCCTGGCATTGCACCAACCCAGGTGTAGGACCTTGCACTTGGCATGGTTAAACTTCATCAGGTTGGCATCAGCCCACCTCACAAGCGTGTCAAGGTCCCTCTGGATGGCATTCCTTCCCTCCAGCGTATCAACCGAACCACACAGCTTGGTGTCATCGGCAAACTTGCTGAGGGCACACTCAATCCCACTGTCCATGTCACCAACAAAGATGTTGAACAAGACCGGTCCCAACACCGATCCCTGAGGGACACCACTCGTTACTGGTCTCCAGCTGGACATTGAGCCATTGAGCACAACTCTGCATGCGGCCATCCAGCCAGTTCTTTATCCACCGAGTGCTCCACCTAACAAATTGATGTCTCTCCAACTTAGAGACAAGGATGTCATATGAGACAGTGTCAAACACTTTGCACAAGTCCAGGTAGATGACATCAACTGCTCCACCCCTGTCCATCAGTTCTGTAGCCCCATCATAGAAGGCCACCCAATTGGTCAGGCAGGATTTCCCCTTAGTGAAGCCATGCTGGCTGTCACCATCCACCTTGTTGTTTTTCATCTGCCTTAGCATGCCGTCCAGGAGAATCTGCTCCAAGATTTTGCCAGGCACAGAGGTGAGGCTGACTGGTCTGTAGTTCCCCGGCTCATCCATTTTCCCCTTCTTGAAAGTGGGGATTATATTTCTCTTTTTCCAGTCATCGAGAACTTCACCTGACTGCCATGATTTTTCAAATATGATGGACAGTGGCTTAGCAACTTCATTCACCAGCTCCTTCAGGATCCGCGGATGGATTTCATCAGGTCCCATGGACTTGTGTACATTCAGGTTCCTAAGATGGTCTTGAACCATATCCTTTCCTACAGTGGGCCCAAGGTCTTAATTTTCGCAGTCCCTGCATCTGCCTTCCAAGACTTGGGTGGTGTGGTCAGAGCATTTGTCAGTGAAGACTGAGGCAAAGAAGTCATTAAGAACCTCAGCCTTCTCCAAATCCAGGGTAGCCAGTTCTCCTGATAGCTTCTGGAGAGGGCCCACGTTGTCCCTTACCTGCCTTTTATTTGCAATGTACCTGTAGAATCCCTTCCTGTTATCTTTCACATCCCTAGCCAAGTTCAATTCTAAGTGGGCCTTAGCTTTCCTAACCTGGTCCCTATCTTCCCGGACAACATCCCTGTGTTCTTCTCAGGCCGCCTGTCCTTGCTTCCACCTTTTATAAGCCTCTTTTTTCCTTCGAATTTTCCTCAGCAGCTCCTTATCCATCCAAGGAGGTCTCCTGGCCCTCCTGCAGCACTTCCTTCTAGTAGGGATGTATCGCTCCTGAGCTTGCAGCAGGTGACCTTTGAATACCAACCAACAGGCTTGGGCCCCCCTGCCCTCTAGGGCTATATCCCATGGAGCCTTACTGAGCAGGTTCCTGAAGAGGCCAAAGTCTGCTCTCTTGAAGTCCAGGGCAGTGAGCTTGCTGCACGCTCTTCTCACTGTCCTGAGGATCTCAAAGTCGACCATCTCATGATCGCAGCTATCTAGATAAGCTCATGCGTTACAAGTCAGGATACATTCTCTTGTCTTTGCTGGCTATACCTAACAAAATCAGTCTTTTTGCACAGCTGTGCTCCTTAAAGAATACAAAACTGTGTCCTACACCAAGCCTTTGGATCCTCACAAGCTACTCGGAATTGTTCTGTACTGTGTCAAAGCGCTCTACAAGGCACTGGCACTTGCTATGGTGCCATAGATATTTTCTTTCATTACCATTGTGCCTGTACTTCCGGGACCTATGTATGTGTATGTGTACGTGCATGGCATGTGTATGTGCGTGTATGTGCACGTATGTGTACAGAGACAAGAACCATCCATAAACCACAAATCTAATTAAGGAGATTTTCATGTCTCCTGGCTCCGTGAAATACTCCTGAGAGAAGAGCAGGGCAAACCTCTGCAGCTGAAAGACAAATCAGTACTGATAGACTCGTACTAACCCCCGAGGCCGTGGTGCAGGGAAGGCAGAGTTACCTGCATGCCTGCCGGCTGGCTGGGAGCCGGGTCAGGATTCTGCTCAGGCAGGTGCAGAACCTGTTGTTTATTTAACAAGGTTGGTGACAGCTGCTGCTGCCGCTGCGGAGCAATTAAGGACCGTGCTGCTCGGCAGGAGGTTGCCAGGTGCTGGCTGTCCTATGCTGTGACAAGCAGGGCAGAATTTCATGTAAACACCTGCCAGCATCCCAGGCAAACCTCTACTAACGGGCTATTATGTACCTGCCATTAAGCCAATTGTGGGTTTAGCTGGCAGCAACATGTGTGCTCCAGCAATAGAAGCAAGGGCTCCAAGAGATAAGATACGCCAGTGTTTCCTTACCTCTAGCAGATGCAGGGCCAGGATATTTGAGGAACACCAACAACCATGTTAGACTTTACCCTCTCAAACACACAGGGCCCAGTCCCTAAGTGGGGTAAACTGGTGCTGTACTGCTGACAGCACGAGAAATCTACGTGACCAAGCTCTATCAGATGCAACACCTGCTGTTGAAAACCATGTCCTCATGTTTCATCAAGGGGACATTTTTCCCCTGTAAACCTGGGGTTTGGGTGGGTTTTCTTGCCTCCATGTACATAGCAGGCAGGCTTATACATTAGTCACTACATTGACTTGCAAGTGTGTTTATGGTCTCCACCCTGTTAACTGAGATTGGTACAAATACATCAGTCACAGACTTCCCACTGAAAAGAACAGATGCTACTACTGAAAAAATCAGATCCTTGAAATACGTAATCACATATCTTAACAATGATTAACGCACTTCTAAGAATGTGTATGATGCACAGTGTTTCTGTTACTTTGCTGTGTGAGACATCCAGATACTCTGCTGCAGTTTACCCCTGAGACCGTAACTCAGGGAAAGAGGCCAAAAACTGTTACAGGCTGTTCCTTCTTTGAGGTGACTCAGCCAGAGATCAGTAGTGGTCCCTCAGAGCACTCTGCTGGGGCTAATAACTATCAAGGGACCACCAACCAGCTAGAAATGGCTGGATCATGGCAGCCATGAGGCCTCTGCCCACCTGCCTCGGTGCAGGATCGATGCTGGAGGAGCAGGCAGGAGCAATGGGCACTTCCAGGGCTGAGTCCCAGGGCTGCAGGGAAGCCCCTGAACTTGGAGGTTTCTCTGGCTGGGGAGAGGGTCCTGCAGCTTACAGAAATACAACAAGTAATAACAATCAAAACATGAGGAGGGGGAACCAACACATAGAATGCTTTTAAATCCGCTGGCATTCATTCACAGAATCATAGAATGGTTCACGTTAGAAAGGGTCTTAAAGCTCATCCAGTTACAAACTTCCCCTCCCTGCCAAGGGCAGGGACAACTTCCACTGAACCAGGTTGCTCAAAGCTGCATCCAAGCTGTCCTTGGCCATCCAACATTAGACAATAGCAGTTTGTCCTTCCTCTTGCTTTAGCACATAAATGGGTGTCTGCTTTATGCAGTTTGACAGTCGGCGGATTGCTGTTCTGAACTGCGTTTTGCATTGAAAGGAAAAGCAAAAAACTTACCCAGAATGTGGTTGTGGCAACAGCTGCTTAAATCACTGACATTGCTGAACTAATGAGTCCAACAACAGTGAGAACACTGCAGCACAGCTACCTACCCCCTTCCCGCAAATCCCATCCAGCCAGTTCTGTCTGCTGCTCTGTGTATGCTCTGAGACTGCTTCTCATGTTTAGGCAGGTGGACTGCATGCACGTGCCTGTTGGTGCGGGTAATTGTGGATTTGACTTTTAATAGAAATACACAGGTTTAAAAGAGAAAGTTAGAAATTCCTTCTGTTTTGCAGCAAGTCAATCCCAATGCTATTAGTACAGGAATACCACAGGAGTAACGGCCACATTCCTGCATGGGGAAGGGACCGACTCTTGCCCAGACTGGCTTTCTGTGTACTGTGTATGTTTGCAACAGCAATTATTACATGTGCATTTTTCTTCCTTATCGAAAGGAAAACCGGCAGTCTTTTGCCCCCTGCAGTTTTTAGTGAATACTGTACATAAATGATTTATTTCTTTCTTCAGAGAGCGCTTTGCTGTGCACAGCATCTGTCATCTCGGGATTTCCCCCTCCCCCTCTTGCAGAAGTGAAGCTGGAAGCTGTTTGACTCAATCTGAGCACGACTCCAAGTTGGTTGTATTAATTCCATCAAGCTTCATCTGCTTTTTAGCATTCTCTTTCATCTGGTGAGGACCTTCATTAATATGCACTATTTGTGATTAAGGTAGCTCTTACAGGACCGTCACAGGATAATGTGCAGATAACTACACTTCAGAAATACTGCCCTGTCATTCATCCATGAAATTCAGATTTGTGGAGTTCAAAAAAGCCCTTAAAATAATAAAAAAGTCTTTCTAAATCATTTTTTCATTTTTAATCAAGAAAAGTCATGCTAATTATTGTCCTCTAGCACATGATCCCTTCTTTTGTTGTACCAGGACATGAGCAACAGGACAACATTTCAACTGAAAGGCAGGGCACGCATAAATTAAGACGTATCAAAAAAGCTAGCCTATAAAAAGTGAATAACTCAAGTGGGACGCTCTGGTCCATTGCTGCTAGCTCTTCTGAAGGGAGAAAATGTTACTTTAGGCACCACATGGTAGCAGCTGTTAGCAAACACTGTTAACTGTGACTTTTACTTTTTATTTTAATTATTTCTCTTTAAAGTTGAAAGTGGCATTCTGAAACAGAGCCATCAGGTGCACTTCTGTATAAAGGCCAAGGAAATGCTGCTGCTGGCATGAGATAAAAGGCAAAAATAAAATGGGTAACAGGACAGAGAAACTTTGGAAGTAGATGATGTATCAAAGCAAATAATAACAGAGGCTGAGGAGGAAGAAGATTAAAGTAGAATAGAAAAAATAGTCGGAGGAGGTCTCAAGTGAAAGCTGTTGAAGGGTAAACTACATGTTGCCGAGAAGGAAGTCTTTGAATCTTTAAATGCATCTAGTGCAGTCATACCTCTTCCGATGGCCAAAACCCCTTCCACTAAAGTGAGCACAAGGATTTCAACAGGTGCAAAGCTGCGTTTACAAAGAGCCTCAGCAGCATCACCACTGGAAATGGCAAGTGTCACCTGCTGGGGCTTTCCTGGGCACAAAGAAGAGCTGGAAAACTGTTGCCAACACAAAGCACATGCAGCTCGCCTGTGCATGACCCATGGGAACCCCCTTTTCCAGATGTGCCATTGGCAGAGGGTGGTGTGGCTCCAGTGAGGAGATGAGGAGGTACATAAAGCAGCTCATCACAAGTATATGAAATGTTTTTATATATGGTCATGTCCAGTGGCTTGTAGAGACAAACATCGTTGTATTGTGTACAGTTCTGGTGTCATCAACATAAAAAGAACATGGAACTGTTGGAACAAGTCCATGAGGGCCATGAGGATGATCAGGGGACTGGAGCACCTCCCGTATGAAGATAGGCTGAGAAAGTTGGGGCTGTTCAGCCTGGAGAAGAGAAGGCTGCGTGGAGACCTCATAGCAGCCTTCCAGTATCTGAAGGGGGTCTATAGGGATGCTGGGGAGGGACTCTTCATTAGGGACTGTAGTGAGAGGACAAGGGGTAATGGGTTCAAACTTCAAGAGGGGAAGTTTAGATAGGATATGAGGAAGAAATTCTTTACTGTAAGGGTGGTGAGGCACTGGAATGGGTTGCCCAGGGAAGTTGTAAATGCTCCATCACTGGCGATGCTCAAGGCCGGGTTGGACAGAGCCTTGGGTGGCATGATTTAGTGGGAGGTGTCCCTGCCCCTGGCAGGGGGGGTGGAACTTGATGATCTTGAGGTCCTTTCCAACCCTAACTATTCTATGATTCTATGATTCTATGAAATGAATACACTGTCACAGATTTCTGCATGGGGAGGGATTGCACCACTGGCCTCAGGGGATGGAAGGGCCTCCAAGGAGCTCTAGATAACAGGTGGGACTTGATGAAGAACTGTACATTCCTGGTGGTGGAAGAATCATATATCCTGAATTTATTAAAACTGATTTTTGTTCGAATCTTGCAGTACTGCTAAAAGCAGTACCCACTCTTGGGGTTACTGTCTGCCTTAGGAAAGAGAGCAGGTTGTTGAATGGAAGAAATATGGTTACCTCAGGTGGGACTAGGCAGCTCCTCCGTGCATCATGATATTTTATACCTGGAACTGAGGCACATGATAGCAGAGGATGCTGTGATGAAAATGTAAAGACATACCTTCACTCTTTTACTTCTTCCCCTCTCATCAACCTCCTTTCCCCTGTCTTCTTTGCCAGTTATTGTCATCTGTTTTACCCCCTCTACTGTCCACATCTCAGGTCCCACACATGAACCCTGAGCTTCTTCAGTATAGTAAGAAGGAGTTGGAGTAATAAGGGGTTTGAAGAAGCCAAAGAAAAAATCTTCAACTGAAGCAATGCCATGTTATTTGTGTTGTGTAAGGTTCTTGTTCAATGAAATTACCTGTACAATCCCATAATTAATCCCATAATATTAGCACATAGATAAAGTGAAGAGGCAGTGGCTGGTGTTTTGCCTTCAGCAGTTATCAGTGCAGCATGTTAAGTCATCAAATTGTCTATCTGCTTCAGATTGTTTTTCCCTTTGGGAAAAAAAAAGAGTGCCCACCATTAAGGCACTAGCAAAATAAAATGAGCCAGAAGTTTGAGGCAAAAGGGCAGTGCATCAAATGTACATTTTATGCTGCTAAAGAGATCCACAGTACTGTGACCAAAATCCCATTAAATGGAACACTTTCTGTATAAATCTGCCCATGACATGTTTCTGGTATTACTGTACCAGGGAGGCGCAGAACTGTCAGGCTTAAAGGATGCACTTCTTGCCTTCCTTGAATGGCTCTGTGGGCTCAGGCTGTCGCTTGCATTTCAGTGTCAAACTTCTGGGCTGAATGACACCTTACTGGTGACTGCCACTGAGCCCCTTGTATCTTACCCAGTGAGACACTGGCAATGTACTACTCAGGTAAGAAAACTCCAGACCTCACAAGGGAAATGCTGATGCCATTACCCCTTCTTCAAGCTTCTGTGGGCCATCAGCTTTGCTGTGTCCCTCATGGCATGAGCTCCAGTATAGTATTTTCAGTGGGTGCCTTGCCCGTCTTTGCCAATGGAAGGGCCTCTGATAGTGTTAACTTGGCCTGCACTGATTGGTGAGCAATAACTCAATGGAAGTATTTGGTTGCTGCTTTTACAAACACCCTTTTGGTATCCGAGGCATGCTGTGGCTTCTGACCTGCACAGACAAGAGTTTTTCACCACAAAGGGCAGCAAACTGTGGTTATTTACAGCTCAAGTCTGTGTTTACCTACTGAGTACAGTTAAATTCTGTGTGTATTAGCATCTGACTTTACCAGAAATACCACACTTAGCTTTCTCTCAAGGGCTGATCCCAGCATCTTGGATATGCTTAATGCTGCCTTACATGAAACACTTGTTAAATGTTTTTAATAATCCCAAGTGCTGTGTATATGAAGTGGAGCGCAAGAGCTGGTTCAGAGGAGCAGCAAAGCAGATGCTTAACTGAATCTTAATAGATTGTCATCCCAAGCTCCCCAAATATTGATGATGTTAGAAACAATAGCATAAGAGAAAGAAGGAATGATAAAATGAAGTCTAGGAGTCTTACTTTGTCCACTGAGAGGCTAAAATAGTACATTTTTTATATCCTGTATAGGGAGGGCAGCCTTTTAGCTCCTAGTTCAAGTGCTTTGGTGCAACCATCATTGCTACAATGTGGACAGCTATAAAACTATTTTCATATTTACTTAGTTTGTAAAGTATGTAGAAAACTCATCAGATTCGGGATTCCTCCTAGAAACAACTAACGGTAGCCAGTAGATCAACTGGAGTTGCTGTTTTAGTTAGTGTCATGGTTTAAGCCTCTCTAACTCACGCAGCCCATTCTCTCACTCACTTCCCCTTCTTTCTTCCCCTTTCTCCCAGAGGGATGGGAAGGAGAATCGAAAAGAATGCAACTCGCACCGGTTGAGATGAGAACAGTTTAGTAACTAAAGTATAACACAAGACCACTACTGCTACCACCAATAATAATAATGACAAGGCAAATACAAGGAAAGAATACAATCTCTCACCACCTAATACCAAGCCGAACCACGCAGTGCACCCCCCCACCCTTCCGGGTCTCTGCTCTCTGCTTTACATCCTGGGCATGACGTGCTGTGGTATGGAATAACCTCTTTGGTCAGTTTGGGTCAGGTGTCCTGTCTCTGCTTCCTCCCGGCTTCCCCTCCTCCCTGGCAGAGCATGAGACTCAGAAAGTCCTTGGCCAGACCAAAACATCACTAAGCAGTAACCGAAACACTGGTGTTATCAGTGCTGTTCCCAGGCCCAAAATCAAAAACACAGCGCTGCACCAGCTACCAAGAAGGAGAAAAATGACTGCTGCTGCTGAACCCATGACAGTTAGGAACACTTTGTTTTTGTGTATTGGCTTTCATCTTGTACTTGGATGTTGAACATTTTTTTTTGTCATGGCTCGATCATTTGTCCTAGTCTTGGTTTTCTTGCTTCAACCCAGTGCCTTAGCAATACTGAAAAAGAGACAAACTTTCAGGTAACCATTCAGTGTTTATCTGTCTAAGTGATTTTACTCACTTCTTGCACTTTACAGTGGATGTCACAGTTGCTGGTAACACTGATATGCTCCCTGATGGTCTCAGGAAGGACACAAAGACCTGAATTATCTGGTAAGCACTAACTCCAAGGTGTCCTATTTCCCATATTAGTCCTTATTCACACTGGGCAATGGGGAAATCTGAATTAATGTTCCTCTCTTCTGTGGGTGAACAGGACTGTAGGATGCTTCCTAATGCTTGCTACGTGAGAAGTAAACTCAGCTAACCCGCTGAAAAAAACCAGGATCCCAAAGCATCTAAGAGAAATCTTACATTTAAAGGGAAGGGCGTGTTAAAATACAGTGTCTGTCAGGTAACTGAGCCCACACTTCGGTGCAAATATTTTCTAGTAGGTTTTCCTGGCCAACATTACCATTTATCAAAGCTCTCTTTTGTTTAAGCAAGGCCTTGCTTCCTCACAGCCTGTCTGCTTGGTCCTGCAGTGCAGCCATTGTGCTAAATTTCTGACACAACAGTAATTACTGTGCCAAGCCCAACCAGCTGCTGTTTAAAAAAGAAACCCCCCAAAATCCAAGAAACAAAACCACTGGATTGTGCCTAACAATGCAGAATTAGGTGGTGGAAGACAGGGAAGCTTTATGCAAGCGCTAATGTTCACCAAACTAGCAGGGACACTGGAAATGAATGCCAGAGTAAGCAGCATGTTGAATAAATGTCTCCTCCAAGTTTGCTCCATTGTAAGAGCCCTTCTCAATGTAGAGTGTTGCCACAGTATAAGGCACACAGAGAGCCAAATGCTCACTTTGAGTGAACAAAAGCCTGTCTCCCGCTGTTGCTTAATGCTGTAACTTTTATTAGAAGCAAGTGACAGCAGTTTAGCCTCCCTTCCTTTTTCTAGATGATTACATTCTTAAGCCGATTGACTGTGTTGACTAAAGGCAGCTGTTGATCCACACTCTTTCCTCTTACACACACAATGGCATACGAAGAAAGGAAACGCCAGATTTTGTGTGTTCAGGATAAGCTTTAGATTTTGATTGCCTGAACAGAGGTGAAAATTGGTTGCTGTACCAGGAGCCTGAGATACTTAAGGATGCAGTTTCTGCCTGCCTAGCAAAAGCAGGTGGGAATGCTCTGAGCTTGGGACCCCAGAACTGAGCCTCCTTCCTAAGGTCCCTTCCTTTCCCTCTTGCCCCAGAGAGGATGGGGAATGGCAGCACAGTAATAGCATGTATTGGGCTGAATTTGGGCCACTAAGTCACCAACTTTCTAAAGGGAAAACCGAGGAGAATTAGTGACTCAAATAGCCTGCAGTCTTTATACTCTTTACAGAGTTAAATGTATATGTGCGAACAGAATTTGTTCTATTTGGTTTTGTTTTGGTTTTAATATAGTCATTGCTAATACCTAGATCTGTTTCCACCCCCAAGTCCAGGCAGGTGCTTTGCTTCTTGCTCAGAAGACCTTCAGGAGATTCGGTGGCAGCTGTCCTTTTTGCCGAGGCTTAGGGATGCAATGCCAGTGCATGAGATGTTGATGGTCAGTTCACTGAATTTGCAAGCCATCCTTTGAGCCTGCAAATAGCACTACTATAAGGGATGGTGCTGGGAAAGGGTTCTTTATAACTGCAAAATAGATGAAAAGCTGGTTCTTGGAGAGTACTCCCTTTTAAGTAACTTGTCTGCGTGAATTGGCACAAAATCCTACCCAGGAGGAAAGATGACAGTGGAAGTGGTGTTGCAGCTATAATTACCCAACTGAGCTTTTTTCAAGGAAAAACATGTCTTAAATATCACCTTATCTGCTGTAAATGAATGAAAAAAACCCAGTTTCTTTCTGTAAAGATTTAGAAGACAAATTTCCTGGCTCAGCCTCTGTTGGCCACAATTCACAGTAAATACATCAGTTAAAGGTCTCAGGGGAGGTTGGTCTAACAAGGAGGCTCCTTCCACTGCCTTCTCTCAAGTGAGAGGCAATTTGCAAGAGCAAAGAGCAAGTCCTCATTTGCAAAACAAAAACACAATGAAGAAAGTGGTTTATCTTTTTGTCATACACAAACATTGAAGCAAGGTGGCTGTAGTAAAAAAGGATCTAACCACCAACATTCAAATCTGCACTGTCCTCCCTGGCTAAACTGAGGCATGTCTGCTGAGGAGCCTCTCTAGCTAATAGGAAAACCCACACTGAGAGGTTGTTCCTGGTGAAATCCAACTCAACGCAGCCAAGGTACAATCACAGCTTTTAAAGGGATGGTCATGCAGGAGAAAAGATATTGACACCTCAAACTGGAATTTTCAAAAATGGTTGAAGCAAAAGGTACTTTTCCTACTTGGAAACTCTGCCATCTGTTTTACTGCTTTGGAAGCTGAGCAGGACCAAGTTCTTTTTGTTGTGGTCCTTCTTACTAGAAGGAAAGACCAAACAACAAGTGAGAAATGCTATCGTGTTGTTTTTTACTCCTCTCTCTCTACATGTACCTAAGTTCCCATTCATATTTGTGTGACATAAGATGATTTATGCAGCTGAAGTACTGGCCAGACATATCACTTGTAAACTGATGGAAAAGCTGCTTGGTTCTGCATTGTGCTGCAGTGTGAAAATGGATTTATGCACAGTGGAAGAACTTAACAGGGATGACAATTTGATAGCTGATATTGTTACAGTAATTTCATAAGAGGAGAAAACCTAGACCGGATCTCAAAAGCTTGAGTAGACATAGATAATACTTCACTGGTAAACCATATCCAGAGGAATGAAAGTGCTGCCAGTGTGCTGTCAAATAAGGAAATTCTATTCACAAATGAAACAAGACACTTTAGGGAGGCTGGTGGCTTTCAAGTATTATGAGTGTGGGTCTAAGTTGGAATAAAATGGTTGGAAGGGTCAGACACTGTCATGGGATCAGCAGCAGCAGTCATTTTTCTCCTCCTTGGTAGCTGGTGTAGCGCTGTGTTTTTTGATTTTGGGCCTGGGAACAGCGCTGATAACACCAGTGTTTCAGTTACTGCTTAGTGATGTTTTGGTCTGGCCAAGGACTTTCTGAGTTTCATGCTCTGCCAGGGAGGAGGGGAGCCGGGAGGAAGCAGAGACAGGACACCTGACCCAAACTGACCAAAGAGGTTATTCCATACCACAGCACGTCATGCCCAAGATGGAGGACGGAGAGGAGAGACCCAGAAGGGTGGGGGGTGCACTGCGTGGTCGGGCTTGGTTTTAGGTGGTGAGAAATTGTATTCTTTCCTTGTATTTGCCTTGTTATTATTATTATTGGTGGTAGCAGTAGTGATTTGTGTTATACTTTAGTTACTAAACTGTTCTTATCTCAACCTGTGGGAGTGGCATTCTTTTCAATTCTCCTTCCCATCCCTCCGGGAGTGGGGGGCAAGAAAGAGGGGGGAGTGAGTGAGCAAAACTGCGTGAGTTATAGAGGCTTAAACCACGACAGACACCAATGGGGTTATTACTCAGGAATAATGGAAAGATGCTTTATTTTCGTGAACATGCCAGAACGTTACTTGTTTTAGAAACATTTTGGTAAATTCTGGACCCATTGATGGAGGGGTACGGTAATATAGAGTGTTTTAATTTCAACCCACCTGTGCCTGGTTATAGTTCACACAAATCTTCTCCTGTGTTTGTTCAGATGGGTATTTTTGCCCCAGCAAAGGACAGATGATATAAGGTGGGAAGGTCTGCAAGTGAAAAAGACCCACCAATGTTGACAACCATACTGAAGTGTATAAAGCTCAGTTTCCCTGCTTCTCTTGCCAGCACCTTCATCCCATGTGTCTTCAGAATAATTACAAAATCAACTGCTACATTACCTCAATTAAAATAAATTCAAGCTTACCTACAGCTGCCCACGTGGACTATGTCTGTTAAAGCTGCTTCTCAGGGACGAGCTATTGGTTTCCAAAAACCGAGGCTCAAGCAGCAGCCAAACTTTTGAGGTAGGGATGGTGCTCTCCTAACTAGGAAAAAACAGAAATTAATTATAGCTTCAAGTGGAGGCTACAACCACAAATGAAGCAGTTTGTCTGGACTCCAGGGCACAGGAGCTGAGTATGCAGTACTTACCTGGGTCACACAAATCTGGGGTGCACCTACCCCTTTCAGACACCAGCTCCCTTTCCTCCTCATCCCCTTCCAAGCCACAGTGCTTATGCTGCCCATGTGAATGCACATACATCAGTAACCACTTCAACATGAAACAAAAATCCCAACACAGACAGAAACATCTATTTCATCATTCAGAAAGAGCTGCATCTATTTTTTTTTTTTTGGTTATCTCGACCAGTAGGTGTCATGATACAGCAACCTGTGAAAATTCTTGGTGTAGTGGGAGATAAAGTGGTTAAATAAACACTAATAATTACAGAATTTCATTTCAGTTATTGGATTTCAGTGGCTAAAAGGGTGGTTAATTCTGCGAGATGCTTCCACCCAGACATTAGTGTCCTTGCCATCACTACCCCAGAATATTCTTTTTGATGCCTGTGTGATGTACCCATTTCCCTTGTTCCAGAACAGTACCTGCCCTTCAGTGGGAGGCACGAATAATGGGGTGGGTAACGGGCTGAGGAGTGACATCCTCTGAAGAAATTAATGATAACCTCTCCTCTGAAGATGGAAATTCAAAATGAATGCCACATGCATTTGCTAATCTAAGCAGACTGCTCTTAGATGTTTTTGCCACACATCAAAGCACACTCACAGCCATGGACATTTTTGTGATGATCCTGGTCTTAATCCTTCTGTGAAAAGAAAAAAACCTAAAAGCTATCTTGTGTAAGAGATTAATTAAAAGTAAAGGTAATATGTCATGTAGTCCATCAGGAGCCTGGACTAGCTATGATCATCCCTGTTCAATAACCTTGGTGTGCCCCACTGAAGTTGAAGTTCCAAATGTAAAAACATCATAGCAAAGTATGACTGTGACTCCATGTCACATTCTCCCCATGCTCTTCCCTCCTGCTAGGAAACAGAAAAATACAATAAATAAGCGTGAAAGAATGTTGTATTGATATCCACATGCTAGAGCAGGGTAAATGACAAAGGAGTTGGGGGAAATGTTTTATCATAGGCAAACCTGTGTTCACAGGCTGCTGCAAACTATGGCATGACATGAGCTTTCTTTCACCTTCCCCATACCAAACCTGCAGAGCAGCAGGCACACTCTGCTCTCACAGATGTCCATGCAAGCTGAGGATACAAGTACCAGATAGGGTGTTTAGTTTTCAAGCCTTTGCTGTAGAAACATGTTGCACTTTGGCTGCATGGAGACCTCATAGCAGCCTTCCAGTATCTGAAGGGGGCTTATAAGGATGCTGGGGAGGGACTCTTCATTAGGGACTGTAGTGAGAGGACAAGGGGTAACAGGGCCAAACTTACACAGGAGAAGTTTACATTGGATATAAGGAGGAAGTTCTGTACTGTGAGGGTGGTGAGGCACTGGAATGGGCTGTTCAAGGAAGTTGTGAATGCTCAATCGCTGGCAGTGTTCAAGTCCAGGCTGGACGCAGTCTTTGGTGACATGGTTTAGTGGGAGATGTCCCTGCCCCTGGCAGGGAGGTTGGAACTAGATGATCTTGAGGTCCTTTCCAACCCTAACTATTCTATGATTCTATAGCAAAGTGAAAACCCCAACCCCACAAATCCAGTGCAGAAGCCAAACAAGAGCGTAAGAACAAAACCAGCATGAGGTTAAGAAAGAACCATGGCAGTGTACAGGGTTAACCATGAGAAGCCCGTGAGTGATCTCTAGTCAGGTAAGACAAGACAGAGATCTTTAGCTCAGACTCACCAACTGCCCACACAGCAACTCTTCTGCACCTCTGACTTGGAGGGGCCGATCACCCAGGTCTCACTTGACTGTTAGATGTAACACAACACTGCAATAAGCACTATCATCTGCAGAACAGAATCAAACCTGCTTAATTGTTAATAAAACTCCTTTAGTTTGACAAGTGTGGGCTTTACACAGTACACCTCCACCATGTCATACCGTCATTCTTGAAGGAAATGAGACAAGATCGCTAACTTATTTTGTTATCTCAAAATACTTCATGAAGAAGTCCGGTCTCAATTGAATTCAACAGTGAAATATTCATGAGAAGTAGCTACCACAGTGTACCTTCTTGTCACAAATAATAACCACTTTGGAAAGGTTTAACATTTATTAGTGTTCACGCTGAGTCTACTACTGAGCAACTGAATATTACAGGTGAACATTAGCAAATTATCTAGCAGGTTTCAGCGGATGAACAAATACAAACCAAATGGTTACCATTTTTTCAATTGGAGGAGAATCAGTCAGTAACGAAAGAGCTTTTTACCTTCATCTTAGACCTGTGAGCTTTCTAGACAGAAACATATAGTCTGAACATTCGGTAAAGGCCTCCCAGCTCAGCTGTGATCACTGGAACTGTGATAGTGAGAGGTGCCTGATCAACTGTCCTGATTTTGGCTGGGATATAGTTCCCAGCAGATTGGATAATTTTGGATTTAGAATGAGAATAATGTTGGCAACCCACTGATGTTTTAGTTGTTGCTAGGCACTGGTCGAGGTCTTTTCATCTTCTCACACTACACCACATCAGCTCTGCACTTCATCCAGGAATATGATGGGATTGTTTTAGCTGAATATCTTTCTTACTGTTTTTTGTTGCAGTTACAACTGAAATTGCACCTTGTCAAGGGCATCCTGTTCATGAGATTTGCCAAAGCCTGAACCAGGTAAAGCTGTGGCTTAGATGAATGCTTCTCATTTTTTATGAAGGTTTTCTAAGCTCTTATCCTGAGCCCTGCTGTTCAACAAGTGCCATCCCTTTTCCCATTCTTGAATCTTGAGCAGCTCTGATTGATAGCTGCTATTCACAGCCTGGGAGAGAATCTGCAACTTTTGAACTCTAGGAAAGTCTTTCTAATAGTTCACTAACATAAATATAATGAGCAAACCTTGACAAGTGAACAGTGCCCACTCAAAATGCGTCAAGCCTTGACTCCTGTAACTCAAAACAAACAGATCTGGATCTGCAGAGTTCTTTCAGTCCTTGGTGCTCATCAGGGCACCTAGTGCCTCACTGATTTCTTTCCTTGTATTGTGTCATTCACACTGTATTAACATAACAATGACATCCTCTTATTTGTGAGTAACAGAAGGCAATGAAAAATCAGTATCCCTGTTAGTATTCTCATTCTCCCCTACAGAAATAAAAAAGAGAAGAAAATGGCCTTGTATAGTGATGGGGATGGGCAAATGGCCTTTTCTTACAAAAGAAGATTAATTTTCACTTCTTTACATCGTAAAAAGTACCAGCTAGCATGATGCACAGAGTGACAGCTAATAATCACATTTCTCTCTCAATTTCTTGACAATGGATTTCTCTTTCAAGTTCCAAAATATCAGTCTGAAACTCCCAGTAGCAGTGATACAAGAAGTTGTCACTGGAAGGTTTTCTAAACTACTACTGAAACACCCCTGAACTGCTCACAGTACCTGAGCTATAGCATCTCACAGAGATTTTCCACAAGCTCTCCAGCCCAAAAATATTGGAAGTGCAATGACCAGCCACCAGGAATGAACTTTTCTATAGCATGATATGATAATCATAACATCCCACTCCAATGCATGTTGTAGTAACACATTGATAACTCTGGGATGCCATCCAGAGGGACCTTGGAAGGCTTGAGGAGTGGACCAATGTGCTCCTCATGAAGTTCAGCAAGGTAAATGCAATGTCCTGCAGATGGGCCAGACAATCCCCAACATCAGTACAGACTGGGGCATGAATGGATTGAGAGTGGAGAAGAACTTGAAGGCATTAGTGACTGAAAAACTGAACATGAGCCAGCAATGCGAGCTTGCAGTCCAGAAAGCCAACCATATCTTCGGCTGCATAAGAAAAAGGAGCGTGACCAGCAGGTCAAGGGAGGTAATTCTTCCCCTCTACTCCACTCTTGTGAGACCCCACCTGCAGTACCATATTCAGCTCGGGGGCCCCCAACACGAGATGCGGACCTGCTTGGGTGAGTCCAGAGGAGGGCCATGAAGATGATCGGAGGGCTGGAACACCTCTCCTATCAACACAGGCTGAGAGATCTGCAGTTGTTCAGTCTGAAAAGATTCTGGGGAGACTTCAATGCAGCCTTTCAATACATAAGACAGAAAGAAACATTTTATGAAGGCCTTCAGTGACAGGACATGGGGCAGTGGGTTTAAACTGAAAGAGAGGAAATTCAGGTAGGATATAAGGCAGAAATGTTTTACAATACAGTTGGTGAGACACTGGCAGTTTACCCGGGGAAGCTGTGGCTGCCCCATCCCTGGCAGTGTTTGAGGCCAGGCTGGACGGGGCTTTGAGCAACCTGGTCTAGTGGAAGGTGTCCCTGCCCATGGCAGGGGGCTTGGAACTGGATGATTTTAGGGTCCCTTCCGACCCAAACTATTCTTTGACTCTAGGATTCTACCAGCATCTAAGTGCATTGGTGTTTAAGCCACTAAACTGTGGTTTTAACCATGTGGGATTTTCTTTTTTTTTTAATTGAGCGTGATTTAAAGCTCTTCATCAGCAACATTTTAAGGTAACAAAGAAATACACATGGTGCGCTGCCGCCTTTGATACACCAGTCCAAAGAAGAGGGTGGATTTCCACTATGGAAAAATCCACACATAGCAGAGGAAATCTGGACTCCATACACTGTAAACAAACACTATTAGTAAGTTCTTGAAAAGGAGCAATCCCATGATTTTGTACAGCGAGACTGTTAAAGTTTTCCAAATGTGGACCTCGACAGTTTGTTGTTTATTAAAGATCTATATTAAATCTACAGTTTTTTGCTTGCTTTTTCTTTGTGGTTTAATGTGAAAAGACAAGAATAAGACTCAAATAAGACATTAAAAAAAAAAAAGAATATCCTGTGCCTTTAATTGTTAGAGAACAGATCTGCAAGTGAAGCATGCCTGTAGCTTGTAATTTTCAAGTATCAGGGGCAGCAAATGAACGCTGATAAGGCTTCCTGCTGGCTAGGGCAGTAAGAGCTTTTCTCAGCTAGAAGCTATTTCTCCGCACAGCAAATCCTTCCCTCCCTGCCACAGAATATGAGAAGAAACAAATAGGTCAAGCTTGTGGTGCTGAAGCACTCTGAGTGTGCATCTGCAAATAAATGAATTTAAAGCAGTTGAACAGAGACATGTCTGAAAAAACTAATGCTTATCCTTTCTAGTTTTTCCACTTTTCCCTACTGCTTTTCCTGCTAGGAGTGCTTCACTGTGTTGTGACTGAGTGTAAAAACCCAAACCGGCACCAAGAACTGATTAGTAACCCTACAACAACAAGGCAGCAGCCTTGCAGGAAAAATGCTCTGATTTAAGTTTCCAGGGGAGCATTAGGAAAAACTTAAATTAAAATAATGTTCTAGAAAACCTTGAAAACATTGATCCACCATTTAGTTCTGACTGGTTCCTGTGGTCTATCCCGCTGCTGAGTCAACAGTTGTCTTGCCTCTCAGGGAAAACAAGGACAATCCTACCTATGTGCAATTGGCAGACTGGATCCTTCTCCCAGCTCTCCTTATACTGTAATTTTACAGTTGGCTTACTGCAGCAAAGGTGTACTTACAAAAGCAAATTATATACATATAGTCACAATAATTAGAATGCTTTTCCATTGTGTTTCCAAACATTATTAGGAAAGAGAACGAAACACTTTGCAGAAAATATTTTTCTCCACACTCAAAAAAATTAACTGAATTAGGTGGCACAACACAGAGTTTGTATTCATAAAGCAGTTGTTAACTTTACAGCCCTTACAGCCCCTTTTTGCTCCTTTCTTCAGTGGTGAAAAGAGATTGAGGCGAGTTATTTGGTTTAGAGTAAAAAGCCATTTCTGCACCACCATTTGATCCAGTCCCGAGGACAGCTTAGCAGAAAAAGAGAACCTGTTTTTTGGCACACCTGGAGCGTAATTTACTGGGGCAGGGCACTTCTTTGTTCATTCTTCACTTATTAAACTTCTCCTCACTTTTGTCCTTCCAATCCTTCCCCTATGCCACTGTGGGGAGTGACAGGGTGGGTGTTACCTACCAGCCAGGGACAACACACCACAGCCTCAAATGGTTGTAGGCCCTGGATGTGCATTTAGAGAGCATTGCTATATGCCTGTTCTATTCTTCTGATCTGCTAAACCTGATACCTCTTTAACTGTTTTATTTATTATCAGAGACAGAATACAAGGCTGTGAACAATTGGTCTTGTCCAGTACAGCTATTTCATATTCTTACATTACTAAAACTTACTCCAGTCACCATCTGTGCAGCATTGCTTGATTTCTGCTGTTATTTCGCAATTCTTTCTCATGTGCTGGTAACTGTTTCTCAATAGTGGTTGGAACCAGGGCCAAATCCTGATTCCAGGATCAACCGAGATCAGCTTTTCTTTGTATAGAAAAACATATGTCTTCCTTATGAATGCCTTACAAGCCATTCAAAGCCAAATTCAGAGGAGTTTTAACAAATGCCTGGAAAGCTTTTAAAACAGTGCTAGGAACTTGAGAGAAATCAAATTGTTCCTCATTTCAATGGAGTTCCACCAACAAAACTTACCTGCACTTAAACTGTATTCAGCAGGGAGTGAGGTCATTACAGCAAAAAATATCTAAACCCTTCAGTATAAATCTGGTTTCCAATTAGTTTTATAGCTGTGGTCATGTACATGTTCATCTGCTTCTCCTCATTCAGAAAATTTATTCTCCATACAGCTCCATATAGCTTTTGAAGTGTCAAATACTTGCTAACCTATGCATTGTCCTTCTGTATCTTTATATCCTCATTGTGGCTGACACAGTGGTGCTCTCCTTCAATGACAGGCAGCAAGTTGCCAATCTCAATAAAAACTTTGACTCCAAATCTCTTTCTACATGTTATGTTTCCCAGCTGGCATCGAAAGAAGTAAACTAATTTTGTTAGTTGCTAAACTGGCTGGAATTTCCACTCCCACAGCCCAGGGCTCCATTTAAAGATACTATCCGAAGTTCCTTGCCCTAACAATAACATCTACCCTGGAAAACATGGAGAAAAGAGAGAAGAATGGATAAATGACTCCTCTTCCCAGTGTGGATGTAAGCCTAAAGAGACACAACTCACTGAGACCATGGTCAAGTTTGGTACTTCAGTCTGGGTGGGAGTGTAGGGACATTGTATGACATTCTCCCACCATCCCTCCCTTTCCAGAAACCCACTTAAATCTGAAGGTCTTCCAGGGCCACTCTCAAGGAAACTCCAGGATTGTCAGAGACATGAGGCTGTCTCAAGGAAGACCAACACCTGCCAGTCTGCACTGATAAGGTTCTGTAGGAGACATCCATCAACCTGAAGTACTAATTTAATAAAGATACTGGATATAAGGATACTGCTTTTCTGAAAGCAGCCTGTAGCGGTCATACTCAGCCTTAAAACAGCCTTACCCTAACAGCAATATTTACGCTGAGGTAACCAGGCACTCATTACTGAAGATGTGGATAAGAGAAAGAAGTAACTTTGAAGTTATTTCTGGATACCTGACTCAGTCTATAGCTGGTGCAAGATCTTCTCCCCCTGTGCCTGTACTTCCCTAGAGAGTAGGTGGCCCTGAGACCTATACAGCATCCAAGAGGGTGAATTTGTTTGTGAGGTTTAGATCTAGATTTGCACACACAAAGGTAGACTGAGATTTACAGTCTCTCCTTCCCCGGTAAGTCTGAACTTCAGTACCCTCTTAGAAGAAAAGGAAGTTAAAACTGTAGTTCAATCTATGATCCATTCCAAAGAATAGATGAATAAGTCCAGTGGAAACAACTATACAGTAAAAACCCCATCAGTATGCTGGTATTTGGAATACACAAACCACTTGAGGACTGAAAGCTAAGCATCTGCATGAGCCTTCAGAGAAGGAGGTCTGTTGCTCATATAATTGAAGAAGGCCCTGTTTCAGAGAAGGCAGCCAGAAGAATAGGATATTTGTGCTGTAGAAGACATGCTTGGAGAACTATCAAAGTAGGCAGGGGGTGGAGCAGGAAAACCAGAAGACTAGCCATAGGCCTTGAAGATCATATGGTGACCCCCAACTTTCCTACTTCTTCCTCAAGAGGAGTAATTGGGGAAGACCAAAGAGGAGCCAGAGGTTACAACACTGAAGTAAATCTTTTTAACATCCTCATCCTCTAGCCTTTTGTCCTTACCTGATTTTAGCAAGACATTGAATCTGCCCAGCTGAGAGTCATTCCTGGCTGACCAACCACTTCTTACACAAACTGCTGGTTGCTGCTCAGTTAGCAATTTGAGACACACTGCCCTGAACAACAGCACTAAGAAACTTTGAAACCTAGGCACAGTTACCGCTCTTCTTCTCTGTGAAAGATGAATGCCAGAGCTTTTCTTTGGATGAGGCCAAGACAGTGAGCTGGCACAAGTCACTGTGACCTGGCACAAGTGACCTGCTTCATCCCCTCCTGGCATGCAAGAAATAGAAGCAGCTGTAGATACTTGAAAGTAGATGGGAGAAAAAAGGTGCTTAGCTCCTAATAAGGCTTTTGAGTGCCTTGTGACACAAAAGCTGAGACAACTACACATCTATAGTAGAGACAAAATACAGGCTTTCACAAGAGTGAGAAGATGGTGAGATGTTAGGAGCAAATGCATCTCTCAAGTGATGGTCAGCAACTAGTAAGAATTTGCAACAATATTCTCATATCCAAGAATAAGCACCTTTAAAAAGACATCCATTAGATTTTTAAGAATAAATGGAGAGTGGCAAAAAGGTTTTGCCTCCAATTATAAAATGCTAGTGACTCGGATCTCATGATTTATTGACCACCTGCTTCTGGCTCTTACTGATCAAATTCTTCATTAATGTAAAGCTGCAGCTAGATCATGCTAACTGGATTTACTCAATAATTTTGAGAAATGAAGTTTTGGTGTCTGCATGAGTTGGGCTGCAAGGCCCTTCTTCCTGTTTAAAGACAATAACTTTTAGAGCTTTAAATGCTATGTCAAGTTAAATGTTATAATGTTTCACAATCATGTATTTAAACACAGAAATCTGTTTATTTACCCAAACAAAACAGAGGAAATGATTCCAGCCCTCAGGTTTTGAATTCTCATTTAAATATGTGAACATCAGTCCACAACTTAAGAGATGTTTGTGTATCTATGTACCTCCAAAATACTCATATTTCATAGGCTTTTTCACATTAATATTCACCAACAGTATCACAAAAGTTCTTTTTCTTTTACATAACTGTAAGCAACAGTAATTCTAGAAACACTAGAGAAAAAAAAGCATAGCAATGTCCACAGTTACAAGAAAAAGTGCACATTACTTGGTCACAATCACAGTCATTACTTGGAAAACTATATGTAACAAGTAGATATAAAATATCACCGATGCCTTAAACTCATTGTCAAAAATGGAATTACATAAATTTTGTACATGAAATAAGGCAAATTTAGGAATGCACAAGAAACTTGTTATTCAACAAAAGCTAAACAACAGAACAGATAGTACAGTAAGCATAAACTAAAGTACTTTTTTCTATATACTTAAAAATAAGCCTGCCGTAGTGCACAAAGAAAACACCATTAATGTGTAATCAATATTATAAAATAAGAAATAGAGGGGTTGGGAAGAGTGGGGAAGGGGAGAGAAGAGTTTTATTATTGTTGCAGCTGCATCCATTTACAGTTTTGTACATGTTTTAGCTAGGCCTGGGAATTATACAAATCATACCAGAAGTGTCAATGACCTTCCTTGGCGAGAATTTTGTTTAAATTAAGGAAAAGAAAATAAATACACACAGAGTGCAAATTTTCAGATTGTCACTTGCAACCTCTTAACATTCATCATCTACATCCAATCACAACTAGAGGGACTTGTAGAGGACAGCAGCAGTGATCATGGAGTCAGATGAGCTCACCGTAAGAAATCAGTTTCTCCTTTTTATTTCTCAATGATATGTCTTTTTTTAAAAAAAACCCTCAACTCTTTATTAATTGCTAATAAAGCTGCAATATATTACAGAATGGAGTTGAGAATGGTATGAATGCAGGAAATGCATGCTTCCTTTGGAAGGTATTCCATAGATGACAATTTACAGTACACGGGGGAAGAATTATCCAGCATCAAGAGTTACTTGTTGTAGAAAGAATATGAAGTTGGGGAGAAGGGCACAGTCAGGGGTTCAAGAGAGGAAGGGGGGACTTAAAATAGCTCCTCAAAACATTTTCAGGACCAGTGAAAAATTTTACCAAAGTAAAAATGAAAAATCTTGAATGAAAACAAAAATCTCTCGTTTTGTTTTTTATAAAAATTACATTTTTTTAAAATACAAGATCCTTTTAATTGCAATTGTGCCCTGTAGCAACAGGACATTTGGCAACGTTTTGCCATATACTGCAGCTTTAAGTCCAATGAGTCAGTATCACATTCCACTAATATTGCACTTGGATCTTGAACCATATATTTTTAAACCATCACAGCATCTTCTGTTTCCTCCACTTGTTAGAACGAGTTAATTTCTAGCCACTTTTTTGATATTTATGCTGACACACTAAAACAAAAGCAATAGGCTGGACACAGTAAAGTACCTCGGAAGTACCAGAGGTCGAAGTTCACTTGAAGCACCTTAACACATCACTTTATGGATCAAGAACAGTGTGGCATTATGGTAATTAACTCTCCTAAAGGACTGTGCAGGAACTGAAGTGTGTGCTCTGGGAAATCAAAATGTCATTAGTGGAAACTCTGAGATAAGACCAGGCCAGTGTGAAGGTCACATGACTCAGTTCTGCTGCAAAATAAGGTTTTCCAGTTCATCTGCAGAACGCAATAAAAATGCTGCTGATTCTCGATACCCTGCCACAAGCTGCCTCACTGCATTTATTTCAGTTGGACTCAGCTGGGGTCTAGAGCTTGAACTATTGGAGGATCCAGAGCTGGTTGCTAACTGCCTCTTCATACTGAGATCTGTTGGACCTGCAGATAACAAAGGAAAAGAAAAGAAGCTTCAGATCTGCTGCCAGAGACATTTCACAGGTTTGTAGCTACAAATGCAGAGTAGCAAAATCTGCTCTCTGCTGGATGCCAGTGAGAAGTAGCAGAAACAAGCAAAAACTGCCTTGCTGCCTTGACAGGAATCACAGCGATTTAGATTTATATATGACAAAGACCCTTTAAGTTCTACTCACATAACATGAGGGGCAAGTCCACGGTCCGCAGAAAATTATCCTCTGGGGGGTATCCCAACAGCGTAAGCCACTTGCAGCCCAACACTGCCCTGGGATCTGATGCTGGTGAGCAGGCAGAAGGTTCACCTCCTGTGCCTCCCTCAGCTCCAGCTGCCATTGTAGCCTTCATGGCAAGCTGCACACTTGCAGTTTTTTATCACAGAATATCAAACTTATGTTCTCCCAATATCTATTCTCACATTTTGTGCTTCAATCAGCAGGCAGCCAGATTGTGAATCCCTTACAGATGCAGATAAATGGTCATTCACTTGACTAGCCCTGACACCATGTGATTGCTTATATAAATAGCTGGACGTGAATGAGATTAGGCTGGTGACAATCTGGCTGCCTCAGTGAGGGGTACACTATCAACCTGCGGGGGCTGCATACAACTGGCAATATGTTGCAAGAATCTGGTAAGGCCTGAACGCTGACAAGAGAATCTGCAGCAATCACCATGTTGCATTGGCAGCTTATACCAATATACTTAGATCATTTCATCAAAGAATATTCATAAGAGCATGTATGCTGCAGAAGACAGCACTCCTGGGGGCAGTCTGCAGGTTACTCTGATGTGCGAAAACATCTGCTATTATGGAGTTTGGCTTTGTGTGGAATTTCCCTATTTGACCATAGTTAATAATCAGCTAAGATATACCATGCTTTGATGAGATGCTTGCATTTTCCGCTTAACATAATACATTTTTTACTTCCTGGAGTGTAAATCTGGACAGCTAGAATTGGACTGAGGACTTTTTTAAACATAGAAGGATACAGATAGCAAGTGTGCCTATCAAACAGCTTATAACGTGCAAATCATGAAAAATACAACTCATTCATTTTGACAGTGTAGCAGATCTATACTTTTGGCATGCAGAAGGTCAGACTAGCCTGATCTTCATCTTAATACTCTCCTTGAAACTGGGATCAAGTTATCCAAAGCAGTGTTTCTTGCTTTCCAATGAGAAAAATGTCACTGTTCAATTTCACCTGACAATGTATGTCAACGCCAAGGATTTCTCAGCACTGGCTCACTGGATGGACCTTGCTTCCTAGGAAGACTGGAATAACTTTAAAATTTAGCATATTCAACTGCAGAATACAGAACACACCAATTCACCCTGTAGAGGTTCTCCTAAATAACCCCACCAAAATCACAAGATTCAAAACCAGACTCAATATCTTAAGCGCTAATGGAAAGAGATGCACTGATTTCCAGATGCTGAAGATGTGGTCATAAACCTTTTTCTGTCTCTTATGCTTATGCAGAAATATGGCTCAGATGACAAAGAATGTACAGATTGCCACATCCCCACACTCACTGAAGTTAATGAAAATCTCCTCTTGAGTGAATGAAAACAGGACTGGGACTATGAAAAGAAAATTCTCAGATTGGGTCCTATTAGATCTTATTTCCTACTATGCAACTAGCATGAACAGCACTTAGCCTTACAACTGTATTATCCAGTTTTACACAGGCACAAATGAACTGACTTTTAAATTACTTCCAGTGTACAAAGCATAAATAAAAGGACAATTAGTTCAGTGAATTTGTTTCACTGTGACCTCATGCTGCAGGGAAACAATCACAGTGTAAAGAAGCTCAGAGGATACCTCCAAGTAAAATCTTAACCCAGCACAGAGAAGAAGGGTATACAAATCATAAAGCCAGCTGGATTGAGTGGTTGTAAGAAGCCATTAAAGACTTCAATATTTATTGAGGTGGTAGTGAAAAATCTACCACTGTCATATTGAGGGCACTGTGCTCCATATGAACCTACTTAAACTTTGATGTTCTTTCCTTGACTCTCATTCATGTCACAGCCAAAAAACACACAAACTATATATGGCAGAACAGAGCTGCTGCAGCAAGGCATGTCTTTTTGTGAGACAAAACTGAAGGGCTTTTCTCATTGGTAATCCAGATTTTTAAGTGATTGAATAAATTTTATAATATTATTTCACTCAAAAGAGGAAAATACACAGAAATGTGTTTGTTTACATCTCTGAGATTTTCTTTACAAAACTTGATGACACAAAGTAAAACCACCACTCTGAAAGGAAAACTAGGAGAAGACCAGATGTCCAGCACACATAAATCAGTGTAACCCCTCACAAGTCCATAGGATCACAGTGGTTTACACAAACAGAAGATCCGGCTCTATATTCCTAGACGTCTGGATTAACTATCAGGAGAAAAGTTTTTTAACTGTTCTGCATATGTATCTTTGCAACCCTGAAGATACTGGAAATAAAGATTGTGGAAGTGCAAATCTGCAGTCTGCATACACAAGGAACCATCAAGACTCAGGACTCCTGTTGGTCTGAGGAACTTCTTTCTTATACAACATTCTTATACACAAAGGAAATAAGAGATCTCGGATTTTAACTTACCCCAGCTCCTTCAAAATACTTGATTTTTTTTCTTTCTATATACTAGGAAAATAGGATTTTACTTTACTCCCCAGTTCCTGTCTTGTACTTAAAAAGTCACAGTGCTGTCCTCCTTCCCCTCAAAGAAAAGCCTCCTGAGCAAAAAAGCAAAGAAATCCACACACAGAGAAGAGTGTTCATGGCTATGGTTTCAGGACAGTCAAAACACTCATGCCTTTTCAGGAAGGGAAGCTGCATGTGCTGGCAGAAAGCTGAACAGAAAGAGAACAAACCATGCTCGATGTAAGGATAAGGATTTTAGCTATTTTGTTATGCGACCCCCTACACCTCCCTTCCAAAGTGTGTCTATGACAACTCAAGCTTTATTTCTGGAAGAATACCCGAAGTCACAGACCAGCCCCTGGATGTATTAACACTGGTCTCATCTTTTAATTGCTGTGCTAGACACCCACTGGCAGTGCTATTGATTCTTAATTGTTGTCCAGGCAGCTATATGCTAAAAATGCTATCAGTTATCTGTAGCTCCATCAGTCATACCTGGTCATTCATAAAATAAGTAATAAAATACATCTTATGCTTAAAGTGTAGATTTTTCCTGTGTAATATTATGCAAATCAGCTACTGAAAAGTGGGAACCTAAATATTACTCAGAAATACCTACCACATTTCTTTACCTAGATAAATAAATCCAGCTGATTCTGGATGTTCCGAAGTCTTCAAATAGCTGGTTAAGGTAGACACTTCATGTACCTATGTACCTCTATCTCCAGAAGCCATCACTGTGGATGACTAAATCTGGAGAAGACTGAACAGCTTTGTCACCGTTTCTTTCAATAACCATCCCTACTTTTAACAGAACTATTTCCTTAGTTTATTTGACATTATTTAGTAAGCTGCCAGTCTTCACAGGAACAAGGAAGTGTATCCTCATACAGAGGGAAAACTACGTATTTTTGCAATGAATTTTGCAGTGTCAGGTTTCTCCAAGGTGACACTGCACATTTTAGCATGCAGCTTCCTATCCTGGAGTACTTCAGGACAATTAAAAATCATGACTGCAAACATTGTCAGGTTCCACAGTGTCTGTACTCCATCAAAGATTAAGCATATATCATAGAGATGAAGACAGGATAATTTATTTATTTCTCTTAGTGCATACTACTATAACTTACGATTGTCACCTCCCATGTTTTTATGACAGCACAACATTCTCTTAAGTAGTGGGTTTAACAAATTGCTGAGACAGATACTTTCTTTAATACTCTTTCAGAAGACTGAAGCATTGTTCTTTGCCTCTTGTGAAGGCCACCTGATTGACATTTTAACATGGCAATATTTTCAATTTGCCACCTCAGCCCAGTTACTTAGACCTGATTGAAATGAAACTGTTCTTGTTGGAACAACATCAAGCTGAATATAAGAACTCTGAAAACCTACTCTTAATGTGCTAGAAAATCATTTATCAAATTAGCCGCATGGAATACCTAAAATTAAATATGCTGCGGGACAACTGGATTTTCTGTAAATTACAAGACTTAAGTGGAACTAGCTATTGCCTCATGCATTGCATATTAGCAACACGATTTATATCAAATCCCAAAATATGGGTCAGACGTGGACGTGCTGTTACTGATTGCTTAGACAGTATCAACTGTCTCAGCAAAAAATCCCTTAAGAATTGTATGTTGTCACTGGGTAGCTACCAATCTTATAATTAACAGCTACTGAGAGAATAATAAATGTGTCAATGACTCTCAAAATGGTTATCACTATTGCAGACATCAATTTAGAATAACAAAAATAATTTTTAAAAGTTAGATGTGCTTAAGCAGCCATGCTTCTACATTCTCAGTAGTAGGTGAGCAACCTTTTTCATCAGTGAAGATGTAAAAAGCAGTGGCACTTAATTATAGAAAAATACATTTGCCCATGCCTTGAAATCTTTGTTGCCTATCTTTTCTGTTGCACCTCTCCCCTTTTTTACCATGAGTGGCTCTAAAAGTATGCACTAGATTCTCACATACTCCAATAAAAGTAAATAAAAACAGCTACCAAAATATGCTACTTTTTCCAAATCAGATGTATTTATTATTGCAAGAATGTTTTATTGTGACATTACACATCTGTCAATGTTTCTTTGCCTCCTGCCTTCAAATACAGAGCAGATGCGAGTAACACTATTGTTTGAAGTGCCAGATCTCAGATCAAGAAAACAGGGACTAATGAATTGAGTCTTTTAAGTTTTCTCCCTTCTACATCTTTCCCTCTGGAAAACATACCTTCAGCTAGATTAGATAGCAGAAAAAACTGCTGTGTTGCCTGAGGAAAGAGATATGAAAACACAGAAATGCCTGAAAACACAGAAATTATCATCATGCATTTTCAACAATTATCTAACACACTGGTTTGTGACGAAATGATTATGCGAGGAAACAGTAATGTTTCCCCTCCATCATAGAAGATTAATTAGGTGGCATACACCTGCCTTGTTGTATTGGTGTCTCCTGAACTGGGAACAAAGCTAGAAAAGTAGGATACTGCCCAATATATCCACAGACATTCCATCTCCATTCCTACAGTGGGAGCAGATTAATACTTGCATATACCATGTGTCTGATAATTTGAAGAGGAGGAGGGAAGGGGATGAGGAATGTAAGGATGATTTTATTATAGAATTCATCCAGCATTTCCCAGCAAGAAATTCCCACCTTTGCCACAACACTGGTCAAACCATTTAGCATCTCACAAGCCCACATTTTGCCTTTTTAAAATGGGACTAAATACACTATCCCAGCTTCCTAACTCTGTCACCCTTGTTCTGCATCCCTTCATGCCCCAGGCTCCAGCTGTGTTGGAGCTAAGCTGTTTTGTCTCATCTCTTTCCACTTTGACACCATTAGGGTAGCACTGAGAACACAGAAGACTGTGCAACAGTAGAGGTATAAAAAAGAGCTGGAGAGATCAATCACAGCAAAAAACTTTCAACCCCTACATCGTGGCTAGCCATGCTGTGGGTAACCCAGTCAGCACTTTAAGAATTAGCTATATACTGGATATGCTTAGCTGGACTTCTTTTTTTTCTTTTTTCCTGGTTTATTGCCAAGAAGCCTCTACTGATCATGTAAATACCAACATTTTACAGAAGGTTACAACCTCACCAAACGTGAGGCTGCAGAAATGAGGCACCCTGTCTACTGTCACATACAAAAGTGAAGCAGCACCACTCAGCAGCATCAGCTCCAGGAGCTTCTCCCAGCTCATCTTTAGCAGGGCTGTGTCACCTGAAGGTTCAGAAGGCAGAAGGACAAGGAGGCAGAAGGACCGCGAAAGCTGATTTGCTCGTGGTGTGAACGTATTTAGATTCAGCAGGAGGACTCACCTGAGCTGGAAGGCGACTGGACGTTTGTGGTGCCTGGGATGCAGTGCTGAGTTGCGGCTGTGGTGGAGGTAGGCTGCAGATCTGTGTAGAAAAAGAGACACAACAGCTTCTTTCTCTTATCATGGCAGGAGGGCATGTTCTGCGTGGCACATCTGCCAGTGAGTCTGAAACATCCTCTCTTTTTACACACACAAAGGGAAATGACTGACATTTCCACCTAGAAAACCAGGTAATGATGCAAAAGAAACAACCTCACATCACAAACCCTGTCCACACCTCTTAGGGAAAACAGACTTCAGGAAAGTGGCTATGGAGAGCAAGGCTCTGACAAGTCTGCCCTGACTTCAGAGAGTGCTGACAGCTAACAGTCAGCAGGAGAGGGTGGATGGCAACCCACTGGACAGAAACACATGGGGAGGTGGGGCAATCGCACTCTGTCAGGAGAGGCTTAGACAGCATGCAGGGACTTCAACAGCTTCTGGCAACAGCAAGAGATTTTGCTCCTAACAGAGCAGCCTGCCTCTTATCCTCACCCTCCCGCCCTTGAGCTGGGCCATCCCCCCAAGCTTGGTCCAGGTGCAGTGGAGTGGGGCCAGCTGAAGCCTTGGTGGGTGGCTACAAGATGGCAAGCAAGTTTTGTTTGCACGCACTGGGCTACCCCACCTTGTAGATTCTTCATTCAGCTCTGTAGCAGGAACTGCATTAGCCTTAAAAAGAGAGCCATGGAAGTCGACCCTTCTCAAAGAACAGCTCCCTTTTAAGATTTATAAGAAACAAGGATAATATGCCCACAGGCTTCTCCTCAACCCACAGATTTCTTGGTGATGGGGTGAAGGTTTCCAGCCAAGCTGGCGTGGCCTAAAGTGTTTAAAAGCAGGGGAAAAAAGAGACCTTGGTGCTATAAGCCCATGCCTTTTCCTGCTGTGCTTTTTTTCCTGTCTACAATAAAGGAGGGGTCACTGTACAAGCTGTTGCATTCTGCTTGCTCATATTGAGCAGTTGCATGAAGGCTTGCCCCATACAGTTGTGTAAGGAGCTAATTATGGGTCTGTAATTAGCCGTGTGAAAGGACAGGCTGAGGAGTAAAACACTGCAACAGCAGGCACAGAGAGGTCCCTGAGCCAGAGCCACCAGAACAGGTGGGCAAGCAGATAGCTAAGGTGTGATCAGAGTAGGGATGAACTTTATGGGGGAGGAAATAACCAAATTAATTGAGTCACAGTACAAAAAATACACACATCAGTTGGAGTACTAAATAGGAGAGCTAACTAGACACAGTCATTGTATTACTGTTAGGGAAGGTCCAGAAAAAGGCATTCAAGCATTGAGTTTAAGCTATCTTTTGCAACTTTTCCTTTTTTTTCTGCTTTAGCAGATACACAAAACCAGACTGTATTTGTTTATATCCACATCCTGACTGAGGTGTATATTTGTTTTTACTCTAGGAGAACATTTGTAAACATGACAAGAACATGTCATGGGTTACTAAATTGAAAAGGAAATGCATTCTTAATTTTTTTTTTTAGGTCCTGAAAACAATTCACCAGCAAATATCCTGTCCTCCAGAATGGGAACCCATTAACCATTGTAACAGCCTTGCATATGTTTGGAACGAGAGTCATTGAAACAGCATAACAACTGCAAACAACTGTCCTGTGAGGTCTGCCAAGAGTGCAATGGAATTTTCTAGAGCAAGTAGGGAAAGGCAAGGAAGAAGAAATGTTTGAGCCTATGTGAGTATGCAAACTGTAAGCATCCATTGGTCCCCAGTAATGCTACCCAGGGAAATGCAATGTCCTGCACAGTTCCCTGGCAGCATCTGGCAGTTCCTGAATAACCACTGTTTGTCCTGCAAAACCCATCTTAAGCTTTAACTGTGAGAAAGTACTGAAGTCCTCCATGTTAAAGGTACAAAGAAAATGTTGCTTCTAAATCAGAAAGCAACACTAATTTATGATGTTGAATTTGTACCTCATTTTTTAAAATTGCATGCTGAAGTGACATAGAATACTTCTGCCTAAACCCCTCAATTCGCTGAAAAATGGGAATTACAGAACTGTATCCTATTACAACAGGATTGAAGGGAAGAACAAATACACAAAACAGTTGTGATTCCTCACAGTTTAAGATTACATAAAACAGGACAAATCTGACGGTTTCTGCTGACAAATAACACATGGGGAGTTTAATGCTACTCTTAGCTGGGTAAAAGTGCTAATGCCAACTGTTTTCAGTGGGAACTGGCTCAGATCTTCTCTGACACAATGTAAAAGACAATGTTAAAGTTCCTGTTCATTTTTACAAGAAATCAGATTTCCATAGCCTGTCTTACTCTTATGAAAATATTTGATCAGAGATCATATTCAGTACCTCAAATGTTTTTCATGCATATGGAAACCATTGTAATCATCATTCACTCTTTAAGTCAAAGACTTTTGACAACTAAAATATTATCTTTTTAAAGCCTTTTGAAAACTTAATGCAAATCATTCACAGACCTTTGAGGATTCTGGGGTGTGGGGGGAGGTGAGGAAGCAGACACAACTGAAGGTCGCCAGGATACCACCTACCAGTAACTCCTTATAGGCTGCAGCCCTGATAGTGTTTTGAAAATTGCTTAGCATGTTGAATATAGAGTCTGTAGCTGAACAATTACCATCTTGCCTATGTCAGCCCACGTACTGAAACAGCACTCTCCTCAGCCAGAGAGGGATCAGCCAGGACAAACCCCCAGGGATTTCCCTGTCCTCTAAGACATGTTTTAAGTACGGTTCTTGGAAGCAAGAGACCATCAGGCTTCCAGAGTAATCACTTTTTGCTGACAGACAGACAATACCTTTGTTATCAGAATGGGCAAACCTTGTCCTTTGCTGTGAATTTGTATGAAATCAATGTGGGGGAATATTTCAAACAAATAATACAATTAATTTATATTTGTTCATTACAAAATCTTGTTAATGTAAGAAGAAAGGGATGTTGTTGTCGAAATCAATGACACCGCTGGGTTTTTTTCAGAGGGTCATACAACCTCATGGTGACACATAATTACCTGCATCATTTTTAGTTTAGATTATAGATGGATATGCTGATTTCTCCTTTAACACTTGGTATGCCAGATCCTTATCTGCAGTAAATTAAAGTAGCTAGAGAGACAATGTGAGAAATCTAGGTCAATTCATTTATGTTACAAAATACGATGTTCAGTGTTTTCAAACTCCCTCCACAAAGACAATGATGGCCTCAGTTTGTGATCAGTATAGGCAAAGACAATAATGACAGGGTAGGTCCTCATAAAGTTATGTGAATTGACTGAAGCTCTAACCTGACTTTTTAACTCAGCTTTGTTAGAGACTGCATGCTCAGTCTTGCCCTATTGTGAATTAGTCCCTTGAAACTGAAAGGAGACTAGCATGCAGTGAGCAAGTATTTTGCTCAGCAGTAGCTGTTTGTGGGATTGTGCTCCTGCTCATTATGTGATAATAGCCTATGGATATTGAACTCCTTGGACTAGTTTTCTGTGCAGCAGGGGGAAACATACACATAAGCACATATACACACAGGCACATTTTGTAAGGAAACTCACCACTGCCAGAAGCATCGTTGAGATTTAGCAGCCCACCTCCGAGCCCTCTGTAACTATGGTAACTGTAGGTCCCATTGCCATTGATGTACAACACCTCCTGTGTGCTGGAAACAGCTGATGTTGAGTAAGTGACCTGGGCTGCCTCCTGTTTGTACTGCTTGTCAGCCGGAGCAGCCTCATCCTGCAAAAACAAGGAAAGGTTTTGAATTATTGTTACATGTATCCTTGCACGAAAGGGTCTTTTCCATTGTTAAGACTCCACATTTATTGCTTTCAGAAAAGTATAATACACATTAAACAAGCACAGATGAGTTTTTGATTGACCATTGTTTCTTTTCAGAAAGAAATAAACAAGAATATTAGGTTTCCTACAAATCTGAGAATATTCATTTGTGTTCCACAAGCCGACCACACTGTCCCTCAAAGAGAAGATGCATCCTCTCACCCTGAAGAGGTCACAGTCTCCTGCAAAACCCAACTCTGTCCAGAAATAGCATGGAAAGGATAGAAAAAAGCCACAATTTTCTGAGTACAAGAATGATTCTTCCGAGCCAGCGAACCACATCTTTCCTGATAAGACAAACCAATAGAGAATGCACTAACCACTTCTTTTGATGTATCAGCCTCAGAAATGACAGAAGAAATAGAGGAATGGAATAAAGCAGCATTTCCTATGTTTGCAGAGGGCTAAGTGAACGCCCATCCATACAAGGGCCAAGTGGTAAGCATGTGTCTACAAATGTGACTTGAAAGCATTTGTTATCTGTGTATGAGCAGTCGCTGTTTGTACACCATGAGTTGCCTTCAGTGCTCCCTGTTTGCCTCTTAGATATCTGCATTATATTTAACAGGATTTAGCACAACAGCCCTCCAACATTCCCCCAAAGAAGATCATGTTTTAGGTGTATTTTTCCCCTTCTGCACTTACTGTAGCTACTGCTTAGAGCACCTCACCTCCACACATCAACATAGAATGCCCCTGTAGCAATTTTAGTAATGACGCAGGTGAAAAGAAAAGCATTAAGATAAGATTTAATGTGTTTTAATAGTTGGAAATGAGGAAAACGATCAGCAAGTGACTGCTCCACCCACCACAGGGGCCTGAGCGCCAGAACTTCTGATTTAGTCTGCAAATATACTTGACCTCTTTCTTGTAAGTTGTAGACTTTTTTTGTGGGCCTGATTTTATACTCTTATCTAAGGACAATATATTCCAGTGGTTTCAAATGAAATGGATCTACAGAAGATCAGTGTTTGAAAAACAGAGGTGAGAACATTAGCCGACATTTTCAGAGAAGTTAACTGAAAAATGGCCTGTCAGAATTATCCCCCCTTTATGTATGACTGTCAATTTCATGCCTCTCTCCCCTGCACAATCCTTTTATGGTTGCTAAATATACCAAACTTATTAAGAATGCTCTAAAATATCTCAAATCCTTTTTTACAATGCTTACTTAAAAATAAGAATGTGTATAACAGCACAGAGCAATCAAATAATTCAGTGTCCAGTCTCTGTCTTGAAGCAAAAAGGGTTCTAAAACAGCTTTCTTGTTTGCATTAGAAGCAGTTGCCAATTCTACCTCTCAAATAAGACATTACCAGATTCTGAGATTAAGATATCCCCGTCTTGTAGATATTTATTGGTGAAAGAGAATTTGGCACAACTGAGATGACCCAGGAGAAGGTATATATATTATTAACAGATATTTTAATATTTAATACAGAACACTGAACCATCAGATAATTAATTCCATAAACAATCAGAATGGGGCCTCCTGGGCATTAATATGAGCTGAGGCAAAGCTTTGTATTGTTAAAAAAGATGGCTAAACTGGTCTCTTATGCATTTTCTCAAGTAATAATAGGCTTAAACAAAGAGCCAAAAGTGCAACATATTTCTGTCACGGATTCAACTTTAATGTAATTCACCTTTTATCTCCAAAGGCCATTGCTGCCTCTTATAAGAGAAAATGTATTATATTATTTGAGAAAATATTCATAAGCTATACAGTAAAGTTCTGTCTTGGCAGCAAAGCTTAATTCACTGTCCAAAACTTTAACATTCTGAAGGCTGACGTGTTCTGTATCAGTATGCCTAAAACTAGATGATACTTCCTGCTATAGACTCACTCAGAGCCTCATTCTCACGAAGAGCAGTAAGGGATCTTCTGCAAATTTATCAAGGACTGGACTGTGCACAAGGGTGCAGTGCAAAGCGGGCTAAGCCTTATGGCTGAGCAGAGTATCTCAAGGGGCCTGTCTCCTTATCCTGACTGCCTGGAGCCCACAAATTTGCTGTCCCTGACTTTACATGTCCTCCAGAGTCACTGCACTGAAAAGCTAACAGTGAGCTCCTTGCAGAGCTGATGCACTGAGCTTCTAGCAAGCACAGCCTGTCCAGAGGGCACAGCAAGGGCACTTCGTGCACGTTGGTGTGTACCAGCTCTTGTGTCAGAGCAAATGGCCAACAAGTGGGAGACCTGAGTTCTGGCTCCTTGTTGCAATGCACGGTGAAGAGGCAGAAAATTTGGGATGCCAGGTCTTTGCTAGCTGTGGTGAGGAGGGGATCTGAACTCAGAGCTGCCATCTCCTAGCAACCAGGCTCAAAGAAAACTATGGTGGGAGTTGTAGCTGAAGCTGTGCCACTCTGTGGAAAGAAACGCATGATCCATAGGGCTACAGAGAGAGCAAACAGACAGGGCTGTATGATTCAGTTCTCTTTCAGAGAAGTGCTGTTTTGGGAGGCTTCCAGCCCTGCTCCCTTCCAGCTACTCCCTAATGTGAAACTCACAAGCTGCTCTGATGTTGGGAGTCCAATGGTAGAGCTGCGTTGGCAAAGGGGGAAGTTGGTATGGAACTAACTGCAGCCCTGTGCACCATGATGTGCCAGGTGCTGGAGCTTGAGGTGGCGCCCAGGCGTAGTGCCTTCGTAGTGGGAAAGGCACTACTTGGAAGGATGAAAGGGATTGAGGAGGATGCTGAGCTCAGGACTCCTGGGTCTGCGTATGAGCTCTAATCTCTCGGCCCCTATACAAAAGGTGGCTTCCTCTAAATATTACATATACTTTTAAAGAGCAGACCAATTACCTGTACTAAATGATGAATACGTTACCATGCATTTCAGACCTGAAATCTGGCCTCCTTTAAGTGCTTAGCTCACCGTTTCAGGTTGACTAAATGCAGAAGCAGGGCAGGATTTTTGGTGAGCATTTTTTGAGCAGGCTCAGGTGTTAGCCTTACTGATAGGATTATGAACCATTAAACTGGTCCAGAGGGGTTAGATGTTACATTTCATACATTCCCCTGGGATTTAAGCAGTTTTCAGAAATGTTTTGTACTTCAAAAGGCAAAACTGTCCTTTTTCCTTGTAGCCACATCACAGATAAAGAAGCCAGGCTCTCTTTTCCTTGGGGAATACGACTATCACATTCACTTTTATATACCTGAGATCTATTCTGCACAGATTCATCCTCTTCTTTATTTTTTTTATCCTAATTGTCTTTGCTTTTAAACTAATGTAGAAATGAAAGTGTTGCTCCAGAACTGAGATTTTTTTTTAATATCTGTGTTACTCATTCAGCACTTCCTGTTTTCCCCATACAATGTTTACACTTGAAAGGCTTACTAATTTATTTAAAATGTTATTTTAAAATAATACATTTTAATTTCATCATAATCAGTAAGAACTAACCATCTATTAACATGTTTGACCTTACTACCTGCAACATGAACTACTGTAATTCATAACAAATTTATAAAGCCTGCGATGTAACTAACCATTTTTAAACTATTTATAATTTACCTTTAACAAGAAGTATGAACAAGATGTGGATAAAACATTTGTCCATTTAGAATCTGACTTATACCATCTTCATTTAGTATATGGCAATGGAAATAAGTCATTCTTCTAATAATATTTCTCTTCTGAAATTTTTTGTAGAAGAAACTTAAGTCTTGAGCATATCATTTGGAAAATGATGGAAATCATAGAAATGCAAAAATACCTTTTAGGTGCAAAACCATACTAAAATACAAAATTCTCTGTTCACTTGAAAAATGGAAGCGTAGATACTGTGACCCACAATTTGGTATACACCAGAGATACCTATGTCTCAATTTTATGTTCATGCCTGTACTAGAACACATTTTTTCTCCTTAGAAAAGGCAGATAGCTACAATTTATTTGATTGTATTTTTAGTCAGACAGAAGCCTCTTAGTAACCCTCTAAGGACAGTGCATAATAAGAGAAGATTTCATGATCTATTGCATAACCTGTTGCATTGAGGAAACCCTGCTCTGCTCTGACTGATATTCTGAGAAACTAATACATAGTTTAAACAGAAATACCACCCCCAACACCACAGATGCTAGTGCAGAATGTCATGACTGTGGTACAAAGACTGAGGGTCTCTGGCGGTGTCCCAGCCTCCTGCTCTTCATGCCAGAGGAGGCACAGCGCACGCATTTCTTTTCTAAAAGTCTGTCTTTAATGGAAGCAGCTCTAATAATGCCATTGCTTCTTTCTGTTCCACATCTCCTTCACCACCACAAAAAAGAATATAAAAAACTAACAGCTGGTTAAAATAAAAAAAAAAAACTGGCAAATTTGGGCTACATTGAGTTTTGATCCCATATATTACAGAAGTGCCAGAAATTTTCCCATTAAGAGAGAGCAGTGCTATTGCCTTGGCTCCACTGTCTGCAATAGGCATTGCTAATGTGCAAATGTAAAACCTAAAAAGGAGTGTGTATGCAGACCAACTCACATGGACAATGCTAGCCAACTATAAAGCTAACAAAACTTCTGCAACTAGAATATAAATGGTAATGATCTAAAAATGGCAAAGATGCTGACATGCATTTACCTGACATGCATTTACCTGCTGCTTTCTTAAAATGCAGTGTCAACCAGACTGACAACAGCTCTGAGAATGATGGCGTTTAACTGCCCCTATATCATGGTGATTCTTCCCCACTCAATTAGAAAAGAGACAAAAAAGGCACATTTTTGTCTCATCTTTCTCTATACTTACTTTTTGAATATTTGAAACCAAAAAGTGTGGATTGCCTCTTGTTCTTGTCAATAAACACTTGTCTTAGAATAGCACTTTGAAGTTAGGAAAACTAAATGCAGATTAGCCTTCAAACAAATGGGCAAGCCAGGGATCCAATATTTACATGCAGTGTTCCATTTTTCATCATAGGAAAACCAAAATTCATTCACATGAAAAAACAAAACATGCTTTCATGTGCTTTTTTTTCTTTTTTATTTCCTCAATAGCTTGGATTATGGCTTTAAAAGAAAGAAGATAATGTTTCCTATATTTTTCTTATTTGGACCACACCAATCTATTTCTATGATTTTTGAATCAGAAGTTAAATAAATAGGAAAGCACGATAAAAACATGTAGCACTTTTCAAAGCACACACAATTAATCCTCACAGTACTTTATTAGATAGGACTTCTATCACTGCTTTTCAGATGCTGAGATTCTGGCAACAAAGGCAACCTTAAGGTATCATTACCAATATGTAAAGCACACAAGTTCTGCAACCACAACAACATAACTGGCTTCTCTTTTTGCTGATTTTTTTAAACAATGGGAAGAAACTCATAAGTTCCATCACGGGGCATCCTGCTGAATCAGCGGCGGGGCTGTGAGGCTCGGAGCTCTCTGCCCATCTCAGCTCTTGCACAGAGAAGCAGCTGCCAGGGCAAGTGACCATCATTGTCTGCATGGAGAAAGGTGTTTAAAGGAGGATGAGCCACAGGATTCCTGGCTCTCACTGCAGTGCTAGAAGGTGGCCCCTTCCTAGACACCTGGAAATCACTGTCGTTTCCCTGCCCATGACCTGATCACATATACCTTGTGCTCTGTCTCTTGAAACTTACTTTACACTGTCTCTTCAAAATCCCTTGTCTCATCTCGTCCATCCTCCATGCTTCTCCAGTTTCATCTTCTACTCTCCATTTCCGTTTAAGACTTCTTGCCTAGCAAATCCTAATCTCTCCTTTCGAAACATGGATGCCTAAGCAGCTTCAGCAACTCAAGCCCTTTTGTTCCTAGTTTGTATTTCATCAGTGTCACAGCCACTGATGGTCCCATCTGAGACTTTCTCTCTGTCCTCATACTCCTGTCAGTCTCCTAATCCCCACAACCCCATCCCACAGGGAGCAAACCCAAGTTCCACAATTAGCCGGGGTAGCTCCTGTTTTCAACCCACATTATTTTCACTAGTAATACCTGTAGTTTGGGGTCTTTTTTAAGGAATGCTAAATACAGTTAAGGATCTAACTACCTTTATGGGACAAAATTTTTCTTATTCTTAAAAAAGGGCTGCTGTTTTCTGTGAAAGAGTTGAACAGATGGGAGGCATAGAGAACAGTAACTGTAATCCCTTGCTGCTGAAGGTCACGAAGTTATCACCAAATTGCATACCTACTATTACAACGGGAAGTGCCAGGTAATATTAATAAGTGATGATACTACCAACTGCTTGGATGACATACATTGCTCTGACAGAACACTGGCTCTTTTATTAGCTTTAATCACATTAAATTTATTCTCTACTGTTTGACCCAGCTTTTAATTTTATGACCAATATCCTGGAAGCCTAGACAGCTAAACAATATTTTAGCACATCACAGTAGGCAAAATTTTCCCTTAACATTGCAGTGAGGCTGTTGGCTCAGTGTGCTTAGCAATGGTGGAAACAGAATTTCTGCAAACAATGGATGTGAGTTGTCACTTCAGTTTTGATTTCCGTTGTATATTCTTTCTCTCCTCTCCAGTTGCTAAGGTTTCTGTTCGGATTACTACTCACTAAATAAAACCCTCTTCAAGATTAGGGGGGCTTGAAGAAAATTAAACAGACCTACATAATTCACTGACTTTGAAATCCAAATGAAGGTTCACAGTAGTCCTTTGCATTGGCTGGCCTTCATATTTAAAGAACTGAATATTTATAGTCCTTTAAAAGGACATCTTTTAATAGGTGGTGCTCCTGCAGCTGTGATCTAAGCATGGGATCTAAGCTGAGGTTTGTAGAAAAAGGTAAAACCTTTTCGTAGACCAAAAGAACTTCTGTGCCCATAGCTGAAACCTGAAAATTGAATTGCTAGACTCTTTATAGCCTGCTTAGAAAAACCTTTAAAACATACCACAGACATATTTTATCTGAGGAGCAAAGTTATTCTCCGATAACTTTCCAAGACAGGCATCTATATATCTGTATTTATATATATCTACATCTATACTGGGGTATTTCTCTGACTCTCAGGCTAGTCACAACATTCTTTAAAATAATGCATCCATCGACAGTGCCATAACCTGTGGTCCAAAATCATCAGGCCAGAGAGATTTAAAAAATATTTGCACCTCTAGACAGATTTCTTCCCCTTCAAGTTAAGTTGTCCTTCCTAAACAGCATTTCAGGTCTTTGTCAGAGGATTAGGCTCTAGAATTATGGATGAGGTCTATATGCAAACAGCAGGAAAGATCCCTGAGGTTTTTCCCAGATGTACTAAGAGCAAATTTGTACAAGCTGGCTAAAATAAAAGACGAAGTCAAGTTCAAATAATAACACAGATCTGATGCCAGATATTCTTTAGATTGGGAAGTGTTTTGATAATTTAGGGATGAACTTAGCAGTGAAATCAAGAGGGCCATAACTGCTGTCCTCAGGCATGCACACTATTTCTGCTTTTGAAAGGAATAGCTGGGGGACTGCACAGCTTTCAACTTTCCACAGTCCATTAACAGATCTAGATCACTTTTTTCTGCATCATTCTCTCGGCTTTATTTTCTTCACTTTTTCTACTTGAATCAAGTATGCAAAAAAATGAGAAGGCCTGTACATGTGTGACATAATACCCAATTTGTAGCTCAGTTGGAGCTGGGTATTCCAGCAAAGCTGAACAGTCATGCTTTAGCTGTGAGTCTATCATCTCATCATTACATGGAGAGATATGAGTATCAGTTTACAGTTTTCTGGCTCTTCACAGAGAAGCAGCTGCTGTAAGTGATCATCGTCATCTCCACAGAGCAGGGCTTTAAAATGAAGATGAGCCATGGGATTCTTGGTTCCCATTGTGGGTCTGGAAGGTGTCGTCTTCTTAGACAATGAGAAATTGCTGCCTTTCCCTTGCCTGTGACCCAGTCTCCTTGCTTCCATCTATTGTCTCATCATTGCATGGAGACCACATCAGTCTCATTGTATACTTTTCTGGCACAGATGGATGTAACATTATATGAAAAAGTGCTCCAACCATGCAGATGCAAAGATATTGAACATGTTACTGCCAGAAGTCTAGGTATTAATGATGATTTTGATGTGAACTTCAGTATCAAATTGGTTTTCATGTTTTAGACAATGACTGTTTAAGATGGTGAGGAAATATTGATATAGTACTGATACAGTGTCCAGTTTGGCATCTAAGCTCCCTGTAATGCCAATAGTGATGTAGGAATTCGAAGAGTGCCTATCAAAATATTAAGTTAGCTGACAAAAGTTCGAGGACCTTTAAACTGTCCTCCTGACACAGGGTAGAGAGCCACGAAAAGAAAAGCTTAGGAGGGAAGTAAGTTCCTTTTTCTTTCAGGTTACTAACACTGAAACGAGCTGCCAGCATCAGTCGCTGTCACCAGGCATCAAAATTGACACAAGCCAGTGTTCAACAAGAAATGAAAGCGTAAAACTGACAGAGAAAAAGAAGATCAAAATAAAAATGTGCTATTGTGTAGTAGAGAGAAAAATGAACCTCAGCCTTCTGCATTTCTGATAAAATGACATGTTATTTATAGACTGGAATGGGTATGCTAAACTTAAGTAAAAGGTTAGTGTTTTCACATTCCAGTGTTTGAGATTTTCACCACTGCCACCTCACCTGCAGAACAAAACTTTTTTGGAAGAGGTACCCATATGGCTGTTGCAAGGAGTTGTCAGAGAATCACTTCTGTTGGAGCAATAGCAAAGCAGAGGGATCTTTTTTCACAGCCTGTCAGCTTTAACCAGTTGATTATCCACTGTCACAGCAGAAGAGCAACACGAGCTTTCAGAGGTCACCAGTGCTGATGGCAGAGCACAGACACATGGATGAGCTATTCCTACAGTTTAGATAACTGTGATGCAAAGTCACTGGGGAAAGAGAAATTGGGTTCTTCTAAAGGACCATGTCTCTCTCTATCCGTATGGAAAAGGACAGCATTTATCTTTTTTCTGTGGAGCTTGAGATAAACTTAGTGTCCTTTAGTGAAGTTTTAGATAGTTGATTTTTGAATGTGCTTTCCCTGGTGTGTTTTTTTCCATCAGGGACAAAGGAATGTTGAAAAGTGCAACTCAAGGTAGCAATCACATTTGAGGTGGTCTAATGACAGAAAAAGTCCTGCAAACAAACTTTATAGCTCTTGCTGTTCATGTCTTAGGTTACAGTTATAAACCTTCATAAGCTATTTAACAAGTTACATTGGGCATAACCATGCTCTCTACTTTTTTGAGAATCTTAGTGTATGAAAAAATTTTGTTAGCTAATAGCTTGACCACTATTAATTGCAAGTTGTCTCAACATACAAGACAGGTGAATAGTGTAGGACTGCATAGTGCACTGCAGGGTATGCACAGCAATGACTTCTTCAGTGTGGTTTTCAAGAATGTGTCCAGCAATGGCAAGAATGGATTACAAACAGCTACAGGCATTTAAGAGGCAGAACTGGATCTGGCTTGAATACATGAATTGTGCCAATGCCTTTGAGTTTTGGCAAAACTCCTATGTGTTCACGGCATATTTCACAAAATGCATGTGACATTTTCCATGGAGAAAGCGGTACAAATTCAGACAAAGGGGCAAGGGTGCTATGCAAAGAGCAGAAGTCTTTGGGGCCACCATTTTCTGCTTTGCAGAAGAACACCAGAGGAGAACTTTTGCTCCTCCACAATGTAATAGTAGAAAGACTTGTTGGGGCCAAAACCTCATACAGAATTTCTTCCTCTCAGGAGAGATAGAAAACAAAGGCAGTTTTTCACTCTGACCTAAAGAATAGCACAGCATTGCCCTTGCCTTGGACCTTATAATAACTTACTGACTTAGGCCTTGTTTCAGTACGACTGCTGAAATGCCCACCTAAATGAAACTACTTGAGAATGTCCACCTCCTTTATTTGTATCTCCCCACCCATTCTCAGCTTACATTTTCCTTCAAAGGAAAGCCAGTTTCCCATCTGGCATCACCAACTCCTTCAGCCTGCCACAGGGGACAGGATCAGAGACTACATGAAAGGATCCTTTCCTTCCCTATGCTATCTCCATAGATCTCTCAGCCCAACAGAGCTTGAGGCACAGGACCATAGGAGACTTCATTTGATACATGCCTGATCCCAAAGTGAAGCATGCATAATGAATTCTAGGGCCTACGGTGACCCTACTGAAATCAGATTAGCTGAAAAACTGAAGAAAATAGAGGTAAAAGTTCAGCGGAAATGAAGCATAGGTTATGTCATGCTTATTCTTATGTTGCTGCATTTTCCCTCAAGTCCTTTCAAAGCCTTTCTTCTTTGCAGAGGCCAGCACCTTATGGCTACTTATCATTTTTGCCACTTCTTCATTGACAGGTAGTAAAAATGGAGGAGTCTGAATATCTGACCTTTCTTCCAAACAGAAACAACATAAACAACAAGTAAACAATGCCATCTTTTCCCATTCCAAGAGCAGTCTTGCCTGCAGGTAATGGTGCCGTATGAATCAATATATTACTGAAAACTGATGCATGATGACAAAGGCGTAGCAGTACTTACTGCCGAACCAGAAGGATGCAAAATGAGAGAAATTCCTCCTTTGTGGTGTATTTCTCACATTCAGAACAAGCCTTGCTGTGCCTCAGGCAGCTCCACTTTTATGATCACAATCAAGCATTCTTCTCTGCATTTTTCATACTTATGTGCATTGTCCTCAAGAAATTATTTCAGTGAGGCACTCCTATAGGAAGAGACGTCTCTCTCCCCCCTTGCCAACATGCCATTTTTAGTGACTGTGATGGGCAACACTTTCGGCTGGGATAGATCAGCATTTCTCCATTCAGTGCAAAAGGACTGTGGCATCAGAGCACCAACAGAGAAAATGTTTAAACTTGTGAATCAAATGTTTAGGGAGCATGCAGGGGAAAGTGTGTGGGAGTACTGGAGCAATACTTGTGCCAGATTTGCAGATTTATTACTACAATATCATCACGGTCAACATAATTAAACCTCCCACTATAGGTCTCTCAGTCTACTGCATTACAACTGGTATCACTCCCACCACTGACAGCGTATTTTTGTGACACAAAACAGCTTTCCATACACCTGCTAGCTCTGGGGCATGCAGATGCAACTACTGAAAAAGGCTTTATTGCAGAACTATGATTTGGACTGTTGGAGTGCTTTTTCCTATTTCTCTTCTGCCCCACATTCTTTTAATATTACATATATTGGAGTGTGTGGCAGGAGGGACGAACCAAAGCACTTTCTATTAGATTCCAAATGAAATTCTTCTTCATCTAGGAACAGAAGATGACAGACTAGACACACAGCATTTGAGGTCAATGCTGAATTAGCTTCTTCAGCTTCAACAAATTAAAAATGTCCGTGTGTTCTGCTTTGGAAAGGAAAAAAAAGCAAAGCTCACTGGAGATTCTAGCATATTGCCGTATTTACAGTATGGTATCTCCTCCACAGGTAAATTCTAGTGGGAGTTATAGACAGCTGTGTTCTAAAAACCAGTTTTCTTGTCTGTTAGAGACTGAGAAATTACTTTTTTGCATGCACTTAATGACTGGGTCTTGTTTTCAAGAGTAGGTTTGATGTTTTAAAGATATTTTACCCTGTATTTGATACATTTGATTGATAATGATGTTATTTCAAATCCGCATTAAAACTTGAACTGCATGCTTCTGAAAACAAACATTCTTTCTGTGAATTCAATGCAGGTTGTCTGGTTTTGAAACTGCCTCAGGTAGAACTTGACTTTTTTAGTTAAAAAAAATAGTCTTTTAAAAATAAAAGGTATTTTCTAAAAAAAAAAATCAACTGATCTCCTCACCCTGTATCAAGGCACTTAGTAGAAAGAAAATGTTTTGCTGCTGAAGATGACTTGCAGTAAATTTTGGACAGAACTTGGTGCACATCCTTTAACTTCAGTACTATGGGGGTTATGTATTTTAAAAGATTCAGTAGATAAGAATTGATGCTTCTGGGATATGGCCTTTTTGATTCCACAGTCATCAAAACAGAGCAGCATTAGCTGTTGGAGGAAACAAAGAAATGAACTTTGACTGGCCTTTGGAGGATGCACTTTCTGATTTGTTTCATTAATGGAGACAGTAAAACTGAAGCTTAATATGAAATACCATGAGTAATAAGCATGAAATCTGTGCACTGCAGTACAAATCTGTTCCCCAAATACTCTTATTTCAGGGGAGGATTCTTTTGGCATGATGCCTGGGCTGCTGGCCATAGCCTGCTTGGCTGCTTTGCCCTGTGCCCAGCCTCTTTAGCAGCTGGTGCTGCTCCCAGGCAATGCACTCCCACAGCTTATTTTAGTTTCATTTTTTTCTTAGAAAAATATGTTTCTAAATTTATTTTAGGGACATCAAGCCAGTTGTTGAATCACAAACATGTTCCTGCTACCAAACATGAGCAGTCTGTGCATACATATATTTTTCTGCATGAAGAACTGCACTGTTCGGAGGGATATATCTGAACCCATTGTGCAATTGATACTTTGAATTTAGGAGTAATTTATGATTGCTTAAAGCCTTCTGAATCTATCAATTCATTAAGCAAAACAGGCCACTCTTGAAAACAAAGCATTTGTACACGCACACTGGGTTTGCATTGATATCATTAAACTGGCCCAAACTCTCCGTGGTAACAAGGATTTCCTCACCAGAAATATTATTCCCTGCCTGTGCTGTAGGCAGGAGGGTGTGTGCAATGAAGTTGTTAGCTAAACAGAGGAAATGAAAGACAAAATCATGCTTTTAACATTCGTGTCTCTATGCTAGAAACATCTGAGAGGCAAGAAAATGCTTCACATTTAATATCTTCTTGTCATATGAAAGGGAGGGATAAATAAAAAGTTCTCTATTCCTGGCTTTCAACACAGGAGCAGCAGGAACAAAAGCCCTGACTACAACACCTCCATCTTTGGGCTTGAGGGGAGAACTTCTATACCTACATTTCCACCAGCCTTTCTTCTTCAGCCTCCTTGCCAGGAACTGGGTATTAAAGACAGAAGGAAGAAGGCTGTTCCAGTCCCTGTTAATTTTCATTCTGCATATGGTAGGAATGGTGATAAGGTTGTTTAAAAGTTTCTGTCCTAGCTACAACCCAACCCTCCACTTCTGAGCTTTCAGCTTTATCAAACTCCAGAACAGAAAACTTACACTGGCATCAATTTTACTTCACATTCAAGATCTTATTGCAGCTTGGGGTGTTGAAAGTGTTCTCTGAAATCAGCAGCTTGAAAATCAACTATATATGCTCAGCACAAAGAGCCTGGAAAAATAAAGCATTTTCTAATTTAATGGTCTCTGTGTTGAGATGAAAAATTAGTTGCTCACCTTAGGGCCTCACTGTAAATCCAAGGCATGAAATTATTTGCAAATGCATGCCTTGCATATTATTCCTTTCCAATAGATGTGGCAAATTTAATGTAGGTTGGGCTCGAGCATGAAGGGAGGGGGGTTGCCCTGTGATACTCAGCAGTCCCTTCCAGCTGCATCTGTTAATGATAGAACCCTATCCAGCACTGCTGAAATCAGGAATTTTGCCACCAACTTGAAAGGCAGCAGGATTTAAAATTACAATGCATACCACTTATTTTCTTCCCCTTGACAATATGTCCAGTGAATTCTGGGTAGGAAGTGAAGTTTCCCAATACTAGTACATAATTTGATCTCTTGGCAATAATCCACATGCAGCTAAACGATGCCTGCATAACATTTTGTGCCTCAGTGGTTAAAGCATATCATTTGGAACCACAAAAGCAAACCAAAGACCAACTCAGAAGTAAAATAATCATTAGGTAGGGAAATGATGGAAGTGAACAAGGTCTAAAATGCAAACTAGCATGTGGGTACCCAAGGATGGTATAGTCTTAGTGATCTTTTTGAACACCGATAAAAAAGAATAAAATACTGAAGTACAGAAATCACTCTGATCCCTATTAAATACCAAATCACAAAGAGATGTCTGAATACAAAAAGCTGTTATTAATAAAGCTTCTGAAGTATAAGAGGCATTGAGCTTTTTGCAAGTTAAAGTGAGTTTTGCCTCTTGTGAGTTTGGGGATTCCAGTTTCTATTTGTTTGCTTAATTTAAGCGAACTATCTGCTTCCATTTACTTTTTTCTGTTATCTAAGACTGCAAGCCTCCCATTCTGATGTGAACATCACTTTGAGCTGGAATTTTTCAGGTCTTCAGTAAACATATAGCAGAGAGAGGACACGGCCCCATCCGTCTGCACTGCTGCCATTTATGGTCAGCATGGACGAAGTGCCTTTTCTTTCCCATCCTCTAAAGCAAATTAGGCTCTATGAAATCCAAGAGGAAGGGAACTCCTGATGCGTTCTCCTTCACCTCGAAGGATGTACAGTTGATGTGCTCTTCCTGCATACTAAATAGCTGTGGCAAGGTCTCCATCTCCCTGAAACAAAACTGCTTCTTCATGCTCCCTCTGAATCTGCAGCTTTATGCCACTGAGGGACTGCCTCAGCAGGGCATTCTGCAGCACTCACGGGGAGATATTTTTGCATAACTCCCTTTTCTGCAATCAGTATTGTCCAAATCTGCCCTTGGTTAAACAAACAAACCACCTACATAAACAAAAAGAGCTCCTGCGAGCTGCAATATGTATTGATTAGGAAAGAGAACAACTTGCATAGGGGGACACAAATATATATCCTTCTTTCCTGCTACCTGAAGGGTAATACAGGAAATAACTGCTCAGCGTCAGGATCTAAAAGCTGTGCATTTCTGGCACAACTGAAACACAAATTCTCTGTCCTCAAAATATGACAGTTTAAAGGTCTCTTCCCCCTCACTGCTGAAAGCCAGATACAGTGATCCTACAATGGAGATTTATGTCCTCACTGTGATTCAGATTTTTAGTTTCTTCCAAAACAGTTTTACAATTACCTGTAATTTGTCCACTAGTAATTTCCTTCTTTCTTAATCAAGATACAAACTGCTCCTGATCTGCAACAGCCAGACATTATTCTTTTTGTTAATAAAACTGTGCTTGAGAGTCTTTCTTTAGGTCAACCCCTTGTTACACGCAGGGAAATGGCACCAGGAATTGTATGGAGATAGATCATTAACAGTGCCTTACAAAACTTAATTTATTTAAAAATGAACATTTAGGAATTAGATACAAAAGAAAGGAAACACAGGAGAGGTGATGTCCAAGTGGCAGTACATGTGCACTTTTATTAATATTCAGATATACTACATTAGCACAGAACCTGTATCCAATCTGCAACCGGCACTTGCATCAAGCTGCTTTATTCAGGTTGCTGCTATGACAACTATCCAGAGGCAAATGTCAGGTCAGCTCCCAGCATGGGTATCTAGGCCATAATTGCTTTGTCAGAAACCTAATAGCCACCTACTCCTACTCCTCTAACAGCTAAAAGCAATATTATTAAAATTACTAGATGTTGCAATATTCTTAACACCCTATTCATATGCTACTAAAGCACTGCAAACTTTAGATTTGCCTTCCTTTTATCCCCCAAACTAGAATGGGGGTGAAGAATATGTTTAAAGTGCTTATTTGCAAATTTATATTCATGCATATTTCAGTGTAAACCTGGGACTATTAAACTTTCTCTTCCTTGGGGGTTAGATATTTTCCTTCACTCCACCGTGATGATTATTGATATTTAATTTGCCTGCTTACAAATCACAGTATGGAAAAAAATTATACCTGTCATCTTGATGGCATGCTTCTTAAAAAAGGCAGTTAGTATTTATCATAAAGAACTGCTTCATAGCATCATAGTGCCTGAGAGTCTGCACAGTGCATAGACTTGCTCTTATCAACTTGAAAAGCTCAAATAATTAAAGGTTTTTGAAATTGAGTTTAGGTTTCATAATTAAAGAAACTGATAGCTTCTACAAGACTCAGAAATATAACCAGAACATTTACCCTAATCTTATTTATTCTAATCATATCTTTTAACCTTATGATTAAGAGACATTTAATGTTTATATTGAGGAAACTTTTCTGAGGTGCCTAGTAGAGAGTAAAGTAACTGAAGCAGAGAGAAAGATTAAGCAAGTAATATTCTTGCAACTGCAAAGTTGTCTTGCAGCCATCTCCAAATATGATATCATGTGAAGAATTAAAGTCAGCATAGGCCATTGGTCACAGGCTTGCCAAGATGGTGAAAAAGGCTTTAAAGTAAAGTTGCTGGGAGAGGGGAACCTTAATCTTGCTCACCGTATATAACAAATGCATGCAAAAAGGGCTGTATTTTAGCTCGACTTAATTTGTTTCAGGACACCTTTGTTGACAGTAGGCCAGATCCTCCTGTGCAACTGTTTCACACTGACTATTGCTAGAGTTGTAACAAGGCTCTTGAAGGATTATCCTAGGAAATCATCCCAAGATATCACTCAGAAGCACATGAAATCTTAAGGATTCAGGCAATGCCTGTTCTCTCTCTGACTGAAGCAAGTCACAGAAAGTCAATCAAATTACAGTTTTTACATTTCTTTCCAACTGCGATGAAAAAAATCCTTAAAATTCAAGATTGGAGCTGCCCTTTTTCAGTATCCAGATTCATCAGAGATGACTTGGAGCGCAACACAAAAGCTCTGCATTGCCTCTGTACCCACTGCCTCATCTGGACTGGGAAAGATCAACCAAGTCCAGCCTAGTATCATAAGCATTTCACCACTTGGCAGTAGCATCAGTGAACGTATACAATGTCAATATATGTAAATCTATAAAATTTGTGCAAGGGAATAAATTATTTTTACTACATGGCAGAATTAAAAATTGGAAGTGACAGAACTCTTCAGTTGGGTAATATCTATCAAATATATAACTTCTTGGCACTTAAGCTTCTGGCCAACCAACCAAGTTTGATCTCAAGATAATGAAAATGCACTGAAGCTAAAGAGAGCACTTGAGTAACATCTAACACAGTCAGACAGCCAAAGCATTATAGCCCAAGCTACCATGACCTAGTAAACACATTTATATTCCTTACAGAGAAGTCTCAGAAACTGACAAAGCTCTTATTATTTCAGGTTCAAAACCTATGGGAAGTTACTAGCTTCCTGGCAGACAAGATCACATTGATTTTCCCATTATGAAATAAAGTATTGCCATGAAAAAAAAAACATTGAAAGTAAGTAACTGGTGTCAGCGACACCAGTTTTCATTAACTTATTTTTAAAATTGGATTTTGTCAGCCTTGAGTTAGGAAATACAAAAATCACGAATGGAATTTAAAGCATATAGGTAGAAGGGTGGATTCTTCTTGCTTCAGACTTTATCAGACTTAACAATATCCCTAAAGAAGTGCTATATTAAGCACTGCAGCTATCAGAAAGAATTCTAGAAAGTCATTCATAAAATGCAGTATTTGTGTGTGCACAGACACAGAGACACTTTGGAGAGCTTTCTTCTGAAGAGATACCAATCTGTGCACAGCCAACCCTTCAAAGTTACTATTTTTGAAAAAAACCAGCTAATAGCTAATATTTATGAGGGGGTTGGACTAGACCTTTGAAGGTCCCTTCCAACCCAAACTATTCTATGATTCTATATTTCTATGGCCAATACTCTTATCTACTCAAAACAAAAAATGAGCTTTTAGAAGTTTCCATAGGTTTGACTTTAAAGCTGATTCTTTTTGCTGAGAAATACTTGAGATGATTTTTCATCAAACCACTGGTAAAATTAACACTGTAGGTGGAAACATATTTGCTGTAGTAATTAATATTCTTTTACTGGAGTACAGACGTACATGCAACATTCTTAGAACTTCCTGCGCAGGAACAATATTGTGCCAGGTAGAAGAAGAGAAATTGAGAAGAAGAGGAAAGAGCACAAACAAGACAAGAAAAGGAGTTGAGGAAACTGCTGAAGTTTCATCTTAGCTTCGGCATATGGCATAACGCTTATGGTGATCTTTACGCATTCACATTTTGTGGGTAATATTCTGGAAAAGTTTGTAGTGGGGATGGAAATTACATCTCACTTTAAGGCAGATCACCCCTCTGGAGAATAAGGCAGACCTTCACTGTGCTATGTGCAAGAATAAAGCAGCTTAAATACAAGAGTTCCATTCAGCTCTGAGGGGAAGTGGTGAATGAGTGCTCTTACCAGATCCTCTTAAAAATCTACTTTCCAGGACTGTCTAATGCTTGTCCTCCATTAGACCTCTTGATATAATTTGCGAAATGGTTATTTTCATTATCCAAATCTTATTTCTCCTTTCCTCCTCCCAGATTTTCACTGAAATTTGAAGGGTCCTCAAAGCCCAAGTCCACCCATTGGTGTAATGCCCAATTTTGGAAATTCACATTTAAAAAGGAGAAGTAGAGATATGTTAACAAGAAAACAAGGCATTGGGGGTTTTTTTTCGAGCTATGGAACAGTAAAAACAACATGCTGAACTGAATTTTTTCAACTTCATTCTGTTTAGGAAAAAAAAGAATGAAAATATTTTATTTTGTATATATGTAAGAAAAGTGCAGGAAATTTGAAAATAAGTAAAAGATAAAAAATAGGCAGAGGAGAAGGAGAGGACTTTTTTACGTAATAGGTACTCCTCTGGAGGTGAAGATACAGGTCCACTTTCCATCTCAGCATAAGAACCAAGCAGAGCAGTGTGTGTTAAATATTCCACTCAGAAATATTCTGGAACATTTTGCTCTCAGCTTACTTTGTTAAAGTCACATATTCAGAATAAATAATTATATTTCAATGGAACTGGGGCTAGAACCAAGGTTTACTACTTTAATGTCTTACCCTGCAGGGTAAATTTCTCATTATAAGTTTTATGAAGCTACCCTAACACACTTTCCAATATTTTTTTGCCAGGCAAAACTATTCAGCAAATCTATCCTGAATTCACAAATAGTTTTGCAAGCACCAAAGCTACATCAACCCAGTTAATTTAATGCTTGCTGAGTCAAATGGCTGGTGCTATTTGCAACTGTCTCCACAGTGTTCCCAGAACTCACTGCCAAAAAAAAGGCAGAGATGAAGGAAGTAGAACCCAACACCTGTCCTTTGCAGCAGCTTTGCCACTTTAACATTATAATTGCAATGAAGGTGATCAGTTGGGAGCCATTCTGCCCAAGATTTTTAATTCTGTAACAAAAAGTAAAGAAATACCTTGCCATTCAATGATCAGAGAATCAGAATAGTTAGGGTTGAAAAGGACCTTGAGATCATCTAGTTACAAAATCCTTCTGCAATAGTAACACCACAGTTAGAAGGAAAAAGAAAATTCCTATTAATATGTTTTTTGAGTTCTGTCTACAGTTTTAATATGGTCTTTGTTTCAATAGCTCTCTGGCTCCCAGGAGAGTATTATGGGATTCTCATTTAAACCACTTGAAAACTCTGCCTCACCCTGGCTGGACCAAGGAACTGACGCACAATTCTGTGCAATGGAAGTAACTGATGTTTGCACAAGCGTTTTCTAGTTCTCCTTGGGGAAAGCACATCGACTTTGCAGCTTGGTTTGTTTATTAGGTTTGTCTTTTTTTATTTTCACTGAGAAATCAGAGAATAAGAGAATAGAAAACCTGCTGAATGAGCACTACTTCTAAACTAAGCCATAATGAACATTGTGGTGCTTTGACATCCCATGTGATTTGTAAATCTTAAGGCAAACACACTGGAAGAATGAAAATACTAACAAAAAATATAACAGCAAAAAGAAATAGCAATATCCATTCTTATATCCTAAACTATCAATGTTCTACAGACAGCAGCGCAAGTCCCTTATTCAGTTAGAGCACAACCTGAAAGAACTCAATGAGCTATGCATAAAACGAAAAAGTTCTTTTAAAAAATGTTCTTTCCCATAAAAAACCCAAAAAGGTCACCTACCATGAGAGAAACCATATTTTGGAGCAACTAAGATTTTACTAAGATTTGACTTTGTGATAATCACTAAGAGAAATAAAGCTTAATAGTCTCTGCAACAAGAATGTTAGGCATTCAACTATATCTGTGCAGCAACTAAATAATCAAAGCCTGGAATGAGCTACCAGTTTGATTAAAAATAAATAAATATATAGAAAACATGCAATTCTATTCTAAATCCTAATATGTACTATAAGAGGTGAATAATTATATATAAAAAATAAAATAAATATTGATATGAGCTTTAAAAAGTCACTAATAAGTTAATTGACAGCATTTTGCTTTATATCACAATAACTTTGCTGTTTCGGGCAAATAGATATTTTCAGAAACTTACACTATTTCACCTTACATTTACAAATGCATACATATTTTGAAAGAGAGTATGTGCACAGATAAATACACTGAGTCACGGACACATGCACCGTTTCTGTTATTTATGTGAATTATATATACACTGTATGTTCTGTTCCTTTTAATTCTAGTATGCTGATTACACACTACACCCTCAAAATCTACAACCATTAAAAAGCAAATATATAGCTTTATCCAGCTGGACATTATAAATATACTAGACACCTTCATACGGCTTAAGTAAATATAGACAAAGGCATGCTTGTGTATTCATCTAAAGAACGAATTGCAGCTTTTGTACTTTAATCATTCTTGCTAGCAAGAAGCATATAAGGGATTCCACCGCCCTTCTGCATGGCATCCTATGTAAATGGGTCCAGTGCATTTATAAATACAGATGTGGTAGACCCCCAAACAACACAGTACCTGCTGTCTATCCAACCGCATCCTTTTTGCAGCATTTCTGCTTTCACTCTCACAGGCGGAAGCCAGGATACTCTCTGCAACTGCTGAAGTAAGGTGTGAGGGAATAGGTCGTGACTATGAGAGAAAAGAGAAACACAGAAATTATTTCTAGCATAATCCACGATATCCTTTTTCAAAGCACACAATCTCATCACCTAAGCAGGAAAGTCCAGTCATAGAAATGCAGTTTATACTAACAAAACAAGGAAATGGAACTTGTAAAGATGAAAAATGAAACTAGTTAGATGTTAAAGCTGCAGCTGATCCATAGATCCACAAGAAGCCCTTTCCCCCCACAGCTCTATTGTCCAGTGTGTTTAGTCTGGCTCATTAAGCTGTACTTTGAACAGACAGTGGCATATTCTCTGTGTTCCAGCAGCACCCTGGCCGTCTGATTCTTGTTAAGAAAACTGAAAGGCTTTTTATCCTGTACAGCATGTGACAGCGATGAGTAGTGTTTTTTTTTATAGTCATAAAAAAAAACCCCAAAACCCAAAACAAAAAACCTCAAGTGATAGGGTTGAAACATCACTCAAAACATAACAGATTGTCAGAACATTTCAGAGCAGTCTCAATCTGTACTATATATTTGCATTCCTTGCTGCAACATGACTGATGTGATTAAAATGACTTTACAAAAAGCCCTGTTTTTCTTTTGATAATGCCAGCCTTCCAACACTGTAGATATTTTGTGGTTCAGCTAGATGTAGTTAATTTTTTTACTTCAAAACATCTCATTACTAATTTCATAGCATTTACATATTTTAGGCTAAAGGTGCAATGACTCCCAAAACAAAGAAATGCTAAAATCTTTTTAGACCCATTGTTCATTATGAACTCCAATATGATCTTCCCTATCATTTCATTAAGAATTAGATATACTGTACACATATAAAACTTTTACACCTTTTTTTCTTAATTATATGCAAAACAATCTTTCTGAAAGAGGAAGCTCGCAATGAAATTGGTCTTCATTAACATACAAAGATATATCTGAGCTACCATGAAAGTAAATAAAATGGAGATAACAACACAGATACTGATATACATAGAGCCCATTCTAGAGCCTGCAATTTATTGAACCAGGTTGTGAACTTTCATAAATTTCCAAAGCTTCATTGAACTCAAAAGTACTACATAAGTTTATACCTACTGAAGAACTGGCTACATGTGGCAGGGAAGTGGGGGGGGGGGGGGGGGGGCAGGGGGTTGTTTGCAGTTGTTTTTCTGTTTGGTTGTGGTTTTGGGGTTTTTTTTGTTTTGTTTTAAGAGTCGTACCTTCTTTTTCCTAAAAGCATAAATATGAACCTGCTATGAAGTGTCATCGAGTTTTGGCAGCAAGTTTTCACAGTCAGTTCTTAGACAGCCTTCGAACAGATTCTTTGTATCAGCTTAACCAATTTTATGGTTTCCATAACATCCCAGAAACTGAGGAGCCAACCATGACTAATATTACATTTTTACCTGCAAAAATTAAAGTCCATTTATTGACTTTGGATGTGCTCCTCAGAATGCCAGTTTTTAACCTGACACTGTACTTTCTCTAATGCATGGCACCACAGTCTACCTAGGATGAGAAACCAAACCAGCTTTTAGAAATAGACAGAGATTTATGGGTCTCCCTCACTGGTGCAATAGACTTACTTCTCCCCACTCATACAAGAACAAGCTCTCTGGCATAAGCGCGCAAGAAAGACAGAGGCTACAATACTACATTAAAATATACTTGGGTTGATTTGACAGAACAAACTATTGAACTTGTTTCCAGTTTTGAAAATAAACCAGTCTAAGAGATGAGGGACACTGACCTGTCATTACAGAAGTAATGACATTACAGTACAAGAGACACCTTCCTCAGAGCTCCAGAGGAGGGAGTAAGTCTGCGAAAGGTTTTCACTGACAAAACGTTGTATTTATTATTCTGCCTTCCTAAAATAGTGATGTTACTCTGAATTCGTTATTGAATCACTTAGCCACACTAGATCCCTCCCTGTATTTGGTTGTTCAGTATTACTGTACATGCTGCTGTTCTATATATGTCCAAGGTACACTGATGATGCTGGCTGCATGGAAGTCTCAGTGCGGTCCTGTGGCAGGGGCCGCACAGTGACATTCTTAAAAAGAACACCAGGTTAATTCTTCCACATCAGGTCTTTAATTAGACCTATGACTATACATACATCAGTGGCTTTTTAGAAGGTGACATATGAGCCAAAAGCTTGATGTTCTGATCAGAAAGTAAAATGAACCCAACTTCCCCCAGCTTATTTGTTCATGGGAGAGAATGGGTTTATTGAAGTATTTTATAAAATAAAAAATAAAGAAGTACCATAAAAATCAGGTAGTGTTGTGCTTTTCTCTGAAAAGAAGTGCAGTGGCTGTGTTCATTGTTGAAACATTAGAGAAAATCTCCAGGTAATGGAGTATCTTCCTCTTGAAATGTTTTAACCCATAATTTCTCTTATTTGTCAATGCAGCTGGCTGTTACGTTCATGTCAAGAACTAGAGTGAACCTTAGGGAGAATGTAATGAATGCAGCGTTGAGTCACAGTAAAACACTGTAACAAAGCACAGAAGAAAAATCATCGAATTAAAGTTCAGGCTCTGTCAACTTCACTCAGGCAGAGCACCAGTCTGGCATTAACCAAGATGATGAACATAGTCCTCTGTCACTAAAAGTAGAGCTGTTAAAAAGAGCATTTTCTGTTCCATGATACACCATATCTGTGAAATGTCATAAAGATAATTTTGAAAAGCCTCATCTAAGAGGAAAAATTGTTTCGAAATAACCACTTTTTAAAATGTTTTTAAATAAACTGTATTAGTAGCCCCATCTTCTAAGCTCAGCGGCCCTTCTGGTTTAGCTTAACTTCCTCATATTCTGTATTTCTGATTACTCATGATATCTGTCATGCCTACCAGCTATAAACCCCCATTCGGTAGGAAGCTCAAGCATCCTAGTGCTTGTGGGGTTCTGAATATTTCTCAACTCCCTATCCAAGGGTGAGACACAAAAGCCTGGGGAAACATGGCTAAAGCAACCTCATTCAATTCTGCAGAAAAGAGCCTGCGGATCGCAGCCAAAGCAGCATTTTCTAGGTTCCCAGGCTCCCATCTGCAGAGCTGGGAAATGAGTGCCGGTTCCTGCACGTTTGGGACTATGGCAGGAAATGCAGGAGCCAAGAAGCCCTTATTGCCAGTGGCTTCCAGGCTCCTACTCAATCCCTGGATCCACAACCTGCCCACTGGACTAGCAGAAAACCAATTTTCATTTTACTGGAGTATGCCAAAACAGAAAGCCCTTGACAAACTAACATTCTTTATAGGGAAAAAAAAAAGGTCATAAAAAAATTCCCCACCATCTTTAACTGGCAGAATGTACCTAGTGTTGTTTGATACATAACATTCACAGCCCCAATCTGGTATTTCTTTCACTTCACCATGATGTAAGGCAGGAAATAACTATACTGGGATTACCCATGTGTAAAACAACAGATAGGAAGCAAGCCTCTAAACTTTAGACTACCAAAACAAGTGACTCACATGGAAAAATCAGAAGGCAGGAAAAACAGTTTTGTGATTTTGAATCAATGACAGATAGAAAAGAGTAATTTGAAAGTTTTATAGTAACTTTCAGGTGAAGAGATGAATAAAACTTGTCGGGAATTTACTAAACAGCTTAATACAGACTTTCTGAGAAGACTATATGCCTTGTCCATCACACAGCAGCAGTATACAGAATTCTTTTGTATGTACTCAGAAATATGATATTGCTTGTGACTGCACTCAAACAGCAACCATATTTTGAACACATGCTGGTTTTGGTTTTGTACATCTCTTCCGCTGGCATGCAACTAACATTCAGCCTCCAACATGATGTAGTTGAAGAGCATTTCTACAACAAATGTGAGGGAAACCTGCTAGATTTCATCATGCACATGTGGATGCCTGTTCTTAACACCTTTTGAAGTGACTGACATTCAGGAAGTGGTTGAAATTCCCTTGAAAGCCCAAGGGAGATGACCAACCACCTCCAGTCCTCTCATATTTGAAACTGCATTTCAAGGTAATTTAAGCCTGATTCTTTAGACCACCAGAGAGCCTGTAGATGATGATGATGACAAAGCAACAAGCACACTTAACCACCATATTGCACAGGATGTTTTGCATGGTTTTAAGATAAATCATTTTTGTGAAAACTGATATGAAGACTTCATACACTCATCTCCTTATCTCCCTCTGAAGAGTGTCCGAATTATTGACAGATACACTTTTGCAGATTTCTCAATGAAAAACCAAATTAGCAAATACTTCTTTGTAGTCAAATAACTGTTGATCTGCTTTAAAGAACATTAAAGTTAATGAAGATCCTTCCACAGCTTTGGTGGTAATTGGATGCAGCTCTTAACACTCAAAGCACCTTACAACAAGCCCTTCTGGAGTTAGGGAGGAGTCCTGCAAGGTGGCTGCAAGTTTGCTGATTTTTTAGTAGTTGAAATCAGAAATAAATCCTTGGCCCAGATACTCTAGAAGTTATCTTTATTAGTACGATCTCTGATTCCTCAACATAAGAGACTAGTACTTTCAATATGTTGTAAAATACCCATTTGCAATACAGCACCTGTATACAGTATCACCTGGTCCTCTGTTTAAAGTTAGGCACCTTTGCAGCATCTTCATGGGAAACATAAAATATCCTTTTTGGCATACTCACACAATTCCTGTATTTATATATGGCATTTCTAAAAACCTGCTATGTTCTAATTCCAAATGTACATTTCTGGTATAAATATACCAATTATTGATAGAATAGGTGGATTATATTTCAGTCTAAACCACTAGGAGTAGTATATTCACCAAAAAAAGAAGTTTGCAATCTGTGTACATGCTGTCCTTCTGTAGTTAGAGATCCTTTGTCTCTAAAGTTACTAAATAGTATTTCTTTTTCATAGAAATCATCCAAAATACATTACAAGACATGGTACACATTATCTTCAAATAAAATTTCTTACTCAGTATACTGCAGAGAAATGTATGACAGAACTGTCCTACGCTGCACAGTTGCAAAGGGTTTAGAAGCCTTCCCACAGAGTATTTTTAAATGTACAGACTGAAGTACAGTACTGCACTCTATTGGATGTACTTTTATAATTGTTAGTACAGCATCATGAAATCTGAGCAACCACACTGGCACTTTAATGCTTGTAGCAATCTATTTCATTCTGGGTTTTGATGTATTTTGCTCAGTCTCGCAGTCTTACGGTAAAAACTGAATTGTTAACACCTACTAAGGAATGCAAAGAAATAACTAGAAATTTTCTTGAATGACAGAAAAGGCTTTAAAAAATGTTCAGTGATGTTCACATCACTTTCTATTCTTTTCAGCTTTAAAGTACATCTAATTGAAATATGGTGTGTTACACCTTGATTATGACAACACTTAAATATATCCATGTATGTCTTAACATATCCATATTCCTGTCTAAAAGTTAAGCAAGTGACACATTCCAATGAATCACGTTTCTGCTGCTGCTGCTGTACCTACATATGAGGCACTGATTTTTGAAGAAACCCAAGTCACCTAATCTCTCTAGAAAACTTGGGTAATATTACTTCTATCCCAAATTTATCTAGTATTTCAGAGGGACAGAGAACCCCACTTCATGCTGATCTAACTCTTTTTGAATTAGCTGGGAAATGGATTGGACACTCCAATAACAAACAGTTTACCAGAAAAACTCCAGAGGACTAGGAAAAACTGAGTCTGATCTAACAGTACTTCCTGTTTTCCCCAAATACATTGAACTGGCTCTGTATCCTTAAGCTACTGGCACAAACTAGCTCATCAAGCAACACTGCAACAGAGGTTTCAGTCTAAGTCAGAATCTCAGCATAAGAAAAAACATGTATTTACTACTCTTTCTGATTTCAAGCATATAAGTAATCAGGGTGAAAATATGTTTACCCCAGATTTTTTTTTTTTTTTTTCTCATAAAAAGGTGGGGTTTTTCTCTATATCAGAACTTATTGCCATTTTGGAGGGGATTGTTTTTCTTCTAAATTCAATCTAAAAATGCATTCCTATCTTTTTCTCTGTCACAGAATGTAGAAGACTAATTAGTCTCAGGTTGGTAGGTATTCTTCATGTTTTAGTTTTCACTCTTTTCCCAAATATCATGCCTTTTTCAAAGCTAGCTTCACCACTTTCTACAAGGTTGCTGGAAAAAATCTACCTTCTTCCAAAATTGCCTATACTTGCAATAGTTTTTGAAAAGCAAAAGGTACATGAGACAGATTTAAAAAGCAGTTCTTAAAAATCACATGACTATTCAGAGGGAAGGTAGAAGGATATTTCAGAGCCTTATGGAAACTTGTTTCTAGTATTTATTTATTTTTAAGGATATCTGCGACATAATGGGAAAAGTCAAAGTTTGTCAGAGAGTAGCTTTACCCTTTTCAACCAGGTTGCCCATCAGACTTACATAAGCTAACCACTGTCAAACAACAGTGAAACAATTAGAGGTGACTGATCAACAGAATTTGGGGTATAGTACAAAGCAGCAACTCTATTATTATTTGTAGATCTTCATATAACTGTTCTTATGAGAATTTTCTTAATGCTTCCCAGCTTATAAATGAAGATTAGGTATGCATCCCTGGATTCACAAACCTTCATCTTCCTGAAAATGCTCATGGCCTTTCCAGGCATAAAAGACCTGGAGGATTGAAAAGCCATGTGACTGCAAGGGCAGCTGGACTATTAAGCATTAAATTCAGTAAATAATGAAAGCCTCCTCTCTCTAAAGTTAAAACCTAAAAACAGAGGCTAGATACCTATCTCAAGAAGATTTCAGAAAGCATGTGACCTGAAAACCAGTCCCCACTGAAAGTTAATCACAATACAGAAGCACTTCAAGCCACTATATACACATTTAAAACACCTTGATCAACATGCCCACAGTTGCAAATTGTTAAAACACCTTTTACTGCCAGCTGGCACAACCAAATAATAAAAGTGGTGAAAGATATAGTCATTTGTTACTGAGGCTGACAATAGGACAGAAGGAGCTGGGATGAACACTGGGATTTAACTGAGGAACTGTCTTCAGGCATAGTGTGATTCTTCTTCTCTGACACATCTAAGCCGGTCTTGGGACAATGAAAAGTATTTATGATTAGTCTTTTCTCTCCAATGAATAAGAACACTTTGATACTATTGCTTTGTATTACAATAGTGCCTAGGAAGAAGGATTTCCTTTTGCTTTAGAAAAGGAAGAATCTCTTTGTGAATGAGAGTTTAAGACCTTGCTCTTGAATTGGGATGCCTATAAAAAAAGGTACTATAAGATGCAGTTTCACACTGAATGCTGTGTGACTGATGACAGGAGATCATGAAGATGGAAGTAGATAGTAGAAAGAAAATCTAATTAAGTCAATTCAACCACATCTGATTATTTCTAGCATCTAAATTTTTTTCTGGACTGTAACTAAGTAGATACATACCAAGTATCCTCAGCAGCTGTCAACTATCTTTTCCTTAATTGGCAGTTTTCTATAAATGCAGAGGCTGGGACAAATCTAAAGGATGGTTTATAAAAACTTTGGTGAAACAGGTCAGTTGACCATTTTAGGGAGAAAATTCCTCCTGTATCGCATACATAGGTCACAAAACTAACTGTATTAATATCAGTCCTTGAGAAAGAAGAAATAATATAACTTTTTTTCTTGCTAATGAAGAGAAAAAGATTTTCTTTAAGAACATCATAAGAAATACACAAAGTGCTACAGCATAGCACAGGTGGAAGCACAACCTAGAGATCCCTCACAATGAAAGATGCTGAGCAAGATCATAGAACTTAGTAAGAGAGATCATTCTCAACAGTCCATAAGCAAGAAACACTGGGAGGAGAAAAACAATTTTACAATTCATGAGGAAAACTTTGACAGTGCCTTGTTGAGGGATATGCTTGTGTCAGAAGGAAAATGACACAATTACAAGCTGAACAGTCAAATGGGTGAAGCATTTCCAATGTAGAAAGGAAAGTCCTCAAAGGAATATTCATAACAGGAAGCTATGCCAGCTGCCTGGGAATGCATGAACAACTGTCTGTCATAACTAGAAGCAGAATAACTACAAGCAATTTCTTAAAAATATTAATACTAAGAAACACATTAATTAACAATATGAATGCTCATGAGACAGAGCCTTTCCCATTGCCTCAGAGCTAGAATTGGCCTGTTATACAGCAAGAACTGTCATTTGGATTACAGATGGCAAATAACTGACAGAAGCAGGCTTCAGGCATGGTTTTTTCATCTTTACCATGCTGTCTTACACTAATTTAACTTAGTGTTTACATTTTCTCTTCACTTTACAATGATGCGGTAGATAGCTGCACTGTTCCACACACAGTCTGAACTGTCACATGCTATAAGATTATTCTTGTTTTCTCTTGCAACTAGGTGCTCAAAATGTAGCATTCTGAACCTGAACAAAATGAAAAACTTGTGTTTAGTACATCTACAGTAAAAGACATCTCCTGTGGAGATTATTATTTGACATCCTATTTAATATAACAACAGTAGCACTATTGCTCCTGAGGAGATTATTATCCTATTTTGCTATATTTGAGGGTAGCGTCTTACTCAAATCAACACCAGCATGTCCCTCCATGATTGTTTTGAACAAATGTTATTATCCAGACAAAGTGATTCTTTTCCACTGTCAAAATGGTAAGTACATTAAAATAATCATACAGTTAAGTGCATGGTAGCATTTTTTAAAAGCGCTTATAATCAGGAGATGCTGATACAGTAATTTAGACATCAGAAAATAATTAAAACCAACAAATAGATACATAATAAATTTCAGAATTATTCAAGACATAAAGATAAAACACCACTTATTATCTTAGGAAGTTAATAGGAGCTGCCGCAAAGGGTTTGGACAGTCTTTGGCTCAAACGAGGAAGCCAGACAGATTTGCCTTCAGGCCCAAGAGGACTGAAATCTCTGGCATGAGCTCCAGTGCCTTGTCACTTCCATTCACGGGCAGCAAAGTCAGTATTTTAGAGGGTAATTTGTTTGTTTAAAAGGAAATAAAGCCCATCATAAACTGTCATAGAACATCATAAAAATAGGGAATATTTCTGAACTATAAAGACTGCCTATTTAGATCTCTTCTCCTTTTCCTCTCCCAGGAATAAATTTGTTCCTGCAACTTTTATTCATATGAAAGTAACATTTGCAAATGTGCACTGAAGTCAAGCCAATCTAGCTCTTACAGGTCATACTGTAAGCTCCTTATTCAGATTGCAAAGCAGTTGTGCAAGTCTTTCAGATGACAAAAAATGAGCTAGTTTACATAACTGCTCATCAGTGTGAATAATGACAGTAATGAGGCCATAAACTGGAACAGTGAGGGGACTTGCACACATCAGCTATTTTTTTTTTATTTATTTTCAAATGGAAGTACAGCAAAATAAAAATATTTGGCATCATGAAAGCTGAACTTGATACTGCTGAAATATTTTCAGCTAGAGTGAGTAGATGCAATTTGATGCTACTTAGTGTATTATAGAAAATATTTACTTTCTGTTTTTTCTTCCTTCATTTTGCAAGGCTATACAATCTGACATGTACACCACCAGTCAATCTTTGCCACTTTTATCTATACGGATGTCCTTTATTTTACCTGTCTTTTTTCATCTATGTTTGCATTGTTTAAAGACAGCGTTATCTGAATGTTCCAAATAATAAAACCATGCAGTTAAATAGAAATACAAACACATACAAAAATTTTGTCTTTTCTTTTGTGTTATCCAGTCTTATCCTACAAATAAACCTGAACCTTTGTTCTTAAAACTGCCAGCTAACATTTTAAACAACACATGGAAATCACAAATATTCTGCAAAGACTGCAGGAAAGAGAAAGAGAAAAAGAGAGAAACAATAAAATTCAATCATCTCCAGTATTTTTTTAATGTAATCAATGGGTTTGCAGATGATTCATTAAAAAAAATGATGATATGTTTAATCACTAAATGACATCTATTTGTAATGATGAGGTGGTTTTATTGTAAGCTAAAGGCCAGAGCTACAGCTAAGACACATCAAACACAAAGTGTGTAGCTACCTAATTTCTCTGACTTTTCTGGGTTTGGGAAATACCAAACAGGTTTAGAGATAATGAAGCTACCAATTAATCAGAAGACTTATTATTTACCCACTCTTGTGCTACTGAGTAATATTAAAATATTAATGTCTGAAAACAGTGACAGTTGAATACTATTGTAATTTTCATGGGGTTTGGTTCAATTAAAATCACCAAACCATTGAGATGCTCATACTGAAAGCTTGATGTCTGTTTAAAAACCATTTAATGTGTTTTGAACACCTATATATCAACTAAAAGATTTCAAAGGAGTAATTTTCACTGAGAAGTAATAGGCTAACGTGTACAAGAAAAAAACCTAAAGCCAAAACCATTGCCAGTGTGATGTTACTACACTGGGCATTTTCTGGTTTATAGCATCTCTCTAGCAGGATCTAATTTTTACAGAATTCACAGAAATCCAGTTAGCAGAGGCATTTTAAAGAAAAATCCATCTTACTTCAAGACTTTTCCAGGCAAAAATCTCTAACTGCAACCTAAAGTAGGCAATAAGTCACTATATATGCCATCATTTGGTTTCCTTCCTTACACTTGGGTTTCTTCTTCTTTTCCTATACATCCATACTAGTTCATCTTGTGAACTCTAGTGTCTCAAAGCATTTTAAACCAGTGAACAAAGGGAATAAATTCAGGAAGAATGAAGGAAGGAAAAAGAAATCTCTGACCTGGTATTACCAAAAAAAATAAACAAACAAAAAAAAAGACACTAAGATGAAAACAAAATAGTGCCATGGATTTACATATGGGGTTTTGATGGAAACTAGGGCTGGGTTTTAAATCAAAACTCACCATCTCAAAACCACTTCTTTTCATCCGCCTGCAGGACTTGAGGTAAGTACGTATGCGTTTTCTGGCACGCTCTTGATACTCAGGGAATTGTCGCCTGCATGAGTCAATGATAGCCTGGATCTTTTCTTTGGGCTGCTTAGAGATTGGGACCATTCGGTCCAAGTTTTCATCTACAAACAGCCTGACAAACATCTGTTGGCAAGAGGGAGACAGAGGAGATGGGTTTGGAGGGCAGCTCTCTTCTCTTCCTAGCTTCCTGTCTTGATAACTGATAGGAAGACATTTTTTTCTATCCACTGAAGAGCTTTGTAAGGGGAAGCCAGAAATATTAAGCAAACAGTTCTATAAAGGGTTATTTCAGGGGGGCTGATTAAAAAAAAAAAAAAAAAGACAGGAAAAGAATAGTCTATAGGATACAGAATTTGTGAGATAAACCAGAACAGATCGTGAAAATAGGCACTACTTACGTTTCATTATTAACAATAAGCTGTGATTGCTAATCACTTTATTGAACTGACTCTCACTTTTTCTTTGTTTGAACAATTGCTTGCGTTTTCATGCATAATTACATATATTGGTAGGCAATAGAGAACAGTTGACCACTGGGTGGTCATCTAATATACTAGCTACAGCCCCTTTCCATTCAATGGGTGAACATGCATATACACACATCCACACACACGGGTGCACACACATACATACAGAACAAAGCTTTGTTTTCCTCACTTGGTAAGGATGTCATTCTGCCTTAACAATCTAAATAAAACACAATGAATCTGTCAACTGTTGGCAGGAGTTTAATGTGCATTAAAATAATAATTAAAGTAAATCCTACAAATTCAGTTAATGTGCCTTTAACATTGTCAAACTTACCCACAAAAAACAATACCAAAGGAAGAGCAGAACTAAACGAGACAATGAGTGCAACAGGACTTACATTAAAAGCTTTCAGTCGCTCAGCTTCTACCCCATCTGATTCATTAACCTTCTCAGGATCTTCCTGCTCATCATGGTCATCTTCATCCTCATCTCCTCGATTCAGAGACAGATCTTCAGCACCTCTGCCTACACTCTCATTCTTCCCAGAGTCATAGCTTGAATAGCTATGTGCAGGGGACTGAAAATAGACAAAAAGGGTATGTTCATAAAAATTCACCATGGAAATAAGGTCTACTAATCAAAAATGCTTTATAAATATTTAAAGAATTCCATTATTTCTTTTTATTCTTTGTTCAATGCAAAGAGCTCATAATCCTTGTAAAAGCAAACAATTCACAATATTATTAATTTCAGGACTTTAAAAAAATGTGACCAGCTGCAAATTCAGTAAATCAATTAGCAAATGAATTACCTATAATAATTATAGTTAACATGAAATCTTTGCTATACAGCCTTGTTTAAGTATTGCATACAGGAATTTCTTAACAAATACCAACTTCTTTGTATTAGCCAATATGTAAATAAGGGGCAGCTGATTTGCACAAAACTCTAAAGGATTAAAAATTACACATTTGAAGGCAAAGAGGATTTAAGTAGGAAACATGGCTATTCATCCAAACAATATGAAATACTATCAAGAGCTGTACCCTAGTTTCACTTGCAAAACCTCAGAATGAATTAGAGTTGTGTAGGTTTGTTAACATTTTGAATGCTTTTCTGAAAATCATGTAATAAAAACATTTTTCTCTTTACATAACAGTACTCTGAACTTTACCCTAAGCAGAAAATCAGCTTGCTGGATAAAAAAGATGACCATCTCATTAAAGGGTATCCATTTGTAGGACCAAAACACTTTCAATTACCAAATATCAATACTGTGCATTTTTCCTTGCAATATCAAGACTTCAGTTACCTGTTTCCTCAGCATGTACTTCAAATTGCAGGCCACAAAAAGACTTCAGTTATAAAAAGCCTTCCACAACTTAGCACTTTAAGATCAAAGCTTTCCCCTAATCACACAAAAGTATCAGAGAGTATCTTTTCCAGAGCCATCAGATTCACATTTAGGTAATTCAGAGCAGTTTTACTTCTATAATATTTTAATCCTGTAATATTTCAGTTTTTCTTCTCTTGCTTTAAAGCACACCGTAGTCTATTAACTTCAGAGAGTTCTGAATTAGGTGCAACATGAACTTTACATGCACACTGAGCTTCCTAAAATTGTCTTTATTTCAGGGTGTTTCCATCAATCACAGAATGTCACTGGACAGTGAGAGAGGAGGGAAAGGCCAACAAAACTATTTGTCTTTCAGGTATACTTCTTGCTTTATATGCTTACTCCAATGTTTTTCTTTCCCTATTTTAATTTCCATCTCATGTTGGCCCTCATTACGCCATCAGTTGTGAAGTCACTCCCATAAATTTCCTTGCCTTGCCTTAACAGCACTGATACCCCAAGCCTTCCTTTTTTATCTATCCTCCCCAGACTATCTTCTCCCAGTATAATTTCCCTGGAGTTCCACTTTTTAATCTCTAACACTCCTAACATCAGATCTTTTTGCCGCTCTCATCCCTCTGAGTCTCTTCACTCTGTAGACCACTCTCCGCTCCCTAGACCCTTATAGCAGGCATCAGGAAAAAGAGAAAACATCAAAAGAAAACAGAAGAGACAGCTTCTGTATACAAACACCTTCAACAGATAGGAAGCTCAGCATCACCTTTTCTCTTCCTACAGCCCATGACAGCATAGTTAGGAGACAAGAGATTAGCCAGGGTTCTGGATGGCAGACATATGATGGCATGGGAAGATAAGACATGGGAGAGCAGCATAAAACCCTCTTTCTTTTCTTGATACAGATATTTTGTTGTGGGAAGATGATGAATATCTACACTGCTACCTATTCAAATAACTCTTCATTGCAGGAGGTGTTGAATCCATTGAATTTTCAGGCTCCAGAAGAATACAATTCCATTCTGATAGGAGATGATGGTTACAGCTTATCAGAGCATCTAGCATATATACGGAACAGTATATAATCTAGCCAGTGGCTACCAGAAGGCCAACAGCTGCAGCCTGACAGCCTGTGACGAAGGAATAAGAAGAGTCATTCTCCTAGATCCTGAAAAGGTACCAGAATTTTTTTTTCTTTTTAATAAAGTTCTAATTAATGGTTACAATCATTGTAATTGTGCCCAAGTGCTATGCAGTGGAAGATCTGACCTAGACTGCAAGACTTGCTCTTTTGTACTGCTTAATTTCACATCGTTCTACAGCTATACAGCACACACAGTGCTTCTACACAATCAAAAAGCCATTTCACAAGCTAGGCACAAAATAAAGCTCTAGAAGCTACTGCCCTGGAGAACCCTAGTGTCTGAAATCCTTGTTCTGCAAACACTTGATTTCGCATGAGTAATTTCATCAGACTAAATCCAATTAGACTATTCATGTGCATAAAGTTAAACAGATGCAAAACTGATTTCAGTATGTACATGTGTTTGGGCTGGATGCCAAGATCATAAATTACACACCAGGATTGAGATCTGCTTTTGTGAAGGGAAGAAATTCAGGCCAAAATGGATTAGCTATGTCTCTCAAAAATGCAATAGTAATTTTTTCAAAGAAAGCATTGCATAGAGAGGCTTGTCCAATGTCTTCTCCAAAATATTTCACAAACAACTTTAGCATCTTAAATGAACCATGGAGAACAACATACTCTGAGGAAGTTGCATGGCAGGAATCCATGTTTATTCATCATGGATTTGAAGACTGTGTACAGTATCAGGAAAAAAAGTGGTTTTTTTTCCTAGCTGTTGTGTCAGCAAACTGACGAAAGAGGTTACAACTTCACAGTTAAAAATAAAATTTCTACCTTTTTGTATTCTATATGGATGAATATCGAGCTAAAGAAACAACAGACTTTCTCTCACTTATGCTGACTCTGCACTTTTGCAAAAGCTGATATAAGCGTTTTCTTTTGGTACTCTATTAAGCAGCTGCAGTGCTAAACAAACACGGAGTAGGACAGCAGAAGACAACTTTTCCTTGATACCTGTTCCCCAGTTTTAGGTCTTGCACTAGCCTTTCAAAAAGCTGCTCTCACTTTTTCCAGACAGGAACCAGCTCATTCAGATTCCTGTGCAGCCCTTAACACATACATTTTTATGGTCTTGCAGACTGAAGAAGTGATCCTGGTTAAAATGGTTTGAGTTTGGTTTGATTTTCTTAATTTCGCCGGTCTGGGTAAGACCAGGATCAGTCCTTGGCTCTAGCTCACCACCTGAAAGTACAAAGCCTTGTGCTGACAGGAGAGTGTGAACACAGAATGGATAGAGAGAGCATATATGTCTCTCTTGACAGCAATGAAAGATTTAAGCACTCATGGAGTGGAAGCATTAGTAGAAATAAAATGTTTTATGGGTGAAACCTTTGTGCTTAACAAATGTGTGTTGGAAAAGAAAGTGACAGCAATGTAAAATGAGAAATTATTCAAGGAGAACAAATGAGGCCAAGGCTAAGGCCAAGAGTATTGTCTCTGCCAAACACATAGATGATTATAAAGTTGTCTTAAAAATACTGAGATGTTGATAGATATATTTTGGCCACTTTGTCCTTGCCTTTTTTCTGAAGGTTCCAAGTTCATTATTCTAACCTCTTCCTTGCAATAATATCAGACACATCTGCTTTATAAAAAGAGAAAGTAAATGTTCTTGCCTAAAAACCTGCTTTCAAGAGCTTGTGACAAGAAATATCAACATCTTACCAATACCTAAAACATCAGCAACAAAAGTCACCCGAACGTAAGGGTCAAATCATATAATAAAAGACCTGGGAGGACATCACAGTCTTACACAGTTCATCTGGCTGCCACAGAACAAGGTCAGAAGGTCATTCCTGGCCACTGGGTGTTACCCAAAGACTTCCCATGACAGAGTTGCCATGCATGCCCCAGATAATTTGTATCAAAGTTTCACTGATTTCAGAATTATTAAAATATTCTTAACACCACCTCTGACTTTCACAAACAGTACTATTTCTTTTTCAGCTATGCACCATGTATCACAATAGAGAACAGGTGTACATGGAGAATAAAGTATTCTCTTCCCTTTTTACAATAATCTTTCAGACATTTGAAGACTGTTATCATGTCCTTTACCCTCAATCTTCTCTTCCCAGTAAATTAATTCATACTATGAAATGTATGATTCATAGTGTGATGAATTTCATAATTCATCATACTGATTTCATAATCATTCTTACTGGCCTGCTCTAGATGTTCTTTATTTGGTCTGAAACTTTCTCAAAAACCAACTCCCAAAACTCCAAAGTGTATTCCATTCGAGGCCTTTCTGTGCAAAACATATTTATTTATTGTTTGACTATTTGCTACTATGCTTACATCAGAAAAAGGTTATCAGTTTACTTGCAAGATAAAAGAATACCCCATACATGCAAAAGACAGACATGCAGAAACCCTACAGTTGCCAACAGAAGTCACAGTGTTATTTTGTAAGCAATAAAGCAGAAGTAATCCAGAACATATAAATATAAATCTACCAGAATCCTAGTGCCTGGTAGGCTCAGACACTCGTTTATGGCCATCAGACATGGTTTGGAGGATGGTGCCATATGAACTCATTGCAGGAGGCTTCTCCCAGCAACTGACAGCAAGAGACTCTTGGCTATCTCAGTGAGCGTTCAAAGAAGCTTGTTGATTACTAGACCAAAAATTATTCAGTGACAGAAAGTTAATTACTGTGGCTGGTTATTTATAATCACCGACACTTGGAAAAATCCTAGCTTAGAGATTTGTCTTAAATGCCAAAAGGGGACAAAAGACCCCACCTTTTCAGGGAAAAAAGCCTGTGAAGGAAACATAGCATTTTAAAATGAAGCTTCTTTTTTCACCTTTATATTACATTTACATTTAGTTGAATAATATGCAATTTGTTCAGTTGTTACATTAGACACTCATAAATCACAGAACTCCTGTGGGCTGGGAGACCCGAACAGCTGGCAAGACAGTAGCACAAGTTTCTGTAATGCATGGAAAGGAAAGAGTTGTGAGGTAGGCAGAAACATTCTACTGGTTATACATGATTCTCCTCCAGAAATCTACCTCCACATCTATAAGAGGGTTTTGTTTTTGTTTTTGTTTTTGTTTTTGTAATGAGTAAATAAAACCATAATCTAAAGTGTTCTGCTCATCCCCTCAGTTGCACCTCCAGCCCTTTCTGCCTTCTCTTTCTACATCTCAGTCTTTTCCCCTGTACCACTGAATAAGCATAAGCCTACAATTTCAGCAATTACTCTTGCGAATTCAGTGTGCTTTTTCTGTTATCGTGTATACCAATTTTTTAGAAACCATTCCTATGGTACAGAAAGGGATTAGAATATTCAGGTGACAACAGGTTTGAATGCATTGAAACATTTCTTTCCAGAATTTTCAATTAAATTAGAATTTTTTTTTTATTTAACATTTACATTTTTAAGTGATTCAACATATGAGAAGGTTTTTGAAGCAAGTGGAACACACTGCTTTTCAGTGAACTGACTGTGAGTAATAAGTATGCATTTTACTTGACATATAAACAAATTTAAAAGGTTAAGCCTTTAAGGTTAGGGTGAAATTTATGTCCTATCACTTCCCCTTAAAATTATATTTGAAATGAATATTGAATTCTTACAGTCCTGCTTTCTTTCCTGAGCAAACTGTGAGTTTTCCATATTGTATGGAACTTGCCTACAGGAGGTAATTGGGTTTTTTTACATTAAATCTGTAACATATGCAATATAAATAACACTACAAAGCATAAAATATATTGGCAAATACATGCTCTTTTCGTATGAAAAGAAATGAAACTATTAATTCAAACATTCCTATCTTCCTCTCCTACAGTTCAAACAGTAAAACAGGAGGCATGACGGTAAAACTAAGGTTCTGCTATTATTCTAAGCAATCCTCTTTCAGTTTTTATAGACAGAAGTCTAGCTCTATTATTTTTCATTAATAAGCCTTTTTTTCCCACAATCCCTCTTAATTCTTATGTCTTTCTCTCTTCCAGACTTTACTGTCATTGTTCTTTTTACATAGCCCCTTTAAACCTTCCTACTGTCATGTGTGTGGAACTTTCCTGCCCATCATCTTTTTCGCATTACAGAAAAGACTGTGAAGTCTCAAATACAATTCCAGCATTTCACCATTTATTTAAAGATCCAATTAACCTCATTTTTATAAAATTGTCACACATTTGCTCATCTTATCCATATCTGTGTCTCTGACTATGACCAGTTTCCTCCTCTTGTTACACCACAATTGGCCATTCCACCTCCCTCAAAAAATTCACCCTCGATAATGGGAAGATGTCATTGAGTATAATTCTGTTATTTGGAGCAGAATGATAACTGCATTTTTATGGGAAGAATGGAGAGCTGAAATCTAAGGTTTCATAGGTTTGAGTTTATAAGTTAACATGCAAAGTGTTGTGGAGTAGATTGTATAAGACATTTTATACAACACTTGTATGACACTGAAATCTTAAAAGATCTTTTTAAGATCTTTTGGTTTGCTCTGTATTAACAATGAGAGCTCCAAAAAGACAACTGTTCAGTTATTTACTATAGCAACTAAGAAATAAAAAGATTTTTCTCCTGAATTATCTTTGACATGGCCTTTTCTCCAGAGTCACCGACAGAACAGTGACTGTTCCTAAGACTACCTACTCATTCTGTCTCAGTAATTAGCCACTCTATATCATATTATCTGTTTGCCAGTAATATTCCTTTCAACAGAAGCACATTTATTAGCAATAAGTAGACACTTTCAGTCCAGCAGGATTTATCTGGCTAGATTAAAGTCTGGATAATTAAAGACCCCCCGAAAACAGATATCCTGCAGCATATTTTCTCCTTTTAGTTAAAATATAGTCTACCCTTGGTCTACCCCCACTGGTTTTGACCAACATTATTGAAATACATCACCTTGTCCTAATATAAACAACCTCAGAAATTAAGTAGACAGTAAAAACAGAGAGGCAACTGAGAACTCTCAATTAAGTAGAAAAATTAAGTATATTTAGAGGCAATAGTTTAATGAGTTTCTTTCTAATTTGTCCACAGCCAATCCCTTATTGCCTGATTCAGCACCTTCAGGAAGGCTCCTCCTCCTTCCCCTGCCATTCTGGAGGGGGTAATTACTGGAGGATCAAAGCATGTCCAAACCCCCTGTCATGGTTTAAGTCCGCTCAGTCACACAGTTTTCTCGCTCACTCACTCCCCCCTCTTTCTTCCCCCAGTCCCTGGGGATGGGGAGGAGAATCGAAAGAATGTAACTCCCACAGGTTGAGATAAGAACAGTTTAGTAACTAAAGTATAACACAAGACCACTATTGCTACCACCAATAATAATACAAGAGAAATATAAGGAAAGAGAATACAACTGCTCACCACCCAATACCAAGCCCAACCCAGCAGCGAATCCCCCTCTTCCGGGTCTCTGCCCTCTGTTTTTACATCCTGGGCATGATGTGCTGTGGTATGGAATACCTCTTTGGTCAGTTTGGGTCAGGTGTCCTGTCTCTGCTTCCTCCTGGCTTCCCCTAGTCCCTGGCAGAGCATGAGACTCAGAAAGTCCTTGGCCAGACCAAAACATTACCAAGCAGTAACTGAAAATACTGGTGTTATCAGCACTGTTCCCAGGCCGAAAGTCAAAAACACAGCACTGCACCAGCTACCAAGAAGGAGAAAAATGACTGCTGCTGCTGAAGCCATGACACCTCCCTAGCCCACCAGCTTTGAGAGTATAATGACATAGTCAATTTAACAGAGATGGAGACTTGCCTACTTTTCACAGCTGTTATATTACAAAGTTGCTTTATTAATGACTTCTAGAACGCCTGTCACTGATGTAGAAAGACAGGTATTTTCAAACAAATACTAAGCCCCCCCCAGTTATATAACCCCAAATCACAGGTCATATTGCAAAATGTGGCTGCAATATTGCCAAAAACACAATGTCCTTTGCGGTAGTTGAAAAGACAAAGCTAAATGGTGACAGACTCAAATAAAAGCATAAATTATTTTTGGCATCATACACCGCTATTTTGAAGTTTCAAAAGGATCTGACAGAGTTTCTGTGAATTCGAGAAATGGAAGCTCCCATATAGGAAATCACCACAAATGTCTGGATTCCTGCAAACCGTGAGCCAATAGAGGATGTGAACATTTCCTACATTACACCCATAATAAAACCAGAAGATCTGAATGAAGATGCTACACACTTATAAGAGCCTACCTTACAAAAAAAAAAGATAAAATCTACCTTATTATCAAAGGTAATGAAGCTTCAAGAGTGGTATCTTAACAACAGCATTAGCACATTTTGCAGGTGCTACCATAGCTGTCTGAAGCCAAAAGCCTGCAAGTGCCCCATGTAGTTCCTGTGCTTTTGTCAAAATGTATCAACCAAACTTCTATTACAAAACTACCATTTCTATTTTTGGTGAAATTTTGACCTTTTGACAAGATTCTTAGGGTATCTGTATGCAGGAAAATAATGTTATTGTAAATACAGTAGAGCAGGGTCTCTTGTCAACATGGCATCATCAGATACTCTATTTTAATCCAAGCATATTGCTACTGGACAAGTAGAAGAATCCCATTCTCATTCTAGCAGTGAGGAATACAAAACAGGGAATACAAACCACTGCAATTTACTAGTTTAGCCATAGGCCCCTTGTCACACATCTACAGTGAGTTAGAAAACTACCACAATCTTCGCTCTTCTTCCTCCTTTGCTTCCTTCTGTTCATGCCTCTTGGTTCAGCTTAAACCATTTTATTCCAGGCTACTTTCCCCTAAAACCTTTCATTCTTTTCTTTCTCTTTGAACTCATGATGCTTTTAGCTCTGACTGATTCATTCTCGTCTTGCAGTATTGTCTTGACTTTCATATTATTTTCGTCACATCTTCCTCCCTAAATTTCTCTCTGTTCCCTCTTGCTGTAGATTTAAGCTGTAGCACCAAAATGGTTCAATAACCTGTTTTCTTCTTCAATTACAAACATGAAACATAAGGCTATTTTCTCAAGTCTCAAAGCATGAATCTACATTGGGAAATTATGTGCTTATTTGTGAACAACATCCCTTGAATCTATGACTGTCAGTTACAGGCAAAGTCCTTGCTAAGAGAGTTCTCTTAGCAACCACAGAGAATCTAAACACTTCGAACCTGCCCCTTTACTCCACTGACTTTCTCTTCCTCTCACTCTTTACTATGATAGTTTTCTCCTCCTCCATACCAGCTTGGGTATATGCTTTTTCCATCTGCAGAGCTATGTTCCCAATAAGCAAACACATTCAGCGGCAAAAGAATACAGGTTATATCAGGAAGCCAGAAGACAAGAATTACTGGGTTTTTTTGACGCTTACTTTCACCATGCTCCCCTGTCTCTGTGTATCCCAGAAAAGCTGGAGATGGAAGCTGTGCAAGAGGATTCCAAGCTGTACAAATTTTCAAAACAAACTTCCAGAGGCAGATGTAGGGCTAATAATACATTACAACATCAGGGTTTGTGTGTTGGAAGAGCAGCAGCAGCAAGTGAGAGGAGCATGGGTTTTTACTAGCCAAAGAGAGAGAAAGCAATAGAGACAAAGCATGCTCTGTCTCACTCTTGCCAGGACTTTAGCAAAAGAGTGCTATTTGAGGTTCAGGAACCCAGCAACTCTCTATAAGGCTACATAGTAGCTGGACTTTTTAAACACATAGTTTTATGCTGAGCTGTGGTCATGTTATTTTCTAATAAGGAAGGATGAGCTGCATTTTTTTATTCTAACTCATACAAGTAAGGATAATGCACTGAACAGAAGGGGGCAATAATGAGGGAATAAAAACAATGATCAGGATGAGAGAGGAGAAGGGTTTAACAATGGACCTTTCTTGGTGTGCTCTTTCTGAATTTATCATGAGTTATTCCCTGTGCTGATTTCTTCTTCATACTTCATTCCTACAAAATAGCATTTCAGAGGTCATAGAACCATAGAATAGTTTGGATTGGAAAGCATCTTAAGATCATCAAGTTCCAACCCTTCTGCCATGGGCAGGGACACCTTGCACTAAACCAGGTCACCCAAGGCTCTGTCCAATCTGGCCTTGTCCTCCCATCTTTCTCCTTTCCAGTCTGAGCATGACAGAGTGCAAATGTTTGGGAAGGAGATTAAAAATCAATTGGTGGAAGCAGTGGAGAAGGGAACTCCAAGTCACCTCTCTCCATTGTTTGAGACAAATTTAGGTTCCCCCTCCTTCAGTTTTTGTTGCTCAGTCACTAGAGCCATATGGCAGAATAGGTGAGAGAACACAGTCCTTAACTCTCCCTCCTCTGATCATGAGAGTCTGACTGATCAGCCATTTACAGCTTCAGAAGTATAAATTAGAGGAAAAAAGACAGTAATGGTAACATATTGAAAGACAGACTCATGCAAGCAACAAAGCCAATTGATTAATGACATGTATGTATCCCAAATTAATATGTTCGATAGCGAACATCCATTTACAACTGATCCTGCTAAGAAGATCACATATTAAAGATGGATTACTTTGTGGGAAAGCTAGGCATGCCACAGAAGCACAACACAAATTTGTTGCATTTGCAAGACACAAGCACATTGCTTACAGAGAAGTTTAAGGCACAAATAGAAAACAAAGAAAAAACACATTCTTGCTTTTCCTTTCAGCCTTCTCTTTCTTTGCTGAGCTTTATAAAACATCTGTGGGGGTAAATCAATTGGACTCTGTTAGCAACTAGCCCTGGAAGACAAAGGCTAATTGCCTTAATTATTGCTTAAGTGACAGGTGGGGAGATTTGGAACTTAAGACCAACCAAGAGGGCACAAATGAATACAGGACTCCTGAACTGGGGCAGGGGAACTGTTCCTAGTCTGCAATAGTCTGAGTGACAGGGGAGCAGCTGAGATGTCAGCAGCTGAAGGTGATGGAATAGATTGCTGATCAGTTCCCTACTTATCTACCACAAATAAATCTTTAGACTGATTTGTAAGAAATGCATGTAGTTTGATTTGAACCTCCTTGTTTAGGAAAGGGGAAATAAAGCATTTATCATAAGCGTAAGCCAGACATATTGCCTGAGGTTAGCACTTGACAGCAACCATGAGAATACTGAAGGAGAATTCCTTGTGAAGGCAATCTCTAGCTGTTAGTTGTCCAGACCAAAGCATCCTTAGGATTGATACAAAAAGAGTACCAAGAAACAGAAATAGCAAAAGAGCCTTCAGTCCTAAAGCTATTCTGACTGTGCTCCCGCTAAAGACAGACTGACATTTTGGGGGTGGAGGACAGTATTATAAAAAGCATTAAGCATGACTCCCAAAAGAAAAGGTAAATCTTCATCAAACCATTCAGTGAACCAATTCTAGCAAACAACAGAGTGTGCAGAAGAGCAAATGCTCTTTCCCAGAAGAATCAGAGACATCACAGTAGCCTCCTAAATCTCTACAAATATCATTAACTACATTTATGGGACCATAGCTTTCATGGTACCATCCTGAAGAAATGAGAAATTCTTACTGTAATCCATAAATTTAGAGAGAGTAAAGCACTAACTAACTTGTAGAAATGTTAGTGTATATTTGATACAAAAGTGAGCGAGAACTTTTGGGTGGCCTGGGTTATAAATAAGCCCTGGGATTTAACATTCAGCCTGTTAAACCCTCAGGCTTGTGAGAGGAGAATCATCCTGCTTCCTCCAGGATACCTCCCAGAACAGCTGCTGTTTGGAAGAGAAATTGCTCTTCCGAACTTGAATCCATGCTCCACTACTCTCTGTGATTTCTTATAGTTGCATAATCTTTCTATACTGCAAAACGTTTCAATCACATTGTTACTTAAAGTTCTGCTATAGGGAACCATGCAGTTATCAAGTAGCAAAGAAGCTTCCAAGATGATCTAAGAGACCTGGTCTGTAACAGCTCAAACTCATTTATAACAAACAGTATTTTTAGCTGCTACTAGGAGAGATATTTTAAGTTGTATCTTCCAGGGACCACTCTGTTACATGTGCTCACTTTACCTCACTAAAATCAGCGCACAAGTCTCAGATCTTATCATGATCCAGCAATGGAGAATTCCCTATTTGGCAAAACTCCACTTCCTCCAAAAAAGACATTCAATACACATTGTTGTAGAGGAAGAGTTTTGCGAGGAAAACCAGCTAGAAGTATAATAGAGAAATGGAATGAATCAGAGCAGACAAATCAGAGAGAAATACATTTTCTCACATTGATGTCACAACTCAATGTCTCACTATGGAGCAGGGAACAGCTATAAAACCTACTTTGTATCTTGCACCAACCCAAATGATTTAAACTTCCCATCGGCCCCAAGCTCAGGGAAAACGGATCTGATCCTATATTGCTAGCTTATTGCAGGAAGGGAACTGAAAAGTTCAGAATTGAATCTGAACTGGCCTAAATCTTTAAAAGTTTATGTCCTTTTCTGTTTGCTTTCTTATTTTATTTGACAATTACTTTATCCACAGCTTTCATTGATGAAATTCAAAGAACAAAGAGGAAAACAGAATAGAAAGTATTTATAAAATAAAAATAAGTTATCCATATGTCTATGTTGTGAAAGTTGCCCCCTCTCATGGTGCTGCTGCCTATACCATGTGCTCATCCAGTCTCTTCTTCCACAGATCTCTACCTGATTTCAGGACATGGAGTGCTGTGGTTTACAGCCTGAGATCCTTTTGGAGCATGAATGGGGAACATAACTCTCATCTGTTGTATTTTACTAAACCCAAATACAAGATGCACAGAATGGAATGGACAGAACAGTTTTCTTTGAACACCCCCTGTCATTGTCACTGTCATTGTCATTGTCACTGTGCTCTGCTGTGCAGCCAGGCCACAGATCAGAAATCCAGCTAGCAGGAATTTTAAAATCTGAATGGCCAGGATAACTTCAGTAAAAAGTCCCCCTTCCCTAGTGAGTCACCAGATTTAATGAACCTAAGGAGAATAATCTCTTTTGCACTATCTGCGCAGCCTTTCTCTTAGTGAGACAGACCTGCTGCCTGCATCCGGCATCATCAGCTGGCACTGGCATCCCCACAGCTCTTGGTACTTTCCTGCACAAAACTTGCTCTCTGTCTAGTGAGCTGCATCAGGGACAGCTCAGAGCTGGTTACATAGAGCAGAAGATCATATGGGGTCAAATAAGTACTCACATACCTGAAACTGGTTTAGCTGCCAGGATTTGCACTGTGTACCAAGAAAATACCTTTTGATCCCAAGATCTTTCCTGGTTCCTTAAGATTAAGTTAACAGTGTGTGTGCTAAGAGTTAGGGTACAATCTAAATTCAGTGGATTTAAAGATAGCTGCACAAAGCGAAACAAACTCATCTGCTCTTCCTGCCTTACTGATTTTTGCACTCAAGAGTTTGAGATTCCCTGATGTGCATCTAGAAAGCATCTCAGCTGGTTACCTAGGTAGGTACTGGGCACTGGGAGACATGAGTCTCTAAATGTAAGATTTCTCAATGAAATTGTGATTCAGCCCACCAGAAGGAATTTGTAAGGAGTCTGAAAAGGCTACAGTGTATCTATTTTGTAGCTACAATCCAAACAAAAAGCTTTATGATTGGAAAATGGTCCACAGATAGGTGGTTTCCTGAAACACATCTGTAAAGTGCAATTTTTAAAGGTATACACACTGTCAAGCTTTGCAATGCCAGAATTTATAAACCAGCAATGTTTACTATGGTAATGGTACGGCAACATATGTAAGATTACTCTGCATATTTTGTTTTCCATTCCAACTTGCTAAACTACATGTAAATCTTCGAGTCAACAAAGTAAATACTACAGGATTTCCTTTTATAGACCCTGCACCTACAACCACTCTAGTAGGGCTCTATTTGAACACAAGTATTCGTTCATGTGTGGCATAGGACAATAATAGCTTTGTCTTTCATTATTAAAAAGTAACACCATGCAGGCAATGAAAGGATATAGAAATTTGTTTTCTCTGGTATATATGACCTCTTCATTCTTGTCAAAAATTTTGAAACTCCAGTGCTACTGGTTTTAAATTAATGCAATAATATTGGTTCAAGCTACTGAATTTTTCCATGCAATAAGTGTTTTCAACAGTGACATAAGCAGCAAACAAAATACAGGGATGTGACTCACTCTGGCAGTCACAGCTCCTCTCTATGAGTTATGTAAATGAATAGCATTAACATTTGCTCAGTGATTCCTACACAGAAATATCCAGGATATTATAAAGGTTTGTCTTCACAAAGTGGAACTGAATAAACCTGATATTCTATTGACATATGTCCTAGATCCCCAAGATCTCACCTATGTGCCTTCTCCATTTCAACTCCACATCTCTCCCATTTCTTATAGGGCAAGAGTTGAGGGAATTGTTGGAGATGATTGGAGATTACTCATTGCCCAAGCAGCTTCTGCCTCTCAAAATGAAAGGTTCTCATGAAGGCAGTAACCCGGGCCTTTCTACTTGAGATGAATGCAGAATTTCACAGAACTCATAGCACGTTATCATTGTCAGGATTCCTACCTTATCAAATTAGACTGAAATTGGTCACCAGTTTCAAAGGTTATACAGGGACAGACAAACTGACAGAGCAAAAACCACTTCCTTAGGAAAAAAAAAATCAAGACAATGATCAGCATCACAAGAAATGTCTTTTCACGCTGAGAGAATCAATGGCACCATATGGATAGCCAACCGGCATTTTTTCTGGATAAAGCTTTCCTTGTAGTCAAGACTTTAAAAAACATTTCCTACCTGGGACATGAGTAAACAGGAACAGTCTGACATGAAATCTCTGAATGACAATTTGCATCTGAACGTATTTTATGGAAAGTCATACTTTGAAAAGTTCTAACAAGTATATTGCAAATTCTTGCTCTAGGTAGAATGAATTCAAAGTGGTGTGTAGAAAGTACCCATAGAGATAAGAATCCCATATTTATTAGTCATTTCCATAGCACTTTGAGCGTGTACTATTATTTTTCTGGATATATGTACAAGCATGAATATGTTCTGTGGCATTACTATGTAGTTCACAATGCCGAATAAGGCTGGGAGATAAACTTTCTTTTAGTTAATATAATTTAACCTCACAGCTTGACAGAAGGCAAGAAAGTGATGGTTATACAAAATCTGTTGAAGGCATGAAATAACATTCATGAAAATGATTTGATAAGGTGATGTTCTTAAAAAGCGTCAACTTTCCAAGTAGCTACTTTTATCTAACAAAGCGGTGAGATGTTAACTAATATATGAAGCAATATGCCTGTGCACAGCAATGTTCCTTTTAACACACTGCTATTCAAGGCCCTGTTATCTGTGACAAATGTACCATCCAGTAGTTTTTAATTGGTAATAAATTGTACATGATACGCTTAATCGAAGTTCCACATGAATTTTAGGACAACCATAGCTTTCTTTAAAACCACAAAACCACAAGTTTAAAAGCTGAAAGCAAAAATTTCTACCTTTTACCTTTCAGCTTTTCAAAAGTCAAGGAAAAGGATACACAAACTATGCTCCTTAATAGCATTATCAGTGTGATAAAACTACAGGAGACTTTTCAACCCTTTTTCCCAGACTACTCCTTTTTTACTACCTCAGACTTCTTGATTTGCAAAAGAATTCTCTGCAAGCCATCCCTCAGACAAACTCCAGAGGGAACATGAGGGAAGCTATTTTTTTTGTCAACTGTCCTCTTTATGGGGCTTAGCCAAAAGTGAAATCACAAAAAATATCACTGGAGTCTGGCAGGTCTGTTTTCTACCTTGCAAATAAGATGGAGCGAAGTCATTCAGTTGTAAGGCTTCAAAGACCTGGAGAAGTTTCTGTTTTGATCCATCACTATCCCTTGCCAAAGATTTATCATTCGGAACTAACCACAAGGAATTATTTCCTCTACCACCACTCCCAAAATATTTTCTAATATTTTCATGCTAATATCTTATGTGAGAAAATAATCTGTATTTATAATCTTGTCAAAATTAAGAAGTGAATACGGTGTAATTGCACCCACACCACAAAAGGTGATGAAGTGTTCGAAAACTCTCAAGAAGACACATTACATCACTTGGTTTTGCTTTGTGGACTACACTTACAATTGTCAAGGTCAGTATTTCAGTACCTGTTTTATAAAAAACCTTGAAATAAACCTGAGGACTGTTTATCTTCTAATCTTCATTTGCAAATACAACAGCCTCAACTTGACAGTTCCTGAGCAATGTTTCTGCAATGTATTTTTGTATTTTTTAATTTTTTAATGCTAAAAACCCCGGCACTGCTCAGTCCTAATGACCACAGGCAAATCCATGGTTTGGAACATCTCTAAAGATATACATCTGACATGAGGATCATGGGACCAAACTTAAGGCTTTGCTGCCTTATGTTTTGCAGATATCATGTTTCTCAGGCTTTACATAACTGGAGCTACGGTAACACTCTTTAAGCCTTAACTTTGTCCACCAAAAATGGTGTTTACCTTGGTTAGTGCTTCAGTTGATCTGATCACCGAAAATTACACTGCCCTCAATTATCTAATATCTAAGGTTAAGAACATGTGGGTTTTTTTTTTTTTCTGTAAGGATGAAAGGCTTTAGGATAGGATTAGTGAGGCACATTAATTTTTGAAATTAAATGTCATCCATTTGCTTTCCCATATCTTGGATTCTGCATTTCCATCAGACATTAGTAAAAATCTCCACTGTGTAAGATACCTGGCTGTAGCCTGAGCACAGCCCATGGAAATTTGCCCTTTCAGAGTTCATACAAGTCCTCCCATGTGAGATAGGAAGAGGCACTGAAGCTAGCATTTCATTTTTTACCACTGTCACTTACAACCCGTATACATTTTCTGTCATTAATTCTTATCCTTGTCAGGATTTTGACTGCAGCATCGGGCCTTATTTTTTCTGGCCACTTCTCCTGGGACTTCCACATCTGTGCCCCTTCCCAGGAGCCCCACTGTTGCTGAACTATGCCATGGGCAAGTGGGGGCCAGTGCTGCCCCAGGCTGCTTCTGGCTTGTTGCCAGCCCTTGGTGCACTGAACTGGGACCCGTCCATCCCCTCCCGCGTGTCTGCTGATCACTGGGCTGTTGGCTGGACTTGCTATTGTCAGCACCCCTACCTTGCAGGCTGTGGGGCTGGCTACATCTGCACCAGAGAGTGCTCTATCCTTGAGTCACTGCCACCCTCAGCTCCCTGATTAACTACCCTCCTGGAGGAGCCTCAGTCTTGCTACTCTCTGACAATGCTCATGACCAAATCTGCTCTAAGTACTGACATGCCATTTGCAGAAGTAATTCCCTTCAGTGCTCAGCTGCCAGTCTCGCTTTTGAACTGCTTCGCACAGGATCATTTCCTTCCTTGTTCTCTCCTTAGAAGAACTTTCGGAATAGCTTCTTCAAAAGTATCATTTAAACATATTATTGCATCCAGTCTAGTCCCACAACCAACAAAATCTTCAATAAATTTGCTTTGTGGAAATACTACTTTTTTTCATTTTGCATGGATTTGCTAAATTAAGTCTCCATAACATTATACTAGTTTCTCCACAGTTTCTCCACAGTTTCAGAATTTGAAACTTAATTAAAAGTAAAGCAATGACCCAAAATGCGCACTCCCAAGATCAGATAGGGAATGTCTTTTATTCTTGCCAATCTTACCACTTGTTCTAGTCAATAAATTGTCCTTCTGAGTCTTTGTTGAAATAAAAAATGACAAGAAAAGGTCAGGGAACTAAGGCAGTGGTAACGTAAAACTCCAGCTGTGAATTGTGTTTTGAACTTGCAGCTTTTCTGACTTCTCTGATAGTGTTTACCTTCATATATTGCAGCAGAGGCAACAGGGGAAACCTGTTTCTGGCACAAGTAAAAGGAGAGATATTGAAAGTTGTAAGATCATCTGCTGGGATAATCCTGCATGAAGAGAAGATCACTATACAGAGTGGATCCCCTTTTTGAGCTGAATTCTCTCAATAAGTAATTATGTGGCAGATAACGGCACAGTTGTCTTGGATTAACCTGTATGGCTGATTGAGGAGCTCCTATCAACACAGGAGACAGGAGGTAATAACACAAAAAGTCATCTATGCCAACCGGGATGAACAGGCAGATGAACTGAAGGCCTAAAATAGCTGCATCGTGGTGGAAATTTTATTTTCTGGTGACAAAGCCATTTCAAAAAAGAAGGAAGGAAGAGGGAGGTTATTGCACATCCAGCATCTGACCTGCAGCAGGACTTTGCAGAGCACTGCAAGAGCTGGAGCACTAGCAGACCTTCATTTTGCCCTCAGCTCTGTATATTCCTTGTTATTTAAAGTAAAAAAGCTCTTAATTTTTTAAACTTTTTTATGCTTTCTATGTTACGTTTCATTTAACACTTGCCAAAAAAACCCCAGTGAATTGTAAACATGGTGCGCAGCTGATGTAACACCAGTGAGTGGTGTATATATATATGCTACTGCAGGATCTGTTGGTGTCAATATTAGTTACATGACTTTGGTGGCTGAAGCATGTTACTTTCAGAAAATGGGCTGCTGGAAAAAGAATCTGTGATTTCAAGGTGTGTATGAAGGCATCATCAAAAGCACTTGCCAGAAACACAGGGAAATTATGTAGGCCTACCTATTAAGCAGCACATAAATTCAGCAGTCAGGAGAGCACCCAGCCAAGCACTGTGAAGCAAGGATTATATAGTGAAAAGGAATATCTAAGGAGGAAGTGTAACAATTTGCTTGATACTGGTACACAGAGGCACACACACACATGCATGTTTTGTGCATAAATTGAAAACCTAGATTTAAAGTCCAGAGCTTCAGTGATTTGAAAATTTTGACTTTGCAATCAAGCAGCAGAAATCATAATGCTATGTAGCTTTCGACAATTATTCTGACACTTCTACAGTCTCATCATCCTGCAATTCTCTCAGTTTTGGCTACATACTCACTACTTAGCTCAACCAATGATCCAATCAGCAAACTAATGGCTGTATCCATTCCAAGCCTGCAAGGCCAGAGCCACATTCTGAGACACGTTTAAAGAAATCAGAGGCCAAATGTTGGTCTCCCATCCTCAGGAACATAAAAAGGACTACAACATCAGTACTCTGAACTTACCTGGCTGTCAAGAGAGGAGCATATACAGATGGAACCAGATAACTAGCTGAAAGGCAATTGAGCTCCACTGCTAATTTAGGATGGAATAGGAGCACTGTACAATGCTGGCAAATATGACACAAGACCAGTGTGAGAGACACATCCTTCCACAGAAATGTGTGCTGAGCACAGATTACCCAAGTGTCCCTACAAGAGTACCAAATGCCCATTTCTATGCAACTGCATCCCATTCTACTATCTAAAACCAGAATGAACTGCCACGGCTGCTAACTTCTGTATTATGTAAATACACTATGCAGGGAAGCTTTAAATTTAAAGAAAGCATCTAACTTTAAGGCAACTAAGGTTTATCCACATAAGTATTAACAATGGAGTCCTTATGATCTCTTATGCATGCATATATACATATATACATTTTCATAATAGATTTATCACCACAATCAATAAAAATATCATCATCATGGTTCCAGCAAAGCAGAAATGAAACAAACATTATTTTTCTTTAAGGTCTTTGAATTTTTACTATGCCAATAAAACCAGAGGAAACTTTCCAATGACTATTCAATTGAACTTGACTCTGCCTCTTTATTCTAACTGAACAGTAATGTCTGGAGATAACGATTAGTGCTGTGATTAATGCTCAGGTATAGCATGCAGGAAGCAGATGACTTCTCCAGTTTTCCTATGGATTTTTTTGGCTTTGGGAAAGTCAGTGAATTATGACATGCTTGTATTTACAAATCAATAGACAGTGATGGAATATGCTTGCCTCAAGGGATAGATCCAATGTTAAGCTGAGTTATTTTCATTTATGTATTCAGAATCCCAAATGTGCTATGTAAATCTAAAGAATTAAGATACAGGAACCTCTGGCAATAAACATATTGGTGAAGGTATAAATAACTCATTTGTGTTATAGAAAGTTATTATGCACAGAATGATCTTATTAGAAACAGTATAGCCTAAACTTAAATGTATGAATTATAGATGTCAAACAACAAATGTAAAAATTAACACTGCGGCATCATATACAGTTAAAGGACATAACTCTCAGTTAGGAACAGATAATAAAAGGTGGAGCAAAAGTTTTGAAGATCCCGCTGCCACTGACAGTGCCTACCTCACATCGGCAGAATAGTCCAAGTAGAAGTAACTTGAGCGTCTCACAGTTGAATAGTGGATTCACACAGCCTAAATTCTTCTTTTTTATTATTTGCTATTTGGCATATATAGCCCTAATACAAGCTCTTGGTACTGCAAACATCATTATAAAGTGAGCATTAAAGAAAAGACAAACAAAAAAAACACCTACAAATAATCAAAGTCTAAACATAGCATAATGGAGAAAACATAATGGAGGAAGGAAGTAAAAGCAAGGCAGCATTCTCCCTGCTAATTTCCTATTAAAAAAGGAGAAACAATAAGAAAGATAAGTAGTTATTCCAACAGAGTTTAGAGATATTCTTAAAAACTACTTACCTCTTATACTAAAAAGAATGATCTTGAATTGGCATAGTGAGTGCAGTAAATACCTTGTCCTGGGTTTTATACCGCAAGGCAGATGTATGCAGGGCTAAGTACTAATGGTGATGAAATATAGACATCTAGGCCAGGTTTTACAAAACTTATGCCAGGGTACTGGTAGTCTGAGGGGCTAAAAGCCTTTTTGGCTCTTTAAGAATTCAAGACATTCTATAGATCAATAGATGTTAAGCTCAGAAGAGAATGCCTGCACTGGAGAACTTCATCTGGTAACTCTTGAACAGAAACTTGTCATCATTTTCCTAAATAATACATCATGCCAAGTAACTTGCAGATTAATTAAAAAAGGTATCTATAAAAAGAGCTACCTTATGTAGAAGTTTGTGTGTAATAATTAACTACTTAAATATGAATGGTTGGATACAATTACTGTAAAAATGTTTTATCTCAATTCCATCCTACCTTAAATAAGTTTCATGTTCTAAGTCTTTGAATAACTTTGTCTTGTAAAATAAAAGTCAATTTATGAATCGGTAAGAACCAGTGACATCTCTGATGAAGTTGCCACTGCTTTATCTCTAACAAGGTAATTCCCTCTTTGTGTAGCAACTTGTTCATCTCTTTAGTGTTTTGTCACTTATACAAATCCACTATGGCTTCCAATATCTTTTTCAATATTACAGAGCCCCAAATATTGTATGTTTCCTGAAGGCAGGGAGGGTACTTAATTGCATGATTATGTACAGAGGTGGATTTTAAAAAGCGTCTAATGAACCACAGAGTTCATTAGAACACAGAACAACCTGGTAAGACTTTACCTTTAAGGCATAAATGACCCAAAAAGCGTATTTCAAAAGATGCCTGTATCTCATTCCTCCTTCTCTACATCTCCCATTGAAGCCACGAGGGTATGAGGTGACACACATGCAACACACTAGGTGAAACAGGAATTTTGAAAACCTTTATTTTAGTAATTTAATACAGTTTTGATATGGGTCCAGTCCCACGGAGTTCCACCTGTAAAACATTTTTTAAGAGCATGTTACTAACTTTACAAAGTGAGACAAAGATACATGCATTCAGAGGGGGCAAAAAACCCCTTATGCATCACTGATTCAGTACAAAGGGCCCAAAGAATATTCATGTGTCTTTCTGAGAGCCGAAATATAACTTGTAGTATAATGCTGGGGACTGAGGACAGGACACACTGGGGTCATTCACAATAACACCCAAGGAAATCAACTCACCTTTCTCTGTTTTTCATGCAGATTCTTCCATCCATCCTGAAACCACACAGATCAGGAACTCAGTGACAGAAGGTACAGGGCAGAAATTCTGAATAGTTCTGTGAGGGATCTTCCTGATGGTGTCAGATAATTCCCAAATGCCATGAGAAACACAGGAGGAGGAAGCACTACTTCATGGTTTCTACCCAAACATAAAATGTAGTCAGAAGCAATAGACAAGATAACATCTTGATTTTAATTAAAATGCACATGAAAAATAATCACACTTTCTTGTCTGCTGGAACACCTGTACACAGAGGTTAGGCTTGTGTCATTGCATGTTCATCAATATGAGATGTGAATTCTTCGTATGCTCCTGATTCTTTGTATGATTCTGGGGAGCAGCTGGTGGCATATTCATGATAAAAAGAGCTAAGAAAACACAAACTGAATAGGTGTGAAAGGACACTGAGGATGACAGTCTGTGACCAAAGCAGCTGATAAGAAGCATCTATATGAGAAATATTCAGTTGTACCATGAAAAGATCCAAGCAGCAGCTGTAGTATTTCATAGAAACACTCTGAGCTCCAAGAAGCAGCAGCTTAGTAAAAACTCTATAGATGTATATGGAATTCATCCAGTATTAAAATGTTCCATGATATGCCACATTTACATGGGCAAAATTAAAGCCCACAGCAGTTACAGACTCCTACCTTTGGCTGCATATTTTCATATTTGCTCATGTTTTCATGCTCTTTCATTAGTGCCCAGTGAAAAGTAAGTGTTGACTCCTTACATAGTTCTCAAATATTAGTTTCCAGGATCTCTTGCTGATTGCACAAGAAACTGTTCTGTAATACTTGTAACACTCAGTGGATTATTCATTACCACCCATTTTGCAAAATTATTTGATCGCTGTCTTTTATGTTTAATAAACATAACACACATTTCACAGCTTTCAATGCTTACCTAGATCACCATCCCCTCTCTGTCTCAATAACTAATATAGATGCTGCTTTTTTAATTGTTTCTTTGAAGTATTCAAAATGAGTCACTGTTAGAGGCAAAATATAAGGCAGGATGTTTTAATGAAACATATGGCAGACAAAACCTCAGCAGACTGATAGGGATTATTGTAGGCTGTTCTTTTTTACTCCCTATTCTGCAGGGAATAAGATACTGCTAGAGACCATCTGGGAAATCCACCTAGCAAATCCCTAGTTGTTGCAGGGATCTAGGACATCAACAATTATAACAGTACCTCACTTTGTTCCTGTGGCATATTACAGCTGCACCACTGTTGTTTCATATAAGGCTGAAGGTTTAGCGAGCTGAACTATTGCAGATCCTCTTGGAGTAAATGTCTATTACCTAGGTTGCCATTTCTAGAGGACTGGACTCAGTAATTCAGGTCATTCCTTACAGTTCTCTTTTCTGGTAATTGATATTATAATCTATCTCAACTATTTTATTCCAAAAAATTAAAATTCAGATAGGTCTTCCTAGGAATCTTTGGAAGCAATTGGAGGAGAACAGAAGAGAATAAACAGAAAATGCTGAAGCAGCAAAAGGAGGGTTAAAAGACTAGAAATAAAAAGAAAGATCAAAAGGAACAAAATAGCTAAATAGTTTTAAAGTTGTATTTTACTTCTCCTTCTTTCCTGTATTAAAAAATTGACCTATTCACTTCTCACATCACCTTGCAAATCCAGTTATGTGAATAAGTAAGCCTTCAGTGTTCTATTGTACCTAATTATTCCCAGCAACTGCTGTAGGAGGAAAATGGAGAGCACATAAAAGCACAGTTTGAAACTGTATCAAGCATTCAGCAAGATATTTGACTACTGGCATTCATTCAACAAAAAAGAAGGTTAGAAAGTGAGATGTCTGTAAGACAATTAATAAAAATTATATTTATTTTAAAATGTTAGCAATATGTTGTTATAAAAGTCATTAAAAAAAAACATCTTTACTTATTTCCTCCCTTTCTTCAGGAGCTGACTTGGTATATGGAAAACAATTCAATACCAGAAGAAAAAATTAGGGGTAACATTTCAGGATTATCAACTTCTTGAGTAACAATAAAGTTTCGGAGGAGTGTAGTGTGTGTAGAAAGTGGCCTATTATCAAGCCATTCATCACAGATTAGATTTGAGAATCAGGTCTTCAATCTCTGCATCTGAAAAATAAAAAATTACAGTTCATTAGCTGTAAATAATATTAAGACTACCCACAACTGCAGTTGGTAGCAATTACTGCTGCCCCATTACATTTTGCTCAATTTACCAACAAACAGTATTTAATCTTCTGAGAGCAAGATTTGCTCTCGGTTTTTTTCTAGTTGGTAGAGGAGCTGCATAGGTGAGAACAGAAGTAGAAGAAAAAGCTGCAGTGAACCATTTGGTACGACTTCAGCACAAATTCAATTTCCTTCCTAAGGAAAAAAAAAAAGCCACACCCAAACAAAAAACCCCAGCACCACAAAAGCAAGAGTTAGAGAACAAGGCCCAGCCTTGAAGGTATCTATCGGAACAAACTCTGGCTGAAGTCAACAGGAATTTGCCTGAAAGGTAGAGACTTGGACCAGCCTGTTGAGTTATAAGAAGTTCTTGGCTGTAAACAGGAAGGGAAGTAGTATTTCACAGTATCTCTTATACCTTACCTCACTGATTGCAGAGGCACTTGATAGGTTTTTCTGTTGTCTGAACAGATGCCCAGCCACTAAAATCAAGTTGGACAAAGTCCTGCATCTCCTCCAGTTACGACTGCTTCTGTTTCAGCATGAGGGACCAATGACTCCAGAGGTGAATATAAATGAGGAGAGACAGCTGGATCTGTGAGTAATATACATGCAATCTGCAATCAACAGCACCACTGTCTGACACTTGACCAACGTGCACTTGTTGCTTTAAAAAAAAGTTTCTGAGAACATTTATAAAAAGTCACATTAAAAGTTATTCTCTTCCATGCCGATTTTACATTAGCTGGGATTTCATAAGTATATGGAGCCAGACTGTATTCTCCATTACAGATATGTAAATCCAGAGTAGCATCATCAACTTCAGTTTAATTGATCTGGATTTACATCATTGTAAAGAATGCCCTGCAGAAAATCAGTTTCATTTTCAAGAGCTTTCACTGAACATGAGAAGCTGCTACTAAATGTACTTCCAGGAATTAGACATAGAACTGATGTCATCATAGACAAAGGACTTTAATGAATGTGACTCCTAGAGAACGCTAGAGCATTCATATTTTCTCACAAACAATGCACTGATTTTTTCATGCACCTGTAGTTGTCTCTCTTCATAACAAAGTTCTATTTAGTCATTTATTACAAGCAACCCGCAACATCAGAAGATTCAAGTCTGGAAAAAACAATGCTTTAAAAATTCAACTTCTTTCTCAAGGAAAAGGGCTATTAAACCATTAAAATAACATCAATTTTTTGGTACCAAAAAGCTTCTTAGTGGCCTATAACAATTTCCCTATCAAAGAGCAGCAAATAAAGAAGAAATATCTTTTATTCTTCACAGAACTATTCTGCTTTCTCCAAACAACCAATAAACTGACTTTTAGAGCTAGAAAATTGTGCTTTTCTCAGCTTTCTCACTTCCTAAAAGCAGGGAAAAGTAAAGCCAAGGTGTTCAATAAAATGGTAAAGCAAAATACCATTTTTACTTCTTTACAATGAGACCAACCTATAAAAAAATGTATGTATGAAGTAGGGAAAGATAAAACAGGGTAGTTTGTATCACTCTCATATAGGTAAGTGAATAGGAAAAAACGAGGAGATCACAAAACTCCTTGCATACACTTATTGTTCTCCTTTCATTAATGTTCTCCATACATAAAAGGGGCCTATCTCTTTCCATTGTACTTTATTTACCTCCCAAAGGGCTGTGAAAAACACTGGCATGCCTGCTACCTTTGGACAAACCTGAGTACAGCAGTGAAAGAAAAGAGACATACTTCAAAAGAACATTTGAGCTTGCCTTCACACACCAAAGATGTGAGATGAAAGCCAAAAGATGTTGTAGCCTTGTGTCACCTACACGTGGTGCTGGCAGGGGTGGATTTCACCTTTAGTTCACTTCTTTAGCTATTTTCACTTTTGAACCTCAGAAAAAAAGCATTTCTAAGGATTTAATGAAAAGCAGCAATGATGAAATTCATCAGATACCAATTAAGGCATAGCTGGAAGAAGTCCCCATCCTCTTCTTGGTGCTGTGGTTGGAACAGTGAAAGTAGGCTGAACCCTGGGAGAGCTGCAGGTTCAGTCTGTGGTGATGCCTTGCTGCTCCACAGGGTGTATATCATGTTGGTTTTGCACCCTGCCCCACTTTTATGTTGTTGTTTGCTCAAAATCTAGTATGCTACTAACTGTTGTAACTTGTCCTGCCTGTACCTTTCACCAGACTTTGCTTCCCTCCTCATTGGTTATTCATTACAGAAGCAGACAGAATTTCATGCTAAGCTTCTCCCTAGTCTCAACAATTAAGACACAAAATAAGGCTGCCAAACACCTGGGCTGCAGACTCTTAAGATATTTGCATTAACAAAATAGCAGTCAACAAAACATGGCATTTGCTTTTTTAATATAGAATGAAATAAGATACAAAATGAAAACAAATGCCCAAAATATCGTTTCCTCATGCCATATCTGGGTAGTGAGATCCAACTTCAGGCAGGAGAGATGAGTTACAGGTTCGGCGGAGAGGATGAGCTGAAGTCAAAAACTGCTTTCTGAAAGGCTTAACTAACTCCTAATCCAGATTCATTATCTACCTTTGGCAGCTGCCAGCATCAACCAGAAGTGCAAAAGGGTAGTTTCTTTTTACCAAAAATGACAAAAAATATGCAGTTTAATGGTATGCTCTAAAGAGGAGGACATAACTTCTTTTATAGAGAAGCATATTACCTCTCATGGATGCAACCATGTCATATAAGCACCATATACAATGCTCCAATTCAACTGAAACCTATCTATGTCACTTGAATAGATGGAGGGTAAAAGAAAATGAGAAATGATTTAGTTATGAAATTTAAAGAAAAAAAAAGACAATGAACAAATAAATGTCTCCAACACTGTTCTTCAACATGCCAAATACCTATAGCCTGACTTTTACCTCTTTCTTCAAGTAGATGTACACCAGTTACACATTTAATTAAGATTTTTTTAATAAATTACTTCCTAAGTGATGCAGTAAGCTACTATTGATTTATATAAAAGCCTGCTGTAATTCCCAAGGTCTCCACTTGCTCAGGAAGAAGCTATATGTTCCCTTGTATTCTGACCATTCCCCAAGCAAACCTCTAGACAAAAATTCAGGCAGAGGGGAACTAGACAGACAGGGACTTCACATGCCTCAGAGACACCATGTCAGATGTGGTATCAGGGATGACCTTTCATATTTTACTAAGATTCAATCATATATTTAAGGAAAGAGAGAAAGAAACACATTGAAACTTCACCTTACTCCTCAGAGATGAACTCTGTGTGTGGCTAAATTCATGTGCACTTTTGAAACCAACTGGATTCATGATGCACCAGCAGATAACAGCAGTTTTATCTGTATATTTGTATATTCATATCAGGCTGCTTGGACAGCCGTGTGCACAGCTTCCTTCAGTAATGACGAGCTCCAGCAAAACATATGTTACAAGATTCTACAGCTGGACTAACCATCAAAGATGACTAAATTTTTAACTAGAATACCCAGGATTTCATATATGCTCTGGCTTTCAGATCCATGCAGGGTTATAGCCTTTAAATACCTTCTTAGAGCAGGATCTGTCTTAAAAGTGGACAGCCTGCCAGGTTAACCTGTGATAGTGTAAATGCATCCATTCCAACACCAGTTTGAAGTTGCAATAGTTGGGAGTAAACAGACCCTGGCAGTGCCCCGCAACAATAACACTGTTTACATTAAAAAGCTTGAGAAACACTTCAAAAGCCCTGCATTGAAGGAGTGACAGAAAGATCTTCCTTTTAGAAACTACATGAAAGCTCTGCCTTGTTGGGAACCACTGTAACTGTAACGACATGCACATAGAATGCAGTATTATTATGATTAGAATGTAACTATCATTATTTACTGTTCTCTCCTCTAAAATTGTGCTTTTCAGACTTAGAGAAAAATTACTTAGAAAAAATTACTTACGTTGTGCAATTCTCCATGCAGCCAATTACACACCTGAGCTAAACTTAATGCGTATTAACTTAGCCTAGCATACATCCAGAGGGCCTGGAGGTGTCCAATTTTTCTATCAGAATTCTTTTCTGGCAGCAAGAAAGAAGACATTAACCAACTGTCTAAAATTAGTAGGTATCTGGACAAAATGGACCCATGGTGTATGCCCTCCCTGTTACCTCACTTTAATGTATCTCCCAGGCATTTATGATCAGTAGCACAAGTTTCTATCTGGGAAATCCCAAAGAGTAGTTTTTGCATATTAGGAATGTCCTTTGCAATACAGACATAATGAATATTTATTAATCTGGGTAAAATGCATGGCACATTGTAAGTATGGCTGGTTAGCTCAAAAAACCTGTTTTCCCATACTGAATGACAATAACCTTGTTATCCAAATGCATAAGAGACAAAATCACTTAAAAGGAGCGGACTTGCTATATTTCATGAAATAAATGATATGGAAGAGATAAAGCTATATAACGAGTTTTCAAAATAAATATATGGTCTAGGAAAAAAGCAATAACACAAGAATCAGAAATCAAAATCTCAGTGCTAAGGAGACCTCACCATGGTCATAGAGAAACCCGGCAGTCTCACACATAAGTATATAATGATCTAAAATAATTTATATGCACACTAAGCTATCTGAATTCATAGCCCTGCATTTGCACAGAATTTACAGATAAATATTTTATCAGCTTTTTGTAGTACAAAGACCCAGCTCTGTTAAGGTAAGTTTATGTATATATTTTTGCAGCTATACACAATTTCACTGACTTCAGTTCAGCCCTGAATAAGTGTAGGAAGTTCTACTGCTGTGAACATCTGAGTTTTACTGATCGGTTCCCTAATATCAGCTTAATAAAAGTATGTATATAAAGTAGATAGATAGAAAGATACATGCACACAGATATATATGCATATACATACTTACATATATGTATTTAAGACTATAAAAATTCATTTTTTTCTTGCATACCATTTTTTTCAGTTAATGGTAAAACATTTTGGACCAGATTTTAAGGCTATGTTCCAATTTGGCAACTTCCTCCACTGCACTCAGCATGTGATCTTACACTAAGACGAGGTTACCACACATTCGCACTGCTTGAAACTGAGGATTCAAAGAGTAAAGTTACACTGTCCACTTAAACTTAATTCTTGTTTAAAGAGTGTTATCATCATCAATTTTAAAAGTCATATTCTGAAATGACGAAACAGAGCATTCGTTTAAATAATATACCCTAGTAGTTTGAGAAGTTGAATTCAAATTTGTTCACAGGGTTATCTAACCTCATCAGAGGCTTTTTAGACAAGAAAACTTGATTTGTCATTCCCTGAAAAAACCTACATTTCTTACAAATTCCTAATGACTTTCTCTGTGTAGGAGGGCCTGATTTTAGGAAAATGTTAAGTATCCCTGCTTTGATATTCAGGACTCTCTCACAGAATGAGGCCACGATCTAGCAAAACTTTCAATATTTCATAAACATACAATTGCTTCAAACAGGTATTGACAAGACAAATATTCTAAAAATTGAACTTCCACAAAGAAGTAACCATTTTCAAAAAACATTTGCCTATTAGCTGTCAGATTCACAAAGAAAATATGATGGGAAAACTACCATTTTTATCTCAACTGCTTCTTCTGATCTTATTTCGGCAGCATGTACAAAATCTTCAATCAGAACTGTACTGTCAAATGGCAGAGCCCACCACTACACACATGAAGGAAGTGTTGCTCTTGTAAACAGTGTTGTACAGGCAAATACCTATAATATAGTTTAGAAAAACTGCCTGTTTTCATAAAATAAAAACTCCCTTAAAAATCTGTGATTTGGTGGAAGAGATCTATTACATTGACAATTTTCAAAAAAAAAAAAAAAAAAAAAAAAAAAGAAAAAAAAAGCCTTTGTTGTGGCTAGATTCAGCTCTGATGTGTTATCTTTAAGCCCAGTAACAGATCAGAATAGCTACAAGTTGACCAGAAAAACTGTGGCTTCAAATTTAATAAAGCATATATAATGCAGTATCCAAAAAGGAGGCTCAGATAAAGCAGGGTTGAAACATGACAGACAATACATTGTCCCAACTCCAGGCCTTTGCCTCTGGATTTCACAGAGTCCTGGCCATCTCAAGCAAGTAACATCTTCTGCAGGCTAAATGGGCCACTGTAGAAAGTGGAAGAAGCATAATGTATTACTTCCTGCAACGCTAGCCCAGTAATTAAAATATATTTCCCTCCATTGAGAAACCAGGTATTTTCTTCACCAAACTTCTCACTTAACTTTTCTCAATTCTTTGCTAATAAAGATACCTATTATAAGAATACTACATTATAAGAAGTGGCACATCAATTCGATACTCAGTGAACACTGCAGATTATTTTTCTCATGAAAATATGATTAGAGGTTATGCTAAACATATTTTCTTATCCATCACTGCCAATTATGCCATTATTCAGGTTGAATCATGTCTAATAATGCTATAACTGTAAATGGCTGGAGGTTAGATGCTGTGAGAGCACTAGGATGACTTCAAAAAATGACCCACATACTTGGTGCATTCTGGGTAAAAATCCTTGGATATATGAGATGTGGCTCCTAGTAAACTATAGTACTCTGTTAGTCTTACTTGTTATTTATTTTGTCTCCTTTTTGCAGAGAATTAGAGTTCTGGCTAGTTCCATGTTGATACCCTTGAACAAGTGCATCCAGTGAGCACTGCACATAACTAGGAGTTCGATCTTCTGCATTGTCCAAAATCACCTCCATAACACTCTTCTGGAGGGACCCAGTAACCTGAACCACCAAGGGAAGGCAAGAGGACCTCCTAGGGCTTGTAAAACATTCTCTGACTCTTTATCATATAAGATACCACTTAAGGTAAAACAGTAGTAATGATTTATATGAATGTGTATGTATGTATGTATATGGAACACTGAGATGCTTTACAGTCCCATCTATTCTAATACATCAAAGGGTTTTATTCCTTCTAAAACTATTATAACTTTTTTTTAATTTAAAAAATAAGAGTATAATTAATACAAAATCGGTCACAAAAACATTTTTTTACTCTACACTCATCTTACAAATCTCTGACAAATTTTTGTTTATCCCAAGAGTGTGTTCTTCCTAAAGTCTTCACTCCATATTTAATAAATTTTGCTGCATACCTAATTAATCATATACTTAACTGAGCTGTAAACATCAACATGAGTTTCACTGGGACAAAAAGGGGAGACAAATCTGCATATTGTTGGCAGTGTAGAGTGGGTAGGATGACAATGAGTGATGAAAGAATGTATCAGTTTGGGAGATGATTCAGGCCTCTTAAAATTTGTAGAATAACAAAGATGAGATGTCTTTGGTTGTCCTCTCAATTCATTTTTATGAATTTTTAACAGATTTTTAACACTTTTTAATACTTTTTTTTTTTTTGCACCTGATTTGTAACTGATTAAAATTGGAAATGTAATATTAGGTTATGCTCTTGTCTTAGCTATAAATGAGTTCCACATTAAGACTCCTCACTTTCTTCACCAAGCTTATTTGTGTATTTGCAAAAGTAATGGCAGAAGCAATGTACCTCAGGCAAAAGAGCCTGTGTCTCTATCAATATTTGGGTGACTGGCTTCTAAAAGGTTCATTGGAACAATGTGCCCTTAAGCAAATGACGATACGATTCATATGAGCCAATTTGAGACTTGCTGTGTAACAGCCAAAGTACAGAGTAAATCCATCAATGGAGTGTATACATACTCTGACACTAGAGCTATTCAGAACACTTTCAATAAAATGAAAATCTGTAGAAACAAAAATATTCCATGCAGATAAACAGGTTTTCATAAAGATTTTATGGAGAAAGTTTTGGGATACATGATTTGCTAAACTGGAATGGCCAAGAAAGACTAAGTCTCCCATTTGGTCTCCCTCTCTTCTACGCACCAAAATCAGATACTTCAATTAAAAAACATTTCAAGGTTTTACTTTTTCTCCACAGGCAATGAAGACAGGAGTTAAAACTTCAGTATAAATAAATGTTCTCTACATATGAGTCATGTACAATCCCTTTCTGCATATACCTAAAAATATACCTAACCTGAAAAAGTGGGTTTCCTCATCACTATTTCAAAGCCCTGCAAAAAAATGTGACTGTTCAAGGTATATTTATGTTGTCAGGTTATTTTATAGTGGGCCACCTGAAGCTAGTGACTAGGTCTAATACTATTTGGATCCAATACTAACATCCTATTATTGCTGCTGTAAAAGTGGCAGTCCAGCTGGCAGTTATCAGTTACAAAACAGGAACTTGTCACCAGTAAGATCAATGGACTGTATCAATGTATCATAGATACAGGCCATTTCTTCACCCTTCCAACAGTATGCCTTCAGGACAAACACCCACCTAGAAAGCTAGCTGCCCAATCCATAGGATCTATCTTTATCTACAATATAAACACCCTCGCTTCTCCTTAGTCACATAATGGAAACTACAGAGAAAAGCCCTCAGGGGATTATAGCTCCTTAAAACAAACTTGTCAGTTTTAATTCAGGTTAGGTGCCTTCATAACATAAACAATCGGGAAGGAACGAAATCAGTTCCTTTTGGATGCTGATAATTCACATGCAGTAATTTGCTTGGGCATACACACTTAGCATTCATAACAAATCATTCTACAGATATGTAATACATGTAATGAGATGGTCATCTATAAATATACATAGATATATGTATCTCAGTGTATTATACATATATGTATTACATTATATACATATTTTAATATATATATATTTCAAATGGGTAATGTAGACAGTTCTCAATAAATTCATGCCTGATGGAGAACTGCACTGATTTTTGTCAGTGTGTCAGCACGCTATACATGCTTATATATATGTATTCACCCATGTACAACCACATACACTTAATGTACGTATGCATCATATATGTGTAACAGAGCATACAAATCTATGTATAGCATCGGAGTAATGATGTGACAAACATTAGACACATTGCATTAAGTGTTTAGCTGAGAATAACCTTTAGTTTGGCCTCACAAATCTCCTTTTCTAAGCTATGCACTTATATCTGGAGCATGTGGAAGCATCTTACCTTGCTTCCATTTTCTCTTGCCTCCCGTTCCATCTTGAGATCAGAAATTAGGAGAGTCTTGTATTTGTTCTTTCCATTACTGCTGTGATCATCTAGTCTGTATTCTGAAGTCAGCTGAGCAGAGAGGGGACTGTCACTCAGGTTCAGAGGCTGCTCATCCTGCTCCAGATTTGTTTTGCCATTACTGTTGGTTTCTGCCATCTCCCTGCAGTGTGTTCCCCCTGAAGCATTGGAACTGTGTCCCACGGTCTCATTGCCATTAAAACTCTCTGCGGCTGAATCATCTATTAAAAAATATATATTTTCAGTCACATGCCACATCATCATCTCTGTCCAGTTCAAACATAATTTATACCTTCACAATGTTTTTCAAAATAGAATGAAAAAGGTTTATATTACTAGCACCAGTACATTTCTGCAAAATATGCACACACACTCCTCCACATTCTCAAGTAAAAACTTTATGTAAATTCGTAAAATATTACTAAGTTAAGGGAAATGATCTGGGCTGACACCTTAGTGTCACTGTGTACACTGAAGATAAGTATCACAAAGGATTTTTAGGGACAAAGTGACAAAGTCTGCCTTAATCCATCTGCCTGCCCATATGTCTATGGATCTATTTAGATTCTTATAGCATGCTCATTACTGCAGTATTGCATATTTCTGAAATCAACAGAGATGCACATGGTACGGAGAGAGAGTCTAGTTCTCAGGTTTTAAGGGTGCAGAGAAGCATATGTCGTATTCATAAACATCCTCTTGCACAGATACGATGTAAATACATCTGATGTATTCACTGCTGGCAGCAGAGATTACACTGGAAAAGTTGACTCCAGAAACAAAGATCCTGTCTTCATTTAATTCAGATGTTCATTCATTTTGCTCATTCATCATGTATCATAACATATTTTTAAATACTTCTTAATCAATGATTAAATTATCAACCGGAAACTTACATCTGTAAACTCTGGATATCTTGTTGTTACCCCTAAGATTTTACAGCTGAAATGTGGGATTAATATGTGTCTTCACATGCTTATGGGTTTGTCGACCCTGTCTGTCAGCACCAGAATTTGCCACCTGTGCTACTACTTAGCTCTTCTTTACTTCTAAACAACCTTTTGGCCAGCAGACAATGTCGTAAAACAGTTCATCCTTCAATGGATTAAATGGCAGCAGAATTTGGCCCTCAATTTATTACTTACTTCTTGTTCTCTATAGCACCTCTCTTTTGGCAACCTACATGGGTTTGCTAATGGTGCAAACACCTGCCCTGGCCTCTACAAGCCTGTGCTTGTCGCAGATAGTGTAGCTGGAAGAAAAACAGGGGGATTAGCAGCCAGGAATGTGTACAGACTGAAACTGGAGATATGGGGTGAGATGGACTCTAACACATTAGTACCTTAATATACCATCTGCTTTCAGGGCCTTCTAAACAACTTCCATGGAAAAGAAACAAACACATTTATATACACATGGAATTTAAAAAAAACGTCAGGACACACTCTTTAAAGGATGTGCTCAGAAATACTCATGCTTGAAACTACATGATTAACCAAATTGTTGACTCTCCATCGTTATTACAGTAAAAACCAACTATGCACCACCCTCAGATCAGTATTGAAAAAGTGAAGAAAATACTGTATTAATGGGTAATGATCCAATTCAATTAAGTACTTAGAGAGCCACAGACAAGCAATCATACATCAGTGGCTTGCTTGCTGTACTCATCCAACATTTTTATGTCATAAAATAAAAGGACTGGGCACACATAATGAACATTTTTTTTTAATTCCTTTGCTTTATAAACCTGCAAAAAACCCCAACCTAGTTTCATGAAAATACATAACAAAAATCATAGTTTAAATGCATTTTTTAAGGAACTTGTTTGGTTTATAAAATACTTCATAATTATTGGCTGCAATAAAACATAAAGCTATATTTTGGTATGTACCACTTTTACATTACCTCCTACAAATACAAGTTTATATACAATAAATGACATAACATTCCTAGCATAAGACTTTCAAAAGCGTACACCAACCCAACTTGCAATAGAGCAATGGAAATGTTCTAATTTAAAAACCTGGGGCTGCTTGAGCATTTCAGCTACGTAAATGATTAAGGTGAGCAGGATTTACCCTTAATAAACATTCTATCATGCCCCAAGACATGTCTTACAAATATAACAAATTAAAAAGGGAAAAATTCTAAAAGTAGTTTAAGAAATAAATATGCAGTTGTATTATTCTGAATTAGAAAATGGCATTCTAATATAGGGCCCTTTTAAAAAAAAAAAAAGAAAAAAACAGAAAAAGAAAATAGCCATATTTACAACTCATTTTAAAATCTCTGAGATATCAGAAAGAATTCCAGAATTCTTTATTTAAGAGAAAAAACTGCACTGCTCTCCATACTGCTGATGTGTATTTAGAACTGTTAACAGGTAATTGGCTTCTTGATTATCAGTTTAACAAGTGACAGTTAGTTTCAATTTAATTAAATCAATTACTGAATGGGTCATGGAGTGAGGGATGCCCCTCCCTTTGAAGGGCTCAGAAAATTCCCTGCTGTTGGGAGTAAAGAGTGAAACAAGTGAGTAACCAGAGGATGCAAAGAGCCACCTAAAATCTGGGGGCATTGCTTGCTCTGCAGCACGCAAGTCTGATCCCGAGGAAAATTCTCCGTGCTAGCACTTGAGCATCCTGGGTTGTGCAGGGATGAGGAGCTGCTATCAGGATATAGATGGCTTAACAGGAATGATGGAGTAGGAAGACAGCTGTGCCTGCAGCCAGATCCAGGAACAAACAAGTCCAAAGCAAGGCTGTTAGTTTTGGTTTGTAATCATAAGCAATAACGCTTCCTCCAACTCCCACTCCCTCTCCCGCAACTCCATATGATGACTGGTTGACAGCTAAAACACGTGTGAGAATGTTACAATGCAAAAGAAAGAAAAATAAACACATTTTTAGTATTGGTTCTAAAATACAACCTTTGAAAAAATTCCTGTGCTGAGTAAATGTGATCAAACATTGTAACACTTTGAAAAATAATACAGTATTTACATCATTTTGGCTTTACTTAGCAAAAGCTTACCTACTTGATGACAAATACTTGTTTTTATAGCCATTTAACCTTGCTTGTTAGAAATGGGAACTACTGTCTGTCAGGATAACGTTCAGGAGAATAGCTACAATGACTATAAATCACACTTTTGCCAAGTAAATATAAACATGTATTGCCATAAAAGACATCAAGAAAAAAAAATAGTGGTTTAGTGCTAGTAGTTCGTTACAGATGTTACCAAGGTAACTAAATTACAAGGTTTAGTACATCTCTCATCCCTGGGGAGCTGGTCTATTTTTGCCAAGAATAAGGCTACTCTAAAGCAAGAGTTTCAGAGGTATCAGAAACAGACCACATCAGGAATTACTGATCAGGGGGAAAAGGCAGGAAGGTCTGGCCCAGGAGAGCTCACCCTCGGATACAGGCAGCCATGGCTGCAATGCCTCCTGGGCCTGTTTCTGGCTGCTGGGCCAAGCTACCCCGCTCCTAAGCCCATGGTGACTTCAAGGGTCACCACACAGCTGCTAAGGGGCATGGCTGGTCTGAAGGAGACCTGTCTTCAGACCATCCTCCCCAGTAGCAACTGCCTCTCTGGGGCAGGAGATGAGATCTCACCTCTTCACTGCGCTCAGCGTGACTGGTGAGCTGGGGTGGCACCTGTGCTGACTGGGTAGGGACCAGCAGTTTCCTTGCGGCTTTCTCACCTTTATTTATCCCAACACCTCAGTAACAATAAACTGCTAATGCTGAAGGCCTGTTCTCTTTGCAAGTGTTTTTTCCTCCACCCTGCAGAGGCAGAGGCAGCTTAAGGAGAGCTGTGCACAGGCCCAGGGGTGCTGAGGCTTTGTCCAGCTATGGCTGGCACTGACTGCTTCTCTGGGGCAGCTTGCCAACAGCTCATCTTTCATGACAAGGACACCACTAACGGCAGTACTGGGGGGAAGAGGCAAAGGGCTCTTCCCTGGGGCAGTGGAGAGGCTGCAGGAGGACAGTTGAGGAATATGGTGGCACCCTTTGGACCGCTGACACCATGGTGGCAGTTTGGGGTTGCCTGGGCCCAGCCCCATCCCTGTCCTTGCCAGGGACCCCATGGAGGCCAGGTCCACCCCAGATCAGTGCATGTGGGGCAGCAGCCATTAAACTGCTGCTGACCCAGGAAGCTAACCAAGCTGCAGCGGCCATCCCTGGCCATCACTTCAGCACAGCCATCAGTCAGCAGTCACTCCTGGCTCCCTTCCCACAGCTGCCTGATGAGGGGAAAATCAGAACTCCATTTTGATCAGCCTACCTCTGGGAAGTTGGTACCGACCGCACCACTAGTGCAAGGACAGCACGTTTTCAAAACACGCCTCTTGTCTGAGCCACCACCGTAAGATGGGTTTTATGGTAATTCCTCCAGGGAAGCATGCCACACATTCTGGGACCTGAGAAGGGAGGAGCTCTGGAGCAGAGGGCTTCCCTGCCCTGCATCAGGGCAGTCACAAAAGAGACCGTGGGATGACCTCAGATCTTCGTCACTACCCAGGGACACCACTATCAATGCACCAGCCATGGCAGCGAATGACGGCCTCACCAAACACTGCTGCTTGCTCAGGGCAGGACACATCTTTAGTAACTGTGCAGTTTTCAAACCCTTACCCCAGAACACTGGGTGACTGGAAGCACATCTACAACTGGTTTTCTTACTTCAGCCTGAAAAGGGAGAGCCTGACTGCCAAACATATATGTTTCACTTCTCAAGAACAGTCAGCTGGTGCCTCACCTATGCAGAGATCCTCCTCCAGGGATTAAAGAGCATCACCCCTCAGAGAAAGACTCAAGAGCAGAGGGAAAGTATCATTGGATCAGGTAGCAGCTGCCTTTTGATGACGGCTTAGGCATGGAATATCCACACATGGATCAATATTTCTTAAGCATCCTGATGCCAAGACCTCCTTCTCCTACCTTTCACAGAGCTCCACACTGATCCTCTGCTCTGACCAACACCCTTTGGGCATCTTCAATCCAAGTACTTTCTGTGCTAGGCGTAATTCTCAAAACAAGAACTGCAGTAGGTCTCCCACTTCAAGTTAGTTTCTTATTATTCATCACATTCCAGTAGGGCTTCCAACTCATGGTCCCAGATCCCCTTGAGGCCAGCTGGACACAAAGTGGTGCCAGCTTTGGTTTTGCACACTTAAGAAGTCCAGGCTCCTGCCTGAGAACTCTCCAGGGTCATGGCAGTCACCACTGGGTTAGCTTTGCCCCCTTCTGAAGTTTCCTTTTGAAGGAAACTTGGAAATGGTGGAAGAAAAGACAATGCCAAAGAAAGCCCAAGCAAACAGATGCTCTGAATATGAGCTTTGATTCTCAGAACTGTTAGATCCTTCAATTTTATGCCAGACATTTGCATTATCACAGCCTTAACTTCTGCCAAAACCCAGTTTCTCTGTATTTAATACCTTGGATTCTGCAAGGTGATTTCCATGACAGTTGATAGGTTAAGAACACTCTGATTTAGAACAGGAAAACAGTTCTTAATTCATAGGTTATATTCCCCTACCAAACTATGTCTAGATTTATGAACAGGTATACATATATAGCTAGAATTAGAGATTCTTCTGTTAAGGGTTATAATAGACTTCCTCCACCCAGAGAGAATTGTCTTTAGACCAGATATGTCAAATGCTCAATACCACTCTCAGTAAGAACGGTTTCTTAAAGGAAAGCAAGTTGAAGTGTGAATCAAATCTGGCTGAAATAGCAAGTCTCTCAAACACCAGTTTTCTGAGAGAACAAATTTAAGATCTGAACTCTGATATAAGTGTCATTGAAATACTGTGAATCTCAAATGCAGTTACATATACATAACTCTCACTTGTCTTCTTGAGAGAAAAATCTCCAGATGTTTTAAAGGATCTCTTGCATTACTCTGAGAAATCAATTTCATGCTATAAATCACCTAGACTTTTCATATTCCTTGCAGGTAAGTTGGGAAGGAGTCAACAACCCTTCTAAGTAACAACTGATCTTTGAATAAATCCTCTCCCTCTCTCAAATTAATTTTCAGCAAGAATTCAATTAACATTTAGAGTATGCTTAAATAGTTTATACAGCTGAGATTTCAGCTACCTGAAACTTACTGCATATTTAACTAGTCAGCAATCCATAGTGTTGGCCTTCAGCTCTACACTACAGCATAGTGTGGCACAGTCCTACAACCATACAGTCACATGGAAGCGCTGATCTGCTGAAAGGACAGATGTGGTGATGGGTCAGTGAGCTAAGAAACCCTCTCATCAGCACTAAGAATGAAACAAGAGCCACATGATACCAAAGCAGCTCTAACATAGCTCCTGTTTTTGCCATGAAGCAAGGCAGATAGCCTGCTGAGGGAAAGACAATTAACCTTTGATCACCTTTGGCTCTTTTGAGACATTCTGACTACATGAGGGCATCCCACAAGCCAAAACCATTCCTGATTATAATGAGTCTGATTAATCACACTAAATGAACAAGGCAATAGCTGGGGCAATTTTGTTCATTCTGCTCTAAGAAGTGAAGATGGGAGAGGGCCCAAAACAGACACTGATGCCTGCAGACTCCAAGGCAGCATGCACCCAGGTTAAATGAACACTTTGAGTGGGTTGCCTGTTGACAGAGCATCTCTGAGAGCAGCAGTTACTGTAAGGTGGGTAACTGTTCTTTCTAAAAGGAGGAGATTAGATGTGAATGAGCTGAGTGGGATGAGTGAGACTGAAGCTGCTGGCTGCGCAAATGCAGGCTGTCGTAAAACCCACTCATAAAGTTTGTCTATCAAAGTCCTGTGTGATTAAGATTGCTTTCATCAGTTTGGGCCAGACACCACCAGCCCAGTTCAGATGGTAAACACCACCTTACACCCTTAGCAACCTGGTTCATTTGAACGGAATCACTTGCGAGACAGTACTGCAGACCAGAGTGACAGACTGCAGACCAGTTTTGAATTACTATGCTGTTCTCTTTGACCTTTGGCTTCAGTATTGCGGGTTGGTTTTGGTTGTTTTGAGGCTTTTTTGTATGTTAAAATACTTTCATGAAAATAATATGCTACATAAGCAAATATTTAAAACTAAGTTAGTTACATTCCTTCCTAACCCCATAAACCCAAGGCATGGTAGTAAACCTTCCTAGCAAGAGCTATTGAAAAAAATGCTCTCTACTAGTGGCAACTGACAGCAGGCAGTTTTGGGAGAGGAATACCATGAATCAGACAAAAGGTGGTGCAGAGTGCTGACTCACAGAACTTCTGCAGTATGAAATAATTATAGAGACTTTTCTAAATGAACTGATAAAAAGGTGAGGTCACATTTCACTCCCACCACTTTTCACAAGGACCATTTAATACCAATTTATCACAGTTATGTATTTGGTTATGCTTCATTTACATCACAAGTAGTGTTTCAAGCACAAGTTCAATATATAACTTTAAAGCCAGTCAGAATCAACTCTATCTATTCATCTTCTCCATTCCCTTTCACAACATGATAAAGGACAGGGGTTGAATTAATGGAGGTACAAAGGTGATTTCAGAGTCTCTATTATTCCCCATTTCATAAAGCATAAGAATAGCTATAGTTGGTCAGATAAAAAAATCCATTTAGTCCAATATCCTATCTCCAGCAGTGGCTATTAGGAGATGTTTAGGGAAGATAATAAGGCAAGCAAATACAAGTTTTTCACCTACGGCTTGCTAAGCCCTTAATAATTTTCAGCCCAAGGTCTTTCTGATCTGGATGTGGTTTTTAGTAATATAACTGACACTCAACAGATTTCTTTTCCATGCAAATATCCAGTCTCTCTTTGAATCTCTATAAACCTCAAGTATCCTTCTCTGCTCCTCCAGAAAGTTACTGCCTCTATTTAAGTTTCCACTAAAATGTCAGTACTCTGACAAGGAAACAAGGAACAGGAATTAAGAGGAGGGCAAGAGCCTTTCCAGAGAACAGGTCAGGTCAATGTGCACAGAGCTCAGTCCCTTTATTACCAGTGAGACTGCATTTGCTCTGTGTTACAATATATAATAATTGTCCTTTCCAGCCAACCCCAGTAATGTTAACATTTTTTTCTCCTTTTGATACATGTAGCTCTCCTGATGCTATTGGTTTCTGTGAATTCAGCTCTGGAGCTCACTGCACTGAAATTTGAACCTGGAATGTCCATCAGTTTCAGTGCAATGACAATCAAAGAATCTCTCACTGTTTAAGTGGTGGAATACGTCAGGAGCTACTTCATATGATCACTCATTGTACTCATTTATGGAAAAAAGAAAGGAACAAAGCAAACTACAAAACTAATCTTTAGCATTGTCAACAAGAGTACAGTAAATTTGATATGCACGTACACATACACAGTGTAATCAGCATTAGCCAGGCTGTAAATCTGATTTTGTTATTGAACAAACCCCTAAGTAATTCACAGTTTTTCCATGGATAAACATCTCCTCTTGTTGGAGGCACAAAACAGACAGATATTTTACTCAATTATAACATTAGGTAACAGAACAGTGAACAACTGCCACCCCATGATATCAGCAACTATCAGCAAAATAATACTGCCCTGTCAGTCACAATGTTATAGAAGGGCTCATTTATAAAGCTTCGTGAGTGACTGCATGCTTACTTAGCCTGCAGAGCTACTGCCCCTGCATATACATAACAAGGAGATGAAGCAGAACGGCTATTAGGAGGGTACTGCACATGTAAATAACTAATTGAATAGCTCACTGGGTGCACAGTAGTCTTATTATCACTATGCATCTAGTTTGTACTTGTGCTTTGGCATTTCCACTTCAAAAGACAAAACCCTCATTGCCTCTGGGGAGAAAAAATCCCTGGTTTCCCCTTTACTCTGGGGAAACCTCTAGGGCACTTTTTTCGGCAAAGGCTCTACCAAAAAGTCTTCAATAGAGAAAACCTGCAACTCTTCTTAAAGTTTTTATGCTACATATAGGATCATATTTGGCAAGAAAGATGTTATCTGGCATTGAGAATGTAGCCTAGAGCACTATTTCTAAACAAACATTACAGGAACAAGTTCTCAGCCCGATGCGAGTGATGCCAGAGGTACTGCCTTAGACCTTAACCCAAACAGGACTCCACGCTTCAGAGCTGTTTATTGATACAAATCTAGGAACTGAGGAAGCCTGGGAAACAGATAGGTGAGCAGGGATCAGGACAGACTAACTCTGACTTTTGAGGTTCACTAAAATTTCAACTATGTACATCACATATCAGCGATAAAGACATTTGAGATTGCAACACATTAAGAAAAGGAGAAATAAGAAGCCTTTTCCTTAAAGTAAGAAGAGGTAACCTAGGAGATCTTACCCTCTCTTCTTTCTTGAGCAGCACGGAAGAGGCTGATACTGCTGTAGCTAAAGGCTGCTGTGGGCAACAGCAGCTTCTGCCATTCCTGACAGCAAGAAGAATCTGGTACTATGCCAGCAACAGACAAAAGAATAACACATAGGTGCTTGTTAGGTACCTAAACATCAACCCAGGTGGGGCTGAAAGGAATTCATTTTAAACTCATCTGCCACTTGGATCTAGTGCATGCATGTGATGTCATACTGTACTTCATTACTTCGTCAGGATCTCCAGAAGGTAAAAAACAAAAGATCAAGTTGCAGTCAGCAGAGGAAATTCCCTGAACAATGGATGCCCCAGATACTTTTAATAAAGCCTTCTAAAGTCTAAAACATAGTCTACCAGCTTTAGTGTGTTGAGTGGGGTCATACAGTGATATCACTCTGTACTTCATTCTGGAAGGGTAAAGCCCTGAGTACAAGATAAATGATCACTTGACAGCTCTGCAGCCCTTCAGCAAACTGCTGCCTGCTCTACCATAAAGGCAAACAAGGCTATAGAAAGGCTGGTTATATCCCCTTTACCAGTAAAACTCGGAGAGGAAGTGGGGAGAAGCCTTAAGAGAAAACAGAAATGGCTGCTCTGAGTTTCATATGTCCTTAGCATCTTTTAACCCAAACTCTGACTTGCTCCCCCAAACTAAGTTCAAAATGCCCTGTCAGTCCAATATTTTGGGTACCTCTATAATAATGACAATAATTTGAGTTAACTGCATAACTCCCAGAAACAATATCTCTACAAATAGTTCCACTTCATTAGACCCTTCATCATCAGGTTTGTAGCTCTGTAAGTCAGGATCTCAAAATGCAATCTATTTTTTTTTTTTTTTACACAGAAAAGAACAGATTAAAGACTTGCAATAAGTAAATTAAAGCCATTTTATTGTTATTTACAACTGCATGCTAAAAGCTAGGACATGAAAAATGCTTCATAACTAGAAGTGAAAACATTTCCTACCATCTTCATAATTTTTTTCCTAGTTTTCATTTCCTAATGTTGGCAAAATCAACTATTTTTTTGAAAATTATTTGGTTTTCACTCTAGAACACTACCCCTAGAGGGCAGAGGGGCCCAAGAATCTTGGTTGATATTCAAGGGTCACCTGCTGCAAGCTCAGGAGCGATACATCCCTACTAGAAGGAAGTGCAGCAGGAGGGCCAGGAGACCTCCTTGGATGGATAAGGAGCTGCTGAGGAAAATTCGAAGGAAAAAAGAGACTTATAAGTGGTGGAAGCAAGGACAGGCAGCCTGGAGAGAATATAGGGATGTTGTCCAGGAAGCTAGGGATCAGGTTAGGAAAGCTAAGGCCCACTTAGAATTAAACTTGGCTAGGGATGTTAAGGATAACAGGAAGGGATTCTAGGGGTACACTGCAAATAAAAGGCAGATTAGGGACAATGTGGGTCCTCTCCAGAAGCTATCGGGAGAACTGGGTACCCTGGATTTGGAGAAGGCTGAGGTTCTTAATGACTTCTTTGCCTCAGTCTTCACCAGAAAATGCTCTAAACTTACCACCCAAGTCTTAGAAGGCAGACGCAGGGACAGTGAGAATGAAGACCCTGGGCCCACTACAGGAGAGGATCTGGTTCGAGACCATCTTAAGAACCTGAACGTATACAAGTCCATGGGATGGGATGAAATCCATCTGCGGGTCCTGAAGAAACTGGCAAATGAAGTTGCTAAGCCACTGTCCATCATATTTGAAAAATCATGGCAGTCAGGTGAAGTTCCCAAGGACTGGAAAAAGAGAAATATAAACCCCATTTTCAAGAAGGGGAAAATGGATGAGCCGGGGAGCTACAGACCAGTAAGTCTCACCTCTGTGCCTGGCAAAATCTTGGAGCAGATTCTCCTGGAAGGCATGCTGAGGCACATGAAAAACAACAAGGTGCTTGGTGACAGCCAGCATGGCTTCACTAAGGGGAAATCCTGCCTGACCAATCTGGTGGCCTTCTATCATGGGGTTACAGAACTGATGGACAGGGGTAGAGCAGTTGATGTCATCTACCTGGACTTGTGCAAAGCGTTTGACACTGTCTCACATGACATCCTTGTCTCTAAGTTGGAGAGACATCAATTTGATAGGTGGACCACTCGGTGGATAAAGAACTGGCTGGATGGCCGCACACAAAGAGTTGTGGTCAATGGCTCAATGTCCAGCTGGAGACCAGTAATGAGTGGTGTCCCTCAGGGATCGGTGTTGGGACCCATCTTGTTCAACATCATTGTTGGTGACATGGACAATGGGATTGAGTGTGCCCTCAGCAAGTTCGCCGATGACACCAAGCTGTGTGGTTCGGTTGATATGCTGGAGGGAAGGAATGGCGTCCAGAGGGACCCTGACACGCTTGTGAGGTGGGCTGATGCCAACCTGATGAAGTTTAACCAAGCCAAGTGCAAGGTCCTACACCTGGGTCAGAGCAATCCCAGGCACAGCTACAGGTTGGGCAGAGAAGAGATTGAGAGCAGCCCTGTGGAGAAGGACTTGGGGGTGTTGGTTGATGAGAAAATGAACATGAGCCAGCTTCAGTGTGCGCTCGCAGCCCAGAAAGCCAACCGTATCCTGGGCTGCATCAAAAGAAGCGTGACCAGCAGGTTGAGGGAGGTGATCCTGCCCCTCTACTCTGCTCTCATGAGACCTCAGTTGGAGTATTGTGTGCAGTTCTGGTGTCCTCAACAGAAAAAGGACATGGAACTGTTGGAACAAGTGCAGAGGAGGGCCACGAGGATGATCAGGGGACTGGAGCACCTCCCGTATGAAGATAGGATGAGAAAGTTGGGGCTGTTGAGCCTGGAGAAGAGAAGGCTGCATGAAGACCTCCTAGCATCCTTCCAGTATCTGAAGGGGGCCTATAGGGATGCTGGGGAGGGACTCTTCATGAGGAACTGTAGTGAGAGGACAAGGGGTAACGGGTTCAAACTTCAACAGGGGAAGTTTAGACTGGATATGAGGAAGAAATTCTGTACTGTAAGGGTGGTGAGGCACTGGAATGGGTTACCCAGGGAAGTTGTGTATGCTCCATCGCTGGCGGTGTTCAAGGCTGGATTGGACATAGCCTTGGGTGACATAGTTTAGTGTGAGGTGTCCGTGCCCCTGGCAGGTGGGTTGGAACTAGATGATCTTGAGGTCCTTTCCAGCCCTAACTATTCTATGATTCTATGATTCCAATGAGTTCTCTCCACTCATACTAACATATAGGCTTTCAGGAAACATTCCTGACTCAGCAGAGAGTAAAATAAGTTCCTCTAATATTCACACACTGAAACTGAGTTTAAGAGTAGGTAATAAACATGTAATTGAGAAGAAAAGTATGTGGAATATGAAGTAGGAACTTGCAGTCTTTGTACTTCACTGCAGTTCTGACATCAGCATCAACAATGAACTAAAACTTCCCTCGATACATACACTTTTCTAACAGTGAACCTGAGAAGTCAGAACACTAAATATCCAAGTTTAGGAATCCATTATGGTTGCTGTTTCCCTATTTGATGACAGTAATGTAATTAATGTTTTTGCTGAGACAGAATCTCAGTGAGTCAAGCATAGGATTCTGTTACAGATAAACTGCAAATTTAGAAATTCAGTAAAGAATTCTAAAGCTTGGAAAGCTGCTATTACAAACTTGAGCAAATAAGCATGTTCAAGGGATAAAAATTACATGTCCCTTTTCAATTCAGTTTGCTTTTTATTCTGTCACTTTAAAATGCTTATGGATGTCCATGGCAGCATGTACACTACTATCTCCTGATTCCAGCATGCCTTGGGTAACTACAGTAAGTGGTCTCCTCACAGCTTGAGCAAAAACAGTATTCTGGTCACACAAGGCAACACTTGATAACAAACTTGATGACCATTCTCCGTCTGGCAAGCAACCATTTTTGAATGTTACATCCATTATACTTTGCTAATTTTATTTTTCACTATATCAAGTGAAAGTTAAAAATAGTCAGGATCTACAAAGGCTAAGCACTACCCCAAACACTAGCAAAAGAATGCAAAAGGTGACAACACCTGAACATAAAAATACTACCACAGCGGTAAAGGACATAAGCATATCAGGAGTCTCCCTAGCATGTTGATTACAATTATAAGCATCAAAAAAAGGGAGAAAATAAACAGTGCTGATGATTGGCCTCCCTTTGATCAGTCTGAAAAGTCCCTCTCATCTACTGAATGTCAGAATGTACTGGCATTTTCATACACAAGGCATTAGAATCAGGCTGGAAGTTTGCAGCAGCTAATATTTTTTCCTACTAAAAAATCACATGGCCCAAGACAGCAGAATCCTGAATCACATAACATAACTTTGATTGAAAAATGGCAGATTTGCAAACTCTGTCCACAAACATCCATGATTTGAGGTCTTTGCCACTATCTTCGTGCAGAAGACAGCAGACACCATGAGTTATTAATAGTACAGCAAAGTCTCTTCTGCCTTCATTAAAGTCCCCACTTTTAAAACCCAACTGCCTCATAACACTACAGATAGACATGTTGACTTCCAGTCTGACTGGCAAAATTAAAACATGCTCTTTCCTTTTCAGAAATTATTTTCAGCACAGACATCAACAGCAACAATTTTTTTTACAGTTCCCAAAATACAGCTGAGCATTTGGCAACACATCATCTAAAAATGAACTAGAATAAGAGGTATTTGAAGACAAAAAAGAATGATTTTGCTAGCTGGTCTGTCAGCACATCTCAGGCAAGCCAAGTAACTAAGATTCAATGCCCAGAAACTTCACACAGCCCAAAGGATCTGATAGATAGTTCTGGAATATCCACTGCTATTCCTCACCAGAGCTGTGGACTTGAAATTTGCACTGACAAGCCACCTGACTAAGCAATGCATCTCTTGTTTCGAACTCTCCCTCCCACTGCAATGCAGAGGACTGAGCGTGGGTGGGGAACAGAGCCAGTATGAGAGGGTGCATTAAACAAAAGGGTAACTGAAAGATGGGAAAACTTGAAAACTCTATGTGCTTGAAAACTTTTGCATGAAGACCATCAGTTTACAGTCCCTTTCTGAGAAGTTAATGCCAAGAGGAACACTGCGTGTTCTTGGACATTATGCTATTTTAGCAACTTTCAAAAATTTACTTCTCAGTCAAGGCAGTCAGTTTTTTCTTGCTGAAATGTCACTGACAGCTAGCCTCAAAACCTTAACAAGGCCAGAAAGTAAATGGAATATCACCCTCCAGAGAGAATCCATGAACTGTACTGCAGTTCTTTGCAGACTAGAAAGTTTTTCAAGAAATAAACTGGTCCATGCTTCTAATTCACTTAAGACCTCTTGTAGCTCAGCAATGGGATAGTCCACACACAAACTCTTTCCAGTACATGCTTTTTCTGTGCTTTACAGTATTTATGAGGTACCATTACCAATGAAACTTAAGAATATTTTAATCACAGTGAATCAGCCCTGTTCTCACTATAATTCCAACAACTGTTTGTGTACAGGTTGTTGTTAAAGGTCAGAGCACTAGAAGGGGAAAGAATAAAACCACACGAAAAATCCAACCGTGTCGTGGTTTAAGCACAGCTGGTAACTCAGAACCATGCAGCCGCTCACTCACTCCCCCCTCCCCCCTTCCTCCCTGCACTCCCAAAGGGATGGTGAGAAGAATTGAAAGAATGTAACTCCCATGGATTGAGATAAGAACAGTTCAGTAACTAAGGTATAACACAAACCACTGCTGCTACCACCAATAATAATAATGATAAGTGAAATAACAAGGGAAGAGAATACAACCGCTCACCACCTGCCGACCAATACCCAGCCCAACCCAAGCAGTGATCTAGCCCTTCTGGCTAACTGCCCCCAGTGGGCATGACGTGCTGTGGTATGGAATAGCTCTTTGGTCAGTTTGGGTCAGGTGTCCTGTCTCTGCTTCCTCCTGGCTTCCCCTCCTCCCTGGCAGACCATGAGACTCAGAAAGTCCTTGGTCAGAGTAAACGTTACTGAGCAGCAACTGAAAACATCGGTGTTATCAGCGTTGTTCCCATGCTAAAAGTCAAAAACACAACACTGCACTAGCTACTAAGAAGGAGAAAAATGACTGCTACTGCTGAACCCATGACAGTATCCACCCCTTATTCCATACCATTCATGTCATGCTCAGATCCCACATTTTTCAATATACCATCACTCTTGTCTCATAAATACATATATACATTCACACACACACAAAGAGAGAAATATCATTCCTTAGTGCATGGACCAATCCCTATAAAGCTGATGAGTTCATCCGGTCCATGATGTCAGGCTCCATCTCTTATAACAACCTTCCAGAGCAGGAGAGGCTGTCTGCAGTGTTGGACTGTTGCCTGCTGATGACACTGCAGAACTCGTCTGGTCACTGCTGACCTTATCTGGTTTCGTCAAAGTTCATTCTTTTCTGGGATGATGGTTGGGGGGAAGTCAGTGCCAGTTGCTGCTGACCTGAAGACATCCGGTTGGTGGGCTATAAGAGCGCTACATAGGAGGCAAGAGCATACAATTGAGTTCATTGGCCGTTTTGCCCTAAAATCAAATCCCCTTGAGGGACACATCGGACTTCCCCATCTTTCCGCATTACCCACCAAGTATGTCCAGGTCCCTGAGGAAAAGCAATCACACCAGTGGGTTTGCCTTTACCCTAAGCAAGAATAATCCAGACTGTCTTCCCCAGCAAATTCGTTATGTGCACCACAGGAACTTTATCCCCTTCTGCAGTATGTGAAAGTTCTGACTGGGCTGGGCCAGCCCTGCTGGCAGATCCTCTGGTGTTGATCAACCAGGTGGCTTTTGCCACTTCCTCCCAGTCAGGCTGATTTCAGCCTCCAGTACAGTCAACTCTTGGGATCCTCCTGTCACTCCAGAAACATAAATGGGTTCCACCCCTCGACAGCTTGATGGCATCAGGGTACACTGTACACCTGTATCTACTAGAGCCTTATACTTCAGTGGGACTGATGTGCCAGGCCATCTGATCCACACAGCCCAGTAAATCCAACTGTCCCCTACCTCCACCTGGCTGGAGGCAGGACCCCTCTAATAGTCATCACAATGTTGGCCACTTACACCTTGTAGACAGGGATTATTCTTCTTTATCACAGGAGCTGGAGTAAAATCAGCTCTTCCACTCCACCTGGAAACCTGCTCACCAGAGACTGAAGCCACAGCTTTCATGGAATGATCATCCTTGACTTTTGTTCTCCTCTTCAGTTCACGCACCCATTCCTCCAGAGCTGAGGTAGTTTTTCCATCCCACTTCCTCATGTCTTCTCCATGATCAAGCAGGTAAAACCATAGGGTGGCCCTTGGTGTGTGCCTCCTATATCTTCTCTCTCAAGCAGTAGGACGACTTTTGTTAATACCTGAGAAGCGGGTTGGTACACGTGGGGAGTTGGATAGATCAGATAGATCGTCTCTCAATTGTTTGAACTCCTGGGACAGTTTTTCCACAGCAGAAATGATGGAAGGGGTGAGAATGTCTTCAAACTCTCAGAGTTAATGAATCATTTCATCCACTCTTGGTGGTACTATGCCACTCCAGGTTATTGCTGCCAATGAGTGGGCATATGATGATGTGTTCTGTGTACATTTGCACCACATGGGTCATGTACATTCGACTTCATCTGGATCTATAGGTGCATTCCCAGCATCTGGCCTGCGATAGATCATCTCTACAATGGCTGATTCCCTCAGAGACTGGATGCCTTTCTCTAGCGTGGTCCAGTTGGCCATCGGTGTTATCAGCGTTGTTCCCAGGCCGAAAGTCAAAAACACAGCACTGCACTAGCTACTAAGAAGGAGAAAAATGACTGCTACTGCTGAACCCAGGACACCTCCTTATAATATAGGACTAGCAGAGAATGAATCATAGAATCACAGAATGATCTGGGTTGGAAGAGACCTTAAAGATCATCCAGTTCCAACATCCCTGCCAGAGGCATGGACACCTTCCACCAGACCAGGTTACTCAAAGCCCCATCCAACCTGGCCTTGAACACTTCCAGGGATGGGGCAGCCACAGCTTTCCTGGGCAACCTGTGCCAGTAACTCACTACCTTCATGATAAATAATTTCTTCATAATGGCTAATCTAAACCTCCCCTTTTAGGTACTGGAAGACTCTTATGAGGTGTCCCCTGAGCCTTCCCTTCTCAAGGTTGAACAAGCCTAACCTGAAGGGCACCATAAAACCACTTGCTAAACTGGCCTAACAGTGCCATGTGTGGAAAGCAACAGGCTGCTCCTGATAAACAGAGCATCCTGCCCACAGATGACGATGCCTGTTGCATAGCTAGCTGGGCTGGAAGTGGGAGCCTAGAGCACAGAAATGCTTGGTGTCATTTTAATTAACAAACTGAAGGACAACTATATGGCAAAATCTGCTACATAATTTGTTTTCCCTTTAAAATCTATAAATAAGATTATTTGGCCTACAATACACTTTGTACTTTGAAGGGATTGTCACCGCATAGCTACTTTAATCTAATGGAAAAGCAGATCAGAAACAGAAACAGCTGTACAACAAATAGCTGCATGGCAAACCTGTTCCCAAGCTTCCAGAGAAGTTAGAACACAAACAACGCAAAGAACAATGAAGAAAAAAAGCAAATGCTGATAGCCTTTCTCCTGCTTAAATAAACTGTAAACGTCTATCAAATCAACAGAATGCTGTGAAGTTCTTTCAATGATCCCAGATCATTGTTTTGCAATTCCTATCATCATCTTCAGGAACTGATCACCTCCCTTCCTAAATAAGAATTATGTACCTGTTCTGAAGGAAATGTATTTGCCAGAAGCTTAGAGCAAAATTTTTAAAAGCAGAACTTGGATCTGAAAATGGGTTTGAGAATAGAATAAGCATATCGCTTCTGGGTAGAAAGTTGTTACCATTGGATCACGCGGAAAAGTTACAAATACTGCAAAGAAAAACACATGGTACCAATCTTGATCATGAATAGAATGTTATTAATAATAACTATTACAATTCTGGTGGTCTGTTATCTTTTATATCCAGTGTAAAAGCAGCAATAATACCAATAGCCAACAGCATAAAACGCCTAGTGTGTCCTTTTTCATGAACACCAGCACATTTTGCCCTTTCTGCAAATGCAAATAGCTACCACCAAAAGAAATGATACAAGCAATGCAACAACAACAACAACAAAATAACCTAAGGGAAAGCTGGCAATGGTAAACACACTGCAATAAAATCTATTAATCACTCTTTAAATACAAATTTGGGTTGGAAAGTTTGCTGCTGATGGCACCTACAGATGCGCAAGGTATGACAGCTTCTGAGACTGTTCCTTATTCTGCATATAGGATCCAGAAGCTTCAAAGCTAGACACTGAATTGGTCAAAAGAATTACAAAACAATCTGGAGAAAGCATAATTTTACTACTCCTGATTGAGTGGGACAGGCACTATCATGGAATAGAATCATGGAATCAATTAGACTGGAAAAGACCTTTAGGATCATCAAGTCTAACCATTACCCCAGGACTCCCAAGTCCACCACTAAACCATGTCACTAACAGCCTCATCTACACACAGAAAAATATTGACACAAACTGACTGATCATACTATATATGCCAGTTCCGGTACTTAAAGAAATTTCAGCTGTGTAAACAAAGAAATGGTTACCATCTTTGATCTTTGAACAAAAACATTTTCCAGAACTCAAAGGACAGTCTTTCTAAAAGAAAAACCCTCTATTTGTTACCTTGCATCAAGTATAGCATCTCCAATAGAGAAGCATTTAGAAGGCAGGCTAAGGAAATTGTCTTCCTCTTTAGAAAAGTTTGTGATACCTCAAAGATATTCTTGGCATTCCCCTTTATGCAAACAGATAAATACAGCTTTTCAAGTTCCTGATCCCATCTCCCTGGTGTTAGCTGAAGTCCCAGAACAGTGGGATACAGTCAGTGCCTCTCCTGTTATATACACATTATCAGCAGAGCAAAGAGAAAACCACACATAAATGGAGACAGAGCAGTTACCAATGATGCAGAAAATACCTGAAGTAACTGTACTACTTGATTCAGATCAGAGGTTTGAACCTGCATCACTCAGCCCTAGGAAAAATGTCCTTGGCTGAACTCGAGAAGCCTTTGAAGACTAAAATTTTGTCAGAACGGCTTTAATTTCAACATTATCTTTTTCTGTTGAAGGACACCTGAGACAGCTCTGATTTGAAATAAATGGCAAAAACCACCTGACAAATATGGTGAAAATCACTGGTGTGGAGGACCTTTTATGTAGATGTCATCACCCAGTTTGCAAGCAGTCTGTTTTCCCAAAATGCTTTTCTTCTTCACTTCAGCATTAAAACCTGCAGTTTCTGGAGTTTTCTACACTACAAGCCCCCACCAAGCTCCACAGGGCTGCTGCTGCTGCAGCAAATTAAGACAAAATATAGGGAGCAGAGGTGGAGCTTTTCTATCGGAAGTGGACTTATGCTGACAGCACATTCGCAGACAGTAAAAGGACTGAGACTGTTAATGCTATTTCTACATTGTGTGGTAACCACAATATGAGCCATTAAAAACAATCTTCAGTAGTTTATATAGTAGCAAAGAGCAGAATGGGAGGATATTAGTGAGTATCCTGGCATTCTTACCCTTGGACTTGAGTATCCTAAACATAGTTTCGATCAGGTCCCATTTTGTTTGCTACTGGCTGAAAGCATTCACAAGTCACAGATGCAATCAGGATTGCCGCTGTTGTTGCCATCAACCCACACATACAGCGGTTGTCTTCTCCTCAGCATGTTTCAGAAAACAATTTCAACCATAATAAATAGAGAAATGACAAATTCAAAATGGCTGATTATCCAACTAAAGACAGTTCTATGAGTTCACACCAGAATACAGTAACTAACCTACCGTGAAGATAAATTTGCAATGAGAAATTAAAATTCATTACATGTGAAAAGGTTCATCACCCAAATCTTGAGCTCACATTCATTCTCACATGCCCTGTAAAACTCCAGGTGGACTCTTCTGGCAAAAGAACAGAAACCCTGGATTCCCATTCCACTACAGCTACAATTTTGGTATTATTGATATTATTATCATCTGATATTTTGATATTTGGATCCAAAATAAACTTCAGCATTGCCCTAGAGGATGCATGCTCAGCCCTCATGTTCCTTGTAGCCACTTGCTGACATGGCCTCACAAAAGATCTTGGAGAAGATTAAAACACTCAGTTTGCTATGGCTAACAGCACAGAAAAGTAGAGCTGCAACAAACAGCACAGAAAAATGGAGCTGCGACAAGAACAATCACACTCCTTTTGTAATTAAAGCAAGTCAGCCAGATAGCACGTAGTATTTGAACTACCACGAGAAACAGAGAACTTGCCCAGGAAATCCTGGTTTCTCTCCCTTTGTATTTGACCCTACTAAAAATTAACATTGCTGGTTTGCACTTCAGCTAATTTAAAGAACTTATTACACAGAAAGCCACAAAGTCAGTGGTAGAGCACTGAGAAAGCACTTTTAATTAACTGCTACAAAGCTGTCCAGAAGAACATCATACACAGGGCTGAAATCTACCTTTGGATACATATGATCTTAATCTCACTAGAGGCAACAAGATCTACCATGTGCAGCCTGGGAAATAATTTAGTCCATTGAATTAATGCAATTTACAAATTTACATACAATGAGTGGCTTCAGAGTTTAATTTTTTAAGAGAAAAGGAAGATAAAGCAGGTTTAAAATCATCAAAATAGTCCTGTGTGGCTGGTTGTTATTGTTTCAAATTAGGGCAAACTGACAGTCTAAAGACATCTTTTAAATCCTCGCAGATTTGTTTAAACAAAAGAAAAACACAAGCTTTAATCAAAATATTTGAGCTTATGTTTAAAGAGAAACAAAACCTCAGCAGATTTAAACTTCCTGTTTCAACTGAAGATACACTTCTTTCATGGAGGGCCACTTCTGCTACCTTCAAATTGGCCATTGATAGTATCTTTGGAAACATGACATATATTCATACATTTTAAAGGAATTAAAGAGGCAGAGATGCCTCAGGGAACAAATTGCCTTGCCACCAAGAAAAAATATCATCATTATTACTGTTTTCTTACCAAAATGCAAAGGATAAATCTCTGATATGGAGAGACACATATATTGTATGTAGCATAAATTTGTGAATTCTGTTATTAATTTAATAAGAATACCAGCAGCAAGCTCCTTGCTGGGACAGAATCAAGTTTATGATTTTACCATATTTGTGAATGTTCAAAGACAGCCAGGTTCTGTGAGGTGCAGCATTACCACCCAGGAAGCACTGAACATCTCACCTATTTTTCCTTGAATGAGTGTCTCAATGAAAGAGAGAAAAAATTGTTAGTCATGAATTTCTAATGGAGGTTGTAGGCAGAAGCTGTTCTGTACAAGTTAGGGGGGGCTATTTTTGCAATAGGGAAAAAAGTTCCAAGGAAAGACACACTAGTAACAATATTTTTCTGATTGGTGTCATAATTCAAAACCTTGATCTGGTGAATCAGTATATACATTAAGTCATCCTACTTTCACGCATTAAAAAGATACATCAGAAAACATTATGTTACCCAGTTCAACATCTCGCAAGTAGGAAGCCTGAACACTAAGACACAGTGGCACGAGGAGAAGGCAATTCAGGAAGAGTGCAATACCTGTAGGAAGCAGGGATGATGGGCAGAAATGGAATTAAGAGAAATGCCTGGGCACAGCAGTGACCCACTCCTGTGGGGAAGCCAACAGTTTTCACCACAGGAGCTTGCCGTAGAGAAGCCCTGGCAGAACATAGCTACATCTATTAGTTTTAAGAGCTTAGGAACTCTGACTTTTTTGTATGCAGCAAGTAATGTCACCTCTGCTTTCCAGTTTTTGGTAGCTCAAGGAAAATAATTTCAACTAATCGAAACAGAGCTTATGCAGGAACTCCCTTTAGTTTCAAGGCCTGGACTTTGGAGCACAAGCAGTCTCTACTGGCCTGTACTTGCCCATGGCATGTGGGTTAGAACTAGATGACCTTAAGGCCCTTTCCAACTTGAACCATTACATGATTCTATGATTCTGTGTGTAATACAGTCCCACTGCTACAAGGAGTGTTCACATGCTTTTCTCAGGAGAGAGCATAACACAGGTTATACGTTTGGACGCATGCTTTAAACCTCACTGCACTTCCTCATATGCAGTCAGTCCCATCTACAGGTAGTGCATAAAGCTGTTTAGAAGTGCAGGTAAGGACTCCAAGTCCTTTTGTGAAAATGCAGTCCTAAGAAAACTTGGACCAACTTTCTAAAATCACGCATTTTGCAGGAGACAAGATAAGCTGAGACAGTGTTTGACCAGACAACATTATTTCATACACAAGTTACATGGTGAAGCAAAAAAAACGGAAATGAATTTTGACTTTTAGATTAAAAAAAATTCCAACTTCTTGGTTATTTAATTTAATAAAAGAAAACACAAGGTAGAAAATGTGTGCAATTAACCATCTAGATTTTTTTAAAAGGTGTAAAGAGCTACATTAAATGGTGTCCCTCAAAAACATAACCTCACAAAGGCGGTGAAAAGATACAACGAAGCCTCTGACAAATGTTTCCTTCTGTTGTTTTATGGTAGCAGGGACTTTTAATCAGTAATTTAATTGGATGGACAACAAAGAATAATTTTTTTAGTGCTCTTTCTAGTGAAAAGCATCTATCTGATGAATTTTCTCTTACTCTGGTCCCCTCTTTGCTTAGCACTTGTGCGGATTGCTTGTCTCCCATATGTCTACCACAGATTCAAGGGCCAGCCTAAATAATGGCTTAAAGCTTCCATATCTTTTGTGTTTATTACTACAGTCCTCCATATAACAGATGTACACTGGCTACTGGGTATTTTAACTACAAAGAAGACAGACATTATCTTTGATTATCAATACTTACTATTTGGTAAACCAGCCAAAAAAAAGGAAGTTTTCAGGGAAGACTGCTCATATACTAACCAATCTGCAGCTTATGTGTGACTCTTCTGAGCTGCCCTGAGAGGAAGGATAAAAAGACAGCTGCCCTTTCACTATCTATTACAGGGACCCAGGTCTCTGCAAAAGCAACACAGTGCTCTTTCATCATATCAGTCAAGATGCTTTCCCTTTCTACTCTATAGACAAACACAGAAAAACAACATATGCTGTTTCTTTAAGCAGACTTAGCGTGTTCATTAGGGTTCTGCAACAATAGACATCATAGACAGGAGAAAAAATACCTATCCTTCAAGGCGAAAACAGGGCTTTAACTTCCTCTGTGTTATATTACCATGAAACACTAAAGGGCCTCACTAAAACAAAGACCCTATTTGTCTGCATATGTATATGCATGTATGCATTGCAGAAACACACAAGCACGCATACGTTTTATACACGTAAACACATATATGCATAATAGATCTGAGTTAGAAAACACTGCTATATATTAAACAACAATTAAATAATTGTAAAGTTATTTTTTTTACTAAAAATTCAACAGAAAAAGCATGCATACTAAAAATGTAAAAATACATACGCTGAACATACAAACTCTGCTGGGGAAAAAAATAAGTTTAGGCAAAACTGACAGTAATAAAAAGCAGACAGTTAAAATCTTACTGCAAAGAATCTAGTTTAAACCTGGGAGTCTTGAGCATCTATACACAGGACCATATCAAAGAAAGCCAGAGCATTAAAATAACATTAAAATAACCAGAACTGGAACAGCCAGAATACCCTCTGTTTAACTCTACCAGCAAGAAAACAAACACATTTCACACGCTACATCATGTCACACACCACCTTAATTTAGCTATCTTAAACTGGGTTGTCCTCAAAGAAAAGCTTGTATTATGACTATACCTTTAAAAATCTCATGTTTTCCCTGTTTGTGTTTTAATATGAAGAAAAAACAAGGTTGAATCAGGAGTTTTAAATTTTCATGCTTAATTTGATAGTTCAGCACTTTTGCAGTTGAGTTTGCAGCACACACAGATCAGTTTCCTCACGCTTTCCCGCTTATTTTTCAGCACACAGGAATTCTTAAGAACACTGCACAGTGCATACACAATTTGTAAGGCATGCCCATCGTCACTTGTTCAGCTTTATGCACCAAATGAGACATGCTTCAGGTTTCTAGGTGCGCATCTCACGATGACGTTTAAAATTTTATCACCTAGTTTCCAGGGAACTGAGGCTTTGAATCTATATTTGAAATACCACCTGAATGGGTGAAACATATTGGTATTCCACACACAGCCTCCTGCTGTCATTCCACTGTTGGCATGGGACAGTCTTCACCAAGACTTAGAAAACCTCATTCAATATTCCTCTCTGGAGGATCTGACACTTACTGTGAATTCTGCTCTTCAACTTAAATACCAGTGTCTGTGGCAGGCCAATTCTATCATTGCAGATACAGCATCCCTCAGGCGAGGTCCAACCTTTCTCTTGCAGTGCACCCAGGGATTAGCTTGACTTCCCCTAAATTCTCTCCAGTGCACAGTACGAGCTAATCTTTCCTGTAGGAAGCAGGAGATGGGGTTGCCATGACAACAGAGCACATTCTAGCAGTGGGACCACTGAGATGAGCTGAAAAGACGACAGTGAAACATGCACTCAGCCTTCCTCCAGGGCTATGGGCTTCTTCCTCCAGGATTTAATTCCCCTGCAAGTTTACTGACAGGCTAGGAGGTTGATTAGCTCTGTATTTTGCTAGGGGGAGATTACTAGTTAAGAATATGGTTGAGAAATCATAGCATTATTTAATGAAAATGCCATTCCTGCTTATGCTAAATTGCTGATTTTATAAGCAGTGTGGCTGCTTTTAAAGCACTACTTGTTCGTACACATTAGTCCTACACTTAGTCCATACTACCATCTCACCATAATAAAGAAAGAATGTCACTAGCTGAGTCCCGCGCTTCAGCTTTGTTTTCCCAGCATATTAGGCATGTGGTCTTTCTTTAATGTTTTTACACTCATACACATACATGCACACAAAGAGCACAGTACAACGTCTGTGTTTGAAGCTCAAAGGTTTCTGCTGGTGGGGGAGGGGATACTGAGAAAAGCAAATCACAGCAGCCACGTGTCTTACATAAACGACAAAACAGCCACAATAAGCTTTGGGAGCTCTGTTCATCAGGCAAAAGAAAATTGAGTGATCCACACCATAAATACCAGCTATTTACAGCCCCAGAATAGTGTCTGGATCCTATGCTTTAAACACTTATTTCTCAGTGACAATAACAGAAAGCTTTTATAGTTCCTGGATTTCAATTATTTACACATTTTTAATTGTTCAGTCAAATTTTCAGGCAAAGGGTTTTTCTTTGTGTTTTAATATCCCTTACAGAACCACACAACATATTATTGTGGTAAATTCCTGGAGGCTGGAGCCTGACTGTGTCTTCTCCTGTTACTTCAGACACAAGCATGTCTCAGTGAGCTTTCACATTAAAGCAGAAGCAACTGAGAATGTAAGGCCATCCTCTAATCACGTTTTAACTGTTTGTTTGCACAGAACAGACTCTTTCCTCCTTTGTGCCTTTGCTCTTGAGCATGTAACATGCGTGGCTGCACATAGACACTCCATCAGCAGGTAAGATACACCAGTCCCCTCAGTACCTGTAATGGCTTTACCTATCTGAATACTAAGCTGCAGATGAGTCAAATCTACACCATCTAAACCCACTTCTCTCTCTGGAAATTTCAGTAGAAAAGAACCTCCATAATGCTCTCTGACACATGAAAGAGAAAGAGCCCAGAGGCTGCATGTAGCCAGAACTCCTATGCGTAGGCGAAGTCAGGGGGATGGGCAAAACAGCATGCAACTCTACAACAGCTTTCCCTGTGAAGCAAGTTATGCAGGACAGCTGGCAGGTTAATCCCAACTAACATAGTCTCAGTAAACCTGAGAGCCTTATAAGGCTGAAAATGAAGCTTTGGTTGGAGAGGGAAGACGCCTTCTCAGGGAAGCACCTTGCTGCGTGGAATGGATAAGGGAATTGTTGGGAACTCTGGGGGAATGGGGACATGCGAAAGCCCAGGTCAGGATCTTCATATTATCATCAAATTCTGGGTTTTTTTTCCCTGGTACTACACTAATTGCATTTACAGTGAGAAGCCCACAGACAAAACCCAACCACACAAAAGCACACAAGTTCTTTTCTGTGGCCAGGCAGCACTGCACTTCTGTAACCTTGAAAAGTACCTCAATGGTTGCACAACCCATTGAGTTTTACCTTAATTTGGATCTTAGCATGTATTGGGAATATACATGAACAAAACAGTATCCCTCAGAATCTGCTGGCTCTGACTTGTCCCACAGATGCTGCACACAGTAAAGCACCTGTACTTGTTATCATCTAATTAGTGTTAGGTTCTTTTTTCTTCTCCACTTTTCCACTCATGTTCTATGCAACTGGAGAAATGCCAAATCATGTAAGCGACATATGGTTTTGCTTTTGAAAACATCCCACAAGAACCCCCAAATACTGGAAAAATCTTCGGCTAAATACTTTTCAGCTCAAGACTCAATATTTTACACCTTGAATTCCACTGGGAAACTCTGATATTTGTAGGCATGCACATTGTTTTTTGAGGAAAAGGGGCATATAATCAGCTGTTGAATGATGGTACAGATTTTTCCTGTCATATGCTGCCTCCTCACAATGTGAAAAGAACAGTTAACAGCAAGATGAATGCTGTGAAAATAGCTAAACCACATTTATGGTTAATGAAAGTGAAGTTCTGTTTCTTTTTTCTTTTTGTTTCACAAACTATAACTGTAGAAATCAGTAAATATTGGCCTTAGAAAGGCAAACATTTATTTCTTAACGTGCAAAACTTCCATTTAATAATAAACACCAAATGTAGTGTTTCTGGAAATCCACTCTTTCAACCAAGAACAAGTACTATGTCCCTTTAGTTGTTGGATAGGGAATGGATTCCCCTGCCAGCACCCTGAACAAGTAGCACCCTATTACATATGCATACATATTATGTATGCATATCCCTGGGTATACCCAGGGAAAGGCAGCTGTTTCAGTGAACACAGGCAAAGCTTGCCAGAACAAGGAACAAGCTAAAATGAAAGGTGATCACATGTATTTAAGCCATTTACTTCAACTGAGGAACAACATGTACATGTAACACACTAGGAGCAAAGAAGCACGCTTCTAAGGCTCAAGTAGTGCGACCAGCTCTAGCTGTTTAGCAAAAACAAGCAGCTCCCACTGCTCTCATTGGCCTGCTCTATCTTTTTCAAAGGCAGAGTCTACCTTCATCAAGATTGGAGCCTGAATTTTGCCCTTCATTTACCCTCTTGCTTGGGAGGGAAATAAGAAGTGAATACACAAGAGCCACTTTTCCTCTCAACAGGACACCCACAGTTTAAAGACAACACGTGGGAGCTCAGAAGACACATCCTGTCCTATGTTTCTGCATGAATTCACAGCTTTGGCCACGAATGAGGAGTCTGAGGATTTCACGTTAAAAATAAACAGGAAAAAAGAGAGGAAAATAAAACTATGTATAGGTCCAACATGAAAAGTTGACATGAGAAAGTGAAGGCTTCTGTTTTGATTGCCTGTCTTTTTGTTTATTCTGCTTAACTGAAATCTCCACTGAATTCTCATTATTATTATATAGTTTCTGTACATAGCTGTTCACAGAGTCCTTTGAAATCTGTGGATGAAAGGAAATATCAATCTCTTTTTTAAGAACTATTCATTTGAGATTAAACAGTGCTAAATGCTGAGCCCTGAACAAAAGGTTTAAGCACATGTAAGTCTTGCTGAAGCAGAGCAACAGTGCCCAGTATTTTACAGGATCAAACCTGTGATTTGGGGTTTTTAAACCCCTAATTCCCTATCCTTGCCTTTCTCTTTTTAAATATATCTTTGTAACTCAGATCCTGCTTTTGTCAGATGAATTTCATATGCAAAACACTGACTGACCTTCAGTCCTGGTGGAGTGATAAATCCAGAAGCCTACGCCGGTGCAAGCTGTACCACTACCTTCTGAGAGCAAACACTCAGTTTTCATATTTTAAGCACAGAACTATGGCTCATAGCTACTAATCAGAATACACCCAAATGTGTAAATGAAAAAGAAAAGTTTTGGTTTTGCACTTCAACAGTGTAAAAAAATTGTTCTTATACATAATCTTATTTTTGGAAATGTAAGATAGAACTAAGCATTTTCCTGCTGTAATTTTATCCATTGGATCATTTAGGCATTTCTGGTACTTCTTAGATTGTTTTCCGTACCTGTGATTCCTCTCAATTCACTGACTTTACTCAAGGCTTACAAGCAGGAGTAAGTATTAGCAGAATCAGCGTTCAGGAATTTTGAATCAAATTATTTGTCAAGTAGTGACATTTCAGGAGATATGATTTTTTTCAATAGCAAAATTATAAAAATTACTGTGATTTCATTCTAATAGCCAATGTAATTCATACAGAAAAAATAAAACAGCCTGTTCTTGTAAAATTGCAATAAAATTTTGTTTTCTTAAGCAAATGCTTTGCACTTTGGGAATGTGATACCAATTCTAGAAAAGTGCTCATTGAAGGGATAAGCTACCCCACTGTGACATGTGGGCAACATTAAACAACATGAAACTATATCATTTGTACACTGAAATTATAAATGCAAGATGAGGTCACATGTTCTCAGTAAGATGTTCTTTTTTTTAGATCTTTAAGATTAGTTTATCAGACTGGGAGTGGTGGAAAAGCACAGCAAAGATAAAAATACTTTTTCAAATGTCTGTTGTTCATACATCTTCTAAAAAATGAACTTCATAACTTTCTTAAAGAGACAACGGGGTGGGACTGAGTAATCTCCAAAGGTCCCTTCCAAATTCAACTACACTGAGAATTACACAGGCTCCTTTGTGGCAGTAGTCTCTGGTGAGTGAGACCAACAAGGAGAGATTATACCGTACTTGTGTCTGACAAACATTCTTAATCAAAAAAGAGGATATATAGAAAACAACAATGACTTTGAAATAAATGTTGTTATTTCCAGCAGAAGCCCTGACCACTCGCCCTGGTTTTGGCTGGGATAGAGTTAATTTTTTTCCTTGTAGCTGGCGCACTGCCATGTTTTCGACTTTAGTCTGAGAACAATGCTGATAACACGGATGTTTTTAGTTGTTGCTAAGTAATGCTTGCCCTGATCAAGGACTTTTCAGTCTCTAGTGTTCTGCCAGTGAGGAGGGCACAAGAAGCTGGGAGGAAGCAGAGACAGAACACCTGATCCAAAATAGCCAAAGGGGTATTCCATACCACAGCACATCATGCCCACTATATAAACTTGGGGGAATTACCCAGAAGGCCCACATCGCTGCTCCGGTCGGGCTGGGTATCGGTCAGCAGGTGGTGAGCAATTTACTGTGCATCACTTGTGTTTATTGTTATTTTTCCTTTCCCCTTTTAGTTTTACATTCGCTCCCTTTGTTATTTCCCTTATCATTATTACTGTTATTGGTGGTAGTAGTAGTTTTGCATTATACTTTAGTTATTGGACTGTTCTTATCTCAACCCATGGGATTTACATTCCTTGTATTCTCTCCCCCATCTTGCCCAGGGAGAGGAGGCGAGCAAACGGCTGTGTGGTGCTGAGTTACCAGCTGGGCTTAAATCACAATATCACTTTCCTGCAAAAGGGCAAGAATAGATATATTCTCCTGACTCTGACACCACGTTACAGCTACAGGCAACAGTGACGGGCAGGAGAACCGACTGAGCATGTTTCCCTGGCCTGCCCTCCCACCATCCAGCTCTTTCCAGCTCAGACATCTTGAAAACCAGACCTTGCATATCTTGTCTACCCTATCATCAGCCTTGTGGACCACACTAGGAAGTAGCTTCTAGCCTTCGAACCAACAACAGCAGACTGACTTTTGTCCATGCTGCTTAGGGCAGAAGTAGCATTGCCCACACTTCGTAACGCTTAACCATCTCATCTGCATGGCAACCCCAAATTAACCAATTGATGAGACAGACATAGCACAATTCTCCACAGCAGTGGCTGTAGAAGCACAACAATGACATTGCATTGTGATTTCAAAGAACTTGGAGGCACTTAGTTGCCTTGTTCCTGTAAGAAGCCTGAAAGTGAGCTGCATAGATATGGTGGGTATGATCTGGGGACCAGACCTGGGTCTGAAAAATGCAAAAAGCCAATAAATAGCTTAAAGACTCATTCTTGCCTTTTAAAGCTCTTCAAGGATTTTCCCTCCATTACTTTTTGTAATATTTTTTAACCTATATTAAGCATTTGGCATCTCTACCACATCCTTTGTGATGCACAAAAAATATCTTTTACTTATTCTGATCATAACCTTTGTTAATTCCATCGGATGGCTCATACATTCTATATTAAGAAAGACAACAAATAATTTGTCCTTCTTAATCTTCTCCATGCCACTCATGACTTCACAAATGTCAGTCATGTCCTCTTAAATCATCCTTTTTTCCAGGTTAAAGAGTCATAGTCAATGTAGCTTCTTCTCTCATGGACACATTTTCATATGCTTGATTTTCCTTATCACCTTCCCTGCACCTTTTCTTCTATACAATTTTGGAAAAGGGAGGACAGAATGACACTGTAGGTACATAAATTTACACAGGGATGTGACAGAAATATAAGAATTGCTATGCTGGGTCAGAGAAAGTCCATTTAGCCTAATATCCTGGTTTTGATGGTGGTGAAAAAGGGTATGCTACTGTTCACTGTTTTGTTGTCTATTTATTTCCTGGTGGATCCAGTACCAACCTCTGTATTAAGCTGTGAAGCATCCTCCTTCATCCTGTAACCTCATCAAGGTTTGTGTGCCAAAAAGCTTGTCCACTTTTCCCAACTGCCCTAGCTGATTTAACATGTATGTACAAATCCAGTTAAACCCAATCTTTAGCACCACTTCTACCAATCCATAACACTGTGTTTTCCAACTGCTGGTCTAACATCTACGTACAAATCCTGTTTAACCCATATCTTCAGTGCTACTTCAAAAACGTATTAACTCTCCATCTGTTTGTAAATTATTACTGAGCTCTGAGCTGATGTTTTCATAGATCTATTTACTATCCCCCGAAGGTCCTCTTCCAACGTGGTAACAGCCATTCACAACCTTTGTAGACTGCATATAAATTGAGGATTGCCTTTCTTCATTATTTTTACTTTAAATTCACCACAGCTGCATTTCTTATGCCATTTTATCATCCAGTACCATGAGATTCTTCTGTAACTCTTTACAATCAGGATTTGTTTTATGAACCTGAGTAACTTAGTCTTGTCAATGACATGTCACCTTGCTCTCCAGCCTTTTTCTGAACTATTTATGAACATTTTGAACAGTAAGAGCCCTACTGCAAACCCATTTAGACTTCACTGGTGACCTCTCTTCACTGAGAGAACTAAACACTTATTCATATTCTCCATTTCTGATTTTTCAACCACTTAGATACTACAAAGCCTTTAGGAAGGGCTTTGTTAAAAGCCTTTAGGAAAACCCAGATGGATTACATTTTCATCCCCTTTGCTGAGGGCTACCTTCCTTTACAACACATTTGCACTGAAGCAAGCAAGCTGAAATGGCCAAGCACAGACCTTGGAGAGAGCTAACAATTAAACTGAGTGACTGTCTGGACGTTCCAGTGGTCAGGCTTGCAGACCCTGACCCTTTTCTGAACAGCACATAGATGTACCCAACACCAGCCATAAGTTCAGTGACTAATAGTTTTGACTCTTAACAGGTCTGAGCTCCTGACTCTTCCTCGATATGTTGCATTTCTATATTGTGTTGTTGGTTATGTTTCTATACAGAAATCCTGTTCTTCAGGGCAGTTTCTATGGATGTGACCAGTGAAAACCTCTGTTTTTTTAATTTGCAGTTCCCTGGATACCAGCTGCAATATTACAAGATTCACATTTGCTGTCCTCCATTTCAATGCAAGATGCTTTGAAGGTCAGATCATTTTTATCTACCTGAATATAAGTGTGAGCATTAAACTACATATTCCCAATCAGGAAATTCAAGGCACAGGCATTTAAAATATTTAAATTAAATATGATCTGGGTACTATCACAAAAAGGTTGCATTTAGCACCATGTAAATTTGGTCAAATTAAGATGTTCCGTAATGTAAAACATATTCACAATCTGAGATAATAGAGCTCATTTCCACATCTATGTTTTCCAAGCTCAGTGCTATTCCTGTTATGTAGTGTTAAATTATATTCTCTAAATTTATTTCCTTTCAGTATCTGTTACTTCTAGTATTTACATTAGCTATTAAAGCAGCTAATTGATATCTGTTTTTTCATGTGAACTTTGCTCTGCAACCTTGTGTTTTTATGCATAAGCTATCCAAATGAGGCAGGCTAGCACCAGGTTGGGCTTGTCAGACATGAAAAAAAACTTCATAAAATTGACCAGTGTGTTTATTGATTTATTCTCTTAGTTAGTGTTCATAACTTTGGTCAGAAAGCAGCATCTCTTGGCTACATTATTCATTCTGGCTTTTCCAGCTGATTTTAAAAACCCAGGAAATCCAAGTGCTTATTGTTCAAACACTGAAGTAATCCAAATACTACCTTTAGCTAAGAAAAGAAAACCTAATCTAAATAAGCTTTATTGAAGTAATTTCTGCTTCATTGCTGATATTTGTGGTATTACAGGATATTGATTAATTTTAAGGATTACCAGTAAATGCACTAGGGTTTACTTGTGCTGTCTCTCTCTTCTGTGCATATTTCCCACCTGCTTATTTCCTATCCAGGAGCAGAAATAGCTCTACTGGAACATGTCTTCTAAATGCATAAATTATTTTCCATTACCTCAAAGAAAAAACCAAACCCCAAACCAAACCCAAACCAGCATAATGCAACTGCAATAGATATTATCAGTATGATAAATGCTTTTTATAGTGCTCATGGTTTCAAATGAAATTAATTTTATAAGCTGCATCAAATTTCCTTCTTATTACACCAAATCATGTCACTATGGTACTTTGGATGACCTACTGTGTATTTCTGTGTTTGAATGCATTTAAGTCTGTTTTTAATGTAACAGGAAGTCTGATTTTCCCTGATACAATATTTGGTCTTTTTAGAATTTTCAGCTTCTTTTCCCATATATATCAATTTATATTACTGTTGAGGAGAAAGATACTGATATTAAAAAAAGCTGGCAAGAGCACGCAATAACACATAATGAGATGACTGAAAGTTCTGTAAACAAGCAGCTTTGAAAGACCAAAATGCCTGTTTCCAAATCATGCTAGGCAGGAAGTTCTAGTTAATGCTCCCTGAATAGCTTTATGAATTCAGAGCAGGAGAAAATATTTTAAGTAATTTCTATCTTAAAGATCTCAGTAAATAACAAAGTTTCATAAACCATATTGGCTGATGATGTTTCTCCAGGAGCTGCCATGAGAGGAGACACATAGAGAAATCAATACAAGGAAACAAGAAAAGTGATAGCATGCTAATGGCCCAGCAAAGTGACAAAAATCTCAGCTATTTATCTTTTCAAATCTAAGGATGAACATTTGGTGTAAGATCAAGAGTACCAAAATCAAAAATGAAACAGTTCATCTTCTTTTTCTTTGCATAACTATAAAAAGAGGCAAGAAAGATATGCTAGCCAGCTCTGGCTTGACAAAGCATCATAATCAAGGAACATACAATATGGGAAAAGAGCTGAATACTCAAATTTTCATTCTGGTTCAGTATACGCAAGTATATGTCTAAGAAATTTCCTCATATTAACCCACAGCTGCTTGAATGAAAACTAAAGAGGAGAACAAGGTGGAGCTAAAGAAAGTGCAAGCTGCAACACAGATGCTTTTCAAACAGACAATTAGACAGGTAGATCTGAGACGTTTAAGCATAGCTGATCTGTACCTGAATACTTACATCAGTTCTTTGCTTTGCTGCAAGGTGCATCTCTGAAGATTTGTATGAGACATTACAGCAATAGCATGTCAAAAGGACATGAGGAAGAGTATGAAGAAAACTTTACTTCCTCACATTGTTTCTATCTACCTCTAAAGTTCTGTTAAGTTTCATCAGTAGGTATACAAAGAATAATTCTTTGGCCCTGGTAGGAGCAACAGCTAAACTCAGTTTCCAGAAGGGAAGTATGAAACTGTCATTCAAATTGTTATCTTACATTCCCACCAGAAGAGATGCCTGTTGAAGAAAATATTCCAAGGATACCTACCCTGCAGTAAATCATTTATGCACTGCAGATAAGAAAAACAAATAAACAAAAGGCTGCTTACTCCATCTGCTACCTAATTCTCAGAGACAGACATAGTTGAGGAACATCTAATAGGGACTAAATGGAGATAGCACCATAAAACTGATATAAGAGGATTCACTGTAGGAGGGCGGGAGGGAAAGGGGTATCACATCAACGGGGTATTCTAATGCTCAAAGCAAAGCATTCTCCATGCGTATAGAGAGAGAGCAGAAAAATCTACCATGTCAAGACAGTGATTGATATCTTCTTCCCTCTCCTGCTTTGAGAAAAACAAACATCAGTGAATTTGTGAAAATCAAACTCCCATGTGTCACATAAATGGAAGGAGTAGCACTATCTGAATGAACTTCTAGGGACTGTCTACACTAAGACATCAAATAAAAAAAATAAATGTTCTTTAAGTATCAGCCTAAGTGAAAATGCCCCTATTGCTTCTCCTCAGTGATGGCGCACAATTGGTCTGCATTACACTACCAGATTAAGCACTACTTTTGTAATAAGCAGAAGTCAGACGGCAAAATCCATTTAAAATGTGGGAATTACTGCTGTGATTTCAGGGTATGGTGCATCTTGCAACATCGATGCTTTAACTGGCAACAGTTTGCTCCCCTTAAAAAGGCAAAGGCATGCTTTTAATTGTATTCTCTAGTCACAGCAACACAAGTAAGTTCTGTGTATGTGACCTCCAAATACCTTGATTAACCTTGCTTACTGAAAATCTAAGCTCACTGATGTCATGAAGGTTTGCATTAGGGTACAAGTGCTTCAGACACAGTGGGCCAATGAATTGACGTAAAGAATAGCTGGGTTGGGATTCACAAACTGCACTAGGATGTTTGGACAAACAACATCAAAAACCTAACCACGCAGTGACAAAACCATTTGAGGGTCCCATAGTGCAAAACTAATTTCAGCAAGAAGCGCATGGTCAGGACTAGAGCTGGAATTCCAGTCAGACACAGCAGCTCATGTAGGACCCACATAATTGTTCTGTCTCCAGTGGGTGACTTTAACAGTACTGCGACATTCCAATTTAAGGAATTAAAAATACACAAAGTTATACTGAATGCATGATGGGGGTCCTAGTCAAATCTTGGGGAATTCAATTGCCATTTCCATCCTAATCACATGGCTGGTGCCCCTAAATCAGGAATGCTAGGAAGTCTAATGCCCCTTATGAAAGACAAAATTGGTAAGACTACCATTAACGGCTAGTCTTGGTACCAGCTTAGCCCCATCCATGCAGTGTATCCGTGAGATATGTGGGCTATTATTGTTAGTTCCCACCTACCCATCACTTCTGAAACTCCCACTAGTAAACACGACTCAGGAAGACTGATCCCCACCAACACTCAGATTACATAAAGGCTTTGATTACATCAAAATGAGAATGGTAACTTTTTCCCCCTACATCTCTGGCTTAAGGATTTTCATTGAAAGAATAAAGTCCCTTTTATTTTGTTTTTTATTTTTGTTCACATTCCCTGATCACAAATCACTAGAAGGTCATGAATGCACAGAGAATCACTTTCTAGAGCCAGAGTCCTGGGGTACTGGTTCCCTCGTGAGGACAGATGTGCGCTTCTGGTTTGTTCTTGCACAGCTGGTACACTGGTTTGACATTGCCAGCAGGCATGTCTTGCAGGGCTGCCTGTAACACCTTGGTGTCCACTGAGCTTTGCCTCCAAGTCATGTCAGAGTGTGTCACTCTTTGCACAGATGAGGGACATGAGGGTGGCACAAGCAGCCAAGCTGGTGGGTCCAGTTGCAGCTCAGAGCAACAACTAAGCACCCAAATGTGTGGCATGTGCAGCTCAAGCAGTGACTCCCTCACAGTTAACTTTTTCTTTTAAAGGACACCATCAGAGTCAGCCTTTTGTTTTAAAGAGATTCTTCTTGCCATCTGAGAAAGGTTAAGGAAAAGAAAGCGAGAGCAGAGTACAAGACAGGAAGTAAAGAGAGAGAAAAGGACAGAAGAGCCAAGGACTTCCCTATTCTTTGCCCTCAAGTAGTTTTTCTTTGGTTGGTAGTTTGGTTTTTTGTTACTTCTGCTTAATGTACATACACATGTAAGTGCTTTAGCACTTAAATGCCTTGGCTTGTATCAGGTCACCATTATTCCAGGCATTGTACCCACACATAGTAATAAATCCCTGGCCTAAAAGCTTACTGCTTAATCAAGCAAGACAGAATTTGGATTTAAATGGATTTAAAGCAGTATTATCACCTCCACTCTCCAGACAGGACAAAAGACAAAGGGAAATCAAGAGACTTGACCAGGCCAAAGGTAACTAGGAAAGAAACACAAACTCACTGAATCCCAGTCCTGCAGCCTCCACCCTGCCCCATGACCACAGCAGAGCTTGCACACTCGTTGCTTCCACAGGGCTAGTTTTTGCTGCCTAGCCATTGTCTTCTACCACTCCAAAAAGATTATTTTTTTAGAGGTACTTCATTTTTGCCTAACCTATTCATTTCTTAATAACATATTGTCCTTAAAAGAGTTGAAAATTGCCAGCAGTAACAAACTCTAAAAAGCTTCAGGATGGTTAAGTAAAGCATGATTCTACAAAATGAGCAGATAGATACTTCTCAGTGAAGAATTCTACTACACCTGATGGCAAAAAGTATGTTAGGCAACTGGGGAAGGCAAGGCAGAGACTCAGGTTACAGTCAGCCTGTTGATTCATGGTGATAATTAGCACACTACAGATGAAAATCAAACAGCAGGCCTGCAATACAGCATGCAACTGAACACTGCCTTTTCTCCCTGTTTTGCTACAGATTGCTTCTTTGATGCTCTGTTAGGTGAAAGGAATTCCCTCACTGCCTTCACCTGCAGAACTTTGCTTGCTTGGTACTATTAAGTATATACCACCAAGTGTTTGACATACAGATGTAATGCCAGGAAATCTAAAACCAAGCACAAATAATCATGGCAGATCACGCAAAGACTCATCTTGCCAAGTATCCCAGTTCTAAGCACATGTGTAGCAAAAGACCATAGAAACAGTAAAATATGATGATCTTTTTCCTAGTGCGTCCTCGCAGCTTCCAGCAATCAATACTTTGTGATCTCCTCTGAGTAAAGATTTTTAAAAACTGTATTCAATAGCCATCAGTTGATCTATGCCTCAGGACTGTGTTCACTCCAGTTCTGAAATGTTCATTTTTTTCAGTTTCTGCAACATTCTGTGACAATAATACCACAAATTAACAATGCCTGGTGTACAAAAAATGGCTTTTGATTCTTATGGTCTCACTGACCAATCATTTTAAGTGCCCCAATTTTCTACACTGTGAGAAACGGTATAGAATAATACCATGTTTACCACTGTACAGACCCATGCCATAGCCCTCACTCACACATCTTTGTTTTTCCAAACTGAAGAGTCCAAGAGTGTATTTAGTATCTCTTCATTTCGCATTACTTTCTATTCTAGTCTTTCTTCACTATGTCTTCTCTAAGCCTAGAGCATATTGTGCTAATATTTGCTTCATAACATAAGTGTTCAGGTGCAATCATGAAATAAAGTTCAAGGAAGCACACAGAACATAACATGATAATGAGTTCACATTCTGCACATAAATTTTCCTCTAGTGTTTGAACAGAGCTTGAAGAAGCAGCACAGATTTTTAGCTAACATTTCTCCATAAGTGTACAAATATGAGACCAATTTATGTGTAAAAGATTTAGGAACTGTAGATTGAGAAGTTCAAATCTGCTAGTCTTCCATACCAAGATATCAAACACAAGTGGTTTCTATGAAGATTCATCTGCAGAAGAAAGAACATACAAGCTGTTTGTAAAGCTCACATCAATGGGTCTGATGTGCTGGAGTCACTACAGACTTTTAGGATAAACATACGTATTTCCAGCAAAGAAATCCCGCACAGGAATACAACAGCAGTACACCTTAAACTCTTCCTTCCCCTGTTTAGCATACACCTCTAAGAAATATCAGAGAACACATTACAGATGACCTCAGCTTTTTTAATAGTAAATAAGGAGAACAAAAGTCCCTAAGAAAGCTTAGTCCCAAACAGTACAAAATGCATATATTTGAAATTACACATAGAAACTGGTAGGAAGCCAATGTTGTTCAATCAGCAAAAAATAAAGCATCAAAAAGGAGATGCATCTTAACTGTGACTCCATGTTACAGATGCTGTAGTTGAGGCTTTCGATTTTCACAGTATGAAAAGACACTGGCAGTCATACAGTGGTTACTATTCTAGAAGATCCCCAGGAGATGGTATTTATTTAGGCAGAAAACTGTTTCTGAGGATAGCCTCATGGGAGAATCAGTACATCTCTTCCTGAGCTTCCCAAGGGAACAGCAGTCAGACAACCACACTTCAGCATCCTTCTGCACAACACAAACAACATAATGCAGGACATTCATGCAGGACAAGCAGACAGCTACTGTCAGTGTCTTATTAGGCTGTCATGGGAAGTAAAAGCATCAGACACAGGGATATTAATATTCCAGCCACTGAATATGTGGTATATATAAAAGCCATCTTCTCCTTGCACATATTTATATTACTCAATACCAGACCAAAACCTTTTCCAAGGCTTTCTTTCACCCAACTCACAGCACAAAAACCCAGGTCCTGTCTCTAAGCTAAGGCATCAGGCCATTCTATTTAAAGACACCCTAGCTATTTAACTAAAAAATACAGTACATCAATTCAGTTAAAAAAAAACAGTACAATACATGGATTTCTCCAGTATTGTGTCCACATCCAGTTCACTGAATCTCCGGTAGTTAATTAACTCATTTAATAGTTAAAACTCATTCCTCCTAAATCTGTTGTTCCCATCCAAAACCGCTTTGCTGTCTGCAGGGGGCTGATGAGGAACCACACTCACACCAGGAACAACTGGCTGATGCACTGGTAAAGAAGATCAGTACTGATGCTGCCAGGAAAAAGCAGCGGGTCATAGTAGTAAGGGACGCTACTTTGAGAGGAACAGAGGCACCCATCAGTCAGCCTGACCCAGTCTCAAGGGAGGTGTGTTGCCTACCAGGGGCATGTATCAGGGATGTTGCAGAGAGGCTGCCTGCTCTAGTCAGTCCCACTGACTATTACCCACTTCTAGTGATCCATGTGGGTGCTACTGATATAGATAGCAGTAGCCCAGAGAACATAAAGGACTATAGAGCCGTGGCAGAGGTGGATGGGGGCTCTGGAGCTCAGATTGTCTTTTCATCAATTCTCCAGGATACAGGGCAGGACCTTAAAAAGGCTAGGAGGATTGGACAGGTTAATAAATGGTTAGAAGGGTGGTGCCATAGTCAGGGGTTTGGGTATCTTGAACAGGGGACTCAATTTAGTAGGCCAGGTCTACTGGGGGCTGGTGGAGTCGGTCTGACAAAGAAGAGTGGATTTGGTAGGAGGCTTGCCAGGCTGGCCAAGGATGCTTTAAACTAGATGTGTTGGGGGAGGGGGGCATCATTCCATCCCAACACACAAAGTCACTTGACAGCACCTACAGTAAATGTTCAGAGCAATGTAGAGATATTGCAGCTGCTCCAGCCAATGAGCCGGCTTCATCTGGAGCTCAGCTCAGATGCCTCTACACAAACACCCCTAGCATGGGGAACAAACAAGAGGAATTAGAGATGTGTGCACGTCTACGGGGGTATGATATCATAGGCATCACAGAAACATGGTGGGATGGCTCCTTTGACTGGTGTGTTGGAATGGAAGGTTACAGGCTCTTTAGGAAAGACAGGCCCGGTAGGCGAGGAGGGGGAGTTGCTATTTATGCTAGGGATAGGCTGGAGAGTATGGAACTCTGTCTGGGGACAGGTGAGCAGTCAATAGACAGTTTCTAGGTCAGGGTTAAAGGGAGAACAGCGATGGGAGACATTATTGTGGGGATCTGTTACAGACTGCTTGATCAAGAGGACTCTGTGGATGAAGCGCTCTAGAGACAGATAGGAACAGCCTCACACTCGCAGGCCCTTGTTCTCATGGGGGACTTCAACCACCCTGATATCTGTTGGAGGGATGGTACAGCCCAGCATGAGCAATCCAGGAAGTTCCTTGATTGTGTGGAAGACAGCTTCCTTCTGCAAGTAATAGAGGAGCCGACAAGGAGAGGTGCCATGCTTGACCTCGTCCTCACCAACAGGGAAGGGCTGGTTGGAAATGTGACACTCCAGGGCAGCCTGGATTGCAGCGATCATGAGATGGTCGAATTCAAGATCCTCAGGACAGTGAGAAGAGCGTGCAGCAAGCTCACTGCCCTGGACTTCAAGAGAACAGACTTTGGCCTCTTCAGGAACCTGCTCAGTAAGGTTCCATGGGATATAGCCCTAGAGGGCAGGGGGGCCCAAGAATCTTGGTTGATATTCAAGGGTCACCTGCTGCAAGCTTAGGAGCGATACATCCCTACTATAAGGAAGTGCTGCAGGAGGGACAGGAGACCTCCTTGGATGGATAAGGAGCTGCTGAGGAAAATTCGAAGGAAAAAAGAGGCTTATAAAAAGTGGAAGCAAGGACAGGTGGCCTGGAGAGAATATAGGGATGTTGTCCAGGAAGCTAGGGATCAGGTTAGGAAAGCTAAGGCCCACTTAGAACTAAACTGGGCTAGGGATGTTAAAGATAACAGGAAGGGATTCTATAGGTACATTGCAAATAAAAGACAGACTGAGGACAACGTAGGCTCCCTCCAAAAGCTATCGGGAGAACTGGGTACCCTGGATTTGGAGAAAGCTGAAGTTCTTAATGACTTCTTTGCCTCAGCCTTCACCAGAAAATGCTCTAAACTTACCACCCAAGTCTTGGAAGGCAGATGCAGGGACAGTGAGAATGAAGACCCTGGGCCCACTGCAGGAGAGGATCTGGTTCAAGACCATCTTAAGAACCTGAATGTACACAAGCCCATGGGATGGGATGAAATCCATCTGTGGATCCTGAAGGAGCTGGCAAATGAAGTTGCTAAGCCACTGTCCATCATATTTGAAACATCATGGCAGTCAGGTGAAGTTCCCGAGGACTGGAAAAAGGGAAATATAATCCCCACTTTCAAGAAGGGGAAAATGGATGAGCCGGGGAACTACAGACCAGTCAGTCTCACCTCTGTGCCTGGCAAAATCTTGGAGTGGATTCTCCTGGAAGGCATGCTGAGGCACATGAAAAACAACAAGGGGCTTGGTGACAGCCAGCATGGCTTCACTAAGGGGAAATCCTGCCTGACCAATTTGGTGGCCTTCTATCATGGGGTTACAGAATTGATGGACAGGGGTGGAGCAGTTGATGTCATCTCCCTGGACTTGTGCAAAGTGTTTTACACTGTCTCACACGACATCCTTGTCTCTAAGTTGGAGAGATATCAATTTGATAGGTGGACCACTCGGTGGATAAAGAACTGGCTGGATGGCCGCACACAAAGAATTGTGCTCAATGGCTCAATGTCCAGCTGGAGACCAGTAACGAGTGGTGTCCCTCAGGGATCGGTCTTGTTCAACATCATTGTTGGTGACATAGACAGTGGGATTGAGTGTGCCCTCAGCAAGTTTACTGATGACACCAAGCTGTGTGGTTCGGTTGATATGCTGGAGGGAAGGAATGCCATCCAGAGGGACCTTGACATGCTTGTGAAGTGGGGAGATGCCAACCTGATGAAGTTTAACCATGCCAAGTGCAAGGTCCTACACCTGGGTCGGAGCAATCCCACGCACAGCTACAGGTTGGGCAGAGAAGAGATACAGAGCAGCCCTGTGGAGAAGGACTTGGGGGTGTTGGTCGATGAAAAAATGAACATGAGCCAGCTTCAGTGTGCGCTTGCAGCCCAGAAAGCCAACCGTATCCTGGGCTGCATCAAAAGGAGAGTGACCAGCAGGTCGAGGGAGGTGATCCTGCCCCTCTACTCTGCTCTTGTGAGATCTCACTTGGAGTATTGTGTGCAGTTCTGGTGTCCTCAACAGAAAAAGAACATGGAACTGTTGGAACAAGTGCAGAGGAGGGCCACGAGGATGATCAGGGGACTGGAGCACCTCCCGTATGAAGACAGGCTGAGAAAGTTGGGGCTGTTCAACCTGGAGAAGAGAAGGCTGCATGAAGACCTCCTAGCAGCCTTCCAGTATCTGAAGGGGGCCTATAGGGATGCTGGGGAGGGACTCTTCATGAGGGACTGTAGCGATAGGACAAGGGGTAATGGGTTCAAACTTAAACAGGGTAAGTTTAGATTGGATATAAGGAAGAAGTTCTTTACTGTGAGGGTGGTGAGGCACTAGAATGGGCTGCCCAGGGAAGTTGTGTATGCTCCATCACTGGTGGTGTTCAAGGCTGGGTTGGACAGAACCTTGGGTGATATGGTTTAGTGTGTGGTGTCCCTGCCCATGGCAGTGGGGGTGGAACTAGATGATCTTCAGGTCCTTTCCAACCCTAACTATTCTATGATTCTATGACTCTATGAATAGGAACGCAGCAGCTAAATGTATTGCCAAGGCTTCTGATCTCACATATGAAGTGAAAATACCTCCAGAAACTTGAGTTTTTACCTGTTTCACTTTTACAATATCCAAGTCCCCCATGTTAGAAGCCCAAAATTCTCAAAATGATTAGAGCAATCATACATATACATACGTATAGATGTATCCAGAAATCTGCATTTTGTTTAGCAAAATGGATTTTTGCTTTTCATTTAGGTATTTCTTTTTGTCTAGTCTGAATAAACATTTCTGCTTACAGCGCCCCTAAAAATCAACCACATTTTCTGGAGAACTGAAACATAAAATGAAACAAAAAAGTCTTTTCTGTTTCTAAGGGTGCTTTCATTGTGAATCCAGACAAATCTGTCAGCTATATCTGCCTAAAGACTAAGAAAGGGTTGGGAATCTTGCAGTGAACAATATTCCTCTCATTTACTCCTAATGCCTGAATTGTGTTTCTGGCTGAGGTCCCAGCCTGAGACAGTGGTGAGCATAGCGAGTGCTAATAAACTGTCATTTCAGTTCTCATCCTCTCCTCGGAGGCAAAGGAAGACAGAGGATGGCGATTTGCCACATTCTACGCAAGGAAAAAAGGAAGTAACGTGCCTTTTTCTAGCCCAGATATTCCTTTTCCCCTCAAACGTACCACTTGCAGAAATAAAAATAAAGAAGCTATGAAGGTGTTCACATGCTACTGACATAGATACAGCGAATAAGTGTCTGAAGAAGTGAATCACCAGTTCTAGGGCAAGGATAACTAACAACAAACATCTGGAAAAAATGCTCCACCCCTTCTGCCATGTAATTTCATTTAAACACTATATTTTAGAGCTAAAAAGAAAAATGTTTCCATTAGTTTTGCTACACTGAGATTCTGTAAGTGATGCCCCATTAGCCTCACATAACTTACATCTGCTTTTACTTAAATATGAGAAAAAAATAGGCCATGCTCATGATATATCTTTTCTGTCCCTCACAGTAATCATTTTCAGCATTCACTCCTCTCAAGTATGGGATGTTTAGGAGGAAAGCCAGACTGTCTCAATATTTTGCCTGCTGCCCAGTGCTGTACAGAAACAACTCTGGGTTGTACAGAAGCTACAGTCCTAGTAAGTTGGTATGAGGGACCAGAACAATTTCCAGGGACTAGTAAGAGAAAGATGATGATGATAATGATGATAACACTAATAAACATAACAATCTATAGCTTTTTGCAATCAAGTCTTTCAACACTGGATGAAAACAGATATAGTAATTCTCCATTCAGAGCTGAGATATGAGGTGGTGAATGGATGCTAATGAATATGATAGACAAATGGCTGGAGAATGCACCCTTTGTCCTCACTTTTCCCAGCAACTATGGCTATATCTGTTTTGCTTTATCTAGCTTCACTGGCAAGACTTCTTTGGAGCCTTGACAGCAACTTAAGAGTTACTCTTCCCCCTGAAACCCCAAGGAGGGCGCAGAAGCTCCATCACCTGCTCTTCATGAAGGGGAATCCCTGTTGGGATGCTGGATCCAGACCAGTGCAGGGAGATGTGATTACACGCTCACTTCACCACCTTGACTGAATCTTCCCTTTTGCCTTTTGCACAAAGGACCAGAGTGATTCTGACTGTTCAGTGAAGAAAGCAAGGATATTCTTAAAAAAGCTAATTTCACAGGTCTTTTTCTAATGAAAGCATTGCCTTCTTCATGTGGTATTTCCTCTTTAAAGTGAAGAAGGAGAGAAATGAAATATTTCCATATAGGGCAATAAGTGGGAACTATCTTGGGCATGACTTACGTACACAGTGGCCATTTATACGGGGGTTTACCAAATCCCTTAGTGTAGTGATTCAGCCTGAGTTGTTCTGCTATGATAATAATGATTTCTCTTCTTATTAAAGATGTATACTCATACCAAGCACTCTGACCAGTAAGAGGCATATCTGCATATCTTTATAAGTATTCAGGTTGGCAGATGTGGCCATGAGAATTTTTTCTGTTATAATACACAGCTTGAACAAAGACAGACTTTATAGCTGCCAGTCATCAGCTACTGACTTCATACACACAACTAGCTGAAGTCACCACACTATCACAGCCCTCATCCCTCAGTGAGTGAAGAAAACTACACGAGGTAACTACTAGTGCTAGGCTAAGAACGGGGGGAGTACAGCAGTCACAACACAGTCAGTACGCAGCCAATATTTCATTACAGACCCAACACGATACACAATACACAATCATTTTTTCCATTGAGATTCGTCCCAGTTCAACTAAGCACCTACTTCAGCTAAGTACGCATCAGGAAAGCTTGGTAAGTGTGCTGAACTGCGCCTCATTTATATCCTTAGCACAGCAGCTGATTTCAGCTACACAACCTGTGACGCCACCTTCTTTCAAAAAAAGAAGAAAAAGGTATCCCCACCTGTCATACACCAAATAGGATGCACCACCAGATGAAGTATGAGAGGTCTGATACTTCTTACAAGACCCACAGGCTACTGTTTCATGACTTGTTAGGCCACTACAAAGAGGATGGAAAAACATTTTTTCTAAGCAGGAACAGATAAAGCCATGTTTAACTCTAACCATCAGCCAGCTCTCAAATGGATCTTCTCATGCCCCAGCCTGATTCTCTACAAACTCTAGGTAAGGAACCCATGAATCACAGAGAAACTGTGACTTACTTGTTGTGTTTGGTGGGTTTATGTTTGTTTTGACTGAGAAGCAGTATTTGTCACCTGACTGCAGAGAAGTCTCTGGAAAAAAGTAATATAACATGTCCCCTTTTGTCCGAACAAATACATTCCTGTTTTTGTGACGAATAATTAGGCCTATAGGGAATACAGTAATCTAATTCCAACTTGCTGTTAGAAATTTAAAAAGCATCATACTAAGGTCATTTAAAAGAGGGTTTGAAGATTGTTTTATATTTTGAGATATAAAAATAATCCTCAAGGGCAGATGGAATTCAATAATGCCATAAAAGCCATTAACTGTAGAACAATTTCATTAAAACATTGTTTGCTGCAAGGTTAACCACTAAGAAGCATATTTTATCCAGTGAATTACATTATAATATACTTACTTGGTGAATATAGTCGGCAATCTTTTAAATCACTTTTCTTTCAGCTGTGATTTTTACATTGCAACTCTTCGCTACTTCAGTCAAATAGTACTTAATTAAAAACAACACTAAGAGGTTAAAAATTCAGAGAATTAAAATGATACACCTCACAAAGCAAACAATGTTTAGCAAGAAACACTTTCTTCTGGATGAAACATTTTTAATACTTGCAGAAATAATTGATGTTGGCAGAATTCTGATATCAGTAGACCTCTAGTGGCTATTACAGTAATTGATGATTACATTACTCCTTTTTTTTTTGTTTCAATATTCTCTTCAGAAAACTAAACAGGTGAAAAAACACAGGGGCAAAGCTGCAGCAAAATGTTATTAGAGTACAAAAGCCATAATAAATATCTTACTTCACAACTGTTATAAAAGTATTTAGAGGCCCAGTTCTCATTGGTTTTAACAAAACTATACAGCCAAATAAGCTTACAAATCTAGTCATCAAACCACAAATCTGAGTCAGCAGTTTTAAAATGTCCTGAGATTCATTCACAAATATTTGCCAAACACTTTGAGGGAGCTATTTACAGGCCGAGTCTTAGAAGGGACAGGAAAGCATGTCCTTGCTCCCCAGCTGGGGCACATGTCCTCACCCTGCCCGCACCCTGTCCCTAATCACTATGCTCGCCACAGGAAGGACCTCAGACCTGCAAGTCAGCAGCAATCTGCAGATGGCTTAGGTTGTCTTCAGTCGGGACTGGGAGCTATAGGACAGTGTGGTGTAACTAGCTATGACTCTAAGCTAACCATACCTAGAGTCAGCCACTGTTGGTATTTGGTAAAGCATCCATTTTAATGATTTTTCATTCATTTTGGATAAACCATCACATTTCAGGGCTTATCATCAGGTGTAAAACAGGTAGCATTCCACGCAATGTAGTAAAGGGCAGACCTTGATGACCTTTGAAAAAACCAAGCTACATCAGCTTAATGAAATATCAAAGATACAGATTTGAGGCCTGAATACAGGACACTCAACCCTAAATGTTTACAGCTTTGCTTGTTTAGAGTTTTTGTCATGACTACTTTACTCCTGCCACATGACTAGTTAAAAGGCTTTGGTGATATTTAGGCCTAAAAAAAATACTTAGTGGCTTTTTCAGATAGTTTTAACCATCTTTTTCTCTCATGGAACCCAAGCGTAATTGAGGGATTTTTATCTCCTAAGGAGATACACTTGGAATCATACAGTATTAGTAAGAAAGCAGTAAGAAAATCAAATTCTCATTGCTCAAGAGCCTCCCATTTTCCCATTTAAGAGGCTCCATTTTAGTTGGCTTCACATACTATTTATTTCAGATACATTCAGAGTAGCTATCATTTTGACTTCCTCGCATATTGTTGCATCTTCACCAAACTACTAAATCAAAAGAATTCTGCTAAGTCAAAATTGTTCAACAGATTTTTGATGTGACCTCCCTCATATGCTAGTAAAAAATGATTAATCCCATGTACAATCAGAAAAGTCAATTCTTATTTAAAGGATAATCGTGTGCACCTATGCATGAAATCTACTGCCTTTTAATGGACCTTCGTGTCAAGGTGACTTTCACAACCTAAAATAGTCTCAAAAATGTAATTCTGCAGCACCTGTGTAAGTTCATACCTTCCTCATATTTCTGTACATGAAGACAGAAAACACAACACTCCCAAAGGACTGAACCTTTACTGTGCCACAGGATTTTAAAAAGAAATTGGAGGCCTACAGGGCCAAAGAAAGATCATTTCAATGAAAGACACACTGCGGAAATGAGTCAAAAGAGATCTGAGCACGCACAGGGAAGCGCAGTGATGTAAAATGTGTGTGCCAGAGCAAAAAATCTCTCCCTCGAGGAAGAACTTACAGAGCACACTCATTGAAGCTATTCTTGACTGATTATGGTAGGCTGAGCAGCTCAAAAAGATAAGAGTTTAAAACATTTGCAGCTAGGCATTCATACTTCCAAAGAATTCAGCAGATGATCTCTTGGCAGTCTATGTCCAATAGCTGTCGATTCAGATAGGATGATGGCTGTTCATTATCAAATCATCTCTTTGCCTAAGGGTCTTGGCAAACCTGTTAATGATAAATTTGGCTGAGCAACCTGAATAACACTGGAAGCAATATTGCTCTGTGTGCCAGCAGAGATAACCTGCCATTTCAAGGTTGGTTGAGCAACACAAAGAAAAGTTACATGTTTTGGGATTTTTTCTTAATACAAAAAAGAACCCCAGGTGTTTTGTTTAATTTATTTATGAGGATTCTTCACATTGCTGAGCAAACAGCTACAAATTAAAAACTAAAAGTATGTTAGCTCCCAGTATTTAACTCTTCTCAGGATCTGAACATACCATGGAAGTACACGGTTTAGCATCCTTTAATCTCTATTAAAACAGTATTTTCCTTTCGTCTCCAGAAAGTATACTATGTGTAAATGAGATGAGCTTACAGCTCAGATGATTCTTGACACATCCTGCCAAGGCAAACTTTCATCCAAACAGCTAAAATTCCTGTTCCTTATCCTGCTCATCCAAAGCTTTCTCAGAGCCAGAAGCTGGGGAAAGCCAGGCCTTCCGGACAACCTTCAGCTCTTCCTGTATGTTTCTGGTTACAGACTTTTTGGAAACAGAGCAGGGGGAAGCCGCACCATAGGGAACAGGTTCATTTAACTGAGCTTCTCTCATTACAACTAAGCAACATGAATGCCTCTACCCGAGTGTGAAGTCAATATGGAGTGGCAAACTCAATGGAAATGGAATAAGTTTGAACCCCTTCTGTAAGTATTTGAATTTGTACTGAAATGAACAAGAAGTGGCAGAGTGTTAGCAACTCCCATTTGAGAACTAATAAGGAAAAGCTGTGTGTTCAAGGCATTTTCTGGGCCCAGGGGATCCTGAGGGCACACCAGGCCAAGGCAGACCATGCAGCAGACTGAAGATCTGGGCTCAGAGTAATCAGTGAAACCATCCACTACTGATTCTGCTACCAAAATCCTCTGCATATTGCAGGGTTCATCAGTACTTTTCAACTATATAAAATCATTTGGGCTAAAGATGTAGATGTGCAATCCATGAGACTCCAACACTAATTAATAAATGAGGACATTAAAGGGCTCATTGATGACCATGTTGAAAGCAACACAGAGAAACTCATCGGTATTTTCAGTTTTTGCCAAAGCTTGCCTGCACAGGATCAATATAGGTATAAGGACAAATATGTCACAATCCAAAATCCAGAAGCAAGGCTCCAGCCCTACCTTGAAAACATAGCATCTCACAGCTTCCCTACAGCTTTTTATGTAATCATGTCGTGCAACCAGCAGAGCTCTCAACCAGAGAGAAAGCTTCTGGCCTATCTTCACAGCTATCATCTTCTTTCCTGCACAGAAATGTCACTGAAAGTGCCTGTCACACTTCAGGATGAGCTGAGCTGTAGCACGGAGAAAAAAGGCTCCTATTTCAGATACCTTTGGCCAATCCATATGTTCTACTCATATCTGGCATGTTCAGGGAATCTAATTTAGAGTAGTAAAGAGGTAGGTGGATCCCAAAATACCCTCCCTCCAGATTTCTGGCTTAGTATAAAAGCTGCTCCTCTTTTATATCAAAGGAGTGGATTTGTTGAAAGAAAAAAGAATATATATAGTCAGTGCTGAATCAGTGTGAACATCCAGGAAAAAAAACAAATACAAATAATTTTCAGTGTTCAGAGCCAAAAAACATCCTTTCCTTCCAATAGCTGGTCACATTTCATTAAAGAGTAGTGCAGATTTAACTTAAGGTGGAATTTTTTCCACTTATTCTACAGCTCTCTCCCATTAGAACTTGTAGCTGCCAGAACTCTTCCATCACCTCTGTTCACTCTCACGAGAGCAGTATGATGGTAATGTCCTCCCTCTTTTTTTACCCATTCACCAGAGTTCCTGGACACATTACTTACAGCCACCAACAAATTTCAGCAGCACCAAATTCGTAACTCCATTTATTAAACCACATCTTTTGGACTATATTGTTTTTTTTATTTCACAGTCTGAAAGCTATGTTCTGGCCTTTGGTCATATTTCTGATACGTCCAGCTTCTAAATAATATATATTGCTGTGACTCAAGGCAACAGACATTCTTACCCTTCTTTCAAAGGACTACTTGCCTCATTTCCCCAGTTCCGCTTGTCTTTGATTTAAATACTGAGATGGGAAAGCGACCTTTCTGAGCTTTGCTATCCTGGCTAATAGCTCTAAACATTCTGGATTAATGACGCTCTGGGTCATTGGACATGGCTGTCACTCTTATTTTATGGAAGGGTACACTTAACAAAGATGGTTATATTTCCCCAAATGCTCCCAATTGAAAATGCTTCCTTTAGTATTCCTACTTCAAACAATAAAACTAGTGAATCAAGCCTTCAATTGAAATCCACAGGCAAACACCCTCAGATTGCTTTGAAAAGATACTCCACATGCAGAGGGTGGGTGGAAGAGGTGACAGCATCTCTTCTAGAACACAGACAACATAATATGGCACACCACTTATGCCATGTTACTGACTTGCTGGTTTTCCAAAACAGATTTTGTTGTACTGAAATCAGGCAGGTGTTTGCCACAAACATCTATGTGGTTACTTCACCATTTGAAGATGAAAATGGATAACGGGCGGACATCAGCAGGTTTTCCTTATTACCACCGCACTTTGGACTTCAAAGTTATGCCTAATAATTAATGAAGTCAGGATTATATTTCCAGATTACATTATTGTTAGTACAGGGATGTACTGACAACTATCAACTGTCACTGAAATCAATATTACAGACAGAAAAGGATAGATGTTTTTAAACAAGGTCAGAACCTCATTTGCTCTAAACCAGTGTAGAGCCACTGAGAGTGTGATGCAAGACATCTAAATTTGCCAGTACTGACATTTTCCTTTCACACACTGGCAAGTAATACTCTTTCAAACAGCTTCTTTGCTGAGTGACTAGAAGAGAACTTCCAAACCTTCACCAAGAGCAGCAGTTTCAAAGGCACAAATGGCAGAAGAGTGCTCTGTCTCCTGCTATGTCTCTGCAGGAGTTAGAGGTCTAACTACCACTTATGCCTCTGCCAAGCCCCTCACTACTGCCTCTCTTCCTATCTGTCAGACAACTCTTTGGAAAACTGTTTTTCTTGCTGCTAAAACTGACTTTCTCTTCTCATACTCAGAATCCAAGCCAGAAATCAGCATGAAGATAACTTACTTTTTTATTTGCTCTACTCCAGTCTATTCTCATGGAACCAGGAGCCTTTCAACCACCAGCACCCCTTTATTACCATTCTCCTCTGATACAACCTAGATTCAGCTAGCAAATAACCAAATATGAAGTATTGAGGAGAAATATTGCAGACTTCCTCAGACTGAGAACTAAGGATTATTATGAAAACTGTTTCTCTCCTGGCAATACCCATATTGTAGAGGCAAAAAAAGCCTTGGTGCTCTTCTCCAATAACTACATGAGCCTGTGAAAATAACCTGTTCCTTATCCCCCTGACACCAATGCACAAAGCTTTTCACTCCACAATCCATCCCTTTCTCCAGCTGTCTTGATGTTTAGATGATATCATAAATAAAAACTTTCAACAATGAAGGCGGACAAATGAAAGGTGGTAGGAGGAAGGAAGTGCCTCCTGATCATCTTCCAGTAATAAGAACATCCAGCCTTAAATTATTCAACCCACTTTTCAATTTTGGAACCTTTCAAGATGCTATGTTATTGGCTGCCCAAACTGCCATCGCAGAAAAATAAATAATCGTCCAACTGCAATGACCCAGAAATATCTTTTCTTCTAATAAAACAGACCTTATAAACTGGAGTGTAGGAGTTCTCACCTTGATTATTGCAATCACAGAATCATAGGGTGGTTTGGGTTGGAAGAGACCAGTCCAATCCCCCTGCAAGAAGCAGTGACATCTTCAAGTAGATCAGGTTGCCCTGTCCAATCTGATTTTGAATCTTTCCAGGGATGGGGCATCTACAACCTCTCAGGGCAGTATGCCCAGTGTTTCACCACCCTCACTGTAAAAAATTTCTTCCTTATATCTAGTCTGAATCTACCTTTTTTTAATATAAGCCCCCTGTCCATCACAATAGGCCCTGCTGAAAAGTTTGTCCTCACCTTTCTTATACTTCCCTTTAAGTACTGGAAGGCTGCATTAAGATCTCTTCAGAGCCTGCTCTTCTCCAGACTGAATGACCCCAGCTCTCTCAGCCTTTCCTCATAGGAGAGGCATTCCATCCTTCTGACCAACTTTGTGGCCCTCCTCTGGACCCACTCCAACAGGTCCATGTGTTTCTTGTACTGGAGACCCCAGAGCTGAATCCAGGTGGGGTCTCACGAGAGCAGAGTAGGAGGAGAGGATCACCTCCCTTGACCTGCTGCTGGTGGTGCAGCACCAGGACACAGTTGGCTTTTTGGGCTGCCATCACACATTGCCAGCTCATGCTCAATTTTTCATTCACCAGTATCCCCAAGTCTCAATTAATTCGTCCCCAGACTGTACTGATGTTGCGAATTGTCCCAACTCCAGTGCATGACCTTGCACTTGACCTTGTTGAACTTCATGAGGCTTGCATGGGCACACTTCTTAAGTCTAGATGGCATCCCTTTCCTCTAGCATATCAACTGTACCACTCAGCTTGATGTCATCTGCAAACCTGCTGAGGGTGCACTCGATCCCACTACGTTGTTGATAAAGATACTCAATAGCATTGGTCCCAGTATGGACCCTTGAGGGACACCACTTGTTACTAGCTTCCACTTGGACATCAAGCCACTGACTGTAACTCTTTGGACATGGCCAATCTTTGCACTTAAGAATGAAACCACCTAAAAAACAGCCCTCAGAAGACCATTTACTCATCAATACCAATTGTCAAGTACACACCAGTCTTACATTCTTCACTCAGTCTCTGATCTGTCCTGCAAAGTACCACTGGAAATGGTTCTGAAAGGAAGCTCCTAAGACTAGCACTGTCCTGTATCGAGAAAATACATTGAAGGAGGAAAGAACTTCACTATGGCTTCATTCATACATACATACATATATGGAACCCATTTTTTTAATGTTGCTTCCCCAGAAGAATGTGCTGCTGAGCTGTTGTATCTACTGCTGGCCATCAGATATAATATTCTGATAAGAGCTACAGACACCAACATTCACTATTTCTTGCTATTCATAGAATCATAGAATAGTTAGGGTTGGAAAGGACCTCAAGATCATCTAGTTCCAAACCCCCTGCCAGGGGCAGGGACACCTCACACTAAACCATATCACCCAAGGTTCTGTCCTACCTAGCTTTGAACACCGCCAGTGATGGAGCATTCACAACTTCCCTGGGCAACCCATTCCAATGCCTCACCACCCTTACAGTAAAGAACTTCTTCCTTATAGCCAATCTAAATTTCCCTTGTTCAAGTTTGAACCCATTACTCCTTGTCCTGTCACTACAGTCCCTAATGAAGAGTCCCTCCCCAGCATCCCTATAGGCCCCCTTCAGATACTGGAAGGCTGCTAGGAGGTCTTCATGCAGCCTTCTCTTCTCCAGGCTCAACAGACCCAATTTTCTCATCCTATCTTCATACGAGAGGTGCTCCAGTCCCCTGATCATCCTCGTGGTCCGCCTCTGGACTTGTTCCAACAGTTCCATGTCCTTTTTATGTTGAGGACACCAGAACTGCACACAATACTCCAAGTGAGGTCTCACTAGAGCAGAGTAGAGGGGCAGGATCACCTCCCTCGACCTGCTGGTCACTCTCCTTTTGATGCAGCCCAGGATACGGTTGGCTTTCTGGGCTGCAAGCACACACTGCCAGCTCATTGCTCCTGTTGAACAGGAAAACACAAGCTGGCTCAGATGGCACACACCTTGTGATTTGTTTGAAACACATTCAAATAAAATCTTTTCCACCCACACCAAAACAACAAGAAAGCAAGAGATGAAAACTTTTTATGCCCCAGAGTTTCAAGGGGTATTGGAATGTATGCTGCTCTGGTTGGATTTAGCCTTCACAGAACTGCCTCTTTAGAAATTCAGGGCCATGGTATTTTTGAACTCACTGAGACGGTATCTAATTAGACCACAGGAAAATGTATCATCTGCTTAAGAACAGCTTCCCATGCCATAAAGCTCTACCTGTCTTCAATGATCAGTTCACTTAGGAATAGATGACTACAGAAAGAGACATATGTGATAAGAGAAATATAGATTTATGAACATGGTTACAAAGCCTACAAATAAAAGATCTATTAATTGTAATAGATACTTCTGTGTACACTTGAATTAGCTTTGTGTTTGTTCCATATTGTGTAATGAAATAAAAAATAGAGCCAACGTACAACTCAATGCTAACTTTATTTTAATAAATGCTGCTGGAAAAAATTACCTTGTCATGCCAGCAAGCTCAGTCTTTGCTACTCCCTAAGCAGCCTTCCTAACCCTCTACTCTCTTGATTTTTCCTCAGAACTGACTTCTGTTGACATCTCTGTGTATAGCCAGGCTGAAACAAATTGCAAAGCACCCAACACATACTCATGTAGAAAAGCAGAATAAGTAAAATTTTATTGCCTTGAAGGGTGCTGAAGGGAGACAGTCTTCACCCTGAGGAGGAATAATGGAGGAGTCAGGAAAGTGGTTTTCTCCTCATTTTTTTCATTCAGGTTCAAAGTGTAGCTAATTGCAGTATTCCCAAGAGGCAGTCAGCATAGGAGACTAGATTACTTCCTGACCCACAAGACAGGAATATCTTTAAAGAAATTCATTATTATTCAGAGAAATACATTCTTCAAGGCAGGAGCAGTTTAAAAACTAAATACTTATTTCCCTTCTATCTGTATACAAATTAAAAAACCCCAGATATCAGTAATGCTAACATCTGGTCCCTCCATCATACATATGTACTTGACGATCAGTTAAGTTTGGGGTCTTTCTAGTCAGCCTGTTCATGCCCAGGTGATAGCCAGATCACATGTAATAAAAGGCCCTACAACCTACTTCAGCTAAGAAGCAATGGGCTATTGTTCTACTACAGTATGTTAGTTTGGTGGACAAACTATCTTATTCGGGACACCCTTGTTGTCCTCCTCCCTGAAGGCATATTGCAACATCCTCTTCTACCCACAGAGGCTCATACAAAGAACAGCAGATGCCACAGAAGTCATCAAAGTCTTCCTAAAAAAAAAAAAAGCCATAAATTGAACAGTACTGCCCCACAGACTACCAACAGGAGTACTCAGAAACAGGTCATACACTGAAATGGGATCCAAGAAACAGAAAAGAATAATGGGCTACCACTGCCTACCCAAATAAATTATCAGAGAAACAGAAGCTCTTCTAAAAAGAACCTGTTCTGCATGGCCACGGCAGTGCTGGAGCTGCCTGTAAGGCTAGCAGTGTATGCAGTTTCCTTGTGGTGAAGCACTGTTTCTCATAAAAGTAATGGGTTTACCATGTCTACCCTCTCCTTTACAAAGCTGCATTTAAGAAAGCTTTTACTGAAATCAACAGTTCACAATGCCAACAGAAAAAAAACTACCACTGAACCCTCTTTCTTAAATTACTGTGGAAAACCTGGCCAGGCTGTCACCTTACTCTTTGAAATCTACCCACGCCGCATGCCTTTTAATGCTGTCACCACCATTTCCCCCATCTCCTTGAGCAAGCAATCATTTTAGGCCTTTTTTTTTCCAGGGAGTGAATGGAAGCCTGCTACCGAGTAGCTGATTCAGAGAATGGAGGTATTTTGTCCTTGCTTACAGGCTCAGTAATAACCATGTTTTTAATTAAAATAGGGCATATTTGAAGAAGATATAACAATATGTGCAACTGCAAGCCTGTGACTACATACACACAGAAATGACCAGGGATTATAGTCTGCACCAGGAACCTAAAATGCATAGTTCCTAGAAAGCACACGTAACTAATACAGAATTGCAGAAATGTTGCAGAAAGAAGAAAGGAAGATACAGGAACACAGACAGAGCTTGGCTAACTCACCAAATTAAAGCTTATCATCTGTGCATAAACTTCACTGATGGTTTAATTAAAGAACCAGCAGCAATTTCAGTACCCACATTAACTACTTCAGGATCAGTTCAACTGCCCAGACCTATTGTGAAAACATGAAGGATGAAACTTTGACTCCACTGGAGTTTGCAAAAATTCTTATCATTGATCCTAGTATGATTTTAATTGCACCAATATATTTTGGACATGACCATGCTGGATACAATTTCTAAAAACCAAGTCACTAAAAATCAAAGTTCTTTCAAACTTTTGTTAAAAACACAGTCCTTGGACAGTTAACTCAGAGAGATATTATTTGAAAAGTTACTAATTTATATTAATAATAATATCTGCTTTTAGATAGACAGAAATCTTAGAAGATGTACACAGACCTACAAAGTAGTCAAAGATTATTTACAGGTTATACACATACAAGGCGTCCTTTTTAAAAGAGATTTGACAGCACTGGTTGTTTCAATTTACTTTGTATCTCTTCAGACCACCTGGCTGCTCTCACTATTTGCACCACCTCCTTTTGAAGTGGGCCTATTTCTCCTGTTGTAGGTAATTCATATTAAAAGTTCGCACATGCTGTAGTCCTGTCTCATCATGTCTTTGACAGGCTGCAGCATCAGCTCCTTTCCGAATAATCATCCAAGAGACACTTAAACAGTGTGACCTAACAAATTCCTTGCATGTCTTCGCCAATTAAGTCATTAAAATTTTAGTATGCTTCATATTTTGGTTCTTTTTGGAACTGTAACTTTGTGAAACTGAAATGTCATCACTCTGTTTTGGCTTTGCAGGGAAAAAACCCCAACAACCCTGTCTGTATCTCCTAATTCCTTTTCCCATCAAACCAGCAACAGCAATTATTGTTCCCAAGAATTCAGACTAGTGTGTTGATATCATGGTTTTATCCCACTGTTTCCCAAAGCACAAAATAACATTTCCTAATCAATTATTGCACAAAGTACCTATTATCGGTGCCTTATCTAAAAGCTGCTAGTGAACCACATTTATTCTGGTTTATGATCTCGTTTAAATCTCCTTGCCAATGGCTATGCTTATGTGAAATCCAAGTTTCAGAGCATGAAAAGCTAAACACAGAGGTTTGAACTCCACCTTCCAGTCAGAAGTAATTACTCATTTTATACAAGTTTAACAGTTTGTTTGTAGCAGAGATCTGGGACAGTTATTAACAAGGATCACTCTACCTTCTGCTGAGGGAACAGCTCTACACACTAAAGCACATAGGACATCAGGACTGCTAGAAGTTCAGTAGAAGCAGTCACTAGTTCTCTCTCTCGGAGATGCATTAAGCTGACACCTAAATTCATGTCACAAGAAAGCAGCCTTACAAAAACTATGAAATTAAATTGAAGCACTGAGGAAGGATTTAAGATATGAAGATGAAACTATCCCCATAACCAGGAACTTCTGCAGCAGAGACTGATCTCAGGGCCAAAGTTCTGCTGGAAAGCCACATTTTATCTGCAAGACAGTGCATTAATGAGTTGTTATCTCATGGAAATGGGAAAAAGCTTCTTGGAGCTCAATTAAGACATCAATTTATCTTCATTTCTGGGCACCTAAGTCTGAAAATAGTATATTATATAAATTTGGATACTTTCTTGATGTTAGCTTTTACCTGAATTTATTCTAACGATAATTTCAGCCCTTACAATTGAGGCTCTGGATTGGTTTCTGAGCATCACACAAAGTACAGCTCACAAAGGCAACCAAATAGGGTGTGCTCCTCCACATCTTTTCCCAGAGTGGATTTAAGTAGCTACTAAAGTCTGTCTGTCTGTAAGGGCGCTCATTCAGTGACCAGGGCTGCTCAGTGTCCACCTGGCATGGAACAGCGGAGAGATTGCTTGAGCCTCACACATCTCCCAGCAAGCTGTTAACCAGTCAGCAAGTGCTAAATAAACTTGTAAAAGAGCCAGGCTGTATTTTAATCTGTGTTGATGCTAAATGCAATCACTCTTGTAACTGTCTGTCTCCAGTCAACCTTCAAACCATCACTTCTATCTTTTTCACAATAACCAGGCTATCAGCATTCACAAGTACTTGGAAGACACCACTGGAGTTCAGCCTATCCTGAAACTTTCAGAATGATTGTATCATTTCTTCCATCCTGCTATTAAGAAGTGTCAGCAATAGCATGCCCCTCTGCCTAAGAATGACAAATGTGTTTACTACTTGGCAACATTAAATCAATTATCTGAAACACCACTTCACGGATCTCAGGAAAATATATATAACCACTTCCTATGTGTTAAATACTAGAAAACTCTGTAGTGCTGAGAAAGTACTATTCTCTTCTTGTAACCAAAGTATTTTGCATTTGGTTAAAAAATTACTTCTAATTTTAAACATTCAGCATTACAAAGGTTTTATCGAACAAGAAATACTTTAAAGAAATTTCCATTTAAAAAATATCTTTCACCAGACAGCCCAATGTCTCCAGGGAATTTCCTGTTCAGAACAAAATAAATTAATAGCTTCCTTAATTAAAATATAACACGGTGAAAAATTAATGGCTAAATTTAATTTTCTTTAAAGCACATTGTTTTACATTCCTTTTACTGAACTAAAAATGCTCTATTACATTATTCTATGTTAAATGCAACAGGAAAAAAAAAAAAGGAGAGTCAATGCCTAGCAGGCTTTTTAACTGTAGTTATGAAAAAGCCTCTACCAATACAGAGCCTTGCGTGACATGGTTTAGTGGGAGGTGTCCCTGCCCATGGCAGGGGGGTTGGAACTAGATGATCTTAAGGTCCTTTCCAACCCTAACTATTCTATGATTCTATACTGTAAGGAATTATATCAAATTAAATCAGCAATCCATGCACTTAGCCCCTGCTAAAGTCAACTGGTATGTAAGACAGGATAAACTGGGTAAAATGTCTGTACTGGAAAGCAAAACTAAATCCCTGTATCAGAATGCCCCTCCTTAACTTTAATGCTACAGAGAAATGGGAGGGAAAAAGCCTGAGAGATGCTAAGATAAAAGAAAAGAATTAAGAAAAACAACCAAAACCAAACCAGCACTTTCAGGAATCCTGCTAAGCTTAGTTACGAGGGCTTGTATACCAAAACTGAAAGAAAATTGGCTTTCTCCTGCGCAAGGAAGAAGTTGCTTGGCTGGTTAGCATTATTGCTAAAGTGATAGGACCTGTGCACCACCAATGCAACCCACAGACCTGTTTTGAAGGTGCAAAAGGATACAGGTCAGCCATTTACACATGGGTAGGCTTCACTTACCACTAGGTTGCTAATGTAAAAAAGAATGGCTGTAAATAGAGTGAATGGTCTGCAAGCATTTTAAGCATTGTTTGTGAAAAGATAATTCTAATTTATCAGCTATTATTGGCTGCGAGTATTCCCTGATGCAATTAAGTAGTAATAGCCGAGAACTTGATTGTAACCAACAGTTAGTAGTTTGTTGCTAACAAGGCAAACATGACAAACAATTTTGAGGCAATTATTGTCATTACAAGCCACACTCAATTGTTCAAGGCGAGTGTAATAGAAAGTGACAGTTGCGCAGCTGGGAGGGTGGTATGGGAAACAGGATTGTTCTCTGGTTGCAAAAGACCAGTGAGACTCTAGCAGAAAGTCTACTCAATGCATAATTCATGTTTAATAATATTTTAGTCTCTAAAGCAAATTACAATATAAGATAAAAAACAAACAAAGACATGTCAAAAAAAAGAACATAAGTTATTAAAAGATGAGAAAAGCCACACAGTAGTAAAATGGAGCAGAGGGAAGACATTCAGGACAGCCAACTCACAAGATTCTTGCAACCAGCAAATGAAAATACAATAACTCTACATCATAAAGGAGTCAGTTATAAAATTAAGGCATTTGCTATGCCTCAGTGAGCAGGGTGCTCATGTCCAAATCCTGTTTGATATCCATGCCTGATGAGGCAGGTCCACTAAATTACTGAGGTTCTGGAAGATCCTTCCATGAATCTGGAGGAATGAAGGACTGCTCTCCACAGAGAAAAACTGATGCTTAATACTTACCAAATTTGAGTTTTATAGAGTCAAAGGAAGATTTTAATCTATCAAACAATAGAAGTGCCTCATCTATCAGCTCAGTATTCTGATGACAACGCACATACCAGCTGCCTTGTCAGCAGCCAGTACATTAGAATACTTGATTTGCAGAAAATTCCACCCAGCTCTCCTTAGTGATGTTAAGAATTGAAAGTTTCTAATGCAGCTGCACCAGCATTTCAAGCTCTTGCCCAGGCTCAGCACAAAGCATCATCACTGACATAGTAACACTGCTCAAGAGTCATTACAGCTTCACTCACAGTGCCTTTTGCACTGATATGGTATCATGTCTAAAGAAGCCATTAAAATGCCACTGAAACTAGAGTTCTGCAACTCTCTGTCTTTCTGCTCTTGTTTCACCACTGTCCTCCTCTTTCTTAACTGTACTGGTTTATGCAAATAATATTATATCAAAGCCAGTCTGATGGGTCAAATCACCCCAGGTGTAGCTGCAGCCAAGCAAAATAATACTAGTACTATATGCCAGGTTCTCAGATCCACTTTGGCTTAGGTGAAAAGGATACTAATTTTCTCAGATAGAGCAATGTATTATAACTATCTCCCTGTCTAAAGACACCTTCGGGATTTTGACATGTATAAGGTAACACTTCAGTGCAGCCCATGGACTTACTCAGAAAAATGCCTATGTGACTGTGCTGTCTTTTGCTTTATTCAGTAATGAAGCTGGTACTTGCAAAAGGTGGCAGATCGACAGCTGCAGACAGGAGACCTTCACTTATCCTCAGAACAGATTGCAGGGCAGCTGGAGCAGGGACCTTCCTCATGCTCTCTTGCAAGCTTGTCTCAGCCTTCGTCACTGGGACATGGTTGTTACCCTCATTAAGCCTCTGATGCCTCTGCTTTACCTCCCAGAGTAGCGGAAATGTAAAATCTGTCCATACAGGTGAGCTTTCCTGTTTGAGGAAACTAGAGGACGATCATAAAAGGCTGGTCATAAGGTGCTGTATTGCTAGTGTTGCCTAGCTGTTACTGTGCTCCTCTCTTCTTTTCCACTGCCATAAGACAAGGCAGGTATCATAGAGCTCTTTTAGAAGACACTATTTATCATTTCATCTGTAGTCATAAGAAGTTACTGCCCAAAATGTTGCAAGTTTCACTGGCTCAAGCAAGACTGGAAGGTCTGGATATATCACCAAATTCAGTCAGCTCTCCTGGCCCTAGATTGAATTTGCCATTTTACCAAAAAAAAGTAAAGTAGCAATTGTTTTTCTATGCTTTTTATAAGCTAACAGTGCTACCCTCTTCATTCTTAATCAGCCCAAACCCTCATTAAGCAAAACTTACCTTTTGCTTTAGAGTAAAATGCTTATTAACTTTGCATGTCCAATGCCCTGTATAATGTATAAGCATAATTTGCAAATTTTATGGCATTATGGCTGTGTTAATATAACCAACAAATTGTAAATAAAAGCAGTCAAGCAACAAAAGGTCCCCAAAATGAAAAGGCTTTCTAAAAGTACCTGAGATTGCGTGCAGGAAAACTGGAAGGCTGCTTTTTATTTTACTTTTAATATTGTTATTAAAGCTTTATGACTTCATGTGGTAATTTTACTCCATCCCATATACCACAGAAATGTCAGCTGCTTTATTTTGAAGCCTAAAGAAGTCAAGCTTTTAAAGAAAATAAACCCAAACTCTGCAAACATTTCAGCTAATCTTTAGTGGGCCTCTACTGAAGTCAAAAGGACTTAGCTCTCTTACAAAACAAGCGTATTTGTAAAATGTTTCAGTGCTTGAACAGAAATTAAAGGCACGATACCCGTTAATGTAAATTAATTTTGTAAATTAATATAAAATAACATTTCCAATGAAAATTCTTAATTAGCAGCAAAAAGGTTGCCATGAGTTTAGTGCTGGGAATCATCTGCTCTTCTGTTGGCTTTGTTGCCACTAGCTTTACTCAACATCAACAGCAGGGCCAAAACACAGGCAACAGCAGAGATGATTTACTCCAATATGCTCCTTCAGCAATCTGTCTTCACTTTGGTCTGCAGTTGGTGTTCGAACTGACACACTTAAATTACTTTGTGGGAAAAGAAAAGTCAGTGTTTTAAGACACGGAGTGCAGGTTTTAGTGGAATAAAGACAAAAGCAGAAGAAGTATGACAGTTCAACCAGTTGAGAATGGTAAAATGGATTAAACACTTGGCTTGGACGCAGTTCAGCAGGAACAAACCAACAGCAAGCATGGATACAGCAAACTGCACCCTTGCACAGACACAGTTTTGACAACTTAATCCTCTACTTTTACTCGTTTCAGGTGAAGCTGTTGAGTAAATACTATAGCTTAGATGCAGAAAACAGGTATTTAGATGACTGACTCCAATACTTGTATCTACCACAAACACCAAATGAGAGAAGGGAATAGTTAACATGAACATCTATATTGTGAAAAGCCTAGCAACTAGAATGTGCTGTGGAAAAAGAACCGGCACCATTCAAATGACCACAAACTATCTGAAGGCATAATCCTCAATTGCATTACAGTACTTCTGCTCAATTTTCTATAAATTGAAAAAAAAAATACAACCAGGAAAAGCTTATTCATAAACTCCACCTCTAAGATAATAGCACGAACCCTGTAAGAGTTGAATCATGACATATTTTGTCATATAAAGCTGCTATAATCAGTCCCCATATAGTGCTTGTGAGGGGGAGTTCCATATAAATATGTATAAACATATAACTACCATTTTCTAAAAACTAGATTAAAGAGAACATAATATCCCCACCAAAACCCAGACATGGCTATATTTTGGTGTATCTCAGTATAGTACGAGATACTGAAAATAAATGAATTCTGCATCTCACACTGAGAGTCAAATAGTCTCATCCCTGGTTTTTATTTGATAGCTCACATAGCGAAAAGGGCAAAAAAACCATCAACATAAAATTTATACCTAACTCTTGTTACTTCTAGAGCTGTGCATGCTCTTAATTTTCTCTAATCAGAGCATCCCCCTACACCTCTCTGGTGTCTTGGTAACTAATGAACCAACACAGCAAGGGAGCAGACACATTCAGCTCTTCTGCGCAGGGTGCCAGCTAACAGGCGAGGGCAACAAGAGTCCCATTTTCCCTCAGGGTAGAAGCTCTTGTTTGTTGCCTCTCTGACAGACCTATCTAGAGGTCAGTTTTTGCTACAAAGATCAGTTTTGTACAGGTTGAAGCGCTAATTAAAAAGAAAAGACAAGCTCCTTTTTTTCCAACTCAGTATGCCAACCTTGCCTGCAGTCTGTGGTCTGAGACGAGGGCAAAAGGATTATGATCCAGCAACACCAGAGTCCCTAGAGCATTATTAAGAGAAAGAATTAGAGACAGCTCTCAAGTGGAAGCTTTGCCTGCAGATGAGTGGTATGCAGCAGGGCTCCAATGAACCGGCTTACAACAAGGGAGCTATAGCATATATAGGGAAGCAAGAAAATAGGGGCAAGCAAGGGGAGGGGGTACAAAAGAGAGTAACATGCCAGCAATTTGCAGCCCAATCATCCCATGGCTGCTAGGGAAAGCATCTCAGGGGCTGATAAGCAGATAGCTGTACCCCATTCCCAGCTGCAGAATGAACTGACTCAAATTAGAGCTGCTTTCCTTTTCTAACTCCCCAGGGAAGAGCAGCAGCTCTTTTCCAATTCCTCCCCCACCACTGCAGCCCTGCAGGTGCTCAGGATGCTATTTTCAGCCATTCACCAACAGGTGTGACTCAAGGCCTTGCTATTTAAAAGTGTACAAAGGCTAATTTAAAGTGGGAACTGTCCTTCACAGTACTGCGGCAACTTCAATACTATGGATACAATTCACCCACTCTCCCCACTCTTCATTTTCTCCTCAATTCCTTGTTCCTTTCTAACCTAATATGCGTTATAGAAAGAATGTCATGAAGTCTCAGTACATTTGCAGAGCCCCAGACTTCTGTGAAGTACCAGCACCCATCTACTGCAAGTAACCACACACCTTCCCTGTCTACGTCTTCCTTCTCAGCATTTTTCCTACCTACTGTGACATTTCTGGGTGAAGTAGTTTATTGCTTTCAGCTGATATTGTGTGCTGCTCTCATATTTACTTTTATTCTATTTAGGTTTAAACAAGCTAACTATGAGAAACAGAGCACACAATACTAGACTGGAAGATATTGAGAAATCTCAGATCAAATTTTCAAATATGAGCTCTGCAATGAAGTCCCAAAGCCAAATGCTTGTCTAAATACCATGCAAGTATAGTCCCAAAGGAGGAGGGTTTCCCCAGGGGCAAAGCATCTTACTCCTTTTACACAGGTAGGGTCAGCATTCCACTATGCTCTGGTAAGCTGAACTGGAATGGGAGCCTTCATCTATCCCTCACTGAGGGCCACAGACTCTGTTTATATCCTAGTACCAAACTAGCTGAAATTCACAGGAAAAAAAAAAAATCAAAACCAATAGATGTCCCAAAATAGACTCATGCCACCTCACATGGAAAGCCAGGTAAGCAAAGTGATAGAACACATCACCTTACGGTACCCTGGAGCTGTCACTAATCCACCCAAGCAGTTTTCCTAATGATTCTTGTTAGCACATCAGTCTCCCAGTGAGGGCATGCTGGGGCATCAGCAGACCTGTGTTGTCCCATTCCACCACAGACATAATTCCCAACCTTACACAGAAGTAAGTTTTCACCTGCCAGAATTCAGCAAAGACATTTCAGATGAGCAAAATGCCAAGTGTCTTTATCTGTAGAGTGAACATGGTGGCTGACATAAACTCTCACGGACAAGTAGAATGTTTGAGGAAAGGGGGAAGGAATCACTTTAGACACACAAATTAACACTTTGGTAATGATTTTGGTGTGTATGCACTATAATTAAGTATTAAATTTGTAACATTTTACAGTGAAAACTGTGATGGCAAAAGAGATTGTACTGTTAAGTTCATTTAGGTTCTCTTTTGCCTTCTCCCCTTCCTGTTCCTGCTTCCATCCCTCTATCCCTATGTTCATTATTTTCTTCCAATCTTTCCTGCTCTCTCCTACCATCCTTCTTCTCCCCCCACCCCCCAGCTTCTCTAATGTCTTTCAGTTCCTCCTTCAGCATCTTCTCCCACATCTGAAAACGCAGTGTTGCTATAACTAGCCACATTCAGGTTTCATACCTGACAACAGCTAGCACAGGAAAGCTATGAAGCAGAAAGAGCTGCTATTTCAAATTTCTCTATCAACAGATGCTTTCGCTAGAAGATGCAGCAAAAATAGGATTGCCTCAGGAAGGTAAGCAAGTACCATCTGGGAGGAAGGGAAGGAAAGCTGAGAGAGATAAAGCAATCCTGTAAGCTCACACTACCTGCAGTTCAAAGATCGTAGTGCATTTATTTCCCATGCATTTTAAATAGCAAGTAACAGATTTGCAGCATTTTATCATTCACATTTATGCTCTAATATGCTTTGATGTGGCACGTGAATCTGGTTGTGGGAGGAATTAAGATATGTATGACAGGCATTTCTTCATAGGTTACTGTCCTGAGCTATAATTTTTATTTCAGACATATAATGCACACAATTACTATTACAAAACACTATATATGTGAAACAGATTGAGTACACAGGTAAGCAAAAAACCTCTATAGCAGTTTTGCACTGAAAGATAGATATATAAAAATGGCACTTTCCAAAGTATCCCTGAAACCTCTAACTTAGCAGTATTATTATAACACATGAGTCCTGAAAACTCAAAATTCCGTATGAGAGTGAACTGGCTTTCCCTATATCTTGTGCATCATAAATCCTCCTTTAGTGCATATACATAGACAGAAATGAATTCAAAAGTTGCACAAATTTTGTGATAGCTTGAGGACATTCAGATGAAGGGCAGCCGTGGTTAGAATCTGGCCTGCCAAATCATCATAGACATCCTCCTCCTTTACTTGTCCAGAGAGCAACACAACTAAAGGTCCTACCCATCACCAGATCCTATTGACTACTACACAGCACACCCATCCTCACCTAAATAGCTTACCAGCTAGCAATTGACTACGACGCATAAAGAGGAAAGAATCCAGCTTAAATACCAAATCCCATATACTTAGTGTTCAGGAGAAATATAAGAAGCACTTCTGAATTGGCATACATGATCAGAAAACTGTACAGAAACAAGTACAGAATACCAATATGGTTTTAATAACAATAGAACAGACCTGCATTTTCGGTCTTACACATTCACATACTGCTTATAACCCACTGTTGCAGTCTGTAGTAGACAGGCTCTTTGTGAGCTCCATGGCCAAGAAGAAAGTTCATTCCTAACCAGGCTCATTTAGCTTGTTCTGTAACAAGGGCTGAAATCAAACAGTTCACATCTATTCATCTTCTATGCAAAGTACATCTTCCACCTTTTTCACCAGCAAATTAGCTTTGTATTGTAACTAACCTAGAAATAATTAACATTCAAATTTACAATGTGACTCATTCTGTTTTCTCTTCTTTTACCTCTTTTTCCCTATGAGAGTTTGTGCTTTTTGTCCTGTCTTCTGAATATCACATCTCAGTTCCCAGCTCTTAAATAACCATACTTCTGTCACCCCCCTCCCTCATTTCAACAAGTAAAAACAACTTTCTCAGCCTCCCAGGTTGCCTCAGAAAGGTTTGAGTTTCATTTCTTTTTATGCCTGCCTATGGTCACACTAAATAAATAAAAATAGTAAAATAATAGTACTTCACATATAGCGGTCTAAGCATTCACTCGTTACCTAAGCAACAAAAAAATTAACCTCCAAAAACACCCCAACTTCATCCTCTTCATGCTGAGATATAGGGAACATATATTTCAAATTACTTAATGAAACACACTATGAAGAAAAGGGCACAGTAGGTACTAAATGAAGGCACAGAATGGAATAAAGACAAGGCAACACTGCATTTGCTGTATGAAACGAGAGCCTTACCATCCTGCTGGCCCTGGAGGTTCTGAGGACTTTGCATTCTCTCTTCCAGATTTGAACTGAGGTCAGAGTTCACAGCTGACATCCTGGTTGAGTCACTCATATCAAACTCATCACTTTCTATAGAGCTTTCATCCTGCAAATAAAAGTTTTGGAGATGTGTCAGAAGACGCTGTTCACATTATACGTTCACTTCATTTGTTCCCGTTTGTTTCACTCACACCTGGTATGGAGTGTAATCATGCTAAATCTTTGTGTATATAAGCAAACAGAGTACATAACGAAGAGCAAGGAAAACACACTGTTTATGTGGCATGATAATCTGACAAGTGCATGAGGATACTCCATTACCACAGTCTCCGAACTGTTTCCATAGTATTTTGCAAAAGAAGGCTAGTACCTAGAGATCAAAGAGTAAGTCCTTGTTATTCAAATTTGGTTGAGGAGACCTCTCTACATTCCCTGCCTGAATCCTCTGCCTTTCCCAAGCAAGGTTGGTAACCCCATGATAACCACCCACAGTAAGATATTTCCAAATAGCAACTTCATCTAATAAAAATCCATGATCAAATTCTCTTGACATGATGTCACCCTTACACTGCTACTGTGTTTAAGAAAGCATCAATGAAAATGATAAAGCTTCAAGTTCTGAGCATGTTCAAACGACAGTCAATGGCACACCAAAATAATAATACCACAAGAATCACTTCAAATTTATTCTATCTCATACATTTTTAATATGATCTATCCTTCAAGTCTAACTACAGAGCATCTACTAGGGATGACAGCAGAGGGCAAAAAGCAAAAGTCCCAATCAAATATTTTGTTCCCATTTAGAAAAGCAAAACAGCTCTGGACATAGTCCAGCATATGTTCACAGACATGTTTAACTTCCCTTCAGTCCCACTGAAGTTCATGCATCCACTCACGGATTAAAAATCAAGTGTCCACAAGTATTGCTTTGTAAGCTTCTAAGGCAACATACCAACCTAAGGTGATATACTTTCAGTAATGACTTTTCTGATAATTACTCCTGTTATGAAGAAAAGCATTTTAAAGAATTTTAGAGGAAAATATGGCAAATAATTTTGCATCCCACGAAGATTAGTCTCAAAATACTTTTCCAGCTTTTTTCTTTTTTTAATAAAACCAGAACTGACAGGATTCTGACCATTTTTCTGGGTTACTCTGCACCTGTTGTGAACTGGTTTCTCCAGATACAACTACAGCTGCTTTCTTCTGAGTGCTTGGCCCTTAAATCAATTCTTCTCTTGGGTCTCAGTGATGTTTCCAGCTTGCATGGGTGTCTCTCTCATTTTCAGAAAGCAAAGTCCCTGCAGTCATGACTCTTGTTAAACGGGGATGAAGTACTGCCAAATGTCATTTAGGAGTGAGAGTGGGACAACATGCAAGGCGATGCTGTGCAGCAGTGTGACACAAGGACATCGACAAGTAATGAAACAAACATACCTTGTTCTGAAAATTTTGTAAGACAATAAACGGAAAAGTGAGGGCTTCTCTAGCAGGCACCTCTCTGCCTTGCCCAGAGAGGGCAGGAGCACCACAGTTACAGCACCAGCAAATACTCAAACACTGCCCTCACACAAGACCATGGTGCATGCTACTTTCTGACCCAGACAGATCAGGCCAAGACATGTGTCAGGCTTGTTCTGAGGTTTAGGGAAAACATAGACTGCTTGTTGAAAGAGCAAGATCAGAACTCAGATTCCCGCAGACCTTCTGGAAGGCTGTGTCTCTGTTAAAATGCAGTGGTATTTCTCATTCAATTCTGCAGGAACCAGCAAGCAGCAGCTTGCGTTTTCCAGTTCTGAGGTTAGGCAATCCATATGGGCTCCCAGAAAGGGAGCTCTGGCTATCCGACACTTGCCTAGGTATAAAGCAACAGACATGGGCAGCCTGTGTTTGCCTACAGCACTCTGTGAAATATCTCCACGTCATTCCCCAAACTGTGTAAACATTTATCTAAATCTGTGTGGATACACAGGCACAGGGAGAGGAGCTGGGAGCCACTGGCATCTTCCTCTACCACACAGTGATGAGCTCTCCTTTTAGATGAAGCCCGTTTCCCTTTCATCAATGGCCTCAGCTTAAAAATGACAAATTGAGGATCAGAGAATTAGGAGGCTTTCAGTCACTACGCTAGTTAGTTGTGGGATCCAAGTTTACTCTTGTCTCAATTCCACCCACTCCACAAGAATACAGATATGATTGATGAATCCTTGGAAACAGAGCCTTCCTACAAAGCCAAGCATGTTTTTTAAGTGCATGAAATAGTTTGAATGCATGCACCAGAAATCTTGCTGCTTTGTACTACAACGTTTTCACTGTCATTTTGTTCTTGGCGCAGTAAATGTACAGCCCAGAGAAAAAAAGAAATTCTTGGAAAAAATCTACTTTGAGAAAAGATTATCTTGAGGTAACATAAAGATTATCTTGAGAACTTACCTTGTGCTCACCCTGCCCTGGCAAAGACATTATTACTAAAACATATAAGAAATTACTTTCGCTTCATAAATCCAGTGCTGCAGACATTTCACGAAGAGTAACATTAGAACTGCAAAACCAAGCTGGGCATTGCTTGGAAATACCAACCAAAGGTGCTTCCTGGCACTACCATATTACTGCCACTGTTTCATCTAGATGAAAAGATGGTTTAACAAAAATTTCAGTCATCAGATCAGAAAGACTACACCAAAACTTTTAGGCCATGGAAGCACTGTGGCAGGTGGCCCTGACCCAGAATGTGTTTGCCCCTGTTGTGGAAGGAGTAATCCTCAACAGAAGAAGTCGAAAAAACAAGGAATCCTTTAACTCCTAGGGCTACTGCAGGGATAAAGCCTCCTTCACTCCTGCTGCTTGAAACCCTGCTGCCAGATCTCTGAAAATGGGCAGCACACAGAACAGAGACTCAATAGGAGGGAAACATGACCAGGCTGTATTTGTGCAGGAAGAAGTCTGAGTTCAGGATCTCTCCCCACACCCTCCACAATAAAACAGAAGCAAAAGCAAAACAAGAATCCTGATATTTCTAGAAAAGTGGTGAAACCCCCATTCTATGGGGTGTTAATAATCGCCACCAATAGCCCATATCTACATATTATAAAACCAAATCTGGCTGATTTCACAGAAGTCAGGATTCAGATAGGGTCTTTGACATAATCCAGCTGCTAAGGTTGTTTTTGAAGGTTTTATTTATCAAAAAAAGTATCTTGTAATCAGTCAAAAGGACACAGAATGCAGGACTGCTTCTTGGCTGGCACATAGCTGAGCTTCTAAATATCTGGCTGCTCAAAGAGTAAATGAACACTTTTCTAGCAAGTCAGTTTATTACAAATAATTTGGTAGGTGACATCCAATTGATGAAGCACATCTTCAGATCTCACAAAACAGAAACAAAATAAGATTTTAGAAGAAATACATACAATTCAACTCTAACTCTCTGATAAAGCTTGATTCTCAGCCTCCTTCGCTTCCTTTTTGTCTTTTTATTCAAAGTTCCAAAAGCAACCTCTACTCTTATTTATCAAGCTTTTTACCCTAAAGATTGCAACTGATGCTGCCAGGGCTTCCATCTATCTCACTTATCACATGTTGCAACCTGACTGCTAACCTTGAGAAACACCATGGCATTCATTTCAGCTGTTGATGGTATTGCTTTGTAGCAGACAATGAAAGTCACTGCTGAGCACAACACTAAGTCTCAGGTGAACATGCTGCTCCCATTACCCTTTCCACTGGTACAGACAGTAAAAGGGCACCTTCAGATAATTTGAAGCAGTAGAGCATATTACCCCCAGCCATGGAAGGGCAGTATGTCATGACATTTTCTCTCAACATGATTACTTGCAAACAGCCTTGGTTTGGTTTCAGACTCACTATTTTAGCAAGGAAATTATAAAGATGGGATGAAAAATCATCTTATGTTCGGTTTTCTGGCTACACAAAAGGCAAATACCAAAAGAACACGGGAGAACAAAATACCAGAAGATTTCAGGTTTTACCTCATCTTGCTGTGAATTTAGTAGCTGCAGCTTCATGTGTTTCATATATGCCATAGTAATTGGCATATTGTAATCAATCATACTGGTCACCAAAGTGGGAGGTTTTCCATTATCTGCAATAAAAAACATTTATTACGCATTATATGTTAACTGTGGAGGCTACTTCAGCCTACTCCACATTCAAAGTCACAGTTACGTCTTTTAGTCCTAACTTTTGCATTTTCAATGGATTGTAAGATGTACAGATGGAAGTCTCCTGAAGAAAAATTAAAATCAAGTTCAAACCCTGAAAAGTGATGAGTTCTTCTACCCTAAATGACTACAGCATATGCACCCTATCTATTCCTTGTGTTTAGGCCCCCATATAAACGTTTCCACAGCAAAATAAATTATTTCCTCCAGATAAAATCATCTTTCTATTGAGGGTGCATATGGTATTATACTCCATCCTTAAGTGAAAGCAGAAAATTCACTACCTTCCAGCTTAAGTAATGAGATGATCTGACTTATTGAACTGTTCCAGTCTACCAAATTTTTATGAACCCTCACTTAAGCTAGGAAAATATAATATGGGCATTAGGAATGAAATTGACTTTACATCCCACTATTTGACACTAAAACTACCTTTATGATCTGCTCCATCTGGGTTTAAATGCATTCTTTTCTGGCACTCTGAGCAGCTCATTAGAAACCGTGTCACCGCTTCTCTCGGTAGGAAGGCATAGGTCTCTGAAATCTGAAATGAATAACAAAATATAGGTGTTACTATACAAGCTGATTGAACACAATTTAACAGAACTGATCATTAGATTTCCAAATAAGGCATATTACCTAATAATGCCAGGAACCACAATGAAAACATGTTCTGCATACTATGTAGGATTTCAAGAAACACCTATCCAGTCTGCCTGCTTACCATTTAATGGCCAGTAACAGTCAATACTGAACAAAACCCCACTTACATCAAAAATGGGGTTGTTTTCTGTTTACAGGTGGCTTCTTTCCAAATTCCTATCAGTAAAAAGATTCAGCCATAATAGGCATCCCACTGAGGGATGTTTTACAAAAAAGCTGAAAGGAGACCTCTCTTCTTACAACCAATAGCAAAAAGATGAAGTGTTTGGCTTACATGTTCTATTTATTTTTATTGGAACAATACACAGACAGATACAGGACTCAGTACATTAGCAGCAAGGACAGTCTCCTTACTATTTTAACTTTGTATTTAATGTTATGCAAAAATACTCTTGGAAAGCTTGTGATATCATACTATGGAGTAAATATGTTCTTTTTACTAATAGCCATAGAATTTGGGAATTGCTTGATTTTAAAGACAGCTTTACCTGGAGATACCTTGAAATAACAGACTTTCATTGTTTCGTCATTTCAACATTATCCTTCTTTCCAACCACATACTCTCAAGCAGTCATCACAGGTATGTTTTTTTTTCTTTTATGAAAGGGGAAGGAAGTAAGCAGTTATTGCTGCTTTTAAAGATTGTCTTCCCTCCACTCCCAAGAATGTATATATCCTTATAGACATTTTGCCTTGCTGAAAAGGACCTGAAGGTTGGCACCAAGCTGAAAGTGAGCCAACAGCATATTCTTAGACCACAGATAAAGCACACCTCATGCTTCCTGAATCAAGTGTGTGGCCAGCAGATCAAGAACAGTTATTCTCTCTCTCTACTCAGTTCCAGTAAGACGGCAGCTGGAATAATGTGCCCAGGCTACCCCTTCACAGTCAAGAAGGCTGCTGAGAAGCAGAGGAGGGCTCTGTGGCCAGCCACCATGGCAGCTGGAACCTAAAGGAAACCTTGTAAAGAAAGGTTGAAGGAGCTGGATTTGTTTCATATAGGTTATGAGGCAGTGAGAGATCTAATTATAGCCCACCACTGTCTGAAGGGGAGTTAAAAAACTGTGGAAAGAAAATCTTTAGAGGTTATAACCAGGGACAACAGCCACCAACTGCAACTTGGGACATACAAACTGGACGTCAGCAAAAACTTCTTCACTAAGAGGCTAGTGCACTGGAGCAGTTTTACCAGATGGGTGGAAGAATCTCCAAACTTGGATGTTTTAACAAGATTACAAGACGGAACCATGGCTTTTCTGTGATTCATGATATACATTGTATATACACTGAACAGTGCAAGTGTTGTAAGGAACAAAAAAGCCTTTATTTTCCCAGCTGAGGTGATTGTCTCGCAATGGAGATAATCCTTAAAGAAAGACAAAGTCCCAGCAAGTAAATGAGTCAACTCACACCTGCTTGTATCCCCTTACTGTAAACCCTACAGCAGGATTTTATTTCCTATCAAGCACCACACTGATGCACGTCTCTGTAGGAAGTGCAGAAGGATGGAGGTGGGGTGTATGAAAGTGTGCATGCAGCAAGGACAAGATAACTTTCTTTAATTGGATGGAATTGGGATGATATACTGTACAAATCACTTGTGCTCCTCACAAGGGTGCTAGGAGGAGAAGGAGCGTCCAGTTTTAACTCTCTTACACTCTTCTCCTTGGCATGTCACCTACTTAACCTGTGTTAAAACTTACATTTCCTAAAACTCCATGGACCAAGTTTATCAGTGTCAGTATTTTGGAAAATAGGTAGACTTTAAATTCATGTTTGTTGATGTGATGTGAGTCACGGAAATATATGGAAATGATGCATTATAAAATAAGAATGCAAATTATACCATCCTGCTTGTGGTACTGTTGTTTAGGCTTTATTGTTCTTTACTTACAGAACAGAAATGCTGTTTTGGGGAGGAGAAGCAGATTAGTATAAAAGCAAAATTTGTTTTGTGATGAAAATTGGAAAATATTTTCTCTGGGCCTGAAGCAATTTATCTGAAAATGAAGACACTAAATGAAACCACTTATGAATGGGAGATCCTACCAAAAAAAAGGCATTTTCGTATTTTTTCCTGGCTTTTATACCACAGAACAGATGCTTATTTACCTTTCTGAATATGAAAACATTGGTTATACTAATGCTTTATGGAATCTAAAAAAAGTACTTAAAATCAGCTAGAATTCAGCATTAAGAAAATTGGTAAGTGCACACACAGAGCAACCTCTCTCTCTTAACATTTAACACATTTAGCACTGTATTGAAATTAATGGAGCTTACCCATGGATTCATTAGTTGCCTACATTAGATAGGAATGCTCCATTTATTCTAATCAAGCATCTCTGTCAAAATTCCAGTACTGCTCAAACAAGATGAAAATCCTCCATGGAAAGCAAGTAAGCTAAGGCCCAGATTTGATAGGTATGCTCCAGTGACTGTATGGGAACTGGGTTTTATAACTAAATCCGTCCACATAGCAGATGCTTGAGTCTCCAAACTCCCACTGCAACACAGTTTTAAGGATGCCCTTCCCTAAATAACACCAGTTTTCACCAACTTCCTCCCCTGTTTACTTTGTAAGTTGAATCAATCACTTCCATTTCAAGACTTTAGCCTGTATAAATTGGCATAACACAATACTCATGCCATTAAAGGAGATATGTAGAAGACATAATCCACAGCTTTCCTTATTCTTGCTGCTCCAATATACACAAAAAGCTCTTTCTAATTTTCAATGCCAGAAAGCTTACAAATACCACCTCCCAAACCTCATATCCCCAGCAGTGCAGATGCCTGTTTGCCTTTCTCATTAAAGAAAGACACATCTATTTTATAAGATGCAGACAGCCCCTTGCTCACTGTGGCCATGCTCTGAACCAGCTGGCTTAGCACCAGCTGTAGCCAGGAAGCACTCTAACCAAATTAGCACAAGGCTGAACACAAAATCCTACATTTCATCCCTCACTTGAGTTTACCAGCTTCTGCACAAGGTTGGGCTGATGTCACCCACAGAGTTGGCTTGCGTGTGGGTACTTCAGAGCACAATCTGGAGACCTATGACACTTCCTAGGTAACTACACAGAAATACCTTAGACAATGGTCTGACTCCATCAGGGAAAATTGTTTCTGTCCTCTGTTCCCTCTGAAAGAAAGCAATAATGACTCAGTCCTCAATGATGCTATATATTCTCACTGCCTTCAGCAGCCCTGCTCCTAGCTCTCTTCTCAAGGGTGTTAGCTAACAAAAAATATAGCCAGACCATCTCATTCAGTGATGCGCTGCAATAAAAGAACATTGTTTTACTGCAGTTCCACACCAATAAAAAAAAATGCACAGAGTTCTATATTTTAAGAAAAAAATAAAGCCAGAAAAGTGAATTGAAGTGGGGAAAATTGCATTATTTACATCCACACGTCAACAATGCAGACCAGCATATTTTTGGCATGAATTGCAAGAAACTGCTCATACACATGCCTGTACCAATAAAAGAACAATCAGTGCTGATTTACCAGAATGATAAAATTACTTGGACTGCTTTAAAAACAAAAAAGTATACTTGTTTCAAACATGAAGCATTATAAGCATGGGATTCCTTATTCTTAGTAGTGCTTTTATTGCACATTAGCATGTCTTCCATTGCTTACAGAATCACAGAATCATAGAATATTTAGGGTTGAAAATGACCTTAAGATCATCTAGTTCCAACCCCCCTGCCATGGGCAGGGACGCTTCGCCCTAGACAATGTCACCCAAGGCTCTGTCCAACCTGGCCTTGAACACTGCCATGGATGAAGCATTTACCACTTCCTACACTTCCTACCACTGCTACAGTCATAGAATCATAGAATCACAGAATAGTTAGGGTTGGAAAGGACCTCAAGATCATCTAGTTCCAACCCCCCTGCCAGGGGCAGGGACACCTCACACTAAACCATGCCACCAAAGGCTCTGTCCAATCCAGCCTTGAACACCACCAGCGATGGAGCATTCACAACTTCCCTGGGCAACCCATTCCAGTGCCTCACCAACCTCACAGTAAAGAATTTCTTCCTCATACCCAATCTAAACTTCCCCTGTTTAAGTTTGAACCCGTTACCCCTTGTCCTCTCACTACAGTTCCTCATGAAGAGTCCCTCCCCAGCATCCCTACAGGCCCTCTTCAGATACTGGAAGGATGCTATGAGGTCTCCACGCAGCCTTCTCTTCTCCCTGATGAAGAGTCCGTCTCCAGCATCTTTGTAGGCCCCCTTCAGATATTGGAAGGCTGTTATGAGGTCCTATAGAAACATGTTACCTTATATCTGGCTCTATTCTGTACAACAGACAAATCAGAAAATAAGCAGATTCTAGCAGGCTGGTATTTAGGTATTGTGTACTAGGTATACCTCTTACAGATGAATGTGTTTTATATTGTAAAGGGAAATAAGTTATATGAAGAAGAAACTAGACAGATGGAGCATTAAGCAAAGTGTGCAAAAATCCTACAGGGTTTGTTTTAACTTCAGAAGTTATAGGATAGGGAGCAAACATTTCCTAAGAATACAGTCACATGCGCACCTACACATACTTCATTTTAACTCTGAACTCAGAAGAAAATAGTTGTCTTCAGCGCTTCACAGTCAAAACTTTTATGATCTTATTTCACAAGTCTATGATATAATTGATTTTGACGTACATCAACCCATCCAAAACAATGCCCAAAAACGAAGGCTTCACTGGATCCCATGAAGAGCCCAACTACTACAAGACAAGAAATCCAGTATCCGGACATGTGATCTGATTTACACTGGAGCTAAGTGTCGCATGCCCTAGCTGTCTGTGGGAGCACATTGCATTCCTATTCTGTCGCTGAAGGTAGAGAAGATGGGCACAGTCTCCTTTACGCTTTCCAGTATTCAGATGATTTAAGTACAGGATGTTGTGATGATGTAGGTTTCAGAGCTAAATTTTTTGGAAAATTAAGAAGCTCTAAACTGAAAGGCAGATTTTAGGACGCATATGGCAGAGCAGGAAAGACAAGTGTGAGGAGAGGGAGTGAAATTTTGCAAGTGAACCTATTAACCCTCAAAGAATTAATATGGAGAATGTATGTGTAGTCTGGAAGATACGATGTGCCGGAATAGAGATTTCTGTCTGTTGCTGTTGTGTGTATATTTTTTTAATTAAGGAGGGTAAGGGGGGGAAGATGATCCAAAGAAGACTTCCAAGAGGAAGGAGAGAGAGACAGGGAGAGAAAGTGAAGATGGTAATCTGTCCTGGGCCCAGAGCCATCAAACCAGGTGGCATAAATTGGTTTCTTGATGACAGGAGGGCAAGCCAGTCAAGGAAAGTCCTCTCCTTTCCTCAGCAAGAGGTCAGAATAGAAGGCTGACATAGGAAAGCAGATATCTTACTGCAGGAAGTTTTATCAAGAGCTTGCTACCCTGCTATACAGGGGAAAATGCTGTTCCTTCTCATGCTAAACTTATTTCACAGCTCCCTTTCCTTCCCTCCCCAAGTAGCAGAAGCCTCTTTCTGTGACGGAAGCAATGGGAAACACCTGCTAGGGGGACCACTGCCAGGACACTCAATACTTGCCCTTTGCAAAGAAGCAAGAACAAGTCCAGAGAGTAAAAGTGCATGGGGTTTGGCTGTTTTGACGTGCACACAGGCATAGCATGGATGCAAGGATTTAAGTGTTAAAATCCTGCACAAACCTTGTATTCTTCTGCTTCCCCAAGGACAAGGTCTGCCTTGGCTGGAAACCAGCCAGGCCTCAAACCTGCTTTAGCCCTGTTTGAAGTTGTAATGTTATTAAGATGATGTTCTTTCAGAGTGAAACCTGTCAAAAAATTCTTTCCCAAGGAAAACACGTTCAGTGTGATACTCAGGGGGACTCACAAGCACATTCCTGTTTGAGAGGGGAAAAGTCACTCCATCTTTCACAGTAAGAGGAAGGTTTTTCTTAGGGTGACAGGAAAGAAGGAGGCTACTCAATACCCTGATCCCAAACCAAGAAATATTTATTACTGCAACAACTGGATGAAGCACAGGACTCCAGATATTGCCCCACATCTAATAAGACGCCTGTAATGCATCAGATGTTCTATATTTATATACTACCTATCTGACCAGAGTCGTGCCTCAAGCTACTTTCCCTTGACACATCAATACCTCCCCCATGTTTTACAAGCCTGCTTCTCTTTCAGCTTATCAGCCCAGTGCTTTTTTTTCATTCATGGGTTGGGAGTTTTATTAACTGACCCATTTCTCCTGCTCAGATATCACAAGCCTCACTCACAACTCAAGTTCACTGCTGTAATGTTTCAAGGCTTTGCACAGCAGCTATGCAGGCTCAACAGGCAGATATTAGATCATCCTTCACAGGTAAAAATATTCAATGAATATGCACACAGAGTAAGATGCTTAAGGTGGCTATAAGACTTACACAAATCGTTCTCAGGTAAATGATGCACTTAGTTCTGGGAAGCTTTGTCACACATAACATACACAGGTGACTCACTCTATTGTTTAAATGAATGAAAGTCTAACATCTTAAAGAATATTAAACAAAATGAAATAAAATCTACTCTGCAGTATAGGGCTTGATCACTAAATCAGGCCTAACTGTGCCATAGCTAGGCCTGAGAGGAGGCAGAGGGGTTTTCCATCCTCAGTCTCACCACAGATCATTTTAGTTTCTGGAAAAATGTAATAAGGCTGTTTTTTTTCCTGGTTTGCAATGAATCACAAAGAGCTGTCCTAACAGCTTGAGCCTGTTGCATTATGCTGCTGCTGTAGCCACAACTTTTCCCACTTACTCCCACCTCTGATATGCCCCTCAGCACTCAAATTTAAATTTTACTCACAGTTGAATAGTTTACACCAAAACATGCAGCTCTACAAAGGCACAGGAAGCCCACTATGCACTTGTTGCACACCTTTCCCAGTACAACAGATGGATTCTTTTCCTGAATACTTCTCGCCTGTGTGTTCCCATCTCCACTTGACACCACAGTTCTCCTTTCAGGGCAGAATGCCTGTACAAGAATTAGTCCTTTAGGACAGAAAGTGAAAAGTACTCTCCCCAAGCAACGCAATTCCTGTAGGACACTGAGCTGTAGCAATGAGTGCTAGCAGAGTCACCCCTACAAAGATCCTCAGTACTTCCTACAGACTGCCTAACCAGTTCCTTACACCAGCACATTTCACCACGCCTTCTGTGGAGCAGGGCAGAGGACCTCAGGGAAATCCAGGACAAGCATGGATCTGTTTGAGCACCACTGCTTTCCTTGGCACCAGGGAACATATTCTTTTAACTTCCACACCTTCCTAGTCACCTGTGCCCCTGCTGAGCAACTGACTTGGCCAAGCCTTGTGCCACATATCCTGCCTTTGTGATGAAATTATCTTCTAGATCAAGGTCTTCAGTGTTTTCACTGTTTGTAAACTTCCCTGGGAACTGGGGAACTAGCCGAGATCATAAATATCACATTAAGTATGCCTTCAATCTGGCATACTCCAGACATGATTTAAAGCTCATGGCTTCATTTTATATATATAAACCAGGCCTTTTTTTTTTTTTTTTGCTGGTGTAGGTCTACTACAGTTATGCTGTCAAGGAATACAGCCCATCAATCTTACACTGTACACAAGTTGGGCCCTGGAAATTAGCACAAAACCTGCCAGTTAAATGGGGAACTCACTCTTTTTTGAGTACTTTCAAGGTTACTCTCCCACATCATCTACATGGACTTTCTACAACTCCCTTCTTATTTATTAGTGTGCAGAGAAGAAAATGGGTCCTTATTCTAAACTTAAATATTGAAGCACAGATGCTTTCCTAATTAATCCGTAGGGTTTCTGCTAAGAAATCATAAACTTCCAGTTTGGTACACTGCTGCCCCAATTAAAATATAAAGACCCCCTTCCAATAAGCTGCTCTTTTAGAGCTACCAAGCACCGCATCCTATTTATCTTCCTGCACAGCACCACTGTAGGAAGTCCCACAGAAATCAATCAGTTGTAAAAATGCCATTCCTTTCCACATAGTTAACATAAACAAGTCAGTGCAGATTACAGATTTACTAACTGAGTCTGTAAACTGTTCTGAACACACTTTCAGAGAGACATACTCATGTATTTTAGCACTCCAGCATCTGGGGTAACTCTTATCAAAAATTAAAAAGACTACCTATTCCAAGCTGTTACTCTGTATAAATGAATTGGAATTAATTAAGTCACCTTTCACAATTTCATTACCCTTCTAACCATAGAATCATAGAACCATAGAATCACAGAATGGTTTGGGTTGGAAAGGACCTGAAGATCATCTAGTTCCAACCCACCTGCCTCACACTGTAGGGATGTTTCACCCTAGACCATGTCACCCAAGGCTCTCTCCAACCTGGCCTTGAACACCGCCAGAGATGGAGCATTCACAACTTCCTTGGGCAACCCATTCCAGTGCCTCATCACCCTCACAGCAAAGAAATTTCTCCTCATATCCAGCCTGAACTTGCCTTGTTCAAATTTAAACCCATTACCCCTTCTCCTATGACTACAATCCCTGATGAAGAGTCCCTCCCCAGCATCCTTATAGGTCCCTTTCAGATACTGGAAGGCTGCTATGAGGTCTCCACGCAGCCTTCTCTTCTCCAGGCTGAACAGCCACAATTTGCTCAGGAGGTTTGTACAGGATGTGCTCCAGCCCCCTGATCATCCCTGTGACACTCCTCTGGACCTGCTCCAACAGCTCCATGTCCTTCTTATGTTGAGTGGAGCAGGTTCACTATTGAAAATACAGACTCACTCATATACAAGCAAATTAATTACTTGAAATCGGTATGTTGCAATTCATAGGGCTGTGCCATATTTTTTTTTAAGAAATACTCAGGTACTGAAAATCCATGACAATATTTACAAACTTCAGAAGTCTGGCAATTTTGTACCAAAATTGCGGTGGGTTTTGCCCATCGTTTCTCCATTAAAATGATTCAGTTATCCAGTCAGAGAGCAGAAGCAATGTGAAGCATGCCAGGAATCACGAATAACAAATAGCAGTTGTAGCATACAGTTTGCGAACCATCCTTCCTGTAAAAATTCTTCACTCAAACTATTTGGTGAATACTTATGCATGATAAATACATTCACAGATCTCAAGGATGATTCACTTTTGACATGTGAATAAAGAAATAAGACTGAATTAATCTTGTTCCCAATTCACTTAATAAAATTAAACCCCGCCAAAGTACTTCAGTTTGATTTATAAAGCTTTTAAGGTCTAATGTTCTGTGAGACAGTTACCCAAGATACCACCTCTTTCCTCCTTCAATGCCACAGAGATTGCATGGATTGCTGGAATGGATCGACACACCAGATCATAATTTTTAGTGAAGGCATTTTCATAGGCAGGTCCAGTGAAGAAGCATGGATTTACCCAGTTACTCTGGTAGAGGCCTGTTTACTTAACCTATTTCTCATGTCAGGATAGAGAACAAGAGTTGATACTAGTGTGTTCTGGACTTTTTTTTCCTTTTTTTAATCTATGGAAGTCTTTAAAAATTATATACATGAATCCTGTCCTTGGGAAATATAAGACTCAATGCCCTTAGTAAACTAATATGCAATTAAATGAATGCACAAAGATCACTCAGTCTGGTAATGACACAGACTTACATTTGGGCATCCTTATCCTCCGTTCATAACAACATCATAAGCTCAGATATCAACTGCAATAAAAGTTGACATCAAATGAAACTACAACGTAGGCTATTAAACCTGAACAAATAGTTCTCCTTGAAGATACACTTGTTGTCTTTCATGTCGTTTGCAATGAAAAAAAAATTATCTGACCTGGAATCATGGGATCCTTGAGGTAGTAAATACTTGGCATGCATTTGTAAGATGATGACTCGAAGTATCGTATTTCTATATAGCTGGCCATGTCCCTTATATCTGTATATTATTTTACAGCTTGTGACCTATAGCTTTTAACAGCTTACTGAGGTAAAACAAAATAGAAAGTGAAAGTATTACTTTTCTAACACTTTCTAAAACTGAAGACCAAGTATCAAATGGCCGAGGTGAGAGATGAAAATTAATTTAGACAGTTTGTGTTTGTTCACCCTGAAATAACACTCCAAGCCTTACAGAAGCACACCCAGATGACTGATGTCTTCATCTATCTATCTTAAGGTCAATACCGCTGGGAATAAATTATAAGAAATTTAGCCAAGAGCTTATCCCACAAAAACCATCTGAAATAGCTTATAAATAAAACATGTGCAAAGGGATTCATAGATACATACTGAAGATTGTTATAGAATCCCAGAATCATAGAATAGTTAGGGTTGGAAAGGACCTCAAGATCATCTAGTTCCAACCCCCCTGCCAGGGGCAGGGACACCTCACACTAAACCATGCCACCCAAGGCTATGTCCAACCTGGCCTTGACCACCGCCAGTGATGGAGCATTCACAACGTCCCTGGGCAACCCATTCCAGTGCCTCACCACCCTCACAGTAAAGAATTTCTTCCTTATATCCAATCTAAACTTCCCCTGTTTAAGTTTGAACCCACTACCCCTTGTCCTATCACTACAGTCCCTAATGAAGAGTCCCTCCCCAGCATCCCTATAGACCCCCTTCAGATACTGGAAGGCTGCTATGAGGTCCCCATGCAGCCTTCTCTCCTCCAGGCTGAACAGCCCCAACTTTCTCAGCCTATCTTCATACGGGAGGTGCTCCAGTCCCCTGATCATCCTCGTGGCCCTCCTCTGGGCTTGTTCCAACAGTTCTATGTTCTTTTTATGTTGAGGACACCAGAACTGCACACAATACTCCAAGGGCTGTACCGTCCCTCCAACAGATATCAGGGTGGTTGAAGTCCCCCATGAGAACAAGGGCCTGCAAGCGTGAGGCTGTTCCTATCTGTCTATAGACTGCTTCATCCACAGAGTCCTCTTGGTCAGGCGGTTTGTAACAGATCCCCACAGTAATGTCTCCCATCGCTGTTCTACACCTGGGTCGGAGCAATCCCAGGCACAGCTACAGGTTGGGCAGAGAAGAGATTCAGAGCAGCCCTGCAGAGAAGGACTTGGGGGTGTTGGTTGATCAGAAAATGAACATGAGTTGGCAGTGTGCGCTTGCAGCCCAGAAAGCCAACCGTATCCTGGGCTGCATCAAAAGGATCATGGCCAGTAGTTCAAAGGAGGTGATCCTACCCCTCTACTCTGCTCTCGTGAGACCTCACTTGGAGTATTGCGTGCAGTTCCGGTGTCCTCAACAGAAAAAGGACATGAAACTGTTGGAACAAGTCCAGAGGATGGCCACGAGGATGATCAGGGGACTGGAGCACATCCCGTATGAAGACAGGCTGAGAAAGTTGGGGCTGTTCAACCTGGAGAAGAGAAGGCTGCATGGAGACCTCATAGCAGCCTTCCAGTATCTGAAGGGGGGCTACAGGGATTCTGGGGAGGGACTCTTCATTAGGACTGTAGTGATACAACAAGGGGTAACAGGTTAAAACTTCAAGAGGGGAAGTTTAGATTGGATATGAGGAAGAAATTCTTTACTGTAAGGGTGGTGAGGCACTGGAATGGGTTGCCCAGGGAAGTTGTGAATGCTCCATCCCTGGTGGTGTTCAAAGCTAGGTAGGACAGAGCCTTGGGTGGCATGGTTTAGTGGGAGGTGTCCGTGCCCATGGCAGGTGGGTTGGAACTAGATGATCTTGAGGTCCTTTCCAACTCTAACTATTCTATGATTCTATGATTCTCCCTTCAACCCTGACCCACAAACTCTCTATTGACTGCTCACCCGTCCCCAGACAGAGTTCCATGCTCTCCAGCCTATCCCTAACATAAATAGCAACTCCCCCTCCCCACCTACGGGGCCTGTCTTTCCTAAAGAGCCTGTAACCTTCCATTCCAACACTCCAGTCATAGGAGCCATCCCACCATGTTTCTGTGATGCCTATTATACCATACCCCTGTAGACATGCACGCATCTTTAATTCCTCTTGCTTGCTCCCCATGCTAGGGGTGTTTGTATACAGGCATCTGAGTCAAGCTCCAAATGAAGCCGGCTCATTGGCTGAAGCATCTGGAATATCTCTACATTGCTCCAAGCATTTATTATAGGTGCTGTCAAGTGACTGGGTGTGTTGGGATGGAATGATGCCCCCCTCCCCCAACACATCTAGTTTAAAGCAGTTATATACTTGAAAAATACAGTAATGGAAAAATAGCTATTACAGCTAAAATTGAAGATGTGAATATCAGAAACCTGGAGTTCCCTCACATTTTGGTGACCTCTAATGAAAAAAAACTACACAACTGCAGGTTGTTTTTAAGGTGAAGAACATTGCATTGAGGACAACAGGTCACCTCAGGGCTCTGTGTACAGCCCCATGCCACCCTCATTCCACTGGGGCCATGGGGAGAGGTGCTCCAGATGCCCCGCATCCTGGCCAGGGCTGTGAGATGAGGCCTGGCTGGAAGCTCTTGCCCTGCTACCCTGGGGGAGATCTCAGTACTTCAGCAGCTGGAAACAGCTGGGCAGGGTGTCAGGATTAACTACTGAGCACCTGGCACTATCACAGCACTGTGCATGAAAGTTTGGCCATCCAAATCCTGGCAAGCACATACATTTTAAGCACCTTGGGAAAGTGCAGTAAATGTTTCATTAGTTCTCCATAAGAAAAGGAAGTGCTCTGTTTGTGCCATTAACCACAAAGCTATTTATAGCTGTTTGAAGGCTAAACTGGTTAGGTCAAGCAACAACACGCAATCAAAAATCTTGAAAAATAATAATTTCTCTCTACTCCGCTGGTTTATACAGGTGTGAGAGCTGCCCACAAGACTTCTCTCATTGTACCTAGTAGCTTTCTGTTTTTCATACCATTAAACCATTAAGTATAAACACTCTGCAGCAATAAACTATAAGGCAAATTCATTCATCTGCTGAAGTACAGCACTCCATTTAGCAAAGTTGGCAATACCTCTTAAGTCTTCTTTAAGCCTTCATCAATTTAATGACTATTAATTCAGTTATTAGAGAAATTGTCAAACCATCACAGAAAGGATAAATTCTCTGCTTGTACCAACGACAAAATCTCTATTGAAGTCAACACATTTTGCCCTTATTAGACATAAAATGTGATTTCTAAACTGCATGTTTTCATGCATTATTGAAAGATCTCTGAAATAAATTTGAGGGTTAGGGTTTCAGTACTAATCCAGATGGCAACACAAGTCACATGCCATATGACTAAGCCCAAATAGTTCATGCTTTTAGAACTGATGTTCACTTTTAGTTGTTTTACTTACTGCTTTATACGTTCTCTTTTGTCCAGCATGTTTCCTGATTTGTTCTCCATTAGGCCCAGTTTCAACATGCATGGAATAAATAATGTCAAAGAAATCTTCTACGACAGCTACCCGCCGTAAAGACAGCTTCTCATCTACACCTACTCCATCCTGAAAAGAAATAAAAAGAGAAAAGTAAGTAGGACAGGATGAATAGGTAAATTATGATAATCAAGGGAGGTGTTTTCATTTTTTAGCAGGGAGTAAAAGACCCTTCCACTGAGATCTGAAGGTCATCCACCCTGTGAATGACAGAAACAGCAGTGTAGGAAAGCCATATGGTCAGAAGGATGATATGGACCCTTTCAAGAAGTTCATTTTGACAAACCAGGGCATTTGGCCTCTTGATAGAAAGTGACTTTTCACCCCAGTATTTAAAAAAGAAAACAGAAAATATTGTGCTTCTTTCCTCAAATGCACAAACAAGATTCAAAGGCAGAAGCAGTCCCAAACACGATACAGAAATGCATTATGCAGCTCTTAATAACAATGCAACAGCTCTTTTATTGCCTCATTCCCCTCCCAGTAAATCTGTACCTAGCATTTCATAAAGGTGTTTAATAAAAGGTTTTAAATCACAGGTGACAGAGCTGACTGTAATTATGAATACAAGAGAAGTTGTTACAAACAATTTGCCCTGCAAAACCTGCTAGAAAATATACCACATGAAGACATATCACAATATGAAGAAAAGAAAGGGATGTTTTTAAAATTATGATTTTTGCACACAGATGTCTGGTTGGAAAAAGTAACAGAAAAGTGAGGACACCTACCATCTGATTTTCAAAAGTGATAGTGCTACGGTAGCTAGAGTTCTAAACAGAAGCAGTCCCCTGTGTCACTGAAATTAATCAGCACAATTCAGTTCTTGTCTTTTAAATAGGACCATCCAAAGGAGGGATTTTGTTTGTTTTCTTTACAACTGTCTATGGATTCAATTCTAATGAAGGGGCAGGAATTGGGACTTTTTTTTCCCCAAGGAGGCATCTATCAAGCAGGCTGTATTTTGTAACACAATCTAAGAGTATAAAGAATAAAATAAGAATGGCCAATTTACTTGTACTCCAACACAGGATTTTAATTTAGACATCTGGAGGCAGCAGTGTCACCTGACCTTCATGTGTATTTTAAGCAATAAGGGCTCTCCAAACTAAACACATTTGATAATGCCATTACTGCTGCTGTAATTCATGTCAGAACAAAACTGATTTACATTGATCCTTTTGTGACAAAACACACATAGTTATTGCTGCAATGACCAAATAAAGGCAAAAGATGAGAAACTAAGAGTCAATAATTATGTATGACTCCCAGTTGCCATCCCTTCGCTCATAACTTCTTGCTAACTCATTCCAGTAAGTTTGCTGGATATGGACAAGCATGATTTATTTTTCTCACTACCCTTATTTTTATTCCAGCCCACAGACTTTTATTTTTCATAGAGTTCATAGAAAGAACCTAAATAATCCACATGACTCCAAAGAACCCCCTGGGGTGACACAGAGGAGCTCCAACACATTCCCAGCAGTGATGGAGAAAACGTCAGTGCCTCTGTAGCACAACTTCTTCAATGTGCAGGACTCCAAATGATGGCTACCAGCCAGACAAGTTTTGTCCTGTCCTGCTCCAGTATGTCCAAACTCTTCAGAGAGGTTCCCTGCCCAAGGCTACATGGTCCCTTCTATCTGCACAGCCATTGTGCTCTTTATCCCTAAGAGACAGGGACCAGAGCAGAACTGCACATATGTGATGAGAGGACTGCCACAGTCCTGACAGAAGTGACAGTGTGGAGGATTCAGAGTGGAGGAAGACGAGGAATTTGCAGTGCAGTCTCCACCAGAGGTCAAAGCCTCAGAGAGATCAGCTGGGAAAGTTGCTCTGAGAAGGTGGCAAAGCTCCCATCCCATGAAAAGTCTCTAAAATTTCACTAACCAGCTCAAAAAATTCTGTAGTGTTGCGACAGGTTCTGGTACCGGCATCATTAGAATTCGCTTGGCATGGCCCACCACTACTCCCGCTATTAACAAAAATTGCCTTAGAGGTGGGTCCAACATAAAATCCAGATCTTTGCAGCTTTAATCTTCAGAGTAATTCACATCTGAGCTCTGTAAGGGGGCCCATCTTCAATCATTTTCTCAGCACCCAAACAGCACGGTGGGATCCCTAATGATTTCAAACACTCCTATTATGACGACAGTGTTATCTCACATCACCCTCCAAACACTCAGAAGTTTATAGTGTTGATTAACTGATAAAAATTTAATCCATTAATTACTAATGAGTTTTGTTTTAGGAAATTTCCTAGGGGGGAGCTCTCTTTTTTAATTAAAGAGAAATACATTACAACAATATTAATTTAAAACCCGAGATGTCACCTCAGCAGAGCTGACACATGCAAACATTAGGAATACATTCAGAGAAGAAACTGAAAAATATAACTCATTTTGCTGCTCTTGGTGGCCATAGTGTAAAACACTCTTTTGCTGGTCCTCCTACCTCCCTCCCCAAACGCTGATACCCAAAGGCAGGTAGGCATGATGCTGGCGTGCTCTTGAAGATGTATTTCCCCATCCAGCTGAATAAAACAGAAAACATTGCTACTACTTCTAAAAATACAAGGCAGAAAAATCTGTACAAAGTCTCTGTCATGCCTCCTAATTGAAATGCAAGAAAATGAATACAAACTTTCCAAGTCTTGTCAGTCAAAAAGGGTAGGGAAAAAAAATGGTTTACACAGACTGCAAATTGGTTTTGGGGAAGACAGTACTATTACTTAACATCAATGACTGTAACTTTGTCATAACTTTATCTGGTGATGCCTGGACATGACTAGGACAAGCTTTGTTCTGTTTGGTGCTGCATAAGGCAATAAGGTAGACCTCATTTCAGAAAGCCTGCAGCGCTGCAGAAGGTACTGAGCTGCTGTTGAGTAAGCTGTTCAGCCCATCTGGCAACTTACACTGCTGCACAGAGATGTAAGCCTTAGCTGCAGAAGCAGCACACCAGCTGAGTAATGTGAATAAGGTAGCTATGCACCGAGACTTTTGATATCCCAGTACTGACATCCCAATAAGTAAAAGCTGGGCAAACGATACAACCTCAAATCTCCATTTAAACCTTAAAGTCTTTGAACTGGACACAGTTGTATCAAGCTTTCCTGCCATATGCCATTACACTACACTTTTATCCTGAAATTGCTATTTGATAAAGACATTAACAAAGCAGCTCTACTTTATAAGCTGGCTTTGGGTAAAAATTTTCACAATGCCTAAGGGGACTTTTTTTAGCCTCAACTAAGGCAACTAAGAGACAAATGAGGGAATACATGATAATGCTATTCAGATGTCTGAAAGGCTATGAAATGTCCACAAGGCACAGGACAAGTTATAAGCTTAAACCACAGCATGGGAGATTTACATTAGACATTAGGAAAAACTTAGTATTCATGTGGATAGTGAAGTACATTAACAGTTTGCCTGGGGATGCTGTGGGATGTATGTCACAGGAGGATTTTGAGACCAGGTTAGGCAAATATCTGTCAGGAATAGTTTCAGTAAATCCTGTCTTGGACAGACTAGGTACTAACTGAGTTCCGTCTTGATAACTCTAGGACTGAGAAGCTTAAATGCCACTTTCAAAGTGACTTGGGCACTAACAACTCCAGAATAGCAAGGAGGATATTTATAAATCACTGAGGTATTTTTAGGACTTTAATTCATCATGGCAAGAGTCCAAGCCTCATGTTCAAGAATGACTTAGGAATGGAAGCCTCACTGAATGCTTCACTTCAAAAACTGGACCTACACTCTTAAATCTTCTAGACCAAGCTTCATGCTGCTCATTTCAGCCATCACTGAGATATGACCCCACCCTAAACCAGTTGCCGTTGATCCTCTCTGGCCAGCAGAATGACAGGCACTTGGAATGGTTTCAATCTCTACCAGTGAGCAGTTACTTAATTCACCCTTTGCATTGCAGGGTATCCTGTGTACTCTTGGTTTTACGTTTATTCAGACATCTTCCTATGTTCTTAGAATACAAGCAAATCAATGCTTCTTTTCCTTATCAGCCCCACAAATTCCATTTAAACTTTGAGATTAAGGTTGGTTGTTAGTTTTTTGATATCTGCACAAAAAAAATAAATTTCTGGACACAAGTGATTTCTACAGAGAGTTCTGCACCTCTCAGAAAGGCCTAAGGATCCCTTTAAACAAGGATGCTTGAGGAGAGAGTCTCTTGCATCGAGGTAGAATCTACATGGCTAGTGGGAGTAAAGGAGGGAAAGAAGTCTGCCAGTGAAGTGAACAGATAAAACTCTTAGTCAAGACAGTGAAAAGATCTGTTAAATGAAAGGCTGTCATTTTTGTAGTTACTTTGTAGAGAAGAAAAAAATCTAATACAACCCCTTAAAATTAAAGCCACTGAAACAAAAGTGCTTGCAATTCCTTGCTTGAGGATACCTGCACCATCTCATGCTGCAATTTCTTGGGGAAAACAGGTCTCATAAAACAGCCTCTTGCTTCGTGAATGAACATAACTATCAGCATATTTACAGTGTTTGAAGAATATTCCTATAAACACATGACAGACTGAAATATAAAATAAAAGTAAAGGCTTGGTTGGTGGTTTTATGGAAAATGTAATATATATAAAATCCTTTGTTGTAAAAGCTTCAAAGCCACAAAACATTAGGAGTAGATGGAAATAACAATCAACCTAAATATTTCATTACATAACATAAACCACATACAAATGTCAGATTGCTTCTAATGCAAAAATATGGAGTATAACATTTTTCTTGTACAACCAGTTCAGACAACAGCAGAGTTAAAGCACATTTGTGTCATCACACCTTTGCTGACTAGTGTCACCTTTTGCAGTCTTGAAGAGGCAATTCCCCTAGGTAGGAAGTCAAGTCTTTTGCTGACTGAAACATTGTGTTCCGAATGAAAAAAACATTTTGCACATAAACCCCCACCTTCTTAGTTTATACCTCATGAGCTCCTAACGTGATTGTATGTAGCTGGTTTACTCCCTTTGGATTCAACATAGGAAAGTTATGTATAGTAACAGTTAGGAGGAACCAATGGTAATTTGTATATAACTTGAGCTTTTTATACCTGTCTGCAGAAATAAGTAAAAATCAATGATCAGATTAAAAATCTGGTTATACATTATTTCCATTATCTGCCTTCTCAGTAACTGTAAAAATATTAATATTCAAAAAGAGGGATGACCATTTCAGAATGTCTCTTACTCGCATAGAAATGAGCAAATCTAGTTTCATCAGTGCACCGATTCGAATTCCCAGGTAATCAGTACACCCGTTTGAATAACAAACTCATTCCTGTCAATGCAGTATAAATCCAAATCCAGAACAGATCAAAAGCTATTAGTGTTTGATAGCTACTATTAAGCAGCCTAAAAATAAATAAATTGATCTTTTCTATTCAGTTCCTAATGGAAAGTGTCTGTAACAGTGAAAGGAATATTTATTATTTGAAATTTATAGTTTCTGCTCCTCATTATATGTTTGTACAGCAAATCTCATCTTTTACCAGCAGATGGAGACAGGAAAAACCAGTTATATCAAGGCAGATATCTTAATATACACACACCAGAACCATTTCCAGCTATGTCCTCTCTCTGGAACATTTAGAACAATAAATCCTACAAGGACTAAACCAGTAAGTTAAGATATGGCAGCAACAAGTCTAACTAATTGTGGAAATATATCATGAAAATAAAGAGAATAAGGTGAAGTAAAATGGCAAATCAATATCTCATTTGAGATAAGAGACTAAAACTAAGCAACAAGGTTTGGGGATGTTAGGAAGCTGTAGGTGAGAAAAGTCCTCTAACTGTCTTGATAGAGGAGTCCAAGAGACCTAATAAACAGCTGGAGAGGCCAAATCAATACGGAGCAGAATTCCCTTTCTTCTTCATCTCTTGAACCAGTCCAGATGTTGGGAAAGCACCAAAGCCAAATCTCTGTCCATAAACAATAATGGTGAATGCTGAGTGCCACTATAAGAATAAAAGATCCTACCCAAAAGGACAATCCTACTGAGCCCTTTCAGGTGAGGTAACCATCTGCTGTGAATCACTAGCTCTATTAAATTAAGATCTAGCAATTGGACAGAATGGACTGTGAAATCCAGCTTCTCAAACTGCAAAGGGAAGGTCTGTCACCTTTCCTTTAAGTGTAGTAAAATGGGACTGAAGGTTATTTCATGACAGACAAGATATCTTCAAAGGTATCTTCAGAGGCCACTTTAGCATGAACAGGATAATAACCTGGCCAGTGTTCTCTGAGATATATATTAAAAGCTCTTTCCATACTGAAGAAGGGCAGAAACTTTTCTTTTTCATCTTTCTTCAGAAGTGTGGATTACTGACTCCTGTGTCTCCTGCTTAAAATAAACTTGGACATGGGAGGCAAGAGGCAATTTCAAAAAGCTGCCTTAAGATCAACTGCACTCAGAGCCCTGAAGGAATGGTAGAGAAGACCCCATTCTGGAACACAGGACAGGTAGAACCCTGGTTACAGTTTACTCATCATAGTTAAGAGTTACTTCTTAACTGAGGCCTGAATGCTCTTTCTCCTCAGCACACTAAAACCTGATTATATTTTTCCTTAAGTGTTTAAATATTTTTACAACCATTATGAACAACAATGGTCACAAAACAGGTCACATTTTATTATTTGTGAAGTCTGTTGCTGCAAGCTAACCAAATATCATGAGCTGTATCTCCTTGAGTAAATGGGGCACCAAAGGAGCACCAGGTCTGTAGAGCAAAGCAATTGACACCAATGAGATGATTCCACACCATATTTATTTCAGGCTAGCTCTAACCTGATCCCCTGCACTAGACACCCACTTCTGGTTGCAACTCAATAGGTGCAGGCCTGGAACAAATGTTACTTTTCTTTCACTGAAAGAAATCTGCTTCATGCACTGAAAAAACACTGCAGTGTGAAATGAAGCACAGCGATCACGGTCAGGAGCTTTGTTGCAAAGGCACACTCATTCTTTAAACTCAAATGCCACTGAGGATGCAGCCATAGCTTCCTTAGCAAGACAACAAGATAGGAATTTTCACGCATGCACATTGTGGTGAGCATTACCCAAACCAATGAGGAATATGCTCAGGGACACACATTGCCCTGGTATGACTGTGAAGAGCAGAAAGAAACCAAACAAAAACCTGTTCTTACATGGAGACCATATTACTCCCTGTCGTGGTTTAAGCCTCTCTAACCACGCAGCTCGTTTTCTCCCTCACTTTCCCCTTTTTTTCTTCCCCCCACTCCCGGAGGGATGGGAAGGAGAATCGAAAAGAATGCAACTCCCACAGGTTGAGATAAGACCAGTTTAGTAACTAAAGTATAACACAAATCACTACTGCTACCACCAATAATAATAATGACAAGAGAAATACAAGGAAAGAATACAATTTCTCACCACCTAAAACCAAGCCCGACCACGCAGTGCACCCCCACCCTTCCAGGTCTCTCCTCTTCCATCTTGGGCATGGCGTGCTGTGGTATGGAATAACCTCTTCGGTCAGTTTGGGTCAGGTGTCCTGTCTCTGCTTCCTCCCGGCTCCCCTCCTCCCTGGCAGAGCATGAAACTCGGAAAGTCCTTGCCCAGACCAAAACATCACTAAGCAGTAACCGAAACACTGGTGTTATCAGCGCTGTTCCCAGGCCCAAAATCAAAAACACAGCGCTACACCAGCTACCAAGGAGGAGAAAAATGACTGCTGCTGCTGAACCCATGACACTCCCTCCACTTGCCTCTCCCTCCAGCAAATACTTGCCTTCTCAGCCTGTTAAAACAATAGACAATGCTTATCTCATTAGATGCAGTAAGGTTACAGCTGGCCTTTTTTCCTTGTCTTTATTTTTTGATAAAGAATGCAAATTCATGCTGTATGTTGTCTACAAAATATGTTGAGTTGGCATATTGAACACAGGAACAATTAACCCAGGCATTAAATGCATTATATTCAGTGAAGAGTATGGGACAATTCCAATCAAACCAAAGCTAGAATTGGACAGAGAGAACCAAAGCTAGAATTGGACAGAGAGGAAGAGCACATATAACACCTGTAGGGAAATAGCAATTACATGTCACAGGTGAACAATTCTGGTCAACTTCTAACAAGAACAACAACAACAAAAAAATTAGCAAACGGCTTATTTTTATTAAATTGAACTATAATTTCTCAAAGAAGTTATAATTTTAAAAAATAATTTCTGATCTTAGACCATTTCAAAATAGCTTGTTCAGAAGTCTGTATTCTAAAAGAAGCAATAACTATTCCTCTTTTTTTGATAACCAGACTGTAACCATGTTCCCTGAAGGATGCTGCCTCTTTTCTAGTGGGTTAGTTTTCTATTAGAAGCAATTAAGTTTTGACTTTGCAGTCTATTTTTTGTTTTTAAACACTCACCACAGTTCTGGATATCTCCAGCACATTTCACTCACCCACTTCAAACTCCAGTAAGTAGCTAAGAGCTAATAAGCCCAGGAGGATATTAAGGATAACTGAAGAGGGAATGAGTGTAACTGCCAAATTTAACTGAAGTTTTTGTTTAAGCTCACATTCATGATCAAAGTTTTAATGTGTTTATTCCTTCTTGATGACTCATTAGATGATTCATCTAGGTATGCGGAACTTCTACCAGACTTCTGTAATTGTGTGAATTCTAAGAAATTGCAGGTTTTAAGCTTAAATAACTGCCAAGAACTTCAAGCTTAACCATGAAAAAGGATGAAAGTGTGTGAAAATTCATCCCATTAAAGTGAAGTTATTCTTTTACTGAAAGTAAAACTGAATATAGAGGTAAGTATTAGGATAACTATAAAATAGGATTTCTCCTAACTGAGAAACACCAACAAAACTTCAAAGATGTGATTCTGAGGCTGGTGGTAATCTTTCTGTGTACAGATCTCTTCAGTTGTTCAAAAAATTATAAATACACCACAAAGCTAAGCCAAATAATGGAAGGATGACAACTTGGTGAAGCCCAAGTGACCACTGAGTGTACAAATACTGACATGGTATTTCCCTTAAACACTTCATGTTTTTCTACTCTCCACGCATTTTATCAGATAATTGTATCTGCCAACCTGTAAACAGTTACTGCAAAGGTTTTTCAGAGATTACAAAGCCAAGCTAACTGCTTAGATGGGGAACTGCCTTTTAGGTCTCCCAGGTAATCTGGAAGGGTCAGCTACTCATGGTGACCACTTTGAAGGGAAGGGACTTCAGTTCCCCACTCTTGACAGTTCAGCACTCAGAAACTTTGCTTCTGAAAGTTCCTAGCAATGAGGATACATACAAAACTCAGGTTTACTTTCATCCCAAAACAGACAGCTCTCTGTATCTGTATAGTAATTTGGTGAACATGAAAAGATTTGTTTTCCCAAATCAGGTTACCAGGACAAAACAACTAATTCTCTTCAAATATTTTTGACTGTAGAGGCTTTTAAAATGAATGGTATGACTCCTAGGGCAGTCCTGTTTAGTATGTTTTGGCTTTTTTTCTAAGTTATAATATCTGGTATTGTCATCAGTTCAGCAAAAAGAAATGGGCAAGCTGCTACCTAAATATTAACACTTAACATTCCTGTCATGCTCCAAAAATGAACAATTACATAAAGTGTGCTATACTTTACAGGTATTCAAGCACTAGGGGAACGCAATGTAGATCTATAATGCCACCTTTTTTCAGACTGATGAAATGCAACTACTGTATGCCAAAAGTAACCTAAGACTAAAGTGAAGCTTAAATAATAAGAACTCAGCACCCCAAAGTGCTGCCTGAGAATTAAATGTATGTTTTAAAATTATATTCCAAATGCTCACAAGCCTATGATGCAGAGGGAGCTTTTCCAATAAATGACATGATACACGTGCCAAGAGTGGCATACTGCAATTGGGTACTAAGAGGATACCACACCATAGATCAGCACATCTCAGTGACAGAACTTCTAAACAAATAATAAATTGCTTCAAAGTCTTAATTAATTGGTAAAATACTTCAGATAGTCAGGGGAACAGGATGGATCAGCAGACTGCTAATGGGACATAGTGGCTTTGTGTTTAGAGTTCTTGGTGCCACTCCAGCAAAGGCTTTTGTCCCTTAAAGATGCATACTCCTTCCACCTGCTGCCTACTGCAAGGAATAGCCCTGGGGTGGAAGGGAGATGAAGTGAGTGACCTAATCCCTCCCATCGATGTTTCTGCAACAGCTGTTCACTCGCTTATACAAAATGAGCTCACAGTCTCAGCACAGTTCCCAGAGGACAGCTGTCCCTGTCACCAAAACCACTGCTACAACAGGCCATTAGGTGCCATTAATTGGTAACCTCATTAGCAACATCAGTAAAGACACTGGGGATCAGATTTTAAGCTGCACTGGCGCTGTACAGGCAGTTTATGACAGTGACAGATAAGAAAATATTAGTGGCTTTGCATCACCCACACAAAACCTTGGTGCTGTTATAACCCAGGCTCTGGTTCAGCAACCTTGCTTGAACAACTATCCCCAGCTCCAGTGCCAAAGGAGGCAGGAGTCTCCAGGGCACCTCATGCTCCATTCATAGCCTGGTTCTCCAACCAAATCGCCAACATACCTCCCACACTGGAAGAAAGCTGTTGCAGGGAGCAAAGAGGTACTTCCCAGACTAAATATTCCTAGCATATAAACTAAGAGTCTCTAATGGAGGTCCTCCCAGGTTCCTGCAAGGATGAATAGGCAGGAATGACGAAGGGGGTCGCTGTAACTGCAAACGTAATGTTACCTGAGGAGCGATACAGGCCACTGAGGACTAAGCGGTCAGATCGGTACAAAACTGAATGCACAGGTCTCTGCCTGCACAGTGACTTCTGCCTGCAGGTGGTTTTAGCAGTAGTGGTGTTACAGCCCTGATGAGCAGGAACTGTAGGGGGAATTAGGGTCTGTTTCAGATGAAGTAACACAGTACCTAGCAAAATCAGGCAAAACGTTGCATACACAATCTCCCCATCAGTTCTGAAACAGATGTCATGAAGCAAATGTCATGTCAGATACTGGCAATAAGTTTTCAGTGTAGCCAGAAAACGCCATGAACCAAACATCTAAACATGTTTTTCAGGAAAATTCATTATGAAGGGTGCAGAAGTTATCCTTCCAAAAATACATATACAAAAAAAAAAAAAAAAAAAACCAAGAAGTTTTTTGATTCTATGTCAGACCTTTAATGAACCTTAAAGTACCACCAAATTAAATTAGTAAATAAAGAATATTGGAGGTTTTTATTATATTTATTACTATTTGTTAATATTCATAGAACCATTCTATGATCCTATGAATGCCTGTGCATGTGCACAGACCAGGTTTTACAAAATGAAATGGCCTCAGCACCACCACAGCTCTTTTCTCTCCTGGGTAAGCTAGGCAAGAACACGTGCCAGATGCAAAAAACCTGTGTTTCTGTGAGGAAGCACTGTGGCGGATAGTCAGATCATTTACACCATTTTTCTAAACTCATTTTCTTCTTCCTCCTTTCCTCAACCATAAACAAAGTCCACAGCATGAAGAGGCCAATCCAAGTTTTGAAAAACACTGCTCAACCATATGTTCAGTCCTGACCAGAGCGATAGTTAGGAGGCTGACATCTGCAGATGGAGAGTTCATACCACCATACAGCACAAACATGCTGCTACTGTACACTGAAGTCAGTCTTAGCCAGACTTTACTCAGGAGAAATTTTCAATGCTAGTCTACAGTTTCACCTTGCCAACTATTTTTTGCTAAAGTGATGTAAGTAAAATATATATCTAAAAAGAGGAAAATGGTGGTGGTGACTGAAAGAGAGAGCCTTTCTGAATCCTTTGGGTAATCTCCTTTAGAAGGAATATTCCTCTGTATCAAATATTAAACTAAAGCTGCTTGTGTGACAGAAAACACTTGGTAATGTTACACATGATGAACCTTCATAAAAGCCCACCAAACTCTTATTTGGCCGACAGGGCTATGCACTAAAAGAATATAACCATCTAAAACAGTCTCCTGAACAGTAAACTCAGTTTTCCTCTGAATAAACTCTATCAACCTTTCCTTCAATAAGCACTATAAGTACATAAGTCTTTCTTGCCTTACTTAACGCCCTTCTGAAAGCAGTGAGAATACTCTGCTTAAATGCCTGTGGGAGTGATAGTGGTTCTTCTTACATAAGAAACAAAATACAATGCATTTTCACAGCCACCTTTTACTTTTTCTCCCCCTTGCTCCTCTCTCAGTCCATCTGCAGCTTTTCATGCAGTCCAAACACTTTTTTCAGGGCTTAAATAGATTTATGGTTAGCAATTTCCACAGGGACTGTAAGCACGCTCTCTTTCAGGCATGCTCAGGCACCACCACTTATCTGAGGGCTGGGAATCAGTATCTTCGTCTGTAATGCCACTGGCAATGAAATCCAGTGGGTTCACAATTACTGTGTCCTTCGTTCAGACCTTTACTGTGTAGCAGTTCCCTTCCTTGAAAGCCTGTACTTACAAGACGTCTTTATGAATTTCCTTATAAATGTTTTGCAGTCTCATCTAACATGCACATGTAGCACTGATTATAAAACAGAACAGTAAATGGAATTATTTTCCTTTATTATGTTGCTTTGAAACTAAACCAGACATAGATGTCTGGACTGTAAATTCCTAGTAGAAAGGGGTTAGAGTTGCAGTTATGTGAATTTTATTCAGAACATTTCCTGCACTAATCTGGACCATGCCCTAAACAGCAAACAGTTCAAAACAATGGTAATTACAAATCACAACACAGCAAATGCCGTTTTATCAGGTAAATTTGTCTTCCTAGGTTTTATAAATACCAGCTTCTTAATTTTTTTGGTGAAGATGAAAAGTACACCCCAGTTCTGATCAGTAATGATGCTGTCCACTATCTCTTCTCTTAGCAGAATTAAAGGAACAGTCAAATAATGAAGGAAAACTTCTTACTCCCTCAACAGTACTGCAAAAATAGATGGTTTGAATAAGCAGGCAACCAGATTTACCGAACACCTGAGGCATGATGGAAGACAGGAAATCAGGGTATTTGCAAGTTGAAGACTCACTATTAATCAGACGTTTGCAAGTCTGTGCCTTAATCTAGGCATGCCCATGAATTTACTACCATACAGCATTGCTTGGCATGCTAATGTTAATATACTTAAAGCACAGTTGATGAAAGAAAAGGAAAGATGCAGATGAAATAGTCTGCTCTCTATAATTAAAGTTCATGATTATTCTTTCATATATGCAACAGTTAATATGCAAACTATACAAATCTTTGTAATTATTAGTACAATCCTGTGCTCAAAACACGAACCAAGCACTATATTAACATGTTTCTTTGAGTATGTATCCTTACTTGCACTTGCTCGCTTTATAGAAAAAGAATAAAGTTTTAAATTTCTCAGCTGTTTGGTAAAACAGGAAGAAAAGCTGAAACACAGCATTAGAATTCAATTATGTATGAAACAGACAATAACAACTGTATTATTCATCAGGTTTACCAGAATTTGGTGCTCTGTCTCCCAAAATCTTAGTTTAAACTGCTGTGTTCAAACTATAGCAAAGCCATAATATATCGATATGGAGTGACCTGCCCATTTTCTCACTCCTCTGTGTACACTGGCTGTAGTAAGTTAACAGGACACAGCACTTGGATGTCTTCAGTAATACTAATGACAATAATGTTTCCCTTCCTCTCACTACTTAACACATGCTGCGTGCAGCTTGACTGATGGCTATGGCCAGCCAATCCAGAACTGGTTGTAATTCACAGTTATGTGCATTACATACTTGCAACGTGCTGGGGGATCTCTTGAGATGAGTAGCACTACACAAAATCAGGGACATTACAGAAGAAAGGAAAAACAAAGGTCACTTAGCCCATCCCCTGACAGAAAAGGGACTGTCTTCTGCATCTATGATGTACTTTCTTTTGTCTGGTCTTAAGTGACTCTTCTGAGGTAGCTATCATTGCTGCCTCTGAGAGAATATTTTACAGACTAATAGAGGTAAATACAGAACTTTTGGATGAGCTCATGACAACCACCTGCTACAAAAGGTTTGCATATTGCTGTGCTGCTGGTCCTTAGTTATTTTCACTTGGAAGACAGACACAATACTAACACTCTCTAAGGCTCATTTGGGGAATAGAGTTTCTCTGCCACAACAGATCATATCTGCTGAGAAAGAGTTAGCAAGGACCTCTCAGTGGCAGTGAGAAATAGATTATCATCTCCCTAAGGCTTTGCCGTATCACCTCCTTGTTTCCAGCAGAGCTCCCAATTCCTGTTCTGTTCCTGCCAAAAACAACTTCACTTGCAAAGGGTCCAGCATATTCTTTCTTCACAAATAATAACATAATTAAAAAGCCCATTGAAGACTCATATTGATTTTAATAAACTACGGCTCAACCTCCCAAATCATCCTATACTCTCTAAAATGATGCTCTGCCTGCAAAGGACCAGGACACACCATCATCAGTTTCAGCTCCTCAGCAAAGCTGATAGAGGTACAGATATGACGGTTTCACATACATGTTAGAGATGGCTAAGGGTGTAAAGCTTCTAACCTATGCAACAAGGAGAGCCAACATCTATTCTCATCTTGCTGACAACATGAACAACAACATTTTTATTCTGCTGAACAGAACAAGGACTGAATTTGAAAATGCAGTATATTGCTTCTTTCTGCAACAATCCAACATTAAACTGCATCTTCTGACATGCTGCTGTGCCTACAGGAAGCTGCAATTTGCTTTTCTCAAACCTTCACCTTTTCCTTACCTCAGGTTTGATTTTTCCCAGACTACATTTCCCGAGACACACTGCAGAAGGAGATCATGTGTATCGTGACACATTTGGTAAAATCAAGGACACCAGTGTAGTAGGAATTCTTGTATCACAATCTTCTGTAAATACATTGCACCCACTCATTTGTTTGCACTTTATAGCAACCACTATCTCCAAAAAACCTGAAAGGCTTTGCAGCACTTACACCAACAGATGGAGTCAGTTATGTGGACTGAATACGTACTTTATCTACATCATTTAAGCCTTGTCTGCTCTAAGAGAAATATGCTATTACTTTACCGATGTATCACACCTGCTACCCAAACCACACATAAGGCCACTTCTTCCTCACTAGGAAAGCTCTAAATTCAAAATCCTATGTCTACAACTCCCAAATCAGCATGGATCGCCAGGAAGACGTTAAAAAGACCACGAGGACAAGCCCTGTTCTGTTCTGTGCAAATAGCCTATTACAGTACTGTATTTTGAGTGCTACAGTCTTTAAAAGGAAATGACACAGTAATTTCTCATCAAATCAAATAATTTCTAGCATAAGTTTTCATTGGGGGTATTCTGCATATATCCTGGAATTTGCTTCCTGGGGAGATATCAGGCACAGCTGCACGTCTGCTAAATGTGTGTGTTTGGTTTTCATGTATGGGGGTGCATGAAATTAAATTCAATTTGATTCAATAATATTTCACTGGCATGGCAAGCTGGCTACATGTTGCCTAAGAAAAAAGAACAGGCCCTCGAGGTAGCTGTCACCAGCTGGTACAATGCATTTAGGATGGGATTTCATCCTGTGTCTGGGGTTTTATCCCATCTATCTATTCACAACTATAGCCCACTTCCCACCTTGTTCAGTCATTTTTAACAGTAACCTGCCACCTGAGGGTACTCCACAACAAAATGCCGTCATTGCATTCTCCTCCAGGGGTCAGAAATACTTTTTCTTCAGGCATTTTCACAAACACATTTTGTCATTTCTGATGATACAGAAAAAAGTCTTTCTGTAACATCTTCAGATTTTGGATGTTGAAGCAAAAAGTATTGCTCCATTTCATTTTTTCCTATAAGATTTTCTGCTCAGATGCTATTTTTTTTATCCTTTTTTTTTCTAGTCTCCTGGTTTCCACTTGTAGCTTATAGCCACTCCTTTTCCATTCAGGGTATCTGTTTCAGCTCTGCATATTCACTGAAACAATGAGATCTATTAAGATGACAGTATCCAGATCTTCAGAGGCCCCTTTCAACCCTAATGATTCTGTGATTCTACTGTTTGCACTCATCCCTACCAGACCTCAGTTATGGTGGGTATCATGAGTCACAGAGAGAGACTCAGAGAATCACAGAATTATAGAATGGTATAGGTTGGAAGGGACCTTAAAGATCACCTAGTTCCAAACCCCCTGCCGTATTCAGGGACACCTTCCACTAGACCAGGTTGCTAAAAGCCACATCAAACCTGGCCTTAAACATTTCTAGGGATGGGGCAGCCACAGCTTCTCTGGACAACCCGTTCCAGTGTCTCACTACCCTCACAGTTAAGAATTTCTTCCTAATGTCTAATCTAAATCTATCCTCTTTCAGTTTCACTTTATTGCCTCTCATCCTGTCAGCAGGGGCCCTGCTAAAAAGTCTCTTTCCATCTTTCTTATAAGTCCCCTTTAAGTACTGAAAGGCCACAAAATGGTGTCCCCAGAGGCTTTTCTCCTCCAAGTTGAACAAGCCCAACTCTCTTAGCCTGTGTTCATAGGAGAGGTGCTCCAGCCCTCTGATCACCTTCATTGCCCTCCTTTGGGCATATTCAAGCAAGTCCACATCCTTCTTGTGTGGCTCCAGAGCTCGACGCAGTACTGTAAGTGGGGTCTCACAAGAGTGGTGTAAAGGGGGAGAATCACCTCCCTTGACCTGCTGGACATGCTCCTTTTTACAGCACTGTTGAGCATAACAGTTTAGAAGAAACGATTACTACCAACTCCACTGATGGTATTTATAACACAAACTATATAAATTCTTTAAACTACTTCTTGCAAGTTATTGATGCTGTAGGTATTGTGGCAATTTACTTTGCAATTTTTGGTCCCACAGAAGTCAACCTAGTTGAGTTATGGGGCCAAGAAACAATGGCATTGCCATTGCAATTGCATGACATTGCTTTCACATTTGATCCTCATGTGCTCCTGTGCTGCAGGAGCAGGAATGCCTCCCACTTGTGGTGAGATGGCACCTGGGAAATATGGTCTTCAGCAAGCCATGTACTAGAATGTTCTCCTTCTCCAGAGCTTGTTTTATAGTGCAGCATAAGCACACGGTTTTTTACATATGAAGCTTTTACAATCTGATTTCAAACTTCAGAAACTGAAGCTTCTAGACTCCCCTACAATGAATCTGAGCTTTATATAATTTAAGATGCATTGAGTGTTCCTATCTCCATAATTAAATTTTAGTCTGGTTTTGTTATTTGGAGCACCTTCTGAAATTTTTTTCAAAGAGCTTACTAGGCATTATGTTGAAAGGATTTTGCTGAAATTATATCCTTTGTTTTCTCATCTTTCACATTTATGGCCTGTGTTTTAATACTAATTATTTAGATGATGTTTTGAATTAATGAAATAAGATATGGAAATCATTAAATTAGTCTGAAAAATCTTACAATTTAGGAAAAAAACACCACATTTGTTTTGTTTCCCGGTTCCTAAGTCTATGGGGTGCACTCGGAACACGTTCAGAGTTTAAAGCGAAAGTTCTCAAAACAGCAGTCTACAAGACCATTCATGGTTTATAAATCAACAGTATCAGTCTCTAGAACCACAGTAACCCCTAGCATCTTATACACTCCTCAGTCCAAAGGCCAATAATGAAATACCCATGGGCCTTGAGAGATTCTGAGAATTGACAGGGAGTTGTTGCTAAGCCTGACAATCTCTTCTATGGGGATTACCGAACAAATTTTGCCTGATTTCTTTAACACAAAAGTAGAATTTTCACAAGCATTTGACTGGAGATGGGAATTTTAAGAAAAAATGACAAACACCATGGGAGTCACAATGAAATTGTAACAGTTGATAACATGCCATTTTAACGCTATTTTAACATCTATAAAGAAAAAGAAAGCTTCCTGCTCTTTTTTACTTTAACATCTTAAGGATACAGATGTGGTTTTCTGGTTAGTTTTTCACAAACGAATTCAATTTTTATTTTCACCGGTCATGTTATTGGTAAAGTATTTTACTATCTTTAAGGTCTCAGCTGTGTTCTACTAAAGACAATGGGAGTCCTCCAGCTGTATTCAATCACACGTAATCCATCATTGAGACAATCTGAGAAAAAGTAGTTTTATCATATCACAGCTAAAAGAGAAACCTCCTCTAGTAATGGGGCTAAGGACATTCCTCCTATCCACCTCATCTTCACAATTCCTGGGCTACCCCACTCAGCTACATGGAGGAAGGCACTCACGAGTATTCTTCAGAGGACTGACCTGGCTTCAAAATACAGCAGATTAATATTTGCACATCAGGGACCCAAGACCATATTTTCATATCATTACTATAATGCAACCATTTTTATGGCCTGTTTTTTACCCTGAGGGCCAAAAGCTGAGCAACACTGCTTCTCAGAGATAGCTATAAATGGCTTAGCTGAAAGAAGGTAGATTTAGATTAGACATTAGGAAGAAATTCTTAACTGTGACGGTAGCGAGACACTGGAACAGGTTGTCCAGAGAAGCTGTGGCTGCCCCATCCCTAGAAATGTTTAAGGCCAAGTGGGACAGGACTTTGAGCACCTGGTCTAGTGGAAGGTGTCCCTGAACACGGCAGGGGGTTTGGAATTAAATGATCTCTAAGGTCCTTTCCAACCCAAACCATTCTATAATTCTGTGATTCTATGAGTCTCCCTCTGTAACTCATGATACTCAGCACAACTGAGGTCTGGTAGGGATGAATGCAAACAGTAGAATCACAGAATCATTGGGGTTGGAAAGGACCTCTGGAGATCTGGATACTGTCATCTTAATAGATCTCATTGTTTCAGTGAATATGCAGAGCTGAAACAGATACCCTGAATGGAGAAGGAATGACTGTTCACTACAAGTGGAAATCAGGAGACAAAAATGCCAGGATGGCGATTTGAGCAACCTGGTGTACTGCAAAATGTCCCTTGGAACTAGATGATGTTTAAGTTCCTTTCCAACCCAAACCATTTAATGTTTCTATATACTATACGACATACCATACAGCTATATACCCATGGTAATAGAGCACGAGGGCTGCTAAGCAAGCAGTGTGTCAAGTGCTGGGTTCTGGCAAAAGCAGGATGCAAGGGTGAACACCAGCACCAACAGTGGCACAAAGTTTTATTTCCATTCCCTGCATTGCAAGTCACGCCAACCGTGACATGTCACTATTTACAGCAAGTATTTGGGCTGCACTACAGCTGCCAGCAGGGTTTCATGTGGCATCACATCATAGTAGGGTGTATTTAAAATACTTGGGGGTTGTTTCCAATGACAAGGGTTTCCCTAAGTCAACCCACTGGTTCCCAGAGGCCCATGATGTCCACAGGTATATGGCTGTAGTGCAAAGCGTGCTGTGTGCATTGGGAGCACCCTGATGAAAGCGCTACCAGCCATATATCACTGCATAGGCACACCAGCACCCATCCTCTGCTGGGAACAGGGCAGGCTGGCACAGAAACCCACCCAGGGTTGCCTGCTTCACTGCTCCGGACAAAGGACGGTATCACTCATCCGGTTCCAGCGCCAGCACTACTCTGGCTGCTAGCTGTGCCACCAGTAACCACCACACTGAGCTGGCACAGGCCAGCCGCTGCACTTAAAATACACCGGAGTTACTATTTTACCTCACGTTACCCTCCCCGCCTCCGTTTCACAGCAAGGGCGCTGCCTACCGGGGCTGCGGGCTCACGCCGAGTCGCGGCGGCCCGCGGGACGGCGGATCCTGCTCCGCCCCTGCCCACCGCAGCCCTTCCTGCGGAGGGCGGACGGGCACAGCCCCGCTGCGGGCCCCACGGGAGCCGGGCCGGGCTGTGGCGGGGAGCGAAGGGAGGCGGCAGGCGGGGAGCCTCTCTGCACCGCCTCGGCGGCGGCGGCCGCTCAGGTGCTGCCGCAGAGCGTCGCCATGGGAACGGCGCGGCGCGGCGGGGGGGGGAAGGCGGTGCCGAGGGCGCGGTGGCCGGGCCCCCCCCCCGTCACGAGTGGGAGTGAGGAGCGGGTGTGTGTGTGTGCGTGTGTGTCCCGGAGGTATTCCACTGTTACCATAGGAACCGGCGGGGGGAGGCCGCGGCGGTACAGCCGCACCCTCGCCAGCTCCCCCTCCCCCGTGCCCTCAATGCCAGCTCCGGCCCTGAATCAATTCGTAAAGCCGCGGCGGCGGGGCCGGCACCGGGCGGAAGGAGGGGAAAGGAGAGGGCCCCGTGCTCGCCCCTCAGGGCACCCCGCGCACCCAGCTGGCGTGGCGGCCCCTCCACCGGTGTCCCCGGCAGATGGCCCTTCCTCTTCCCCCCCGCCCCGTCCCCGTCAAGGTGCGCCCCGGAGCACCGGCCGGCACCCCGGGGACGCGGGGCGGCGGAACAACAACAACAACAACAACAAGCCGCGGACCCCGCACGGCGCGGCGGTTGTTTACGGCACCATATGGCTGCAGGGGGAGGGGTGACGGCGGTGTCTGCCGGCTGCAGAGCCGCTGCGCTCATTATGTCCCATGGAGTCACGGTCACCGCGGCTCCCGCCGGCAAACGGCCGCCGCTTCCCGTTCCCGTCGCCCCGGGGGACGGACGGACGCACACACCGACCCTTCCCGCCGCCGCTCTAACAGATTCCTGGGGTGCGGCGTGCCCCGGAGCGGAGGGACCCAGATATTCCCTGGTTTGTGCTCCAGGGAATAAGAACACGGCGGTCTGGCCGCCCTTGTGCGGTCGGTGAGAGAAAGCTCAGCCCCTTCCCCGAGGTCTGTTAAAATCTGTGTATATCCTTTGTGTCAAGATGAACGCATGGGATATAGCCCTGCTTTGAATCCCAACGCTGCAACGCTTGAAAGGCGAAAATACAAAATAAAAACGTCTCTGGTATTTTTTTGCGGTGTGGTCTGAGATGAGCACCTGACCCGTTTGGGGGCATTTCTGGTTATTGCTGACAGATACTAGGAGCTGGGTTTCGAGTTCTGGGCACCGAACGCTACAGCCAAATCCACAGCGATTAATGCTGTTTTGTTCCTTGAGCGAGACAGTTATTCCTGTCGGAGTAATCCTCGGTGCGCGGCGCTGATGGAGGCCCGCTCCGCACCGGGCGTCCTGCCTCTGGAGCGCTTTCCCGGCTAGGGCAGGGGAAACGCTTTGAAATAGCTCATGTCTTTCCTCTCAGTGATTCATAAGATAGGCGCTGAACCTCTGTATTATTAGAGAGAAAATCCACAGACTACGAGGTCTGGTAATAGGCTATCCGAATTACCTTGTAAAATTGAAGTATTGATTTTTCTAAAGCATGGTTTGCTACTTAGCCGACCAATCCCACTACTATTGTAGTCAGTGAGATTTTGCTATTGACTTCAGTGGGAGCAGGTTTTTTTTTCCCTTTAAAATGGTCTATTTCACATTATTATGGTAATCTCATTCAGCAGTTCTTAAAATCAGCCTTCCTGGCCTTTTGGACATTTAGAAAGATTAATGTGCAAATTATTTCAGCTCAACTTACTCACCTCATTTCTGCCCATGTCATGTCCAAAGTTTTGTTTAGATAAATTAGATAGATAACTTATTGCTCCAGATGGTTGTGGGTGGATTGGGCCTAATAGATTCTCCAGTTACATGCTTCTAAGTTTCCTTGTTTTGGTTTGTTTCTGGTTTGTTTTGTTGGGGTTTTTTTCATTTACAGAAGCCTAGATTTAGAAACCCATTTGTAGATCTCCCCTTGAGTGCAGCATACAGTTCATTTGGTTGCTCCCAAAAATAGCTTGTTTTCCAAAGAGAAATTAAAAATATTAAAATGCAGCCAGCACAGCGAGTGGTTCACTTCAACTGATGTTACACAAGCAGGCTGATCCTACTGCCCATAGATAACATACATTTGAATCTTGGCACCTGCCGTTGTATGGGAATTCAAAATGAGAAACAGCAGGCCTCGAGGTCTGGAAATAAAGGCAACACAAGGAGAAAGAACTGTTCTCTGCCTATTAGTAAATGATAATCTGCAGCAGCAAAGACAAATGACAAGGATGGAGGAAAATGCATAGTGCTGCAGATATCAAATAGATATTGGGGCTATGGCACAATGGCAAACACATTCAAATTCAACTGCGAGGTGTATCTGGCACCTATATCAATTATTTGCATATTTGTGTAACGATGAGCTTTTTAGCATCTAGCAATATTCTGCTTAGCTACTTTCTGCTATATCATGCTGTGATACTCATTAAATTAAATGTTGACTAATAAACTCCAATTTGAAATAAATGCTGGGGAATAGACATAGAATTTATTCCAAATTTTGCTGAAATCAAATTTACATGAAACATGCCTCCCCAAACATCACGTTTCAATTTCCTCACATTTTCCAGGTGGTTTTAGTTATTAGGTAGTTAGTATCTTAAGGTTGTTTGTGCCTATAGGTAGCCAACCAGTATGCTTAGCTGCTTAAATACTGGTTTGGAAGATCAACATTAATTTTATTACCAAACTAACAGGAAGTATCAGCCTTCTTTTACCTGGTTTACTTCATTAGCTTTATTATTGTTGTGAAATGTGTAATATGTGTTTTTTGGGCTTATTTTACTTTCCCCAGCCTCCACCTCTCCCAAAGCTGACTTTCTCGCTTTGGGATGAGCTTGTAGGGAGCTATTAAGCCAAAGTTTGTTTATACTTGATTGGCTTTAACACTTTACTCCATTTATTCTCTCATTTCACTTTTCTTCCACTCTTATTTGAAGCAGGATTACTCTAATACAGATATAGTTCAGAGAGACAGGGAAAAGGGAAAGATCTGAATTCTCCCCGTAGCAGATGTCCTAATGCAATATCCATAAAAAAAGAATACTTAAAAAGAAGCAAAAAACCAACCTCCACAGTGTTACTGAGGGTGAGTGTATGTTTTTTTGGGAAGGGGACAAGATAAGAGATGCACTTTTAATTGATTTAAATATATGGAGAGTTTAAAGGACTAAAATTAAGCTTGCTCTCCAGTTTGTTTTTTTTTCTCTCCCTAAACAGTCATTTTATAAACATGTCTATAGACTTTATTAAACGCGGGTCTAGCACATTGGAATATACTGTGGCAAAAACAGATAGCAGTTACAAGTAAATTATTCTTAACAAATAGAAAAACTTTATCTGAATATAGCCTAATGAGGATTCAGTCATTGCCACCCAGTCACCTGATACCAACTGATCAGGGTGCTGAGTGCACATGGCAGAACCTTTGTGGGTGGACTCTCTTTGGCACTGGCCATTACAAAGCCTGAAGTGTCACCCAAGGATTGCATTATGACTTCAAAACAGGGCCATAATCTTTGTGCCTAAATGATTCATAGACCTTCTACTGGTGCTGTCCCAGGAGGGCATTTTATCCAGCGCAATTTAGGATGACAGGACTGGTCCTTCAAAGCCTTGTGTATTTCACTGGCTTGACTCCTTCCAGCTCCCTACAGCTACATTGTACTTTGCTTATTTGCCTGCTTTCAAATTACAGCAAGCATGATAATCCAGATTTTTAAATTTTTTGAAGTCTATATGTGAAAATTTTCCTGACTTGAAATTAACAATTAAATTTAAAAAAATTCCTGTAATTACTTATAAATTCATTCCAATTCAATGATAAGTATAAGAAGAGACATAGTTCATTAGAATTCCATTAATTAAAATGTTCTACTTAGAATCATAAAATCATAGAATAGTTAGGGTTGGAAAGGACCTTAAGATCATCTAGTTCCAACCCCCCTGACATGGTCAGGGACACCTCCCACTAAACCATAACCCGAGGCTATGTCCAACCCGGCCTTGAACACCGCCAGCGATGGAGCTTACTAATATTAATAAAATTTGACCTACTTTTGCCTATTTAGGCGAAATGTTTTATGCTTTTTCCTACTTGGTTTTTGAAAGCAGTTGTTTTGGTTCAAGTTGGAAATACAAAGTTCAATTAGGAATACAGCTCAAAAGAATTTTTTCAGTTCCACAGTTTCCTCGAAGTCTGACATGTCTTGCCATATTTGGGCTGATTTGAAAAGAATTTGCTATGCAGAAGGGCAATTAAAGAGGAATAAAGTAGTCTTAATTTTAAGTCTTAATTTTTATTGAGCTCTAGACCTAGCTTTATTTCTATTGCTTTATAATTTGTTTTAGTGCAAATTTAACTCATTGAAAGCTCATCACATGGCCAGCTCAACTCTCAGGTACACCAAAACAATGATAACCACGCCTTGCCCGCTGATAAAACACAACAGAGGATTTGTGTAGGTTCTCTAAAAAACGCAGGGTCAAAGTGCAATGAGTTTACAATATACTTTTTTTGAAGAAGTTCTGGGTTTTGCTGCTGCATCCATACAGAATTTACTGTCCAGTCTCCTTGTTGGAGAAGCCCAAATTGAGACAAAAAGGGTAAATACCTGTGGTCTGTCTGAACTACAGGGTTTAGACAGATGCCTGGAACTGGAATATAGCACTCATTAAAAGAGGGCTGGGCTGTTTGCTCATTATGAATTAAATACTTCAGTATTATGGCAACCATGGCTGTGGGGCTTTGCTGAACTCTTAGAATATAAAAAAGATAAAGGTTATCAAAAGATACAATAAAAAAAATATGACTATGTCTAGATGAAGGGAAAAAAGAATGAGTTACATTCCTTTTTCTTTTCCACTGCAGTTTCTTAAGAAATGCAATGGGGCAAGTCATCTAATTATATATACGTGGCCACACATACTGGTCAGACTGGTCAACAGCAAATTCTTCCAAAAATTGTCATCATTTGAATGAGCTGATTTCCTCTCATATCTGTAATTCATTCTTTAATAATACTGCTTTTTTGGTTTTTTTCCCACCGTAATAAGAGTTTGGTAATACTTACAACAGATACCCCCCAAAAAAGCTAGCATAAGTAGACAAAAATGCAGAGGTGAAAACAGCACATTACTTCTCATCACATGTAGGGTAAATTGGAAAATGGAGGCTGTTCATTGCAGATGTTCTGTGTAAATCACACTAATCTCATGCACTGGTCCACACAGGATAGTGCTGGAGCTCAAAAACTCAATAGTCTCCTTCCTTCCCCCAGGCTAGTAATACCACTACAGGAACAAGCCACAGAAACAGCTACAGTCAGACTGACTGAGGTACCATCTAGTCCCAGCTTCCAAAGGAGTCTGCAAAAGATGCTTCACAGCTCAGTAATTATTAAATAAGTAAATAAATCCCTAAACATAATACAGTGCATACAGGTGCATCGCGCAGTAATGACCAAATCATTTTCCTCTGCTAGCTTCAGCCAACCTAAGAATGTGTACCTAAAACTTAATAATCTGTTCTCAAAATGAGCACAGGGGCTGAGACCACCAGCATTATTAAAATTCAGTACAAAGGGGAGGGAGATGGGAAGATGCTGGGATTTCACTACACTCCATAAGTCTTTTGTTGTGTGGACTGTATGGGCTGGAACACAACCAACCCTTGTAGATGTTCTATGGGAAAACACCTGGGGAGATGCTGCAAGACACCAGGCAGCAGCACAGAAACAGGTAAGTGCCATCACCAATGCCCATGCTCCCAAGAGCACAGAGCAGGAAGGGCAAGAACTTGACCTTGTCCTCTTTCCTGGTCCAGTCAGCAAAGCTGAACTGATGTAGAGCATACCACATCCTTAAAAGAACTGAAACAACCAGAGTTTCTCTTGGGGCTGCAGTGCATGCTTTCCCATTCCCAACACTACAGGTTATTAAACAATGGCCTAGCTTTGAATTTACCTTTTGACATGGTTGTCAAAAGAGTCCTAGAAGATGGAATTGGATTAGAAAGGTGGCTGCTGAATTTTCTCTCTCTGCTGGTCATCAGTATTTACACCACACCATTTATCTCAGAGTCTTCCTATATTTTGACATGGCTGTTTTCTGCTGTGCATTTTCTCTCAACGTTCATCTTGCTGGGTGATATAACCATTAAAAATTATTTCTCTTTCTAAATATCCCTTTTCTTTAATTAGTTACCTTCCCTGGACCTTTCATCTGTCATGACTTTTTAGAGATGAGAAAAATACACTAAGCATGTTATTAAAGGCAAGGAAGTACTATTTAATTAACGAGAAGAGTAAGTTTTCTGTATTATCCTCTATACTTTTCCAAATGCTGGTTTTTGTTATACCTGCCACGCTTATTGAATATACGCTTATCGATTTGTTTGAAAATATTCCTAAATATTTCTTTTGAGATGTTATACTAATTCTATACATTTTAAATGTGATTGAAAATCTTGAATTCTTCTTTTCTTTTCAAAAAGCTAATGTCACAATGGCATAAAATGTAAATTATCTGGCAATGGTCTGTAGGGAATCCTGCCTGCCATGACTTCTCCTTTTTCCTTTGTTATGATATTTCTATTTTCCCTCTCAATTCTTCTTTGACTTAATTAATTTGCATTCCCATCCAGTGTTGAAATCCCTTCATTTGTCTGAGGCTTGGGTGCGTATGTGTATGTATATACACACATTGGACTGCATTTGTATAGCTCTCAAACACTTCCTATAGTTTCCCAACTCTTCACCTTTGTCATTAATTTGTCATCATAGCCAAAGTTCCAACCCTGCTTGAATGAAGTCAATATCACATTGGTTTAAATTCAGAAGGAAGCCAGAATCAAAGCTTCACCTGAAACTTGGTTTGAAAAGACTCCTGAACACGACAGGTTAGAGGAACATCATTAACTCTTAGGAAATGCAGACCTGCTGCACCAACCAGGTACAGTACATACTGACACCTAACAACTTCAATAATTTTGAATTATTTTCTTACTGATTTATTTTTTCCTGATGTTGAAATTCGGTTCACTAGTCTGTCATTTCTCTTAACTGTTTACCACGTTGTTTTTTCTCTTCCTAATACATTTTTGGCCATCTTCCAATATCATTGCCATATATAGGTGCAAATGATACATGTTAGTAATATTTTAGTTACTTCATTCTTAAATTCTTTAGTGTTCTTAGACCCATTGATGCACTGCAATTTAACATCAGCTCTTTTTTCTGCTTCTCTATTTCTGGCCATTCTTCAGTTTTATCACCTGAAAAATGTAAACCCAACCCAGGATGGATCTCATCGCCCACCACCCCTTATCTTTCCTGTCTCTTGAAACCTCTGGCCATACCTTAAGCTGTTCTCTTATTGTATCTAAGCACTTGCAGGATTACTTGTTTGTAACTCATCTTCTGTCAGCTCAGGGTAGCGAGCATTAGTCCATTCACAAGTTTGATTTCCCATATTCCAACACAATGCTGCTTTACCCTACAGATTGGTCATGATTTAGTGGCTGCTACTTCAGCTCTGGGTCTGCCTTACACAAAATCTTTCTACAAAGTCCACTTGCCAGTATTGATAGTGATATGTAGAAGTCCAGGAGCAACAAAGAGAGCAATCACAAGACGTACTCATTTGAAAATTGTATGGTCAGTTGGAGTCACAAATCATTTAAGTGCAAGTGATCTCACCTCCTAAGTTTTTCTAAATACAGTCAAAGTGTTATGGCGTCCATCTCTTCTTGTGTAAAAGACTTTGGCATGACAAAATTTACAAAACTTTCAAACACATAGACCTTACTGGCAATATAATATATAAAACCTCCTATTTCCCAGAGGAGTTTAATTGCAGGCTCTCAAGTGAGAAAGGTTGAATGAGTTTCATCCTAGGCTCAAGTAGGTCATTTAATAAAAATTGTCCTTCCAAGTCTACACAGAATATTTATTTCTGAAAAAAAGCCTCTACTTGAGGTTAATTCTAACATAGATCAGATTTAGTAAGTAAAAAGTTCACTACAGATAGCCCTTTAAGTTGAAGAGTATCCACATACACAACTAAATGGTTCAAACCCTACAATTCAATTCCAACAGCTAGCTGTAATCCCTGCAGATGCACATAGTAACTGTCAGTTTTGCAGCTTGCAGAGTTACTGGATAAGCAGTTAGAAGCCTGTACAACTGTCTGTGATAAAGTTGATCATCACTAAGGAAATCCATTTGCATCTGGAAGAATGCTCAATGCCATAACTTGTAGCAAATCCTTAATGGATATTGGCAATGCCTACCTGGATATTTTATGTTTATAAACCATTTAAAAATACCTTGCTAGTGGAAATGTAAGGTTTTGAGGCTCCTGTGTTTAACTAGAACAAAAAGGTAATTTAAGAAAGGAAGGGATCACTTTCACTGCTGCTGCAGGACAATGCAAACAACTCTCATGCACCAGCTCATACCTCTTGGGTGTTTTAAAGTCATAGTCTTCTGACAGGTTTAAAATGACACATACAAGAGGAAAACATCTTTTACATCCTGCAAAGCTCTACTCATTTTGGAGTCTGTCTTGACCAGAGTCAACCTACTCAACAAAGAACAAGAGATCCTTGTGATGCTTTGTGGTGCACGGGAGGCTGTGGAATCTGGTATGATCCTTTTGGAGGGTGTTTCATGCCATGCTGTCTTGTGATCTTTCTCCGTATCTACTTCCTTTGTTTTGTGCCTCTTTTACCAGCAAACTCTCAACAGGTGTATCCTGCATACAGGGAAAGATCAGGACACAGACAGCTTCCTTCAGACCAAAGGCAACAGCTGCTTATTGCCTCCTTTCAACAGCAGACCAAAACTCACGGTTCAGTGTCAGCCAATTTTGATTTATTTCTGTAGCATAAAATGAAATCTGAATCATGAACTCCCACATTCATCCTGCACTAGCACTAGCCCTGTTCCCCCAGGGGCCTGTGTTCATGATAAGCCCTCTCTACATGGAGCCTTTCTGTTCATGTCTGTGTGTAGCCTCTCTGGATTGTATCTCCTTTCTGTCTATAGCATTGAACAAGACTATGGTGATGATCCCAGAAGTCAGGGATCTGTACAAAGATAAGAAAAAGTCCCATTATGCTGTACTGATGCCTGTCAGCCCATTTTAGCACTAACCTGCTAGGAAATGCCTGCCTATTTCCCACAGATCACATAGCTGTGTAGCCACAGAAATAACACTCAGTATGTCTAAAGAAAATCAGAGCTGAAGTGTCTGAGCTGGAATCCCTACCATGCTGCATCATGAGTGAATCCAGTGCAGTGTCACTGACACGGGGTTGAGGGTGAGACAGCAAAGAACCAAGTTCACTGTCACCTCAGTCTTCTCAGCAAAGGTTTGCAGCAGCATGAAAATTAAACTGGGAGTTTTTATTGTGGATCACTGGAAAGATTTGGACTTTTGACCTACAAGCCTGGCCTCTACCAGGTAACAGCACTGAATCTGTAGTCCTGTCTGTCACTACATATGTGTGGAGATGGGGTGGATACATCCCTAGTAGTGTTTGTTAGTGCTGCACCCTATTTAATGTTTCTGAAGTAGCATTAATATTTTTGAGTTTTACAGAAGGACCACTTTAAAAAGTTCAGGTTTTTTAAATTTTCTGTCTTTGGCTCATGTTTGTTTCTTTGGAAAATTCTAGCTCAACATTATTACCAAGAAATCTCAGATCTCTCTCCCTTTGCCTCTCACATACGCATGTGGAGTTGGCATCTTACATATGGCCGCTTTAACATTTCTGAATTTCAGGACAGAGTTATTCTCTTTATCTATGAACACTTCTCTGAATGCTTGCATTAGGAGTTGCCAACTAAATCGGTTTTGTTCCATCTGCTATGACCATTTTCCAGCATTGCCTGTTTGATTCACCAGCATCCCCCCTCTCCGAGTCCATCGGGAGGTCTGCAAACAGCAAGGCAGAAGCTGCGGGTAACAGGAGGCTCTCCAGACCTGAACACGGGTTAAGGAAAATGTGGTGGGCAGTTAAAAATGGGATGGATACAGCAGGGCTCAAATACTGCTTCTGAGCCTGGAAGGGGCATTTAACAAGACTGTAAACTCCTGCAGAATTGTACCTTGGGATATATTATAGCTCACCCTCAGCATCACCTTTCTGTGGTACTCACTGCCATTATGTGTTGGCAGTTCAGTAGGATACAGAGCTACCAATATATATTTGACAAACACTTTTATTCATTTTTTTATACTGATGGATACAAAAATGGGGAGAAACGCAATGAAGCAAAGCTGCATATTTTCAGATTACTACAGAATGGCCTAAAATAATGAACAGTTTAAAATCAAAGATAATTTAAAGCACCGTATTTTGACATACAAGCTGTTTATACTGTGATCTCTTTCTTCCCTTGTTCATAAACAAAGTCATTTATATAAAATGAAATGAACCATAAACTCATATGTCCATCTACTATTCTTCATCACTAACAGAACAAGAGGTGGGCTGGGATATAGCCTGTTCCATAGAACTGACTGGCCTGTAATTTTAAGCCCTGAATCCTGTAATCAGGTTCAGTACGACAGCCCTGCATCTGCAGAGAGCCTCTCTGGTCTGCTAGCAGCAATCCAAGAGGTAATGGGATCCTAGAGGTTCTAAAGATTTAACTGGACTGAATAAAATTTGGTTTCTGAATAAAAGTTCATTCTGTGCTTATAGTTGGAAAATGTAAAAGAAGGCACAGGGAAAATCATACATTAGGCTTGTGATTTGATTAAAGTCAGTGGAGTCATTTCAAATTAATAATGACATAAAGGCAATCTGAACTTGGCCTTCGAGGTTATATTCTATTAGTTTGCTAATACTGTGTAAATTCTATATTTGAGAGGTATCCTGCGGTCATATTGGCCCTTCTTTTTTAAAGGAAAGGTGTGCTTAGAATACACTGATACAGCTTAGGCCATTATTTTATAACTTGTTTTTAAATCAAGACAGATTTTAGGAGCCATGTTTGTGTCTATGGACAACATCGAGCAAGAGAAAGAGAAGTGGTGAAAATAAATTTGGTTTCAAGCTGCCAATCGATAAATAGTTCCAGTTAAAGAATTATGCTGGAAATATACCAAAGAGAAAAAAATCCTCCATAAAAATCACATATACAGTTAGAAAAGATACCGTACTAGGAACGTTAGTTCCTCCTCATGGATTGTGAGTACCAACTATGAAGAGTCAATACTGTCAGCCATTTGGCGTGTTTGTTGGCCTAACATGTTTATATAGCAATGTCTAGGATAGGCATAATTTCACTGCTTTCATAAAGCGCAGCTTGGGCTTAATGAAAGAAAATGACAGCAGTACGATGACAGCAGTAGCAATCTGAAAAGTTGCAGAAGCAAGATACTCATTGGGTTGCATATAGGAATACCTTACTATGTGTTGTCCCACTCTGAACCTAAAATGGCTGTTTTGCAGGGGATGTTGTTGCCTGGTGACCAAAAGTGCATCTCCTAGGCCACAGAAGGATGTGAACATTCAGAAATTGATTTGTTCCTGTTGCTCTTGAGGAGACCATACCCGTAAAATAGATTAAGCCAGCCCATAATCACCTATGCATTCTCCTTAAGCAGGAATGCTTAAACTTGGTATCAAAGGTAGGCCTGTGATTCTGAGCTCCTTACCAACCAGGCAAGGGAAAAACAGAATAATACCTCATGTGCTACTGCCCACAGAATATGAAAGTAGACCAAGCCTTAGCTACTGCGAGGCTGCAAGACACCTCTGCTTCAATTAAGTCTGTGTTGTACATCTAGCCTGTTCCTGTGCAACCTTCCAGTTGCTATCAAGCTCTCTTTCTTTCATTAGAATCAAGTAGTTAATTAGCCCCAGCCTGTCCTCTCTCCTTCTCTCTTTCCCTTTAGCACAGCAGTAATGATGTCTAATTACCAGCAGCAGTGGATTACAGCACCATCAGGAGCAAATCTCTCTGGCTGACAGCAAAGCTGAGCAGCAAATCTTAAAGCTTCAAGGAGAGAATAATTCCTAATGAAGCATTTGAATATTTGCTTATTTTTGACCAGCTTGTGAGTGTAGAGTCCAACTTGTAATTTCATCCATCCTGTTACTGCAGAGGGAGCGCTCATGCTGCCAGCAGTGATTAATTTTAAATTGGAATTACTTTTACCTGTGGTGAGATCAAGTGATGGACAAGAAGAGGGAGAGGATGAGGCATAGATTCATAGTTTGGGGATCCGTTACTGTTTGTGGCTCTCTCTGTGGACTGGACACGCTCAAATGTATGGGATAATGATAAGAGATTTAAAAAACAAAACCAAACCAACAATCAACCAACAAACAAAACAGTGGGGATGTTTCTAAATGGTCATAAATTAATAAACTCTTAAATAATTAGCAAGAATTAAAGAAACAAGAGAATGGGTTTTTAAGGCTTACCAACAATTACTGTCTGATGAAAATCCAATATTTCCCCCTCTAACTTATCATTCCTGGCTGGGTAAAATCCCAGGCCTCTTGAAGTCAATAGGAGCTTTGCCACTGGCTTTCTCCAGGCCAAGGGCTGCATCCCTGTTCTCTCAAATGGGCTTTTTCTGAGCCTTCACTGCCTGGCAGGCACCTCCCCTGCCCTGGCAATAGCTCATGCAAACCATTGTACACCCTATGGGTGTACTTATTCTTCTGCCTCTTGTGATGGGATGGTGACCCCAGATTCATGGGTTTAGGAGGGGGGCAGCATTTGTTTCTCAGAGCTGACTGTTGTATGAGAGTGCTGAGTATCACCTTTTGTCATTTATGCTGGACAGCAGATTCACGTTGGCAAGTGGGAGGAAATGTTACCTGTGTGCAAGAATTTTTCTGAAAGGGTTTATGTGTCATTGTTCAAATAATGCACACCTATTCAGGAACTGCACGCAGCTAGGTCATGCTAACTTTCCTTTCTTGATTTTATTTGATTTATCCTAATAAAATCAGGATGCCTGCTTGGTTGCTTAAGCTACCTAAGGACAGTTACTTCCACATGAATATAAATACACATATAGGGACATACAGAGACATTCACAACTGAAGGTGTGATTCCCCCAAATGAACAAAGGTAAGACCAGCAAGGTGCTCGACCTCTGACTGAAATGTCTGAAGGGGGGGGAAGAAGAAGAATTTTGATTATTTATCTGAAAATAAAGTAGATGAGGGGACGCAAGGTGGGACTCAAGGCTTTTATGGCCCGGAAAAGGTGAGAGAAAACAGACAAGCTGATCATCATGGAGTCTTGTGTTTCAGAGGCCCAGAACAGCACTTAATTCTTAAATTCCATCATGTAAAATATAGTTTATTCTTTTTATTTAGTAGCATAGTCAATGTAAATTTAAAAAATACTCATTTTGTTACAGTATTGAACTTGCAGTGAAGGGGATAGTCTCAGGAATAGATGATCTTGCCTACTGGCTCTCCAAAATTATTATTTCAGTAAGCAGAAGGGAGATTTTAAAATACCAACCTCATTGGAGACTTCTGCTTTAGACAACCTTTTTGTTATTAATTGCATCTACAGTACCCTCTGGGGTCAGAGATTAGCAATCAGTCATCTGATGGTAGAACAGAGATCTGCCAAATAACCTGAATCTGTACGCAGACCTAGAACGCTTTGGTGAATAAAAGCCATAGATAGAGAGGGACAAACTCCGTCCAAAGCTTCTCTTTCACTTTCAATCTTCCTATTTGTCAACTCCTTTAAGATAAATTCCCCCCCTCTGCCTCCTCGCAGCCGTGACGGCGCTGACAAGGGGGGCAAATACAAGCCGGCCCCTGGGAATGCCCAGGTTTATGACTTCAGCGAGGCAGAGAGAGGCAGATTTCCCCGGCAGCCTACGTCACAACCCAGCCCAGAATACTTTCCAAGAAGCCCCTTTCGCTGCACCACCCAGCGATCCTCCCGTTAGGTCAGAATTAGCTGCCACTCCGTAAGGAAAAATAAAAGGAATGAAAAATACGAGGGAATATTCCTCATCCAAGCCCAATGCCCGGGCAGGAACATCCTTAATTGCGGGGTTTCCTTTCTGAGCTCCCCCTCCCCACCCGCCCCGCGCAGAGACAAAAGAGGCTTAGCTTGCATGACCCGGAGCACAAGAAGTGAGAATAATGATACATGAAGAGAGTTCAATAGGCGAAACCTACTTGCGGCCAACAGTCCCCATCTTCTTACACAGGCAACGGGTCTGCCGCTGCTGCCGGCACCCGGCTGAACAGCTCCTCGGCTGTCAGCCCCGCGGCCGGCTCGGCAGCCCCGGCGCCTGCCGGGGGATGCCACGCTACCCTTGAGTTTTAAACCTTATGGGCTGCGAGACTCAGTGCGACCTCCGCCAGAGTCACCCAACCCACCCTCCCTCCGGTCCTGCGGAACCCTTTCTCCCTTTGTTGAGCATCCTTCTCCTTCCGCCCCCCCCCCCCCCCCCCCCCCCCCAATCCGCCGCCGGTACTCTATCGCAGCCGGCGCTTCGCAGCCAGGCAGGCACGGTCGTGGCGGCTCAAGGGCTGCGGGCTAACAATAAAGAAAAATGGGGGGATAAAGGAGAAATATACTGATATACCGGGGAACACCCCCCCCCCCCCTCCCAAATCGCCGCCCGGTACCGCGCTTGCCTCCGCGCCAGGCAGGCTACCCCCCGGCGCTCCCGACCGGCCCCGCCGCCGGCGGCGGGGGGCTGCTGCCCGGGGCGGCGGGGCCCGGCACAATGGCCGGAGCGGCTGCAGCGGGACAATAGCCCACCCCAAACCCGGCGCGGCGGCCCGAGGGGGACTAGGGGAGGACGGGGAGGACGAGGAGGAGAACGACACGGCCCCGGCTGGGTGTGTTGTGCGCACGATCGCTTTAAATAAAAGGGCCCCACAAAGAGCCCGGCGGTGTATAATGTGACAGGCAAACGCAACATGGTGATGGTGACTTGGGGGAAGAGGGAGGAAGGAGCCAACTGTGGCGGCGGCTCCCCCCGTGCCTCTCGCTCCCGGAGCGGGCTGCAGCGGCCGACATAGAACAAGGAAGACAATTCTCTACTAACCGTGGTTTTGACTGGCACGTACAGCACTTGCTTCCCTCCTCCAGCACCACCACTGACCTCGTCCGAGTTGCCGAGCTGGAAGCCTTTAGATTTGACCCAGAATTTGAATTTGGCATTATCCGTGGAGCTCGACTCGGAGCCGTTCAGGAGCTGGACGATCCGGTCGTATTTTTTACGGGTCACCGTCTTGGTTTTTCCTGAGTCCCCGTAAGTCCTGAGACACCAGTCTTGAAACTGGCGGTACATGTCCCGGTCGCTGCTCTCCATAATCTCCTAGTACACACACGCACACATGCACACGCCGGGGCGCACACACTCACACACACGGACGGACACACGGACACACACACCGCCCGCTGCGGGCCGGGGTGCGGGATGCGGGATGATGCGGGATGCGGGGCCGGGCCGCCCCGCCGCACTTTGCACCTGTTCACCCAGCGCTCATGAAAAATGCATCCACCTCCGAGCCGGAGTGAGGGAGGTCCCGGTGCAGGCAGATCCCAGCGGATTTTTTGTTGTTGTTGTGGTGGTGGTTGGGGGGGGGGGGGGGGGGGGCAACGACCGGGAGGGGGATGGGTGAGGGGGGGCAGCAATCAATTCAATAGTGTAGCAATGTTCTCCTTCATTATTATTATGATTATGATTATTTTCACAGGAGGCAAACCGGGTCTGGTGGAGGCTCCTCTTATCCTTCCACTGTACGTGATCAGTCTCCAATAATTGTGCAAGGCAGGACTATCCCACTGGCTCCAGCAGCGTCTTACCCGGAGAGGGTTCGGGTGGATAAGGAATTAAAATCCTATCCTTCGGCTTAGCGAAGCGACAAAAAAAAAGGAAAATACCGACTAGTATCCGTCTTTTCCATACATGAGCTGCACCCGGATTCACCCTGGATAGTGGAGGTGGAGGAGGGGGGGGGAAAGAAGAAGAAAAAAGAGCCCACCCTCCTCCGCCCCGGCTGCCTTCTGGAAAGGCTCTTTCTGTCTCTGTCCTGGCGAGCTGTGCCTCTCCCTGAGGCCGCCTGGTCGCGCAGGATGGAGGAACCACTGAAGGGCAAGCTGGGCTCTCTGCTCCCCCTTTATTCCAGGGCTGGGCGGCTTGGCTTTAGATATCCCCGCTCCGGGCATGAAGGTACTGGAAAGAAAGAAAGTTCTTACCTGCTATTTTCTAAGCTTAATACATCCGATCCGCGTTTTAAATACATATTTTAAATTTTAAAATAATAAGAATTTACAAAAAAAAAAAAAAAATCAATGGTCTGTGAGCATTTCACTTCCTCATATTGAGTCCCACCGTGAATTTTCAGATGCCCTTGTAAGAATTTTCCTCTATTTATTTACGTGGCAATCCCAGCAAACGGAGGGGAGAAAAAGGAAAATATAAAAGCCAGACCAGAGATACACGAGGAGCTAGACTCGGATATTGGACCAGAGGAGGGAAAGATCAGTCCCAGGAGGATGTTGGTAAAGGAAAGGAGGCGGCTCTCGGTTGCTCTGCCAGTGTAATGATGGTGCTCACACATGTAGGACTCCTCGGGCATCCGCGGGGTATCCTTTGGTCTCTGGGCTAAACTGGCTACAAGGCATTCAAGTAAGTTTGCGTGCGGATGCTGAGCAAAGCCCCTTTTTATAAAGGGGGGAGCAGAAGAAGATAAAATAAAGCAGTCTGGATTTCCCCCCTCCCTTTGCCACAGTTCCAGTTCACGCCGGAGATTTCCGCGCTCTCCCCCGCCGCGCCGACCAGGACACCCCCTCCGCGGGGGGAAGGCTCTGCCGCGGCTCTTCCTCTCGTCGCCTCTTCGCGGCCGCGCCCGCCCGCGCCTCCGCCATCCAGCGCCCGGCTCCGCGCCCCCGCCCGCAGCCGGCACCTCTGCGGCTGGGGCGCGCGTCCGACCCGGGCCCGACCGGCGGTGGCCGCCGCTCCGCTCGGCTCCGCTCGGCTGCGCCGCTCCCTGCGCTGCGCTGCGCTCCGCGGCGGGCTGGCGGCGGCGCACCGGGCCGGGCCCAGCGCCGCTCCGCGCCCCCCCCCGCGCCCTGATTGGCCGCCGGGACAAAAGTTTCTGTGGCGACGGCGGCGCTGCGCGGTGACGGGCGGCGCTGTCCCATGTCGGGATGGCGCGCGCGGCGCACCCGCCTCCGCGGGCGCGGAGGGGCGCGGAGCCAGCCGCGGGCCGCGGGGAGCGGGGGGAAGAGGCAAGGGCAGCGTTTCCATGGCGATGGCTCCGGGCGCAGCCCCCCCCCCCCTCCCGTGCGCAGACGGAGCGAGCGGATCAGCTGATACATCGTTAGCTTAGGACCTAATTATTGCTTATTGGAGCAAGAAACGCTCGCAGGGCCGCGGCGGGGGGCTAGCGGCCTCCGTGCCCCACGGCGGACTTCCCCCTCGGCGACCCCCTCTGCCGGTGCGGTTGCCCCTCCCGCGGACCGGGGGAGGAGCGGCGGCCCCGCGCACTTTGCGCCGCAGCCGCCGGCGGGGACACGTGGCCGCCCCCGGGCCGGGCTTCCCTTTGGAAGCGGGGAGAGAAGCTGCCTCCCCGCGGCCCGGGCCCCGCTCGGCTGAGCGGAGGGGCCGCACTCCCCTCGGGCACCCGCTGCTCCCATCCCCAGCGCATCTCCGGTCGCCTCCGGGACCCTCCGCGCAGTCGGTCCCTCGGCGCGCAGCCGCGCGTTGGAGCCCCGCGGGAGGGCGGGGGCTCGGCGGCCGGAGCGGCAGCATCATCGCGCCCCGGGCTGCGGCGGGCACCGCGCCGTGGGTCCTCGCAGCAAGCGGCCGCCTCCGGGCTCGGTCAGCGTTTGTGCGGCTGCTGCGTGGAGGGGGAAGCCGAAACCGAAGGGCATCCCGGCACATGCCCGTTTGCCGTCAGTGGCCCTGAAAGGAAGGGGGCCATGGGGTGCCCCAGGCGTTCCTTCGGTGTCCTTTGCAGAAATGCTGCCTGTGCCTGGGTTTCCAGACTGTCGGGTTTGGAAGAACTCAATGCAAAGGCAGCGGTGGATTTTTCCTGCGCAGGCTTGGGCAGTAAGGAGTATCCTCCACTTTCACCATCTTGCACTCACAGTAAAAGGCTCCCATGGGCTTGCAGTTGCCAGCAAACCTGTGAACCCTGAGCAGTGATTTCTAATTGCAAAAAGTGAAAGTGCTAAGAGAGCCAGGAGCAGGTCTTCCTCCTGCTCCACAGCCAGACCATGATGGGCCAGCCCCATGCATGGGCACCTCAACACAGTCTCCATCTTCCCTCCAGACCCAAGCTGCAAGCGCCATCAACTCTCCTCTCCTTTCCTCTCTTTTCCTTTCTCCTCCCAGTCCTGTGTTTGCTTTTCTGCTTTCTGTCTAGAAACACAGCTGCAGACACAGGCAATGCCGGGAGAAGGCTGTTGTTTAAAAGCAGCGCGCTGAAGGGATGTTTGTGTTGCCAAACCTTTCGTGGCATCTGTAAAATCTGAGAGGACAAGCTGGCACAATGCGTGGAGAAAAGCAGGGCTTAAAGAGATAACCCAAGGAGGCCTGAGACTTTTTATTGGCCACAGGGCCCGTAAATTATCTTGGCAGCCCCATTTTAGTGTTAGAGGAGCACGGGACTCCCGTCCATCACAGGATCTGGAGGAGAGGCAGTAACAAAGGAACTGCTGTGTAGAAGGGGAGCGAGGGGAACCTCGCTGAACCCTCACCCAGCAGGCTGTATGAGATGTAACATTGCTTTAATGTGCTGTTATATCTACATTTAGAAAAAGGGTCGTAACACAGATTGGGCTGCGCTGCTAAACAAGCCTGTCAGCTAATTGTTCTCAAACCCAGCTCCTGCTGAGGGTCTTGGTAACTTCCGTATCACACTGATACTGTGCTGTGCCTGAATCCAAACTAAGCTCTCAAAGCAAGGGGGGAAAGGAAGATGCGAGGGAGCCAGGGGTGGTGATCCAGGCAGTTAGGACATAGGTAAGTGAAATGCTTGAAGTAAGTAGGAGTGCTTTAGTATATCAGAAAATAATTCCATGTCTGGGAGTACTGCTTTGGATCATGCAAAGAGCCATATGCCTTCTCAGCAGAGACAAATTCCTAAATTCAGTCGAGTTTGGACCATGCCTTAAAACCCCCCAGAAATATTCATTATGTTTTCAAACTGCTTAGTGACAGGAGAGAGAGAAAAAAAAACCCGAATGAAAACCAACTGTGGCGTGGAGTGGGGATGGAGAGCAGAAACCATCATAATATCTAACTCAACTGGCTTTGTTTCATTGTTTTACAGTTAGGGGTTTTGATTTGCATTGGGGGAAGGTATGGGCGCTTTACTACTACTTCCATTAATCCCTTGGCCAGAAGTCCTAGAAGCATCCTGGAACCATGCTTTGCGAGGCAGTCGCTCAGCACAAGATGCAGAAATTACGCTCATCATAAAAAAAATTGTGATCTAAATAAGATCAATTGCATGGCCCATGACTTCACTTTAATATTGATATACATTGTGGAATATATTTGCATAACCTATACTCATTACATGGCTGTAGCAATTTCAGCAGAATTGACATGGTGAGTTTGTAATGCAGATTTTTAGTCTCCAATTTTCAAATCACCTGAGATTTAAATCATCTGAGACTCTGAAATTGTCCTTTATATTTAAATGAAGAAAATTACATGAGATTTGGTTCACCACTCTGGCTTTTTGGTATCAGAATTTACGGGGCTTAATAACACAGAATTTCCTTGGAAGGAAAAGGGCTTGCACAGACCCTCCTCCTGTCAAGACTTCTAAGTGAAACCTCATTGTTCAGCTGAACTGGTGGAACTCCCTTAGCATCCTTGGGAAGAGGGGCTGTGTCGGTCCTTCAATACCGTGGGCTGAGGCTCTTCTGCATTCTGCAGAACTTTTTTGCCTTCATCAGGAAATGAAAGATTCTGTCCTCTGGTTTGGAGACAGCCTTCCTATGGCAAATCTGTGCTTCACTGGATTGTTTGCTCTGCAGCCAGCCCAAAACAATACAACACCAACAGATGTGTGAACTTTTCCATTCAGTTGTAATGAAGTGTTAGTTGCAAAACAGAGTTTCGGCCATTTTAAATTGCCTCATGTGCATCAGGCTGTGAAAGAAGTTTAAAATAAATCATGAATAGTTATTGTATTTTAGGAATTATGTGCTCTAACAAGTCCACTGGCAACAGAAAGGGGTGTCTCAGGCAAAGTCGTAGAATCATAGAATAGTTTGGGTTGGAAGAGACCTGAATGATCATCCAGTTCCAACCCCCTGCCATGGGCAGAGGCACCTTCCACTAGACCAGGTTGCTCAAAGTCCCATCTGTCCTGTCCTTGAACACTTCCAGGGATGGGGCAGCCACAGCTTCTCTGGGCAGCCTGTGCCAGGGCCTCAGCACCCTCATAGTGGGGTATTTTTTCCTAATGTCTATTGTCTCCCCTCTGTCAGTTTAAAGCCATTCCCCCTTGTACTGTCACTACATGCTCTTGTAAAAAACCCCTCTCCAGCTTTCCTGTAGGCCCCCTTTAGGTATTGGAAGGCTGCTATAAGTCTCCCCTGAGCCTTCTCCAGGCTGAACAAGCCCAACTGTCTTCCATTAAAGCTACCAGTGTTTCTAGATGAAATTGCAATGTTGTGGTGATGTAGCACTGAATCCATAGAAAAAGCTAAGAAGACACAGTTAAGGTTTTGAAACTGGCTGGGAAAAAAAAAAAAGAGTGAGGGCTTTTGGCTGAAATCTGTCATCCAACCTCTGCCGAAGAGAAGTACTGAGAAAACATGCACCGCATTTCAGCACAGTGCTTGAATCAGAGGTATCGGATGGTTAAGGGTAGCCTTTGAAGGTAAGAATTTTCAGTCTTTTGGGGTTTTTGGTTCACCAGCATAGTTAATTATTTTGACACTTCTAACTTGTCCACGTCCATGAGTTATGATGGAAAGTGTGCTTTATGTGCAGACAGGAAATTATCCTTGCTGAACTCAGAGAAGATGTGTTGAGGAATAAAGGAATCGCAACTCCAAATGGCTTACTTTAAACTCTGTATCTACTAGCACTTTTCCTCTCTTCTGGAGAGAATTTCAATGGAAGTCTCTTGTCACTTCCTTTACAGCCCAGTGATGGCAGCACCAAGGAGCATTGCCAGCCCTAATGCCTGTTCACACACTGCATGGGCTTGTCTGCACTGTGTTCCTTTGATGTTGGGTATGTGACAAAATCACCTGAGGGGTTGGATAATCAGCAGCCGGTTACATTTGGGGAGGTAGGAATCTGCTGTGACACAGCTTCTGGGAGGAGGAAGCAGTCACTGTTACACCTATCAACGTTTCTGGCAAAGGACTGCTCTAGAAAGTTGTTCTTAATGATCAGTCCAAGGTGTTTGCTGCTTAGAAGATCAGAAACTACAGCGGTGGATACTTGATGGTACTGAAGTATGAAAACTGCAAGCAAATGAATGCCTCCTGGGTTTTGATTTATTTACTGAGTGAGCTATCATGAAGCAAAGCCTAAACTATTAATTACTGTTTAATGTAAATGTTTCCTACATATTATCTATTGTTTATGATTCCAATTTTTTCCTTTAAATTCTTTTTCAATACGTTTTGATCAGTTACTGCTGAGTTTGGAGAAGTAAGAGGGGGTAGACCAAGGCAATGACTCAGAGATGGATTAGAAAAGCATACTAGATTGCTAAATCTTGTGGGGAAAAGAGCCTGTTATGTTCTTCGAGAAACAGGAGAATGGTGCTGTGATTCTGGTTAGGATCTTTTCACGTAGAGTGATGTTGATGATGCTGATGAGAATAATATTGGGATATATTCCATCTTTGCCTTCTGACCATCTTGTTTGGAGACATTTTGGAATCTCCTATGGAAAATACTTAAACTCACTTTCCCTTCCTGCAGTTAGAAAAATTCAGATTCTGCTTCATTCTATAAAGCTGCTTTGCTTTAAGTAGCAGTTCTGCAAAACATAACTTCACATATTTCTTTTACTGTATGCTTTATTACTGAGAATATTTGCATGAAACCAGGGTCTTTGTTTAAAAAGTTCCTGCTTCTTATTCATCACAGCTCGTTGGGTTGGAAGCAGTTATGGTAACCTCTACAGAAGGCTCCGCTCCCTTCAGAGCAGGAAAATATAAACAGGAATAGACAAACTTTTGAGAATCTAAGTACTTGTTTTCATGCAAATGTCATCATTTCCTTAGTAATAAAGAAAGGAAAAGGGAATTAGATATCTGACATACAGTGGAAGAAAAAGAATGTTTCAAATGTGTTAAGGTTTGTATATGAGCATCGAATGTTTTTTAATGCTATAATGATGCCTACATTCAACTTTGCTTGCTTTTATCCTAACGGAGAAGGTGTGCACAAAGGATTTCTGGTTTTCTTGTAGGATTTTTTATTCTTTCTGTAGAGAAAGTATCTTTCTCAGCTAGAGCAACTCTTACTATAAACTAGCTACTGGGATATCACCCAGTGTGCTGTCTAAACCAAGCCAGGACTAATAAGGCGGCACTGAAAATGCTAGCAGCCTATCTCTGTTAATGTTCTCAACATTACTGCCATGGAGGAAGATGTGATAATTGGAAATTTTTCCAGAAAGTTCCAGGTGCAGCTCTATAGCCATTGTGTCAGGCACTACTAGACAAAGCCAACAGTGGAGAGGAGTGTGGTTAAGCTGCTGGCACTGTCCTTCTTACAACAGGGGGAAACTGTGGAGGAAGAAGAAAAGGATTATTCAGTCTGAAATGCATGTCAAAATACATCATTAATCTCTCCCTGGCATAAGATACCATTGAAGTTTCACCTTTGCATCTGATGTAAAATCCAAAGTTTACTTTTGCATCAGTAGCATGGGGTCCTCCTAGCACTTCATGACATTAAAGAGATTTGCTAGCTAAGGACCAAAACAGAAGAAACGAGTGTCACCTCTCATTGCAAGTATTACTTGCTTCACTGTTTCATGGGTTTCAGCTCCTTAACCTCCTTGACCTTGCTTCACAGGTGAAATTTGCTCAAAGTACTTCCCAAATTTTTTTGCCACTGTGGTTTTACTGCAAGCTAGCCATAATCTTTTAATGCAAACATCGTGCACACGTTGTGGTTATATGTGTAGGGTCCCAGAATGGTCATTAAGAAAGAGCCCTTTCAGAAGCTGTCATTACTGGTAACGTTTGACTTGGTAACATTCATTTGCTGTTTCAATGTCCTGGAATTAAGTTATCATCAAAACACTGAGTCAGGGCCATTGGCATCAAATTTAAGCATCAGAACAGTATAAATAGTATCTGCCCTCATGAGACTTTTCCCTGCTCCCCAAATGCAGCTTATCTATTGCATACTCCTAATGCTGGTCTGTGTTCCTATTAAGCAACTGAATAAGTTTTATTCAGTATAACCCATTCCAAACCATAGCAACAGAAGAAAGATCATCAGTTCCAAAAAGTGAACACAAGCAGCCAAACTGATTAAATAAAAAGAATTCTCAGAACAACTGTGGGTTTATAAACAGAAATGGGGTGCAGATCTCCATGAATTTACACTTGTAAAATTGGTTCAGACATGAGAAGCTGTTTGGGTTTCGCTTGTAGGGTTCTTCTGGCTGGTTCAGTTGTTTGATTTGTTGGTCTGCTATTCTCTGTGTGCTCTGCCTGAGTTGTCCCTCACCCCTCAGGAGTGAGGAGAGAGCCCCTGACCAAGGAAGGTTCCTGCTACCTGTGTGGTGTGGGACACTGCTACCAATCAATTAAGCAGAGACTCTCCAAGCATGTGTAGAAAATGACCAGCGTAGGGAGCTGGAGATAGTTGCCATTGTGTCCTGCAGGTCTCCCAGCTTAGCAATGCAGGCCTGAGGAGGACCTCACAGGTCTCACCTACTCTAAGTCATCAAGTTTACAAAACACATATTCCATATTTCCCTCATGCTCTAGGGCTCTCCCAACCCTTTATGTCAATCTGGAAATGGGCAGAAAGAGACAAAAATCTGCAATAGTTTGCAACAGGAAAACAGTTGTGACACACTGATTTCTAACCAGCTGTGTCCTACTGCAAGCAGTGCAGCAAGGAGGCACTAAGTGAGAAAGATAGCAGCACTCAGGAGTTAAACGAGGAATGAGCTCAGGACTGCCTCTCTGTGCTCTGTCTCTGGAGATCCGCCAGAATCACAGCACTTAGCTACACCAAGACCTTGTGGGTTATTTGCTGTTAGAAGCAGGTTTATTTAGACCTCAGTGTGCCTGTGTGTTTCCCTAATCCCATGTTCCTGTTACTCAGAACAAAAGCCACAATCAAGAGTCCTATGACAGTGAAGTTTTAGAGGGAAGCGGACATCATCATGACCACTCTGCCCCCTGGTACAGCCCCTCACTCTGAGCTGAGATACAGAAAGAAAGGTAGAGATGGAGCATGAGGCAGCAAAAGTTCCTGTTTTGTTTCAGGAGTGGCATTTCTCCATCTGCTGTCCTCAGCCATTTAATGACCACTCTCTGGTATATAAAGTAATGCAAAAATGGCTTTAACAAAAATGATCCTGGTACCTTATGTTTTGTATGCTTACAAGTCTCCAAGTACCTCTGAAGCTTGTCCAATGCTGCTAGAACCTGAAGGATTCACCTGAATCAGCATATTCTCTCTTTGATTTCTCTCTTCCCCAAAGGAAAAGACCATCTGAAGAAAGCATCCCATTGGATAATGCTTCAAGGCTCAACAGTGACAGCAGTATGCCTGAAATGTGAAGGATAGAGTGAATATTTGTATTTATGACCACTAGCATAAAGAGAACAATGCTGCCTTAGCAAAGTCCTCACTCTGTTTAACACATACAGAATTTTGCAGCGTTAAGCTCTATACATCTTCATTTATTTCCAACTGAACCTTGCATAATGGTTCTTACGAAAGAAAGTAAAACTGGAGCTCCTTGTACTTCCTACAGCCATGTTTTTGAACCAGAGGTGTACTTTGTTTTCTGAAATAGGTATCTCCATTCAAACAAATATGTGATAAAAAATGTGTTCATGTGTGAAAAAGCCATCTGCAGTGTTGACATTCTGGCCAACTTGTTGTACAGATACTACATGCTAGAGAAATAATGACTCAGGAGAGGGATTTTACTCATCATGTAGTGCACTCAGCTTCATAAGCAACACCTTGCCTTCACTACTTTTAGTGCTGCTAGAGACTGGAGATGTAGAGATGGGCATGGCCACAGGCAGGGCAGCTTACGTAGCTGTCCTGCTGTTTCTGCTGTGTTTTGGGGTTTGTTTGAGTTTTTTTAAAAGATAGGTACTCTCTCTGTAAGATCAAGTACTGCCACAGTGCTTCCCAGTCTCTAATAGGAAGGAAAAGCCTTTGCCTCCAGACTTTCAAGATCCCCACTCTGTAACCACCCACTCTGTTGTTGTGCTTAGCATGGGCAGAAAGCTCGCTGTTGGCATATTAGTGACCTTCTAATTCACCCATTCATTTTGCTAATCAATGAGAGGAAACTGAAAAATAACAACAGGCTATACCAAAACTTGTCTGTCATATGTTGGCTCATGCTGGCTGGCCCAACTGTTCCCCATGCTTTTTTCTATCATTTTGATTTACACATCTGATTCTTGAAAGAGGTGATCCCTTAGCCCATCACTTGCTCCAGGCCTCCAAGAGTTAATTAAAATACAATAAATCCACCTGTATATGCAGTATTCCTAGAAAGCAGACAGCAGGTTTGCGAGCATACTGCAGGAGCAGGAGGTAATTGTGGTGTGTTGAAGGCAAACTCTATAATTTCTGTTCTCAAATTCTTCCTAAATCACAGATACAACACAAGAAGTTGTCTGACTGGTCCATTTTAAAGAGTGAGCTTGAAATGTATTTTAAAGGATAACTAAAGGTAGAAGACCTTTCCAGGTATCACTCTGTCTGTAACTCTCCGGTATTGCTGGGTGTCCTGGCCACAGTAGGTACCATTCCCAAAGAGGAAAAGAGACACATCCTAAAAAACCATGTGTAATATCACAGAGAAATCTCAGTATCTTAAACTCTGACTGGGAAACAAAGCAATTGTCACAGATCTTGGAGTATACATCAAAAATAGTCTGTTAACGGGGTTGCTGTGTTTTGTTCTCCATGTCTGAGGCACAGTTTAGTGTATCTAGAGAAACAGTTGACATGTCTCCTTCTTCAAAGAAATCCATTTCTCTGTTAAACACAACTTCTGCCACATCAGCCTCATTCCAGACTCAGCATAACTATGCTTAGGAGCTCCAGGGCTCAGTATATACATTTAAAGTATTGCGGTCTGGTCCATATGTATAAAGGCTCTCTAAATGAATGAATGAACAAATGAGTGAGTGAATGAATGAATGAATCAAAAGTAATAGTGACTAATGTCAATGATGGTGAATAATCTGCTAAATGTAAATTTTCAATCCAAGAATGTAAGTCAGAGGGTCAGTGCCCTGTTTCTGGTGCAGTATTTCTTAGAGTAAAGCTGTGTTGCCTCTGTATTAGCAGAGGTACAGTGGTGACTGAAGCAGTGTTCACTTCTAGGGTCCACCATCAGGGACTGCTGGCCAACAGAGATGGGTTCAGAGAAGTGCTACAAGAGGGGAAGGGATGTCTTCTAATGAGAGGCTTATGTAGATCAATCTATTTAGCTTAATAAAGACAAGGTTAAGGGGAGAGTTGATGAGAATTTATAAATTTCCTATCTCCCTGTGGAAACAGAAGAGTAGGAATTTGATTATGGCATTTCAGTTAAATGAGGGAAAGTCTGACAAGAACCAGTGAAATTTGAAACTAGACACATTTTAACATGGAAAGTAATTAATTATTAGAACAATTTACTAAGGATTGTAATGGATTCTCCATCACTAGACATTTTGAAGTTGAAAAAGATTGATTTTCTTAGAGAAATGCTCTTGTTCCTGCAGGAGCTAGTTTGATGAAGTCCTGTAACCTGTGTAATATGGGAAAAGAACAGATGATCACAAATTGTCTTTCCAGCTTTGTGATCTATAAACTTGCACCAAATAGCTAATGCATAGCTGCCTATGTCCTATATTCTCTTGCTGTAACTAGTAAGTATGATTCAAACATTTATCCCTTTATTTACATTTGTTTGATAGACTATAACATAAACTACATGCTATCTGTTCAGGTGGGACATTTCTGTCTGGTATATGCATTCAAAGGTCGTCATCTAAACTGGGTACCTCCAGCACAGATTCAAGCACGGATGAGACAACATTTGCCACACTGAAAATACCAAAAAATATCAATCAGTAGTTCTCTGTTGAGTTTGTTCTACAGAACTAAATGCAAGATAAGACACCAGTGGGCTCCTCTGAGCAGGACCTCTCCATTCCTGATCACCTTTTACTGAGGTGTATGAAATAAGAAGGAGAAAATCTACTTTAAAATGGGCAGAGAATTTTTTGTTTCAGTGCTTGTCCAAGATCTTCCCAGGCACTGCACCAAACTGTGCTGTCTAAATCCAGCAGAGTGTCTGTCTCTGAGCAGTGCTCGATGCAAATGTTACTTGACCTAGAAAATTACTGCTCACAAGGAAAAGGAGAACCCTTTCGATATTTTGACGGTAAGTCATGGAGACCAACTATACAGAGAACTGTAAATAAACATTACTTCAAAGTGTAGCTCTGGGCAGTTCTGTATAGTTCATCTGAAGCCATTACAACATAGAGAGCTATCTAAAGGAGTCAAGATAGAGGAGGGAGTGTCTTGTATTACAGCTGGAAAAATGAATACAACAATTGTTCTAATTAAAGAGGTTACCTTTTTCTGCAAACTTTGTGTCTTTGAGCTGCAACAGCTAAAATGCTACCACTCTTTCTCCACAAACAGTATCCTTAATAGAACTGATTTTACACACAGAAAGAAATAACGTAAAAAGCAATAACCATGCACTTTGAAGCATAACTGAGAAAACCCATTGTTAGATATTTTTCACTGGGTTTTTTTTTGGTGGGTTTGGTTTTCTTGACAAAATGAGATGAAAAATCTGTTTATAAAAGTAATGTCTTTCCCTTCCCCATTAGGTCTGGGTAGAAACAGCAGTTAAAAACAACAGTTGAAAGAATCTGCAGGTCGAACTGTACATGTGAGTTACTTAGTTCACAGAGTATAGCCTTCTTTTATCTGTGACCAAGTTGAATCTGTTTGCTATAATCACGCACCATCTCTTTCTAAAGAAGGGTGAACTCATAACTGATTTTCTTCACTTCATAATTAGACATAATGAAGGCATTTTTAAAAGATTGATAATTTTAACCAAACAAAAAGTAAGAGAAGAAGAGTTGGACATGGGGTATCATATTTTTTTTTCTATGCAAGTTAGGTGGCAGCAGCACTGTAACAGAAAACAAATCTACTCTCCTCTCATACCTTCCTCTCTGAAGACCAAAATAATCACTCATTTACAAAATGACTGTAATGTGGAGCTACACTTGGACTAGCATATTAAACACATGAATGGGACTCAGCTTTCACAGGGTGCACATGATTCAGATACGAGTGATCTGACTACCGCGGATAGGCATTAACAGCAGAGATTAGTCAGTCAATTCTATGCAGGTGTTCGGGTGGCAAAATGAGCAATAAGTGGCGATACTCTGTAAAGCATTTTTGGAGGATGAAGGAGAAGGAGGGAAAATTGCTGCTATCTGCAGTGTAATCTAACAAGTAACAGCAATTTTGGAATAAAAAGGCACTCAGAACCTCACTATTTGCAATATTGGGTCAATGAGGCAATCAGACAGTGAGTCCAGATCAGGGTGCTATCAAGGCAGTTTCTGCTTTTGACGTGACATCCGGCGTAGTTTTGCTCAGGACATCCACAATAACTTCATTTTTTTTTATTTCTCTAGCTGATTTTGTTTGTTTGTTTATTTTTTGATAGTGACCACTAAATATTTAGCCAGAAATGTTGCTAATAGCAAGGAACAACCATCCGCTTGGGAAGGGTGCTCAATGCATTGAGCGCAGTCCGAATGTATGAGATGAACACTCTCAGAACCTCGCAGTTAGAGGAAAAACCCTACCGATGCAGGCCATCGCTGACAGATCCCTGCTAGGCTGGACTGCAGCACTGCTAACACTTAAACACTTCACACTTTTAAAGAAGTTTTTTCTACGGGAATTTTGCAAGCAACCTCTCTGCCCCTGCCCCAGAATCTTGCTCCAGTTTCTAACGTGAATGACTGTTGCTAGACAAACCTACATTTTAGGTTTGTTGATACTGTGTGAGATGTGTATTGGGCTTTGCCTATTCTGAGACCTCCACCCCCACTATGGTACCTGCTTTGAAAACTGGATTGCTGCTAGCAAATACAGGTAAAAATCATTTATTGTGCAGCAGAATTTCTGAGCGGGATGCTGTGCCTGGCTGCTTTGCACAGTCTCTGGAAAAGAAGTGTTTTGAAATCACACAGGGATAAAATGTAAAAATCACCACCCCATTTAGCTTGCACCTTGAGTCTATGCACAGCACCAAATTCAAGGGCATGTCTACCAGGCAGCCCCTGAGGCATCAGGATGGCTGAAGCTGCCTGCTCTTAGCAGTAGCTTCTAAGAGCTCACAGTGGCATAATTGACTCTGTTTCCTCATCACGAGGTTTTTGACAGGGGATAAATGATAGAATAATATGGGACAGCTTTTCCAGATTTCTCAATAAATGCCACATTGCCCAAAATATTGACGTGCGCCCTCAAAGATGTTGCTGTAAAGGAGTAAAAAGTTGGGCCACTCTATTCTGGGCTGAGACACACCACTGGAAAACCCACTGCAGAGCATGCAGGCGCCAGGCGCTGTCTCTCCCAAGGCCAGTGATGTTGTCATTCCCTGTCACAAGGCCGGTGAAGTGTTAACCCAGCATTTTTCAACCCAGAGATCAGGCCCTCTGGAGACCAGGCACAGCTGCAATGATACAGGACAGCAGAGCAGAACATCAGAGCAGCGAGAAGAAATGCCTGCTGTAGTTCCCCACTTTGCAAGGGGCAGCAGGTGGGATCCCCCAGCTATTGCATTCTTTGCCTTTCCTGTCCCCTTGTCCCATGCTCCTGCTTTTTTCTGCTTTTCAGTTCACTTTCAAATACTTGTTTTGTGAATAACAACAGGCATACAGTCACATTTATCTGCAGGGGTGATTACTTTAGAAGCCCAAATTGAGAATTGAAAACTTCAAAAGCTTTACTTTGCCCATTTCTATAGAGAACCATTTTCAAAGGCAGTTCTTGCTTTAAAGAGACAGTTTCTTTGTGACAATGTTCTCATGTAGGAGGGCACATAGTTTTACAACTTAGGCACAAGTTGAAGCATTTCTTGTACTGCTCAAACCAAAATACATTCACAGTTTTTAAGAAGGAAGAAGCCACTTTCTCATCTAATCCATTGCTCTGCGTAACACAGGTCACATCATTTCGTCTGGTCTCAGTAACCTCTAACTCCCAACGTATGTGCTTAGGAAGATGGGCATTTTCCACACATTTAAAAAAAAAATATATTCATCAGGTCAAATGTGAGTTGGAGCTTTCAGATGAGGGCTTTAGCTTCTACCTGTAACTAATCAGCTGTCTCCCAACTGATGAGATAAGGCTAACAAGCAGCTTACTTAAGGGAGGGAGCCTGCTAAAGCTAAAGAGACTGGGTCATGTTAAGGATAAGGCTCTGTTATGCAAAACTGGGGGATCTGCCTGCCATCTAGGTGATGGTAGAGAGCTGGGAAGAGTCAGGTGGTGAGATTTGGCTTACCTATTTTAGCTGGCTTTGAGTTATGCTTGTGTCTGATTTAGTCCGTTGAGGAAGAGTCTCAGAAAGCATTGCCTGTACTCTGTTCAGCTGGTTAGTCTGTCAGTCTGGAAAACGGAGACCTGAGGAGATGCTTGCTGGGTGGAAAATGTTCAGCTGATGCAAAGGTTATTTTACTGCAGCAATCCTCGCTGACCTATGTGAGAGATTTGATTGTGGTGTGTGTCCATTGTCTTTGATAGCAATTGATGTGATTTCACAGTGTACCTGTATTTTTTGTCCTTGAACTACGTTGCAACTGTAAACTTTAATACAGCACACAGAGTTTGCTGTCATGTAATGCAGAGCTCTGTATAGGATAGGCAATGCCTAAAACTAGGGAGTGTGTTAACCTCTTTTTTAGTTCTTATTCACTAGTGAAGACATCTGTACCATCAGGGCTTCAAATCTTGCTAGAGCTTCCCTTAAAGCCTTGCAGTACCAGGTGCTGTACACAAATTGGTTTAGTAGCTCCCTCCAACCGAGTTCTTACCATCTGTCATTACAGTGCTCAAATGGGTCTCTTAATCTGGCAGTATCAATGCTCAAAACTAGAGAGAAGCTTATGCAGACACAATCTTTGTAGTTCAGGCAAAGAGCCAAATAAAAGAAGGGGATGAGGTACCAGGGTGTAAATCAGGCAGAACTCAAAAGGCACAAAGCCACTCTGGCATCTTTTACTTTTATTTGCCATCAAAACCCTTCTGTGGTGTGTATAGGTTTAGTACTGTGGTTCTCTTAACGGCTAAACAACGCCTGGAGGCCAGCTCCTTTCCCTGTGAATGAGTGCCTGCATTACACTAGATGGCACTGCTTATTACTCACGTTTTCCTCTTGTCTCTCCTATGTCTCTTCCCTGGATTTGGAGCATCCTGTACCTGCACCTTCATCAGTCTGTAACCACGTATACGTGGTCAGTGGTGAGGGTATCACCTGCAGGGAGGTATTTGGAGCAGTCATGTAACCAGGCAGTAGTAATGGTCATCAGAAACATGTGCTAAGTTTGCCTCTTTACCCTAATACACGGGTAAAGCAGATTACATGCTTAAACTGAGTTCTGATGTTATCCTTGATTCTTGCTAGCATCCCCCATCTCCTTTCTCATGTCTGGAATAAAAGGCACTGATATAATTGCTGCAGATGTGAGTCATGTTACAAAGCAAGAAATCTGAGTGATAATACAGCTGTTAGATACTGGTCAATAAATACGGGGGGAGGGCAACCCATGGAGTAACAAATTTCTGCTCTCATCAATTGCCTATAGATTTGGCAGTAAACAACTGGGTTTCTGCTTTTAGAATAGTGCTCAGCTAATTTGGAAGCCTGATTCTCGTGAGGAGAGTCTGATCAAAATTTATGAATGCTGTTGAATAATCCTATCTTGTGCCCTTCACACACTAATAAATTGCTGAATACATCCAAAAAGTGAAGTTGTAGAGTCCCACTAGTATTTTGTGTGCTTTCAGTTATATTATGTATGCTTATAAAAGGCAAACATCAAATCTCATGACTAGTGTATAGCTTTTGCATAATTTCAAAGTGTGTTGTAAAAGCAGTTATTAGTTCCACTGATCTCCTTCAAGAGGAGCTAAATGCTCTTGGCCTGTTAGATATTTTGAAATCAACTGGGCCTAGAATACTTAAAAGCTGACTGAAGTTGTGTTAGAACACAGCTGATATTTCTGAAGGTGGGTAAAGTTCTGGAAAGGGGCAAATGGGGTAAGTCTCAGGAAAAGAAAATGGGAAAAGCAGAGGACTGTGATAGCTGTAGAGTGGCAAGCCTGATGCCAGTTCCTAGAAATAACACACATAAGACTGGTAAGTAATGGGGGAAATTGCAACGAAATAAGTAAGAGCCTATGCTAGTTCCTTCTGGAGGTATCAGGCACTGAAGCAGGCCTTTTAGCTGGAATGAAGTATCAGAAACATTTAGGCTCTTCTAGTGCTGATCTGTTTGATCTCTGACTTGGGCAACGGGAGTGGGAGTTAAACTTGATGACTCGAGGTAGGAAACTGCAAGTGCGCACAGGAGGTTATTTAGAATTTAAAAGATTGGGAAGAATGGATTAAAAATAGTGGTGAGGTTCAATAAAGATAAATGAGATGCAATACATTTGTTAGTTACTGCATTTGTTATTATTCCCCTCCAATAGAAGATGAAAAATAAATGGCATTTTTCAGAAAAGGGTCTTGGGAGTATACCAAACATAAATCATAACTGTGCTGTTGCCAACACTCCCCCTGAATCTCATAAGTGTGGGAGATACAGACAGAAGTATAGATTGCAAGACACATGGGGAGATCCTTTTTCCACCCATCATTGATCAAGCCTCAGCTGGAGCACTGTGGCTGGTTTTGGATATTATGCTTTAAGAGCAATGTGGCACAGTTGGAGAGCATCCAGAGGAGAATAACTTGTTCTCCTTGGTAAAGAACATAACTAAAAAAATCTTTATTTGCAGGTTATCTAGATTAAGAAAGAGAAATCTGGGAGTGGGAGAAAAGGAATGATCACAGTTTTCAAGGATATACAGCCCAGTTCAGACAGGAAGAGGTATCTCTTCAAATATGGTGGATAAGAGCAATGGCTTTAAATTGATGCAAGGGATATTGAGGTTGACATGAGTAAAAGCTCACAGGTATACTTAATCCTGTCCTGCTAGTCTATTATGATATTAGTAATTAATACTGGCAGTTTTATTTAAAAGATACAGCTGTTGTATCTTTTACAGATACAACAGATTCTGGATTTGCTACGCTGCCAAGCCTAATGTTCTATTTCGAAGACCCAAAGCTTGCATTTTATTAGTGTCCAAACAGTGTTATCTTTTGTTTCCTTCCTAAAGCCATGCTGAATTGCCTGTATGAATTAAAATTCATGGATGTGGCTACACTTTCAAGGCTTCCCCACTTAAATGTTATACATACTTCTTTTTTTTACACTCATAACCCAGATTTGATGAAAGGAAGAAAACTTCTGGAAATAATAAGTAAATAATAATAATAATTTGAACGAGCTCACTTAGATGTTGGGGTTATTCCCAGTGGCTAAGTAGTAGGTGTAGACTAAACCCTTTACCATGGCTGCAAACCAGGTTCTACATCATCCTTATAAGCAAATTTCTGGAATTCTCCATCCAGGCTTGGGGCTGCTCTGTGCAGCTGAGGAGGCTGTCAAAGGCAAGTTGGGAACCAAGTGGCTAACCTCAACAATGAAAACCAGAAAGGGTAGTTGGGCAATGGAACAGGCTGCCCAGGGGAGTGGTTGAGTCACCATCACTGGAGGTATTTAAAGGGTGTGTAGATGTGGCACTTAGGGACATGGATTAGTGGTGGACTTGGCAGTGTTGGGTTTATGGTTGGAACTGATGATCTTAAAAATCTTTTCTAACCTAGTTGATTCTATGATTCTACCGCATGATGGAGCAAACAACTGTAGAGAGGAGTCATTTAATTTAGAAAGGTGTGTCAAAAGAGTATCAGATTTCTGGGAAGTACTTAATTTTGCCAACATTAAAATGCAACAGAAAATGTCATATTTTTTAATCATAGAAAGGAGACAAATCAGGGAGTTATGTCATGTTAAGACTGGAAAAGTTTTCATCCTTTTGTTTTCCGCAAACAAAAAGACTTCCTTGAAATGCCGTCTCTCTCAGAATAAGATGTTGATTTTTTTGAAACATTAAGTCTCAGTGATGTGATTAAACTGAAGAAAAAAGAGATATGAACATATTCATGTGTTCGAGGGTTTTGCAAATGAGATTTAGTCAGAGATACAAGTGGATACTTTAGGAGTCTTGTGTCAGGAAATGGGCTCATATTCTGTTCCCAAGGTTTAGCTCTGTTACATTTGCAAGTGTTATAGAATTTATGCCCAGCCTCAATGCAGCACTGGAAAGAGTATTTTTCTTATATAAGCATTGTTGGACAGATGGTAGAAGCCTGCTGAACCTTAACTTGCAGTTCAGGTACAAATAAATTTTAACCCTGTGTACAGTAACTTTTATAGGTGGTTTTAAAAATGAATGTTTCTGCTAACATTAAGCACCATTTTACACAGTAAATCAAAACTTATAATTGAGTTGTATTTGCAAATGGTAGGAATGCACATTTGAAAGGAAAATATTCTGAGGAAATAATGTTTATCTAAAACCATAATGTTAAAAAGAAAATATATTGCCTTTCATGCCATTGGCCTTAATTTCTATATGAAAGGATGATTGTCAAGGAGGATGGAATGGGCACCTCATGAGTGTTTCAGATAGGTCCTTCCTTTCTTCTGCTTATCTTGTCCCTTGCTCCTTCATCTCTTGGACTCCCTTACATGAGTGCCCAACTTTGTGTCGGTCATATTAGGGTAGTCCTGGGCCTGGACAAGCATTGGACGAGATGATGGGGCAGCTAGATGCTGGCCACTGCAAGTTCCAAAAAGCCCTTGAGAATATAACCTCCCTGTGTCTCTCAATCCCGTTAGATGTTTACCTACTTAAATACATCTTGAAAATCTCTCTCTAAATGACTTACAGGTGTAAATCCCATTGGAAATCAATAGCAATTTTTTTTCCTAAATGATCAATGTACTTCTTAAAATCCTACCCATATCTTCAGAGCATGTACAGAAAGATAAAGCTCGCTCATCTGAGCTTCTTATAGCCTATATTTGTTATTATAAAACTTCTATTTTTGCAGTTACTGCCATCCAAACTCACCAAGGTAACTGTGATGAATGAATGCTATTTTGATTGAAGCTTGGTGGAAACAAACTTAGGGATTTTGCTTTTTAGTTTCCTTGATTTATTGTGCTTCTGAAGAAAGTGACTAGTTACAGGCCCACCTCTGCTTACCCAGCAAAATGCTTGTTACTGCTTGCATGGAAGCTGCTATGCAGCAATAAAGCACAATCAGAGGGAAAGCACTAAATGCTCAGGTGCTGCAAATAGGCAATGCTTATTCTTTCCAGCAGCTCAAATTGGTTTTGTCATACACAATCATAACACAAGCTGGTTATGGAAAATTTGTGATTCAATAATTCAAGCTTTCCTCTGACTTGGCATCAGTAATGTGAAACACTTCTCCTGAAATCTACTTTGATGATGAAAATATTGCTGATTTCCAGTGCAAAGGTACATCTATTGTATTTACAACAATGCCCAAAGTTAACTTTGATTATTTCATTTTGCAGCTAATAAATGATCCTGGCTCAGTAATGAGGTCTTCTTACTCCTGTATTTCACAGAAGCAGAGGGATCACATGTTCATATGAATAAGAAGTAAGTTTTAAAGGTCTTCTAGCTACTTAAAAGAATAATTTTGAGCTGCTCAAAACAGCCAGAATTTAGTGCACTATTTCCTACATGAAACCCTTAATACTTTTAGCTTTCTGTGAGTTCTACAATTTACTTGGATATTTTTCATACTAAAAAGTAGTGTTTTCTGCCTTTATTTTTTGGCCACAGGATTGTAAAGAAGCATCTACGTGAAATCATCATGATTTGATTTTATCCACCCCCCCTCCTGCTTTACTAATTTCTCTTATCCACTTCCAGGATGACTTTTGAGAAAGCGTAAACCCAAAATTCAAAGGTGAGTTAACAAAATGAGTTGTTTTAAATGGCAAAGCCATAAAGTGCAAAGCTAGCAAAGATAGCTACCTTTATAGATGAGGATGCTTCACAGTGGGGAGGTAACGGCAGCCTTGTCCTGCAGAACTTCCGTGTTTCCTGAGAATTATAAAGGAGAAAAGAGTTAAAGCAGGATTCACAACTATCCCCTACAGGAGATCAACTTCCAATGTGAAAGAGAGACTTGTAGTAGTCATGATCTGCATCTTGTTTCTGTGCTGGCTATCAAAAGACCATGTCAAGAGGGTATTGGTCTTAGCTATAATACATTCACAAGCCTAAAAGCATGCACTAAATGAAGACTGGGCATCACAAATGCTTTTCAGGCACTTGCTGCCAGGGTCTGCACACGTCCTAAAATCCTTCATCCAAACATGTTATTGTATACAAACTGTTGGCATGAGCATGTGTAACAAGTCTGGGTGCAGATGGGTTTGATGGTCTTCATGGTGCTTTATTTTCCCCTCAGTTTTCTCCTTTTCTGCGTGTGTGTGGATGCGGAGGAGGGAGGGGGGCAGAACACATAATCAGTCTCTCATGTTTGTTAACTGTGGAAATAACATTCTCCTTAATGTTTTCTTCCTTTCAGAAGATCATATTTGCTATTTTAAGTGTCCCTGCAGCTTGCACAGGATAGAAAAATGCCGTGTAGAAAAGCCAGGCTGGGCCACACTGCATCAGCTTGAGAAGCAAATGCTGCCACGTGGTAGCCACCACCAAACCCAGCAGCGAGGTAGCCTTGACGGACCACTCATCCCCAAGCCCTCTTTGCAGAGCTGGTTATGTTTTCCAGGCTGGCTCCTGCTCTGGTTTTTCTCTTCCTAAAGGAAAGAACAAGCTCCGTTTAAGTGCAAAAGCCTCAAAGCCTGGTAACATCTCTGTCAGTACTGATTGTGCAACAAAGCCTACATAATTCCAGTGAAAAGTGAGAAATAAATTCACTCTTCTGCAACTCACTGAGACCATGTCCTGGCACGTTCATCATTGCTCTTTGGGTGGTGGTTTAGTTTTTGTTAGCAGTGTCTCTGGCTGCACAGGCTGGAAGCAGACTGTTCTGAAGGGAGGAAAACCTGTATTTGTCATGGGCAAACTGCAAATCAAAAGACTAGTAATATGGTTTCAAATGCTGATACACTCACGTGCATGTTGCATGTATGTACAGAATCTCAAGGAAACTCCACATAGTAGAAGAGGCAACTTGCTGAAAATGATATTTGGTGAACAGCAGAATGAAGTACTCCACTGGCTGTGGAGGCTCATCTCATGCTGCATGGCTGCCTTCGTTCCTCATCAGGAAATGTAACAAATTTAAACAAACATAGCAGTGTTGTAAGGGGAAGAGGAAATAGAGATGAGGCTGTTTATGGATCAGATCTTCCCCAGTCACAGTTTATGTGCACATAGCAAATGGCACTGAATTATTCAAACCTTTCTGGAGTCAAAATCACTAGATTCCTATTGGGTAACTGGAGTATTAATGATACTGAAGTGGTTCCTGTTTTGTGAAATGAAGAGGGGGGAAAAAAAAAGGACATTGCCTGTAAACAAGAAAATGCTTTGCAAATGTCCCTGTTAACTTCTCAAAGGCCTGAGCTTGATTTGTACAGCAGCCTGAGAGGTAGGTAAATGCTCACTTTACAGGCAGGGAAATGAGGGGATTTGAAGTACGGATGCATTAATAGCAGTAACCTCTTCAGTCCTTCCACTAATCCATCAGAGCTACAACTAACATCCGGAGCATTCCAATTCTCAACTCCATTTTTAGCTGCAATTTTCATACCTGTTTTAAGAAGGCTTACATGTCTATGGTCACCTTAGGAAGCTTGGACCAAGAGCTCCATGTGACTAGAAAACTAAAGATGAAACTGAACGCTGAGAATGTGAATCTTGGAGGTTTCAAACATGATTCATTGGAATATTTTGACAAGTTTTAAAATAGATGCAAAAATAATAACAGCTTTCTAGTCTTCCTTAGCCCAATAAGACAAAGCTAGGGATCTTATTGTAAAATCCAAGTTCCACACCTAACGGCCAATATGTATTTAAGGCCTTACCAAGAACCTTTTGCCTGTTGAACTGGCCTTGGCCAAATGTTTCTCACCAGCTGACATTTGTAATACACCAGAATCTCAGTAGAGATTCTCATTGTGCTGAACAGAACTTGCACATGCACACAGAACACCAGCAGAGTGCTCAGCAAGTTGCAAACACCTCCATTAATGTGCTGAGATAAACCTGAGCCATTAAGAAACACTTCACTGAAGCACCTAAACTGATGCAGTACTGATCTGCACTAAAATAAGGACTAAACTTTATGAAACAAATGAAATTAATTAAGCAAACAAGAAGGGCACAACTTGAGATTTTTCTCTGCACTAGGCTTTTGAGCTACCGTTCAGTACCATGCAATGCGTAATTGCTAGACCTATTTTATTTTCTGGTGTTCATAGATTGTTGTATCAGAGAAAACTCTTCTACAAAGCCAATAAAAGCTCAAATCACTGTTGATATCCCCAGCTGCAAGTTTCAAGGTGGTGGACTGATGGAGAGGGGTAGAGCAATTGATGTCATCTACCTGGACTTGTGCAAAGCATTTGACACTGTCTCACACAACATCCTTGTCTCTAAGTTGGAGAGACATCAATTTGATAGGTGGACCACTCGGTGGATAAAGAACTGGCTGGATGGCTGCATGCAAAGAGTTGTGGTCAATGGCTCAATGTCCAGCTGGAGACCAGTAACAAGTGGTGTCCCTCAGGGATTGGTGTTGGGACCGGTCTTGTTCAACATCTTTGTTGGTGACATGGACAGTGGGATTGAGTGCGCCCTCAGCAAGTTTGCGGATGACACCAAGCTGTGTGGTTCGGTTGGTACGCTGGAGGGAAGGAATGCCATCCAGAGGGACCTTGACACGCTTGTGAGGTGGGCTGAAGCCAACCTGATGAAGTTTAACCATGCCAAGTGCAAGGTCCTACACCTGGGTCGGAGCAATCCCAGGCACAGCTCCAGGTTGGGCAGAGAAGAGATTCAGAGCAGTCCTGCAGAGAAGGACTTGGGGGTGTTGGTCGATGAAAAAATGAACATGAGCTGGCAGTGTGTGCTTGCAGCCCAGAAAGCCAACTGTATCCTGGGCTGCATCAAAAGGAGCATGACCAGCAGGTCGAAGGAGGTGATCCTGCCCCTCTACTCTGCTCTCATGAGACCTCACTTGGAGTATTGTGTACAGTTCTGGTGTCCTCAGCATAAAAAGGACATGGAACTGTTGGAACAAGTCCAGAGGATGATCAGGGGACTGGAACACCTCCCGTATGAAGACCGGCTGAGAAAGTTGGGTCTGTTGAGCCTGGAGAAGAGAAGGCTGCATGGAGACCTCATAGCATCCTTCCAGTATCTGAAGGGGGCCTATAGGGATACTGGAGAGGGACCCTTCATGAGGGACTGTAGTAATAGGACAAGGGGTAATGGGTTCAAACTTAAAGAGGGGAAGTTTAGATTGGATATGAGGAAGAAATTCTTTACTGTAAGGGTGGTGAGGCACTGGAATGGGTTACCCAGGGAAGCTGTGAATGCTCCATCTCTGGCGATGTTCAAGGCCGGGTTGGACATAGCCTTGGGTGACATGGTTTAGTGTGAGGTGTCCCTGCCCCTGGCAGGGGGGTTGGAACTAGATGATCTTAAGGTCCTTTCCAGCCCTAACTATTCTATGATTCTGTGGTTAAAGAATCTTCTAAACATAATTGACTATTAACATGCCCACAAAGTTTTAAGCCACATGGGTAAGGGTAATGAGAAATTTTATACTGCTCCTGAATTGGTTTAAAGGCAATATGCACAGGAAGAAAAGCAAGGAAAAGAAGAGGTTCTGCAGGACATCTGACCAGCTTGTGCTTGTGAAGCGCAGGAAAATCACCTGGCTCGCTGGCAAAGTCACTGCCTGCGTGCAGATAGAAAACATCACAACCTGCAGCCTGCCAAGGAAGGCTCCAGAACAAGCTTCTTTTCATATAATAGCACAGTAGCACTCTTCTTTAGGATATCTTTTATCAGAGAAGCCTTTTACAGGAGCTTGAAAGCAATAGCATTTTCTACAAGCAGTATTCTACTATGCCACAGCTTCTGCATGCTTGATTGCAGTGTAGGAGGGAACTCCTATCTGCAATAAACCAAATGCAATAAATGTCCACCCATGAGCTGTAGGCAGGATTTCACCTCTCCTTGGGGAATATTCCCTCTCAATACCGAATCATCAAAGTGAAATAAAAAATAACTTCATAGCTCTTGGCTCTTCAGTTAGCTAGGGCTCAAATGAGACCAGTGTTTGAGACTGGAGTAAGTAGCCAAGAATAATTCAGCAGCAGATTTGGCATGGGCTACACTTCCAGAGACTTGTGTTCCTCCTCTGTGAGGGTGCTTTGCTATTGTACCAAGTCAATTCTTGGTCTTCTCTTTACTCAGCTAAGCAGATTGAGTTCTCAAAGTCTCTCACTGAAAGCACTTCCTCCAGCCTTCAAAGCATTTGTCCAGGCCCCATCTCTGTCCTTTTCAGTTCTGGACTTCTGTTTGTTCCCTGCATTTTCTCTTTTAAAGCACCAGCAGGAGAAAAGTCTTTTTTTGACTTTTACTATTCCAGTAATGGTGACCCCAGTGTTCCACTGAGCTGTAAACTCCTTTATCCTCAGAAGCTGGCAGTTCGTACACAGCACCCATCACCACGGCAGGGCACTGGGAGCTCCTGCTACATGGCCTCTTTCATAGGACCCTTGTAGCTTCTTGCATGCTGGTGTCATCTAAGATGGGACCATCTGTTCTGTAGGTGACCCCTGTTCCTTTGCCCTGGGTATGCACCTTACATATGGCTACATTTTAAAGCACACAGTGTGAAAAGCTTCAAAAAATGAAGTAAATCTTTATAATACTTCTTCTAACTCAATGAAGAAAATTTAAAGCCTAATTTTAAGAGATGGCAAGCATGCTCCAGTCTCTTCAATTTATTAGCTCTAAATATCAAATAAACTATAAAATCAACCATTTTTTACTTTCAGAAAGTTGGATTTATATTCCTTAACTGAGAAATTCAAATCCTTGTTTGCAATAAGGTTGGAAAAAACAAGTGAATTACAGAATAAAGTGTTAAGGCACCAACCAAAATGAGGAAAATATGCCTGAAGAGAATTAACAACATTAATAAGTGAACAGATGATAGGATAATAACTGTTTCAGTACCGAAGTGTCTCTATCAGGACTAAGTCCCTTTGAGGAGGGAAGAGAGGAAATGCTACATGTTGTAAGCAAGAAAGTAACCAGCAGCATAATCATTGCTGGAATCTGATCTTAATAACCTGCCCTTACTTAGAAATATTGTCCATGTACAGAAAAGACAGGACTGCAGATTAGTAAAGGAATTATAGTCAAAGGCTATTTGTACTTCAGGATAAAAATCAGTGAAAATCTTCGCCTTCAGAGACTGTGTGCGTCTTGAATTCCAGGTAAAATTCCCAATCCAATTGATCAAAAAGACCTTTATCTTCAGCAAACGTGCATCTGATCAGTGTCTGATAAATTTGAGCTGCCAGTTAGATCAATGGTTTCCCTGGTAAAGGCCAGAAATTAGAGAGCACTGCTTCCTAAGAAGGTGATCAACAATGCCTGGCCAAAGCACTGAGATCCCAGTACTTCATGGGAAGCTGAACAATCCCTGTGTTTGCACAGAGCTGGCTTGAAGTCACCGTGCTCCCACACTCAGGCTAATCTCAGGGGTCTCATCTAAACAGTGCAAGGCAAAGCAGCCTGCCACACACATAAAGACTTCCAGTAGCCCAGCAAGTTGAAAGAAAGGAGGGAAGAAGAAGACCCAGATCCTGCAAACAACATGCACTCATCCACAGCTGTAAATACCTAAATTGCCACATTGATTTCACAGGGTTGGCTGGCTATTAGGTTTAATGGCAAGACTGAAGCCTGGCATGGAAAATTCCCTGGGGGTGAAAGGATCCATTTGGGTTCTGCTCGCAAAAAGTCTCAGCACCTGGTCTGAGAGACTTTTAGGACACTAAAACAAATCAACTAATAATTGTTCTGTCCTGCACAATAAAGTTACGAGTTAAATACTATCCCTGCAACAAGCTACACCGTAGCCTCCCATGGCTATGCTGAGTGCAGGTGAGAGGCAATGCCACCCTGAACAACTTTCTCGGAGCTCGCTTGATCAACCATATGTGTCCCAGGTCGGAAAAGAAATCCCAACTAATTTTTTGCTGTGTAAGGAAAAGGGATAGTGTAGGACACAGGGCAGTCTTTGGTACATCCCTGCCTGCCATCGTGCACAGCCCCAACCTGCTATAGCGGACATCAAGATTGAAGTAGCTGCACTGGCTAAATGAATCTAAATGAAAATTTCTCATTCTGATAATAAAACTCACCCTCCACGCCAAATGATAAACCTGGAGCCAGCTTTAACCCATAGAGAATCACTGCCGGTTAAAAAGGGCTCCAGTAAAGCAACTGCTGAGCCTATCACACTGCATATAGGTAAAAATAACTTGAGTTTCTTATCCTGTCCAAGTGCGTTCATTTTATGTCTGTGTTAATTCCTTACCCTGAAAATTCCCGGAACTAGAAATGTCCTAACAGGCTTTTCTGCCCATCATGAAATGCACTTATTACCTCTCCATGGGAAAGCAATTTGGTCTTCTGATTTTCAGCAGTGATTTCTGTGTGTGGTGACTCTTAATAGAAACTGGCAGGGGTTTTGTCAGCTAGAAGTTAATCAGCAATTCTCTTCTTCAAGTCAGGACACATTATTCTTCTAGCTAGATTATTTTTTCCTAAACTAATGGAAAGAATATTTTAACATTCTTTGAATGGTAATAGAACAAACAAGAAACATTTTAAGCCTGATTTAATGATTGAGGCATAGTGCCATATAATGGACTGTGAATAGAAATATTGTGAGTTGGGGCTCTATACAGTACATGGAACAGATCCTCCAGTCTGGTTATGGTACTCTGTGTTATAATAATGCAAAGCAGCTGGGGAGTCTCCTTAATCATTATGAGGAGTCTTCAGCCTCAGAGAATCTCCAGAAGATGTGAGGCCACTGTCAGATTCATGCTAATCTGTAACCTCTGCCTGATGTGAGGCACTGCTGTGAAAATATAGGTATTCCCAGTGGGAGCCATGGCTGGTGTAACTGTAGTCATCACAGGGCCACAGGCAGATGGCATCAGCAGGACACGTGTCTGAAGCATGTTCTGAGGGTGCAAAATGCTGTGGCTAGTGCCTCCTGCCCTGCTTTTTCTTGGCTGTCACAGAGACGTCTCTGTCCAGAAAGTGAAATCATTTCAGTTAATTTTGATATTTGAAACTGAAATCTATTTTCAGGTCAAGTTCACCTTCAAAAGAAGACATTCCACTGGAACCTTCCTGGGGTTTCCCCTGGTGAACCACAGCCCCAGGGATCTGTAACATGCCCAGAAAATCAGTCGCCCAAAGGCTCTGATCTAAACCCTATTTTTCAGGTGGAACCAAGAGAAACCAATGGAAGCATTTCAACTGGAACAGAAATAAGAAGTCTCTTTTGCTAGAAGATGTTCAAAGGGAGCAGAATTGTTGGCATCTTGACAATTCCCACATCACATAGACAGGAAAAGCGCTATCAATGCAGGCCTTCTTCTGGATCAGCTTCAGGCTCTTTCCCACCCTTCCACCTGCACTGCTAACAGCAGCAGTGATTGATACAGCTAAGCCACTGCCGATGCTTCAGAAACATTCAGGTTGAAAGCACAGCAGTATTACACATTGGCAGAGAAAGCCACATCAGCGGCACTCATTTAATAAAGGTATTCCTATCAGCCTGGATGTGCTGTAATTACAACAGGGCAGCGGAGTGGTGCAGCTCTGGCTGCCCCTGACAGCTCTGCTCCCTGGAAGAGCAGCGCTGACAGCTCAGGAATGAGAGCAGCAGAGCTGGAGGCAGCTTTCCTGGCAGCTGGCCTGCGTTCACAGAGCTCTCACCCAGACCGCGCTGGTGCATAGGAGCTTTCTGAACAGCATGTGAAAGCCCAGGGCAAGAGGCAAACAAATTTCTCTTCTCTTTGGGGGAAAACAGAATGCTGTGTGGGAATTACATTTGCCAGGCTCTGCTGTAGTGTGATGGTGCGGATGTATATTCTATAGCAGCCCACTTTCACATTGAAACACTGGAAGGGTTCTTTTACAAATAATGGCAGTAACAAGTCTGTCTTAGTCCTGCCAAGTTCAAAAGGTAGCATTTATGAAGTATCGCTCACAAGGTTTGGGCTTGGGTTATTTTATACTCAAAGAAGGATGCATTTTCTAGCACTAATATAAATACAAATATTACTTCTCTCCAGACTTGAAGTAATAGAGAACTTCTTGTCTTAATTCAGAAGAGAACAAAGCATAGGTGAAGCAAATAGAAACATTACTGACTGCCACTTATTTTAAAGGATTTCAGTTCAGACCCATTACGACTAGGTCCCACTGATCTCAATGGAGGTTGTTTGTCCCTAGGAAGAATTGCTGTACAGACTCTGATTTTTATGATTGTTTTCTTTAAATACATTCCCTTAGCTTCCCAGGGAATGGAAGCGGGCAGGGTCTAGAGTTGGCCTTTGAACTCCTGGGTATTTTATTTGGCATGCTGCAGTATTGTATTACAACACAGCTACAGAGCGGCAGGTAGTTCATTTTGGATCGTGCCTACAATCACCTGGGAAATCTCCTTTTATTGTTGTATGCTCAGATACCATCATGATCCAAGTCCCTGGGCTGATCAGTGCAAATAGCTAGTGAATACATGTATAACCTCTCCTGATTATCATGCAGCTGTACTGTGCAGTAGCTTTCCTCCATTTACGTTATCATTACCTTTTTCATGTTTCTCTGTCTCTCTTCTTTTAAAAGGGAAGTCTTCTTGACCTCAATCAGTGTTTCTTCAAACTCCTTCCTCCACCGCCCCTATCAAGTTCATGCTTCTCCACCAGCCTTTAACGCTCATTCACTACAGCAGATTGTCCTTGATCACTTGCTGTCACTCTCCCACCCTGTCCTCATGTGTTAGGACATCTCCAGTGTCTATATAGAATCACAGAATCATAGAATAGTTAGGGCTGGAAAGGACCTTAAGATCATCTAGTTCCAACCCCCCTGCCATGGGCAGGGACACCTCCCACTAAACCGTGTTACCCAAGGCTCTGTCCAACATGGCCTTGAACACCACCAGCGAGGGAGCATTCACAACCTCCCTGGGCAACCCATTCCAGTGCCTCACCACCCTTACAGTAAAGAATTTCTTCCTCATATCCAATCTAAACTTCCCTTGTTTAAGTTCGAACCCATTACCCCTTGTCCTATCACTACAGTCCCTAATGAAGAGTCCCTCCCCAGCATCCCTATAGACCCCCTTCAGATACTGGAAGGCTGCTATGAGGTCTCCATGCAGCCTTTCTTCTCCAGGCTGAACAGACCCAACTTTCTTAGCCTGTCTTCATACGGGAGGTGCTCCAGTCCCCTGATCATCCTCATGGCCATACTCTGGACTTGTTCCAACAGTTCCATGTCCTTTTTATGTTGAGGACACCAGAACTGTACACAATACTCCAAGTGAGGTCTCTCGAGAGCAGAGTAGAGGGGCAGGATCACCTCCCTTGACCTGCTGGTCACTATCCTTTTGATGCAGCCCAGGATACGGTTGGCTTTCTGGGCTGCAAGCGCACACTGCCGGCTCATGTTCATTTATAACATATTGACAGGTTCATATCAAGCTTATCTTCCATACTGACAATTTATATTCAGGCTAGTAGTGTTAAGCAAGAGCACATATTTTCTTTCAGAAGGCAGAGGTGCCAGGATAGTTACCACCTTCCCATGATTTAATGCAAAGGTCTTGCTCTTTGACTTTTGATTTTCTGTTGTGAAAATGAATGTGCGACAAGAAGGATAGGAGGGGATGGGGATAGGCGGGTGGGGAAGAGAGAGAGAGAGTTACCAAGGAATATCTGATTTGTTTGGTTTTTCCTGAGGTAACATTTACTATTTGGATCCCTACTTCCCACATGCAGTTGTACGAAGAGTTCAACCCTGCAGCCATCACAGGGAACAGCAGATACAGTCAGTGGACCTGCACTTTCTCAGACTAGCCAGAGGCAAAAAGAACATCTCCATTAGCACAGAGAAAAGTTTTCTGCTTGTCTTCTGCACCTTAACAACACCTCCGCTGCAGCAGACATCGAACTTCTGAAAACCAGCTTTGCACGGCACAGTGGAGGCTGTGCTGTTGGTAGAGGAACGGGTTTCCTTCTGGCACATAGGCTTTTGGCAGGTAGGAGGGAGCTGTGCGGCATAAGCAGTTCCTATAATCCTAAAGTGTATTGTGTGTGCAATGGTGAGAAGCCTGAAAAAAATGATATCTTTGGGTTTTGTTCTATGGCACATGCCTGGAGGGCACTTCTGTAAGTATGGGTATTGCCCTGGATGCTTCAAAACCAGTTAAGAATTCATAGAATTCAGTGATTCTATGATTCTAAGAAGTCATTCAAGAGGCATTACGGTATTGCTCAAAAGGGCACAGGGACACCTGGGCTCACCTTTTAACAATTTCATATCACCACAGCTTGGGCAGGTGCCCTTGCCACCCAAAATACACCTCAACTTGGCACTAATCAAGTCTTTTCCACTGACTTTGCCAGCACAAAAAGCCCTTCTGGAAGCTGGAATTGTACACAGCTACAGGCAGCACAGAGATTTGCAGCATGTATGTTGTCCTCTGTGCTAGTGTATAGCAGAGCTTCTGCTCTTGCAGTGAAGTATTTGACCAGGTAGTCTCTGATAAGGAAGATGAAAGAATTCATGCCTATACATGCCTGAAGTTACCAATAGCTGAACTGTACTTTAGCCATTGCAACTTTAAACTTGAAATGAATGAATGAAGAACTTTTTTTCTTTGATGTCAACATACATACCTATCTTGTCACCTATTTATTTACCCCACCATGGATTCCAGCATTTGTTCACAAAGTACAGGAGCAGAAGAGCCCAGACCCAGAGTAAGAGATTTTGTTCTTATTGCCAACTCCTGCTTCATCTTTGTAACCTTCAGCACAAGCCAAACTGAGTTTCACCCTCTTCAATACCCCAAAATTCTCTGCATCTCAAAATAGCTATATCCTAATAGAAAAACAACACCTTATAGTATCCACTAATTACCCCAGCCCAAAGCCCCCAGCTACCCTGAACTGAGCTCTCTCTTCCAATGAACTTGTCATTAACCATTAGGTCCCCTTTTAAAGCCCACCAAGTCCCCTGTCACAGTCAGTTTACTCAGCCCACAGCCAAGGACAGCCAGGAAGGTTAATGATGTTTCTCACTCCCTTCAGTTCCCTCACTGGCACGGTGGGATCCCCTCAGCCTCTCACACTACTTGTTCTTGTGCCAGAACTGCTCTTTAGCTTAACTTAAATAGCCCTTTTCCCTTCCTGCTGCTAACTCTTGTGAACTACTTACGATGAGCAATCATATAAGCTCTACAGACTTTTGCTGAGCCAATCACTCTTGTGCATATTCCCCCATAGGACAGTGACTGCCCCAGCCATCATCTTTGCCTCTGCTCAAGGCTGGGCATGTCTGTCCTGAGTGAGAGTGACTGGCATAAAGCAGTATGGATGAGATCTCTCCAGAGATTTCTGTGATAGCATTAATAAGTCTTGCTCTCTGTAGAGAGACGTTCCTTGCCTAATAGATTTTGTGGTCACCTTTTTTATCTTCACAGCCAACACATCTTAGTGGCTCATTGTTACCTTGTGACTAATAAAATCAAGATTTACTCCTCCTCTGTCATTCACAGCTGATGAACTCAAAGAAGTTTCCATGATTAATCCCAAAACACAGAGACTATTACTTTGTTGGTAGATAAATGTCCATCTCTACCCTACTGGTCTCCATTATGCCTTCTCCATTATGCTCATGCATTATGCCTTCACATAGTAATCCAGCCCTTGGTCTGCTAGCAGCACCTCCCAGCCTGGTGTCAACAGTGTGCTGCTTTACCTCCCGCCTTGCACTTCTACCACTAAGGAAGAGCAAGGGCATCATTAAGTCTGATCCTGATGGAGCTCCATCATTAATTTACTTCCTTGCTGATAGCTTTTCCTCCAAGAGCATGTACGGTCATCACTCTCTCTGGAACCAGAGGAACAGCCAGCCCAACAACCATGAACCTTCTCTCTCATACACAACAGCATGAACACATCTTCTGTGGGTGAAGAAAAGATTGGCAAATACCAGACCAGATGCCCAGATCTCCCTGGCTGGACTGTAGGCCTGGCTTGCTGCTTGTCCTCCCCAGGGCTGTCAATGGGCCCATCTCTGTCTACCACAGCCAGACCCTGTGAACAGTGCCCTGTTGCCAAGGGCACAGCTCATGCTGTGGTTGTCCCAGCCTGTCCCCTATCAGTAGCCCTCACCGTGCCCTGGACACTCTGCCATGAGCTGGGTATGCTCCTCCTCAGCTTTCACATACACATGGCACCAGGAAAGCCTGAGATTAGCTCAGTGCCAGCTTCTGCTTCACCTGCCTCCCTTTTTATGGACATAAAAGAGGGATTAAAGGGTTTATCGCAGCCCCAGTAAATTAATCCCTTGGTTTAAAAGAGTGATTTTCAGTGATATGAAGAATATCTTTTAGGCAGCCAAGTGAGAAGTCTGCATGGGGATCCACATTTCTATAACATCAATTAAATCAGATGTTGGGAGAGAGGATAGGTTACCTGTCAGGTAGGCTTTACACTAAAAATGCATTGTATAAATGTAGGGAGTATTGAGAATTACCCCAAGGTTTTCTGCAGCTTGCTTTTTTTAATCCATCCTTAGTAAAAGCACCTCCCATTTTAAGTATCACAACCATTTGTGATAACCGGGTTGGAGTCTTAACTCCCTCATTGTCCACAGAGCTAGAAAAAAATACTTCTGTGCATTTTTGCATTTTGGTTTTCCTAAACACCTGTGTCTTTCCTTGCTCTATTTAATCTGTCTAGAAGCTCATTTTTGGCCGTTGGCTCCCCCTGTCTCTCCACCCTGTGTTATTTCAAGGTTGACATGATGACAAAAGCCACTTAAGGATGGCAGCTAATAAGACATCTGCTTTTCCCTAGCGAGTCTGAGGTGAGGCCTGCAGGGCAACAGTCAGATGTGGATTGGTAATAGGATGCATTACTTCTCAGCTCCGGGTCACGGCTTCACCTCTGATCCTTGTCAAAAGTGACCATAACTTGTTACCTGCCTGTAAGTCACTAACCCAGGAGAATGAGTCAATGCTTTTGCTTTAAGTCCTGCTGACAACTATCTATCCCACAATTAGCCAAAGTAGCCTTCTCAGCCTACTCAAGGGAGTTAGCTGCCTTCTCAGCCCATGGTGGGGGTCCAGCAGGTCAGAGACAAGGCAGCTTGTGGGGCCGGTGGCTGGGCAGGATCACTGGCTGCAGAGCTAGCCAGTTCCACAAGGCATGAGCCATGTTTTGCTATAAGCAAAACAAGGTGAATATGCACAAGGTTTAGCTTTCCTGTTGTTTTCTGGACTGCTGCTAATAAAAGAAATCAGTGCCCATTTAGTAGAGTATACTTTAAGTTTCATTCTTCACAGTGATGGTAAATAAGTAAGTGTGAGCTAAAGAACGGGAACTGCAGGATAAAATACAGTAATTTTCAGGGTCCTTGGAATCACAGCAGAAAGTGACGGTTCACTGTTTGTCTGCAATGTATGCAACCCTGGGCTTTGTGTTGATTTTGGCTGCTTTGTGCTGTGTCTGTCCACACACAGATCGTACCAAAAATGCCAGCCAGTTGTGGTACATTTGCAATATGAAATATTATATATTTTATTCTTACTTTCTCTCTGCATCTCAAGGCATAGGAAAGATTTCAGTCAGCAGGGGTTTTATTAGCTGCTGCTGTTAATCAGTGAAATGTGCAATGCTATCAGGTGGTCAACATTAGCCATTTTCACTACGTATAATTATCAATATCTTTGTGGATTTCAAGTTATCCCAATTACCATATTATGCATATAGATCACTGTATTTGTTTGAAGTCTTTATGGATGTCAAGATGCAACCAGAACTTAATCCCAGTAAAAGGGCATATTGAAGATCTCCATTTGTGGTGATTAAATCATACATTAACCCCAGAGAATAGAAGGGCTGACATCACTGCCAGGTAGTTAATGATTATGATTCCTATTGTCTCCTAATATTATCTTGAAAATGGCTGTGTCAGAGGGCCTAGAAATCCCTCAGAGCACCTTATGCTTTTTCATTTTCAAGTCTCCAGTTGCAGTACCTGATCAGAGAGACAGAAGTATGAACGAGCTAAATGATCTATTAGATGTAAGAAATGAGGGCCAAAATCTGTGGGGTTTTAGTCAGTTTTCAGTCAGGCAAATCTCCAGATACTTCTAGGGTACGCATTGGCTGGAGAAGTTATTTCAGAGCAAAGCAGGAGCAAGCAGACTGAAATATCACATAACAAGTAGAAAGATGTTTATTTCAGCAAGGTATCCCATGGGCTTTTGCGGGAAGATTACAGGGAGACCTGCTCAGGCTTCCCTGCGGTACCTGCCCTGACAAGGCATAGCTGCCATAGCCTAGCTTCCTGGGACTTGATCCAAACAACAGGCATAAGCACATGCTTCACTGTTCATGGTGATGGTAAATGAATGCTGAGGACCTGAAAACTTAGGTCTTAAGGCATTGCTCACTAGCCAAGCCATTTACAGGGAGACTGAGAGAATTGTGTGTTTCCCACCTACTAAGGCTGTTTGTAAGAATGAGCAGAAATGGTGTTGAAAATTTTATGGCCTGGGAATTTCATGCTTGGGAATCAATCTGTCTTCTTAAACCAGAGCCATTTTTTAGCTCAAGGCCCAGCAAGGCTCTGTCAGGATGTGGAAGTACGGCAGGAGCCTGCTTAGCCCCAGGAGGATGCCGACCATGTGAAATAAAGACAGCAGAGAGGCTGGGAGTATGTGTATTCATAATGTGATGCAGTGGGGACAGGCAGCAATGGGTGAAGCAAGCAGAAGGCAGGGGATCCCAGGGAAAGAGAAGATGCCAGCACACCACAGTGGCACGTCTTTGGCTCAGCCACTTCTACAGGATTTAAGCTGCTGTTTAATCAAGGTGCTTAAAAAAATGGATAGTTTGATAAAATGATGATTAACCTTCATTATACTCGTCTGTGATCATCACAGCAAAGAGCTGCACTTGTTTGTCATATCATCTCTTCTGAATATTCTACTGGTAAAGAAAGACTTGATTGGGGATTAGATTTTTGTCATCAAATCCCATTTTCACTCACATGCAGCAAAAAGGAAGGACTCGCTTTTGAGAGAGAAGTGAAGCAAAAGGAAAGCACAACTGCTGGGCAGTTATCTGTGACATTCATATAATGTGGTGCATGTCCTTACGTGACATTCATATGAGAGAAAAAGAAAGGTGTCATTTGAAAAAGGTCACAGGAGCTCATCAGGCATGAAGTCATCTCCAGCCAGCAGAGTTGCTGCAGTTTATTATCAGGTTCTGCTCTCATCCACCTGTGTTCATGGACTTAGGGCACCATTTAACCCATTTTGCTCACTGACACTGCTTTAATGCCCTGCTTTGGGTTTTTTGTTGTTTTTTCTTTTCTTTCTCCACCCTTTTTTTTTCCATTAAACCAGGAAATTAGGCCAACTGCTGGGCTGCACAAAAGGTTTGGGAGTGGAGCTGCCTCCTCTTTGGACTCCTAGGCACAGTCTGCCCTGCAGTACTTGCAGACTAAACTGCCACAAGATATGAAAGATGAATTCTAACATTAGCATCTTACAGCATGTGGAATTGATTATGAATCTAAAGAAATTGTAATGATGTAAGCATGGACTGGATGTTTTTACATGGCACATAGGCAATATAGAGACCACATATTCCCCAGGGCAGGTGCCAATGAAATGCAATTATTCTGGACTCCTGAAGTTGTCTAGATTCAACCAATCTTTAGCATCTTTCATAGACTCACAGAATGGTTTGGGATGGAAGAGACCTTAGAGATCATCTAGCTCCAACCCCCTGCCATGGGTAGGGACACCTGCCACTAGACCAGGCTGCTCAAAGCCCCATCCAACCTGGCCTTGAACACTGCCAGCGATGGGGCAGCCACAGCTTCTCTGGGCAACCTGTGCCAGTGCCTCACCACCCTCACAGGGGAGAGTTTCTTCCTAATGTTTAATCTAAATTTCCCCTCTTTCAGTTTAAAGCCATTCCCCCTTGTCCTGTCCCTACATGCCCTTGTAGTCCCTCTCCAGCTTTCTTGTAGGCCCCCTTTAGGCACTGGAAGCTGCTCTAAGATCTCCCTGGAACCTTCTCTTCCCCAGGCTGAACAAACCCAACTCTCTCAGCCTGTCTCCATAGCAGAGGTGCTGCAGCTCTTTGATATCTCCATGGCCTCCTCTGGACTCACTCAACAGGTCCACGTCCCTCTTGTGTTGGGGTTCCAGAGCTGGATGCAGTACTGCAGGTGGGGGAGTCTCATGGGATATTTCACAATGTTTCTTTGCAGTGTGTGATGAGGCACTACTTGACCAGAGCAAACACTGTCCTGCCTGCACCTGTGGGAGCACTGCCAGCCATGACCGCTTCCCTTCCAGAGATAGTGTTTTCTGTGCAATTCTATTTCAGTTAGAATTGAAAACAAGAAAAGCATTATATCCCTCACATCTGAAAGTAATATTCTGTGCATTGCACAAAGCTGTGTTTAATTGGAGTTGTGCAACAAAGCATTTGCTGCTGCAGACAGCAGCACAGGTATTTGCTGCTGCATTGCTATTTGAAATCAGTTCTCCTCACATTTTGATTGGAAAATCTTATTTATTTCCTCTGGCAGGTGCTGTTTTCCCATGACCTTTCAAATGCATTCCTATTTCTCTTTGTCTTTCATTCCTGAATTGAGTGGATTGCCTCCTGCTTCATGAAACTAAAGATGTGTAGCACTCTTCTGTCTCACACTCTGGACAGCCTGCTCCTGCCTTCTTTCATTCCAGCAAACCAATTTTTTTATTGTCACTTTTATTTTTTATTTGAAATAAAAAATAAAGCCCCAGGTTCCAGGGACATTCTTTGTGAAAGCCGGGATTCTGATTAAGGTGGCAGGTCCAAAGATGTGCAGCCATTTAGGAATTTAAAAGCCACTGTGTGAGAAAGTCCTAAGCTGAACGCTCCTCTGAGTCCCCAGTTAGGAAAACGCGGAGGTTTGCGAGTCTGAACAAAAGCTCCCGGGGACGCGCAGATATCTGCTCCCTCTCCTGGTAAAAAGGGCAAAGCACCGGAGGAGGGAATCTCTTCTGCCCGCTCTGCTCCTCCCTCCTCCTGCGAGGCTCCCTGGTGGAAGATGGAGGTGCTAGAAGTAGGGATGAGATGACTCATCTTAAGACCCCAGAGGTGTCCCTGCCAAGCTGTGGCACTGACTGCGCTGGGATGGGCAGTGGGAGCTCCTGAGGGATGGGGAAAAGATGACCCAGCAGGAGAAAGGATTTTGTGTCATCTCTGTGAATCTACAGAAAGGCGGGATTTGTGATAAAGGAGATTAATCAGAGTTAGGAGCACAATGATATTTCACCCTTACTGTGCATTACATGGGTTTGTGGCTGGTTCTTCTCTCCTTGTAAATCCTTCTCCTTACAGGACTTTTAGAGGTGCGTGACTTTGGGAAACCTTGCCAGTCTAGGTGTTTGCATATAGGCTCTCAGGGGTCCTAGGAACCAATTGAATTCATTTAATTATCCTACATGTGAAAAGCTCATGCTGCTGATCACAGGGGAAACAATTCCATACATATGTAGCCATCACAAGTATTACATTCACAGTCATTTCTAGAACACCTACTGCTTTAGTATCTGAATTTGAGGGTTGAAACTAGCAACTAGGCAGTGATTTATTACCACAAACAGTCTAAGGAATAATTTAGATAAATTACCAAAATTAATCAAAGCTGGGAAGACTCGTGCTCGCCAACAGATAGGGGCTGGTTGGAAATGTGACGCTCCAGGGCAGCCTTGATTGCAGCGATCATGAGATGATTGAATTCAAGATCCTCAGGACAGTGAGAAGACCGTGCAGCAAGCTCACTGCCCTGGACTTCAAGAGAGCGGACTTTGGCCTCTTCAGGAACCTGCTCAGTAAGATTCCATGGGATATAGCCCTAGAGGGCAGGGGGGCCCAAGAATCTTGGTTGATATTCAAGCATCACCTACTACAAGCTCAGGAGTGTTGCGTCCCGACTACAAGGAAGTGCTGCAGGAGGGCCAGGAGACCTCCTTGAATGGATAAGGAGCTGCTGAGGAAAATGCGAAGGAAAAAAGAGGCTTATAAAAGGTGGAAGCAAGGACAGGCAGCCTGGGAAGAATACAGGGATGTTGTCTGGGAAGCTAGGGACCAGGTTAGGAAAGCTAAGGCCCAGTCAGAATTAAACTTGGCTAGGGATGTTAAGGATAACAGGAAGGGATTCTATAGGTACATTGCAAATAAAAGGCAGACTGGGGACAACGTGGGCCCTCTCCAGAAGCTATCGGGAGAACTGGCTACCCTGGATTTGGAGAAGGCTGAGGTTCTTAATGACTTCTTTGCCTCGATTGTCACTGGAAAATGCTCTGACCACACCACCCAAGTCTTGGAAGGCAGACACAGGGACAGTGAGAATGGAGACCTTGGGCCTGCTGTAGGAGAGGATATGGTTCAAGACCATCTTAAGAACCTGAACGTACCCAAGTCCATGGGATGGGATGAAATCCATCCGCGGATCCTGAAGGAGCTGGCAAATGAAGTTGCTAAGCCACTGTCCATCATATTTGAAAAATCATGGCAGTCAGGTGAAGTTCCCGAGGACTGGAAAAAGGGAAATATAAACCCCATTTTCAAGAAGGGCAAAATGGATGAGCCGGGGAACTACAGACCAGTCAGTCTCACCTCTGTGCCTGGCAAAATCTTGGAGCAGATTCTCCTGGAAGGCATGCTGAGGCACATGAAAAACAACAAGGTGATTGGTGACAGCCAGCATGGCTTCACTAAGGGGAAATGCTGCCTGACCAATCTGGTGGCCTTCTATGATGGGGCTATGGAACTGATGGACAGGGCAGAGCAGTTGATGTCATCTACCTGGACTTGTGCAAAGCACTTGACACTGTTTCACATGACATCCTTGTCTCTAAGTTGGAGAGACATCAATTTGATAGGTGGACCACTCGGTGGATAAAGAACTGGCTGGATGACCGCACGCAAAGAATTGTGCTCAATGGCTCCATGTCCAGCTGGAGACCAGTAACGAGTGGTGTCCCTCAGGGATGGGTGTTGGGACTGCTCTTGTTCAACATCTTTGTCGGTGACATGGACAGTGGGATTGAGTGCACCCTCAGCAAGTTCTGGTGTCCTCAACAGAAAAGGACATGGAACTGTTGGAACAAGTCCAGAAGAGGGCCACGAGGATGATCAGGGGACTGGAGCACCTCCTGTATGGAGACAGGATGAGAAAGTTGGGTCTGTTCAGCCTGGAGAAGAGAAGGCTGCGTGGAGACCTCATAGCAGCCTTCCAGTATCTGAAGGGGGCCTATAAGGATGCTGGGGAGGGACTCTTCATTAGAGACTGTAGTGACAGGACAAGGGGTAACAGGTTCAAACTTAAACAGGGGAAGTTTAGATTGGATATAAGGAAGGGTGGTGAGGCACTGGAATGGGTTGCTCAGGGAAGCTGTGAATGCTCCATCTCTGGTGGTGTTCAAGGCCAGGCTGGACATAGCCTTGGGTGGCATGGTTTAGTGTAAGGTGTCTCTGCCCATGGCGGGGGGGTTGGAACTAGATGATCTTAAGGTCCTTTCCAACCCTAACTATTCTATGATTCTATGATTCCAAGACAAAAGGAACTGCAGGAACAACAAGGTAATGTAGCTGCAATGCTGGCATGGATACAGAGATTCAAGTTAAATGAAAGAGAAACCACGCACTAAAAATAAAAATTTAACCCAAACATATAAAGGATATATTTTGGGGAGATAATATTCACTTCGCTGTATAACACTGTATACTTGGCTGCATAAAACTTCTGGTCAATCCCACAGCAGTCTTCAGGAGTTTTTGTGGTGTGTAAGTGGGCCCCCATGCTCCTTAAGTATGCTGCTGCCCTTGGGCACCTAATGGGCATCTCATGTGTGATATTGCTTGCTCCACACACAGGCAAAACATGTGTCTGTAAGTCTGTGCACCCAGCGCTTCACCGGCTGCCTAACTCCTGGTCTGAGCTTCCTTGGAGATACACAAGTGAAAGAACTCTTGGAAATAGGGGCACCGCGCTGTTAATATGAAAATGGGTGCAGCTAATTTTCGGAACTACTACCCCAAGACGATCCTTATTCATGAGTTTCAGCACTGCAGGCTGACTTCTCTCTTGGCTGTAATGTGTTAAAGATGGTCTGACTGACTCGGTACCGCAACAATGTGTCAAAATAAGTTATCATGGCAGGAAATAGAAATCAGTTTCTTGTGGAGACCTATGTTCAGCAGTCTGGCTGCATTTGGCAGAGTACTTAAATGTTTGTTTAAAACTATATTTATGTCCCGCTGATTTCAGTGGGACTGAAATAAATCCCAAATGCTCCACTTAGCTGAGAGCTGAAGCTCGGTCTGAGCAGCATCCCCCACCATGATTGAATTCAGTGGAAGCTGAGGGAACTTGTCATCCAGTAGGAAAACCAGCATTTTACAAGGTATGATCTTAATGAAACAAATGATGCATCTTTTCTGACAGGAGTGAAAGGGAGAAGCACAAGGCCATAGTATGTTTAGCTGAATAAAAGAGCAGCACACTGGAACACAGGGGTTATATTAGGAAAGCTTCCAAATTTCGCAAATTACTAATATACAACATTACTGTAAGATACAATTTCTGGAGGCTAGAAGCTGATCTGAGATAAAAGAGGAAAATGAATACATAGAGCAAAGAAAGCATGAATGTCGGTTTGGTGTTATTTAGTATATTTAGATATATTTAGTTTTTATATTTAGATATATTTAGTAATAGTCTCATGTTACACAGTTTAAATTATAAATTCAGAAACCATTCAGGAACAGTTATGTTCCTGAGAGCCAAGGGCCTGGAAGACCAATGCTCATAGTTGTTCGCTGGCTTATCAGGCTGCAGACAGTGTTCAATACAGTGACCTTCTTTTTCAAATAGGGTTAACCACCATGCTTGTTCAGCCCTGGTCATTTCCTCCGCAGAGCCTGGTTCTGCTGGAGAGTCTTTGCATTCTGAACTAATGTCTGTAAGGAACTCATCTGAAACCACAGCTTTTATTATACTGATGGCATCAGGCTGGACAGGAACCATGCCACCAGCGCTGGCCCTAGAGCCATCCTGAGGCACTTAATTTCTATTTTGGACGGACCTGTTATGACTGTGCCTGTGCCCTTCCCAGTTTGGAAGGGAGAATTCAGTGTGACAAGACATTAGGAAGATATTCTGAGTGTAATCCTACCACTAAGAATTTCTATTGCCTTAATTTGTACAAGTCTTATGCTGCGGAATAAGAGAAAGTGGGAGCCTTAACTCACTTGTGAAAGATACATTATGAAACTGAGTAAATGCTTGATTTGAGGCATAGTAGTTGCTCACCTCTACACATCACGAGGTAAAAGGTAACCAGAAGAGAAGGAAACAGTAAGACTTTTCAGTATTTTTCCGATTTTTTACCATTCTTGTGCATGGAAGTGACACACCAGTTTATCGTTGGGGCACTGTCTTGTTTCTGTTCTTGTCTCTCTATAAAGTTAATTAAAAACATCACCTGATGGAGCATACCAGGTGAGCCTCAGATGACAATATCAATTTTTGTCACGAGGAAGAGGAGCGATGTTCGAGTGGTTGTGAGTTTATGGGAAATGAGCTGTCAGCTACTCAGGTCCCTAGCTATAGATTTAGATAGTGTAAAATTGCCATTGAGACTGACCCTTAATGGCTGGCCTGATTCTGATAGTCAGATGAACTGGTGGAGATACGAAGAGGAAAGTGTCTTGTGTTATGTTTCACATGGTGTTTTGACCTTATACAATGGCAGAAAACCTTGGGACTTGCTCTCCTTTCATGTATGAATGCCTTGGGCAGGATAAGCTTCCCTGCATTCATCCAGGACTCACACACCAGCCTAAAACCTGCCATGGGTCTGCTGAGTCGGAGGAGGAGGGTGACCTAGGGGGCTTTAGCCCATAATTTAGCCCCACCTGATACAGTCTATCTCCTCTGGGGTAGGATGAGAAGGATGGCACACACCATGACCATCACAGCTGTGTCCAGCTGTATTCATCCAACAAACCCCAGTGAAAAGCAGGGCCACAGGGAAACACAAATCCTTCAGCAACCTGAGCCACGCATTCTCTGTGCACAGTCACTGGGCACTTAATTTCCCAATGCTATCAGTCATAATGACTAAGGCCAGGTTGGACACGGCTTTGAGCAGCCTGGTCTAGTGGAAGGTGTTCCTGCCTATGTCAAGGGGGTTGGAACTAGATAATCTTAAGGTCCTTTTCAAGCCAAACCATTATATGAGTCTATGATTCTATGATTTATAAAGCTGCTGTCTGTGGCTATATGTGGGCTGTTCTGTCTGAGGTTCAACACCAAGCTCTTCACACATATTAATACCTCATTGTGTCATACAGGGAAGTGTTAGCTTTACCCCCTGGTTAAAGAATACAGCACAGACCTTAGGGCCACAGCCCTGCAGACGGTGATACACCTGCTTTGCTGTCTTAGAAAAGCAGTATCATGAAATTAGTAGGTTATATCCCCTGGTGATGCTCTCCGTCTGCAGGACTGCAGCGTGTGCACTTTGCCAGGAGAGGAGCCGTTGTGCTGCTTGCAGGTGAAAACTGCAGTCCCTGACAGAGAAGAATTGGATGGGACTCAGATGCGTGTTTGTGAATGAAGCTTATGTCCTGGTGACCCACCTCAAGCAGAGGGAATGTTACTAAACATGCATTCCCAGAGGCAAACAGAGTGCAAGCTCATCTTTCCCTACAGGACACACATGCATAGAGTAGCCAGGAAAGCAGCAGACGCTGCTTGTTAAAAATTGGCATCTCTTCAACACAACTACCAGTGATTTTTCCATAAAACATATTAAGATTCGGTATAAATGCCTTTATGGATTTCACACCACATTAAAAGCGGTGATTGATTGACTACATTCCCTGTAGCTTATTTTTCATCCTTTGACAGCTGTTAACCAGGCAGAAGCATTATTAGCTCAATTTTCATGCTGTAAAAATATTTGGATAAAGGAATTTGGCCAATTCTTCCCTTCTTGTTTCTGGTTTCCTATCAGTGTTGGTTCGATTGTTTTGACAAATGTAGAGTGTAACTAGCACAGCATCTTAATACGAATCCTGATTTTAGATCCAAGCTTCCAGGTTTGCTAAGGAGATTTTAAGCTTGAAGTAAAGAGACACAAGCTCTAATTACAGCACTCCTAAGCAAAGCTTTAGGGTCATCCGTACTTGAATATGTTTTTGCTCTTCACAAAGGTAAAAGCTCCTTGTGGGATGTGGGGTGTCAGGTTCAAAAGTAGGATCTCCCTGCCACGGTCAATAGATGGCATATGAAAAATAGCTATGGAATGCTGATGCTAAGTCAATTCTTTTTTCCTTTCTGTAAACTGTAGACAGAATAATATCCTCCCTGTTCATCAACCTCTTCAGTCTTCATCACTAACTGTGTGACTAAACTTCAGTACTACCTGGCTGTCTTCCGGAATTAGAAGTCTCTTAAAGCAAACTCCTTTGCAATTAAGTGTCAAAGTTGTTAAAGTGTGAAGTATGGCAACAAAAAATTTCCCAGATGCCTCAATAGCTCTGACAGATTTGACAGAGTCTGCTACCGCCCCAAGGATTTTACATGACATGGGCATTGTTCATCATTTCAAGCAAAACCATTGTGCAAAGTCAGCAAGGTGACTGGTAAACAGAACCCAGTCGTGCTCACGGTCAGTCAGGGGCAATGCAAGGCAGCAGCTGCAAAGTCAATGAGTTGCTCCACATTTAATTCAGAGGAGCCAACAGCACAGCCTGATCATTTCTGAGGTGTGCCCATGTTAGAAACAGTGCTGCTTCACTCCTGTGGGCTCTGGGCTCCATCATCCCTGCGATGGGAAACTGAGAAGCTTGGTAAATCCCAACTGTGCCTGAAAGAATTTCTTGTGTAGTGGGAATCAAACACCTGAACCCTTCTCATTGTGTTCATCTGAATATGAACTACAGGAGCTTGTAAAACATACAAAGTGAGAAAGTTTTTGACCCAACCTAGAAGCAATTTTAACACCTACTTTCCTGGAATATGGTTATTTTCAAATCAAGGCTGAGTTTTGAAATGCAAACGTTACTGGTCATTGCTAAAGTAAGGTCTGTTTTTCAAATGTTAAAGTCCCTTTCCTTTTTAAATAGGCACACTGGCAATAGGCGTATTACAGGAGTACAAAGCATTCCCTGGTGAGCAGCATAAAATAGCCACTGCAACGATTCAGTCTGCAATATTAGCAGTCTTAAACAATACTAAGTACTCATTTCTTGTTCCAACCAAATATTTATGATTTTACATGCAGATCTATAATAAGTGAGCTAGAGGTAGAAGAAAATATACATTTACCTTCCCCTCAGCTTAGAGCCAAAGTAAGCTTATATAATTCAAGTGTTTGCTTTCCACATCACAAGAAGAATAGGAGTGTCAATAAGGAAGTGCTTCCTGTAGCTAGAAATCCTGGAGATGCCTTGAATATAAGCAAACCACGGGCCAAGAAGAAAACAAACCTGCCACGTCCATCTCAATCATAAAGAATATATTACTATGCAGAGCATTCACATTTCCATTTGCTGGATCAGAAAAGGGGTCCTGTTTGTCCAGGAGTTTCAAAAAGCAACACCTTGAACTCTGAGGCTTCCCTTTCGTCCAAAGGCTTTCCAGCAGACTCCAGTACTTGTGGGATGTAGCTACATCAGGCAGGGGAGGGCAGACATCCCCATATGATCACCTAATGAGTGAGCCCTAAGCAGAAAGCGAGGTAGCAGCATTAGTGCACTAAGCCTGGTGTAACTGGCTCATGCAAAGCCAGGCTAAATTAACCCCAGAGCAGCACTGCACAAAGATGATGGCCCTGCAGCCAGGACCTAAAAGGGTACCTGTGCCCACCACAGCACTGGTGCCTGTACGGCTTTTGCCAGGAGCTGGCCACGATGCCTCACACCATTCATGTGTCTTCCCTCCCTGCATGACTCTGTTTCTTCTTTGCATCTGCCCCAACCAACCAGGAGTAGTGGACCAGGTCATCCAGCAAAGTGACCACTGACAAGCTCCACCATTACTCACATGAATTAAGACAGAAACCTACTTCTGTTTTCCTAGGCTTATTCATATAATTAATTAATATCTCAATCCAGGAACAGACAAAGACATAACAGTATTTCAGTCCATTCCTTGGGGAAACACTACACAGAGACAGCGCAATTAATTTAGATAATATCTATTTAGATAGCAGGTTAATTTCAATGCATAGAAGCAGACAGGAGAACCATTTTTTGGAAAACACGTGAGAAAGTAAAATTTTCTTTCCCTTTACCTGTTGGCAACCATCCATCAAACGTGCGTTTGTTTGAAGCCAAAGACATGCAGAAAGCACAGCAAAACCTCTGCTGAATTTCTGCACATTCCCGGGGCATTTGTCCCCCAGCTCATTTTCACATGGAAAATGTATCAAAGCCTGAAACAACACAACAATGTCTGGCTTAGCTATATTAAAATCAGTTATCTTATGTCTTGTCAGCATCAGAAATACAGCTTCCCAGAGCTAATTCAATTAATTAATTAAATATTCTGCGTGTGCCTTGCAATGATGGGGGGAAGAAAAGTGGCAAATAATCCTCATCCAATGGTTAATCATGAGCAAACTAGGTTACTGTAAAGTTGTCCTTGTCACCAAGTGCCAAAGTGCAGCATGCAGTCCTCACCTCCTTGTGGGTTGCCATCTGCTACCACATCTCCCTCTCCTTCCTCCATCTCCCTGTTGGGGTAAGGTTGGACCATCAGGGGCTTTGGCAGGTGGTGTTAAGAATCCCTCAGTGCTGCGAGTTTCCTACAGGCCAGTGCAGCCTGCTGCTAATATTGCTCTAGTCTCTGCCTGCAGGAGATGAAGTTAAACAGACTCTGTGCTGCTCTCAGGCTCAAGCCCAAATCACTGTAAAATAAGTGCACTGAAGGGCCTCTGTTCAGGCCTGGATGTTGGAATTTGCAGTGAAGTGTTCTGCATCCTCACACAGCACTGCAACAGCCAGCGACTATGCCACGCTGTAGTGCAGCAGGGCTTTTAAGGCTTGAACAGTGCATCTTCAAGCATTTAAAAATTGCTTCCAGGGTTGGTTTTCAACAACTGCATCTCTTAACAGCTCATGGGAGTCTCTGTTTTGCAGTGCGAAATTCTGCCTGTGTTTGCACAGGTCATTATTCCCAAGCACAGATGAGGCTCCACTCCTGGAGAATTTCACTTGGAAATGATAAGGTAAAATGGGATCCACTGATTGCCATGCAACAACCAACAAATCAGACACTGAGAAAATATCTGCTTTCTGCCTCAACGGTTCACTTGCATCCCAGGCTGCTTTTGCAGCACACAATAAAAGAAAGTCCCAAGTGTTATTGACCAAGATCATGCATTCTCTGAAACACAAAGCAGATTTTAGTAACTGTTTTCTGCTATAGCTGGTCCCAGCCATGAAGTTCATACAAGAGTAAAAGTCACAGACCATGAATAAAGAAGATGCCTCTCTCTGCCCAGGAAATCTCTCCTGTAGCCATTTCAAACCCTCTTTACATCCAGATGGGTATTTGCATTCCTGGGTTTTTAGGAAAATGAGGCAGGACACAGTGTAATCTTGCTAGTTTATGAAGTGTTAGCTATAATTTATTTTTATGCTTATGCAAGACAGAGCTTGAACCTTTGGGGCAAGATCTGTTCAGTGAAGACTGTAACATTCACATCAAATGGGAGGCCTGAATGTTGGGCAAAGGGAACATTCAAGAGAGGATTTTTTCATACATGTGTCTCCTTATCTGCCACCATTTCATTCTCACATCACATTACAACATAGGGAAATGAAGTCTAATGAGTTTTCAGGCACCTCCTGCTATAACCTAGATTTTATTCTATTTTAAGTTCGTAAAAACATAACTTTAAATGAAATAGCCATGTCTGGCTCTTTGGAGTTAAGTAAGCAATTAATAGAAACCAGTGCAATCTAAGCACCCTGACTCACGTTCCCTGAGGCGAATAGCTGCTATGGCTTAGGATGCTCTATTTGCAGATCCTCTCACAGCAGTGTCAGCATTAAAATGTTTGCACCTCAGCCACTGCAATGCCAGAGCAGACATGCACTGTAAATTTATTTTCATCAGAGGTTTAAACCAGTATGGCCGCACCAGACTCTGAACAAATGCTTCCTTCTTCCAGCAACTCTACAGAAGTGTTATTTCTAGGCACTGGGGCAAGGCTGACATCTGAGGACTACAGGACTGGATTTCCTAGAGCTTCGCTTTAGGTGCTGTACAACCAGAGGACACATGACTGGGTGTCCTCACCCATGGCAGGACATTTCTCCAGGTACCAGCTTGGCACTTCTGGCAGAGCAGGAGTTAGCAAAGGAAGGGCAGTTTTTAGACTTAAGTGCACAGATCAACTGTCAATTTTTTCCACACAAAAGATGGAACTTTACCCCATCAGTGCACTGAAAGGGAATATTCTTGCACCAACCTTCCCACAAAAGTGACTTTTTTGTGTGAATTGCAAAAAGATTTCACACTAAGATGAATTAACAATTACCTGCCATGTGATGCAGCAGCATTCTCCTTTCAGAGTCATTCATGCAGTTCTACCCTGAGCAACGTATATAGATTGATCTGTCCTGTAGCCATAGGACTCCACACAAATCTGCTACGCATTCAGCTCTAATACCCTTCACATGGGGTTACTGGTTCAGCTTGTATCTATTGCTTAATCAATGAGAAATAAAACTCCATTCGCTCCCAAACTGCTGCTTCAGCTAATAAAGGCTTGGTCTGCCTTGCCTGAGCTTCCTAATTAATAATAATGAAATACTGTAAGTAGATCTGATATATTTGGAAGTCTTTTTTTTTCTTTTGCCAAAATGGGAACTCAGTAATGCCTGGAGTTTTATTTGTCACAGAATTACTCTTTAATTGGAACTGATTGCCTGAGCTGCTGTTTGTAACTGCAGCCCTCTCTCTACTCAGCTGAGGGGGAAACCTTTAACATCCCCACCAACAGGGCTGCAATGTTTGCTGTGACAGACTGCAAGATACTGAAATCAATCCCTGGGTAGAGAGAGATTTAACATGCATCGTTTTGCCCTAGTGGCTTAGAAAAACCCACTGACTGGTGATGTTGCATCTTCTCTAGACTGATAATAGCAGTAGGCTTGGTTTGTGCTGGTAGTAGGCAGTAAAGGGATGAGCAGCAGTCTTATAAACACAGCATCAAGTAATATATATCAGCAATTTGCTGTGTATTTGTTTCCTATACCTCTGCCCCATGGAGGGCACTGACCTTAACACAAAAGAATAAGATTAACAGAGACAATTTGGGAAATCTGCTCCAAACCAGCTAGATTCCCATCTCCTGAGGGCCTGAAGATTAAATGACTACTGGAGAGCTAGAAAAGCTGGAAGTCTGTTGAGATAGGTAAGTGTACTTCTACCTGCTATGCTAGCAATGGTTTATAAATGAGCTTCCAGAAGGGGTTAAATAGAAAGAACTGCAGTGACACAGATGTAAGGGCTCCTGCAGAAACACTGCTCTGTGGCCGAGGAGAACAGATTGATATCTCAAAAAGCCAGTCGTGAAAAAATCTTGCATTACTTTATGTTCCTATGGTTTGAAAATACGCAGGAAGATATAATGCCTTATGACAAAAATCCAGTTACCCAGAGTAATGCCTTTGATGGTTATAGTGTAGGAAGGATGTTTGTGAGAATTTTCCTGTATCAGTATTTAGAGCATCTTTTCCTGTTGTCTTTTAGAGGAGGAATCTGCGGTGTCTAAAATGTGCATCTCTTTTTAAAAGCCTGATAAGATCCTTTCTAACTGGTAGCTGAATTATATCCTTTGTAATGTGCTATGCAAACTTTAGGATTTCCAGTCATGCTCATTTGAAATGCTTTATTCGGGAATGCTTGTTTTGTCCCCTGCAGAGGTTTGCTGCTCCCTTGTTGAAGTGCCTGCTGCACTCTGATTTGGGCAAGGCCTGGATTTCAATGCAAGGTTTGCAGGAAAAAACACAGATGGAGTACTTAGAAAAACTGCATACCATGCATATATGCAGGTCATTTTGTTTCCCTTTTTTTTTGTCTCTTCCATGCTATTTTGGCCATAGGATAGTTCAGTATTCCTTTTTCCTCCTAATAAACTAAGTAGCTTTAGTATCAAGTCTTCTTTGGGGATGGATTAGGATTTACCAGAACAGTAAGAAACTAAATAAAATTTGCAGTGCAGCAACAAAGTTTAAAGGTTGTCATGGTTATATATCAAAGGAGCGGATTATAGGTAAATCTTGAGTTAAGGTGATTATGCATGGCTCAGGTAGCAGCCACACCTAAAATTACGAGCTGTTCCAATTCACACAGTGTAAAAATCTGTGCACGCATAAAAAAGAACCCTCAAATATGGTCCAGGGCAAGAAAAATACTTTAGACTTGTGTGCTGGCTTCAGTTGGAACAGGGTTAATTTTCTTATTAGTAGCTGCTATGGGGCTGTGTTTGGATTTGTGCAGGAAACAGTGTGGCTAATTCCGTAATGCTTTTGTTATTGCCGAGCAGTGCTTACACAGAGTCAAGGCCTTTTCGGCCCTTCACACCACTCCATCAGTGAGCAGACTAGGGGTGCGCAAGAAGCTGGGAGGGGACATAGCTGGGACAGCTGATCCCAGATGACCACAGGGATATTCATAGAATCATAGAATACATGGAGAAGGTATAAGGCAAATTTTGTGTTGTCTAACATCATAGTGCAAACTCAAGGGAGAAACAGCATGGTTTATAAATACTATGAAGCCAACAGCATAAATGAAAGAAGAGAATTACTTAGTCTCAGAAAATAGCAGGTCAAGAAGAAAGGGCCTCAAGCTAAGAACAGGAAAGCTTAGATTACAAAAAGCTCTTCATGAAGCAACTAGATGGCCATATATGTACCTAGAAAAAGCTGGGACAGATGTGTTTCACTTCTTAAAAAGTTCTCATTAGAGTAACTGTTAGAGCAAACCCCGTTGAAAATAGACTGCACTAACACAAGAAGGGTCTTGCTCTTGGTGCATTGAATGAGTAAAGGCAGCTAACTGGGAATTTCTCTGGTGCCCGTGTCACCCTGTACCTGATATATTGCATCTTTTGCGAAGTAGGTAGAAAAATGCTAACATGCAGTCAGAATAAAGCACCACTGTTCTGGCTGCAGTGAGCTTCACACCTATTTTACTATGTTGTCAATTTCTGCAGATAGCAGTATCAAATCCACTTCTCTTGCTGTAGATATTTAAGTGCAGTTTAAAGAAATTAGAAAAATGATGTCTTTCTCAGAAGGCAAGACTGTCCTTTAAATATGTGGGACAAGACTGAGTGACCTCAGTTCTGACAGTGTTATCTGCTACCTAGTTCCCAGTGAAGTCAATAAGAATAATGTTTTACCCCTTCTATACTTTTTATGGATCACATGTCAAAAGCATATGATGCCATAAGCATACCATGTGGTTTTCTTTGGGTTTTGATGATGATTTATTTTGTGGGGTTTTGTTGTTGTTTCATTCTTTTATGAATATCTGCAATGTAATCAGTAAAGTCAACAGTACTTTGGAAGCAGGATATAGTCTCATCTAAGCATCCTTACTCAGCAATGGAATAAAGAATTGGACTGGCTTCCTGTTTGTTAATTTGTTTTCTCCACACAGGCGGCTCTTCTCTTTACAACAGCACTTCAAACATTATGCATTTAAACGGTTACACTGTTAGAGCTTATTCTATTTTTCAGTGAAAAAGTAGTGGATGCTCTTTTCTTGGAAAAAAAGAAAAAGGTTAAAATGTGATTTTAAGATGAAAAACATAACAAAATAATTTCTTTTCATAGCAAAATAGCTTGACTCAAGTCAAGCTCTGAGTTCAAACTAACTGGTGATATTTCTTCAAATTAGTTATGGATTGTCACAGTCAAAATGAGTTTCTTTACATTAGCATGACATTTTCCGTCCCTTAAGTTCTCACAGGAACATATGTAAATTTTGATGACAGTGTTTTTCAGGAAACCTGTAAAATACACGTCTGAAATGTGGAGATACTCTTAAACTATGTTTTTCTGAATTAGAGAATAAAACATGCAACGTTAAGCCATTTCAAGTTAGCAATGCCAATTGTTCTAACTCATCTCTTAAAAGTCTCAGAACTGGGAGTGATTGATGAACCTAATTGGCTCCAGAGAACTCCCAAAGGTTTTTTCAAGCAAAAGAAATAAAGCTCACAACTATTCCTACCGCACTATTTTTGTGAAAAGTAAGTATATCTAGAGTTCTTTCTGCTCTGAAAATGTTCCTGGGGATCTTATTCTACAGATGGAAACATAAAATACCTGACACTGCACTTACTCCAAATTTATGCTGATGTAAACAAAATCTGGAGGATCTTCTCAGCATATGAAACCCATAATAAACCTTTAAGGAAGCCCTTCCTCCTATATAACTTACTTGGTCAACTGACAGTTCAGATCAGACAATGTATTGTTCTAATAAATAATTTCTTAATTGCACTTATTAAAAATCATTATGACTTTACAACATTATATGAAAGATTGGAAGTTAATACATATTTCAGTCACGTGGAGTTCAAACAGGGGGGTTGGAACTAGATGATCTTAAGGTCCTTTCCAGCCCTAACTATTCTATGATTTTATGATTCTATGAAACTGTGGGCATCCATCAGCTGTGCGAAGAAAGATAACCGATGGCACGTAACATTATCCACTTAAGTGCCATGACGCTATCTGTAAACTAATGAGAATTCATTACAAAGATACTAGAGAAAATCGGATTACCTTGGATTTATGGCAAGGTAAAACTGGTTTTGCTTATTGTCTGTTTGTTTGTTTTCAAAGTTCTTACAAATGAGCAGCCATTATCTTCTTTATTGTGATTTTATGGTTTTTCCCTCTCTGTGAATTGGGAAAGATTAGTATTAGAAACCTGATTCAGATTCAGTCCAGTGTATCAATCTGCTTTTGGAATCAGCTGAGTCTGAAGCAGGGATGTTTTATCTGCATTCTCACACAAGTTTTAGCAAGCATCAGCTGGTCACATAGAGATTTTCAAGTGACCTCTGACTATGTATTTCTTTTAACATGTATGATTTTTTTCAACAGTCTGAAAATTATAAAGAAGGGCTGGAAGAGACTGTGGTAGGGTACATGTACAACTGGGACAACCAGCAACAATGGTCTGGAGAAGAAGAGGAGGAAAATGTACGGCATCTAAGGGAGAGGTGCAAACAAAGTGAGTTGAATCCACTGTGAGTGACATGCAATACCAGCATTTCCCAGAGCATCCAATCTATGCAGCAGCATTTCTCACACCATGTTAAATAACACAGAAGTGGTTTTGTAGTGAAAATTCTAACTCTCCATTTGATCAGATGTTGGAAAGTACAAATACACATATATTGTAAGGATACAGAAGAAAGCATGCGAGTGAAGAGGAGAGGTGTAGAGAAAGGCATTTGTATCTTCTTCCTGCCCCCTCAGAGTTCACACCTTTATATTAATCATCAGTGTGAAATATTAATTTCTTTTGAGAGAGACTTGCTGAACTCTGTAGGTTTTGATGGCTCAGGCCAGGAAGAGGAATGTGATGTCCTCGGAGGCAGGTCACTACATGTGGTTTTGACAAGAAATGGGGAACCTACATATAACTTTTGTAGTCAGAAAGCCTGACTGCTGACCTTTGTGCTGGTGAGGCATATGTAGGTCATGTGTTCATACAAGAGCTCCCTGTCATACAGGAGCTCTTTGCCCTTGTTAGTGTTCTACCACCTAGATGCTGTAAGGTATCCATCAAGGTCTGTCAGAGTAACCTCATTTTAGTAATCCCTGCTGATGCACAGTTAAGATCTTTAAAGCAATGCTGTTAAATTGTAGCAGTTAAATTGGCAGCTGCTATAAATTGTATCTATGTTGGGCTGGATCAGTAAGATCCAAAGTGTCTTTGTATTCTACTCGCTCTTACACCAAGAAAGGGCTCTAATACTTGTTATTATTCTTCTACCTTAAATAAAGATATCATGGCACAGAGAAATCAGACATTATCCCTTCCATGTAAAAGATGGAAACATTACCTGTAGCACACTTATCCAGTCAGGTCTAAGCCTGGACATGTTTCCTGCTTGGTCATGACGGGAGTCAGTCCCCACATCTCCACTTTTTAGTGAGGTGTTCAGAATGAGGACGGCTCAGCAGTTCAAGTCCTCACTGGTGAACAGAAATTTTGTTGTTCCCTGCTAAGGTTTGTTGTATATGAGGAATAAATTCTCTTGATTGTAATATTCTGGCAACAAGTACATTTTTTGAGATTGATTAAATGCTTCAGCTTTGCTCAGTCTATTAATCTCAGCAGCCATTTATTGCTTCGTATACTACAGTGCATTGGGGATTATCCCTTAAGCACTGTGTGTAGAAAGCATGTAGCAGCAAGATACAAATCTTGTGTCTTGGAAATGCTTCTCTGGAAATGAAGAACAGGAGCTGTCAGTAAAAGCCAGGATAGCTCATGTTAGCGCTGAATGCCTCAACCTTTTGTCATCAGTACTGCAAGCTCCCATTTCCTACATCAAATAAGTGATACTAACTCTCTGATGTAAATTAGTGTACCACTGCAGCTACACTCTTACTTGTCTGAAGATTCCTGGTGATACCTGAGCCAGTGGGATGGGGACTTGAAACACCACAAGCTTCTTAGAACAGTATCTTCAATTGCTGTTGTCTATTGGCCAGAATGTTCAGCGTCATAATCCAGTGAACTGTTACCTCCACCTACAAATGTTGCAGGTATTATTATTCTGCATGTTAAGCATATACTTAAAGATAATTTGTGCATCCTAGAGGACTAAGCAAACATATATCAGCTGTGTTACCGCTCAGGCTATAAACATGAATAAACCAAACCCTAAGAAGTCTCTTACTATATACTGAGTCTTTAGCTATTACTTTTTGCTTTTTGTCTTGCAAAAATTGATGCTTAGCCAACAACATTAGCTAATACCTGTAACATCTTTTAGAAGCATCAGGCCTACCCGTCATAGTTTTAAATAAACTAAAAAGTGAAACAAAGTCAGGGATTTCATGGGAGTCTCCAGCTCTCATACACAGAGAGTTTCTTAGAGTAGAGAAAGTGAAGGATGAGTGGAAGTAAAAGCGGTAAGAGCAAAGAAAGGAATGTATAAAAGCGCTAGAGAAAGAAAGAGGGTTTCAATCTGACAGCCTTCAGATAACAAAGTACAGTCTGGGCATAACAGGGAGGGCAACTGGTGGCTATGGAGATAGTGTGGCAGTACATGGGCATTATTAATAGGTCATTATTACTACTGTAAAGAGTAGTCACTCAAAGTCATCATCTCTTTGCCTCCCCTTCCCTCTGGCATCTCAAAGCTGAGATAGATCATAAAACTTCACAGGCACAGATCCTACCAGTCCCCATCATGCAAAGCCCCTCTCACATGGTAAGTTATTTAAGGCTTTAGGTCTTAAGGGTTTTCTTAACCATGAGTGCAGAGGGGTAAGAAGAAAAATGCTAACAGCATTCCTCTTCAGACTAGTAACCATATTAGAAAACTTTTTGGGTTGGGTCTGTTGGTTTGTTGTTTTTTTGGTTGGGTTTATTTTCCTTTTTTTATTAGGGAAAATGGATAATAGTTTTTGTATATTCAATCACAGTCTTTCCCAAACAGATTCACATTGCCGTTGAATCAGACAACAAATATATTCCTTTTGTTTCTACATTCAGTGGGTTGGTATGAAGACAAACAGTATGTGCTGAAAACAGGGAACAGTATTTTTGCAGAGCTGTCTTTAACTTCCAATGGCTGGACAACCCTCCTCATAGGCAGAGAAGACACCTCTTTATGGCAGCATGCCACAAAGCCACAGTGGTCCATTCAGTGTCAATCTCCTTGTAATTAATTAGAAGCCACTAGACATTATGAGTTTCCCATGTGCTTATTTCCAGCAAAATACCCTTTGAGAGTCTGAAGTCATTCAGCTGCCACTGGTATCCCAATTCTCCTGCAGAATCCTCTCCAACCAATCTTCACTTCTGCCTGTACAAGGTAAATTAGTAGGAACTAAGACAATAAATGTATTTAACAAAGCTGAAGTATGGCACACTGGGGAAAGGTTGAGATGCTTATTAGAAATGGAATTTTTGAGTTGCCAGCATATTAGGGTCTTCTAAAAAGTAAGCGAGCATGTAAATAAGTGATTTTTCTTTTGGTAATAGTATATATTTTGATTGCCAAAGTTTCAAGAAGCTTCTCAAATAAACTAAACCTCTTGAGAAGAGAGAATGTATAACTATTAAACTGTCACACCACACAACTCCCCCGCCCAACCCCAGTAATTAAAAGGTGGGAAATAAAAGAGAGGAATAAATGGCCAGGTTTTGCAGCAGAGGTTGGTTACCAGATCCTACTGTGGAAATCTATGCTAGAGCTTCTGCTGTACCAGATGCAAGAGGGTAGAGAGTGAAGGTGCAATGTCTGCAGATGGCACAGATATTCAGAGTAAAGCTGAATGGGAAGATGTGCAAAAGAGATCCTTGTATTTTATTAATTACTGACAAAATAGATGAAACTCAGTGTGAATACATACAATGTAACATAGATGGGAATAATATGAACTATACATACACAGTATTAGGACAGAAATTAGGTATTACCACTCAGGAAAGTGGACTTGGAGCAATATTTGGTGGTCAAAAAAGGCAAATTACATATATTTAGCATTGTTAGAAAAGGAGTAGAGGAAAATAACAATAAAAAATTACCATACCTTGTAAAAATCTACCATGAATTCCCATCTTGAATATAACAGATATTTCTGATCACACACTTTCACGAAGAGCACAGCAAGGAAGGAGAAAGATGTCAGAACAATAATTGCATAGAGTGGCTCCCATAAGATGGCAGAACAGTAATTGCATAGAGTGGCTCCCATATGACGGCAGACTAAATGTTGTGGGAATCTTCAGCTTCCAAACGGTTTGCAAAAGGTGAGCAGGAACAACCTTCCATTACTTTTCACAGTTCAACAGCCAAAGTGCTTCAGGGCTCTAATTTCAAATCAAGAAAATGAAGAGGGTTTTTTCCATTCAGAATTGAATGATAAACCTGAATGGGACAGGATATTGTGCAGGCTGAAAGCATAAACAGTTTTAGAAAGGAATTACAAAGTTAATGCAAAATAGACCTATTGATGTTATTAAGCAAGACAGTCTGACTACAGTCTCCATCAGAGAAGAAATTCATTATAAGGCCTTTTTCAAAATATGTGCCCTATTTCAACATTTTAGGTACACAGCACTGGGCTAGCCAGACCTTTGACCTGACCTACCCCACAGAAGTGCTTCTGCTCTTGCATTCCCTGAGCCTGGGAAGAGCCATACCCAATGTGAAGTTTTTCAGAGGTGACACTTCTTAACTCTGATTTCTTACTCTTGTTTTTATGGAGATTTCCCCAGTGCAGGTCTCTAGAAGGCTTGAGTTAAGACTGAAATAGGACAGTTGAACCTGGGGTCAGAGGGATAGCTCAGATGAACTTCAAGGTCCCTTCCAGACCCTTGATTTGGTAAGCTCCGCTGCAGATAAACTAGGAAATGCTGCCACTGCTTTCTGACTGCCCGAGAACAGGGTACCCAGAAGTATGTCTTGTACCTATCCACATCAATCACTACTTTGTCCTGAGCCGCAAGTTCAGAGTCAGACAGCAGTGAACTTTTGTGGCAAAAGACATATCGTAGGCTTTTTACACTTACGTCAGAGGACATGGAAAATGCAGATTTATAGTGACCAACAACAAAATACGCTGCCAATTCCAAATCTCAAAGTGTACTGTGTTTCCCATCATCCCCAAGGAGCATGCAATTCTAGTTTGAAGCACTGGGAAAGTGCTTTGAAAGAAATCACCACCACAACAAAACAATGACTTACTTAAAGATAAAAGCCCAGTGCTTCTTTATCTCTACTTATTCCAGAGAAGATAATATGAAACAGTTAAAGAGAAGCATCCCATTTCAGTGGAAATCTTCTCATGTGAAGAGGTTTTGAGAGTGAAATTAACCTGTGGGGTTTTTTTAATTCAAATATTTTCCCTTGTCAGACAGTCTGCCATGAAGCTTAGGGCCATCTAATTGCCTTTATTATTTTCATCCAATTCATATAATATTGTAGAAGCAAATAGAGATTCACATTAAAAATCGGTGCCAGGACTGTACAAAGCCAAGGTCTATACTGTACTAAAAATTATGTTAGGAGGACATGAGGCAGAGGTTTTCATCCAGGATGGCAATCTAGTCCAATTCTCAAAGACAGATCATACTACAGAAAAAGGGGACAGGCTAGGAAAGAGCCATCAAATTACTTTGGGGGAGTTTCTAAATATTCTGTGGGAATGAAGTGATTAATTGTCTTGTTATTTCTCCTCATACCTCAATAGATCTCAAGGTTGATAACTACATTTTGTTCTTCATTAAAATGGCACCCATTTGCTAAAATCTTTGCTGGGTTAATGGGTCACACAGTCAATATTTGGTGGGATTAATCGATTTGCTGTCAGGTGGAAACCTCCAGCACAGGAATAGTGGTGTCTTGGTGAAGAGAGTCATCTGCAAAGAGAGTGTGGCTCAGTATTGTGTGCAAATCTTGTGGCCTCTGAAAGATACATTAGCAGCTCACTGTCTTCATTTAGGTAAGAAGGTGCTCAGGAGCAAGCAAGCATGACCAAAATGATGCTTTGAGTTCATGCACAAACTGGACAAATCCCTGACAAACTGTGCTTGCACAAGAGTAAGATTCCCAGTTTTCTGTGGGATCTGCTTTTTCTGCCAAGTCTGTTGCTCCTGGTTATTCATGATTTAAGTCAGCAGTGTTTATTCAATTATAATAGCACTGGAGTGGGTGAGGAAAGGTATGCTTTGAAATCTACCTGTGTTCAATAATTAACATTCATATTTAAGTAGGTAATCAAGTAGGTCTTTAAATCAGTTTTGCAAGTTTCTTTGAGTTCTGATGTTTACAGGGTACCTCACTTGCGTTAGCCTGCTGAAGACTCTGATAGTTATATCTTTATAGAGAGATCACAGAGTGATGTGACTTCACAAATGTTCCCATGTAGCTCGACTCATTCAAGTAATCCACACTAAAGTTTTGTCTTGGTGTTAGTATGATTCTAAGAAGAAGTGGACTAATACTAGCTTAGGCCTAACATTATTGAAGCCTGTTATTTGCTCCTTTTTCCTATTACCTAATTCGTAACTCATACTGGGTAGTAACCAAAGTGCCTGCTGGGAGACTTTTTAAGCAGGTTTCCTTTGCAGGCCATTTGCTTTCTTAGAATTGAACAAGGTGGGGCCAAATCTGCCAGTCAGTCTTAAAAGGCTCTTTGTAAGAATGTTACGAGACACCACCTCATGTTTAGGGCTGTGATTGCTTTTCAAAAGACAACTCACTTTGTGAAACATTGGAAAAGTTTACTTGTTTTCTTGAAATACAATTATCCCTGGGGTTCTAGGAGTGGTAATGGTGAAAGGGCTAAATGAAGCTGAAATCACTGATATTATTTTTATCAATGGATCAGCTGACACAAACACTCACAGCCTTATTTTACTATGTCAGAGTATTGAAACTACTGTACCCAAATTCTGTTGTGATTTCTGGTGGGTTGTGATGTACATATTTGTTAAGGTTACTCAATCTGTCAGCTGTCTGTAAGGCTCTGATTCCATGTTATTATTACTACAGCACTTGGGAAAAGAAAGCTGATTGGGATCAGGGAGGAAATTACATTTCTGCCCAGTTAGCTGGCGCACCCAAAACATGATTCACACTGACGATGCTTTATACTGTTTCTCTGTGTTATTCCTCACACAGCACCAGGGCTGAGAGGACAGTAAATACCTGATCTGGCATACAGTCTGCACAAACAGAGTTAATCCCTTCAGAATTTCTGGAACAAATCTGAAGCAGTCAGGTGAGTTGTACAACTTCAGTGTCTTCCATCATCCAGCTGCGGCACTTCAATTCCCCACTGCTAGGGGCCTAAAGCCTTGCACGATTTCTCTTGGAACCACAACTTAGGAAGATTAGTCTCCAGTTCTTTAAAATTCATCTGCTTTGCTATTAAACTGATACACTGTGATGTCTTATCCTGTTGTATATAATCTCTCTTCTTGAGAGTAGCTCAGCTGATGCAGCAGGGAGGCTGCCCAGCAGCGGGTTGTCCATGCTCTCACTATGACATACATGATGCGTGTCCTCCCTGACTCACTGCCACTGGTCCTAATGCTGGCTGTCATGTATGTGTGAATAATACGAGAGTTCACAGTTAAGCATGGCCTTGTAAATAACATAAGGCCACTGCTTGTGGTGATAATGTTCTCCCAGTAGAAGCAAAACTGTGTACCATAGGTCTGGTATCTTGAGTGCTATGTCTCTGTGAGATGTGAAAGTATCAGGGGTTGTTTTATAAGTTTTAGGGAGCGGGTTTAAATATTAGCTAAATGGTGTCTTCTCCACACAAGAGGCAGTAGTCCCCACAGAGTGCTGCCTCACCTATTTAATGTGTCCCAAGCTTTTCAGGAAAATGAACCCAGATCCAGCTGAAGGGCAGTCACACAGTTTACTCACAGTTACTTCCTCCCTTACCACTAAACCGGGTTCTCTCTTTATTTCTTTCCACTGTAAAAAACACATGGCATAATTATGGTGCTAATTTAAGGTCCTGTGAACACCTGAGGGCTATAATTAAATATATGTTTTATTATCTCAGAAATATGCATGGATTAATGGACAATTTTTCATGTACAAGTGTTTTTTCTTTCTGCTGTTGCTATTTCCCAAGGGTTTTGTTGACATTATTTGCTGATTGTACTTTGGGGCCTGCTTTTAAAACTATTACCTGGCCAGCAGAGGTGCTAGGAGAAGTCCAGAGAAGATTTTCCTGTAAGTGATCTCACTGCTGCACAAACACCCAAATGGTATCACCCCAGGAGCACAGACGCCACAGTGTAAGACCTTTAACAATCTGTATACTAACCTTTGACATCTACACCTATGCTGCCAACTCTTCATCAACCAGGTACTGTGGGGTTAAGAAACTTCAGAAAATTGAATAATCCAACCCCTATGTCTTTGGTAACACTGAAGACAATACTGCTGCTTCCAACTCTAACCTTCCTTATAGCAGGTACAATTCAGCCATCTAGGCAACATCTCCCCTATCCCTCCTTTTTCCAGAGTAATGTATTAGAATCATAGAATCATAGAATAGTTAGGGTTGGAAAGGACCTTAAGATCATGTAGTTCCAACCCCCCTGCCAGGGGCAGGGACACCTCCCACTAAACCATGCCACCCAAGGCTATGTCCAATCCAGCCTTGGACATCGCCAGCGATGGAGCATTCACAACTTCCCTGGGTAACCCATTCCAGTGCCTCACCACCCTTACAGTACAGAATTTCTTCCTCATATCCAGTCTAAACTTCCCCTGTTTAAGTTTGAACCTGTTACCCCTTGTCCTCTCACTACAGTTCCTCATGAAGAGTCCCTCCCCAGCATCCCTATAGGCCCCCTTCAGATACTGGAATGATGCTATGAGCTCCTGCAGCAGGGCAAATGAATGAAGCCAGCTTGGTTTTAGAACAAGGATAACCATTCTTGCATGGGTCTCCAGCAGAGCCAACAAGCCCCATGGCAGTTGGCATGAACACTTGAATGGCTGTGGAAGATGAAGCTACATTCTAGCAAAGTTTATTCCCTTGTCCCCAGCACTGCCTAAACATGGATACTGGCATTCTAGAGAGAAGCTGGCTCTGGATGCAATCTAGTCATGTGTATGTTTATCCCTGCTTTTGCACTAATGAACACTACACTAACAGCAAAGAAAGAATAGAGGGATCTTGGAACACAGGACTTGGAAGATAGGGTAAACTAGCAAGGCAGAGTTGAGAGTTGGCAGTAAAGGAAGAGCTTCAAGGTGCAATTTCGAGAGGGGCGCATTGGGTGGAAGTCCAAAATTTCAGATGGGATTTCACATTAGAGAAAAACACCACTTGAAAGGAAAAGAAAAAAAGGATCAAGAAGTAGATACATTAGCCTGTTGGAAATACAATGGGGAGAGTGTGGGAAGAGTACACAGGGGCTCTTCCTCCCATATCAATCTTATAACTTCTGCCTCTGCCTGCCAGAAGATATGAAAAGATTAAAGTGCTGCTATCAAGGAAGAAATATTTTATGTATTTGCTTTCCATCCTGTTCCCTGCTATGAAATATCCTCTTTAATTTGTTGTCCCTAAATCCTTAACATGTCATTATTATTTGACTTTATTTTGTATTTTGTCATTTCTGTTCAATTCTCAGAAAAACAGTCCACGACTGGCAGTTGAGTGTTACACAGCTTTATGGCTGGAATGATAATTTGAGCAAAATCTGACTTTGCAGAAAATTCTTCCCAAAAGAAAGAAAAAAAGGACGATATTCACTATAATTTGTCACTGGACTGATACAGAGTTCAACAAAATAAATGCACTATATACTAAGTGTGGTACTAGTTGCTGGGTAATAAAAAACAAATGTGATTTTATAGGTATTTTTTAAACACAAGTCTAACATTCTTCAATTTAGTCAGCTTATCAAAAGTTTCTGTTCCACAGACTGAATAGCTGAACAGGAAAGAGTCTTGCAGATGGAAAGCACAGATACAGCTACAGAAGAGATATAAAAAATAATTTATTTGATTCATGGTCTCTTCCAACTTGTTTGTCTTCTTGTAGCTCAAGAAATGCTTGGGGGAGTGAAGTTCTACAGTTCTTTAATCTGGAGAAATACCTACTTTGTTTTAAGAAATCAGGGCTTTCCTATTTTCTCCATAAATCAGGGAAGTGAAGAAATCCTATTACTTTTCTTCCACGTATAGCCAAATAACAGAGTCTCTACTTGTATGAGTGTTATGACTAAAGTCAACAGTATTATGCACCCAAAGACCTACAGTTCTTTTCTGTAGCCAAGTATGCATGCACTCGGTGTCACACAGGATCAAGCATGAGACGCTGGGATGGTTGCTTTCAGCCAAAGCTGTAGAGGCCAGGCGGAGACACTCAAGGGGGTAATAACATTAAACAGCTCCTGTGTGATTAAGTGTTAACCCTTGTGCTTGTTTCTTTTGCTGCTAGATATCAATGACACCTAGCCCCTGGAGCTCTGTTTTTCTGTTTCTGTCTGTTTTCACAGAAAGGAAATATAAAAAGTTGTGCACTTCAGCTGACCTTCACTTTGTGAGACACTGAATGCATCCTTGTGCTATTTACCCCATTCTGTTGTAATCTTAATGCAATTTGTTAGAGAAAATAGAGCCTTCTTTTCACTACCTACCTGTACCAGACACCTGGCATTGGATGGGGAATACTCTAACTACATCTCAGAGCAGATATAACTATCCAGTCTTTCCCCCACTGAACTGTTCTCTGTTTCCATCAAAAGCAATCTCTTCAAAAAATTAAATCCACTTTGTTCAGTCACTGAGGTAACTGCTCTCCAAAGCCAAATAGCTGTTCCTAGCAGAGACTGACATCTTACTGCTGTTCTCTTTCAGAGTTTTTTTTCTCTGAAATACTATATGATTGTAATGGACATAAGGGTTTGTCAGAGGGCTGGTTAAGTAGATCTACAGCAGCACTCACCATCTGCACTTAGCCAGACTTGACTTTCAAGACTACAGTAAGCAAGAAGGTCAGGATGAAGGAAGGGAAGCAAAAGCTTCTGAAGAGGCAGAAGCAGGGTTGAAGATGCTCCCTATGTCTCTTGGTATACTTACCTGGCCTCCAAAACCAAACAGCTGGTAATAGAAAAAGGAGTAACCAAACAGTGAATGCATAAGCAGCATCTCATTGCAGCTTGTTTGATTTTACAGCATTTCTTCTACTCTAAAGTCAAGGATTCTGGGAACAGAAGAGAAGGAGGCAAAATGCTAGAACAGAGTGTACATAGCAAAAATAAATTGTGTCCCTTCATGATGCTATTATCAGAGCTGCAAAATAGGAGAGATGCTTCAGGCCAGATCATCAGCTGCTGCAACCTGCACAGGTCCTCTGTCCAAGAACTGTGTGGACTGGGGTGAGTTGCCACCCAGCCTGCCCTTCTTGTACATAGTCGGCATGGTGCTGTTGTGCACAGCAGTAGCCAGCACAAACTACACAAGTGCAAAAGCAAGTGTTCATAGTATTTCTTTCCTCACATGGTATTGGATCAAGATTTAGTTTTAGATGGACTCAGTCCAGAAATACTAGTGACGAAAAGCCAACAACCTATATCACCAGGCTGACAAATGTTTTTGCACTGTGTACACCAGTAACACATAAAGAAGCCAAATCCTTCAATTTTATACAGACCTGAGTAGCATGGTTTTTTTCTGAGTAAAGGTAACATAACTGTACAAAGACATTTGTGAAGATTTTTAGGACTGAGCTCTTTGGTAAAAGAAACTGTGCCATAATAAAATATTTTGGTATATAATCTTTTTTGTTTTGTACAACACTGTCTTGCAAGCATTCAGAATTAATTGACTGTTATCGACTACGCACTTTAATACTGAATTGCAGAATTATATTATTAAGAATTATGTTATCATCTCTTGTGATTTAAGCTGTTAGATAAAAAGCATGGGTACATGAGGTTGAAAGAAACATTTAGGTCCTACCTCCTCCGAGAAAGAATCAGGTCTGTGTAGCATATTCCTGAAAGCAGTTTGTCTGTCTTATTCTTTAAGAAACTTCCTAAATTATGAGATATACTGAATAAATTATGATCTAACTTATATCTCTTGCTGCAAGTCAATTCACATCTTGTTTTTTGTAGGCATGAAGAAGACTTGATTTTGTCTGCAAGTCTTTTACATAGGTGAAGAATGCTACCAAGTCCTCACTCAGTTACCTTTTTTTCTAGCTTAAATAAATTTCATTACTCCTTTTCCTCTTCTCTAGTCGTTCTTGTTTTGTTTTTTTCTTGTAGTATTCCAAACTGGGCACACAACCCTAGTAATTAGTGCTGAGTAGTGCAGAGTAATTATCCTTATATTCACTAGAATCACATTTGCTCAGTTTATGGGGCAGTAAAGTCTTTGCTTTTTTCAGCAGTATTATACTGATGACTCATCCTCAGCTCATGATTGACTGTAGGACCTACAGCCTTGCCTCCAGTACCACTGCCTAGCCAGCTATTCTCTGCTTTGCACCTCTGATTTGGCTTTTCCCCTCCCCAAAAGGAGTCCTTTGCATTCTTTACTGAATTTGTTCTTATTGATTTCAGAGAATTTCACCAGTGTAGCAAGATTATTTGAAATTCTAATCCTGTTCACCAAAGTGCTCACAAAGCCTTCCATCTTGATGTCATCCACAAATTTTACTCTCCGTACAAATCATTACTCTCATTCAAGTCATTAATGAAAGCACTGAGTAAAAATGACCCCTGACAGACCATTGTGGGACCTCACTTACAACATCCTAGTTTTACAGTGAATCACTGATAATTATTCTGGAGAAGCAAATGGTATTTCAACCACTTGTGCACCTACCAAGCTGTAGAGTGATTTTAGCCTGGCCTCATTTTGTTTTTAATAATGACATCCCGTGGGACTATATCAAAAGCTTTTAAAAAGCCTTACTCATATATACTGTATGTACCTCACCATACACCAGCTAGGTCTGGTGTGGTACACGGTTTATGAACTATATCCTCCTAGTAATTTTGTGTACCCAATACCCAACTGCCAGGCATCTACCTTACCTATGCGGGCAGCAAACCACCTAGTCCTAAGAGCACAGGAGCAGGGCTTCAGCTGACCACTTCCACTCAGACACCATCAGAGCGCAGGGGGGGATTCACTTCTATGCAAGATTCACTGTAGCACTTGCCCGGTAAATCCAACATCTGCAGAAAGGGATGGACTTCTGCAGGCATGAAGTGTTCTGTGGATACAAAGTTTCTGTAACAGAAGAGGAACACAAGGCACCTCCTGCAAGCCTCCCAGAGACATCATGTCACCAGCAGCAATAGTGGTAGTGGTAGGTGCCCATGGCACTAGGCTGTTTGTCCTAAAGAAGATATTAAATCAATTTAACAAGATTTGTTCTTCAAAAGTCTCTGTGGCCTGACTGCACTCTACATGTTTAGGAACAAACTGTGTTTTTTTTAAAATGTTTCTTAGTCCTAGCCTAACTCCATTGAAAGTCCCTATTTTCTTCATTTTCTCCTTTTTAATGACAGGTGCTGTGGTTATCCACTGGGATTTTTCTCCCAGCAACTGTCAAAGATTACTATTAGTGCTTTCAAGACTGCTCCAGTGCATGCTAAGTTTCTGGTCACCATCACCTTGTTTGTGACTAAAACCCACTGAATATGTAAATCTTGCTGTCACCCGCTTTTCTTCTCTCCAGTAAACAGCAGACCTTCCTTCAGCCTTCCCCTGTTTCTAATAACCTCTCATACTTGTCATTAGAATTTGCCCCATGTGCCCCCTTTGTGCCTTTCTGCATCCTTCTTACCCAGGCACCCTTTGTCCCTGTACAGTTGCTTTTGTGTGATCCCAGTAATGTTTACTTTAGAAGGTGAATCTGGTACCCTGGCAGTATGGTATTTCTATGGTGCCAGGTCTCATTGCAGTCACAAGGATAGAAGGGAAGCTGTGCAGACACACAGTAGCTCTCTGTCACACAACATAGCATGTACACAACTGACAAAGCAGCTTTGTCCTCTTTCGAGCCAACAGTAGATTAGTTCATGGACATGTTATCCTCTTAAGACTGCATAGCTTCATATTCTCATCCTGCATGTGCCTGTGTTTGCAGTGCAGGCCACTGTTGCTTCAATTGTCTGCTCCCATAAAGAACTTTCCTTGTAACTATTTTAGATGGTGGGTATGGGTACGGGTACACCTAGTTACCATAAGGACAGATCCCACGTTTCCCTTGAAGATTATGAAGCATTTACAAGAGACTCCATCCTCTCCTTTTGCCAGTGGAGGAACAGAAAGGAAAGGGCTGTGACAAGGGCAGCACTCAGCACAGGCCAGGTTAGGAACTGGGTTGCCAAATCCCCATCCCACATACTTGCCACAGCACTTCATCTCCACAGATGAAGCATTGACTTCCCTCAGTACTTGTAGATGTCATGATGATACATGTTTAACTTCATTTTCCATTTTTAAATGCTTCATACTATTTAGCTGTTTAGCACAGACAGCAGTAATGTCCTAATGAAACTGAAGTCCCTGTAAAGCCCTATATTGCTCCAAATTATCGTTATAATATCCAGCTTCTTTAAAGTTAAAGCTTTTGCATTTGCAAGAGCACAAGAGGAAAGTAATACACAATGCACTAGATTAATGCAAATAACAGTCATAAATAAACTTGTATATATCGGCTGACAATAACAGTGTAGCACGTGTTCACTCTCTCAAAAGAAGACTGCCACTGCTAGAGTGTATTATTTATCGAAGATAAAAAATAAAAAGGAATCAAACCTTTTACTACTGTAACTGGTAATCTTTAGTTTCATCCTCTCAGACAACCTGAAATCCAATCCTTTAAAAGAATATAGGTCAGGGAAAAGATCGCTCTACTTCCTGCCAAACACCTGCAGTATGCATTTGTCCATCTTTCTCTCTAAAACAGTTGTGCTACCCCCAGATTCCCTCCAAGCCCATTATTTTCTCTGGGAGTCTGAACTCATATGGTGAGCGTAAGAGCAGCCCAGTGGAGCTCAGCTGAGCAGCAGTCACACAACAACAGCACTAAATTCAGGGAAGGCAGATTTCTCCTGGTTTCACCAGTTACAAGTAATGGCTATTAACACTTCCCACTGAAAAGGTTTGAAACTCCTCCTAAAGTAGAATGAGCAATACTCCTAGAAGGTGATTTAGAAGTGTTAGATGTCAGTACCCTCATTTCGCAAGCAAATAAATGTCTGTTGCAATATATTTCTAGTACAGCGTGACCTCTCTGAAAGGCTGAGGGGTCTTTTATTCAGAATAAATATTCAGAAATAATATATTCTTTTATTATTATTTTTTATTATTCTTTTAGTATTCTAATAAATATTTGTTTATTCAGAATTCGGCTGCCCATTGTACTCTGAATAGAACTCATGCATCTATCACAAAGCTGCTAATTTACTAACAGACTTAATCAGAATTCTGACTTCCAGGTGATTAAGAAAGCCAAGAGTTACACATGTAATGTGGTGTTAAATGGTCAATGCCATTTCTTGTAAGGAGTGAATAAATAATAAGATTAATGAAAAAAATTACAATAAGCCAGTGTAGAGAGCGTTTTGTAGCTCTCTGCCAGCACATTGCCCAATAAAATCTTTTATTTCTATATAGAACAAATCCTATTTATTTTTGTGACATCTCAGTGTTAAGTGCTGGCAGATTTTTAGAGTGAAGTGTGGACTTCAATCTCTGTCCTGTAACGAGCCAACTAAACTACTAACATACAGTGTCAGTGTTTTTACTGTTATTACCTGTATTCTGGCATCTCTGACAAGTTAAAGATCATAGTAATGATGATGTATCCAGAAGTCCAGTTTGGACAACGTACTTGAATGGAACAAATTCAGTTTATTATTTGATTTCACAGGCACTTAATCGTACAAAATTATGCCAGTGACGGATGAACTAGGGAAAGATTAGATTTGTTAACAGTGACATTAAGATTAGCACTGCCTAGTGTGATTCCTGCTCTCCTCACACTCTCTTCAAAGTAGGAGGTGTGATCTTCTCCATTCCTCAGCAACAGGGGGACGTCACATCAAGAACCCGAGAAGCTGACACCAAATGGTGACAGAGATGCTTGGTCAAAATGTGTTGTTATCATGTCTGTCATCTTCACTATTAGAAAGCCATTTATGCTACCCAAGAGGAAATTGGCTACATATGGAAAACCTGAGAGGACTGCTATATAGCACACAGTTTTTAATGTTATTAAATATAAAATGTAGGAAAGCTAGTAAAGGGGTGTGGTGGCTTGATGCTGACAGGATGCCATGTGCCTACCAAAGCTGCTCTATCACTCCCCCTCCTCAGCTGGACAGGGGAAATAAAATATAGAATCACAGAATAGTTAGGGTTGGAAAGGACCTTAAGATCATCTAGTTCCAACACCCCTGCCAGGGGCAGGGACGCCTCTCACTAAACCATGCCACCCAAGGCTATGTCCAACCTGGCCTTGAACACCACCAGAGATGGAGCATTCACAACTTCCTTCACCAACCCATTCCAGTGCCTCACCACCCCCACAGTAAAGAATTTCTTCCTCATATCCAATCTAAACTTCCCCTGTTTAACTTTGAACCTGTTACCCCTTGTCCTATCACTACAGTCCCTCATGAAGAGTCCCTCCCCAGAATCCCTATAGGCCCTCTTCAGATATTGGAAGGATGCTATGAGGTCTCCACGCAGCCTTCTCTTCTCCAGGCTCAACAGACCCAACTTTCTCAGCCTGTCTTCATACAAGAGGTGCTCCAGTCCCCTGATCATCCTCGTGGCCATCCTCTGGACTTGTTCTAACAGTTCCATGTCCTTTTTATGTTGAGGACACCAGAACTGCACACAATACTCCAAGTGAGGTCTCACGAGAGCAGAGTAGAGGGGCAGGATCACCTTCCTCAACCTGCTGGTCACACTCCTTTTGATGCAGCCCAGGATACGGTTGGCTTTCTGGGCTATGAGCACACACTGTCAGCTCATGTTCATTTTTTCATTGACCAACACCCCCAAGTCCTTCTCCGCAGGGCTGCTCTGAATCTCTTCTCTGCCCAACCTGGAGCTGTGTCTGGGATTGCTCCGACCCAGGTGGAGGACCTTGAACTTGGCATGGTTAAACTTCATCAGGTTGGCATCAGCCCACCTCACAAGCATGTCAAGGTCCCTCTGGATGGCATTCCTTCCCTCCAGCGTATCAACCGAACCACACAGCTTGGTGTCATCCGCAAACTTGCTGAGGGCGCACTCAATCCCACTGTCCATGTCACTGACAAAGATGTTGAACAAGACCAGTCCCAACACTGATCCCTGAGGGACACCACTTGTTACTGGTCTCCAGCTGGACATTGAGCCGTTGAGCACAACTCTTTGTGTGAGGCCATCCAGCCAGTTCTCTATCCACCGAGTGGTCCACCTATCAAATTGATGTCTCTCCAACTTAGAGACAAGGACGTCATGTGAGACAGTGTCAAACACTTTGCACAAGTCCAGGTAGATGACATCAACTGCTCTGCCCTGTCCATCAGTTCCGTAGCCCCATCATAGAAGGCCACCAGATTGGTCAGGCAGGATTTCCCCTTAGTGAAGCCATGCTGGCTGTCACCAACCACCTTGTTGTTTTTCATGTGCCTTAGCATGCCTAAGCAATCGAGGAACTTCCTGGATTGCTTGTGCTGCGTCATACCATCCCTCCAACAGATATCAGGGTGGTTGAAGTCCCCCATGAGAACAAGGGCCTGCGAGCGTGAGGCTGTTCCTATCTGTCTATAGAGCACACTTCATCCACAGAGTCCTCTTGGTCAGGCAGTCTGTAACAGATCCCCATGGTAATGTCTCCCATCACTGTTCTCCCTTTAAGCCTGACCCACAAACTCTCTGTCAACTGCTCACCTGTCCCCAGACACAGTTCCATACTCTCCAGCGTATCCCCAACATAAATAGCAACTCTCCGTCCCCGCCTGCCGGGCCTGTCTTTCCTAAAGAGCTTGTAACCTTCCATTCCAACACACCAGTCAAAGGAGCCATCCCACCATGTTTCTGTGATGCCTATGATATCATACACCCATAGACGTGCACACATCTCTAATTCCTCTTGTTTGTTCCCCATGCTATGGGCATTTGTATAGAGACATCTGAGCTGAGCTCCAATTGAAGCCGGCTCATTGGCTGGAGCAGCTGGAGTATCTCTACATTGCTCTGAACATTTACTATAGGTGCTGTCAAGTGACTGGGTGTGTTGGGATGGAATGATGCCCCCCTCCCCCAACACATCTAGTTTAAAGCATCCTTGACCAGTCTGGGAAGCCTCCTACCTAATCCACTCTTCCCTTTCTTTGTCAGACCAGCTCCACCAGCCCCCAGTAGACCTGGCCTACTAAATTGAGTCCCATGTTCAAGGTACCCAAACCCATGACTATGGCACCACCCTTCTAACCATTTATTAACCTGTCCAATCCTCCTAGCCTTTTTAAGGTCCTGCCCTGTATCCTGGAGAATTGATGAAAAGACTACCTGAGCTCCAGAGCCCCCATCCACCTCTCCCAGGGCTCTGTAGTCCTTCTTTATGTTCTCCGGGCTACTGCTATCTATATCAGTAGCACCCACATGGATCACTAGAAGTGGGTAACAGTGGGACCAACTAAAGGCTTGTGGTTTGAGATAATGACAGGGAGAGATGACTCATCAATTACCATCACGGGCAAACCAGACTCGACTTGGGGAAATTAGTTTAATTTATTACCAATTAAATCACAGTAGGAATAATAGGAAATAAACCCAAATCTTCAAGATGCCTTCCCCTCACCCCTCCTTTCTTCCCAGGCTCAGCTTCAAGCCAAATTCTCTGCCCAGCAGTGAATGGGGACAGGGAATGGGGGTTGTGGTCAGTTAATCATATTGTCTCTGCCACTCCTTACTCCTCAGAGGAGGACTCCTCATGCTCTTCCACTGTTACAGCGTGGGTCCCCCACGGGGCTACCAGTCCTGCAGCAAACCTGCTCCAGTGTGGGCTCCTCTCTCCATGGGGCCATGGGTCCTGCCAGAAGCACAGGCTTCCCATGGGGTCACAGCCTCCTTTGCGTAAACCCCTGCTCTGGTGTGGGGTCCTCCCCTGGCTGCAGGTGAAGATCTGCTCCACTGTGGACCTCCATGTGCTGTAGGGGCACAACCTGCCTTGCCACAGTCTGCACCATGGGCTGCAGGGGAATATCTGCTCTGGTGCCCAGAGCACCTCCTGCCCTCCTTCTGCATTGACCTTGGTACCTGTAGGACTGCTGCCCTCACGTATTCTCACTCCTCTCTTCCAGCTGCAATTGCTCCTGCACAGTAACATTTTCTCCTTCTTAAATATATTATTCCAGAGGTGCTAACAGTGTCACTGGCTCAGCTATTGGACACTGGCGAAGCTTCTAGCAGCTCCTCACAGAAGCCAGCCCTGCAGTCCCCTACCCTAACTAAAACCTTACCACGCAAACACAATACAAGGGTTTCTAAAGTCCTTCATTAATTGCTGCCTGGAAGGAAGAACTGGTCAACACATGACAGGACAGGTTGCTTAGAAGGTGCAATGGAAAGAAGGGTCAGGAGTGCAGGAATTACTTTGAACTTCAAACAGAACCACAGCTGGTGACACCTGAGACACTTCCCTTGTGGTGGAAGGGAACACAACAAGGCACAGTATAAGTGCAAATTAGATGCATTTTTTAATGGATGAGACATCTTAAAAACTCAAGGTAAAAGATGACAGGGCAGCTAAGGAAAAACCTGCTCTTAAATTTGCCCTGGAATTACAATTTAAGTTTAAATGGCTCAAGGTCATTCTCAGTTTCCAGCTTTGTAATTTTGCTTGACCTTACACCTGGCTGGAATGAAACTTTAATTTGATTAATGTTTGCACTTGACTAGTGTTGATGACAAGCCCAGGTGAAGCCAACCACCTTCAGAGTATTTTCTATGTTGCAAGATAATCCAAATGTATCCACATAAAGGGGCAGGAAGCAGCAGCTTCTAGAGGAACTGCTGCCCAAGATATGTAAAAAAGACCAGCAAACAGAGCGCGTTGCTTTGCGGGTAGAAGAATTAATGAGGGGACAAGAGTTCTCACGTGTTTGATTGCAGAAAGAAGCCCGCTCTGGTAGACACAGGCCAATGCCTCTCCTGCAAGAACAGATGTCCAAAATATATTTCACAGTTGCAGGCAACACTTTAGACTGCCCTTTAACAACTCTGCAATTTGTACCATCAGTATCTCCATGGGACTGGCCAAAAGTGGGATTTTCACACAGCAGAGGCTTCCAGTTTGGTTTTCATTTAAATTCTCAGGTATTTCAAACAAACCAAACAAACCCTTTTTATTTCCTGCAAACTGGATATTTGAGGAAAACTTCATTTAAAATACACTGATATATGGTGTACCCTCAATAATATAACCTTTTTGGTGTGGCACCAGTTCCATCAGGTCTCTGTCCCAAGGCTGCTAACAATACTTACAGCAACAAACAGTCCTGATGTCCTGTTCCTGCAGTGCTTTGCCAGGAACCAAAGCACTATTCTATGGGAATTCTGATTTCTATGTGACAATAGTTTGTTGACATGGCCTGCTAACTCTAGTCTCACTCCCCCTAGAAAACATTTCCTCTCGTGCCATACAAATACTGTCACAGACAGGTCTGACAACCGTTCAGCCTTTAGCCACTTATCCTTGGAAGGGCATGTTCTAGGGCATGAAGGATTATAGTTTATTGTGGTGAAGCTGTCTGTAAGTGCAACTAATTTAGTGCCCTGTTAAAATGGTGATGAATTTAGCCCATAATTTCAAGAAATGAAGCAACACTCCCCAACAAAACCTCAAAAGCTACAATTTATAGCAGACCTCCCAGTTAGCAACTCAGTGAGCTATGAACATCCTTAGTCCCATTAACATCTTAACTAGATTGCTATTGAACATTAAGGTCTCCTGGTATATTCTCTTGTGAGCTGGAAACTGAGATTTTAAGGACAGGTTCTCCTGTGATCTGCTCTCCTTCATGTGTCACTCCTCCTTTTCAGGAGGTTACAGGACACGGTTACTGTCACTTAAACATCTCTGTTGAAACCCAAGTCTTCCCTTACCTCTTCATGACACTGACAGAATCCCCTGTTGCAGTCTCACTCATTTCATCCTCTGTGACACTGCCTTTTCCCTGTGTTTTTCTACTATACTCTGACAAAAATAATCAACTTCCCCAGCTGACATCATGTGCAGACATGCAGACTTCCCTGCTGGCTTTCCATCACCCACTGCACCTCATTTCACATTCCCATTTCAATGGGAAATGTCCTCCACGACCTCACACCTTACTTCAGCTGTTGTGTCACCTCTTACACACTCCATCTCTCCCACATTCCCAGTGCATCTTACCACGCCAGAAGGTACCATTGGGCTGTTCTCTGTGGTATCTACAATGCCTGAATCACATTCTCATCCTCTTCTCACCTCTCTTTCCCACTGCTTCAGCATCATGAGGAAGCCAGTAAATGTAAAGCAGTGTAACAGGGCATCTGTGTGAGACTCCAGTGTCGCCTATGCAATGCCCTTCTCCCATGTTCAACCCCTCAGACTGCTCTTTAAATGAGGATTATTAGATTTTTAAATATTTGCATGCAGCTGGCAGTGTAATGCCTTAGCTATCTAATAAGGCACTCTTGAACCTCCAACACCATTATATCTCCTCCCTTTTCACTTTTCTACTCATTTTCTCCAGTCAGAGCTGGGGTCTCCTCAAGTTGTTTTCAGATCAGACCCAAAATATGACTCATGCAGCAGCACCCCAAAAGCTGTCAGGGCTGGAGTCGGACTCTTAAGCATTACGCAAGCTGAAGGTTAAGCACCATAGCTAAAGTTATACACACTGTTAACTGCTTTCACAAGTGGATGTGAGAAATCTGTGAAAGCTGAAGAGAAAGAAACCCACCCAACTTCAAAATTTTGTGGTATTTCTAATGCAGATGGCCATGCCTTATTTTCAGGTAATACGTGATGGATGAAAGGAGACATGAGGTTGTTTCTCTGAAAGGTGCTTGATTTCCCTCTCAGGGAGCTGTGCATCAAACCTACACGGTTAATCCTTATGGTTTATCTTACCAGATAGAAAAAAAAAATGGGTCACGGAACTTCAACACAGGAGACAATTCGATTCCTTCTCCAAACCGGAATATGCCGATTTTGAGAGCAGTGGGATGAGCAGCAGCATTTGCTATCCATCCCTTCCTACACCCGATGAGCTCAGAGGGCTCTCCGGCAGCCAGCCAACACTGCTACAGCTGGGCACGTACACAAACCCCTACACCTGCAGAGCCCTAGCGCGAAGGAAAGGCTTTGGCCGTGCCTTTAACACCAGGTTCTTTCCCCAGTACATCACCGCATCGCATGTGACAGGGCTGAAGTCGCGATCCCGCAGCTCCAGCGCCGGGCTTGCGGGACCTGCCTGCGTGTGTGGGAGAAAGACCACCACCGGGTCCTAGGGGCTTCCCGCAGCCCGAACGCACCCGGCACGGCCGAACCGATCACCCACCCTGCCAGCCGGGGCTGCACGGCTCCGAACGTGCGGGCGCCTCACTATGAGGGGATTAAAACGGGCCGGCTCCCCCTTCCCCTCCGCTCGCCTGCCCCGCCCCGGGAGAAGCCCCGCCCCTCCCCGGTAGAACAGGATGACATCATCCCCCCCCACCGGCTCGCCGCGCCGCTCCCTCGGCCCGCCGCCACCCCGGGAGGGGGGGGGCTGTGCCCGCACCCCCGTCTCGAACCCGCGTCCCCCCGGAGGGCTCGGGGCATGGGGGACGGCGACCGCAGCCCCCCGTCCCGCCACCCAGCCTCGCCCCTAACCCCACACCCCACTACGTCATCCCTCCCCCCCCCCCCCGCGCGCGCGGCGCTGCTGGCGGGGAAGCGTCCCCCGAGGGGAGCGCCGTAGCCGGGCAGCGGGTTCGCGGCGGCTTCATCCGCCGAAGCGCGCCTGCGCAGAAGGGCCGCGCCGGCGCGGTGCTGAGGCCGCGCATGCGCAGGTCGGGGGGGGCGGACGCGGCGGGCGGGCGGCGGGGCAGCTCCTGCGCTGACACCTGCAGCATGTGCCAGGAGCTGCAGCGGCAGCGGCCGCCTCTGCCTCTGCGCGGCGCGGCCGCCCCGCTCCGGCGCCGTGCGCGGCGGCGGCGGTGGTGGCGGAGGAGCAACTCCCGCTCCCGGCGTCCCTCCTCCTCCTGCCTGGCACCGTGTGCCGGCGGGTGCACGGTGACCTTACGGAGCGTGCATTACCTCACAGGTAAATATCAGCTGATCCGCCCCGGCGGCAGCGGCGGGAGCCAGGCGGCGGGAGCCCACAGAGCGTTCCTGAGGTAGCGATCTCGGGTGTGTGGTGCCGGGCAGGGGGCGCCGCCTGTTGCCGTTTACCTATGGGGGGAGCGGGCGGGGGGCGCACGGGGTTTCCCCCTCAGGGCAACGGGGGCGCCTGTGGTGTGTGTGTTGGCCTCAGTGAGGGGGGGACGATGACGGGTGGGGACCCCCGGCACGGGCCCCCTCCCCGTTGTCCTCCTCCTCTCCGTGGCTGCCCCCGGTGGGGTCGTAATAAGGTCCCATTTATCCTCAGGGTGGGTTCCAGCCCTGACAGGTGTGTGAGTGTCTGTCTTCCAGTGACCCACCCAGACTCTCCATGCAGCAGGTCCATGGGTCTGTTGGCATGGGGAGGGGACCTGGTGGGTTGTGGCGGTCCCCTGCTATGGCCGGCTGAGGGAAAAGGGGTGAAAGGATGCCCATAACGCAGAATTGTTGCCTTTATTGGTGTGTTCACTGGCTTATTGGCAAAGTTTGGTAGTTGGTGGTGAAAATCTCAGTTGTCACAGCCAAACTAGCTTCTACTACCCATGCTGAGAAGGAGCTACCACTAGCATGTAGTGATAGGACAAGAGGGAATGGTTTCGAACTGAAAGAGGGTGAGCAACCTGGGAGATGTCTGTGCATATGGCAGGGGGGTCGGAACTAGATGATTTTAAGGTCCTTTCTAACCCAAACCATTCTGTGATTCTCTAAGAAGTTCTTTACTAAGAGAGTGGTGAGGCACTGGCACAGGTTGCCCAGAGAAGCTGTGACTGCCCTATCCCTGGCAGTGTTCAAGGCCGGGTCGGATGGGGCTTCGAGCAACCTGGTCTAGTGGAAGGTGTCCCTGCTCATGGCAGGGGTTTGGAACTGGGGGAAGCTTTAAGGTCTCTTCCAACCCAAACCATTCTATGATTCTGTGGAAATTAAGCATTTCTGACGGCTGTGGTGGTCAGCTAAACCTGGTACTTATTCACTGGATCCTATTCTCAGCATTGGTGATCTTTTAGGTAGTACCTTAAACATTGCTGGAAGTCAGTGTTGTCTGTTAGTCCTTGATGGTTACTGGTGACTCAGAAGATGTTAAAATGAGAGGTTCACCAAGTAAGAAGCAGTATCACAAACTTGGTGCTTGTGGGCTTTCAATACATTTTGTTATGTTCAAAGTTTTGTAACTTATTCTTCACTTCTGAATGCCATACTTCTGCTCCCCCCCTTCTTGGTGGAGTATAGTAGTAGTTTTATAATAATGGGGGGATAATGGCATAGATTCCATGGTTTAACCCTAGTATAGTTATGGAGCTGTTTCTGTAACTTTTACCTGAACACTAGGTTGTCTCTGTACCTATGATCACACACATGACTGAGCACCTATTCGCTAATAAAATGGTGGCAAGTAGAGAGTAGTGAGTGCAACATTTTTAATTCATGCTGGTTTCTGGTTGTCAAAGGGTATGCGTGCATGAGATGAAAACCAACGCCCTATTTTAAGTTCATGTCTTTATATTGCTCCTCAAAAGAGAATGATCCTACTGACACATTTTTGGGTTTCACCCTACTCTTGCAGTTACCATTCGAGTTCCTGTATTTATTCAAAGTCACTATGTAATGCAGTAGACGTTTTTGTGGATTTATGTGGACTTTAGTGTTTTCTTTATCCGAAGACAAAGTTAAAATTCGAAGAACTGAATGCCTAAAAAAAATCTTTACATCCTATAAAAAGTCACACATAAATACCAGCTCCTGACTTGACCTCTCAATGAGCTATAACTGTAATCAGAATGAGGTGCTGTAGTCTTGCAGTGGTAGTAGTAAATACAAAATTACATATGGGTGCACACTGTTATCACGGGCAAGTGGATATTTCATGCATGTAATACTCAGTATATGAGACTCCCCAAGGGTGTGTGATCGTTTCCGCAGGCAGTTTTCTGTGTGTTTCTGGTTGTGTGCACCAGTGCCCAGGATGGCACTGAAGGATGGCGCTAGGTCATGCAGGCACAACCACCATAGATTCAGGTCTCTCTGGGAAGTACCCCATGAGCCACTCCTGAGAACAAATGTACGTGTGCTCTCTGTGTGCTGCGGTAGCCTACTGATCCCATAACTGAAAAAACAGAAAGAAAGCACAGTGTACATTATGATAAGTTCCAGAATAGCAATCCATTGTGGTTTAGAGGAAAGTGAAAGATAGATTTTTTTGTTTTGTTTGGCTTTTGAAGCTTTAGTCCGTCATTAATGATTTCTTTGATTTCTGTAGTTGTACACTGTCAGAGACTGTAGGATAGTTTATCTCCTCCTATCCATTTTGCCCTGTATAAATCTATTCAGAATTGCCTATAAGGGTCAGCACTGATCTGTCTAACTTACATGCCAGGCAGATAATCAGATATAATTGCACTGAAATCAATGAATATATACTGACATGAAACTGTGAGAAGAAAATCAGCCTCGTAGTGTTTTATATTTATATAGCTGAAAGCCAAAAATAGCTGTCATAAACACAACGTGTCCTTTCAGAAGAAATAGTCAATGCCTATCTTACAGTTGTCCAAAAAGTTTCTTCTATTTCAGCAGCTTTGGGTTAGGAAATTGAAGGCGGCAATCTTGGAAGGAGAACAGATCTGGGGAAACTTTTTTTGTTCCAGTAACTAATCTCCTTCTCCTTAATTCTGTGCTGTTAATCTTAGCGTGCACATACCTACGCTATTAACATTTGGCAAGGACTGTTTTCTTAAACAGGGACCCTTAAGTGTGTTGCCAAATACACAGGGTTAATTCTAACAACTGTGTTTTAAACTGCTGCTCTTTAATTATATATGTTCCTATCCTAGGCATAACAGCAAAATGTAAGTGGTATGGAATGTCACATTCCAATTAGTTTTGACGTGCAAATGGGAATTATAGTTGATGGGTAAGCCTGACATGTACTGCATGACTTGTCATGTTTTTCCTGGGGAGAGGGGAGTCTTGGGACTGAGTCACCAATGAAGAACATGGAGCCCCGCAGGCACAGAACTGATGCAGTGGAGTGATGAGTCAGACCTTTTATCTTCAAATTTGGTATTATGTGGTATTCATGCATGGGGTGCATTGCACTCATTGTGTACCTAGGCAAGTAACTAGCACAGAAAAACAGTCCTCTGACTCTGGGACACCTTTTCTTGGCAGAGGTGGTCCTGCTTCTATTGAGATGAAAGGCTGTTGGTTAAGATTGTGTAGGAAATCACGGTGTATTAGCTTGCAGATCAAATCAGGTCTGCCAGGCAATATGCATTCATTTCTTACATTGTTTCAAATCCAATTGTAGTATGACACATTATTTATATTTTCACTTCCTGCACTGTAGATCTGTACCAGCTTTTTCAGACTTCTGAAACCAGATAGAGTAGAGGAGGAAGAGCAGTGGTGTTCATATGCCCAATATGTGTGTAAGCTATATGTCTTTCAGGAGTGTTGCTGTGGAATGACAGTATTGTTTCTGATTCCAGAGGAAGTTGATGTTATTGCTAAGCTAATGAAAATAGTTGAAATTTCTTAGAGGTGGTAGCCTCAGAAATATGTTAAAACAGTGAGAGTGAAGATGGCTCACTCAGCTGTTTCCAGAAACAAAACAAAACCTTACATCAGAGATGTCTTCACTTAGTCACTTAGTCTGAACTTCCTTGAATAGCGGTCATTAATAACACCACATCTTCTCAAGCTCACAGAGCATGAAAGTTCCTTGATTTATAATCATTTGGGAGCAGATGATCAAAATTGTGTCCACTTGCACAAACAGCACAAGAATGACACTTCTGCTGAAAATGGTGCGGGCATGTACAGGGGTCAGTTGTGTGCGTAGCAATTGGAATGGCCCAGAAGAGTGTAATGCAACAGCTCCCTATCCTACATCATTAGAGAAGCTACTAAAGGGACTGTGTGTGGAAAAACATGAGGTTTTTATCTGAAAGTTTTAGCAGAAGGTTATTGATCTGTATATTTTAAAATCTTGTCAATTGTGAAAAGGCACCACAGGTATTAGTGTTGGTTGGGGATGGGGGGGTGTTAATGGTCTTGCAAAAAAAGCTTCTGTCTTCTCACATTGCCTTAAATTGGGAAACTTACAATGAAGACACATTGGAAGTGCAGGAAAGACGTGCCAATTTAGGTCTAAATCATTCCAATTCCAATTAAAGTGTAAACGATTTTATTTGTTGGATACACCTGTTGTATTCTATAGATGTCTAGATATCTAGAATGTCACATGTGAAGAAATCAACGCAGGCAGGGTTTAGCAGTTGTGGCAACTGAAATGAAATGCCAAACCACTTGGAGGAACTTGGAAATTTCAGTGGTCTTTGTGTCCTGGTGTGGAGATCCACAAACCTGAGACTACTTGCACTTATGAAGAAAGTGATACCAGATCTGGAAATCTCCAGAGAAACCCATCTCAGCTCTAGAGAGATGGGTATCTAGGAAAAGCTTTCAAGTACTACCTCTTGTTTGGATTTAGTTACCACAGAATTGGAATGCCATGAAGTCATGAGGTGATATCATGCCCCCTGGAAATCAATATTGTTTTGCTGCTGACTTCAGTAGAGCCATGGTTTTGCCCTGCTGCTTATTAAGGTAGGCAGGACTGAAATGTATGGGGCTAAATCTTTCTTTCATTTATGATGACATAAATCCAGTCCTAGTGTATTTTCATTCTAACAGTGAAGAGAGAGAGAGATCACAACTGTATCAGCTGTCCATGGCATATCCACGACTGCTGCTAGAGCATACAATTATTTTATGCTCTTCCTGTGTGCTATGCAAAAAACCTTTACCATTAAACGTGTGACATCATCTTCTCCTCCTGTAACCGCTATTATTTATCGTGGGTATGTGAGAAGTTAACACTGGCAGTTCACATACCTGTGCGTATGCCACAAGGATCCAGAGGGAAACCCTGAGCTCTTTTATTGTGCAGAGGCTGCATTTGCATGAGGATACTCTGTATAAGCAGAATGGCCTGCAAAGGGAAATAGAGATTTTTGTAACTGTTCAAAAGAGATTACAGCTTAAAAGAATTCCATCCTATAATGTACAAAGTACAAAAATAAAAGCTCTTTTCAGTTAAATCCTCTACCAGATTGATGTCAAGAAGCAATGCAATATCTCAAATGATTTGGGCTTTTTTAATCTTCTTAGCTAGAAGAGATGTCAGAAGAGCCACTGGTGGAGATCTGCAAAAATGCAGTAGAAGATTCATGTGGAATTTCCTCATGCAGTGGTCTGGATGCCTCTGCTTATTTTGCTTAAAATGAAATTCAGACTTCAGAAGCATACTTGATTTTCTTTTCTCTTGGCGCTGACAAGCTCTGCTTTCTCTTTGCTGTCTAAAGATGTAACAGCAATTAAAATGTAGTGTGCCAGCAATGTCTATAAACTGCTTTGTGATGTAAGAATCATTACGTAAGATTTTTTCTGACATGAAGAAAACTAACAGGAGCAAAGAAGTCTTTTGGTGTTATTTGCAGCTTTTCAAAAGTTTAACTGGAACTTCGTCTTGATGCTGACTCCTTGTGCAGTGGGTGTGAGTGGAGGCTTGTTTAACTGGTGACACTCCTCTGTAGTGAAATTTGACCATGTTGTTTTAAATAAAAGCCTGATATAATTTTGCCCTTAGGCCTTACAGGTGAACAGATCCATTGAACAGTGAGACCACGTTGAACTGTTCATCTTGGCTTGTGCAGGAAGATGGAACTGTGTTTGTACCATGTTTGGCACCAGATAGGATGGATGAGCTGATTCCATCCAGGATGAAGAGCCAATTGAGAGGTCCCAAAGCAGAGTTCAGGTGACTGAAGGAAAAGAAGATGATACAACCTTTTCTGAAATGTGGTTATTACCATTAAAGAATTAAAACTCCAAAGTAAGCTGTGACCCTCCTCTTTCTTCAAGTGATAAAGATGAAACATAGTGCAAGTAGGAAAGTGAAGATCAGCTTTAATCAGAAATGGAAGAGGGAGCAGTGTGTGTGTATGTCCTTCCTGGAAAGGTTTGAGCTGAACTGGAAGATCTGATGCACGTTTTTCTGATCTTGACCCCTGATTCCTGGGCAGTTGTAATTACTTGCCAAGCCTGCGCATGTGTGAAAGGAGCTGCCTTTTGCAGGCCATTTGTATATCCCTTTATGCCTCCCAGAATTGCCCTGCTGTTTATGTGTGTTAAGTTTTCTCACAATTGCCGTGTTGTACTTGATTGGTGCCAGAGTTAAAGTTAAATGGTGGCTGGCCTGTACTTAGCTACAGCAGCATTGTCCACTGTTAATCACTGCCACAAAGTGGATCTTGATGGCAGTCTGAAGTACCAGTCAGCTCTCCTCTTTTCTTTCCTCTTTGAAATCTTCTTTGCTTTGGTATGTGTGTCAATGAGCATGGTCATGTGGTATGCAACACAAACTTGAGTTGTGCTGGGAGGCTTGCCTCCCTGGAGAAAGAAGGGCTCTTGGCTGCCCACCAAAGCCCATCATGGCTTGACAGTTATGCCTTAGTGGAATGGACCGACCAACTTCCCAGTGGGCAGAGTGCCAGCCTAGCAGATGGGCCTGAATGTGGGCAGCCAGCAAAGCACATACATACGTGTAGATGTAGATAGTTGTATGTATGAGCATAATAAATGGGGATCTTTGCAATTTGAGAAAAAGTTGCCGAAGCAAAAGGTTGAGTACTAAAGCGATGAGGCTGAAGGGAGACTTCTCTGGGGGAGGGGGCATGTCAGGGTGCTCAGAGGCAGGATCTGTGGTTTCCTTGTTGCTCTCTGCTTGCAGTTTTGGAGATTATATAATAAACAAAGGAGGCTATTTAGTCTTTTGAATCCAGGCACTCTTGTTACTACAACTGGGAATGTAGAAAATGACACTTTACTGTAGTGAATCTCCTTACAAACCCCTTGAAGCTTCCTACCAGCTCAGATTCTACCAACACATTTACTAGTACAGCTTGAGATCAGTGGACATCTGTGCACGCCACCCTTTTAATTTTGAATTACATTTTTAGATATGAGATACTTCACTGAGCAAGAGTTACATGGAAATCAGTTACCAGGATGGAACAGAACAAAACTTTCTTTGTAGGTCGTATCTTCCAAAATCTTTGTGTGTAGTTAGATAGTGAGTAAATGCTAAGCCCTTTCCATGAATGGCAGTCAGCTAACACATGCATGCAAGCCATACAATAACTGATCATTAAACACTTGTAGGCATTTTGAAGACCTAACCATCAGTTGCATTGTTACAGAAGGGACATCGAAAAGCTAGGTGACTTGAACTTGTCTTCAGAGGGGTTTGATTGAAGAAGCCCATTTCTCTTGCGCCCATTTCCCTAATTTTATCAGTGTATTGCTGGAGAATTGCCTGGCCTTGCTGCCTCAGGGCACACAGGTATCTTGCTTGAAGGTCCAGCTCTTTACTAGGAGAGAGCAGTAGTGGGTTGCTGGATGAAAAGCATCCCATACCCAGCTGGAAATTGCCTCAGGCTCCTCTTAAAATTCTGGAAGGTCTGTGGACACAGTTTTCCTTGAGCTGATAGGGCAAACCAAGCATCTTTGATTTTTGGCAAGATCTGTAATGAGCTCTGGATACCCTCAGTATAAAAGTACAGACTTATGTTTCTAGGACCCTTAAGTTAGATTTGCAGGAATTATCAGGATAAGAAAAATCTTTTCTCAAATCCTAGAAATAAATTGTATTTACCCAATCCAATGTAATCCCTTTACGCTTAACCTGAAAACATGGCAGTTGTCTGTGTGACTTCCAAATTGAGCGCTGTGGTTGCTGGCTTCTAAGTGCACAGAGGAATTTTACAAGCTAGCACATTAAGTGTGCTAGCAGGCCTAGGGAATATGTTTTAAGGATGGGACCAGGATTTTGGTGGGGGCTGACCTACCTGGCCAAAATCAGTACAGTGAAAGAACTGTTTTGAAGAGGTGAAATAATGAGGCAATTTCTAAGGGCTCAGATTTCAAAATACAGTTAAAAACTCCAGTAGGTTTCAGGGGCAAGTATTTGCTCCTGTAATGGAAATGACAACAGTATGACTAGTGACTTCTGAATGGAATGGAAAGATGTATTCTGGTCTGAGTAGAATGTCTGACGTATGCACACTTTTATTAACATTTTATTGTTCTTTTAGCCTTTCAGATGGGTTTACCATGTGACTCTGCTTCTTAAATAATAACCAGAACAAGCAGTTTAATGGTGGTGTGCACTAATTAGTGGAAACTATAGATATTTACATCCCCTGTGTGGGAATACTGCAAGTTTTGACTCATTTAATGCCTGTCTCCTTAGCCCACATGTACCATTCCCCTTTGTGCAGGCAAGGGCGAGCATAGCTCTTAAAACTCAAGTGGTTTTTATCAGTTTTCTTATCACCTGCATTCAGCTGCTTCTGGTGGGACAATTAGAAAAACACAGGTGCAGTCCTCCAAAGGGCTTTGAGAGGGCAAAGGGAAAGAAAAGCAGGATGGAGAAGAAGGGTTGTTAAAAGGGGAAAATGGGGTGGAGAAAAATGGTATGTGTAAGGAGAAGGAAAACAATGCAAAAGGGAAGGGTAGAGAGAAAGAGGGAAAAAACGTGAAACCAGTTGAAAGAGGGAGAAGAAATGGGGGAGAAAAACCCACGTCATCAGACAAGGACTGTACTGTGCTTATGAAAATTAGTACATGCTTCGGCTAAGTTCCTTTTCTCTTAATGTGACAGAGCATGACTCATCTTGCAAAGGCTGCTCTGGGAAGAGGGTCCCATTTGACCTTAGAGGGCTACTTGCATGAGGAACCGACTCGAGAAGATCTTTACGGGGTGAAGACCACTGTTTTCAGTAGCAGGGTTAAGATGTATTGGTTTATGCCAATGGACAAGACTGATTTACTTTTTATTGTCGAGTCTGTTTAGGTGGCAATATACTTGTCCTCCGCTAATTACTGGCCCTGAAAAGAGCAATGTGAGTTGCTGTATGTTTAAAGCCTGTAGACAGGTACGTTGGAAGTTGAACTGCATCATGCCATGCTCTGTATATAACCTCCTGCAGAGCAAGGTGATACATACTGTCAAATACTGTAATACTAGAGGTATTGCTTTAGTAGTCCCTGATTCTCAAGACAGATACAGAAGATTCAAAAGCAGTGTTCGTGAGCATTGTGTCAATATACCCTAAAAGGCACTTTGCTAATTTTTGCTTCCCGACCCCTGTTTATCTAGTCAGATTAAGACCAGAATTGTTATGGACAACAGCATGAACCTTTTGCACAGAAAGGATAAATGATAGCTGTTGTACAAGATTAGTAACTTGAAATGTAGCTACTTAGTACATTTGCACCAAGATTAGCCAGTCATCCTTCTTAGGCGGAAGAGCAGGTAGAACGCCTTCATGTTTTGGTGAGGGGTATATTTCATTTGTCCCTTTGTAATGCTCTGCCATATTTCCACAGGGAATGCTACATTTCTGATACACTAGGAGACCCATATTATTATTGCTATTTTCATTTGCACTAAAATATTGCCTTACTATTAAAAACAAGCTAGCAGAAAGATAATTATTCCTTCATAATTTGTGGCTTTTTTCCCCCTTCAACACATGAAAGCATGTAGTAGGACATTATAAGACTCTCTTGATTTGTTGTAGGCAATCAGACTTTTGATGGTGTGCTTGACTATCAGAACAAACCGCCATGACTTCTTTACCATAAGCTCTGTTCTGAATAATTAATGTAATGTTAGTGGGCTTACTGAAGCAGTAGGCTATATTACAGTGACTGCAAAGCTTGGAAACCTACTGTGTCTTTCTGTCATAAAAAGGCCCTGCTTCTGCTGTAGATCCCATGAAGAATTTGTAGAGATACTTGAAAGGATAAAACACTGTATAAAATCCTAAGGTTCAAAGAGAAAATACCACTCAGGATAAAAAAGGGAGCTTAGCCCAGCAGCAGCTTAACCATATATGACAGATCTAGTGCTAAGTCCTGCGCCACCAATGCAAATGCCTCTAGATTTCACCAAGTAGCCAGATGGAAGGACTAGAAGAAAGGCTTCAAGGATACTGACCGGGGGGGGGGAGAGGGGCAGAGAGAAAGGGAATGTGCTTCCCGATAAATGACTATGATTCTCTGGGCAGGATATGAACAGGGAAGGTTTAATACATGTACAGCTAGATCTGTCTTGTGTTTCCTGTGAAAACTACTTTTAAAGGCATTAATGTGTATTTCTGTGCAGGATTATGCCATGAATAAAATTGGGAACTATGCAAGTTGTCAACTCTGTTATTCTGACATGGGGATAGATTACACCAGGCCTGAACAATGCTATTGAGAGCTGAGACTTAGAAGAATCATTAGCTATGTCCTCCTTCCTGTGCCATACGATGACATGAACTTTGAATCAAAATTGATCACCTTCAGGCCTTGAGGGTAATCAGAATTGCATTAAAAAGACTGGTTTAGAGGTGACAACTCCTTCTAGGTAGTTCTCTGTGACCTTTAATCATCTCTGTGTGTGTCCTGAACCCAACTATTTTCTTGTCTTGCCAGCTCCCCACAGAAACATCTCATAGAATAGTCAGCTCAGCCATGCCTCATGCTGCCTACTTCCTCCCTCTCTTCCTCCATCCCCAGTGCAGAGCTGCTGTTGTATGCACTCTGCTCTACAAGCCCAAACATCTTCTCTTCCATTCTGCCAGTCGTGCTTGGACTTAAGCAGCTCTGCCTTATCTCAGCCACTGCTGCGCGTTGACCATGGATGGCGTGTGAGCATGCAAATTATCTCAGTAATTTATTTGCGCTAGTTGTCATACAGAGCAACACAAACCTTGGTGGCTTTGGCAGGCTGCTGCTGCTGTAGGAGATGGGCAGGGGCAGCTTATATGAGTGCCCAAGGAAAGGAAGGAGACAATGTTTTAGCAGCTGTATTGATACCAGGTGCTGTTTCTGGCTTCTTACCCCATGGTCACAGTCTTTGTTTCAAGTAGGGGGAACATTTGTAAGGTAGAAAGTTCTCTTGATTCCGTAAGACCTTAATGTTAAATAAAATGAATATGGTCACATAGCAGTAAGCGCAGCCCTAGGAAAGTATGTATGAGATTGCTGTCACTGCTAAGAGATGTATGCTTGTTGGAGGCCATGTTGTGGCTTGTTGACCCTTACAAGCATAGCAATGGTTTATCTTGCTTTTGTTTATTTGTAGGAAAAGGAAGAAAGATGGAGCTGCATCTCTGTTCTGAAGCTAAAGTATAGATTAAAGGTACTCTTTATTCCCTTTCTCCCCCACCCCCCCCCCCCCCCCCGCCTTTGGTTTTTAGGAGACTGCAGCAATGTATTCTAACCAGTCACAGAAGCTTTAATGACAGCTGTTTTGCTTGAAAACCTGTATCTGTCAGTGTCTGTAACATGATTTGATGTAATCCTTTGGATTTCCTTATGTTTAAAAAAAGCTGCAGAGTCTTCTTCGCCTACCAAACCACATTTAACAGTTGAAATTTTAGCAGGGAATATTTAAAAAATCTACCATCTCTGATGATGATACTGTTTACGTTTTTTAATTCATCTCTTACCTTAGTCTGAACGACCAGCTCAGGACATGACTTAGGAAATAGGGGAGTTTGGGAAAAAAAGGCTCACAAATAAAATAGCATTAGCAGAAATCTTAGTAGTCCCATATCCCTATGCCATTTGCTGCTCAAAAGTGTGGAAAACCATTTAAAAATGAACTTGTCTTTCATGGCAGTCTTTATGCCTATGAGTCAATCTCATCTTACTACTTGTCTGTCGAGAAGGTTTGTCCTTGAAACCCAGATTTCCCTTACGTACACTGACATGTGTTTTGCAAGACCTTGAAATTACACAATGGAAGGAGAGCTGAAAACTGTTGCCAAATCTCCTAGATGGTCACAGTTATCCGGAGCTGACCGGAAGCTTTAATGTCGTGCACTATGGTACTGCAGATTGGTGTGCAGGCAGTCGACACTGCGTGTGTGGCTGCCTCTTTGACCAGGTTGGGTAAATGCAAATTCACCACAAAGGGCCGGACGTGGGTGTATGGTTCCCTCAGCTGAAGAGCTTTCACTTCCTCTTCCCTCCCATTTTGTCTGCCCAAAACACTTCATTTTTTCTCAGGCAGTAATAATTGCAAGGGGAAGGTATGGACTGATGCAGTGGGTCCTATGGCATGCTGCCTTGCTCAGAATGCAAAGGAAGACAGTGAGGATATAAGACCTGATTTTAGCACTCCTGAGTTAGCTGTTTGAAACAAGCTAAGTCCAGGACACTTCAATTTTATGCTGTTTTTTCCAGGCGACTCTCTATGGCCCTGCCTAACAGAAAAAGTAATAATCTTCACATTGGTATTATGATTTACATCTCAGTTTGTTGATACCAGCACGCTGTCTTTGCTGAGCTACAAACTTATTTGATCAGATCCAGTTACCCAAAATTACCAGCAACCAGTTGGATGACTCTCATGTTTATTTGTTCATTTTCATATTTTTCCTTTCCTTGCTTTTCATCAACTTCTTTACACTGAAAAGACAACAAAGCTTGCATATTGTTATAGTTATCTCCTCATGCATCTATTTTCAGTCGAGGGTTACATTTAAGAATACTGGGGCCCATCTACGTTTTTCTAGTAGTCTTCAAATGCAGCAATTAAGAAGGATTTATTGCTTTGTTTGCAAAGCCTCACACCAAAAGGAGAGGTGTTTCTGTTTTCACTTCCTTGTCTTTGGCAGCCTTACAGCAGTGAAGTTTCCTGGGCCTCTTGCTGTCTGCTTGGCTAAGTCCAATGGATCTTTTGTTAGCAAAGGGTAAAAAATTCATTAAAGATATATTTGCATTTTATGCTTTACCTCATCCTTCTCCTTGTGTTTGGGTAGAACACAGCAGCAATTGGAGCATAATTTATGAAATGTTCTTTAATGTTGTTAACACGTTTAAGTTGAAGCTCCAGCATGCACTCATACATCCTTGAGTATCAAAACATTTTGTTAGCTGTGTTGTGCAAGCAGTGAGGCTGGAAGCTCAGGCCTTGAGAGGGCCTTCACTACTTCTTTCACAGCTTATTTTTCACCGCTTATTGCTTCCCCGCCACACACCTTGCAAGAGCTGAGTGTTTGATGTGACTTTGTTTTGGAAATTGATAACATGTACTTTCATACTATTTGTGAATCATCAGTGTCATTAGATATTAAGATATTTAGCTGGATTTTGATATATAAGGCTCTGCTTCATGTGGTCTATGCATCTGTATTAACTGACTTCTTAAATATTGCAGTTTTCTACTTGGCAAATATTCTCAGCAGAAGCACCTACAGCAGTTGCTTCTAGAACTGCAGCATTTATAACTGGTAACTGTACTGGGTTTTTTAATGTTCTATTTTTAAATCCCCCTTTTAAAAAGAAAATACATGGAACAGTTATCAAGAAGTGTAGCAAAAAACTACCCCAGTCAAAGAGGTTTTACAGCAAAATACAAAGCAGTACAGCTAATCTGTGCCTTCTCATACAAAAGGAGTGTGTAACATGGTCTAGGCAGTAGACCCTTAGCTCCACAGATTCATACAGCTCCACTGAAGTCACTTTTGAGAGGATCTGCCCTGCCTCTGTGTTCCGTGTGAAGATATTAATGGTTGTCCTGGGTTCAGCAGTAGCAGTCATTTTTCTCCTTCTTAGTAGCTGGTGCAGAGCTGTGCTTTTGACTTTCGGCCTGGGAATAATGCTGATAACACCAATGTTTTTAGTTACGGCTTAGAATGTTTGGTCTGACCAAGGACTTCCTGAGTCTCATGCTGTGTCAGGGAGGAGGGGAAGCCGGGAGGAAGCAGAGACAGGACACCTGACCCAAACTGACCTAAGAGGTATTCCATGCCACAGCACGTCATGCCCAGGATGTAAAAACTAAGGGGAGAGACCCAGAAGGGTGGGGGTTCGCTGCTGGGTTGGGCTTGATATGGGGTGGTGAGCAGTTGTATTCTCTTTCCTTGTATTTCCCTTGTCATTATTATTATTGGTGGTAGCAGCAGTGTTTGTGTTATACCTTAGTTACTAAACTGTTCTTATCTCAACCAGTAGGAGTTGCATTCTTTCGATTCTCCTCCCCATCCCTTCAGGAGCTGGAGGGAAGAAAGAGAGGGGAGTGAGTGAGTGAACTGGGTGAGTTATAGTGGCTTAAACCACGACAATGGTAAAGCACCCAGCATATACTCTGGGGCAGCATAAAACTACACGTGTGAGAGAATGGAAGTAAATGCCTGAATATATACATACATGTCTGCAAATGTGGGATAACTGGATTTCTTAGCATATTGGGTGCAGAGGGGAGACAGTGATGATGGATGGAAAAAAAAAAAAACTAAAAAAATGTTAGAAATTAACATCCAGGAGGCTTTTTTGAATTATTTGTGCAGTGTATCACAAAACCACAACAACAAAGAGAAGGTCAAAATCTTGAGAACATGGACTGTAATGGTCAGAGGCCCTTTCAAATGGTGTGGAGTCCATGCCTGCATTAGCCCCAAAGTGACTTGTTTCAGTAAGAGGGAGTATATTGAGCACCAAGAATTGTTCTGTTCTTAGTGAACTGTCTGAGGATGAATGCATTTCCCTCTTGTAATCGGAGAAATATAAAGTCAGCCCATTTCTCACTGCAGGGCTTCAAGTCCCAAACAGATGGGAGTTCATCCATTGTTTCACTTAACTGACACATGAATTTGTCTCCTTTGCTATTTAACTACTGCATCCCTGATAATACTGGCCACTGTGAAAGTAATGGTTTCCTTTTGTCAGATTTAAATCTATTTAATAACACTGTCAAATAACAAATGCTTCTGTTGCTGTCAATGCACCTCCTTTTTTTCAGTGTGAGTAGGAAGAAATGACATCACAAAAACCTTGGGAACTGGTAGTATAGCTGACTTCTCATGGCAATCTCTGTGCAATACAAGTGCCACATCAGCCCCTGGTTGCAGAGGGAAGGCTTCTCAAGGCTAAATGATAATAAGTTATGACCTTCCATGTTTGGTACACTTATTTCCTCTGTTATTCTCCTATCTGAGCACTTCAGATGATCAGAAATAACCAGCAAACATTTTGTGCCTGTTTATCTCTTAAGTAGTCTTTCGAATTGACAAGGCATGAAATCTTTAGATCAAAGGACAGTATTTTTCAGTAGGTTAAAAATGTCTGAAAGTCAAGAGCTGAGTATGTTTACCTCAGCCATGATTTTACTGCCATAATAAGATTTTTTTGCTTTGCTGCACCAGGACTTTAAGATTATGTTGGCTTATGCTGAGCTAAATCCAATATGGGATTTGGTTGTAAAATATAAAGGGAGAGGTTTGTGGCTGCAGAAAGTCTCTACAATCACCTTTTCCACGAGAAGATATTAGTGGGCTGAAAGGAATCCATTGCATAGTGCTGTCGCGCAAGCCTAGCTAAAGTAATGGTGACCTTGCTCTTCACACCCTTTCAAGGCTAACTTCACAAGGCTAACTGCAAGGGTGTAACTTCACTGGGCCTCTTCCATGTGGCGGTGTTCCTTCCCTGTGGGTATTTGGTTTTGATTGCTTTGCTAAACCTTGTGTTGACCAGAAATACATGAGCTTGATGGGTGATGCTCACCTGCACTTTGGGCTCCTTTACTCTTCATGTGTAGTAGCCATAGAAGAGACACCTCCTTGAGAGCATACAGCCTGTACCAAAGTCACCCACCCATACATCAGGAGCATCTGAGTAAACCCCTTGTGCCCCCCCTCAGAAGGAGCATCCGCAATGGCTGGAGCTTAACTACTATCATTTGATGATTCATTTGCAGTGCTTATTTTCTAAAAATTGCATAGCATGTTCTCAAAAGCAAGGCAAAGAAAAAAGCAGCTGTTATGAAAAGAGAGGAAGAAAAACACACACAAAACACAGAGCTTTAAAGAACCAAACCTACATTGTTAGGGTAGGGAAAAAAACCCTCAGAATTTGACGTGTCTTATCTTTGAATAAGATCAGAAATAGAGTTGTATTTTTGAGGTACTGTTTATATTTTAGACAATTAATTGCTACAGTTGTGAGCCTAAGAAATGAATGGATTTTAATTCAGTCCTTACTTGCATTTCTTACTTTTGTGGGGTTTCATAGAGTGTAATCCAGGGGATTTTTCCATGTTGTAAAAAGATGCGCTTTTATATTCAATACTAGCAGGTTTTAGACGTGTAATATTGATACTGAAATAATCACACTGCTTTTTAAGTGTAACAAGTATCAGAACCAACCAGTGTAAATTTTACTCTGTTGTATCATTGCATACAAAGATGGACTTTATTGAAGTTCTCTTTCTTCTAGCATAGCTTTTATAAAATTTGGTTCAGAAGGCAGAAAATCAGCTTGACAAAAAGAAGAGAAAAAAAAAGTATTCTCAGTGCTGTGTAATGTTTTGCAAAAAGTATTTGCTTTCATAGAATTGTGGAGTATTTTGGGTTGGAAAGGACCTTAAGATCATCTAGTTCCAACCGCCCTGCCATGGGCGGGGACACTTCACATTAGACCAGGTTGCCCAAGGCTCTGTCCAGCTTGGTCTTGAACATTGCCAGGGATGAAGCATTTACCACTTCTTTGAACAACCCATTCCAGAGCCTCACCACCCTTACAGTAAAGAATTTCTTCCTTATATCTAACCTAAATCTCCCCTGTTTAACCGTGAATGCATTACTCCTTGTCCTTCCTGTGGAAGCAATTTCTTCCCTGTGGAAACAGCTTTTCCCTTTCTGTGGAAACAACTGATCAGCAAAAAACTGGGCATGAAACTGAAACTTCCCATTCAGAAATTTCATAATGTTTCATTTAAAAATTCATGATTGAATTGAAATATTTTGACATCTCAAAATTCATTGTTTTCTTTCACCTCAGTCTAAACTTTTTGTTCCTGAGCTGCTCCAGCACTTCATCCTGTGTGTCCCCGTATATCAAGCTGTCCAGTGTAGAGGAATATCTTGCATGGTGTATCACCGCTGTGCAGCTTCTCTGCCCATTGGGGAGGTTGTATTTACTGCTGAGATAATGTTTTGTCCAAAAGCAGCTCTGTAGGCCAGTCTACAAAGCACCAAAATTAGAAGTCCAAGGAGGTACTCTGCTAGCACTGAGAGAGGCAGCTTATCCCAAAACAAAACCACTCAGTCTGCTTTGAAAGTGACACATTTTTTCTGCATGAATGAAACTTAGTTTTTAATGAAGCACTTAGTTTGGATGTTGCTGATGGAAGATCCTGGCTTTCAGCTCAAGTTAAAGCATTTCAGTGCTAAAACTCCTGTTGTTTGATTTTGTTCTGCTGACCAGCTCTCTTGTGACAGTCTGTCTGCTTCATACTGGGGGGGAGTTCAGGTTGGATATTAGGAAGAAGTTCTTTACTGTGTGGGTGGTGAAGCACTGGAACAGGCAGCCCAGAGAAGTGGTAAATGTTCATCCCTAGCAGTGTTCAAGGCCAGGCTGGACAGAGCCTTGGGCAGCATGGTTTAGGTTGATGTGTCCCTGGCCATGGCAGGGGATTGGAACTTGATGATCTTGAGGTCCTTTCCCACCCAAACCATTCTGTGAGATTCTCTTATTCTTCAATTGCATGGGTTGTAACTGGGAAATAATCTTTGTTGTGAAGCCTTCTCTTTTCTGTTAGATGCATTCCCTGTACTTTAAAGTAGGGAGCTGTAGAACCTATACTCTATCTTAAAGTGGAAAACACAGGTCAAGGTCAGATGATAAATTTTCTTGTAGGCTGATACAGACGTTTATGTTGGAGGTCCTGACCAAGTTGGAGCCTAGAGAAACTCAGATTCCTGTCTGTCTGTGTGTGTGTATTTAAGGGAATAACCCACAGATGAGTCATGAATGCAGCATTACTAATGACCCTACCCACACCACAGCTGCTGAACCTTTCTGCAAGGCAGAGTGAGCTACAGACCTCCCCCAGATGCCAAGAGCATCTCATCAGTATTCCCTGGAGCTGATGGGCTCTGACAGGCTTCCAAACCTGGGCCCCACCTTCTAGCTGAGGAGCTTGTGTAGAGCCCCAGAAAAAGACCTCTTGCCTGCCCCATGTGTGACGTAGCCCACCCACATCCTTTCCTTGGCCTCACCTCCTGTGTGGTGAAATCTCCCAACCCCCTGTAATGGTTGTAGCACTGAATTTACCTTTAAGTCATAAAGCAGCAGCAGAGAATCACACTAAATGAGTGAATGCATGCAAATAAATGTAAACCACAGAGAATGTGGTAATTTCTGCAATCTTAATGTTCTGGCTATATGCCTATTAGCATTACTTTGATGGATGAGCTTTCCTCTGACGTAGGATATATATTTTTTAAATGACCTTTGTAAAGGCAGTTCATTTAAAAAAGGTAGAAATAGTGCAGTGTTGTTTTAGTCCTTTTGTGGCTCTTCTTATTAAGCAAGCAGTGTTTCTTCCAGGGCAACACAAAATGTGAATTGAAAGTAGGGTGAAAGCATTTAAGATCCAAGAAAGGGCATGTAGAAAGATAGGATTAAAGAAAGTCGAAAAGCAAAATTTCAGCTGAAGAAGAAAAGGCTGATAAATATATTGAAAGCTTTTGATGGCTGCGAAGTTTATAAAAGGGCAGCTCATTTCATTTTGGCTTTTGCTTTTAACTGTCAGTTTACTACAACCGAGGTTTTGTTTTCATTCTAAAGAACATTTTGGGGAATGGTGTTTTTTCTGCTCGTGACTGTGATTTGCAAAATACATTTGAAAGATTTGCCATGTGAACGTGAGTACTAAGTGTTTTCATTAAATCTAGATTTAATGGATTTTTCTTTGCGAATTGAGATCTATCATTCTTTTTTCACCTTTGTATTTTGCTTTTCTGGTTTGCTACTGTTCTGTCTTCTGAGCCAGTGCAAGCTCATGTTTTAAAAGGAAGCTGTTTTCATAAGAATCCTTGCACTTCCCATTTGGGCTGCTGTCTGAGTCCGGTGTTGTTTTGCAGTAGATCCACAGTCAGAGCTTGCTGTTTGATTGTTCACACTCTCCCACTGCTACAAGCTACTCACCTCTCTGAATGGGAGGTATGTGAACCTTTCTGTGAGTTGCCTCTCCAGGGTTGTTCTTGTGGTTATTTGACCTTGCAGATGCTTCTCAGAGTTGCTCAGTTTGCTACTGCATATTTGGAAATATGTTTGGATTTTGCCAAAACTCATTTGTTGTGTTTGCAGGCTTAAGCAAGCCTTTCGTACTTGCAGTCATTCCTACCATCTTAGTTTCTGTGAACACAGGTGCTGTTGCTGGTCTTAAGTTTAAAGAAGAGTGGTGATCCTGATTCCAACACAAGCATTGCCAAGTAGAAGGGCTGTTTTTATACAAGACTCTGTTCCCCTTTTCATTCTCAGTGTCAGCTGTAAGAAAACATACTGCTTTTGCATTTTGAAGGAGGGTGTTTCAAAGGCTTTTGGTCCTAGACTATCACCTTAGAGGAATGTTCAGAATGAGAGAGCAACCATGCACCTACTTCATGTTCCTGGCGCCAGAGGCTTATGAGTTGCTGGTGAAGACTCTGTTCTTGTGAATGGCCAGATCCAAAAGCCTTTGAGCTTAAAATCAAGGAAAGAGGCTCCATGGTAGTGCTGGTAACAGTTCGCAGCCTGCTGAGCTGTGGTTTGGGAGTGACCGTGAGGCTTTTCAGGATCTAGGAAGACCAGTTGGGTTAAAATAGTCCTTTGTTGCATTGCTACCATGTTTCTGTGAAAGTTTTAGTGATGAATTGGGGGTATGAATTCAGGAACTTTGGGCTTTAGTTACTTGCTGGCTTCTCCACAAGGGAGGTTGAGTTCTCTGTCCCTGTTGCAAAACTACCAACCCTCAGAATACTGGACTTCTTATTAACACATGGCTTCTAGATGGTAGAGGATTTTTAACTAAACCAATGTCATCCTTTATGGTACTACAGAAAACTTTGGAAATAAAGTATATTAAAAAAACTCAACAAACCAAACCCAATATAAAAATTAAAAACCACAATTTTTGAGCCAGTACTGTGATTTTAGATTTCAGGGTGCTTTGTGTTGATATTCTCCTTTTTCTTTGGAAAATAAAATTAGTGTCAAACACAGCTTTTTTCTGGAATTAGATCAGGCACCAAACAAGCTCATCTGGAACATTTCAGTTCTGCTCTACCACAGACCTATTTGAAGCCTAGGACTTAATAAAGTAATTTTTGCCACTTAGGAATAGCAGTTTGGATTAGAGTTGCATATGTAGCAGTATCCCTTAATCTGAACTAATTGATTCCAGGAACTGAAAGTCAAGTGCACAAATCTATTTTATGAGGAAAGATAATGGATTTTCAGCTGGTTTGAAGGAGATATGAGCCAACTTGCATCAGCATAAGCTTATTTTTCATACTTTGTTGAGGAAATTACTGTGTGATTTTATTCCTTCCTTCTCTAGCTTGCGTATTTGAAGATGGGAATCATGTTTGGTTTTTAGCATCATTGGATGTTCACATCTAAAGCCAAAAAGTAATCATATTTTAGAAGACAAGTGAAAAATCACAGTTATCTCTTCCTTGTGAGCTGTGTTGTGAATAGGATGGTTTGCATTGCAGAGAATTATGATATATAAGTGTGTTTGTTACTTAAGAAAGAAAAGCTGTAAACAGGCTCAGTCAACTGCTGTGCTGAGTTCCATTCTGCCTTTGTCTTTTGCTCCCACAGCAGGAGGAAGGTATTTCTAATTAATTACATTCTTCAGTATTTGACAAAATATGACTCTGCTGTGACTTCCAGACTTCGCTGAGGATGGATTAGGAGTCAGGGAACGGCAAGAGCTGCATGCATGGTCAGAGCAGTGTGGAAAAGTTTGCACTAAGCTTGACCCATATCACTGCTACCCATCTATCATTATTCACAAACACGAGTTAAGAATACAACTTAGATATTGACAGGGTATTCTAGCAGAGGATTTTGGTTTTTTAAAATATTTTTTTAATTACTTTTGAAAATCCTTCTAAGAATTAAAACCCCATCATTATCTTTTCAACTGTACTTATTTATAATAATTAGAATAGTAGAAATATATACTTGAAGAATAGGTGTGAGTACGACAAACAATCTATGGCAGCACTAACTTTATGCAGAGAGCCATGATATGATATATGAATTCCAGTGGAATTCTTGCTGTGTGTGAGGTTTAGTGCCATGTGTTTTTAGCCACCCCTGGCTCAGAGCCTGGGATAAACACCTTCATCTTCTTTTTGGGCAGGTAAAGTGGAGCTGAGAAATGGTTTTTCTGAGACCTTTTTGGTGAAAATCTAATACCAAATTGTTTCTGCTGATTTCGTTAGAGGTGCTGGCAACTGGATTGCTATTGATTGCCTTTTAAATTCGATTCTGCATTTTAAAAAGTTGTAAAAGAAAAATGACGGTGATATACGTGTACCTTAGTAGCCCTCTGTCAGATGTGAAGGAAACTGCAGTTTATCAATGACGTGCTAATGGCAGAGAAGCCAATGACTGCTCACAACCCGAAAGCCCTGATCCTACAACCTCTTAAGAGTTGTGTGTCCTTATTAATGTAAGTAACTGCACTGAACATCATGGGATTACTTATGTCGATAAAACAAAGTGACTTTGAGTGATTCTTCAGTCAGTACCTTGGAAGCTGTTCGTGTAGGACAAAGCTATGATCAGATAATCAAAATAAGAAATACAAGTATGAGAAAGGTACCAGTGCTCTTCACACTGAAAGTTTCCCTGTGCTTTCCAGCTCACAATAGCAAAACATGTAAGGTTAATAACGTAGAAGTAATTCAGTTTGTGGTGTTAATCATTACAAATTGTTTTGTCCCTTTTGTGACCAGCTCATAGGGCTGGCTGAAGTCAGGCGGTTATGTCACTTAGGTTAGGCAGAGTTTTCACTCATTTCCACCAATTCTGTATTTTCTCTTTGCTTTGTGTAGGCCTGATTTTTTTAAAGCAATATTGTTGATACATGTGACATTTTGTTATCTTCTTTAGCATGCTGATTACATCAGACACAATCCTAGTTGATACAGAGACATCTTCAGATACTGTTTTGGCAAAGGAATTAAAGGGGTGCTTAGATCATGCAAAGGTACTCAGCATCTTGAATGAACAGGTAAGTTATCCTGATAACGGTTGTGTGTACAGCAGAAGTCCACAGCTCAACTGAAGGTGGACCTTTAGGAACTCAACCAGCTGGTGTGAGAGCCTTTAATGATGGCACCTCATCATCCTCACCCTCATTTTCACCCACTGTACGCCACCCAGCCTTCCCCCTCATTTCCCCTTCAGGACTACCTTATGGATTTGGTCACCAGACCAGCATCCGAGGGCCCCAGTTCCCTGTGCTGTAGGAAAACAACAAAACACTCTTCAGCAGTTGCTGCATCAGCCATAGCTTTTCTTTTGTGATGAAGGTTATTCTGAGAGTTTAACAGCCCCCAGTTGGGGGGAGGTGGTATAAGACATTAAGAAGTGTGTTTGTTTTTCTTCATTTGTGTCTTTCCACATTTTTCACTTTTGTTTTGACTTCTGTCTTCCTTTATTTTCACTCTACCGCTTATTTAGTCACAGTAGTTAGAAAAAAAGCCCAAACCAAAACACAAAATATGTTTTGAAGGCAAATATTTTGAAAACTGGAAAAAATAGGAGCAGTTCATATAGCTTTCACTGAAAATGAAAGTATTTTCAGGCAGTAATAGTATTTATAGTTTAATTGACCGTGCTGTGTTCACGTTAAAGATGGTCCCGCAGCTTATGTCTCCCAAGGTAGGTAGTTGCACCAAACCTGTACTCTCTAGTCCATGACTTTTTGTTGTAATTAGGTGAAAGAACCAGATCCACTTTGGCCAGCACCCTAAGTGAGGGAGTAAGTGTGTTCCAGTTGTGTTCCAGGGCTGGAAGTGTTTGAATTATGAATTTAAGCCCACTGACCAAAATGGTTTGAGGGTCCTCTAATGGATTTTATTACTGAGGTTAATAAATGTAATTTTTTTGAGACACATAAATACAGTCCCATGATAGTGCTGTTGTAACTCTAATAATGTGTCTGTTCTCTGTTAATCTTGAAATAAATCAATAGCCATTCTATTTTCTTTTTGCTTTCCTGGTGGCAGTATATTGATTACAAAAAGAGCCAGCTGGGAGATCCTGGTCAAGGTGAATTACTTGTCCAGACAGTTTTTCTGGCTAAACTACTGTTCTCAATTGTACTGTGGTGGATTTCCACCAAAGTCTTCAGAAAAAAAAAATGTGGCTAAGTAACTTTGGTGTAGTAGTGATTTTCATGTTACTTCAGTTTGCTAGTGCTACTATGAGAACACAAGAAGGAAAAGACTGTTATTTAGTTACTGTATGCTGGTATGTGTTTTCCTATAAAAAATAAAACCAAAGTTTGGCGGTTTCTCGTACATTGCATCCAGAGTGATGTCTGTGCATTGCTATCCAGCTGAATTCAGTACCAGGCTTGAATGTATCATTTTCTGATCATGAATCAGTGACATCCAGACATAGCTAGTCAAGATGGCTGAAAAATAATATCCCATAGGGAGCTTAGACTCATTGGGAAGAGACTGGAAAGACAAAATAAGGTGCCTGCAAGGGAAACAGATTGTTTCCAAAGTGCAGCAAGCAGAACTTGTTGCTTCTCTTCTCCTGAGTGTTAAGCTACTTTCTATCACGACATCAGGTGATGGACCATCCTCAGTCTGCTCCGATAACAATATCTTTGACGAAGTATGGGCATACTTCTCCCAACATAATTTCCTTGAGCATACTTTATCCAAAAATGGTGAAATGCGTGACATAAAAATACTTGAATTTACTGTCCTACTCTCTCCAATTCCTATACAGTTTGAGGAGAATTATGGCCTTTGTTTTGCTATGTTGTTTGCAAATTTGTAGTCGAAGGTGATATTTTACAATAAAAGCAAAATATGCACCACTGTAAGTTCCACTTTCAATGGTACTTGACCGTAATGCTTTACAGTAGCCTTTATTTTGGACAGTCTTGCTTTCCAAAATAAAATAAAGGCACATCATGTTAAGATTTTTCCTAGATACCATCTTGTTTATGGTTTAAACTGTTTGTTTTCCCCTCTTTTCGTTTGTAAGCTATGGTTAACCTCTGGTAGTGGTCAGTGTTTAACCCCTGGTTTGTACTCTTGAGTAGCATGTCACTGTTAGGGCACAACTCTTGTAATGGCTGAATGTCACGTAGCTGCAGTAAAGGGCTTGAGTCAAACAGCATGGCCTGGACAAACTAGTTCCAGTAACACTTGCCTTTCTACAGTACTAGAGAAAATACTGAAAAATGGAAGAATGAACTAAAAAGCCTGTTTTTTTTCTTTCCTTCAACTTCTATGTAAAAATCTTGAACTCATACTCAAAAGCTCAGATGTTTATCTAAAATACGCCTTTGAATAGAACAGAAATTAACTTGAGTAAAACATGGTGTAACGTGTGACCCAAAATTCCTACCTCTGGTTACACATAAAACACTTGGTTCATAAATTATCGCCAGTATATTCTCAGGTAAGGAAGTTCAGTCCTAACAAAATAAGTGTGCATGCAGTAATGAAACCAGCATTGTTTTTATTGTTTGGGGACAGGGGATTGCAAGTAAAGCATCATTACATGAAGTCTGTAGAGTTTAGGCGGACACTGTATTAACATATGTATTTATGGTTTACTGCATATGAATGTTTATAATGTTTGGTTCCTCCAAACAGTACCAACTAGTACCATGTGAGAGCCTATCTGTCTGTGTTACCATCCATCCATAGAAACTCCAGCGTCAAGCCACAGTTGCACTTATATGATTCATAGCTGTTAGAAAGAAAGGCTTATTAGTCATCTACTTCATTGCCCTTCCTATATAAAATTATTCTATATTGTGCTGTACATTTGCTACTTTTTATCAGTCTAAATTTAAATTACTGAAGTAATGGAGCTCTCCCACTGCTATCCTCAAGAAAACGTTCCAGAGCATAATAGATCTACTGTCAAGAAGTATACTAATTTCCTGGTATTAATTTTTACTTTATTAACTTCATTTCAGTGTGCTGACTACTGTCTTCTGTGCATTTTCCCATGATCTCACTTCAAAACTTAGGCTTTGCATGCTGCAAACATGTCTTTGTTTATTTTCAGCTACTCTATGTGCATATGAAGGGGTGAAAATTAACCTCTACAAGCTTATAAATTTGACCTGGTTTTAGTAGGAGTAAAGCAATAAAACTGCTAAAATTAATTGGTTCATTTTACAGCAACACATTTTTGCAAAAGCTCCAAAAGTAATTACAAACAACAGCTGTAAACTTCATGTGAGCTGGAAGTTGATTTCCTTGGCCACTCTTTACAAAGGATGGTTACACTATCTGAATATAAGCAGGCAGAGTTAAATTAAAGTAAAACCTTGTGTAGACTTTGATTTTAATTAGAGTTTTCTAGTTTATCTAGAAATAGATATCTGGAAATCTGGATATCTAGTTGATTGGTAGGATAATTCATACAGCTGAAGAATTTTCTTTCTCAATGGAGGTGCACTTCTGTGTGAGCTTGCCTAGGCTGTTTTAGTGCAAACTTTACTTTAAACCAAACTGTTGGCTCATGCTACCTGTTATTTCACTCCTGAAATGGATGAAGAGTGCCCACTACTCATCACAAATGCTTGGTACAAGTTGGTGGTTTAAGATACGTTTTTGTGTTTTGCAATCAGATGATCTTTTTTACCTCAGGTAAAGGACAGTAGCTGAGAACAAGATACGTTAAAATTCATCAGTTAACTCACTCATCTGAGTATACTTTAAACCTATTTTCAAGGAGTATCAGTTGAATGAAAAAAGAAATAATTCTTAAGTGGAAATAATTCACATACGGTTTTCCACAGCTGGATTCTGCTTGCAGGAATAAAATCTGACTTACACTGTGCAACTTTACAGTATCTTGTAGTAAATATGTATGTACTTAAGGGGCTCTGCTCGATAGAACAATGCGTAAGTCTCATTTCACTCCTGCTTTGTAAATTACCATCATGAATTTCCTTGCAAACTTTTGATTCCATGAACAACTCTCAGGTGGCTTGTGTGCTTCTAGCATCCATCTGTTTTCTCTCTCCTGGTCTTGGACAAGTCTGTGTTACACTGACCTTGCCCTACCTGCCAGCCCTCTTGCTGCTGAATTTTCTGTATAATTCCAGTTCACCACACTCCCTCTTCCACTTTGGACAATGATTTAGCCATGTTGTCTTACTCTGGATGTGAGCTGGTTCTAAAAGCTTTAGAGTTCATCAGTTTTATTAAGGATCTGTCATTCTTTTCCCATGAAATGACTGTGTTTTATACGATAGTATTTCCCTAGGAAATGCTTACAGTAGAACTCAAGGATTTTGAAAAGGAAATGTTTTCTAACTGAGGCTAAATGTGGGCAAGAGCATAAATAGAACTTGATTTTACAGAATACATTCTGTAGTTGCGGCATCTGCTTTATGGAGGACGAAATGAATACCTGCAATGCAGAGAATAAGACAGCAAACATGACTCTGCCCTTTGCTCAACAGTATCGCTCACTCCTTGAAATATTTGACTCTTAAATGGCTGGCTTATCAGTCCTTTGGAGTCAGTGAGAAGACTGCAAATGACATCTTCTGTTGTTTTGGTGCATTCAGTGTTCTTTTCTAAATATCCAGGGAAGCCATATGAGGGCAACAAGACAAAAGACAACCAAACAGTTAAGAAAAACCGAACATCTTAACTTCTTCAATCTTTGCCAGGTTATTTGTAAAAGCTGGGAAGACACTCTCTTTGGAGATAACACATCTTAATGTACTTTGTTAGCTCCTTTTCAAGAGCCAGTGTTATTCTGTAAAATGGAATAAAATGGAAGTCAAAATCAAATCAGCCTTTTGGGTTTTGTCTCAATATTTGCTCTTATTGACATTGCTAAGGTTGCTGTGAAAATATTACAAGAAGCACGATTAAATGTTGAGTATTTGAATAGACTTTTTCATAGCTTTAGCTGCTCAAGCTGTCTTTACCTAGAATATGATCTTATTGTCACTGAAAGATCAGACTGTCCCATTTGTTAACTCTGACTGGTTTTCAAAAGGTAATTGTTCTTTTAAATTTTAATTGGATCTTCAACTTCATGTGATAAAGCTGACTGCAAAATACATGAAGCGGCATTAGGGTTATTTTACATGGTATAACTGACCATACATAAAATTCTTGTAGCAAATGAAATCCTTACAAATTAGTCTTTTGTCCCCTTTATTCTCATTGGAGTCTGGGCAAGCAGGACATATGGGCATTCCCTATATTTAGCAGTCTTAACAGGATCTGTGCAGAAAAGGTAAAAATACTCACTGGGTGTTCTGGGAGTATTTAATTCTACTTTACCATTGTCTCAACTCACATCTGTAGACTTCTTGCCTAAGAGCTAGGTCCAGGTTAACATCCTTTGAAAATACCAGGTGTGAAGTAGCTGCTCTGAATAGAAAGCAAAGATCAGCACAGAGAAAGTAAGTTTTCTAAGGCACTACAATAGATATGTTTATTGAGGTGAACCTTATGTGCTGAATTGTATTGACTAGGTGAGAAGCAGGAATTGGCTTTGCAAATCAAAATGGAAGTCTTACCATAAAAAGTAATCTAATAGTAGGTTGGAATACTGTTCTACTCAGCATTTACATTCAAGTCCTACTATGTTCTACCCCCTTGTGGTATATTGTGTATTTTGCTATGAAGGTTTATTTATCTATAAAAAGCCTTTGTATGAATTTGTCTTTGGAAGTATGCTCTGAAAATGGGGACTTTACAGGTTTATATGATGAATTTTGTGTTGGCAGATGAATGATTTAATAGCTCAGAAAAAACAGCAAAATGCCAACAAAGGCAGCAGAAGTATTTCTGCAAGAGTGTACAGAGCTGAGATTTACAACCAGGGAATGTAGGTGTCATGTTCTGGTGTCATGTCTTGATCATCATGTAGATCCTGTGGTGAAGTCAGGCGATAAAAGACTTGTGACCTCACATCAATAAGAAATTAAGGTATAGGACAGTGACATCACCGAAGGTGTAAGGGAAGGGTTCAAACTGAGAATAGCAACTGTGAAGGCATGTATATCTGCAATCTAAAGTGCAAAATCATTCAAGACAAAATTGCTTATAAAGTAATTTGCTCTCTTAGTTTGCCTCAGGAAAAATCTTCTTAAGATACTGTAGAACAACTTAGTGGAACAATAAAAGCAATTGCAAACCTGAGTGCATACAGAAAAGCAAATCGTTTTTGGCAAAGGGAGAAATTATTTCTGTCACATGCTAATGAAGTGTCATGTTTTCAGGTAGAAAAACCCCAATTTTGCTACCTACTCATCTGCCTTTTCTAAACTTCTGTGAGTTTGAAAACTATTCTGAACTCTTGCTAGCAAGTTAGCATGCAAGTTCTTGGTAGTTGCATGGCAGTGTATAGACTTCAGATACAGTTTGGCATGCTATTTTAGCTTGACCATTTGGTTATTTTATGTGCAAATCGCCTATGCAATTAAGTGTATGTGTCTCCTTCTGCTGGTACTTCTGTCATGTCATAAATGCAGTGACCCGCAACAAAAGAGGTTAATGGCTTTGGTGTCCTGATGCCTTTTGTCTAACAGAGATGTAAAACAGACACTAAAAGGCTAGATTTGTGGTGTTCTTTGCCTTGTGCAAAATACTCTTATAAAAACTGGCAACTAAGAAAGTTTGAGGATATAGGATACACACAGATCTCATTTTCTTCCAAGTGAAGAATACTTCTGTTCTAGTGAAAAGGACCTGGTTTAATCATATGAAAAATATTTTCAGAGTAATTTAAGGGTAAGTAAATATTTATTACTGGTGCAGAACCATAGTAAGCTGCAGCAGAATTTTATTAAGACATGACCTTATATTTAACGATTATGCTATAAACTGAAACGGCAATAATCTACTTTCAAAATACGAGTCGGTGACTCTCATCACACTGTAGTAAAGGCTGTCATGTAGGAAGATGTGGAGTAGTCTAAAGGGAATGCTTCTGGGAGCTGGCAATTAACACTTCCTGAGCACATAGCTTTCACACCAGTGCTTCCTCTGCATGTGGCAGAAACATTAGGAAGACTTGTATTGTTTCACTTTTTTTTTTTTTTTCCAGTAACAAAAATTCATGGTTACTGAAGTTTAATTTATGTATGCGTTAGATGGGAAACTCTACGTATTTGTGCATTAAACTGTAGGAAGTATGTTAACTGGTTTTCCTACCCTTAGCATGAAACTTTCAGAGAGGGCCACCACTCATGTGTGACAAATGCCTGCTTTGACCAAGGGCTAGAAGAGATTTAACACTTCAAGTTGGCTCTCCCACCTCTGTGCTTCACAGTTGGAGTCAGCTGCTGTTATGAGTGCTTCGTGCTCAGGACCTGCGAATTGCTGAATCCCATGATCGTTTCCCCTAGCCTGCTCCTAAATCCTCCTATATGACAGCATCTTTGCAGATAGCAAACATCTTCTGAGTGCTGTGGGAAAGACTGCAGAGAAATACCCCTGGGTAGCTTCTCTGTCCTTGATACTCCTTTGCACATTTGTTGTCTTCTGTGAAGCAACGGGCCTTTGTGCTGTAGTTGTGGACCAGGATTGAGTGTCACTTCACCTATAAATCCACTAACATTGATGGAAATAGCACACCTACGTTTCTTGTAGGATTTACCTCCACTGTTGTTTGAGTGTTCTATAGGGAAACCCCTTAAATACCAGAGGCCAAATATATTCTCAAATATAAAATACTCAAATAAGCCAAAACATCCAATCCCTGTCCAGGTTGTCACCATCCTTTTTTTTTTATCCCCAGCTGCCTGCACCTTAGATCTAACATTGATTTAAGATATGCAGGTAAATATTTTTGTGCATTTTGGAAATCCAACAGTGAGCATATTTTCATGCATCTTAGGGACCAGCTGAGGAGTTTTTATTAGCCGAGTACTACTTGCATACTGCAGACAGATTTTTTTCCTTCTACTAGTATTACTGCAATGTTTGCTTGAAAGGAATTGTTGCAGAGAGATGTTAGTATGACATCTTTAGCCCCTTGGGGTTTTAATGCTCAGATTAATGTTTGCAGTTTTGCAGGGACCTGATTGATGCCCTTTGGTTTTGAAAAAATTAATTTTATCAAGTGGACGTTGTCAGTACAAGTCATGTATTGCTATTTTGCTAGTCCCTGAGTGTCTTGAGGTGCAGACTTACAACGTTTTGCATGGTAGGAAAGGAGTGGGCAAACTGTGGATATCGGTAGCACTGCCATGGGAGGGTCAGAGTTAAAAATAACCTGTATTAGGTTTACAGTGAAGTTCCTATAAAATGAGGAGCCTTCTCAACAAAACGGACCCCCCGTGATGTTTGGCTGGCAAGTGTTTCTGGAAGAGCATCATCATGGAAAAGGGCTGCCAGCAAGATGGAACAGCACAAAGCAGATTATCAGCTCCTCCAACCAAATGGCCTGAGGGATGAGAGGGCAGGTGTGGGTTTTGGCGCTTATCCCATAATGACTTTCCCCTCAATAAACCTTTTCTCACAGCAAAACCTGATAGAAGGATCCCAAGCAAAGCTGCAGACTCTCTCCCATTGCAGGATTTGCTGTAAGGAGAAGGAGTGAGCCTGCAGTTGTTGTGGTTCTGTTTTACTACCCTGTTAAATGTGATAGCTTACTGCTATTTTTAATTTAATTATTTTGTGAGAGTGGAGGTGATAAAACAAATTGTTTCTATGCTTCATTCACACACCTAATGGGAAAACAGTGCAAGGGAGCTGCAAACTGGAATTTGCATGAGGTAGAGCAACACGAATTTCCAAATGCACATGCTTGGAGTATTCTGAAAAGCTCACACTTGCTAATGAGCCCGCTTTCATCCCCATTTCTGGTTGTATCTAATTATAATTTATACCAAGAGTGCATTACACTGTGAACACTCTAGGTTCATTTATGCTATCCCATGGTTTTCATTGTAAGTCAAAGAACACCTGACTGAGGGTGTGTATGTGACCTTGTAAAAGGTTTTTTGCTGTTTCAGCAGAGGTAGGAGGGACCACAACAGAGAGCAAAGGTTCTTAGCAGGGAGTAGGAAAAGAGACCAGGGATTGGGTAAATTGTGATGGGATTTGACCATAGTCATCCAGATAGAAAGCCGCAGGATTAAAGAGCCATGCAAGTAGAAAGCTAAGAGCTTGAGTTGCAGGGCCACAGGGAATGCTGAATAGTGTGAGAGAGATTTAATAAGCCAAGTAGAGGATTGATGGATTTTATTTCCCTTCTGATTTTTGCATTGAGAGTAGGGGAAGGCAGGATGGGTAATGTGAGCCTCTACTCCAAGAGAAGGAAGAGAATACAAACTGCCAATAGGTGTAAGGGTGGACTCTTTATGAATGTCCAGATTGCATGCAAGTGATACCAATGAGACATGGGTGCATCCACTGCTGCTCCAAGAAGGGTAACTAAGGCAGGAGATCAGTGATCTCTTAATGTAAATTGACGTACTTACATATTATGTTTATATTTGCTCATATAGCTGCTTCATAATTAGTTCTGCCAGCTCTTGGTTTCCCTATGTTTTGAGGAATGACAGCATATTCTTACATTTACTTCTGTTTACACTAATTAAGTACCAGTAAACCTGTCTACCTAAAGGACAAATTATAGCTCATCTTTTCCTCAGCTCTGTGTTGGACATCTCTGTATTCTAAACTATTAAAGCTCCTTTATTTTTTATGTTCTTCTGTCTTACAAACAGTTATGTAAGTTTATAGTCCTGCATAATTTAGCTGTGCATTTCTTACATTGAACTCATACAGAGGAAATCATGACAAATTATGTAGGAGGAGGATTTCCAATTATTCAAGGCCCCAAGTTATGGAATTATATAGAGATTTATATTTTCATTAAGCAAAATCATGGCGTCTCCAGAGCATCTTCATTACATATGAGCTTGAATATACATGAGAAAAATCATTATCAAGATTATGTACCTGAACTTATTATTAGAATATATATATATATGCAGGGTTGGAAAATAACATTAGGCAGCATGGCTCTTAGAAAAGAGAAACTTATAGTAGCAAGATAATTCCTAACAACACGGAAGGTCCTCAAAGCAGACTGTATGTTGTCCACTGCCAGTGTAAAAGAAAAAGAAAACCTTTTTCAAGTAAACGGGATATCAAAAGCCTGGGATATCATCCTTAACACTTGGGTTGTTATTTGTAAATGTGATTAGTGGCTCTGCAGGCTTGGTGCAGACCAGTTGCGTCCCCTGTCCTTGCTGTGCCACCCCTATCCCTAGCTGACTTGTTTTATGATAAAGGCAGAAAGTGTATCAGCCCATGGTCTTGCAGTCAGCAGTGGTGTATGCTGAACGATTGTCTTCCTCTTCTTTCCAAACCTACCTCCTGAATAAATTTTATAGTGTCCTACCATTCCAGCTGTGCAGGAAGAGGACTCCTTCCAGGGCCCTGTGGGCAAAGACCTGCTGCGAAAGAGCAGGGGTCTGTCTATTACCTAGCTAGTGCAACTACAAATAGAATTGCTTTTCTTGTAAGTATACAGATTAATCCAGGGAGGGCTCCTATGTGGTCAGCCATGCCACAGAAAGTCAGAGATAATGCTAACAAAGAAAGGAGCCATCAGGTACTGAGTTGGTAGAGAGTTACGTGCCTATTCACCTTGTCACACTGAGGCTTGCAGCTGGCTCTGGCAAAGAGAAAGTAGATTTGTGCTCAGAAACACATCTGGAGGTGGAACACAGAGCATGTTTTGTAGGTCTGGCTGTAAAGTAGAATGTAAGAAGCAATATTACCTGCTTGGTTATGTCTCGGAAGCAGTAACAGTCATGGAATTTGGCAGAGGGGATTGCCATGCCACATACCCTATGTCCTCATTGGTTTTCATACTGAGAAATCCTTAGTCTCTTGGGAGGGTTTTATCTTATCCTACAAAGCTGTGTGAATGGTACTGTAGAAATTAAATATTTTTAACGTACTCTAGCCATAAAGGGCTTGGCATCCTCACTAATGAGTTTCATTTACCTCACGATGCAAGGCAAGATATCCCTACACACCTAGGGGTGTGGGGGGAGCATAGGGCTGGTTTTGCCCTGGGTAGACAAAAATCCAGAAGTCTAAATCAGAAACACGGATGAATGTCTTTTAACACAGGGTATATTTTGATACCCTCCCTTATCTTTCCAACCCTAACGATTCTATGATTCTATGATCTTTAAAAGATCTTCACTTTTGCTTACTCTTGCCTTTCTAGTCTTAATTCTGTCTCTCCTAGTAGCTCAGTTCTAGTCCCAGAGGCGTGAAATGATAAATCCAAACATGCTGTATTAAGACTTCTGCCCCATGGCCAGCACACCCGGTATGGCATTTCAGAGACTGAGGGAAGTGAGCCACATTTGCTTATGGGAAAAAGAAAGAACTGCAGCAATACAATGACGTAAGGTTTATCCTGCAGGTTCACCTCAGGTTACAACCGGATCTAATTCAGCGTGCTCTTGTCAGTACATCTTAGTTCAGCTAAACCAAGAAAATATAGTTCAAGTCTGCATACAGCTAACTCCCACATAAGGCATCAAAACCTTTCCAATCTCATTTTTTATTGCAGGATTATTTCTTTTTTCTTTTTTTTTTCTTTTTTCCCCATTTGAAGAGCTGTTGGGCCTGAATAATGTGGGTTTATTTATCTGTCTCTTACCAAATGAAAGTAATTCTATGAATTTGATTTAAAAAACACCTCAAAGTCAACAGGAGAATCAAAACATTTAAAGATGTTCCCACACATCAGATGCTGATGAGGTCACCCATAAGAACATTGTTGGTTGGGGCCTCTGCTCATTCCCAGGGCACATTTTCTCACTAGGAAAAAAGGTCCTGCTCAGCAGACTGTAGCATGTTTTGAAATAGCCCTTTCAGATATTGATATGTTAACCCGCTTCTGTGTTTTAATTGCAGTGGACTCTGAGAAATCAATTGCATAAATTCCATAGCAGTGAGCATTTTTTTGTATCTGTAATACTTCTACAGTTTGACTCATATCACAGTGTAGTGGCAACTTCCATCAGCCAGAAGACCTTGCAACAAATGGAACTGCAAATACTCTTAATGCAGTGGCAGATCAGAAGTCAAGTTTCCATTGAAGATGTCAAGGAGCTCAAAGAAGTGAAATAACGTATCTTGACCCAAATGTAGGCCAAAGTGTTTTTACACACAAAAGCAAGTAGAGTTGATATGTGCTTGCTGCCTTTCTCTTCAAGTGCTGCTAGCTACTGGCGGTCAGAGCACAAAATGCTTTAGAAATCAAAGTTTTATGGTACACTCCCAAGGCTGTAATCATTTTTCTTAAACAAAAGTTTTAGACGAAAAGCTCTTGATTGAAGTTCAGTGTTAACCAAACATTGGTGTGTTGGATCTAACCCAGCACATTGTTCCTGACAGTGCTCAGGAACTGGCCAGTTGACAGTTATGGAATAATGTGACAAAAGGGGGATTTTCTTAATCCCTGGGGATTCCCCTTAAGGGGAGTGTCTTAAACCCTGACATTTAATCATTGCTTGTGTCAGGAAATGTAAATATTTGTCTTCTATTGCTTCAAAAAAAGCAAGGTTCATTAAGGAGTATATTCTTTCTTTTTAAAACAAATGAGTTTCTAATGGGAACATGCAGGAATTCATTAACAATCTAATGAATATTTTTTTATAGTCCTTTTTGGTCCCAATTATGTTATGCTGCAGACATCTCCACAGGGTAAACTAAGCTTGCAGTTTAAAAAGGTAGAACAGAATTTTCCTTAATCTCTTTTAAATTTGCCTGTCAGTTTAAAACTCCTTGTTTAACTTTTCTTCCATATCTCCTTAATTGTTCTGTCCTTTGGCTGCAACATGTTCTTTTTCTTTTAGTATGAGAAAATAAATTCATTTCCCTTCTTTTTACTATTTATGGTTTGTATACAACTTTCCTACATTCATCATCTCTCTCCTCATTTGCCTCCTCTCCAAGCGGAAGTCAGTTTTTATTCATACAGCTGATTTCCGAAGGCTCCTGGTGGTTTGTCTTCCTGAGCTCTAAACCCTTTCTGTGGCTGCTCCTTTTGTAGCCCCATGGGCCTGTAGCATTCTTGATGCCAGATTTACAGTTCTTTCATTTTGTTTGCTTAGGTGGAGGGAGTCTCCACAACCCCCCTTGAATGTTGAGCGCTGTGCTTGACATTGCCAGTGTCATCAGAAGTGGCTCAAACAGGTGGCATCGTCAGGCTCTCACAGGGGATGAGATCATACATTCATTCTGCCTCCGTGATGGATTTGTCTGACTCTCTCCAACTCTAGCTGACTTTGATCCCATATAATGAAAAGACTTAAAATAGAATGTGGAAGGGAACAGAGAGAGGCTTTAATTATTTACTGGCTGGGTTGAATGTGTACCTTTTGTAAAGAGACTTCTTTTGTTGTTTTTTGGTCTGTTCAGTTTTCATTAAGCCAAATTTATATCTGTGCTCAGCATTGATTCAGATGCTGGGCCTGATGAAAGAGGCTTTTGAAGGAAGGTGCATTTTTTCTTCTTTGACTTAGTTATTTTTTTATGTTTACTAAATGGAATCAAAATTCTCCCTACATAATGGTTAGATTTTTAGTTGCAATAGTGCTAGGAGGTCCAAGCTCAAATTTTTAGTTTAAACACCTAGAAACATGTCACCCCTCATAAACCCACTGATGGCTAGGTAGACAAAAGAGATAAAAAATAGGAGGGAGGAAGTAGATTTGTAAATTCCCAAGTTCATACAGCAAATCTGTGGCAGAACTAGGACATGGTACGGTATCCTACTTCTGCTAGCATGGTGTTGAACTGCAAGCCCATACTGTCCCTGCTGTATTCACCCCACGGGTTAGTAGAAGCACAGTGTGGTGGTCTCTGTGACACAGGGATGCTGTGACTACCTGCATTTCAGTGGTATTCCCAGTTATGAAAGCAACTGCCACCATAGAACGTAGAATTGTGTCATCCTGAGCATTTTGATGATGTGACTTTACCCTTTTCTGGAAACAACGGAGATCTCATCTCCGTGCCTGCTCAGGAGGGTTAATGCAGGGGATGAATACAGCTCCTCTGTGAGCATCTTGGCTTGGCTGGTTGTGAAGGAGGCCAAGTGTCATTCCAAACCCTTCCCCTTCTCTGGATGCTGGGTGGTGCCCCCTGAAGGCAGAGGAAGAGAGGGCAGGGCAGATGGGCTTTTGGTGCACCACTTCTTGTATCGTGCTTACAGCTAAGAACAACCTTGCAGTTACCTCGGTAGTCTTAAGCAAAAAGCTTGCTTGTTTTATTTTGGAAGCTAGTTTCTTCACTGTGTGCATGTCTGTGAAATCTGTATGCTGGAGTTCAGGCTTGAGGAACCCCAGTGCCTATCGATATTACTACCTGCACTACTCCTTCACAAAAATAGACAGTAATGTGGAAGATGGTGGTGGTGCAGAGAAATGTCCTTGCTTTATCCTCACCCTCTTGGTGCCTGTGGATACGTTAACAGAACACTGTACATAGGGGAAAACATGCCTTTAATAGTTCTGTCTCAGCTGCTGTTAATTTGATTTCCCTCAGGTAGTGCATGTTCAGTCACCAAGTCCTGGAGCAAGACTTTTTGTAGCAAAAAGTACAAATAATTTGCACTGTAATGTCTGAGGCTCTTAGATAAAGCCTATGCTGCTGCAAACAAAGAATTTATGTTATTGGGGGATAAACATGATGAATTCAGAGGGATGGGAGGAGGTGCTATAATAAGGAGCATGTTTATTCATAGCAGCTTTGTAGTATCTGACAGCAAGTAGATTATGTCCAGACCTATGTTTGGTCTCTGTGCCATACACATTGTACATTTGTGGGCTGTTTGCCATGACGCTTCACAGGATGTCATAATGATTTGTAATTATTATGGATTATTACAGATAAAATATTTCTCAATATCTCAGTTTTCCTGTGGAAGTTGTTAGTTTAAGTTGTATTTTCAGCTCCATGCCAGCTTCTTCCATGTAAACTGGATAAGTGTGAATTAGGTACATTGTGTCAGTTCTGAGGCCAAACTCATTCGTTTGCATTTATGTAAATCTGGAGTATTGCCTTTGAAAAGAATGGGCTGTGTTCTGCCCCAAATTGTTGTGTCCCATTCCTTTGCTGGAGCTACTCGTTTAAGGGTGGGACTCAATACTGCTGCAGCGCTCACTGTAATACAACTGTAGCATCACATGGCTCATACAGCTTTGCAAAAACTGAAACTGGAGAATTTAGAGCAGAATTAGGTCATGACCAAGTGCATATTCACAACATTAAAGTTACTGCATGAGTTTCTTCTAAATTTGCTCTGTTCCATAGATTACATTGACATTTAAATGTAATTCACTTTATCACCAGGTTATATCAGAAAGTCCAGCTTAAAGTATTTTCATGAGCTGGTAGATGTCTATATTATAAAAGGAAATACTTGGGGCATGGGGAAAAAAGGGAATGCAATTGATCTATTAACAATGCCTTTCTGGAATTCACTGATTATTTTCTTTAATCTCATATTGGTATTTGGAAGGGGATTTTGTTTTGTTTCTGTTAAAAGTTGTGTGAAGTTCCTGAAATCCTCCATAATGTTTAAGATGAGTGCATGTCTGGTCTTTCAAAGTTACATTCCAGGCTTTTATAACCTCTTTTATTAAGAAAGTGTCCACTTTTCCTGAAGGTGCTGATTCTTCTCATTATTCCTCCCTATTCTGATGAGTGTGCCCCTTCTCAGGGGAAAGTGCTTGAGAGGGATTTCTTCCTTTGAAATGGCTTCTACTCTAGATTTCCGTAAATCAGTGCTGAAGGAAATTGTGGAGTAACTGAAATATTGCTCTGAAGGTTGCAAAAAGCATATTGCAATATCTAGGCCTTTGAAAATATGTATTTTTCTTGGGGTACAGGTTTCCTTATGTTCAAATAAATGCTTTGATGGCAGCTGCGAATGTCTTTTATAGGTGCTATCCAGCACTGCCAAGTTCTCAGCCCTCAGAAATAAGTGGAGTGGGATTATTGACAGGATCTGTGTTCAGGTGGTGGTAGGTTAAAACAAACATTCTCTATGGCAGTCAGATTGGTAGTTCCCATGTGATTAATTGACTCAATTTCCATAAGCCATTTTTCCTCTTTCTGTTTTTTTTTGCCTATGCTTTGTGTTCAAATTTGGCGTGGCACTAATGTGTTTCTCCCCTTTTGCTGTCTGCATTGCCTGATGCGGTGCTTGGCTGCTGCCGGCAGCTCTGCAAGGAGAGCTCCCTCCCTGGGCCTTTCTCTGGGGCTGCTCCTGACACCCATCCATCTCATAAGATGGGCTCATTATCTAAGTATGTGTTATACATCGAGATGATCGTGCCCAGGGAGAGGTGTTATTTTCCTGTACCATTCTGGGTGCATAAGGAGAATCCTGGCAGGTACAGAGCAAAAGAGATTTGATATGTTAAATGCATAAAGTTCCATGCCGTCACATCTCCTGAATGTGGTGGTGGTTTCTTCCTCATCAGCCACGACTTTACCCTTTTTCCAAGTCTCTCTGGGTCTGTTACCTGCAGCTGGCTCACTGAAAAGTGCCATCCAGCTTCTCTGTATGGCATTTGGGATTTCTCCGCAGGATGGGTACAGCAGAGGGAGCAGTAGGACAAGCTTCTCCGGGGCTGTCTCACCCTGCCTGCTCCCAGCCCAGGCCCTCCAGTTGATTTAACCTCCCCTTCTGGGGTTTTATCCCCCAAAACCTGAGGGTTCTGTGTGCACCTTGGGGCTAGGATGGAGAGGGCAAGAGAGGGCTGTGTGGCTGAGATGTCTCCCCCAGCACCTGCAGAGCCCTGATGCATTACAGAGAGTAAGTCAGACGCTGCTTGCTTTTATATAACTGATCTGATGGGATTTGTATGGTTGGCCTACATATTAATGCTCCAGGTCTCATTAGCTGTTTCTGAGACTTCCAGGCCTCCTTCTGTGTTCTTGCTATGTATTTTTTTCCTTAAAAAAAAGGTAATTTCCTCTTTTTTCCATTTTTCATCTGGAGGGCAGAATAAAGTGAGGGTTTTTTTAGAGCAAGAGGGATTTTTAGTGGTATGTGGGATGAATGAAAGGGGATTGTTCCTACCTTTGGCTCAACTAAACAGAGAATCTGTTTCATAGATTATCCTCTTCCAGTTCTGAAACAAAGAGTGTGTGTGTGTCACTCCATCCACATGCATGTCTGCCTGCATGCGCACTTCAGGCACTGGCTGAATTTCCACCCAAGGCCTGTGGTTGTCTGTCCAGGCAAATAGAAATACCCAGCATTTGTGGCATTTTTATGAAATAGCTTACTGCAGACCTTTTTCAGCTGCAAGGAAACCAAAGTGCTGGAGTGAGGCAGGATAACAGAGCCCTTTCCATAACAAAAATAAATATAATAATTTCAGGAATAAGGATATTAATTTCAGGGGAAGGTTGTGACAAGACAAATTTTGGTGTTGCAGTCTTTCACAAATATTTCATAGAATCATAGAATCACAGAATGGTTTGGGTTAGAAGGGACCGTAAGGTCATCTAGGTCCAACACTGCTGCCATGGGCAGGGACACCTTCCATTAGACCAGATTGCTCCAAGCCCTGTCCAACCTGGTCTTGAACACTGCCAGGGGTGGGGCAACCACAGCTTCTCTGGGCAGCCTGTGCCAATGCCTTACCCCCCTCACGGTAAAGAACTTCTTCCTTATATCCAACCTGAACTTCCCTGTTTCAGTTACTCATTTCAGGAACAGGCTGCAGATGAGCTCTCTTAATTAGCAGTCTTCATTACCTTTTGTATACTTCGTTGGAGCAGACGTGAAGCCTTCAAAGCAGAAGGGAGTTCTTACCATAGAGGAGACAGAGCGCATCTAGAGATGGAGCAAAGGCTGTGTCATGAATGTTTGTAGCTGGCATGTGGGATGTTTGTTTATTTTGTTTTTCTTCTGAGTTTGGCTAAGGGAAAACAATGGTGCTATATGTTTGTTTTTCTCACACTCCTGGCCACAGCCAGTAGTTCTGAACTCATTAAACGCTTCCTGCTAAATTTAACACGGGAGGAAATCTCAGCTATGCCGATTCTCCTTGACTCTCATGAAATGGGATTCAAGATAGCTCCCCAAAAAGGACAGGACAGACAACATTCCCCTCTTGAAACAGCTCCTAGTCTGGTACACACAGCTCTGAACCAGTTTCATTACCTGCTTGCTGCTTTTTCCCAGGTAGGGAAAAAGTACAGAAGGGCACGTGGAAGGCAGTGGGAGTACTGATGAGGGCAGTACCTGGAAGAAGAGCAACCGTGGAGGCCTGGGGAAAATTAAAGGCATTATGGTGGAGGTGGTGGTGCAGGTTGGTTTCATGGTACATTAAAAGAAGATGAAAGTGTAGGTGGGCAACATTTATGTCCTGAGGGGACAGGAGTGCTTGGGAAATTATAGATGGAATGGGGATTACTGGTTTTGGAAGCAATAAAGGATCATAAATCCTTAGGAAAACAATCTTCATGAGATGCGCTGCTCACCAAGCAACTTTAATGAGCTATAGGTGGTACTTCAAACCCTTCAATGACCAATAATGGATTATACAGCCTTTTTATTTACCCCTGAGTGCCATCAGGCCAGGAAAGACTTTTCAAGGCTCAGCACTACGTGGGATTGGGTTTGCCTGGCTTACTTATTTTTTGAAAAATATTTTTCCTTTCAGTGTGGTAAAATTGAACCATTTACATACAAAACCTCGTTATTCTCTGTATTTTATTATATCTTGGAGATCTTCAGGTTATGTGATCAGTTGAACAGCTAACAAAAGCAGTAGTCTTTTTCCTGTACTTCGCATTTGGATTAAAGACGAATGGAGGCAGAACTGTTGTGGTTGTCCTCTTAGGTCTTTTTCAAGTAAACTTGAAACTGCATCTGGTAAAGAATGGTTTGATTTTGCAGATAACAGGGCAAGTGCACAGTTTTTTGTAAGTTGCTTACTTAGAGAATGTCCATACTTTGTCCTTGTGAACAAAAATTAAGCCAAAGCCTTTATATCCTAGCTCTTCTAGATGTGACATGCTTATATATGATGATAAACACTGGTTTAAAACGTAGGTTTGTAAAATAAACCTCTGCCAAAGTATAAATGCAAAACATAGGAAAAATGGAAGAAATGTTCAAAAGTAAATCGTGAGGTTTTTTTATTCAGTAAAGGGATTGACTGAAAATATGATTTGTTCCTGAAGCTTAGATGTGTGACTATGGATGATATCTGTTCTTCCCACATAGCTTGAATCACAGAAGCATAGACAAGAACAGAAAAGCCAGCACAGAAAATCCTCTGTTGCTGCTCATGGAGTACATAGTCCGTGTACCGAGTGCATTCCCCGTTTATTTCATTAATGCTTACTGAGAATTCAGGCAATTTGAACATGTTTTGCAAATAGCAGAGCTAACCCATCTGAACAGTTTTAGCTTCCTTCCCATTATCCAGTGAGCCTCCTGGAAATGGTAGGAGGAGTATACTCAGCAGTCAGACCACACTGGGAGACCATGGCAGTGTTTTGCCCAGTGTGAGCCCACCTCAGTCGCCTGGGCAGCCTTCCAGAGGAAATGTACCCTGCTGTGCTGGAGGCTGTGTTGTGGAGGGCAGCAAGGGAGTGGGTGCTGAGGGGTGCCGCCGAGAGCCCCCGTCTCCAGCAGTTTCTAAAGCTGTTACCTGTCACTTCCAGTAAAAAAATGTGGTAGTTGGGAGAGAGGCAACTCATGGGTCAGTACTTGGAGAAACCCCTGTTTGACAGTGTTGGAGTGGGCTCTTGGTGTAACCATGTAGCTGAGTAGCCAAGGGTGAGGCTTGTGTACATAGAGTAATGCCAAACAAAGTTAGTGTGCTGGATCCGCTGTGACAGGCAGGAACTGCATTCCTGTCAGTGCAATGCCAGTCTCCTGCTCAAAGCTCTTACTCTTGAACAAACCTGTGGTGAAATCATCTGCAGAGGTTAAAAAGATCGTTCCTAAGAGCAAAAAGGACTCTGAGTAAGACCTAGAAGAACTGAGCCCTTAGGATAGAAGACACTGCTTGTCTCAGTAAGCCCAGATCTTAAGACTGCCAAGACAAATGAATTCAAGACACTGACAGATGAGGGAAGACAAAGAACAAATTCTGTGCACATTAAAAATAGCAAAACATGAAGGGACAGATCATGTCTCTTAGGCACTGGGCTAAATTGGGAATGGGAAGGAAGTCACATGGCACCAAACATGTTACCTATTTACGCTTGTCACTGGTACCAAATTACCCTGCCGCTCCCTTCTCTGCTCCCACGCCAGATCCTGCTCCCACTGCTCCACAAGAGTTTGTGATTAGTATATATTCATATATCCAAAATTTAATGCCACAGAGGTCCCTGATCTATTACATTTAGTGATGGTTATAAGCAGTAGACCCTGCTGGGAGGGAAGGAGTAGTAGTCCTTCTCACAGCCATGGTAAATCTGCTCTTGCTGTACACTTCAAATTGCACATTTGACACTGCTGTTATTGCACGTCTCTTCAACTGAGGAAGCCGGACACCTGTCTTTTCCTTTGGCTTATGTGGTAGAGGTTTTGCACGTATGACCTCTGACTGTCCCATTCATGGGATTGGGATCATGCTGTCCACGTTGACATCCAAGGTTTCACAGTAATTTCCAGCATCCTGTTTCCTGAAGCTCCACCCCCCCCCACCCCCCCCCCCCCATACTCAGGTTTATAAATAACTAAGAGACATGGGAAGCAAACACTTGAAGTGTTCTTTTAGAGGATCTAAAATCCAGTCTCTTCTTCCCTGTATTTAGTAAGGGAAATACACAAGTTTAGATGAAAGTGTGGCTGTACTTCTTTGGATTTCCCTGCCTTTGTTGTCTTAATCCTTCCTGTCCATGACTTCACTTCTGAACTACCACATTTGTCCATCACACCTTCTTCCATGGGAAGCTTCTTTCTTCCTTCCTTGTTGTCCTAATTAAAAGGAGCTCTCAGCCACAGAGGCACAACTTTTCTTTGTTCTTTCTCTCTTTGTTCCTCTTAAGTGTTTAAGGCCAGGTTGGATGTGGCTTTGAGCAACCTGGTCGAGTGGAAGGGTGTCCGTGCCCATTACAGGGAGGTTGGAACTAGATGAGCTCTAAGGTCCCTTCCAACCCAAACCATTCCATGATCCTATAATTCTATGTTACTGAAGTCTGGCTTTGCTAATAGTAACAAGGGTTAGTGATTCAAAGTAAATCTTTTGACTTTTCAGAAGCTGTCATCTAGTTTATTCTTTAATATTTGTATATTGCTGGCAACTTTTTCAGGCCTATGAACCTGAGCTGACTCCAGGTTAAGAGCAGCTCTTGCCTTCCTGTTTGTGAGACTGACCATGAAAATTGTTCTGGAGTTACTGTTTTCATCGAACTTTGTATGTTACATATATGTTCTCAAACAGCGTCATGAAGAGTGGCCGGCAGGATATGAAGTGCAGGCTTACTTAATGCCTATTAAGATACAGCTCTTTGGGTGTTTCCCCCCCCCCCCCCCCCCCCCACCTGTAGGCCTTCTCAAGTTTGAGCTATTTCCTTTGTTAGCTTGAAGTAAACGCATGGTTACTTTCACTACTAAATCAGTCCAGCCCCTCAACACTGGTGCTCTGAGAAGTGTAATTCCTCATCAAGTAGGGCTTTGGTGAGGCATTTATAAATGGTGTTGTTAGCTAAGTGATTTTTGGGCATAGCTTGGCCTTACCCCACCCCAGCCTGTGCTTGCTTCTTGCTTGGCTGCATCCCTGGATATGAATGAACCCCTCTTGGTAGCCACTCAAAGGCTGAAGACTGTAAACCAGAGACATTTCCCATGTTCCTCTGTTTGAATTAGTATGACTGTCAATTGATATTTTCCGGTTGCAACTGAAAGTGTTCAATAATTCATATGTTTTACATAGTCTTGTGGTTTGTTCCACTCCCAACCCTGTCTGAGATAAGGCCATCTTGATGGCAAGCAGTATTCAAACTGAATGCGTGTTTACAATTTAAAAGCCCGTAAGGCTCATATTAAGAGCTAGGTGTTTATGTCAATGCTAATGACTCCTGAAGTCGCTGGGAGGGATGCTGACCTTCTGGGTTACATGGAAGGACTTTTTTTCCCCATTTCCATCACCTTGAATGCTGCCATTAATCAGTTGTCTGGATTTCAGAGTCTGACTTCTGAACAACATTGCAATGCATTGTTATTGTCAGGAGCCACAAATGTGCTGAGAGTGGAAGTCCAGAATTTTTGTGCTTTAAGATCTGGTAAAATCTTGTTTTATTTTGTGGTTTTTGTTTCTATGCCATTCCTCAGTAAAGCAGTCTGCATGGGCAGAAGTGCTGTAAACATATAGATACGAGCCTCTGCAGAAGCTTCATGTGACAGAGGGTGAATTGCTTTCTTCCCCCAGCCCTAGAGCTTGCAGTCCCCTACAGAAGAGGCTTTCTTGGCATCCTGTTTCTGACTGCAATTCAGTTGCTGGCTCCGGGATTCAAACCTGGACTCTGGGAATGGGGGAGATGGGGGTGGAGTGGCAGACTTGGGGAAAGGGAGGGAGGAAGGGGAGGGGAGGGGGCCTGGGTGCCTGTGATTGGTAAAGCTGCGCACAGGCATCTGCCAGCAGGACTTCAGAGGAATGTGAAACCAAATCATTTAGAAGTTAAAGATAGATGCAGAATACACAGCATCTTGAGCCAGGGTTTAAATTCATCCCTCTCTGCCTGGCTTCTCACAAAGCTCTGCCTGTCCGCTTGCCTCTGTCTCCTCTAACGACTCTAGTATTCCCTTAAAAATAACATCATTCTGGATTCTTTGGAATTACTAAGGTGGCAAAAGAGATCATGGTGCATACCATAGGGTAAGTAGGAAGCCTGCCTTTGCATACGTTTGCTTCAGTGGTTCCTCTGGGCTTTGCTTCTGCTTTTAGGCAGTTCCTGTAGGATGAAGTAGATACTAAAGCAGTGCTTTCCCTGTGTGATTTATTCCCCACTGTTTTCCCCATACTGTTTGAACTTTATTCCTCAGTGAAGTGTTAACCCAGAAGGTTACTTATCTTGGCACACCTAGGGAGTCTTTAGCTTTAACAATTTTACCGTTGCAGTTTTGAGTGCTCTTTTCCTGGCAGCTGAATTTTGTTATATGCCTTTGCTCTTCATCAGTGGGATATGCTGTTTGAAATGCTGCTTATTATTACAAAGTTGAAAAGTGAGCTGTTTTCCATATTGGATAGGATGTAATCAATGTTTGTTTGCATGTTTGGCTATGGTTTCATTTGCCTACTATTTTCTCATGAGTGAATTTGATCACAAGTAGGGTTAATTAAGTTTAACATTTTTGTTTGCTTGTTCCCAAAGAATACTTCTACTTGGCATTTGGGGCTTTGTTTTGTGGTGGTTGGGGTTTTTTCTTTAAACATTTTGTCCCTCATGTTTTCTCTGAACAAAGTCCTTCCAGAAGTAATTAAATGTGCTCATTCCCCTGATAGTCCTCACTTCAATAGTGAATTTGTGAGGAAAAAGAAGATTCAGGCTATCATATTCTTTCTACAGCTTATCAGAAGTGCTTTCAGTATCTAGCAGATATATCAATTCACAGTGGTGCTGTTTTTTAGGCTATTTCTAAAATATTTCTGGTGAAGTTGTGGTGTTCCTATGGCCAAAAGGATTTTGAAATATCAGAAACTCAGTAGGAAGTTATATGTAGTATTTGTTACATACCAAGTATGTGTATACTGAGAGTTTCATCTGAATCTGTGTTTTGAATGAGAATCACCTAAATGCCAGCATTGTTTTTACCATTTATTCTGGGCATGCGTGTTGTACACTCGTAGTAGAGGAGCTCCCAGTTTTGGATCTGGTGGCAGTTCACCCGAACATACTCGGAATTCCTGACATGTTAGTACTGCCCATAATAACCGTAGGAAGTAGGTGCTGTCTGCAGATAACTGGAACGCCTAGCATTTTTGGTTATAGATATCAGTCCCGAAGAGGCTCACATAATGGCAGTCTGTGCTTGCAAAATATGTGGAACTGGGAGAACTAAAATAGAAATGGTTCCTCTGTTTGAAGGAACGATGATGCATCTGGTATGTTTTGTTAGCTTGCTTCCGTTTGATGGAGTTCATCCCTGTTGATCAGCTTACCTGAATTTTGCAGAATTTCTGAGTATATTTGGGTGAGCAGATCTGCCATGAAGTGTTTTCTGTGTGGTTACGTGTAGGGGTTGGAGAAGAAGGAAATATATAACCTTTGGAGTAAATCTGGAAAAAAACAACTGCAGGGATAAGGAATGACATTCAAGCCAAGTTGTCTTACAATTGTACTAGTGGGTATTCTTGTACTAGCTCAGACCAGCTAAACACTTCAGTCCCGTGCTAAATTTCAAGACCAGCAGTTACTTACATTAATATTTGTTCTTGCTATAATATTTGTTTTGGTATTGAAGTGGAAGAACTTTGAGAGAAAGTGTGTCAAGATCAGTAAAAACTCACAGTGAGGCTGAGTAAAGCTGTGGTTAGTTCCCTGCTGCTGCACAGGATCCTGTGCAGCTGCAGGCAAGTCCTGTGAACTCTCAGAGCCCCTGTAAACCTGAGGGGGTGGAAATACCTTCATTACTCTTCTGTGTTAGGTATCTAGATAGCAGTTCCTTGGGCTAGGCATTGCCTCTGATAAGGCTTAGCACAATAGGCTTCTGTTTTCAGATGCACCCTCCCCAGGGCTCTGGAAGAAGGCATAAGAGAGGAGGAATCCACAGATTTGGAAGTAGAGATTTGCTGCACCTTTTAAAACCTTCCTAAACTGAAAGAGAATAGGCTGACATTCAGAGGTGAGCAGAAAATAGAATTAACGTTCCATAGGAAATTCCTGAGTCAGTTCAAAATTAAATTGCATTTCTCTACCACAATGTATTGCTTTTCAGAAGTTACAGTTCAGGAGCATGGTATTTCCATTTCATTATCTGAGACCCTTCTCCCATAATTAAATGTTCCGAGAGGCACTGGAGAGCTTTGTCACAAAGAAACCTACTTTGTATTCTGGGAAGTTAAGCTGCCTTAAAAATCTCATTCCTGGAAGGGAATGAGCATTTGACCCAGGAACAGGGAGTTCCCGGGGCAAAGATCTACAGTGTGGTGTTGGATTAACTTTGAAAGATATATTCCGGTGTATCTAATCCACCTGAAATAATGTCTTCCAGTTGTTGTAGCAGTAAATGGAAAATCTTCAGTGAACTGGTATTTTCCTGTAGAAAATGTTGACATATTTGATATAGTTTATATGTTATTACATTGTGGCATATTTTTATGAAATGGACAATCCTTGGCCAGCTGTTAGGGTGAATTTTGCACAGTTAGGGTCAGGATTTGTTGGAAAGTGAGGAGGGAAGGAGAGAAAGGAACACATCTTTTTCTTAAAGGCTTTTGTAACAAACTGTTGCTGGGGATGGTGACACGTTCTTCTTGACCTTCTGGGCTCTTCCCTTACTGCAACCTTCCCTTCCCTTCCTCCCCTTGCCCAGGACCCCCTGGAGAAGTGCTGCTGGAACAGAGGGGCACCTGCCCCCAGCCCTTGCCTCTTGCTTTGCAGAGAGAGGGAGATCATGAAGCCCCAGTCTTCAGGGAGATCAAGCAGGGGACAGGACTTTAATGAGGGGAGCACAGGCCTACAGCTGAAGCATAGGTGCCTCCTGGTTTTGAGTACTCTCTGAGTGGTTGAGGTGCTACTCTGGTGCTGGAACACTGTTCATCACTAGCATGTGCCACACTTGTGCTGCTCTGACTGTTCAGGGTCACTTAGGGACATGTTCTGCTTCATCATGGCTAGTAATATGCCTGCTTCTGGAGCAGGCAGGTCACAGTCGCTCCCTTTTCATTACCATGAAGTTGTAAGCAACTTTCTCATGAGAGTTCTGAAAAATGATGCTTTCTGAGGTGAAAATGGATTTGCAGCATTTCGTCCTTTAATAAATCCTTTTCTGCTTGCTTCATCAGCCCTGCCAAAACTGGTGATAGTGATATGCATATGGGGGTTAAAATCCTTCATTGCTAGACTTTACTGTGGTTGTGTGTGCTTCCCACTTTCTTTCTGATTCTTTTCCTTTGTAAATCTTTGTTTTTAGCCTCATCTTCAAGCTTTTTGCAGTGATGATTCTGCTGTAAGTAGGAAAATAGGGATGCCATCAGCAACCTGCTGGTAATGATTTTAAGGACTGTTTCCCCAAGGTTTCCTGAAAATGTGCTGGCATTTTTCTGAGCTCAAAAGTACCTAGAAGCAGCTCACAGTGGTACAATTTCCTTTGGGTCCTGATGAATCTGCTTCCAGCGACAGCAGCTAATTTGTTTTGGCAAAGTATGGCAGCCAATGCTGTATATAATGCAGCTTGCCATAGGAAGCCTCAAGAGTGTGACTTGGTAGTTTCTTGAAAAAAGACCCCCCAAAACACCCACAACCAAGACTAATGCAGTTGTGACCTATACAGCAGCCGTGTTATCACCTCTGAGCCCGCAGTGGTACCCAGGGAAGCCAGCCCAAGTGTTGTCAGACCTCCTGGCCTTACTCTTGATTCTGACTCCTGTTGTATCAGGGAATAAAACTTCCTGAGGTAATTATTATTGTATGAAGTGACTTTACCTGAAAACACAGCAATACTTCCCACTAATAGGATGTTTAAAAATGCATCTAATTGCAGCTATGGTAGTTGAGAAAATGCCCAAGACCTAATAGTCTCAAGAAAACCATCCTCCCCTCGCTGGGGGGTATTACAGGAAGCCAAGTTTTACTGTATCTTTCCTGTGCCTGAACCAATTGCATGGCCTTTTGCTACATTTGGCTGCAAAACGTGAACTGGGGATTATACTCTGAGTAATAAAGAAGAGACGGGAAAGTAGTGGAAATAATGAATTCTTATTTGTTAATTTCTTTGTAGGTTTGGTGGTAGCTGTTTGCTGAACTTAACCTTCCCTAGGGCAGTGGAGGGAATGAGTTGGCTTCTGTGCCTCTGATTTTTGACAAGTCATGTAGGAGGCTTGGCATAGCTGTTTTTGAGAGCAGTGACAGGAAAACTTGCCCAGTTCTGTGAAGCGCTCCCAAGATAAAGGGATGAAAAGTGGTATCTAAGTACTGCATTCTTACTTTCTTTTGTATCTTTTGTAAGGATAAGACTACTCTGGTATGGAATACCTCCTTGTAAATTTGTAAGAACATTTGCACTCAAAAGAAAAAACACAAAAAAAGGAGGAAAATGAAGCAGAGATAGAAAGTCCGTGAGCAGGTAGGCTTTAAAAACTATTTATTCACAACTTATGACAGGTTCTTGTAAACACAATGAAAGTAAGCACAAGAAAAGCAGAGGAGAGCATGCTTGAAGTGAAGTTGTCCTTGAGTACTCATTACTAGGTAACAGCTGCAGGTGGAATTGGTAATCTTAGGCTTTTCTGCTACGTTTTTAAGATATACCATTTAATGAGGGTATATGCTTTCTAGTAATTGCCTTTTCAGTCTGTGTTGATTCTGAAGGTGACATTATCCTTGGAACAAGATCAGGAAACACTTGATTCTTTCCAGATTTATAAAGCAGTGACAGTTTCACTATCATGTCAATGTGTCCCCCCCCCTTTTTTTTTTATACACAACTAGTTTATATTGGATTAAGAGAGCTACTGCATCATTTGTGTGATATGGCAATATAATCCATTTCCTGGGTTTAGTTCATTCTTTTTTCTTGTAAATTGACATCAGAATGACAAAAGCAGTGCACTGATTTAAACATTTTGTAACTTTTGAGGTGATAACTCTGAAATCTTACCACTTTTTTAACTTGGATTCTTAACTAATTCATGTAACTGAAAGCTTCTTCACCTGCTTGAGAAATTAAATCTCATCTAGGAGAGCTGACCGGGCTTTTGCAGACTAGAACTGAGGAAAAAAGCACATCATAGATCTGAGTTTGAAAGCATTTGTCTTGGTATTTGATGTGTATTTTTAATTGCTATTACAATTACAGATACTTCACTTTTCTTTGAATATACACGATGAAAATGTGTTTCCAAACAGATCAAGCAAAATGCAAAGTATTCTATGGCTTTATTTTTGTCCTTAAAAGTTTGCTCAGTTTACATGTCTTATTAGGGAAAAGAAATTGTATCAGTTTAATGCAGTACAGATTGTTTTATGATGGTATAGGAACGCAGGGAGAGCTTGACAGAGCCGAGAGTGAAGCCGTGTACTCTGCCAGACTATTCTGTAAACAGGTTATGTTTTTCTTTAAAAGAACCCCACTTCTGATAATGCCATCTGTCACATTACTTCCCCTACAACCTATTCTGCATCCTGTCTTCCCACTTCTCTCAGCCACCTGCCAGGCCATTGTTGACTTCCTAACTCCCAACCTCCAAGTCATCTTCCCTCTAATTTCAGCTGTAGAAGTAGGTGGATGAATTTTTGGCTGACCCATTGAACACATAGTCACAGCAACCAGGGCAGGCTGGCAGCTCATCCAGAAGCGGTAATTCAGTGAAAGTCCTTGCTCCATCTCCTCCACTTGCATGGAGGAAATTTCTGGAGGAGACACGTTTTCAAGTACCGCAAGTTGTGTGTGGCTTGCAAGAAGCCCCTGAGCACATCTCCTATAGACCCCTGTCAGTTCAAAACAGAAGTCATCAGCAAGGTTCAGACTGCCAGCAAAGCAGTCGCTTGCACTCATAAGCTCTAAAGCTCCTTATGAACCATTTTTGGAGGGGGATGAAATATGACTTTTGTTAGTAAGTTCAATGGCTGTTTGCTGGTAGCTTCAGAGAGATGGTAGCTGGACCTGCCTGCCAGGTTCCAAGTTCTCGTGTGAAAGCATGGAGAAGTGAATGCTTTTCAGCAAAAGAATGATAAAATATTTCTTTTAGCACAGGTAAAACTATTCCTTTTTAATATCTTTAGCTTTAAAAATTGCTGTAAATGTATAAATAACACATTTGGCTTGACTCTGATATCTGGTATGTAAAATTTCAGGTCAAGCATAAAATTTAGCAGAGCAGCTGAAAAAAAGTTTTATAGTAGGAAGTGGGTGTAAGCAGAGGAAACTTGCTGAAATGATGATGGCAAGAAGCAATTATGTGAGTCTAGGAGATAGTAAATACGATTTCAGAAATGATGCAGCTAAATAAATAAATTAGATAGCAAAGGCTGAAAAGAATCGAAGCAAACATGAGCTCTTCATCCACATCAAATCTGGTGATGTATTCCTGAAGAGAATTAAAGGTGGTAGAGTTCAAAGCGCTTTCGAAAAGTACAATTTCCAGGCTTAAGTGAACTCTCCACAGGATGGTGCATTTTCACTGGAAGGTGAGTAGGTGTCTGCTGAGAGTCACGCACAGTTACACATAACTCAGGGGTAACTTGGACTGAATGGGCCTAATCTGTGCTGTTACACTGCTTAATATCAACCCACATTGAAACAGTGTGTTCTCTACGAAAAAGGCATGAAGTAAGTGGTTAAACTGATAATTTTTCAGGCCATTCACTTTTCTTGAAAGTGGAATAAATTCCTTGTGCACAAAGCCTCAGCTTTTGTAACTGTCTGTGTAAAGTACTAAGCAAGTAATCCGTTGTGTTATGTCCAAGACAAACCAAGCTTTGCCAGAGAGCGGACTCAGCCTAGCCAGGTCTGGCCATACCTATTTCACAGGTCATTAGTCCTGTCCTTTTTCTGTTGTACACCATTGTGGATGACTGCTTGGGCTTGTATTAGGCATGACTACATATACGGACAGACTCAATATAGAGCAAGGAAATAAAATTGGATATATCAGCCTTGAAAGAAATAGTCCTAATAGTTTTTCCACCCTGTCCCTGGCAGATAGAGCAGGCAAATAAAAGGAGGGGAAGGTTATGCAAATATTGGCCCAGTCCTGCTGGATTTGCAGTATTTTTCACTGTGCTAATTAAGAATTACACACAACTTGAGGCCTTTCATGAGGCACCATCAAAAAGGTGCATTTGGCTCACAGGGCACAGAGAGGCTGTCAGTTTTGGTGTGGCTCCAAAGGGCTCCTGCACCAGCGGCTCTTGACACCAATACAGGGTGGGAAACAAGTGGTGAGACAGCAGCCCTTGAGGAGAACATGGGCATTACTGTGGATCTCCAGCTGAATATCAATCGGCAATATCAGTAGATAGGGAAAAAAAGAAAAGCATGGTATTGAGATGCATATGGAATTACAGCCTGCAGGGAGCAATCATCTACACATTGGTGGTGAGTGCTCAGCTGGAGTCCTGTGTTTGGTTTGGAGCACTGCCATTCAAGAAAACACTGGCCACTTTGGAAGTGGAGAGGAGGGCAGTAAAAATGACCAGAGATCCAGAGGACATGCCCCAAAGGAAAAGCCTGAAAGGTTTATGTTTGCTGTGCCTAAAGGAGAGCACCCTGCTGGGGAGCAGGTAAAAGATGGGAAGATTTTCAGTCACAGGTAGCACAGAACAGACTGTTGTGAAGAGGAGGCCAGTAATCTCTCATCTGTGCTATGGAAAAAGAGAAATGGGTCTCTAGTGAAGTAAGTAAGATGAGGTAAACCCTAGGAAAATGTTGTCCTTGATATACGTTGGCACGGGATTTTGTGGAGTCTCCATCACTGGAGGTGTTTTAATAAACATGAGTGAAGTGTATCTGGCTTTAGCTCATAATGGGAGGTGGATTGCATATCTTTTCTACCATCCTTATGATTTGGTGTTACTAGTGATAATACAGCACATGGAAGTATTTTCTTTATGAAAAACATGGTGTCCTGGGTTTATAAATTGTGATTGGAAAGATCTCTCTGCAGAGTGGGATGCGATTTGCTGAGATACACAGGCAGTTATGCATCATGTAATTCCCTCCTTTTGAAATGTTCCTTAGGTAAGTGGTTAAGGCATAAACAGCTGGCTTTGCATTTCAGTTCAGATATCGTTGTCCTGAAATACTTGGGGACATCACTTTGTCAGCTGGCACTTGACTATCCATTTGAGTTCCAAATTTGAAACACGTAATTGGATTCTTAGGATGAAATCCGAGTCCCCTTTGAAGTCATGGGGTAGCCATTTCTCACTGAGGACAGAGTGGTGTCCACTTGTGTGTGGTTAGCTTTACTGTCCTAGGCAGGCCCGTTGTTTTCAGGACAAGGGTACAAGGAGTGGGTTGTAAAAGCGTGTAACCTTTGCTATGGGAAACAGTTGGTTGCAGAAGGGGGCCTTTGGAGTACTTGTGTGGGTGAGTGAGAGGGTACAACAAGCATAGCGTGAGGTGAATTACTTATTTTTTCCTTTTTTCAGATTATGTCTACGAGACTAATTTACACCATCTGTTCTAAAATGTAGAGAGGCTGTCAGGAAAAAAGCAACACCCATTTTGGTGTTTTAACTTTCATTTTAGAAGACTTCAGCCGTTCTATAGACTCCTTAGTATAATGTATTTTTTCCTTTTTTTCTGTTTTGGGATGGTGTGTTCTCTGTCCAAATGGATTTTTTTTCATTACCAATGTCCTTTAATTTGATTTTAGTATTCATATAGCTGTAACTGCAAGTTCCGTGTTTCTTCAGCTACTGGTTAATTCTTCCTGACAAAATGCATGCAGAGGAGACTCTGGGTGCAATGAATTGGAATAGTTCCACTGAAAATACTTACTTTGTTTATGCCAGTATTAATTCAAAGCAAGTTCACTGTCGACAGTGTAGCTACTGTAGATTTAGAGTAGATGATTGTCATCATTTCATCCTCAAAAAGAGATTGCATTGATGTAAAAGCTCAATGCTAATCTCGGAGCTGAGAGGTAAAATTTGTGCCTCAGAATGTATTGTTGCATTACACATCTAGATTTTTTTGCAGGCTTTTCTTAACTGTGCAGTGATGTGCCCTGTGTAGGAATTGCATGCATATACCTGAGGCTAGAGTAAGCCCACGAGAAAGCACAAACCCCAGCCTTCAGGACCACCAATATATCAGTTGTTAATAACCTTGCAATATTATTGTAGCTAACACTAGAAACATAATTAAATTGGAATGATTTGAAACTGCAATTAGGGGGAAGAGGACGGAGGAAAACATCTTCATCCTCACAATATCATGTTTTCATTGACCTACTTACAGTAGAGAAGAAAATGTGTCCCTTCCCATTATAGGCAGAATAGGTTTGTTCAGCAATTTTATAATGCAGCTGTGCAAGAGCAGACTGGCTTTCCTAACCACTCTAGGAGGATTTGGAAAGGAGAGTAACATTATTTCACACACATAGTACTAAGACGTGCAAGCTCCTGGCCAAGCTGTAATGTTATTACACTAATCAATTTGGCAGAAGGTACTTACACTGAGAAAAAAAGGGAAAAAAAAGACTTGTATTCAGAGGTGAGAGGAAAAGGGCTGTGACTGGGCTGCAACAGTGCAGGGAAACCTTTTACGGGCAGTCATGTTTCCTTTCTCTTCATCTTCCCTGATGCCAAGTCCTTGCCATCCTGAGACCCCAGACCCACTACCTGGTGTCCCTTGCAGCTGAGCAGCCCTGCTCTTTGCATGCTGAAGGGGATGGCTGCCTGTTGCTGTCACTTCAGTGGGAGTCCCCTTGTGTGCTTCCCGTCAGGGAATTACTGAATACATGAAGGGACGGCGCAGGGCCTGGCCCTCTTGAGGTGTACAGACTGGCACTTATGCCGAGCCTGAGCATCAGTGTGTGGTATGGCACTGCCATGGCACATCTAGCATGCTAGTGAAGTCACCAAGCAGAGCCCGCAGCATCTAAAACGCCACTGGGGAGGAATCCCAGGTGCTCTTGCTTATCCATGTCTCTCCCATGAGCAAACAATGTGAAACGCGGGCGTACAGGTTACTCTGGCTTGGGGTAGGCAGCGTGTGGGAATTGTGATGCAGCCCCTCCACCTCAGGACTTGTGCATGTGGTATTGAATGTTTGTTGTCCTATACCTGGGTAAATAAACCGTTTTTATCTGAAAAGAAACACCTCCAGCTAGTTCTTTCTACACTGCTCAGGTCACATTCCTCCACAAGGTGTTGTTGGTAATTTAGTATTGTCAGAGGCATTAGTCACTGCCGTAGTAGCTTAGTAATGTTCAGCAGGAGCCAGCTGGTAATTAACAAAGTAAAGATATTGTATACATTTTCCTCAGCTATTTCACATGTAGCAAAAATAATTAGAAGCAGAGCACGTTGGATGTTTAAAGCTGTTACATATATTTAAAGCCTCTCACTGTGTTAGGGTATTATTATTATTTATTTTGCTGCTGTTCCAGGATTCATAAATACACATGTAGGAGTTGTGAAGAAAGGGGAGACCCAGAGTCCTGTCTTTTTTTAATGCTTTATTTCTGCCTTGTTTAATATGTTCACCCCAATGGCTTTCTTCTCTGCCTGTTTATAGGAGTGGCACAGCTTTGGAGGTCTCAGCTGCTCTCTTTCGTACTAAACTTCCTTTCATGTTAGAAGTGTCTTGAATCGGAAGGTGATGTGCACGTGCGTCTGCTATGCAATCTGTTAGAAAGATTAAATCAGCTTCTAATTGAAGCAAAGGAGAGACAAAGCTAACACAAATGGTATTAAACTGCTAAACTGGGAAAGGCATGACAGTATGAATGGGGGTGATGATGGGTTTCATTATGTAGTGTAAGTAAAATATCCCATTATCTGCAAGCTTGCTTTAACTCACTTGGTGTCTTGCTATTTTATCACCAGATGGTGACCAGTGGTTTCAAATTAAGTTGCTCTCAATTACCTCTGCGTGATGGTTGAGTGATAGTGCACTTTGATATGTCTCTCTTCCATGCCACTTCAGCCCAGCAGTCCTTGATCCTCCTGCAGCCTGACTCCAGGACTCGGCTCTGAGTATCCCAAGCCTTTGACTCTGCTTTTTCTCTGGGGCAGGATCTGATCTGAGCACTCTGAGGCAGAAGAAGCAGGGAAGAGAGCAAGCGATTGGAGGAGCATCATTTCTACGGGTAGGGTGCAGTTAACTGTCTTCGTGGGGAGTGCTTGGGTATTGGCAATGAATGGCTTTGAGAAATAATCATTTATGCTTGAAAACTGTCTTCTTGGAGAGAAAAGGATACTGTTGAAAATGTGAATGGGTGCTTTTTGATACAGAGCGCAAAGTCTGTCAGACAGTGACAGTTTCTATTCCAGCTTTGAACTCCTGCTACAGATGTGAGTGGCTGTACAGTGCAGTGACAGACGGGGAAGAAGCTGCTCCATAATGCCTTTGCTCTTTGCTACGTTTATTCACCTCCACATTGTTCGATAGAAGAGCACAGGGGATTTCAGAGAATGTGTTTCTGAAGCTTATGAAAGAAAAGGAATTCCATGTGTAGTTTTTATTAGGATTTGTAGGCTCTTAGGGTAAGGCTCAGGCCCTTGGAGTGCTTCTTAAAACCTGTTGATACTAACACACCAGAGGGTAGAGGTAGAAAAGGGCTGTTAAGTTATTCAGATAATGCTGTTAATAGCCAAGACTTGTTTTGTGCACCCTGAATTCTCTTTTGTCATTGGGGGTGGCTTTTGCTTGGGGGCTTGCTGGTAGAGCTTTGTGCTGACTGTTGTCTCAGCAGAAAAACTTCACTGTTTTTACTGTATAGCAGTAGAGCATTAAAGCCCAGGCAACACTAGAGTAACATAGCATGCAGACACTGTGAGAGAGTGAACTTGCTGACCGCACTTGGGATGGATGAAAGCAAACATCCGAGAGGGCCAGCAGAAATGCAGGAACATGCCTCTTGTTACCTGTCATCTCTCAGCAGTGGTGAGAACAGGCCCTGCATCTCCCAACCTGGGTGCAAGCAGCATGCCAGGTGCTTTCTGCAGTGCTACCAACAGTCCTTGTACCTCCACCATCCAGACAGAGGAGACTCTTAAATGCGCCATGTTTCTCTTTTTGTTGGTGTTCCTGGATTTTCCTGCAGTGCAGCCCAAGTGCAGAGTGTGGGGATGGTCCCACCTGGTTCTGCCACGGGGGTGTTATGGGGTGGTAGCTAGGCACACATATGGAGACCTGGCAGGGCTCCTGGCATCCTCAGCTGAGACAGAGCTGGAGAGTCCCGCCTATATCTCTGCCAGTGACAGAATACATTTCCTAACGCAGGAGCTGGTCCCGCATGCAGACAGGACCGGGTATTACAAGGCACTTCAAATTTTACTACAGTCAGCATCAGAGAAAATCTTTCACGTTTTCCATCCCCCTGAAGCCTTTCATATACACAAACAACTACACACACTTCATAATGATTGTCTTTTTACACTACTCCATTACTATTGGTACTAGATTTTTTAGCCTTTGAATTAATTCAGTTCATGACCTTCCCGCTTCAGATGTGAAAGTACCATTACATCCCATAGAGGACTAAATTGCTGTTGAATGAAAAGAAATACCACAGCAGAAGAAAAGAAGTTTTCTTTCTCCAGCCTGATGCTTTGTGTAATTGGGGAAGATAGGAGGAGTCTTTAATACCTGTCACTTCCTTGTCCTGATGCTTTCGAAATATTTGGACACAAGTCATGGAGATTTCTGTTCACCTGGGAATGAAGAAAGACATTCTGCCTGAATCTCCCTACTTCCTTTTCTCACATTGCGCTTTAGGTTAGTATTTTTGCAAAGAGGCTATACAGAAATCTCAGAGCAATTTAAGCCACAAGGATTTTTCTATTCTCTAGTTTATTTTGGCAAAATAAGATCCATATAACTCTGTATTAAAGGAGCACTGTGATATTTGGATATTGCCTTCAAAGCTTTGCATTTCAATACAATTCCTCAAAAATGTATTTTGTGGAGGTAAAATACGTTATTTGCTTCATTTCTTTTATTCTGAACAAATCTATCATTTTAGCTGTATAATTTTCTAGGAAGAAACCCCTTCTGACATGTTTTGTTCTGTGCTCATTTGATATTTGGGAAGTAATAAGCTAACCTGTGTGTTCTGTGACTGGGCTGGATGACCAAGGAATTCCACACGGACCGCTGCTCACCAGCTGATCATTGCAATTGCAATCTACTATTGCTAAGATAAATGCCAAAGTCCTGCACCTGAACAATGTTCTGAATGCAGATAGCTGAGCTGGAAACCCATTTATTTTGTACTTTTTAGCACTGACAGGTGAGATTCAGAGTCCTCACCAGAGTTGCACAGGTGGTAGTAGAAGTGCTGCAGTCACTATGAGGGATTTTGCTTGAACTTGGGGATCATCTGCTGTTGGAGTTGTTCAGCACCCTGCTTAACACATGCTTACAGAAAGTATTTCCTTTCCTTTCAAACAGCCAAGTGAAGTGTTATTCCCAGCCACTGCCTCAATGTCTTCCCTTAGTAAAGTGAAAGAAGAGGTGACTTGATCCTGATGCGCCATATCTGGCACATTTTGCAGTTTTATGCTTGATAATGCCAGGGTATGAACTTGAGGTCTTTGCAGCTGCTCTGGTTGCCTCTCTGCTCACTGAAATACAGACTGTCTGGTTTAGTCATTACTATTTGCTGAAGCTGCTTTTACATGTGTGTTTGCTCTGTTTATAGGAAACTGAACACTCTGTGTAAAGATTCGTGTTGACATCTTGTAGTGAGAGTTTCCCTGCTGGTGGGAACCCAGGCACGTATGTGTATATATTTCTGAAGCAAACGGTTATGGTGATACATTCAAGCTTATGTGCTCAGCCTATTCATTTGAATGTAGCCTTCCATGATTAATTGCTGGGATGGAAAATACAGTCCATCCTGTTTAGAATTACATGTGTTTATTCAGCCCATTGCGAGAGCCGATGCTATTATTCATGCACGAGTTTTGCTTCCACGTAAGTTTTATTGTGCTTTGATCTTGCTCTGCAGCACCCGACATACTTTTAAAAACCACTTTCCCAGAAACTGTTATTTCACTGTAATTATAAAAGAACATGCACATGAATCACAAATGAGAATATTACCCAAGTAGATGTTCCTAGAAACAGGAGAGCACTTACGTGCAATGCAATACATTAATCATTTATAAGGAGTCAGCTATTAAAATGATATTTTTTTTTAATGCTGTACATTGAGTACAAAGCTGATGTGAAAAGCCTTCTCACTGAAGGTGTTTGTGGGCTTTTGAAACTTCAGTTTCCATCATCACGCTCTTGTCACAGGTTTGAAGAGGAAAAGCTCAGATATACTAGTTTGAGTGACTCCAGGTTAAGGTATCTCTAGAGTGTGAGTATGTATTATACATGTGTTATATGCATATATACTTATATATATCTATACACATATGTTTATTTTGGCCTGATTTCTATAAACTTTAAGGGAAGTCCACAGTGTGCTTTGTGCTTCTTCATTTCAGCAGAATTCCTCATGGGCAAGGGGTTTGCCTGCTTAGACACTGTCACACTCAGGACCTGGGGTCATTGTAAGCAGATTTCTCAAATGAACGAAACTATGATAAATCTAGCTGAGCTATCATTTCTTCACAAGGCCTTATCCCTGGGTTGGCTTCAGAGTTACGTATTTGTAAATGTCACTAATAGCAGAAAAATAAAGGAAAGAAAATGATGAAGAAAGCTTCAAGCAATGGTGTAGTGTCTTTACTCCATGTTTGGACGTAGGACATGCGTCTGCAGACGTCAACACGAGCTCCCTGCTGTTCCTTCCCCATCCTGGTGGGATGTGCTCCAATACCAGTCACGAGCTGTAGAGCTCACTTAGCACCACACTGTGCCCAGTGCTGATGCACATCATTTTAGCAACTGCTGAAGCTGAAACCAGCATAGAGCTGCCTTGTACCTGGGCTGCTCCAGGAGGAAGAAGTTGGGGTCTGTCCATCATGGCCCATGGAGGCATTGCCTGGGTGGTGCACATTCGTGGTGGAGGTGGTAGGGCAGGAAAACTTTCTGGCACAGGGTCTGATCTGAATCCTGCTTTTGGAGCAGGATTATACTGTTATTAGGAGGCCTGTCACTACTAGGCAGTGATGCAGAGCACTGTTCTGCTTCCCTGTGCATCTCTCCCTCAGCTGCCTTCCTTTGGAGTAAAAACTGGGCAAAGGAAAGGACCAGCTGCAGAACTGCAGTTGTTTTGAAGCAGCTTTGCACCGCATGAATGGAATGGAAGTAAGTCTGGCTCACTTCAAATTTCCTTGTTGAGGTAGGCAACAAATCAGAAAGGAGAGATGGTTTGGAGAATGAATAGCCATGCCTAATAGCTTTTAAATAAAGAGCAGGATTTCCCAAATACTGCAGGAAGTGGCAAAAGCAGCAGGAGAGAACAGGTTAAACAGTTGTAAGTTATCTTCATTTTAAGTGCTGAAGTTTGAGATCGCAGTTCTCCTAGGAAGAAAAGTCTGTGTAATGAATAGTTGGTTCCCACCTAAACCCTTTCCATTCTTCATCCTGGAAAATACAGCAGTTGTGATTTCTGTAGCAGTATTTAAAATGACGGATTAAAATCCGAGTTTGTCTGGTGAAACTTTGCTAAAGCTATCATACCAGGATGATGATACCATGAGAGCTTTACAATTCAAACCAAATCTTTTTTGGCCCTGATGCCGTCCTGACCCCCACAGTAGTGAAAAACCATGCTCTGTGCTTCCAGATCAATCTATAGTGATTCCTCTGTTTCTTCCTTTTCCATGACCCCTCTGTAGACCACGGTGCTGCACATATGTGCTCTTCACAGCCTCTGTGATTGAGGAATGATGAGAGGAATGTCAGTCCCTCTGTTATTGCCTAGCAAGCAGCAGTCTTGACCTGATGCACATAGTTGTGGGGCAGGGAGGGGAGATAGTCTTTGATGGAGAACAAAGTGAAGGTATCCTAAGACCTCTTTATACTTTAGCCTTCCTCATGGGGTCAGACTCGAAAGGAGATCAGACTGAGGATTAGGAAAAGAAACTGCCACCATTCTGACACTTCCTGCCCTCTGCCCTAATACTTTTTTGGGAAAAGGACATCCATCGCTAGTAAAATAACCCTGTTTTATGCTCTAGAAATACTGGTGGTAGAAGACAGTGCATTGCACACATATACTTTCCATAGCTTTAAATGCAGTCTTACCTTTTGTGTCTGATTTTCAGAGGTGCTGAGAACCTGTAACTTTAAATGAATTCCGTGGAAAGCAAAACATACATGGCAATCATGCTTTTAAAGTGTAGCTCTCTTTACCAAGTTTCTCCTGTTTTGCTTTTAGTGCCAGACTTTAGTACTCACAGTTCAACTGTTCATTAAAGGTGAACTCTCTTTGTCTCCAATTTATCAACTGTGTTACTTGGAATTTATCCCTGTTTTATGTTGTCGTATGCAATTCATGATCCAGAAAAACAGGTCCTCTGACCCTATAGAAAACTGATTGGTAGAACTGCTTGGACAATCATCTCCACTGGAAATCCTATTAGAAGTAAAATTCAACTAGTTATTACAATATTGACAATCCAATTAATTCACCTGTCCAGGGCAGAAGGGAAGGTCTACTAAAATTTGAACCCTTGGTAAGGAAGCGTCACTTCATATTAGTGTAACAAGCAGTCCAAAGGTAGGAACACACATTACTAAAGGTAGGAGGCACAAAACCCCACTTAGAAATTTAAAAGCAACATCCTGTACAAGTGTGATTATTGAGTAGGACACTGGTGTTACAATCTTCCAAATGACAGCTCTATCTGACTGTAATTCATTGTGAAGTAGAGTTTCTGGTGTGCCAGGAGTTCTCTTGACCTGATGTGAGACCTTTATAGCTTAACATAATAACCCCAGGAAATTGAATACATTATTGTAATTCTAAATCTAGTCTTTCCCTGCCTGAAGATACTATAATTTCTGTAGTTACCCCTCTTTATTAGACAATGGACACTTAAAAATTCTGTAATTTTACCTTTTCTTTGTAGCTCACACACATAGAACTGCATTGAAGTGGCTAAGAACAGGTTGCAAGCTACTTGCTTGGTGTTTTTAATTTTGGAGTTAGCAGAAAATAAGAAGTCAAGTGGTTAAACTTCCACCAGTTTTTACTCCACTGGAGTTGTCCTGAGAACTGAAAACCATACATTTAGAGATTGACTCCTAGGCATGATTGTTTGTGCCCTATGTATGTCATTGCAGAAACATCTTTAATTCAGTGACTTAGGAAAGGAGACTTCAGTGCTGAGTGCTCATGTAGTCACACAGATAGATCTGAGGTGCAGTCCTGACCACTCTGTCATTGCATGGTACTGGAAATTCTCATTTACTGCCTTGGAAGAAGGAATTGTTTAACTTTTCTTTCTCTAAAAGTTGGCTTCTGTGAAACCTGCTCCAGTTTTCCTATCAGCGCACAAATAGAATTGACTGTGACTTGTCCAGGTATCCTGTTTCTTCCATCTAATCCAAGCATGCATCTCAGGTTTCTTTTTCATCTGCTGAAATATGGCTGTGATAATTTTATCTCATCAGCCTGCATGGCTCCACACTGGCTTTTAAGCGGCAGTCTGACTGGCTGTGGATTTCAGGCACATGACCTTGGGAGAGGCACAGACTACTCATGCTGTGAAGGCCTTTTCTATTGGAGTGATGTACGTGTTCATGTGTCTGATACAGCTTTGTTAGGCCATGGCAGACACCAGAAGCTGCCCTTTGGTGTCTCTCGCTGCCCAGACTGGCCACAGAACAATTTTATTAGGCTCTCTGAGTTCAGCTGTTAGTTCTGCCTCCTTTCTGCTTCCTTCTTCTCTTTTATTTTTCTGCTCACTGGAGAGTAGTGGATAATGGAGTCTGCGATAAAGAAAACACGGAAAGTCCTGACTATGTAATAGGTTGGTAGCACCAGCAATTAGGAAAGTTGCCCGGCAGCTCCCATTATAGTACCCTGGTTTTCAGGGTATTTGTGAAACTTCAAGTGTTTGAGCTGAAATTTTTCAGGCCAGCTGATTTCCTCAGCCTGAGCATTTTTGGAATATTTGAGCTCAAGTGATTCAGCAAGACTGAGAACAAGGCTAGCATAAAAATTAGTTGGGTTTGGGGTTTTTTTACCTTAAAAGAAAACTTCAGCTATTTTGTTTGGTATGATTTTGTATTCTTATAATTTGGAGCAAGCACGTAAACTTCAGTGGAGCACATGACCTTTGTGTAAGGAGTACTTCTGTTATTTCCCCCTGTGCAAATCTACCCACATTTGGCCTATACAGTAGCCTTCAGGGGAAAACAAATTCAGAGCAGCTTTCCCGTGCTGAGAACCGGCTGTGGGTGAAGGTCTTTGATGGATCCAGCCGCTCTGTAAGTGCTGGAGAGCCTCCATGCCTGCTCATGGCAGCCGAGTCGTGCCTTGGTCCTTGATCATTTGGCAAGCTTTCTACTCTATTTGTCTTCACAGGACTTCTGGAGTCTGATTTACACACTGAGAGAGGGAGTGGTTGTGAAAAGAAATGCATACCAAGGAGCTGAAGACTGTACCCATAGGTCTTACACATTAAGGGCAATGCTGCAATTTCACAGGCAGCCTAGAATTTGGCATCTCCTATTTCTTAAATGCTGAGGCTGCTAAAGCAAACAGGCACGTAACATTCTTGTAACTAAGTCCTCTGGAATAATTCTGCATATAAGGTAGCATCATCCTCATTTTGTTGAATTATGGTGACAGAACCTGCAGTTCTTTGTAGTACTTGTACTGCATAGCATTCAGAGCAACCTTATCAGGAACTGGCAGCTTTCTGGCAGGACAGGTGGGGAGTGGGAGAGGGACTTTTCCTGTTCTCAGGCAGCACTGGAAAGGAAGTTCATTTCCATTTTGGTTTATGAAGAAGTGCTTTTCAGAACTTGTAGGTTTCTGTCATGATACATCCAACCCTTAGCTAAACAAATCTGGGCAGAAGGGGGGGAGGTGGTGGAAGCAAACAGAAGAAAAATAAATACATGAACATTTTGAAACCTTGGTTACAAAGCATTGGCCAGCACTAAGTAGAAAATAATCCTGCTGTCATCAGCATGTCTCTCTTTGGCTCTGCATTTATTTATTGTTGCTCTTCTCTTTTAGCAGTCTCCCTTTTCTTAAGGAAGAGACTTTTGCTTCAACTTCTGGTTTGTTCATTGTGGTCAATAAATGTTATTTCCCATTTATTAAATGTGTCATGCTTACTGTATTTTATTATAGAATGGTTTGGTTCGGAAAGGGCCTTAGAGCTCATCCAGTTCCAAGCCCCCTCCCATGGGCAGGGACACCTTCCACTGGACCAGGTTGCTCAGAGTCCTGTCCAGCCTGGCCTTAGCACTGCTAGGGATGGAGCAGCCACAGCTTCTCTGGACAACCCGTGCCATTTCCTTACCACCCTCACAGGGAAGAATTTCTTCCTAACGTCCAAATTTCTTCCTAATGTCTAAATTTCATCTCAATGTCCTTACCTGAATGGGTTCGCTTGAGAACAATGTGGACATTGCATGATGGGGGGAGCAAAGAGTTAATTGTTTTTACTGAGCTGCATAATAGTCTTGGATATATTTCCCTATTGATTCCCCCAATCCTCTTATGTCTGCCTAAATAAATTCTTTATCATGGAAAATAACTTTGCAATTTACAACACTGTGAGATCACTTTCCCCTCAAAAGATCTTATTTATACAGCCCTTTCTTGCTTTCACACTCTGCTCCTACTCCAGTTTCCTTTCTGGTAGTAATGGTTTAAGGATAAATGATAGGCAAGGTTTTCAAGGAATAGTGTTTTTTACAAAGCCAACTTGTACCCATAGAAAACATGAACAAAATTCTGGCAAATGGAAGTGGTGGCATCTTAAGAGAGACACAAATGCAAGTTGTCCCCTCAGTTATATGTAATAAAAAGCCTCTGGAAATCTTTCTGATCCCTTTCACAAGATTTTCTGTGCTCGCTTCTCCTTCTTTTTACCTCACTGGTGTGAGGTGAGGTTTCTTGAGTGCTCAATGAGGAATATTCTGGCCAAGGCATAAAGAACGTGGAGAGGGTATGAATACATGTCAGTGACTCTACCTCTACAAACAGTATCCCAAATTATAAAATAATCAACTCAGCAACTAAAAAAAAAGAAATATACTCAATAATCAAGTGGTTTACCAAAGGCACAGCCTTTTGCTAATGCAAGGCAGGTTTTCCCACTGTGGGAAATACATGTTTGGAAACAAATAAAAAGAAGAAATCCCACGTCCTAGCAGTTTACTCCAGACAAAGGTTGCCTTCCTGACTTTTTCAGGGAAACAGTCCTTTTCACGTACTGGAATTTGTGTGTTAAGCCACAGGCCTATTGGCATAATAAGGGGTTCAGAAAGCTATACTGAACTCATTCATTATTTAAATACATTCTGGGCTGTCCTACCTGAATGAATGGATTACCAGCTGCTCAAACAAAAAAACTTTCATTAAGACAGGAGAGTAACTGGTAAGTTCCATGGACAAACAGATATAATAATGCAGAAAAATGGTGAACTTCATGTTACAAAAAGGAAAGATGCTGAACTGAATGAGCTGATGCTCAGATACAAGCAACTGTGAGCTTATATTGCTATTGCAAGTGATTTCGTGTGTACAGAAATAACTGCTGTGCAGGCCAGGCTGGGTGCCAAAGTTATCTTCCCTGCTTGTATGGTGCTTAGGTTGCCAGTGCTTACCCCGAAACTGACGTAGCTCTTGGCATAAGCCTCGACTAGCAGTGATCACTTTGATGTCTGAAATATAATACAGCGTATGGCGACTTCTTTACAGAAAGCGCTGCCGAGATACAAATCGCTCTGTGTCTGTGATGAGAAGTAACAGATGGGTGAGGAATGCACTGCATTTGCTGGAGGCCAAAGAGGGGAATGGGAGTGCGGAGCACAAGCACGATTTTGCTGCTGTTGTCCTGCCACTTACCACATGCTCTGACCAGAGCCCTACCACAGCATTGTGTTTGCAAACAAAATTCATGTTTTTGTGTACAAGTGGAGATAGAAACAAAGGATTAGAAGAGAGAAAGAAAAGGAGTCCTAGATTCAAAAAAATTTTAATATCTTGGGTGTGTAATGGCAAATAAAAGTCTGTGACAGTTCCTCTCCAATCATTTGAATCAAGTGGCCTTTAAACAACAAAACCATTTAGATGATCAGCTGGGAAATGGATTTAGTATGTCAGTTCAAATGGGCTCACTCCACTGACATTAAACATAGCTTTGGAGATGAAACTTTGCCTCTGGCTGTGTTCTAAAAGAAGAAAAACTCCCCCTCTCAGATAAAATATGTAGTTCACAGGATACATGATACCATGGGATGTGCTGCTCATCCCAGGAATTCGCACCTTATGCAGCATAAAAAGCCATTGTAGACACTGCATGAAGAAGTAGATATGGCTCATTCACAAAAATCACCATTGCCAATGCCATTGGTTAATAGACAGCACAGCATGTACCAGAGCTACTACTTTAAAAAGTACTGTATTGTTTGAGGTTTTGCTTTCTAGCTGGAAGGATGCGGTGCTGTTGGTACTTACCCTCAGGAACAGAATTTAATATTTTTTGAGAGCATCTTCATTTTCATACTCTCCTAGGATTTTTCCTGCCTTAGGACCACCTGTATTCATATAGTAGCCTCTATTTGGAAATAAGGATGCTTGAATGTAAAATATGGATTCTTAGAGAAACTATTAAAATTGAAGTACCTTTTTATGTGGGACAGCAGCTTTTTATGAGTTCTGTTTACACACTGTCTAGGTTTGCCGAAGAGGTTTGTTTGTACATATCCTAGAGCATGGCGATTTCTTGGTTTCTGTCTATATTTCTTGCTCCGAGCATATGGGCATTGCTAGAAAAGAAGGCCAGAGGTTGCCCTAAACAGGTCAGATTCTGGCTGCTGAGAGGATTTTACTATGCATCTCATTTAAAAAAACAATAACACAGAAATGGGGAATGTAAAAGATACGATATTTATCAAAGTAGCTTTAGATCCAAGCAGCCTCTGTCAGGGTTTTTGCTTATGGCTGTGGAAGGCGTGTATTTAAGACTGCAAGGAAAGTTGCAATTCTTTCAGCTGAATGATCTGATCTCATTACCATTATTAATTTAGAGAGAAAAGGCTGATTTTGAAACATGAGCTTTTCTAAGCAATGGTTCAGTTTTACATCATTTTGGAAAGAGCTCTGGCATCCAGATTCATATATCTAGCTGAAGAGGTAGAGACTTCAACATGCTAAATAAATAGCTCGCTGACCTGAGACAGTGCAGCTACGTCTTTTCTAGTAAACATGTCACAGAGATGCCTCTGGCACAGCACATGTCCATGCCATGGAACTCGTCTCCAGAGCGGGGTGGCCACAAGCAACCAACCTGTTGGAAATGCCTCTGGCCCCTGCTTTTCCCAGACTGTGCTCAGGAGCCCATTGGAGGAAGGAATGCTGTTTAGGGCAAAAACCATGCCAGCGACCGCTGTAATGTTGTAGCAGTGTAGGCAGCAGCACCAGCCCCCTGGAGCGTTTCCTTGCCCAGTTTCACTTACTAATATAGTCTTATCAGGGAGATGGGGCCAAATAAAGAAGAAACAGTGGTTTGGTTCCCGTTACTTGCCATTGTGTTGCAAAACATCAGTTGTGAGCCCCGTTGCATGCTGTAAGAAGTGATTCAATAGCTCTGGGCAAGCTGCCTCCCTAACAGCTCCCAAGTTAGGTCGGAACAAATCTGCCCTGGGAAAGGCCAGAGCCCAGCTTGACTACTTGTCTTCTGGGCAGGCTCTTGCTATCAGCAGGGTTTTTCCAGAGGCATTACACATTCGCTTTCAAAAGCAATGAAAATATTTGTGGGGAAATCTTGCCATTGGATACAATAAAGTTTGTCTCCTGGGTCTAGCGCTAGTCAGTGTGCGCAGTAAATCACTGATGCCCTCGTTTCTGGTATTAGTTTTTTCCATATTCCTCTATATCTGGCATTCTGCTTTCTGTGTTTTCAGAGAAGTATTTGTATTGGTACCTTTTATTGACACTTCAATGCACATGACATGGTGATGTTACTATGGTTTAAGTAGCAGCATGTAGCTTGGCTGTCCCAGAGACGCCAGATATTCCTGGTGCGTATGTGCAAATAGCTAAACAGTCTGGATGGGAAAATTTGGTTTCAGAATGATACTGAGCTTCCAGGGATCATCAGTGCCAGTCCAAATGGATCCAGATTATGTTGGGATGCTCTTGTATGTGGGTGTGAGAAGAATCACAGCCAGGTGGTGAACTAAAGGCCTAGTACTACGCAGCTCTGATTCCTTTTCAGAGCAGTTTTCCTCAGCCATGGTTATAAAGGAAACATTTGCTCATGTGCACAATACCAAACAACGAATTCATTCCACACAAATTCTTAAAACCAAGTGCAGAAAGTCTGTATCTATTTCTAACTGTTATGTGAAGATCTGTTTGCTGGCTGCCCAACTTGTTAAAATAGCTGTATTCAAATACTGTAATAAAGGGCATTGTGTGGAAGCTTTAATGTGGTAAAACTACCCATCATCCTGTTTCTACCTGATTCATTGATGTTATCCACAATATCCAAAGGCATGAGGAAAAAACCAGCCCTACTGCTGCATAAACCAGCTGAAACTGCTGAGTACTCTGCACTTTAATAATAACAGTAAACACAGTGACATTTTTAGGGAGGTAGATTTATTTATTTTCATATAGATCTGTGCTGAGTAAGCAGGGTTGTTCTGTCGTTGCCTTAGTATAAATCAGGAATTTGATCTGACATATAAATTAGATTTATGCTTTGGACTAAAGTTTCTAGTTTAATTTGCAAATATTTTCATTTGCCTTAGGGACAAGAGTCCTTCTGCTCATCCTCCTTCAGTCTTGCAAACAGGAGGTTCGGTTTTCAGTTCCGTGTTTGTAGTTTCATGATTCTATAGGTAGTAGTCCCATAGTGGGATCAAATGCATTTTAAGATGTTCTGATAGTAACGATTCTGCACGTAAATTGCCATCATTGGGCTTTTGAAGCCTCAGGCAAAGCAGAACTGTTGAATCCTGCTCAGGACTTCATTCGCAGCCTAATATGGATGTAGAATGTCTCTGGCCTCAGCCTCTCTGAGCACATTCCCAGCCTGCCAGGATCTCACTTTGGACCGTTTGCATGATGAATTCATCCTAAGCAGTAAACAAAACTCAGTTAATGCTCCAAATAGACTGCCCTGTTTCCTGGTTCTCTGTGGTTCAACTGCTAGTTGACTTCAACATGAAGATTTTTTTCAAAACAAAATGAGCATTTGTATTTTGTTGTGTCCGTGCAGAGCCATGCAGCAGAACTGTGGCACTGTGAAGTGGCTGGTTTACTCAAAGCTAAACTTCAAAGATTGATTTCACTCTTTTTTAAATGTTACTATTTGTCCTAACATTTACAGATTCACTGCTTTTAAAGTTTCCCCTGAGAATGATTTTGTAAATGTATTGCTACAATGCTGGAAAGAGCTGAACAGTTTCAGGGTGGCCCTGCTTGAGCAGGGGGTTGGAGCAGATGACCTTTCGGAGGTCCCTTTCAACTCCAACCACTGTGAGTCTGTCACACAGTTCAGTTGCTGTCTCCATGAGGTTGCTCCTGTTCCTGTGAGAGCAGCCACCTGAACACAGGTGTTGAATACCAGCATTGGACTGGATTCATTTTTCCATTGTTGATAGGCGCCAAGAAAGTTGATTAAAAATCAAAATCTGCCTTTGGTGCCACTCCAGATGTGCATGTTGGTGTGGTCTCCTTAGGGAGCCTTAGCTCTGCATTCTCTGACCACCATCAGTGGCCACATGGGGTAGTGGGAGATCTGGACATTATGCAACACCTTACCTCAATGGTTTTGACAAGTAAGACTATCTGTAGCAAAAGTCCCCTGGGTACTAGGAAGTGAAGCAGTGCTTCTCCTTTTTTAAAAAATATAGTTAAGAAAGGGGAAAAAAAGGCATTCCCTCTGGAATGTTATTTCTGGCTCTTGTTTGTTTGTTTTAAATGGAAGGTCTAGAGGGAAGAGTCTGGTTTCTCTGTTTCACCCAGTGCCCTTTGATAGGAGGGATTCTCTTGCTAAGTTTTGTCTTTGACAACCAGAGTTAGTGCCCAAGTCACCAGGTCTCCCCTGTTCTATTCCAGCATATTGAACTTGAGAGTCTTAGAATCATAGAATCATAGAATAGTTAGGATAGGAAAGGACCTTTAGGTCATCTAGTTCCAACCCACCTGCCCTGGGTAGGAGCACCTCCCACTAAACCATGCCACCCAAGGCTCTGTCCAACCTGGCCTTGAACACCACCAGGGATGGAGCATTCACAACTTCCCTGGGCAACCCGTTCCAGTGCCTCATCACCCTTACAGTAAAGAACTTCCTCCTCATATCCAATCTAAACTTCCCCTGTTTAAGTTTGAACCTGTTACCCCTTGTCCTCTCACTACAGTCCCTAATGAAGAGTCCCTCCCCAGCATCCCTATAGGTCCCCTTCAGATACTGGAAGGCTGCTATGAGGTCTCCACACAGCCTTGTCTTCTCCAGGCTGAACAGCCCCAACTTTCTCAGCCTATCTTCATACAGGAAGTGCTCCGGTCCCCTGATCATCCTCGTGGCCCTCCTCTGGACTTGTTCCAACAGTTCCATGTCCTTTTGATGTTGAGGACTGTACACAATACTCCAAGTGAGGTCTCATGAGAGCAGAGTAGAGGGGCAGGATCACCTCCTTCGGCCTTTCTTCTGGAAGGGTGAATTACCTCAGACCTTCCCAATTAGTAAGAAACTCTTCCATAGTTTCATGTGTGTGATCTGTGACCACCATTAATCATGTGTATAAGCGTTGTAGTTGCTTTCCACTGTTGTCCCATGTCATTGAATTGCTGATCACCAAGCCCTGTTGGTGTCCTCAGCATTTCATATGTAATGGCATTGAAGTCATTGCCCAGTCTGGCATTGCTGGTAAGGCCAAATGTGGGGACACTTCCCTTTCACCCGCTCCTGCCCTCCAGAGAGTAAGAGCTCAGACTGGAAAAATGTATGTACGTTGTTACAATTGAGATAGAAATTGTGTTATTTCTGCTGCTATCCCCAACAGAATAAGCCAAGTTAATTGTTTTGGAGATGTGGGAATGTAGATTTTTTAATATCAGACTTCATTTGCTTCTTTAAGAAAGTAGTTAAATAACTTTTGGGAACTAAATTATTTGGAAGAATGCACTGCATTTGAAAGTTTTATCAAACCTAATGGATCTTAGATAGATCTGACTTGATCTTAAGACTAGTTTTCCCATCGTTTTATTCCTTTCCTTTAGCACCAGACTAGACACCACTGAACATACTACATTGCTAGCAGATAAATACTTTGGAGACGGACCTAGTTTCCTATGAAGATGCTGAGATGCTCCTGAAAACTAGCAGAGAAAAAAGAGGGGGGGGGAAAGTGTAAAGAAGAAAATAGTGGTGAAATTTGGTCCTTGAAAATGGCAATGTAGTTCTTCCTTCTGTCTAGCTGTTAATTGCATTCCTCTGTAACACAGGGGTATTCATAGTGGTGTAGGTTAGTAATTCTTCTTTGTTCACACCAATGGTCTTGTAAACACATAGGTGTGTACTTCGGCCAGGTAACTAACTCTGTCTAGTAAAAAAGTGTTCAAATGCATTTCCCAGATGTTTTGCTTCATCCTCAGATTCCGTGACCTAGAAGATACTTATTTGGTACCCTCATTCACTAACACCTTCATGCGTGGTCCTTTATACATCTTGCAAGAGGGCATGTAGTTCATCAGACATGTTCACCTGCAGATCTCATTCTCCACTATGTTGCAATGGCAAGACTTAATGCACAAGGACTAAATATAAAAGAAGTTAGCACTATCATTCTCATTTAACAGAAATTACTAATGAGGAAATTTGGTAGAAAGCTGCTGTTCTAGGTGATGAAATTCATAGTTGTTCTACTGCACCAGAAGAACACCAAAAGTTGGCCACAAAGTAACTGCTGAGAAGACAGGAGAAGTGGATATTTTGTACCTTCTGTTACAAGTTTTCCTCAATATTTGCAAATAGCTTTCAAGGGCCAGTAATTCAAGGTTTATTGTTGCTATTATTATGATGATTATTAATACCATTGGTTTTAAACTCTTAACCAGTTGGAAAGGAAAATTATTTGTTAATTTTTGTCATCAACTTAACAGATTTTTTATAGACTGAGATTTTGGGGCTCTTGCACAGCCTTATATGCACTTAAGAGGTCTTAGGGGTTAAACAGACCATCTTAGTTACATATCTAGAATGAAAAGCTAAATTAACCAGTCCCTTAAGTAATCTGACATCTTGAAAAACATAGATGTAATTCAGCCTTTTCTCTTGAAAGAATACTTCTAAAAGGCAAAATAAGCAAGTAAGAAAAACCATCTCTGACCTGTGTTCAGCCCTGAAGGCTTCTTACTATGTTGACTGTGAATCAGGAGGGTGCCCCGGGGTTTGTCACCTCTGAGCATACACACAGCACATCATAAATCTGCTGCCCCAGCGGCCTGGAGACTGGATCCATCTCCATGGGCCTGGCAGGGCTGCATGGTGGCATGGTTGCTGTGCCATCACCCTCTGGGGTAGATACACCGCAGCTCTTATCTTGCCTTGATCCCATCCTCCTCTCCCGCCCTGAACGCAGATCTCGGAGCAGAGATTTCAGAACTCTTTGTTCACAGCCTGGTTTATTCACTTCCTTTAAGGCTGGATCCTGCTCACTTGGCAGCACTAAGCCAGGGCTGTCTCCAGCTCTCCTTGCTGCCCTGGGCCCTGAAGGCCAGCAGGCAGAATGCTCTTTGAATCAATGCAAGCGATCGGGAGACTCCCCGGCAGTATTTCAGCACAAAGAGTCCACCCTCAGCTACACGCCATGCTGGAGCCAGCTTTAAAACACCATTTTGCATACAAATAAGTTTTAACTGGTGGGAAAGACATACCTGACATAGACAACTGCAGGAGTGAGTTGCTGGGGCTGTTTGCACTGAGCACTATGGAGTACCCACTGCAAAATGTGTCACGGGGGACCTGGCCCATGCCTTTTTGGATGAGGAATATGTTGGATCATGTAGCACCTCCTATCCTGGATGTGCATGGAGAACAGGATGAGCAAGGTGTGGAGGGAGGGAAGCCGTTGCCTGTGTAAGGTGTTGGGGCACCAGCAAAGCGTGCTGGGTGTCCTTTCTGTGTGCAGTAATATTAACAAGCATAGCAAGAGTTATTTGTCGAATTGAGAGGGATCATGTTTTCTATAGGGAGCCAATACTCAGGCCAGTCTTATTCTGTAAAAATTGCCAAGGACAGACAGAAAATAAATTGGAGGAAAGGATGGGTTGTAACACAAACCAGTGAAACACTGTTTCAAGTCACTGTTTGAAGGCTTGTTTTAGCATCTTGAAAGGAAGCAGGAATTCACGTGTTTTATTTTTAGCTTGCAAGAGAAGAGTTGTTTAATGTTTCTTTCTGTCTCATCTCTGAAAGTGTTCTCACCGAGGCTGGATCTGCCGTCTTGGAGCTGGTTAACCCAGGACTTGCCTGCCTGTGAAAATTTATCTTTACAAAGGGGAATTACTGAAATTGTTTTTCTCCTATAAAATTTTAAGTGGAACTGATTCCAAACTCCAGAATCAGTAGAGTGTTAAAATACTCTTTGCTGCTGGCAGTGACTTGTGTTTCACAGTATATAGTTGGGTACGTTTTGCTTTCAGAAAGTCAAAAGCCTTTTCAGATTTTTATTGTGGCGTTGCTTTTGTTGCCATTTGCTTTTTGGCTCCTGTTAAATTTTATGTAGTTCAGTTGCTTAAATATTTCTAAAAGAATATTTTCTTCCAGGGTTTTAATAGCGTTGCTATAACTGGGCCTTAAATCTCTAAGCAGAGATGGTGTGGAGCAACTTATGTATAGTTAGTGCTGAATAAACCTCTCATATTTCCCGTTTCCTCCTTTCTGGTCTCTGATCTTCAGTGCCATGGCTCATGCTTTAGGTTTCTGAAAGCCAATGAAATATTTATGATACTTCATTTTCCAGCTGTTGGGTAATGAATGGGGTTGCAACATGTTGTTGGTCAATACTCAGAGCTCTTGCCCAGCACTCTTTCTTGGGTCAACAAACATCTCATGCATCGTAACCTCCTTGCAAGACTGCTCTTATTTTCCTTGCTTTTCTTTCCTGTGAAAGAGCAGAAAACATAGAGATGAGAGCTCTCATCTTCCTGAAGGAGTAAGACAATCTGCAAAGGGTGTATTAAAAATAAAACAGGAAATCAGTGATTATCAATTGATAGCAAACGCATCTCTGCTGATCTTCAGAGTGATGCCTAATGATAACAAAAGGAGAAGCTCTGCATCTGGGCATTGTAATTTCTAGATATTTGTAGTATCTTTCCCCCTCATTAGAGCATGGGCTGTTTTAAGACCTAAGTTGTGTAAGTATAACAACAGAGGCCTAATGTTGCTTGTAAACAGTGTGCGTTCAACAGGGATAAATAGGTATCGGGTTAAAAGAAAAAAGAGAAAGTCCTTTTTTGTGCATTTGCAGTTTGCTGAAGTAAAAGGCAGCATACGGCAACAGTGGCAAGGAAGAAGTCACGCCTCTGAGAGACTCTTCCCCAGCTTAAGGAGTTAGTAATTGATTCCCACCCTTATGAAAGAAAATTACTGGCATTCCTATGCCGAGTGGCGTGCATGTGGGTGATGGGAAATAAGGCTTCCTCCAGACCTGGCCACCTGCTTGAGGAGCAGTGATGGCAGTGGGAGGGAAATCCATTTGCCGGGAGCACTGATTGATGTCTGTTTTCACTGCCGGAGGGGAACCGACTCTCTGCTGCACTGCGAACTTATCCTTTGTGCATCTCCTTTCCCCTTGAGAAGAACAGAGAGTGTTTATTTGGTCCCTGCTGCAGAGGAGAGGGAACAGCCTGCACACCTGCCAGGAAAGGGAATCCTAAACGACTGCTCCTGCTCAGAAGAGATTGGGACTTGGGCCAAATGTTTCGTACGTGGATGATTAAAATTAAACTCCTGCATCCATATGTACGTTCTCATTTTGAGAACACTGCCTGGCTTTTCTCTCCTGCCTTTTATGTAGTCTCCTAATGCATGAATGCTTCCCCTTTTCCTGCAGCTCTGACAGTGGCCCATGTACTCAATGAAAGTATGTTTATCTTTCTTCTCTGTAATCATACCTGACCACAAGCATGGGAACACAGCTTCTGTCTTTTGTTTTCCACTAATATTCCCTTGACAAGTATCTTTCTGAAAGGAAAAAAAGTTATAATCTCTCCATTGGAAAAGCAGCCAAGTGTGGAAGCGGATTTGGCTTTTTGCCTCTCCTCCTGTGCTTCTTCTGCCTGAGCAAATCAAGACCTTCCTGAAACCCACACTCTCTGATCCGAAGAGTCCAGGTCTGGCTGGAAAGGCATCCCAAGGAGGAAGGAGAGAAGGTAGGCAGGCTGGCACAGCACTCAGTGTGCTTGTCTGCAGCCTGTTCTGTTCACGAGCACCAAAACCACCAAAGGAGAAAGAAGCAGTAAGACAATGAGTGCATGGCTGCATGGTCTCTGATTGTGAGGGATGGAGACTTGCAGTGAGCCACACAAAACTTAACTGTTGGTGCAGGAGGATTTTGTGCCAAATTTCAGCTTTTTGCGTCCTATCAGTTGGATAAGCACATGGAGATGCTTATCATCATTAGGCAGTGATTTGTTCCCAAAAGCTCTGAAGCATTCAAAGAGCCCAGTACTTCCAGAAATAAATCCTTATGTTTCAAAAGACTTTGACTATTTTTTGATGTTCCCCTCTTAACAGCTTTTCTTAGGAAAACGAGGAGACTTCCTGGAATTAGTGACTGCTAGGAAAACCCTGTTAGTGCTGCTGTTTTATAAGCAGCCAGGTGTCTGCATCCTGCTTCATGATGTGTACCCACTGCAGAGTCTAAAGGCCGCAGTGGGGAGAGGCAGGGGAGAACTGTATTTCCCTGGGGGCTGATCAGTCAGGTCATGATTCTGCTTCAAAGAGAGAAATCCTTCTTTGCCTTGTGGGCAAGGAGGCAGCACAGCCTCCACTGTGCCCTGTGGGCTTGCCCATCACCCTGCTAGTTACAGGGCTGTCTTGGGACTGGCCCTGTACCTTTCCTGGGGAAAAACCTGCTCACACAGAAATGCTGAACTATTTTCCACGTAGGAGCACATCTTGTGTGGTAAGGCGAGGCTGAGTCCTCCCCACCTGATCCCAGCTGGGGCTTGGTGCACTTGTGCTGGGTTTCACGTTCCATGGAAAAGCTACAAGCTACTGGGTACAGGCCAGGGCAGAGAGAGGAAGCAGCTGATGCATACCCCGTTCTTGCCCTAACATGGAGTGAGGACATGGCTGCAGGGCACACCCAGATACAAAAGCATTTTTTTTAATATGAAAACTAAGAACAAAGCACCTTGTATAGCAAAATGAAGTTTATAGCTTGCTCCAGCCTCGAAAAATGCTTTTCAGGGCAGATAGTGCTGGCACTGTCTCCTAACAACCCTGCAGTGTTTACTGGAGGTAGTTTATCTCAAGCTGTTTTATTCATTCCTGCGTATTTTGTCTTCCCAGACCTGCAAAATTAAACAAAAGCAGTGACTTTATAACAAAATATCCCAATAAAAAATCAAGTGAGATTCATACATCTCTACAGGGCAGCTCCCAAAAGCATGCCAGTCATTGCAGAGAACTTGCAATTTATAATGTCCTGTAAGCATCTCCGTCCATCAGTAAGAGTTTTCTGATGTTGGATGGAGCACAAGGATATATTTGAGGTGTACTAAATGGCATTGTTAACATTACAGATGCAAATGTTTGCAGTATACAAGCAAGAGGACAAGGTAAGTATAAAAGAAATTTCCAGAATTATTAAGCTGCTATTACTGTCATTTAACTGTTAGCAACTGAGAATAGGGGAGTAACCTGAAGACATGCCCCAGAGAGCAGATGGGGAGCAGGACTGTATAGGAGCTAAACTGTTTACACATGCATAGCCCCTGACAGGCCCCCATACATAGAGGCTCTTGCCTGAGGATGCGGGGGCAGCCGGTCTTCCCACAGCCAAAAGGGCAAGCAAGAGTTATTGCATTAAGGAGAGAGGAAGCTGGAAGTGATACACAAAGGAAGGAAGTCTTTTGAGAATCAAGTTTCACTGTTTCAACTACTTAAGGAGAAGCTTGTTTATAGTAATATACTGTCTGTAGGAGGTGTGTGTCTGTATAGATATGTGTGTATATGCATACAACGGATGTGTATAGAAGGAACTTTCACTGTGGTCTGTCAGCCTTAAGCACATTGCTTCTATTTCTTAAACTCTGTGACTTCATTTAAAATAATAATTAAAAAAAGACATTAAGAAACTCCCAAGGTAGAGTGTGTGTGTGTGCGAGGGAGTATGAGCAACTTCACATTTAGCTGGAGCCTTGGTATTGTCAAAGCAGCTGAATCACTGCCTGTGAGCTGCCATCTTTGCCATGGTGATAATTTGACAGCATGCCAGCATTGCTGCCTACTGTCTCTGAAGAGCTGACCTTGTAACAACATCAACACTCTCTTTGGCTTTTGCTGACATACTGTAGGCTCTGGAAACTGTTTTCAAAACAAATATATAATGAAGTATTGTGCTTGTAAAAGCAATTGTGTTTCCGTCCAACAGATAATTTTAGGGTGTCTCACCTGCCAAAGGGCAAAGCAAAGGAACAGGCAGGGAGGAGGACATGGCTTTTCAGATAAGTGAGAGGCTCCCCATGCACAGGAACCATGGGAATCAAAAGTAACCATCACTGAATCTGAAGTTAATGGTAAAGTGGCTTCTCAGTGACTGCTTGTGCTGTTCCATAATAAACCTCCCATTTCTCAAAGCAAGGACAAGTGAGCATACCTCTACAAATCGTGCCCCACAACGGCCAAAAGCAAGGAGACCTCTTGATTTAGTACTTGCTGTATGCTGTTGTGTGTCTTCGTGCAGGCAGGGAAAAGTTGCCATCTAAGATACTGCTGAGACTCATCTCTATATTTGATACGGAGAAATGATAAGAGGCTTGGCTTAGCAGGTGGGGTAGAGGCACTGTCAGTACCTGAATATAGAATCATAGACTCAAAGAATGGTTTGGGACTTTAAAGATCATTCAGTTCCATCCGCCCTGCCATAGGCAGGGACACCTTCCACTAGATCAGATTGCTCAAAGCCCCATCTAAGCTGGCCAGTCTTTTTCCTGGCCCTATGTTTGGGTTACTCTGTATTGGGTGACCTGTCACACTGAGGTGTTCCCCAGTCGTGGGGGATTACCTGAGCACTTTGTATTCCCACTGCACACACATGTGTACCAATCTTCACATGCCCTCTGCATGTCCAGTATGTGTGCCAGGGCCCAGCTTGCAAAGGAAGGAGAACAAACCAGACACAGGAATCACCCCACACTTGCTACTGCTTTGATCGTGGGAACCAGTGGTAATGAAGTGCTTGTACTGCTATTTTTCTTCTTGCTATCCCTACTGAACTAAATGAATATAGCAATTCCTGGTGTCCTAAATGACATTTCATGGAAAGTTTTTGAGATAAAAATGGCCATATAGTGGATGCATGACAGGCTTTCCTTAAAACTGCCATGCAGTGCACGAAACCCATACATATGGTTAGGTAACAGCAGTTTTAATTTTAGACATGGGATGGGAAAATGCAGTTAGATTAAACCTAGGACTCTGTAGGTTAAGACCAGAATGAAAGATATAGCTAACAAAAGTCTGGAGGCAACATCTTCATGAGACACCCCAGTTTTCACTCCCCCTCAGAGATCTATTTTCAGGTGTTGCCAGGAAGGAGAACACTATAATTTATACTGAGATGTTTCCCCTGGATCCTTCTTAAAGTGCAGTCCTTTAGATTTGTTGAAGTCAGGTGAATATTATACATAGCTGAAGTTCCACTTCTACTTCTTCATGTAGAAGTAGAAGTTACTCTTGATTTTACATAGTCAAGGATAAAATTTGTATTGTTTGCCCACTTTCTAATTTACCTAAATAAAAAGCCTCCAACAGATAAGGTACTCCGACTTCTGCTCCTTCTGGCACTTGGAAGAGCTTTAAGCTTCAGTGGGATTTGGCTAGCAGTGTATTGCTTTGCCTTTATGTACAGTTTATATATATGGCCAACAAAACTTCAGCTACTGCAGATAAATGTATGTGAGAGAAACAGCAAACAAGTTGGACTTTGCATTGTTTTCCAGCTTGGGTTTTTTTTTTTTTTGCTGTTCAATGCTGCAAGTTGCTTTTTGGGCTGCCTTTTCTTCAGGGGTTCATTTCTCACTGTGTTGCTAGCACTTGAATCACTGTGTAAGACTGACAAACAGGAAAAGACTGAAAATGGGATTGTCAATGTGAAGATAACTTCTCGCAGGACCGATTTTCAAACCTGTAAGCCCTTTGTAATGAGGAATCATAGAATAGTTCGTATTGGAAGGCACCTTCAAAGGTCATACAGTCCATCTACAGCTACATCAGGTTGCTCAGAACCATATCCAGCCGGGCCTTGAATGTCTCCAAGAATGGGCATCCACCAGCTCTCTCTGGGAAACCTGAACTAGTATTTTGCCACCCTTATTGTAATATATTTCTTCCTCATGAAAGCTGGCTCTGTTACTCTTCAGGACATCTGAATTGATGTGCCAGCTCAAACTGCAAAGAGGGGCGCTTGAAGTTGCTGGGCCTGTTGTATGTTGTCTGGATAGGATAGTCAAATTTAGCTTTGAAAGGAGCATTTGTGCCTGAAAAAAAATGAGGCTTTGTTGTTTTAACCAGTGGCATTGCCAGGAGTGGAAATCTGAATGGTCTCCAAGCTGTGGTGGACCGGCAGTGACCAAATCTTCTTAAACATGGCTACTGTACAGGTTCAGATTTGGGAGGGCTTAGGAGGTAGTTGGGTGGGCCTTGTCTAAAGTGTTTGCCCTGACCAAGCTTATCACAGAAATTTGGTGCAAGTCAGCCCCCTGAGGTACTTCTGAAAGCTCACTTTTCTGTGCAGTGGAAATAGGCATTTTTTCTGACAGTGAGAAAATTGAGTCTTTTAAAGCCTGAAATTAGTTCACAAGCCACACATTTTATAATTAACACAGCTTTACACTAAAAGCTGGGGATAGGTTTTGATGCATTATTTTCAAGTTAAATATTAATCCCCTGTATAGCAAAAGCTTGATTCTTACAAGCTTGGCTTCTTCTGGACGACTTTCCAGGGGTCTGCGAGCTTTTACGGCAATGCATGATTTTAGCTAATGGATTTATGAGCTTATGCTAGTTTTTTCCTGTTTGTATGAGTGGGATCACGCAGCAGAGACCTCAGTGTGCAGCTCTTAATAACAGGTAGGGAAGATTTCTCTATCAAAGGACAAAGGAGAAATTATTCCTTGTGAGAAAGCTAATTTGGGACTGTCTGAGGCAGACCTGCTAGGATGTCCACCAACTACTGCCTAAGATATGCAAATTACTTTTGAAAGTTAATATTGCCTGAGTGCTTCTGAAATCAAGGGAGCCACGTATTAGCTGCTCACTGAACAGAGAGTATCAAATTGGACCACAGAAGGGGAAGAGGAGAATGCCATGGAAAATAATGCTGTAGGTTGAGCAAGACTTTTTCCTAGTTTTGTGCATAAAAGGTCCTGTTACAGCCATATCCTTCAAGCCCTGAGGAGACAAATCCATTGCCAAGAAAGAGTTTTGCACCTCTGACTGTATGCTGTCTCCAGCCTGCATTTTCCTAAAAATAATCCTGATTTCATACCTTAGCTGATGGACCTCCTAGCAGCCACAATAGAGACAGCGTCCCTGGAAAACAGGCAGGGATATGTAAAAGCATTGGTTCCACTCTCGAAGAGAGATTGTACATTGAAATGTGCTAAAAACTAGTAAGCTTATCCCGAGCCCTTTCATAGAATCATAGAATAATTAGAGTTGGAAAAGACCTTAAGATCATCTAGTTCCAACCCACCTGCCATGGGAAGGGACACCTCCCACTGAACCATACCACCCAAGGCTCTGCCCAACCTGGCCTTGAACACCACCAGTGATGGAGCATTCACAACTTCCCTGGGCAACCCATTCCAGTGCCTCACCACCCTTACAGTAAAGAATTTCTTCCTTATATCCAATCTAAACTTCCCCTGTTTAAGTTTGAACCCGTTACCTCTTGTCCTCTCACTACAGTCCCTAATGAAGAGTCCCTCCCCAGCATCCCTATAGGCCCCCTTCAGATACTGGAAGGCTGCTATGAGGTCTCCACACAGCCTTCTCTTCTCCAGGCTCAACAGCCCCAACTTTCTCATCCTATCTTCATGCGGGAGGTGCTCCAGTCCCCTGATCATCCTCGTGGCCCTCCTCTGGACTTGTTCCCACAGTTCCATGTCCTTTTTCTGTTGAGGACACCAGAACTGCACACAGTACTCCAAGTGAGGTCTCACGAGAGCAGAGTAGAGGGGCAGGATCACCTCCCTCGACCTGCTGGTCACGCTCCTTTTGATGCAGCCCACTTAAATAAACAAGTCACCGCTGAATAGCAGGTATCTTATTCAGCAGAAGAACAATAATCCCTTTTTTCTTTAGAACAAAGAAAACAAGAAGTCAGTTGGCAGGGGGGAAGAAGGATTTGGTTTTCTAGTCCGTGGGGATATTTGTCAGCCTGAAATGTATGCTTGGGTTGTGTGACGGTCGCTAACAGCCGAGGGAGCGTCCTGAGCCAGGTGTTGTATTCTCCATTGGGTACGCAGGGAGAAAAGCTGCCCTGAGCTGGCAGCACAGCTTTGGAGGCTGTAGGTCCATCTTCCTGCACCATCGGTGGCAGGTCCCTTCTCCCTCTGACACTCCTCAACCCTCCTCCTTGTGCTGAGTCACCATCCTCACAGCTCTGTCAGCTGCTGCATCTGTTTGGCTGCTGGGAAGCTCTGACACCAGATCCGCTGCCAGAGGAGTAGTAGCATGCAGCTGTGCCCTTTGTGGATGTCAGAGCTTACAAACAGCCCTGGGGTGTCGCACATGTATCCATCACAGTACCAGATGTAAGGAGAATACACTGATGGGCATCCAAAATATTTTCCCAGCACAGAGTCATCTGTGGCTTGGTGATCTACTGAGCCAGAGGTGAGATGTCCACACTGAATAGCATGTAGAGTATGGTCAGATGGTGGTATGGATGTCCACAGGCTTCGTGCCCTGAGCCAAGCTTGCTAGCTGTTGTAAGTGGTATCTTTCCTCTCCATTTTCTCTCTCCGGCAAAATACAAAGAAACTGGTGGAGTTTGATATGTTCCTCGTACTCACGCTGCACCCAGGACCATCTAGGCCTGACTGAGCAAAGTCAGACCTTAAAATGCACTGTGAGTGTATTTGTACCCATAATGCTGGGCAGGCTGTAGGCAGATGATGCCAGAGCAGGCTGCAGCTGTGCAAACATTGACACAGGAGGGAGCATCTCCATGGGGTGTGTTGACACTGGCTGCATTTCAGGGGCCCACCAGAGCTGCTCTGTTACTTCCCTTCTCAGCTGGATCGGGAGAGAAAATACAATGAAAGGCATGTGTGTGGAGATAAGGACAGGGAGAGATCACTCACCAATTATTGCCATGGGCAAAACTGACTTGACTTGGGGAGATTCATTTATTACCAATCAAATCAGAGTTAGGTAATGAGAAATAAACCCATTTTTAAAACACCTTTCCCCCACCCCTCCCTTCTTCCCAGGCTCAGTTTTACTCCCAAATTCTCTGCCCAGCAGTATATGGGGAGGGGGGTTGTGGTCAGTTCATAACACATTGTCTCTGCTACTCCTTCCTGCAGGGGAACCTCTGCTGCAGCAGCTGGAGCACCTCCTCCCTCCTTCTTCACTGACCTTGGTGCCTGCAGGGCTGTGTCTCTCACATACTCTCACTCCTCTTCCTTACTGAAGTCGCCCAGGTTTTATTGCCCTTAAACGTGTTATCCCAGAGGCACTACCACTGTTGCTGATGAGCTCAGCCTTGGCCAGCAGTGGGTCCGTCTTGGAGCCAGCTGGCACCAGCGCTGGTGGGCACAGGGGAAGCTGGTAGGAGCTTCTCATGGAAGCCACCCCTGTAGTCCCCCCACTACCAAAACCTTACCAAACAAACCCAGTACACTCCATCACGAAGACTTGTCCTCTGCCATTTCAACTGATCAGGGAAAAAGTAGCAGTTCTGTCATGCGGAAACACATACTGGATCAAGAGTAAAAAGCAAAAGGCCCCTGCTGTAGCGTGCTAAAGAAAGCAAGTGGCATTGATGGCATCTTTCAGCAGGTGTTGGCCACCTTCTCCTCAGTTGCTGTTTGACAGTACAGCACATCAGGGTTCCAGCTCCCAGAGTCAGCCTTAGGGCACCCAACCCATAACCCCAGGGGAGGAGCTGGCAAAACACTGATCCTACTCTGCAGGCTCAGAGCCTCTCAAAAAGCACTGACGGGGTTACCTCCTGTGCATGGTGCCAAGCCAACATAAGCTGTGTGTTGTGTGCTGAGGCAGATTTAACACGAATGTGCTTGTGTGAGCGTCGCGGCTGCAGGTCATGTTTGTGCTGCTGTCAGTCACAGGCTGCTTAACGGTCATGACATCCTAGCTTCAGCTCGGGAGTAGAGGGAGTGGTATGAGCACTGCATTTATACACATGAGTATCAAATGGATTCTGGAAACAAAACCACACCAAGTGGAAGGCTTCTCTTCATCTTGTCCTGGCTCTTAAAACCAGCACAGAAATGCTCCCTTTTGAGGCTTCACTTAAAGATCTTTTTTACTGTGATGTAAGATTCCCAATCTTCAGCATCACACATGAATCAGTGTGTCTCAGCACTGCTGTCCTGATGGTGCACAGTTTTACACTGTATCTGTGGTTTGTTTCCCCATCCTACATTTATAAGGGGTTTCCCCCAAAAAACTAGTTTCTGTGCTACTAAGCATAGACATTTCCAATCTGACTTACTTCATCTTGAGAAAATGGTCGCTTTGGAAGTTAGCAACCAGCTGGCTCAGTCGTGCTGGTCCAGAAACATCCAGCGCCAAAATCACCACTGTGTTCACACTGCTGTGAGTAAAGAGCCGAGTCCCCCTGCCTCTGGGTGTGCGGTGGATCAGTAGGTCTGGCAGCCAAGTGCCCTTTAGCTTTTGCAGGAGAATCATAGTTTTGCTTTCACACTGTGGAAAGAAGAACATAACAGGTGTCTGAACAGTGTTTCTTTGCAACTCGGGGGGGCTGGGGCAAGGGGAAGCCTGGTTTGTAGAAGCATTGCCAAGTGTGATTTACTGTATGTTTGAAGTATAGAGGTGTTGTGTAGCTAGTGAAAAATACAGCAACCACGAAGAACCAGATGAAACTATTGACAGTAAGCAACCATTTTTCCCAAGGGCTTTTGCAGTTGCTCAGTTCAGAAATTTAATCTGAAGGGCTGTGATCAGTGAAATGGGCTGTCGATTCGTGCCTTTCCATTTCGTTCTCGAGGTCAGTGCATTGGAAATTGTGATAAGACGCTGGAAATTACCACCAAGTCCTGTACTGTTTAGAGGTCCTATATAACAATGTCTACAAAATTCTGTATCATTTAGAGGCACTATACAGCAATGTCAGAGCTGTATTTATTGTTCTAGTAAACAGATTTTTCAAGCTGTCAAAATAAGCAAGAAAGAGGTTTTTCCCCAACATGCACATTGTATCTGTAACTAGTGGTTGTAGTGCATACCTGGGTGAATTCCTTGGGGAATCCTTGCCTTCCTCAGAAGATGATGCCTTTCATGTCACTTGGGTGAGGGTTAAGTGCTGTTGACCAGAAGGAGGAAAGCTGGTGCAGTTGCTTTAGGGAGTTGGTGGAATGTTTAGGCTTTTGGCTCACTTGATTTATTGCTCAATTATTAGACTGTGTACTAGCAGCGGTGTGTGAGAGGGAGGGAAAGCTATACCTTTCTGCCTGATTTCTGTTAATAACCTGCCGAATAACAGCCTGTGTTAGCAGCTGCTTTTTCCTTTTCATATCCAAGGAAGAACTGTTTAAAAGCTTTTATACTGTCTGAGTTAGGAAGAGAAAGAAGGTACCCTCATCTCCAGCTCAGCTTTTATATGCAGTGAGTTATGTTTTCACAAAGAACAGTGAAATCCAAGGTATGTTGCAATACTGGTTGCTATTTTCTTATCTCCTTATTTATGTGGCAGTTTAGAGAGAGGCTAACTGATGAAATATTAAGGGCTGAGTGTTCAGGACATCTGGTGTATCACATGGAGTGGTGGGTGAGAATCACGTGATAAATCAGTTTCCCTCACAGATAATCCTTATGTTGATCCTAGTGGAGAGAGTGATGCCTTTGGTTAAGAAGGAAAGGTATTTGACACTGTGAAGGTACACTGCAGGGAGATGTAGTCTATGTGTTATGTGGGATAAGTTAACTGTACTTCTGCATGTTTGCATGGAGTGAGAAATGTGAAGTAGTGCTGAGGCTGCTCCGAGGTGATACTGCAGATGTTGTTACAAGACACAAGGAGCATATGAACTCCAGCTTCTGAGAAAACCTGCATTAAAACCTGAACTCACTCCATCTGGGGTTTCTGACCAGCTCCGGGGACTACTGAGAGGTTCATATGGGCATCAATTAATGATCATTAATACGGTTACAATTCTCAGGCGAGGCAACATGTGTCTTGAGCCAGACAAATGGAGTCCCTCAGGGGTCAGAGTTGGGACCGATCCTGTTCAACATCTTTGTCAGCAACATGGGCAATGGGATTGAGTGCGCCCTCAGCAAGTTTGCCAATGACACCAGGCTGTGGGGTTGGGTTCGTACGTTGGAGGGAAGGAATGCCATCCAGAGGGACCTTGACATGCTTGTGAGGTGGGCAGATGCCAACCTGATGAAGTTTAACCATGCCAAGTACAAGGTCCTACACCTGGGTTGGAGCAATCCCAGGCACAGCTACAGGTTGGGCAGGGAAGAGATTCAGAGCAGCCCTGTGGAGAAGGACTTGGGGGTGTTGGTTGATGAGAAAATGAGCATGAGCTGGCAGTGTGCACTCGCAGCCCAGAAAGCCAACGGTATCCTGGGCTGCATCAAAAGGAGCCTGACCAGCAGGTCGAGGGAGGTGATCCTGCCCCTCTACTCTGCTCCTGTGAGACCCCACCTGCAGAACTGCATTCAGCCCTGGGACCCCAGCAAAAGAAGGACGTGGAGCCGTTGCTGTGAATCCAGAGGGTGGCCACAAAGATGACCAGAGGGCTGGAGCATGTCTCCTGTGAAGACAGGCTGAGAGAGTTGTGCTTGTTCAGCCTGGAGAAGAGAAGGCTCAGGAGAGACCTTGGGGCAGCTTCCAGTACCTAAAAGGGGCCTACAAGAAGTCTTAAGAGGGACTTTTTACGAGGGTGTGTAGTGACAGGACAAGGGGGAATGGCTTTAAGCTGAAAGAGGGGAGATTTAGATGAGATACTCTGGAGTTCTTTAAGGGTGGTGAGACACTGGAGTGGTTACCCGGAGAAGTTGTGGCTGCCCTGTCTCTGGCAGTGTTCAGGGCCAGGTTGAACAGGGCTTTGAGCAACCTGGTCTAGTGGAAGGTGTCCCTGCCTGTGGCAGGGGGGTGAAAGTAGATGATCTTTAAGGTCCCTTGCAACCCAAACCATTGTATGATTCTGTGAATTGGTGTCGTAAAAAGTCCCAGCCAGCTTGGCTTTTCACACTATATTATAAGAAATGTTATCATCTTTCATGTGCAAGTTTTGAACTCTGTCAGCAAGGCTTACTGCAGTGTCTGAGCAGATAAGATGATTTCAGTTATCTTTCATTTGATAGCTTTTTGTTTGTTTTCAACTCAGTGTAATTAAAAAAATAAGACCAGCATTTATTTGCCAGTATTGGATTTAGCTCTATCAAAAGTATGTGAAGTTAATCACTGCTGCAGAGAATAGAGGCCTAAACTCTGACCTTATGGAAGAATAAATCAGGAACTGAACAAAGATTTTGAGATGTTTTCAAGGGAAACAGAGGTTACAATACTGAGCTCCGCATAGTGCCAGGAGTGTGCTGGCTACACAGCAGAGTAGTCTCCATTCGCGTTCTCTCATTTGAGTCATTCTTCTTCCTCCCAGCTATACTAAGCAAAAAATACGGGCAAATAGAAGAACTCATAGTAGAGTTTCCTGTTTGGAAATCAGACCTATGTGGACTTTCTGTTGATCTGAGAGGCATTTAAACTCTGCATAAGTAAGGTACCCAAGTGCCTACCGCATTATCTGAAGCTTGCTCTTATTTTGTGTCTATGTGGTGAGCATCAGGAGGCTGGAAACAAACCTCCTTGGTTCTACTACAAGCCTACAAGGTTCACTACTCCCTCTCCCCCCCATTCCTCTGGGCTCAAGAGAATGCGAGCCCAGGATCCCCTGTTTATCTGGTAAAATTGTGGGCCACCACAAGTAAAGAATGGACCAGAACTGGAAGTTCCCTCCACACTCAGCTGCCAGTTGTAAGTATTTATTATGAGTACAGTTGAATACAAGTGATTTCTAACATAAATTTCCTTTTGCATTTTTCTCCTAAAAACAATTTTCTGTTGTAAACCAGAAGTAACATATCCAGTTATGAATGATGTTGCTTTTATTGTATTCCTGAAGACTTTACAGCTTGCCTCTCATACCTTTGTGGAACAGTTATAAAAAGGAAATGTTTTCAATGATATTAAAATATAAATAATAATTTGCTTTAATTTAAAAGCCACATTTCATTTTGAAGTATTTATACAGAGGGTCCAGTATGTTTTACTGTTAATTTGCATGCAGAGACGACTTTGTTGCTACTGAACTGAAGACAAACAATGGCTTTGGTGTCTGGTAGGTCCAGTTCAGGAGCAGAATGTTCAAAAGAGAAAGCAGAAAAGAGAAATCCTTAGGTTTTCTTGAATATCAATGGCTTTGATTTTTAATTGATGAGGTGAATATAGTGTATTCAAGGTAAATATGGACCCTGCTCACAAACAGGTCCTTTGGAAACTAATTTAGGCTATTGCATCTCTGAAAAGTTCATCGTAGTTTGTCATAATGAGAACCCATTGTCAGCAAAGCAAAGGTGTCTGCTGGACTGATGCTACCTGAGGACAGTCAGAATAGATGTAGACTAACATTACTTACACTGTGGGGTAAAAGCAACTTGGTGCCCTTTGTATTTGTCCCTTCTTCTACAGTATAATGGGATAAATATATTGCTCTCTGGGGTCTTCATTTTGGGCATTGCTTCTTCCACCCCCGAAGGCTTTCGTCTTAAAATGCAGGAGTCCATTTTTGTTATATTACACATCTTCTTACACCGCTGAAGAACTTCTCACTCCTGTTGGTTATAGCTGCTTTATGATCTATAGGCATCTCAGCAAGGCTGCAGTTTCTGTATTGACTGCTGCCCTGGCTGCGCAGGCGGGATGCCCAGGACACCTGGGATGCCCAGGAGACCTGGGTTGCCCAGGAGCCTCGGGTTGCCCAGGAGCCTCGGAATGCCAGGAGGGGGTCCCAGCTCTCAGCCTTACACGACAAGCAAATACTTTGTTTGCATTTTCTCCCAAATGCTGACTGACTCTCTCGGTGCTAGTTAAATTAAAACTGTTTTAATCAGTTGCAGCTGTATTCAACTTGATTGCTTTGAATACAAATTCCTAGCTATCCTCCCCAGCATTCATCTGTAGATGTGTTAATAATATCTGTAGAGATAGAGAAGGGCAATGTGAGCATTATCTGTACTTATGCAAGTGCATCATTTGGAGGTCCAGAGTGTAATTCATCAGTCATATCTGTGCTTGAATCCCAAGAGGGCAGAGTCACCTCTGTCTCCCAGGCCACAGTGACTTAACTCATCAAGTCATAGAGTTTTCTACTACAGTGCTTGATGGACAGTGGGATTGCGTGTGCCCTCAGCAAGTTTGCCAATGACACCAAGCTGTGTGGTTCAGTTAATACGCTGGAGGGAAGGAATGCCATGCAGAGGGACCTTGACATGCTTGTGAGATGGGCAGATGCCAACCTGATGAAGTTTAACCATGACATGTGCAAGGTCCTCCACCTGGGTCAGAGCAATCCCAGGCATAGCTACAGGTTGGGCAGGGAAGAGATTCAGAGCAGCCCTGTGGAGAAGGACTTGGGGGTGTTGGTTGATGAGAAAATGAACATGAGCCGGCTTCAGTGTGCGCTTGCAGCCCAGAAAACCAGCTGTATCCTGGGCTGCATCAAAAGGAGTGTGACCAGCAGGTTGAGGGAGGTGATCCTGCCCCTCTACTCTGCTCTCGTGAGACCTCACTTGGAGTATGGTGTGCAGTTCTGGTGTCCTCAACATTAAAAGGACATGGAACTGTTGGAACAAGTGCAGAGGAGGGCCACGAGGATGATCAGGGGACTGGAACACCTCCCGTATGAAGATAGGCTGAGGAAGTTGGGTCTGTTGAGCCTGGAGAAGAGAAGGCTGCATGGAGACCTCATAGCAGCCTTCCAGTATCTGAAGGGGGCCTATAGGGATGCTGGGGAGGGACTCTTCATTAGGGACTGTAGTGATAGGACAAGGGGTAACGGGTTCAAACTTAAACAGGGGAAGTTCAGATTGGATATGAGGAAGAAGTTCTTTACTGTAAGGGTGGTGAGGCACTGGAATGGGTTGCCCAGGGAAGTTGTGAATGCTCCATCGCTGGTGATGTTCAAGGCCAGGTTGGACAGAGCCTTGGGTGGCATGGTTTAGTGTGAGGTGTCCCTTCCCATGGCAGGTGGGTTGGAACTAGATGATCTTAAGGTCCTTTCCAATCCTAACTATTCTGTGATTCTATCATTCTATGAGCACTGAGAATAAGTCGCTGTTATTCACCTGATAAGCTCCATCCTTTCTGCTTGTAGATCAGAATACAGCAAGATTCTGGTGCATCATTAACATCTCCCCCTTATATAAACATCCAGTGACTCAGGTTTTCTTCTGTCCGGAATTGATGAAGAGATGCTTTAGGGAGAAGAATGAGGTGCAATTCTGCAATGGGATGAGGGCAGCACTGCTTTTAAGATATTCAGAGCTGGCTGAGGTGAAATGTATGCCATACAGCTCAGGATAAGTATGGGATTTAGAGGGTCTTTTAGGGGCACTTTAGAGCTTCCATTGCAGGTGAGAAGTAGCAGACAGAAATCCTTCCTGTCATACTAGGTGTTTTGTTGGTTTACACCTGGAATAAAAGCAAGATTAGGGCTTCTTGTCTGAGCATGGGGTGGAATTTCAGAATGTAGCAATGCTCTGTGGGCAGCAACACTGCTATGCCCTGTACATCTGTGTGCCAGCGAAGCAGGAGTCAAGCTGCTGGCTTCCACAGCACTAGCCTAGGGACTGGAAGCAGCCCTGTCTTCGGAAAGGCCTGAATCTGGAAGAGAATAGGTGAGCATGTCCTCAAGCTCCCATCCATAGCCAGGGACTTCCAGTGTCTCATGTATGAGGAAGCGAGTACCAGGGTGCTGGCCTGTCTTTCCACATGCAAGGTATACATGAAATGAAAGGTAATTTCTCAGAGCAGAGGCAGAAGTGCAGAAGTTTCATGGGGTTTGGTAGTAAATGCGGTGTTGTGGAGTTCTTGTCTTTTCCACAGGTTCATTCTGGAACACATCTTTTGGTAGAACTGGAGTGGAAGATTTGAGGATGCAGATTAAGTGAGACAGTATTAGATATAGCTCATTTGCCAGACAATTGATGGTCAGTGAAAGAAGATAATAGCTTACCGTGGTATGTTTTAGGACAGCTGTAGGTGAAACATGTCATGGCACCCGGAGATCTGGCTTCCCAGATGTCTGTGCTCATTTTCATATGCAGTCAAATCAAAAACCTGTTCTATAATTTTTGTTCTGTTTCACCTTTTGTACGACAGATGGCAGTCCCATAGATGCTTCTCAGCCCCAAATTTGAAGGCGGAGGGAGCATGCTTCCATTTGAATGCTGAGTTTTAGAGGAAGGGGCGAGGGGGATTGGTCAGTTATGTTTTGAGCCTTATCCATAACTTAAGCCAGCAATTAGTTTTCAACTCTTTTTGTTTTCAGGGAAAAGTAGGGGCTTGAGTATTGCCATATGTGGTGTTTTAGAAATTGTCAAACATTTTACCTAGAGCTATTTTGATAACAGTTCTATTTGGTGCACAGTTACAGATGCCTCCTTGCCATGGTGATTGTCTGGCAAGAATACCAAGTATTGCTATTGAAAGAGAAAACAGGTGTAGTTAAATTTAGGTAAAAATGAAAGAAACATTGCCAAAGCATAGGTGATAAACTGATTTTAACAGAACGCTTTTCAACTCTTCAGCTGATATTAAAAGTAGAGCTTCAGTTAACAACAGTGAAATTGCTAAAAGTTATTTGACCATATCCTTTAAAATTCCATGAAGAAATGTCCTTGTTCGGTGAAAATTAGTTGAAACTACTTTTTCACTTGGCGTGAATGAAGCTTGGGTTGGTGCTGTATTTTTAGATGACCAGGAACCCAATCCTGATTGTCACCTGAGAGCCGCTTTTCCTATCTGAACCTCCAGACGGTTTCAGTATGGTTGTTGTAAGAACTGTGCAGATCTCCTCAGGAAGGCAAGGACTGTTGGGCCTCTTTTTTTAATCAACATCATTCCTTTGCTTTCCTGCATTGGCCTCTCCAGAGCGGAAGGCTGCTTATCTACTTGAATGGAGTGGGAACTTCTTTTTGGTGGAAAAGCACAGGGAGAAGATTGAATTTATTTTCATTTGCAATATAAGTAGGAAATTAATGCAGCCTTCTGGAGCTGGAAACCAAATGTATTAACTCTTTACGGACTTCTCTGCTAGAACCCCTTATGCCAAAACCCTGTATGGGATGTTTTTAAGGGAAATCAGTTGCATGAATGTCTGGGGAAGGCAAACCAGGTAGCTGGCTACAGCCTTAACTCCATCCAGCAAGCCCAGATGGATTCCCCAGTGACCAAGGTCAGGCATGCTGCATCTCCTGGGTACTTCAGTTCCTACTCTCTCTCTCATCCTCTTGCCCCTCTCTTTTCAAGCTGGTAGCTGGGGTTGGCAGTCCTGTGCACTGACAAGGATGCAGGGAAAGAGGTGGGCACAGGAAAGGGTCTTCCAGGTGTGCCTACCACATACTAGTTGAAGAGACACATGTGAAACCATTTTAGATTTGGGAATAGGGTTGCTGCAGTAATTCTGAAGTCTGTTTCAGGCTTCATGTTTGAAGATTGCAACAAACTGTTTCCCCTAGGAAGCTGGGAGCCCGTTCAGCAATCTGAGCTAATTTTAGCCAGGACGCACTTCCATTTCCCGCACAACATTTCGCGCATAAATGATTCTAAGTGAGAGAAGGTGTGGATATTATGAATGGGGTCCTAACTCACAAACTTGGGGCCCTTTGGACACTGGTATGTGTAGTAATTAATTGTATGGCTAGTTGAAGATGCCCTTGCTCACTGTAGGGAGGTTGGACTAGGTGACCTTTGAAGGTTCTTCCAACCCAAACTATTCTATGATTCCACGAAGGGATTGAGGTGTCTTATTGCAGTGCCCTCAGCTGGACACTGGAGAGTGCTTCAAGTACTGCACAATGACAAAGTTCACTGAGGCATGATGGTTAGTTTGCAATAGTGAGCAATTTCAGATTGCCTGTTGCATTCTGTCTTCTTCCATCTTTCGTTTTTATTCCCTATGTAGCTATGTGCCATACTCCCAGCAGGAAAGCCTGGCTTGCTTTGATTGAAGTATGTAAAACCCAGCACTGTCGTTTACCCGCTTTTTGTAATAATTTTTTTTTCTTAATGGTTTCTCTGTAAAGGCTTTTACATTCGTCGCAGCACTATTCCTCATGCTTCCCTTTCACGCTAATAGGAGATAGACGCAGTTATACTTACACATCACTAACTGTTGCTGATGCTGCCCTATTTAGTTAATGTCACTTCTTTCTGAGTAGTATTTTGAGGAGTCTGTCTGGGTTTACTTTTATTGAATTAAAAAAAACCAAGACACATTAACATGGTTTCAAAGAGGTTTAGGGAGAGGGAAACCACTACATCCCAGTGCATGAATTAAATGCAAATAGGCCCATAAATGAAAATCAGGAGTTGTTTTTAATAGTTTCATCCTTGTCAATGCAAGATTTATTGTTTTGCAGTCCTCCCAAGGCTTATGAATGTGCTTACTTGGACTCACTGAACTTGAAAGCAGGGTTTCTTCCATGCAGTGGAGCTGGAGTGCAGGAGCTGGCTGAGTTTTGGCACATCCTGTGAACCTCACTTGTGTTCACATCACCAACTCTGGCTTCCCCTGCATGGGGGTATGGTGACCTCCAGCAGTGTGTCTGGTGAGATGCACCTTTTAGAGAGGGAGTTTACATCTGATTTGCTTCTTTTAGGGCGGGAGTTTACATCTGATTTGCCATCTTGGCATCAACCAGGTGTTGGAGGTGTACTCTGCAAAATATGATGGGTTGATTTGCAGAAGATTTAGGCTTGTACACATGGATTTATATGTGTTTGGCTTGTCTGTGATACACGTGGAGACAGCAGGGTAGGGCAGACCACGTAAGGCAATGTCCAGTCTGTGTTTCTCTAAAGTCCATGCCAAGTGTGGGTCTGGATCCACTTCATAACGCTGGGAGCAATGAGGTCCTGTGTCCATGGGGCTCTTCTCCCTGTGTTAGGGCAAACATAGAGGGAAATGGCTCAGTGAAAGCAATGAGGAGATGGAAGTAAAATAATAAAGTAATACATAAAACTACAGCAAAATTGTGCTCTTTTTCTCCCTCAAAAATGTAGATGGGCCATGAAGTGTCATCAAATATTAAAGTAAGAGTTAAAAATAGTTTCACTTTGTGCATTTCCCTTAATCTCTTGTCCATGTTTTATGTCAAAATTACTTTTATTCTGTTACTACTTTCTGTCTCCTCTGCTATTGTACTAAAAAGCTGTACAAACAGAAGTACAAAGTGCCATTCAAACCATGAAGCAAACAAAAGAAAGAAGAAAGTGTTTATTTGGAGAATTGTTTTATTTGAAGTCATTTTAAGTAGCACGCAATAGCAGCGTACTTGGAAGTCAGAGAAGTTTTTCATTTTTAAAGAAGAAGGTTGATTGTGTCTTTTAAGGACTGTTCATATAAATACTGTGTTTTTTTACAGTAAGAAGCATAGTCAGACAGAATCCTGTGTGGATTTCTGTTGCTGGAGGGCAGAATAACTTCCCTAGCATTCAGGGAGGCAGGCTGTTGCAGCCCCACAGCAGAATACGTATGCTGCCTGGCAGCAAGCTTGAGAGGAAATGTATAAAACCAGATAGGTAGGAGTTAGTTCTCGTTGCCATGGTGTTTGGACACTGGTTACTTCACCTGTCAGCCATTCTTTCCCTCTCTTCTGGAGACCTGCAGCCCTAACCTGTGGCCAGCTTCAGTCCCGGATGGCAGTTGGGTCCCAGTAGCATATGGGCAATAATTTTATTGATTTTATCAAGGTTTCTGGCCTTTGTGGCTGAGGAGGAAAGCTCCAGGCAGTGAAGTGTGCATTATCTCTTCAGGCATGCTCCTGGTAGCCGAAGCCCCACCAAAGCATGCTGTCAGCTGGCCACTGGGGCTTGGAGCCACAGATTAACAGCAGGAGCTCCTCAGAGGTGGGTGCTGCTCCCTGCTCCATCCTGAGAGCAGCTACAGAGGGTGGTGCCACTGCTGCTTCCTCTGTCCCCAGGGCTGAGGAGAGGCGGTGGAGTTGCTCCATTCCATAATGAGATCCCCAGCTCCGGCAGGTCAGTGGGAAAAGGGTCTAGGGGAGATCAGGGGTGGTTGTGGGGTTTCACCTAGCTGGTGGGCTCTTTGCCTCAGTCCCACTCTATCTGCCAGACTGCAGATTTGCTCTCAGAGATGCTTAGCTGTTCTAAGATTTGTGGCAGCTTAATGATTATCTCAGATAAAGGGTGGGATGAGCTCTCCACATCAGTTTCCCTTGTAGCTTGTGCCAAGCTGTGAATATAAAATGTCGGGTTCTGGTTATAAAAGCACTCTGTCTGCTATATATGGCATACTTCCCTTGGTATCCTTAAACTAACTGCAACAAAAGGGACCAGACACGCATATCTGTTTTAGCTCTTCAGCTACTAATGACATGGTAGTATTTTAAGTGACTTTGGTTTTATCATGGTGCCGTTACCGCCAGTGAACTACTGTAGTTGAAAGGTTGTTGGCATATCCTTCATAATTTGGAAAATAAAATGTCCCTGTCTCCCTCTGGCTGAGTGGTTAAATCACACTGCAGTGGCCCTACTTGATAATTTTCTCATGAAAGACTCAAATCCTAGGGTTAATTAAAGCATGGAATAAGTACCTAGGGAGGCATACATAAATGCTAACAGGATTCTTACCACTTGTCTACGGAGGCAAACATCACCGTGTATAGTCTGTGGACAGAAAATCCTTAGATCTCTTACAAGGCAAAATTTTTATGTTTTGTGACAGATGTAGTAAAAAAAACCCCTCCTCAGACAACAACAAAACCACACAAAATCTGATAACAGTGATATGTAAACATATCCCTTATAATCACAGGGATTAAACATTCTGGGAGGCTGCATAGAGCTTTGTGTTTACAGGAATCTTTATGCCCATTCCTATCAGAGGAACCTGGATCTAGGGTCAGAAAGCAAGGAAAGCTGCTGTGTCCAACTGAAACTGTCATCTGGCCAGTGCTGCAGGACAGAATATTATGGAGAAGAACTGATCCATAATGAGAGGTGATCAGAAATACTGTTCAGCTTATTGCCTAAAAGCCCTGGTTCCAAGAGCATCCACTGTCACTCACTATGCACCCCCGGCACTGGCGCAAGCACTGACTCAGAGGGAGGGGTGCCTCCTCCTGACTTCCACCTTTCTCCATGCTTGGCCTCCATTTTCCCTGAGGTTTGTTTTTCAGTACTTGCTTGACCCTCTTTAGTTTGTGCTGGTTAGCTGAGGGGAAGTAAATGAAAAAAGCAACCTAGAGCTTTGGGCAGAAGCCCTCATCACTCTTCTGTCAGCTGTTGAGACCCTTCTGGCATAAGGGCATTTTGCAGAGAGTCTCCCTAGCCCCAGATTGCCTGAATTTGTCTGCACTCCTGTAACTGATTTTGTTCCTTTTTAAAGAGGTTAGGGTTTGTCTGCTTGAAGCGGAGCCTTAGGAGTTATGCTGATACCATCTGCTTTAAGCATCCAAGTTGGATGCAATTCAGAGGACAGCATTAGGAGCAGCAATTCACTGTAACTTCATTGTAGAGAGGCAGGTGTCTCTACGCAGGCAATTCAGGTCATTCATGTCAGATGCTTAAAATAGGAGACAGGCAAATTCAGAGTGTCTGCTTTTTTCACCTAGTCCATTGCTTACATCTGTTTATGTCTTAAATGTGATTTATCCTGAAAGAAACCTTGCACTCTTTTAAGATTGCCTGCCCAGTGTAAAAAAGTAATGCCTCCACAGCAGATCATTACTGCATGCCTCTTACAACACATGTGCCCCCAGCACACGCACATGCTTCGTACCAGAGTCGCCTGGGATGTGCTCCTGTGGGATTGCCCAGGAGCCGGTGAGGGAGAGGGGGAAAGCAGGAGGCTGCTGGGCATGACCAACTGCAGCCACATCACTTTTGGGTGAGCTGTGAGGGGCTGGTGGCTGGGCTAATTTAGCCCAGATGGGTTTTGAGGCAGTTGGAGCTCTTGCCTTTGTAAAAACATGTTAAAATATAAATGAAGAAATGTGTTCCAAATAACACAGTCTCCGCAGGAGCATAGAACTGGCTGTAGTGGTAGGGACCCTAGTTGCTAATTTATTTGCAGATGGCTTTTAAGTGCGTCCTTTTGAGAACAATTAGAAGAAGGCTGTTTCTTCAAACCACTCCCTTGCCCCTTGCGCTTCCGTGTTTGTTCCCTCACTTTGGAAGTGCTCAAGCTGTCACTTTGCAAAGCTGTGGTCTAGTCTTCAAACATTCATTCTCCCCTGTGTTGTGGTGCTTCTTCATATGGTGATTGCTGGCCTTGTGTTCAATGTCATAGTAACCATTTTCTGGAAGGGCAGGAAGATGAGGGAAGGAACAAGTCAAGCATATGAGAGAGAGAGAAAATGCAAAGCCAGATGTGGAAAATTCTTGGTATGGATGGCAAATATTTGACAGTGCTTTGTGGCAACCAGTGAGTTCTCCCTGATGGAAGGAGAAGAAAAGAAACAATTCAGAACAGCGAGCAAAAATTAGGAACAACTCACCAGTATTTAACAAGAGTTTGTACAGATCAGTCAGGTGCAAAAGGATGCTTGTGGCAGCATGGGGAATACAAGTCAAACCTCACAGTTCCTGGGTCGTTCACAGCCAGTGCATTCACCTGGGGAAGAGGTAGGAATGATGGAAAAGAGTCTGGAAATTATGTATGTCCTTCTTGCTTCCCTGCTTCCTCTCTCCTTTTCCCTTCCCTGTACATCTGGTTTTGCCCCATCTCTCAGCAAGGCTGTAGGAGCCACTGAGAAGCCATCAGACTCCCCACGGGCAGCTGCAGAGGTGTGTGCAGGCAGGGTCATGGTACTTGCTCTCTACCAAGGGGCGTTCCTCATTTGGCTTGGTGTGAGGGTCTGCCAGGGGATACCACCCTATGGGCTTGTCACTGGTAGGTGAAAAGTGAGGCTGAACCCAGGTCCTCATACTTGGGTTTTGAAGAGGTTTTGTTCATTGCGACCTGTTTTGGTTAAAGTGCTTTATTTTGCATTCAGAGTTTAATTGCAGCCAGAGTTACACATCAATCCCACTCACCAAACAATAGAAGTCATTTTTCAGGGCACTCTGGGTTCTCGCACCATAGAGCTTGCATGGGCTTTTGGCTGCCAGCAACATGCACTGCCAGCTGCCCAATACTTGGATCCTCAGGGAGGAGGGAGTCGGGGGAAGGAGGGGCTATCAAGACTTTGGTTGTCACAACCCTTTTTCACCTCTAAGGAGACTAAGGCCACAGTAACACCAACTCTTAGGCTGCTTGCCTCAGTGCATGGTCTCCCCACATACCAAACCACGTCTCTTATCTTAGCATGCCACCTCCCCACCAGTGCTGGAACAAAATAATTGTAGTGCTGTGAATCAGCTCAGCCACAGAGACGTTTCCGTGCTCTATTTCCACCACTCCGGCCTGAAGCATTACTAGTTTGAGAAGGGCACCCAAGTCAGCTTAGTCCAGGTGGGCCTGGTTAGCACTGGTGTAGCGACAGCCGTACCCTATAGAGGCTGGGCTCTGTAGAGCCCTTTGGCTGTCTGTGCCCTCCAGTGTTGTGGCCTGCAGGGGGCTCACAGGCCCTCCAAAGCCATGCTGGACCTGTGCTCTTGGGGCTTGGGGCTTGCAGGACCCAGATCTCAGTGGTGACCTTCAAGCAGCTGTATGAAGACTTGCCTGGGTCCAGCACAGCAGGCTGGGAGCCAGAGCTGGCACATAGCATCTTGCCATCCGCCCCATGGCAATAGGAAGAGAGCCCTCTAGAAGGCTCAGTAGCATTTCTGATGAGGAAGTATTTTGATGGAAACGTGGCCATTCGTCTTTCAAGTCCAGATGTTCTTGATGCTGTGTGTGTGCAGCCTCTGGCCAATGGGTATTTAAAGAAGGGCAGAATAACCTTCCTTTGACATTGGCTTGATCTCCTGTGGCAGTTTCCAGGTAGTGTATTAACTGACTCTGTTCCAGAAGAGTAAGCACATGACAATGCTTCAAGCCATGCCCAGTCCTTTCCATACAAAAGTAAGTGCCACTGGAAGCTGGTTCCCACCTTCCTTAGAAGCACTTTCTAGGTGCCTACCAGTGTTAACAAACCTGAAGAGTTCAGGGCTATCCCCCATACTGACAAGCACGATTTCTCAGACTGGCTGTCTTATACTGCAGGTCCCGTGCAGTTTGCTACAGACCTGTAGGAGTGGAGGAAAACTGGGTTCAGGAAGGAACACAGTGGAAGAGATAAAGCCTGTGAAAGCATGAAATCACGAGTGACACAGGAGGCTGCTTTTAGCCTCAGGACACCAGGGTGTACATGAATTATTGAAGTTATGGCTCTGTTAATCTTTGCGTTGTCAGCCCTTCTATAAACAGTGAGCAGGTGAAGTGCGTCCACAAGTCCTGTGAAGTGGGAAAGCCCTCTGGTGAGGGAGCAGGGAGCCTTCTGCAGAGCTTGAACCAGCTTCAGCTGCATGACCTGCATCATTGTTGGTTCAGGGGGATATTGCTCTTCAAAAGCCTGTGTTCCTTTCTTTTACAATAGGTGACATCCTTTAGTAGTCCATTAGGCTCCCTCAATAGGTTGTCTTGTTTATATACAATTAGAATGAGGTCAAAGCGTACAAGACAGACAGTAACATTAATAGACATGCATGGAAGGTTTGCTTACCTCTCAGCTTTTGGGTTTTTTTGCAGTTGTTGTGTGTAAAGTACTTACCACAGAATTTGTAAACAACTGTGTACCAGCTGAAACTCAATCACGTTGTACAACTTCAGGATGTGCTGTATGGTCTGTCTGTTCTTCTGATAGTCAGGATTTGGGGAAGAAAATTCACTGTGTAGTAACAATTAAGAGGGTATGTATTGAGTAATTGTAGACGTTGTTCTGAGGATGATCCTCCTGCACCCTGTGTTTTGTCTCTGTATCCAGAATGCCAGACAGAATTTGGAAGTGAATACATAAATAAATTCCTACTTCAAGGCAAAGTAATGTTTCTCTTCCAGGACCCTGCATTGCCATTTCTTCAGAGGTCTCTTAGAACAGCTCTGAACATGTATAAAACTGGGGATCCATGAACTCCAAAGCTAGCCACATTTAGATAAATTGAGAACTGAGTAGAAAAGTTGGCCTTTTGATGATATAGTTACATTGCTAATTAAGATGCTTCTGGAGCAATAGTATCTTTCACACTGTGAACAGAGTTTTTGCCTTGGAAACAGTTATTTTATTGGAAACAGAAGCAGTTATCCCAACTCACAATGCCTAGCAACTTTGGGGGAAGGCTGGTTGCTGGGAAAACACCATTAGAACCGCTTCAGAAAAGCCTCAAGTGGTTGGTGTGCACATATCAGGTTGCTGCCAGTTCAGTCCCTGCTCTTGAAGAAACTTCCTGCAGGTGAAAGGCTTGGCTGTGTTGCAAGTTCAACCCTTTTCTTGCTGCTCAAACTGCTGGAGGAAGACTATGGCCCTGCTTCACAGGAAGAATTTGTTCTCAAAGATACAGTTGGAAGGCTAGCACCTTAGAGGTGGCAATTCCTGTATTCTAGTACACTTCCCCAGGCAGAATTTGAACAGTTCTACTAACATGTCTCAGCAACAATTCATCTGAAGCTGTAAAGCATCAATGTTTAAATCAGAAGGCTCTCCTATGTAAGTGCTCACGCTTAATCCAGCAGGGCAGGGTTTTAATGATGATTATTAGCATTTTCCAGAAAAACACAATTCTGTTCCACAAGCAAACAGTTTCATATAAGTTCTTTTCCAGGACAGGAGCGTGGAAGTGCATGGCTGGTCTGCTTCTGAAAGGGTAAATCTGGTGTTGGTCACCTGTACCGGCTCTGCGTTTCTGTCTGCCAACCGTGACTACATGATTGCAATTCTTATGGAGACAGGGACATAAATTTTGAAACCAGTGGATGGCAAGAAGAGTAATGATCAGCTGTTTGAGGGATCAGTGGTGATTTCGTACTCACAACTCATTTGTTTTCTTAAAAGGAAACCCCAAGTTTCCCAAAGCAAAACCTTTGTGTTGGTCTTAGACTTTGCCACAACTTTGCTCTCACAGGTAGCACGGGTCTATCTGTGTTAGATGTGCTGCACAAGAAAACAACCCTGACTTTTACCAGGTGGGTGGACAGGAAAAAAACTTTTTGTCAGTCTTTTGTGTCGCAGCAGCTGGATTCATTGCTGCTATAGCAACACACCACATGATGAGGTGTATTAGATTGCTCTGCACGGAGCACCAGGGGAAAAAAGAGCACAGCTCCTTGCTGGAGGTAAAGGTTATGCTGGAGTTTCTGCCAGAGAGCTGGGGAAGGTCAAACGCTCCAGTTTCCAGCACATGTGCTCAGCAGAAAGGAGTAGGGGCGTGTGGGGGTATTAAACTGCAGGACCAGGTAAGGTACAACTGCGTCTATTAACCTGAGAGCTTACCCTCCTCCATGTGGCAGCAAAACTTCCCGGAGAGTTTTCTTTTAGTTTTTCCAAGTATTTTCTTTTAAAGTTGGTTTGCTAACATGACAATGTGAATACACTGACAGTGGTTTAAACTGTTAGAAACTCTTACTGCAGAGAGACCAGTCTTACAGACTGGGAGGTGATTGCCCTCAAATCAGTGCAAAAGACTAGGTAGATATTTTGCTGTTGTTTCAGCTTTACTTAAAGGTGTTGAACAAGTTTTGGGCTTGTTACTGTCTGCACAGTGATTCAGAACATCTCTCTTGTCAGTCAGAATACCGGGCTTTACCTGTGATTTTTGTTATCAGTACCTTTTAGCTATTGCTGGCTTTAGCATTTATTAATATTTCTTCCTCCCTCCCTGTCAGCTTCATCAGGGTGCCTGAGTCTTCTTGGAAATGAATTTTCATGTCATTTCCTCCTTCAGATTTTGTGCTGCCTCCTTAAAACCTGGCAGCTTTGTTAATGCAGTCAACTAAACTTCAATACACCTGTAAAGACATGGAAGTGGAAACAGTGCCACAGGATGTATTTTACATTGTTAACCATTTATCCACATACAGGTAAATAGAAATAATAAATGTCATCATTGAATTTATGATGTTTATTCAGACCCATATCAAACTCAAAACCCTATTTACTCTCCTATGTTCTCTATGCACCTTTTTTGTTGCTTTTATGCATCACTAGTTTAAATGTGACTGGCTTTCAGGTAGCATCCATTACGTGGAAGAAGACAACAGTACTTTAGAAAAAGAGCAACTAGGTGACCAAAACAGTAGTGGAGAGTGTGGAGAGCATGCCTGAAATTCAAGTTAGATGATTCAGTACTTTTCCTGCTTCCCATGAGGTGTTTCCAATGTTTTGAATACTTTCTATTGTCTGCACCTTAAAACATTTCTTATCACTAAGCTTCTGGGATTTTTTTCACCAAATAGTTGGGTTTTCTCTCCTGACAGTATAACAGGTGGTCAAGAGCCTCAAACTTTTGCTCCACAGGTGATTCCGCTTACACAGATAATAAGAATGAGAGGCAGAAATTCAAGTTCATTTCATGCCTATTTAGGAACAGTAATGAGGTTGGAGACTTATCTACTCCCTGATTCTGTAAGAAAGCACAAGACAGATGGTATGGATGTGCAGTCCATAGGAAAAGCACCAGTGTGTTTCATGGTAGACAGATATGAAATAACAAAAAAGTGGCCTGGCCCAGTACTGCTTCACAGAACGTAGTAAGGGTGTGCAAATGTGCAGCCTTTCTCCACTGCTCTACGTAAAAGTTTTCAAGCAACCTTTCTGTTACTCCAGGTATATTTATATCCTTGGTGATCCAGTTTTTAAAAGCCATCATTGCCACTCTAGGCAAATTAGAAGCATTCTTGTGGAAACAGGACTGGTGTGAAGGTCAGCCTTACTCTCACTCACACAATGCTGTCGGGACTGCATGGTCAGAGCTGACATTTAAACAAGGTTCCTCTGGCAGTAATGAGGCGACTTTAACAGAGGTGAAGAAAGAAGCACCCGTCCTACTCATCAGGTCCCAGGAGAGGATTTGTGAAATAAGGAAGTATATGAATGAGCAGCCTGTTAATGATCCCAGAACAAGGCAGGTTTGCAAAGAGTTGAGTTGTGATTTTTGAAAACGAGGATTCAGAAAGGATGGAAATCTGTGAAGGGGAAGATTAGCTGTACAAAGAAAAGCTCAAGCAAAGTTGGACCATGATTTAGCTCTGATTCCACCAGTTCAGGCAGAGCAAGGAAAATCCATATCCAATTATCTAAGAAATCAAAGTTAATCTATCTAGATTTAGGGACTTTGTTCAATTGTGTGAATGAGGAATCTAATTCAAACACCCAATAGCACTTTTGTCATTAATACAGCACATCCATTGTGACCCATAAAGCACCAGGGATACAAGTGATTCGTAGCATCGTATCACTAACACACTAACTGTCACAGAGAGGCACTAGGCATGAATTTGCCCAGGGAATTCAAAAATTAAGGAATCTAGATAGATGGGATAAAGCACCTTCTAATAAGTACTTCCCTTTCCATGAGTTTCATTTGTCTTTGGAATCACAGCTGTGCTAGTTTATTGCAAGGAATGGAGAAAAGAAAGTGAGAGTCTTAAGGGCTTCATTTTTACGCAACAACAGTAAAAGAAGATAGGAAAGAGTGTCTAGCTAGTCATCTTTGCTAGAATATAAAAAAGGGAAGAGATTATGGAAATATGGGTATGGAAGATTGTATTCTTGGTGAAGTCTGGTGAACGGAAGGAACATGAGTGCTGTCAGCAAAAGATAGTTTTCTTCACCAAAAGGTGTTCCACTGCATGTTTTTTTAGGATAATACTGGGCTCTGCAAGTGTTCTTAAAGTTGACAATTCTCATCATAATATAGTGAAGAATACTGTATTTTCAAGTATCACTTTGTCCATTTTGAGGGTTTGTGAGTACATATGAACCTTCCCCCTTGGACTTCTATTCCTCTTACTTTCTACTGCGTCATTAATCCCATCGAATATTCTATAAACCCTTCAAAACAAGGGATGGTGTCTTGTATGAATGTAAACATACACATCTGCACAGTGTGATATACCTAGTGCTCACTGAAACATCTGAAAGGTGCATTAAAGCAAATAATAATTCTATGGGTACATCTTGTACGTGAACCAGCTTACTACTGCTGGTAATTCAGAAGAATTTCACTGCACAATTTCGCTATTCAGATTTTACCCAGCTAACTAATATCAACAGTTTTATAAAGGGAGATCTCATCTGCACACTCCTACAGATTAAGTCACGCAATTTATTGATATTATAATCTTTTAACTAGTTTTAGATTCATGGAAAACACTGGGAAAAACAGGCTGACCCCAAAAGAAAAAAATTAATCCATTGGACTGCCATGACTATGTGTCAGCCTCTGAGAAGAAAGAAATTTGGAGTCTTGCTTAGCAGGATTCAAAACAAACACCAAATTTTAAGGTTAGGTAATATGATGCTAAGCCACTGTCTGTCATATTTGAAAGATCATGGCAGTCAGCTGAAGTTCCCGACGACTGGAAAAAGGGAAATATAATCCCCCATTTTCAAGAAGGGGAAAATGGATGAGCCAGGGAACTACAGACCAGTCAGTCTCACCTCTGTGTCTGGCAAAATCTTGGAGCAGATTCTCTTGGCAGGCATGCTGAGGCACATGAAAAACAACAAGGTGCTTGGTGACAGCCAGCATGGCTTCACTAAGGGGAAATCCTGCCTGACCAATCTGGTGGCCTTCTATGATGGGGCTACGGAACTGATGCACAGGGGTAGAGCAGTTGATGTCATCTACCTGGACTTGTGCAAAGCGTTCGACACTGTCCCGCATGACATCCTTGTCTCTCAGTTGGAGAGACATCAATTTGATTAGGTGGACCACTCGGTGGATAGAGAACTGGCTGGATGGCTGCACACAAAGAGTTGTGGCTCAATATCCAGCTGGAGACCAGTAATGAGTGGTGTCCCTCAGGGATTGGTGTTGGGACCGGTCTTGTTCAACACCTTTGTCCCATATGAAGATAGGCTGAGAAAGTTGGGGCTGTTGAGCCTGGAGAAGAGAAGGCTGTGTGGAGACCTCATAGCAGCCTTCCAGTATATGAAGGGGGGCTATAGGGATGCTGGGATGACTCTGGATGACTCTTCATTAAGGACTGTAGTGATAGGACAAGGGGTAACAGGTTCAAACTTCAAGAGGGGAAGTTTAGATTGGATATAAGGAGAAAGTTCTTTACTATAAGGGTGGTGAGGCACTGGAATGGGTTGCCCAAAGAAGTTGTGAATACTCCATCACTGGTGGTGTTCAAGGCCAGGTTGGACATAGCCTTGGGTGACATGGTTTAGTGGGAGGTGTCCCTGCCCCTGGCAGGGGGGTGGGAACTGGATGATCTTAAGGTCCTTTCCAATCCTAACTATTCTATGATTCTATGTGTATATGCCTTGTATGCAAATAGTAAACGTAGGCAAAATTCCAATCCTGAACAATTTGCAGTGACTAATAGATTAGGAATATGTACAGCAGTGGAAGCAGGCCAGTACCTCAGCTGTCAGACAACTGAGATATTTTTCTAAGGATAAATATGTATAAGAATGATTACAGTAGCAGATGCTAACTCTAGGAGCTTGGGCTCCACCTCCAAATGTTCATCTGGCTCAAATCAAAATGGGCAAAAGGATTTCCAAAGGGAGAGCCAACATCTTCAGGGCCACATTTCAGATCAGGTGTGGGTGTACTGACAGCAGTCTAGGGTGTGTTCTTCACATGCACAGGGTGCATCCAAAAGGTCCATCCACTTAAAACTATTTAACATGGAGAACTGAAGTAGTCTGTTCTCTTTGGAATGAGGTCTGCTATGAAATCATCCCAGGAGGAATTGATTCACAAGCACAAGAATTTGTGGCCTCGGTGTTCATCTTGGATGTCTGTAGGGCTAGCTCCGGTACCCGTTTCAGCATTATGGGTGTTCTGACACAACTTGTGGAAGATGAGGCTCTGGCTCTGGGACTGCCATGGTCCCTGACAAGAAAGGGAGGCTTGTATAGGAGTGCCTCAGGGATAGATGTTAAACTGCCACCCGGCCACATTTGCCTGTGGTCAAACTTCCTATAATTCTTCCTCTGAGGAATTTGCTGTCAATATCACTAAGTCCCGAGTGCTCACAGCTTTTACAAGGCTCTGCTACAGAACAGTAACAAGATGTTAGAACTAGCCTACTCTCTTAGCATGTTCTTTTCTATGAACCATCAAGAACTTCTAAGCTTACTGGAGAACAAAAGAGTCTGTGCAGCCTCCTGTTTCCAGTAGTACAGTCTCTTAAGGAAAAAATGTCAAATGCTGTGTACACCCTGAGAAGAGATCTGCTGTCCCTGATGGAGCAATAAGGGTTCATCCGAAAGAAAAGCGCTCTGAGGTGGGCAAGGTGGACATACAGTGCAGAGGCACTTAACCTTAAGAGACTCATTTTGGAATATGTGCAGATGATTTCTTTCAGTGAGGAATGAACTTCCTATGAAAGGCGAAAACAGCTTCCTTAACCAGCAGCTCAGGGCATCCTGTGGCTTTTGGAGATGCTTGATCTTTGAGTGAAAAGGGAACATAGCCTCTTCCTACAGATTTGTCCCCAGTAAACTTGTGCTGACATTGACAGTCTCTGGCTCTGAACATCAAAGACTAAAGCTCCCATTCAGATCCTCTACTAAGGAAAATTTTTCTACTACCTCTTCCATCACCTTCAGGCAGTACTGATTAATTAATCTACGACAAGACTCCTTCTCCCTCCCTGGTTTTGTGTGTGCATATACACACAGATGCACAGACAGACATAACTAAAGTGACTCATGTATGTCATTAGACACAAATCATGGAGTTTAGCTTGAATTGCTTTGGTTTTCACGATTTCCAAAAAGATAATGACAGAAGACTGAAATGCCACAAGCACTTTTATTAAAGATAAGTGACCTAAGAAATGCTATGGCATTGGGTCAAGGAGAGTAAAACAGGCACAAACTGTAAGTCTCCCCATCCTTAAAGGAAAATAGCCTATTAAGTGTGTGAAACTGTGCTAGGCTTCCGCCTTGATGAAGTAACTGTGTCTGCCTCTGGGACTGACCACTCCACACTCACTATGAGCTGCAGCTGAATACTGGACTGAAAGCAACTGGATTTGCAGGGCTGAGCGGCGCAGTGCCACCTACCAACTAACTGTAATTAAGAATGTTATTTCTAACAAGCACATTTATGTCGTGAGGTGGACACCAAAAAGCCCTGTTCACTGTCTTAAGTTGCAGGTATTTTTGTGTGGAGTGTTGCTTAGAATGAAAAGGGGCAAATTAGACTTTCAAGCACCCTCTGACAGCGGCCGTGAAGCTGAGGGCGCACTGGGGAATGCTTATACTGGAAAACTACGAGCATCTTGTTTATTCATTCTGCTGAAGTTAGCAGAGAAAAGCAGAGAAAAAAGTTGGGTTTTTTTCCCTTTCCATAACCCCTAGGCTTCAGAAATGCATCACTCTTCCTTATTGTAAGTTTGCTCAGGAAATCAGTGCTGACACCTCACCTAGGAATTTATTATCATTCCAGTCAGACTATCTTTCACTTCTATTGAAGATTTGGATTTTTACCAGCTTTAAATTATATTGAAAGTAGGCAGATGAACATTTAAATTAAAAGGTTAATTGGAACTGAAATATTGCACTGGCACAGTTAATTTGTTTCAGTTAAAATACTTTTTAGCTTAATTGAATATTTGCAGAACCAAGGCAAAAAAAGTTGTGCATTTCCACACAGAAATGTACTTGTCTTCTAAATGTAAATAACCACTAATAACTCTTAAACCCAATAATCTGTAAGAGTATATTTCCAAAAAGTTAATGTTTTTCTGTAGCCAGAGGCAAGTTTGTTACAGTTTCCTGTCAGTCACCAGTTTCTTTTCTGATTCTCTAGGATTTATGAGCACGCTGAAGTCTTCAAATGTGTCAAGTGAAAGAACTTATCTTGTACAAATGCTTGGGCCAGGAACCACTGGTAAGGTCTTCTGCCTGACAGATGACCACCAAATATAAGACTCTCTTGTTTTCTTTGTAAACTTTTTGAGACAGACCAGCAAAATCCTTATGAGGAAGAGTTGTTAGGGAAATTCCAGGCACAGCTATAGATTGGGCAGAGAAGAGATTGAGAGCAGCCCTGTGGAGAAGGATTTGGGGGTGTTGGTCAATGAAAAAATGAGCATGAGCCGGCAGTGTGCGCTTGCAGCCCAGAAAGCCAACCGTGTCCTGGGCTGCATCAAAAGGAGTGTGACCAGCAGGTCGAGGGAGGTGATCCTGCCCCTCTACTCTGCTCTCGTGAGACCTCTCTTGGAGTATTGTGTGCAGTTCTGGTGTCCTCAACGTAAAAAGGACATGGAACTGTTAGAACAAGTGCAGAGTATGGCCACGAGGATGATCAGGGGACTGGAGCACCTCCCGTATGAAGATAGGCTGAGAAAGTTGGGTCTGTTGAGCCTGGAGAAGAGAAGGCTGCATGGAGACCTCATAGCAGCCTTCCAGTATCTGAAGGGGGCCTATAGGGATGCTGGGGAGGGACTCTTCATGAGGGACTGTAGTGATAGGACAAAGGGTAACAGGTTCAAACTTAAACAGGGGAAGTTTAGATTGGATATGAGGAAGAAGTTTTTTACTGTTAGGGTGGTGAGGCACTGGAATGGATTGCCCAGGGAAGCTGGGTTGGATATAGCCTTGGGTGGTATGGTTTAGTGTGAGGTGTCACTGCCCATGGCAGGTGGGTTGGAACTAGATGATCTTAAAGTCCTTTCCAACCCTGACTATTCTGTGATTCTATGATTCTATAAATCTGCCTGCCTTTTCTTTTCTCTAATTGGAAAGCGGTCAGGCTCTGCTGGTGGCAGGAAAGGGAAACACTGATTCATTCTGGCTTTCCTGGAAGAAAGCAGGTTTCAGTTAGTTGACTTGTCAAGGGTGCCTAATTTAGCAGCACAGACAAATGAAGACGTTTTTTCTTTCCCTTGGAAAGAACTGCATTTCAAATCTAGGGGGCAGATTCAACCACAGTAGTAGCACCAAAGTTAATCAGATTACGTTTGTATGAACACAAGTCGCTTTTTGGACAGAGCCAGTGCTTGCAGTATGTTCCAAAATAAGGAGTAACACATGTTATTTGGAATATGTTTAAACATGAAAAATGTGCTTTAATTGGATTATTTTAAAGAAGTTGATGTTTGAAAACATGTAATAAAAGTGATATTGTGTAATTTCCGATTCAAGGAAACGTTAGAGCCCTAAATAGCAACACAAATGGAATTTTTTTTTCTCAATAGATGAGACTATCTAATAGATGAACTATTTTAAGTTCTACTTTATCCCCTGTATTAGTTTTCTGACAGCATTTCCATCATCGGGCTTTAGGGAATACACTTAAGCACTGAGCTCTTGAAGCTATGGTAATTTTTAATCTTTAGTAAGTAACCAGTTAGACCTCATTGGCTTTATGAGGTCTAAAATGTCTCCAGATTTTACTAGATATTTTGCCCATTACAGCATCTGCCTCAGTTACATAGATGTATGTGCTGTGTCAGTATCATGCCAAACCCACCAGTTTGTGACAAGTGGGAAGGAAACTTTTATCCCCCAACATGGTTTTGTGAGTTTATGCATCTTAGCAGCACTCAGGAGAGGAAAACATTAGGTAGTCTTGAGTGGTGAGGTGGATACAAAGGTCATAATGCCTCCTGTTCTGCCACAGGAAATGTGGCTGTAGCTCTCTTCAAAGGTTATTATTATCCCACCCTGTAACTAGCTGTGTCAGTTCTGAGCAACTTAAATATCCTACTCACGTAGCTTGAGAAACAAAGCCTAGTCCTTTGGCCTCTAATCAAGAGAGCTACTGATAGATTTTGATCATCTTTTGTCAGCCATTCTTTGCTCTCCTTGTTCAGTGCATACCTCAGTAGTCACCCAGCAGGTGCGAGGTGCTGAAATGCTTCTCTGGTGCACTGCTTCGAACTGATGTGTTGTTCATGAGTAGGCTGACCAAAACCACGTTGTTTGGGGTTTATTCTGTGAGCCTAGTGTATTTTGTTTCATGTTAGAAATGTAACTGTCAACCTCTGAAAACTCTATGCAGAGGTGCAATTCAGTGTCTTCAGCAGGCTTTGAGAATACTCCCAACACCTGAGTGTGAAGGGCGCTGATAGGTACCCCTTAGCTTCCAGGCTGTACGTTCATTGTATTTCCCTTCTCTGGTATTCTTACTGCTTTCCCATGTCTGCCTTTTCACATCCTTTTCTCCCATCTGTCCTATTCCTCCTCCATCCTTGCCATGTATATGCACTTTTTTGCCTCTGTTGTGCTATTCCTTGGAGCAGACTCACGTTTTCTAATGGGCAGATGCTCTTCCTTCAAATCCTTACTTTAACATTTATACAAGGAACTTGTTTTTCTAGCTGTCATAACTGATAACATTGCTCCTTTTCATTGCCTTTAATTGTTTCTGTATGTCCTGCCTTCTGTTTGTCCTGCCTTCTGTTTGTCCTTTCTTTGGTGTCAAGCTTTTCCTGTGTTCATGAAGTGCTGCTTACCTGTACAATTCTTAGTGAATGTTGATCGTCATCAGCCTTGTGGCTGCAATAATGTTTACACTTCATATAGGGCCACTTGCTGATGTTTTTCAGATATTAATTGGACTTCACCCACACTGTTTCAAATTGTTCCTTTGTGCCTCATCAAACAAACCTATTTTGTGTCTACGTATCTGATAGAAATGAGGCATTGCCAGAGCCCAGTACTTGCTTGATGTCTGTTAGTGGAAAAGTACTGAAACTGAGGAGCTTTCCCTCTGGTAGACCTTTCCCAAAATGAAGCCCATGTCACTTCTGAAGAAAAGCTGGTCTCAGGAGAGGCTGTGAGTAAAGTGTGTGCCTTGATCCATCTGCCTCTGGTTTATGTGGTTGCTGTGTGTGCTGGGCTGCTTCTCCAGGTGGGCCCACCAGGGTACCAAGCAAGATTTGGGCTGTTGGCGTCGTTGGCCTTCCATCCTAATCTGGAAGGTGTCCTTTAGAGGTGCTGGAGGCTGTGGCACCAGGTCTGGGCTTTTCTCTGTGGGGCAGCCTCAGGAAGGCTGTCAAAGGGAGATGGATGCGTACCCTAAAAATGCATAATACTTATTTTTGAATAATCTCTATATCCTCGTGTACTGGAGGCTTGGGAACTTCTTTCCTAGCTGCTGAGGTAATGTGAAACAGAGAAACAGATGTGGTTTCTGCAACTTGAACACTGAACAAAGATCTTTGGAAAGGAAAATAGCTGGGTGAATTAACGAGCGGTGATGATGGGGGATTGTGAGCGCAGAGACAGGGGACTACCTTCTTGTGAAAGAAGAAATCTCTTACGGCTGTGCCGTGTGTAAGGATATAAAACCAGCTCCTGCCATGCCTTTTTTTACGTGTTGCTGCACCTCACTGCTGAGTCTCCTCTGCAGAGTGATTTTATTACAGTGATATATTAAATGCAAGAAAACTGAGTAATCCTGAGCCATGATTAGGGAGGATGTTTTAAACTAGCCATTAGTAGGGTTTGGGTTTTTTTTTTCTCCCAGTTGGTAATGTAAAAACCTGTAAGTGACATAAATAACCTACAAGACTAAAAACAGAATGAAGTAATTATTCATTTTGGGTCAGGTTTTGATTTTTAAGAGCCTAAGTCTGGCACAAGGGACCTGCTAATGGTTTTAAAGCAAACAGATCTGGCTGCAGCAGGAAACCTTGTGCCTTTGAACCAGCAAGTACACTGGGCTGGGCAAAGTGGTGAAGAGTCATCCTATGAGCCAGAGCACCGCCAGCTTAGACTTGTGCTGCTTCTGGGTGGCTGCAGGCTTGGGTAAGTACAACAGCATTACAGCTGTCAGTGGAAAAAAGATTATTCGCCTCAATTTTCTTTAAATGCCTGGGTTTGTGATGAATTTGCACTAAACCACCATGTTTTGCAACAGAAGTCAGGGTTCTATTCCAAAAGCTTGAGGAGGGGTATCTTCCTTGCAGGACAAACTGACTCAACACACTTGGACTGTGTATGGCCAACAGTGAAGCATGTTCTTTGCAGGACATTTTCTTCCAGCCTGCTCTCTGTTCCTGCTACCTCTCAGTTAAACAAGAGGCACGTCTCAGCACATTTAACTGAGCTGCATGGAGAGTGAGAAGTGATTTAACACTACTGAATAGCAGGAATCTTTCTTTTTTAAGGCAGAGAATGTATCAGGTAGGTGCAGAAATAGAACTTTCACTTCAGAAATAGGTTTTGAATTGCAGAGCATCTCAGGCCCTAAGTTTTGGGTGAAGTTCAAAGGAGTCCTCCCAGAAAGCCAATTCAGAATTTAGATAAGCCATTTGGTTCCCATTTGTGTCCCTAAAGCCTGGGAAATATTCAGTTTAATCAGCAGTCCACCAGTGCAATTAGTATTAGCTCAGAAATTTTTTCTCATTTTGACATGTGACTTCAGCAATATAGAGAACAACTACAGATCTAAAACTAGCGAGACAAGGAGCAGAAAGTGCTTTTGCTTCATTTTACTAAGTTCTCATTTGTATTTTGAATTCTGATAAAACCCCAGGATAATACGATTTTGTAAATAGCATAAGGACAGTGTTGCAATGCTCTCAACAGTTTGTAAAAAACAATAATCAAATTTTCTTTTACATGTAGTGTCCTGCCCTTGTCCATCAAACCAAAGTTTTATGTGTAAATTGTGATTCCTAATAGAAATAAAAGATTCTACACAGTGTATTTTAAAGTGGGTGCTACTCAACTGGCAACCCAGGATATCAATACTATGCAACTGTAATGGTTAGAAGAGGGATAGTAAACATCTGAAGTCTCATTCCGGTTTATGAAACTCTGATCTTTCAGGGTAGTAATACAGGGCTGTAAGTGCATTCTACCTGGAAAATTGCTAATCCATCTTCCTTTCCACTGTGGCTGGTCAGATGTGAACAGAAAGGTCCCACTGGGGTGCTGGAGGCTGAACAGACCATGACTTTTAACATATTCCATCTGGCTTTTGCATCTCTTTGCAAAGGGCAGAACTGCCTGAGCTCCTGCTAATTAGGGTCCTCTCACTTTAAATTCCTGTGGTATCAGATGAAAAATTGGTATGTGAAAACACCTGCCGGCCAGGAAGAAGAGTGGTTATGCCTGCATTTTAAGGTAACTTCTTCCCCCACACCATGATTTATTGCATAAAAACAGCCAGTATTTGAAACCTCTCTCTTCTGGCTGCGTCCCATGCAATCTTTGTGCCTCTTTATCCTATTTTGCTGTAGTCAGTGTTTGGTAATTACACTTTTCCTATAAAGATTCTGGATAATCCAGCTCAGGCATAGATTACTTTCATTGGAATCAGTGACCAGAGTTATTACATAGAATCATAGAATCATAGAATAGTTAGGGGTGGAAAGGACCTTAAGATCATCTAGTTCCAACCCACCTGCCATGGGCAGGGACACCTCCCACTAAACCATGCCATCCAAGGCTCTGTCCAACTTGGCCTTGAACACTGCCAGCGATGGAGCATTCACAGCTTCCCTGGGCAATCCATTCCAGTGCCTCACCACCCTTACAGTAAAGAACTTCATCCTTATATCCGATCTAAACATCCCCTGTTGAAGTTTGAACCTGTAACCCCTTGTCCTCTCACTACAGTCCCTAATGAAGCGTCCATCCCCAGCATCCCTAATGACATCAAGGTCATAGGGTTAATTTCCTATCTTTGTAAAACAGCATATAATTTTAAATCCAAAATTATTTAAAGTGAATAAAGATGTGGAAAAAATGAGCTGATATAATGATGCATAACATCTCCCATCAGTATTTCACATCTGCCACTTAAGGATGAAGAAGATTGTGTCATTTATGGCAAATGGCACCTTTTAAATTGAGAATCTTAAGAGTAATTAAACAACAGAAGTGACCATTGATCCATGCATTGCCGTCATTCACTGCTTATCAGTTTTTATTCCTGATGTTGCTGTTCTGTTGTCTTGGGTACCCCTTAGATTTTGAATCTGTTAGCATCACAATTTAACCTTGCAGCATTTTGATTTTAACACTGCAACACTATAAAACAAGACAAACATAAAGGCTAGGCTCTGTTTTCAAAAGATAATGTGTATTTTCATTGCCCAGCTTGATTTTCTGGGGGGGAGAATGAGAACTCTTCCTTTGTGAAAGGTGGATATCTAATGGGCATCTTACAATATATCCAGAGATAGAGGTTTCCTAAATCACAGGTTACTTTTGAAAACACACGCCATTATGGCTAAAATTAGACATAGGTAAAATCCTGGCAAAATTGACTTGTCATTGAAGCCAATGAAAGCCTTTCTATTGATTGAAGTTGAACGGGGATTAAACTCTGTGTTTTATATAGAAGATAAAGAGCTTTTACTTCTTTCAAATGCAGACATATGCACCCTCTCCATTCTCTTTTTTACTCTAAATGTACTGTGCTGGACGAGAGCCACTTAAAAGTTCACAACCTTTGGGAAAGATGGCATGCCAGCAGCAGAGAAGCATTAGCAGTGCTGGCCAAGTATGGCTGCGTACATCAGCCAGTGCCTTTAGTTCCCAAATGAGAGGGTGTTTCACTTGACAAGGCTGCAGCAAAAAAACTCCAGGCAGATTTCAACAGGCTTCAACTCCCAGTGTTAAAAAGAGGCATTTTAGACATATTTACTGAGGCTTTTGAGTTCATTACAAGACATTTTGCATATGGTGGTGTGCTGGCTGCCTCTGTGAAAATACATTGTTATAGCAACTTAAAACAATGTACTGGATATCAACTCAAGGGATTCAGTCTCTAGTCAGCTAAGCCATAGCAATACTCAGTCTAAGTGGCTTCTGGCTTTTAAAAATATTCCACAGAGAGATCTTAGTTTTGCCCTTTTTCTGTGTGGCAGAAATCTGAGGCACAGGGACCAGTGTCAGGCCTGTCTTGTTCCAGGTGCTGATCCTGAAGGAGACTGCCTGCAGGCCATGGAGCAAGTTAACATCACGTTTTAGAGTGGATGTCCTTAAGGGAGAAGCAGGGGTTGTAGCAGGATGCCATGTTTTCAAAACAATATTTGCTGTGTTTGTTCCAGCTGAGAGAAATATGCCAAAGTATTTTGCTGCAGTACTCATGGTAACTCTGGCCTGGTGCCTTCAGATGCAAATCTCCCTGTGTGTCTGCTCTTCATCCTTCAGGGCAAAACTTTGGCTCAGCCCTGAAAAAACCGTAAACCCTTTATTTTAAAGAACAAACATTTAGATTCCCACATGATCTGGAATACAAGAGAACTATTTACTGAGACAAAAGGAAAAAAGAAAACATTTCTCTTTCCTAAAGTCACCCTGTAAAAAGGATGAGAAGTGCTTGCTAAAGTCCAGTTCTTTCCAGATCTCTATTTTTTTCCCTCATAAGTATCAGCATAAACTGATGCATTTACAGAATCATAGAATCATAGAATAGTTAGGGTTGGAAAGGACCTCAAGATCATCTAGTTCCAACCCACCTGCCATGGGCAGGGACACCTCCCGCTAAACCATGCCACCCAAGGCTCTGTCCAACCTGGCCTTGAACACCGCCAGCGATGGAGCATTCACAGCTTCCCTGGGCAACCCATTCCAGTGCCTCACCACCCTTACAGTAAAGAATTTCTTCCTTATATCCAATCTAAAATTCCCCTGTTTAAGTCTGAACCCATTACCCCTTGTCCTCTCACTACAGTCCCTAATGAAGAGTCCCTCCCCAGCATTCCTATAGCCCCCTTCAGATACTGGAAGGCTGCTATGAGGTCTCCACGCAGCCTTCTCTTCTCCAGGCTCAACAGCCCCAACTTTCTCATCCTGTCTTCATATGGTATAGTAGAAGAGATTATTCTCAGTAGCTGTTGCCCATAGGAAGCTTAAAAAGTTTAATTTGGAAAGATTTTCTATCCCTTATACATCCAGGTGTTAACCTGTTTTGCAGCCAGTGTTTGCAATACTAGAGAAACAAATATAAAACAACCTGGCTTTTATCCTGATCTAGCCAAATATGTGCATATGGGATCTCTGTCTGTTTGGTGTGCATGAGAAGAATGAAAACATCTTTTCTTTGGACTTTTGAGAGAATACTGTATTTGTGGGGTTTTTCTTATCCTTGGCTATATCAAAATCAGAGCAGTCAGGACAAAGATTATGTGATGTGTCTTTTTGATCCTAGCAAATATGTTATTTAAGTCTGATAAGGAGCCTTTAGAAAACAAGTATTTGTACCTAGGTTTTCTGTTGAAATTTTGGAGGTGAACAGAAAGCACTCACATATGAAGCACTGGATTTGGTGCTTATTATTCTGCCTCTGCAGAGTAGCTCACGTAAAACCGTTCCACTATCTGAGTTCTTGGCACTGTTCAAGAATTCAGCTGTCATGAACTGTGGCTGGCAGATGTAGCGGTTTCCAGGGGCTTAAAAATGTTTATGCTCCGACTCTCTTGTTTTAAGTGCATTAGTTTATCATTTTTATGTGTATGTATTTTTACAGTTTTATAAATTTATAATCTTGCAAAATTCTAAAGCGCTTTAATGATTTCTGGTCTCCCTCTCAAGACAGTGACACCATTTTCGTCAGTACAGTTTCAGCAGATTATTTCAAAATGATCCGCTGGTCATTTTGTGTCTTAACCTTGAGTATTTCCCTTATATAGCTAACATGATTATCAAAAGTGCATATTGGTTTTCTTCCTAATGCAAGATCTTAGATGAAAACAAAGTTTGAAGGGATCCTGTTATGGTTTATTCACCCTCATTGTTTTGACCTTATTAGTGCTGCACGTTATTTATAGCTCCATGACTGCTGTGTTAAAACCTTTGCAGGCAGACAGGCTCTGTAAGAAAACGCGTACTTGAAAGACTTCCAGGGTCCCTGCTACTTTGGACCAGGTATCTGCTCCACACTGGCTTCTCATGGACCCTACGGGTCTTCAGCTCTGGGAAGTTCTGCTGGGTGTAGCCAGCTCATACAACTGACATGTGAATGCTACCGCCAAAGCTGCTCCCCTGTAGTATTTTGCTACCTCATCCAAATCTCTGTGATGTTGCTCATTAGATGATATACCTTAAATAGCCTGTTGCTGATATACTGAGGAATGACTGGCACTTGATACAAAAGGATCTCCTGGTGATGGAGATTGCCAGTGGAAATCCTTTCAGTGCTTCCCAGCTGCAGAAAAATGAGGTGTACACAAGGAACACCACCAAAAAGCCTTTCTCTGCCAAGTATTTCAACACTTTATAGGATTTCCATCTGTTCCAAGCAAAGGTATTTGTGTCCTTTCTAGCTCCTTTACAAATAGGATTCAGTGGCAAGACTGTAGATAAAATAAAAAGTAAAATAAAATTGTAAGCAACTGAGGGAAAAAAAAAAAAGGAAACCCTCTGTTACTCTTCCAAGTCCTGTTTTCAACTCATTTGGGTTGTAAAACCACACTTCTACAGCCTTGCTTAGAACCAAGCCTGCAGCTAAATATTTACCCAATAGATTTTGTTAAATCTGTTTCAGTGCCTCTGGAAATGAATTCACACCTCTAATTCCTAAGTACCCTTTGCCTCTGGGCATCTGTAGTGAAATGCAGGTATCAGAACAGCTGAAATTGAGTTAACTGATAACCTGAGTCAATAAGCAGTGGATTGAGAAGACAGAATGATCTTTTGTCTCTCCAGGGTTTGGAAACGGAAATTTTTGAGCTGAAAATCCAATCTGAACTGGGGTATTTCAGGGCCTTCAGTTGATGCTTGAGAAGTATTTTTAGTGCCTTTTGTCAGGCTTCCTGCACCCTCCAGGTCAGCTCCAGCCCTTCCCAAGCTGGATGTCCTGAAGAGAAGGCAATGTGCTTGGGGAGATGCCACCACTTCCTGCAACACTGGGAGAGGTGAAGAGGAAAGGCAAACTCTTGTGTGGGAAGAGTTGCGTGGGAAGATCACACTGACAGGCTGCACAGCTGGACCTGCAGCTGGAGCATGACAGAGACTGTCTTCCTGGAAGTCAGTGGACAAAGAAAAGCCCTGGTTACCTCAGACAGCCTCTCCAAGACGTTACAATAGGTGATATTCAGTCTCCTTGGCAGAACAGGCACAAAACAGGTCAGGAGGAGCTAAAAGTTGACCACTCAGCCCACCAGAAGGTGTATCAGATAATTCCACCAGTTTTCTTGGCTGCTCAGTGTATCACACTGTGTGAATTCATCTCACCTGCTAGTCCTGCCCCTTCAAAAAGGGCCATAGTCCTGATTCTCCTCTCCTGGAAAGTTTTTGCTCCTCTGCTGACTTTGCTGCAGCTCTTTCTTGCTCCTTCTTTCTTACCCTGCTGCACAGGGCACACCAGGTTTCCTGATGCAGAGCCCCACCTCTGACGATGTCTGCCTCTAGACCTGGGCTTGCTATATTCTTGCTTCTCAGGTTTCTGATCTTGAATGGTTTTGACTTGGCTAACTGGCTATATAATTTGGCCCCTAGCTCTTTGATGCCAGTGTTTCATAACAGTTCCTTGTGACAGCAGAGGGAGGCTGACCGTTGTTTCTCCTCCCATTATGTAGGTTTGCCTTTCCTTTTTGCACATTGCAAAGGCCTTCACTAAAGGCCAAGGTGGGAGGATGAGCGGCATTGTCTGGAAGAGCACTGGACAAATGTACCCCTATCCACAGGCAGAAGTGGAAGAATTTCTCCAGGGAGTTCTCCTGTGGTGGTGTTCTGCGTGTAGCTCAAGCACCTTGTAAAAGGCACCAGTTAATTTAGCTCAGGCCAAAAAAATCACCTGCCAGAACTTCTAGTAGAAGGTGAAGAACATCTGGGGAGGCACTTGTGCCAAAAGGCTTTATCTGCTCCCTTTCTCCAGGAGGGGCAGCTTCCTCACAGCACTAGCACTGCTCCTAGTCACAGTGTGTCTTTGCGCCTCATGTATAGAGTACTCACAGGTAAAAGGGCAGTTTGGCAGTTCTTCCATCTTTTTCATGTTTCAGCCTTTGTCATCTGTTCAACACAAGGGAGAGTCCCTACATCCAGCTGTGCATTTTGCCCCCTTCCTTTGCTCTGTATTTAAACTGGAGACTAAGGCAGGAAGCAGAGTAGTTACCTGTCACTGAGCCATCTGCTGTAATCACATCTCAGTAATACAACACAGGGGAAGTCTGAGAAGTAAAGGCAAATAGATGGTTTGGGAGAGAAGGGACAAAAGAAAGGTAGCAGTGAGAGCGGAAAGAGCAATGAGGGAATAAGATGCGGCTGCTGAGCTAGTCTATTTTGAAGGCTGTATATTTAAGTAACTAAACTGAAAAATGTAAGAGGGAAAATATATATACAACTGGGAAATGGAAGATGAGCCTCTGCTGATAAAACTCTACTACATGCTATTTTATACTATTGAGAATCTTGACCAAAAACACTTCTGGAGTCTCTGCCTTGCTGAAAGTACAGTGTTGGGCTTGCAGTATGTATTTCAAATATTTATTGGGATAGTTTTAAAAGCTACAGACTGCAGGGCATCTTGCCACTTCTCTTGAGAGACTGTCCACAGCCTCATACATCTTTCATTTCAGAGTTCCCCTTCTGGGATTGGGTATTTTATGTGCTTAAGTATCATTCCTTTTATTCCTAATCAAACTCTGGGTATCACACCTAATATTTCTCTCCTCAAGATGAACAGTTGATAGCTATTTTATTCCCAGCTCATCAGCATTGAACAAAACTGTATAGATTTGCTGCTATTCTCTTCCCAGAAATCAGACCCTTCTTTCTCCGCCATCTGAGTATTTTCCCATCTCTCCTCCTCGCTCCTTCCACTTTGTCAATGGCTTCCAGACAAATTGGTGCCTAAACCAGAATGTAATAGTTGAAGTGTGGTTGAGCCAGAGCCAAACAGAGGGAGGTAGTCTCTTGCTTCCTGCTCTGATGGGATGCATTTGATAAAGCAGACCAAAAATACACCACTGCTTTTTTGCCGAAATACTCAGAAGGATATTGGGCGTAATCTCAGAATTAAGCAAATGACACCTGAGGTGCAAACACATTTATTTGTGTTTGCAAATATCATTAAGCAGCTTAGCTCAAACCTGCTTATTACCAACTTAAATGACTTTAATTTAGGTGCCTCTGGACCAATTTAAGGATCACCTCCATTTATCAGCAGGGTTCAAATGGGGCATGGTTTTGTCAGGGCAGTGGTGTAGCACTTCTGATTAACATGGACTTCTCAGTTTCAGTTTCTGCTGTTCTCTGAAGTAAACTGGTCACTGCTTTGAAAGTGGCCAGAGCATCGCATGGGTGAGCTGGCTGCTGGTGCAGTGGAGGGTTGGTTGTACACTGTGCCTCTGAGGGTGGATGTGGTCTGTAGCTACCTGCTGGTTACAACTACCTGGGTAGATGCGCATCTCACTTGTGACAGTCAATTCAAGTACATTTCCTTGTCAAAATCCAATCCTGGAGAGGTGCTCTAGATGCTCTCTGAGAGGGTTCATGTCATACTCTCACTCTTGTAGCCCAATTTGCAGTGTCCCTGCAGTACAAGTACCCTGGCAGCTCTGGCTTAGGTGCAGTCGCTATGCTGCTGTGGTACATTGTTACTGGTGGTCAGTACCTGATACTGAAAGTACAGTGGTTTAGCTTCTCAGAAGCAAAGCATTTCAAATAAAAATTAGCTTGTAACAGGTAGCATTGGTACTCTCCCAGAGTATATCATGCCTTGCAATCTGCTGGAGGCTGTAATGCTCCATGCTTTTCTGTAGGGTGTCTCTTTGCTTTCATACTGACCACCCATTCTTCTTCTTCTACCATCTGTGAGGCTCTCTCATAGTTGATGGCCACTGATTTTTGGTGTCCAGTCTTTGTGAAATCCCTCTGTAAGCATGGTGAATCTTGGAAATGGCACCTTCACAGCGGGGAGCTCAGTGATTGGGTTTGATCAGCAGAGTGGTTTTTCAGGTGGTTCTCTTACAACTGCTGTGTTGTGTGGGTTTTGGAAAAAAAAAACCTCTTACTAAATGCAGCTGTGACACAAGGACAGGAAAGTCCTTACTCATTCATGAAGAGCCCCATTGAAGTCCATAGGAGTTTTCCTAGAGTAAAAAACTAACCTGCAGAGGTGCAAATGTTGGCTTGAGACCAGTAATTCCTCCTGGTGATGTGAGACGTATAGCATGTAAAATGTTCATCTTCCATTATGGCTTTATGTGTGTGTTTCAGTGTAAACTGTTGGGTTTGTATGTAGGATAAGATATGTAGAATAATAGACCTCAGCAGAAATGGAAGGAAAATGAGATATTTTCAAATAGAGTAGGTATTGAAACATTAGTCTGTGGCAATTTAGTCTTTGGTGGAACATGACAGAAGCATATACAGATGTAAAGTGATGTGTGACCGTGTCTTGACTGTTTTGACACCTCTTGTAAGCTGTCATTAATGTTACAGAAGTCATTTTTCCGCAAAGTTTGATGCATCTGTGCCTCCTAGAGCAGTGCTTGCCTACGGGCGTGTCTTCTGTCTTGATTATCCTTAGATGAGTGTCTCAAGAAGCTATTTACTTCATTTTACAAGAAGAAAGATCTCTTCTAACAACTGTTTGGGGATTTGAAAGCACATCAGGAATCTTTGCAGCCATAGGTGCCAGTTTGATTGGTTGTGCTGCTTCTGGGTTTTCCTGTGCTCCCCTTGGCTTTCTTCACATTCCCTCCTTGCCATGGGAAAGGTAAATTCAGGACACTGACATTTCTCCAGATGAAAGCCTGCTTACAAACGTATTTCTAACAGCTGAAATGTTTATGCTGCATCAGGGGGATTTTCTTTCACGATATAATTAACACTGGTTTATTGAAAGTGTTCTTCTTTGAGCATATTGTGCATATACAACAGTAACTCGAGTTTAGCAGGGTCCAGACAGTGTTAGAGGTAATGTGCATATCTGAGAGGAAAGAACAGGATCAGTGAATCTTATGTAGTAGCCTATTTCTGCTGTGTCCATGTGTAAGCATCACCAGCCATTATCTTTGCATTCAGTGTTTCAAGCATTAGCTTTCTGTTCAGGCTTAGTGTATGAGACTATTTGCTTCATAATTATATTGTATTTCATTTTCTTCTATATGCTATTGTAATAGTGATATTGCCTAATAAAATAATGTCAGATTTTAATTAGATTAAAAGTAATTTGGTATATTAGGGTTTTTATTTGAGAAAATGAACTAGCCAATAGTGGATATCAACCTGACCATTTCTTTTCCTTTGCATTTGCTTTCATTTCCTGTCATCCTTTACCTGTTGAAATAAGGATGGGGTTTGTTCTTGAATTAAGTTATTACAGCCTTTCACAGCCTTACATCTAACATATTGATGTTGTAGTGAAGACGTAAGATGTCTAACTTATTATTTATTAAATGGATAGTTTAGCAAAAATTCCTAACTCCTAATAAATAGCTGCAACTTATTAATTGCTGAAATGAAGTAACTACACTACTTTGAGAGGCTATGGTTATATTGTATGAGAGTAGTCCAGCACTGGGAGGCCTAAATTTGCTGGGAGGCAAAGACAGAATACATGTGCATGAAAGACAATTTTGTAACAGAAAAGCTTGAGCTAGCCTACTGTGGTGGGATACTTCAGGAATAACCAGTGATGTAGGAACTGACATAAAATGTAGTTCTCTTCACAGTTCACTTCTGTAAGAGTGTCCTGAATAGCATTTCAACATATATCCAAGTGATGAAGATGAGAAGGATGAAGGGGAAAGATTCTTGTGTTTCTTACACCTTTCTCTTTAATTCTTTAATTCCTTTTGCTTTCCAAGTGACCTCAGTATTCTGTAAAATTCCACATTACAGAGGAGGTTATGTTCTCTATTAGATACATCTCTGCATGTGACCAAAGCTTATCTTGTGTTAGGAGATATTCTGACTCCTCCTTGAAGTGGCATTTCCAAGTACATTCCCTTCTGTGTACACTGCTTGTAGGCTGTCCTTTTTGTTAGACATTTATCAAGGACTAAACAGAAAAACCTTTGAGCCTGGTTCAGCAGTCCATTCCTCTTCAGCTGCATGCTAAGTCAGTGGAATTCAAGCTTATGCTCTGAGTTCAGTGTGTGTGTAAAGGCTTTGCAGAATAGAGACAGATTAAAGAAAGCTTTTGTTGAACTGGAGCCCATCTGAGTTTGCCTTTCCTATGCGTTTACTATTAGAAGACTCAGAAATGTTTGTATTGGCTTCTAATTTCTTGTCACTAAAATGTACATAAATTTAGACATCTCATTACTTGGATTTTTTTCTGGTGTTTCTTCTGTTGCCACATGGTACTGCCAACCTACCTGTTCTGTTTCTCTTGGATATAATGGCTGTATTGCTGTACTGCTTGTGTGGTTATTCATGGGTATGCAGGCAGGCAGTTATGGAATGAGGATGTACAAGCACTGATTTTAATTGCTCTGACTTCAGGATATTTAATATCTTAACTGAATACCATGAGGGCTGAACTATTGTAGCTGAGTCTGCCAAGTGAAATAATTTTAACAATGCAAGTTGAGCTTGCTGTCCCACTACCAATTTAGAGATCTAGACGTATGTCTTTCAATGCGATCTGGGACTTGAAAACAGAATTAAAAGGAGCAAGTTGGCATCTGCTTTAAGAGAATCTTCAGCTGAATGCAGCCAACAAAATGGTCAAGTCGTATCAATTTTATCCAAGTCAGCAGGCCACTCACAGAAGGGATATGGCCAGGTAAAAAGAGAAAATCTCCCATTTTCTTATTCCCTGACAACAGCTAATTGCTAGAAATGCCTTCTTCAGATATTAATTAGATCAGCCTGTAGGCTGCTCCTACTTGCATTAAGGATCTGATTTCTCCCTGCATGAGATTCATACAGACTCAATAATCAAAGCTTTTTTGTCTCAGAAGGTATACTTAACCCAAATATGCTCATAAATTTGTTAATTCCCCTCCTAGTGCCATTTCTCTGTCCTAGAAACTGCTCTCACTGAACAAATTAAGAGCTGCCACTATGAAAGAATATATATGTGAGCAGTTTCCTCAGTGCCTCATTGTTATTTCATTTGTAATTTATTTTCCACCTTTCCACCAATTAGATCTGGAGAGATTTGGATTTCTATGGGTATATTTTTAAAGATTCTCTTTTTTAGCTGTGTTGTTTAGATCTAATTCAGGCTACTTTTTCATTAATCTGTTTGTTATAATATTTCAGAAAATTAAAAAGGTGGAAAAAAAGGCCAGAGGGGTCTATTTCAGGCAGAAAGATGAAAAAGTTTAAATTATTCTTGGTTGTCAGTTGAATAATGGAAAACTCTTCTTAACTGATAAGGTTTTTTCTGTATCAGTGGCTGTTCAGTTAATTGTTTGGGTGCCAAAACTTTTGACCAGGTAAGGTGATAAAAGCCAGCAGCCTCTTTATTAACTGGTTTGTTTGTCTGCCCAACAATACTTAATTTTAGTGAAAGATTTTCACAGTACACACAAGGGAGCTCAATGATTTCAACTGCCTAGGAATGTATCTCCTCTCACAGCAACTGCTTGGTTTATTTAGATGTTTTTATTATTCCAAGGCGATGAAAGTACCTTCTGTCCTACAGCACATAATCATCAAATCCCTGTTTACAACAACTGACAAATTGTATTATTAAAATTGGCAGAAGCCAGGAAATGCTTCCCGACACAATTGTATCACTGACAGCTTACTCAAATGAATTTGGGTTTAATTATGGCAGCACAAGAAGAACTGAAAGATCTCTTTGCCTAAGTAGGGGTTTAATTATATGTGAAATCCTGCAACCTCCTTTATGTCCCTACAATGGCAAAGAAAAAGACCTGAAAAAAGACCAGAGTACCAAAGTATCAGAGTATCAATTACATTCTTCCTGTGATAAAGTCCTTGTAACCTTTTATCCCTGGAGTTTCATTACAGCTTTCCCTATGAATTATTCCTTGCCTAACCAACTGAAAGAAGTAGAATTGCAAATTTAACTGTTTAAAGGTGATCAATACTTTATTGATCTTGTTTTTTAGAAGAATAGTTTTAAAAAACCTCTGTTGATGTTAAATCTACAGTCTGGGTGAAATGATGAGGGCATGGCAAAACTCCATTAAAAGATGAGCACATCAGACAAGCAGATTAGGCTCTGTATATCATCAACTTGTGTGTCTCAGTTGTGGGGTTTTCTTCTTTTTCTAGAATGTGTTTTGAGTGTAACTAAAAAGAAATGACTGTTAGTGGAGGCTCTTTCTAACTACCCCTCAGCTGAACTAAGGCCCTGCAATGTTTTGCCTGAGTATAAAGGAAATCAATACCTGCTTTATTTGTTTTAAACAGTTAATAAAACTTAGACAAAATACAATTTTAAAATCACATTTGAATAGAGCTTTGAAAAGCTGTATTTAAATCTGGACCAGTTGGCTAAAATCAATCCCTGCTGTTTATCAGAACTGTTTATCAGAAATGATGGCAAGGAAGCCATTGAAAAGGCTTCAATGGAGAAAAGACTTTTGGAGCTGACCAAAATTATTTTATTGGATAATTTTATACTGTTAAAGGGTGAAAACATGTTTGAAGCTCTGAATGTTAGTTTTGTTTCCATGTTCATCCAGTAGAGGAGTTTCTTGTAGTGCCCAGAAGTCTGACACTAAAAGAGCATGGTTGAAAAAACATATCCAAGCAACTCTTGTTAGACAGCTTTATCAAGCTTCATATATGTATTGTATGTCTTGAGTACTGGTTTTCTTTAATATCGGTCATATCTGGAGTAGAAACGTTTTCTAAGAGAAGTCCTCTTTTGTGTGGCTGTAAAAAGGCGCAAAATTATACTCTGTAAGCACCCATAAAAAGCAGAAAAACAAGGATTTGGGGCTGTATTTTGGCCTAGTTAATAACATTTTGGATTCCTAAACTTGATAATGCCTGGTGCATATGGAAAATGAGTAGTGGTTTCTTTGTTCCCTGAAGCCAAACAGTGAGAGCATTCTCTGTTAAAAGTTCTGATTTTCTACAGTATTATATATGAAATTAGTCTACTTCCACTGTCACGTTTTCTCTCTTCAAATTGCCCTTATTTTCTTTAGTGATGAACTTCTTCACAAGTTGTTTTCTAGGCCTCACAGATAAGATTTGCATAGTATTCAGACTCATTGAAGACTGAAAAATGAGTTGCAGTGGGTACCTTATTCGGCAGTTTTGAGTTTCCTACTAAGGATATGGTGCTCCCAAAAGGAGAACTGGTGAAAAATCTGATGGAAAATTTTTCCTTAAAAAGAAAAAAACATATTTTGCTAAAGGAATAAATCAAGAAAGAATTTCAATTCTTTTGTGATATTAAAATTGCAAAATATGACAAAAATAAGAAGGCAGACTTGCTGAGGCTCCTGTTGGAGATGAGCTTAGCAACAGCTTTTATTTTCCTTCTTCACTGTAAAAAGCTCATCTAGATATAATACAAACAAGCATTTTAAGTGCAATGCAATTACACCTAGCCTCAGGAAAGAGCATTGACCAATTTTATTACAGTGACAAAGATTAGTCCTGGAATTTAAAGCTGAGAAACACCTATTAGGCACCTGCTTCATTAAAAGATGTGGAGCAATATATTCGTAAGGCACCAGTAAATGCATTAAGGGGAAGAGGGCTCTGATATGACCTGCCATGATTCTCATTATTAACTTCAAGGATTGCTGAGGTTGGTGGCTTTGCAAACCTGGTTTTAGCTGGCACTCGCTGTGCCTTTTAAGTCTCTCTTCTCCAGTCCAAATTCACTTTGAAATAAACAACCATAACTCTTCACTAGTTGGCTGAGCAGCATCCACCTACCAGGGCTGAATTTGAAGAAAATGGGAGAAGGGGAAAAATCTGTGGAAAATCATGTCTTTCATATTGCTAGGAATCCTGCATTAAGAGCACTACAAACCTAGTGTTAAGTTCCTCATAAAATCACTGTAAGCTATACCCTAGCAGGCTCTTTCCTTCTCATAAAGCAGAATTTCTGATGCTGGTAAATCGTGAAGGGAAATAGTATGGAGAGTATTTTGATAGAACTATCCTGAGCAATGGAGACAAGAAGCCTGTGCTGCTGAAAAATGTTACTGTTTTCTGCTCAAAGTTGGGTTTAAGTATTGATCAGCTGCATAGAAAACAGCATCAACAGTATGAAAAATAGCCACTGAGAAACCAGCAGATTTCTCTGCATCCTAATGCTTCCAATGCCAAAGTGAATATCTAACATATGACATGGAAGAAGAAAAATTCCTGTTTATATCAGGATTTGGAGGTTTCCTTGCTAGGGAACTGCAGGCTGATCAGATAAAGAATGCTTAACCCTGGTGGATATTTTCTACCGGGTGATGGTAGTCTTTCCAAAAGGTGATCTTGAGATACTCACTGTCGGTTTTACCAGTCTTCTGGAGCGAAACCTCCAACTAGAAGTTGTGTCCCGGAAAGGCTCCCAAGTGCTTCATAGCCGCGAGGAGCACGACTGAACAAGACTTGGGCAGAGACAAGGGTTTCTCTTTTTCCTCTGTGCCTGCTGCCATGGAAAAAGAAACAAAAAACCTTTTATCCAGCCTGAAAGACTTCCGGGAATGTCACCAGTCATGATTTGGAGCCTCTTTTGTCAAATGCTCATCATTGTCACAGCCATCACATGGGACTTGATACATTTTACATGCCACGATTAATGAATTTCAGCAGATGATTTTCCTCACTGGCATGTTTCCTGCCTCTCTGGGGCACTTCATCTGTCATGGACAAATGGGATGGGGATTTGTGGAAGTGTTAATGGGGGGGCTTTTCTCAGAGCCGTCAAACTGCGTGTGTGTCAGGTTGGGAATATTTGACAGTCTTCTGGGAAATGTGTGGAACTCTCCATGGGGGAGCTCCTTATCAAGGTATACAGGCAATTACTTCTTTTGATGCTTGTTTGGAGATAATGATTTAATTGTGGCAGGCATTGCTTTTACAATGCATAGAGATAGCTCAAGTAATGAAAGTACACTGACTGCAAGAAAGATGGCATAAAACAGGGGTTCATAAAATATGCTATTTACCCTAAAAATACTAAAACAAGAAAAACACTTATGTGTGAAAGAGATTATTACAGTACTCATAAATTAAATCAGCGTACGAGCAAATGAAAGAAAAATGAGGCAATTAGTTCTCACCTTATGTATGTTATATGATATTCCCTCCCAGATTTTATAAACAAAGTATATTAAAAAACCCAGACCAGCTCTGCTTCTGATACATACTAAACGCAAAGATGAAATTGTGATCAAAAGAGTTCAAATCAAACTTAATTATTTAGTTATTTAGTCTTTTCTTTCAGTTTCTAATAACATCATAGAAGTTTTCAGCTTGAAACGCTGGTAGAAATGGAGCATTCACGGTATCTTTTTCAGAGGCTGGAAAGCATATGCTTGGAAAGATTTCTGCTCTGGAATGTCTGTAATATATCGAAGCCTTAATGCCTTGCTAATTGGTACCTTACTAATTAGCCTGTGACAAGAATTTTAATTAGATGCACAGTGGGGGTTCTCTCTACCTGCAGTGGAAGAGCTATTTCCTGAGGAGAAGAGCAAAGGGAAAAAGATAGTGGAAGGGATCAACAGAAGACAAATATAATCCAATCCCTACTATGGAAAGACTGTACATTAATAGGTATTTTTCTAAATTATGTCTCTGATCATTTGTTCTGTTTTGTAAAGTACATTGAAGTTCACTTTGTGATTTGCGCTTTTCCCCTGTAGAACAAATTGTGCCTTTTTTTTTTTTTTTGTGATTTGACTTGTGTTAGAAGCAAAATGAGAAATAGTGGAACATGACTGTAGATAGTTATGTTCAAGGCCAGCGCCAGGGCCTGAGCCGAGTGCATCCCAGGTGCAAAGCATGAGTTTCTGTAATCTGCGCTGAAGAACTGAGCTGTGGACACGTAAGCTGGACCAAGGTGAGCAAGGCTGAAAGGGGAGATGCCCAACACCCATGACCAATGGCATCAGTTGAGCCTGGGCTGTAACACATTCTAGAGTTAAAAATGCATATGAAAAGCTTGCGAGACGCAGTTGAGTGAATTCCTGTCAATGGCGACTCAAAAATGACGATATTGATGAGTATCATGGATCATTTTTCTCTTTGGGTGGTGAGGCTCTGCCCAGAGAAGTTGTGTCTGCCCTGTCAATGTTCGAGGCCAGTTTGGATGGGGCTTTGAGCAACTTGGTCTAGTGCAAGGTGTCCCTGACCATGGCAGATGGATTGGAATTACTGCTACTTCAAGTCCAAAAAATTCCATGAGTCTGTGATTTTTCTTCTATCAGAAAAAGATGTGAAGGAGGGATAGAAGATACCTAGCTGTAGTTTTCTTTAGCTTTGTGGCATATACCCCATTGCAGAGGATTTTAGGATTGTCATTTGGGGTGAAAGCTATTTTAAAATCTGCAAAATACCTAGTGCAGTGAGAGTCTTAAAAATACAAATACAAAGTTTCTTCCCTCTCCAAGGAAGCCTGAGCTGTGTGTGTGTAAATACGAAGGTATTTGTCAGGCCTGGTAATCCCCATGAGCCACAGCAGTGAAAAGTAGATAACGGAACATTCTGAAAAATGGTGTTCAGGTCCAGGGAACGTTTTATATAAGGAGATACAAGTATCCATAAAAGTAAGAGAAGGATGAATTGCAGAAAAGGGAAAACTGGTTAATGACTTTGGTCCCACTGAAAGGACACGTTAGGAGTGGACTCTGAAGGAAGCGGAGAACTTGCTGTAAAATTTGTGTTATTTGAAAAATATCTTTTTTTACTTAATGTTGAATGGGAAAATTCTTCCACATGGTGAACAAGGGCACAGGTGAGCTACATTCTAATGAATGTTGTGTAGATATTTAAAAGCAATAGCCAAAGAATATTTTTCTATAAGAGGCAGTATGGAGGGAAAGGGGAATAAAGTTGCACCCTTTGGTTTTGATGTTTGCAGCGGTCAGGGTGAGACCAGCGATTATATCACTTATGTTAGAGAATATTGGTGGAATGAAAATGGCAAATTAATAAATGGAGAAAAATCTGTAAGATTTAAGTGTAAATTGTATCAAGGAACTGAAAGATGGTGATGTAATCCTTGTGCCAAAATCAAAATAACCCAATTTCAGTCAATGAATATGCACAGTCTATAGCCTGAAAACCAGTTGCGTATTGGTTGTGGAATAATTCTGAATACAGGAGAAGTCAGAGAAGATTATAGTAGTTTGTGACCTGCTTTACAAGCAATAAAAGTGAATCTAAAATAATGTTTGCTCTGAAGTATTCACTCAGCTGCCCTGCTTGGTAAAAGATGCAATATTTTCGAAGGGCTTTTTTAATCCACCTGTCCTGCAAGACCTGGTCATTTACCATGGCAAATGTGTCTCCTACTACAAGTTTGATTAGAAACAGAAAGGAGTGGGGAACTCAAGCTGGGGTTAGTGGGATTACGTAGTTTTTCATCTTTTATGGGCAGAGATTTAATGATAATCCAGGCACAAAAGGTATTACCACTTGCTTTCTAATTAGCATTCAGGTTGGGTCTGGCGTATCTTGAGGTGTATCTCATTTTGCATGTGGGTGTGAGTCTTCTCTGACACCTCTAAGTGAGCTAGACACCAGCTTCTGCCAGATCAGAGGCTGTGTAGCTTCTGTAAAGCACTATTCTGAAAGATGTTAGCTCTGCAGAAAGGCAGAATATATAAACTCAGACTTAATGCCATGCCACACACATCCGTATCACTCCCAGCCAAATTAGAGAATATGGGTGAACTTCAGCATCCCTGCAAACATGCCGCAGCCATACCCTTTGTCCGCTTCCCGGTGGGACTGCTGTTCACATCACAAAATGTCCACCATAGATAGCACTTTAGCAGAGCCTTTGTAAGTACTCTGAGAATTAAACAGGCTATTTGGAAAAGGCAGGTACAATGTACCACTGGTTCATTTGAACAGTGCTTTTTGGAAGTTAGAAAAAAGAAAACCACACAACAGAATACCTCTTACATGATTGCCTTCCTTTCTCTGAGAAATAAAAGGAAACTGGTTTTCTATCCTGAGTCCTTTGATGATGGTAGGCTTCAGCATCCAGTAGTTTAATCCTTCCTGTTATATACATGTGTGAGATTGCTATGGCATATGGCAGAATATTTTGGATTGCAGATCTCTTCAGGCCATTATATCCCAGGTGGTCCGAAGTTATTTTACACAGTCTAGTTGAGATTAGGAAGTAGATTTAAATGAAGGTCAGAAGCCCTAACCAGACTTGGCAAGGAGGAAAGGATATTGGTTTCCTAGAGTAAATTACTCATAGGAAGTGGTGATGCTGACACTGGTTTCATTTTTTGAGTGCTGCTAAGGATATTCATCTTTATTCTGAAGGCTTTAGTCTTTTATGGTTTGAATGCTGGCTGTGAAGGAAGCCGTCTCTTTTCTCTATGCTCTATCCAGCAGTAGTGCTCTTCAGAATATTCTGAAGATTTTTGTATCTGAAAACTGAAGGAAAATATATTCTTACTTCTGGGCTTTTTACTAAAACTCATTTAATCAGAGATGTACTGCCTTGAATTTGAATGAATATTTGGAGTGTATTTGCTTGAGTAAATGGAGGGTGTTATGTTGCAGAGTAGAGATACAGCTGTTTTGTTATTTTTTTGCCTTCTCCACCCAGAACTGGCTAGAAAGGCATTTTCTAAACGATAAAATAATATCCAAATCTTTTATGATTTATTCTCTCTTACATAATTTAAACTGAAGATTCCTTATTTAAGAAAACCTAAAATGAATTTCAGAGCTTGTGTTATGTAAGTCAGTTACATCAAGCAGAAAAACTGAACATTGCCTTTGGGAGAGAGAGGGAGAAGGGGGAAACAAATGCTTGAAAGCAGAGTCTGGGGAATGGAGGACAATTTGGGAACCAGGTTCTCTGCAAACCATGCTACGGAGAGGCTGGCAAAAGGCACTGGGTACATGCGGAGCGCCAATCAACCTCAGAGGTTCTCTGTGATTGATTATGGATGCTTATGTATGTATATTCAGTCTGGGAATAATGCTTATTATTTTCATGTGATTTTGTCTTCCAGAATGATTGAAGACTGTGGGAAAAGAGGAAATACCATGGCAGAAAGAAGGCAGCTGTTTGCAGAAATGCGTAAGTACTTCCTAGAAATGTTTTGCTGTGATAGACCAAGCCAGTTGCAATGCAGTGTCAGTAAAATTTGTACAAACTTTCCACCCCAGGTATCTGAGATCTGCATTTCACAAATGGTCATATTGTGAGAACAAAATTACAGGACAATGGGCTGATTTGACCAAATGGCAGAAGAGAGGCATTTTCTGTATCAGATTTTGTGGTTGTATTATTTTAATCAGTAGCTTCTTGAGATAAAAATGCTGCAATACACAGGTAGCAATGAAGAGGGATAAAGGTCTCCAAAATACTACATCTTCTGGTGGAAGTGTCTGTAGTGCGTTGACCCCAGCCAGCTGCTAAGCACCCACACAGCCACTTGCTTAGTCCCCGAACAGCCTCCAGTAGTATGGGAGAGAATATAGAGAGAGCAAAAGCAAGAAAACGTGCCTTGAGATAAAGACAGTTGATAAAATGACTGAAAGAGAGAAAAGAATGACAACAAAACCCAACAGCAACAGGCGATGCAAAGGTGGTCACTCACCACGTCCTGAAGGCAGACCCATGCCCAGCCAGTCTCCGAGCAATGTCCACCTTGGAAGACAAAACCCCCTACCCTCTACTTTCTCTGCTCCAGTTTTATTGCTGAGCATGACATTAATGGTATGGGCTATTCTTATGGCCTGGCAGGGTCATTGTCCTGGCTGTGTCCCTTCCCAACCTTTTGCTCACCCCCAGCCGACTCTAGGAGGGGACAGTGTGGGAAACAGAAAGGCCTGCAAGCCTTTGCTCTGTAAAGCACTGTTCAGCAGTAGCTGGGACGGTTATGTGTAATCAACACCTTTTTAGCCACAAATCTAAAACACAGCACCATGCAGGCTGCTATAAAGAAAGTTAACTCCATCCTGGCCAGACACAGTATAGGTATTCATATACTACATACCCTACTTTGGCACATTTTTTATAGTTTCTAGTGAAGCTTTGTGTTCCCTGCAGAGCAGTGTGTCAGGGATGTATTACAGTAACAATGTTCCTGCCATTTGCTTGGCACTCATCTCTTACAGCCAATCCACCGTTTCTCAAGGAAATTCTATTACATATCAAGATTGAGACTGTTACCCTGGTACTAGATTTACACAAGTTCTGTCTGTAATTACTAAACTTTCTATTATTTGTCCCTTGCAACGTAGTAAACAGTGACAGAACATCTCCCCCATCTTTGGGGGGAGACTGAGATGAGCATTGCAGAGACTTCAGCAGCTGTGCACACTGCAAGTCTGGGTCTGTGCTGATGAATGAAATGTGCTCAGAACTGTTCTCCAAGGGTGAGCCCATGGGTGACTGAATGCCCTATATCTGCACTCCTGAGCTCTCTAAATTAAGGACTTCTCATTCATATGGCCTGCTGAGAGTGGTCTTGGTCTGTTCCACTGTGTCCAGTAGCCCTATTGCGCCCTGTGATTATTTCAGTTGTTACAGAAAGCTTGCTGTTGTAACTCAGATGAGTATTTCTCTTGTTTCTTGTGTACAACATCTTGGACCAGTGGAGGGAGGGGTTGTTCTTTTGCCGGAAGAAAAAAAGAAAAGGAAAACCAAGAAAAAGGATGGTGGCAGAGCATACTATTAATTAGAATTATAGCGAGGACTTGAGCCTGTATAAACTGAAGTCAGTAGCACAACTTCCATTAACGCAAGTTACCTTGAAACATTCCTAAAGTGGAAGATAATTACTTGAGACTTTGCTGTGAGGATTTATGGTTTGTTCCCACAGATTTGAAGGCCGTTCTGCTGTTGTTCTGGGGGAGTTAAGAAGGTGTTGGGAAAATTTACAATCAGTAGTTGAAAGCAGAGGAGGGACTATTTTCCCATACTGTACACAAATAGTTGTCTACTATTTTTGTTTCACATTTTAGTATTTTGACATATTTAATTGAGTCTGGTTTATCTCATGTGTGCTTCCCTTTGCTATTTGCCTGCCTCCCTTCCTTCTTCTACACAGGCACACAGAGAACTGCGTTCCAAATAGATAAAAAGAGGGGAAAATATTACCCAGCAAGAAAACAGCAGGCAAAGCTTGCAGTGTGTCCCTTTATTATTTTTGCAGACTGTGAACAGTGTTACGTGAGATGAGCGTATTCAAAGGAAACAGAGTGAAATAGTGCCAGTGGTCAAAAAGAAGGAGAGGCCACTGGCAGTCCCGTAGGCAAGTTGCAGACTCACAGTCTCATGTGCTGTGCTCAGTCCTGCACATCTTTCCACTTCTTTTTCAGGGCTCCCCATGTAAGTGAAGTCACTTTTCCACAGAAGTTATTTGACAAATAGATCTCTGACTGTGGCAAAATGTGAATCATGATAAAATTGAATTGTCTGTTCCAGGGATTAATCAACAAAAACACCTACTCCCCAAATAATAGCAAAATAATACCATTCACTGTGTGTATAAATAGTAAAGGGAAAAAAAGAAGAGAATAGTTTGCTTAAAAGAGTCTTAAGCAGACTGCAAGTTTGTGTATTTGGGATTAATACTGCAACCTCAGAAGCTCAGTGAGCCAGAGCCTCACTTTGCTTTGCACCTTTTCATCTTGTTAAAAAGCTGAAGTTTTATGAAGGAGCACTGGAAGTTTTTATTAGTAGCTTTCACTAAACTGAAGAGGGAAAACCTTAAATTCATATTACCCATTGGTCCCATTTAAAAAGGAAAGATGGAGTGTTGCAGGCATTATCCTCCCCTTTGCCAGTAAAGAAGTTCTCCAAATGTTGTCAATGAGATACTAATGGAGAAGAGAAAAACCTGTGTAATTTAACAATAAAGCACATGAGGAGAAAACCAAAAAACTTTCCAGACCTGATGTTAAGTAGTTGCATGTATGTTCTCCCAGGAGCAGATGGTGTTAAGACAGGTAACTGGCAAAAGGGAGTAGCTGGGACCCCTGGGAAGATGGTGTGGGAGAGTCCAGTCATTAAAAGAGCATAGTCTGGGGAGAGGGGGTAGTGTCATTCCCATTTTCATCTCACTGGTCAGAGCACATCTGAAAAATTTGGGTCCAAAGAATAGCAGATTGTTTAAGAAAGTGTGGGTGAACGACACCAACATGGCCATATGTACAGCAGTGCAGCTGAGGGGGCAATCTAGTAATGTCAAGAGGAACCTTAAAGAAGGAAGCATTTGTAAAAATAGGGCTATATTCCTTGTAACTTGGTGCCTTGCTCAGCTGAATAGAACAGTTTTTACTCCTGTTGCAGGGCCAACCACAATGAAAGAGAGAACACAAGAAAATTTAATTGAATGTGTTTCCGTGAAATGGGTGGTAAAATTAATAAGCAGGCATGTATTTCATAGTCCATATTGTAGCTATGAGGCAACACTTCCTGTAAGACATACCAACCATGGAGAAAGATTTAAATCCCAATCTCCTCATCTACTTGTTGAGGTTCTGGGGAAGTATTACAAGGGGAACACAGCAGCAGGAGACCTAAAGACACTGTGCTAGGGTTTTCCCCCATCCTGGTCCTTCTGTACCACGCATGTATGTGTAATAGACACCAGTCTGCTTATACCCATTTCCTGGGCAGCTGCTTTGGAAACATTGCCAGGGCCAAGCTATGTGTGAAGCACAGAGCTGACCCTCTGAGGTCCCCATTGCAGAGGACATACCAAAATGGAGAAAGGCCTCACACCTTTTGCATTAATCTTGCCCCTTCTGCAGATCGCTGTCAGTCTTTTTAATTATGGCATGGTGTTTTATCTAGTTCAGTTTGCTGGCAATACCTTGTTCTGATCTGGCATGTCAGCCAAAGGTATTTGTTACGAGCTTTGCTGTTAAATATTAAAATTAGATGGAGGTTTTCCCTGCTGATGGAGCCTGGCCAAGTGTGTCTTTTAGCCTGCAGCTTGACCAGATTGTTTGTGAGTGACAGACACAGTGGGCTGACTAATCCCTGCATTCCTTTATAAGTCTTTTAACACTATAGCTCCTGCCATTCCCCCTTTTTCTCCTCACCTCTTTCCACTCTCCCTGGAAAGGAGAGCCTTCAAAATTGTTAAACAGAGTCATCTCATGTGTCCTCTTTGTTCTGTGGCTTCCTGCTAGCTAAGATGCGCACAGGTCACATTCCATACAAATGTTGCTGTTACTCTCTTCCACTAGGGGCTCAAGATCTGGATCGCATTCGTTTGTCCACCTACCGAACAGCATGCAAGCTTAGATTTGTTCAGAAGAAATGCAACTGTAAGTATGCTTCTTTCATATACTATTGCTGTTAACTTTCCACTGCACTCCCCAGTCTGTCCTTCACATAAGTCACAAACTGGGTCTCTTTGATTCAAAGGATACTAATCAGAGTGTCTGGGCAGATTTTAGATATTAACCTGTTTATGTAAGGAACTTGTCTCAAACATGCCAGTGATTTATAGTTATAGAACGGTGGGTCATGATACAAACCACAGCTTTAATTAAGAAGTATTTTAATCACATTCTCCAAATTTCTTGTAAAATAATATTCATGGGTTCCAGCAAGATCCTGCAAATTAAATGCTTTTATAGCAACTGCATGAGAAGAAATGGTGGTTCCAGTCCTCATCTATTTGGGGTGCAGCAAAGTAAATGCGGTGTCAGTCATCCCCCTTTTTTCCAGAATGCCAGCTAGAGACATCTCTTCTAAAAGGGTAAACCTGCTTGTAGACTCTGTATGTGTCTTCCTACATCTAGGCTTCATTCTTAAGGAGTTTCTCACTTTATTGGTGACTATTAGCACAGTCATGTGCGGTGAACTTTAAAGGAAAAATACATGTAAAATCTGTAAAGGAGTGTATCCTTTCTTCTCCATCCAAAATAGTGTGCAAATACTGTGGTGGGTTTTGGTTTGTGCGTTTTACAAACCTTTTCACACCAAGTCAAATAAGAAACCCTAACCAGGGCAACTCTTGTCAGCAGTAGCAGTAGGAAGAGGACTAATGCAGAGAAAACAAGATTTTTTAGTCTCCATATCTAGCATGACAGCCTGGCTACTCTTGTGCTACTCACAGTAGTAAGTAGTTAAGAACTGCTCACTGCGGATGGAGATTAACTGCCCCGGAGACAGTTCCTAGATTTGGGGTTACATCTGTCTGCGTTATGGAAATGTTTATCCTATGCTGTCCAAACATACTGGAGAGGCCAAGTTGTGGTGGAAAAGACTCTGGAGAATATTTATTGGGTTATTAGCTATGCAGCTGGTCATTCGATCACTTCTGCAGCACGTTTCTTATGTTTTTAAATGTGTTTCACTGGAGTATGAATTGAAAGATTAGTATCACATTATAAACAGGCTGCCAGACACAAAATCCAGGAGGGGTTTAGCACCTGCCCAGCAGCTGGCTTTTCCTGTTCAGGAGGAAATGCATTGAATGACGCTATTATGTTGCATTCAGTTGTTTTATTTTGTTAGAAATTTATGTGTAAGAGGATGAAATTTTCACTTCATGGTAACAGGATACAATAGTCTGAGGTGGCAAAAGTCTCCAATAAAGTTGACAGTGATAGCAAAGTTACACTAATTGCTTTGAAGTTGTGAATGCTCCATCCCTGGCAGTGTTCAAGGCCAAGTGTTCAAGGGGAGGTGTCCCTACCTGTGGCCTAGATGATTTAAGGCCTTTTCCAACCCAAACAATTCTAATGATTCTATGATAACTGTATACAAAGCAAATAAAAAAACCTTGCTATAGGAGCATCTCTCCCATGAGAAAAGGTTGAGAGAGTTCAGATTATTCAGCCTGGAGAAGAGAAGAGTTCGGGCAGACCTCATTGCGGCCTTTCAGTTCTTAAATGGGACCTATAAGAAATATGAGACCTCCAGCTCATGTCAGCTACTTCTTTTCCCTGCAGAAACTGCTATTATGCACCACCCAATAGTAATTTCAGGAGAGAGAAAAAAAGGGAAATGGGGGAAAAATCTTTCTGCTGCATCTGAGCTCTTTCATTTAGAGGAGAATTTAGAAAGAAAAAGCTCAAAGGTAGTTCTGTTCCATTCCCAGTGTATAGCACCTCCTGTCACTCAAGCCACCCTTGTCATCTTTCAGCTGTGCTCTCCTGTGTGTCCTGGCACACTGGCTCAGCCTAACTGGAAAAAAATTGCTTGGAAAGGGTGTATTTAAGGGGTTCTTTTAAAGAGCTAATTTAATAAATTGCAGGGAGCTGCTCTTGGCTAAAGGCTGAAGGTATGAAGATGGAAGCAGCTGCTCTGAGAGCCACAAGTGGCTATTCCAAGAAAAGCAGAGCAGAGGTTTTATTAACATCATCTTTTTTACCCGAAGGTGCCCATTACCATAGGCGGTCATGGGGTATCATTTAAGAGGCAGCTACGCTTATCATAAACAGGGCACTGTTTGTTTCTGCTGGCTTTAATGCAGACATAGGTTCATCTCCTGGCCTCCCTTTGTGAATTCTTCTCTCAGTACGAAAGGGATGTTTTGCTAAAGCTTTCAGGAGCAGGCTCGATTTTACTGGTAAAGTAGGCAGTGTGCAATAGGTAAAAGTGCCTTCATATTCTAAGAGCCATTCTGTCTTGCAGCACTTCTGAAACTAGTTAAGCTGTCTGGCCAGAGAGCATAGAGGAGGTGACAGTCTACCGCCATTTACCAGAATACCATTACACGTGTTGCACTTTGAGTACTAACACTGTTGATCAAATTAATTGCTCCAGGGAATTATTTCATTTTCAGAAGAAGAGGACTACTTTAAAGATTTTTAGCCAAGTCTTTAAAATTGCAGGTATCTGTTTTCTGATAATTCTAGAAAACTTGTTAAAAGTATTTCTTTATAAAAATTTCCCTGAGTATTTAAGCCAAGGGGAAGTTTAAATAAAATCAAAGTGAGAAGAATCAATATCAGTCATTGCAATTATTTGTCAAACAAGATAGAATTCAATCCAGTCCAGCCTCATTCTTCAGAAAAGCAAGAAAATGTTCTTAAGAACTCAGAAAATGATAAGTAGATGAATTGGAAAAAGCTCCAACATTATCTGTCAAAGAAAAATTCCTGTAAATTTAAGCATTCTCCTTTGCTTATGTTAATGCTACAAGTAAACATCAGTAACACTTCCAAATTATTGTTGGCACACCTCTGAATCTGCTAAGTGCCCAAACATGGGATGCAGTATATGGCAAAAGTCCCAAAAGCAGGAGACCCACAAAATTGTGTATTCGGAAGTCCTAAAAGCTGAGCAGCTTTGTTAGCTCACCATGAATATGAACTGGTTTTAAGGTTCTCTGTTTCTGCTGGCAGTTTCTAAAATTGAAAGTAATGAAAAGACAAACTTTGTAGGTAATGTTAAGTACCTTTGAGGATGTGGTGGGTAGAGAAAGAGATGATTGAAGGCTACTGGCTTCTTACCTTGCAGAACCCCTGTAGCAATGGTCCTGTTGCAATAGCAGTAGTCTTCTCTTAGTTACAAATACTAACACAAGATCATAGAATCATCAAATCATAGAATCACAGAATGGTTTGGGTTGTAAGGGACCTTAAAGATCATCTAGTTCAAACATCCCTGCCACGGACAGGGGCACCTTCCACCAGACCAAGTTGCTAAAAATGTAGATACCTCTTCTGTAAAAAAAAAAAGAAAAAACAAATAAACAAACAAAAAAGAAATACTAAAGAAGTCTTGAGAAGATCTTGAAATTTGGGCATGCATAATTCCAGGTGAATGATTAGAGCCTTGGCCAGATGGACCCTGAAGAAAACACTGCTGATGGTTACCTCATCTTCAGATTTCAGAATGTAAAGCAGGAGTGTGTAAGCTGACTGTGGCTGCCCTACTAGATCGTAGTGGATATAGTTGAATATGCTAGGAAATAGCAGCACCCTAATCACTGGAGGTTAAATTTCATTACTTGGGATAATCAAAGCTGATAGGAAGCAGATGCAGGAAACTGATCAAACATGCTACATGTTTATTCCAGTCTGTGCTGTACAGAGTGTACAGTGTGTATAGCTGACTTCTTCATCATCTAAATTTCCTGAATGTGCTTAAAAAGTGGCCCTAAATGGTGCGCACTGCAAGAATCAAGGAGGGAGGTGGAAAAACTACAGGTGAGCAACATGAGCAGCAGTGACAGAACTTGAAGACCCTCTAAACCAATGTAGCTCTGACAGAGTCAAACAGTAGGGTATTGTACTCAACTCCAGTGCAGTAGAGTGGGTTCTGGAGCACCCAGTATACATTCTTAATATGCAGACTCCCACTCAGCTACTTGCCACTAGGAAAATGCCATCTTGACAAGGTTGGTTTACAGCTGTTTATCCGTAGCATTCAGACACAGAAGTGTAAATAGGCTTTCCCCAAAAGAAGGCATGAAGGACCAAAGACAGCAGTTAAACATGTCTCTCAACATTCACCAGTATTCAGGAACCACCAAAAAGCACAATTTATAGTTATCCCCAGTGATCATTGTGCAGTTGGTTTATTATTTCATTTTCAGTGAATTTGTTAAGAAGCTGAGATGAAATACATGTTCACATGCAAATTCCCTCTGGGCTATCAATGGTGGCAGCAGGAGTAGAACATAACAGCATACCATAATCAAAGCCATTATACCATTAAACATCACTCACTAGTACAGAACTGTACAGCTGGAAAACTACTGCTGTCCTTGATGAACTTTCCTGAATGTGTTGTGAGATTATTCTATGACTCTGGCTGCAAAAGCAGATTTTGCTGATTTCCCTAGATCAGAATAAATCATTGGCAGTTGAAAGCTTGGATCTAAAGCCATGCTGGTGACAGTAATGTGTAGCTTAATTATCTCAGAAAAAAAGGGAGCTTCTTTCTCTGGCAGTTTAATCTCAACACCTTGGGTTTTCAGTGTCTTTGTTTCACCCTTCAATATTCTTTTGTGTGTCTGGGGTCTTTTTTTGTTGTTTTAGGGGTTTTTTTTTGCACTGTCTTATCCAAGTTTTAGTACAGCTGTTTCCATAAAGGCAGATGCCATGACTGCGATTGAGACCTTGTGAATGTCTAAGGCAATCTCCTCCACCTCCACGCTGCTCTTCCTCCTACCTCCTCTATGCTTAAATAGTCACAGCTGAGGCATGCAGGCATGTCAGCTTAATTTCTATACATGCTTTTGAGTGGCCCCTGAGCTCATCTGCTTTTTTACATTTGTTTTAAGTTAGAATAATTTCTCACCCTCTTGAAATATAAGAATTTCCCACTGAAAATGAATGACATGATATTGTAAACATATTATATTTAGATGCTTTTCTTAAATCTTCTTTCCGTCTGTACTCTTATACCTCCTGTAATGGTGCAGCAAGCTGCTGAAACTGGTTTTATTCTAGAAGCTGACAATTTGGGTATCATATGATGAGATCAGCCTGTGTGAGCTCCTGGCCTCCATCAAGATGGCACACACTTTGTAAAACTTGTTTGATTTAAATAAAATCACTAGGGTTTGGGTTTGGGGTTAGTTTTTCTTGTATACTGCGCTGACACTTCAAGTATCTTTTTATCCCATCTCATTCAACATGCCATTCACCACAAAATGAAAAGACACAGTGTCTGGTACTTGGAGTAAAAGGAAAAGATGTGAAGGTCTTGATTAGACACTGGAAATGGTGCTGTGACCTTTGTGTCCAGGTTCAACTTTCTCTTCTGCATGACAAAATCTGCACTGATCTTTCATATCCAAAAAAGTTCCCTAAACACAAAGCTAGAGGGTGTAGAGAAGTGTTCCAGTCTGTCCTGTTGATGCTTAACCACCAAATCTTTCATCTTTATATGTTAGTTGATTTAGGAACTGACAACTGCTTCTCTTTACGTAAACAAGACCTCTTGCCACTGTAGGATAAAGGCATTCTTTCTCTGACTCAGTCAGTATTTATTTTCTTTCAAGTGACATAGAGTGCAAAAGAACTGCTCAACGGTGAAATCCTCGGTGTGCAAGTATCCCGTGAAGATCCTTGTCATGGGAGAAGGCATTCATTACCAGTACTCTGCCATTTACTTCTCAAGGACTGTATAGCCTGTGCAGTTTTGTGCTTGTCTCTCTTTTTTTTCTCAGGATGGCCATCAGAAACAGAGCCACCAAATTATCATGATCACAGAATTGTTCAGATTAAATAATGTAATCCTTCATCACTGTAGGTTTCCATGGTTGGTGCTGTGTTCTCATTGTTGGTTTTTATCATGTTTTTCATTCCAACTTGGAAGCAATAAAGCGCAAGATACATTCAGGCTGGGTCATAGAGCAATCAAACTGAATGACAAGCAATGTTGCCTACTTGAGAAGTGCAAAAGGTTTGCTTGGCTGCAATTTGAAACAATCTGCCTCTTGAATTTGTGATCGTGGCATTCTCATTCTTCTAAACCCTCAGTGATCAGTCTTCTATGAGATTTGATTTGCTTAAAAATCCTACAGTTTGGGAAAAAACCAAACACCAGTTTGAGTATTTTTATTCTTCTCTGTTGACTGTCTTGTTTATTCTGTTATCTGCTTATTATTACTACATAAAGATAGAGGCTGGAAATGTTAGTTGTGTTCTTTGTTTTCCATTTTAACGGAAGCTGAGTCTTACAGTTCACTTACAGCAAATTACATTATTCACATGGCTTGAAGAGATACAGCTTTAAAAAACCAGAAGAGCACTGTGTATTACAAGAGTCAGGATACCATTGTGTAAGTTACTAATTCTGGTATCCCGCAGTACTTGAATAATGGAAAGAAAGATGAGTTAATGATTTAAAAAACTTTTTTGTTCCTTTGTCTTTACCAGCGACTTTAGAGACTAAATGCTTCTGGAACTGCTAGTGCTGTTCCATATGGGTTTCCAGGCAACTATGGGGAAAGGATGCATATATTATACATTCTGCATCAATTATTTAATCAAAAGTTCAAAAGGGCTTGATTTAGCATATTCCCTGCAGACAAATCCTTCATAAGGATTTTAGTCTGTAAGTGTTCAGTCACATCACAATATCCTGAAAATGGGTTCTGATTTTCTTTTCCTTTTAACTGTAAAAGTTTATTAATGTATTTGACAGATCATAATGGCTGTTAGAGAGCTGACCTGTAACCTGTATATTTGGCATGTTCATTGAGGGACTGCTCTTCATCCTTTTCTTCAATGTTGACACCGAGTCAATGTAAAAGGGTTGTGGTATTGCAGATGTCTCTGAGTATTTGCTCTTAAAGGCTACCTCTGCAAGTCTGTCCTGTCGAGATTGATACAAGAACTATCAGTGGGTATTTGCAATTCATTTTAATGTCAAAAAGAGTGAACCAAGCAAGGATATATATCTTAAACTCTCACATTTTTGTTTGCTTAGAGATTGGATTTTCAAACATAGCCATGATTCCAAGTGACTCCTTTTAAAAACTGAATCGCAGAAGTTTGCCAGCTACTATTATTCTGTCCTTTATAGGGGAAACTGGTTCCCTTTGAGTCAGAAGTTGACAGACCCATAGAGTAGGCCACATCCCAAGTATACCCACATGCTGCCCTCTGCTATGCTGGTGGCTTAGCCCTGCCTTGTTGCAGACAGCTTTTGTAATTGGATCATAGCTGAAAACCTCTTCTTACCGACTTCCTGAACGCGGCGAAAAATGCCATTTAGTGTGCTGTTTCTGTTGGCTTTCCTGATGCAGGTTTAAGGTTGGACAGTCTGTTCTGCTCCCTGCTGATGTCTCTGAACATCTGCTACTGGTAACATGCGTCAGTCACCTTTGTCTGCCAGGCTGTGGATTAGTTACCCAAAACTAGAAAGTTTCTGCACCTTATTTCACATTGGTGCTCCTAATCAACTATTCAAACAAAAGAAAATAAACTATTATTATTAGCTTAGGACTTTTCTAGACAGACTAAAACTTGCAAAATATATGCAGACATACAATGGTCATGGAAACAAACTGATCTTGTGGCAATCACAAGGTCACTGTACCTTTCTGAGGGATGCTGCTTCTTCACGGGATAGCTTTTTCTTCTTTCACCCTCTAGTTTTTCCCCTCAGACTATACTGGGTATTTAAGCCTCCTTTGTAATTTCCCTGTCCCTTTTTCATGTCATTATCTGTGGTATTTGCTTTATCTCTGACTTCTCTGCAGACTTCATTCTCTTGGCAGTTCCTTCTCTTTCCTGTTATTCTCTTAGCTCCAAGCACCTTCATGCAAACCCTGTCTTACATTTGAGTCTTTGTTCCCCTCCCCTGGGCTGTTCTGGTCTGTCGTGTTTGGATACTTTTTTTGGCCTATCCTGATGTCATTGTGAGTGCCGCTGTAATGGGCTAGAGTGCATTAAGCACTGTGACTGAATGCCTGTTGCATGTTGGTCATTCTCTTAGGGTTTTGCCATATGACAACATATTTATGTGAAAAAGGGAAAAAACATAGGAAGTCAAACCTTGGAGTAGCAGTGACTTTGATGATCATCATCCTTTGTCCTTAGAGAGCTTCAGTCCATCATCTTGAACCAGCTCTGCCTCTTTTTTCTATACTCAAAGCAGTAAGTCTTGATGAGTCATATATGAGCTCAGTCCATGCATGTTTTCTGTGAAGCAAAGGACAGTTTTGTATGCCCTTGCAGAAGACATAAAAACTGTCCTGAGAAGGTAAGCTGCAGCATTGTGCATTATCTCTGTGTTAAGTGTTGCATTCAAAGAGCCCTTCTCTACTGCATCTGCTGTGCTGGGTGTTTTGCTGAGGGCTTTTTTCCCTGTCCTTGTTTTTACATTGTCATTGAACTCTGGAGAGTAAGTAGGGACTACACAGCAATCCTGCACCTTAACCACACAGCCTGCACCATCTTCCTGTCTGAACAGTGACTCTGTCACAGTCTCACATAGACAGTTTGATCTGTCTCCAGCCCTTCCGCATTCCCTTTCAGCCTCTGTCTCCAGTAATTTTCACAAGTTAACCTGCTGTGAAGCCAGCAGGGACACTGGCTGTCTGTGGTGAATGCTCTTCAGCAGTAATGGGCTTCTTCAGGATGAAGACGGCAAATAGTACACAGAAGCAAAGTCAGAGTGTGGGACTTGACATCGTTTTTACTATAACTTTCTCCTTCTGTAATTCCCAGAGAATGGGTTTTATCATGTTCATTTGTTTTCAGAGTTACATTGAAAGTCAGTTTGTGTACCTGTAACAAAAGAGAAGCTTTAGCATAACCAATATCTCTTATTTTTATCCACCAGCTGCACCTTGTATGATTTTCTGTAAGTCTTGGTGAAAGATTTCATAAAGCATATATCTGGTATGCTAGGACAAATTGTGAGAACAGAAGATGTTGGCCATAAAAATAATTTCCTGCTTTTATCAGTGTGAAGAGACGGCACAATATAATGTCCCCAGTGTGCATTGTTACGAATACAGTTCTGGTAGTCTGCACAATGAACATTCAGCTTCCTGGCATTAATGTTTGTGATATACAATGGCTTTACAGAGGCAGTTTTCTTTGTGCTGAATCAAGGCATTCCTAGCCTGAATTCAGACTGAATTGTATCTGTGATATTGTTGTTGGCAGCAATGGATTTCTAACAGGGTATTGCGAGCAGTCTTTGGCCCTTTACTGAGCAAAGTGTGGGCTAATTCCAGGAGAAGTTCTGTGTATGCTCAGCCTTTTCTTCAGTCTGTGTGGATGGGTAGATGGATTTCTTCTTTCCTGACAGAAAGCAAAGTGAAAGTAACTCTGTTAAACTCACTGGCATTACTGTGACATGAAGGAAGGGAATGAATCAGTTGCTCAGTGTATATTGTTTGAGGGGATCGAACTCAGTTTCTGTTAAATGAAGCCAACACCAGTATCATACTGCATCTCTTGTAAAGGTGATGATCTTCTTCCAGTCTAATTTTCCACATTTCATTCATCTATATTTTGCCTTGAAACTCTTTACTATGTGTGGTATTTGCAGGCTATCTTTAAGGATTGCATGTATAAAATGAAGTACGATAGATAAGTGGACATGTACTTTGAGACTCTTACTCCATCTAGGGGCCCTGACAACATCATTAAAAAGCTTGTAGCACACAGGAGGAAGGATAGATGTGTTGGACTTCACCTAAATCCCACTTATCTGTCATTTCACATCCTGCAGTCTTGTTTCCTTTCTTATTGTTGCTGATATTCAAGCTATGTTTGTATCAGCTGGAGCTTTTCTCCTTTCCTTGGCCTGTTCCTCATTCCTGTATCTCTAAGAGATGCGAAGTTCTAGTGCATGATAGTGCAAATTGCTGCAGTGGAGCCACTGCAGTTGCCTTCTGCTATGGGAGCTCTGGTGATTGAATGAATAAGTGGGGGACTAGGACGTGGAGCAGCTCCTGCAGAAGACATTGCTTTGAATATGAGTAATGGCAGGAGGGCAAACGTGGAAAGATTGTGTGAGCACAAAGCCTGAGTTCAGTCAGATATCCTGCTCATTGCACAAGAGTTGGACTAGATGACCTTTGAAGGTCCCTTCCAAACCAAGCTATTCCGTGATTCTCCACAGCTTCTCTGAATCTTCTCTGAGATATTGTCTACACAACTGAATTTGATCACAATAGAAGTGGATCTTCCAGATACTGGGATCCATCTCTCCCTGTCTCAGATCCCAAAAGATTTTTTGGCAAATGAATCCTGTTGTTTTCAAGTGCTGTATGTGTTTAAATACCTATGTAATCTTGAACCTATGGCAATAATTAGCACCTTCATTAAGCAAAAGGTTGAATAAGACTAGAGTCTGAACTGTCCTTTCGACTTCAGGCATAAGAAGCTTTTTCACCAAATTCCTGTATGTCACATGAATGTACTACTTCATAGCAATGCTCTTGCTCTCGGCAGCAGAGGTTGTTACTGGGATTTTGTCCCACAAACCCTCTGGATTGACCCAAACTCTTCAGAAGAGAGAAGCATATGTCCTCACTCTTCAGTATGTCTGTTGTCCCCTGGGGGTGAAAAGTGCAATTCCGGAATCAGGCAGTTTACTCAGGCATTAAGTTCAGCTTCAGCATTTCTCTATTTTTAATAGACAAAAACATTATGGGCCAAATTCAGTCCACATTATGTAGGAAATTATTTAAATTAATGGAATCAGGATCAACTTAATATGTATATATGTTAAGTATTACATCTTTTCTATTCCAAGAAATATAGTTTATGTTTCATTAGTATTCTGTACCTTGTGTTGCTGTTTATAGGCCTGCCAGCCCTAAATGATTTAAAAAAAAAAGTACAGAAGGCAAAATAACCATGGATCAGACCCTGAAAACCAGGAGATGGGCCAAGGAGGGCTTTTGTCCTCCAGCGGTTCTAAATGTATAATAGCTGCTCATTCTTTTTCATTGACCTTTGTGATATGACTGAACTGTAAAGGTTGACAATGTAATCTCAACTTGTTTTCTATAGCCACGAGGGAAGAAATTGTTAGAAAGAACTGTTAAATTGTGTATTCTCTTGTCATCACAAGCTATTTTTTAAAGAAAACAGCAGTTAGTATGAGATTTAGGGTAATATCCTGTATCCTTAGAGCTGGTAACAGATACTGCTTCAATATTAATGAAAATATAAATAACCCAATTTGTTAGCATCTACTTTTACTTTACACTTGCATTTTGCTGGTAACAGTGCCAAAGCAAGCTGTAGTCTCTCTTGTGGCATAGGGAGGTTTTTTAGAGGGGATAGAAGGAGCTGGCAGCAGTTGTATCAAAAGGGAAAAAGTGAAGTTATTTAAGAGAGAAAGATGCAGTGTTAGTTAAACTTGGCATTTGAAGAAACATACTTCTGGAGGAGATTTTATCACTGAAATAAGGACATCGAACATGAAGACATTCTGCTATTTGCAGCTCACAAGACTGGCATCTTTTGCCTATTACATGTGATTGCCTGTATAGGGCATCCACACTGCCAAATCTCCAAGCACAAAATCTTGATTCAACTAAATACACGTCCAAGGCCATTTTCTGGAGACAGCAGTGGGGATGCACTGCCTTTGATTTGTGTTAGCTGTCTTGACATACTGCCAGTAGAGAGTTAAAATGTTATGGCAAATGTGTGCTGTATTTGCTAAAAGATGCCCAGTAGTGCCATCCTGTGGTCAGGACTGTGGCTACCAGAGGGCTTATGCGCCGCGTCCCGCCTGTCTTCTAAAAGCTGGTTTGTCTTGGGTTCTTTCACACAATCTGAGTTGTCCCAGGTTCTAGAATTACAAATTGCTTCTCATATGTTCAGGCATTTGTGAACTTCTAGTTTAATTTCCTGACTAGGAGGGTTGGGACATGGCTTTTTCTTTTCTCTAGAAACATTTTTGAAAGTTTCCTTAATAAAGTTTCTATCTGTTAAGTTCCTTTTGAAAATCAAATTCAGGCATAGTATCACCCAGCATTGGGGGTGGGTTTTGCCACCTTTTGGGAGTGTAGAAGCTTTTTCCTCATTCATGAGGTTTGCTATAATACGATACAGAAGAGTTATATTTCATTAAAAATTTGAAATGCTGTAATTTCACTAATTGAAATATAAACTGAGATGTAAGGCCATTTGACCTTATTTTATAAAAGAAATGAGAAAGCTTTTGCGTATCATACGTATTTACTGACCAAGTTTTGTTACTTCATGTCCCCATTAATTCTTTGGCTAATTTAAAGCTGACACTTGCAAATCGTATTTGACTATTAAGATAGACTGAGGCTTGATCACACAATGCCTCAAATAAAGCCTTTCTCATTAAAATAATATTATGGTGGGATAGCAAGAATAATAGATGCATAATCTAGGAATACCCTTGTGAATTAGATTTTTGTAATAATTTTGTTTTATATACGTCATACTTAATTCAAAGTGCTTTTAGAAGAGGAAACACTTTCTCAGCATCTGGATGACAAGTAGCTGGCAAGAGTTTCCCAGCCCAGCACTCAGGGTGCATTGCCCACTGTTCCCATTTGCAGATTTGACTGTCATTAGTGCCGCTCCTTGGGGAGACTGATGGCCTCTTCTGCCACCCACAGAGAGCCCTTCAGGCTGTAGTTATATATCGGTGAGACAAAATAGGCTGAAATTGACAGGAGGGGGAGAAGGAGCTTTTATTTAAAATTAAACTAATATGAAAGAGAAGAATTTTACTGGAGATCTTTACATCCTCTTACACCTTGGTGAACTTGTCAGGTACCGTGTTAAAAGTAAAGATACCCCATTTCAGTGCATTGTTAGCCTAATGGTTATTCCACGTTAGTATCACTTGGCCAATTTGACATACACTTCCAAAATTTGTTTAATGTGCTGTAGAATCTCATAAGGCTTTAGAATAACTCATTTTTCTTTCTGGGCAGATCAGTAAGTGGGGGTATAAGGATGCAAGCCCAGGTATGTGGACAGGAGAACCTTTAAAACTTTTCAGTGTCTCAGTTGTACACATCATGTTCTTCAGATTTCCAGACACCCAGCAGCCAGCCTTGGCAGCCACTCAGAAATGTCTCCTGTGGCCAGCACATGCACACAGAACCCAGCTTCTAAATGGCTAGTGCATCACTTGTCCGATGTCATATCACATGGAGTTGTGATCTTTGTTGATTCAGTGAGTCCAAACTTAATTCCACATGCACAGTAGTGCAAAAGAAAGATGCTTCTGTTGGCTGGTCTGAATATTTGGTTCCTTATCCAGGCAGTCCTCCTCACTCTGGGTCTGTGCCACTGGAGTGTCCAGGTAAAAGTGGATAGCCTTACTTCAGCTTCCTGCTGGGCTGGTATGTACCACACACTTGCACATTCTCACAGCACAGGCAAAGAGGTATGGAGGAGGAATGCATGCATCTAACAGGTGTCATGGATGGAGTGACATGCTTCACTTCTAAGGGAGAAGTAGTAAAACGTAAAAGCAGCGATTTAACAGTTTGATAATAAATGCGTCAGTGGTTTAACAGCATTCGATGGCCAGGTACACTTGATTAGTTGCTGTGTAGAGGACTGGGTGAGACAAAACTGTCAGAGAGACCCTACTGTCGAGTCCGGAGGTTTCGGAAGGACCCTCTTGCATCCTAAACTCCTTCTCAGAGCAGAGTTTAGGTGCAGGTGGATCCAGACCTAGTCCCAGACTTGGTCAGTGGTTTATGTGCACAATCAATCCTTTATATCACTTAGCTAAGATTTCACAGTGTAGCATGCTATTAATCGCTTACCAAGAATCTGTTTCAGCAAGGAATCTCAGATCCCCAAGGAGTAACCTTTAGAGGCATCCCTACTCGCAGGGACATGCTGGCATAAAGCCTGCTGGCATGCAGGAGACCTCAATGGGACCTGGGCTGTACGCTATTTATAGAGTGAGATATTGACTTAGAGTCATGTTTGCATACCAACCACAGAAGTTAGTTTCTTCCAAACTTGGCTTGAGTTGGACCTCGACCAGCACTTGGGCAGGGGGGGCACATGTTGCTCTTGGCTGTTGTGCTGTTACCTATCTCTTTCAAATCCACTTTGAGTTAGATGTAGCCATCACAGCTAGACATATCCATTACCACTGCCACTGGTGGTTATCACTTGAGCATAATTACAGGAAGTAAAAGTCTGGTTGCAGGGAGAGCACATCATCACAATAGGGGACTAAATGAAACCATGACCTCCCTCTGAGATCCGTTGGCATTCAAGGGAAAGCTTGAGGTGTATCAGGCACCCTCCCCAGTTTTGTATCACCTGCAGACTTGCTGAGGGTACACCCTGTCCCATCATCCAGGTCATTGATGAAGGTGTTAAACAGTTATGGCCCCAGTATGAAGCCTGGGGCTATACCACTAGTGACCGGCCTCCAACTGCATTTGATGCCACTGATCCCAAGATTTTCAGCTAATCTGTTCAGCCAGTTTTCAGTCCAGCTCACTGTCTGCTTATGCAGCCCATACTTAGTAGTTTGCTAGTGAGGATATTGGTGAACACAGTGTTGAAAGCCTTGCTAAAGTCAGAATGAAGAACATCCTCAATTGTCCCTTGTGCCCCCCTTCCCCTCACTGTGAAAGGCAAAGAGGTTGGTCAAGCATTATTCTTCTGTCATAAATCCATGCTGCTACCAGTCACATTCTTATCCTTAATGTGCTTGGAAATGTCAAGTCCTTTCCAGAGACTGAGGTGAGGTTTTACGTCCCATTCTTCTTGCTCTTCTTGGAAATAAAAACAATAGTGGTTTTCTCACAGCCTTCAAGACCCTCCCCCAGTTGTCACAACCTTTCAAAGGCAATTGAGTGGCCTTGCATTGACATCAGCCATCCCCCTCAGCACTTGAGGGTGCATTTCCCATCAGGTCCTATGGATTTGATTATGCCAGTCTGCTTCAACGTCATCTAACTAGATCTTCTACTGAGGTTGTCTCCCTTGCTCCAGACTGTCCAACTGGTTGCAGGGGCCTTCATCCTGAAGATGAAGCTTACCAAATTCAATTCCAGGTAGACAGTCTTCGACAAGACTTAATTTTTGCAAAGAAGCAAATGTTGTTTGTAGTTACTCTTGGTTATCAGTGTATCATCCTCTTACAGCTTCTCATACTATAGTATAGGTCTGAATCACATGTTTTTAAAAATCAAAGCACTTTGGAATCAGAATTACATGGCAGTAAATATTCTGAATACTTTGTTAATTTCTTCCTTAAGTGTGCAGTGTTTACTCACCAGTCACTGCATCTACAAAACCTAGAAATCAAGTGAAATAGCAAGAAGATGCAATGAATTACATTTTGACATTAACACATTCAAATATGTGCTGACAAGCTGGAAGTCCTTCAGTCTTGCTTTTGGAAAACAGTGGTGTCCACCCCAAAAGCTGTTGATGGCCTGCAGAGCATTCGGAAGTGGCCCAAAGGGTACAAAACTCGTTGGACTGGCTGCCTAGTGGGTGCCTAGCTATGCACTGGACTGTATGAACTCTGACAGCAGGCGTCAGCAAGGGAGGTATATAGGGAGCCTGAGAGATGTGAGAGCAGGAATAGGAACATACAGGGTATTTCCAGGTACAGACTGAGATATTTGGGCAATGAGTAGCCTGGGCATGCCAGGCCATGTAGAGTGACAGCTGTCACCAGATGTACCTAGCCAAAGAGCTAGGTACCTCATTTTAGCCTTGAGAAGAAGCAATGCCTTGGTACATTTTTTTTTTCATGTGATTTGGCAGCCAGCCAATGTACAAGACTGCAAGCCATCACAGCTGGCACAATGATCTGCATAGTAGTGGGAGGTGTAGATTAAGCTTTTGGTGATCATGCTACAGCTGACTGATTTGAGGGGCAGCTTGGCCACAAACAGACGTAGTTTAGAGGGAAAACATGCCTTGCTCAGTCCTCTGTTACCTGCCCTGCAGCAGGAGAGAGGGAGCCAAACAGAAAGCATGAGTAACTTCCCAGGTCTTCATAGCAGTGACGATGACAAATGGCTCCAATACCCGGATTTGTGATGGGTTCATAGATTCTAATAAAAAAAAGAATTGTCTAACATATTTTATATTTTTAGGATTGCTGGACAAGGAAGCATAAATCTTTCCCTTTTAATGAAATGCACCTGAAGTACCTGAGATACATTTGAGTGCCATTGGTTTCAAATTACAGTACTACTATGTTTAAAGCCAAGCATGCTTCTAAGAGCTTTGCTGGAGTAAAATCTCAATGAAATGTACACTAAAATTTTGGAAATAATTTAAAATTTGAATTGAAACTTCTTTAAAAGATTTTTTCTGTATTTACCAACACAGGAAAATCTATGAAAGAAGAATTCTGTCCTATCAATTGGGCATGTATAACCTAGATTTAGTTAGACATACTGTACTTGAAGTAAATGTGAATTGATTATTAAAGACCTAATTTAGTCACTTCCCTTGTTTGATTAAATGTAATCTCCTCTTCCATGCTTGTTTAGTAATAAATAGAATGATAACACTGTAAAGTTCATGATTCAGGTGGAATGCAAAAAAATGCAGTAGAACAGATGAGGATTTTTTGCATGGAAGAAAGCTTAAGCACACGCACTGGGTTTAATTATTTAATTACCTTTTTTTACTATTTAGAAGATATGTTTCCACTACAGTTTTCTTTTTTGTGTTTGCTTAGGGCAACATCATTTCTTGACAAGTGATGTTTGAAGTAATCTGCCTCCTTTGAGATTAGTGATATATCCAAGATTATCTTTATCTCGCAGCCTTCCCATCATTCTGATCAAACTGTATGATGGAAAGAAGACTTCATTTCTCACTGCATAAATAAATTCTAATTTCTTTGCCTTGAGCTGAAAAAGAAGAGCTGTAGGCCATCTCTTCTCTCGTGTTTTGGTGTCATGGTTTAAGCCTCTATAACTCAACGCAGTCGCTCTCTCACTCACTCCCCACTCTTTCTTCCCCTGCTCCCGCAGGGATGGGGAGGAGAATCGAAAGAATGCAACTCCCACAGGTTGAGATAAGAACAGTTTAGTAACTAAGGTATAACACAAATCACTACTGCTACCACCAATAATCTTACAAGAGAAAATACAAGGAAATAATATAATCGCTCACCACCTATACCCAGCCCCACCAAGCAGTGCACTGCCCCCCCCCCCCTTCCGGGTCTCTGCTCTCCGTTTTTACATCCTGGGCATGACGTGCTGTGGCATGGAATACCTCTTTGGTCAGTTTAGGTCAGGTGTCCTGTCTCTGCTTCCTCCCGGCTTCCCCTCTTCCCTGACAGAGCATGGGGCTCAGAAAGTCCTTGGCCAGACCAAAACATTACCAAGCAGTAACTGAAAACACTGGTGTTATCAGCGCTGTTCCCAGGCCAAAAGTCAAAAACACAGCACTGCACCAGTTACCAAGAAGGAGAAAAATGACTGCTACTGCTGAACCCATGACATTTGGGTATTAAGATACTGTTATTTACCAAACAGAAAACTACTAGTTGCAAGTAAGTTAAAAATACACTGCTTTCTTGCTAATGAAGACTAAAAAATGCTCAAAGAAAAGAGAGAGGATCAGGATCAATAAAATGGACATATGCATTTATAGTAAGCAACATAATTTTGTCTAAATTCTGCACTTTCCAGATGTATCCAGATTATACCTCTTCCACAAATTAGCCTGTTGATGGATTTGTAGGTGGTGGAATTCTACGCTGTAACTACTAAGTGCTCTTTCATCATCAAAGTAGTGAAAGGCAGTAGGAGAAGATGTTCTGAACACAAGTGAAGGCGGAAGGGCAGGATATAAACTTCAGGAGTGTCTAAAAACTTTTTTAGTGTGAGGAAAATATGAAACCCCTTTCAAACTGAGCCAGCTGTCTGTCATTCACCCTTACATCCTGCAGAGAGAGGCTGATCAATTCAGTTACAATGCGCTGGCAACAGGCACTCTCCAAATGTTGTTTTAACAGCCAAAGGAGTCCACTAAAGGAAATAACATTTGTTATTTGGTGTATATTTTCATGCATCGGTCCTAATTCTCTGCTGTTCAGCCAGGGTTCTTCAAAGTGCACATTTTTGGGTAAAAATTGCTATGGAGTGAATGGCAGCCATCTGTAATGCTGTTCATCTGCATTGTCCCACTTCTGTCCGGATACTGAACTTTGTTTACATTTACTAATCACTGTCTGTCTGTTAACAAAACATGTTCACATATGAAACCCTCTGTGACAGTCTTTAAATATTACTGAATGTCATAAAATTTAAATTAGCTGTCAGTGTTTGCCATAGACAATCTAATAATGCAGATAACTTAGCTGCAACTTTAGAAATCACTTAACAAAATCTAAAGGGAAATACATAGTTTAGCAATTGCTTGTGGAAGTCATCTACAAACTTTTTCACACATCAGGCAAATGAGGGAGATCTACACCTGGATAGCTCTGCTGGTCACAGGGTATAAGGCTTTCCTGTAAAGGATTTGTGAAGATTGGCTGGGCTGCGTGATTTTGGATTGCCTTATAGCTTGCAGGTGCTAAATACAAGCAGCTTTACTCCCACAGTCTAATCATCATCTGCTGACACTGAAGTTTTACAGATTCATTTAAGAAAGGGCATTTTTCTCATGCTGAGGGATAATTCCGTTTTCAGAGGGAAATGCGGGTAAGACAACAAAAGCATCAACAGCAATGAGAAATTAAAAACAAACTTGTGGTGTTTTACTTTGTTGAGAGAATTTAAGGCAGATTTTAGGAGGAAAGCTCTTCTGCATCTGCAAGCTAGTTTTGTTTCACTGCAAACTCTTCTTGTTATCATAGCATATAGAAATCAGATTCAGACTTTACTGCACTACATATGCAAACAAAAGGAGGAGAGGTGGTTTCTTCAGTGAGATTAAACAATCTCAGGGATGGATAAATAAATAAGTGAACATAGCAGGTATTACAGAAAATGATGGGGATGTAAGCTTATGCAAAGTTTGCAAAGATAACGTTGTTACTACATTGAAAAGACTACCGATATCATATTAGCTGTTGGCATAAATTTCTAACAGTACACATGAATAGAGTGGAACTTGCAGGGGGCTGTGTTTTAATCAGCTTTTTCCCAGTGTAGATAGGTTGACTTAGCAGCGTGATGTAATAAGAGTCTGCTTAATATATGAGTAAACTTTATTAAAAAAAAAAAGGATTTGAAGTGATCAGTAGGGCACTACACCCAGATGTAATCTGTGCAAGGTTAAGTGGTGTGGTGTAAGAAGCTATGACAAGATCTGGCAGCTGTTCATACAGATCGAAGTATTTATTATTCATATTTTAAATAAACCCTGAATTATTCCAGGCCATGCAGTAGTCAGAACACAAAAGTCTTGTTTTCTTAACGTTTAAAGAGCAAGGTGTGGGATTCGTCCCAGTTAACTTTACTGGCTTTGAGGTTACATGTTTCCTGTAAGCTTGTTGCATTAGGCTTTGTCTGTAGTCGCTGAAGAAATACGGGCACCTTCAAAGCACTGTTTGTCTCACCTGTGTCCGAACGGCTGGTTTAAAATGCCTTTTTCTTTCACTGACATTAGAGGGCGCCTTGATCACCAGCTGGCTGTAGACAACTTGCTTTTGACGCTTAAATTTAGGTGGGTGAATTCTTGTCCATAATAACAGACTTGAGTAGCAGCCAGAGACTTTAGTCCTCTATATAGCAGTCAAACAAACTCTGCTTGTGATTTTGAGCTAGACATTTCAACTAATATTTGCAAGATCAGTAGATCTTGTTAACAGTCTGGCTTTTGTACATCTCCGATTTCCTCCTCTAGGAAGTATTTGCAGCCTCTGTAGTAATTGGTGAATAAAATGCAAAATAAAATAGTGCAGTAGCGTTGTTGTTTATTCGGTTTCAAGTGTTTCTGGGGAAGAAAAGAAGGCCAAGTAAAATTATTGATAGTACAAATGCACAGCTGTTCCTTGAGACCAATACTTTATGGTGGGTGGGATACTATTACTGCTGTGTAATTTCCAGTAAGTAATTTTCATAGTCTTCTGCCCTACCTTTCTGGCATACCAAAGAGTATAGGATAGCATATGAGGCTTTCAGGTTAGAGGTAATATTAAACCCAGTATTTTTCTCTCAGGTGTATTAGTGTTAGTGACATTATTAGTCCCACATCTGGTAGCCTCTGGATATTTCCCTTTCCCAGAACCATCATCAAAGCTGACTCTGGATATGACTATGTGATGAGAAATACACTATCAGTAGGAAAAGCAAAAAGCATTAAATTGTGGCAGCCAGATAGTATCAGTACTGGATCACGTAAAGAATAAAGACACCAATCCCCATTTCAGCCTCATTAATTGTGCCAGCTGTTTTTCCTGTGTGCTCTTTCATTCAAGAGTTTTTCACTATTCGGCAGTCACAATTAAATTAAATTGCTGCATGAAGTTCTCACTGTGAAGGAGTCTGGATGCCACATTCATCCTCCCTGGATGTCATTTTGTCTTTGTTAGGGAAACCCTCAAAATTCCATAAAGCTGCAGAAGTAAACACGTATGGTCAAAACAAGGAGCTTGTCCCTGTTCATTCTTTTCCTACTAGCTCTAATGTTGCTGATTTTACAGCCTTATTCTGTATTTATGATATGGTTGCCCTAGTAATTTCTGGCTTGGTCAGCTAGTACCCCTGTTTGTGCTGTTTTTCAGAGTGCTATCTTGTTAGTATAGCCATGAGTTGAGGTTAACCATCCACTAGTGCATTACTTCCTTTTTGCTATTTGTTATGCCTGGTAATTTCTCATGTTTTTATCTTAGCTACAGTTCAGGTTCAACAATTCACACACATACCCTCGCACCTAGAAGCCAGCCTGGTGAAACTGCCGGTGGAAGCACCTCCTTCACCTGCTTGGTCTGACTTACCAAAGACAGCCCCTCATGGCCAGTGACAGCTAGACCTTGATGGAGACATCATGCTTAACATTCTGATTTCTGACAGCCTTTCCCCTCTTAGTAAGGCCACGAAATACATGCACATGTTCCAGCATGTTGCTGCGTCTTCGGGCATCTTGCTCTGTATTTCTTCCTTGGCTACCTTACAATGGTGACCCAGAGTGGGAAATGCTCATTAACCCTTCTCTCCTGGACTAGGCAGTCACCTACTTTCTGGTGATTTCTTCCATTCTCTGCCTAGTTTGGCCTCTGAGCCATGTAGAGAAGCTGCCCAGAAAAAGTCAGTTATTCTGTACAAGTTGTCTTCCTGGAGATCGTCTTCCATTTACCGAGATTGCCCTTGTGGCACCTTGACAGTGAAAACTGGCTGAATGTGAATGGGAATTACTGCATTAAAAGGATCTGAGATCTCTGCCAGGTTTTTTTTATTGGTAAGATGCTCTTATGCCAACTAGAAGAAAAAAAGGATGAGTTCAGAGAGTTTGTATCCTCCACTCACCTGGCTTAGTTTGAGACAACACTCTGAAGACAACCTAACAGAGTACAATGTCACCTATAGAAATTTCCTTTTAATATGAGGAATGCACCTTTCATTTTTTCCAAATTATTTACTAGGGAACAGCAACAAGAAGTGGAAAAGTGCCCTGTTTAGTGCCTTAGGTAGTTGCTACTGTGCCTTAGCTCCTACTGTTCCCTCTCATCTGTATGATGTATCTCCCTCCTAGGTATGCATGTGGTAGCAGAGAGTTAAGAGGGTTTTTTTTCCTAAAGTAGAAGAAAGGAAACCCAGTTCATAGGGAAAAAAATCCAGACTAAGTAAAAGAGACTATATCTTATTTCATTATCTATCTAGTATCAGCTTACATTTTCGTGCCATCAGACCATGATGTCACATTGCAGTCCGAGACAGCACCTGCAAACGGCGCAAGTGAAAATGCAATGATGATGATTAGAATTAAATTTCTCTATGCACAAAAAAAATGCATCTCCTTCCCCGTACAGATGGCTCTTGATATGTCATAAGACATGTCACCCTGCTATGTAGTAAGAGCTATATGGTAGTTTCTCTGGTTAGAAAAAGGGGGAATTTCCACCCTGAACCTCATGATCTGTTTCTTATTGGCAGTTTAGTAGGACATTAGGTAGTACTTAAGATTAAGAGGGATGATTCTTTAAGTTCAGGTTTGAAATAAATCTGAATTTTGAATGTCAGTAGGTTGTTTTTATCTTTGGCATGGTCCACTGCTTCTGGAAATGCCAGTCTGCAGCAAGCTGATCACACTGCCACAATAACAGAGCTATGCAAACAAGATTTTTGTTTAGGTACAATATGAAGGGTGAGGCTGTTCTTGTAGGTAAAACCAGCCCCCATCAAATTCAGCTTAGCGCAGGACTTTGTCAAAGAGAGACATAACACATGGTTTGGCAAATATATTTGGAAGACACAAAATATTATTGGGATCATTTCATTACATGTTCTTTGTTTAAATGTAGCTTGTCTACCCTGACTCAGTTGCAATTCTGTTTCTGGAAAATATTTTGCTTCCATACAAATTGCTGAAAAGAATTCTGAAAATGTGAGTATGTGGTAAGCACTCAGTATTCATAGGAGCTGCTGAAAAGCCCATCTGCTATGCAAATTAATATCTAAGAGTAATTTCTGAATGGGGATTCATAGAGGCATGGTTCAGAAAGACTATTAGCATATGTTTACCTTCCAGTGATTTCTGTAAAATACAGATTTTTACTTGAATAGATTTTTACAGTCAGGAATGATTTCCCAAGCTGAAGTTGTACTCATTGCAACTAATAATATCAACATATTGTTTGTTTATTAATGGACTTGAATTTTATTTACTCATTCCTCCACCAAGTTCAATTCTCAGTGATAGAAAATACACTCATTAGTTCAATTATTCACGAAGCATGTCCTGTGTGATTGCATTATTCCCCACCATCCTGTGGGGTGAGGTAACTTTTTTTGTCTCAGGAGCTTTCAGAAGCACTTGTCCCCACTAACTCTTTCTGTCCTGTCCCCTAGTGCATCTTGTGGACATCTGGAATGTGATAGAAGCCTTGCGGGAAAACGCACTAAACAACCTGGACCCCAACATCGAACTGAACGTGGCTCGCCTGGAAGCTGTGATTTCAACTATCTTCTACCAGCTTAACAAACGGATGCCGACAACCCACCAGATCAACGTGGAGCAATCCATCAGCTTACTGCTCAACTTCTTGCTAGCGGCCTTTGATCCGTAAGTCTGCCTTTCTTTCCTCCTCTTCTGAAATGATTTTACTTGCTCCGGAAATATCTTTGGGAAACAATTGATCAAGCTCAGTTCTGACCCAAACAATGAGCATGTGAATAGTGATAACTAGGGAGAGAACCTAAATTAAGGACCTCTGCTTTCCGTTCTGCCAAGCCAAATTCAGCACAACTGTGTTTTCATCCGGTTACTCAGACTTGTTCCAGTTTATATCAAAGAAGAATTTTCTACAGAAACAAATTTACATCCACTTCTAATTTGCCATGTTATTTATTGACACACCAGTGGCTGACACAACTGCCATGCCTCTGCAGCAGTGCCATGGGTTAATAGCTCATTATTTTGAAAGAGCTCATTTTCCTGCAAGTTCTTGCAGCTGTAAGCAGTTTTTTTCCCTGGCTCATGCCAGTGCAGCATGATTTTGAGACCATGACAGAGAGAGGATAAAGACCCGGAGGTGATGAAATTCGCTTTGTTTATTACTGCATGGGGCCAATATTACAAAGAGGACAAGTCTGAGGTAGAGCGAGCCACTTATCTTAATGAGTATACTGGATATACATTATACAGTTTCTGAATACATAGTCACCAACCTGTACTGCAGTATTTGCAATCCTCAAAACCAAATTACTGGAGATCGGTGTTTAGTCTGACAGATGCTGGTGACCTGTGGCCTCTTTATGGCTCGTATTTTCAGTTTTCACCAGCTGAAAACACTGGCCATGACACATTCGAATAAGGGTGCCACCACTCTCCCCCTCCCTCTTTCCCATCCTCTCGCTTGATGGCCCCAGTGCTGGGTGTCATTGAGCACCTTTTGGAGCCAGGCCAGCCAGCAGCTCAGCTGCTATGGCAACGGGGAGAAAAGTAGATGTTCCACATGAGGAAGCTGCACTCAACCACCCCTCCAGCCCCTCCGAGGGGAAGAAATAGAAACCAACCCATTGTGAAGCCATAGCCTTCAGGAATATTTTTCTCCCCTCAAGGGTAATAAAAGAAGGAACAGGCAATTTATAGCACTGTGGCTGTGACAAGAGCACCGAAGGACGATGAAAATGGCCAGACACATGCATGACTGCATGCTGCAAGCAAACTGCTTCCCAGCTGGTAAACACAGCAAAAGACCCAAGACTATATAAGCAAGACCTGCAATAATGTGCTTGTTTTGTAGCTCACTGTAAAGGGGTAAAGATCTCAGCTAGATGTCAAGGGTACTTGCAGCAAAATGGAGGAGAGGAATTTACTCCCATATAGGGAAACAGAGAATGTGCTTAAAGGGGTAAGGTGCTTTCCCTGAAAACATCCCAGCAACTGTGGACTGTGACCTGTTTCTGGGCTTGCATCAGGCCCTCCTAGGGGAGAGGAGGCTGTGACCCTCCCTCCATTTGCCAAGCAGCAACTCAGTCTGTCGTGCACTGCACGCAGGGTACACAGGATGCACTTCCCAGAAGGACAGAGATACCGAAAGGATCCCCAGGAAGAGGCTCACAGCTCTGGGGTAGAGATAGGGACTGGCTGCTATACCACCCCATCTTAAATGCAGCAAACATCTGGGATGAGGTTCAGGTGCAGGCTGAAATATCTAAGTTCAGGCTTCATGAAGATGTGTGTCAGCTAGATCTCTCTTTGCTGTGATAGGAGATACAGAGATACAGGTTAAGCATCTTGTTCTTAGTGTGCCCTACCATTTAGTGTGGTTCAGACTACTAATGTTTTGGTGGGTTAGCAACCAGTAGTGGTCCAGATTTCCTTGTTTCTGGGAAACAAAAGGAGTGAGGTGGCTCTGTATATGACAGGAACAGTGTGAGAGCTGCTGGGGTTAACCAGAGCTGGTGTCTCTGCTTCCCGTGTTGCTTCCTTCCCTCCCATCACCTGCAGTGCAGCAGAAAGGTCCTTCTCTGAAGGCTATAAGTTGGTAGAAAGAAGAGCGAGGTCTTACCTTGTGATTCCACGCTCAGAGGGAAGCAATGCATTGCATGTAGGGGGTGGGTCTGTGAGGCAGGATGAAGTCTTTTTCTCATTCTCCCGCCATTTATAGAAACTGGACAGTTAAACTAAATTGCCTGCACTCTTTTCTGATGGAAAAGGGAGGTTACCAGCTGAATGAATCATGCTGAAATCATTACAGTCACCCCTAAAATAATCCTGTTATCTTTGGTCTGGGTTCACTCTATTTCTTATACTTGTGTTTTAAGGAAACAGTTGGCCTGCAGAAATGCTATACAAATTTCTAGGTGGCTACTGAGGAATTATTTTTCATGTTTATGAATATTAGTACAATCACATTTGAGTCTGTGAATGCAGACAACAACAACAAAAAACCCTAGAAAACCCCACCAGAACAGCTTTTAAGACCAAAACAAGTCGACCAAGACCAAATACCTGTTCAGTATAAATGAGAAGGCTGTTCTAAGTGATCAGAGATGTTTTTGGTGTTTGTGGCTACACAGAGCCATGGCTGTTCCTGCTGTTATGTCTGCAGGTCCAGAAAAGGTTGTGCAGTTTCTCATGACCCATTTAAAATGTGAAGAAAGAGAGTGGAGAAATGGAGTCTGCGACTTAACATATATGAAAGGACCATGGGGAGAAGTTAGTGTGTAATTTATAATCTAATAATCCTACCACTGTCTCATTTATTTAGCTCTAGTTAAATATATACCGCCCCATGTGTACTGTGTTTTAAACAGAGCTTCTTCCTTCATTTATAGCCTGCTGAAAACCTGGCAGGTTTCTCTCAGGGAGTATTTCCCTAGGCCTGCAACAAATATGTCTTCTCAGGGGCTAGAACCTGACTAGCAAAACTTAAGAGGAACCACAGTGCAGTGCCATGACATGTGGGCCAGCTTGCCCACTGCCCATGCTGAACTTTCTTCCCAGTTTTTGTATGCATCTTTCACAGCCTGGGGGATTCATTAGCCAGCTTAACCCTGAAGGGAGGAAAAAGTGGGGAAAAATTATAGTGTGTGAGATTCACATGATGCTGAGTGTGATGCTCCTTCACGCTAGGCTAAAACTAAAGTGCAGCCTTATAAAACTGCAAGTCAATGCAGTCAAAATGCACAAACAGAAGTGCTGTTCCAAGTAACTTGCCGTTAATGTGTGAAAGTCAGCACCATGTGGTAGAGGATTGCCACAACCAGTGAGCAGAATGAGGTGGTCAGACTTTAAACTGGACAAAAACATGCCTGATTTGCAGTTTTAACTGCACATTGGAACTGGCCAGTAGCTTTTGCTTTAAGGTCTGAAGTGATTAACTGGCTTTATTAAATAACAGCGTGTTTCCTTCACTGGCACATGAGTACTATAAAAAGATGACAAGTTCACACCTCTCTGAAAAATTCATCCCAGGCCAGTGTCAAAGCCTAGGGGGCTAGGTGGAACATCAGCCTCATTCAATCAAGCTGTTCCCAAAAAAACTCTTTTTAAACAGATTGTAAAATATTCTGTGCTACATCAGCTTCAGCACTGACTCAGTACTGCAGTACAGCACTGCTGCTGCAAGGTTTACCTGACAAGAAAACAGATGATTTTTCTCTGTCCCCCTGGCAAACCTGTCCTATGAATGGAGCTGTGAGATCTAGGCTATGAAACAGACTCAATTTGGCTGGAGGAGCTTGATTTCAACAAAGAAAAGAGGAAATATTCACACCCTTGTTTAATCACATGCACATTTGAATCATACTGAGCTCAATACATGAAGATGTTCTGTATCTGTTTTGTCAGTATAACTTCTTTCTCACCTATCCATTCAGAGTTGTAAAGTGTTTAATTTCCTCTCTTCCCCACCTTGACTGATCACTGAAAGCCATACAGGCCAGGTAGTTTTATGAAGGAAGTCCAGCAAAAAAGATGTATTTCAGAATTTTGGTCATTATGTATTTTGCTCTCCTAAATGAAAGAATTTTGCTTAATTCCAATAAAATTTCCTCTCTGAAACCTATTTGTGAAAATGGGGCTTTGTAATTGCAGCCTTTGACATTTTGGAATTGGCTGCCCTTTATTCAGGTGGGCAGCGGGAGGCTCACAAGTAATCGAAGAAATTTCATTAGTTTTGGAAAAGATATCTTAAAGCACTGGGGGAGCACCACTTCATGCATAGTTAATGAGAAAAATCATATTTTCTCGATGTCCGTTTCATGGGACACATTTGCTATTTCAAAAGATGGGATATTCTTTATAGCTTTCCCCACCATATGGCTGCCTTGGTATGACTATTGCTACAGATCCTGACATAGTGTCATCTATTTGATATCACTGTTCTTGCTGACCAGGAAGGCAAATTTGGGTCCTGGAGCTGGACTTGACCTTGTATGGTCTTTGGGTTTTATCAGGCAGTCATGGGGCTTCCTTGCTCTGGGGAGAGCATGTCTCTCTTTGCAGCCATGCACTTGAAGAGGAAACCTGCTCTGCTCTAGTGTTTAAAAGCATGTATTATTTTTTCCCCAAGCAGCAGGAGATAACCTTAAGCCCTGGTTGTCATTCCCTTTCCTACGTACTCCATCCCGTGTTGTTGCTAAGTGCACATCACCGTCAAGGTTTGCTTTTGCCATCATTTATGCTTCTAGTGCTTTTCCGTAGGGATCTGAAGAGTAACCTCTGTAAAAGAGGTGCTGTAAAAAATCAAAATATTTTCTGGCCTTTCCTATTTCCAACAGTAAAATGTATAACTCTTTGCATTAACCAGCCTAAAGCTTCTTTCAGGGAGCACTGACTTTAATAGAGATCTTCATGCTGCTGTAAGCCACTGCTTCAGCACTTGCTTTTACACAGCAAACCCAATGGGCCCCAGTGCTGCCAGTCAAGGACATCTGTGCTGCTTAGATATAGCTTAGGGCACTTCTGGATCCAGATGATATTGGTAAGTCATAAACCCCATTATCCTGTCTGTTCATCGGTCATATATATTTATATATGCATATGTGTATATGTGTGTTCACGCACAGAGACAGATGTATGTATTTGGAGGGCAAATTGAATTTATACTGGCTCCAGTGATGCTTTTATGAATACAAATGACTGATACAAAACGCAGTGTCAAAACTAATCAACTCAAATTGAGAGACTGAAGAGATAAATGAAATCTTTTCTTTTTCTGTTTGGGTTCCATAACTGTTTGAGTATGGGAAAAGCCGATGGCTCTGGGGTGGAAAGCTGAAGGCCAGTTGATACATGTCTGCCATTCAAAAATATAATCATAACAGTAAATATAACTAAACCTACTAGGAAAAATAATCTAAATCTGAAGCACTTCCACATGGGCTTTATTTTTAATGCTAATTCTTCTATCGCTTCTTAATAACACTGTTGCTTCCACTTAGCATTTATTTTTCTAAAGTATAACAGCTCTTCTAAAGGCAGGTTAAAGCCTCATGATGAAACAGTGCAGAAAAGCTCCCAAAAGTCTAAAGGGTAGCACACACAAAAAGAACAAAAAAGACCCAATTCTCAGCCGTAGCAGTGCTAGGTCCTGGTTTACACAAATTAGAATCCAGTCAACAGAAACACAGAAGGCTGGCAATTTGTATACTGTAGTTTTGATCTTATGAAGCCGGTCAAAGAGAACACAATGTAATGAGAAAAAATGTGCGTGAAAGGGAGCATTAAAGAACATAGTAAAGAGTGAAATTGTTTCTTTTTGTATCTCTCGCTGATTTTCTAACAAAAACAGAATTTTAAATGAGTGTCAAGAATATTTAGAATTAATACTTAGAATCATGGGTTACACTGATGCAGAACTAAATCCAATTCACCAAACTTTAAAGACTATTAGCTAGCCAAGGATGGGGAACTGACTCATTTTCTGAAGTCTTGAGTACTTAATGAAGATGGGGTGAAGCCTGTAGCATGCTTTAATGTACTGATATGAGTATACCATTAATGGCTATTATGTGTATGTTACTGTATTAGTCTGGTTTCTGGTGAGCAGAGAGAGAAAGTCACAGGCTCTGTGCTTTCCAGAATCAGTTTATATTTTAGTACTGATTTTCTTCATTAGAATTATGAGTGACAATCAACAGAGTAATTTCAGAAACATTGATAAAGAGCTAAATTTCTATATTCTAATGTATTGCTACTGTCCATGCAGTTAGACTATCTCATATAAGACAGAATTATATATATTTTACCAGGAAGTCTCCTACAAACATAATGTTCCCGGGTACAGACTGAAGGTCACAGAAACTGTACTTCCAAAAAATTACACAAAGCTTTATTATCTGTTACCATCATTAGCCCTATCAGTAGAATTTAGAAGGAGACATGGGTGCCATTTTGCTGAGCTCATCAATACTGGTTGAATATCTCTTTTTTAAAGCATGATGACAATGTGTTCTCACTGATGTCATTGAACAAGCATATAAGAGGCTATTGAGTAATGCTAAGGAGATTGGATGCCAGACAAAAGTTGCTTCAATGCAACTGTGGACTTACTGCCTCATAGTAAGACTCTGAGAATTCAAAGAAGAAACTCATTTCACCATTTGGATGCCAAAAAAAGGACATTAAAAAGCAGATGAACTTACAAAAGCATGTTCATTCTCATCTTTGTTAAGGGACCAGATATTACAGGATTTTTGTTCTGCCATTCCTGTCAACACTGGGCTTAGTTTTGCCTAAACTGGAAGGATAGGTGTTTTAAGAGCCAAGAGTGCCTTGCGATGTGTGAAGCCATGTATTACTCACTCAGCTTGAATATACCAAGGTTTCTATAATGGCAGGTAATCACTGGGGACTGTTCTGACTGTAGAGGGAGAATGAGGATAGCAAGAGGATCAATACAGTTAAGCCACTGAGTGCTTCAAAACAGTTGAAAGAAGAGTTGGCAGTGTGTTAAAGGTGAACACAGCATCATAAGGGCACAGTGTATGGTCTGATCATTGCAGGGAGAAAAAAAAAAAGTCTTTTATTTTTACCTGAAAGTGACTGGATTTACAGAAAAAATAGATCTTTTTGCCCCAAGGCATACTCCTGTGTGCATTTGACATTTAACAGCATTACGCATTTTAAGTTAAAAAGAGAAATCCAGGCATAACCTCAACTTGAACAAACCAGGGACTCTTCTTTATATCACAAGAAATGCCCTTTACTCATTCTGGATGCAGGTATACTCGCCTTCTTAAAGGTTCTTGGGGGTTCAGGTGTATCATTTAAAAAGCAACTATCAGGCCTTATTAACAGGTTAAATATGCAGCTTGTGCAGTCATGTGAGTCCCTTGACTTTTGCTCCTAGTGTTGATTTTTGCATTCTTCTAGGGACAAAGATACATAGTACACTTAGGACAGGGACAGCATGAGTTTGATAGGTGCCTTCCAGTGCTATTGTAACACAAATAGCAGTAATAATCATCACCTTAGTGTATAATGAGGTAAACAGTTTAATACTGAGCTTCATGTACATAACAAATTTGTCCTGTGATCTTTACAGAACAATGTACTGATGTGTGTTCTCACAAAACAAACTGATTTTAAAGGTCTTATTTCTTTGTATGTCAACCCACTTACAGTGTGCATTACAATATGTGATGTCAATTATATACATTTTAAAAGGAAAGAGGTCCATATTATAAAATGGATGTATTAAATATGTCTACTTTTTGTTTTTGAACAGGGAAGGACATGGTAAAATTTCTGTTTTTGCTGTCAAAATGGCCTTGGCAACTCTTTGTGGAGGAAAAATAATGGACAAATTAAGATGTAAGTCTTTTGGGTGATGTTTTTTACCTGTTAATCATTGTTGTACTTGGAGAAATAACAGTACAGGTAGGAAAAGAGGGAATGAGGATAAGTTGTAGTTTCATGGCTGGGTTTTGGATTTGCACTGCATATATCTCCAAGTAAATGCTGCTAAATGTTTGGCTGAACTTCACACCAGACTTCATATTTTTGAAGCCAAATTGCATATATTGAGGGTCTGATTGGGGGGTTTAGGTTTTGTCATTGGGATAATTGAAGTTAAAATTCAGGTAAGTGCCTCAAATGTTCAACATCGTGAAGCATCATTTAGCAATTTCTTCAGACTTTTTAATAACGTCACTCTCATTTCACACTTAGAAGTATAATATATTTATATGCTATTTATATTTTTTCCTGTAGCGCATATATTAATGCTGTGTATTTTGGAGAACAGATTCTCATTTCGTGGGATTTATCCCCAGTTCCCCAATAGTTAAGGCACAGTTTAGTTGTAGCTGCAATGAGAGTCTTTCTGTTTAGTGGTATGATATCTGTAGCTGAAGTCCAGAAAACTGTTTTGACTTTTGACCAAAAGATTAATGTCAGCCTTCAGTTTCCTCTGAGCCCTCTACCACAGCCAAAGAAAACTGAGTTTACAAACTGTTGTTGATTAGACAAGTAGAATTCCCAGGTATTAATTTAATCTTCCAGATTTGATGCCATACTTTAGTATATTATTTCTGTGTCAAAACTCAAATACAGACTGAACTTAAATTTTGAAGTATAAATTGAACACAGTTCCCTAGGCTCCTTTAAATATAGGAGCAAGGTCCATCCCGTGGAAAGCTAGAGTATAATGCTGATTTTTCCGTGTCAGCAGTCCCAGGGTCCTGTTGTTAGAATTTCCCTTCCACGTTCCTGATGAATGAAGCAGCTGACACGACAGTCTGAAAAATTATAAATGTTCCTTAGTCTATGATCCCCTGATAAGCTTAGGATAAGTTTAAACAAGGGGAAAAGTGAAGGCTGAGAAACATGCATCTCTACAGTATTTTTACACATGACCAAAAGAGAAAAACATGGAGAAGAGTGAAAAGTAATGCATTTGAAAGACCTTCAGTGCTTTGTGTCTCCAGAACAATAACTGACTTAATTATCTCATTGTCAAGGTTTGGATTTGACATGGTAAGCTGGCAGTAGGAAAAAAGCTGATATTGCGTATCTTGTCAAATTAGATCCTTCTTGTCTGATTAAATTACTGCCTCATGCCATTCATCAGACTTTGCTTAAAAAAAATGACCACACACAATGAAAACAAACAAAAAAAAGGAATATTTTAGTTGCAAAATCAGCTACTTTATATGTAAATTATTCTTTTTGTTTTCTACTGAGAGGAGTTATAATTCAGGATGCAGTAATAGTGGAGGTTTTCATAAGCAGAGCATGTTGTTTAGCGCTTGTGGTTCAAATGAGATGATACTGAATTCAGACCAAATCTGTAGCTCTCACTAAAGTTGCTGTGTCTTTTCCTTGTCTTTTCCCCCTTCAGATATTTTCTCAATGATTTCTGACTCCAGTGGAGTGATGGTTTATGGCAGATACGACATGTTTCTGCGGGAGGTTCTCAAGCTACCCACAGCTGTTTTCGAAGGGCCTTCATTTGGTTATACTGAGCAGTCAGCAAAATCCTGTTTCTCTCAACAGGTAAATGAAGAGTGAGCATCCTAGACACAGGATCTCAGTCACCCCTCTGAGCAGGCCAAGACTTTCTTCCTCTCTTCCATATATGTGCAAATTCACCCAGGAAATGCATGGCTGGGTGGAGGGAATGTACACTTTCCTTACCTGTGGCACATAGGTTAGGTGCCTTCAATTGGAAGCTAGTCTCTATATGTTCCCCATATAACCATGAATGGAAGAGAGGCTTAGTCAAAAAGTGATTCAGAGCAGCATCTTATATGTTCCAAAATTAGCCTGAGGAGACTAACTTCCTAGATTAAGCACCTAAGGTAAATACTTACATTTAGGTGATATGAATACCCCAACACATGCAAATCCTCCACTTCAGTTTGTTGTTATTGCTATAAGCATATATGACACTATATGAGCATATAGTGATATATGACTATATGAGACATATATGACATATACTCATATATATGAGTATATATTCTCCACACGAAGCTCAACTCCTACCAAAAAATCAAACTACATGTTTTCCAAGTAATGGTATACACGCATAAGAATTTTACAAGTGCGAACAGAATTGCCTTAAGCCTATATTGAAAATGGGAGTCAGTAGGTATTAGAAAATCCCTAGACTCTTACAGATAACATCAGTGAGATAGGGTCTGGAAAGCAGTGAATTAATCCTGAAGAAAATGTGAGATTTTTCCACAACTAACCAGGCCGTAGGTGCACTGAGTGAAATATGTTGGCTGCACCTAATATCTAGCACTTCAAAAGATCCCATAATTGGGGCTGGTTGACCACTTCTCCAGTGGAGAAAGAGAATTCCTCTGGCTTTTGCCACACATCACACTATATAATTCCCTAAATATAAAGTAAGGGAAGACACTGAAACTCAAAAAATGTTAGAAATAAAGTGGGATTTTACTTCTCTTTATCTCTCCTTTCACTAACTGAATACTGATGAATAAATAAGTTGAATTGAGCAGGAATAGTGTCATTTTCATGCAAAATAGTCCAATATTTTGTTTACCCTCAGTTTCATCACTAATCAATAAGTACTCCAGTCAACTGAAGGGCATTGTTAGAATTCATTTACGTAATTATCTCCTAAATAATTTTAAATGGTAATGTTTGCATATGTGAAACTATTCTTGTTTCACAGAGGGAGTCTTACAACAGCACTTCATCTTATGTTGAAGAATTTACATAGTGAAGTGACTTTTGGTAGTTTTGTGTTAGAAAAATAATAGAGTGCTCCCTGCAAAAGTGCATTCAAGCTTTGTATGTGGAAGAAAAGAAGGTTATCAGGCGTAGTCAGCGTGGGTTCACCAAGGCGGAATGGAATCCTTCTGGACCAATCTGGTAGCCTTCTATGATGGAGTGACTGGCTAGGTAAATGAGGGGAGAGCATTGAATGTTGTCTGCCTTGACTTCACCAAGGATTTTGACACTGTCTCCTATCACAGCCTCATAAGTAAGCTGAGGAAGTATGGGTTAGATGAGAGGACAGTGAAATTAATTGAGAACTGGATGAATGGCAGAGCTCAGAGCGCTGTGGTCAGCAGCACAGAGTCTAGTTGGAGGCCCATAGTTATTGGTGTTCCCCAGGGGTCAGTCCTGGCTCCAGTCTTGTTCAACTTGTTCATGGGGGACTGAATGAAGGGACTGAGTGCACCCTCAGCAAGTTTGCTGATAACACAAACTGAGAGGAGTGGCTGATACACCAGGAAGCTGTGCTGCCACTCAATGACAGCTGTGCAGGCTAGAGAGTTGGGCAGAGAGAAACCTAATGAAGTGTAGGGTCCTGCACCTGGGGCAGAATAACACCCCCATGCACCATACAGGTTAGGGGTTCACATGCTGGAAAGCAGCTCTGCAGAGAAGGACCTGGTAGTCCTGGTTGACAACAAGTTAACCATGAGCCAGCAATGTGCCCTCATGGCCAAGAAGGTGTCCTGAGGTGCAATTAAGACTGGCCAGCAGGTCAAGCGGGGTGATCCTATCCCTCTCTACTCTGCCCTGGTGAGGCTGCATGTGGAGTACAGGGTCCAGTTCTGGGCTCCCAGTTCAGGAAAGACAACTAGCTACTAGAGAGGGTCCAGCAGAAGGCAATGAAGGTGATTAGGGGACTGGAGCATCTCTCTTAGGAGGAAAGGCTAAGAGAGCTGGGGCTGTTTTGCCTGTAGAAGAGTCAACTGAGAAGGGATCTTATCGATGCATACGGATATGTTATGGGCAATTGTCAAGAGAATGGAGCCAGACTCTTCAGTGGTGCTCAGCAAAAGAATAAGGAGCAATGAGCACAAACTGGAACACAAGAAGTTCCATCTGCATATGAGGAAAAACTCCTTTACTTGAGGGTGCCAGAGCACTGGAACAGGCTGCCCAGATAGGCTGTGGAGTCTCCCTTTCTGGAGATAGTAAAAAATCACCTGGACTCCATCCTGTGCTTTAGCAGGGGGGTTGGACAAGATGATCTCCAGATGTCCCTTACAACCACAGCCATTCTGTCAGTGATTCCATGCATGTTGGACATGCTATTATTAAAGGTTGTAAAAGCAATTTCTTTTCTTGAAATAATGTCATTCAGGCCTCATTTTCTCTCTAAGCAGCCGTCAGAAATGGCACTTTCATTGACAGTGCATCCAGATGAGTGGACCAGATGTACTAAGGCACCTTAAGAAACAAAGTCTCCAAACAGGCATCAGGTGGTTTATTTCACTGTCTCCACTTAAAGCTAACGAGAGTTAGGTCTCTGACTGATGTAGGTACACAGCAGGTTTAGAAAGCTGCTGTTTTGCATCTCTAGGCAGCCAGGTACTCTTGTAAAACTAGTCTAATATTTCACTTAAATTGACTTTACATAATTCTCGTTGCATCCTCAGTGGGGGTGAACCAGAGTTTTGAAATGAGACTCAACATATCCCTATGGCTCTATGATAAATTATATTTACAATCTTAGTCACACAGTAGGCTGTTCTTTCACTCTCTCTTATTATTTCACTTAGCATTATCAGAAGTTAATACCTTGGGATGAGTTTGGCTGTCTCCCTGTTGTTCTCAGTGTGGAACTCACTTTTGCTTACCTTTCAGCTCCCTGACACATAGCTTCCTCAATTTCAGGGGAGGAAAAAGATTCTTGGAATGATATGCTCACAGTGTCAAATCCATTGCAGTTTGCTTCTGAAAGGACCTTACCTGTTGCAGAAATATTTCATTATTCGCCATTATACTGGTTTACTTGATCAAACCCTGTATTTTCCTCTATCTCTGAAGCACTGCTAGGTTGAATGGTTTATTCAAAATGGAAACAACAGTGTTTCCTTATCAGCAAATTTATGGAACAGAATTGCCAGAGCAAGTGACTTAATGTTTCAGAATACAAATCTTTGGCTCAGAAAGGAGTTTCATTGCCACCACTTTCCCCACAGGTAGGATTAACGTGATGTTTTACGGTATTTGTGTTAATATCTGATGTTTTTATTATAAAAAAAACCTTTCTTACTTCTCTTTTTTTATCCCAAACTGAAAAGATAGACGCTAACTTCATTTTCTTAGCACTTGGCTAAGTGTTATTCCACAAACCTAGACTCCATCTGCATGTAGCGTATATTTAGAAACAGCTTTCAGTTTCAACTTTCCCAGCAGCTGAAAAAAAACTGCAGGAGGAAAATATGCCGTGTAAAATGTATGGAAATTGCTCTGCTGGTGTCCTTTTAGGGGTACGGTTCTCTCTAATACATGAAATCAGTGACCGCCAGAAGGGTTCACCCATAAAGCTGTCAGTGAAGCTATGTTGCTTTACTTGATGCAAATCAGGATTTAAATTATAGCAGCACTCAAAAGCCTACTGCACTGTGGAAGAGCTGTTCTTGTCTCCCCTCTGTTTTTGTGTGTTTAGACCGGTTGTATGTTTGCTGCCAACTTAACCGCCTTCAAGCACAGAGGGAGGACTTAGGGATACTCAGGTCTGCAGTATGGGTCACCGGAAGACCCTTCTTTTCCTAGACTTCATTCTGCTTTTTCTCCTCCCATTCTCATTTCTGATGCAGACAGCACAGACATTTGCTGGGCGCATTGGTCAGCAAAGCCAGGACAAATTTCATAGGCAGTCTCCAAAAGAAAGATCCTTTTCTGTGGGCTGATGCTTGCAGCATAGGATGCCTCTTTGGGAAGTAGTTATCCACTCTCCATGGGTGGGAAGATCATTCATACAACAAGCAAGTGGTAGCTGTCTGGTTGGACTTTCATACTGCAGGTATTGTGGGAAAAGGTAGTATTCCAGTGAGATTCAGAGCTCATATTCTTGCTATTTCTGTTCATTACAGAATCGAGATCATTTTTACAATTAGCCTGAATATTTTATCTTCTTCTGGGACAAATATCTTTATATATTTTCCAGTATTTTGCAATATTTCTGCCCTGAGACTGTTAGAGAGTGAGGTGTTTTGCATTGATCGCTCAGTGTTTAAGAGAAATAATGATTTTCTTTACATCTGGTGGCAATTGTATGTAAATACAGCACAGACACTCCATCTGGAAATCTCGGCTCTTTGAAGCATTCTGAAACATACTGAGATGATACATGTCACTGCATAGCTGCTGTTTTGCTTCCTCATGGGATAACCACAGTTCTTTAGCAAGTTAAAGCAGTTGCTTATGCAATAAGATAGGAAAATTTAGCAATCCCTTTGGATATGGGGATGCTACTTGAATATGCATGTCTATAAATTACATCTTCACACATTCTCAACAGGGCTCAATATTTTTGCATTTTAATTTTATTATAAAGGAACACTCAGTTGCTGATTTCTTAAGGACTCTCTGTCCTTGACCACCCAGTAGGTCTGTACTTTAGTAAACACTTAGGTAACCCGTATACTCCATAGGAAAGAGCAGGTATTTATGGTGGAGGTATCTTGTGCCTATAGGTGTGAAAAAACCCAAATGAACCAAGATTTGTGATGACTTTTTCCAGACACCTCAGAAACTTAAGACACTGGATTACATTTTTAAAATCAACAGGGATATTTTAGAGTTTGAATCTCTTTGAAAGATAAAAGGGATCTTGGAGTGCTTACAGGTGTGGAGTGTTTAGGAACAGTTGCAGTCTCTGCGCGTATGCAAATACAACGTGCCACAATCAGACCTCACGTATAGTTTATATTACAATATATATAAAAATGTATGTATTTATACTATAATATATATAGTTTATAGTATAAACCATAAGTTATACAAGCAAATACAACATGCCACAATCAGACCTCACATATTTAGTTATACTTTATACTATAACTAGCATGGTTTCTTAAAGTACAGTAACGCAGTTGCCAGTGATGGTCTGTCCTTACCCTATATTTGGTTTGAAATTGTACTTCCTTGTCATTATTTTCTTTCATTTTCTTTGTGGAAAACCATCAGTCATTCTCTGCAGTGACTTTTCATATATGAAAATTGGTAATATATAGTGATACCCTACGTGTGCTTGTACACATTATGTGGTAACTAAAAAAACACATGAAAACATGAGGATTTGAATGCCAGCCTTATTCACAAAGCATCTTCAGGCATTGATTTTAGAAGATAGTCTTGAAGTGAGTGGGAGCTAGGTGTATCCAATCCATTCATCAGCAGTATACATTTTAACTACTAAAAATAGTTCAGGAAGGCTTTGCTGGTACCTCATGTTCTTTTTAGTAAGCCGGGGCTGGAAGCAGACTGTCTGAAACTCGTTCCCAAATGTTTCTGTAAGGACAAGATAAAATCATTTTGATATGTGTAATTACTGATAATTTTTTTTATGTTTATTCACTTGTTTGAGCAGAAAAAAGTCACGTTAAACACTTTCTTGGATACTCTCATGTCTGATCCCCCACCACAGTGTCTAGTGTGGTTGCCACTTCTGCATCGACTGGCAAATGTTGAAAATGGTAAGTAAGAGCTGCTGCCGGAAAGCAGTTACAAGAGTAAACTTCTGTGTGATGTTTCTCTCACTCTGTAGATGGTTTTGCAGGAGCTACCGTGCTGGGTTCATTGACTCCATGTGCTCTTCTTACAGTCACTAGTAAAATATTTTAAGAATCCTGTTGGTCATTCAGCCAGAAATTTGATTTCATTTCAGGAAATTATCCTGACCATGTCCTCTCCTCCTGTGCTCTGGATAAGCAAAGAGCAATGGGACCTGGTCCATTCACACACTTGCATTTGATAAACTGTCAGGGCCACAACTTTTATTAGCTATGACATATGGCAGCAGAGAAGGAACAGCTTGGCAGTTTCCGTTCGTGCAGTATTCTTGGCAGGAGATGTCCAGTGCAGTGCAAAATACCAGCCAAAAGGTCCTTATGAAGGATCTCCTCCTAAGTCTACACAGTCAGACGATATACTGTTGAAAGGAAACTTTGGATTTGTCCTTATCCTTTGCTTGTGTGGAAGATGAGGTTTTAACTGTGAGATGCCTCTTGCTCCTCAAGGGTTCTTACCCCAAAATGAGTAGACCACAGATTAGAAGACATGTCCCTGGGCAATAATATCTTTCTCAGCCTTCCAGCTCTGAGCACCTGAGGAAAAGTTTGCAGACTCATAGATGTAGTCCTGCAGCCAAACCCCTCATACACTGCTTCTGTAGAAGGTGCTGCCATGCTGAAAGTGCAGGGGCAGAGCTAGAAAGCTTGTACATCTCAGCTCACCTCACTCTGTGCACCACCAAATTGCAGCTCAAAAACTGTACTGTTGCTCATGTAGTTCTGGAGAAGTTCCCCAGTTCAGATGCAGCCATCTTTTGCTATCCAGAAGGACCAGCACTGACAATATTAAATAGAAAAAAAGCCTACCGTGAGACAAGAAATGCCATTTTACTGCCTTATTCATCTGGATGTACTTGTTCCTAATGTGGCATTTCTTGCTCATGATCATCAGGATATAATGAAGCTGACAGTCATTCTCCTGACACTTTAAATCTAGGAAAAGGGAGATTCAGAATGGAGGAAGTCTGTACAAAAAATTTAAACTATTAATTGAGTAAGATAAATAGATTTTTTGTAAGCAATTTCCCAGCCCAGTATTTTGCCTCAGAGGGTGTTATGTAAGGGTCTTGTGTTGTATTCCTGTGTTGTGGCTCCCTTGCCATAGTGTAAGAGAAGCTCTGGGATGCTGTGGGGAAAAAGTAGGGAGGGGAGCAGGAAGAAGAAAAGATCATAAATACTCATCCTGTTAGGCAATAAAAGTATTTATACCATATTTCCAAGGAGAAAATGGGGCTGGTGGAAGGGGAGGTGTGCAGCCATTTTTTGGTGATACAAGGAGGAGGAAGTCATACATCTTCTTGTGCTAAATAAATCCCTCATCACCAACATGGATAATATGATTCCTAAGTTCTGGCTGGCCACAAAGCCACCTGTGTACCCCACCTTCCTCCAGCTGTTGTCATCATATGCCTGCCCCTCACCAGCTTCACCCAGTTTCCCAGGCTAGAGCACTAACCCTTCCTGCTGCGAAATTCTGGCAAGGAGTTAAAGCCCTGACGCATTCAGCACTGATCCAAATCCTCCAGACTGAACCTTACGACAGAAGAGCAGAAGGTGCCTGGGAACAAGGAAATGTTCAGTGCACCATGGTAAATTGGGTACATGCTGTAAGGAGAGAGGAACTGAAATTGCGCTGTTGCCAGGAAGGAGCTTCAGAATGTCTTGATTGATACCTTAGCGTGCTCAGTGACTTGCATCTTTGTTACTCTCTGCTTCTGAATGGAACAGAGAACAGGACCACATGGGTCCTTTGAATGGCCAGCTTTCCCAATATGGGCTTCCGAAGCTAAGTGTTCAGCTCCATATATAGGTAGCTAAATGCTGCCAGTTGTACAGATGAGACAGCGGTAATTAAGAGACAGCAACATGCCTAAGTACACTTCTGTGCTTCCTGTAATCAGACTGTTGACTTTGACTTCTCCAAGGCGCATCACTTTAGCTCCTCACAGCACAGCAAAACATTCAGCTTCCCCTAGTAATGCAGCTGAAGGGCACAGTGGATTTTCCCACATATAAATTTCCTCTGTCGTGTATTCTGTTCGACACTGGGCGCATCTTTCACAACTGTGAGCAGTGGATGCAGGCATCAGCTCAGAAGTGATGAAGGGTTTGGTGCCCAGTGAAGGAAGTGTTGGCTGGGGCTTAGCACAGGTTGCTGGGCAGCTACTCAAGTTTTAACAGGTCAAAGCTGTGGGCAGTATCTAGAAACGAAGGGATTCACCCTTCAGTTCAGGGCTTTGTCTGTAAAATGTTGCAGGGGATTTCTCTGCTTTGGTTTATGGTTCAGTGTCTTTTTCTCCTGTGCAGTCTTCCATCCCGTCGAGTGTTCCTACTGCCACAGCGAGAGCATGATGGGGTTTCGCTACCGCTGCCAGCAGTGTCACAATTACCAGCTCTGTCAGGACTGCTTTTGGAGGGGCCATGCCAGCGGTTCCCACAGCAACCAGCACCAAATGAAAGAGTACACGTCATGGGTAAGGGAAGGCTCATGCCTTGCTGCAGACTGCTTTGCCCTCCAGCCAGCAGAGAAGACCCTGGTCGCAGCTCCAGGCAGCCATCCATCACAGGGAGGCTGGGAGCAGGGCTGCCGATTGGGATTGGCCACCCCATCAGGGAGGCTCCAGCCTTGGGAGCCTTCGGGAGAGCACAGAGGTGGGAACGGTATTTTCTGGGTGAGGATCTGGGGCACCTGTGACGGTGCATGCCACAGCAAGGGCAGCGCAGGAGGGGCTGGCAGCAGGGCACCAGGCTCACAGCAGCTTCTCCCATTCCCACGGGACTCACGGTAAAATCATCATTGGCTTGCTCTGTTTGGCTACATGTAAATGAAATGATGAATACTTAATGCTCACTCATCAATGTTTTCAGTTGAGTGGCTGCAGCATATGCGTAGCATTTGGGGTGATCCTGGCACTGTGGATTTGAGCATGGTCATAGGCTTAGATCCACGGTAGTGCTTACTGTAGAGAAAAACACACTTCAGTCTTTTTGTTGTTAAACAAAATATTTTAGTGCTTTTTCTAAGCTGAAAGAGAAGCTATCGACAGCTACATTCAGCTTCTCTGAAAGGCATCAGACCTGGGGGCTAAGCTTCCACAGACTGGAGCAAACCGCTGGCAGAAGCCCCTGGTCAGTGAGCATCCCAATCTTTGAGGATTCAAATCCAGAGACAGGGAGAAAAATCCTAACTAATCTCAAATATTACAGAAGTATATTGTTACAGAAAAGGAGAATTGTGCATCAAGCGACAGCTCACATTTGTGCAGCAGTTTGTGTGTACTTTTTAACAAATTTCTGAGGTTTAACACTTTTATAATGTCTGGCTTTGTGTTAATGGAGCATGCAAGGGTTAAACTGACTTGATTTGCTCTGTATGCAAGTCACACGGCCCTGTGCTTCATCCCAGCAGATCTGGGTTTATAATTGTTTTTGTGGGTCCTAATTGCTACTTGTTGCATAGACATGAATGGCTTGAGTTTAGTCTCTGAATAGGAGAGTTCCCGCTCGGTAGCTCTGACTCCATTCCTAACAGCAATCTGTGCTATAAAATCCTTTTTTGCTGTAGCCAGGGAGCTGTAATTATAGGTAGGAAGTGACTGGAAAACTTAAAATCTGTTCTTAGCAGAAGACAAAAACATGACTACATGCCTAGTGGTTTCAAACGTTTCCTTGTCAGAAACAAATGTTTTACTTCAAGTCTGAAATTGCCTTTCTGTAGTGTTCATTTGCATTTGTTCAGACCTGGTTAGCATTCTCTATAATGCGTCTGTATCAAGCTCCACATGCGGATGAGAGGTGTTCATGGATGCAGTGGAACTCAGCTGTTCTCATTTCAGAGTGAAATCACATTTCTAGAGTAAAAGAAAAAGGTTGAACTTTACAAATTTCTGTAATAGAAATATTTCATTTTTCTCTTGATTACAGAGCTAAGTCGATGCAGGATGTGTGTGCGCAAATACAGTACAAGTCCTTTTAGGTTCCAGAAAGAGTTTTAAATTACAGCATGTAGAGCTGTGTTTTGGAGGGAGGAGACAGTGTAAGGATCACTGCCCCTGTTTTACTGGACTCCCTGAAGATCTCTCACACACCCTAAAAGGCACTTTAGACCTCCGAGCTCTTAGGAAAGTGTTTTAAGTATAAAGAGCATCCAAGCAAAAATAAAAAGCAGAAAATAGTGATTTATTGGGGTTTTTTAGACTTGCCAATGGGATTTCTTGGTGAAAAGCATGCTTGTTGCACAAAGCCTCTCCATCTTTTGTTGACAGTGACAGTACACCAGCCTCTTCCAGAACACTGTCACCATGGCGGGGTAATGCCCACCATGCATGTGTCTCAAATTTCCCACTCCCCAGTGTGGCAGGGGCTGCAGCAACCATGGGAGGCGGAAGAGGAGCTTTGTAACGGCAACTAAACGGTACGGGGTGCTGGAGCTGAGACGGAAAATAGTAGCAAGGAGAGAGAATACAGCAGCCTTGTGCCTGCCCCACAGCTGGGAAGGAATGGTTCCCATACAGTGTATCTACATGGACAGGCATACACAGATTTGTTCTGCTTGCACTCCAATGATGGTGAGGTATGAGTCAGCTCCAATCCAGGCAACACTAATTTTGTGCTGTCCTTCATTCAATACTACCTGAGTGCAGCATATCAAAGAAGCCATGGCAACTGCATCTGTCCATATAGATACACTCCTTCCAAGCCTACTCTGAAGGCACCTGAAGGTAAGAGTAATCTTTCCACCAAACTGAGTAGTCTTTGCCTTACCAGGCTCTTGGGGTGGGAGGGAGGCAAGGGGGATGTCAGACAATAGATGTGTAAGCTTGTAGAGCTTCCTGTTGTTTTGTGCTTCCTGTAGCAGAAACAGTATGCACCTTACTTGTCCAGATTACCTCTACCTTCCTTGTTCCTCCCAGAAATCACCTGCTAAGAAGCTAACTAATGCACTTAGCAAGTCTTTAAGCTGTGCTTCCAGCCGTGAACCTTTGCACCCAATGTTCCCTGACCAGCCTGAAAAACCTCTAAACCTGGCTCATATTGTGTAAGTATCTGTGTGCTATAGAAAAAGTAAGCTTTGTTGTAGGAGTTGCTTACAGCAAGTGTAGATACTATAGCTCTGAACAAAATGGGAGGCAGCTGTGGTGTATCAGGCTCAATGCATCACAAGTGCAAATTTGCTGATTGGGGTATTTAGTATAAAAATGTTCTTCTGGTGTGACTTCACTTGAAGAGTCAGTGGGATATATACATAAAACCAAATAGTGGGACAGAATGTTGGTATGTCCCCATTCTCTTCAAATCCATTCAATTTCATGGAGTTTCAGCACTTTGGGATGTATTCATGCTGAGAACAATAATTTTGTCATCTAGAGACTCCTCTTCAGTGTATTGCTCTTATGTCTTGACATGAGGCGCCAGGGTTTTTTATTAAAGCATGTGCACTGCCCCTAGTGGCAGTTGCTCAGATTTTCTCATTTATCGGTTTGGTTCACCTTTGCTTTCTGGGTCCTTTAAAAAAAACAAACCAAACCCAAACAGTTAAATTTTCCATAGAATTCAGGAAAAATCAAGACATTGATTGGAAGAAAGTTACAAAGAAATTAACTTCAAAAAAATGTTCCAAATACACTGTCTTTAAAGTATTTCTTTTATCCTGATATATTTCTAAAGAAAACACCTTTCTTAACCATCTTCCCAGGGGCCCTGACTGAAGCATTTCAGGCAGCATCCATTGAAATTGTATTTGCAGGTTATGTATCTGTTTACTGGCTGATGGAACTATTCCGGTCTGTAATTATTATACATACTTAGTTTTGACAGTACTGAATGTTTGTATGTAGCATCTTTAAGGGCAAGAGTCCACCTGCCATTGTGGGTTGCACAGCACCTCGAAAGTTCATCTAGCCTACCTGACATTTTAAGGATAAATCATAGTGATGGTCATTGTGTGGTTATAGCAGAACTTTTTCTAGGCATAAAAGAGTGGTCTGCTGTTCAGACATAAGGTGCCTCTGATAGATATGTAGTGCCAAATCCTTTTTGCACTTGACTGTCAGTTAAAATCCCTGCACCTCTTTATGGAGGTATAGTGGGAGGATGTTCTTTATAAGAGATCACCCGGAGCTGGATCCGCTGTGCTGTCGCACTGCTGTGCATGTTATAAGAGCCTGGCTCTGCTGGCAAGTCACTGATAATTTCACAGGGCAGATTTTGGCCATTCTTAAGAGAAATGGGAAGAGACAGGGAGCATGAAACTGAAAGAGAAGCCTCTGTTCCCTGTTGGCTGCACACCCTTGGGGGCCTGGGAGTATGTCATAAGCGAACAGTGAAAACTGGGCTACTGTGAATGGATTAAATGCACTTAGGCAAGGCAAGAGGAAGGTACCATAATTGAGTAGGATCTGTTCCAATTCTTTGCTGTGAAATTAACACCTTCCTTTCTTCTTAACTATATAGACAAAACTTAGAGCAATTGGATGTCAGAACATCTATTTTGTTTTATTATAGAGTTTCTCTATATTCATAGACTGAAGACGATGTAACTTGGCCATATGTATTGGCTATAATGATACATGAATGGAAAACCTCGAAGTTGTGGAGATAGCATGATCTATAGCAGAATTCACATAAATTAACTGAGGGGAGAGATATGCTACAGTACCTCAGCGAGAATATCTTCTTGCTGATATGATTTTTATTTTTGAACATAATGGAAGTTGAGAGAAACAGCTCTGGGCAAGAATCCAAGCAGAAAGTGGTTTATATGTGCATTAAATGGAAGAATTTTGGCAACAAAACAGTATCCTTTTCTTAGCTGCTAGCTTAAATGGGGACAAGTACCCTCTGCCTTACTATACAGCCTTTCCTTTTCATTGTTCTTCCACCTTGGGGTAATACCAGACAGAAAGACCACATGGGTTTTTGTTGTACTGGTGCCACACTGAACTTTCAGTTAAGCAAGAAACACATCTAAGGCTTATCTAAAGAAGTAGTTATCAAGGTGTCATTAACCTGATGGAGAAACACCGCCACCACCACCACCAATAGAGGGATCATTTTTCTTTCCTATACATAAGCTTGGCAACAAAAAATAAGCTTCAGACTGCAGAGATAACAAATGGCAGTGCATCATGGAGGTATTTTTCAAATGTGTTCCGCACCAGCCTAACTTTGTTTTTGTCTAAGGCTTGTGGGCACATTATTTTTGACATCAGTGTGAAGAGGTTAGACCAGCATAGAGCACTTTGTAAAACGCCTCTTACTTAATTCGGTTTATTACTGTGGGTATCTGTTATGCCATAACATGCATTTATTACATAGCATATTTTGATATTAGTAAGTGTTTTCTACCTCCTTGAGGAATATTGATTATCATCAGCTTACTTTTATCAGGAAGCTTACTCATTTCCAGTTCAGAAATAACCTCAGAAAGAGATACATTTGTAGTCAATACGTGAGTTTTCCTTTGCTTTACTGTAAAGTCTGCTGTAGATGTATGTTTGAACATGCATGTTTTGAACATCTGGTGTTCAAGCTGAACCTAAGGAATGTGATGCTGGGTGTCAGCCGTTAAGAAACTGACCTTGGGACAGCTCAGATTGGTTTAATACAAGTTTTTTCATATAAGAACTGACAAACTAATGCTAATCACAAAATCTTAGCAAAGCTTTGGAGTATGTAGGCATTTGTACCCAAGAGTAACTCTGCATATGTAAACAGATCAAAGACCTTTTATGCGTAGAAGCTCTCATGCTTTTTTCAGAATCAGAGTTAAGAATGGAGTATGTCCAATGCACTACTTAGACCACATACATATTAAACTGACAATGTAATTAATGATCTCTTTTCCATTTCATTTTGGCTGCAAAAGAGATACTTGGTAAGTATTTTTCTTCTTTAGTACACTTATTGGAGGAAGAATTTTGGAAAAAAAAGTGATAATTTCATTATTACCAATCCTTAACTGGTTTGTTTGTTTTTTTTTTTTTTTTCCCCAAAATCCAGAGCTAAATAAATAATGTGTTTGAATACAGAGACAGTGAAAGGGAAGAGCCCTTTGGGGCATTAGAAACTTTTCTCTTCCACCCCTACTTTGAGATAAAAATTAGAGAAGACATTCACCTGAAGTGTGTATGTGGTGATCTGCTGAAGTCCATGGGTACATGGATATGTAAGTGGGTACATGGATATGCAAGTGGGTACATGGCACCCACTTGCTACTCAGCAGAGGTGGACTTGGTACAAGGTAGAGCAGAGCCCAAGCTCTGCCAAGGGAGCACTCTTCCTGCCTCCTTTTCTAGAGCAGTGCTGAGAACCAGCCTCTCATCCCTTCTCTTCTGATCTTTCAGAAACCTCAGCCTGTTCCCAGTTAGTTTTGAACTTGTCCCTCAGCCAGCGATTACGTTGAGAAAAGGAAAAATGCAGTAGTCTCATGTAATTGCTGTGACCTATTGCTCCTACGTCAGTTACCAGTTTACGGTTCCCAGGCAACACCATACTGGTTGCTTACCCTTAAAATGAAATTAGTTTCCGAGTATTCTCTTGAGGTTTATTTTCAAATCTCTGCAATTCAAGACTCATGCAATGACTTTTCCAGTGGATTGGCTCTGATCGTGGCCTTATCCAAGCTGTTCCCAGCTCTGATGGAGTCCATGAAAAATAACATTAAAACACTTCTTCATAAGTACATAGATGACAAAGTGCTGCTTCTCAAATTTGTGAGTGACCAGAACAGGAGTTTTTCAAGTGGATCTGCAGAGGCAGGGTTAGGCTAAAGCTGTGGTTTCATATAAATAAGTAACATGCCAAATCCTATGTTGTTCTATTCCCAGTTTTAAACTTTTCAAAAGCGGTGTGGTGTTGGCATACTGAGAAATCCATTTGGACTTGTCAAAGACCACATTTAAGCTTATTTTCTAAGAGTTACAAAATAGGAAAGAAATCTCAAAGTAATAGTTCACTTCTGTGCAGAGTGGAGTTTCTTCATTTCTTACAAATGGTTTGGATGACCCGTTGTCTTGCACAATTGGAATATTTGCAGATGACTGCTGTATTTTGATTTGCACATCTGCAGAACTCAGAAGGCAGGACAGATCTTTCACAGAGCTTAAAAGGGGTATTAACCAACGTGAAATCTGAATTATATATGTCTTTAGGTTCTGCTTATATCTGATTTAAAAAACAGTGATTTTAACAGCTTATTTTTTAGTTTTTCCAGAGTGTCTATATCTTTTGCCCAATGTTCTATAAGAAATCCTTTAAGAAGGGGAAATTCCTCCTAAATGAATACAGAACAAAAAATTATGCACAGAACATTTTTTAAGAGTAGACGATAAAAGAAAGTAGAGGAAATATTCCTTCTCATTTCATTTTTAGCAAGAGCATGAAATAAAGAATGTAATAATAAAATGAGCATTATTAATGGTGATCTTCTGAAACTAGATACTTATTCTAAATTTTGATTTGGGGTTCGATATAGCATTTGAAAAGCTTTGCAGTTAAACCAGTTTAGTTCTACGTATTTTATGGGACTCAGAGGGCTATGGGTACACTGTGGTCACTATGTGGATGTGGTAGAATGGAGCTTAGCGCCAGGGATGAGCTCATGAAAAGATGTGTAATTTATTGGCAGTTACCCCCTTCAGACCTCTGTGCTGGCACAGCAAACCTGCTACCAGTGCTCAGCCTAGCTGGTTCAAAGCAGTGACTGCACCCTGGGCTACAGGCTTTGGAAAGAAAAAATCGCGTGCTTTTATTGTGCCAAAGCAGGGAAAAAGATCAAGCAAGTTGCTTAAAACTCATCTCAGAACATGCAAAATTAATGGTGTGTTTTTATCAACTTCTGCTTAAAAAGACAGCATTTGTCATTTGGAACTATTGCTACTTAAAGCAGAATATGCAAGTAGTAATGTTACTTTAAACAAGAATCTCATTTAGTTCTCTGTAAATACTGTTGCTGATGTAGGGGGATTTGTGGAAAATTTTGTAACTGGATATTTTGCCTCCGTCCAGGCCCCCCCGACCTGTAACCAGCATGAATGACACACTCTTCTCCCACTCTGTTCCCTCAGGAAGTCCTTTTGCAAACAGAAGGTGAGTTTTTATCCTTACTTATGTTAAATCATTATATGGCAGTGGTGGAGGTTTCAATTTTCACAAAGTTAACAGACATGAGCAGAGAAATTCCTTGATTATTTTAGTCTGATGCCCAGATATCTCAATGGAAAGCTATAGTTAGGGCACCCCAGGCTCCTCACAGCAGGGCACAGACCTTCAGTTCTCATTCAAAACATTACGTCGGGCTAAAATGTGCGCACATGCAATCTATGCACCCTCCCAAAGGGGATGAAAATGGGCTATTGGGGAGAAGCTGTTTTGTAGCAGCGCTGTGGAAATAGGAACTGGGACATGCTGTTGCCTATTGGGAATGTCTGCAGCGCACTGTGAGATATATGAACAAAGAAAACATGGTCATACTTCCTAGATACAGCAAGACATCCTTACTCCTGTTAAACCATTCAGATTTTTATTAAAGATTTTTATTAAAGAGAAGGAGTAGTCTTGGAATATGGTCACCCTTCAGTAAACAACCCAGAGAAGAGTCATCAGAAACATTAATCCTGAAGAGAAGGCACTTGCAGCTGACTGTATACATTTTGGCTCAGTATTTTGGCTCTACAGCCAAAATATGTGTGCAGCATTTGCTAGCTGTCTCACCCAATCTATGTAAGCCTACCAGTGCACATAGATGAGAAGGTGGCATAAAGATTAACTTCCTGCTGTACTGGAGAAGATGAGTGATATGTCTTCCTTGGGTGCATTTTGTTGCTTGGTTCCTGTTGTATGTGTCAGTGCTTCAGCATGCCCAAATAACCAAACACAGTCTCTGGGTATGCATGGCTACCTATTTTAACACCAAACTCAAACCCACAGTGCAGCACACTGCAGCATCAGAGTAAAGATGGTTTGCTACTACTTTGATTTAAGAACTTTGTTAACAGTAGCTATAAACTGTAAACTCTCAGTGTTACCTTAGTGCAAGTAGCTGCTGGGTGTGACTGAGATGCTTTTTGAAAGCCAGTCCCACAGCAACCCCCAAGACCAGATCTGCTGCCTATACACTCTCTCTGACAGTAAGACTGCCAAAGCAAATGTATTTTTGTCATTGGAATAAATGGAATTTTATGTGCAAGGCAGGATAATCTATTTGTGACCTCTCTAGGACAGGTCATTAAGAGCAGTACTCTGTAAGAATATCACTGTTGCTTCTGTTTATCCTCAAGGAGTCTCTGTGCTCATTCAACAAAACTATGCTTTGCCATTTAGGCCAGGGACCTGCGGTAATAATTACAGCATTGTCTACCGTGCTGCTTGTTTTTCTTTACATACGAAAAATTCCTGATTATTTTACCTTTGGGTTCTTTAATAACTGGCTGTATTTAACTATGAGGATTAAATGTACACAATTCCTGAGCCATTAGAATTCCTTTTCCCCTGGAGAAAGAACTCCTTGATGGAGAATCCCCTGAAAACAGGAGACATTTAACCCCTTCCCCAACCATCGGTACCCAGACTTCCTTAGAAGTGGATAGTATGACATCCTTATGCAGCAAAAGTTTCCTGGTGCAGCACATAGTTCTGGCTTTTTTACAGTTCACAGTACCCTATTATGTAAAGCAATTACATTGCTTGATTATTAGAAGTTCTGTAACTTTTGCTTCATTGACCTAGCAGGATTCTAAGTGCTTGACAGCTTATTCTCATTATTCTTATTTTCATGTCATATAAATTAATTTGCAAGCTTTTATTCAAAAGGAAAAGCATCCTACAAACTGTCAAGTCAGTATCCTTTCTAAATGGTTGCAAACTGCATTTATTGTGATGAACCCAGTCTAAACACACTGCTGTCTGTGTATACTTTCTGGGGTATTAACAGGGTTTCATTGTTTGAATCATTCAGGTTACTTGGGGGTATAAATGCAGCCAGTCCTGTGGCTGATGAGCACTTTCTTATAAAGCAGTATGTAAATCAGCTTCACAACAATTCACGGTCAGTATGAGAGCACTAACTCACTAACTGCTGTAGTTCTATAGCTCATGCACTAAAATCATTACCGATTCTGCTAAACTACTAAATATATTCTTTAAGGAAGGCTCTGGTGGGCTAGAGCGTTTCTGTGGCTCTAATTAGTCTTTTGAATTGACTTCCTGCTGGCTGTGGGCTTTGCCAACTTCTCTTGCTTTTGCACAGCACAAACCTTTTATTTAACCCTTTCATGTAGGATTAATATTTATGTATCAAGTGGAAGTTGGAAACATCATTTTTGAAAAGCAAAAAACTACACCTTTTTATGGTTTCATCCTGAGCGTATGACTTGCCTGCTGCATTCTTGACAAAGGAGTGGAAGACACGTGCACTAGAACCTGGAAATGACTCCAGGTCTCACAGCCTGTGTCCTTCCATGACTCTCACTGGTGGTGGTTACTGGTCTGACTTAGCCCTGCTTGCCAATATAACCCTTCCTGGACCCCAGTGCTTTGCTTTTCAAAATGGCCACAGAAAAGGCAGATGTAAATCCTACTGAAGCTAATGAAGACTTACCATCTACGTAGTGAGAGCTGGAGCTGGACCAAAAGCTCTTTTTGTGGCACCCTTTTTCCAGCATTCACTCTCATCTTAGTGACCTAAAGGAAGCGCCTGTTTCATTCTATGTAAAGGAAATATGCAATTTGATAAGAACAGTTCCCCCTCTTTTTTTTTTTTTTGGTGTGGAATGTAATGACCTTTCTTTTTTGATTAATCCATGAGCATTAGCTATAACTCGGTAAGAAAGTACTGAGGCCAAGGTACTTCCCTGCTAAATGCCAAGTTCTTCAATCTATATTAGACTAGTAACAGTATCCGCATTATTCTTTTAGGTTTTACTATTATGGTTGTCCTGGGAAAATCAGGCCTCATTAGTGGAAGCTCATCCTCTCATACATCAGAGAAACAGACTTTGACAGCTCTGTTTGCAGTTGTGCTGGTTTTATATTAAGTGATCCATGATTCATATTATAATAAAATCTGTACAAACTCTGGGTAAAATTTCTAGCTGAACATAATCAATGCTAAAAGCTCTGCTGGCTGTGTTTTTACTACAGATAACTTATGGTTGCTTTAATTTGTGTTGCAGTCTAGTCCAGAGGTTTCAGATAGCCTTAAAGAAAGTTTTTATGTAATCAGAATGTTTATTCAAAGGAGAATTGGCACAGACTGTCATCTGTAGCATTCCCGTGGTATTTACTTCAGCTAGTTGTGTTCACATAAGAACATAATCATTCACAACCAGTTCTTCTCTGCAGCAGCTAATGCTGAATTCAACACAACAACTCATTCTGCTGCTGCAAATGGATATGGTCTCATAATAACTTCAGCAAAATATTATCTTCATTTCTGGATTAATAGGTGGAAAAGGGAAATTAACTGGGAAGAAGACGAATCTTACTAGAGGAAAGATCTTTAATAACTAGTAAATACAATGACAGACTGTGGGAAACAGCTGAAAGAAAATTCAACATTATATGTTATTTGTGGTTTAATTGAACCTGAAGGACTGCTTTTGGGTGGGTACACAATTATTCCAAACCTCAAAGGAGATCACATTCAGGCTTTCCCTGAGATGCTTCTTAGTTTCTTCAAGCCACTTCAGAATCAAAGTCTGCTTAAAATTTCTCTGCTTGCTTTGCCTAGTTTGAACCACCAAGTCCATAAGAGAGCTTTAATGAGGAGGTTGGCATAACATTTATAGGCACGTTTCTTCTAAATATACACAGCAAGTAAACTGATATCAACAATATGTTCTGTACAGCTCAGGAACATCTTTAAAGGACTTACATTAGAAAACAAGAAACAAAAAATCTTTGTTATTCTCCCAAATAACAAATCACAGTCATTTGCTGCAATGGCAGCCAATATGTGATTAAAACCACAAGTCATATAATTTTTTTACTGTAGCTAACATTCAGTTTTTAATCTCAGTTTTTCTGATCTCTGATTACCTAGAAGGCAGCAGAATGAGGGAATATCCCTGCAGAGTAGGCAATGCCCTTGCAAACCCAATGATATGTTAAAACAGGTAAATTAAGCATTACAGAAACTTCTGTCCAGTCAAAAGGAATAACTATACTCTGATTAATGTTTACTTCCTTACTCTTTTGTTCCCTAGCTACAGTCTGTGAGTGCTGCCTTAAAGTACATAGCTACCATAGTAATGGATACAATATCCTTTTTCTTAATAAATGGCTTTTTTAAGCTATTGAATTATAGGGCTAAGGTAGGAAAAGATGAAGCAGAATGTTTTTTCTTGCATTTTTCTCAGTCCTCCCCCTTTCCCCTCTAGCCCCCAGCCAACACATTTAGTTTGTCTAAAGGAGTAATAAACTGGAATAAATGGTGCGATGCAGCACATTCTGCTGAGCTTGAAATTACTTGTCAGTTCTGTGGTAGATACAAAGAATGCACTGTTGGTATCAAATGCCCATATCCAAGGAGAAATTGTGTCTTATTTAACGCCTTTTCTGGAACTCCACATAAAAGCTAAAAAGAGTTGGATAATCTACCTGGGCATAGCAAGAGGTTAGGCAAGATTTCTGGAAAACAGCTAACTCTGGGGCAAAACGTACTGGTTGCTGCTGTTGTCCATGTCTCTAAGGACTGTGGTAGACTTGAACTGCATGTTGCCTTTGTATGTTGTTTTCAGAGCAAGATAAGAATATCAGCAGTATTCTGACTGCTAAAGGAAAGGTTTATATGTTTGTTTAGTAGCCAGGTAGACACTTAAGAGGGTGTAACATTTACACCAATATTGTTAGGTCTACGTCTTTGTAGACATCAGCTCAGAGTTGGAGGTTTTGTGTCTCTATTTGGATGGGCAAGTATTCTTTGGCATCTGACAATTTTTTCCATTTAACAGGAATATATCTTTAAATCACATGTTCCAGTTGGTAGGACCCAGATAAACTCACTGTGGCCAGAACAATCTCTGAAGATTGTATGTTGAGGAGTATGTAGGAAGATGTGGGAGAACAAGGACAAACATCACCTCTTCCAAATGCAGTAAGGTTGAAGGTAGAAGCAGAAACAACTATCAAAGGAATTATACAAGAGACAGCCTAACCTTGATATCCAAAGATACTGAAATTATGAAAGAATTAGTAAGCACCTGAGGAAAATAAACCATTGAGAAATAACCAACATGGATTTGACAAGAACAAATTATGTCAAACCAAACAAATTTCCTTCACTGACAGTGGGTATAAAAGAAGTAGCAGATAAGATACAGGTTGGCCTTGAAGGGACTTTTGATATAGACCCAGATGAGGCACAAGTACCCAAAGGAAATACGGACATGGGGAAATTAGTATAAAAGCATCACTGAAAATCAGTAATTACGTTTTTCAGAAGTTTGCTGCTGTTCCAGGGGGAGGACATCATCTGAGACTCTTGAAGGCTATCCTAAGTCAGACAGTGCACACTATTTCTTGTCATGATCTAGTGGGAGCAATAGAGTGGGTGTATGAAATTTGTAGATGGTACAAAGGTTGAAATAGTTATGGGAGGGAGTGCTTGAAAAGCAGTTTCTAAATTAAAAAATGAGCTCAATTGAAGTACTAGTAATTGATGTCTAAATTATCTGACATCAGTTAGAGGAAACTCAGTAATTATAAGTGAAAAGAGCTGTAGCGAGGAAGCAAATAATCAAATAAAAGATGGAGCATAATTGGATGGACAGAAACATTTTAACAGAGAGCCTAGCAGTTGCAGTGAACCACAAACTAATTGAAGTCAGCAGCACATCATTATATTGTATCTGACCCTGGGATATCATGTGGAAAGCCATTAAAACTCATTCCTTGGAGGAGAAAACATCTGCCTGGTGATTTGTACCCAGTGTAGGGCAACAGCAAGGGGACAAATATGCTAACCAGCAGGACAGAATCTAGAGGAGACACCAAAGCATCAGAAAAGCTTAGAAAACATAACTTATAAGAAGAAGTTGGAAGATACAAGTTTGCTTAATCAACTACAAAGGAAGTGGACATTGATACCCGTTACTCAATGGGTAATGTTTGCTTGCTGTCCCTCCACCCTAACTATGTTGCTCCCAGAGCATAGGAGAACTTACGGTTGGTTGGTGGAGGGGACATAACCCTGTGCTTTTAGAAAGCAAAGCACAAAATCTACCCTGGGGTCTTCGGTCTCCATGTGGCAACATGTTTACTTTAAGAATGTACTGCTGCATTTTTGGCTGACATGGCACACCTTGTACCCCTTGAGTGCATTTTCCTTCTGTAACTGGGAAGAAAACATGGATAGAAAGCATATCCTTCTAGATGCCTTTGAGCATGTTTATCTGCATGGATATTGCTTCAATGGAAGCGCAACACACATAAGTAGCATGCTGACGGGCATGGAAATGTGAAGGAAGTATTTTTTCTTGGTGTGCAGAGCAGCATTTCATTCAGCTGTCTGCCAGATTTATCAATAGGGCTTAGGTTCTTAGGACACCCTTCGGTACCATCCTTTCTGGACCCCCGCTGCCAACCTTGACTCCCAAAAGGAGGGAAATGGCACATACCTCATCTTACTGAATTCCTTCTATATCCTACTATTAAAGTGTTTGATCTTTGGTCCGTCAGAGACACATCTGCTCAGGTTTATTATGCATCACATTTGTGCAATGTCATCTACCTAAACACACACACACCTTGATGCACAGTGCATGCATGCTCATGCACTCTTCTTGATGGATGCATTGTATCAGTAGCCAAACAAAAAATAAAGGTGACTACATTTTCAAAAGAAGAAATTTTTTTGTTTGCTTTGTTGTTTTTTAAATCAAAAATGCTGCAGCATGAAAGAAAAACTAACATTTCCATCTCTCAATTTTTCACCTGTGTTAATCTTATTGACATGGATATTTTAGCATTGGGAAAGATGCAGTTACTGCAGTCCATTTAATACTGTAATAAGGGAAAAAAAGTGAGTTTAAGGAGCTTTTTTTTTTTCTTAATCAATACAACAGTGCTTCTGAAAATTAAACTGGTGCATCCCATCAGTAAATCTAAATAAGCGCATTTCAATAGATTATTGAAACTATCTTATGGCAAATGTTTAGAAAAGCCATTTAACTGTTATAGTGAAGGATAAAGCTTTCTCAGCTTGAAAGCTACATTTAAGAAGACATTTATCTTGGACTCCACCTGGAAACTACACAAACCTTCAGCTGTCCGCTTATGAGAGAAGCACGTTTTTTTTGGTGTTTGCTATAGTGAAGGCTTTATAGTTTGCTTTTGGAGAACAGGAGGGGAAACTCTTAATTCCTGACTTTGCATTTCCTGAAGTTTTCTGAAATTTCTTTAAAGCTTTTATTGTTATTTTTATTCAGTCCAGAGCACTTGAATGAGTTTCTCCAAACCCTGTTCTGTAATGAATTTTAGACATCACTGTTTACCCTCTTCTTAGTTTTCCTGTCTCATTAACTAGCTCTCCTTCCAAGAATACTGAAGTAGAGCAGAGCAAACTGCTGGCTAGGGCTGCTCCAGCTTTCTTGAAAGGCAAAGGGTAAGTTAAAGAGAGAGTATGTTTGTAGCTTGCACTAACACAGCTAAACCAAAACCTTTTCCTCTATTCCTCCCGCTTTTAATGTATTGTATAAACAAATTGTGATAACCAGTTAACCCACTTAGCTAAATTGGGCATGTTTAAATATATTTATGTACACCTGGATGTGTGTCTTGATCAGACACTTCCGAGCAAATCCAGCTTGTGATTTCAGTATGTTAATCATGTGTGTAACATATGTATTTTTAATGTATATATGCAATAGATAGTATATTAACACAAATAGTGCCAATCTTACAATCTGCTGTATTTTGAAATAAATGGTACTGTACAGTCCCAGCCCCTGGCCCAATCTGGCATCTCACTCTGTAATTCTACAGCGGGATTCTACCCTCCTAACCCATTAAACATTTAATATATAAATAACAATAATAACAAAATAATTTCTGCACTTTTTTTCCCTAAGAACACTTAAATGTTCATTCCTAAATTCCCATTTCACAATCTTACTTGCTTCTGCTTTCTCTGTTTATTTCTGTCTGTCTGTCCGGACTGCACCCTCTCTCCCCCTGCCCCTGTTTCAGGTTACAGTACAGCCTTGATGTTGCAGACAGGTTGGCCGATGAACATGTACTCATTGGGTTGTATGTCAACATGCTGCAGAGCAACCCCGCACGGTTAGTGCAGGTTTGGCACCTTTGGGGAACCCAGGAAAGGGACATTGGTTGGCCAGATGCTATCACTGTTTCCTCCTGTCTGAAGCAGCTTTTCATGAGCACTAACCTGAAGGGAATATATACAAATATGGGGTATGTCCTCCCAAAGTTGGTGGATTGAGCAACTGCTGTTATTCTTCTCTGGTGGTGTTAACCAGCAAGGTAATACAAATAATTGCTTAGTTAAGAATGGCTATACAAATTGATTTGGGATACTGTGCTCTAATCAGTGCAGGACTTGATGGTGGTACAGAAATCTTCATGGAGCAATGACTAACAAGTCCTCATTTTCAAGGTAATAATTTTTGAGGCGATGCATTATTTGTAGCTTCACCTTACCTTGGAAGAACTGAATGGTAATAGTACTCAAATAATGATTATAGTAATAATAGGAATTTACTTACTAACCTAGTGAAGGAAGGAGTATATTTCAACTTTTACATGTCAGGCATTGTTTCTAAATCTGCCTGATTTCTTCATTGTTTGAATCCTGGATATAAATTTGCCTTTTTCTCATTCAGACTCAAGCATGACAGGTTTTTAAATGAGTATCTTGAGCATAGTTGATAGTTTCTGCTGAAGTGAATATGGAGCTTTGTCAACTAAACCCAGCTGCTTTCCTAGCACTTGCGGATGGTGGCATTGCAGCAGGCCACGCCAGGAAGGGAAGACTGTCTCACCTGTCCATGTGCCACAGAAGTCTAGACTTTGCAGCCCTGTACCAGCAAGGTAGTGAACAGTGTAGTATATGGCCCTAGAAAATGTGACGCAGAACAGAAAACTGTACAGTGTTTCTAACAAAACTATGCTCATGAGGTTTCTGGTTAGATAATGGGAAGAAGTTCTTTACTGTGAGGGTGGTGAGACCCTGGCACAGGTTGCCCAGAGAAGCTGTGGCTGCCACATCCCTAGCAGTGTTCAAGGCCAGGTTGGACAGGGCAACTTGGTCTAGTGGAAGGTGTCCCTGCCCGTGGGAGGGGGGTTGGAAATGGATGAGCTTTAAGTTCTCTTCCAACTCAAACCATTCTATGATTCTATGATTAACCTTTGGCTTCCTATACTGCTATTGCAGATTATTTTCCAGGTTTGGAGAAACTCTCCATTTCCTGTTACATGTAGAAGGCAACAAGCAGCTTAATTTGGGAGGGTGAATGCAGTGATTCTCTGCAGTCTTACAAAATTCGCTTCTGTGTGTAGCCCCAGGTGATAAATAGGAGTAATTTGCTATGCCCTGTGGAAAAAAAAAGTCTGCCTTCATTGTTCTGGATCTGCTTCTCTACCCTGGAATGTGCCAGTGGGGAATAAAAAGGCAAACTAGTTTTTAGTGAGGAAAATTAAAACCATTTACTCAAACCAAAACATTTTGAAGGGAAATTTCATTCCCGGAGAAGCACTTCTGGAAAATGGGTTTATTGAGTAATATTTACACCGTGGCTCTGAAACAAGCTGTTGGGGATGTGCATGTAGACCAGTCCGTGTCCATCCATGATTGTGAACAGGAGTACACTACCACTTGCTCTAGTTCGGCAGAGAGAAGGAAATGTGGCCCTGTCTACCATTAGTGACCTATGTATATACAGTTTTTCAAGGGGAAGACAAAGGACATGTAATTTTTGGTGCCAGGCATGGCATTTTGGATGCCATATCTATGATTCATTTTGCTTCAGTGAGGGTCACCCGTTAGATTCCTTTGAGAGTAGCTTCACCTCTAAAGTAGCATCTTCATTCGCTAAATTTTATTGAGTCTGTTGCAACCTATTCTTTCAAGGTTTTGAGCCAGCCTCACCAAGTCATAGTACATTTGTATCCAAATATGCACGTACAAATTAGGTGCTATAACATCCTTCAAATTCAGTGTTTTTGAGGGATGAATGGTGAGTGACTGATAATGGCCTTAATTGTTTAAATAACTGATGCAAAGTGTAGTACATAATGTGATTATTGACATTGAATCACTGCAGTCACAGCATCCTCAATGAGAAACAATCTCAGTTATTTATATAAGATACCAATTAGATTTTGACAGGGACATAACCAAGAGGGACAGCAGTGTTAATCATGCATCAAACCATACTGCATTGCCATTTTCTGCTTTGTTCCAATGAGACTGCTAGAGAAAGGGAATGGTTATATTCTGGTAAAGACAAGAAGAACAAACAGCGTTGCCATCCTGAAGCTCCTGTGTGAAGCCTGTTTCCAGGAGAGGAGGTGGGGGCTCCACAGGAGGCTCAGCTGCTTCATCTCATGTAGGCTGGGGTGGCATCTTCACGCAAAGGTGAACTCCTTCTGCCTGTGCCCTGGAGTGGCTGAATGGAGCTCATTCAAAACTCACACAGCTGTGTTAGGATGGTATTGAGTTGAAGTTATTTAACCCTGCAGCTTAGGAAGATTTGGTAACCTGAGTAAAACGTTTAGCTAACTATAATCAGGTAGCTTCTCATTTGGGGGTGGCTGCAATTAGCCAGCTCAGCTGTTGTATCTGCCTGCAAAATACCATGTGTACATACCCATACATGCTGCCACGTATTTTCAAGTGCAACTGGCAGCCAAAGATGAAAAGAGGGAATGATTGTAGCTGGACCCTCATCTGCAAGAAAAATGTACAGAAATACTTTGTGAACATAATGCATACAATTATCTGAAGAGCTATACAGTAACATTTCAAAATGAGTTGCTTGGTTTTTTAGATATTGAGTCAGGCTAATTTATAGTAGCTAATGATAAGTCCAGTATAGCCCAGTGTACCTTTTTTCTGTTTTAAATGTAGCTAGTATTTATACTGGGGGACAGGGGGCTGTTAATTAATTAATTTTCTGTACTTATCTTCATTTTTCATCTGCAGTTATTTGATAATGCAACTAGAAGTTTTTCTTTCTATCCCCCAACGGGCTAATAAGCTACTTGAGGGCTTTTTAGAATCCAGTATTCCAAGGAAAATTAAGAAGCAAGAGAAAGACTTAATTCATGAATTATAGTAACTGTATGGGTAGTAAAAATATCCCTTAGCTGGATGTTTTGGTTAGTTTCATCATAAAATATATTTTAGCATGTAAAACCAATACTTGATATTTAATTTTGTTCTTCTTTCATGTCTGATTCTAAAAAAGAACTTTTAACCGCAAATAGTTTTCCTTTTTGTTCATATAAGGTGTAGACTTTACCTAGTTTTGAATATTAATTCCACGTATTTCAGCCTTTTTCTTTTCAGGTGCAGAAGAAAACAAGATAAAATATATTTTAAGAGGGAGGTTATTTTGGTTCCATAGAAAGTTATTTTCTGAATGTATTTATTTTTCTGTTACGCTGTGGTAAGTCATACTTCTGTGCTATAAAAGTCCCATGCTATTCTATGGTATTAGTAAAAATTGTTATTGAGGGGGTGTGCACAGCAACTAACCCTAGCTAGGAAGGCTGGTCTGTTCTTCTGAAAACCAAAAAGCATTCAGAGACCTGCTGCTACAGAGGAAATGTATAGACACTTGTCTGTCTTGAACAGAGTTAGTTTTCATAATTATACCCATAGACTTGAGTGTTAATTTGATGGTAAAATCTTAGTGATTCTAAAGGCGTGGCAAATTAACAATAGCAGGGGATCAGATGATGTGTCTCAGTTTCAAGTGCCTTAAACCAGGCCAATTTTGAAAGTGTCACTGATAATCCTCAGAATACATTTGGTGGGGTGCTGATAGGACACTGTTCTTACAGCCCCCAGGCTTTGAAACCTGCCCTGTAATCTGTCAGTATTCTCTGCGGTAAATTATTTGTTAAGTGAAGGTTTGTAGAATAAGAGCATGTCACAAAGACCACACTGATGTCTCTATTGCAAAAACTCCACAAGAGGCTGACATTTCTGAGACTTTTCTTACCGGCAGTGACATAATTTTAAGACCATCGGACACATCCATATCACCTATCGCAGGGTATCTACTGCAGATCAGGCTGATTTGACACCTCCAAAGCCTGAGGAATAGCAAAGTATCACTCCTTTGTTCACAGGCTATCATATTTTTCATCCTCTGCCTGCAGTTCTGAGATCCTTCTTTTATGGATCTCCCTTAGACTGTAGAATATTACATAGATCCACTAAAGCCTAAAAAAGAACTCTTATTGTGGAGGCTATAATATTGGAATGACACTAATTCTGCCAGACCAATTATTGCTGATAATTAAAAAGTCTTTAAAGAAATGGTGACTAATGGAGAAGCAGTGTTAAAAATGTTGTTTAAGTCCTTTAGAAAATGAGCAGCAGCAGGATACTTGTCTGCAAAATGTTCGGTTTCGTTGAAAGGGGTTCCTGAACCATTCTCTTGAGGGTCCCAGGTTCTGCACACATATTCATAACATTTGAAGCTTGTGTGTATTTCGGTGTATCATTGTCTGTGAAGTTGCTGAAGTAAAACAGAAGTGAATTATGTCATATCTGAACTCTGAGACATAAAAATCTTGGCAGTCAAAGCTAATGCTGCTGTGCATACCTTTGTTCTTAATGTTCACATCAAGTAGTTACATTCCAGAACTAAATTTATCTCAGACATTGAAATTTAATTTACCAAGCTTTGGGACCGGTGATTTGTGGCATTCATAGGCAAAATTTGACATGCTGCTGCATCTATTTTATGAGTTCCACCTACACATAAATGTATATCAAAGGCATTAAGTAGCAAGTAAGAATCAAAATGCAGCAGTGGCTTGGTTGATTCAATAAAGTCATTGTCTCAGGAGCTAACTTGCATCTCAGAACTATGTTACAGATTGTGTTATGCCAGCAAGTGGAACCGTAATCCATTATTTTTCCAGGATGGATAATATCTGTTCTTTTTCTAGCACATTGCTGTAGGAAGGAGAATTAATGCTGAATGCTTGTTGTTTTCACAGCCATCTGTTAGGATGTGATGTTTTAGTCATTATGGAAAAACTAAAGATTAACTATAAAGTCATGAAAGTAGCTCTTATTACCTGGTTTGCATAATTTTATGTGTCTGCAGGAGTTGCTTGCCCCTTTCTTTCTCTGGGTGACATATCAGGACAGTAAGCATGAGTATGTAAGAAGCAGAACTGTATAAATTTAGAAAAATGCCTATAGCTTGGGTCTTTTAGAAAGTGAATCTGTTATCCCACAAGAATCTGGGTAAGCATAGGATTAAGCTACGTATGTAACAAAATAAATGAAACATAACCAAACCCAAAAAATTAGTGTTTGTCTACCACCAGAAGTCTTATGTGCAGTCTGCAGCTCAAGCTTAGCTTACACAGAACCCCCCAGGGTCTGACTTCTCATAGCTTTACTCTTCTTCTAAACTCCCATGCTTGTGCTCTCACAGGTTATTGTCAGAATGAGAAAAAGATGATGTTTGTCTCTTTTTCCTTACCTCAGCAAGCCATAACAAATCCACCTGACTCCCAGCTTTAATTTAATGATTACTGAATATCAACCAGTACTCATCTTTCAAACATAACTTCTAAATCCCAGTGAACTTAATCAAGACAACCCGAAGATGCACATTGTAGTTCCCTGAGGTACCTGGGGATATGAACTCACTGAGAAATTTTGGAGAAATATTCACTTTTCCTTTTAAAGATGCCAGTTCTTCAAAACCAGAACTTTTTGCACAAGTGCCATTTTCATCTGGAAGGCTTTTCAAGTTCAAGATATAATTTCTGGCAAAACTCAGAATAAAATGCCCATGCCCAATATAACCCTTGTTTTGCACGCTGTTCTGAAACGTGAAGCTCATTCACCAGCAACCAGCTGCGTGCCCTGAAGAGCACATGGGTAGGGAGTTATGTGTCTCCCTTCAGCTAAAATATTAGACAGTTGCCAAGGGCTAAGAAAAGAGGTCAGACTTACCTCTGTCTGGGATAGTCTGCAGGCTGTCTTGTATTCCTCAGAGCAAAGCATTCTTCTCACCTCCTCTTAGAGGCTTCATTGTTTTTCTCTTGTATATATTAAAAGTAATGCAGTGCAGGATTATAACTCCCAGAATTGTCCAGGGTCAGCTAAGTCCTCTTCAGATTTCGTTTTTTGACAGTTTGTTAGTTTTGATGGTTCTCTGCAAACTTCTAAATGTTTAGAATTAGTAAAGGTTCTCAATATATTGCCTTTTTCTCTGCTCATCTGACTAAATAATAGCCTCCATTTAAAATAAGGCCAGCAGGCGTTAACCTGAGAGACAAATCTGTCTTTGATATTCTTAGGGAGGGAAAAAGTAACAAATTGCAATATTTTAAAGGAATTCAACGTATTTGCTCTTTGGTTCTTGTACTTTCTGATCACCATTATGTGATTCTCTGAAACTTAATTCCCAAATATCAAGAAACCAAGAATAAAAGAGAAAGTCTGATTATAAATTATAGGTCAGGGGTTCCTAAGTGTGGTCCATGAGGCCTTGGCAAGTGCCCTGCAAAACTGTCCTGAATATTGTTTTCTGCTGCAGATCTGACAAAGCTACTGAAATTTTTCTCAGCAAACACTGAGGTTCCCGTAATCCGCTATCCAATAAGTATCACTCTTCTAGGTGATACGACAAAGCTTAAAAGTAAAACCAAATGTTGACCAGTGGTCCTAACCACCTCCCACCTCTCTTTGGAACGAGTATCTGTGATTTGCAAACCCTTGTCCCAGGATTTGCAGATTGCTGCTGTTTCGCCTTCAGGGAAGGTGCTGCCTCCCCGTAGAGCTGATCCTTCCAGGGAAATTAGCCTTCTACTTCTTCCCTTTGTTCAGTTAACATCTGCCATTGTTAATTTGGCAATATTTTGCTTCTAAATTCTGTAATGAGGGTGTGTGAGTGGACAGCGTGACACAGCAGTGGTCATTTTTACCATGTGCTAACATGTCTTCCCTCCTTCCCTTCCAACCCTGAGCAGCGTGCTCGACAGTGCAAGCCGTCTGGATGAAGAACATAAGCTGATCGCCAGGTATGCAGCAAGGCTGGCAGCAGAAACTTCTTCATCAGTAAGTGTTTTAATTAAAGGAAGGCTTTTTCCTTCTGTCACGTTCCAGGGGCTTGGCAAGATCAGGGACATTACATCTGACAGTCTTAATGATTAATGGATTATTTTTCCCTAACCTTTTCATCAGACACCGTTATGGTTTAGTAATAACACTTTTATGCAGTCCATTTAAACCAAAGAATCCACGTACTAATGCATATAATCTATATACTAATGCAATGGTATTTTAACAATTACAGCAGAGGGAATCTGACATCTTGAACTCATGAAAGACTAGAAAATACAGCCTGGACTAGCTTTGGTTAAAGGTTAATGATTTAGTGCAGCAGAAAAATGGGGTAGTGAATCCATTTTACTCTTTAGTTCAAATATTACAGCCACTAGGGCCCTAACTGCTGAGGATTTTAAAGAATGATCTTCAGCAGGATGACTCTAATGACCCCTTGCATTAGCCCAGGGTCCCATTTTTATTTCAAAGTAATGATTATTCTGCTCTATGTATCCCAAGATACAAGGTGATGACAGGCTGAAACCTCACTAACTATAATCAGGAACAAGAGAGAATGAAGCAGGAACCTAATTGAAGTATATAAAAACTTAAAGGGCACAAATAAGGTCAGCCTCGTTACTTTTTTTCCATCTCAGCACATTAGGTAGAACAAGGCACCATAAATGATGGTTAAGTGAAAAGCAGACAGTCCAGAGTGCTCAGAAGCATATTTTCTCACTGAGATTTACATGGCGGGGTCAACTGAAAGGGCAAAATCGGGCACTGCTCTTGTATAAAAATTTTGAGTCGTGTTCATTCCACGTGAAGGCAGTGAAGATGAAGCTGCCACCCCGTGCAGCCATCTGTCATGGAAGATTTCACACTACCCGCAGCTGCAGGGGAAGGGAAGGGTGCTCCTGGTCTGCCAGCCCAGCCCAAATCAATCCCCTCCAGAGGTGTGTCACAGGGATTCAAATTTAAGGCAACCTGTAGGTGGTGGTCCTGTTCCTGAAGGACAGTAATTCTTTATGAGAACAAGATTTCACATTTATAATGTCTCTGAGTAGAAACTGATAGAAATCAGTTGTAGATGACATATGTCTGTGATACGGGGAAAAATTTAGAAACAATATTTCAGTAGCTTTTAAATACAGCTGGTTTGAAGGAAAATACTGAGTTTCTTGTTGCCACCACCTATGCTTTTTGAACAAAAGAGACAGAAGGAAAAGGGAAAGTTTCTACATGCAGAAATCTTTCCAAGCACAAGAATGGCACCACATTAAGAGCACAGTGGAAATTTTTAAGGCTTTGCTGATGGTCATTCTGGTTTTTAAGGAATAAAATGTCTTGTGAACTCTGGGCATTCAGGATGAAGATCCTGGTACCCCCTGAATCAGTTGTGACATCCATCCACCAGTGTGATGCAGTTTTTCTTATTTGCGCACTGCTCTGCTTCCCTATGGTTGGAAATTTAATAGGAAAATGGAGCTGTAGCAGAAAAAGTAGTAAATGGTTACAGGCGTAACATCCTGCCCTTTCCTCACAGTCAGTGCTAACAAAGGAACAAAGGTTTGCAATGAGATGTATCTTCATCCCTTTTGAGGGTCCACCTCCTGGAGGAGGAGGTGCCTGGCATCACATAAAATTAGTTAGAGTTACACTTCACAGGGCTTTTACGGTGAGAAACACTCAGATCACAGCATTAACTTAGAAGAGTGGTTTTTAGTATCTCATCTTTCAGGTCAGAGGTACAAATAAATTGATGTCTTTGGTAGCTGTGAAACTTTAAATGTCTTGCTCTGTGTTCTTGTTGATACAATACTGAAATACAGAAGTGTGAACAAGGAAAATAATACTTGGTTATTGCTGATGAACATGAAAAAAAGAGCATAGTCCAGTGAAGCTGTAGTGAACATTGCCTGGTTTGGTAAGAAATAGTTTAATTCCCACTTCATTTTATTGGGGAAAAAGGTACTGCTGTAGCTGAACGACTGGGGAGATTTTCTGAAGTATCAGCAGAGTGTATAGGAAACCTCGGCCAAATGGGCCGCACAGACAGACTGAAGACTGAGTACAGTATTCAAACTAAAAGTAAAACTGTACTTTCAAGAGAACAAAGCATCACTGCGCTGGAAACACATCCCTTTCTTTTTGAAGAGGGACACTGGGTTTTGCCTCAGTGTGTTCCTCTTGTGTATAGTATGAAAATGAACAGACATATTACAGCAACTGCCTGCAGCAGTGCCGCTGCCTTTAACGATTGGTTCGGAGGAGGCTCCCTGAAGAAGCAGTGAATGACAGGATGGCAAACACTGAGTCGTATTTACTCTAGCACTTGCCCTGCTTCTACTAGCAGTGGAGCATGGTGGTATGAGCACAACATGGATGCTCTTTTATTTTTACTGTAGGCAAGCCTGGTACTGCATTTTCTGTAAGCAGATTTCACAGAACACACCTGTGTTGAACTTACGGGTGCATGCTGGCTAGTCCTCCTTCAATGCAGCCTCCTCTTTTTTACAACAGCAGCAGGGTCAGCAGAGAGGGGCATCAGATATCTCCTTCACCATTGACGCAAACAAGCAACAAAGACAGCTGATCGCAGAGCTTGAAAATAAAAACCGGTAAGCATCCACAAAGTACCTGCTTTTGTTCAGTCCCATGTATTGAACATGTTTGTTTCTTTTAACACTTTTTGCCGCCAAGTAGGTGGTTCACACACGTATGTATGTGCTTACACATGCACATACACCTCCCCCCACAAAAAGCACAAGGTATAAAAAGGCCCACAGAATATCACAAAGGCTTTGAAATCCGTAGCTACCCTGTGTTTTAATGAGTGTATGGTCCAATGACGTGATAAGTCATTGATGCTTTACTGTTTGCAGCTGCTGTTTGTTAAAAGTTTAAAAAAAAAAAAAAAGCCTGACCTGTTTCAAAACCAGATTAGCTTTGAATTGGAACCTCTGTAGCACTTTAACATGAAATAAGGATGAGTCACACTGGTAATGTTATGCTCCCCTGCTTTTATTTGTGGAAAAGATGATTAAAGCTCTACAGAACACAGTCGGCCTGGGAAAGGTTTGCAGAAAGGTTAGCAGCAAGTTAGGCTGCTGATCAAATGAGGCACTAGCTGTGGATGTGACCGAGACTGAGATTATGTCCAGGAGAAAAAGGCCAGCCAGCCCCAAAAAGGAGTGATGCCATTTGTTAGCAGCAGAGGATCTGGCCCTGGGTGTCAGGCTGCCTGATGCCATGAAATGTATGGCAGCAAAGCTCTGCTTTTACTGCTGGACTGTAAAATAGAGGCCAGCCCAGACCAGATGGTTTCCTATTCCAAACTCTGCACTACCTTCTGTCACCATGTAATGGGCCACCAGCTCCAGTCTCCATTTGTCTTTCATAGTTCGAGGCTGCCTCCTGACCGTCTGCTATCCAGCACGGTGTGAAGAGGAGGCAAAACTCACAAAGGTTTCAACCTTCTGCTGCAAAGCTTTGTATTAGCCTTTTGACAGCACTCCAGGGCTGGCAAGGCAGTCATAACAAGTCCTATTAAAGCGCTTCTGCATAAATTGTTGACTGCTCTCAAATCTCTACATAGCTCTTAAAAAAACACTTTTAGTGTAAGTATTTTTTCTGATACTCAAGAGGGACCACATATGTTGCTTTAATTCGCATTCATGGAGTACTTTAAGTGTTAGTGGGGAAGAACTAGAAAGGAACAATTTAATTAAGCATAGAACTATTTAATGTCTACCTCTGACTTTTGGGGAGTCTTGAATCAGTATTTCCCTTTATAGTGAAATCCTAAAAGTTCATTTGAAAAATATCCAGAGCCCTCTTCCACTGCTGGGGGCTTCTCTTGTTGATCGGAGCCAAGTCATTATATCAACATTGATGAAGAGCTACATGTGCTCATACCTTTTCCCCTCTTGCAACGTCCACTGAGCTGGTTTTGTGGAAAATTACCGACTTATAGTCTTTTGCTTGTTCTCCTCCCCAAGAGAAATCCTGCAGGAGATCCAGAGGCTGCGACTTGAACATGAGCAAGCATCTCAGCCCACACCAGAGAAGGCACAGCAAAATCCCACTCTCCTTGCAGAGCTCCGGCTCCTGAGGTAAGTAAGTCCCCAGTGGTAAAACCTCCGGCCATGACTGGGGCCAGCCTGTCATTCTCAATAAGAGAAGAAATCGCAGATAAGCCTGGGTTACTGCTTTGGGGCTTTTATAAGTAAATAACACAATGCATATTTTTTTCTCCATTTTCAGTGCAGGCTGTAGTTCTAGAAGTAATTAAGCTTATGCTTTAAACAGCATAAGAATCTCACATATTACTCATCTGCATTATATTAAGCATGTACATTAGTGTTTCCAGAGTTAGGCCCTTAGGTCATTTGGAATGGGTCCCCACAGCCTTGTCCAAGTGCCGTTAATTATATGGGGAAAAACGGTGTTCTGTCAGAACAACTGCTTCTACAAAGACTTCTCGTTTATGCTAAAGCAAATACAGAGCTACATGAAAATACAGCCAGAGTTAGACATTAATTTTTGGAATCTTCCCAAGTGCTGAACTCTAAGAGGGGGGCAGTTCCCTTCACAGGGCAAAATCAGGCTGCAGAAGGATCCTCCTTGTCACAGGGGAAGTAGGGAGTAATATCATCTGCAGCAGCTGAAGATTTAGAGGATTATCTCTCCAATTATCCCACCAAGCTAAAAACATCAATATGGATGTGTCTGCATGTTAATTAGGGTACTTTACATGGATTTACTAATTGCCATGTATATCACATTGAAGAAGTACTATAGTCATTGGCCCAGGTATATAGGCTCCCTGAAAGTGCTGAAGTTTTGTATTGTGAAAGCCAGGCAGAGAAGCCAATAAGAACTATTCAAAACACTTCATGTGAATAGAGAATAAAGTGTAAGCACTTTCTTTCTAGTGAAAAGATGCTAAATTAAATTTTATCCCTGCCCCACTGAGAGCAGTTCTTTCAAGAGACTAAAGAACATTTTTGGCCACTTAGGTGCACCTCATACAAGTAATATTTTAGTGGTCTGATTCATAAACAAAGGAAATTACAGTAAGAAGTTGCGCTGATTTTTTTCTTTACAAATACTATGTAGTTTTACTATTGAGTTTTCCACACTGAAATATTTTTCTGTTTCACAAATAACTAAATTTGCTTTCCAATCTGAAGACAAATTAGCTTCTTCATTTCTGAGAGATTTTAGTATGTAATTACTTCTAGAGATCTACAGGCAAGTGAAATTCTGTGCGACATATGAAAGTGACTGTGATGAAAATGTGTACACTGCTTAAGTTAAATCAATAATGTAGCTCCTGTGCATCAAGCCTAAAGTCTATTTTAATCAGGTTTAGGAGATTAGCTTTCTGTGTAGTTGACAAATAAAATTAATTATCCTTAAAAAAAAAGTCAAATGATTGTGCAGTGTTAGCAGACTGGCTACTTAATTATCCCCCTTTGCGGTTTTGCTACACATATTAGGAGCATAATATCCTTATTTGAATTTTGTGACACAGGATGTCCCTAGAGCAGTGATTCTGTCCTCCTCAATTATGATATCTTCTCTGATTTAATATGGTAGTGTCAGAAAATAACTTATGGTCTGAGGGTCTCTACTGCTTTGCATACCTTCTAAAATGTTCACTATTTAAAAGGAAAAAAACTGTCTTCTGATATACTGTGAAATTTCGACACCACCTCAAGTTCTTAGACACTTAAGGTGTTGTGAGGCTGTTGTTATCATGTGTAAAACAGCAACACTGATTTACAATTTTTACACCACAGACTTTGGGGGCTTGGAGCAATTAGGACAGTAGGACAGTTTAGCTCATATAATATTAAGAAACGCTGGAATCTGTGAATGATGTTGCAGGTACCTCTCCCAGCATCTCTGACTAGCTGCTGTAGCTTTGCAGTCTCACTGAAATAAGGTTTTTTGAGCATTCCTTCACATTACCAGTGCTGTCTTGGAGACAGATTGGAAAGCTTATTACTTCCTTGAACTTGCTGTGGAGTACAGTGGGAAGAAAAAGTCAGAGGAGCAGTCTGGCAGCTTAGATCCTCTCCCCCCACAGAATGAATCTAAATCCCAGGAGAGGTCTGTGCTAGGACCTGCCACTTTGAATTACATGGATCAGGTATCTTATTTTTATTAGCAGTTCCTTAAACTCCATTGCCTTTGTACAGTTCATGGCATTTCCAACCATTACATGCCTGGAAAAGAAAAGCTAGCACAAGCAGTTTTTGTAGCAGAAAATAGATTAATCCTCCAGAAGAGTAAATACAGCCTTGCAGTGTTACTTTGTGATCCTGTTATATAGGTGAGAGCACACATGAGCAATCCTGTAAAAATCAGTGTTGCTTGTGTCAGTAACTGCTCACTTACAGAGAAGGCTTAAAATCAGGGTTTCATATTTCCCTAAATACAGGAAGTGTACTTCGTCTTGTTGGTTCTGGTGCTTTTCCACTGAGGATGAAATTATCATATTGGTACAAAGCTAATTAAATAGTGGGTTTATGTTATTTGCAACACAGTAGTGTATAAGATATATCTAATATATGTGATTTTTCAACAGTTATGTTGTTAATTATGTCGTAGCTTCCAAGAAGCAACAATTTTATTATGTATTTATGTGAGAACCTCTCACACAATTCAGCAGTTGAATATGTGTAAGTGCTCAATCCCTGTCCTGTGCTTTGGAGCTGTGGAGAATCAAAGCTGTTCCCATTTCTGTGGGCACAAACTGGCTGTCACATGTGGAGTGGCTAAGTGTTCATACTATCACAGGACCACCACCAGACTCCAAGTCCGAAGAGCTATTTTTCAAGCAGTTCTATCTCCAGTATGTGATAGTCTTACTCTTTGCTTTCAGAAAAAATGATAGAAACAAAACCAAATCACTGTGGTTTTCTGGCTGAATTTCTGAACTTTCTTAGTTTCTTTCATATCTTGCTCTGTTCAGTGCCCCTGCTGTAATTTCCTGTCCTTCAGGGCATGGCTTTAATTTCTTCTGACAGCTAGTGAGGTTATTGACTTGAGAGATCCAAAGGCAGAAATTGCCAGGCCTTCCCACAAGGGAATATAACACAAATTTGTTTGAACCTCAGTTGTTCTTTGGAGAAGGGTCTTTGTCAGTGTCTGTCTTTTTCCTAATCACGATACTCAGTCCCATGAATATTCTCAGTATAAGGGAACTCCCTAGTTTTCATGTAGCCCCATTTCTGAGCACTGTGCTGAACTAATACAGTGTGTTTGCTTTCCTGTGGTCTGTACCTCATATTCGGGCTGGGAAAATGATGTGATTTAAAACTGCTCACGCTGTGAGGGGTAAGCTCTGATCAGATCTGTTTGTTTCTCAGACAGCGGAAGGATGAGCTGGAACAGAGGATGTCTGCTCTACAGGAAAGCCGGAGGGAGCTAATGGTTCAGTTAGAAGGCCTCATGAAACTGCTGAAGGTAAGCGGCTCGACCTGATACTACCAAGGAGAACAGGCAGAGTGAAGCAAGAGAGGAGAGGGAGATGTGACCGCCGAATTCTGCAGAACTTGACTATTTACACCAATAAAATTTGCCTTTGTTTCCTTTCCTTTCTGTTTTTTGCCTTGGTCTTTCAATTCAGGGGTTTCAAATGAATCTCAGGTGGTGGTGTTCCTGTAGTAACACTGCGTCATCATTGTCACCTGCTAAGTAGATGAAACATTAGAGACAGTCTCTGAAGTATTGAAGAATTAATACAATCCTTTAAATAACACTGATGCATGATGCAATGCCATCTTGTTTTGCTCTTTTGTAGAAGGATTTGGCCGCATCTCTGGATTTCAGGCTAGAATCTCTGGATTAGCATTCAACAGTGTCCAAACACAAAATACTTCGTTGTCCAGTTTCAGGTGGTTTTACAGGAAACACCTCTGCACTGTACAGCATTACCAGTTGACAGTACAGAATTGCTTTTGCTGGTTTCTTTAACTTTGCCCGTTCAGTTGCTAGTTGTGTCACACGTGCCATTTGAGAACCACATCTAACTCTCCGATCTTAGAGATGATTCCCCAACAACACTTGATCATTTTCATACATACAGAAACAAGCCCTTGTTAAACAAATGAAACAAAGGATCTCAGTTAAAAATGAAGATATCAAAAAGCATGTGCATTTTTAAGACAGACAAGGGCAAGATGGAAAATATGTCTTTATTTGCAGAATCCAACCCAATTTAGCTGATGTGCCTTAGGACAGGTGATGCTAGAAATTCACTTTTCTGTGACATTCTTCCATTCACATAGAAGAAAGTGCTCTGAATAGCACAAGAGCCTGTTTTGTTGTTGCCCGAGCCAGAAAAAAGAGTGCATGGAAATTCAGTGCAGCTTGGGTCTGATACGGCTATGATAAAAACAGAAAGGATTTCACTGAAATCTATTTCACAGCATGGATTTGCATCAAAGGATGAGTTTGACCCATTCTGTCATCTGCACTTCCTCGGATGCAGGCTCCTGCAGCCACAATGCAGGAGCTGATGGCACCTGAGCAAGCAGAGCCCACTGAGTAGCCAGTAGATTTTTGGGAAGTAGACTGTGAAATGCTGCAGTGCAGGTAGGGCTGCCTGCTGTCCACTGCCTGCACAAAGAGAATTTGTAGAGGGTAGGAGGTGATAGTAGCTTTCTGCATGCTTTGCACGGTTCTGGTGTTTCAAAGTGTACAGAGGTCAAGCCATAACCCAGTCACATACCTTCAACTGTATCAACTGTACCTTTTTCCCTTTACTCCAAATTTGGCTTTGTTTTCTGTTCTTCACTTACATCCTGGCTAATCTCATATGCTGATCCTATTTTCCTTCAGGAAGAAGAATTGAAACAGGTAGTAAGTTACCTCCTTACTGGAGGCCTCACTAACTCCTAAATGTGATTGTGTTTCTGTGGTTTGTTACTTCCTTTGCTTGAAATGTGTGTGTGTTCTTTTGACCAAAATGAATAGTTTGCAATTCTTTCACACGTTATTTTCAAGTAGCTTAGAGCAATTTTCAAATTATACATCTTAGCTCTTGAGAAAGTGAGTCATGGCTACAAGGTGTCTTGATCTTTTTCTCACATCTCTAATTAAGAGCATGCACAATATGGAAAACTACCACCCAACTGTAGTGAAACCAACCTAGAATATGAATTGAACACTTCTCCCATAGATAGCGGTTTGAAAATGTATTTAGAATTTTGGAACTTGAAGAAAAACATAACTGAGTTTAAATTAGACCAGGGCAACAAGTTTGAAATCCCACTTTATCTAGAAAATATCAGACACATCTTTTAAAGTGGGTACTGACGCTAACAGTCCCATGAGTCCTCAGGAGAATAATGTAGTTTCTAAATGGCTTCTGCAACCTAGATCAAAAAGGGCAAGTATTTATATTAGTAATGGTAAATTGTAGAAAATATATTTGTTTCGGAGCTGTTTTGTATTGAAATGGATCTTGGACAGATATGAAGCTAAGAAAAAAGCACTTTTCAGACAGCAGCCTGATTTATGAGTCCAATAGCAATGTTTCATTTTAACAAAACATGCTTCCTCTTGCATTCAGCAGCAGAAGTACAGCCACAAGTCCGAGGTGTTCTACCTGTGGTAGAGCATGCAAAGTTTGTAGGTAATTCTCACAATCATAAAGCTAACATTTTGGCTAATTTTTGTAGAGCATCAATCTGTTGCACACAAAAAATTAAATCTGACCAGACATCATCTCCGTGTAAGGGCTCTCATTTTTGATTCCTCATTATTATTGTTATTTCCAACATGACCATAGTTTCCCTGTCATATGAAATGTTCACTGGACAGTATAAGTGAAAGTACATTATAAGTGAAAGCACATTTCCAGGCTGTTATGAGATATGATTTATTTCTTCCAAGAGCAATAGCCTCACTGAATAACAGGTGATGATGCTAAGGAATTACTCTCACAATTTCCATTAAATGATCCCCATTACGCTATGCCATTTCATGATCTGTTGAGAGAAACAGGATTGAATTAATTTCTGGAGGAATTCAACTGGAATGAGCAGCCTGGCAATTCATCTAATGCTTATGAACTTTCTATTTGTCTACTGCCCTTCCTCAAGAAAGGATAATGAGTTCTTAACATCTGTGTCTTTGATGAGGCTGTGAGACAGGCTTTCCCCATATGTCATCCCAGTTCAGTTCCGGCAGAGGGAGCAATGGGCTAAAGCTCCTGTAAAGCCGGTTTTCATTTCAAGTGTTTATCCTAAGCATGCATGACACTTGAGAGTGGGAAATCTTTTCCTGTCTAACAAGAGTTAGCTTAAAATCCATAGCAGGTTGACTAGGGATGGTGAATTAAATAAAATGCATATAAATTTTCCCTAAAGGCACAATAACATTGATACCTGCATCCAAATACAACATAAAAGCTGAAGCTCCCCTTTCAGCATGCCTTTTTCCTCAGCAAATGGGGCTGCCAAAGTTTGGGAGCAATTGGGTGCTCAATATCTCTGCTGAAATTACCAAGAAGTTGCTACAGATTGTCATAGCACGTTTCAGGCCATGAGCTCTGGCCTTTGAAAACCACGTTTCTCCTGATAACCAGTAAGCAGGAATCCAATCCTATTAAACACTCCATTCCCACAAAATTGTGCTGAGGTGGGACTAGAGTAAAACACAATTAAAATGTTCACCTCTCTGAAATCGGGCATTTCCTAATATTCTCCTATTTCAACTTGCTGTTCTTCAGTTCTGTTTCATACTGCCCAGTTTTTTTTAAGGGACAGGGAAGTCCAAATGCTTCATCTTCCTGTGCTTCCCAAACAATTGGTTCTGACCCTGAAAGCTACAGATAAGAGAGCACTGTTTATCGTAAACACAAGATCTCAGTCATAGCTGCAAAAACAGACATAGGGGTAAGCACTGGTGTGCAGCAGCTTTTGCATTTCTCTTGTGGGAAAATTCCAGCAAAGTACTGGCAGGCATCTGTTATTTTTAGTAAATGAAATGCCTGTTCTGAGGTTCATTTCTTTAATGCAACTTGACTACAGGAAGCAAATTTTGTCCTTTTTTTTCCTCATCTTCTGTGAAAGTTCCCACTGTTGTTGGTGTTGCCCAGAACAACAGGGATCAGAGGCAGAGGGGAGCTGAGGAAAAAGGGCAAGTGAAAGAGGGAACCAGAAATTCTTTAGCAAACCTGTTTCACAGAGGGTGAAACATGTCCTGTCGGAGAATGAAAGGAGATGGCTACAGATCTTGCCTGATGTGCAGGGGTGCGACCTGCAAGGACCTTGGAGCATGTTCAGATTGCTCTGTGCCCTGCCTCTGGAGAACCAGAGACCTGCATTTCTGCTGGAGTGGGTACAGACAGTTCCAGAAACAGGAGAGCATCTGGCCTTTATATATTCCACTTCCCTTCATCCATCATTTAAATGTTCTAAAACTGATCATTAAAGAAATTATAAGTATTAAATCCTCCGTTCTCCCATCAGTAATGTGCTTATTCCTCATAAACCTAATTTGCCCTTGATGTCTCTCTGGTGATAATGTCTCTTAGAAAGGGGTGATGGGAGAAAAGAACAAATAGCTTAGTATTCTGATACATTATTTATGGTTCAGGGCAGGAATTCATAAAAATCTCAAGGGCAGTGCTGCAGTCCTGCAGTGGGCTGATATTGTCTTTTTAGAGCATATTTGCCAAACCAGTGGCAGCCACTACACAAGTCAAAACACTATGGGGAGAGTTAAGAAATCCTCCTGAATCCTCAAAATAAAGCCAAGGTGCGGGAAACACCAGCCCTCAGGTTACTTTTCACTGTAAACATGGGGAATGTATTGCAGTTTCCGTTCAACAGCACTCAAGCTACCTCCGTCCTTGCTGTCTGCCAAACACTGTCAAAAGCCATGTGCAGTTTGGTGTGGACTCCAGCATTTGTTTTTCCTTATGTGGATGCATGTTCCCAGGGTTTTTGAAGCAGTGGGTGAAAGGAGCACTGTGTCTCTTGGTATCACTCACCCAGCTGCATTTGTAAAAGCGACTCTTTTGTAAAGTCTGCTTTAATTTCAGCTAAGTGATACTAACTGTGAGGTGCTAACAGCATGATGTTTTATATGACTGGTGTTAAAACATTTTCACTTCCAGCCACTGAACCCACAGCAGGAATTTATAGTGCCCTATCCCCACAGTGTTTTGGGAGTGCGTCAGTAAATCCTGTAGAACAAACAATTTAATAGTGTATGATTTAATAGCAGCTTAAAATAGTCCTCTAGCCCCAAGTAAAAAGCAGAAAGCTATATTATTTATTGTAAGTGTTGGACTTTATGTGACTGAGAGGTTGCGTGTACCGTGACCCTCTCCTGCAGGGAGGCAGAGGGCAGGGCTGTGATCAGCTCTCACGGCAGCACTCTGATGAAAGGGGCTGTTTCAGTCCCTTGCCCAGGCTGAAAGCCTCATCAGTGCCAGCATCTTTCCCCTTCTCATAGTCTGAATGGGTTGTGTTTTATCAAACATGCATGCAAACTGGGGCAGTGAGAGGGAGAAGAGGGCAGAGAGGAGGTCTGTACTTTGGAGTTTGTTGTTAACTTGGATTTTTTTTTAACTTAGCTGCCTGACATTTTCCCATGCTTAAAGGAAGTCAGATCTTCACTCATATTTTCCTACTTACTGTTTTTCTCCACAGAAGCATTGCTGTCCACTAACAGCTGATTTAAGTGTATTTCTTTTAGCAAGATTAACATTACCTAACTGATCTGCAAAGAGCATGGTGCCTTTGAGCTGAGGGATGGGTGACAAGGGCAGCAGGAGAGGGCTCTTGCAAAGTCCAGTTTAACCCCTTGTGATTGTTTTTCAGACCCAAGGGGCAGGCTCCCCACGCTCCTCGCCCAGCCACACAATCAGTCGACCGATTCCAATGCCCATCAGGTCTGCCTCTGCCTGCTCCACCCCAACCCATGCACCTCAGGACTCTCTGACTGGGGTGGGAGGAGATGTGCAGGAAGCCTTTGCACAAAGTAAGTCTCATTAATAGCTTGTCTAGATACTTGGAGACTGTTTGAAGAATCATTATTTCTTGTGGTTAATGACTAAATGAACTTGAGCTCCTGAATAGCATGGCATGAAACAAAACAAAGCAAAACAAATCTGCAGCAACTGTGGTTTGCCATTGAAAATCAACTTTGTCAGCCATCAGATTTTGCTGTCAAAGTGAGCAGGTAAGCAGAAACTGGACAATGATGCCAATTAACAGATTTTGTGGTAAGAGGGAATTTCAGTGCATGACAGTCAGGCCAGTTATCAGCGCTCTGTTAACTAAAAGAATTGCTATTGACCTCAGCAAGGCGTTTTCACTGTGTTTGGTTTTAAATAAATAGACTTTGCAAAGAATAGCTGGTATAATTATAGGATTAGTTCAGGTGGAAAGGGCTCTTGTAAGTCACCCTGTCCTCCTGCTCCAAGAAAGAGGGCTTCAAAGTGAGATGAGACTGTTCAGGACCTTAACCAGTTGAGTTCCGGATGGCTCTTGGCATGAATTTTCCACAGCCTCTGTTCCAGTGTTTGACCATGCTTACTGTGTAAATTTTTTGTCCTCGTATCTGACTGGAACATCCCTTGCTGCAGTTTGTGACTGCTGACCCTTGTCTTTTGCTTTGGGCCTCTACGAAGGCTCCAGCTAGACCAGACAGGAATTTTATCTGGAAGTGTAAGTGAACCTTTCCTTTGCGTTTCCAGAAAACTGCCATAGCCTGCACCGTATTTTCACTCCTCTTTCCACTCTTTCATCAAGCAACAATAAATCTTAAACCGTTCTGAATTTCCAAGGCCACAGATTAAATAATTATGTTGAGTAATAAAGCTAATAAATCGCCCATGTGATCTAAATGAAGAAATATTCTCTAATCTGTTCTCTCCTAAAATATTTATATCACTGCAATTCTTTTATTTGAATCATTTTTTTCCCTGTTTCCTTAGTGCAAATCAAGTTTAAGTGGAGCTCTGGAGTTCCTCTGCTGCAGTAGAAGTGTACTTGTTCCCAGGAGCCCAATTCAGCCTTCTCATGCACCCTTCCTGTTGATTTTCATAGGAATTATGCCTCTGTGTGTGTATCTGAAGACAAGGTTGACTCTATAATACAATCGAGAAGTTTCCACTAAAGTGCTAATCAGTTCGTGTATCGAACCTAGGCATAATTCCTAGTCTCAACATAACAGATTGCTGGATATCTCATTTTCTATGGCGAAAGAAATGTGCTAGATGCATTTTTCCTCTCTTTGCTGTGAAAAAAATCAAGACAGGCAAACATATGGACCACTAACCGCTATGCTGTTATAGGATAGTTTCTTCCAGAGCTGTGAGTAAGAGAAGTAGTGGCCACAATAAAATATCCATAAATAATATTAAGGCTGCCTCAGGCACATGATTTTTAAGTATATAAATGTGTTCTGTTCAAGATAAAAAGCAATATAAAGACGTAAGTGATCCCATTTAAAAACTGCTGCATTTGATAAATATCTAGCTTTATGTCATTATTTACCATATTCTCTACATAGGAAGGTCAAACCCACAGAACTTGAAGCCAGCTGTTCTGTCACGTCTTGACATATGACTTTGTGAGAGGAGGTGTGGGCTGAGATTTTACGGCTCCTTTCTGTGCTGCACCAACAGACGTCTGCCTATATATACATAATGCAGACAGGCCGTAGCTAAAGCACAGTTTCTCTTGTGGTTTGGGTTTTTTTCTCTTTCATAGCGTTTGCAATATTTGAGAGATACACAATTGAGAAGACTTTAGAGAGGGAGTGGCTGTCTTGAGTGTGTGTATGAGAGATTAACTTCTTTAATTTACATTCCAGGAACCATTTGCATTTATATATATATATATAAATCTCTTTAGGATGTGGGGGAGTTTTTTAAATGTATTGGTTTACATTCAGCAAGTTTTAAAGAATCTGCAGCAGTCAAATCCTGACAATTCCTGTGAATAATCCAGTTTGAAAGATTATAGATTCTGTGGGATATATTGGTTATTCAGCTACAATAGGAGCTACGTTTGGGATTCAGGAGAATTAAGCAAGTATTACCCACAGTCTGCTCCTAGGGAAGGAGTATTTCATGCAGCTCACAAGAATCTTTCATGATTGATGGTTAAGGGAATATTGCCAGGTTCAGCAGGGAAGCACTTCTAGATCCATTATTAGAAAGAGTTTAAAAGCAGCCTGGGGCTGTTTAGAGAGGCAGTAGTGTTCCCCTTATAAAAAAAAGGGAGAGACAGTAAATTATGGAATGGAATATACAAGAAAGTCCTTGAGCTACAGGAGAGGCTGAGAGGGAGTGGAGAAGAGAAATCCATCTCAGTCTCAATGAGGTCAAGTGTGTTTCTTCAACATTTGCCATAATTATCTGGCAAATACCTGGCAATAATGGTGTCATTAAACAGAGCTGTGGGAACTTAGAGAAAACACTTAATTTCTTCCCTCTTCCTGCACAGGCATTCTCAATGAGTTCACACTGGATTTAATCTTCTAGGCCTGCTCTGCTGGTGTCACCACCCAAACGCAAGCTTGATGGCAGTGAATAATCTCCGCATAACTGGCATTGTGATTAAGTGAAGCATGAGAGTAGGCTTCTGCTCTTGCATACAGCATAAGTAAATGAGGCCATTCGGCAGAGAACTCTTCTGCACGTGTCCCTCATAAGGGCTTTGATACCCTGAATTATAACAATGGCAGCTTTCAACAGGGTTAAAACTGCTTTCAACAGGAAAACATATGTCTTGAGAAGAATAGTAACGCTGTACTTTGTCTCTTGCTTCAGGTGCAAGAAGAAACTTAAGAAATGATTTGCTGGTGGCAGCAGATTCAATCACCAACACCATGTCTTCTTTGGTAAAAGAACTAAATTCCGGTGAGTGAGGCTAACACGGGTGGATAGTCACCACATTGTCTTTTCACATATATTTGAAAAAGTGGGAGGTAGGAAAATACAAACCAACAAAAAAAGCAGTGTATTGTTATCTTCAAAGCTTTTTATGCTTTTAGAAAAAAACAGCTAAATAACAGCTTCAGGAATGCAGGAGATCTGAAAGCCATGGACATAAAGGTGCACCTGGATACAGTGAAAACTTTGAGAAGTTTGTGATTTCACATGGAGTGGGATTTTACTCTTTAGAAATTCATTTAGTATAGAACAAATAGGACCTGTTGTAAAATGCTATCTGTGGTAGTCTCATTAAAATATCCTACCTAATTACCAAGATAAGCAAAGGCCTCACTATTCTGTCCCACCACAAGAAGAAAACTATTAGCTCTGTAGATACGTGTAGAATAATATACGTTACTCACTATGAAGTGGCAGAACTCAAAAGCTGGAAAGACAGAGAAAGGCTTAGAGGAACAGGCAAGTATACTCTATTGTGAAAGTTAAATGGAAGCATGTGTCACCTTTCACTTCACAGAAGTGGGCAGCGAGACAGAAAGCAATGTGGATTCTGAATTTGGACGGACTCATTTTGATGACCTTGTTCCATCCCCAACATCTGAGAAGGCTTTCCTTGCGCAGATCCATGCCCGGAAGCCAGGGTACATCCACAGTGCTGCTGCCACTGGCTCCCTCCGCAGTGACATGTGGGTACTGCTCAGTTCGCCTTCTTGATCTCATTCTTTATCTCTTGAAAACAATATTTTCTCTCCTTCTCAACTATTCGATTGCCACCAAAAACTGCCTACATCCAAGTAAGAACAGCTTCATGGTTAGATAGTAATGAGCACTGTAAGCAATAAAGGCCAGAACTAAGCATCATTGAGGCTGTGGGACAGCTGTGCTCCCTCTTACGCCCTGCAGTCCTGTTCCCTTCTTATCCAGACCAAGGGGCCTGTTGGAGGCTGCTGGAAAAAAGAAGTTTTTAAATGGAAAAGACAGACTGCTTTTTATTGACCAACTCAATTGATTAACAAGCCAATTTATTTTTAGAACCTGAATCTTCTTATCAAAGGCAGTACGCATTTTTCCAGTTATTTTTAGTTCAACCTCTTTCTACCAAGTTATTGAAAACTTTTGTTACACAGTTCCATAGAGCTGTATCCCCAAAATACCTTCAGCAGAGTACATCGTCTATTTCATCAATATCAGAGTGCTGGAGAGGGGAAATAGGTGAGGTGTTTTCCACTGCCAGGAAAATACTAGCCAATGGAGCATGTGTTGGTGTAAAAGTATCCCACTCACCTCATAGTTACAATAAAGGGAAGTGTTGTTGACTCTGAATGTCACTCATCTCAGGAGGCTATTTATTGATAATTTTCTTTAGGGTTACAGAAGATGGAGACCCCTATGTCAGAGCAGATGATGAAAATTATGAGAATGACTCTGTCCGCCAGCTGGAGAATGAACTGAAAATGGAGGAGTACCTGAAGCAGAAGCTGCAGGATGAGGCATACCAGGTGGGAGAAGGACACCAGCTGCCCATATATCTCCATAAGTGAGAAAAAATAGCACACCATAGCTGGCCAGTGCCCTTCTTAACCTGTCCTAGTCCCTGTGGTGTGATGTGTTCTCAGTTACTAGAGCAGCCACATTCCAGAACCTGCTATTGTTCTCTTCCACAGACAGGCATGCATCTAACCTTTGTGCATATCTTGGAAGACCACACTGCCTGAGGCACACAGCAGTAGTCCTTAGGGCATCAGGTGGGACAGAATTGTCTCTGGTTGTGTCAAGACAAGTTCTCGCTATATTTAGATTACCTTTTTTTCTCTTGTAGTGAAAAACATTCAGAATGGCTTCTCCAGTGTGAACTGCAGCTCAAGTGCAATCTGTGTGCTATTGTCATTGCCAGAATGTGGAATGAGAGGGAAGGTCTGAAATTAATTGTATCCCAGAGAACTGAGTATTCAAAAAGCATCCCGTATAGAGAAGTCTGGGGATTTGTCATTAAACACCCCTTGAGAAGATTTTCAAATGGCATTTGTTTAGAAGTGTGAGTAAAACAAATTTGCAGGTGAAGCTGGAATTCTTGTAGACATCCTGTCCTGTCTGTGTAATGCTCTCTACTTCTACCTGGTATAATGGACTATCACCAGTTTTTAAGTTATTCTGACTGGGAACATCTTAATGTGAAATGTATTACTTCTTATAATGTTGGTAGTAATGTCGGTAGGAGGGCACACTCAGTTCAGTTATTTGGAAACAGAGCTGAAGCAAGTAAAATTAACTATTTTCCCACATGGTTATCAGTTAAATTTGGAACTCATTGTTACAGAGCATAACAGATGAAAAGTATAAATGGGCTAAAAAGAAAGGATCAAGCAGGTACTGATAGATCAGGTGTATGGAAATGAGGTTCAAAAACACTTGGGCAAAAATTCTTTAAACTGCTGTTTGCTGGGAGCTAACAAAATCTAGCCTTTTTTTCAGGTAGTTTTTTCTAGCATCTACTGCCAGTCACTTCGGAGACAAAAATCTGGGACTGACAGATTCATGATCTAATGAAGAATGGCTGCTCTTTTGGTCTTCTTTTCTGTAAAGCTGCTAGCATAAGTTCATTGACTCAAACCAAAACTGCAGACAGTTCGGAGGCTGATGTGTGCATCTGGGTTTTTCTGTTGTTTACCTAGGTCTGCTACATGCCCATGGTACCCTGCTAAAAGTCATTCCATTGCAAAGGTCTTTAAGGACATGACAACAGGAGCAGAATTGCTATAGACTATCTCCTAAAGCAACAGTGGGTGACGTGGATATTTTTTGTCACAATTTTTAATCTAAGATAGGCGATGGCAAAAACGACAGCCTTTAAACTCCTGAACAGGATGAGCAGCTACTGCTGATGTAATGGAAAGTAACTATCAGTTATAAAGAAGGCATACCTCAATGGTAAGAGCTGTCAAGCATCAAATAATAAATATTACTATTGCTGGTAAAAATTCCATTTTCTCCTGAAAGAACAATAGACCAATTTTGACTGTACTTTGATTACAGTATGGAAGTCCAATATATGGCAACAGTGCTACATGAGCTTCACAAGTTACAACGGGATTTTGTTCTTGCACAAAATTGGGTACCCATGTGCACTGGAAAATAAGGGCATTCATTGTGCAGGGGAAGTCATACACGTCGCTCGATAGAGCTGGGTGTTACTGTCGCTTCAGTCAAAACAGGGCTTTCCTACTGTCTTCCAGCAATATTCCCAGAAGAAGAGGAGGAAATCTCCCTATTGATGTGACAATAAAACTCTTTTTGAATTTAGTTCAGCCAAGGCTAGACCCAGGTGAACTTTGTTCCCTATTGTTTTACTGAATTTATTTCCACTGGGTGGACAGAGTGAAAGAAAAAACACACAGAAAAAGAAAAAGGCTTTTTTCTTCCACAGATGTATTCACTGAGGGAACAGAAAGTCCTCATTCTAGACAAGGTCTGTTTAATAGCACTCTTCCAAAGGAAATTTCATTATGTACTTTAATGTCTGTGAAATTGTCAGCCCCTATCAGGCAATGATTTGACAGTAGTGACTTGAAAGTAGAAAGTACTTTTAGTTGATAAGCACCGAGCCAAAGCATGCAATGCATGAGAATTCCTTCCCAGATGCACTGGCAAGGACTTCTTCCTTCCCTCTTGATTCCCTTTTCACTAGGGAACAGGTTCAGAGGAAGCAAGAAGAGGTATTAAGTTAGTAGGGACCACTAGGATAATTAGATTTTCACATAGATTCTAAGATATGTGCTTTTGCTTTGACTCCTTCTCTGCACTTTGCAGTTAATTTGTGGTATTTTGCTATTCTATTCCTTTTTCTATTAGTATCACTGAGTAGTCTCTGGAGATAAGGACACAACTTTCCACTTGCAAACACGAAGGAAAAGTGGGAAATTTCTGTTTAGGATATCCTGTTGAAAAGTGGCCAGGTCAACTATTCTAATTTGCATCGAACCACTGGAATTTATTACAGGCTATTTTGCTACTTGTACTCACATGTACACTGCATTCATCTGGATAGCCAAAAAAAAGATGGTGGCTGTAGCTATCGTAATGCAACTGTCAGCTGAAAAAATCTGCAAAGAGAAACTCCTACTAAGGTTACAGAACACTAACCTCAGTAACAATATGGTAACCATTTTTGTGTTATTAAATGTCTCACTTTGTGTAAAAACAGCACATTTAGAAAAACACGTAGATGTAGTGTAGCATGGAAGATGGTTGGTCAAAACCCACTCTTGTTATTTTGTGTCACCTTGTGTCCAAGCAAGATTTTCATGCTAAACTCTAAATTAGTATTAAAGTATGAGTGGAAAACCCAAAATACATAAGAAAATCTGGGACAGGGAACCTCAAAGGAGGCTTCTTTCTTTCTCTTTTTTGAAAGCATGTTGTAAATAACAAATATCTGTACTGGAAAAAAACCCACATTTAGTGCACAAGTGTAAATGCTAACAGCGCTTATCCTCCCACATCTGCTACCAGTTGTGTTCTTGTTACAGTCTTCTGCTGGATGTGTTGTGTAAGACACTTTTCATTGGCTTTATTTTCTGGGTCCGTAATTGCTCCCTTTATTTCTAGGCTTGTGCATGGCTTTCTTCAGAATAATACACTGCCTGGCTGCTCACTGGCTTAATTTGTCATCTTCTTGTTTTCTGTCCTTTGTTATCTACAGGTCAGTTTACAAAGTTGAGTGCAATATCCTTCTCTCTCTCCTCTCAAGTAAGTATCATTATAATTTAGAAGAATGTTTGGAATTAATCCTCATAATGTGTATTTTTATTGCAGTGCACCTCGTGCTGCCTGAGTGTATGTGACAATGCTGTTTCTCACTTCTCTTAACCTGTGCTAGGATGTCCAGTAATCTCTCTAAATGATTTCTATTTTTTATGAAATGTGGTCCTAGTCCTGAGGATTCCTGTTAAGCCACCACCTTTTTATCTTCCTCCTTTGTTGACTCTAAGAGTGAGAAAGGGAATTTTTCATCCTTGAGGATGACGACAGGTATATTAGCCAGTATAGAGAAACTTTATCCAGAAGGTAAGGAATCAGATTATATTTCAGGAGACCTGAGTTAAGTTCCTTACAATGCTGTAGTCTTCCCAGGATAACTGAAGTAAATCATTCCTGATGAGACCAGAACATCTACTCTAGTATGTGAAACAGGAGTGAGGCAAATACTACAGAAAGCAATCCACCAGCTGCTTAACCGTGAAGGTGTCTTTACATGTGTTGTGAAAGTTTAAAATGCCCTGATCCAAAGTGCAAGATACTCAGCTATTAGCTAGAGTCTGGCAATTCAGGGATAAGGCAAGAAGGTCTATGAATTCCCTGCTGGTCCATATTCAGGTCATGCTCCTCACACGTGCCAACCTCACAGTTGGCAGCGCTGAGTTTAATGCCAAGTTCAGCAACTGTGTTTTTCTCAGGGAGTCTGACAATGGCTATTTTTATGAAGTTGCTTGTTATTCTGAACATTTGCCCAGAAAATGGGAGACCACACATTGCCTTCTTGCCTCATCTGAAGCTGTGGACTCTGCATTTCTGACTTCCTAGGAGACTGCTGTGAAGACAGCAGTGAGACATTGCCGTCCATCCTACCGTAATACTGAACCACAGCATAACAGGGCCAGAAACCTGTTAAGAAGAAATCAAAATAGAGGTCTGCCTCTGGTCTGCAAACTGAGTATCTTCCTCAAGGCCAGAACTAAAGGCAACCGAAGGTCTACTGTCAAATGGGCACTTCAAGTTGGGAACATGGTCATGTTCAGAAAAGCAAAAAACAGTGAACTAGCCTATGCCTACTTCACTAGGAATTCATGTTGCTAGATTTTGTGTGTCATGTTTTATGCTTGACTTCCTTATTTATACTGCAGTTTTGATGGCAAAATTTGACCCTGATTCAAGGGGTTTGCAGCTTCTGATGACAGTAGAATTTGGATGTTAAAGAGTGCGTCTTATGAAAGCAGCTGCCAGTCTTGAGTGTTAAAAGCTGTTAGGTATTTCCAAAGCATCTGTCTCAGTGTCTCTGGCAGCTAAAGCAGAATAAATGGATGTGAAAAGCAAATAAACAGCGATACCCAGAGTGCTATAAAAACCCAGTAACTGCTCATAAAAATTCTTCTAACATTGCCCCTCAGGTTACATTCATTTTCTCAGTAGCCTTGTTATACACATGAGCCGTGTAGAGTTTCCTGAACACTGACAGCCGGAAAAATAAGTTTTCTTCTTCAATTTTATTGCAGTTGTCAGTTATAGATCAGGTCACATGAAAAAGAAGAATAGATGTTTCAAGAACAATGTATGAGCATATAACTGTATGTAGTGGAAAGGTTACATATAATTGAATGTAATTACAATTATGAAGGGTAATAGCATTCAGACAAACTATTTGCAATATTAAGTGGAAAAAAATGTTCCTTTTTTATTAGGAAGCAGTGTTAAGATAGTGATGTGGGAAAATGCATACTGCCGTGCAGCCTAGCTTTCTTGGAAATGTATCCTGTCTCAAATCAGATCTCAGCAGAGATCTGAGACTGAGCTGCTACCTCATATCCCCGATGCTTTTGAAACCTTTTGAAACCTGTCAAGAATAATTTATTTAAGCACTGTGCTCTGTTAATTTCATAGTGAAACTCTTTTTGGCTCCCGTGGGAGCCCTTCAGCCAGTACCAAAGACTGAAACATTCCCCACGAGGTGTAAAACCTGGCCCTATAGAAACTAACAGCAAAACCTGGTGAACTTGGCGCTTTACCTGTATCCATAAGAACAAAACTGTATTATGGTACATTGTGATAAATGCATCTACACGTGATAAGCGTGGCTTAGTCTTCTCAAAATTCACTTTCTTGTGACTATGGAAGGCTATCATATCTCGTGTATTTTATTCAGTACTGGTATTTCATAGCATTAGAAAAATAAACCCAAAATAGTTGATACCGAAATAGTTGATATCTAAAGTGCTTCTGCTATTTATGTTGGGTTCTTGCTTGAAGCTTAGCAATTGCAACAAGACTTTTACTTCTAAGATAATATTATTCAATCAATGATCATACAGATATGGTCAGAATGGCCCTAGATGGCCGTATGAGGGAGAAAGCCAACAGACTTTCTTGTCTCACAACAGTATTGATCTGTGCTTATTTATAAAAAGATAGGGAAAATGAGATCAGTTTATTGTAGCTTGTTATGAATGATATTGCTGTTGATAGCCAGCCACAGAGTTTTGTTCATTTTCTCATTCATCAGTCATGGACAAGTGGTGTTGATATCATTTAATTAAGGGTTTTTTGCAGTCTACTTGCATTTTTAAAAGTGCTTTGTACAATTCTGTAGAATTGACTTTGAAATAATGTGTAGTATAACAAATTCCTAGGCCAGCAAGCGGTTCCAGTAATATGTAAAACAGTTTAATCACGTTTTCAGTTTACTTTTTACATTAAGTGTACTTTAATACCACTTGTTATCTTTCGTAGACTAGCAGTGAATTTGCACTTGTTTCCAGCAGGCTCTAGGCAGATCTTGAAATTAGGTGAACATGTTTTTTTAGATGTTAGGAAAAAACTCTTCACTATGAGAATGGTGAGGCCCTGGCACAGGTTGCCCAGAGCAGCTGTGGCTGCCCCATCCCTGGCAGTGTTCAAGGCCAGGTTGGACAGGACCTTGAGCAACCTGGTCTAGTGGAAGGTGTCCCTGCCCATGGCAAAGGGGTTGGAACTGGATGAGCTTTAAGGTCCCTTCCGAACCAAACCATGCTATGATTCTATGCAACTGTCACGTTATTTTGCCTTTAGTGCCCTGATAGCCATTGTTTTTTTGTCAAGGATGGCCAATGGGAGTAGAAAGCCCCATCTCTGAAAGTAGTTAAAAAGTTGTAATTTTCAAGTAAGAGCTGCCCACTCACGCGGTGGACGTGTTCCCATGAGACCTACAATCTCCTAGATTTTCTAAAGCAGTGATTTCTTAGTGCTGGCATAGCAGCATTTTAATTGGTCATGTCTAATGCATTTATACGTATTATTATAACAGAAAAGGAGATGAGAAAAGCTAAATTTCCCCAGTGCAGTGCCACCCTCCTCATGGTTTTTAGTTTTGTCCTTTCACTCACTGAACAAGGCCAGTTCCTCCACCCTCTTCCTCGCAGGTCAGTGATGCAGTGGTGAAGAACCAGGATGCAGGCACTGGATGAACTGCTCACATCCATAAGCCAAATGATTCAGCAACTCATTCTGTTTTGTTTGGGTTTTTTTTTCCTGAACATATACATTAAAAAGCAGCATTATGTGGACTGTTCCATTTGAAAATAGCAGCAGGCTGACAGCACAACAATATTCAAAAATGTCTGCTACATTCACTCAGCTCTGTTTTGGTTTTCCTCTTCATTTTTCCCCTTAAGTCCTCCTCCTCCTAGCATGTAGGCGTAAAAAAGCTGTAAAAGAACTGTGACCGAGTTGACTGGGAAGAAACAGCTTTGGTTTTCTGAATTTAATTCTGAAATTACATAAACATTAGGAGGGATGGATTTCGAAAATCCCTGAATGTTAAGAACAGAAAAGTATAAGAACAGAAAAGAACCCGTGGATTAAGATGCAAAAAAGGTCAAGAAACAGTTTTATAACATGACAAATGATACTGAGTCTCAACTTGCAAGTGATTCTAGCATTTCCAGAATGCTGCAGTGAATTTAGAGCTCTGAGGTTCATTAGTACTCATTATTTATTGTATGAAAATCTCTCTATCCCAATGCTGGCTGTGGAACAGCCTTGAGAGAATTCAGAATAACCCTCCCCATGCTCCACTAAGGAGAAGTAATTTATCCAGAAAATTCAAAGTAAACCCAAATACTTAGCAGTACTATCAATGCGTCTTAGTGCATCCAGCGTTTCATCAGCCACTCTGATTTTGCTCTCATGGTTTATAACGGTACCATCAAGAAATGCGAGAGGTACCTATATTTACATAACCCTGAAACTGATTCATTAAAAATCAGTCTCAGGCAATTGAGAACTGACCTCTTCCATGCCTTTCATTTGCATTTTTTTGGCTGAATTGTGAAGAGCAAAATGTGCCTTTGGTAAGATTTCTAAATCAGACTTCAGCAGTACAGATGATGGCTGATTTCTGAAAAATACTCATTTAAAATGTACCTCACAAATTTGTTGTTATGAACTTCTCATTAGGCTTGCAGTGCAGGTTTCCTTTCCATTTATCAATGAAATGTTAATGCTAGGTCTTCCGTAACTGCCTGACACAAGGAGATATTAAATTAAGATCATCATACCATTTGGCATGCTTAGGTATTAAAGAATTGGATAGAAGCATTTGTGCTTGAATAATTAATACAATCAAATGGTGTCTAAGAAGAAGAAGAAAGAAAAACTACCTGACCTTTCTTCATTCATCAGCTTTAATTTAACTCTTATTTTACTGAAGTAATCTGCATTTCATGTCTTGTCTTGTAGACCAGCTTTATACCTGAAATGAGTCGAAAAGAATTCATGCCAGGGGTCTTTGGGCTTTTGTGCTGTTGTTAGCATATCTTATGCAGTGCAGGTTGGATTTCTGTCTGAGGTGGTTCAAGAGGAAAAGGATGATGAGCTCCTTAACTTTGAAAGGGGCAAGTGTGTAAACAGTACCTTTATGATAAATGTCCAAAAGCAAAAGTTTGCCTTATTACCTGAGTCTGCATCCTGACATGGTTCTGAGAAAGAGCAGCAGTGTTTATCAAGCATTTTCCATTACCAACTAAAACTTTCATGCCTCCAATACAGGAATTTAAGATACTGATGTTCCAGGATATGGAGGAGCACCAGAAAGAAACTCATGCGCCAGCAGATTAGGCTGATTGTGAGCTATAACACCCAGAATCATTCTTTTAAGTAACTACATTTCTTTTTGGACACAGTAAAACATACCCATGCATATAAACCAAAGGAGAGATGTTTACTTGTGAGAGGAAGCTCATGATGGTGAGTGACTCTTAACTGAGTGGCTGAACACTGCACACAAGAGGAATAATCCATGATTTCACCACCAGTAATCTATTTATAGAGCAAAATAGAAGGGGAAAAAGGGAACATCTGCAAATCTGTGTCAGTACAGACTGAATTACCCTAGGTCCCACAGCAGAGCAGGCAACGATCTTCTTAGCCATGGTAAGAAGTTTCCAGCTTCCCACATGCCCTGTAACTTTCTGTTTACAGCTCAAATACCTATGTCTCACCTAGGTAGAATGGATCTTTCACTTTTTTTCAGGTATAACCACAGGAATTGTCCAGCTCCTCTTTTTTTTTTCCTCAATAAAGCAGCAGGCAGAGGCTTTACTTGCTCTACCTGTGCGGATGCAGCATCTTAAACCAGCGCTGTTTAAAAACCTTCCCTCCACATTTCTCAACAGGCAAGCTGCAGTCAGACAGACAATGAAAGCTATGTAAGAACTGATGATGAGGAGAGCTGCTTCCGGACAGACGATGAAGAAAACTCAGCTGCAAACTTCACGGAAGAGTGGAACCAAGAGGTGCAGCGTCTCTTGACAAAAAAATCACATAACTAAGTTCTGAGGACTGTAGCACAGTACTTTTGTTCTAAGAGTTGTAGTTTGTAGATGTGTGTTTTTGACAACAAGACTTTTGTTTAAAGCTAACTTATATTAGCTACATCTTCTGTAACATGGCTCATTACCGGTGAAGAAAACAGACTGACGTAAGTACTGCTGTTACAAAGGACAGTGGTATTAATAACTCACATAAACCCTTTGCACATGATATTGAACCTGTTCAGTTTACAATGACAATACTGTTTATAGATAGAATTTTGATTTCTGAATACTTTGAGATTTTAGTAGCTCAGTTTACTATACACTGTACATTTTTTCCACAGAAGAAATGAAAAGCTACAATTATGCATTTAACACTGAATGATTATACTCCTGAGTGTATATATGTAGTAGCCCAAAACAAAGTACCAGACTATATTTGCAATTTGTTTGCAAGTCTTTAAATTAAGACTTACGAAAAATGTACTAAAATAGTAATTATAATAATATAATTAATAAGAATAAAAAAACTTCTCTAATTTAGGGCTAATGTGTAACTTAGGAATGTTTCTTTCAAAATAATCTAACAAATCAGCCATAGAAGTTAGTGTAAATATTTTTTTTCCAAATAGATACCATATACAAAAGGTGACATTCAAATGATATAGAATCTAGTTTTTAAATCAGCACAGATCTTCTTAAAACTGTGAACTATGTTTTGAAATACTCGTTGCTAAAGCTGTTTATAAACCACAGGTGCCATAAGATCCCTGAACTGACTGATGTTACGTATAATCCTCCATGGTATTGTTTCATTGATGTTTTAGCTTTAGTAAGCATGTGTTCAACAAAACGGCTCTTTCCATCTCTCCACCTCTCCTTTCCCCACCCCAAATGTTATTTTTGAGGCCTTCAGCTTTAAATGTACAGGCTTAAAGTGCGCTTGCAACTGTTCTTTTTATTTCTGAATGTGTATTGCCTTAGCCAGCCACCAGGTGTTCTGCATGCACTCTTGGAAATGTGTAGTGAGACTTTCAGAGCTGGATGGAGAAATGGCTATCAGTGAAAAGCACAAGAGAAGTGGTGGAATTTGTCGGAAGGACAGGCATACAGTTACAGAACTGGAGTTTTGTCCAGTTTAGTACTTTTCTGATATAAAGGCATTTCAGGGGAAAAGAGACTTACCTGGCCATTTTGGATGAGGCAGTGATACTGCTAGCTCAAAACCGTTTGCACTTCCATGACTACAAACCTACAGATACTTACAGAGCAGGGATTGACACAAACTAGCTCTGATGTCCTCCTCACAGCGTATTGCTTGGAAATAAAGATTATGTGTATATGGCACATAGCGCTGCCTTGCAGAAAACCACAACCAGGCCAGGAACAGCTAGACCAGAAGCCGGTCAGTAACACAGTGCACTGTTACATGCTCAGCCCTCCTGAGGAGCGCAGTGTGTTAGCTTGGGATGACCTCTGCTCATGTAATTTTACTGCCCTAACACACAGTATTAGGCTTCCAGTATCTGGCTGACCTGAAGTGACACTAACAGCCCTGAAAACAGTAGTGTTTCATACAGATATTTCACACCAGCGCAGTTTGCCTACAGCGAGTGATGAGGTACCCATCTAAAGCAGGTTATCATGGTTTGTCTGTCCTTGCTTTCATGGTGACGTGGATGTGTGCTGCCGTGTTTATGTGAGATTGCAATGTAGCTCGACCCAGTAAGTCCACTTGTTTGCATGCATGCTCTAGGCTAGTGGCTGTTTCCCTGGGCACTGTGTGTTAGGGAATGAGTATCTGTATGGAAGAGCTGCTGCCATTTTTCACTTTCATATTGTATTATTGCTTATGCAGATCTCTTGTCTGCCTCTCCTTGCATATCTGGGCTTGGTCTGAGGCATCTAAATGCGTACTAAGGCATCCAGATATCTTCATGTAAGCTTTTCATTTCTGCAATCACTGGTCTTTGCTCCTGGGGTATGTGCCATCCTGGCAAGGCAGGCAGGCACCATATCCTCTGATGCCCCCTCCTCCAACCTCCTCTCAGGAATGGGTTAGCCTCCACTAGTGCCTAGCACTCCATGTTTAAAGCTACTCCAGTGAATCAGCAGACATTGCTGTCAGCTCAGGATTCCACGTGAGCATTTCCTGAACAGAGATAAATCAAGCTAGAATACAGCTACAAGCAATGGCTGACTAATTCAACCCATGTCATGTCTAACTGTACCCAGAGTAATAGATCCCTCCTGTACTGTCATCTTGGTGTCTGCGTGTTCATTATCGCTATGCTTAAAATAGATGGAATAGAACAAATCCATTGTAAAGGCTTCCAGACTAGGAGTAAGGAAAAAGTTGACGAATCAAGAGCCTTTCTTTCAGGCTGGTGCCAATAAAGTGATCCCCACCAGAGCTCTGTCTCCCTTACACCCTAGAGCCCTGAGATGAAGCACCTCTTACTTGGCTCTCCAAATATCTATTTTAAGCATTTCCCAGCTGTTGAGCTGGCTGCGTTTTCACCCAGCTGGTCTTTGTCTGTTTGTTGAATATTGTTTTGGTTGTGGTTTGCGGTCATTAAAACAGAGTTACAGAAGAGGTCCCTGGCACAGGCCTTCTCTTAACTACCAATGGCCCACCACAGCAGTCAAAACTCCAGGTGGTTTTACTGTCACTGGAGGGAAACCAGTGTTTGCAATCAGGAGACAGGGATGTGAAGGTTTATAAGGTCCTTGAATGTCCAAAGCGAAGGTGGAGAATGGGTTGTCTGTAAGTAGTAATGTTACCTAAACTGCATAAAAAGGTGTGTGGCCTTTGTTGTGATATAATATGTATTTTCTTATATGCATGAGCCAAATTGTTGCATCATAATTTATCATAAGTGTGTCCGCCTTTACTTTCAGTCATCTTCTCCCATCCTTATTGGTTCTTGGCAATTACTGTAGATAGACCTTGTAAATAATGCAACCTTGGGTTGCTGCAATCACGTTGGTTCAATTCAGCAGATGGAGCTGTGAACAACAAGCACTCCACTGTGTCCTGAAGGCAAAAGGGCATTTTTACATTTGAACCAAAAAAAAGAATCAAAGTATGAAGAGTTACATCATGAGGCTACTAACTGTAAGACATTTTTGAAACTACTGTACTTGACACCACTTGAGACAGATACAGACACTATAAAGATGTCATGATATTCATTGGTATTGTAACAGAACTGCTATTGTATGGGGTTTTTGTATTGCTGTTAAGTATCGTTGTGTGTGTGTGTGTTGGAACCTACTGGGGACGTTATATTTTGAAGTGATTAAACTATTTAATTGTGTGTCTATATTTTGGAATGGAATTATTTCTTCATTAAAAAGATTTTTAAAAGTAACTTACGGAGCATCATGTTTGTGGCTTAATTGGGGTTTGGAAATCCTGTTCCATGGAGCCAAACGAGTGTTTTTTCAGTAGGGAAAGAAAATATGTCCCTATGGTGCAGCAAGTGGTATTTGTTTCACCCACACTGACTCCTTCACCTCCATGCTAGAGAACTCCTTCCACTGCTTTCCCCAGCACTTTGAGCGTGGTACTGAGCAGCACCTGTGGCCAAGTAGTTGCTTCTTTCTTCTTGTCTTTAGCAGTTTCCTAACATGAAAATGCAGTTCCTGGTCTGTGAAACAGACCTTTCCTTCTACTTGACAGCACTGAAATCACCCTGAGCCTGTCAGGGGCCTGACAAGATTCCTGGTATGGAGCTTCGAGGGGACCCTGGTCCTGGGGAACCTGAACTATCTACAGTAGTGTATATTTTATTACCCACCATTTCCCTGGCCCTGCCCTTAGCAGGAGCAAGACTTTGGAAGAGGTGCATTTTAATGGCTTTACCACACACAGACACGTGTAAACTCTTATTGCAGGAGGATGTCAAGTCTTTGTTTTCCCAACTACACTGTTAAGATGTCTTTCCATATACCAAGTGTTGGTAATTCCAGCTGGTTGCTAACCTTAAGGAGCACAGACTTGCAAAACAAAAGCTCTTACTTAAAGCAACAAGTTTGTGTCCTGATGAGGTGCTGCCAAGCATGGCAAGATCAGGAGGCAATACCCACCTGCACTTTTCTAGCCATGGTGCTGGTAGTTGTCCGTGAGGTAGGTGGTTGGGGTATGCTGCTGACCCATGGTGGCAGTCACACTGCAGCCAGCCCCTGGACAGTGTGTCCCTGGTCAAAACGTCCCCAGCTCTACCACAACGTTGCTGGCTGGCCAATAAATCACGCTGGGGTGGGGTCTGTTGGAAGGAAAGCAGTAGCAGTACGCCAGAAATATCCTCTGTCTACTTACACATATCCCATTACCTTGGGAAGCAGATAAAACCCAGGCTCCTGCCTCCCTCTTCAACACTGACTGCTGTGGTAGCCTCTAAATCACCAGGTTTTATTTGCCGTAATTCCCCAGTCTACGCAGTGATGTTGTTCAATAAAGGCGATCATTTTACACTGTAAATTATTTTTCAGATCTGCTGAACTTTGCCTCCACAATCCCAGGCCAAATTCATATCCTCAGGATTGTCATACAGGATGACATATCGCCAGCTCGTGGTGATAACTCTGTTTTATCCACACATAATCCCAAATTGCTGTATTTCTTCCTAACCCACAATCAGCCTATGGCCTTTGGGGAGCAAAGGAGGCAGTGAAGACTAATTTATAGGCAAAGGCTGTTTTCCTCTTTGGCTCCTGGTTACTCTAGCTACTTTCTGCTCCACACAAGGAAAACTGATTCAACGGGAAGAAATAAATTGGTTTCATTTGTGAAAGGAAATAAAAATACTAAAATGAAATAAGATAAAACTAATAAGATTTTAACAACAAAATATAAAATAAAGAAGTGGTCTTTAGATCTGGAAAGTTGGCACGTTGGCTGCATCGGTGCTGAATGAGGTGGCTGAAAGCATCCGGAGCTCTCTAAAAGCCCCTGGGAGTTTTCTTGAACAGCACATAGCTATGGCCGCTCTTCCAAAGGTTGCTTGGAAGGCCATTGCTCAACACTTGCATATTCCCTTGCAAGCTGCTTTTAGTTCTGGATGACCCCTTTTAAGAGAATATCACAGGAATACAAAGCTGAGTCTATCACGGAAATTCACAGGAATGTGTTATGTGGGAAATCTCTATTGTTCCACAATGAAAAAACATACTGAAGAATTCCATATGCTTCAGGATCATCCTGTCTAATATTCTGGATAATCCGCAGATTAAGGATTCCCCTTTGCTTTCTCATGAGTGATTGCCACCGACTGAGGTGTCTGTGGATTAAGACAGCTATCCCACACTGCCGGCACAGCACCGACATGCCTTTGGCTGTGGAACACAAAGCAGCAGAATTAGGTTCTGCCTCTCACCGGCTTCCCATTCCCCCAGGAGAGGGACAAGCCAATGATGAATGGGTCCCAGACTGGAATAAGCCTTTCTGAGGGCCCACCACGCTGGAGCTTTCTAACAAAAGCTGTTTTGGGGAAGCAACCTGGAGGCTGGAGGCTATGTGCAGGGAAGCAGGGGGAATGTGCAGCCACATCATCTGGATTTTGAGACAGTTAATGCAGCTTGGAGGTAATAGAGACTAAAGAAGAAAGGCAATGTGAAAAAAGTAGTTGCTTTTCCATGTCTTGGAAGGAAATGGAGGAGGGCACAGTGCATTTTGTCACTGATATGCGACACTGCAGAATGTGGTTTGCTGTTTAATGCTACATAATTTGCCACTAGCAAATTAATTTCCTAATGACTTACGTATTTTCACATAGCATTCAGCAGTGGCCATGTGGCAGATGTGTTGGGCCCGCTGTTTGTTATGCTGTCAGCTGGAAGGGCCTCGCTGTTAGCATTTCTTCTCCTCTGCTTGTTGTAGCCCAGCGCTGCATGCAGCCCACGTGTTCTCTCACAACAGAGGCACCCTACAAGTGCACGTTTTCAGTGGGTTTCTTACTACTGCTGGTTCAGATTTGGCCCCACTTGGTACATTCCTGTCTAAAAAACGTATGGGTCAAAGCGGTTTCCAGTCTGGGGATGTGAGTGTGTGCACCGACGTTTCACAGCCTTTGGTCTTTGTATCTCCCACCTCTCCAAAAGCCTCCCCTAACCCCAGCATGGGGCACAAAGCCTCCCTGCTCCTCCTACCTGCACCACGAGCCCCTTGGGGTGATGGCAGGGCAGGAGGCTGCTCCTCACCCACTTGAACCTGTGTCCTTGTGTTCTTGCTGGCAACCCAGTCTCGCGCCAGGGTTCCCCTGAAACCTCCCCAAAAGCGGCCGCTTCTCTGCTGGAAAGCGTGTTTCTCACCCTCAGCGAGAGCAACCGCTCTTCCCATGGGAGCTGCCGTGGAGCCTGGACTGAGGCATCTCCTGGGCGGGATTCGCCCATGTCAAATAGTTCCTTTTGGACATCAAAAACTCTTCCTGGTTACACTGCAAGCGTTTGTACTCCCCTCCCCTGCAGATATACCTCTCCCCCTGCACCCCGCGCTGTTGCCAGTCCAATTACTCTCCATTCTTTTTCTTTCTTGCTTTGTTTTTTAAAGCCACTGAGAGTAGCCTTAAATCCCCAGTGGTGTTGTAACACTGCTGCTGTCAGTAGGAATCAGGTGCTTAGCAAGCCTTGAAGATCTACGCTTTTGTCTCCATGCTTCTTTCACATCTGCCTTCACATGAAAACGCAAGTTTACTGGCTCTGTAAGAAGCTGCTTTCATCACCAGAGATATTATGCAGGTGCAACCAGCCTTAAACCCCCCCCAAGAGGCCTCAGCTCTGAAAAGCCACCCTATTGTCCTCTCTGCAAAGTGCCGAAGTAATGGTTTAGCATTTCTAGATGCCATTGTGTCCTCTCCAGAGCTGGTTTTACATTTGCCACCTATAACTGCACACTCACTCTCGGCTGGTTTGCCCAGAGCCCCTTGCAGTGCCCCGGCAGACAGAACGGCTCAGCCCTGTTTGTTTTGGCTGAAAGGCTGATACTGGAGCTATTGCAGATGGTAATTAGTACTTGAGGGAGCGCCGCTTGCAGGGAATCCTCTCATCACTCGCTCTGAGTCACATGCATGTTGGAGAACACTTCACCAGAAACACGTTTTCTGCTGGTTCGGATCTAAGCTCTCACAAATTAATTGAGTTCATGTATAAATGCATGAAGGAGGAATGACAAACGCTCTCCTAACGTCGCAATTGTGAGAAATGTATGCAGAAAGACACCTGTTCGCCAATTAAAAACTGGTTTGATAGGGGTTATACAAGGCCTGCACAGCTCTAGCATTGGTTGTTTGCCTGGCAAAGCAGCAATCAATGGGGAAATTAACTCGGCTGCAAGTTGGGGTTACCAAGGCTGATGGTGCCCGGAAGCAGAAAAACTGAATCATCTTATGTTTAAGTTGGGCATCCATCACTTGACCTAAAGGGAGCAAACCTGAAGGACTAAAACCAAATGCAATCCAGATCACTGGTTAAGCAGCTGTCCCGTGGCCAGCTCTTGCTTTGCTTGGGAAGCAATTCGTTATTCCCTTATGTGGGAGCGGTACATCTCATCTGCTCAGCTAATGCTGCCGAGTGGCAGGTGGTTCTCCTGCTGCAAGGAGGCAGCGGGCTCGCTCCTGCCATGGCTGGGCCATTAGGTACAGCTGAGGTACAGCAGGCAGAAATTGGCCTTAATAGCTCTCTTGAGTTGATAGCAGGACTGGATCTGGCCAACCCTTTAATAAAACGTGATGAATAACCATGGGGTGTTTTCCCTGGCAGCTGAAACCTTTTCTAAGATGAGAATAATGTTCATGTCTTCAGACACTCAATAGATGAGACAGAAAACTAGTGGCTTTGTCCCGAAAGTGTGAGCCAGCCTAAATCTGGGGTGAGGTTTCACACTAAGACGCGATAATTCCAAGAGCAAGAATGCCTGTATCAGGTCCTTTCCCTATCCTTTGCTATAGACTGTCGGTACAGTAATAGTATTTATTGTCTCACTTCTGAATATAGAACTTGGCCAACACATCTTAAGCTAACACATTTAAAAAAAACCCTAGGAAAGGCAAGATTTGAGCTTTGTTGAGTATCTGCATCATGCCCTGTTGCCTAGGTATCTACATTTAGAATTCAGAGGCTGGTTTCTAGGAGTTATGAGCTCGAGAAATAAACAAGCTCTTTTAAGGATGCAGAAGAGAAGGCAGCTCAAATTTGGTTTGCTGTATTTGCTTTGTTGTGCTCATTTGGGCATTCATTGTCTGCTGATGGGCTAGAAACATAGATACCCTGCAGAAGCATTTCCCTTACTCTCTTCAGCCAGTTTTATATGCCTAGCCTTGTCTGATCCCTGTCACAGACATGCATATCCACACATATGCAGATGAGTTCGTTCTTGCTACTTTAAATAAGAGGTGTGTCATGGTTTAAGTACAGTCAACCACGTAGCTCGCTCGCTCACTCCCCCCCTTCCCCCCCCACTCCCTGAGGGATGGGGAGGAGAATCAAAAGAATGTAACTCCCATGGATTGAGAGAAGAACAGTCCAGTAACTAAGGTATAACACAAACCACTGCTGCTACCACCAATAATAATAATGACAAGGGAAATACAAGGGAAGAGAATACAACCGCTCACCACCTGCCGACCGATACCCAGCCCAACCCAGCAGTGATCTAGCCCTTCCGGGTAACTGCCCCCAGTTTATACACTGGGCATGACGTGCTGTGGTATGGAATACCTCTTTGGTCAGTTTGGGTCAGGTGTTCTGTCTCTGCTTCCTCCTGGCTTCCCCTCCTCCCTGGCAGAGCATGAGACTCAGAAAGTCCTTGGTCAGAGTACACATTACTGAGCAGCAACTAAAAACATCGGTGTTATCAGCACTGTTCCCAGGCCAAAAGTCAAAAACACAGCACTGCACCAGCTACTAAGAAGGAGAAAAATGACTGCTACTGCTGAACCCAGGACAAGGTGACATTCCAGACAGAACAGGGTGAGTCAGATGCAATGAGAGGTTATCCTACCCAGTTTGCATGGATCGGGTTCTTCTCATTTTCAGTGTACAAGAAATTGAACAGCCCTCTACCAGGTAAAGGCAAGAGCTGCAATGCACATGTCCTCATGCCACCCTCCCAACACCATGCTGGCCATACCCTGCCAGACATGGTACCCATTCACATCCTAGGAATTGCTTTTGCTTGGCCCACAGCTCAGGCACCAGTTCTGCCTTTGTAAGATCTCATCGGTTGAGGACTCCGATTCGACTGCACAGCTGCCACCAAACCTTCTAATTTAAGGCAAATTTACCTCTAAGATGTGAACAGGCAGTAGCTATTTGGAGTACCAGCAAGATACACTTGCACGTTAGCCTCATCTGATTGAAGCAGCTGCCTGATCAAGAAAGAGCTTTTCTTGAAGGGCACAATAGTAATGTAAATGTTTATTCTTTATGGCCTATGAATGCATTTCATTACTATTTAGCGATGCCATAGCTGTAATTCCAGGAAAACCTATTTTCAGTATACTGTATATCTAGAGATATTCAAGCTTGCTCCTGAGTTTCAGTGCTGAATTCTGGCATGTTTAGCCCAACCCAGCACTTTCCTTGTTCATGTTATTTCCCACAAAGGCATGTGGGCATGTCTTTAGCTGCATAAGCCTAATTATACTCCCGCAGCCCCAAAACTGACAACTAAATTACTGTTCCAGAATACTTGCAGAACAAAGCTTAACCAGAAGTGTTGCAGCTTGATTTGTTGGACCAGCGGTCTGGAGGGAAAGATTGTTATGCGAATTTAATTTGGAAATTATTAGCAAAGCAGTGCCATAGAACAGAATCCTTTTATTTCTTTAAGGGGATTCCACCTAATTATAACCATAATCTGTTTCTGGTTACATTAGCTTAAATAAATTGCAGGTATATGAAATATGTTTGGTAGAGTAGACAGGTTTTAGAAGATGAAGTCTTTCTCCTACAATGGAGTCCTAAAAGAGGTCTTCAGCACTCTTAAAAATCCAGCATTGATTGAAAGTGTGATTTCTTTCCCCTGTAAAGCTGCAGAACTGTTGCTCTGCAAGCACTTGTTTAAGGCAGAAAGCTGGCAGTGCTCATAAATGAAGTCACACTGAAAACTAAAGATACCCACCCTGGCCAGTCCCAATCTCTACCTCATTCCCTCCAGTGCCTTTCCTTTTGTATTTACTGCCTGAAAACAAATTTAGGCAAGGTCAGAAATCTCATAAAACCTACAATCCATGAAGAACTATTGCTAAACAGGGCTGATACAACATAATCTTGCAAGAAGTAATCTCTGTCATAGTTGAGAGTCCATTTGTATGCCTGTCTTTCCCAGCTACAAGAACTGACACTCCTTCAAACTGGAGAAAGAGAGGTGTCTTGTAAACCAGGGCAAGGATCTATTAGAGATATAAGCCTCCTTCATATTAGTGGTTGTATCTACCAACTTATCTATCAATGTTTCTATCTGTCTTAGTTGAATTTAACACTACTTATGCTCTACTGACATTATTTATACTTGTTTACATGTGACATAGTCAGGCTTGGAAAAATAAATCAATACAAGCCCAGTCCTCATACAAGAATACTGGCCTGCTCCAATATCCACTGATCTAAAAGGTGAAGCTTCTAATTTCGGAAGCATGGGATCAAGGCCAGAATTATCTGTTGTAGAATATGGAGGAAATTTCAGCTTTTCCTTATATTTCTAAAGAATCTAAAAAGTAACAGGCATGAAACAGGGAAAAAATACAGTTGATTTTTAAAAAAGGACAAGCCATGGAAGCGAGAGAGCAAATGCAAAACCCGTTCACGTAACTACAGAAAATGCAGAAAGACAGGAATGTGTATGTGTTTCTTTACGGCGGTCATCAGCACATCTGTCTTCTAGAGAAGCCCGCTGCATTTCCACTAACAGCTGTATCCTGACAGAAATGTGGTAGCAAAGTTGTAAAAGAATTCAAGAAAAACAAATATGCAGTGAAGTAAACTGAAAAGTCTGGGGTTTATTTATTGCAGATAAGGGCTTCCCCATAGAAAATGGTTTGGAATTGGAAGATCCTGTCACGTTTTTCATGACAAACAAAAAACAACAACAAGCACAGATTTTTGGCATGACGTTAGGCTGGAGGTTTTTGAACAACTTTCTCTGCATATAGAGACAATAATCCTGGTGTGACGTGAGCCAAGTCACTGGCATGCAGCATGATTTCCAGCCATCGTCTCCTCCCACCCTGCAGCCCCAGATACTGTACAGCTTGGTGCAAACTCTTGGTCCCATGATTTGCTCTGTGTCCCTTCAGGTCTTTGGTGGAAAACAGGCAAACTAATGACCAGTGGTGAACGTGACCAGGTAAGAATAAAAATCACTTTGGAATGATTCTGAAGCATTTCCCTGAGTTTGGTTTGTTGTGGTTTTTTGTGGGCAAACAGTAAATTAAACCATCAACGATATTTAAAACATTGTCCTTAGGCATAAAGTCATATCTAAACCTTACTGTTGGGCTATATTTTCAATTCATGGCCAAAAAGCATCATTTTTGCTGCCACTGCTGCATTTCCTCTTCTCCTTCATTCTCCCAACCTCACAAGATTTTCCCTTTTCCAACATCTCCAAGCACAAGCCCGTCCCTTCTCCATAGTATCCTCCTCAGCAGGCTCTCGTGACCTGCATTTTGACCTGCCTTATCTCATGGGTGGGATATGGTAGGGTTGGAGCTGCCTCCTCACCCCCTGGGGACAGCATGCCTTGGCCTGTGGGGCCAGTCCAACTTCTTCCCAGCAACCAGGAGGTTTGATGTACTCATATCCATATGCTGTCTTCAGCCTGAGGCTAAACATCTGCCTGAAGAACACCCCAATGAGCTCTCCAGGAGGACATTCTCCATCCTGGCTCTAGGAGACCTGGTCATGCATCACAACTTTCCTCTCACAGCAGGTCTACTGCCATCTCCATCTCACAGTTTGACTTACCTGGACACAAGAGGAAAATTCTTCTCAGTGAGAACAATCAGCCATTGGGATAGTCTCTCCAGGGAAGTGGTGGATTCCCCAACACTGGACACTTGTAAGGTTTGGCTGGATGGGGTGCTGGGACATCTAGTTAAAGTAAGTCGCGCTTTACCTAGAAAGGTTGGACCATATGATCCTTGAAGTTCCTTCCAGGGAAGGATTCTATGATTCTATGTTTAAAGCTGAAGTTCAGCAAGTCTCACAAGACAGGGGCTGTGACCTCCAAAAGACAAAAGATTAATTGGGTGTTTTGCCATCTGCTCTTTCTATGGTTCAGTGAATGCCCTGACTTCTTCCATGGCTTTGAAGTTTTTCTTCCTCAAGAGTGTCTTTCTTTGTTTTCTGCGAGAGACGTTTTCCTCTTGTCTAGCCTTGAAAATTTGAGTGCCTGGGAAGATGGAGAAATTACAGCTTCAGGGGAGCCTCACGACTAAGCAGTGAAGAAGTAGAGGAGTTCCCAGGCAGCCTGTAAATTCTTGAGGCTGAGGATGTAAACTCGTCCAGCACGAAACTTGTGTAAAAGAGCATAGGGGCAAATGTGAAGACGCCCTTTGTTCATTAGTTTATTCTCCTCAAATACATGCTTTAATGCAGTGATAAATTAACAGTGTATGGTGCCTCTGTGTACATTTATAGGCCAAAGCACTTATTACTGCCAGTGGCAGCTGAGGTTCCCAACTGACCAGAACCTGTAAAAGCAGAGAAGAGCAGATTTGGCTTCACCGCTGCTCTGAGGACACGGGATAAAAAATGTGGGGACTGTTTTATTCCTTTTCGGAAAATTGCATTTGAGGTTTTAAAATGTGACAGGGGAACGGTTCGAGAGAGCCACAACACCACTTTAAAGTATTTGCCATGGTGGTGAACATTATAATCGGTTTGAAGGACACACATACTGACTGCGTTTGTCCGGTTTCGTACACAGTTTTAGTATGGAAAGATAATGGCTTTTAAAAAATATTTTAATTATATAATATATAAAAATATTTTTAACATATAAACTAAAAATTTCATTTATTTTACAGATTTAAAATGGATTCAGAAGAACAGCTGAAAGATTAAATTTCCTTTTCAGAGTGACATTGGCATATCTAAAAGAGAAGGAAGAAACGCACACAATGTTGAAGAAAGCGGCATTAACCCAATCTGAAGTGGGAGCTTTACAGTTATGTTATATATTCCAATTTTTTTAATGGACTTCATTTCAATGCACGCAATCAGTCCAAATCTCCACAGACATCAAACTCATGCAGGGAAAGGGGAGCGGGTGCGCGTGCATGTGCGCACATGGCTGGTGGGATGACGGGGGGGACACTCATGTGCCTTCTGTGTTCCAGATTTATTTTGGCTTTAAAGTGAAAACTCTAATTAACAAAATCCGTCAAATGTGCTCTTTTCTGTTAGTTTCTATTTATAATTACCACAGGACAGAAGTTAGGCTGAAACACAAATTGCAGACTGAGAACAATCGGACTACATTAATCCCAGCAACACCGGCAGCTCCACTGAAGGACCCATGTGAGAAGGCAGGGAAAGTGCCTCTTCCCGCTGCACTTACATCCATCCTTCTCCTGGCCCTCGACTGCTTGAACAGCAGTGTGGGGAGCTGTACATATGCTGCGCACCAGGACCTGGAGCAATGCTGTTGCAAAGATTTTCTAATTCCTAGGGGACTGCCCAAGTCAAGCAAACACCAAACTGTTCAGAGCTCTATAAACACGTTGATGCCGGAGAGGGGCATTTCAGGAGACTGGGCAGTGCTGGAGGATGTTAACAGACATGAGGTAACATGTTGACAGCATTATTCCAGTCTGTTAATAGTTCTATTAGCCCTAGTGAAGCTGTTGCAGTACACTTGCTAAACCTGCTTATTTGGTTTGGGCATCCATCTGACCTTTCAAAGTTACTTTATCCAGTGTTTTGGAATAACATACCCACTGGTGAGTAAGTGAGTATAACTTTTAAGTTATGCATACGTAAATGGTTTAATTTCCGTTGTGGCTTCTCTGCACAGGAGGTAATATGCTGCTGACGCGCTTTGCAAAGCTCAGCCAAAGATCACAGTGCTACTCCCCAGCCAGCTATGCCATCCTCTTACTTATACATCTGCTCTGGCCACATTTATCCTTGCTTAGCTCATAAAGAAATCCCAGTAAATCTCCCTTGAAACCAAATTCACAGTGTTCAGGAATTGGTTAGGTCAGCAACATCTGTACTCTTCTCTGCTGAGAACATGCCTGAATTATCCACGTGCCTCCTGGCACTGCCTGTACGATCAGAAGCCAGGATACTTCATAGCCCTAACAGCTAAACCTCATTGCACTCTTCACTTAATCCTTTGCCACATTCCTTCCCCAGTGAAATGTCCCTGTGCGATGCTTCCTAGCAGAAACAGCCATAAAACGTGTTGATAAATTGACTATGGCCCCAATACCTCCAGGAGCTAAGAAAGAATCTTTTTAATAACAACAATTAACAACAACAAACAAAACTTGATTCATAGGATGGGAAGGCAGTATTAAGGAAATTTCTTGTTCATTAGTTGATTAAGAGCTCCAGGAACCATAGATCATACTGCTTTCACTGAGGCTTAGCCAAAGAAGGATGCAGAGACGGTGACATCTCTACTACAGATCATTGATTTCAGTGGTAGTTAGATCACGCTTTGTACCAGTGATGGAAAATGTTACAATTGCTTAGAAATAGGTGTACATGCATGGGGTGTCCAGTGATACCAAAATTAATGTGTGTTACCACCATGCCGTGGAAACAGACTTGTGCCCCATTTTGCATTTGCATGGCCCTTTGCTGATGGTGTCATGATAGTCTCTCATAATTCACAAAACGAAGATTAGTATCACAAAGATTAAGAGATTTTTCAGTTGCCCATGGCGTTGAACATCACCACTTTAGGTTACCCATAACTAGGCCTGCACTAGCCCTGCTGTGAGATGTTTCCCTTTGTCCCCATAGGCCCAGGGCTCCCAGTGAATGAGACATGCAGAAAAGCTTTCAGGTCTCACGCTGAATTGAGTTTAGCGAACAGCCCCAAAGCCTGATGTTTCAGGCCTCTCTACAGCCTCTTGAGACACGCTCCCAGTGTATTTTTAGCAAGGGTAATGTGGTTGCCCTGCACCTATTAATAATTTGTCAGCACCTCAGATCCTGTTTCCCCAGAATAAGAAGTAACAGGCGAAGCCACTGAAGCAAAGGGCAGCAGCTCATTTTTGCCTATTTTAAGGGCTAGTCATTTTCTCAGCCAGCCTACAATTTAACTATTTGAAGCAGAGATTTCTGTATTTCTTTTAGAACCACAAGAAAAACACTTTAGCCACTTGTATGCTTTAACAGTGATTTTTATAGGGTAAGAACACCCTGCCACACCTTGCTGTATCAGCTGCTGTTACAGCTATTTCAAGGCTTCATTCCCTCAAGTGCTCATGAAGAAGCCTAGTTACCACCTGCACCCCATCATTACAGGTCCTAGGAGATGCCCTCAGCCTGAATCTCAGGCTTGGTGAGTACTCCAGATTTGCTCTCCTGATGCATTTATTTCACCCTTTGCACTCAGTCATCTCTCTGCTGTGATTTGGAGGCAGAAGGGTCAGTTTTGTACAACCAAAAGTAATTAATTAGATCAGTCTCTTGAGGCCTGTTTGTAAGGGGAAAATACCTCCTGGTATTAATTTGCTTCAGTAATGTAAATGATGCATTTCTGGCTTGTTTTCTCAGACACTGTTTCTGCTATTTTCATACTTCTAAAAAGGGAGCATACGGTGGTGCAAGCAGTTTGAGTTTAGCTTATGAGCTCCTGATAACCCTGGGGCCACAGCTCAGATCTAAACTCTTACTCTTTCCTATTTGCCCTAAACACTAATTGTTACATAAATATCTGCTAGTGCCAGATAAAATCCCACATCATGGAGCTGTTCAGGCTAATCTATCATAAAAATCTGTGATATCCACACATCTTTTTAGATCCTTCTTCCTATGGCTGCTTGTGCCACAGTGGGATAATTGAGGAGGCAACCACAGCCCTGTTACACGTCTGTCCTGGGTTCAGCAACAGCAGTCATTTTTCTCCTTCTTGGTAGCTGGTGCAGCACTGTGTTTCCGACTTTCAGTCTGGGAACTGCGCTGATAACACCAGTGTTTTCAGTTACTGCTTGGTAATGTTTTGGTCTGACCAAGTATTTTCTGAGTCTCATGCTCTGCCAGGGAGGAAGGGAAGCCGGGAGGAAGCAGAGACAGGACATCTGACCCAAACTGACCAAAGAGGTATTCCGTGCCACAGCACGTCATGCCCAGGATGTAAAGCAGAGAGCAGAGACCCGAAAGGGTGGGGGTGCAGTGCTTGGTCGGGCTGGGTATAGGTGGTGACCGACTGTATTCTTTCCTTGTATTTGCCTTGTCATTATTATTATTGGTGGTAGCAGTAGTGATTTGTGTTATACTTTAGTTACTAAACTGTTCTTATCTCAACCTGTGGGAGTTGCATTCTTTCAATTCTCTTCCCCATCCCCCCAGGACTGAGGGAAGAAAGAGGGGGGAGAGAGTGAGCAAACTGCGTGAGGGGCTTAAACCACACCAACGTCCTTCCCCAGGACACTTCTGTCACACATGGTATGAAATGAGACAAGAGCCGAGAGTTACTCTTTCTAACTACTGACTTGCACCTAGCACATGCTGTAGGTTGTTTTTAATAACATTAGAACATGTAATTGTACTAATGTAAGTGTAAAATGTAAAGACTAAGGTAGTTTTTAACTACAGGGAATAATTTCACTTAACGGGAACACTTGGATTCTGGGAAAATGTTGGTGTTCTACTGCCTGTTAGCTGCTCTGACCTATCACAGTACCGTGTCTGCTGAGAGTATTGAGTCATAAATCCGTGACTATGGTCAAGTCCATCAAGTTCAAAGTCCTACAGAAGGTGTGTCGTGCAATACTACATGGGACTTCTGCCATGCAGAGCTTTGGTGCCTGCCAATTACCAGCACACCAAATAACCAAATGCAGTTTTATGTATGTAAGACAATTGTCAAACAGCTACACTGCCATGTACCCCCTGATCTCAGGCTGAGCCCCACAGAAAGTCCGCCTTCTGCATCAGCAAGAACAGAAGGGGTCGATATCGGTACCTCAAACAACTGTCGATTTACAATAGGCGACATCCATCAGATAAAATAATTAAGAGATCAGCTTTCCAAACCATGACCCCGATTGGCCAACAATGATGCAGGGTGCAAGCACTTGTATGACTGCATCTGTCAGGACATATTAGCGCTGAGAAATCATTACCCACCCTAGGGAGGAAAATTAGCAAAGAAAACCATCCTCCCCCGGCATTAGTCAGAACCATGTATAAATGGGACTTCCAACAAGCAGGAGAAGAAAACAGAGCAGAGCTTTTCCTTACTGCCGGGCACCCATTAACATTCCACATTTGTTCCTGTAGACAAGAAAAAAAAAGAGCAGATCCATGAGAATAAAATTTGGGAATAGTGATTTTTTGAAGAGGACTCCTGGCCTCCTTAGCCTGCCTTTTGTGAGAAGTGGGTTTGCTGGGACTTGCTTCTTCCTTTTGGTTTTGAGGTCATGTTCCCTGAGCACTGACAGCTTTACATTCAAATGAAACAAGAAAAATTATCCATTCATAAACTTTGAGGGCTTTTCCCTTTTTGTTGTTCCTGTTGTTTTCATTACTACTTCAGTTTCCTAGTAAAAGAATTCCTCACACCACATGCTGCCTCTGGGAAGCCTAGCGTGTCTTTAAAAGAATGTATAGACAAGTCTTTAGGAATTATTACGTCTGAGCTAATCCTTAGCACTTGTTACAGCATGGGATGCTCTACAGAGGTGAATCAGCAGCAGTAGCTCTGTTTCACTGGTATAGAAGCAGGGGTGCAAGGTTAATTCTAGATATTCAGTTCAAGGAAATTGTGGCCCTGATTTCAGGTAAGATAATCATCCCATAAACCTCAATATCTCATTTTTACCCATTTCATCTTAAATCACTTTTTATTCGATTACTTTCTAGGTCTTTAATATACAATCCTCACTGTTGCATACGATGCAGGGAACAAAGCCGTCTGTGGTGGGGAGGATGGCTTCTTTGTGCATTTCTAGGTCTGGTAACATTCTGAGCCTGTGGGAGGTGTTCTTTTTTTGGTAAAAAAGATGGAATCTTTGGCACAAAAGGTGTCAGACAAATATATATCTTATTTTGAAAGATCTTGTTAACGTCGCTTTCTTTTTCTATTTTTTTAAAAAACCAATGTGCTGGTTTTGGCATGCTCCTTTTTTTCCAAGTACTGCATTAGAATATAAGCGGTAAGGAAAAATCTACCCAAGTTATACAGCACAAAGGAGCATTCCTTCTACTTGATGAGAGACAGCCACTGGTGATGGGAATAGGTAAGGAGAGAAAAGTCTTTGAAACTAAAACTTTACTTTGCTACCCCAGTTGAGTACCAACTGAAGGCAAAAGAAACGTACTGTGAAAGCAAAGCATTCAAGAAAAACATTGGGAAAACATCCTGGAAAAATCTAAGCTTTTCTGAATGAGTTTTGCTATCAACTTGCACAAGATGAGGCATTTGCCAGCTTCACCCAAGCCGCGCTACTGGTCCTGCTGCTGGTTACAGGGTACCCTGGGACCTAACTAGCCAGGAGCGATGGCCCAGGACGTAAGGTTTTACCCCTGCCTTGTCAATCATCTGCAAGCACATCTAGGCTCAGACGCTGAACACAAATATGAGTACAGCTAGTCCTCCTGGATTACTCTTCATTTCATTACTAACTTAGCATAGATCTTCGAAGATATTTACACTTTTCAACAGCTTCAGAATCTTAGCCATGCTGGTGGGCTTTACAGCCCCAGCAGGGCCAATCCTGACCCTCAGCTATATCACCAGAGGACTGAAAAGATTATAGAGTCATAGAATAGTTAGGGTTGGAAAGGAACATAAGATCATCTAGTTCCAACCCACCTGCCATGGACAGAGACACCTTGCACTAAGTCATGTCACCCAAGATGCATTAATCAAGTTAAAAGCACTTGAACAGTCAACCTACATGCAGACAAGAGTTATTCCTACATTGTTGCAGGTTTCCTGGGTGGCTGTGGGTATTTCACCAAATCTCCATGTGCATCCGCTGCCCATCACTGGAATCGGGAATTTCACTTTGTTTCCTGCTTTTACAATGTAATCCAAGTATAATTAATGCCATGTAGTGTCTAAAGGGCCTCGGTCATCTTTCTTTTCCTCCCTTCCTCTTTTAATCTTGTTTCTTGTCCTTTTGTCAACTGTCCTACACTTTAGTCCTTATACTTAAACTAGGTTTTAAAAACAAACTCAAAACTTACATGATCTTTGCACATTACCACTGTGGCCTCTGTCTGCACACTTTTTGAAGTGTTTCTGGATCTGCAGCATAAATACACCTGCGTGGGATCCAGCAGGGATTATCAGAGAAGATGCTCAGGTCAAAAACAGGTAGTAGAGAAGATGCCCACATGCATACTTGCAAGGTGCACAGGTTCTTCCAAGATGGAATGAAAATTGGGATTGAGTCACAATGTGAATTTGGGGAATTTTGATGAGAAAGCCAGACTGTGCCCAGTTGCCCTCCACACCCGTTGGTGGCAAAGGAGAGCATATCAATGCACTGCGAATACAGCCACATGCTAGGGTCTAACCTAGAGACTCTTTCCTTCATGAACCGGGGGTGATTCTGCTGCCTTTATTTTTAGTTCATATGAAGTTCCCAGACAGCAATAGTTCTGTAAGTAGAAGAGAATCAATGGGTGTGCTTTGAATAAAAACAAATCAGAAAATAGTCCTGGCATTTCTTCCTTTGGCCTTTGAGCGCTCTCCTATTCATTCTTCAGCAAATGACTAATGCTGGGTGTGGAATCCCCCATTTGTCAGTAAGGCTGCTTTGACTGTGAAAAATCAGAACTTAATGTGAGGCACACAGCAAACTGCATAAACACAGCAGTGGCAGTAGTTATCGTGAAAATGTAAAGCAAAATCTTAAAGCAAGAGGCAAAAGTTCAGATCAAGGTGACTCAGTTGCTGACTGTTTTCCTTGGCCCAGCATGCAAGTCTGTAAATAATACAGTAAATTAATACACTGGCATCCTTTCAGCCATCGCTGTTTCAGCAAGAAGCAATTACAACCTGCCAGACATCCATGTGTTTCCGAAGGCCAGATGCCGTGAGGTAATCTCAGCCCCGGTGTCTTTCTGGGCCTGGTTCATGGATGACTGAAGACAGAGGAGGGTCCTCCACTGGCTTCCACAAATGTTAGCACAGGACCTATGGGCACATGAAACAGACAACAAGAAGCATCTGTCACCTCAAAAGCAGGGAGCTGACAGAAGCGCCAACCAGATTTCATTAGCTGTGCACAGGCAGGTGTTGCATGAATCAAAGCCTGTGCTTTGGTTAAAGAAATAATGCCCTTGGATGCTCCTGCAGCATCCTGGGACTGAAAACATGCACAATTTTACACCTGTTTTTCAGTGGATTTCTTCCATTGCAGCATATTCAGCTCTGTACTCTTTCCAAATGAATTGCATATCTAGAGGAATAGCCATGTCACTGCCAGCATATGTAAATCACAGGATATCTGGTCTTCTAGCTGCAGAGATCATACACAGGGCCATCCCAGCACAGGCACAGCAATGGACAAGCCTGCCTGCTGTGTTGTTGGCAGGCAATCCTGTTCTCCAGAGAGAGAGGGAGGAAAGCAACACGAAAATGAAGAGGCTAATGCTGCCTTTTAGTCCTTTGGCTGCTGGCTGATTTTTGTTGGATGAGAACATGATATCAAAAGGAGAGATCAGCCCAAGGCTGAGATCTTTGGACTAAATTCACCCTGACACAAAGTGGGAGCAGCTCCCTTCAGGAGCTGTACCTTTCTGTTTGTTGTTTGGAGCCTTCCCGTCCTGGAACATTTGTTCATAGGTTTTGCTGTGTGCTGCTTTTTTGCTGTTTTGGCATCACTTTGGGGATCAGGGAACATGAAACCTTCTGATCTTAGGCACAAAGGAGCAGAATGAGCAAACACATGCCCAGAAGTCACAGAAAGGTGCGAAAATGGTATTGCATTCCCCAGCGTCTCTCTGTCTCAGCACCCTCCAGCAGAGGCTGGTGGGGCTGTGCCATGGACAGTGCCATGGAGCCCCTGGGTACAGTGATGCAGGAGTGTGGCCGTGCTGCTGAGCCAGCCATGATCATGGCAGAGACCCCATCAGCTGCTTCTCAGCAGCCTTTGCTTCTGATTTATGACTTCTGTGCGGGGCGTAGTAGTGGCACAGGGACAGCACAAAAATAGGCTGTGCAGACAGACTGACTCTGCGGCAGCAACAGCGGGTCTGTGTAGATAGGGCTTCCTACGGTTTAGCATGCTGCTTTCAATTAGAAGTCTGTCAGGAAAATAGTCATAGAAACCAACTGTATCAAGAATCTGTAAGCATATGTAGGTGCTGAAATGGGGGGTAGCAGGGAAAATGGAAATCCCTGGAGATGGCTTAGCAGTCCTAAAGGGAACAACAAATGTTTTCCTTATAAAATAATGCATAGGAATACTTTGAGCTATTTGCGATGAAACATTTATCTAAATGTTTAACCCGTTTTCTCTCCATTTCTCTACAACTAGACTCAATTGATTCTGACTTCCTTTCTTAAGGTAGCCCACTAATGTTTTATATGAACAAATTTTGGTCTATGCATGCTCTTGAATGCTATATGGCTTTAGCCTTCAGTGTTTGCTTATCATGATTTGCTCCATGTTCTCTCATTGCTCATCTAAACAACAGAAGTTATTTTTCTTCCGTACTGTATGAGTGAGCCTGCACAGATGGGAAGATCGTTTGTTATTACTTTGTTAGGAACATGCAAGTGACCACGTAAGAGATCCACGTTTCAGATAAGAGGGAATTCACTTATTTCCCTGACATATTTTTGTGCTGTTATAAACCTCTCGCCCAAGGAAATCAAAGCACTCCCTGTATTAAGTTAGTTCTCACAGAATTCTAAAGTACGACTACCCACATTTCATCAATAAGAACATGGAGGAAAGAGGATACCAGTGATGTGCCTTGGCTTACAGACAAAAGTTGAAGGAAAAACAAAGAACTGAAGGTACATTTTGCTGCACCAAGGTCTTTTTCAGCTACTCCTCATTTTTCCAAAACATCATCTTCTGGTAATTAGTGAAAGAACACAATTATGAATTGGGGATTTTCATTGTTGCTTTTCTATTTCCATAGTTGAATCTCTATAGTAAGATTTAGAGGTAGGTGAAGCAATGAATTCTTTGCTTGGTGAAAGCGTTCAGTGCTTATCCTGATCTGTTTTTCTGGAGGAAAATAATGCCTATCTGCCTGTCTGTGTGTCTATCTGCTTCTTGTGCTGCTATACACTCTTAATTTCCACTTTCTTCAGGAGTAATTTCTTTGCTTATATTTCACTAATTGAATATGTTCTATAGATCAATTTTCATTACATTGCATTTCTGCATCACCAGTTATGAGGATTGAGCCGCTGAGTGTAGACCATATCTCATCCTGGCCAGGGGAGGTAATCAAAGAGATGGTTAAATCTGCTTCCTATACAGCCTGATAATTTTGAGCAATAATATCTTCTTTTCTCTCTCGTGACCCCTGTGAATATGACTTATTAATCAGAGCTTCAAATGAAAGAGAAAGGGAAAACCAAAACGACGCACAGTACCATAGTGTGGCTCAAATTAACAGCTTCAGTCAGAGAGCCTTGGATTCCAAATTGCAATAGAACAAATCACATTCTTAATCTTTTAATTAGCATTTTTTAATTTGAGTCTTATGAGGTTACACTTGATAATATAAAGCCCCAAGTGTGGCACTCAGCAGAGGGAGGTCCTGAACAATTTGTAAAAGCCTGCCAAGGACTTTCAGTTGATTCTTGGTATTTCTGAAGAAAAATTGTGTGGAGAAGGCCTAGGATTTCATAATGCTGCCAGAGATTGATCTGAAAAACAGAGATTGTACCAAAACCACAGTGTGATCTATTGTACTTCAAGATTATCAGGAACCAGCTGCGAATATGGTTATTATCTCTGCTCTACTTTGGATTCTTCTGGCATATCAAAGTTCTGATTTACTATCAATATAGCCCAGGTACTCACAAATCCCAAATCACTCAAAAATCATTATATTGAATCGTAGAATCGTACAATCATAGAATGGTCAGGGTTGGAAAGGACCTTAAGATATTGAACTTATATCCAGAAGATTTAAGTTCTTTTTACTTAGCTCTGGGAACTGAACATAAAGGATTCAAAGTTTAAAAGCTCTGAGCACTAAAATATCCCGCTTTTTTCTCTTACTGAAAATGAATATAAGATCACAAGAACAGATACATTGGATCAGACTCAATGTGCAGCTAGCCCAGGATCCTGTCCCTGGCAGTAACAAATACTACCTACTTTGGGAAGAATATAAAAATAGGCAGTAACGTAGTGGCATTCTCTTAATATAGTTACCAGTATTCTGTGACTGCAGCCCAGACAATTCCTGCACCAGAGATGGCACCTTGGTGGTCAACAGCCCCTGAGGATTTTTCTTCCATTAATGTATTCAATCAGTTTTAACCCTTTTGGGTCTTTTAGATCCATAACATCCTTTGGAAATGAAGTCCACAACTTAGACATCTGTTGTGTGAAGAACACATTTGTTACTGCATTTCTTATCAATCTGCCACCTACAACCTGTATGTTTTGCCCCAAATTCCTTTGTTCTGGGAAAGAGCAAATGATTACTCCCGCATTACTTCTTCAGGTCTGCTCAGGACTTAATAGAGGTCTCTGTCATATCCCCTCACATGCCCTTTCTCTGGCTGTGGAACACCTATTTGTCACTCTTTGAATAGAAGTGGTGGTACATCCTTGGTCTGGCTGGTTGCCTTTCTGTGAAGCTGTCCTGGGTTCAGCAGTAGCAGCCATTTTTCTCCTTCTTAGTAGCTGGTGCAGCGTTGTGTCTCCGACTCTCAGTCTGAGAACTGCGCTGATAACACCAATGTTTTCAGTTACTGCTTGGTAATGTTTTGGTCTGGCCAAGGACTTTCTGAGTCTCATGCTCTGCCAGGGGGGAGGGGAAGCCGGGAGGAAGCAGAGACAGGACACCTGACCCAAACTGACCAAAGAGGTATTCCATGCCACAGCACGTCATGCCCAGGATGTAAAAACGGAGAGCAGAGACCCGGAAGGGTGGGGGTTCGCTACTGGGTCGGGCTGGGTATCAGGTGGTGAGCAGTTGTATTCTCTTTCCTTGTATTTGCCTTGTCATTATTATTATTGGTGGTAGCAGTAGTGGTCTTGTGTTATACCTTAGTTACTAAACTGTTCTTATCTCAACCTGTGGGAGTTGCATTCTTTCGATTCTCCTCCCCATCCCTTCGGGAGCAGGGGGAAGAAAGAGGGGTGAGTGAGTGAGTGAGTGAACTGCCTGAGAGGCTTAAACCATGACAGTAGCTCTTCCTCTTTCAGCAGTGAGTGGGGGAGAGAAACCAGATCCAGATGCACCATGGATTTATATGTGTTATGACATAGTGGTAAATAGCATAATTATGTGAAACACAAAATAGCAAGAGTTAGCAACACTGGTAGAGAAAGCAGCACTGCTGGCCCATTAGCAGTACAGGAGAACACAGAATCTAGTTCAGATGGTGCTGTATGAGCATTATAATCACATTTGCAACTTTATTTCTATGAATTAAAAAAGGCACACTCGTTATTGAACCTGCTTTTGAAATTTCCAATCTTATGGAAATGATGAAAATATTATAAACTCCAGTCTGACATGTCAGTTTAAGTCCACCTTTACTCATAACCCAGCTAGGGTTTCAGGCTTAATTTTTGCTTGCAATTCCCCAAGCTCTAGTCATATTTTCAAGCTTCTAAATTAAATGTTTCTGTTCCACCTTGGTGTAGATCGATTCAAAGGTAAGAACTAGGGAAAAATGGAATAATACAGATTCTTTTTCTGTTTTGAATAGCTCTTCAGTGTATCTGTACAGATGAAGCTCTCCATGCCAAAAGCTGAAATTTATCATGGAATACCTCCAGTTACTTAAAAGGGCTTTGAGTGCTTTGGTAGAACTGATTGTGTGACTGATTTAAATTAACCTAGAGACTAGTGCACAGGAGTGTTCATTCTGTACAGGCAGTGGCAAAATCAGGGCTAATTCAGCACCACAGAGAGGAGCGCATTAAAGCTACAAAGATGAGAGCCTTCCAGAAATCTTTGATTGAGTGCCCACATGTCAAAAGCATGAAGGTGTTACCCAGAGCTGCTACTTTCTTTCTAACTCATGGCTGATGTGGGATGCACTCCATGATTTATGTATCACATATCCAGGAGTACCGTTCAGCCCTTAGGTCACTATGCCAGAGATGCTCCCCATGGAAAGCAAGCCACAACCCCCTGAAATTGTACACAGCTTTTCCTTCTTCTTCCTCATCACCTCATGTTGGCAGAGGTGCCAACTTCTCATTGTCTGGTTTCCAGTTCTCCTGGCATTTGAGGGATGGGTGGAGAACAGCACTGCATGCACCAAAAGAGTGAGACACAGAGCTCAGCATTGCAGTGTGATGTTCTGCAAGGTCACATTGCTGCCATACGCCCCTGTTGGACCCCAGACATAGCCAGCTGGGGTGCTGGCAGACAGTGATTATCCTTGGGACATGGAGCCATCTGAGGGGCAGAGGAGAGGACCCCAGCCCTGCAATGAAATACCAGCCTGCTTTTGCCTTCAGAGTCTTGCTGCTGTGTCAACAACACCTCTTAATCATGAGGTGCATGGAGCAACCCAATGATGATGGACATATACTTCTTTCTTGGGTTATTGTCTATTTGAAGCACATAGAGAGCTGGAGGGCAAAGGGAGCATAACTGTGTGTGTGCAAAGGACAGATAACTTGCTGCAGCCCAAAACCAGCAACTTGGGCCATGACAAATCTTGTCTTCCTCACAGTATTTACACTGCAACTCGTGAAACTGTGCATTTTGTGTACATCTAACTTTTAAAACATAATAGTGTTGGATGGGGAGGAGTATTTGAGCGGGTTTTATTTTGGGTTTTTTGATATTTACTTCCCCTAAAGCACATGGAGCAGTAAGAAGCAATAGCTGTTGTTCTTGTGTATCTTTCAATGGATCCTCATTAGTATCAGGGCATCTGTAGTACAAGGAATTGTGAATAATATTTATTTAACTAAATAATTACAAGCGGCCACTTTCTGGACAATTTGTATCAAAAATATGTTTAGTTCTCTTTTTTCTTCCTCCTACCACTGTTACTCCTGGCTTTGCTCCCAGACAATTCTCTTCTTCAATCCGAAAAATGTCCTTTATTCCAAGTCAAAAGCAGCACATCCCAACAGTTAAAAGATGTTTGTTATGGTGTTTTGGGTTTTTTTTGCTCCTGCCTAGTTTGACTCTATGGTGTATATTCTGTGCCTATTACAGCAATGATCGCTTTCAGGCTTTCAACACAATGAATAATATTATGAAAGAGTTATAGTTCTTTGCCTGCAAAAAACTAATTAAAGCCAGAATGCTGGTTCTAAGAGGCAAGGCTCATCTGACATTCCTTATTATCGTCATCAGAAATTGGAGGCTCTTTGAGAATACAGACCAATATATTTGTGCCAAATACTAGCAAAATTCTGGAGCTATCCAGGTGTCTCCTTTGATCTCAGGATATTAGACAACTTGCTATTTTTGAAGTAAGCTTAAGAAAGACTCTAAGAATTAAGTTCTTATTTCTGGGAACTTAGTTCTTATTGAACCTCTGCATGTGTGGGGCATGGTGATTCTCCTCGGCTCATTTGAAAAGCTCTGCTCATCTTCTGCTGTCGATAGAAGTTGGGAATTCCAGCCCCAGCCTGTACCAGATGTATTGACATGAAGGTTGAAGGGTTTAGTTCACATCAGGAGTGGTTTTTTACAGCAACTTACCTGGTTTCCCCCCCGGGCTTTGTTTCACACTGTGCAGCAGGTGCAGAAGCCACAAAGTGGATTCATCTTGGAAGAAACCAACCAGCTGATGCAATGTGTGTACACATACAAATGCATTTAATGTTGAGTGATAAAGCTCTTCAGACTACAGGACCAGCTTATCCACTATAACCCCTCCCTAGCACACACATAATGTCACCCTCAGGTTCACCAGCACTTCTCTCTGCAAAGCCACTGCCTGCTCCTGTAAGCAAAGTCAAACTCATGCCATGGATAGTGTCCTTTGCTGACAAAATATTCAACTTACTGTAAATGCAGCCCATGACTACTTATATATGTTGTTGCCAGAGTCACTGAGGTGCTGTGCTACCCCCAGCACTTACTCGTAGTGAAGTGCATATGCTGTGCAGAAGAGAAAGGAGCCAATGGGGCAGGGCAAGGACACAGGATGTATTTTCTTATTGTGACTGATAGGGGAAGCTGCTTCTTTAGCATCAGCAGGGCATTGCAAGGCCAGAACCGCTGGAATCTGCCCTTTGTAACTCTTCAGACCTGTGCTTTTCTGCATTTGTGACAGCACTTCAAAAGAGCTCCTTTTCATCCCATATAAACTGAACTGCACTTACCATCTCATACTAATCCATTTTTCTTCAGAGAGCTCTAATACCTGTTAAATATATGACCACTTTCTCACTGAAATCACTTTAACTGCACTGGCATGTGTGTGGTCAGTACTTCTACACAAGTTTCAATCCTGTACAAACAGCATGCCTGGGTTTTCAGTCAAACTCCGGAGCTGTAGCTCTGATCACCAGTCAAGATACAGACCTGTATTTCACTTCTTTCCTGTGCTCTGAGGATGGTATGAATATTTATATTTTTATGTAAATTATAACCCTGGAGCTTTTTAAGACCAACAAGGACTGTATTTGCTCAGGAGCCTGGTATTTCTTCCTTATTTTCTTTAATGAGTGTTCCTCACATATGACATTCAACCTGGAAATTTACTGCCTTTGTGGGAAAGAAAGTGGCTTGTGGAGGTAGGCATTGCTTATGCAAATTGTTCAGTCCTCTGGGAAAAGGTTTAGTCACTTGTCATTAGTTTCCTTATTACCCACTGTAATGGATGAACAGTTACTAGTTTGAATCTACATTTTCAAAAGTAATATTTAATAAAAACTCACCTTTTATACAGCAAAATCATTTGTGAGCTGCTCACAGAAAATCCTCAGCCTGACAGGGAAAATGTGTTAATTTTTGTTCTCTTACTGTTAGTCACTACTACGAGACAAAGCCAAATGTGCATACATGGATAGTGCACAGAATGAATTCCATCGAGAACAAAGAAACACATGGTGGCAGGGTGAACAATGTTAGGGGTTTTCAGTGCTCTGCTGACTGGGATATTCAGACCCCTGGACTCTTCCACCGTTGTTAGCTTTATTGCTACAGCTTCAGTAAGACGTGATCCAGCTCTGTACACACAGTTCATCTACTTCTTCCATGCTTGTTTCTATGGTAATACTAAAACAGGAGGTTTCTGATTACTCATGCTTCCTTATTTAGAAAAAAAAAACAATGTCAAATGCCATCAATGGAACCATTTTAACTCATGATACTGGGTAAGAGCATTACTTTGCATCTAGGTGTGGCAATGCATCTTGCTGCTATGATTACCCGAAGTGACCTCGGCTTTACAGGAAGAAGGTTTTGGGCTTTTTTTCTCAGATAGTTCCCCAGTTTATCCTGCATGTCAGTGTTTCCATCCTGACAGTCATGGGAAGAATGGCATGGCTCTCACTCCAGCATCTGGTTGCAAGGAAAACCACTGTAAAGGGAAAGTGTTCAACATGACCTTCAGCTCAGCTTCCTCATTATTCCCTCAGGGAGCAGAATTTCTTCCAGGAAATTCTTGTAATCAGGATAAGTCCAGCCCTTCAAAGTAGAAGATTTCCTGAATTTTACGCAGTTTGGGCCACCTGTAGAGGGTGAGGAGACCTTGTGCAACGATACATTGCCATTAGTAACCATTCTGTCAGACCTTTGCTGCTTTCCCTGAGGTTATTCAGGAACAGCACTTCCCATGGTGCTGCAGGGGTATGGGGACAAGCTTTACACTCAGGTACTATCTCTCCTCTGCTAGGTGCCATAGACAGTATCTGCTCAGCCACCTGCTTCCGTCCCACAGACAGCACTATGATCCCACCTCTAGGTAGGAGAAGTTTCCAAGGACAGGAGATCTTCAGCCTCACTGCTCCTCGATTCTCAGTGTATTTTCCCTGATCATCATCTGGCGGGTCTCAGCAGGTGGGGACTGTCCCCATCCACAGTGGGGCTACACTCTCACTTAAAAAAGGAGACCTACCTCCTTTTACACATAGCCACCTTCTAAACAACAGTCTGCTGCCAGCCCATTTGGACTGCTGGCTAATATTTCTCTGATGATGATGACGACAAGGACTAAATTAATCTTGAGGAGTTTGCTTCTTTCCCAACTTGTATAATAAGAATAATGTAACCCAGAAATCCCCCTGGCATCAGGAGAGCAGCACTAGCTTCGCAAAAAGCTTTCACACTTCACAGACCCTGAAAGATTTAACATCACGATTTCAGCAGAAAAGCAACTTCATTGGCCAGGTCCTCACTGGTGGAAACTTATTCCATCTAATGAAAGAAAATACTCCCAAATCCTGAAAACTTAAGGTCAAAGGTGAATCAGAGGATGAACTTGAGCATCCCTTTGGAAATTAAGGATTTGGCATACATTCAAGGAAGCATCCTAGTCAGAAAAGCATTTAGATGCGGGCCTGATACAATATGCAGACATAGGAGCTTTCCTGGAAAAGACCTCAGTTAATAGGCACCACTGCATAATCACTGGTAAAGAACTTGTGTGTAGCATCTATTTTTTTGAACGCTGCTGATTCCCTTTAAATGAACACATTTCTCACCACTATGTGGCTATTTCAGATTTTGAAAAGCTCCTCCCCTGGAGAGAACCACTTTAAAAGGCCATACTTGGGTCTAACCTCATGACAGAACCCTATAAATTGAATGAACTCTTAAAATTCATTCATTCATTTCAGCAACATGGTATATCAGGGCCACAGTGAGGTTAGAGAAGAGAGATTGCTCTCCAGGGATGCTGGTAGAATGGGCAAATACATAGATACAGCTAAGAACCTAATTTTTAATGCTAGGACTGGGCTGAGGCAATTACCACTTAATGTTGTCCTTCCCTGAGGCAAGCAAGTTAGGTAAAATGAGCAAGGAGAGGACTGTGACAAAAAGTCTTGCCTTGGCCCTACTAGAAATAGTGTATTAGGGCAGCAACAAACGCAAATGGTCATATACTGTATGAGACAGGAATCCTTCTATTCAAGTCTGCCTTTGAGCAACAGAACACAGAAGGTGATGCCCTTGAGTAAGATTTTTCAGACTTGCCCCCCTGATGATTTATATACTTCACTATAAAATATTAAGAAAGTCAGCTGATACATCACTTCTGTTCCACACACACCATGTAAAATAGGCTGCGTGTATCCAACCGAACAATTTAATAGCCCACTAATGTATTTGGGTGGTTTTCTCAAGGCTTCAGTGGGAAAAAGACCTTCAGTAAAAATACCATACAGCATATCTGTCAGATTACTATGTTGACACAACACAAAGTACAGCTTTCTCAGTCTCCTTCCTTCCCCAGGCTCTGTTCACAGCAACTACTGTAAGAGAGATGTAGCAGAGGCACTGTGTACAAATGAGGCTTTGTGGTCTTCAACATGCTGTGAGCTGTAGGTCACAGTGGCATGCAAGACTGCACACTCGTGTCATGATGGTGAACTCTATGTTAAGATGGAGTTAGTAATTTATGTTACGGTTGAGTTTCACATTGACTTCTCCAGGTGTTGGGCATAGCCACCTCTTGTTGACTGCATAGTGCTTCCTGGTAGGAAGGGGTCTGAGGCCAGACATGTGCTCCAGGCATACTGGGGGCACTGAGGTTAAAAATAAACAAACATATCAACATATCAACTAGAGAAATGAGTAATAGTAAGAGATGATGGTTTTAAGAGGATTTCCTCAGATGTTTCTGCATATCGAATTCTAAGGTTTGACCAAATGCAGTATTCTGTGGGAAACTTGTGGTCTGGGAGAACAGTGGGTCAGGGAAAGAAATAAGGAAGTCTGAAAAGCTTTATTTGAGCTAAAATTTGCACAAGGAAAAAGAAGAACAACACTTTCTTCCAACAGGTTCTACAAAACACCAATATAATCTGTAACGTTTTAGGGAGTGCTATTACTTATCCTGAGACAAATATGGATTTTACTTATTCTGTAAACAAAGGCTGGTGCTATATATTATTATAAGCTCTATTCACGAATCTCTTCCTGTAGTTATTGAAGTAGTAAATGAAGAAACAGAGAAACGCCTGCAAGCAGGAATGCTAAGTTTTATATTCAGATAGATGCATTTAAATATATGCTTTAGTGTGTATCTTTGCTAGCAGACCCAGCCACCCCCTTTGCTTTTATTATAGGTTTGTGTAATGGGTAAGATCCAAATGCTGACAGAAGAGCATCTAAATCAGTTCTGCATTAGAGAGATTGATGTGCCTTTTGTTCCTCCTTTAAACTGCACTCACTGATGAAGATGATGCAGATAATTAATTACAACTATGAAGAATGAAAGTGAAAGGGCCATACTCCCTCCTCAGCCGTGACCCTGCACTGGATTAACATCAAGGAGGTTGCAGGGTCAAAAGAGTTCAGGGAAAAGCCTTTGGTATAAATTATACTGAGATAATGCCCTGTAAGCTAAATGCAACTCTTCCCGCAGTGGCTAAAGATGAAGTGTAAAGAGCTTTTAAAAAAACAAAAGTCATTGTTCCTTCCTGCAGGGAAAGTGCGGCTGAAGATGGATGTGCTGCCCTAAGGCTCTGCAGGGCAGATTATTGGGCAGCTTTTCTGTACCAGGTCAGCCCGGACCTGGTCACAGCTGTATCTGTAGGTGCTTCACTTGCTGCACTGGAAAAAAAGCTAGGACTCAAGTATGTTGCTCAACTTGGAGTCATCTTCTGTTTTTTCACTTTCGAAACAGGAATACGTACATGAGCTACAGAGCAAGTTTCATAAGGAAACAACCAGCAAGCATCCAGTTCTAGAGCTGAGACAAATTCATTTTTAAAACAGTTTTGGCGGGTAAATCCCATCCCACTGCCACCGTTTCTGCACCAATGGTCCTTACGCTGGTGCTGACATTGGCATAGAACAGAAACATAGGAAGTGTCAGAGGGAAGGAAACACATGACAGAATGTCTACAGAGAGGGCAACCTCCGTGTTACTGTAGATGATCAACAACCCCCAGCCCAGACCTCCCATGGACCCCAACATGAGTCTCTATTTTTTAAAGTCCTCATTTCTGGATATTTGGCAAGGCCCTGGTTGATGACATCCATCAGACTGGGCTGTTTCAGCTTAGGAAATTGCAGGTGTGCAGTGCTCAGAGTGAGCCATGCTGCCCACCATGACTGGCGGTGGTGGATATGGACACAGCTGAGACCAAATACACCTCCCACCTCTCATGCTGGAAGCCTCAAGCAGGACAGAGGGACCAGCCAGCAAGCGACCTGCAGCTAAATCTCCTGACTACAGGTCTTCTGAGTCAGCAGGTCTCCTAATGGGCATTTAGATTGGATGTGCTCTAAGATGAGGGCGTGTGTTTTAGCTTGACTGCCTCTCTGCTCTGCAGCCTCCCTTCTGCACAATGAAGACAACAATTCCTGCTCAGGCACACACTGACGACAAAATCATCCACCAGGACCTCAAACACCACAGTGCTGAGTTTCAGAGAAGACTGTACAAAAATAGCATATCTCTTGATCTTCGAACTCAGTTAAATGCAGGCTGCAGATGCAGTGAAATCCTTGTATTGTATGGGGCACAAAAATAGGTTTCTTGTCACTATGACACAAAGCAACAGGATTAAAGTGAAATGCAGGAGTTTTCAGACACTGCCAAGAAAAGCCAGAAAATTCCATTGCCTTTGGGCTGCAGGTTTTGAGGGGTTGGCCCCTCTGCATTAGCTAAGAATGTTTAGATTTGGCATATTTCTCCCTTGAGAGGTATCTGTGCCCTGTGGAAAGCAGCAGAGCTCATGACCACACTTGATCTCTTGATCGAGTTTCAGGGTTTCACAGTTGTAGCACCATCCCTGCGGCGGTGCAGAGCGGTGCCAGAGGCATGGCACTGTCATCCCTCTTCCACCATCAAACATTCAGTTGCCATGATCCCTGCTCCACACGCTGCAGAGCAGCTGGCCACAGCCCATTCGGTGATGGTGAACCACTCTGCCCTTCAGCTTCAGCCCGAACCTGCTCCCAAGGCAGGGGGTTGTCTCTCTTCCTAGCAATGGGAAAGGTTGGAGACCCCATGGGTATCCCCCACTGCCATTTCCAGGCTGCGCCCTCCATAAATTAATCAGATAATCTATGCAGGAGGAGATGACCCATAAACACTGGAGAAGAAGCTGGGATTCAGCCTGGTGCATTCACATGGAGCTACTTAGAAGGGAACGGCACTATTTCCTGTAACACGCCTAATGGTTCCCCATCTTTAAAATAACAGGGTTACAGCAAATTCAAGTTATTTATTTCATAGCTTTGGGGGTTTTCTGCCCTGTTTTTAATTTTATCTTCATTTAAATGTGCCCTAACATAACACCCAGGGGAAATATCGGGTTGCATTAGAAGGGAGGGAAGGCTCTGCACTGTCTTCTCCCAGCCCTAGTTCATAGCTGCCATTACAAAAATAGGAAAAAAACATCCTACACAGTGATCGCCTCCCCCCAGCACACACAGCTACACGTCACAGAACTTGAAAACACAAACCACTAGACTCCACGTGGGCAGGACTTGACTAACAGTCCATCTGTGGAGCAAAGAACTAAAGATAGGGCCCTGACAGCTTCCTCGGCTAGCTCAGTGCCCATGAGCAGGTGGGATGGTTTTGGTGCTGGGGCGGGGGGGATTTCTTGGGATGGTTTTGATGCAGGGGGGTTATTTCTGAGGGCCTGTGGAAATCAGCATCTCTTTCTGCAGAACGGGATCTTGGTCTGTGCCCCTCAGGTGGGCTGAGGTGGGGCAATTTAGGGAGGAACAGCCTGGCTAAAAGGGTTGATACTGAAGTTGCTTCCCAGCCCCCAGGGAGGAGAGGGAGAGGGAGGTAATGAGAGAGGGAGAGGAAGAGAGGGAAAGGGAGAAGAAGGAAGAAAAGGAAGGGGGAAAGAGGTAAAAGTGAAGGGAGAAAAGAAGGGGGGAAGGGGAAAAGGGAAGGGTGAAAAGAAAGGGAAAAATAAAAGAAAATAAAACTGAAAAAATAAAGAAAACAGAAAAGAAAAAGTATAAATAATATCATAATAACAACAATAAAACTATAACTCTAACAATAACAACAACTGCAGGCAGGCGTGTGCAGGCACTGGCTGCACCAGCCGCCGCCGGGCAGTACGCGTTGTGTCAAAACCTCTCACCGGGACCGGGAAAGCCGTTGTGCCGGGGGCCTGGTGCCGCACCGTGCCCGGAGCGGCGCCCTTGGCACCTCCCGCTCGGGGCGGAGCGGAGCGGGGCGGGCAGACAAAGCCGGGCTGTCAGCTGGGCGGGCGGGAGAAAGGAAAAGCGGTGGCTGCGGGGTGCGGAGCAGGTGAGTTGTGGCACCGGGTGGCTTCACAAAGGGGGGACACCCCACCACTGGGTCGCATTGTGCTCCGCGGGGGGACGGGACGGGGGCTGTGCGGGGCGCCGGCAGATGCCGGCGCCCCGCACAGCCCCCGTCCCGTCCCCCCGCGCAGTGATGCGCACACGGGTATGCACCTCAGTGCGGGGTGTTGCAGACGGACGGCGCTGTAGAAAGCACTTTGGGAAGGGATCGAAGCGGTAAACTAAAAGAAGTGAAATTTGTAGCGCTGTGATAGTGCTTAAAAGAAATCTCTTGACTCTTCCCGAGTCGGCTATCCTGTGGGAATTAAGGCAGGAAAATTCCCACGGGTACCACGATGAGTAGCATCGCTAGGGAGTCGTTAGTACTTAAGGGGTTTAAAGACTAAGAAGCATGTTTATGTGTTTGTTTTGGTGTGAATAGTTGAGAAACAGCAGAGTTGTTGGGTGGTTGTGCAATGTGTTGTGTCAAAGGCAGGAAGGCACTTTACTACCGCATGAATTTAAAATCCTTCCGTTTATAACCAGTTGGGATGTTGCTGCTTAGCTGTGAGCATCCAAACCAGCTTCTGTTAACAGAGGCTTGAAAGAAGCTTTCCTCTGTCATGCTGTGTGGTAGGGAAGCTCTGTGATGAATAAATCCCATTCCAGAGAATGCACGCAAAAGCCTGATGATTCAGCATGCTGACCAAGAGTGGAAAGATGCAGCACTATGGGCAGATATTAACACTACCTGAAGCTGCAAGTTCCCTGTGCGCAGTGGCACATGTGAGGTTGAGGGAGGGGGAAATGCCATCAGTTTTTCATTTTAAACAGCTACTTCTGATAATTCAAACAACCCTCTGGTGTTTTCTATGGTGAGTGAGTTATAGTCCTTTTTGTACTTTGCTTGCTTCCCAAAGGGGTATTTGCTTTTCATCTGTGGCCTCAAACTGTGTAGCAAATGAATTGAGGCTAATAATTAAAGCTCATAACTTAACATAGCGAGAAATCTAAAGTGGTAAAGAAGGTGAAGACTTTATACAAGAAATAGTGTAGCAATTTTGCAGTGTTAGATAAGAACTGAGACAGGAATGACAGTTTAGAAATGGAATAGTAGAACAGTATTTCAAACAAATCATCATACAGCTTAAAGGTTATTTTGTAAGATGCACTTGCTCTTCTAAAAGACAGTCTTTTGAAGTCAAATGAACTGTATAAAAACTACAGGAACACTATCACTGGGTAAATCTTTTAGTCAGGGTTCTGATTGCTTCAGTGAAGAGCTGAGTATTCATTCACATGTAGTATCTCCAGGGCACGTTGAGATGTTTATTATTCAACAGCTGTATGAGCAATTGTACTCACTGTCACGTCAGGATGTCCAGGTCATGGACCAACTGCTCTCCAAATGTGTACGCACACTCTCTCTGTCTCTCTTCCCTGAGATAGAGGGACTCGTGCTTTGATCCTTTTTTATGTCTTGACCCACACAACTGGATGTGTGGGGCAGGCCTTCACCCAACAAGTGAGAAGACACAAAGAACACAAAACGTCTTTGTCTCACACAGGGGTTGTCTGCAACCACTACTGAGATTCAATGGCTGCTTGTTAGTAAAGCCCCAGTGAAAATCATCCCCAGAGTGGAGGACAGAAGGGTTAGGACTCCTTAAATCACCTACTGCTGTATCCTGTCAGTGCAGTGTTTGAGTTACGGGAAGCTCTCTATCTGTCTAAACCACTCCAGATTTACGGTGCTGCTGCAATAATGAAGTTTCATAGTGTTTCTAGCAGAGAAAGCTGACTGAGATGCTAAACAATCTATTTAAATACAACCAAGGGCTTCAGAAATGACTAGTAGTTAATAAATTTGACTTTTCCTGGGGGCAAGTGTGGTTTCCTTCAGTCTGGCTCAAATTCAGCCTGAAGAATTCACAAGCTACTTCAGCTCCATAAGGAGAAAAGCTTAATAAAGAGGAGGGAGTTGGAGACAGCAGCATATTGGGCAGTTAACATCATGTGGGCTTGGTGGTGTCTACGAGATACCTACACTTTTTGGAGCTGTTTCAGAGACAGGAAAATATGGAATCTTTTTCTATCAGACTGTATCGGAATGCCTGGTGTTGATCATGGTTTGGTCATTTGGGGTGTCTTCTGCTTATTTAACACTTGAGGCAATTGGCCATTTACAGGTACCTGTTCTTCAAAGTTAAGTCTTCCTTAGCATACCTGTTTCTCTGAGAAGCACCTTGTGCCATCACTTGTGCTCCTCCGGCAGCAGAAGATTCCTGTCCACAAAGGCAACAAGGACAGCCTACTGAGGACATGGAGTCTGTCTGCTTGGAAGTAACCCAGGCTTTGGCAGTGCTGGCTGTTGTCTGGGGTTGGAATAGTTATTTTAGCTCTATGATTTCAGTTGTAGTGGGCTGATTCAGTTTCAGTTTGATATTCTAAATCTAAGGCCCTTGTTTGACCAAAAAACCCAACAACCCTCAAATAAGGTTTCCTTCAGCTTTTAGCAGACCAAGTGCTCTCAACTATTTATCATTGGCTCTTATGGATAGTTGGCATTTTTCTGTGTTATTTTTGACCATTCCTCCAAATGCCAGTGAAATATTTGGAGGAGTTAAAGCAAACAAAAAAAGGCACTCCCCCTCCACCCACAAGCACTCCCAAATGGATAGATATAAATATATAAAAGAATAAACAAACAAAATATAATAAATATTAAAAAGAATTCATCATTGGTTAGCCTTTGGAAAAAAAAATGGGGGGGTGCCTTCAAAATTACGAAACCTTTTGCTAAAACATGTAATGCAAATCTACCTTAAACCAGCTTTTATCCTGGACCTTCTTCTCCAGTGCCTTGCAACACTGAAGCCTTAATAGTCAAGTTTTTCAAAACCAGCTTAATTCCAGAAGAGGGAGAAACATTAGACTAACACAATTAGGTGAGTGGAATGCATTTTCCCCTCAGGCACCTCTGAAGAGTGATATAATATCATGTTCAGATCCGTAAGCTGTTGTCTCAGCAAAGTTGGGCTGGACTGGTGTGTGCATGAGATACGGGCGGGAGAACCAGAGCTGATGCAGAAAGCCCCAGTGGGGATCATGTTGATGGCATTGCTCTGAGTCACTGGGAGCCCATAAACCACCCGTTGCATGATGGCATACATGTCATTGTTGGGTGAGGCTTTCATAAGATCCTGAGCCTTTCAGCACCTTTATTTATTTATTTATATCTACCTACTTGTGTATGTATATAAAAGTCATTGTTTTGGCTTAGCTCCTTTGAGGATAGCTACAACTGCCAGTGTGAAATCATTGCAGCTTCAGTACGGCTTAATTTCTCACTGATGAAAAGGTGAGGTGATTTAGGGAAATTCATGTACGGCTTTTGGGTCCTTTTTGTCATAGGGTAGCTGCAGATGCTCCCTGCTGGCATTCTCAATGATGCTGGTCTTTAGGAGCAGTGAATTTAGAACCCTGACAGAGCTGCTCTATGGGCATCAAGAGAAACCATGGGCTTTAGCCTGTCTGCAGGAAAGGTGGGTGGGGAAAGAGCCTCAAACAAGTTGCTGTTTTCAAGGGGTGTGAAGACACTTCACAAAGTGCAAGGAAGAAGCAGTGACTCCCCTCCTGCATTTGGGAAAGTTGGGTGAGCGGAAAGGGGCTGGCCGCAAGGCTCCGGGAAGGGCAGGAGAATGCAAAACCTGAACTGCAGGGAAAGGATCCTGAAAACAAGAATGCTCTAGGAAAGCTGAAAGGGCAAGCGTTTATCATAGTATTGTCTGATTGGATTTCAGAACAGTTTCAGGTTGCATTTGTTGTCAGCTGAGCCTTGGCATACAGCTGTAGGACAGGCAGGATTAAGGTTCAGGCCCGTTCTGGGAGCACTGCCCAGTGTCAGCAGCCAGCACCAAGGCTGCCCTGTGCTATTTTTATTGTGTCCACATCAAAAAGTGTTTTAAAAAGGCGGAAGGAAAGCAACCCCTGTCTGAGTCCCTGGGGAGCTTCAGGAGGGGCAAGATACTCAAATCTGATAGGCAACTGTTGCCCTAAAGAGGGGAAAATTCTTCACAGTGGCCTAGCAAAGATGCCTGATGATGCTGAAGAGGAGGAGGAGGAAGAGGGGAAGAAGGGGTGGTAGAGAAGACGAAGTCTGTGGGGAGAGCCTTGATGATGTTGGCTGAACACCTCCTCACAGGCCCAGAAACTCCTGCATCTTGTGCTGAAGTTTCCCATTCATGCAGCTTCATTCCACTGAACCTTGAAAGGCCCCAGATTTCAAATTTGCCCTATTTAAAGTTTATGAATGGTTCTAATGCTTTACAGGAGCCTAATCTTTAACCTTGTATCTTCTGAGAATGGCTCACCATATTACTTTTCCACCTTCTACATGCAATCCATTAACATTTCTTCAGCAAGGCAATTTCAGACATTGAGTACTTTTAGGATGTTTACACTTTTTCCTCAAGGGATAAATTTAGTAGGGTCCTGACACTGGATAATGCACCATACACATAAATGACAGGCTTTAAGGTTGATCTAATTACCAATGCTAAACCACATAAAAATAACAATTCCCAGGAAATATAAATCCTGCATAGATTTGACAGGTGAGACGGGAAGAAGAATGGAACATGCAGGTCTGGCGGCTATAAGCTTCAGTCACCTAAGTTGTTTGTTCAAGTCAGCAGGGAAAAATCTGTCTTTCATTTTACCGTGCGGTTTGGTTGTGCAACATCTAATGTGAAATGGCCAAATATCTTCTCAGGCTACTCCTTCCAGAGGAATTTTAATAAAACAGGCTTTGATCTGGTAACCATTTTATGTCTCAATTAATACTGGGATGAATATATGGTAGTAACAATCTCTTCAGACAGTTTGAATCACACTGCAAGCGAAGCATCTCAAGTTTTATCAAAGTAAAACAACATGTTTTATTTGGCTTTACAATATTCAGACTCAGTAGAAACGCTGTGAGTAAACACATTCTTGAAGCTTCGTGGCAATATGGCACTTGAAACTAACCTTGGATCTCATGACTCATCTCTGCTGGGAATACGGCATCCCTTGACAAGCCTGAGATTCTGAATCCAAGACCTAGGCTAAGATGCAAAATTGAAGTAATAGATTAATACCTTTCTTTATTTCCACCAGTCTTGAGTTCCTGATGTTAGTTCAGATGACACTGGCTCGCAGGAGTACCTGCAAAAGCAAATATTTTTTGGGCACCGTTTAGGTCTTACAGATTAAATGGCCAAATAAATACGTTTGCAAATACCTGCAAATATTGTCTGCTTTGCTTTGTAAAATTGGAAGTAGCTCACTGGCAGATGGCAGGAGCACATTGTTAGTATTAATAGACCTATACATACAAAAGGAGAACAGGTGACTTCTGTTTGTAATTTAGCTAATCACAGAGACAGCAGAGACCTCCTGTCATATCAGGATTACTGCCAAAACTGCAACTCCTAGGCTGCACCGACAAACCAAATATTTCCCATGGCATTTGATGCTCCATTCAGTATCATGTGCTTTGGGGTTTCCCTGGAGCGGTTAGTGGCCAGGGTAGGACATCCTACTCGTGCAGCTCTGTTCCACTTCAACAGCTTAGTCTGCAGGTCTGCTGTAAAGCTAAATAATTTAGTTATTGCCAAACAAATAGATGTTTGAAAACCCTGACACAAAATTAGTCTGATGCATGCAGCCTAAACCTTAAAGCTGTTCATTTATTTTTGTTTCTATTAACTTTTACATCTTTGTTCTTGCAGCTCAAGTTTGCAGCTCTTATTTATCGCAGTAACTTTTTATAGTTAGTCTTAGTCATCTTCTTTCAACTCCATTAACCCTTTAACTCCCTCATGAGCTTTGGTGTCAGCAAGACAAGGGGTAATGGCTTTAAACTGAAAGAGAGGAGATTTAGATTAGACATTAGGAAAAAATTCTTCCCTGTGAGGGTGGTGAGGCCCTGGCACAGGTTGCCCAGAGAAGCTGTGGCTGCCCCATCGCTGGAAGTGTTCAAGGCCAGGTTGGACAGGGCATGGATCAACCTGGTCTAGCGGAAGGTGTCCCTGCCTGTGGCAGTGGGTCAAAACTAGATGAGCTTTAAGGTTCCTTCCAACCAAAACCATTCTGTGATCCTATGAATTATTTGGAAAGAAAAAAAAGGGGGGGGGGGGGGGGGGGAACAAACCCTCAGGAAATTTTGAGGTACAAGAGACCAAACATCGGCAATTGGTTGTGAATGTCTTTATGCCTCATCAGCAAGCCAAAGAAAATTTGCTAGGAATACACATTTCTGTAGCAGAAGCGAGGGCTGCAGCGTGCAGCTGAAAACAGCCCTGGGAACGTCAGAGGAAAAGGGCAGTTGCTGAAGCTTTGAACAGCAGCTCTAGGTTGGCTGTCTCTTCGAAGGTTTTTGCAGAGGAGATTAAATAATTCCAGATGACGACAAAAAACTCTTGTTAGGAAAACAAAAGGTCTGGGCTTCCAGCCACTGCACCCATTCACTGCTGCTGCTTTGGCTGCTGCTCTGGCGTTGCCCCTCCTTTCTCACAAAATCCTTTTTTGTCTGCATTGTGTTGTGGGTGTATTTTCTCCTTAGCTGAATCCTGATTTCACTGCAAAAGGAGCAGCAACCTGATGGGTTTGTCCTCTTTCTCTGCCTTTGTCTAGCGGGACTGGCTAGTGTCCTCTTTGTAGCATTACAGCTGGAAAGGACCTTGACACGGTCAAGCAGTTCCAGCCCCGCCTCCCAAGGGGAGAGAAAGAAGCGCTCGTCCCTGGGTGGGCTCGAACCACCAACCTTTCGGTTAACAGCCGAACGCGCTAACCGATTGCGCCACAGAGACTGCCCGTTAGCGCTACCGTGTGCCTTTGTGACGTGAGATCCTGCTCATGACCGGCCGCGATGCTGTAACACTGACTGCGCACCACCCTCCCTCCCCCGGCAGGGTTCTGGGTGCTCTGTGACAGGGAACACGTGTGTTCCAGCCTGGCCGTGGGTTCAGGAGGAAAGGCAGGGCCTCGGGAAGGGGGCACGGCGCAGATTTTCAGGTTAGCCTGATGCCAGCCGTGCAGCAGAGCCAGAAGATGCTGTGCCTCCCCCCACAGAGTGAGAAGCAGTCTCTGCATTCAGGGGTTAAACCTGCTGTTTTATCAAACCACTAGCTTTTGATCCAGCAGACTGTGGAACAAAACGGGACTAAAACTCGGTTTAATTTTTACCTTGAACATGAAGTGTCAGCAGACAGATTAATTCTGTACTTTAAAGACTGATGTCTTGCTGAGTACGGGCACGTTTAGAAGAGCTCTTGCAACCATCCTTACTCAGGAAAGAAATGCATTTTTAAGGTTTGCCAGTCTGACCCTGATAAAGTAGTCCTGGCAGGCAGTGCTGGTGTCCCCTCCTAGCTGTAAGAAGTGTGGGTGATAGAAAATAAGTTATTTATTTTCTTTTCATGTGTGGGGTTTGTTAGGAGCATATCCCAGGCGCTGAGCATTTTCTCTCCTGATTTTCTTTGCTAGCAGCTACAGATGGGACCATACTCAGTTTCACTATTTCATGTTTTAGTATTGGGATATAGTTACTACCAGCTAAAACAGCAGATCCCTTAAAAGTTAAAGCAACATCTCTGGCATCTTCCTAGTCCTGTATTTCTAAACAGAGCATGGTTTCAAGCCCCAGCCTGGGAAGCGCCTCAGTACAGTGCTGGCTGCACTGAGCCCAACATGCTAGCCCTCGTATCCTGATTTCTGGTCTTGTCTATCTCCTGTTATATTCCCCCTCTTTTCACCCGCATCAACGCAAAAGAAGTGAGAACTCAACCAAGGATTTCAGAGCTGACCTTCTGTGTCAGTTGTCACTGAAGTGGATAGGGAGGAAGCCTGCCCACGATACGCACCTCTGGAAGGTGGTAGGAAAGACAATGAGCTCGTCTCTATTTCTTCCAGCTCCGCGTTTAAATAGAACTGCTTTCTTTGCTCTTGCACACTGTGTTTTATTTGTAAACTCCACAAGATGTTGTCTCTTTCCCAGAATCATTGGGCTTCCTTTGATGGGTGAAATGGTTTTATTGCCCTTTGGAGAGCACTGCAGAATTTTTGCATTCACACAAAGTAGAGCATGTGATTACAGACTTTTGGCCACAGAAAGGACATGGGTATCTGTCCTTTAAAAATGGATTTTAAAGTAAAGATACTTTATCTTGCCTGCAGAAGTACAGAAGCAATGAAAAATGAATGCTGGAGTTTATTAAGCAAAATTTCTTGGTAAAATGAAGGCAGCTTTTTTCCTCCATCTGACACTCTGGGAGGTGGGAAAAGAGCACAGGCAATATTAAGTTTATATTCTAATTTTATGGTAAAAGTTCCACGCAGATGCATATATTTTAAAGAGCAGTCAGTATTTCCGGACAGGAATGTCCTGGTACTGCACAAAGGGATGAATGTTCTTCTAGTGATACTTTTTAATGTTATGATTTGGCCCAAATTACTAATTCTCAAGAAAATACCTTAACTCTTCATATCAAAATGAAACAATCAGTTCAACTTAAATACAGGAAATGTTGGGTATAATAGCCATTACTTGCACACATCTTGTTAACAAGAACATAATTTCCTAATCACTCCCTTGAAAGCAAACCCAGATGATAGAAGCATAGTTGAGCTTCTGCCAAACACCTCAAGAAATCTGATTTCACACCCAAGCTCCTGCAGGAGTGCCAGGATAACCTCAACTATTCAGTGGAAAAAGAAACCCCTTTAAGCATTATGCTTACAGTTCCTTAAACCCCTTTAAGCATTATGCTTACAGTTCCTTATACTTGTATTCTCAAATACAAAACCTATCAGTTGGGGTAGTACAAAAACCTGAGTGCACACATCTAGATGTGTTTGTATTACACGCCAAGGCAATTCATAACTCTGCAGGCAATATTGCCTTAATGGCAACATCCTAGTCCATCTCCCAATCCTTTTTAATTAGGCCTTTGGAAAAACTAAAGTTGAGGGGGTTTTGGGTTTGTGGAATTTTTGTTTGTTTGTTTGTTTAAGATGTAGAGTAGTTAGAGGACAAAAGAACAGATTCTAGTTTTTATTTGGTGATGGACCCTCCACAGTGAGGGCATTCAAGCAGCCAGGGATGAGGTTAGAAAAACCCTGACACAATTAAATCTGGCCAGGGATGTCAAGGGCAACAAGAATAGCTTCTATAGGAATGTCAGTGGTAAAAGGAAGACTAGATAAAATGCGGTCTCTCTCTGGAAGGAAATGGGAGACCTGGTTACCCAGAACATGGAGAAGGCTACAATACTCAATGATGTTTTTGCCTCAGTGTTCACTAGCAAGTGCTCCAGCCACACCACCCATGTCGCAGAAGGCAAAGGCATGGACTGGGAGAATGAAGAATCACCCTCTGCAGGAGATCACCTTCAAGACCATCTAAGAAACCTGAAGGTGCACAAGTCCATTGGCCCTCATGAGATGCATCTGTGGGTCCTGAGGAAATTGGTGGATGAAATGGCTAAGCCACTATCCATCATGTTTGAGAAGTCACAGCAGTCCAATGAAACTCCCACTGACTGGAAAAGGGGAAACATAACCACCATCTTTAAAAAGGGAAAAACTGAAGACCTGGGGAACAACAGGCCTGTCAGTCTCACCTTGGTGCTTTGCAAGATCATGGAGGAGCTCCTCCTGGAAACTATGGCACATGGAAAATAAGGAGGTAATTGGTAGTAGCCGGCATGGCTTCACTAAGGGCAAATCACACCTGACAAGTTTGGTGGCCTTCTATGATGGGGTTACAGCATCGGTGGGTAAGGGAAGAGCAACTGACATCATCTACCTGTGGACCTGTTGGAGAGAGTCCAGAGAAGGGCCATGAAGGAATTCAGAGGGCTGGAGCGTCTCCTGTGAAGACAGGCTGAGAGAGTTGGGGTGGTTCAGCCTGGAGAAGAGAAGCTGAGTGGAGACCTTAGAGCAGCTTCCAGTGCCTAAAGGTGGCCTACAAAAAGGAAGGATGGGGACTTTTTACAAGGGCATGTAGTGACAGGACAATGGGTAATGGGTTTAAACTCAAAAAGGGTAGATTAGATATTAGGAAGAAATTCTTTATTGTGAGTATGGTGAGACACTGGAAGAGATTATCCAGAGAAGCCATGGCTTCCCCATCCCTGGCAATGTTCAAGGCCAGGTTGGACAGGGCTTTGAGCAACCTGGTCTGGTGGAAGGTGGCCCTGCTCGTTGCAGGGGGGATAGAACTAGATGAACTTTAAGGTCCCTTCCAGCCCAAACCATTCTATGATTTTGTGTGAAATTTAATGCAGCATGCAAAGGGCTTTGATCTTGCATCGTTTTGATGATATAAGTGATGGAAACAGAAGCCTTCACTGGTGGTGGAGGCTCCTTAAGAAGTGATGCAAGTAGCAATTGTTGCAAGTACACAGATATGTTTACTTTCAATATAACGCATCTTTAATCCAAATTATCACTAAAAGCTCTTAGACTTCCCTCAGGTTGTTACAGCAGTGTTGTTAAAAAACAAACAACCAAGCAAGCACACCCACTGAATGTTCTTAGACCATGTCGCAGGAACTGCAAACATGAGAGACATCTTTAACATTACTTATCCATGTTTCTCCCATTGGCTTGTGAAACTATCGACTAGTTATCTGTCTTTTTTAAACAGAGCACATGGCAAGTTGACAAAATTACTACCTTGATCCAGAGAAGCTTTTTATAGGCTCTCTGGGTTTCTAAATGGGATGAAGGGTGGAGCTAGTCATTTAGCCACACCCATGGTGAGGTTTATAAAAGGAAGTTTTCTAGGGGAAAGCTCATTTCTATCAGTCTATGAGAACTGGCAGTTTTATTTAATAGGATTTTATCTTAAAGAATAAAATATCTTAAAGGCCTTACTATGTCAAGGCGTCATCGAAGTTCCCATAGTGGGGATGCTTCTGCAAATGAGCCTTTGAAACAGCAAGGTAAGGTAAGTGATGGAGTCTGCTTTACTACTTTAGTTCTTTTTTATACATAATATTTTTGTGGCAGAGAGCTGAGTGTAATTTCAAAGGTCTGTATTTTCTCTGCCATGTAGAATTGTTTGTTTTCTATAGTATCGTATTCCTGTACCACTAACTCAAGTGGAGAAAAAAACAACCTTAACAAAAAACATTCCCAAACCTATTAGAGTTTGGAGAGGTTGTTATTTGTCATAAGTGCGGTCAAGCTTTCAAGACTAATGACTTTGAAGGCTAATTTGCACCACCTATCCACAACACTAAGGTTAAAGTGGCTGTTGTAATTGTGCTGCTGTTCCTAAGTCACACCAATATTAATTGCTCAAGCATAAAAATAAAAGATATACTGTGCTTTGTTGCACAATTGTTGTGATTTAGTCATGACTTCTTGATACACCCAGGAATCCTACCATAATTTTTTGATTTGTACTGTATCACTGTTCCCTTATATATATACATGCATATGGCCATTTAAAAGTTACTCTGTTCAGCAGAGGTCTTGTGGGTTATTGTGGATGTCCCTTGATGAGATTCTGTTATAAAAGCTTGTTTGCTATTGAGCACTGGTGTTCATATTGGAACAACAATTCTATAGACAGGTCTGTATCACTTACAAGATGACTGAGTGAAACCTTTCATAATCATCAACTGAATCCAAAGGTTTTGTATCAAAAGGTGATTGCAGCAATGTAGGGTGTGTAGCACAGATGTGTCAAGAATGCTGGTCAGCATAAAAAATACCTATCTCATTGCACTGGTTACCTAGCTCTGGACTTATTGCTAGTGTGATGATAAAGTAGAATTATAAGGAATTGGAGAGAGGGGAATAAACCTTGAAGACTCTTTTTAGGAGCTCCTTTCAGGCCTTTGGAAAAGGGAAGTCTTCTTTGAAAACTTAATAAACAACCAGGAAAAAAGTGTCTTAAAAGTTAATTTTTTCCTCCAACTACTTCATCTGTACATAACTAGATCAGAGTAATGTATTTTCTCTTGTGAGCCTTCAATATAGAAGGCTAGTATTTTAGTTATTCATTCACCAGTATTTTAGCTACTCATTGCACCCAAAACATGGGAAGCATTTGAGGGTCACTGGTCTACTAGTTGTTCTCCAGACTATACTGGTATAACTACCACTTGCTGCAAAAATAACCAGAGTAATGGTTTCCACAAACAACACCAAGCTGGTGGTGTTGATGCGTTCTTTTTCAAGCTGTAAGCAAAACTGTAAATTAATGTAGCTGGCAAAAAGCTGAGTGATGGCCTTGTGGGCAAAAGTGTATGATGTAAGCTGGAGAGACTGTCAGAGCATTTTGACTTAATCTGATTGGTAGACACGAGAAAAGAAACACATCTTGCGTTTGACTAGACACATTTTCCACCTTGATAATGCCATGGTTTTTCTTTGGAGTTTTTGCTGCCAACATGAAGCTTGTGGGATGCTTAACTTCAGCAGCATGGTCATTTCTGGGTTTTGCTGTGTGCTTTTACTGATATGTAAGAAACTGTGGCTGTGCTGGATTGTGGTGAGAGGAGTCTTGTTTGACAGCATAGCTGTTTCCTGCCAGGGAGTGCCCTTGGCTTTATCCACTGCCATTCTTCCGGGAGATTGACATGCTGCAGCTAGATCCTTCATAGGTATTTTTAATTGTATTGCATTTATTTTAAGTGCCTGATGTGGACCAAAATTAAAATATATTTGTCTTCTGTTTTGTTGTATTAGTACAGTAAATGGGAGAGATGAAGGAAGAGGAAAATGCTGTCCATACTGGCAGAGAATCTTGGATGTTTCTGCTCTTGGATACTTTTGGATGGGTTTTCTGAATCAGGGAGAAATCTTGAGCTTTTTCAAGTGGGTAATGTGGAGTTTGACATTGCCGCATAGCTTAACATGTGTTTGTGAATTTGGTCACTCTTCTAAGCAGGGATTAAAGTGACTTCTGCAATTGTTTGACTTGAAAAGCAATATTTATGGAATAAAATACTTATCCAGTTTAATTCTGACAGTAGCCTGCTAGTCAACATAAATGAGTCAAGGGACATTAACTGTCGTATGGCAAATTACTTATTATATTTGACAATTTCAGACAAATATTTAAAAGGCTACTTTCGAGTAGCCAAACAACAAGCCTTAGGGTGCCATCTTCCTCTCCTGTTTTGATTTTTGGAGCCACGTATGTACTAAATGCAGAAAGTCCCCAAGTTGACTTCTTGGTGATGAACTAAGTAATTAAGAGGCAGATGGCCAATGACAATCTCTTAGTAACTGATTTCTTTGAGGTGATTTATGAAGACTGACACTGACAGCTGGATTACTCTAATGTGGTATTCTGTTAGTCCTGTTGCACACCAATACTTCTGCTACCAGGAGATTCAAGCACAAAACTTCAGCTTATTTGGGTGGATGCTAAAATTAAGTCTTGCTCTGGATCCTCCCTCCTTAATTCATGCATGGCAACACCAGTGTCTACAGAGCTGAGCTAGGGGAGGGATGTAGGGCAGCTTTCAGGTTGAGCCGAGGTGGCGGTGGAGAAGGGGCTGGTGTGAGTGGCCTGAGATGGTCCAAGGGGAGGAGGTAAGTTCCCAGGGAATGGGGAGAGAAAAGTGGAAGGAGAGAGGGCCTGTCACAACAGCAGCTTCTGAGTCTTGGCTCAGAATTTAAAACTCACTGGCCCTGTGCAGTCTTCAGTGTCTCTACTTCTTTCCCATCATCTCTTCCACTATGACTGAGAAAGTGAATTTTCCGACTCCCGGTGAGGACAGAAGCGCATTTTTCTCTACTTTCCTGTGTCAGCCTAAGTCAGTTTTACCTATGTCCCTGAGAAGACCCAAGCTGACATTGCTTAGCTTTCTTATTGCTTTATGAATTGGTACACTCCTGTTCAGCTGTTTATTTAGCTTGTGGAATCCTGAAATAGGAAGGTTTTTACAGATGACAAAATCACTGCAGTTTCTTTAATATGACTAGATTTCTGTAAATACTTTTTTTCCTCAGGACAGTGCTGTCAGAGGAGTCATTTGGCTTTTGTTGCCCTAGTTCAGGTCAAGTCAAATGAAGTTATTGAGTTTAAACAATAAGTCTTGTAGGCTTGATTATTTTTTTCTCAGTTTTTGTCCACCTGACAATCATGCATATAGGCGACAATTTCCATCACAAAGAAGAAGCATAAAATTCAGCTGTTTTGTGCAAGCTGGAAAGGGAGCTGCAAAGGATGCAGTAGACAATGAAAACTGAGATACAAATAGCAAACTGAGAAACATAACTGCCACTCAGATGTCGTTTGGCCTGAGGCAGCTTTTTTGAGGTGTGTTTGTAAGATGTTTGAAGGCCAAAACAGGTAAAGGATGTGATTAGTATCCTGTGTAAGACTTTAGGATAATGTACCATCTCTGTTGCAGCAATAATCTGTCATTGGGATGCAGGCACTACAGGCAACATGTGATCATGTTAGAAAACCAGATAGAGAAATCCTATGATGGGCTTGTCAAATGACAGGGATCTTATTATGTGGCTGTGGAGCAGATCAACAAGAAACATTTGTCTGACCAATGGTAGTGATATCTCTTGTCTTCCTTTGAAAGGAACATGTAGCTACTGGTACAGTTCTGTCCATTAAAACAATGTGGCACAGAGGAGCTGATGCTGCTTTGTTACAGCATTCGCTGCATGCTACCGCAAGAAATGCGAAGTGCTGCCTTCCATCCTTGACTGAGAAGATCTTATTCCAGATTTTATTTAATTCAGTGATACACAGCAGGACATAAATAAAATGTGTATGTTATGTAGTAGCCCAAAAGCATCCATTTAAATCCACGAAGTTTGCTGGTACAGGGTATAGTGTCTCTGAGTTATTTCCTGCATATATCTTGCTGTGCAGTATAACATTTATGTATTTTCATGATGACCTGTTTACATTTGATAACTCATTTCTAGAACCTGACATTGCAGGAAAATGTTTGCTCAGAGCAACATCTGGGGTAAAACTGAATGGTATTTCTGCCCTTGTAGCACTAAGAGTACAGGCTGGCCCTCAAAGGTGGAGCTGAGCCTGCTTGCAAGTGTTTGGTGCGAGTGGGTATCGGTCTGTGTGCTTGCGGAGTGCTGCAGAGAAGCCTGGAGCTGGCCTGAGCTTCATGGGGAACCACCCACCCTTTTATGTGAGAGTGAGAGCGAGGTGTTAGAGGCTTCCAGCCCACAAAGCCGATTTTATTAGAACATAAAAACACATGAGAGAGGAAAAAGCGCTTACCAGCAGGAGAGAAATCTCATAGGTGAGATTAGAGCTCTGTAATAATATATACCTTCCATGCCTGGTATGTCCTGTGCGGTAGGGTCCTCCCCTCCTAACTTGTCTAATTCTCTAATCTTTTGGCTCCTGAAGTTGAAGACATACCTTGCTGTCCCCAGGAGAGTTTATTTTCACTTCTTGCTGGGCCTGCCTTTTGGTTCTAGTCCCTGGCACAAGCCCAGTACTTTGCACAGGCATCTCCTGTTGTCCACGTATGTGTCATGCTGACCCCAGGGGGGTTTCACTCCCAGCTCTTGCCCGTAGTGTGCACCCACAGCTAAGCCCCACAACAGTCAAATAGCTCTGTGTGCATGTGTAAACATAAAAACTGAGTTAGATTCTCTCACTGTGCTACTGGATGCCTTTCCATTGCTATCAAGCAGAGACAGGCCCACCTCTTCAGGATGTGGACTGCCAAAATATGTGGCTTCATTCCAAATTAACAAATTGACTATAAAAGCAGCAGCAACTTGTGTTCCTGAATTTACTGAGTTCTTCATGTTCTAAAATTGTTATGCTGGTTTGCATGTCCATTTTTGTTTGTGTGGAATAGTCAGGGAACGAACAGGGCACTTCAAATAAGAAAAGGTCATAAACATTTCTTAAAGAAAGCAGGAGTACTTCTGGGATTAAAAATTATGCACTTCCCAGTGTAATATGGTGTCACTTGGTTAAAGCTGAGACAGCTTCAGCGGTATTATTCTTTGCACATCTTGTTTGTCAAAATATATTATCTCAATCATTCTCATATTCTGGAAATTAAACTTCAACATCAATTTGTCATCACAAGAGTGCAGGAAAGCTGAACCCTGGCAGTCTTCTCTGGGATACAGCAATTTCTCAAAGCCAATGCACTACGTTGAGGGAGAAAAGAATAATGCTGAAGTAAAATGATATTATTGCGCTCTCAAACAGGCAAAAGGCATTTAGTTTGATAAGGTGCCAAAGAGTGTCATTTGAGAGCGCTGCAAAGACTTCCAGCTGTCTTGCGTACGCTAACTAAATATTCGGGTGAATATTTAGTTGTCCCTGTGAGTACTTCACCAGAAGTGACCTTGCCTGATCTGGTTAATCCAAGCTGAAGTGCAGCCTGTTGAAATCACCAGATAATAACATTGACCAAGACTGCATTTCTCTGAGCATCCTGCCTGATGCTGCAGGACTGTGTTTGCAGAAGCATAGCAGGGCTCTCCTCTCTGCTGCCTCCCAGCTTGCTGTGAGAGATGCTGCCCTGCTCTGTTGACTCATGTGGAAGGTGTGGCATGTTTTGACCAGGAGTGGAAGGGCGTAAAAGTTGCCGAAGAGTGCAATGGAGTTTGAGACAGGCCCTGCAGGGAAATCAATCTTATGGGAAAGCGTAGGTTGAATCTTGCATTTTTGCTATGTGAGTTAACAAGCAAGCTGACTACCAAAAACGGAGAGAAATTGGACTTACACCACAAGCACTCATAAACTGCTCATTGGCTTGAGCTGATGCTGGATGCTTCAACTGCGGATGCTGTCTGGCTGCTAGTTTGTCCCACAAGCTACTACCTTGCTTCACTTTGGGCATGTTCAGTTCAGTAATACGTTGTTACAGGGACTTCCAATAGCTGACTCATCTGGCTGGAAAAGAGAAGGGCTTTGCTAAATGAGCTCTAGCTTGGGAAACCCACAATGCATGTTCACCTTTTGCACGTGTATTGTATATCTAGCACTGCTTATTAAAGCAGTTGTGCATGAAAATATCTGATAGTTGCCATCTTGAGAGCCCTGGATGGAGAGAGAGTGAGCTTATGCAAGATGGCTGTGCCAAACACTCTTTCAGGCTCAGATGAAGGACACTCTGGTCAGCCCAAAGAAGAGCACCTACTTAGGAGGTTGCTGCTACAGAAAGTGCCACAGTTTTGAAGAAAGCTTATCTTAACAGGGTAGATTTCATGTGCCTGAGAAGAAACAGTAAGACTTATTCTTCTGTACAGGGTTTGCTGTACTGACTGGTTTATGAAAGAGAGAAAACAACATAAAAAGTCCCAACACCAAAACTGCCAGTTTCCCCTCACTATCTAAGATAAAAGGTTTTTCCTTCTGAATGTGAAAAACTGGCCAGCATGTAAGTTCAGCCTACAAGGGAAATAGTGTGCATGTAAATGGCAAATCAGTCCGAAGTATCAGTTTTCTCAAGTTAAGTGATAACTTTTCTTGCTTAGTTTGGACAGCAAACAGAAAACATGGTAAGTGTCTGGGAAAGGCAGTGAGAGAAGTATCTACAATTAAATTGTGTATACTGCTGAAAACAGTTGAGTGCTCCTCCAAATCAGTGCTTAGAGATGCTGTGCTGAAGGCAAACTTTCCAGTGCAGAATGTGGTGGAAGCTTAAATTCAATCTGATAATGTAGAATAACTTGGAAACTTCCCAATTAGCTTTCTTTTTTTAATGAGTTAGTGGGCTTGTCCATTGTGTTCTGTGACCCTGGTCTACAGAACAACATAAAGAAACAATAATTCCTGTAAACTTTGCAGTGCAGCCTCTGGGAGGAAATACTGTAGCTCGAAAATGCAGCCCGGACAGAAACTTCTGATTTGGTAGACTTCAAATACAAACTGTCCTTTCAGAACAAAGCAATGTTAGTTTGAGGGGTTGCAGTTTGACAGCCAACCTTTTGAACCCCTTCCCATATGACTTGCTTTGATTGTGTAGTATCATGGAGTACCTAGATGAGATAACAAGCTGTCACTCTTATCTCACAAACTGGAATATTTTCCTTCAACTTGACATTCACAAGCTGTGATCAGGTGGCAATGCTGTTGTAACTATAGGAGTAAAAGGCATTTATGCAACTTTCAAATACAGTTTGTCCTCTGAAGAATCCATCAGTGACACTGTTTCCCTTAATATAGAGACCTATTTCTAGTTTCCAGCTCTATAAACACTCAAGATCCAAAAAGCTCCTTTGTCAAATATACAGGTTTTGCAATTTTAACTCTAATTACTTGTGTGGGGTTATTACCACAATGCAAGTGTCCTCAGTGCATTTTAGCTTTCCCGTTTTTCAGGCAGGATGCAAGGTTGCCCCCAGTTTCTCATAGACCTTCTCATCCTTACTGCAAAAGTAGGTAAGTATTATACTTGTCAATGAAGTTCTTCTCCTAGTGATCAGAGTGTCACCTGGGTAGGATAAGCAAACCTGCACTCACTCTTTTGAAATATTAATGAATACCAAATAACATTTCTTTGCCTACTCCCCAAGGGATCAAGTCCTGTCAACATACCCAGATCATGCTACCTGTACCAAACACAGCAGTCGCTGACTGCTTTCAGTCAAAACGCATGCCAAAGAGCATGAAGTCATGGTATGCCATTCCTCCACCTTGTAGATGAGGACACTTAAAGGACTGATTCAAAACATGAGATACTAAATGGGATCTGCCCCTCAGCTTGGAGAAGGCTTAAAACATGCTCCTCCAGAGAGTTTCATGACCACCTGGCTGTGGTTGTCATTGGGACCACTTGACCACTTTTCTCCACTGATTAAATAATGTTAAACATAGTTCTGTCAGCAGAGATTGGCACCCAGGGATGATTGTCACACTGTGGATCTATAAAAAAGGGGTTCTTACATGTCACCTAGGAAAACTGGATGGTTGGGATTGATTAGGTGAAAATGAGGGAGGAAGACACTCAAGCATTTTTGGCTTTCTGTTTATGACCTGGAGCACATGTGGTTATCTGTGCAGGACAAATGAGGTGATGGTACACCCTTCAATGTATCTTCAGTCATGTGAGCACCTTATCAGATGTTCACACATATAGTTTGTGGACATTTCCACAAACTATAGCTTTACAGCCTTCACAGGTCTGTGTATCTGTAACTGCAAGTAATCCATTCTACTCACAAGAGAGGAGTCCAAGAACTCTATCTGCTTTACCAGTACTGTAAAGAGCAAAATTTGGGGGTTTAGATTTGTATGTTAGGATACTGTGTATTATAAACATATCTATACATTATACATTTAGATTCTTAAGAGCTGAAATAAAAATCAAGACACAAGCCTTCAGCTGTTTTTACTATTGCCACAGATATTGGAATCTATCTTTACATCCTTGAAGAGAAAGTCATGCCAGAGTGCTAAAACAGCTGAGATGGCAGTCCAGTAACCTAACATCTCTTTCATGGGTAAGGCAATCAGGTAATAAGGGACCTGCAGTGATGATACTTTGAAATGGAATCATTGGATGAAAGAGATCATCTTGTTCAACTCCTGTTCAAAGCCGTCCCAAACAGATCAGGTTGCTAGGGAACTTGTTGAGCTCTGAGTATCTCAAAGACATTCAGACTTTCCAGCTTCACTGGACCCAATGTTCAATCACCCTTGTGATGAAAACACTTTTCCTAACATGTAATCAGGATTTGTCCTGTTGAAACTTGCCTGTTACCTCTTACAATGTCAGTGTCTGCTTTTGAGAAGATCCTGGCTGCATCTTCTCTACACCCTCCCCCTAGGTAGCTGTGGGCTGCAATGATACATCCCCCACACCCTAACCCTTTTCTTCAGGCTGAACAAGCCATACTCAGCCTCTCCTGCACCATGTGCTCCAGCTCCTTAACTAGCTTGGTATAGTAGAATGGACTCTAGTATGTTTATCACTGATTTGTGGCTCCTCAGTACATATGTACTTCGCTTTCACAAGCCCTGAATACAGGGGAATAATTACTGCCCTAAATCTGCAAACCCAGACCAGCGTAGGGTTCTCCTTCTCTGCCACACGGACATACAGCTGAGTGTTTTAATTTGTTGTCCACCACGACCCTTAAGTCTTTTTTTCCTCTGAAGTTGGTCTCCAGCTAACCAGTCCCCCCAAAGTTATTCCCTCCCAGGGGCAAGAATTTGGATCCTTGCCTTCCAGGCCTGTCCTTGCCTCTTTCCTAATTGGAAATAAGCATATGTAGTGAACGTTGCACTGTTTTAGAAGGTATTTTTACTCTAAAAAGAAAGCTACTGAATTCTCCAACTTAAAGACCACTGGTTCATAATCTGGACAACTTCCAGGTATGGTCATATGCTTGTAGTAGAGCAGTATGTTAGAACAAAGGGTTGGCAGGAGCACTTATCCCCCTCTGTGTGGCCACCTAATTGATTTTTGCTGAATATCCTCTTGTGTGCTTAATTTTCTCCACTCACTGTAAAGAGAGATCAAAAACTAATCCCACAATAGAGGGGGCTTCAGCCCATATAATTCCAGGTACCCTAACTGAGCCGCCTGCATTTCTCTCAGGCATATCTAGAAGTGCATGGATTACATTGAAGGGTGCCATTTAAACAGAAGTTACACCTTGACTTAAAGCTCTTAAACCAACTTGTTCTTCTAAATATTTTCCTGGTTCCAAAGCTGGTACTTTTTGTATCCCTGAAGCAGTTCTGAGAGTCTTGCAGTTTGCTGCAGCTGCCTGGATAGCACTTGTATGGAAGTGTGGTTTATCTTTGGGCACTTCCTACCATGCTTGCTCAGCAGGCTTGTTTTCAAAGAATTCAACATATTATTATGCCATTGGGATTCTTATGTTAAACTTCAGGGGGGGTTTTGTCTTAAAAGAACATCAGAAAATATCTTGGGTCAAAACACAGTCAACAGGTTTGGGGGGTTTGAACTCTGGATATATACTTTGATGCTTTTTCCTTGAACTTTCTTTTTTACTGTAAGTTGCTAGTTAGCCTATAAAAATTCAGCTACAAATGAAGCCTGAAGGTGGGCACAGGAAGTGATAAACATACTGAAAACTGGTGGTGGGTTGACCTGGACTGAAGCAGTTGCTGCCAGCTGTCATCCATGTCTCTTAGTCCTTCTATATTGAACAGGGAAAAGCTGATGTGCGTTCTGCCATAGCTGTGTACCCACTAGTCTCCAGACCATACCTGATACCCACTGGCACTTGTCTCTAAACCATATCTGAGGAGTTTGTTTCTGCTTTAAAAGCTTAATATTCCAGCCCACTCAGTGGGGTTTTTCTCTGTACTTGTTTCTGGTCAGCAATACCAGCCAGTGAGATCCTGCTCTCCCAGTTGTGCCAACCCAAGTGTTGATGGGGCCATGCTGTGTACTGAAACAGGGACTTGTCCCAGATTTATTTTTATTTTTTTAATCTGGAGGAAAAAAAGAAATCAAGGAACTTTGAAATTAGATCCCTTTCTGCATCTGCTTCAGGGAGGATTGGATTCAGAGCTGATCCAGCAAAACAAAGAGGAGCTCAGAGATATAAATAAGGAGTAAGCAGTTAAGACTGGAATGCCTTAAAGCAATATTATTGCCAAATTCTTCATAATGTGAAACCTTAGTCAGTGCTGGCTTTTCCTGCCTCACTATAAAACATATGCATCACCACAGCCTAACTTTGTTTATTAAAAAGGAAGTATTAAAAATAAACATGTCAAGTGATTCTAGTGTATGAAACAAAGCATAAACCTGGTCAAGTCTAATTACTCTTAAACCAAGTGCATTATAAGATGGTATAATACCTACCAGAAATAAAAATGCATAATACATTAGTACACACAGAAGTGCATCAGTAGTAAACTGCAGTCCGGTGTGCAAACCAGAGAGAGCTGCCTAGCAGAACTGGTGATTGTGTTGGATGCAGAAGCCAACATAGGCGCTGACTGAGCAAGTAGAACACACGTTTAGTTAGTGTGATAGAAGTTGAAATGCAGACATCAATGACTCTGAAGCAAACTTTAAAGAAAATGATACCTCCAATAATTGAAGAAAAATTATCTCTTTGCTCCTTTTTGAGAAAACAAACTTTTTTGGTTGAAATAGGGTTAAGTAATGTGACAGCCTGCTGCTAAACATGAAGAGTGATAAATACACATTCTCATCTGCTTGTCCTATTAGGTCTGCCATCTTATGCTTGATATACTGGTTTGGCATTGCTTGTTTTGCCAAAAAATAAAGTTTGCCAGATCTGTGTCACTACTTAAAATCATATGAACCGAAGTCTGCTACACCCTTTTCAAGCTGGAAGATAATTACTGCATCTCAAAATTACTGGGCAGGAAAACAGGGAAGGTATTTGTTATTAGGAGGAGGGCAGATAGGCTGCTGAAAAAAGGTTTTAAGGGTCACACTTCAAGTTGGCTGGAGCTTTGAACACCGCATTGTGCCCAAGGCACTTGGATCTTGGAAACTCCAATTTACAAATGGCAGAGGAGGGAGAGGAGAGGACAACAGAATTTGGTTACTGCTTTATAGGGAGAAAAATCTAGTTGCTTACCAAGTGGTGTAGAAGCCGTCTTGAGAAAGGATGCATGTTCTTTCCTACAAAGTAGGACATGCTTGGATTTACTTTGTATGTAAATGACCAAAAAAAGATTGGTTGCTTTGTAAGTGAGAGGGAGGGAACAGTTTTACAAAAAAGTCTCTAGGACCTTTTCCATGCCAACAGATGACTTGAAATCAGAGCGCTGGCAGAGAAGCAGAACTTGGACAAAGCTGTGTTGGAAATGGCAAGAGCAAAACAGGTGGGAAACTGTCGTGTGCTCAGTATCAGCATATTGCATCTTCTGGGACTGCCTTCCTTGTGAAGCACTCCAGGTCAAACTAGGTTTCTCATGGTTTGGAGCTGGAGATAGTGCTAAACTCAGCTGTTACTTGATTCCTTTGCTTTGAGTTTTGTCTTTCTGCCTTTCACATTCTACTGCAGAGCATAGTCCTGAGTAGGTGCAGAGGACTTACCATAGAACAGTGAGACAGCATAGGATTGGGCTGTCAGTTAACAGTAAATTGAGAAATCTGCCAAACTCTGAAGTGTATGGAGGTTTTTGTTTTGGTTTTAGTGATTCATGCCCAGCTCATAAAAACAGCAGTTCTTTCCTTTGACACTGGAAGCCTTAAAATTAACCTTTCAGTTCACCTTTTCAACAGGAAAGCATCATATAAATAGTGATATACACTGTTTTCTGATTTACGCTGAGTTTGTCCATTTCTGTAATTTGTCAAGCTATTCTCCACTCAGTAAATACGTGGATAGCAGCCACAAGGGAGTTGCTGGAATTCTTTGAGTTGCTAAAAATAAGCAGGTTTTGAAGCTGTTGTCTGTAACCACTGAGGATATTTGAGGAAATAATAGGTGACTGTCAGCCTATATTACAAATAATTTTAATGCAACATCATATTCTCAGTCCTCAGCAAGGGGGGGGGGAGGCAGGTAGGAAAAAAGATCTTTTCAGTGTGGAGGAAAGCATCTTGAGACAGAGTAGCAGAACGCAGCTCTGTGCCCACATGGGAAATACAGTTCCTGGAGACCAAGCTTTGAAAATGCATCATCAAATGTACTAAAGGCATTTGATTTAAATTCTGTTAATAACATTCTATCTTAACTTTTCCTCCTCGGTCCTTCAAGCTAACAACTATAGTTACTACTTTTCATAGTATGACTGTACATAGTGCTTCTAGATGCTGTTGTACCTTGTTTTCTGCAGATTGCTCCTGCTATACTGTCTTTTTTTCACTTAGTTGCTTTACTTTCAGCTTTTCTCGCATCCCTTTTGCCCAATCCTTGTTTTGTTTGTGGGAGTGTTTTCTTTTATTCGCTAGTATTCATTCAAAATTGAATTAATAGTTTTACAGCATCTCAAGGGATATTGTCACAGAAGCTCCTCTGTGTCAGTTTGTGTGAGTGGATTCAACAGGTAATTAAGTTTGTGGATGTAGCAATAGCTACCAGAAAATAAGTTCGTGGGGAGGGAAAGTATGCTCGGAGAGGGAGTAGGTGAAAACATCCTGAGGCCCCATACGCCCTGAAGAGCACTAGTCCTGTTGAATCCACTGAACATCCCGAGAACCCATAAAATGAACAGCAAGAGTCTGCCAAACCTGTCCAAGACCTTCACCAGCACACACTAGCATCAACAGCAAGTTGTGTAACTCAACTGCATCTGAGAAAGCGGCAAACAGGCTACAGGGCTGTATATACGCTGATGAAACGAGGAACCCCCTGAGGGACCTTCTGATTGCCTACCTGAAGGCCAATGGTCACCAGTCCAACCCCCTGGCTGGGCTTGGCCTCCTGACTATCACTGCAGCAGGATAACATGAGGGGTTATGGGACTGAGAGAACTGGATACACTCTGTGAATAGTCATTTGCTATTAATAAAACCTGATCAATTCTGTTAATAGCTTAACCAAAACATTCTAATAAACATTGGTTTCATTCCCCCAGTGGAATTCTGCCATCAGGGAAACAGATAGTATAATACAGGGAAATTGCACCTATGCCTAACTTTAAAACATTACTCAAATTATAGTTTATGTCCTGAAAAAATGTATAATCCCATTTTCTTATCTGTTTCATTACATGGGATTTTATGGTATTCCTTTTTCAACTGTTCTTAAAGACATATGGGTTTTTTCCTGTGTTGTGAGGTCTTTTCCATTTTCCTGATTCTCTAGATCTTCATCCTCTTGTTTTTTACCCCTTGACTTTTTTCCTATGTCTACCAGCGTGGAACAAGTAATTTCTTTATATGTCTTGATAGGTGACTCTTGAGGAGATGGCAAACTATTTTACAGTCAGTGCAGCTTCCTTGTATTGGGCAGTTTTGAGGAATTGAATTGTGCTTGCTGGTTTATATAGAGCAGTGATGTGATGCCAGCTGAGAGCTGTATCTGGCCTGGAACATAGTGGGAGGAAGCATGGCATCCTTTCCTCTTGGTTGTTTTCATTGCACGCCTTTATCCTTCCACCCTTCCAAAGAAGACTCCAGCTCCCTGTCGTTACCTTCTTCACACCCACTGACTAGGACCTCTACTGCATTCCTTTGTCCACCTAAATTAAATTCCACCCTAATGAGCCCATGTTTCCTACCACTCCCTTGCCTGGGTGCTGCTCTGGCATCTCAAGCCAGAAGTACAGGTCCAGGTGTAGGTATGGCTTACAGAGCAGGTGGAGACCTGGCAGCCCTGCTGCACCCAACAGCAAGTGCCAATTATCTCATCTGGCCATAATCATTGCACTGTAGCTCAGGTAAGTGCCTGTACACAGGCACAAAGTCAGTAGCTGTTGCTGAGGTGTACCTCTTTGGTTTGACCTGTACGAGTATCATCATCAGTTTCCAAGCTTTAGGAACCTCTGCTATGGAGGCCTCTTTTTCTTTTCCTGTAAGACTATATGAATGAAGTTCAGTATGGTGCTGTTACTCAAATCCCTCGCAAACTAGAGATCTAACATATTGAAAGCAATTAAGTAGTTATCCCTGCCTTCAATATGCTGTAAATATCACTCTCTTCAGAAAATATAGTGTGGAAAATATTCCATGAGCAGATTAAGCCTCACATTTTTCTGAGGGAATTACCATGTCTCTACACACCTGTTGCCTGTTAGAAGTAATATCTCATCAGAAGTTGTTGACCAGAACTTCTAACCACACTCTTAAGAGCATCCCAACCTTACAAGTTACTGGAGTAGCACTGTTACTTCCCAGCTTAGTTCAGGAGGGTCTACTTGAGCAAAAGCCAGCATAATGTGATGGATTTGCTGTTCCTTTGCCAGTGGATGCCTGAGGTTTGTCAGCTGTGCTGGGATCACTTTCCACATTAAACAAATGGAGGAAGGAAAAAAAAAAAGCAAAGGAAAGATTAACAGGCTTGGAGAGATTCAAAGAAATGAAACAATAACATGTTTAATAGCTAATTCCCATTCTGGTTTGGCTTTAAGGTAGCTTCAGCCTTCCAGTCTGCTAGCAGCCTTCCTAAATTCTCTGCCAGGATGAGTCAGAGCTCCTGGAGCTGGGATCCAGTTCTTTAGACAAGCCATCTTTAAAGGTCTGTTTACCTTTCCCAGATGATAATGGAGTGAGAATTGCTTGAAGTTTCCCTCCTCTTAAAACAGGGCTTCTGTTGAATATAAGTTCACCTGTGAGAGCTTCTCACATCCCTCAGTCCTGATATAATCTCAGTACCCCTGGGATCCCATTTGATGTAGTTTCAGGCTGTTGTGTGGATAGATGCCTTCAGAATACTCCTCCCTGCTGGGCTGTCTCAACTAGTTGGCTAGGAACGCAAAACAAGCAATAACCAGAGCCCTGGTCTGACGGTAAACCATTATTTACCTGGTAGGAATGAGATTTTCTGCTGACTGAGAAGGCGAATTAAGAAACTTAGCTGTGTAACCCTAGTATGTAATTCACGGCACAAATTGCAACCCATGTATGGTTGCTCTTGCTTATGTTTCTGTAGCCTGTAATATAGCACTTGAGAGAATGGATGTGGGGACAAATCTAGCAATTGTAGGAGATTGCATTTAGGAACACAGAAGGGAATGGATCTTAACGTGGCTGCTACAAGTGGGCAATATCATGACTTTGTTGCTAAGTGAGGCACTTCAGAGGATTTCCAGTGTGTTTGTGTTGTATTGGCAAAGACACAGGCTTTCCTGGATATCAGTTCATCTGTTTCTCAATGGTAAATTTTTTTCCTCTGAGAAGCTGTTCAGGCAAGTGCTGCAAGGCCCCAGTTGCATGACACAATGGTCATAACTGATTGCCTGTGCTCAGAAGAAGCCTGGTCAGATGAAGAAACAGCAATGTGCCTGGCAATTATGAATAAACTCTGAATGTAGCAGTGCATAAGGGAGCTTATAGATTTGCTACTATATCAGAGGGACATCTGATTGTTGTGCAGATGTTAGACACTGAACCATTGTGAACACAGCTGAATTAGGGTATTGTAAAGAAGGATTTCTCCTCTTGTTTTATTTTTAGCATACAGCTATTGCATCACTGCCCAGCTGATATAGACAAAGACCATTCAGTGAGTCTTTTCTTCCTGTTTGCTTGTTGAACTAAAGGTTTTCGTGTTTTCATGTTTTCTTTCCAGTACCAAATTGCTGCAAGAAATAGTTCAAGCCGGCAACCAGGGAAAGTGTTTGGATGCTCAAAGTAAGTATGTTCATGTGTTTCTATGTGTTTGTCACAGTGCTAGTGACTGAGAAAGTACCCAAGAATTTGTGTTTGATGTCTGGAAGGCAGTAGCTAGATGCATTTGGTATCAATAAGAAGCGATGTTCCTTTGCAATTTCCTTGACTGAATAATTAACATAAAAGTCATCAGGAATTATTCATGAAATAAATCATGAAAGCTGAATTGGGTGCAACAGACTTTTTGGAAATAATTTGGAGTTTTGACTGGAATAAGAAGGAAATGCTGGCAGAAAGGAGTGGGGAAAAAAAAAAGCCAAACAGGTAGAAGACACACTAAAGGTGAATGACAAATGTAAGATCTCTTCACTTCCATTTTGGAGCTTTGAGAAAGTCTGTTCTTGCTGTTTTGTTAAATGTTAGCTCTTCTGCACATTATTAGTGCTGCCTTCATAATGTTAAGAGGTGAAAGAGCAAACTACATGAAATACCACTGTAGAGAATTAGTAATTAAAGTCAGATAGAATTTGTAAAGTGCTGTCCCTTTTTTAATCCTCAACTACGGGCATTTAAATCACATCCCACCAGAGCTGGATGTTAAACTACCCAGCCTCCAGGTTGGTATCTGTGAAATCTGCTCATGGAATGAGTCACCTGCGAGTGGGGAGATCAGTGCTACCAGGAGAAGGGAGGCCCACAAGGTGGCAATGTTTAGAAAGCCTTCGCCAAGGATGCGCTGGAGCAGCCCTGTGCTTTCTTGCAGCTGCTATCCCTTGCTGCACTTGGATCATTGCTGCTGCACCCATGCTATTAAACAAGAAATCTTCACTGTTGCCAAAATAGAGCATAAGATTCCCAGTAATAAACCTCCTATTTGAACATATTCACTATGGACAGTGCTTGCCATTACTGTGTTGGGTACTGTATGTGCCTCTTGCCTTGGCAAGGAACGTGCTGCAGCATCAGTGGTTTGCAGTATAGTGTGGGGTGCTTTTATCCATAGCTAGTGCTGAAAACTACGTGTCGTGCTTAAAATATGTGTAGCAGTGAAATGATGCAAGGGCTATGTGATGAAGAACTTCTGTTTTTAAACATGCCATGGCGTTTCTGCTAGTGCTTGGAAATCTGTTATAGTGTCTAAATGCTAACTTTGGATGTAGGAGCATCTGGGTTTGCTGCGTTATTTTGTAGTTAAAAGTAAAAAGGGTTGTCTGTGCTATTTTAAAGGCTTGTTTCACAGTGAAACTTAGGGGTTTGCTCCAAGTTATTTAATGCCCTGAGGAAAAAAAAGGGGGAGAGAGGAGGAAACCCACCTAAATATGTTTGCAGAAAGATTTCTTTAGAGATGCGATAGGCATGAGAAATTATTCAGGGTAGGTTCTATGGGAAATACAAGAATTGCGTGTGTTCAGTGGCACAGACAGAGGTAAGAAGAGACTGACACTGGGAGGGGGAGAGATATACGAGGAGCCAGAGTTCAGACTCATCAGGTTGCAAGAGATGAGTTTCTTTCACAGCAATTAGAAGATATGCAGGGCTCAAGTGTACCTGGAGATTGTCGGAACAACAGTCTATAATTTAGAGCTGAAAGAGGCTTGTATGCCTCAAGGATGAAGCAACAGCTCTAGACTGCAGGAGGCATCTAAGTGCAAGAACTAGGAAAATGTAAGATCCTCTCTCTCTGGACATACTCTTACCTATGAAGGCGTTGCAGATGGAAGTGCAGCAGGACAATGCCCTGTGCTGAGCCACTGTGGGTTTCCACTATTGCTTTCTACTCTTGCACAGAGTAGTTGTCACTGCTTGAAGTCAAGCTTTGTCACTGTGGTTATACTGGCGTTGTCATGAGTACTTTGAAACAACAGGAAATCTAGAGAAAACTGTGAGCATTGAGATAGTGCACAGCCACAAAATGGACATTTATAAAAGCAGACTGCATCCTACCTGTCTAATAGAAACTTATCTGACATATGCAGATTTCCTGCACCGAGTAACCCTCTCTGTGAGGCAACAGACAGCTTTCCAGTGTATTCCCTGTGGATTCCTGCTTACTGTGTAGCTTTTCCTCTCCAAATTCCTTAGTCCTCATGGCCTATTATATGTCAAAATAAAGATCTAGTTATCAGCCTTCTAATGCCAAAAATTCATTATATTGCTGGAGAATTAGCTAAGCCATTACAATTGCAAAATCAGATCCATGTCACATACTATTATGTATGAGGCTTTGCTTGGGAATCCTTCCAGTTGGTTTCAATGTCTTTGAGCCTGTCAAATAGGTATATTTTTTCATAGAGTTGTTATATGGAAAACAGCATGACGAAAGGATGTTGAAACATCCAAGGAATCTTAGAGTTATCACTTCAGGTGCCCTCATGTGTGAGATGCAGATAAAGGGGTTTTTGGCAGTTAAAATTCCTTGTTTGATGTATTACCCCTAAAATAATTGCAATACACCCTAACATTAGAAAACAAGTCTGGTTCTAGTGGGACATTAGCTCAGGAATCACCTGTTACACTTCAATAATTTTGAGACAGGGGAGGAGAAAGAAAACATATTAAAAATGCACCTATACTTGTATATGCACACGTATATAAAGTATGCTTGTGTGATGAATGACTAATTAATGAAGTGTTCAGGGGAGATTGAATAAAAAAGCCTATAATAAGTTTTCCCCTTCCCTGCACATAAATAGATGTTCTCTGGTCATTCATGATAAAGATGCGTATAGTTACTTAAACCAGGCAAACTAAAGAAGTGTTTCCTCTCACTTCTTTTTCCCTACCCCTCAGCACCAGCACTGGTGCAGGACAAAATTCTGCTTCTAGATAAGTGTATTTTGTTTCCTACTCACTTCCCCAATGCTTGTTTCTCCAAACTGGTCCCCATAATATCTGTCAAAGACCACCTGACATCTTAGGGCTGCTTTGTACCTTCATCCAAAAGACTGGAGAAATATGAAATAGGTGAACTTCTGGGCTGAGTGGAGTGCTTCAAAAACATCTTTATTCTGTGGAATCATCACAAGGTCCTTCAAAATGTAGTGGAGGACATCTGTTTAGTAGTCAGTCCTGCTCAGGACACAGCTGCTTTATAGCTGGTTTTGATCCAGCATGAGATCTAAATCCTGAACCTAAGAGAGCAAAGTTAACTGAAGTGGAATGTTTGTTTATGGCTGCGCACTTACCAGCCCTGTTCCCTTCTTAACTTATGAACGGAGTAGCTTGGACAGCCTTTTATGGTGCTCTCTGAAAATATTCAGACCTTTGGGGTGATATTTATTTTTTCAGTGCCCAATACCAAAAATTATCCCACAGGAGCTCAGCAAAGCTGTTGATTCCTTGGGAGCATAACTTTGCTTTTCAAAAAGATAACGTGTGGTTTTGTTCAGTTAATAATGAGATCCTTTCCAACACAGAAGCTGTCAACAGCACTGACATACATTCACAGTTACAAAAACACATAGCCCTGTGGTTGGGGTTTTTATTAAATAGAAACCTCATTTTCTACTGCAATGAGGAAGAGACACTGTTTTCATGCCACTAATACCTTTTGTGCTCTGAATGTTAGAAGCCCTTTTTTTTTTATACACAAGATGACTGTTCAGAGATTACAAAATGGTGTTACTTTATGCCATAACTGTTGAACCCATGACAATATGCAATAACACAAAAATAGAATGATACCCTTGTTTCTAGTTGTCTTTTGTTGCCTTCTGCATTTTGCCTATCAATGGTTCTTCATTTAAATATCAGAGAATGTTTATTAAAGTGTGATTCAAGTAATAATTTGAGTTTTGCTACAGCAACCAAAACCAACTCTTTTTTTTTTGTTTGTTTGTTGTTTTTTTTTTAAGGACCTTAAAAACATGAAACCTCACCAGATATGTCAAGTATCTGTAGTACACCCAGATGCTATAAAAATAACTGCCATTTTTCATAGCAGTTTCTAGATTTTATACATACAATCTTGTAAAAGTGAGCAGGACCTACCCGGATTCTGTGTATGCATTCTGAGTTTGTTGTCAGGTTGGATGTGGTAGGAAAATGGAGGGCTTTTTTTTTTCTGCTAGTCTGTCTTGCTTGTCTGTCTGTAATAATGACTGAGTGCGATCACTTGCTGATCACTGTAATGTCCAGAAGGTGCTAACAGCAAAGTGGTAAGTAGCCCTAGTTTTCATCTAGGGAAGGAAAGGCAGAGGCAGGAGAGATGGAGAAAGGAAGGCAGATGGAGGAGTGTGAAAAGAAGATGTGAAGAGAAGGTTGGGCTGGCACATTGATGACCCCCAAGTGCTGCTGAGGAATATGACAAAGACCTGAGCTGAAATCAAAATGCTGTCACAGATAAGGTGGAAGACGTGTGGAGCTCTGAGTTCCATGGTTGTGTTCTCATTGCACTTTCTCTATAGAGTACACGTGCCCTTGTCCTGTGGTGTGGTAGGCACTGCATAGCTTACCTGGCCTCCTCTCCAATTCTGCTGCTAAAATCTGTACCTGCGCATTGTGTGTTGCAATGTGGAGCTGTGGTTCTCAGGGCCTCCAACAGCGGAGTAAAATCCAGGGGGTGGACTGGTTCCTAGAAACCCACTGTGCCTGCTAAGAGCTCAAGAGTTAACAAGGTCTTGAAAGAGCTCATTCAAATATTGTGCTTTATTTTAAGGAGAGGAGTTTGGCTGGGGTTTGGGGGGCTTTTTTCTGGGTTTATTGGTTTGGGGATTTTATTCTTAACCCAAGTATTGGCATTTTCCAGTATTTCTTTGCAATCACTGGGGCTGGAAACTTCAGTTTTCATTAGCTGACTGCTGGGATTCTCATATAATTAAGTTGCTCCATGATCTGCAGCTTCCAGAAAATCCTATATACTGAGTCACAGTAAAGTGTGAGTTGCTGACAACACACAGCACACCACTGAGGTCAGGTGGCAGCAACATACACTTAATTATATAAGTTGTCGTTACAGTAGAAATGTTGCCTATAATAATGGCTTCCTCAGCCTTCTGAGAGACTTGTTTAGCCTTAAGTAGATTGTGGGAAGGCCACTGTTGTGTGTACCACTATTGCATTACAATACGCAGTGGTAAAATTAGAGGTTTTCAGTGTCTTGGGACCTAGTAATTTGTTGTCCTTGATATGTTTCCCCTGTTGTTAATTCAGTGCTTGCACTCAAGCCCAAATGTTGTAATCACGTGTGCAGTCTCGCATATTTGTTCCTACCTGAGCCTGGAGCAAGCACAGAAACAGGTATGTGGTGGGAGGCACTTACGCGTGGGCAAAGCTGATGGCAGCTGGCTTGAGCCTTAAAGGCCTCTAGAGATCTACAACCAAAGTGTGCATAGCTGCAGGCCCAGTTAACAAATATTCTCTGAGTGATTAGATAGGCCAGGTACATGTCATGGTTACCATTTGGTGTGGAGGGTGACAGGTTTACTTTTCTATGACTACCTGCTCCTCACAGAAGGAAGCTGGCAGTGCCCCCACATTTAGGTTTATGCAGTGGCTTCCATGAGAGCTTCATCCTCTTACACGAGGCCTGGATTTGGTTCACCACTAATGCCCTGAGCAGGCTGCATGGGATAAACACCTCCTGAACAACACTATAGGAAACACCCTGACATTATATTATAGGTTTTAGAAAGAATAGCTAGTTCTTGTCTTGTGTCTGTATAAAAGAACCATATTGACTGTGCTTATGTGTTTTCAGACTTGGTCTGATTTCATAGATGGGATTTTTTTTGTCTATTATAAGAGGCTTCATGTAATCACTCTTACAGCTTATGTTTGACAAGTGGGTCATTGGTTAATGGAAGCATGTAAATCCAGCTGTTTATCTTTTCAGTAAGATCATGCGTTTTGCTTGCTCTTGTCTGCTCAGAATGGAGTTGTTTACATTTTTAATGCCCCCCATCCCTCTATTTTAGAGCAGGGGTGTGAGCTTTATATTACATTTTTGTAATGTAATGCATTTAAATGAAGTCATGCTAGTACTTCAACTGGTATCACATTTGATACACAGATTTATGGAAGCAGTTGTGGTGTTATTAATTTAATTACTAGGTGTGATTTTTAAAAGGTTGGTAATTTCAGTTTATAAGGAAAACCTACTATGGTACAATGCTTGCAAGTTTTCTTGCTTCCTGACTTCTCTTCCCAAGTTGCTGTTGTGTTGCTGTTAGCAGATGAACTTTCCACTAAGGCAGGCCAACTGTAGCTTTCTCACAGCTAGCCTTGTCACTTAATGCCTAGGCAAGGACATTTTCTGGCTAATCTGAAATTTCAGGATTTCAGAAAGTGCTTGTAAGCTTTCTGTAGGTGCTAGTATTTAAACAAAGCACTTGCAGCACTAGGTCAGTAAATGGCTCAAAGTATCCATGGAAGCTTTGTCTGATGTGGTAAATTCCAAAGGCGCTCTTAGGGAATGCCTGTCACTGAGAAGTTTCTTGACACAGTTTGCAAATATTTCTTTTATTCAGAGTACTGATATAAGTGTAACATGGTTAAAGTTATCTGAAAATCATTTTTCCTTTTTATCTGAAGGCTATTTTATTCAGATTTCACATAAATATGAAGATTATAATGAACATTGACTTTTAAGAAGTCTGTTTTCCATCAATAATTGAGGAAACTGAAACCCTTAAGATTAGTAAGAGCATTGTGTAAAGTAGCAATTAAATTGTGCTTAAGAGCAGTTTCTTGCTCCCAAACACTCTAGCATTTGTAAATAGCAAATATTATTTACAAGTGTGTTACAGGTCTAAATACTTAACAGGAAGTTAAAAAGCATCTGTGTAAGAAATCATCAGAAAGTACTTCACGTGCTTCAGAGAGTGCTTCACATGCTTGCATTTGGCTGTAAGGAGCCTGAAATAACTAAAAGCAAGTCTATTTGAATGGTAAGACAAATCTTTGATAAAAAATTGAGTAATAAATATATTTTTTCTATCCCAAAGAGGAAGCGCTGCTTGATTTCCCTGTGAGCTAGTCATCACAACCAAATCCTTGCAACCCAGTTCTGCAGAGGTGCCTGAGGGATTTCTGCTCTTTAGTATGGTAATGGTGGCCGTCAATGTGCCACGGCAGGTGTGCAAATGCCGGGTGTTAGACAGCCCCTAAATACAGGTATCCCTTTTTGGGATGGCTGTGTGTGAATGTGCATGCACCTTAGCAGACAAGTATTTGTACTACTACCTGCTAGTATGTTCTTCTCAGCCTGGATCAAATGAGGTGCAATTAGCTAATGACAGTATGTTAGCTGGACAATAGGTATGCTGGGGACTTTGACGGAAGGAAGGAAGCTAATCTGACCCAGGTTCTCTGCAGGTGGCTGACGAAGGAAAATGGAAATAGCCCAGACCTACAAAGGATTATGCCTGGCAAAGGAAGGGTGGGACAGAATGGGAGAAAAAACAATGGGGAAACCTCAGGTGTGCAAGCAATTGTGAGATAAAAGGGAGGAGGTGCTCATCTAGTTGTAGCAATGGAAAAAAGGGACAGGATTTTCTTGGCTAGAGAGGTGGAAATACTGCACAGATCAGAAAGCTAAACCATGGAAGACAAGACGGGAACACACCAGAGTGGTACTAAAGGTGAAGCTTGCACAGACTGGTGACAGTGTTTTGAGGAAGCTGGTTGTAACAGCAGGGCTTGTTTCTGTGCCTGTAAAATGAGTAAATAGCACACATAAAAAGCAGTTATCAAGGGAAGGGGCAGGCAGCATAAAGACAAAAAAGCACAGCACTTTCTGTGTAACTTCTTGGCGTTCCCCAGTTGATGGGCATGTGTGACGTGCTTGCTTTGTAAGAGAATGATCTATAGCACGCTGTAGAGACCTGAGGAAAAGACACAGCGTTTTGCAGCAAGGCAGCGGATTTTTGGGCCAGGGTTTGCGATCATGGAAACACACACACACTATGGAATGACTTTGCAGTGTGATTTTGATCCTGGTCAGGCACAAATGTACTCTGTATTTCTTCCACGTTAGCTAGAATATGGAATAATGTTTATGTCGACTTTTTGCTGGGTTTGGTAGGACAGACACTTGAGGTTTTCTGGGGCAAAGTAATCCCTTCAAATTTTGGTTTGTAATGATCCAGCCCTTTCTGTCAGCTGGTTGAAGCATTTTTGATCCAGTAATAGATATCCAAAAACTTAATTGACCATCTGCTGGAATCACTAATGTCTTGTGCCAGTCTCCTTTCTTCCTTTTTAACAGTGGAAAGCATCTTGGACAAGTTGGTAAATGCTGACAAATGTTCCTTGTGATGGATTATAAGCCCTGTGCAAGCTTCATGTGTGTAGTATCAGTAATGCTGATATTAGAAAAGGAGCAACACTGCATGCTAAAAAGATCTTAGTCAGTAATTGTTCCAAAGCATTTAAACTTCTCCTCCTTGTTTTATATGCAGGTATCAGACAGTCATGTGGAGCATTAAATTGCTAGGATAACATGTACAAATAAAATGCCTATCAACGTCACAACACTTGTTGTGCAAGAGAAACAGAGATCCCAAAAGTTGCTATTAACTATTTTTGAATTCGTAGTATATAATATCAATATCAAGTCAAGTTTCCAGCAGAGTACTGTAACAAGTTATACTGGTAGTTATCGTCTACCAATAAAGGTATCCCTCTAGTGTAAGATACAGCCATATCAGATTTTCATGTTGGAAACTTCTGCCCTTGGCAAAGGGTACTGCAAAGCTCCTTTGTCCTTCCCCATGCCCCACTGTTGCCTTTATGAAATAGATCATTAGACTGAAATGCCTTAAGAAGATGACATTTTGCTGATATTTTTAGTATAAAACAGTAAGAAGGAACATCAGAAAGGTAGATTGTCTACTCCTACCCTATTCTGTCATCTTTCTGTATTTTTTTCCAGATACCCTTTTTAGCCCTAGGGAAGCCAAAGATTCCCCAGCAGCTGAAAGTATATCATAGAATCATAGAATAGTTAGGGTTGGAAAGGACCTTAAGACCATCTAGTTCCAACCCCCCTGCCATGGGCAGGGACACCTCACACTAAACCATGCCACCCAAGGCTCTGTCCAATCCAGCCTTGAACACTGCCAGTGATGGAGCATTCACAACTTCCCTGGGCAATCCATTCCAGTGCCTCACCACCCTCACAGTAAAGAATTTCTTCCTCATATCCAGTCTTTAAGTTTGAACCCGTTATCCTTTGTCCTCTCGCTACAGTCCCTGATGAAGAGTCCCTCCCCAGCATCCCTATAGCCCCCCTTTCAGATACTGGAAGGCTGCTATGAGGTCTCCACGCAGCCTTCTCTTCTCCAGGCTGAACAGCCCCAACTTTCTCATCCTATCTTCATATGGGAGGTGCTCCAGTCCCCTGATCATCCTCGTGGCCCTCCTTTGGACTTGTTCCAACAGTTGCATGTCCTTTTTATGTTGAGAACACCAGAACTGCACACCATACTCCAAGTGAGGTCTCACAAGAGAAGAAATGCTAGACTTTCCACACACACTTCAAAATCCTTTCTGCCTTTACCATTTATAACTTGTTTCTTTGGCTTTGTTTAGGATATGAAAGTCTGAAGCTCTGACTTTTTTCAACGGTAACAGCCATAAGCAGTTGAAAATCCTAAATCTCTCTTCTGCAACACTAATCTTGCTTTCATTTAATTAGTCTATGGCTTTTCATAGTCTTTTTATCTAAACTCTGACAAAATAAGCCTAGAAAGCTAGTTAACACCTCAATGAAAATGAAAGTGGTCATGGTAAATCTAGAACAGCTCCAGCCAAATAATTCCAGGTAAATGTATGTGAGTGAGCAATGAGTCAGCCTCCTGCCTCAATTCCTTTCAATTGGCATTAAAAGCAGAGTGAGACAGAGTGACTCCAAGCATTTATTGATCACAGCCTCCATTTACAGGTTTTCAAATGAAAGCAGCTCCCCAAGGTGTGCCTGAAACTCTGCTATTGCCACGTGGATATCACTGAGCACAAATGTAATGGACACTCAAGAATTCAAAGTTTCGGATTGGTCTGGAGTTAATGGAAGTAAAAATTTCTCCTCTTTAGAACCATCCTTTACTGAGTGTTTCCTGCTCTCACTGGAACTTTTTGTTATGTAGGAAGTGCTGGATTAAAAAAGTTTTGGGTATTCGGTGTGAACTTCTTCGGTTTTAAGTACGGAATCCTTTGATGTATACTGAAGAGTGCTTCTTTCTAAATTATAGGTATTTGGGTGAGGTTTTTTTATTTTAAAGCAGCTGGATTTAACTAAACCCTGAAAGGGCTGAATTTAATGAATGTCCATTAAGCCTATTTATTAATTTTAATCTAACAAATAATATTTAAAGTGTATAACTGGTCTTAAAAGACCTCTTCTGTTCAAGGCTTCTGAAGTCCTGTTTCTGTGAACAAAAAGATCCTGGTTTTGTAGTTAGTGTTTGAATCTTGAAATAATCCTCTGATTTCTATTTGATTTCTACAGTAACTATAAAAGGTAATTGCTGCCTTTTTAAAGAAAAATACCTGCAGGCTTTGGCTTTTCAAGACCTCTTCCCTGTAGTGAGGAATTCACACACTAATGGTCAGATTGGATTTGTAGCTTATTAGGCTAAATTTTCAAGAGTGCTTAGCTGACAAAGACCCTGAGTCTTGTTTTACTCTTCCTCACAGGCACAGAACAACTCTTAAAATATTAAATGTGACCTCTGAAATATAAATATGTCCATATATTTAAAAATAGACTTGAATTACCTCATAGGGATGTGGTCCATGCACATTGTGTAATGGGGACAGCCCTCTCTTTCTTTCTCTTCATCTGCTTCTCTTCAGGGAAGGCAAATAAGCAAGATTTTGCTTAAAGTGGCAACACCATAATCCCCAAGGGTGGGAAGCTCATTCTTTGTCTGCAGAATGTCTGGAGTGATAAGTAGCTGTTTTATTAAAACTCATGCAGCGTTTCTTTGTCCTGACAGAATTATCATTTGCTGTTTGGTATGGTGTGTTTAAATGCAATGCACTCTGAAATTTAAGGCAAAAAAATGAAGCAATGGGATGGAGGTGGGATAAGTTACGTAGTGCTGTGTAAGCAAAAAACCTCTATAAAGTTATAACTTTGAATTTTCACTTGAAGTGGTTTTATGCCACAGTGGGACCTTTCCTTTGGTCTGATTGATGCAGCTGACAGTACGTCAGTCAAATGGGAAATATGAGTTGTTTTGCATAACCCAGGCCAGCTTGAAACTTCTCATACACCACATCATGTCTGATAAATGTTCACTGTGTGAGTAACATTGTTGTTGCTAATTCCTTTATGGATGTTTCTTTATAATACGTTATCATCGCAGGTTAGAACTGTGCACTAATTTAGGCTGGCACAAGCAAGTGCTCTCTAATAGACATGCAGTAACAGATACCTCATTTGTACTTCCCATAGATAACATGCAAATCTGGATCTCCTGAGTCTTTTGTTCTTAATTTACTAAATGAAACTTTTATTCATGGTGTATACTATCAGAAATTAGGCTGATTCTGATGCTCATGGTTCTATCCATCTTGCTGTGTCTACTTATGCTAGGAATAACGTATGTCTGTACCTTAATGAATTGAGGCTTCCTTGAACAAGCAAGATGTGCCCAAGACTTAACATAGTAATGTCTTGTAGCTCTTCCCAAACTTTTTTTCTGATTTGCTCATTTTCAAATCTAGAAACTGTTAGCCAAGCTCTTCAGGAAAAGCCTGTTTCTGCATAGAAATTTGTTGCTTTGCAGAATTCTGTAAATCTTCACCCTGATAAAGGAAAACTATGAGAATAGTTAAAGTAGAAAAGCAGACTACATTGATCAGGACTGCTGCTTTACCAAAGCTGTTGCCACCTTCTAGTTGTTTGCTTGCCTGAAATCCAGTTTTCTTGTTCTCTTTCCCGGAGGAAAGCTGCAGTTGTGACAGGAGTGTTCATGGAGCTCCTCCGAAAAGCGAAGTATCTGGGTCAGTGGGGAATTTCTGCAATCTTTAATTGTATTTATACTTTTAGCTATGTCACATACAAACCTCCCTAAAACTTTGGTTTCTTAATCTTCTGACAAATGTATCTCTACTGTGGCCATCACCTCTGTTTTCAGAAGTTGTGCACTGGTCAACCCTTATCACTGTTAAAATTCTCATAATTTATTTCCACACTAACTGCCTCATGAAATTCTAGCTTAAGCACGCCTGAGGCCTTTTTAACACTGCATTTTGGGGTTTTACAGGATTTTAATCTTGGGTGTTATAAATTGTGCTGCATGGCCTTTTTACTGCAGTAACTAAGGCCTAGAGCAGCAAGTAAGGAGAGAGGAACTGAAAACAGAAGCTGAGGAGGAAGGAGCAATCAGATTTTGAAGAATGATATTTAGGCCTGTTGCAGTGCTCATTAGTGTTCACTCTATCCAGTTACCACAGCAGAAATTGAACTGGAATGTATGTTCTGGGATAGGATGGTACCTTTTTCATCATCAGCATGCCCGGGTCTTGCTGTATACTCGAAGGAAAGTGTGGTATCACCTTGTAGCCAAAATCAGGTGGGAAATAGGGAACAGCAAGCTAATGTGTCATGGGAATGGGATGCCCTGAGAGGATGCGACATCTTCATCCTTGGAGATTGTCAAGATTTTGCTAGTCTGTGATCATGTGACCAAGCATGACCTGATCTCGTGTTGGTGATGATCCTGCTCTAAGTGTGAGGTTGGACTGAATGACCTCTGTAGGTCACATCCAGCCATTGCTTCTGTGGTTCTCAGGGCTTGAAGATCTATTACGTCAGGTTTAGTAATTCCACCCTTTGGCATTAATTGCTTTCCTGGCAGTTTGCTTTGCTTAGTCTGCATTACCACTTGTGAGTACTAGATTTCAGTGCTTTCAATATAGGTGGGGCTTTTTTATCAACACCATGCTGACCTTTTATTCCTCAAGCTACTTTTCTATTTGTTTGCCTACTGCATGTAAAAAATCTATATAGGCAGCACAGCTGCAGTCATCTAATAACAGCAACAAGTTCCTCTTTTTTGTCTGTTGCTGTATCTACTCTGAGACTTCTTTGCTCAGAATGATGAAAGTGGGAAGAAGCAGCTGGTGGCTTCCTGCATGTAAAGATAAGAGTTGTGTTTGTGGGTCACTCATTGCTTAGAAACAGAGAAGTAAGTGGAGAGAGTGACGTGTATGGAATCCATATTGTACCCTGTACCCCCAGGCTGTTCTAGATCAACTGAAGAATCATGATGCTTTCTGAAAATCAGTGCCAAGGTGCTTTAGCTGTAGCCTGGCTCAGCTTCTATAGAGGTAAGGTTTTGCACTGAGCAGCAGGTGTGTTCTGACTTTGAATGCTAGTGCAGGGGCCAGAAGGGGTCTGAAGTGAGGCTGCTGTGCTGTCGTCACCCACACTTCTCTATAGCTTTGCCAGTACACATCATAAACAGTTTTGAAGACTTCAGTGAAGAAGCTTCTGTTCTTTGCCACTGGTAAAGAAATAAAAATACGTTTACAAGTTAGGGTAGCAGAGTGCTTTGCTGCTCATTGTGTAGCAGAGCAGTTAGGGTTATGTCTGGCAGATAAAGATCCGCTATGTAGTATTTTTATACTGTCACCATGTCGCATTTCTGGCTTCTCCATGCTCTTGAGTGTTACGAACTCACTCACTGGCCTTTTTAGCCGAATGTATTTTGTTGCTTGTTTGAAAAAGCCTTGAAGGCATCTTTCTTCATTGGGTTTACTGTTGCCTGATGAATGGAATGTTTTTCAATAAAGTATGTCAACTGCAAATATCCATAGGTTGGTTGCTGAAAGCAAAATTTCAGCATATTTGAAAACCTGGCAGAAAGAATGAATGAAACCTCCTGTCATGGTGTTCAGGGGATCATGGCAAATTGGCAGACAAATTTGAGGTTTGTTAGAGATTGCTCTGCATGCCTGTGTTAATGTATACATCTGATTAAAGTCCAAGTAGTTTCTCAGCAGTCCAAGTGACATGCAGTTGGTGTTTAGTTATTGTGTTCACCTTATAATCTCCCTGTGAATCCAGAGCCTGTGTCATGGGCACAATCATGTAAACTAAGCTTTTAGCCAAGTGTCATTTTGGTATGAAAGGTTAGATAAAGGTTATTTAAAATGTTGTAAAATCACTTTCTTTGTGCAGAAAAAATGAGGTATAAACACAGGCAAACTCGGACTTCAGGACTTTCAAGTTTTAATAAAATACCGGTATATGCCTCTGAGAGTATATTAGAAATACCCATATTACTTCTATTTGATCTGCCACCTTAAACTCATTTTGAGAGCTGGATTTGGGGGTGGTTTTTTTTAAGACGTTGGTAGATCTACCCCAGTATTTTTTGTCCTTTTGCATCTAACAGCCTTGAGGTCATACAGAGCTGTTTAGAGACTGTGCCCATAGTCACTCTTGCTGGTTTTTGTTTAAAGGAAACAATTTGTAAACAGTTGGTCAGTTTGTTTCTCTAATGTGGTAAATGTGTGAGCTTTGATCCACTGTTAAGAAGTGAGGGTAGGTTTTACCCTGGTGAAGTTAAGATATGCTTCTGAGGATGGCCAGCCTTGCTCTGTGGTTAATGTTAGACTTTGAAGCATGTTGCTGTTTAGACAAGGGGAGATCCGCAGAAATCAGAGGTATGCAGAGACAAATGGACTGGGGCTGGGGGAACTAAGAAATGCTTTTAAATGAAAGGGAGAAAGAGGTGAGGGATCTTGTGGATGGTGGTGCCAACAGAGCAAGCGGTGCCAGCAGTTCAGTGCTACTGCCTTGGCAGGTTTCTTTCCCTCTTGTTTTTGACCCAGGCAAGATGGCAAAGGATGTGCTGTCTGATGGTTTCTCTGTAAGCCTGAGAGCAGGAAAAAGCTGGAAATGTGCAGCGCAGCTTGACAGGTGTTTGGCTGTGCTCCCCAGTGAGGCTGTAACAGGGACAGAGCCTGGTAACTTGGGCATCCTGGTGCTTGGGTGGGAGGGGTGAAAATCTGGGTGGAGTAGTGGATTCGGGAGCAGGGGGAAAATAGCCTCGCTGAGCTTAGACCTTGTGCTTTTATGATTAGGAGCCCATGGTTTCTGACCTCCTTGTATTCTCACACTGTTTAATGTACATTTTATCAGCCTACTGTATCAAACACAAAGGCTGTTCGTGCGAGCTGCGAGCAGACAAGGGCAAGCTTTGTGCAGCGGAGGTGGTGATACCTCAGGCACACCAGAGCAGAGCCAAGATGCTGGGGAGAGCCGGGTGGCGTTTCCCTGTCCGGATGGCACCGCTGCCAGCTGGGCATTGTCACAGCGTGCACAGAGGCAGCGCCCGGAATAGCTGCGTGGTGCCAGGGCGAGGAGGAGCCGCGCTTCGAGCGGCTCTCGGAAAACCAGGACGAAACCGCAGCCGCCGTTGTCATGGGGAGAGGCGGGCAGGGAGCGGAGGAGGGAGGGGGACGCGCTCCGGTGCCGCCCACGAGTGCGGGGACACGCGTGGAGGCGGCGGGATAACGGCGTGGGGCCGCGCCCCGCGCTTTGCCCGCCCGCCCCGAGCAGCCCCGCGCAGCAGCGGCTCTCCCCGCACGCCCCGGGGCCGGCGGCTCTTTGTGCGGGGGCCCGGTCCCCGCCACGGGCGCAGCGGGGCGGCCGCGACGCGGAGGGAGGCGAGGCGCGGAGTCGGCCGGTTGCCATGGCGAGGGGCGGTCACGTGGGGCGGCGGCGAGGGGCTGACGTGCGCGGCGGGGCGGGGCTGGGCTCGGAGCGGCGCGGCGCGGCGGTCGGTGAGTGTCGTGTGCCGCCACCTTCCGCACACCAGCAGCGCGGGGCTCGGCGGAGGCAGCCGCGGCAGCGCCAATGCCCGGACCGACACAAGCCCTGTCCCCAAATGGCGAGAACAATAACGACATCATCCAGGATAACGGGACCACCATCATCCCCTTCAGGAAGCACACCGTGCGGGGGGAGCGCTCCTACAGGTACTGCGGCGGATGGCGGGGCGGCGGCGGGAGGGAGGGAGGGAGGAGGGGTGGGGGGGCTGCAGCGCGGGGGGCGGTTGCATAAGGCGGGCGGGCTGCAGCCCCCCCCCCCCCCCCCCAGTCCCGCCGGCGCGGGGGGACGGGAGCTGGCATTGTCCGGATGGGAAGCGTTCGGTGAATAGGCGGGATGTCTGCGGGGCTCGCCGCTGCCGGCGGAAGAAAGGCGGGTGGAGATAATAAAAAGCAAAAACAAAAGGGGAAAAAGGGAAGGGGGGAGAAGAAAAAAGGGAAGGAAGGGAAAAGCGAGCCCCGCGCAGGCAGCCAGCTCCCCCTGGAAACAGCCGCAGCACCTCGCTGCGGATACCGGAGGCGGCGCCGTGCGGGAGGCGGCGGCCGGGGATGGCGGGGTGCGGGCAGCCCCTACCCGGCCCGAGGAACGCACCGGGCGGCGGGCACTGCCACAAGGGGCAGCTGGGACCCTCCACCCCCAGCGCACCGGCACGGGGCTGACAGCGGCCCCCCGTTCATCGGGGCCGGGCTGACAGCCCCCACCCACCTCACCCCCACGGTGCTTGCGCGGGGGGGTGGGGGCGGCTCCATCCGTCCTCCTCCTCTCCCCATCCCCAGCCAACCCCATTTTGTATTTATTTATCGTTTCTCATTTGGGGGGGGGGGGGGGGGGGCACGTCCTTTGTCGCAGTTGTAGGCATTTTTGATGAATCGTTTGGCAGCGCTGCCGCGTTAACATCTCTGACAATATGCTCCGGCAGATAAGCTCATTAAAATTGTTTGCATTGTTTGATAAGGGTCGCGGCGCAGCCCGGAACGCAACTGGTTTGATGTGCTCCTTGCTGCCGACTCGATAAATACGGCCGGTAGCTCCCCTTATGTTAATATACAGTTATTTTAAATACTGCCCGAGTGACAGCAAGTGATGCCTCTGCAGAGAACACGCCCCTTAAAGCTGATTTTCGAACGGCAGGAAATGATGCTGCTCTCAAATATCTGACTAAAGTGGCGAGTTGTATGCTCGATTAGATGAAAACAAATGTGGATGACTTGCTTGTTTGAAGAAAATCACAGTATTTCTTCTGCTGCTGAGGAATAACAGAGCTGCTGACCATTAATAACCTTAACAGTGAATCTTATTGTTGATCACACACTGACGGGAGACCGTGAAATGCATCAGAGATCCAAGCGTGTGGTTTGTTTAAATACCACAAAATTTAGTCTGTCTCTCTCTCTGAATCTATTGATGCTTTGTGTAATGAAGCCCCGGATGCACGCGTTTAGCACAAAGTAGCGAAATTGCTTTTGTAAAGACCTATTTCTACTTGCAGAAAGATTGGAGCTCTGGCTTCCTATGCTTACATTTCAGCTGAGCGGTACAAGGCTCTATTGTAGAGGAAAGCTGTATTTTTATTGTGCACATAAGCAGAAATATGAAATAGATTTTACACGAATTGTCATGCATCTATTTTTAGTTAGTGCAACATGTGTCAGGTGCTACTGATTGCTATCTCACTGTTCTCCTTCAGAAGGGTTCTTTGGAAAACCTCTGTTAGATGGGGTTCTCCATTATTCTCTTGCAATAGGTTTGTATGTAATTTTCTGCAGCCATCAACAAGTCAGTCATCTTGTCCTTCTACCTGTCATATCATACATTGAACTATGTCTAGGAAAGAGATTTAGTGAGGCTGCTTTGTTAAACACAGGATGACAGAAATAGTTATGTTACCCAGTTTTCCAGAAACTGAGAAGTTATTCTGTGTGTGAATAGCCTTTCATCCAAGGGAGAACTCCTTAGTCTTAGCTTTGTATCCATTTGTATCTGTACCTGGAGCAACATAAAGGGATGCAGAACTACTAATGTTAATGTCACATATTATTTTTGAGCCGTAAATAAACAATCCAATTCAATATTTCAGAAATAGACCTTTAATGCACAAATAAAAATTTCCACTGGGGAATTATGTTCTCTTTGCCTTGTGGAAACCTATCTTGATCTACAAAGTCATAGCACCCATTTCTGTTTATTTCCCCTTTTCTTCATGGGGGTGGATGATACTCGATTTGTTTTCACCTGTAGCTGACTACTTTGTGAGGTAAATATTAGCCACAACAGAAAGGAAGCATTAAAGAAATATGTGAAAATTGTGGTGAAAATTCTTCTTGACACTGGAAAAGGATGGGCTTTTAACTGCCATGAAAACTTTTAGAGACTAGACTAGTTTGGTTTTTGATTGGTTTGAGTTGCAGCAGAAGGTCACTAAATATAACAGGTTAATACCCTCAGTATTGTGCCGACTGCCACGCTGCAGTGTTGGTGCCGGGCTGACTTTGAAGCAGGCTTATGAAGCAACCCGTACAACTTCACTGTATGACACATCAGGTTGCTATGCCTCTGATTGTCAGGCTGGTTTGTTCCATCTGTATCTAGAAATATGGAATAAGTAAGTCATTAAACACAGCCTGGAGCATGACTCCAGATAGGCAGTTGTACTGATCTAGAAGCACGTACTCTGCTCGCAACTGCAGCTTTGCTCTGAAGTTAAACTGCATCTGCCCTGTGTATAGAGGCTCAGTATTTACCTTTTGCTTTTCTCTCCTGTAATATCAGAAATGCTTTCTCATTTTACTACTTTTAACATGCTTTGTTTCGTAAATATTTTAAAACAGAAGTTGTTTGATCATAATGAATGTCTTTACCAGTTTAGTCTCAGACTTTAAAGTTTACCATTTCAAATACCAGCTCCTACCAAAGATTTGCTATCCAGCTCCTGAAGCAGGCTTAAAAAGAGCTATTTACACCATTTTGCAGACTAGGAAGCTGGCAATGGATGGCATTGCCCTAAGTTATCCTTTGAATTTAGGATGCAGCAGGGAGTTGAACCTATACCATATGAGTCCCAGTTATGTGCTCCGTATGCAAAGCCACAAATAGGTTTCCCAAGTCTTCCAAAGGATGTATTACATTTTGCAGACTGGGACATACAGGCCTGAGGTGTTAAGTTTCTCATCCAGCCTTACTTAGCTGGTAAATGGAAACCAGGCACTTTGGCATAAAATCTAGTCACAAGTAGATGTTACCTTTCAGAGTAAACAACTGTAATCAGTCTGTATTTCTCCAGTGAAATGCTGCTTCAGGCTCTCTGGATTAGGAGACTGACTTTAAAATCTGTTTGGAACTGAGGTGTCATTTTTTTTGGCCCAAAATAGATTTGGGCTCACTTCTGAGAACAGCATTACATTTAATTATAGTTCTACTTGTATGTTCAAAGAAGGCTGAAAAAATTCAATGAGAAACCGAATCAACAGCTGTGTGGGGAATTTTTTTGAACAGGGCATGTCTGCAGTGCTTTTTTGCCAGACTGCAGGCATCTTGTGTGGTTGTTCAGCTCATCAGATTTTTAAAAGCAAGCTGGACAAAGAGTTTGAATATCTCCAGGTTCGAATAACATACCTAGCCTGAACTGTTCTGGTCTGAAAGGGAAAAACTGTTGTACCCGACTTTGCAGGATACCACATCTAACTTTTGTTTTATCTACATGCTGCTAGAAAAATGGCTATGTGGCTATGTTTAGTTTTATACCCACAATTTCACAAAGGAAGGGGGAAGGGGACTGTTTTCCTGATTATTTCTTTTCAAATCATTAAGCTTAAAAGAAACTCAAAAAACCCACCAAACCTTCTTTCCTATGAGTAGGTACCTCTCTGATGGTATCTGTTTTAAATATTTGTTTTTCCTAAACGTCATCTTCCTCTTAGAAGACGCCTTCCTCTTATGCTGTACATAATAATGAAAGCTTGACAGAAGTGACAATTTCCTCACCCACTGCTGAAATAAACCGTGGGGTGTTACGGAGTGTATCTGGCTGTCTTTTACTGCAGTATGAGCTGATAACTTCCACAATGGAAGTAGAGATTTACATTATAGCAAAATCTGTTTTGGTCCTTGTCTTCCCAACTCCCAGTGAATTGCCGGACGCAAGTTGGTCCCATGTGGCAAAGAGCATCCTTCCCTCCACAGGATGTGTCCCTGCTATCATCTCTGGTGGTGCTCTCTGCCTTTCACACTTGTGCAGCTTTACTTGGGATACAAAGGGAGACTCCTGGCTTTACCTTACTTTGGGTAGAAGGCATTTCTTGCTCTAAAATTAGGTTCCATTGAGTGTGGTAAGCAGGTAATTCCAATGAAGTAAAAAAAGACAATTTGTGTTGATAAAACTAAAGGCCCAAACTTGCTGAGAAGTGGGAAGTTGTCTTCTCATCCACAGTGCAGATGGGCATGGCTGTTTTCATCCTCTGAAACTGTAAATGCTAGTTAAAGCAAATGCTACTAAATATATTAGTAACTGAATTATTTTCAGGGGTGTTTTCTCTTGGCCTAAGGACTCCTATTGCATATTATGAGAATTTTGCCCTAGATTTCACTGGAAGCAGGAGAAAAGCAATAATGAATGTTTGGGTTGTTTTTTGTTTGCTTGTTTTTTGTTTGTTTGTTGTGGGTTTTTTTGTTTTGTTTTTTAAAGCAGCATAAATCACACCCTAAAAATTTGGTTTGAGATTTTCTTAAGGTGTTGTTTGATATTCCACTTGTCTGTCAGGCATCTGGGTTGCAACAAGATAGTTACTAGCTGTCCAAGAGAAGACCATCCTGATGCCTTTTAGCCAGCAGCTACTAACCAGCGTAAGAGGTGTCATGCAGAAATCTCTCTTTGGCTCCTGTGAGCTTAGGTACACTCTATTTTCTCTTCTTTCACTTTCGTAAAGCTGGCTTCCTGTTGCTGCTGCTGCTCCTCTTTAATCTTGTTTTCTGATTAGGGAGTACTTTGCCTAAGGAGAGCTGTTTTGGTATCTTCTGCTGAGCAGAAGCTCTCAAAAAGCACAGGGTGAAACTGTCTGAAGATAACTGGGAATCACATGTTAATGCACATCTTGGAGGGTTAGGAGGATGACTCTGCTCAATACTGTGTAGTTTGAAACCTAGAGAGACTGTGCCTGCATTAGTGGGCTATTTCTCTTGACCTGGATTTAGGTCTTCCTCTAAGGAAACATCTTCACAGTGTTTGGGGAGTTGAGGCTATTTGTTAAAATCAGGGTTTTGAGAGAGGTAGCTCTGCCTGGGGGGGACACAACACCCCACAGCCAATCAAGCTTGTGTAAGGAAATGAAAGTAACTCAGCACCATCTTCTCAGCTCGCACTCAAATGCTCTCACCAAAATGGTCTGAGTGCACCTCATTTGCACCCAGCCCCTGTGGGTTTCAGAAACATCCTGTAGGTGGGAGGCTGTTCTGGCTTTTGTTGGGTGGTGTGGGGTTTTTTTCAAAGTACCTTGTTGAGCTGCATAGCAACAGCAGTGTGTTTCTGGCATACTAACAGAAAAAGGAGTGAGTTTAGGATATGTGAGAACTGAACCTGATTGCTGTCACTTTTAGAAATAGACATTTTGGCTTCTGCCTGGTTTCTTCAATCTAGTCTTCCTGAAAACAGGGGCTGAAAAACACTGTGTGAAATAAAGGTGATTTGGAGGTGGGGCTGTGGACCAGGAGAGCCTGATTAAAGCTATTTTTCTGAGGTTTTTCCTTCGCTACACCAATGGCTAGTCTGAGGGGAGAAACAGCTTGCCTCATATAAGCAGGTCGGACTGGAGGAATGTTTTCCCAGGTGGCATACCTGTACTAATCCTTTGAGATATAAAACTTGTTTAGGGAGGCAGTAACAAAAAATAAGTGTAGTAGGTCTGCATTCCAAGCTCTGGCATTTGAATGAGGGACTTAGTTTTAAAACTGTCTTCAGAGGTTTTGGTTTTGGGGCTTGGGGGGAGGTTAGTTAAATTTAACAGTCTTTTCTCCTTCCTCATGCCCAAAGCTAATTATAGCAAAAGCTTGGTAAAGAAGAAAAATTGTGTGCCAGCTTTTCATTTTGGAGATGCAACTTTCAGCCTTTGTTTGATAATTGAAAACGAGTGGTCTCACCACATCTGTTCTCAATCACATCAACCACTGAGGGGGATGGCACGAAGGCTGTAGTGTGGAGTAAGCGTGGTGGCAACAGCAAGGCTCATACTGCACCAGGACAGTGTTTGGATACTTGCGTCCTCCTCGCTCCCTGAATTCTGGCCTTCTGTTAGCAGCACTGATTGCTCACTTCCAGTATCAGTGCTAGGCAGCGTAAATGCAAAACATCCGTGTTTCTTCAGTGGATGGTGGTAGCTGTGCACTGCTTAGCTGTTTGGATCTTGCTCAGATCTCTGCTGCCTGACTCACCGATAAAGCATCTTCTTCATATTGTTTCATTATAATTAGGTGGGAGGGGAAAGGGAATATCAGCTATAGAAGTTTACTGAATATGCATTTATCTGTTCAGGTTTTAAAAGCAGTGGCTTTTTTATTTTTAACACAATTCTGCTGTCTTCATACTATTGCGTATTTGATTGAAAATTAAAACCTTGCCTGTGATGTTTTGATGTAATTTTGCCTAGTATTCTGGTGGTATACTAAGTTTTAAATATTTGGTAGAGAAGGCTTTGTACACTGAAAGCACATTCATTAAATGGCTTGGCTTAACCACTCTAAAATGATTTCTTGCTTCCCATGCTCGGTGAAGGGTGCTTTTGTGTTAAATCTGTTGTTTTGCTATGCTATCCAAACAGGAAATGTAAACATTCATCAGTGAGTTCAGACTTAAGGACGTAGCTTCCGTAGGAAATCCTACAACTGGGCCAAATCGTTCTGCCTGGAGAGGAGTATGCCATGCAGGTCGTGGTCTTTATCTCATCTTACGTACAGCTGCCTTGCATTGCTTATTTGTGTTGATTGGGGGAGGGAGGGGTTTGAAATATGGGAAATTGATGGAAGATAGAGCTTGTGAATCTGGGTCCTGCATGGTTGGAGGGGCAAGGACAGAAACCTTGGTGTGAGCTCATGTGAATTTAAACAGAAACTGAGTGGTCTGGAGCAATGTTTAAACAAGCTATGCAAACTGAAAGATTCTTGGTTTGGAGTTTGGTATTTCTTCTGTGTAAAATGGGCGCTTCTCCAGTGTGGCAGCTGAAAGAGTAAAGGAATAGCTTATTTTGCTCTAATGGTATAGTGTAAAGCAATGCTGTACGTCCTGTTTTTCCATGCGGTCGTGTGTGTTGTTTGAGAGGTTTCATTTTCAATGCTATATGTCTTGGCAATTTGGAACCTTGACAGCCAGTTAGCAAGACCCGTGGACTTCAGTTTTGTCTTTTAGGAGTAACTCAAATGAATATCCCCCCTACAGCAGGGTTCCTTAGTATGTACGGATTTCCTACCCTAGCAGCTGTAATTATTCAGAGATGCACATGAATGCAAATTCTTGCCTGTCACTCTGGAATGCGGTGTTGATACTCGGAAGGGCTTGCTGGCAATATATATTAAACAATTTTGGAGGAATGAAAATTCATTTTAGGCAGATTTTACATGGTCGTTATACTTCGCTGCTTAAGGTTAATCTCTGTGGAGCTAGTCCAGTAATATCATGAATAGGAAGCACTGAAATATTTGAAGTAGAATGTGTTTGCTTTACTTATGGATACAGTATTATACAAATCATAGCTTATTAAAATAGCTATAGAATCTGTAATTGTTTGTATGGAAGTGGAGTACATAGCCCAGTGATATGAAAGTCCCACAGGCTTTTGTATTCAGAACGACTATGCTGTGTAGGAATGCTGAGAATATGGAGGCAGTGAAATGATAATTAGTTGAATAGAAGGGATATATTTTCCTAAAAGGACAACATTCATCTGGAAGTAGCTGTTCTATTAGAAACCATGTCATGCAGAATGGTGTTAATTGTGTTTCACTGAATTGTTGTTTGGAGTCTATATCACTCCTTGCCCATATTAGTGTTTCAAAGTTATGCAAGTAGATTCCGAATCAGGATCTGAAAACACTGTTTTCAGATCCCACATTCATTCACGGGATTTGTGAATTCACAGAATGGTTGAGGCTGGAAGGGACAGTGGGAGCTCATCTAATCCAGCCTCCCTTCTCAAGCAGGGTCACTTGAAGCACGTTACCCAGGGTTGTGTTCAGATGCCTCTTGGAAAGAGACTCCATGACCTCTCTGGGCAACCTATTCCAATGCTCAGTCACCCTCACAGTAAAGAAGTTGGTCTTTATCTTCAGGTGGAACCTCTTGTGTTTTAGTTCATGCCCATTGCATCTTGTCCTACTGCCTGGCACCATCAAGAAGAGTCTACCCAGTTGTCAGACTCATGAAGTCATCACTGTTATTTTTTCCCCTATATTTCTGCCTGCAGACATTTGGCTTTCCAATGGACATTTTTAATCTGTGTTTCCCAGCAGTGGGGATGCTGTAAAACTACCTTGTCTCTTAAGCAACTTTATTTTTTATGTGGTGAGATGGTTGTTTTTCCCCACTAATTGTTCCTAAAGTGCAATATGGACCTGGTGGTGCTGGTAAAGATGAACATGAGTCAGCAGTGTGCTCTTCCAGGGAAGAAGGCCAAACCAATGCTAGGCTGCATTAGCAGGAATGTAGCCAGCAGCTCCAGGGAAGTGATTGTTTCCCTCTGGTGCTTCTGAGACCACATCTTGCGTACTGTATCTGAATTTGACCTCTCCAGTTTGAGAAAGACAGGGACATACTGAAGTGAGTGGTGTGGAGGGCCACCAGGATGGTCAGACGGCTGGAGTGTGTGGGCTGGGTTTGGTCAGCCTGGGGAAGAGAGAGCTCAGGAGGGGGGAAGATCTCATGGTAGTCTTTAGCTGTGTAATGGGTATGGTTTGTGTAGAGAAGATGGAGCCAGGCTCTTCTCTGAGGTGCCTAGGGAGAGGATGAGAGGCAATGGCAGACAGCAGCTGCAACAGTAGAAAGAACTTTAGATACTGGGAGAAAAACGTTCACAGTGGGGATGGTCAAACACTGAAAGAAGTTGCCTTGAGAAACTGTAGAATATCTGTCCTTGGAGAGACTCAAAACTCAGATGGGACAACCAGCAGCTTTTCCTTGCTGGCTCTGCTGTGAATGGGAGGTTGGAGCCAGTATCTCTGGAGTTCCCCACCTACCAGAGTCACTTTATGATCTTATTCTGTAACTCAAATAGGCTCTTGAGTTCAAAACACAGCGCACTGAACAGAATCATGAAATCAGGCACTTTAAAAGTGAAAGGAATATCATACACTAACAAATTTGTACTGCCACCAAGGTGAAATCATCCTATCATCAAAGGTTCCAAATGGAAAAGGAAAATGTGTGTATGCAGTCTCAGTTTGGCTGCATCAATTTTGACTGTTTTCTAGCTTAATTCTCACAAAAGCTATACTGCTGCTGCAGTGTGTTGATTATTTCATACTGCATTCTTCAAATCACTGGGAACAACTTCTGCAATTTAGTACCCAGGCATGACCAGAAGTTTGTAAACACACAGTAAAGCAAAGGGATAGATTTGCTGTGTCATAAAAATAATTACACACATTGCAGTTAAAGATTACATCTTGAAGTTGAAAGCTGGTAAATTACTCCCTCTACTTTTAAGGAATTTTTCATTTCTTTTATGCAAAAAGTATTAACATTATTGATAAGTTTAATTTGCAGGAAATGTTTAACTGTGAGCACAGAATTAAACTGCCAGCCGTGTGCTTAGTCTAACATGCTTTTACAGGGAGTGGTGCAAAACTGTCTTCTTGTATGACCTACAGCAACACTGAGAGGCTTGAAGAAACTAAATATTCACATTACAGCATAGGTTATTACCTTCTTAACTGCACTTATGTGTAGTCAAAGGTAATTCAAGCAATAAGCTTCTTTTTTTCCCCTTGTTTATTGTGGGAGTTGAACTTGGTAATGTCACTGTTTGCCAGCTGGAAGCAATACACTTCATGAATTGACCTCAAGATATTCCATGAAAGGAGGCCAAATCCTATTAAACAGTACATCTATGCTTCTCTTAGCTTAAGGTACAAGGTTTTATTGAGGCTTACAGATAAAGGCTGTTGTAACTGACAGTAATTCTGTTCTTACAATCACAGTTGCATCAAAGCAGTAGGCGCCATAGAAAAGGACGTTATTTGAGAAGACAAATCTTTGGGGATTTCTCACCTTTAGATAGGCAAGAGATGTTAAAAACTGAAATCAAAAAGAAAATGCCAACTTGACAGACCTTCAAAGACTAATATGGTTGGAAAAATAAGTTTTGGGAAAACTTTTCTTGATGCTGGTAGTCTCAGGAACTGTGTTGGTAGTGCAACAATGGTAAAATAAGTTTGTGGTTACTGACACACAGCAAGAGTAATATATTACATAAATCACAGATGGTTGAGCTAGCATGTTCCTAAAGGGCAATTTATCTGAGAACGATTAGTGAATTCTGGTTTTAGTTGCTCCAAAATTAATGCAGCAGTTAAGCAATTGCACTTAGAAGTTCAGCCTTATTCTAGGCAGTCCTTGGTAGGATTAATTCTCAAATGCAAGTCTTTTACTGGTAATATCTTGAGCACCAGAATAATGCCAGTGTTTCCTTGTCTGTTATAGTATTAACTCATGAGAATCGTGGAAGAGGTCAAGTTGCTTTGGTATCCAAACCCAAAATTGTGTCATGGCTGGTAGTATTGATGCTTGAAATTGGTTTAATGTTAATAATGGTTTGTAGGGAGTTTGTGCAAGCCAAAGGCAGGACTATTTATTTGGGCCTATTTCAACAGCATCAGAGATATCAGAACTCCAAGATTTTTTATTTTGTTTTTGCAATTGTTATTATTAGTCTAGCTTTCACCAGCATTGGAGGGAGAAGTGGGAGAGAGGTTGAATGCAGAGCCTAATAAAAAGCTGCAACGTGTGTTGGCTCACTGGTCTGCAGAGGCAATGCTGGCAAAGGATTTACACGTGGTTCAGGTCACAAATGTCTGGTGCAGCTTGGTCCTAGGAACCTGCCCACTGAGTGCTCTGCATACTCATCAGGAAGCCTGGTACTTCTCTTTTGAACCCCAAATGGCAGCAGAGCTGTGGTAGCAGTGGGAACCCTGCATAACCATACTAGAGCTTAATGTTTTGCATTACAAAAATACACAGCCATGTTTTGGAGAGTGATGCACAAATGAAAGCAGCCAGCACAGTTGCCTGTTGCTTCATCCGTTGTCACATGCTTTTTTACAACTGCAGGGTAAAGGTGGCTTAAAATAAATGTCTTATGCCCCTGCTTAGTGTCACCACCTTCCTGCTATGATGTCTTGTTCTGGGATGGAGCGAGGCTGGCTGCCTGCCTGGCAGCTTAGCAGCTCTCTCATGAAGGCTGTGCTCAGGCCCCTTTGCCCATGAGTCCGCGGACAGTTGCACTGTTTGCTGCACTGTTTCTTGTCCTTTCCTGGGTGTCACTCCAGATGTCTTCAAAGATAACTAGTTAGAAGGCCACTTTCACAGGGCCTTCTTCCCTGCGATAATATTGAGTTGGACACAATGATCCTTGGTTAGTCTCTTCTAACACAGGATATTCACAGAATTATAGAATGGTTCAAGTTGGAAGGGACCTTAAAAATCATCCAGTTCCAACCTCCCTGCCACGGGCAGGGACAACTTCCACTAGACCAGGCTGCTCAAAGGCCAATCCAACCTAGCCTTAACACTGCCAGGGATGGGGCATCCACAGCTTCTCTGGGCAACCTGTTCAGAAGTCTCACCACCCTCACAGTAAAGAATTTCTTCCTAATATCTAATATAAATCTACTATCTTTCAGTTTAAAGCCATTCCACCTTGTCCTGTTACTACATGCCGTTATAAAAAGACCATCTTCAGCTTTCTTGTACCTCCTTTAGCTACTGGAATTATATTCCATGACTCTAACATATATGTATATTAAGCCTAGAATAAATGTTGCAATGCTAAATCAGTGTGTATCTACATTTGTTTTTAATGTAAAAGAGAGAAAAGTTGATGCATTACAAAATTCTTGTTCTCTGTGTCATATTGCGTCATTTCCAAGTAGAAAACATATATTGTACCTCCTCTTTCAACACCTTTCCCGTGAGAGTGCTCTCCTGGTTAACTATGCATACCATGGACGGCCAGACTTTATTAAGTGTTCTGCAGTCTCTTGTTAGGAAACAGCAGCTACGTGTTAGGAGAAAGGCATTGCATTTCCCCTTGTTGAATACTCCTGTTTTCCCTTCTTCCCAGACTTGTCCTCTTTTGTGGATGCTCAGTGCCTGCCTCCTGCTGAGTCACTGCCTTGCTGCCTGGCTCTGTGTGGGGGTGAAGCCCTTGGAGGCTGCTCAGACCCCCGTCAGGAGGACTGTATAGTATTACAAAATCTCATTTGCCATTACGTTATGCTTGGAGTAAATCAACGTGTTACTTTAGCCTTTCACCTCCCAGTGTGTACATGTCAGGGAGGAGAAGCGGGGCAGCAAAACCCCGGATAGGTCAAAACTAAATTCATGTGGTGACTTCATCTGACTCCAGTTGGATCTCAGCCCTGCTGAAACTCCCAAGCCTACCCACAACGTTTTCTGGACTTAAAAGGCGGAAATGGCAGGAGTCGGGAGCAGCGGGCTGCCTGCCCTGCCAGAGATGCTGCCAGGCTGCAATGTGGCTGCTGTGCTGGTGGGTTATGCCTCCAGCATAGTGCCTTGGGTGCCCAGCGGTGTTGGTGTTTCGTAAGGTTTCTGGTTATTTTTATCCCTTCCTAATCAGGGGCAGATGTTTTCTTGGCGTATACGCAGGTGGCTGCTTAAGTGTGTGGCTGTATCCGCATTATTTTGCCTGGGAGTTCATGCACTGCGCTCAAGTGGGGCAGTGGGTTTGGGGACAAGCTCTTCTCTGCTGCCCTCTTCATTTTCCAGTAAATCTGCATTGGCTAAAGCACTTGGGGATCTACTGTCTGAAAAACATCCATCATGTAGTGAGAGCAAAGACAGAGTGTTCCCCTGTTATTTGCAGAACCCAGGCTAGGAACTGGGGCTTGTTAACATGCTGCCTCTCAAGGCATCCTTTCTCTGCCATGATACGCTCTCAGCGCTGCTGTTAGCTTGCTTTATGGCACTTTTTAACCTCTTAGAAATCCTTTAGCGATGTCTGTGTGTTTACTTAGTAATGTGTTATTTCGATGAGAGAGGAAAAAAAGAACAGTGAAAGGAGAATTAAAGCTCTTGGTGAATTGTCTTTGTTTCACAGAAGATTAAATGTTGGTTTATTCATCAGCATTTTCAAGGTTTTCTAGTTACAAAATGGTCCGAGATCCTCTTCTTTTTTATAAACTATAGGTGTTTCTAATTGACTTGGGTTTACTATATAAGTCTGAGAATTACTTTTCTCTAAATCAAACTTCACCACAATCCCATTGTCTATTGTGAAAGGTAGGCTAGTTGCCAGTGTTTATTGTGAAAATTTTACAGGTTGAATGTCTTCCTTCAGGGCATCAAAGCGGCAACTGAAGCTTAAGATCTTGAGTTGAAAGCCTTGGTGGGAGGAAGGTGATAACTTTAAGTAAAAGCAGTTTATTTTTTTTAGCATTACAGCCTTGCCATGCTTATGTTCCTCTTATTTAGCCCACTTCAAAGGTTTGTGTGGTTCTTCATTACTAAAATGCCTTCTTAATTTGTAGTAACATTCTTTTTATACTGAGATTTGTGCATTCTTGCCCATTTTGAGTGCCTGTTGAGCACTGAGCACTGCAACTGCTTGGCTGGATTGCTCTAAGGTGCAGTTTGAGGGTGCTGTGGTTTCTTTCTAACCAGCCAGTCTGAATATACCTATGTGGAAATGGCAGTAGCCAAAGACTCTGAATTGCTTCCATTTTGTGTCTGCTTTTCTTGAACCTCTATCTGTTGCCAAGAATGTATTTTGTAGCTAAGATTTGTTTACTTGTAGAAATTGATAAGGAACCTTTCAAAAAGTATCCAAACACTTTCAGCCACAATTAAGATACCATGTAGTTAAGTGTTAATACCTTGTTGTACTTCTGGAGGCAAAGGTGGACCCTGGGGAAAACCGTGTTAGTATTACTGTGGAAACACGACATTATTACATTGCTGTGCACTTTCAGTGGCAGCAGGAGTGAAAAGGTAGGCAAATAATAAAAAAACCCAAATCTTATTTATGCTATGCATCTATGACTGGCAGGTCAGAAAAATCGACTGATCAACTTGAAGCGAGTCAATGAATGTGGCTTGTCCTCCTCAGGTGCCTTAAGATCTTCCAAGCACTAAATAATTTTCTTGGAATTTGTAACTGTTCTTTTCATTTTGGCAAACTACCCCAATGTCATTACTGGTTAGTGAATAAACTTAAAACTGTTTTGTAAAAACTATGCAGCATTGGTAGTTATTGGGCCATCTCAGAGGTTTTGGCTCAAATCGTGTATATTGTTTGAATACTTCTGAGTGTGTGTTTGAGATTTGGGGGAATTGAATGTCTGAAAAAAGAATCGGTATTTTTCTGCTTCTCAGCTAATACGTTTTTGAGGTTTTAACTTTTTCTAAAGCCTTAGGTACCACAAACCAGAATTACTGCCCATCTTTGTAAGAGTTGCTCATATTTGGGTCTAAACCAGTCCTTGAGACCAGTCACAAACATTTGTGTAGGTCAGAACATCCCAAGGTTGGCAGGCAGCCTCTAATCTAAAATAACAGAATTTGAGAATGCCCTAGTCCAATCTAAGTAAATCTCTATTACTCCAATCTCACTTGCAGTTAAACAGGAAACTGCAATGAGAACAATAGAAAAATACGCTGTTTGCTGTGTTAAATGATAATCCTGCAACATTCAAGCAGTCAAAACGTACATGTATTGTCTCAGTCTTGTCTAGACTCTGTACCATTCTTCACAAATCATTTTAGGCTGTCAAGCCAGATCCATGTTGTAAAGGTAAAACAGCATTCAGTAGTAAATGAATAATAACACTGAAAGCATGAATAACATGGATAATAATTTTTTTTTAACATTTCAAGGCTATGTAGTAACATGGGAACAGCGCACAAGAAATTTAACATTCAGCATTTTAAAAGGTGTGAATTTCTTCCAATAATACAACCACAGGATTCTTTTCTCCTGTTGCATATTAGAAAATAAAGCAAGGGGTTTGTTCCCCCCCTTTTAATGCAACATCTCCTTATATTTTTTTTCCATGGCAATATCTCTTTGTGATTAATCTTAGTAACTCTGAGTTTCCGACTAGACAGAGCCTTTATACTGCTTGCTACAAGTACCACTTCAGTTGCAGCGCGCTGACATGAGGCCTGTGGCCATGGCCATTGAATTTGCTGGAAGAATACAGCATAAGTCAAAAAGTAGAGTAAGAACAGTGTTTTCAGCATTGTGCAGGAGCTTTTTGTGTCGATTATGTGTCCTCAGCACTCCTTTCAGTGAAGACAACCTCAAGCATAACTGGCCTCTAATGACTATGGCTAAAGCTGTATGTAGTGAATGTTAAAAAAGCAGGCAAGGTCCAGCTGCTGTTTCAGGATGGTATGAAAGGGTGAATTTTCCTTCTACAACAGGGATCCAGCTGCTGAGGCTGTCAGGTTTCTTCCTTCAGGGGGTTTTGTTTTGCGGTAGCTTTAATCTAGAAAGCCTTTCTAAGAGGAGCTACAGCAGTCTTGCACAGCTACACCTTAGCCTTTCTGCTATATCTTTCACTTCAGTAAATTTTGGTGTACCATCTTCTGTTTTACTGGCGGTATCTATCCTGATGCTCTCAGATGCCAGCTTCCAGAGGTCTCCTCTTTGTGTTGTCAGACAGGCTTTCTGCTGCATTTTAAAACTTGGCATCATACCATGCTTAATTGTATGAAACAGGAAGGGCTTGTGGGCAGAGGTGAGGACACGTGATGGGTATTTACACTACAGATAGATTCATTGCTGTAATTCTTTCAGCCTTGCTGTTATTACTGGTTTGCCATAATACAATGCTCCTTCTGTCAACAATTACTCCCCAGAAAAGTAAAGTAAATATGCCTCTTGCACAACTGTCCTTAAACACAGCTGGATAGCACCTTGTAACAGCTGCAGTTATCTGTAACAAGAGCAGTGGAAAATGTCTAATAGCTGAATGTTCAGTGCTGCAGGTAATGCCTTAAGAAATTAATAATCCTTTGGGTGTAATGTTTACCGTCAGACATGCTGAGCCACTATGTTTCTGACTGAGGGAACTGCTTAAGCATATGCATGATTTTCAGCACCTTACTAATCCTCTGAACTCAGCTTTGTGGTGCTTAGCTGTGTGTGTATAAAGTGAATGGTCTGGACTACCATGTGAAGATTCTTCTATGGTTTGTTTATATTTACTGAGGATTTTATTTTCAGGTTCTTCTAAGTAAAACAAGGGAGTCTTCTCTGGTTAGGCAGTACTGTGACAGAAGTTTTTAAGCACCTGTGTGCTCTGAGGTGTGGAATATGATGTGCTATCTTCAATCTGTTTTTACCTACTGTAGACTTGCCAGGCATCTCTATGGAAGGTGGAAGGTCTCAGGTAGATGCTGGTTTTGAGGCTTGTGTATCTTATTCTTGAGAGCGTTCAGTCTAAACAAGGAAAGCCTAACGAGTAGGACATGTAAAAAATGTCATTGGGAAGTAGAGGTATATTAAGACATATGACCAAGGTGTTAGCTACTTGGCTGTTCAGACTATGTCTTGTGTATCTCCACCCCTCCAGCTGTTCTCTAGCATTGCCTTACAGATGTTTATTAATGTGTTTTGAATTTGGATCACATTTTTCAAAGTAGTTCAGCACTTAGGGAGCAGTGGTGAAGAAAACCTGAGCCCAGCTGTGGATGTCAAGCACAGTGGTTCTTGTCTGTTGCTGAGCATGGCCCTGCTGCCTATGCCTGCTTGTTCTTGTTCTTCTCCTTTGTTTTTTTTCAAGGTCTGTCTGTGTGGCAGACAGGATGTATGTGTATCTAAGCACCAAATTGGAACATGCTTACGCTAAAGGAAACCTTCCCAGCTGAGTTTATTTAAAATGTAACCATTAGGAGGGTGGGTGACAGGGGATGCAAATACCGCGTGAAGTCCTTCAGGAGAAGCGGACATGCAAGATTCAGACATGCGTTAACATGTCACTGAGAATAAATGGCGCTGGCATGTTATTGATTTATTTTTTTATTGAAAGTTCTGATTAATTTTGCATATGGTTTAAAACTGTGTTGATACACCCTCATGCATACCTGTGTGTACAAATGTGAAGCTATTGTCTCTGACAAATAGCCTGGACTTGCATTTGACCCATAGACTGTAATAATTCATTTGCAGGCACAGCGTAAGTTATATTACAGATATCCTTCAGGGTATCATTGTACAGCTCAAGGTTATTCATTTACTCACAGTTTCCTGAAGTGGAGTTCCCCACCCCACGCGTTGCAGCGAAGGAGGTTGGTTCTTCTGCAGAAAGATAGGTCTTTCTCTTTGCAGTTGCTTTTGGAAAAGAGTGAAGGAGGAATTTCTGCTTCCTTCCTGCATATGGATTTCCTTGATCTCTTTAACAGAGTAGACTTTCTTCTTTCGCCACTGGTAGCTGATGATTGTTCTGAGTCCTGCCAGGCCTCGAGAGACCTATTAAAATTGGATGAAGTAGTGGCAATCGCAGATCAGAGTATCTTTATTTCAAATGTTATCATCTAAATAGCTTGTTTAGAAGTTAGCAGACTGTTCCATATTGAACAGTTGTTTTCATATTAAACTCAGTATTCTGAATCTTAAATGAATGTTAAGTTCACTGTTAAGCTGTTACTTGAACTGATCTTACAAACAATATTTAACATGTTAGTTTAATAGTGACAGTGATAGTGTATTTCTGTTATTCCTTGTCTATATAAAAAGTCTCAAAATAATAAAGTAAAAATCATTCTAACAGTGGTGATGTTAACTTCAGAAGCTGTTAGTAACAAAGGTGCTGTTTATTCGGTCCCTTCCATCCTGATGTTGACTGTAAGCTTTTATGGCCAGCCATTATGGTGTGGTTTAAAGAATAAAAGGGCACTCCTTATTTCTCAAACTTTGTTCCGAGCGCTCAGTTCAATCCAAGCACTTAGTGTGTGCCAAGAAAACAACCTTTGCTAACTGTTACAGTGAATGCAGTGCTGTACAGTTCATACAATTAGCTGTGCTGTCTGGCAGCCTGTAGGAAGAACTGAACAGACTGAGGGAGGACAGGCTGATTTCTTCTGTTTCGGAAGTACTCATACAGGAGTGGGTAGAGGGCCTTTACCTACTTACATGTTACTGAGTCAAGTTTCATGCTGGTGGGTTTTTTTTCACGCATTTTACCTAAGTTGCTCCAGCATACCTCACTATGGGCAGAGTTAACCCCTGTGGTCTCTGTGTTCTCTGCAGAACTGTCTGTCAAGCTTCAGATGGTTGCCTCTGCAAATTGTCAATGCAGACCTCAGATCCCACAGAAGAGATCCTGCTCTCCTTCATTGAGAGAGGAGGTTGCGGTGCAAGGCTAAGATATCAGGACTGGTACCAAAGCTAGCCAGTTAAGTGCTAGCTACAAGGTGTCACTAGAGAAAGAGGTGTGCAGTCCCCACCAAACTCTTTCTTTACAAGAATAATAGTGTGATTTTGACTATTTGATCATTTCTGAGACACCTCATGCTTGGATTGCTAATAGCAGACTTCCTGAAGTCCACTAGGCTTGGGAACATTATTTACTCTTTTCATGAATCATTCTGGTTCAGCTCTTTGAAACTGTCAGTGAGATCACCTTGGATGTGCCCATCTTTTCTCTTGGTAATGTCTTGTAACAGGAAGATGTGACTAGTGTAGAATAACAGAACATAAAATCCAGCAGTATGTGTTTCCAGTCTGTGTGCTTGGGGGCTGATGGTAAAAGCTACTATGAATTACCTACTTGCAGGAAAGGACCTTAGCTAACTAGATGAATCTTCTCAAGATGATGTGGCTATGAAAATTTTGAGCACAGAGTGCTGTTTCCAAAGGTCTTGGTGAAACATTGTCCTGATGTTTCATTTTGAAACTGCTTGGCTGTTTTGAAGGAGGACTGCTGGCATGAGCAGGAAGTGGAAGTCTGAGTTGATAAGGGACTCAGAGGATTAATTTGTTTGATCAAGACTACCTGGGCATTTGGGCAGACTGACTGCTTTCCCTAACACATTATAAAATCAGCTCTGGGGAAGAAAAAGCCATTAGAGCTGGAGGATAATGTTGGCAGAAGAGCAAATGGGTTTAAGCTAAGAGGGAATGTTCCTAACAATTTAGAGGAATTGGGCTCCTCAGCAGCTTTTCAACCAAATGGTTGGGGGTGCAAGTCTCAGTCAATTTCAGGATAGAAGGTGGTGAATTGATAAAAAAGATTACCTGGTATTCATTCTGTGATTGTTAGAAGCTGAATTAGTGATCCAGAAGGCCCCTGAACCAGTGAGAAATCAGTATTTGAGTAAGTAGAACCGCTGCATCTTCTAGAAGATATCTGAAAATTAAATACTCGTTTAGGCAGTCTGATCATCCTGCAGCAGCAAAAAGCTGATGGATATATGTCAGATCACTATATTTGTGCAGCACTACGTGACAAATCCCAGGTCTCTGATCCTGACTGTGTATCTGCAGGCTATGTCTTACTCTTTTTTTTTTTCCTACCTTATTAGCATTAAGCAGAATACCATAGATTTGTATGTTCTTTAAATTCAGTGACAGCCAGAGAAATACATTCATATATTCCAAGAGAACGCTGAGGAGGTTATATATAGCATCAACAAATAAAAATGAAATCTCCAGTCTCAGTACATAGGAGAAGGTTGTGCAGCGATGCAGCTTTTCCTTCTCTTCTTGGTTTTTTTTGGACAGGAAGTGAATTTGTTGTATCCAGAAAACAATGACCAAAATGCCGAAACTGTTTTTTGTCCTTTTTTTTCCTAGTTGGGGAATGGCGGTCAACGTGTACTCTACCTCTATAACCCAAGAGACTATGAGCAGACATGACATCATCGCATGGGTTAATGATATATTAGCTTTAAACTACACAAAAGTCGAGCAACTCTGTTCAGGTAAGAAAGTGTGGTATGCTCTACAAATGTTTATTTTAAAACCACTCTAAAAGTCTGATTTGTTGAAAATAGATAACTTCAAGCTTTGACATAAACCAGTTACTCTGAGAAAATAGATTAATATACGTGCAAAGGAAGTGTTTTTGCGTTCATGTTAATCATGGAAGGATAAGGTGCCTTGAGAAAGCATAACAAATGCAGGAGTGAATGGGACGGATGTAGCAGAAGATACACAGAAGCGATAAAAAGGTTGACTAAGCAAGAAAATAATACAGTGATAAGCTATTTTTTCAAGCTGTTGGGGTGGACATAGCTGAAAAAGAGAGAAATAGAGAACCGACACCCCAGCTGAACAAAATTCGCTGGCACCTTTTCCTTCCTGGTGAGGGTCCTCAAATCCCTGCTGATGTTTGCAGAAAAAGAGCACAAGTGTGACTGTGAAGAACAACATGAATTTGAGGAAATGAGCCTCTAGCTGCTGCAAGGGCTTTAAGAGTTTGTCAAGAAAATCTTCCTGTTAGTAAGTGTAACTGATCTCTTGTTGTAAGTAACTTTGGTAACGAGCCTTGAAAAAAAGAGTAATGGTTTGAATGCTTTGAACATTTTGGTTAATCGGAGTGGCAGCTACAAGATAAGTGTTAAACAACTGGGTCTGTAACTAGATGATGAGTAGAAATGACACAGACAAAAGTTGATGTTTCACTGAAAATACAGATGCCCCCGGGGAGTGATTCTTTCTGATTTCCTACTGTGATTTTTATATTTGAAGATGTCTGGAACTAGCAATCTAAGTTAGATCTCCTCCAACACAAACAACTGACATGCTGGGAATATCTTACTTGAGAAGACAATGCTCTAAGTGCATAGAACTGAAGCCACGTTACCACATTTCAGCTATTTACTGAAATGCATTAGTGGGGTCTTACATTCATATATTTGAATTTACCTACCATTATAGGTAATTTTTCTGAGATGTTCCTCTGAAAGGTATAGAAAAATCTTTGGAGTAGATAGCTTCATAGCTTACACCTCAAAACTTAAAAAACAATTGTTAGCTGCAGAAGCAGGCTTGCATGCTTGCAGGCTTGCACAATGACTATAAAATTGAGGTTCAGAAAGGGAAGGTTAAAGTGCATGTCAGTAACCGACATAAATTAAGTAATTAAAGACATAGAACACAAGAAATAACCTTTTTAACAGTTACTGAACTTGAACATGAAATGTTATAGTTAGCTGTTGTTACATTTACATGCCCGGAAGTTAGTCTAAGTATTTTATTGAGTTATACATAAAGAAAGCATTCATGTGGGGATGTGTGTGCACATGTGTAAATATAGGTGTAGCTATATATAGAGACATATGGGTACACACCTGCACACAGGCTTATCAGGATATAGAAAGATGCAAGAAAATGAACATTTTCATCCCCAAATACCCAACGTTTGCCATTGTTTGAAACAGGAAGTATACTAGACCAGTTATTGACTTGTTCCTGTATAGCTATTTATATGCTCATAAATAGTTGAAAGGAAGCTTTTGAAGTGAATTCTCCACTCAGTTAAATGTGTGTGGGCCTGCAAAAAAAAAAAAAAAAAAACACCACAAAACCTCCAAATCTTTCCCAAAACAGGGAGGGGAGAGTACAATGAGTTAAAGATATTTAAGAAAATAGATTGAGAGACTTCTGCTGGTTGGGGCAGGCAGAAGAAAAGCATGGAAATTGTGACTAAGCCACTGTCCCATTTCATTACATAGCTTCTTATATAACTTTTTCTGTGACATCCAGTGAGTATTTTGGGACGCACCACAAGGGAAAAGCTGAAAAAGGGTCGTCTCATTTCAGCTCTTCCTCCATTAAACCTTTTCTTCCTTTAGAGCTTCCTGGACTGTATTGACTGCTGTTGTTACCTGATGCTTTTACATTCATATCTTAGCAGGTCAAAGCTGTAAACCAGAATTTCCCCATTTGGTTTGGTAGTTGAGCTTGATTCTTACATGTTATTAGTTTTGTGTTATTGTTCATTACAGTCTCAGACGGGGCTTTAATAGTTCCTTTCCTGAAGAAGCATTTTAGTACCCTGTAGTGCAAGGGAATTTGTTCTCTGAGGAGATGAATCTAAGCTCTGCTAGATATTGCAGACACTAGAGCACAGTAGTCTTATGGACTAGGTCCTTTCCATTTGAGACTGCACAGTCTGTTTCTCACGTGCAAGACATGCACATGTAGGGATTGAAGATAGATGAACAAGAAGCTTTGGGAATCTTTCTGTATTTAATATATATATAGTTTACTATGTAAACTCAAAGTACGTTATTTAATGTACACACAGTATATTTTACAGGATGGAAACTAGGGGAACAGTAGCACAAATGACCAACTGACAGGAAGAGCACCAACAAGCATGATATGGACTGTAGTTTGAGAATGACCAACGTAATTCATTCTGGTATTCCTTTGGCTGATGTTCCTTGAAGCATTGACAGCTTTCATGCAGCTTAATGTTAGTTTCCATAAAATATGAGCATTTCCCCAGGGATTCAAAGAGAAGGAGTATGTGGGAAATGCCTTTCAACTATGAAGCATTTCACAGCATTAGCAGGGAGCTGCAGAGCCACTGTAACTGAATTTTTATAACCTACTGTAAAATCGTATAGACATTTTCTTCTTTTTTGGAAAAGGGCATGAAGATTTGTCATGCTGTTACATGGCTATTCAATTCTTGTTCATTTATATTAATAAGGAGCAATCAGAAGGCCAGAAAAAGCTTAGTGCAAGGCCAGAAAAAGCAGGGGAGGGAAAGGGTGGAGGTTAAGTCTGAATGAAAATCTTGAAGGCATTATTTTTAGGAGGCATGAGCTACCTAGATGTGGCATACACTTGTGTTCAGCACCTGTATACGAAACCTCATGGGTGCCCATGTTTTGCAGCCAGCCTAGCAATAATTTTGAACATTCTGAGCTTAAGCAAGAAGGAATAATGTGAGATTCTGCCTTTTAATAAAGACTTTTTTCAACGTAGACCTAAAGCTCACCATGACAATTCATAATAATGACAGAAAAAGCAATCAGACCTTTCTCTCATTGCTGTGGAGAGGTAGCTTTGATAATGCATATGCTGTAGCAATACTAGCCTATTCCCCAGTTGCCAGTTACAGGAACAGAGCTGCTAGGATGAGGAGCAGCAAAAGAAGAGGCTGGCTTAGTCATAAAGTATTTGTATTCTTTGGGAGTCTTAGATGTGTTTTTGTCTCTGCTAAGTAGGCCGAGCAAAGTGCAGTGTCCCCTGAGCTTTCTGAATGCCTGCTGTAGTAGTGATGTGCCAAAAACACCAGGTTATGGATGGATGCAGCCCTGGAGAGTCTAAATTTAGTCTGTAGCTCCTCTGGTAATTTAGTTTTGACAACTCAAAAGAAAATCTCCCTGAGCACCTCAAAGCAGCGCAGTTCCTTTCATTTTAGATGAGTGTCATTTTGTCAGGTTTTGGTGTCTGGGTTTGACTACTTGCAGGGTTGTTAACCTGAACAGGAAATTTATAATCCAGGGGTTTAATTGAAGGCATAGTGCATTGCCTTTAGATAGGCATTAGGCTTGAGACCATTTAGTTTGATACATGAATGAAAAATAATAGAGAACAACTGAGTGGATTTAATATAGTAGGATCCCACACACAACACCCATATGCTTGGGAGATAGAAGTTTCAAATGAATTATGACACTGGTTGTTCTTTAGAAGTCATGCCATTTTTGCAACAAATACACAGTGGCTTAGAAAGAATTCTGACTAAACAGCTTATAACTTAATTTTCTTTACTAAGGCTGTTTTTCATCTATAGGGAATACCAAATGAATGTGTTACAGGGCTTTTCATGAGTGTCTGGCTGCTACATGAGAGTATAGTAAAAATAAGAGCCAGGCAGGAGTCTATAGAGGGCTTGCGTATGAATTAAAAAGAAATAGCACAAAGTGTACAAGCTGTATAAATTATAAGCAAGGAAACTAGAAATGATAAATGTTTATGGAGGGGAAAACACAGCCTGAAGTGAGGTGTAATTCCTTGCACAGCTATACTTTGAGGGTAAGGTGATACAGAATCTTTCCTCCCCTCCTCCTGTATTTGAAAATCCTCAATAGAATTGCAAACCTGCAAACGGTCTGGCCTCCGGTGCATACAGACCTTCTGTCTTGCAAGGATTAAGTGTGGGGTAAGTTTTTTCCTCTTTCCCCTTGCTTTTTATAAAAGACCGTATTATGAAGAGAGCATATGGTTTGGCATTTTCAAATGTTAGACTGTGATGCTTTCTGTGTAGATGCCCTGGATGTTGCCACAGGGGATTTTTCATGTGGTGGCTGCTGCAGGTAGTACCATATCTCAGTTGGCATTCCTCCTGTGGAAACACAGAGTCCCTTTATAGATGCATTTTGTTGCTACTTTACCACCCTGATCTCGGAGGAAGGCAGGCAGCATGATGACAGGGCAGATGTTCTTTGCATGACTTTGTGTTGCCTCTCCTGGTAGGGACTGGGGGAATAGCTCCATTACAACCTTCTATGACCACCAGGGAGGAGGGTCATTCCTGGCTTGTGGAGGGTGTCCAAGGATGATGCACTGGGGCTGGGTGCCATGGGGCTGCTCAGTGGCCTCTAGACCTGGCAGCATTTGTTTGCAAGGTGGCCACCTGCACCACTCAGCCTTCAGGCCCTCAGTAGCAGCAGTGAGCAGTGTGCAAGATGCTGCATCCTGAGCAGCTCCTCTCTCCGGCACCCAGCAAAGATCTGTCTGAGCAGCGCTGAGGTGACTGGAGAAGAAGGGTACTAGTCAGTCACAGAGATGGTGAGAAGGGCTACTTCTGTGTGTCATTTCTGTGTAAGTACATGCAAATGGAGTGTATTCTGTGGCTTAACTGCTTAGACTTTGGTTTTTCATGTCATGAAAGGTGTATGTTGCTCAGTGCCTATATTAACCCATAATTTCCTTGCTAAAATCTGCATAAGACCCTGTTGGAGCGTTTGGTGCTGGCATGATTTTTGCACAACCCAATGTGCTGGTGTCTGCAAAGCTGAAGCATGTTTCAACATTGGTGGTTTTGGGCTTTTTCCAGTTTGCAGCCTTGCAAAGGCTGGGTCTCTAGAGCAACTTGGAAACATGATTAAAACATGGCTTGATCCCATTTGCACTCTGTAACCAAGCCATGTTTCAAGGAACTGGCATGTTGTCCTGAGGTCATGCAACACAGAGAATACTCAGTGTCAATATCTCTCTAATGTCTTCCATATGATGTTTAGGATTAGAGGGATACAATGGATGTTAATGATTGGATTTAAGATAATTTCCAAAACTGAGGAAGCTCGTAAAGCAGTATCATGAGATTTTCAGCCACTAATATTTTTTTAAAATGTCATTCATTAAGAATTCAGGAGGAACAGAATTTAAAAAAGGTTTCACTTTTTAAAAAAATATTATTTAATTACTCATAACACTCACTTGAAGTCAGTTTCTTGGTCTCCCTCCTTTCTTAAGAGCTTGATAGATTTTGTGTGGTACTTTTTTCTAGGCATGATGAGTTACGCAGCTATTTTAATTTAAACTGGAGCTCTGTTTTCTGAAATTGTTCTGATCGTCACATTTAAAAATTAATGAAATCCAAAATAAATGCTTGCTAAAATTTAAGTATTAAAAACTGTGCTGTGTATAATTAATGAGCAGCTTCACTGTTTACATATTTAAGAAAAAGAGGATACAAGTTAACACAGGGGAAGCCTCCCTCCAACATGTGTTATTTCAAATGATCAGTGGGTATTCTGGGTTATGTCACATAAACGCCAGACCTGGTTGGAATAAGACTTTCTGAAGCAGACGTCATTTAGACGCATGTGTTTCTGACTGTTGGTAGATAGAGGTACATAGTTCTTGTAGGCTATTTTCAGTGGTGGCAGCATTGCTTTCAGAAGTTCCCATCTGTATGTAAGCACTGAGTCTGCCCTCACTGAGGCAGCTCATGCATTCGTGTGCAGGGCTGTACTCTACCCTGCATCAGTTTGATGTTTTTAAGTGTCCTCCCAAGGGTGTTGCTGGGAAGGTGAAGCTCAGGCTGGAGTGGCTTCACTGGCGCACAGCCCCATAAATTCTTGCTTCTCGACAGCTAGGCAGGAGGTAAATTGATGTGGGCTTGAACACTCACTGGTAAATAGGCTGGAACTTCTTAAATCTGTTAGGTTTTGTTTGGGGTTTTTTTATTGGAGGAGTAGAATTGTGGTGACCTGTGTCTTAGGTCATATAGGTGCTGCTGAAATGCAAATAGGAATTTGAAGATTGGTCTGCAGTGGAGTGCTCAACATGGATTGTGTTGTTTCTTGAACATGTGGCTATATATAACACAACTTTATGCTTACAGACATACCCATCTTTTGGTTTGTTTGTTTTTAAACACAACCGTAAGCGCCATAACAGAACACCCAGATTTGAAATCTAAATGAAAATCTATACTCTGATATCAAAGTCAAAAACCTACTACTGTGTACCTACCTTAACATCACTCCCAAGGATGCAATTCTAGGGAGCCTGAGGTAAAAGGCAAGCCCAAGTGCTGCTGTGCTGTAAACAGTGATTGCTGGCATTTGTGGATTTTCCCTTTTCTTACCAAAATTATTACATCACACATGCTCCTTGAAAGTTACTGCCTTTTTTTTGTTGCTGCTGTTGTCCCAGCAACAGAGATTCCGGGTGTGTGTATTTTCCCATTTGGGTTAGCAGCTGTAGTGAACTGAAGTGCCAATGACTAATACGTATACAGATCATCCTGTATTTTCCAAATGCGTGGTCACATTTGTATCTAATGTGAGCGAATATGTTTTTAGATTACCTGAAAAATCCCACTTGGGAAAGAGGCTGACCATACTTCTTGCTGTAATTAGAATGGTTTGTTTGTCTATTTGCTTTAAGGAAATATTTCTCCAAGATTGAGTATGTGAAAAGTCAGACTGAGGCCTGGTTAAAGGTTTAAACCTGAATTACATGCTATTATATATTAAGCAGATTTTTACTGTAGCACTTGGGTCTTTTTGCTGTGGCTTGGATATCAGAAGTGAAGTAAGCAGCCCCCCCCCCCGGCCTTCTCTTTTCATGAGCCCTTTGTGTTCCTGGATTGGCTGGTGGTTTATGTGACTTTCTAGGATCTTGCTCCCACACACTGCAGGGATGAGCAGGGAGGAGACTGAGTCTTCTGACATTTGATGTGAAGGATTGACCTGATTCTACTCTAGGGTACATATCTTTACTTAGGAGTAGCTGAGCTTATAGTATATCTATGAAATACTTTATTAGTGTATGAAGTACTAGCTATAGTAAGTTTAAGGAAGTTAGTCTGCAAATAATATTTCCCTTTATATAAACATGAAAGCTATTCTCCTCCCCCCAAGGATGTAATCTTGCTCTGGGAGGTTTACTAAACAGCAAAAACTTGTAGCAAACAGGATTCACTTGTCTTCATTGTTCTCTCCTTTAACATCCTGTTGCTTTAAATAGAAGCACAAGTATTTTTGATTATCAAGAAAACACTTGTCTGCATTTGTGGATCCATCAGCCTCCAGATGGAAAAGAAGAAAGGAGAGAAACTGAAAATCTGTGATGATGCAGTGTGCACATGCTTCGCAGCAAAATAAGTATGGATAGTCTGAGAAGGAAACGTTAGAACCATAGAATAGTTAGGGTTGGAAAGGATCTTAAGATCATCAAGTTCCAACCCCCTTGCCATGGGCAGGGACACCTCACACCAAACTGTGCCACCCAAGGCTCTGTACAACCTGGCCTTGAACACCGCAAGCGATGAAGCATTCACAACTCCCCTGGGCAACCCATTCCAGTGCCTCACCACCCTTACAGTAAAGAACTTCTTCCTTATATCCAATCTAAACTTCCCCTGTTTAAGTTTGAACCCATTACCCCTTGTCCTCTCATTACAGTCCCTCATGAAGAGTCCCTCCCCAGCATCCTTATAAGCCCCTTTCAGATACTGGAAGGCTGCTATGAGGTCTCCCCGCAGCCTTCTCTTCTCCAGGCTGAACAGCCCCAACTTTCTCAGCCTATCTTCATACGGAAGGTGCTCCAGTCCCCTGATCATCCTTGTGGCCCTCCTCTGGGCTTGTTCCAACAGTTCCATGTCCTTTTTCTGTTGAGGACACCAGAACTGCACACAATACTCCAAGTGAGGTCTCAGGAGAGCAGAGTAGAGGGGCAGGATCACCTCCCTCAGCCTGCTGGTCACACTCCTTTTGATGCAGCCCAGGATACGGTTGGCTTTCTGGGCTGTGACGCATTCTGAAGCCAGCTCATGTTCATTTTCTCATCCACCAACACCCTCAAGTCCTTCTCTGCAGGGCTGCTCTGAATCTCTTCTCTACCCAACCTGGAGCTGTGCCTGGGATTGCTCTGACCCAGGTGTAGGACCTTGCACTTGTCATGGTTAAACTTCATCAGGTTGGCATCAGCCCACCTCCCAAGCATGTCAAAGTCCCTCTGGATGGCATTCCTTCCCTCCAGCATATCAACCGAACCACGCAGCTTGGTGTCATCGGCAAACTTACTGAGGGCGCTTTCAATCCCACTGTCTATGTCACCGACAAAGATGTTGGACAAGACTGGTCCCAACACCAATCCCTGAGGGGCACGACTCGTTACTGGTCTCCAGCTGGACATTGAGCCATTGACCACAGCTCTGTGGGTGGGAAAGAAGGAAAAGCAAGGGAAAGCAGGGAAAGAAGAGTATAGGACAAAAGCTAGGATGAGTTCAGCATTGTTTACTGGAAGGGGGACAAGTGAAAGATGCTAAATGAAAATGCTGTGAAAATATTCTGATTATGTAGATTTGGTAGAAATTTTCAGCTTTTCCACTGCATGTGGTAAAACTCTTTGATTGTAAGAACTTTAAACAGCTACCTTTTCAATTCTGTTTGTACTTTTGTGACTTAATTCTCCCCTAGCATCCCTTTCCCTTCTCTGGCAGCTGCCTGCCTGCACTCCATGGTGGTTGCAGTCCCCTCACTGGCTTTTGCTGCCTGCTGTGCCCTGAGCCTGGTGTGGGGAGCCCAGCAACCAACTCCAGACTCCATGATGCTGCTGCAATCTTACTGCTCACTAATCAAGATAGAAGTAGTGGCTGCTGGGGGTGTAATCAGCACAGTTGGGTCTACAGGTTGGTTTTGGAGTCTGGCCTGTGAATATCTTCTGTAATTAGTAGCTGCATTGGTATTCTAGATCAAAATACAAAAGGGCTTTTAGCCAGTGATTCTAAATTGCTTGTTAGCTAATACAGGTGAAGAGTTTTTTAACATTGATCTGCAGTGCTACCAGCTGTAGTTTTCATCTTTCATTTGAATAGATTTCAAATTATTTCCGTTTGTGTGTATCTTCATGCACATAAAAATTTTTTGGTCATAAAAACAGATTTATTGAGAGCCATTCTGAACAAGTAATAAGTTTTTAACTCCTGTGTTGATTTATTAAGGTTTTGAAGGATCTTTTTAGTATTCAAGGTGTGTTTTTGCAGAAAGTGTAGGGAAGTTTTAAAATCTTTAATAAAATATAATGGCGTAAAAATCCTTTTTTGTTCATGTCAATTATGCAAGAAGTATGTCACAAGCCATGAGGTCAGTATCTCTACTGCCATTTTCTTCATGTTCTGTTAAAAATATTCCTTTCCTATGCACCTGCATTGTTTATTGAAGTGAATAAGCCTAAAGTGCTGTCCTGTATGTAGAGGACTACATGTCTATATGCTGTGCCTGTGAGGTAAAGGCATCGCAGTATTGCATCATTTAAGTAAGGCTGTTCTTTCTGCAGCCTCCAGGAAATCTCAGCCATGGGCAGTGTATAAAGTAGCGTCTGCATTCTGCTATGCTGATTTTTAGCATGCAGATGCAATGTGACATCTACAAGCTTTAGGGGGTAAAATCTTGAATTATAAATAAATACTTATATAATATTAAAATATGTGCATAATCCCTGTGTCCAATATCAGGTAGTCCCGGTTGCCTGTTAATGATAGTTTTACTTCTGTTGCTGGGGTAAGCAGGTCTCTGTTTTGGGAGTTGGGAAGAGTTTCCTCTGTTTGTAGTTTACATTGTTTAGTTTAGTCCATGTTTGTACATTGCCTCTGTACTTCAGGAAGGAGTGTTTTTAATGAGTTGTGTTTGCCAAGGTAATAAAATCCTCCTGTTGGGGAAACAGCCTGGAAGCCAGCTTCGATGTCGTATCAGAAACAAGTTCATGCTTTCAGGTGGGTGCAGTCCAGTGTTCTCTGCCCTTGAGTGTTGTGCAGACGCAGGACCACCTCCTGGCTGGCAAGCGCACAGAAACAACTGCCAGCATGATGCGAAGGAAACACAAGGAAATACTGTAACTAGAGTCTTAAACCTTGTAAGACTCTGTCCAAAGGCATGCAGAAGGAATTTGCATTACCAGCAGAAGAAGAAAATCTCATGTGACCACTTTGGGCTTCTAGTTTTCTAAAAGGATCTAGATGAAACGCTGCACAGTGCATTTCCAAGGCCTCCGGGCAATTACTTTGATATCACAGTAAAGCTTATAATTGGAATATGGGGAGGATGAAAGGACAGAGTTAGGAAGAAACTCAGTTTATAAAATTAAATTATTGCATAATAATCCTTTTGCATGAAATGAAATGTCAATAAATGCAGTCAAGCTATGCATTATTTGTATATCCGTGTTTTTAATTGTAATGACATTTTCCTGTTGCCACACGTTCACCAGTTCTCCCACTAAGGATGAGTTTTGAGCAGCTAATTGTGTGTTTATGTAGCTTTCCATAAAAAGATGCAAATTTGTCATCTGAAGTTTGCAACTTGCCAGAAGGTTCCTTTTCCTTTAGGGAATATTTTACTTTGACTGTTAATCATATCAAAACCACTGCAAACAGCCATGCACAAGGTGTCCTTGGAAAATCAGGTTATTTCTTTTCTTAATAACAGTTTTCCCCCACAAAGCTGAGCATCATGAAGGGTTTTTTTTTTTTTTTTTAAGAAATGGCAGTGGTTTTCAGCAGTAAAGCTTGAACTTGGTCATTAGCAAAACTTGTATCAGCATTTTGAGAAGCTTTTTTTGGACTCCACTCTTAAAAGCTTTTCTTTTGGGGAAGTTATGAACTCTCTAACCTTTCATATGATGGTTGATTGGATACAGAAAATGAGAACTAGCTCATGCATAAAGTTGGTCCTGTCAAAACACATGCATAACCATGGAGAAAAATGTCTTGAAGTTGAAGTTATTGTTGTCTCTTCTGTAAAACTGGGCAAGCCAGATGTCCGCTTTGTTAACTTGGTTTCTGTATGAGCACTCAGCAGAATTGCTTTCTTAATAAAAACCATTGTTGTCGATACTGGGCTGAGCTGTTAGGTAAGATCTGGACACTTGTTTGTCAAAACTGATTTGCACTAAATGCACAAAAGTAATTTTTGTGAAAGTGAAGTTGAACTTTTTGGGAGTTACCAGGCGATCACTTCCCTGCCCTGTATGCTCAAGCTCAGGGGCTGTATGACCTGCAGCCCTCTGATCCAGAAATGGACTTCACTGAATCTTTGCCTGGTATAAAGCATTTTGTAGAAATATCTCTTCTGAAGAGCAACTGAAATTGGTTTTCCTCAAACATTTCCATCCTTAATTTCCAAATGCTTGAATGTGTCAACAGCGAAGACTTATTTTTGCCAATGACAGTGACATGGTAATGTTGGAGGAAAGTCCCTGTATACAAGAAAAGGCTGCCTCTATTAGCTGTACTCAATACAGAGTTTAGAAATGTTTACATATACTTGCTGCTGTGTGCCATGTTTCCTCCCCCTTTCCTCTCCCCCACTCCCTGAGGGATGGGGAGGAGAATCGAAAGAATGTAACTCTCACACGTTGAGATAAGAACAGTCCAGTAACTAAGGTATAACACAAACCACTGCTGCTACCACCAATAATAATAATGATAAGGGAAATAACAAGGGAAGAGAATACAACCGCTCACCACCTGCCGACCAATACCCAGCCCAACCCGAGCAGTGATCTAGCCCTTCTGGGTAACTGCCCCCAGTTTATATAGTGGGCATGACGTGCTGTGGTATGGAATACCTCTTTGGTCAGCTTGGGTCAGGTGTCCTGTCTCTGCTTCCTCCCAGCTTCCCCTCCTCCCTGGCAGAGCATGAGACTCAGAAAGTCCTTGGTCAGAGTAAACATTACTGAGCAGCAACTAAAAACATCGGTGTTATCAGTGTTGTTCCCAGGCCATAAGTCAAAAACACAGCACTGCACCAGCTACTAAGAAGGAGAAAAATGACTGCTACTGCTGAACCCAGGACAGATGGTACCTGGCTAGTATGTTTTAACAAGCTGGAGCTTTACAACTGATTTTTTAAGTCATGGTTTGATATAATCTTGGGCTTGATTGGCATTCACCTACAAGTGCCAGAAGAAAGATGTTCTTGACTTGGTTGAATTCGGGGAGCTGTGAGGATTGAGTGAGCTTATTAAGAGATTTCCCTCTTGACTATGATCTTCTGACTGTATGGGCAGTCCTGCTGTGTATAGGGACTCCAATAACATCCATTCTAAATAGAAGAAAGATTTAGTTTGCATGGTGGTCCTTCAGATGCAGCACAACAGTGTGTTATGCTTCCAGATTGAATAGAAAAAGCCCACATCAGTGTGTCACACTGCTCAATGTACATTAAACAAGTAGATCTTGGGTGCGTAGTGTTAGGTTAAATTACAGCAGGGACTTACTCAGCGTAGTAGCTTTCTGCTCATGCCTTTTGCTGCCTCAACGCCATTTGGTCTTAGCTGGGTGCATCTGGATTAATCAATGCATTCTCTTGTTATAGGAGCAGCTTACTGCCAGTTCATGGACATGTTGTTCCCAGGGTGCATTAGTTTGAAGAAAGTAAAGTTTCAAGCAAAGCTGGAGCATGAATACATTCACAACTTCAAACTTCTGCAAGCATCGTTTAAAAGAATGAATGTGGATAAGGTAGGCATCCTACAATCACCCATTGTATTTCAGTCATTACAGGTTTTAAAAGTTGTATAAACTGGATAAAATAGGGGAAACAAACTTCAATACTTTAAGTCCATTGTTCAAATTTTGGACTGGGAACTACAGTTACAAGTTGTATGTGAAGTTGTTCTTGACCTTTTATCATCTGAAAATGGTATTTAGCCACGAAGGAAGAAATTTGGCATGCTCCATTTAAATACAAACTGAAGATTGAGTCCATGTGTCTGCTGAGGAATTTTGCAGCCTAACCTGTTATATTTTAATATCAGAGACCCTTTTGATAAAATACCATATGTTAGAAATTCCTTGCTATCAGTGAACCTTAATTTTAGATGCAGTAAAATTACTGATGACCTGAATTTCTAACAAAATAACTTGGAAATAGTCCATTCTAATTATCCCATGTTTCTTTTATAAAACCGTGTTTAAGGAATTTCAGTTCTTCCAGAGCTGGAATAATTTACCGAGTGATCCAGTAGGTTGGACAGCACATGCGATCTTGTAAAGTTAAGAAGCCTCTTAGAAAATGGCTTGTTCAACCATAAAGTAGTGGCTTATGTTTGAATGAGAGTTTGACAGACTCACCATTATTACTTACTGCGTTGATCAAAATGAATAATGAAAGTTGTATTGTCATACTTTTATTTTTACACTGCCTGTGTCTGCTCTGGCATTTAGTGATGCCTTATTCTGAAATTTAAACAGTCTTAATAGAGAATCCTGTAAGATTTTTATAAAGCACTGGAAAGCTCTCATTGTTTCCTGAAATGTTGTGAATGCTTCTGTTTACAGTGTAATTTGCTAGTGAAAAATTGGAAAGCTTAATAAAGTTAACATAATGAAGTTAACATTGTCAGTTATTCTGTAGGGAGCAAACTTACTATGCCTTCTCAATGTAGAAATAAGATACAAATGAAACAACCTGAAAGGGCATGCAGAATGCTATGTTAATCCTTGTAGGGGTATCGTAGACTCACAAAACGCTGTACAGTTGGCTTAACCTTGAGCAAAAGTTAGAATTGCAATGGTTTTAGGCACCCTTTCTCCAGCTGAAAAATGAATGCATTCAGGAGGCATTAAGGTCCATCTAACTTGGCTCTTTAACCAGCTGCATGAATTAAGCAAAGCAAGGCAACCGTCCTTCTACAGTTGTAGTCACTGCCTACGCACAGTGTCTGAGAACCTTGAGCATTGTAATATTGCCCCAAGATACCTTTTAGAGGTTTCATTTCTCTGAAGAATTTGCAGGTTATGGAGACATCCTCATAGCCTTTCTTTTATTTTATAGGCATTTTGGTCAGATTCTGCATGCCCACAAAGTGTTCTATGTATAGTTATATATAGAATGGAAAAAAATAACAAGGTTAAAACCTCAGGGTTAATTTGTTTGATGAACACGTGCTACCAAAATGTAGGCTGGTTTGAACTTCAGCATATCTTGGAAAAGCTGCTGGGTTTTTGTAATTCAAATAATAGGACAGAGAGCAAGAAACTCCTGTCTGGACGTTTTGAAGAATTATTAGGTTTTAGTATGATGAACTGTAGCATGTCCATTAAAAACAAAAATCCCTGTTTAGCAGAATATAGGTTTACTCCCAGAAAAGTTTCATTCATGTTGGCTGTCACTGCCACAATGAAATAAGAAAGGAGTAACTCTGTGGAAGAGCTGTTGAAAGGCTTACACTCACCCACTGTATGGTCATCTGTAAGGCTGGGTCTTTGTTTCATTTTGGTTTTCTTTCTTATTAAGAGAGTTTGCAAATTACCATAATTCCCTTTCTTTTAGGAAGAAAACAATGGCAGAGGAATATATACTGATATAGTTGGTAGATTTATTCAAGCAAGTGGATATATGTTATTTTGATACTTAAAAAATGGTGGTGATACATTGTTAGAACTTTATTCTGCCTTTCAGGTAATTCCCGTGGAAAAACTGGTCAAAGGGCGCTTCCAAGACAACTTAGATTTCATTCAATGGTTTAAGAAGTTCTTTGACGCTAACTATGATGGGAAGGAGTATGATCCTGTGGAAGCTCGACAAGGCCAAGATGCTCTTCCCCCGCCAGATCCTGGTGAACAGATCTTCAACCTTCCCAAGAAGTCTCACCATGCAAATTCTCCGACTGCAGGTAATTTGCATCTTAGAGAATTCCATTTCTGTCTCTGAAGACAATTAAACACTGTGATATATTTTACATAAATACTAGTTAAAAATTATTTCCTCGTGTGGGTGAGCCATGCTTTTTGCCTTGGCTTAGGCTTAGTGTCTGAGGTTGCAGAAGTTAACCTCTTGTGGTGCGCTCTAGTTTGGCCCAGCCGTAGTGAGCACAGGGTCTCCTCCACTAACCTTGATGTAAATGTTGTGGATTCTAATGATGTCTGATGGTGGAGTCAAATGTATTTAACCTTCTTGTTGCTGAATGTGGTATGTGTAAGTGTATTCTTGATCATTAAATGGAGTATGTTCTTCCCTCACACCTCTACCCTTACAGGAAATTGCTAGTGCAGGCTGATTTCTTTTTTATTATTTATGGTGAGTGAGATGCTTCCAAATGTTAAGGGCTGACCAGAAGAAAACAAAAATTGATTTATTGATTTGTGGTTTTATATGCTTATTGTTCAGGTATGCAAGCCATCTTCACTGAGGAATATGCAACTATTGCTCTTTCTCAAAAATACCTCTGTCTTGCAAGTTTTTATTTTGTGTTTATACTGGCTTTTGCTAGGTTAGAGTTAACTTTCTTTATAGGTGATTGCATGGTGCTGTGTTTTGGAGTTGTGACCAAAATAGCGTTGGTAAGACATGGATGTTTCAGTTACTGCGTACACAGAGTCAAGGCCTTTTCTGTCCCTCATACCACCCCACCAGTGAGCAGGCTGGAGATGCACAAGAAGCTGGGAGGGGACACAGCAGGGACAGCTGACCCCAACTGACCAAAAGGATATCCCATACCATATAATGTTGTGCTCAGTAATAATAGCTGGGGAAAGGAGGATGAAGCAGAAGGGAGTGTTGAAGGTGGTAGTGTTGGTCTTCTCAAGTAACCATTACATGTGATGGAGGCCTGCTTCCTGGAGATGGCCTGCCAACAGGAAGTGGTGAATTAATTCCTTATCTTGTTTCTCTTGTGTGCGTTACACCTTAAACTGTCTTTATCCCAACCAGTGAATTTTCTCGCTTTAACCCTTCTCATGTTCTCTACCATCCTACCTGGGGGCAGTGAGCAAGTGGCTCTTGGGGGCTCAGCTGTATACTGGGGTTAAACCACAGCAGTGTTTCTGGAGCAGGGCAAAGGACTAAACCTGATCTTTGGTGTTTGTATAATATGGGCCTGACTGGTGAGTAAGTAGATGCCATTTTTTGATGACTGAGTTAAATGAACAGGAGAGCAGCTAACATTTTTCTAACAGAATGATCACCAAAGAATCGTCACTGGGGTTGATTGCCTGTATGCATATAGGTTTGTGCATACAGAAACACACATGCACACACGCTTTATTCCTTGAATGGTTTGACCTGGGTTTACCTTCATGCTAACCCATTCCCCAAATAAGGATTAATTTTCAGTTGGCTTAAATCTGTGACCTGTCTTCTCATGGGTTCAGATATGCACCAGTGCTGGCAAAGGGAAGAGGTAGGTATAAGGCACCCTCAGTTTTAGGCTGGCTTATGCTCTGGAATGCCCAGATTTCAGCCTTCTGCTCTGATCGCTTCTGACGTTAAAGTGGGACATACTTGGCCAGCTGCCTTCAGCTCATTAGTGCTTCCAGGAAATTGAGCACCTAATAGCAGGTCAGTACTGCTCTGGGCTTCTAAAGCTTGTTTACATCTTTGGTTTGACCATCTTGTGTCTGAAACTTTGAATTTCAAGGCCTGGCATGCTATAATTTCCCATGTAATGTCTCGCACTCCCTTTGAAAATAGAGAAACCCAACTGCTAATGTCACGATTGAGAAATTGGGAAAGATGCTTTTATTAATTACAGACTTTACCACTCTTATTGATTCTTCTTGCACATGGCTGTTTTTACCAAAGTCACAAATGTGTCATCCAAATTAAAGCTGTAGAGGTGGCAATCCTAGAGAAATAGAATAGCTACTGGAATGGAACCAGCCAGCTGATATGGAGGATAATGCAGTGATCTCGCGTTGTGTTGCTGGTGTGTGAAGAGCATGTCTTGAGCCTTTCCCAGCAACTGAGATGATGTGATGAGTTTTGTTAAGATCCTGTGGCTGTGAGACTTAGCTTTTTATGGAAAGGTTCCTTCAGTATTAAGTATTGTCCAGAAGTATGGCAGGCAGGATGCTAGGTTAGTTTCTGTAGAGCTGAGGAGAGTATGTATAGACATTGTGATGCTAGGTGAAATGAGAGTTCTAGCTTTTGTTGCTGCTTCATTTTAGAACAGAACTATTTCTGTTAGGTGTCATTCATAGGTTTATTCAATTTCTGGGTGCACACATTTTCATTTCACTGATGCCTTTGTGCCACACCTCACACATCATGTAGTCTGGTTGCTTGAAAGGATAGGAGCCCTTGACGGCTGCCTGTTGATAGAGGACATTCTGGGAGGAGTGCAGTATGCATCTGCAAGCTGTGTGTGCCTCGTCTCCTGCCATTTGGGAGTAAATTGGGATGATGTGGAAGCAAGTCCTGGGTAGTTGCGAAGTTGCCATGAAAGACATGCTTCTGTACTTCTGTCTTGTGCACTTGCACAATTACCTGGAAATGAAGGTGTATTCATTACTGTTGTTATAGAAACCATAATATGCCCATGTGAGCAAAGCAAGTTTAGTGATTTATAGAAAAAGGGGAAAAAAGAGGTCTCGTGAGTTCTTCTGCAGCAAGTTAAGATTTTCCCACCCCATCTGGAGCTTTTTTCCTTGATGATACAAGTTCAAAAGGGGAATACATACCCATGAGTAAGTACAGCATCAGGTGGCATAGTTTAAGCTGATATCTATGGCTTTTATGTTGACTATACAAATGTCTTATGTTTAGTTTATACCTGACTTCTATGTTTATGTTTTGTTGTTCTACTTTCCTGGCTCTTTGGTGAAATGGCTGAGGTTTTTGGCATGGCTGTACTTCCGTTGACTTTGTTGTGAAAGCAGTAAACATTGTGAGCCACTCGATGCAATAACCTCTTACACCAGTGCAGCAAGTACTTGCCAGCTCCTATGGCAGTTTGCCACAGTAGCTTTTCTCTGGTTTTGTACGTTTTCTTTTTCTATGTCATTTTTAACTTGTGTGATTTGCTCTACATTAACAATGAAGCTCTGAAATCTTGTACTGCTTTCTTTCAGTCCACTGGCAGAACAAAAAGAAGCAGTAGTGAAAGCAAATAAAGAACCCAGATCTTTCAGTGTAATTCAAAAGTTTTCAAAGAGTGTGCAGTGGACATAGCTCAATGTATGCATCTATTGTTAAGTGTCATGAGCAAGCAGACATATGGGTACTCATTCACACTGTGTTCTTTGGTTTTAACAGATTTTTAAATATGCCTATTCTAAATTGATCAAGTATATAAATTTCTATAGAAATAACTTGCTTAGCTGTTAGTAATTTCATACACATTTTAGGTGATTACTCTTGTTCCACAGAGTAACTCTTCCAGTGCAGTTTGCCAGAGTTTTGCTTCCGAGTGATTTAGGAGGTGCTGAACTCTTTAATTATTCATAACTGCTTTATAGCACTCTGTTCTAACACTGTATTTTCAGAGGTAGACTAAGCTATGTCTTCCAGTTAACAAGAAAGTATCAAATCCATACGGACTGCTCTGAAAGCTTAACCAAAAATGTACTGGCATGAATTAGAATGATTTTTTGTCATTTTAACCTGACAATAAAGCTGGACAAGACCCATGGTTTCAGGTACCTGCTTTCCATACCTACGCATGGCTATTTGCCCGCATCTCTGCAAATGCGGAGTGTGGTCTTTATTTTATTTTTAGAATTTCTTTTAAAACAACCCAAACCTCAAGACATCTGAAAATGTACTGGGTTTTGTGTTCATGGGGGAGCAGGCCAGCAGCCATGGCCCTACCCCTTCCAAAGGTGATCCGACTGAGGAGTCAGCACGGGTCAAGGATAATGCAGCTTGGAAATGGAAGCACAAATGGGTCCTTACAACTAATCTGCTGTGCCACCCTCGCGTTGCCTCATCCCTTCCTTGAGAGAGAGAGCGGATTTGTTGTCGAGCTGACAGGGGTACAGCGGGTGGATGGCTTTGGTGACACAGGTAAAAGACTGCTTCTAGAAAAACTAGGAGCAGCAAGGATTTGGCAGGTAAATCCAGCTCCTAGCTCTGGGGGAATGAGTGTGTTCTCATCCTTCAAGGAGCAGAGCCAACAGCATAGACCACCACTGCAGGCCCTCTGCCAGCAGCACCACAGCTGCTTTTATATAGAATACCATCTGCTAGCCCTGAGCCGGCTTTCGATCTTCTACAGCCTCCGCACTGCTCTAATGCAGTGGTAAACAGCCTGCAGATGCAGAGTCAAAATCGAGTCAAAATTATTGTAAGGGATTAAAATATTAGGGCACTGTTGTTTGTGCCAGCTCTAATGCTCCCCATGGAAAACAGCAGAAAAAGCTTCATCTGATCAAATTGAAAATGGTGATCAGGTTGTCGGGATTTTAGCTTAGTGTGCCTTATGTAAGTGCTCCTGTATGTCAGAGCAAATCTCCATGGAAAGCTGTTCTGTGTATGGGTGTGGGGTGTCAAAAACACATAGGTAAAAGACAGCTTAATAAAATTAATTATTTACACATAAGCTAAAAATTGTGAGAGGTTCTAAGATCCGAAGGCTGTTAGATGTTGTAGTTTGAAATATTCAGTGAGAACAGGATGACTAAAGCAGAGCTGGAAAATACTGGAGGATCACATGAGGGCTAAAAATACTCATGCTATGACAGGGAAAATAACCAGGGCAGAATGAACTGTTTGTGCATGAATGCTTTATATATAATGTGCCATTGAAGAGCCAGTTGCACAAGAAAAATACTGATTTTCTTTAGGGAAATGGTATATCCTACTGTGGCAGATGTGCTGTAAATTAATTTTGAGGGATAAAAATACTCCACAAATCCAGTCTTTATTTCAAGAGCTAGTGAGCAGTTAGGACTCCTGGGAGCCTAGAGAACTCCTCCTAATGCTTTTCTTTACTTTCCATCAAAACGTGATACATTTTTCCTCAGGTGGCAGGGAGTCGGTATTGGTGGTGGTAACCTCTGCTTGTGGTGGTATGGTGCTCCAGGACAACATGGCAGAGCTGGAGATGGGAAGAGCCTTAAGGCAATGAACTGAAAATGCTTTTGTGTCTAGTTCATATGAGGCCAAGGAATTGTACTCGCCGATGGGAACAGCGTGTGCAGTGACAGTGCCTGGGAAGTAGAAAGGGGCTCAGCCTTCATACAGACACACCTCCTCAGCCAGCATGAGGAGGCTTTAATTTTTAAACCCACTAGACCTGAGAATTTAGACCACAAAGAAATGCTGCTTGCAGTACCAGAGCCAGGGTCGTCTTCCTAGAAAGAAGATTGTGTTTGAAAAACAGTGGTGGAAATTGCAGTCTTTTCAGGGTACTATGGGTGTGATTTGAATGTGTTGCGTGATCTTTCATATTGCAATATGTTTCTTTGCATATTTTCTTTCTGATTTTCCTTTTGAGGCTGCTTTCTCCCTGTAGCTCAGCAGGCAGTTGGACTTCAGAAAGGGGAGGTTTTCAAGAGCGTTTCACGTTTTAAATTGCATTCTTCTGTTAAGCCTATGTGGAATGGTTTGGTCAATTGAAGATGAATGTGTGCATGTTTAGAGATGTTTCTTGAGAAAATAGGGATTTCAGTTGAGAACAATTAAAAGCTGCCATTATAATTTTGGTTATTTTCATAGAATCATAGAATAGTTAGGGTTGGAAAGGACCTTAAGATCATCTAGTTCCAACCCCAATGTCCTGGGTAGGGACAGCTCACACTAAACTATGCCACCCAAGGCTCTGTCCAACATGGCCTTGAACACCGTCAGGGATGGAGCATTCACAGCTTCCCTGAGCAACCCATTCCAGTACCTCCACACACTCACAGTAAAGAACTTCTTCCTCATATCTAATCTAAGCTTCCCCTCTTTAAGTTTGAACCCATTACCCCTTGTCCTATCACTACAGTCCCTAATGAAGAGTCCCTCCCCAGCATCCTTATAAGCCCCTTTCAGATACTGGAAGGCTGCTGTGAGGTCCCCACGCAGCCTTCTCTTCTCCAGGCTGAACAGCCCCAACTTTCTCAGCCTATCTTCATATGGGAGGTGCTCCAGTCCCCTGATCATTGTGGCCCTCCTCTGGGCTTGTTCCAACAGTTCCATGTCCTTTTTCTGTTGAGGACACCAGAACTGCACACCATACTCCAAGTGAGGCCTCACAAGAGCAGTGTAGAGAGGCAGGATCACCTCCCTCAGCCTGCTGGTCACACTCCTTTTGATGCAGCCCAGGATACGGTTGGCTTTCTGGGCTGTGACGCATTCTGAAGCCAGCTCATGTTCATTTTCTCATCGACCAACACCCCAAGTCCTTCTCTGCAGGGCTGCTCTGAATCTCTTCTCTGCCCAACCTGTATGTGTGCCTGGGATTGCTCTGACCCAGGTGTAGGACCTTGCACTTGTCATGGTTAAACTTCATCAGGTTGGCATCAGCCCACCTCACAAGCATGTCAAGGTCCCTCTGGATGGCATTCCTTCCCTCCAGCATATCAACCGAACCACACAGCTTGGTGTCATTGGCAAACTTGCTAAGGGCGCCCTCTATCCCACTGTCCGTGTCACTGACAAAGGTGTTGAACAAGACTGGTCCCAGCACCGATCCCTGAGGGACACCACTCGTTACTGGTCTCCAGCTGGACATGGAGCCATTGAGCACAACTCTGCGTGTGGCCATCCAGCCAGTTCTTTATCCACTGAGTAGTCCACCTATCAAATTGATGTCTCTCCAACTTAGAGACAAGGATGTCGTGTGGGACAGTGTCAAACACTTTGCACAAGTCCAGGTAGATGACATCAACTGCTCTACCCCTGTCCATCAGTTCCTTAGCCCCATCATAGAAGGCCACCAGATTGGTCAGGCAGGATTTCCCCTTAGTGAAGCCATGCTGGCTGTCACCAAGCACCTTGTTGTTTTTCATGTGCCTCAGCATGCCTTCCAGGAGAATCTGCTCCAAGATTTTGCCAGGCACAGAGATGAGACTGACTGGTCTGTAGTTCCCTGGCTCATCCATTTTCCCCTTCTTGAAAATGGGGGTTATATTTCCCTTTTTCCAGTCGTCGGGAACTTCACCTGACTGCCATGATTTTTCAAATATGATGGACAGTGGCTTAGCAACTTCATTTGCCAGCTCCTTCAGGACCCGCAGATGGATTTCATCAGGTCCCATGGACCTGTGTGCGTTCAGGTCCTTAAGATGGTCTCAAACCAGATCCTCTCCTACAGTGGGCTTAGGATCTTCATTCTCACAGTCCTTGTGTCTGCCTTCCAAGATTTGGATGGTATGGTCAGAGCATTTGCCAGTGAAGACCAAGGCAAAGAAGTCATTAAGAGCCTCAGCCTTTAGATTTTAATCTAATGTCTTCATTTATGACAGGGAAAAGGCTGTGGTTAGTTCCCATCTATAAAATCTCATTCTATTAAAGGCAAACTGAGGGAGTGGTGCCACCCACAAAAGCTTTTTATCTGACAAGCAGACTCCATTGTATGTTCTTGCTTGGATGGCTCTGAAATTTGTAAAAGGTGCTTCAGTTTCAAGTATTTGTACACACTTCTCTTTGCCAACTGTCTGGCAGTGATGTCAACATATTGCTCATCAGATTGTACTGTAGCCAGCAGCAGTGGTGGAGGTATGGAGAGCTGAGGAGAGAGGGGCCTTGCCGCCCAGGGGAAGTTAGTACCACAGAATAAATAGGCGGCTACACTGCAGCATGTTGGAATGCTGGAAGTCAAGTCAGGTTTTGTCTGAGGGCATTTATTCCCATTAAGCATCATTTGTCATCACTGATGCCATTAAGCATACCTAAATTGGGCAGTTCCTTGCATCCAAGTGTAGCTGCAACAGTAAGTGCGTTCTGAGTCATTTGTTGTAAGTGGGTGCAGAGTTTTTCTTTAGCTCATGATGAAATTACTAGCTCTGTGGCCTCTCGACGGTTTGGGTTCTTTTTCTGTGGCATGAGTCAGGAATATTCATTTTAATGAAATCCTTTAATTTGAAGACAGACTATGGGTGATTCCCGAATTCCACTGAAGCGGTGGTTGTGTGGTTTCAGCCAAGTCTTGTTCTTGCTCAGGGCTTCCATTGCTCTCCATGCTGTCCTCATGCACCTCCACAATGTTATTCATGCACGTGCTTTCTTGGAATTTTGCATAAATATTTAGCAGTGTGCTAATTATATAGCTTCAAGGAAGATTTCTCTCTAAACATTAAATAGGTCTCTTGTCTGCAAGACTGTGCTTGTGATGTAAAGTGACCTGGAATTTGCAGCCTAGCTTTGTTGTACTCAAAACCTGCACACTGCAAACATCCACTGTTTTAAATTGCACAAGTGGTTATCTGTTTGTAAAACCTAGTCTTTAGCAAAAAGTAGTGAAGCTGAAACTATGAGGGCATATACTTAATTATGATAGACTGACTAGTAATTGTTTCTGGAGCACCGCAGATAGAAACCTGTAATGCATTTCAAAGCTGGTTCATCTAATTTATTTCAGTACAAGAACAAATTATTTTGTCTTTCAACTGAATTTATTTTTCCCATCTCTGGTAGTGTTAAATGGACAGGTACAAAAAGTTATCCAGCTGCTAATTGAAGCAGTTATTTAGAAAACCTTCTAATTGGACCCTGTGTTGATGTAAACTCAGAACGTCCTGTAACAGAGTTTTCACAGAACAGTGGAAGTGGGACGGCAACCTCTGAGATTGCCCAGACCAGCCATTCTGCTCAAAGCAAGGTCACCTAGATCCAGTTGCCCAGGACCATATCCAGTCGAGTTTTGAGTATCTCCAAGGATGGAGACCCCCCCCCAGTCCCTCTGGACAACTTGTTTCAGTATTTGATCAGAGTTGAGGAAGCTTGTTCTTATGTTTAAATGGAATTTATTGTATTCCAATTTTGTGCCCATTGCCTTTTGCTCTTTAATGAGGACCACTGAAAAGAGCCTGTCCCCGTCTTCTTTACACCCTCCCTTCAGATATGGATAAAATCCTTCTGAAGCTTCTCTTCCCCAGGCTGAACAGTCACAGCTCTCTCAGCTGTTCCATATATGTGAGGTGCTCCAATCCCTCAGTCATCTTCATGGCCTTTTGTTGGACTCTTTCCAGTATGCCCATGTCTCTCTTCTACTGGGAACTGGACGCAGCACTCCAGATGTGCCTCCTCAGTGCTGAGTAGAGGGGGACAGTCACCTCCCTCAACCTGGTGGCAGTGCTCTTCCCAGGGAAGCCCAGGAGGCTGTCAGCTGCCTTTGCTGTAGGGGTGTGTAGCTCATGCTTAACTTGGTGTCCATGAGGACCCCCGAGTCCTTTTCTGCCACACTACTTTCCAGGCTGTTGGCTGCCAGCATGTTGTGGGACATGGCTCTGCTCCCCTTCATGGCAGGGCTCCACACTTCTTTTTGAACATCAACAGCAAGCTTGAAAATGAATCGGCAATGGGTCACATTTATGGTGCTGATTGCAACGCATGTCTCTTAGTGGTCAGTGAAGAGCTGGTTACCAGGTGTTTTTTATGTAAAATATTTGTATAAAATGTTGTGCTTTGTCAAAATATATAAATGGGTTATATATAAATATTTTCATAGAAGATATAATATTGGATGGAATTAAAACTGTGCAGATTATATAGCCCCTCTGAGCAATGCATGAGGAGTTATTCCACAATTGCAGTAATTGACTGCAAAGCCATTGTTGTGCTTGACAGCAAAGTCATTAAGTCTACCAAGATCTTTCATCTCCATTTAGATATCTGTCTGTCTCAAGTACTATGCACTGCTCTGCCAAACAGGATCCTTTAATTCTTTTATGAAATTAAGCTTCTGTTAGAATGGGAGGCTTACCTCTGAGCTGATTCTAAAACTGATGTTTCAGAATAAATGTGCAGTAAAGCTGCTTTTTTTATTTCCTCCAGGAAATTTTTAATTAGAAATCCCAAGGCATCCTCTGTTGCAATTAAGTTCTGTCCAGCTGTCGCTGATACAGTCTGCAATGCTCAGGTTAGCTGGTTTTAATCTGGTACTGAAATGGGGTATTGTGTTCATTTAAGAACTGATCCTGAGCAGCAGAACAAAAGTCAATTTCTTTTTATTTGTCTGGACCTTATAAAGCTTAGTAACACTTTGGTGTGGAAATTCAAAAGGCTTTGTTGTTTTCAAAGGAAAGAAGAACATAATTCAGTGTATTGGTGCTATCCAGCCCTCCCTGTCTGCAGACAGTGGTGATGTGGGCTTTCTCAGCGCACTCTGTGAGGGCACCTCAGCTGCAAATAAGAGAGAATACCTGGGGATTAAATATTTGTGCCTACTCTGTCCTTAACTTTCTCTGCAGGTTAAAAAGAGGTGTGTACTTAATGATATGGCTTTCTGTGATCAGAACCCCAACCCTCAAAGAACTAGCTTGCTTCACAGGGCTATTGAGCATGAAAGGGAGCCACAGGCCGTGGCTGCACAATGTGCCTTGCCGTAGGTCTTGCACCATGACCTCCCAGAAGAAATGGTGAGGAGTTAACAGGGTGGGGGGTGCTGCCCTAGAAAAGCTGAACAACTTCTTCTATGCTTGTGTGCAGGTGCTTGCTGCCTGGGCAAAGTCCAATGCTGCCTTCAGGTAGAGGAAGGGCAGTTGGTAGAGCGGGAGCTGCCTTGAACAGACAGGGTTTCACATCTGAAGGTCCATAGCTTGTTTTTTAACATGTAATATTCAGTTGCTATCCTGAACTGCGCCTTGTCGATGTAGAATACAATAGTAAGTGTTAATACCTTGGTTTAGTATACATATATATTGAATGTTGTATAGGTAACTGTTGCAGTTGCACGTGTTACAAGTAGTAATTAAATAAGTTGAGACTCAACTAGAATGCTGTAGTCAGAGTGATTGTTTCATGTGTGTGTTTATCATGCGTATTCTGACACCAGTTTTTTTTCTGTTTATTTGCTAATCCAAATGCAAATTACTTTCCTGGCCTTGAGAGCATCTTAATCCTGCTGTGAAGCAACTGATTTTTAGTTAGTCAAAATCTGGATTGAACCTGGGAAGTGTTGAGGGCAGGGTGCTAAAGTTTATGAAATGGCCTAAAGACAGAAATAGCAGCAAAATATCTTGACATTTTTAATGTTTTTTCCACAAATTAACATTGCTGATCTAAGTATGATGTGAAAAGCAGTTTCATTTCAGGCATATACACAACATTGAATTTTCCTAATTTCAGCAAGTCCGTGTACTGCATCTGAAATCTGCTAGAAGTGAGTTTGTGCATGCAATTAGGCATGGAAACTATTGGAGTCACGAATTCCTTAAAAAAAATAAATGTCTTGCATTAAAGAACATGGAAAAGGAGGATGAGTATCCTGCATAGAAATGCTTGCTCATGCTAATTGAATTATCAAGTTGGTTTTGTATTCTGTTGGCATTAGATGACCCAGTTAATATAGAATTATCCTTAAAGGCAGGAGAAGATGCTTGTTACAGAGAGAGGCCTGTGACTAAATCAGGAAAGCTCAGGTGAACTTGATTAAATAACCCATTGCTGCTCTTCTTTGCCATCACTTTTCAGCTCCTCCAAGGGATCACAGTACACAGTTACAGGTCAGTGAGATGGTGTGAGTTCCGCAGTTAGATAGTATGGGCAGGCCTACAAGTTGTGTCTCTCCCTTTCTTGCCTTTCCCTGCCTCCTTGTGATTTCTTCCTAGTAATGCCATTGTAAAACATTGGGTTTACAATAAATTGCTTTATTAAAATGTTGTCCGATGCTGAGGATACAATGTGGAAATGACAACTGAGGACAATTTGTAGCGTGCCGTAAATCAAGTAATTGTGTGGGAGGAGCAGCTGGTGAGGTGTGGGGTGGAAGGTGACTGCTGAGAAAGCTGGGGCAAATCCCTCTGGAATTGGTGACTTTCAAGCTAGAGCTCAGCTGGGAGCTGGGTGCTTTCTGGGTTTGGGCTTTCTCCCATGCCCTGTGTCCCTGGCTTTAGAGCCAATAGCATTTGATGGCGGAAGGTGTCCCTGGAGCCCATCAGCATGTCCAGACAGCTGTATTTTGGTCTTTGTAAGAATGATAGAATGGTTTGAGTTGGAAAGGACCTTAAAGCTCATCCAGTTCCAACCCCCTGCCATGGGCAGGGACACTCCCAACTATACCAGGTTGCTCCAAGCTGCATCCAACCTGGCCTTGAACCCTTCAGAGATGGGGCAGCCACAACTACTCTGGGCAACCTGCAGTACCTCACCACCTATACAGGAAATAATTTCTTTCTAATATGTAATCTAAATCTACCCTCTTTCAGTTTAGAGCCACTGAATAAAAAGTGGTAAATGTGGGTGCTGCAGAGCATGACTTGTGATTCACATGCATGCTTAATAAATCAAAATAGGTTTGAGAGGGGGCTGGGTTTCTGTTCTGTCATTTTAACCCAAGCAGTTTTTGTACCAGATGTATGATTACTGCATCTGAAATTTATTTCTTGTTGGAGGGAATTAGGAAGAGGCAGATTACAGTGCTTGTGGGAACCAAGGCAAGGTCAAAAGCAGTGGGCCAGGCACTTGCATACCAGAGTTGAGCAACTAAATCAAAAAGACAGTGACAAGGAGAGGAAAGATGGAGAGGCAGAGCAAAGTGCCAGGAGATGTGTGTGAGGCTCATATGAAGGCACTGCAAATCCTTTCACACAACTCTTCCTCTGTTTGGGCAGTTGTATGCCACAGGCATTGTGATAAAGCATACCTGTAGGCATTTGTTACTTGCCACTTTTGCTAGTAAAGATGTTGCTCCATATTGTAGCAGATTTGCAGTGCGAGTAATTAAAAACAAATAGCAAAACCTAAGCACATCAAAACTCATCTCTTGATCACTATAACAACAGTGAGTTCACCTATGGGTTTAATTTCTGCATGCTCTGTCTGCGTTTCAATACATGTGCCTCAGGGATGCTCTATGTGTGAAAATAAGGGAAACTGAGGCGCTCCCGCTGGGTTTTTCAGGTCTATCTTTCTCCAGGGAAATTGAAGATAGATGTAGATACACAGTAAATATTGGGCTTGGGGAATGGTCTGTTAAGGGCAGATTTTTTTTTTAACCTGAAAGCTGCTGAGACCCTAGGGAACTTTATAGTCTTAGTTTTATGTTTGTTTATTTTGGTTTCAGAGTTACTTCACTCTCAGTAGCAAACTTAAACTGCTAGGAAATGTATTTGTTCCTTTCCATATAGCAGCACTGAACTTCCTCCACTGTCGCCTTGAAGTGAGAGAGAGAATGGCTGTCTGTAAAATAAATGCTTTTGTTTCAGTATCGGGTTAATAGGAATATATTTATCATGAAAAGAAATCTTAATTATTATTTATTTATTGCATTTTTCAGGTGCTGCTAAATCCAGTCCAGCTTCTAAACCAGGATCAACACCTTCTCGCCCATCTTCAGCAAAAAAAGCTGCACCAAGCAGCTCAGCATCAAAATCAGATAAAGATTTGGAAACCCAAGTCATACACCTCAGCGAACAGGTAAATTTGCTTTTGGCATGAAATTAGATGCATTCATTGTCACGGGCAGGCGCGAAATATATTGCCCTCTGTTGAATGATGCTCTCCACAATTATACAGGGACAAAAGATTGAAACAGCTCAGCTAGGAAGGCAAAAAAATAAATGTAATTTATTGTTAAAAATAGCATCTGACAGAGATGCCTGGTGTTTGCCAGGAGTTTTAAAAGGTCATCTTAGGAATGACAGGTGAGTCTTGCTGAAGTTATTAGATGTAGAAATGTATCTTTTCTTTCACTCAGATAAGAAAAGCCCCAATAGTCTTTGCTCTTGTGTATTACAAATTTGAAATAAATCATCTCAATGTGTCATTGTGGAGAAAATAAGCCTGTTTATAATACCAAGGTGTCAGAGATTTATAGCTGAATCAAGACTAGTTCCTTGCACTCTGCTTTGTGTAGGGAAGGCATTAAGAACATAATAGTCCTTTTTAATTTAAAAATGTGATCTATCTTTGTGAGAATACTTAATAATATTGCAGAACACTACAATATAACTAAAGAAACTTCAGAATTTCTTTAATCTTAGGAATGCAAGGGCTTAGTTTTCATTTATACTATGGAGCTTTACACCACTGTGTCATTCCTGGATGTGCAACTGTGGCTGCACTGGGCATGAATAAATACATCTGGCCCAAGACTGTGATGTTGGAATAGTTTAAATGCCAGTAGTATAAATGAGGCCTGATCCCTGTATTTGTCCTGGATGAGGGAAAATGGAAAGTAGAAACGTCCTATTTTAGAGTCTGAGCTGCTTGGCAGCTGCATTCAGGAAGAAGTTGTTACTCTGGATCAAGTGTAATTTTCCGCAATTAAGGGTATTTCAGTTTCAGACTTTCACTGAACCAAACAACAAAGATTTCAGTTTGTTGGGGCGTCATTTGCAAATTCTTGGTTACTGTTGCATACTTAAAGGTGGTGAATGGATAGCCACATCCCAAACACAGCATCCTGTGGATTCAGGGTGAAATTCTGAGCAGCAGAGAGCACAACAGGGGCCACCGGCCTTCCAAATGGGCTTTTGATTGTTGCTGTAACAAAAAAGTTTTGAAATGTTGCACAAGGAATGGATGTATATATGTTTCATGGAAGCTTTCTTTCTTTTCAATCAATGTAAGAGTGGAGTTCAAACGTCAGCTTGATGCACCTTAAACCATGACATTTGTACTCAGAAGTCAGAATGAGTTTGCTTCAGGAGGAAGAGTTGGTTTGGATCTGAGCAACAGCAAAATATTTGATCTTTACTAAAATAGGCAGTCACTATCACATCCACCGCTAATGTATTCCTAACACGTTCCATGTGTGAAAACCTTAAGCTCTATATACAAATAACCCGGAGGAAAACTGATGACTTCTCCCATCACCAAAGAGGAGAAGAAATTTTGTGGATTTGGAAAGTTGGTGTTTTAATAGCTAGTTTTTAAGAGACCTCTTCTAGCTAGAATGATCTGGAAGGCTTTTTGACGCTGGCAGCATTTTGGATCTCATTTCCCACTAATGGTTACTTGTGTACCCTGGGCATGTAACAGGAGCCAAAAAAACTATGCTGCAAGCAGCTCTGAGCCAGGTTTTTCTGACCCCTAGTCTGAACATGCTGGAAGACCCAAATTGCCCATTTTTAACCACTGTCCAGCAACAGGGAGATGAGGGCAACAGCCACTTCTACCCAGTTGCTGTCTTGATTGTGAGTAAGAAACATTGAATGGTGTCTGTGGGTTTCAAATTCCTGTATGGCTGCAACAGACTTTTTTCAGCCCTGTCATAGAATCATAGAATAGTTAGGGTTGGAAAGGACTTTAAGATCATCTAGTTCCAACCCCCCTGCCATGGATGGCAGCTAAGGGACAGTGAAACATGTGAACTCCCATGCAATTTGTAATGGAAAAATTTAAGTAGTGGGGATGTCTGTGCTAGTAAATTGAACGCTTCCAAGGAAAGTCACAGTGCACTGGAGCTTGATTACCCGTAGCATTAAAGTACTGAAGTGGTCCCTGCTGTGGTTTTGGTCTGTGCCAACTGACACTTTCCCAAGGAGTACAGATGAGGAGATGACACAGACCAGGGACCTTTATGTATGGAGAGGGGACCTTTACATATGGAGAATGGTCCTAAGAACTGTTAACTGTATGATAGCATGCAAATAGTTTCTGAAAACAGCTCCAACTTGGTTGTGTGTCTACAGTATGTGCTTAATCTTCAACCTGGTTCTGCAGCCCTGTGAGTTTCATACTACCAACCAAAGCAGTCAGAGAAAAGACCGGTTAGTAAGAGCTGCTGCCTTTGCACCAGTTAACTGTATTGCAGAGAAGTACTTCTGGTCCAGAAGCAGAGCATGGGAGTCAACATGCACTGTTCCTTATACAGGATCAACTTTTTGACATGTTCATAGAAGCAAAAGGTAGGGTTGGATATGCTAAGTATCTGAAGAAAAACAAATTAATCCATCACAGACAGGTAGCTGATACGTAACTGAAGAAGAGCATATCTGCTTTGGTTATAACAGCATTTATTGTATACTTAGCTAATCAACTGTGTGCATATATGCGTAGTTTAATGTTTCCATTTCTTAAAACGGGGTGAATGTGATAGAATGAAAACAGGAGAATGCCTTCATAGTGTGTAAATCAGAAGTGGAGATAGTCTGAGCAATTAGCTGCCAATGTTTCAGCTGAAATTCATTGTTTTCCCAAACTCTAGTAAGAACAGAGCAAAAGATCTGGAAGCAGTTACGTTCTTGTTCTGTTTGGATGCAGGCGTCACTCTCAAGGAATATGCTGCTGCAGATCCAGAAGACATGTCTTAAACGTGAGGTCTTCATCTGTAGGCCAAAATATTGTAAACTCTTGTTCCATTTTGCTATTCCTACTTTCATGAAGAAATGGTTAATTTTAAGGTGACTGGTCATTGCATCAATCATAGATTCAAACTGCTAAGGGAAGACTTGGGTGTCACGCTCAGGCAACTGGTCAGAAATGGATCAGTACGTGAATTTGGTGCTCTGAGATTCTGTCCTGGTAACAGGTCAGTTCTGCTGTCTGACACCTCTGAGAGTGCGATCAAAGGTCAGAAAAAGGCATTGCCAGCTCAGCAGTTATGGAGAAATGAGCTGATAGGATTTAGTAGGCTGTCAAAGCATTGTCTGAACCCTGCTGGTATTTTCACTAGTGAAGGAAATAAATTAGCTTGCAGTAAAACAGGCAACACAGAACCTTCTATTAAATGGTATCTGTTCACTGAAATGTAGTCTGATGAGATTTAATTTATTTAGCATGTTTTATTTAGAAAATCATTTGTGTAATTGCAGGCCTTAAAATGTGGATGTTAATTTGGCTGTAATTTGGATGTGATTGGGGTCAGTTTGTTTACTGGAGGCAGTTTCATCTGTGATTATTTCAGTTGGTTGTTACACTGCTGTCCTCTAAATTTGCAAGCCACTTACGTTATCCTGATCGTGTATACCCTGATAGACAGTAATTTATATATTATGCTCTCACAAAATTGTTCTTTAAATATGTATATATATATGTATGTATAAAAATATATTGCAACATCTTGCATGAATGATGAGGCTTAATCATTAACAGCTATGTTGCCCATAAATGATCTGTGGCAGTCCTAGTGGTTGAGACTGACAGTATAGCTTGAAGAGATATGAGCAAGGTTACAAAGAGAAAGGTACTTGGCATTTGAGAGAATCAGATCAGAATGTTCATGGTGCAGCCAGCCACGGCATCAGAGTGCCGAAACATGGGTCTGTAACAGTATGGTAAGAGGGGGGTCAGAAAAGGAGAGGTGAAAAAACAGCACTGCACTACTCACGTTTGCAACTAGGGGACCTTTTAGTTTCCTAACTAGACTGTTTCCCTTAGTAAGCTTTTCTGCTAGATCTATTAGGTGAGGAGAATACTGTAGGTTTCCAAACAACTACACATTAATCCAGCAAAATAATGCGAGTACTGAGCTGGAAGTTTAATTAATTGCCATCACATGACACTTCTGGCAGCCTGGTTAGGAGACAGGACTCAGGAATCACAGAATAGTTCATAGCCCTGATCCCTGAACTGCTGCTTTGAGGTTTCAGTGAAAAAAGGCACCAAGAAAATTGACCTTTAAGGATCAAGGTTAAGACGTATCTTAAGAGGTGCAATGGGGGAGCCTGGTTTACTATTGTCTGTTGTGTAGGGTTCAATCTAGCACTTCAGGAAAAAAGTGGACTTCATTTTAAGCTGTAAAATTGAATACATATTTAAGATTGTTTAGCATGCATAATTGTAGACTGAGTTATTTTGTCTGTAGTGCACCTCAGCTGATGCATCACATCTTGGTTTATATGCAGGTACATTCATTAAAACTTGCACTTGAAGGCGTGGAGAAGGAAAGGGATTTCTACTTTGGCAAATTAAGGGAGATTGAACTTCTCTGCCAAGAACACGGGGGAGAGAATAATGACCTTGTGAATCGGCTAATGGAAGTCCTTTATGCTTCAGAAGAACATGTAAGTTCAAGCTTAATGCCTTTTATTTAGACAAATTTCATAATTTATTGTCACAGTATTGAGTCATGTCCTACATTTTGGTCAGCAGAACTGTAGCAGCTGGATTTCTGTACCTCCTCTACTGTAAAGGAAGTTTGCATTTGCAAGCAACTGACTTTTCTACTTGGGGAAGGGACTCAGGAGGCTGGTTGCTTTTTGCTGCTTTCAGTGTAGGTTTTGTTTTCTAGGTTTGCTGAAGCTGATCTGAAAGAGTGTGTGTCGCAACTTTAAATTGGTTTCATATGGTTCTGAGCCTTAATTTTGTGGTTTTGCCTTCTGCCTTTCTGCATAAAGTCTTTTACTCATGTTCTTCAATGTGTTGAAAATCACAGAAATTCTGACAGAGGTGCTGTTCAGTGTCTACATCTGTGAACCTTCTGTAGCCCATGTGGCAGTGTTGTAATATGTACGATGCAGGCTGCCAAATACGTAATTATATCTGCAGAGATAATGCTCTTTAGCATTTCTTCTATCCTGTTGCTATAAGCAAAATGCTTCCTTGTGCAAACCCAATAATCCTCTATTACCAAAACTTCAGAAATGCATTGTCTGCAAAAGTAAACAAGAATCTCATTGCATCTTAGTGCTGTAGACACTGAACAAGAAGCTGCAAAGGGTGCTGGTTAAATTCTTCAAATACATACAGGGATAATGATTCAGTGGAGATTTAGCTGAACTACTCCCATTCATGTGAACTAAATCCCTGTATGCATTGTACTAATGATTGACCCTTCAGTCTCCAGTGAATGATGGCTTTGGCTCCAGAGTGTTTGAGCATCAACTTAATCTCTTGACAGCACTGTGGTACCGTAGGCTGTCTTACATCTGTTCCCAGAAAGCTCTTGCAGCAGTAGTCATCAGACTTCAAATTTTACATCAAAAGTAGTGCTGCAGGAACCACTAACTCACATGCTTTTCTAAAAGACTAGTAGAGCATAAATGAAAGTGAGGTGCAAGAGGGACACGAGCTTGCTACTGACAGGGGCCACTGCTCAGATGGGAGGTGACAGGAGAAAGTTCAACAGTGTGGGGTAAGTGTTAAAGAGGAAAAGGAGAAGGAAACCATTATTTTCACAGGAATAAACAATAAGACAAATTTGCCAAGCACGTGATAACAGGCTAAAAGAGTTACATACGTATAGTGGTCAGAGAAAATGTCTTCTGGATTCAAGAACAGTGATTTATTTATAAAGCAAAGCCAGAAAAATCCCTCTTTTCCCCATACCCATACCACATCTGTCTGTCTGGCTTAAATAGCAAGTGATTCCGTGCCAAGGAATCCATTTGTTGCTTTTCTTCCTGCAGTTTTCCTTACTGGCAGAACACATTACAAAATGTTCTACTTCGGTCCACATCCCAGTGTTTTATCTGCTTCCTCCCTCCAAGCCTTTCTCTGTTGAAAGCATCATCCTTGCCTGCACATGAACTACATATAACAACTGTGCCTTTATCTAAAATGTGTTTGCATTTGGAGGCCAGGTACATTACTCCACCAGGAGAGCACTGCTCCCCCAGAGAATAATACAGAGGCTATTCCACATGCAATTTTTTTGGTACCTTTTAGTGGGATAGTTGATCTCCTCACCTTCTGGGGTGCATTCCGTCCTCAGCTGAGCAGATAAACCATAATTTGCTGAGGAAAGACCCCAGTGCGTTAGCCCTAAATCAAAAACACTGTTTCACTTGCTGATGCAGATCCTGCCTACCTTTTGGTTTTGGACTTTGCTATCTCATTGTCCTGCTTTGCCCTTCGGTTCTGTTTTTCCCTATTTCTGTAATGACTTCTTCCTGAGTTAAATTCTGTATCTTGCAGCATTTTGTGGGTTAATCCATCAGTAGCGGCAGTTTGGCTTTCCCAGTCCCCAGATCGGAAATAGCCCCAGTTCCCAACCACAGACAACTTCAGCATTCCCAAATTTTTGCTAATGAGTTCATTGTAAATCCAGCTTAGATTTTTCTCTTTATCTGTTTTAAAGTGTCTCAAGTATACTGAAGTAAAGTGGAAAAAGATTTCATTAATTCACAGGATTCGTGACATTTATAAATGATACTGTCGCCATGAGGCTTTTCTTCAGAAAGGGGATGCGCCGGAATGCAGCTCTCATACTGCACAAGTGATCCCTGACCAAGGCCTTGTGCTTGAAGATCGTGACTAGCTTTGTTTTCAGTTCCTACTTCAAATAACTGCCTGATGGCAGTCTTGAACTCTTCCTTCCTAGCATCTACTGCATTTGATGTGGCACAGAGGTCATGTCCTGTCTTTCATAGCAAATTGTTATTCGGAAGGGACGATTTATACTTTGTTTTCAGTTAAGCTTAATTTAATCCTTCTAAAAGACAGAGAGTAAGAAAAAAATATCTGGACAGCACTTGAAGTAGTCACACCTCCCAGTAGCTCATAGGTACCCCATGAGCATTGTAGGCTGTCGGTGAATTCTGTGTAGAATGATTCAGAATGCAGGTACAGAGTTTAGTCCCTATAAAAAGCATTCTGCAGAAGTTTGAGTATTACAGTATTGCACTGAAGAGATTTTTATCATGTTCATATTGTGGGGTGGGCTATTTTTTTGCAGAATTCCAAGTCATAGTGTAGTTTCAACTATGTCACTTCATAAGCTTCTGCTCTGTTTAATTCAGTGTACGCTACATTTTTAAGACTGATTTGATTTTTTGGGGGGGGGGACAGGGTGTCTTGATTTTGATGAGGTTTTGAGTCATACAGCACAAATATCAGTCTCTTTGGGTTCCTTATCTTTAGAGGCTCCCTTTGCCCTATCATGGTTCTGTTTTAAACCTCATCATTATGTCTCTGGTTATGTAAGAGGGATGTTGTTATCTGCTAGTGTCATTTAACATTTGTCTGATCAGTCTGCAATACTTTGTAATTTTTAATTACAAATTGCTCATTTGTAATCCTACCTCATCAAAAACATCAAAGTTAACAGAGAACAGTGTTAAAAAAATGATGCATTTGGGTGGTGGGGAGATGTTGGCCCGTACCACTCATGCTGTGACTGCTATAGACAGCACTGAGACCTCAGATAGTATGTAAAGTATTTGGTGATACGATCTTACAGTAGGAGAGCTTCAAACTGATGAACCAGAAGAGGCTACGTGTCTAGTTATGAAACCCAGAGCCATGTAGGTCTTGCATAAAGCAGAAATGAATGGGAAGCTTTTGATTTCCTATATAGGCTATCCCGGCTGAGTTCAGGCAGGAGTTAAATCAAAGGTCGGCAATCCACTCGTCATTTGCTCAGCTGAAGTTTTCAGAGCAATTGTTCAAAATGCAGCCGGTTTTGTATCTTTCTGCTCTATCAGCTACTACATCTGCTGCTGCTTTTGGAAAAGGCACCCCCACCACCAGCAGCTGGTTTTTGTAAAGTCTAGCTCTTCCAATTAGAGGCACACCTGAATACCTTGAGGCAGATGGATTGAATGGTCAAAAGAGAGCACATCTCATTGTGGGAGACTGAGATCATAGAATCATAGAATAGTTAGGGTTGGAAAGGACCTTAAGATCATCTAGATGGCCATGGTTTTGTGATCCAGGCCAGAAATAAATGTTCTAAATAGATCTTCCACTGCTTTCCTTATTAGGGGATGCTATTCAGGGAGATTCCATAGTCCCAAGGTAATTGAACATAGTGACTCTTGTCTTTCCCATTTCATGTATTTATACAAGCTGTACATACTGAAAAGCACATGTCCAAGTCTCAGAACAACTTCTGAGGTAGTCCCATTAAGATTTACCATTTCCATCAAAGGTAAGCCTGGCTAGAGAGGAGCCGTCACTCTTCAGAGCTGCAGAGTAGGTTCCCAAACCACGCCCATAATAGGCTTTTCCTATTATATGCATGAAAAGATAGCATGTACATGACCTATAAAGTCTGCATGAGTGGGCTTTCTAATAGGTTTATCTCAGGCTCTGCACACAGAGCCTATGGAACAGTTGCATTTCAGAGCTGGTCACCTCACCACATAAGGAGGGTCAGGAGAGACAGGGACATAGCTTGCTGTGGCTAAAGAAGTTTCAGTTTTCTCACCCCATAAGGCTGTGGTGACATCTCACAGATGTCAGCTTCTCTCTGTAAAGTTCCTGTGCCCTTGCATCCCATCACAGAAGTGATTTTTAGATACTATGCAAAAAGCAGTTTTGACATGATGTACCTACTGTGCATTCTAAGGACATCATTCCCCCAAGAGAAGGTGCTAAACTGCAGCTGTGCTGATTGACATGCATGGCTTCTACCTGAAAATAGCACCTGAGTGACAGAAACCTTGCTTTCAATTGAAATTTGGCTGGTTTTGTGTGATAAACAGTGGAGTATTTCCATTGTATCAGCAAATATTAGGAACCTTCTTCTCCTGCTCTTGCCCTTTAGAAAGGTTTTATGCCAGAAGGGAGTTTTCTTACTGCGGAAGCTGCTCTGAACTATTCTGAGCAAACTCAGATTATGGCCTCCCTTTTCCTTTAACTTTTGCCTCAGATTTGGAAACTTGGCAGTATGAATTTTTAAAGTTTGCTGTTCAAGCTGCTTGCTCCTAAAGAAAATTGCTGGGAGCCAGGCAGGTTCTGCAGAGGTAACACATCAGGGATGCTGCGGTTTGAATGGCAGCTGAATGTCTTGGAAAGGTTTTCCTTTAGAGCTGTCTACTAAAACGAGGTGGAGTACACGTGGGGGATATTTTCAGTGCACCATGCGCTGAAAAGGTGGAAGCCACTTGAGAGAAGAAAGCTGTAAATGCAGCTGTGCTTGATGGGAATCCAGAAGTCAGACAGACATCCTGAGCTCTGATAACATCCAGGTCAACTCAAGATACAGGGTCTGTTGCCTCTGATTTAGAAGTTGTTTGAAATGGGTATCAGTGAGGATCCAACCTTCCCTTCAGTAAAGGATTCTTCTCCTAATAGGACTGTATATCCAGAGACACAGCTCTGGAAAATACTGTGTGTAACGTCTGCATAAGGGACATGTTTATTTGTGATTAGTGCTTTCAACAGTAGCTCTATAAATCACTGAATACTAACTATTCTCCCCACCCCCCACCCTGAAAATGTGTTTGCAACTCTGGTTACATTTTCTGGATACAGCTAAAAACCACTGTTTTGATAACCTTTGAACTCCAGTCTGTATTAACATGGATATATTATTTTGGGAAAGTAGTATGTCTTACCTCAAAAAGGAGGCTGAGTTTAATTTTTAAAGCAGGCGATAGCAAAAGTGTCTGTTTAGAGATATAAACCTAGATCAAAGATTGTGTGAGAACTACAGCAGACAGGTCCAGAGATCCTTGGACAAACTGAAAATGGGAGGACACCAGGATGCTATGATACAGCATCTCACTGTCTAGGTATGCAAAGCGCTCACTTACAGGACAGTTAATCCTCAGTGATGTTGAAAACCGGCACTTTTTCTGGGAAGTATCAGTACTGCATGTGCATTGATTAAAAGCAAAGTAAATACATGTTATGGTAATATTACAAGATGCTGCTTTTCTCAGGTAACAGCTCATTTTGTACTTAGCTGCACAAAAGTTAGAAGTTAAGCTTTGGGCTATGGTGAGCACTGCAGGGCAAGATTGCAGGAGGAATGCTTTCTGTTGAACGTTTTGGGGCCTTTTTCTCCCTGCAGGAGAGCCACACAGATGAGCATGAAGGTGAAGAGCAAGTCCATGAACAGCCCCAGCAGCAGGAGGAGTACTGACTCACCCAGCGGCTCTGACAGTTTTCGTTTTGTGTGAGAACTTTCTTCTGGAGAATGGAACATGTGCGGCCTCAAACTTGAAATCAGTTCACTCCCAGTCTGCCATTAACATTTATGTACCATAGTGAGTGCCAGCCAACCACTGCATTCTGTACCCATACTTTGCCAAGATGCATTTGCAGACGTCTTCTTTCAGTGTATCTTCCCAAGAGGTTGTAGGGCTACATCACCTACTGTACATCACTGCAACTTCACCACTTGGCTGCTTGAGATTTGTTCTGCTCTTTAAAAAAATATATATATTTATTTTTTTCTTTTTTTTTGTCTTAAGTATGATACACTTGTAACTTGTTCTAACATATTTATATTGGCATTTTGTGTGGCAAGAAGTACCGTACCACTAGCTGTGTCTCTCACTTTGTGGTGCTTTCGCGTTTTCTAGTACGTCTGCCTTGGGGCATAAATTCGGTCAAACAATTGGAATAAAGGGATACAGCGGAAGTCATAATCAAGCCATAACAATGAGATGTGTTGTGGAGGAGAATGCTCATGTTGCTCACGTTTATTCCTTTCCTGCCTTCACGAAATGCAAGGCAGAGCATCTGTTTCACTAGCAGAGATTTAAACCCCTGTGTTAGAAAGCTTGTTAGAAAGCTGCATGGTATGTTTTTTGGCTTATTTCTGGAGGAACAGTCATCCACTTGAGTTTTTTGAAAACCCTCCCAGTTTCCTGACTAGTCAATAGACGTTTCCCAGCTTTTCTTCCTTTCTGAGAAATCCAGTCCCAGCCTCCAGCTGCAGCTCTGCCTCCGCACAGCTCAATGCTGATGGAGGAGAGAAATCTCATTGACACAAGTGTAGCTGCAGGACATGATCTCTGCTGTCATACTTGGCTTCCCAGCCCTCAGAAAAGGACAAAGTAGGCCAGCCATTTCTTTTTGCTATCCTTCCTGCTCTGCTGCCCCGGCTATATGAGTTGGAAGACAGAAATTTCTTTGCTGGTGTAAAACATGGGGAAAGACCAGCAACAGCACTAGCCCTGAACCCCCTGAACCCTCTGTAAGTGAGTAGTGGACACTTCATGGGTGTTGAGGCTGCTTACGAAGCTCAGAGGGGCAGTTGAGGGGTCCTTCTGGAGACAGAGCATACATCAGAGGAGGCCCAGCTCACCAAGGGGCACAGAGCCAGTTCTATGCTTGGCTTACCTTCCTCTAGTGAGGCCTGTGCAGTGCAGAACCATGTCTGCCCTGGAGATGTCTGCAGCCAGAGTGTTCCCTTCCAGTGCTGTCCCATTGTCCTGTTCTAAATGATGGCATTTTATAAACAGAGGTATCTTGAAGTATGCAAAGCATTCCGTATTTTTCTTGTAAAACTGTGCATTGTAGTCTCTCTGAATATTTAATGCTTGGTATTCTTGGTCTTTCACTTGATTTTCCTAGTTCTGGATTGTTACACTGAGTTAGCAGGCACATGGAAGTCCCATCCCAATCAGCAGTCACTGGAAAACTCCAAAGTGTAATGAGCAGCTAAATCATGTTAGACCTTCATAGGCTCCTAATGCGTAAGTTCTCGGCTTTACGCTTCTGTGGAGAGGTTTTCAATTAATCAACCGCCTGGTGCACACAGACACATGCTCATGCAGTTTTCTGTTCCTAATCGATCTTCTGCAGCTAAGTGGCTCTTGGCTGAATGTGAGAACCCTGCTGTTGTGTGTCGCACCACAGACAACATATAAAATACTGCTGAGCGCTAGAACAGGTATTTCCAGATCCTTGATCCTCCCCCTGCTCAGCAGAAGAGTTTCTGGACCCTGCAGGCTGAAGGTTTCCCAGCCCTGTCTCCAGCGCTGGCCTCATGTCCTACCCAGTGATGAAGTGGAAGTACTGCAACCTGCAGGCCAGCGCTTTCCTTTCCTTTCTTGATTGGTTACAAACAAGGTCTGGTTTCTAAAAAAATGTGCATATTCCAAAATAAGTATCTCCAAGAATCACCACAATTGGGGGAATTGTCATTTTTGTTGTATTTGTGTTTATTAGAACATATGTACTTATTACAATTGTCATTGTAATAAACGGTAGTTCTTCATAATACTGTTGAAGAGCAGTTACTAATTTTTTTTCCAGACTCCTTTAACCTTTATGGGATTTCTGATGGGGCAAGGAGTTTGGGATCAGTCTATAAGCTTAATGCCATCAGCACCAGCCTCCGCTTACTGCAGTTCGTCCTTCTGCTAATACTTGAGCAGATGCATGGAGAGCACTTGAAGATACAGTGTATTTCTAAAGGTGCGAATGGTTGGGGTTGCTGAGCTCCCTGGAGGGCTCATGGCCAGGCTGTTGTGCACCTCTCCTTTTCTCTCTTTGGAGCACATATTAAACGATAATAATAATTCTAAAAAGCTGAACTTCATCTGCTGAAAATTCCTTATATCCTGTTTCTGGTCCGAAGACCATCACCCGCTCACTGCTTGTATGGGGGAGGAGTGACTGATGTAGGGAGCCGGGGCAGTAAAATACCTTGTGGGCACTAGAAAACTGGGCTGTGCTGAGGGGCGAGCGATGCTCTGAAAGGGGAAAGAGTTGTCCTTCTCCTCCCACCCCTGTGAGTAACCCATTCTTCTGTTATGGTTTTAATATGCATTTGTAATTACATTTACTAAATAGCACACCATAAAGCTTTGGTTATATATTAAATGTAAACTGAAAGGAATGTAAACATATGTATTAATTATAAATAGATAAGTAATGGCATAATAGATATAAAAAAGTCTTATTTGGATGTATCAGTCGTTTTACATTACCCACAGATTGTCGCATGGTAGAGTAGATTTTTGTCTGAATATGTGAATAACTTGCGTTTATCTTTTTACATATTTAATAAAAAAAGTATGTTAAAATCTGTCTAGCTCCAGAGACTATTCACAGCATTCTAAAATAACACTTTTCTGCTTTAAATACGTATTTTTTTCTTCATTAGTGACTGCATGTGGGACCAGGAAGAAGAAGGCAGCTGCTTTGAAAAGAGATTCACTTATTCAATGTGTGTAAGTAGTATTTGGTTCCCCAGAGCTCAGCAACTGTACCCCCTTCTGCAAATCAAAAATGAGAATGTGTATGCAGGTAAACAGAGCATTCTTCTTTATGGTAAATGCCTTCCGATTTGAGTACTAAATCTCTTGTGTCTCAGTTTTGATACAGCAAAAGCAAAACTTTCAGCAGCCAGGAGGCAGAGAGAACAGGAACAAGGACACTTAAGCTCCCAATGGACTTTTCTTGCAATGGCCAAGCATTCAGGGATGACTCTTAAGTGCAGTGCATAAGTCATTCTCATTGTAGATTAAATAATGAGGGGTTTGGAAGCAAAGGGAGAAACTTCATCGTAGTTCTTACAGCTCTTTTGCAGCATGAAGCAATATTGCTGCAAGTAATTGCTGCTAAATCTCCAGGGCTTTGAGCCTTGGGTCGGGACCTCTTTCTGTCATTGAAGCTACCTGGTTGTGCTCTACCACTAAAAGATTAACCTAGGCCCCTCTGCTGCCTTCGGCTATCCCTGGGGCTGGGGCTGAACTGAACACTACCCATCACCACTTAGGAAAAGCTTCTAATGGAAAGGGCAAAGGATGAAGCCAGGACCAGAAGAGTCCATTTCCAACCCAGGCACTCAAACCTGGGAGAGCAGCCCTAGTTTGGTTGCTTTGTATAAGACAAGGGGGGAAGCATGTCTTTGGGCTAGTGCTAATCCCCAGCATAAAAAAGTTATTTACTTTCCAGTTATTTACTTTCAAATAGTTGAAAACTTTCTGCCATAGTGTTGCGACTGTTAGGTCATGTACGTACCATTATCTGACTGGCGGAATAAATCTGTGACCATGCTGCCCTATGAACAAAGCATTTTTATTCCCATTCATTGAACCAGCTACCACCTCAGATGGATAACAATTCAATATATACACTGTGCAATACACGCTTTCTTTTTATACTTGTCTTTATAGAGACTGTAGTGACAAGTTGTTTCAAAAAGGAAAAAGAAAGTTATTTGCCACATCTTCATACAGAATGTGAGAAAGCTGGCTGGAGCTTAATTTCCTTTGAAAGTGATACTGTATATTTCTCTTTAGAAAGGTACAAGTGCAGGCAAGTTGCGGCAGTTCAAGTTTTATCATTTCATTTAATGAAATACATTCAAAATACTCCATTACAGTGCATCAGATTGTGCAGCTGCTGGAACCCTTATTTCCAACTGTTTCATAAGTAAGTGCAAGACAGAGGGAAAAGGGAGCTCTGTCCACAGAGTGCCTCCAGTACAACCACATTCAATCCAGAGGTATTTTTGTTTATTTTGTTCTAATTCTTTTCCAGTCAGGACTTCTTCCAGATGCTTTTGATGGATGAGTTAAATATAAACTGCTGAAATAGGTGAGACTTTTGGGGCATGATAGGTAGTATTGGATGTAGTATTTGACTTCATCAAATGGATTGCTGGGTATGTCTCTGTTAAACTTGTTCCCCTTCAAACACAGCCAGAACTGCCTATTAAATAAACAGGTGTCAGACTTTCTCTAAGAAAAAGAGTCCTTGGGCAGATAGGGAGCACCAATGTGGAAAGCCCATGCTCCCTGAGCATCATACATGGTGATTCCACTCTTCTTCCAGTGAGGAGGAAGGCTGGAAGACCCCTCTCTTTGTTCCAGCCCTGGAGCTGGACCGCAGCGGTGCTAGAGGGTGCAGGAGCCTCCCTTCCCTGCAGGGCTCTCTGCAAAAGCTCCAGATCAGCATTAACAGGATGACCTGTGTCCTCTGCTTAACTTGAACTTCAAGCTGCTTGAACTGTGACTGTAGTATGTGGCTGTAGTAGGGGATGGGACCCTCAGCATGCTCGTTTGCTAGGTGGAACATGTGTGTTTTCAAGCCATAAGAAACTATGTAAATTGGTTTGAATTTTCTGCTTTGTAAAGAAGGGAAGCTGATGTGCAGTCCTGTCCCCTGGTACCTGCCAATAAGGGCAGCCATGGGAAATCAGCCCAACTGATGTCCTGGTAAATCAACTGCTCTAACAGGCAGTAGGAACTTAAACTGAAGCTGTTCAATTTAAAATTGAACAAAGCTATGAAATTGGACAAAGATATGACAAGTCAGTGCTCAGCTGAAAATATTAATAAGAGCCACTGATGTAAGGGTATATTAACTGGGGAAAAATGACAAGGCAAGTGATAAAGCCAGAGGAATGGTCTAAGAACCGAAAAAGGTGAACTTCAGGCTCAGCAGCTCAACAACTACACTTCTGCCCAGCTTCTGGCAAGCGAGATGGTTAACTAGTTAATAAACATGCCAGTCCATCAATCACATCCCTCTGTGCGAGAAATGTAATCTAATGCTTACCTTGGGGAAAGTGGGCAGATTGTTTCATTAGTGCTTCAAGGCCGCAAAGTCCCTCTTGCTAGAGCAGCGTATGAAAAGAGATGAAACTTAAATTCTTACTCCTTCCTCCAAGGCACGCAGCAAACATACATATATTATAAATGAAGCGAGTGGTTTGCATCTGCATGTAAGCACGTAATGTTTAAAAAAAGCCTTTCTTGCCTTTTTTTTCCCCCCATTATCTAAAACCACAAGAATTTGTTTCAAACACAAAGGCAAATAGTGATTTGCTTTGTATTTTGCATTCATAGATGATGTTTGACTAATTAGTTTTGAAGTGAAATAGGAGAATCTTCTAAAGTTTTTTGGCCAAATTTATTCTCAGCTGGTTACCTTTGTAGGGTATATTGCTTGTAGCTACTGAAATGCCAACAATGTGCTTGTTACTGCCTGGAAAAGAAGCATGAAGGCCAGGTGCTGCTGTAAGGAGCCTGCACTTCTGACAGATACAGGTCAGCTGAGGTTCATCTTAATGCTGGGGAAGAAAAAACCCATAGGTGTTAAAAACGCTTAACTGTTCCCATAGCTTTCTGAGCTCATTCTCTTTTCCTCACACATTCATCTGAGGTGAGGGAAAGCCTGAATGTGTGTATGCTCTTCAGGAGGTTGTATGGAAGGAACGAGTTGTGAGAAAATAAATATGGAAAATGAAGCAGGCACAGATGTCTGAGTGGGAAGGACATCCAGGTAGGATTTGCGCTGCCAGGGTCCCACTGGTGACTAGGCTGGTAAAAAACAGTGCTGGTCATAAACCATCAAGGATCTCATGGAACCTGACATGGATTTATCCGGGACTTTGGACACAGTGGCAAGGAGGAGGAAGACAGAAGCTTCAGAGAGGGTAGCAACACAACATTGCTGAAGAGAATATTAGCAGCAGAAGAACTTCATAAACACTTCTCTGCTGGACAGAAACCTTCCTCTGAGATGAAGCATCTTGCTGCATAGCTCATTGTCGCAGTGATTTGGATACGTGGATGTATCTTTTCTTTGGTTATTTTAATCAGAATAATTCCAATTATTTGACATCAGAAGAGCTGCAAATTTCCGTGTCAAATATTCCAGTCTGATCATAGTGCAGGTGTTCACTCCTGGACACGTTTCTTCAGGGAAAAGATGTAAATGTTCAAGTGCTCACTCAGCTGCCTCCCCTAAAAAGGAATTGCAGAGATAGCAACCAGTTTTGATATGCTTCATAATTCATTATCTCTGTTCTCCTGGTCAGAAAGAGGAGAACCCAACCACATTCCTTGCATACCTGGAGCCCTTCAAGTACATAGGGACCTACAAAGAGCTGTAGTCTTTACATTTCTCTTGCAGCATACTGATGGGAAGCTAAGTTACTATGGACCAGATTCACAGATGACTTAAATTGTGATGGAGCTGGGCCACCTCAGTCAATAGTGAATTTTGACCAGGTGTATCCATTCTGTCCTCCACCAACTAGTCTGTATTGGTGCTGAGGTAAAATCTACAATGATGCTGATGTCTGCTAACAAAAGGCTTCTTTCAAAGAAAAATCCTTACATCCCAGAGGTGAATCTTAAATAAAAAAATGCTGACAAACTTCCTGTGAAATGAGACCTTTCCCATGCAACGTGTTCCATCTAAAGGCAACCCCTCCATTAAGATACTTTCCTAAGGATAATTTGACAATACTCTTAAAAAGAGGGCATTAACTGAGGGAAGAGGAGTTTAAGCAGTAATTCAGATGACAATAAATGACAAAACTGGTATCTAGCAGGCACAAAAATGCACTGCTAAGACTGAATGTCTCGTTCATGTCTCCAACCTGAGAGATGCAAACAGAAGGCCAATAAAAGGTTAGAAACTGGGACAACTATTTTGCTTGCAGAGTCAAAGCAAAGTTAACCTGATTTTATTAATTCTATTCATAGCACTCTGCATTTTACCTTCCTATTTTTCAGTCAAATAACCTCAGGAAGAAGAAAGGAAAAAAAGAGGTGGGATCATTCATGCCACATGAGTCAACCGCTGCATAAAAACCAGCACATAAATATTCTGATTGTGATGGGTTTAAAGCCAGAACCAGTTGGCTACACTGGAATAATGCAAGTCACTGCCTGCAGTAAAGTGACTTTTTCTTTTAAACCTTAGACTAAACAAACCAATACATGCTAAAAACAACCCAACCATAACAGTATCCAGACTCCCACATCACTGCACAAGCTAGGCAAAAACCATTCCCAGACCTCATATTCTTTCCCACCCCAGGACAGTTCTTCCATAGACACTCACCACGCAGACCCCATAGTGCACATGGGCAGCCGTGACTAACACAGTGAACACAGCAAGCACGGCTTCTTCCATCCAGCCTAGCAGCCCGGAGATGGCTGCATAGACCACCAGTGCCAGCGGGAAAAGGAACCAGTGGAAAAGCTCCGGCTGGGTGCTGCTCATCTGGCAGATGATCACCTTGCACTGTTGGAACAGAAAGGGCCAGGTGAGAAGCACTGGGTTAGCCCAGGATCTAGGCAAAGACACATCTGTTTTCTCTGTGGGTTGCTTCTGCTGAGAGGAAAACAAAACTAGAGCTCAAAATGGGGCTTGCTTCTGATGAGAAGACTACCATAGATGCACCTCTGTGACTCACTGTCCTTGAGTCATCATAGAATCACAGATTGGTTTGGATTGGAAGGGACCTTAAAGATCATCCAGTTCCAAACTCCTGTCATGGGCACCTCACACTAGACCAGGTTGCTCAGAGGCCCATTCAACCTGGCCTTGAACACTGCCAGGGACGGAGCGGCCACAGTTTCTCTGGGCAACCTGTGCCAGGGCCTCACCACCCTCACAGGGAAGAATTTCTTCCTAATGTCTAATCTAAATCTACCCTCTTTCAGTTTAAATCTGTTCTCCCTTGTCCTGTCACTACATGCCTTGTAAGAAGTCCCTCTCTTTCTTGTATGCCCCGTTAAGGTATTGGAAGGCTGCTCTAAGGTATCTCCCAGAGTCTTAAAGGACTTCATTACAAATAATTTAACATACACGCTTCTTTTCTGGAGAAACGCTTTGTTTTATAAAATGAAATGCATCTTTACAAAAAGGGAATTTGTTTGCTACCTCGTGCTTCCACACAGGCTCATGAAGTCGTGATCCCAAATCAAACGTGCCACCACTTAATCACGGGGAGAGTGCATTGGTATTTCAATCAGATGGCGTGACAGAAATATATTCTGATTCGTTGTGTAGAAGGGAGGGAAGGTAATATATGCCACTTTTAAATCCTGGTTTTCTTTTCTAGCACTCCTTCATGTACTACTAAACCACCATTTTCTTGGCTCAGTCATAGCAGTGGACTCCCTGGAGATAGAGCAGGGGGCCCAGAGAAAGGGATCCCACTCGAAAAGCAGGAAAAAAATGAGTACAATGTATGGTACATGGTTTAACTGAAAGCAATTAGCTTAATTTTACTGAATTCTTGGAACATAATAAGACTAACTCAGTTGAAGTTCGCGTTTTTAAAAGCGGTTAAGCGCACCTGGGTGTTTTACCAGGTGTAGACTCCCTAAGAAATGTGTCTCATGTACAAAAAGCCCTTTACCAAGAAACCAAAAAGGTATTGAGACACATCTGAAATATTTTATCATCAATTTAAGTTTCACTTACAGTTGAAATGTGGTTAAAAATAGATTTTATGCTTTCTGAAAGCTGTAGAAGGGTCAAAAATCACCCGTTCATTCCCTGTGCGGTGCCTGAAACCCTGTGACAGCAGCAATATGAGTCTGATCATGAGCAAAAAAATGCTGGCTTTACTGTCTGCGCTGTGGAAGCTGAAGAATGCAAAGGTACGCCATAAAACCATGATTACCTTTCAGTAATGCAAGAAGTGAGCATTGGTACCTGGTGTCAATAGTTTTTCTTACAGAGCAGTATCAGCATTTTGATTTCATTTTTAATGATACTTGTTTCATGAGTCCTTCGGGAATCATTGCAGGGGGTGTCAGAAATTGCTAAAGCAGTCTATACGCTATTATTTTTCTGGCTGAATAATTGCACCCATCCGGAGGTTGGATTTCACATTTCTTTTAACCATTTTTACACCACGTGAAGTACAACACTCAGTTTGATTGCTTATTAGTATTTGGAGCAATTCACCTTCAGTGTATCACAGGACTGCAAAATGGGACTATACTCTGTGCTCCTCCCTCAATTCCTTATTCCCCCTAGTCCTGAAGCACTGACTGACACTACAAATGAGGCAAAAACAGCATTAGGAGATGAAAGCACTGGAGTTTGGAGAGGCAGACGGGAAAGAAGAGGTAAGGCTATAGGACTATGCCCTCGGGATGCGATGCACTCTTCATCTACCTCACCTATCGTTTGCAGTGCTACCCTGGCTGTGCTGAATTTAAACCTGTAGCAGCTGTGGTTTGTGCTCACTGCGGATCCTTAGTGTCTTCTCTCTTACCATCTCCCTTGGGAGGCTCCTAATGAAGTATCTCCTGTGTCTGAGCTGTCCCAGCTCATCAGCCAGCTACCACGTCATCCACTGTGCTCCTGCTACGGTGATGGCTGAAGGTCCCCTTCGCAGGACTTACTTACCCACTACATCCTCTCCTTCTGGACTCAAACATGTGCCCCTGAGGGCCTCCTAAGTGGGAGCTGTGACAGTTGTGCTGTGGTGATTTTCTCAAACCTGAATATTTCTGAGACTTGCTCTATGAGTTAATCTCAAAGTAAGCTCGGAGCATCTTGCAATTTGTAGTCTACAGAGCAGATAATGGAAACCCAGTGTTGGACTATCATGGAGAAGAAAAGCATTGCTATGCCTTACTCTGGTACTGGAGCAAACATGTAAAAGGGACCAGAAGAAGTGAAAGGAAATGCAGGCTTGGTTTTAATTTTTAAAATGCTACAAATCCCAACTAGCACCCATACATTTTTAATGCTTGCTTCTAAAATGTTAAACATTTCAGCTAACACACGTACATATTTAATTCACAGGAGCCTCTAATACTGAAGTAGATGCTTTGGTAAAAGGAAAAAACAAGCCCTAAAGAATATGCATTGCACTTACTGCCTGATTAACTACTCAGAGGTAGAAGAGCTGTGTGATTCTGCTCAGTTTTAGCTACATTTTCTGTTTCCTTCTCTTTATTCGCATAAAAGTAGAAAGCAGTTTCTAAATAATACCACCACCACTAACATACTTACAATAACGTTTGAGAATGCAACCCCAACCATCCATAAAAACAATCTTGGTTGCTTTGCTAATATGTCAACTGGAGATAAAGCCACCCAGACTGTAAGAAGCATGAACAGCAACAGAGGTGACACAAGAGGTAGGAGTCCTTCATACAATGAGTTGTTCTTCAGTGTTTTCTTCAAATGTGCTCTGTAAATAAATACAATGGTTTTATGGAGTAAGAAAATGTATCCTTTCTCTTTCTGCACAGGAACTAAACTCAGCCCAAGAATTCATCTTAGAATCATAGAATCATAGAATAGTTCGGGTTGGGAAGGACCTTAAGATCATCTAGTTCCAACCCCCCTGCCACAGGCAGGGACACCTCCCACTAAACCATGTTACCCAAGGCTCTGTACAACCTGGCCTTGAACACCGCCAGCGATGGAGCATTCACAACTTCCCTGGGTAACCCATTCCAGTGCCTCACCACCCTCACAGTAAAGAACTTCCTTCTTATATCCAATCTAAACTTCCCCTGTTTAAGTTTGAATCCTTTATCCCTTGTCCTATCACTACAGTCCCTAATGAAGAGTCCCTCCCCAGCATCCTTATAAGCCCCCTTCAGCTACTGGAAGGCTGCTATGAGGTCTCCCCGCAGCCTTCTCTTCTCCAGGCTGAACAGCCCCAGCTTTCTCAGCCTATCTTCATTCAAGCGTGTGCTCAAAAGAAACGAGTAGAACAAGACAAAAGAGCAACAATGCTCTAGTTACCTCTCTAGTTTGTTAACTTATATTTGTTTAATGATTGTCTCATGATTTGTTAGGCTGCTGCATTTGCTAAGTTTGCTCCTGAAAGAAGGCTGTGTATAGGCAAGTGTGTTGGCATAAAGATTATCATAACATGAGTTAACTGTCTTTAATAATCAATTCAAAGAGAATTTCAAACATGATTTTGTGTCAGAAATACAACTGTCACCCATTTGAATGTTAATTGAAGTAAAGTTCCAAAAGGCCATTCAAGCACCTTGTTTTCTTCGTATTAAATAGCTACATATTTATTAACCAACAACATGTCACAAAGATTATCTGTCACTGAACGCAAATTTCCATAATCCAAAATTACAGTTTAATCATTAAATCTTGCAGCACAACAGCTACCTGCGTAAATGTGCTGCATACCCACGTATTTTCTGAGAAATTGTAGGATGCTCAAGTAACATTTGTTTCTGGAGTAAAATGATATTGGTTTATTCGCATAGCTTCTGGTCAGCTTCACACACTCAGCGCTGCCTGGCAATGGACCACTAAGCTTACGCAAAGTGAGCTGCCTTACTCTGTTGTAGTTGTCATCCAAAAGCACAGCATGCAGGCTTGCTGTGAATTCAAAATATATATCTTTTTAGGGGATGAACCTTCTGACATGAGACATTGAATTACTTCCATCAATATGCCCCATGTTTTCAATGGCAACAGAGTCAAGCACGTGGCTGGCACACACTGCTGTTGTTTAGATCTTCAGGTGATGCTGCCAGACAATCCTGTAGTGTTGCCAAAGTGTAGCCTAAAGGGGAGGCTTTTTTTTGCTAATTAGAGTACAGGAAAATTTATGATTAATTGTGTTTTCTTGGCTGTTTTAAGCTGTCTTCTAAAGGTAGTTCAATGAAAGGTAGTAAATGACTATTTTCTGTCAGCTAGGAAAAAGATGACTCTAAGATCAATGGCTCTTTTGTGCATCTTGCATCTTTTTCACTCAGGCAAAACTTACTGAGAGATTATAAAAGGATTAGGAGGTTTAATTTATTAAAGGTCACTACCGTTAAACTGTTTCTTCATACAAATAGCTCAGAAGAGCAATTCTGTGTACTAGGAAATGCCCTGTTTAAAATCTATGAACACTTGTATCTATAGAAACTTCTAGACAATAAAAAAACAACTCATATCTTTCTCATTCCAAAAAAAGAATATTCTTCTGACAAAATAACAACTGAGAGCAGGCAGCAGGATGAGGAAACTGAGGAGATGACTGGAAAACTCAAATCCCTCATCACCAAACAGCCTGTGTATGCATCCCTTAAGCAAACCTGACCGGATGCTTAAAATTACTGCGCTCTTCTGTTCAGAGGAACCATAAACCCACCAGAAGGCTTGAGAGAAACTGTATTTAATGGTGACTTGAAAAGGAGAACACTAAGAAGTCCTGGCAAGAGAGAAAGGGAAGCAAATACTAAATGTTCACCTGGTTAAATGCTGCTACTGCCGCAGACTGCCATGCCCAAGGTGTTTCCCTCTTTCTCCCAGTCTTCCCAGAACCAGAGTCCCTTGCATCACTGATCACCAGGCCCCTCCTACTGATCGCCAGCCCCCTCCTACTGCTGTTCAGCCTTTCTGCCTGTCCTCAGCCTTTCCTGCCCCACATCTCCTGGCTCTCCACTCTTCCTGCCCCAAAATGGGGTAATTCGTGCTTTTATTAACTACACAGAGTGCTGCAACGTGAAAATGGCTGTGTAGGAGTGATGTGTCATTGCCTTATAGTCTCTCTAAAATTTAAATCTTCATATTAATTTCCACTAATTCCTGAAGACAGGCAGTGACAGTCCCTCCTCCAGAACACTTTGAACCTGAGAGACCTGATGTGACAGATGAGGGAAATGAGCTAGCAAATACTAGTGCAATGCAGGCAGCATTAATAAAAATAGGCCATCAGAGTATAAACTAGCCATGTATAAAATTCCTAGGTGCAGCAAGCCAGCTCTGAGATGTAATCACAGCTTGCCACCTGCCTAGCTTGTATCTGATGGCAATTATGTGCAGACTTCATACAGAGGAGAGTTTTACAGAAGGGCCTGGAAGACAAGAAAGTAGTTCATGGAGTGCAGGGTGATCAGCTACAAAATTTCACCTAGCACAGGTAGAAGTTAAAGTCACATATGACTGCAAATAAAATGGATTGTTTGTAACTACAGAGCTTTCATCAGTGTGAGACTTCCTGGAGAATGGCAAGTGAAGGGAAAAGGAGTTACAACCACGGAAAAGAAACCACTCGGCTTCAAAAAATTGACCAGAAAACCCTTTTACTATATTATCAGGACAGCATCTGGCTGAAAGAAGCTGGGTTACTTCCAGCATTACATTTATTACTCAAGTGAGGAAACCATTAAATATACGTAATTAAATGGGAGGGGATAGAATTCATTTAATGCTAATTCACTTACCTGTAAATGTTGTATAGTGTTTGTGGAAATGAAAGAAATAAACTGAAACCTGGAAGAGAAGAAGATTGATATGTAATGACAGACAGCTCTGCTACACTGATCACCTCAGAGCTTTCTCATATGGTAGCAGAATTACTGTGCTATTTTAAAAATGACTCCGTATTCCTGTACTCATTACTGGATACAAACCGAGTTTGGAGGCTTTGGGCAATAATGAAACCTTCCTCATTCTTCCAGAAGTTAGCTGCTAGACATAGTAGCTGGTACTGATTTTCTTGAGCAATGAGTGATATTTTTTTAATTCTAATGTAGTTAGTAGGTAGAATCAATTATTTATCATACAGGTTCCTCTGCTGGGCCCAAGAAATATCATAGCTCCAGTTTGCATAAGCTGCTCTCTGTTCATATAGGAAGAAAACCCCACCAAAACCCTTGCAATGGAATATATAAAGGCAATTAACCTCAAACAGAGCTGCCCACATTACTGGGGAAATAACAGGTTTATAGTTCAATATACTGAGGTTCAATTAAAGATCTGCTTTGCTGATACAGCAGCTGAAATGAGTTAATTTCTGTGATACAGCCATCATTTGAATGAGTGAGGGGGTTTACTACGTTTTTTTAATACAGCTGTGACCTTTCTGGAGCTCAGCTTTAATCCACACAGGACAAGGAACTTGCCTTTGCTAACACTGTGTCTATCTGCATCAGGGCTGGCATTACCAGTGCAGCTGCCGGAAGACCCAGTTGCACCCTGTCTGACACCCACATTGGTCCACCTAAGGGTCAAAGAAGTCCTCCAGCAAGAAGTGGAAGTGCAAGGTTTAAACAAAAAAGCTACAGTATCAGTCAACCTAACTGGGTGAAAAGATATATAAGATTTACATGTCTTTTCTTATTATATCTTAATCTCTGTTTTCCTGCAAAACTCTGGTTTGTGTTTTTTCCCTATTTTCTGTGTATTGAGAGCTTTTCCCTGGTCTCTTTGTTGCTTGGAAATTGCTCTAAGTAACATATTTCTGCCCAGCTTTTTTATTAAAAGACATGAGGATTGTTTTGGTGCACTACATTAATACAGAATTCCTATTTCGTTATGGGCAAGTAAAGCACTCTGATGTTGTAAACCTTCTGGTTTTACCTTAAAATTCTCATTTAAGAAACGTAGGGTACTGTTTGTATAGAAAAGTAGCAAACTTCGATCTCTTTATTAGAAACAATTATTGGAAATAAGGAAAAATAAGAACTAATAGAGGAAAGAACTCATTTCAGATGATTTTGTACTCGGGCTAACATGGCATAGCAGAGTCTTGAGAAACGTCAGTGTTTACCATTCAGTCCTCCTCAAAGACATACCCAAGTGTTCAGCATGCTCTGGCCATGCTGGCAACTCAAGAGAAGGAAAACTCAAAAAAAAACCAGCAAGAACAGTGGAGATGAGGGTTGCTGGGAAACAGAAGCGGTGAAAAGGGATGCAAGAGATCATCTACTTCTCCATTTTTTTCTGTTTGTCCTTTAAAGAGAAGGAATCAAAGAACTGGGGGGGGGGGGGGGGGGGGAAGAATATCCAGCCTGTGAACGATTTCAGGTATCACATTTTTACTTCCTGGCTTTGCTTCTTAGAACAAGTAAGATAAAGAACCCTGATGCTTTACCATGGCAGAAACTCCTTATCCAGCAGCTGAAGGATGTGCAACTGAAGGAATACCCAAAGAATTTTGTAGCTATATTTCTCGAACTCCCAAGCTTAGTACCTTCAGAGCTATCTGTGTTTAATGTGCACCCCGGTTAGCTATGTTTCCTATTAGGCAGGGAGGGCTAGTTCAATAAAATCTTGAGTTACGTACAGCAGTTCCAACATCTGCATCACATTAGAGCAGACATGAGACAAAACATTGACTCTTAAGGTTAAATCTAAATTTCCTGCTGCAATCCTGAAGTTTGATTTGTTAGGAGAAAAGCAACTGAGAGGAACAGAAATAGAGACTAGAACTAGAAATAGAATTCAAAGAGCAGTGGCTGCCAACAATTTGTTCTTTTTACGAAGTGCCATTTTAGTAAGAAATAACACACTGACCACAGACAATCCCCCAGTTAGCTAAAAGCCACTTTCCGAATGGGGCAGTTACACCCGTTACTCCACTGTATCTTTATGTGGCTTCTCTTTTAGCAGGGTGAGAGCTGACAATGCAGGAGGGAAAGCAAAGGGTGTTCCCCTGTTTCTTATGGGATTTTCAAAATTCCATCATTTCCTACAACATGCTGCTTTCCCATCTTTTTTTAGCTAAGGAGGCCTGGCTTGGGGGCTGCTTTTGGTAGTCATTAAGTCTGCCTTTTAATTGGTATTAAGGATCCCATTGTGCCCAGGAGCTAAACTGCGGCTTCTGCATTGCTGCCATTCCCTTCTAGTCTGGGGAACAAAAGGTGCAGCCTGGAAAGCAAACCCGCTGCTGTCTCTGCCCAAGTGATGATGGTGATGGAGCTTTTTTGTCTGGTTTTTTTTTTCTAAGTCCCAAAAAGCACATTATTTTTTTAAAATCACTAAAAATCAAGTTTAGTGCATTAGATGTTTTTAACGCATTACAGAAAATAGAACTTCTCGAGTGTTATTCAAAATACTACTGCTCTTCCACTATCTTTTAATTCCTCCTTTAGTATTTTCCCATTTTCAGCTGATTTGCCTTCTGAGACCCAACTGTAAGAACACAGGCCTGTATTAAAGGCAAAAATACTAAAGCACAGATGGGTGCCACAGATAGAGGGAATTGTGTCACACTAGGCTAAAGGTATCAAACCCAGATCCTTGGATTTAGGTACAATCCTGTTGTCAGTCCCTTGCCTTGTGCTATCTTGACTCCCCTTTCAGAGAAATAAGCATTTGCAAAGCTCTTATTTTGTACATATTAAACAAACAGACAAAGAAGCTAACAACAAAACCCAAACCCCAATGCATTTGGGAATTCAGGATTAAAGACATGTCAGGAATAAAGGCATTATCTTGTTTTCTAAATATATATATGCATAAACACACAGATACATGCACACACATACACAGACATGCATAGATATATATATACACACGTGTGTGCAAAAGGGATCAAAATAGGTAATTCCCGTCAATTTTAGTGACAACTTTAGATCCATTGGGCAATTTCAAATTCAGTTCCAAAATGGTAGGATGTTGAGTGATATTGCTGAGTGATTTAAGAATAAAATCCAAAAACACTAGCATGTGATGGATACCACAGTACAATTTGTTCCCTGTGTTAGTCCTGACTAACAGTAACGCATTTAAGTTCAGTTATACGAGGGCATCTTAAACCCTCATGTAACTAAGCTGAAAGACTAATGAAGATAGTCAGATTGTTCCTGTGACACGCTGCAATTACTGAGTGTGGCTGATGTACCTGAGTTAACTTAGGCATCTGTGCGAAACACAGACTTGCTCATTGTAAAGAGACAGTGTGGCCAGAAATGAGCTGCTGACACCACTGTCAGTTCTAAAAAATGCTAGTTCAGTAATTAAGAGAACAGCCCCACATTGGCATTCAGACAAAGGTAGGAAGCCTACTGCAGGTACGCACATTCCTGGATACACAAACTTCACAGACTGTAAACATCACTACATAAAGAAGCAGCTCCAAGAAAGTAGCCAAGACACCTAAACCACTATTTTCAAACACATTATACTGCTTCAAAGAAAGGACAATTTTTACCCTAGCTGTTTATCTTCTCCACACTTTCGCTATCATACGCTGCATTTGTTGTTAGGTTCCTGACAAGTGAGCCATCCTTAGAACACTGAACGCTACTGAGATGTTACCTGTTAAGAATTGGTTCTTCCTTATAGTTAAAAGTTCAAAATGAGACACTGCAATAAAGAGATGCAGTTTTAGGTGAACACCACAATGGAAACAATGAAATTAATTCAGGAAAGCACCCTTCCATCCCTGCTGTGCTCCCCCCCAAAAAACAGATTGCCCAGAGCATTCTTCCAATTTGAGAGGCAGTGAAGAGGTCTGCACAGACCTTCTCCAGGGCATACTGCAGAAGCTGAGCTCAGTAAAAATCAACTCTTTGACTGTAGGCAGTTGCATTTCAGCCTACAAATGAAATAACCATAACCCTCCTCTTCTGTTCTTTAATCGCCCACGCCTCCACGTAGCCTTCTTCAGTTATACTGCTTGGTCTTCCTGTCTCTAGGTTAATAACTCATCATAGTCAATGCTTCCTTTAAAGAAAAGGGATGTTATCATGTATCTTTCTTAGCCACCAGACAAAAAAACCCAAAAACAAAACCCCAAAATTTAGGTCTCAATATTAGCTTGGAAAAAATCTTTAAATGCTTTTCCCATGTTTTTTTTCTAATTTCTTCCACATTCAAAGCCACTAGACGCATGAAAATACCTTAACACACTGAATGTTTAGCACACTGAGCAGCGCCTGGAAGCAAGCTTCATTAAAAGGTGAACACTCAGAAGCACTTGTAACTTGAGCAGCAGCTTTTTATGGAACGGTGTGATGTTTCTCAGTCATGTCTTGAGAAGACAACTCTTTTAATTGGCTGCGCAAACAGATAATTGCGTATTGAGTTGTCCACTAAATGTAAAATTATGCTTTATTATTATATAAAAGGGCAAACTTAGAACCACTTAGTAATTGAAGAAAAATAAACTTAGAAAATTAGTATATAATCGTCAGACTTAATTGATCCTGTGAAGTTTGAATACATTAAGCAATTGAAAGGCAGACAAAAAATACACCCAAACAGATCTACACAATATGAAATGGTTTTACAAGGATTAAGAACCCAGCGTAAACATAAGCAGTGTCTTCAGGCACAAAGCTGATGTATGTTTAGCATCTAGGCTACTTCTTGAGTACGAAGTCTGTAAAGGGACAGATTTATCCTGCTTGTGGATTTTATAGCTTATTTTCAGTGTCTCAGGAAGTACACACTGCATTTATCTCTCTTGAACTGAGCTGTAAGCTAACAATTAACATTTGGAGGGATTTAGTACAGACTGAGAAATTAGTTTGCTTCTTTGATGTAGTCATGTTCACACAGCATGTACACATCATTCTCTTTTTTTTTGGGGCACAGCAAGAATTGAGCACCAGAGAATAGTGCCTTTATTTGAAAAGCCCAGGCTAGCTTTCAGAAGGACTTCCACCAGGTGAGCCCCCTTCTTTGACTCTTTTGGGGCTCCCAGTGCCTGCGACATGACTCCTCACATCTAACACTACCGAGCCCATTCCCACTTGTCATTAGTATCCCGTGACACTGTTCTGCCTCCGGCCTTTAGCGCTCTGGTTTTCTGGGTTTATTGTTCTGACTGGTTCGGATGAGTTACTCCAAACATGACCTCAACCACTTTTTATATATATATCAAGTGACAGGTGAGTATTTCACGCCCTTTACTTCAACGAAGTCTCGTACAATCTGTCACAACAATGCTTTAATAAGTGTTAAATTGGTGACAGAAGCTTAGAAGCCAACTCACTTTAACCACACTTTATAACCAGGCTAGTCAAAGCCTGTCGGAGTGATAGCATTTTGAAAACATATCACTTAACATTTAATCATTCAACTATCCATCAGTAAGCAGAACCATCAGCTGCTTTGCAATGGGAACTATAGGAAATCACTACAGAATGACTTCATCCATATGGGACAGAAACAATTTATAATATGACTATGGCCACCTAAGCGTTTTCTGACACTGATAAAAAAGCAGGCTGCTGTACAATTACTCACTACAAGGACTTCTGTGTCCTACTTTGACACATAGACTGTAGGACAGTGTAAGGACAGGGCAAGGACAGGGCACTAGTTTAGATGGATTAACTGTGCTTTCCTACTATGAAGGAATTCAAATACTTGGCATGTTTCAAATCCTGTGGGTTGGTCTCATCATTAGTTTTTTGCTGCTTTTATGTTTTCATTTATGTGTTTACTCCTTGTTTTATACACTTTAATAGCTCGGAGAAGGACTGAACCTCAAGGAAGACACACTCTGCAAAAGTCAGCACAGAACCCAATCCAATTCACATCACAGGAAAAAATCCTGAATGCTTTGGCCCAATCTCCAGAAGAACGTTCAAGTTTCAGCTCTCTGACAGATGTTAATACTCCATTCACATTGCATGTTCAAACCTGTACTCTGAACATTTGTTTCAGCTTTGTCACAGGCATCAGTAGCCAGATGGAGTGGACTCAAATATGCCACCATCTCTGGATCACAGAGCTGTCTGCCCCATGTGCCACACACTGATGAAGCACAACATTTTTGGTTCACACCTTATTGGTCCTTTACCCTCAATGCTTATTCTTGTGGTTGCAATTAACACCAATGAGGAGCAGGAATCTTTCTGTGCATCCAGGAGTCATTTTTCCAACCTGGTTTCCTAAGGAAGCTGACATTTTGGCACATAAACATGCTGGTTTATGTGCATGCCATCATAAATTCTGAGCCCTCTGGTCAATTCTCAATAAATTTAATGAACTGAAAGAAATTTGCAATAAGTTGTATGGAAATGAACAGTCAGGTAGAGGAAACCAGATCTACAAATGTCTCTAGTGAGGAAAGGATTGCAGCCTGAACTCAAATTTTATTAGACATTATAAAATCTATCTCATAGAGAGCAAGTGTGAATGTCCCAAGAATGGGAAATGCTTCATTCAGAGCATGTACCTATTAAGAGTTCATTTAATTGCAGTGTGAGACAGAAACCATCATCAATAGTAATGCTGTTCCCTGAGCTACTGGAGTTTACCTGTCAGAGAAAACCTTCTTATAAAGTCTATAGCACCACAGACTTTATGTGAGGAATTGACTGTTTAAAAATGCTTATCGTAAATATTTTATGTTGCTCTCAACCTGATGGCACAGTGACAAGGAATGCTAGGCATTCAGGATACCCTGGAGGGGTGGAAATAAATGATAGCTCTCACCCCAGTGCTGGCCTTTGAAGGGACCCTAGTTAGCCAGATAATGCTATGGGACAACTGTGGTTAAATCCCAAGAGAGCTTTTGGAGTGTCATCCACAGGAGCCTTGCTGAGAGCAGAAGTAATTAGTTCCAGCTGAGCACACAGGCACATCATTTTAGAAGGGTCTGGCTGCTTTTGTGCTAGGAGAAAAGGCATTTCTGTCTAGCAGCCAGGACAACGCACTCTGAAAACAGGAAAATGGCCTTCCTCATTTGTTTGGGGGTCCAGCTAGGTGTGTGTTTTGGAGCTGCAGGGTGGAATTGCATTCGCTGCCTGTGAAAATTACAGTGGACAAGTGAAAAGTTCCCATAAAATACTATGCAGAAGTTTCTCTGATTCACGGGGGAGTCCTCCAAGATCTCTGTTCAGCAGCCTGAGACATGGTCTCCCTACAGGTGTTCACAGTGTGCTAGAGAGTTCCCAGGGACATATGTAAAGCTCTCTCTTGGGAGGCTTTCTTATAACATCTAATCTAAACACTGCCATTGCTGCACTTTTATGTATATCTTTGTGTGGTCTGGCACCTGATAAAAAGTCCATTATTTTCAGGGAGTGAGTGTCACCTGGTGATACCACAGCTTCCTTGAAGGAGGTGCATTTGCAGAGTTCATCCTTAGGTCATACGTGGGCTAGTCTTCCTGTTTGATGGGGGTTTTTTTCCCAGAAACTCTAGGACAGGCGTCTGAAAACCTCCACTCTTGTGCATCTCATTTGGATGCCTTTCCACTACAGAAGGTACTAGCTAAAGCCCAGCTGTTCTTGGAGAAGTGACGGCTCAGCAGCTGAACTCCTGTTGTGTGCAGAACAGTGAAAGCGTGAAATGAATGCCAAGTATTGATGGAGCAGCTACAGGTTCATTGTTAGAAGGACCACTAGTGACTACTAAATGCCATCAGATGGTTAAGGACAGCCAGTTACAGTTTAATGGCTCCTCTCAAGGTCCTGGGAAACTAACTCATAAAAAGCATCAGGGGCCCACTCAATCGCTTTGTTTTTTAACTAGCCACAGAGGCATTCAACTGAGCATGCCAGAGAGGGGGCTTTCCAATACAAATGGATCTGGCTGAGCAAGATGCACTTGCTGCAGCCTCTCTAAGGGAGAGAGAATAATTTCATCTTCCTGTCTGCTTAGCTGTTGGTGTAGGTTACATCAACACTTTTCCTGCAATCGCAGTGGAATCCTGCAATTTACTGCAAGCTTCCAAAACCTTTATATATCCATATTCACTCTACACAGCTTATCCAATGACAACCACTATTGCTGAGCTGAGATTCAAACCTGTGCTTTCTGCATCAGCACGATCCTCAGTGGAAGGATTCTACTTTTTTTTAATATTTAAATTTAGTGTCTGTTTTAAGAGACTTTCCATGCACTGTGAGAGTTTTGTAATGTAGAGTCAGGCGAGATCATTTCTTGCATACTTTAATCCCATATTTAGCTATAATTAAGCTGCAAGAGTGGCCCTGTTAATGGCATTGTGGAGAGAGTGCGAGAGTGTGTTTTAAAATAAATCTTTTGGCTCTTGCTTATGCCTACTCTGCTTAGGACAATGCTGGAAGAAATACTCAATCCTCTGCTCACAGTTCCATTCATGCAAGTGTACCACATGAGACAGAAGCAATACTTCTTTCTAATGTTAATGGAATAGTCCATCAAACCTTGCTTTGCAGCTGCTTTTGGTAGAATATGAAAAAGGATGCTCACTTCTGCAGATTTGATGACATTGACATGCTTCCCTACCACAGACCTTCCCAATATGTTGAGCAGTTTGCATTAAACCTTCACCCATGGCTTCCCAAGCACAAGGGAAGCCATCAGTGTACTCATTGAACTGGCTGTCATGTGCCTTAGTGACAGGAACAAAAGCAGCCATGCGTGTAGCACAGAACAAGCGTGTTCAATGGACTAGCCCATGCTAGCACATCATGCCAACTCAGGCCTAACCTGCTGCCTGTGGGCAAGCCAGCATCCACCTCCCTTGGACTTGTGATGCTCCTTCAAGAGCACAAATCACTCCCTATCGCTCTGTTCTGCCAGCCGCCAGAGGGCATGTTATAGCTACACCTCTGACAAGCCAAATAAATCATAGGCTACTGAAAAGGCAACCACTGTTTTATTCCCACTTTCTTTCCTTCTTTTCCTCAGAGTGCATAAAACAGGCCTGACAAGAAAAAGACTATACAATACCCTTGGTTACACAGGGTCAGTTTTACTCTGGGTAAAGGTCTGTAAAACCATGTCCTTTTACACTTGCACTCCTTATAAAGCACAGCCTGAATGCAGGGTCCTTTCCAATCTGGGGATTCTAGGAAGCACTGCTGAGGCTGGAGGCAGTCCCTACTGAAAACCACACCATGAGAAAGGGTGTTGAGAGCACACATCAATGTAGTGGCTTCAAATGTCCCCCCTGAAACGCTCAGATGGCTCCTAGTTAGTGCTGGCATTGGGCGGGCACCTATATCCAGGTCCTCCATTTGGCTCAAGGACTAAAGAAGCTTCTTGGGATGTAAGTCTAAACTCTCTGTGTCAAACAGAGGTTTTTTTTGTTTCCTCTTCTCATCACTTGCATGCTTACATAAAAATCCCTCAAATTTATATGCTAATTTATTCACCTTACAAGCAACACACCAATGCCATTTTGCACACACACATTTTTAGCTAAGACTACCATGGTTTTAGCTCATTAAAATGTAACTGCTCTTGTTTGCAGTCTAGCTATAGCAGTTGAAAAATGTTCAACGCTTACTTCATACTACACAAGCAGTGTAGTTTGAAATAAGCATTCTACAATCATTTCAAACTACACAGGCGGTATCAAATGATGAGCAAATAGACTATTGCTGTGTATGAAAGATGCATCACTTCTGTTCTGAAAGTAAGTCTAAAGAAGAGCTTAGAATTCACCTCTTTTTCAGATTTACTGTTGTGCCTCATGAGACTGGTGAATGATGTCTTTATTCCTTCTATCTATAATGTTTTGGAGCATAGTGTGCTGCAGGCCAAAACATTAAACTGATGATATATGTAAATGTGAGTGACATGTTCCAGATAAGGAACATTTTTTGTGTTATTTATGTGCAACAGATAGCAATTCAGTGAGGAAAAATGTTTCCAAAATTATCTACTTTTTTGAAGTTTTCCAACTTTTGTCTTTTAAATCAGCCCTATTCATGTGGGCTTTTTAGACTAACCAGCACTTACAAGAGGAAAAGAAGGAAATACAAGAAACACCTTGTCAAAATAATTAAAAAGCAGTACAGTTTTGCATGGATTTGGACACTTACCTACAAGTAAGATTACTAATAGGTCTGTAATGTAAAAACCAAGGAGAAGAGGCTTGTGCCAGACTTCCACACCGAGAGAACCGGTGAGCAGATATGCTGCTATTAATACCTATGGAAAAAAAGATAATGTAGCTTTAATCTTTTACTTCTAAAGGCAAGGAATTTAGCTTATCATCATAATACAAGCTGTTATTTTCCTCCTGTCTCCACAATACAGGATCTTATGCTGCCATTCCAAAACATGTACTTCTAAGCAGTGAAGCAGCTTTCAGGGTCACAAACAGAATTATTTAAAACATACGAAACTTGGGGAAAGCACGTGATTTCCCTGCAGTGTGTGCATCTGTTTGCATTTGGTAAATATTATGGACTTACCTTTTCAAAACACAAAATTCCTAAATCCCTTTTTAATGCCAGGTCTCCCCAGTGTACATACACTTTCTTGTATATGCGTACAGACTTCAGAATCGGCAATGTGGTTATCCTTGCAGCTCAGGCCCCTGAACTGATCATATCAGAATAACTGAGAGAGGAAAAAAACCTAAGCTCACCTGAAATAATAGTAATTAATTGAATGTGAATAAATAAAAAGAAGGGGAGTGAGCTGAAGCCTTCCCTGATATTTAATTTGTTTGACAGATAACATTATTATAGAAGACAAAAAGAAGCATATAGTCAAACATCATTAGGAGTGAAAGGACTCATACATAAGACTCTTGAGTCTCTCTGAAGTGCTACCAATTTCAGCAGAGATGTAAATGAAGTTCTTACTCTCTTTTCATAGATGTTTCTGTGACCCAGCCAACGTCAGCAACCTTAATACAGCCAAAACCCTACAGTTCCTATGGCAATACCTTTCACATTGTATTACCTGTAGCACCTCATACAATTCATGGCACATATTGGTGAAGTCTTGCCATTTTAGGTGTGTGACATTCACATGCAGCAGTGATTGTGTTGTAGTGGTTCCCAAGCTCTTGTGCCCTGAGTCGCATGTCCTCAAGGGACCTTGTTCTACCTTGAAGCCTGTTTCTTGTCTTAGCCCAGGCCACCCACTTTAATTTAAAGATACTGAAAATCTCCTTTTTAGATAACTGGCTGCTTAAGATCACAGATTAGTAGCAAACACTGATGTTGCTTAAACTCCCTATTACAGATAGATATTACTATATTTGACTTCAGTTGCTTCTCTGTAACTAAATTCAAGATTCTTGCCCTATCAGTAAGTAGCTTTTCAAGAGTTTTCCTTGAATTGGCATTGCGGAGTTGGATGTTTGATTCACCTGTGAAAGAACAAGCAGCTCAACAGATCTGCAACGGAGAATCACTACTGTGAGACTTACATCTTGGGGCATTGAAGACAATGAGTCAAATTTTGGTGTAAATAAAGGACGTGTATAATGCGTTTTGCAACTGACTACAGCAGAGCTACCATTTGGCTTTCTGCAGAAATTGCATTATGTTGTGCATAAGACATGACGGATGGAATCCTGGCCCCATCAAAGTTGATGGCAAAACTCCAACTGGTTCTAATGGAGCCTGAATTTACTCTCACAAGTTGAATTCTGAACAGACTTTTTTGGCAAGTGATAAAAGAGGAACTTCAATATTATCTGTTATTACAGTCAGTACTTTTGGCAGCGCAGTCATGAGTATCCTTGTCAGATGCCGGCACACCTCTAGGAACAGGAACATTGATGCAACAGGCTCTCGGGGGAATCCCCTGCCCTGGGATTTGGCGATGCAGTACTCACAGGTTAAGATTGCCTCTGATTTAACAGAGGTAGGGTATGAAAAAACACTCATTGGCTTCAAATTTCTGGTGTGTTCTTTTTGAAGGAGTTGTAACTTTGACTTCACTGAGGCAATCTCAAAGACTTCCTTTAGAAAGCTGGAAGATGGAAAATGGCTGTGCCCCTTGATCTAAGATATATTAGCAACGGAATAATTTTCTACTGATCTCTCTGGCATAGATCAGCTTTACTACTTTTCAGATACAAATGTAGTCTTTAGTAAGTAAAAATAATTGCAACCTTTTGCAAAACAGCACGTCCAAATTAAATATCACAAGTCAAGACTATATAGCAAGTTAGTGTCAGACGTATACAATCTTGGATTCAACTGCAGCATCTGACCGGGAAAATCTTTGGCTTGCCAAGGCTCTATCTATGAGGAGGAGGAGAAGTACTTAGGCAGATAGAAATCTGTTAATTTGTAGGCCATTTCATCTGGCTGAACAACAGGACACCTGGCTTCTGAGCAGTGGCTCCCTACCTTGTCACAGTTCTGTAAATCACAGTAATATAATCACATTTGTCCCTCTGTAAATTCAGAATACTTCTTTAATGTGACACTGGGAAAATTGTATATTTTTTCTTCTTCCTAATGATTTCTCATTTCTGCGTTACACACAGGTACCTTGAGGATGCTCTATGATGTACCACGCATTTAAAAATCAAACATTTTTTCATCATTCTGAAAAAATATGCTGCCTGTGCTTTGAAATTTTGTATGATTCCACAAAAAAAACCCACTTTAATTTTACTGTAATATTCAATTTCAAAAGTGTATTCCAATAGTATTAATTGTTCAGGTGTTGAAAGGTTTTCCATTAACACAGTGCTCAAACTGTCTGTGAAAATGACCGTATGGCAGGAAGCCTGAAATTTCGTTTTATCTGGAAAGTTCTGCCTTTAGGTATTAGCTTTCTTTGGTTGGGCTTGTGACCAAGTAAAAATGTTTGCTTTCACAAGATGTATCTGAGAATTTCTCACAGATCATAGCAAAGGTTTCTTTTACAGACTTCTCTTCATGACTTTTGGGGGTTTTAATAGATGTGCTTACTCTAAGGTGCATGAAAAGTGTGCAGATGATGTAAAGAGGCTCCTCTCCTGCATCTTTTTCTGCCCACAGAGGAGTCGGCACAAGGTAGCTCCTTGTGCTGGAGGGCAGAGAGAGGGGAAGAGTTTCACTGCTGCAGACACCTCCTCCTTGATTCTGAATGCACAAACAAAGCATTCCTCTGACCAAGCATCTCTCAGACACATTACAGCCATTTTTCAAGTTTACAAACCACAGCTTCCTATAAACAGCTGTCTGCTGTAATCAAAGCTAATTGGAGTGCCAATTACAGCCCAGCTACCGTAATTAGGTGACCAATTCTGATGAGTCATCAGCTCGCAGAAAACTGTGATCTGCATAAAACCCAGGGGTTTCTCTATGTACAATGAGGTATTTTTTCATGAGGAACCGCAGCTCTTCTAACGCTGCAGTTAACGCAAAGCCGGTGTTTGTATACAGTGGAGCTGACTCAGCAGCGGTGTCCTGGGAGCTACATGCCAGTTATGCTTTCATTAAGGTCAACAGTTATCTATCTGCACACTTATACTAGTCACTGTATTTCCTGACCTTTGTGGTGATAATGAAATCCAAAGTTCCTGGCTGCCGTCAAATTCAAAAGCAGAAGCAGAGGACTAGACTACCTGAATGTCTGACATGCCAATGTAATAGCATCCTGTTGTTGGTGAAATTACTCAAGACAGAGCAGAGAGGTGCATTTGTGCAGCAATTCAGCTATGAATGCCACAGAGAAATGGTGAACTTAACGGTGCTAATGAGTCTGAAAGCAGCTTGTGAGTGCTTCCATTCTCTCCGCCTCTGAATGTGGCTGTGGGAGTATCTGGCAGGTAAGTGGCAGGGAAAAAAACAGCAAGGGGAACATTACCTTTAGTACTCGTCATCAGCCATTTGCTTAGGTCCTCAGCATCCTCATCACCTCCAAGTAGCTGGAGATGAAGAGCTATCTTTAATAGTGGGTGCATCATACAAAATTTGTTGAATGATTTTATTGCCTTGACCTTTACAAAACAAGGGCAAGGCAATTTTTGTAGGGGAATTCAGGTCATTTACTAGGCTGGTGAGGACAGCAGAAAAAACCCCAAACTTTCTGGTGCGCTTGAAATGTAGTTTGGACTAATGGAAAAAATACTACCTTGCTCTACAAGTCCTGTCTTTTCTTTGTCCATAGGCAATCACAACTACAAAAGCTGATTTTCATAGGTGGGTAAACTCGCATACAGACATTTCAGTGGCACTGTCTTCCACCGCCGCTGATGATTGTGCATCAGAAAAATCCTTACAGTTGTATCCTTATCATTTAGACTGTAAGCAAATCATCACAGAAGTTACTAGAAATGAGCATGTGGGACAGCAATTCAGTATCAAAGAGGGACAGGAAACAGCACTTGTTAGCACCTTGCACCCAAGTTAATCAAAGCAGTTTGCAAACTTTCTGAAATCCAGCCTCACCACAAATCTGTCAGGCAAAGAAATGTTACTACCATTATTTCCCAGATGGGAAAGCAGTGACAGAGGCATAGGTCACGAAAAGGCACTGACAAGAGTTAACAGTATTGCTCCAATAATTGATACCCACTCCCGTATTTAACCACGAATACCGTTCGGATGCTGTAGCAATCTAAACATTCACATGTATATCTACAGTGACCATCTGAGCAGCAAGTGAAATAGGTTTGAACATAGCTATTCCTCTCCTGCTGGAAGAACTTCACTAAGAAACCTTACACAGACATGGCTGAATCTTGCAGACCAGCTGGCTGCCTAATGTCCTAGTCCTGAGCCAACTTCTTCTCTCAGGACTTATTTTGTAGGGGACAAAACAGATGCACCGCAGCTGGACCACCATCTCAGAGTTGTTCTCAAACCACTGGATTCTGATTATGTTTACAGCAATACATCTGCAGCCATTAATTTAAATACTATATTTCCATTAAAGCACATATTTGAATATCCGTCAAACTTATTTTCCATTATATATATTTGGCTGTATCTTTCATCCTATGCCTGTGACAGGAGGATCAGAAGACTGGGACTGTGCTTCTCAGGCTGCAAGAACCTGGCTATCTAAGAAACACATAAGCCAGCCCAGAAATCCCAGTGCTAGGCCCTTGGAAGCTCACTGAGCTTGTTACTGCTGCTGCTCATTTGTGCACTGAGGCCACCACTCACCGTGGTACCCTGGCTGTTTCTGAAGAGGGCCACCTCAAGGAAGGGCTGTAAGCCAGTCAATAACTCAGATGGGGACTGGCTGTGGGCTGATACATAATTCACATTACTGAATGCCATTCCCAGAGTGGAAACCTCTAATGGTATGACTTACTTTTTTTCCAAGGGTAAAACTCACTTGACAACAGTTAATGCTCGATGTATAGGTACAATGCTGTTTCCATCACCACGTTTGATGGAAGAGCTAGAATTGAGAAGGTCTAGCGTTGTATAGCTGCATAATTACTCTTAAGAAATACTAATTGAACTAATTCACGTACTGCCTCAGAATCCAGTGTTGGTGGGAAAATTGTTTATGGCTTCAGATAGATAGCACAATAATTTTTGTTAATACCACAATCAAATGTAATTAAATGACATCCTCATGAGCATATCTGACTGCTAGGCTTTCTGCAAGCCTTTTTTTTCCTGAAAGGCAATGAATCTCTGATGCTGACAATTTGCTTTAGAGCATCCCTTCCTTGCAAATACAGGAAATATTTCTGAATTACTTTTAGGGTTATGCTATTTCACATTCAAAATCTTGGCCAAATATATTTGCCTGGAGCTCTGTTTTCCCATTTCTGTAATATTATGAAAACACTAACACAGTTAAAAAAAATAAAACCAAAGCAGGAATGATAAATACTTACCACTTGGCTTATGTCATATCCCCAAGGAAGGAAAAGAACTCCTGTGTTATATTTCTCCCAGTGTGAACACATAAAGTTAAACAAGACAATGCTTAAATATATATACATTGTATATACAGAAATTCCACTCTTCCCATTGTCTCGGGAACAGACAGAAAAAAAAGAAAGCACAAAAATGGAGGTAGCCCAACTATCCAGCCCGTGGTCAAATAATTCTCCCAGAGGAGTACTGGACTGAGTCCTTCGAGCATGTTTCCCATCTATGGAATCTAGAAGGGTTGGGAAAGGAAAAGAAATAAAGAGTTAGAGCACAACAAAAGGATACACTTCCCTACTGCCATATATAACATATGGGAAAAATACATCAAAGACAGTGAACTGAAGCACAATTGTGGCTTCCATACCAACATGTTAGGATTGCTTGTAAAATATTTGCTTCCGTTGTCAAATAATTTTTCTGTCCTTACCTCAGCTCTTAAACTAAAACCACCTTCGTTGCGAGCTTCAGAAAGACACTCATAATTACTTGTCCCGAGTGGTCTTTAAACACTTTAATGTCAGTCCCTATGATCAGTTTCTCAATGAAAGCGCTGAAAAGTGTCCATTGGACTTCTTGCCCATCTATGGGTGTTGTGGACCCTCTGAGCCTTCAGACCACTTATGGAGTAGTATCGCTAGGGCATTTAGGTTGCCTGATGCTAAATGCCTCCATGACTGTTCCGTGGTAGCCTCAAAGACCAAATGTCACAAAATGTGATTGTGTGTGTACCTAAATAAGATGTCATAAAGAGTCTTTTGGTTGAAATCTTAGGATACAAGAGCCAGTGGTGTGCCCAGGAGGCCAAGAAGGCTAATAGCATCCTGGCCTGTATCAGAAACTGTGTGGCCAGCAGGGTTAGGGAAGTGATCATCCCCCTGTACTCGGCACTAGTGAGGCTGCATCTCAAATACTGTGTTCAGCTTCAGGCCCCTCACTACAGGAGAAACTTTGAGGTGCTGGAGTGGGTCCAAAGAATCACAGTGAAGCTGGTGAAGGGTCTGCAGAACAAATGTGATGAGGAACGGCTGAGGGAACTGGAGAGAAAAGAAGGCACAGGTAAACCTTATTGCTCTCTACAACTACAGGAAAGGAGGCTGTAGTGAGGTGGGTGCTGGTTTCTTCTCTGGCGTAACAAGCGACAGGACAAGAGGTAACAGCCTCAAGCTGTGTCAGGGGAGGTTTATATTGGATATTAGGAAAAATTTCTTCACCAAAAGGGCAGTCAAGCACTGGAACACGCTGCCCAGGGCAGTGGTGGAGTCACCATCCCTGGAGGTATTTAAAAGACCCATAGATGTGGCACTTAGGAACATTGTTTAATGGTAGCCTTGGCAGTGTTGGGTTAATGTTTGGACTTGATCTTAAAGGTCTTTTCCAACCTAGATGATTCTATGATTCCTCAAATACCCTACTGTTAAGGTGAGTTATATGTTTATTACTTATACTAAAGCTCTTGAAAGGTGCTCAAACATTCTACTGGACCTCACTCTAAGGATGCAGCTGGACAATACAGTTTGAGTCAATCTAAGAGTTCACTGCTGTTGAACTCTCAGCCTGCTCAGCTGGTGGAAAGACAACAAACATTACATTTTCTTCAGGGTCACTGAACAGAACGGGCATTGTGAATGGTATAAAAAAGAAGGGAGGTGGCACCAGGGAGGAGCAGTGAATGCAGGGAGGAGGAGGAGGAGGAGGGGGGTTTAGCAGCTGTAACCTTTCTCAGTTGTATTGCCAAACCATACCCTTAATCTCTTCTCTGAGACTGTGCTGGTGAGAAATAGAAACATTTTCTTAAAGTGAAGTGTAAATATGCAGGACAAATCTCTTAGGAAAAAGTACACAGAACAAGCCTTACAGATTACTTATTGTTACCCTAAATCTCAAAATAACATGGAGAATTTTGTTTCTCTTTTTAATGTTACTTGGAAGGTGCTGTAGCTAATAGTTATTAACTATTGATCATTAGTAACCCAAAACTGACCAGAGATACAGCTCAGCAGAGTGAGACCAAAGACTCCACAGCTGCTGTAGATCATAAGCTACTTACTTCTCCAGATTATTTGGCAGTGTTCTGAGTTTTGTTTAATGTAAATATACTTCAGGGATCTAAATCAGGAAAACATGGGATTTCATTCCATACAGATTTTAGACCATCTCCTTATTGGAATACCTAAACAGCTGTGAGATCTCCTCCTCTCAAATACAAATCTCTTGAGACAGTTCTTACAACTCTGAAAATTAGAGATCTCATAGAGGACTGCAAATGTGAATTGTCAGCATCTTACTGAAATGTGCAGAAAAACCACTATAAGTTTGAGGTTACTGGAATAGTGTTGCTACAAATGTAGAAATTCTTTAGTCTGTTAAAGGATACTTCTGAAGCTTCACTACCAAATAGGTATGTAAATATCTCTAAACGGTTTATGGTCTTTTATATCTCAAGAACATCTACCCAAATTGGAAAGAATTCATTTATAGGGATAAAAAAGCATTTTAAAAATGAGAATGATAGAAGATTTGTCTGTTCGTATATTATTTTAGGTTGTCCAAAAGAATATTCATATTAGATACTGAAATACACACAGCACAGTGAAAGAGTGGTTTTCATTTTGCAGGAATTTCAGGTTTTCTGAAAAAAGTTAGGTTTATAATGGTGTCATAAAATACAGTGCTTCTAATTATAATGAGCATGGAGAAAAATATAGGAACTGTATAACACATATGTAAAATTGGATTTTCACAACCCTTTACCCACATTTTCCATGTGGTTTCACTAGTGTTTTAAGAGACTGAAGATATTTTCTGTTTAGGTTTCAGTTTGAAATCATTCATGCCAACAACGCTGTATGTTCAGTAGTGGATATACCCTGTGTCACACTTCCATTGCTTTGGAATTCTTATATTACAGTCTTGTCTCATAGAGTTTTATAAATCTTTAGTTTTATTAAAGTTTATATAACTTTTAAATAGCGGAATTCAAAATACCAGCAAAGAGTGCTCCATTTTACAGACAGGGAAAGGATACCAAATCACCTTAGCAAAGGTGGGGAAAAATTGCAGCATGCTAGGGAGTTTAATGAGAGTAACCGTGTCATGGCTGGGTTGGACAAAGCCTTGGGTGGCATGGTTTAGTGGGAGGTGTCCCTGCTCATGGCAAGGGGGTTGGAACTAGATGATTTTAAGGTGCTTTCCAACCCTAACTGTTCTATGATTCTATGATTAAAAAGAAGCTGAGAGAGATTAAAACTGCATATTTGGTTATTTATTATGGCCCTTTGCAGTCATCCAAAAGGAAAACTTTGGCCATGCAGAATTAAATCTGAGACTAAATATTTCCTGAAGTGGCTTGGAGAGCAGACATAAAAATCTACACATATATCAGTTCATTACAGCTTTGACTGTCAACATCGTATTCTTTGTCTTCCAAGTATTAGGAACTATAGGCCTCACTGGCAAGTAACATACATTAAGAATCTCAGAAGCTGAACTTCCAACGAGCTTTCAGTGGTGTCATACACTAACGGCTCCAATACGTAATTCCTATTTATAAAACAATAGCCACTTCATTAAATTCCATACAATTACATAAAGAATTATTTTCACAAAAGAAACTGCTGCTTCTGCTAATGATTATAGAGAGATTTCAGGGAAATCTGACTGGTAGTCAGACTTAAGGGACCTTAAATGCAAAGGCATTTACAATGCAGAGGAAGATGTCTGCCCAAGGGGATACTCCCAGGTTAATCAAGATAGCTCTACATGCATGCGTCTGACACCAGAAATGGCTAGCATCTTTGCACAACACTACAGTGTACATCTAGAACACATATATATCTAGCCTGGGTATCTTAACTGTGGCACAAAACCATATGGCTACACACTGCAGTGCAGAGTCTTGTAAGAACCAACTCCAAAGAAAGGGTACATTTACACAGCACAGCACAGCCCACCTAACTATACTACCTTGAGTCTCTCCAAAAATTAACTCTGTTGCAGCACATTGTGGAGAGACTGGTTTGGAATGAGAGGAAGCAAAAACGCCATGTCAATGTGGATCTCACTCCCACATCTGCATCAGCTCAGATCTACATCTTCACACCGCTGCACAGCAAGGTGCAGTGTACCTAAAAATACAGCCACGGTGTGATATAAAAAGTAAAAATGGAATCTGAGACTGAAACCGAGGTGTAGGTGTTATGGGAGAAAACCAGCAACAGGAAGTTAAAAAAACCCAAACAACTTCATCTCCACAGGAAGCTCAGGCCTCTCACCACATTCATACCATCTCTCCTGACACACACCTTAAGCACTGAGGCACCTAACACTTTAAAACACAATGCTACACTTGTTTTCCTTTTTCTCTGCTGTAAAGGGTAACCATTATTTTCCCTGTCTTTGAAAACACCCTCTGTTAATGCTGGTGTCAGGAAACTCCTCACAGTGTCATCACTGGGGGCCAAAGACTTTTATGAAACCAAACAGCAATGACTACTGTTACTTAATGATTTCCATTGTTCCTCTAAAATAATTTCAACTTTCAAGAGGGATAAGAGCTACAGTCATAGTACCTCTAATATATAATTATATTAATTTATCCATGATGCGTTTTCATCTCAACATCAGCAGTAGAGCACTAGTAGATAAAACTATATGAAGATGCCAGACATGTAAATCATTTCATTGTACTTTACCTAAAGCATAAGCACAGAAGGTGGTAAAAGCACTGAACAGCCACACCCAGGTGGGAACAAGTCCAGGACTGGTACCTGAAATACATCGAGCAGTGAGTCAGTGTAACAGCGGTTAACATCAAAGAAATCCACTGAGATATGTGTATACATATGAACAACCTGCCGCTGATTAGCCCGCTACATCAAATAGACTGAAATAGTTAGTTTTGACCTTAAGTCACCAGTAAGCTCTATCAAAGAAGCAGTGAGTAGGCTTGAATGTGTATACACTGTAAAGATCAGAAGGTAGAGGGGTTTTGGTTTTGAAATGTCACTGGTATTGCACAAAAAAATAACAGCAACCAGGCAAAAGCTTTCAGTCATGGGAAGACTATCCATCTACAAATGAGTTAATGTAATACTAAAGGCGAAAAAAAGTACTTTTCAAGCATGATCATTATTATTAGTGCTAATGTGGGGTTTGTGTAGCACTTTTACTGTACGGATCTGAACAGGAATTTTTGTCCTTTGGATAGGACAGATATTAGCACCTTTTACTTTTTTTCCTTGAAAAATGGAAGAAAGTCGAATTGGGCAGAATCCAGGGTTCTCTTATTGCTCTGCTGATAGCAATAATGCAGGGTTATCACTGTGTTTTTAAAGAAACCAATCCTTGTTCCAAAGAGCATTCTATATTACATTAAACATAATTCAGCAAGGACTACACCAGCACTAAACAACTGTAAGCGCAAAGCCCTCTCAGGTTTCTGGCGTTCGGCACCAAACACAGGGAAGGCTTGCACACAGAGGTGTGCCCTTGCTGGACACAGAAATGCCAGTACCTAAAGCAGTGCCCTGTCCACCTTCCTCTCAATGCCCCATCTTGCCACTCTGAAAGAAAAGATGGCAAGCTCAGAGTCCTAGCTGCAAATTTGCAAACTGTAGAATGAAAACCAGCTGTCCAGGAAATGAAGACCTTTATTTCTGATCCTAGGTGTGGGATTGACATATGATACTCAAAAGGCTCATAAGGTTGCATGAACAGTTTCAATCAACTGAGAAATGATGGATGCTGTTCTCGTGTGAAATGGAGAAGAAGTTTCAAACTACACATAGCGGTCCCAGCTCTAACGGGTTTAATCACCATTTTAAATGTCTTCAAGTTCAATGTGTGTCTACCGGAATGTGGCAGGGTAAAATTATGCCATTCAAAGATCTGTGCTGGATCTTGTTTTGTTACAGAACTTAGTAAATACGAGCTACATTGATTTAAAACATCCCAAAAATGCATAATGATGCCAAAGAATTACATAATATGCTGGTACTGAAAACTTAATGCTCATAGAGGGTTATTTTTGAACCAAAATTGCTAATAAGTATCCCTGCCTCTAGAACTGTTGTGATAAATGTACAAACGGCTCACCCCAGAGGGTACCTCCCGAACCTGACCACAGGTGTAAGAAATGAAAGACAGCAAAAAAAATCTCACACATAATTGATTCAGGAAATAAACATGTTAAATCTTCACTGAATTGTCTGGTTTAAAGAAAAGCAAAGCTTTTTATATATAAATGACCTGGGAGTTGCTTATTACCTTCTCTAGGCTCCAAGCTGGTCTGAGAAGCCCAGAACTGAATGTGCCCTGCGCTAAGGAGCAATCTGCTCCAAAAACCTTTTGGCTTGGTCTGCCATGAGGAGCACATATGGACTTGGACTTCAAAAGTCATCATTTCAAGAGGCATTTGTTTAGAAACTATTTCTTCTTTGTCTAGAAGCTGTCTCAAATGAGGGGTGGAGTAATGAAAGGGAAATGAAATTGTTCAGGCACCCATCTAAGTATTAGGAAATGGGAAACCCATTAAATTTTTATGAATAACATTAGGGTTGGTTTTGGCTGTGTACTTAAATCCTGGGATACACTTTAAAGAAAATGAGATTTTATCATAGACTTCAAGCAGCACATGCTGAAACCCATACTTAGGGAGAAAATTATATAAGATTTTTCAATAAACTTATCTAAAATTATAATGCCACGTGTGAGGTCAGATCCTCCTATATATGCGCATGGAGCTTCATTAAGGGAGTGAGCGGAAGATCCAAGTATCTGATACGTCCCTGTGTAATTCAGAAGTTTGACATAAGCAGCTCACCAACCATGCAACATGAGGATATTTACCTGAGGCAGTGTAGTCCCAGTCATAGGAAGATATTAGAAAATAATTTACTAAAATCATGACAAATCCAGAGAATGTTAACACGTTGGGGGCCACCCACAAAGGCACTATCTGTTAAAAAGAAAGAAAGAAATGTAAGAAAAATTCTATTTCAAATTGCAAGTCCTGCTGTTATTAAATATTTTCTATTTTATATCAGGAAAGGAGAAGCCCATAGATGACATCAGCAATGTTCAGATTTGTGCATATTTTCCCATTTTTGAAATTAAAATACAGATTTAATTTCTGAAATTTATTTTCAAATGTAATGTTCTTGCCTGATTTTTGTGACTGCAATAAAAATCTCGTTTCAAAATGCTGTATATCCTATGTTATACATTACCCTTATTTTCCCAGCCACCCAGGAAAGCTACTTGCAATTGTGTGTATCACAACTGAAAGAAGGCTGCAGCACCCCAGTGTGGTAATTCAGCATCCACATGGCAGGTTTTTTAAGCAAGCTATTCCCACCTTACAACAAGGAAATTTCCTCTTCTAAAAGAAGTCAATAATTTCAAACCCAAAACATCAACAAAGTCAGGCATTGAGTGCATTACACTTTCAGATTCAGAAGATCTCCCTGTTCAGAGCAGTTGCCTACTTCTCTGGACAGTAACTTTCTGCAGGGTCTCCCTCTTTAGTCATAAATTATAAAGAGTCCATTAATTCATTTTACTTTGTAGAGTGCTGAAAAGGACTCTCTGACTTTGCCTAAGCCTCTAATTCTTTGCTGCATTAACTGTTCTCAGCTATTCATCCCTTGTGTCTTTAAGGTATTCTTTACACTGCAACAGGGATCCTTTTTGATAACACTTTTCCCAAGCAACACAGTTTCTCCAGAATATTTTCAGAAGCAACATACACAGCTTCCTACATGATTTTTAGATGGAACATATTTGCAGTAATAAAAGTATCAATCGCTACCATCACTCAAATTCAGTATCAATATGTTCAAACCATATATTGGAGACTTCTAATCAAGTTCTTCAGAGTGCCTAAGGCTTCAACACTACAATAAAGTACTTCAACACTATAAAATATTACAAAACAATATTAAAGAAAAAAGTTAAATCTTTTCAGATACTAACAATAGTTTTGAAATCAAATGGTTTTTTTTAATTTCTTTGGACTAGTTAGACGGACAGACATGAATATATATTATTTTGTATACATATTTACATTTCCTCTAGCCTACTATTACATGAAAAAACTGCATATGACTTTGAATGCTTGGACTGACTATCCTGACTAGATCCTCTTTTTTTACTATAGAGCAAGTAATAATATTCAGGAAAAATTGTGCAACTGATGTTGTGCAGTGTAAACTTTCAAAACTCACATGAAAATTCCTGGATATTTTTCTTAGATGTTTTCTTTAATAATATTGGGAAAAATACGAAATCTGATAGTCACTTTCCTTATGAATAGCATTTTATCACTAATTTTAGGATACTGTGTGTCAGCTTTTGTAGTATTTAAAATACATCATGGAACGCATAGAGCTATAGTTTAAAAAAATCATGTATCATTCTGAGCCTTCAAAAGCCCAATTCTAAATTCCTAAGAACAAGTGACAGCAAACAGTCCCTGAAGCTCCTTTAGGAGAACACCTGAGGAGGAATCTTTCACTGCACGGTCCCCTCTTCTTACAGTGACTGCATGCCCAGCATGCAGCAACAGCAGCACATCTCCTGATTTTGCTACCAGGGGATGCAGAAACCTTGTAAGATGGAGGCTTGGTATGAATTGCCTGCTATGGAATTTATCTGATGTCTATGACCTTACACGAAATAAGGACAGACACTCAAGGGTTTATAGATCGGCCTCTTTTAACCTAAAACCTAAATGCGTTAAGAATGGTGCGTTAAGACAACCTGTGGATGAACCTTTTACATATAGATATACAGATGCCATCCAATATATTGTTTTAAAATGACTGATTTCTCCTGTATGATTCATAATAATTGTTGACTATTAAATAAATTGGAGCAACATAAGTATCTGCTTTCTAATTAGGCTCATCATTCTAAATAGACACAATGCCATTATTAAGTTATTACAGGAAATAATTTATGCTTTCACAGTGCAAACATTAGGAGGATACTTTAACCCACTTTCTTGCTAACATCACGTATCTTAAGAAAGAAACCATCAAAGAATACTTACAATCCCTTTGGCTAGTAGACACACCATGAAAGACAGTTATGGGAGATCTATCCTCTGGAAAACAGTTAAATCCCTAAGCACACTCTTTTGATCCTTAATGAACCTAATCTGTCTAGGTATTTGGAAGGTATCTGGAAAGTATTCCAGTTGCAGAATCCCTTTTGTTACATTTAATGCCCCTTATTCTTTTGGTTGGTATTACACTGCCATCACCCTATTTCACAATTCAAAAATTACAGGGTGTTAAATATTAACTTTTACACATGTTGGAAAAATACAGCCTGAATTTACTAGTATCCTACAAAACAGTATCTTGCAATCTTTATTCTCTAATTAACACGCAGTAGAAATCTAACACATCAATGCACTACATGATTAATACAACTGGAGATGCCTCTGGGGAAAATCACATCTGCTTTCTTGCAAAATCATGTTAAAAAACTCCAAGTTCCACAAAATACTCATTTCTGTTTTAATGGGTCCACGGCCATTCATGCTAAAAGCCTTAACACAAGCAGCAAATGTTTAAATGTATCAACTTTTTGAATAATAAATGGTAAAGTACACATATTTATGTAAAGCTCTGTTCAAAATTGAAATATTCCTTCACTAAGTAAGTCACTTGAGACCACTAAAATTCTATTCATGCCCAATTCTAGCGATAAAATCAAAGAATATAAATGCAAGAGAGGGGGAAGTAATTGGCTTCAGGGAAGCTGGCACACACCTGCATATCCCAGTGGGATTTGCTCCTTTTCCTCTCATTGTCCTGCACAAATGTGATTTCCCACGAATACAAATAAAGGAGGAATATTAAGTTTATGTAGCCAAGTAATACTATCCATTATGCATCAGACAGCACATGACTGTTTTATTATAAAATACACATCTTCTAATTAAAGGCAAAAGGACAGGACATTGAAATAATTAAAGACAAAATACCTATAGTAGCAAAATCAGAATAGTTTAATACAACACACAGAGAAAGTTAATTGTTACTCTGTAGTTTCCTATAGGTGTATAGTTCATACAATGCAGAAAAGCTGCCACAGACAGGAGCATCTCAGAGTACTTCAAGCTCATTATAGAATTCAGGCATTAAACATTACCCTTCACTTCCTGCTTTAGCATCAGATTCAACACATTTCGGAACCACATACATCCAAAAACCACACTGAAACTGACACAGGAACATGATACAGTGCCTATGAAAGATGCCCTTGGAAGAGTAAAGGAAGAAAGGTCATGCTGAGGATTTTCAGGAAAATTTCTAACTTAAATGCACAAATTCTTTGCTTTCTTAGCATCCCCACCACAGGTAAATGAGCTGCGTTATGATAACATGTTTTCATTTCTTATTATGTCAAGATCCCAACTCCTAAAGGCCAGGTTGGACAGCACCTTGGGTGACATTGTTTAGTAGGAGGTGTCCCTGCCCATGGCAGGAGGTTGGAACTAGGTGATCTTAAGGTCCTTTCCAACCCTAACTATTCTATGATTCTATAATGTCTCATTCATAGAAGACATACTTTCCAATGAATTCTGTTGCGGAACATAGACAAACTTGTGTTGCAAATAGGACTAAATTGACAGATGAAAGGCCATACCTAAATCCCAAGCCTCTGTTCTAATAGATTTGTTTGCTTGTTTGCCTGGCTCTGTGAAGTTTAGGTTGTTTTAATGCCTCTAGAATCTGGTAAAAATTGCCCCTGTGGAATGTTTATTCTTCACCAGATTAGAAACTAAAAACTGATTCATATGTGCTCTCTCAGTTCTGATTTTTACCTCTAGGAGCAGCCAAGATGATCCTACTGCAATCTCCATTACATACTGCTTTCCCCTCTGCAGATGGGCATTCCCAGCTCCCCTGCATGATTCTAATTTTACCTGGCAGTATTTTTCATGTTAGAATGACTACTTCTATGAAAACTGAAAGCAATATAATTTCCTTCTAAACCCTTGTGATAATCACTGAGAATTATCCTGCAATGCTTTTGCATCAGAAGGCAAAGCAGATTGTTCACTGCAGTATCTTCAGGGTTCAAATCGAGCCAAATACCAAAGTATATATATATATATAATGCAGACAGTACCCACTCCAGTCTTTGGTTCTGCACTCAGATCTCCCAGCTTTTGAAATAGGTTTTCAGTCCTGTGCTCTGGTTTAGGTTCTCTGGCAGCAAGAAGTGAACAAAATCATGCTCACCTAAAATTTAAGGAGGTTTAAAAAAATCTAAAGAGGTAACATTCTAACAGGATCTATCACCCTATGCTACATGGGTCAAGAATGTTGCTTTTCTTCTGGGGAAACCCTGCAACCATTTGAAGCACCTATCTCTAAAGGAATTTTTAGCTGATAATACAATCCCTTGAATTTGATTAGGAGATGAATACCCATGGATCTCTTAAACCAAAGCAAAAGCACACAGTACTGCTCACCTCCTGTGCTGGACTCCAGAGTGCTGGGGGGGGGGGTGGGGGGGGGAGGGTATGCTTTTCTGCTTCATTATTATCCTCAATATTATGATGGGAATGAAAACAGAATATCTTAACTGAATTGCTGAATTCAGTTTCTCATCTTTCAATTGCTTTTTTCTCATACTTTGTGCGGGTTGGTTTTTAATTCTTAAGTTAGGTCATATAAACACTTCCATGAAATTACACTGAGGTTATGAGCAAGAGATTGATTTTCCTGCTGTATCAAGCATAAACAATACCTGAATTATAGAACCCAAGGACAGCAGATCCAAGAGCACTCTGACCACATACATCCTTTTTATTTGTATATAGGTTTATTTTCAAGTCTGCTGAACTTTAAAGATTTCCCCTAAGAAGGCAGACGCAGGAGTCATTGCTTCCTTGGAGATCAATAAGTTCATATTTATTTCAGATTAAGTTGTTTTGGGTTTTTTTGCCAACAACATCAAAACCGATTGTGAGCTGTTTTATTTTTAAAAACTGCATATCATAATGCATTCAAGAGATACCATCTTCTGATTGTTACGGTGATCATGGTAACCGCTCTCATTCTCAGCTTCTTAGAGAAATGCCCAGCTCCCCTGAGCAAGTACCCTTGGGAGAAAATGAGACAGCACTTGCATAAAATCATGCGCACAGCACAGAGAGAAAGCCAGGTGGTATATGCTGCGCAAAAATGATTTGTACTCAGTAAACGCATCAATGCCTGCAAAGCTGTTTAATGAAAGATGCAATAAAGATGTAAAAAAGAAACAGATTCCTTTTATATAGTGATCAGAAAAAAATTAACAAACCTTATTTTTGTCATAAAAAACCCACCTCAAAATCCAAACATACTCAAATACAGCTATATATCCCGAAACATGTTTCTTATCTTAATTTCAGATATCTGAATTTCAGCTTTACTGATCACTTTGCATTTTTAAATGAAAATACATGCTGTATTTAAAAAAAAATAAATAAAATCTTACATCATCATGTGATATTTCTATTAAATTAAATTCTTACCTTCATAATTTTGTTCCAGATAGGCTGCATAATATACACAGATAAAGGATTTGTATCCACAGCATTGTACTGTGAGGAAAAAAGCAAACATGTTAAACAAAGCACTGAATAATGCATGTTTTCCCATCACTTTATATCCTTCAGCATCTAAGAACAATCCCTCTGAATGTGACTGGTATAAATTTATTTTATTCTGATGACTATTCATACAGCTTGAATTTAATGTAAAAGCACTGGCCTGGTTTACAATTATCTTGATAGCAACTGCATGTACTAACACAAAGGTTTAGGCTTGTGAAATGGCAAACAGTTCTGTAGTCTTATTTTACTTTTAAATTCTTAGTCATTTTAAAAGTTATCCTACAAGATTCTGCATTTCTACCATATTTTGGATTTAATACCTTTATTTGCACTATTAGTAATGCATAGTCTGAGCAGCAGTTCTCTGCTAGTACTTGGAATATATAGTGCATATAGAATATGGTCTTAAGCTGAATATTTTGTCACAGAGATACATAGCTTTTGACATAGTAACACAGTTGCATTTGCCTTATGGTAATTAATGTGAGGTGATGTTATGATAAAAAAAAGCTCTAAATTAGCATAGTTCATTACCACAGTAAAATTTACCTATTGGAGTGACGAGTAAAACATTACATATATTTATAAAATCCAATGAGTACATATCTGCTTCTTTTGCAGAAAGTATTTCAGAAATCCAAGCCCACCCCAAACTGCGGTTGTCTACTTTCTCCTCAGAGGATAGTATCAAGTTTTATCCTGCCTTAAGACTGCAGAACACAGAATAATCTGATAATACCACTCACAACTACATTCTTGAGTCCACAGTGGAAGAAATTAGTCATCATTGGGGTAGTACATGTAATTCTTTCAGAAATACTTAGACTTTGAAGTGCATATATGTCTCACGTTGTTATATGCATATGACTCACATAAAGATTCAGATATATCTATATAGCATTGTCCAAACATCATGCATGGACAATGGGAAGAAGATAGAGGTGTGTTAAACCACAATTTGTCAAAGCTATTCACACACAGAAGAGCTGATGACAGAAAGGCTTTCATGTCACCTAAGTTCAGCTAACAGTGAATTGTTCTCACTAGTTAATTTATCGGCCTCTCTTAGCCAATTACCCTCTGGATTAAATTGCACTCTGGAAGTACCTGTTTCAAGTCATTAATTCTCAAAGGAGTTTAGACACTTGTCTTAAACTTAGGCATCTTTTAGATGACTAAGGTCTGGCAAGATTAACCTCAGTTTCGGTATCCCCATCTCCAAGCTTTTACACACACACACACACACACACACACACACACACACTTAACCTGCACACATCTGAGCTAAGAGCTTTCAGTGGACAAGTACCAGTGAGACAAAAGATGAATGCAGCATGCTTCAGGTTTTGAATGCACAGTCGATAACTTTTCATCTAATCTTTCTGAAGATATCAGGCTCTAGAGTGCTTAAGAACTCTTCCACACATTTCCTTTTTCCATTTACACAAAGGATACATTTTAATTACTTTCTGGACAAAACAAAGAATTTACATAGTTGTTCTGTAATTTGTGGTTAAGTTTTAATCACAGATAATAAATGTAGTACGCTTATAAAATTAATATAACACAGTTACATGCTGCACATACATATAGACAAATATCCAAGAAATCACCTATCAGCCACTGGTCAGACCAGGCAGACTAACATCCACATGGAATAAAAAATATAGTTTAGTGAAATGCATAGCACCATTTTTTTTTTCTAAAACTACTGGAAGTGTCACTTAAGTGTATATTTTTATCTGCTTCTGCCACCCATATTACTTAAAACATGTGACAAAGTTTAACATTCATCAAAACATGCGAGATGTTCAACATCTCTGTCGGTGACATGGACAGTGGGATTGAGTGTGCCCTCAGCAAGTTTGCCAATGACACCAAGCTGTGTGGTTCAGTTGATATGTTGGAGGGAAGGAATGCCATCCAGAGGGACTTTGACATGCTTGTGAGGTGGGCTGATGCCAACCTGATGAAGTTTAACCATGACAAGTGCAAGGTCCTACACCTGGGTTGGAGCAATCCCAGGCACAGCTCCAGGTTGGGCTGAGAAGAGATTGAGATCAGCTCTGTGGAGAAGGACTTGGGGGTGTTGGTTGATGAGAAAATGAACATGAGCCGGCCTCAGTGTGCGCTTGCAGCCCAGAAAACCAGCTGTATCCTGGGCTGCATCAAAAGGACCATGACCAGCAGGTCGAAGGCGGTGATCCTGCCCCACTACTCTGCTCTCGTGAGACCTCACTTAAGAGTACTGTGTACAGTTCTGTGTCCTCAACATAAAAAGGACATGGAACCATTGGAACAAGTCCAGAGGAGGACCACGAGGATGATCAGGGGACTGGAGCACCTCCCGTATGAAGATAGGTATTGTGGTTTAAGCTATAAATCACGCAGCCCATTCTCTCACTCACTCCCCTCTCTTTCTTCCTCCCGCTCCCAAAGGGATGGGGAGGAGAATCAAAAGAATGCAACTCCCACAGGTTGAGATAAGAACAGTTTAGCAACTAAAGTATAACACAAGACCACTACTGCTACCACCAATAATAATAATGACAAGGCAAATACAAGGAAAGAATACCTTTCACCACCTATACTCAGCCCGACCAAGCAGTGTACCCCCCGCCCCTTCCGGGTCTCTGCCCTCTCTTTTACATCCTGGGCATGACGTGCTGTGGCATGGAATAACCTCTTTGGTCAGTTTGGGTCAGGTGTCCTGTCTCTGCTTCCTCCCGGCTTCCCCTCCTCCCTGGCAGAGCATGAAACTCAGAAAGTCCTTGCTCAAACCAAAACATCACCAAGCAGTAACTGAGCACACTGGTGTTATCAGCGCTGTTCCCAGGCCCAAAATGAAAAACATAGCGCTGCACCAGCTACCAAGAAGGAGAAAAATGACTGCTACTGCTGAACCCAGGACAGTATCCACCCCTTATTCCACACCATTCACGTCATGCTCAGATCCCACATTTTCAGTATACCATCACATATATATATATATATACATCCACACACACACAGAAAGGGAGAGAGATCATCCCTTAGTGCATGGACCAATCCCTATAAAGCTGCTGAGTCCATTCAGTCTGTGATGTCAGGCTCCATCTCTTGTGACAGTCTTTCAGAGCAGGAGAGGCTGTGTGCAGCATTCACACTCATGAATAACCTGGGCCACAGTGTCCATTGCTAAGTCCACCCCTCGATCATGAGTCCATCTGTATGCTGCATCTCTGCCCTGATGGCCTGAGGTGTCATGGGCCCACCAGGCTCAAAATAATTCATCCACCCCTTCAGCAGTTTCTGCAGCTTGTCAATGGGGACTCCATACAGCTGCCTTTCATCTCCAATGCTTCCAAAGCACTGGAGGGGCCCAGTGGACTAGATAGTTGCCTATACTGTCCCACACACTCTGCCACTCATGACTGTCCAGCTTTGGGGAAAATCTCTTGGTCATCCTACATCGTAGTGTAACCCCAGACAAGGCCCACACCCCACTCTGCTTAACTCTCAGGACCACACAAAATGGTTGTGGGTAAAACACACTGTGTATGCATGCCAACATGCTGATCCCCATCACAATCAGTAGGCAGGTCTCAAGGGTACCCAAAGGCCATTCAAACCCTTCAGAGCTCTCAAATGAGGCTGCTGTACTTGTCACTGGGGCTGGTGTAGCTGCTGCGCTTGCCGGCTCTCTCACCACCAGCTGCTCTTTGAGTCCAGACCTTCCTCCTCTGCCTTGCTGGGATGTGCTGTGTGGTCTCCTGCATCCTCCTGGGGCTCGGGCTCACGGGGCTCTGCGGGCGGCTGCTGGGGAATGCTCTCGGCTGCCGCGGGGCTGGGCTCGGCTGCGGGGCTCGGCTTCTCCACCGTCGTCTCCTCCCGCTGCTCGGCAGCTGCCGGGCTGGGCTCAGCGGGGGGGCTCACCTCTTCTGCCACCCCCTCCCGCTGCTCGGCAGCCGCGCGGCTCAGCTCCTGGTCCCTGGGTCCACTCCCCCGTGCCGCTTCGGCGGCCGGCGGCTCCCAGGGCCGCCCCCCCTCAGCTCCCCACAGCCTCGCAAAGACGGAGGCGAGGACGAGGGCCAGGACGGTGAAGAGCAGCCGAACTGCCAGGTACACATCCCCCCCCCCCTGCTTCTGGAGCCTGCCCATATTACAAGCCATTCCAATAAAGTACAATGAAACAAGAACCTTAACCCAAAACCCATATCTGAAAAACGCTAAGATAACAAATACCAGCTGTAAGTAAGGTACAACAGGCTGAAACCATGAACTCAAGAGAATCAAGAGCAACAACTTTGAGAGCCAATAAAGCAGCATTGTGATGAGTGGCTATTAATCCTGTCGTTATCTCAACCCTTCGTGCCCCACGTTGGGCGCCAAAAAGAACTGTCATGGTTTAAGCTGTAAATCACGCAGCCCATTCTCTCACCCACTCCCCTCTCTTTCTTCCCCCCCACTCCGGGGGGGGAGGGGGGAATGGGGAGAAGAATCAAAAGAATGTAACTCACACAGGTTGAGATAAGAACAGTTTAGTAACTAAGGTATAACACAAACCACTACTGCTACCACCAATAATAATAATGACAAAGCAAATACAAGGAAAGAATACAATTGCTCACCATCTATACGCAGCCCGACCAAGCAGTGCACCCCCCCCCTTCCGGGTCTCTGCCCTCTCTTTTACATCCTGGGCATGATGTGCTGTGGTATGGAATAACCTCTTTGGTCAGTTTGGGTCAGGTGTCCTGTCTCTGCTTCCTCCTGGCTTCCCCTCCTCCCTGGCAGAGCTTGAGACTCAGAAAGTCCTTGGTCAGACCAAAACATTACCAAGCAGTAACCGAAACACTGGTGTTATCAGCGCTGTTCCCAGGCCCAAAATGAAAAACACAGCGCTGCATCAGCTACCAAGAAGGAGAAAAATGACTGCTACTGCTGAACCCAGGACAATAGGATGAGAAAGTCGGGGCTGTTCAGCCTGGAGAAGAGATGGCTGCGTGGAGACCTCATAGCAGCCTTCCAGTAGCTGAAGGGGGCCTATAGGGATGCCGGGGAGGGACTCTTTATTAGAGTCTGTAGTGAGAGGACAAGGAGTAATGGGTTCAAACTTAAACAGGGAAAGTTTAGATTGGATATGAGGAAGAAATTCTTTACTGTAAGGGTGGTGAGGCACTGGAATGGGTTGCCCAGGGAAGTTGTGAATGCTCCATCGCTGGTGGTGTTCAAGGCCAGGCTGGACAGAGCCTTGGGTGGCATTGTTTAGTGTGAGCTGTCCCTGCCTGGGACATTGGGGTTGGAACTAGATGATCTTAAGGTCCTTTCCAACCCTAACTATTCTATGATTCTATGACTCTATAATTCTGTCATTGATGGGTTTTCTGCCAGAATACATACATATATTACCTCAGAAAAAATTAATTTCCTGAATTAAAGTTTTCAGTATTCTCTATCTCTTTGCAGCTCCAGATGTTGTATTTTATACTGTAGCATTCAGACATTGATTATTACAAATGATTGATCTTTTGATGGTCCAGCTTGCATGCAAATTACCCCAGTCTCAACCGTTCATGGTCTTTGATTATATTTATGCTAAAACCAACAAGAATACCAAGCCATACAATACTTATGCCAATAGAATCATAGAATCATAGAATAGTTAGTCAGCTAGCACTTAATTTACATTAAAAGTATGGAAATCCTCTGAAAATGAAGAAAATTCAAAGCATTCACTAGCACTATTGAGGTTCCAGATAATCAGGAATCTACCCAAAGTTTCACTGTAGCTGTCTCATTTCCCTGTCTCAACTGGTATTCAAAGACTGTGTGAGATGCATAATAATTTGCTGACTAGCAAATTCAATGAATTCAGCCATACCTGGATAAGGATGAACAAAGGTCAAAATATGTGACCTTCACTCCTCCTCCTGCTTTGGCTTTCTCCTTTTCCCCTGCATGCCAAGCCTTCAAAATCATGAATAAAATCACAAAGTCCTAGTTAAATAACAACAGTAAAATGAGACTTTCTACCCAAAATACTCACTGGCTGTCCAGAGCTATTACTTGATCCTAGGAATTAAAAAAAAAGGAAAAACAATTTCATTTCTTATTTTCTTAAATAAGTAATATAAGAGATTATATGGGGATTATTTAATTTCTATATTTTCTTAAATGGAAACTCAAAGAGATTATGTAACTTGCCAACATATCTCTATATAGAATCATAGAATAGTTAGGGATGGAAAGGACCTTAAGATCATCTAGTTCCAACCCCCCTGCCAGGGGCAGGGACACCTACCACTAAACCATGCTACCCAAGGCTCTGTTCAACCTGGCCTTGAACACCGCCAGGGATGGAGCATTCACAGCTTCCCTGGGCAACCCATTCCAGTGCCTCACCACCCTTACAGTAAAGAATTTCTTCCTTATATCCAATCTAAACTTCCCCTCTTTAAGTTTTATATGAGACATAAACATAAGACAGTCAGCTTTTTGTTTGCTTGATCATTTCCAAAGTCAATCACCAAAAATTGAAATAGTCCTTATTAGGAAAAAAAAAAAAGTAGAATTACAGCCAGCTTCTGTCATCTAAAGACATTTCAAGACCCATCGCACTTCATCCTGTTCATTCGTATGTTTGTGGCTGAGCCGTGGTCCTCTGGGCGAGGAAAGAACATTCAGCAAATGTGCAGAAGAATGGAAATTTGCTCTTCCCTCGTCAGTAATCTGTTGTAGCCAAACCACAGGAAACACCCATGGAAAAAGCATTCTGCTAGCTTTCTGCCATGGCAAAAAATAAAACTTTAGAAATAGAATCTGCTATACAGTTTAACACTCTGCTTTGCTCTGCTCCCAAGAAGCTGCTAACCTCAAGACCATGAAATCCTGGGGCGTTTAATGTTCATGGCTGCTCAGAAAATCAAATTACTGAGTAAAATGTTCACATTATGATCAACAGAGATGAATGAAAGAGTGCACTGAACCTGATGTTAAAAAAGAACTGCCATTTCCTGTTGCATAATTCTGTCCTCTTCAGGACACTTAGAAAGTGGAGGATAAGCACTTTGGAAGTTCTTAAGTGCAAAAATGATACAAGTGTTAAGTACTCCCCAGCAAACACTTTCTCCACTCGAAAAGGGATCTTCATTGTCCCTATACAAAGAAGAATGACTTGAATTAAGCAGAAAGCTTCTGTGTAAATTTCTTTTTAAAGAAGTTGCAATACTTGGGAGGGAGTAGTGAAGGAATAGGAAAAATGGCATTAAACAACTCCATCTTACTCCTAAGTCTGAAAATGCTTCTTCTGTTTGTTTTGGTTGGGTGTTTTTTAATAGCTGATAACTCATTGAAGGCCATCTGCTTCCCCTCTCTGCATTACTATTAGCTTCTAGCAGAGCTAGGAATGAGAATAGACACCAGATACATGTGCACAAAACACGTTGATTCAGGCAGCACACTTAAGATGTGTTTTTACTCTGTGTTCTTGCATCTTAATCTCCATCCAGGGAATCCAGCACAGCACCAAGTCTGTATTGGTCAGCTGCCTTAGGGGGAAGAGGATAGAGGATTAAGGTGAAGAGAGGAAAAGGGGTATGAACAGTAAGAAAAGTTGAGAGCAAGGAAATACAAGTGAGAAAAAACAAGAGAAAGAAAAATGACCCAAAATAAAGGTCAGAAGACAGACAACTGTTCTGGAATGGCAGTGCAGGGTCAGCCCACCTGCGGGTCAAAAGCACTCCCAGTGACCAAAGTCTGCACTGCTAAATACAAGATGAATGGTAACCTTCTGGCTCACATCCACACAGCTTAGAATTGCCTCTACTTTTTGCAAACTGGTCACATCCACACCTCACAGTATCTGATCGAGGGCGTTTGGGCCTCATTATCTGGCCCTGCACACCTAAGACAGTATTAGCAGTGGGTACATTTCAGGTCGAAGTATCTGAACCGATCTAGAGACTACACTGTAACCCAGCAAAACGGCAGTTGCAGAGCATTCAAGCGAGCATTGTGCATGTTCAAAAATCCAAATGCCCATGTTGGGAGAGAGCTGAAGGATGGAAAAAGCCAAAAAATGGTGTGTTACCTCCAGAATTGGCCTTTTCCAAAACAAAGCCCGCTATTGTCTTGGAGGGACCTTCTGGAAAAGAAAGAATCGGGGAGTGAGCTGGATGGATCTCCACTGGGGTTCCTGGCCCTCTCCAGCCTTGCACTGTAGAGGTATCCCAATAATAATATTTTGGAATGACTACTGTGAAGAGGAGTATACAAAGCATGTCTGCACAAACTTCAGAGTCAGCAGAGAAAACAAGTTGCAAGAAATGTAATTGCCTTAACTGCTGGGAAATAGTAATTTCAACTTAAGCTGCTCCTTACGCTAACAGACTATTCCTTCCTTGCACTTAAATTATCTTGTTTCAGGTAGCACCATACTGTGTCGTACAGTCATTATACATTCAGAGATACAGAGTAAAACTATTGTGCATTGTTTGCATTTGAATTGTTGGCATCCAAATGACTTTGTAGGTTTTAATTTTGTATAAGTTACAACAAATTCACAGCATTTCACATTCCTGCCCCAAAATCAGCAGATTTTCATTGAATTCATGAACCAGCATGTGATTTATTATCTCCATTGCATAGGCTGGAAAACTGAGGCACAGATGGGCTGTGATTCATCCTAAGAGTATATAGCAAAGGAGACAGCCCATTATTGTTAAAGGTGTCACCTTTATATACATAATTTAAGTATAAGCATTACCAGTTTATTCAAAGGAAGTCTGCTCATATTGGCTCAACTTTATAATTGAGTTTGCTTTTACAAGAAGAAATAAAGAAGACTATTAAAAATGTAAAAGCTGAAAAGTTTCTTTCACAGATAAATTGTTTTAAATAGCTAGCTAGTAATCATAGTTTAGGTTGCAGTATGTTGAATATATGGTTCTGTGATACCTCAAGTATTACATGTGAAGTTACATACCTGGTATAGAAGAATACACTAGCTGTTCCCACATGGAAAACATGAGCACCATCTAACGATGACCTAAGGACCTGGATGAAGACCAGCAACATTGTGATACCTGCCTTTTTCCACAAGCAAACTCTGCCAGGTCAGACACAGTTGTGGAAAGACCATAGCTGTACCTATGTGCTGATGTTCTAATAACTCAATGGTCCTGCAGGGGTGGGGAACCTCATCTTAAGTCAAATGTTCATTGTATTTACATTACCCATGCAAAAAAAAAATCTTCTCTATTAGTAAACAATACCTGGCAAAAGAGCAAATGATGATAGAAAGTAAAAACATGTCAGGAGGTTACTACAAGATAACCAAGTGTTTGCCTTGCGATGCACCGTGGCAGATGTACCTGTGCATGTCATTACCTCATGATAAATATTTGAGGAATTGAGGTAACCTCTGCCTAAATGCAGATTAAGGTACTTTATACTTCCAGAGGGGGAAGCACCAAAATGAGAGCAGCTGAAATGCAGTAAGTTTCCCCCACACCTTATTCCACATAAATTATCACTCTAAAATCAGTTCAAAGTGCTACCAAACTTTTAAAGTGCTATCGAAGTTTTAAAATACCTTTGAGCCTGCAGTCATTTACATCTGTTCAAATTGAATGAAAAAGGGAGGGGGAAAACAAATCATTCCCTCCTCCTGCTAAATAAACTTTTCATTAAGATAATTGAAGGCAGCCTTAACCAGCTGAGAATCAATACATTGAATTCAAAACAGGCCTTTAAACAAGTGATCTATTGAAAATAGTACCTCTGCAGAGTGGTTTTCCACATATTTACATGATGGCACATTTCCACAATGCCACCTGGACACTTACTAGTCACTTCCCCAGCAAGTACAAACATGAGCTTGTTGTCATTTGGCCCATACTTATACACAGGGACCTACATCATGGATGGAAAATTTTGAGGGATCTGCTGATAGAAAGGGTTTGAAAAATTGATGTTCCACAGCATATATTTGAAACAGGCGATGAGATTTAACCATCTACCATGTATGACTCAGCTGTCCCTCTGAGGGCCCCTTCTTTGGGTGCCCTCCTGGGTGCTGAGGGCAGCGACTGCATCCCAGCCCTGGCTCCTGGGAGCTTTCCACTAAGCCTCTACCAGTGGGGGAGGATGGGTTGCCAGGCCCAGCCCTGCAGCCCCAGGGCCCCCACCTCCCCCTGCCACCATGGCACGCTGACAGCTACCAATACCTTCCTACAGCTTCTTTTATCACACCTCCTCTCTGATTATACAATTTCACAATACCTGCGTTCTGTGACAGACAAGGGTATAGGAGAAATGACAACGGATTGAATGAGGAACATTCTCTTTGGCATCAGACAAGGGGTTTTGTGGCTTTGAAGGCTGCAAAATGACCCTCCCAAACCAGGACATGAACCAGTCACCATCTAAGAGAATTCAGTGGGAAATCTCTCTTCTCCAATTTATTTCATACTTATGCAACATGAACTTCCCTTCTGTGATATCTTACACTTCTGGAACCACACAAAAATTAAAGAAAATACTGAAATACTGACACATCTGGTAATTATTATCCACCCATCTTTCAGAATCCTCAAATACATTAAACATGTAGGGTTTAATATTACATTAGATACATTTTTACAGGTTTGTAGGTGTTATGGGACACAGTCTGGGGTTTTAACAGAAGCTTCGCAAGGGGAAGGAAGATAAGTACGCTATAAACAACAGAGCTACACAATACAGGATGCCAAATGAATTCCAAATGTTCAGCAGTTTAGAAGTACTGATGTATTCCAAAACACAGTCCTGTTATTTCTAATAATAAAATTACTTTATGCTATATCATCATTTAGTTAATTATTCATAAACAATGGCTTGTATTTTGTATCTCCTATTGCTTACATAGTTTGGACTATCCTTCCTTCCCCCCATCCATATATATATTTGTATCATGTCACCAATACCTAAATACAGGAATCATAAGCCCTTAAAACATCTAGTTCTGAAGCGTGTGAATAGAAACTAAAGAACAGGGTTTGCAGTTTAGCCTGGAATAGAGTAGGTGGTGGGTGACATGCAATTGCATGCTCAGATGCGAATGCATATTTCTTTTTTGGGGTCTGAGATTGTTGGACTCAATTATCCAGTGGTTGCAATGCCTGTACTAGGGCTGCATGTAGCTGCACCGTGAGGGAAGAGGCCACCTGAGTTGGGCTCCAGAACAGTTCTCTCCCCTCTGTCCTTGCCTCCTTAGTTCCATCAGCCTGTCCATACCTACGGCCACGAAAAAAGGTTAAATTTTCCTTCCATTGTAAACTATCCCCGACAAAATACTCAAACCCCAATGTCAGGGTTTGAGTGACAATTCCAGCTGGTTTTACTAAGTCATCAGGAAGCTGTTATTACGTAAACTGCTCTTGGTGATGCTTCTTTGTAAACATGTACTTATCAGTCAGACCTCCCCACTTTCAGGAATCCTGACACATGTATTGTGTCACACGCCGCATCCTGTCACTTAATGAAGGTATCTATGAATCCACGTTCATGAGGCCACAGGGCACAGGGAGTTGTGGATCAGTATAGGCTGCTCTTAGGGAGGCATGCCTACCAGTGGCACATCCCCTTGCTTGCAGAGCAGTATAGTCACCTCAAGATCACATTCATGGGTTAGGATCACAAGATAATTCAGGTCAGAAAGAACTACAGCAAGCAAGTCTCTAGACCTGCCTCCATCTCAAAGTAGGCTCAGCCAGGAGCTCAAACCAGGTGCTTGGTGCTTTATCCAGTTGGGCCTTGAAATGCTCCAAGGATGGGACTGCACAACCTCCCTAAGACACCTGTGCCACTGCCTCCATGGTGTTCCTTAGGAAAATTTTCCCCTTATATCCAGCGTGATGATGTCTTGCTTCAGCTTATGCCTGTTTTCTGTTGTCTTCCCACCATGCACTGTTATAAATAGCCTGGCTCCATCATCTGAAGGACTTTCCCATAGATACTTGGGGGCTGCTGCTAGGTGCCCCTGAAGAAGTGTCATCCCCAGGCCAAATAAGACCCAGTTCCTCAGCCTATCCTCACAGGGCAAATATTCCAACTCCAGCTACCCTGGTGCTCTCAATTGAACTTGCTCCATTTTGTTGATGTTTCTCTTGCACTGGGGACCCAAAGCTAGACACAGTGTTCTAGATATGGCCTAGTAAAGGAGGATAATTACCTCCCCCTTACTTGATGCGATGTGCTACTGTTAATATAATCCATTATGCTGTTGACCTTCTTTGCTGCCAGGGCACAGTAAGGGCTCATGTTTGGCTTCCTGCCTACTACAGTCCTATCTGCCAGTAGTAAAGGGCTGATGGATTGCAGATCCGCTGACTAGCTATGCTTGAAATGTGGGATGAGACACATCACAGCCACACTACAACTGAGGGAGAAGCATATTTTGTGCAAAAAGTCATAAGGTGCTGACCTCAACACTGAGGCTCTTGCTCTCTATGTGAGACTAGATAGATCTGCTTTTTTACTAGCAGGACTGTAAGCACCCAAACCAGGGAGAGGTGATAACACTGGAAGTCAACAGCCATTTTCCATAAACAGTAGTTATATTAATTTGCCTTCAGGAAAAGGCTTAGTTTAGTGGGACACATTAATTAAAACACTTAACAAAGAAGCCAAAATTATGGAAAAGAACACAGAAATATAATTAAATATTGAGCAAGGGATAACGGAAGGCAGGTGCACATTTGCTGCTATAAAGGGACAAAGGCCGGCCCAGACTGGCAAATGTATGAATCCTGCTAAAAAAACAAAACCTGCACACTCTTAAGAAACTGCCCAGCATTATCCTTAACCATCTACATTCAAAGAAGCTCTAACATGGCAAGGAAGTTGATTTCTATGTATTTTTTGTGTAGACTGGTCTTCTGTGGTTGGTAAAAGGAGATGACAGCAAGCTTCTGTGCTACATCCATTTGTGTGCCTGTATAAACATGTGGTTTTTGAGGTGCTAGCAGCCCTTTAAAGATCAAACAGTAGACCAAACTCTCATGTAGCTGGAGGTCTGGCAGAATTTGTACCTAAATCTCTGGGGAACCCAGAGAAAACTGTTCTAGGCCCAAAAGGGCACAGATTAAATGTGGCTTGCAGCTCTCATGAAGGATGCTAAACAGAGGTTCTATACCACATATGCTGAACAATTGTGTTCTAGGATCCTCACGCACAAGAAGGTATTTCACAGAAAGATGCAAACCCCCAATTCTTTCCTTTCCAAAACAGTGTTTATAAGATTTGTTTCCCTAGATTTATAATAAATAAACCACATCCAAATCACAGATACATCTTTGCAATCAGTCTTCTATTAAAACACAGATGAATAAACAAAATTACATGTATATTAACATGTACATATCTACATGCATATCCTACACAAAAAAATCCAATGTGCACTTTGGAGTACTAACATCTCTTGATAAAGCAATAAAATGAAATTGTGTGGTTGGTATTTGCACTTTTATGAGACTCAACAAGGCATACAACTCTTGATATCCAGCATATTTGTCCCCAGAGTGATCTAACAAACCTTTGTAAATTCATGAGTGTAATGTGGCACTCAAAACCAAATACAATTATGCCATCACTGGGAAAAAAGTCCTGCAGCAAGTAATATCAAATGCAGCATGTCTGTGATGTGATTTCATTGTGTTGTTGGCTCATCAGCATTAGCATATGATACGTATAAGGAAAATAATGATTACAGAGCTTTTGAAATGCTACATTATGTCAGCTACCATTACAACAGATTGAGGAATACAAAATAGTGTGCGCACGAAGATGGTTTTTCAGAATTATGCAATTCAGTTGGCCCCCGACCCTTTCACAAACGAATATAGTGACAGAAAACATAAGTGTAATGAATGATTTGTTTTATTTCACATATTATTCAACAACTTTTAATTACAAATCCAGTCTTCCAATCCATCAAAATAATACAAAGAAGACTGCAAGATTTTTTTTGTGGAACAGTGGGCTGTTGACTTACCAGTTCTGTGGAAGGTAGAAAATACCTGCCCAAGATATTCAGGGGCTTTATTAAACTCAGGTGGTTTGAAAAAAATAACCACAGCAGATAAAATTGATCATAGCAGCTTTTACATAATATTTGGAATTAAAAAATAGGAAAAAAATATAAATACCATCTGCAAATATACTATAATAAATGTTATATATAATATAAAATTGTCCTTTTGCAATCATGAACAGTATTAACTGCCTCCTAAGAAGCTCCAGATAAATATGCAAACAAAAGTCTCCTGTCCTAATTTTTCAAAATCATATCAAATCCTTATGCTACTGGAATCAAAAGAAAAACTCCCATTCAATCAATGTGAGCCAAAACCATTATGTATCTATATTTCACAGTTATACAAGTAGCCTTGGAAATACATAAAGACTTAACAGAAATCCAGCTTTGTATCTGGATTGATCCTGAACTTCCAGAAAGTAATTCACTAGATTATAGAATCATAGAATCACACTCAATGCACTTTGCTCTTTTGGTACAAGTCAGTATGAGAGAAACAATCAAGCCTTGAAATGTGATCATCATATGTCTGATCTTGTTTCCCCAACCTACAAAAATGAGAGCTGGCATGTAACTTGAGAGGTCTTCTAGTCCAGCACATTCACCTAATGCAGCATCATGTTCAGCATGCATTCAGGAAGCAGATCAAGTTACCATGAGGTAATGAGCCAGTTGCTTGAGAGAAGTGACCATATCAGCACATTAAAATAGAACACATTGCCCAAAACTTTGCTAAAAAGAGGTGTAAACAACTGCTTATTAACACTTAACACTAAACTGAAAATCCTCCATCAGAGAAATCAAACCATTTCATAAGACAGGTAAAACTATTGCACAATCCCCCTTAGTACCTGTTTCAGCAATTCTTATCAACACAAAACTGATGTAGCATCTGCCTTAAATTTCTCTTTGCACAGCCAAAACTTACATATTGTCTTGTTTTGGGGTGTTTGTTTGTTTTAAGGGCATGCGTGAAGACCAACTGGCTGTTAGGCTCTTACTCCCACAGTACTCAGGCTGTTTCTCACAGCTCATCTTTTCTAAGCCTCTTAATATTCCTGATGCCATGCTGTGGATTATAAACTGTGTGACAAAACGAGCAGGACACATTATTTCAGCTGATACCTGATCAGTATGCCAGCCATAGGAGTATATGTAACCCTTTGACATATCTACGACACCTCACACTTAAGAGCTTTTTTCTCTTTAATATAACAGCCATAACACTGCTGATGCTTTGATCCCTAGGGATCTTTTTTGCAGTCTATTATCTCTTATTTTATGCTTGAAATGATGGGTTTCTTTCCCCTCAGCATTTTACCTTGTTTACTGAATTTCTTTGTATCGATTTCTGGCCATTATGTCCCTTTTTCAAGAACATTTTGAATCATAAGCCTATTCTTCAAAGTGTTTTAGCATCAGGTAATGTCATCTTACTTATCTTTACGTACCTATGAGACCGTGGGACAATATCAGAAGTCCTACTGACATGAAAACACATCTACCTCATTTACTGGCCCCCTGTTCTCCGCACAGAGAGTTACCCTCTAAAAAATGGCTTAGAAGATAGAAAAGGTGTGAACATAAAAGGATGAAAATGTGGAAACTTGGACTTTAATTTTTAATGTTATCTCTGATATTTTAAATCATGTTTTCTAAGGCCTATTCTTTGAGTCAAGCCTCTGTAGTTTATTCTCAGATTTCTTTCATTCTGAAAGAGGATAAGGTGTCAGAGTCTTCTGGCTTGGAAAATCTCTGTGTGTAGGTGCTGTAGAAGAGTTGATTCAAGGCAGATTTGAAAGGGAAATTCCAAGATCACAGTGATAAGAAGAGGCAATGGCTCCAAGAGTTCATCATTAACATTATTACATTCTGGTTAGGAAGAAAAAAATAAAGACCCGAATTCTGCTTTTATTTGTACTCATCAACTGGCTGATATAGAACTGCTTGTTTCCAACAGAAACCCAAACAGACAGAAGAAAAGCAGCTGTGCAACTCCATGGGTGCTCATCTAGAACTGCAAAATGCCAATAACAGGAATATAAAAGTGGGAACACGAACTAAGCCCTACAACTGCAGTTGGTTGCAGCTTTTCAGCTGTGTCACTCCAGATCCTAGGGAACAGCACAATGCCCAAGTACGAGCTGCTTCTGCTCTACAGTTGCACATTACCTGAGCATGCAATTGTCCTGAAATCAGTACCTGCTCACCTGCCTCATGGGCAAAAAGACAGCAGAATTACCACAGCAGCAATACCCAGGGTTGCATCTGAGCTGTCTCATCGTCACATCTCCACCTGTTCTCAGTGCATTTTTCAGCAGAAAAAAGAAAACTGAATCTCTGAATCTCCATTAACATGCAGAACAAATGAATAGATTTGTATAGTGAAATAGCTAGACCAGCCTCCATCCTAGAAAGATTTCATAAGTTTTTACACTGAACTGCTTCTAGTATGATACCATGGACTAAATGCATTGGGTGTACTTGTGTATTCTTAGTACATCTGGTTTAGTTTCATTCAAACACACTGCTTTTTTGTGCTCCAGGGCCACTCTGCGATGTAAAGCAGAGCTTGGTAATTGGGGAAAAGTTGCTTCAAAAGCCTAACATACCATGGACTAAAGGGTGCTGAAGTCTTTGCATTCATTAGGTCTGCCATTCCCTTTGCAAAGAACTGCTGGGTTTGTTGCCAAGGCCCTCCTCCGACTGCGAACAGGAGACAGACAGTGCCTGAGACATACAATTGCAGCATTCATGGCAGAGAAATATGTTCAGCTGTGTGAAAATTTGAAAATGGAACAGTATTTTTTTAATTTATTAAATTTACCTTTATGAAAGGAAATGATTACATAAATTATTTTTTAAGCTATGTTATGATCAGCTCCCGGATCAACTCAGCAGATAAATTGCGCTAAGTATGGAGCATATTAAGCCACTGATAATCATAGAATCATAGAATAGTTAGGGTTGCAATGTAATGCACAATGGAGATGTGAATGCCCCTACCTAGTTTCCAAGGGATGCTTTAGGTCTGGAAGTAATGCACTGTTTTAGCTCAATACTCAACATGTGCCAATAAAGCCTTTCAGAGATTATCTAGCCCTTCACAGGGTGAGCCTGTGTGCTCCTCCACAGTACCCCAGAGTTGGGTCCACCAGGAAACACACAATAGAGATAACCAGGTGATTGTAAATAGGTAACCCTTGTGTGCTGGGCACAGTAACTTAGCACCAGTCCTGTTGAGGAGGCAGCAAAGGCAGCAGCAATCTCCTCAGAGGAGCTGGGAAGCTGGAAAAGCAGGATGAGGTGAGACCCTAGGCTGATGAGGAGAACGGAGGAGATAGCAGCCAGAGGGCAATGAGGTTGAAGAGCATGTCTCAGGCCTGCAAGATGGCAAGAACAAAGCTGTGGTTGTGGTAGCAGCCCTAGGCATGGGAGGGTGAGCTGAGGAGGTGGGAAAGAAGATTGTGGAAGTAGCATCTCCATGCCTCTCCTTGCTACACTCCTTTTCCCTTTTGGAGGACTTTAACCCGTTGTGAGCAGCACTTAGGGAATGGGCAGATACTCCCACCAGCTCAGCAGCACTGACCTCATGCAGCTGTACTTCTCTGGGTGTAACCTCTGTCATTTGGATTTATTTATTTCCAAGATGTCCCACTCCCAAGTCATCTCAGATAACAGAGAGCTGACTATTTGATTTCACCTTCTACCATCTGTACTTACCACTGTTTATCATAGTTGAACAGATACTTCTCAAGTGTGACGTCCACTTCCTACGGTTAAAAAAACTACCTAGCCTATTTTATGGCCTTTGCATTGCTCCCAAGAAAGCAAAGTAATTTCAATATGCTAAAGTAAAATGTCTGGATATGTGATTCTGTCTCTCTCTAATCGTTTGCCCTGTAATCCCCAAGTACCACGCAATGATTACAAGCTTTAAAAAAATGTTATTTTGATTCTTCCCCATCTGCACTTATTTGCAGCTACTTTCATTCAAGTGATAAGTAAGAATGTGATACAAGCATTCCTTGTATTTGTACTGCAACACAAATATTTTAGGAATGTTACTTAAATAATAATATCTGCTTATGCAAAAAAAAGCTTTTTATTTTTCCTCTGGTGATCTCAGTCAAGACTGCGGCTCCGTTGTTCAAGCACAGGCCTGTGTAACTTACGCCCACTGGCCAAATGCAGCTTGCAGCATGTTTTATCCCACCCTCGCTGGAGAAACACAAACAGGTTGGCACATTTTAACTAGCTGCTCTGCATAACAAGTGACCCGGTGGAGGCTCCTGAAGCCACAGTGACTTCAGCACCATTCACCCTGCAGTGAGCAGGCATAACTGCTCCCTGGGGAAGGGAAACGCTTGATAGGAGCCGGGAGAAGCTGAGAGCTCTGGTTGGAGGCCAGGTTGGGAGGGTGCATGGGGAGCACGAGGTAGGAGCTGCTTTAGGAAACTGAACATAAGGGAAACTGGCATGCCTCCATGCTTTTAACATGAAGCAAGGTAAGAGTTGTGTGAACAGAGTAGCACGGCCCATCTCAGACACCTGCGTCTCAACCCCTGCAACTCACCTGCAATGTCCTGGGAACAAAACCCAGGTATCTCCTAAGTCTGCAACATAGCGTTGGTAAATCAAAATACCCAATGACCCACCCATTCATTTGGATTCTGCAGGCTTGTTATTTGCAAACGTGAGGTTTAGTTCAAACTATTTAAAGTAAGCTTATTTTCTGGCTTTCTGATGTATTTCTCAAAGCCAAAACATTCCTGCGCATGAAGAATTTGCACGGAGCCAGACGAGCACCAGGAAAGCACCTTTCTTACAGAAACAGCGTATTACTCCCAACCCACGTTTTTTTAAAACGCATCAGGCTTTCAAACATGTTGCTACTCACTTAAACCCTAGTTATAACTTTGTTTCCACAGAGACCTGCCGCTTCCTAAATGCCCGGTGCCCACTCACTGGCTCACTTGGGCTGAGCAAGACCCCAGCCAGGTCAGAGACACGACGGGTTCACAGAGGGACCCTCCACAGGGTGGAGGATGGCCGGGCCGCACGCAGAGCTGAGCGGAGCAGGGCAGAGCTGGGATGGGCATTCAGCCGCGGCAGAGCGGAGCCCTCCGGAGCCCAGACACGCCAAACCGGGAGGACCAGCCGCCGCGCCCGGGAGCCCGCACGCCGCCACCCGCCTCCGACCCCCGGGGTCCGGCCGTTACCTTGTACTGGCGGAAGCCATCCAGCTGCCGGCCGCTGACATACTGCCACCGCCACATCGCCCCGCCGTGCTCCGCGCCGAGCCGGGAGGGGACGGGAGGCAGCGGGGCCGGGCCGGGGGCGGGCGGCGGGCGGGTCCCCGGCCGCGCCCCTCGGGCTGGGGCCTGCCCTCGGCGCTGCCGCCCGCGTACCGGCGCGCCGTAGTACGAGGGCTGGGTGCCCGCCGGCGGTGGGCGATGCCCGGTGGCTCCCGGGGGACATGACACCTCCCCGGGGCCCTAGTACGTCCCTGAGGCCCCGGTGCCCGCCCGCCATTAGCGCCTTTGATACACCTTTAATTGCTTCACTGTACTCGGTGCTGGGAACAGTCTGCAGCAGCGGCCGCGGTCACAGCGAGCCGCGACACGAGTAACGCAGCTGGTTAAAGATGTATTAAAGATGCCATGTTTATATTATGTGCAAAGATGTGCTTGCGAAGACAGTACACAGAACACTGAATCAGAGAATGCCAGGCTGGAAGGGGACCACTAGGACCATCTGGTCCAGCTTTTCCAGGTAAGGCATGACATACACTAGATGTCCCAGCACTCTGTCCAGCTGAATCTTACAGGTATCCAGTGATGGGGAATTCACCACTTCCCTGGGGAGATTATTCCAATGGCTGATTGTTCTCTTTGTGAAAAACATTCCTCTTGTGTCCAGTCAGAATGTCCCCAAGATTAACTTGTGCCTATTATCCCTCGTCTTTTCCATGTGACTCCTTGTAAAAAGGGAGTCTCCATCTTCTTTGTAGCCACCCTTTAAATACTGAACATGGTGATAAAGTCTCCTTATCATATCCTTATACCCTTACCTCCTAACGTCTCTCAGTGTTATGTGTTTTAGAAACAGGAGACCCTGAGGATTTAAGATTTTATAGGCATTCCTTTCCAGGAATCATATGCCTCTTGCATCTTTTTATTAAGACACTTGCACCAGAGCCCTTCACACCACATCAGACTGCAGTACATTCTGACCCTTTGGATTTCTAGAGAAGCAAGGCACTGGTGCAGGCACTGGAAAACATCAGGAATAATATTTCAGCTGCAAATGCATCTAAGCGTACAGCATAACACCTTGTGTTACCTTCACTGTATGCTATTAGAGGAAGGATTGAAATCATATGTATCAGGGTCTGAGATCTTACTGACCAGATGGATTCTATCCAGAAAGGAAATCAATTAAAATCCATTACTCTCACCCCACAAGCTCTTCCAGGCACCTAATGCACTTTGCAGGTTTGATAGGAATTATATACAAGTTAAAATCGTTAAGAGCAAACTGCATACAATGGTTCTTGTTCTGTATTATTAATTACACATTAATCACTAGATGCGCTTATACCGACATTCTGCTTCCAGCAGCAGCATACTTAAACTTCTGCTCTTGAAAACAAACCAGAACTGTAACACTCAACTTCAGGTTACTGAGTTAAAGCTCGATTCCAGTTGGGATAATTGGAGTGTTTGGAGCTTATATTTTTCAGGATCCAAGTCTAATTTTAATTACTGTTCATCTGCTAATTTTTGATTGGGATTATTTGGGATGCCCTTCACCTCTCATTGTTATTTTCATGTTTTAAGTTGTATTATGCTATTGAATTTATCTATAAGGGTATCTAGGAAGACTCATGACTACTACTGTACTCAGCGCAACTAAGTTACTAAAGTTTACAGTTGTCACTTTCACTTCTTAACTCCAACAGTCATAAGCCTCAAACATGAAAGCAGAAATGTGGCTGAACAACTATTAGGACTGTGACAGACAGCTTGCTTTTCTGAAAGGTAGAAGATTGCTAAGTATTTTTTCTCTTTGCATGCGTCTAAATTCATGCTAAAAAAGAGGTATTGTCACAAAGATATAGAAATAGAAGATATATAGATATAGCGGATATAGAAGTTTAATTTCCTCTTCTTCTCTCCAAACTGTCTTAGTGATAAATGGAAAACCCTCATAAATACTCCACTAAACTGAGAATATAGAAGACTGCACATATGTAAAAACGAAATTTCATTAATTCATACCTCAGCATGTTCTGTGGCTGCTAATGAGCATGCCAAAGAAGGCAGCATTAGAAAAGCTATACTGAAGAGAGGGAAACAGACTGGTGACTGGGTATGGAATATCACAGAGCAAGCTATGACACGAGTAATGTGACACTTGAGAGTATCGTGGAAATCATACTGACATGTGCCAATCTTTGACTTAAGAAGCATCCTTGATTTAGGCATCACAATTCATATGAATCGCTGGCCCTCAAGACCAAGCAGGAAGGCCAGCCAAGCCCAGGTGTGAGCAAAACCCACAGCCATGTGATTTACTGCTGCACCTGATGCTCTCACTGTTTCATGTGTACCCATGTATATGTTTAGAGGTTATTCTATAGTTATATTTTTCAATCTGAGATGTTTTAAAGTTCTTTTCCGGACAATTGTTTGAGCTGTGATCCAAGATATCTGTCCTACATGCAGGATTGTGGGAAGACCATTGAAAGCAGACTTAAGTGCTGCAGCACATTCTCTGATGTCTTTTCTAGAAAACTAATGAGTTGTACACTGAGCAAAGAGGAGCTCTGACTGGCACCAGCATGTGAGCATTACAACCTGAACACACTTCTATTTCATGACCTTTAGTGTGGACAGACAAAAGCCCAAATCAGAGTATGGTTAACTTTCACTATAGAAAAAGCTTAATTTTTTTTAACAGCCACGGCTGGGACATTTGTGACAGGTAAACATTACTAAGTAAATAACCCAAACATGCCTTTCTGCAGCTCAGAGGGGAATAATTCCAGGTCAGATCTGAATCCAGTGAAATCAGCTGGGGAATTCTTAGGTATTCAGTGCTGTTTATTCACTATGTGTTGTACTGAGAGGAAAGCAGTGACTTATTATTTTGAAAGCGCAGGCATATTGTAGCACTAGTACTTGCATGAAAAAGTTAAAAAGAATAGCTGCTCCACAGATACGAATGGTATTTAAATAAGAAAGAAAAAAAAAAGGACACTAAACATCAAGACAAGTTGTATTCTTAATCCATCAAAATGGTAGGCAAAGAGACAAGAGCTGAGGATGGCTTAGAATAAAACCTTGGCTTTCAGGCTTCACTCTCTCTGTTACAAGCTACTTTAATACATTAATCATGATGGAACTGCTGCATAGGGGAGACCGCCTAGTATGACAACTTTGGCTTTTAATAATTTATGACAGTGTCTTGTTTATTCACCAACTTAAAGTTTCCTGCTATGCAATACCCTTTATCTGGAAGGCATCTAATAGTACATTCCTGCCTATTTCAAGAAGTAAGAAAAATCAGAAAGAAATCATGCAGAGAGCAAACCCATAATGATCAGCTACCAAGGCAGTTGAAGAAGAGACTAAAGGACTAGGAGAAACAGGCAAAGAGGGAGCAGTGTGGGATACATCATCTACCCCTAGAATGTGTAACTTGTAGGACTCAGGCAGTGCTTCCCTCCTCATCACTGCATGGGCTAGCATAAATCTGTTAATAGTCAGGGCTTCTATGCTGTAAAAGAAGAAAGCTTTTCTAAGGTGGCTAGAATCCGGTTAGAGGCTCATTTTAAGTCCCAGGCTCTCTGTAAGCTCATCTTGGTCTGTTAACCTGGTTTATAACTCAGGGCTATTTAACCTAGTAAAAGTATTTAATGCTAGAAAATTGTCACATCTATCCCCCAAAATTGCTGTATGAGTCCCAAAGCCAGTTGTCCATTCGCAGTTTCAGTTTGCCCATGGGCAGCCTTGTCCATACTGCCTGTGGAAAACAAGTCTCGGCTTGTGCTAGCTCCTGAACAGTGCAAGGGGCACTGCTTGAGAATACACCAGCCTGAGTGCCTGCTGACAACTCGGTAGCAGGGACAATCACAGGAGAGTACTCAAGCCTGTGCCCTGGCTCCCTCTAGTTTGCTAATGGGAAAGTCTGCTGAGCACTGGACTTCCCTGTCCACACCACTTATGTGTGTGCTTTGGACTCTGCTTTGGATCATGCCGGGTCCTTTCAGGCTGCTGTGGAGCAGCTAGCACTGTACTGCATGGATGAACATGAATCCACGCCAATCAGCGTTTTTTCCCTCAGCAGTATATATACCCTAGGCTTAAAGGACGCTTAAGATGAGCTTTTCAAACAGGAAATATCTTCTTGACTGTAGACAGTCAACAGACCCCATCCACTTTTCAACATACTCTTTTTCCTTGGGCATGGCATTACTTACAGTTTTTCAAGAACGGAGTTCGTAAAGTCTTTAACACAAAAGTACACCATAGTCATAATAAAACCAATTATGCTAAAATAGTATTAATATTGGACTTAAAAGAGTTTCTGAAATTAATAAAATATATAAAGTGCAGTGTTATCAGTACCTCAGTAGTTTTAAAATCTCACTGAATTAAACTAACAAGCAGAACTTTGGTGGTAGTAAACTGCTCTAATGACTGAGGTTTAAAAAGCATCACTTTCTCCCAACTCTGAATATGCGCCTGCATTTTTTTTTCATCAGTTAGAGCTAAACTAGAATACTTTGATGATATATGTTCAGTTTCAGCTTGGAAAATCTTTATTTGTGCTTAACCTCATTAAACTACAGAGACATTTGGTAAATATGCTTCCCAAATGTGACCATCTCTCAGGAAGTTATGTACTCATATTCCTTTTATAGCACTGAACACAAAGAAATGGCAGGAGAAGACATAAAACTGTCAGTCACTGTAAGATGCTACAGCCAGTGCTCGGTCATGGGACATTGAAATGACTGGGCTTAGGCCCAGCTTGCAGCCACCCTGTGCCAGTCGGCAGCCAGGAGGCCCTGGAAGTTTAAGCCCCTCATGGCTTTATGACCCAGGGAAAAGTCGGGTAAGCAGATGCTTCCTGGGGATGTTGATTAATTTAAAACCTATTTTTGCCTTTGATTCTTAAATGATCAACAATTAATTTTTAATTTGCATGAATGTAAGATCCTGACCCCGTTTGCTTCACTAAAATCTGGCATTCCCTGGGGCTTTGCTGGGATTTTTTCTCAGTTTTTCCACGCATTTACAGCTTGCCTCCGCATAGCCATGCATCCTACTGTGAAATGCTACCATTTAATTTATAGTGGAACTGACACTGCAGTATGGGGATTAAAAAGTCTGAAGTGTTTCATGTTGTTTCCTAGGAAACCTTAGAAAGGCTGGAGTCATCAAGCTGTAACACAGCCTACAGAAGAACATGTTAATTTGGATCTAGACTGGGGATCTGTCTGGGATCTAGCCTAAGCCTTGGATCACCTCTTGCCTGGGAGATTCATAAAAATCCAGCTGACCATGCTAGACAGACACTGAAATACTTGATGAGTTCTTCCTCATCTATCTCATCACAGTTGAGTGGCTGGGATGCTTGTGACTTTTAAAACTTCACTAAGGAAATGACTCAAACCAAAAACCTTTCTCTGTGTTTGAATTTGACATTGTTGGTATCGGGCTTTATACACTGGAAAGCTTTTAAAGCTGTAACTTAATGCTCCATAAGAGGAAATGAATCCATAAACCCATATTAGAATGAAGGACAAGCACAGTCAATCAATATAAACGAGTTCTCCAAACTTCAGTAATTTAAGCCTCCTTATCTTTTGACTCATTTGTATAAAATACATTGTTTCTTTGCGAGAGAAGCTGTTTCTACACATGCATTGAGAGACATCCATGCAATCAGCAGCACCACTGACAAATAAATGCTCTTTCTTTGTTGGACTTCAAAAAAAATCCAATTTTATTGTTAACAGGAATTTTGAATTTTTTTCATAGAATTTTCATGCAACAAAAATACATAAAGTATAAAATTTCTTAATGTTTCCTGAGTAGCAGCAAATGTGATCTTGAACACAAACACAATCAGTATATAAGATAAAACAGCAGATTCAAACTACTACTTTAGCCTATGAGAACACAGGCATACAATCATAGAAGTGTAGAATGGTTTGCGTTGGAAGGGACCTTAAAGATCATCCAGTTCCAACCCCCCTGCCAGGGGCAGGGATACCTTCCACTAGACCAGGTTGCTCAAAACCCTATCCAATCTGGCCTTGAACACTGACAGGGATGGGGCAGCCACAACTTCATGCTTGTGTATGGATGAAAAAAAACCCAGTTTTTCAAAAATTGCATAGACAATTAATTTGACTTCCAAAAGCACGATGCACAGAAATCTTTAGCAGACGTGAATAATAACGTACTGGTATTATGAAGATTATGCTTTTGTTGAGAAGTTCTGCATCCATTATTCTTTCTCCACAGAAGCATTACTTTAAAAAACAATAACAGCTTTATTTTAATTGCTAACATATAGGGCGGTTTTCCAATCCATTTCCTTTATCTCCATGTCATTTTAGTACTTCTTTGTGAAGAACGTGAAAACACATAAAGGAAATCTATTGATTGGGTCACCTGCTTGGATTCTATAGAAGTAAGTTCCTCCAGATGTAAGCACCTTGCAAGGACTTTATGTACCAAAAAAAATAATACAGTCTCACCAAGCAGAGCAGACGAGACTTCCATGGTCCACATATTTCTCTGTGGTTTAGCTCCAACACAGATTGTTTAACTGGATAGTACAAAAACATACTTTTCAAATATTAAAGAAAACCGCTTTGATGATACATGATAGAATTAATTTGTCAGTCTGGCAATTTCAAAAGAAATACTGTAAATATTTGGAAGGATGAGAACACAGTACTTTTAACTCTGTTTTGAACATAACAATCAAAGGCAGTATGGGATTTGGATGATGCTGTTTCTGGCTTTCCTCTCTTTGCAAAATTCATTTTAATTAGTGGCAGTTTTATAAAGGGAATGTGAGACGGGTATTGGCCATGGGGTGCCTTGCAACAAATACAAACTGTAAACTTGGATATATGCAATTACGGTTTTAATAATAAAAATGAAGCCATATAGTGCCTTCTATCAAAACGTGCTTCATAAATTCTGAGACACAATTATCTCATTTTACAAAGGTTGTTTATTATTCTTAACTCTGTTTAACAGCAGCACTGACAGCCTAAGTGAACTTCTCAAGAACATACAAAGGCAAGAAAAATTACGTATCTCTCTCTTTTCTGCCAGCATTTCCACTTGCATCAGATGAAAAACATTTTAAAAGGTCATCAGCCTTTTTTCCTCTTCAATCGCAATGGAAGAGAAGGTCCATTCCAAGCAGTTTCAATTCCAAGTCTCCACATCTTAGCACTGACATTACTCTTTTTACCTGTAAATTTATCAGCTTGCTTGTGGTTTTGGGAGTTAAAACTCTTAATGGCTTAACAGCAAACATTATTCATAAAGTGTCTTGTGTTCAGACATTACTTCCTTAGATATCTAGCCAGTGTTTATATCCTAATGCTTTATTTCCTTGTGGCATTAAACAGCACCATTCTTTTGAGGTTTACTCCTGACTGAACTTGGCTATCATGAAGGATGCAGAAGCGAAACACAGGTTGGAGAACTTCTCCTGCAACAAACAGTTCAGCCACAGCTCTCCACATCAGTCCCAGAGAAATCAGGGGTGCTAACTCCGCCAGTGCCCAGGACAAGGGAATAGGTGACCTTGGCCCTGTCACCCCTCATTGTTTCCAGCCTCCCCCAGCTCCGCAGGAAACCATGAGAGGCACAGCTCGGTGGGGGCAGTGTAAAGGGACACAGTGCCAGCAATGGTGCTTCCCAACAGGAAAACCCTGTGGGCCTCAGTAGGGCCAGTTGGTAGGTGCATGCAGAGACCATTAATACCTCCTTCGAAACCGCTGCACTGTGAGGAATCATTGAATCAACGAGGTTGGAAAAGACCTTTAAGATCAAGCCCAATTGCTGCCCCAGGACTGCCAAATCCACCACTAAACCACGGCACTGAGGGCCTCATCTACATGGTTTTTGAGCTCTTCCAGCTACAGTGATTCCATCACTTCCCTGGGCAGCCTGTTTCAATACCTGACCATCCTCTCTGCGAATAATTTTTTCCCCAATATTCAAACAAAACCTCCCTGGCACGGCTTGAGGCCATTTCCTCTTGTCATACCACCCGTTACCTGGGGGAAAAGACCTACCCCCACTTCCCTCTATCCTCCTTTCACGTAATTGTATAGAGCAACAAGGCCCCCCCTCCTCTTCTCCAGATTAAACAACTCAGCAGTTTCTCATCACACTTGTGCTCCAGACCCTTCACCAGCTTTGCGGCTGTTCTCTGGACCTGCTCTAGCACCTCAGTGTCTCTCTTGTAGTGAGGGGCCCAGAACTGAACACAGTATCTGAGGCGCAGCCTCACTTAGGGCCGACTACAGGGGGATGATCACTATTTCCCATACAGGCCAGGATGCCATTGGCCTTCTTGGCAGCCTGGGCACAAGCTGGCTCATATTCAGCCGGCCGTCAGCAAGCACCCTTGGTGCTGGGGCGACGGTGTGGCACCCCGGTCCGCGCCGGAGGGAGGGAGGGAGGTATGGAGGGAAAGAGGTACGAGATCCGCCAAGGAGCGGCAGCATGGGACCGCGGATGAAGACGGCGGCTGCCCCGCGCCCTCACAGACACCAGCCCCGCCAACCAATGGAATGGGCTCCGACCTCCGCGCAGCGCATGTGCACAGCGCGTCCTTCCCGCCCCCGGGAGCCCCTGAGCCCTCCCGCGGAGCAACGTCACCCGCGCTCCGCCTCGCCCGCCCAATCAGGAGCCGCGGCTCTCTGGGCGCCAAAGCTGTAAAAGGCGGGGGCGCCGCGCGTGTCCCGCGGGGGGGGGGGGGGGTGGTGGTGCTGGGATCCCCCTGGCCCCGCCCCCGGGGCGCCCCGCCACGTGACCGCGGACGTGGCTGCCTTGTCAGGGGCGATGCCCAGTAGGAAGGTACTGCTCGCGCGTGGGGCGGGAGGGGCTCTGGCGGGAGGCTGAGGCGGGCAGGGGCGGCTCTGCCCTGCGCTTCCCTCAGGGCCGACCCCTCCTGCAGCCCCGGTGTGAGGGTCGGCGGGCAGGGGTGGCGGCGGGGGAGCAGCCCTGCTGCCCGCTCGGACCAGCACCCTCCCTGCCTGACCCCGCTGTAAAAGACACCTAGCCGGCTCCCCGGGCACGGGGGTCCAGGCGCCCTGTCCGGCCAGGTGGTAGCAGGGGGCTGCCGGGAAGCGGCCCGGAGGCGCCCGCTGCTGGGCCTTGCTGCGCCTCCCCCCGGGGGCTGGTGGAGGGGCAGAGCTCGCTGCGGGTCGTTACGAGGCGGGACGGGTGCGCCGGCAGGGGGGCTGGAAAACGGGCCCTTCGCCGCCTCTGCGGTGTTGCCGGTTGCGCAACGCTGAGGTTTTAAAATCATAGAATGGTTTGGATTGGGAAGGACCTTCGGATCATCTAGTTCCAACCACCTGCCCTGGGCAGGGACGCCTCGCACTAGACCATGTCCCCCAAAGGCTCTGTCCCACCTGGCCTTGAGCACTGCCAGGGGTGCAGCACTTACCACTTGTTTGGGCAACCTGTTCAGTGTCTTCATCCTTACACAGTAGAAGCACAGCTGTGTCGAGGGGAAAGTGTAATTCAACCTCTTTATTAGGTGGCAGCCAGGGAAAACAGCAGGAAAAGTAAGCCTGTAAGAGGAAACCTTGTCAAAATTGTTAGGTTTAGTATTGTTTTGAGCAGCTTAGCTTCTCTGGGCATGAATGGGAGCAGAGGGAGGAGAAGGCCTCGTGCTACTTCTTGCAGTCTCCTTATCGTGGTAGTTTGTGTTTGATGGAGCTTGCAGGATGGTCATTAGGATGCTGTCTCTGATTTGCAGTGCTTATTCTAATACTGAGGTGCTGCTGAAAGACAAATGTGCTTGTTTGTTATATAAATACAGAGTCCAAATGACAGATCTGGATTCTAAAGCATTTTGTTTCCCATTTAGTACATAAATAAAATTGTGAATATTCTAAACCATTTTTAAATAGAACCACATTTTAAAATAATTTTTATAGAAGAAAATGTCAATATCAAGCCTCAAATAACCTACTACATTGAAATTACTTTTCAGTACAGACACTCTACATATTTTCTATCAATAATTTTGATGTTCTTGACTTGTGAAAATCTGCCCACTTCAGCTGCCAAGGTTTAATCAATTTGCTGTAATGTGATGACAGCTTCTAATAATAGTAGTTTATTTTGGAGACACAGATAATGTTCCTCATTACTTTATCAATGAAAACTATACGGGTCAAGTGAAAAGACAGCAGTCCTTTCCACTTGCTGACTATTAGCCAAACAATGTAAAAACCCAAACCAGCCTGATACACAGAAAAATGTATGATGCTGATATTGTATCGCAAATATTTTGAATGATTTAATCTTGTGAAAGCTTTTCTAAAATAATTCTGGTGTAACCATTTTGATAGAGTGCAAATTTCTCTGTAACTGCTTGGCACCAGCTATTAATGCAGAGTATATTTCAATAGTATTCTTATTCTGTGATTTTTTTTTTTTTCCCCTGCAATGTAAGCACATATTAATTTATATTCTTGCTTAACCAAGCTTGTATAGGTCATGTTTTCCTGGGGGTTCATTCCATGATTTTTGGAGTAGCCCCAAGAAAGTGACTGCCTGGGATGAAAAGGGCTGTATTGTAAGTAGTCTTGAACATACCGTCCCAGTCACTGTAGGGTATTTCTGGGTAACAAGTATTTTGGCATGAGAACAATAAAGACTGTTTGAGCGGAGATGTTCTAGGTAGGACCACCTATTTAAAACCCCATATATTTAGTAGTCTGTTGCATAATCGTTATGCTCATTAATTGAATTTTCAGCATGTCTCACTTTTTCTCCCATTTTACACCCAGGTAGGCTGATTTACCTTTATCTCACTGGAAATAACTGAAAGAGTAATGGGGGAAGGATTGCTTGTGGTGCCTTTTATGTGAAGGGCTTGATCCCAATTCCACTGACACCAGCAGGAGTAATTTCATTTTTTCTCACTCCTTTGTAAGGAACTCCTCCAGAGACAAAATGCAATGCTTTTGTGACCAGAGATTTCAGAGATCATATTTTGTCTTCAGATGCTCTGTGCAATTCAGAAGATTCTTTGCCTTACTAGTTTTGTAATAAATCTTGATTTTTGTGAGGCATGCCAGGTCTACATGCTGTAGCTCTTTTGAGGCTGATTTGATGATATTTCTTTTCTTGTCTCTAGACCCTTTATACATAACATTACTAAATTACACAAGATTTCTTCATGTGCCCCATTTTTAAGCCAGAATGGTGATTGACCTTGTGACTCAAGATTAAGAGAACCCGGTGGTGTTACTGCATTTCTTTGGGAACAGGGCGGCCTTCCGATTATCTTTGTTATAAATATTTATTTCTGAGAAACAGGTTTCTGAAAACATTAGTTTCTCTGTTGCCTTGAAGCAGGCTGGGGAAGACAACTTCCCATTTCTCTATGGTAGCTGATGCATTCCTGTGGCAGAGGCCCTTGTGCCAGGGATGTCAGGGAGCAGCAGCCCAGATGGCTGCACAGAGGAGGGGTGACTGTGCCCTCCCTTGCATGGACACTGTCCCACCGTGCCTGAGGGTGAAGAGCCCAACAGATGCCCCACAGGGTTGCGCCTACCTTGCTTGCACTATTCCCAAGCACATAGCTGCTCTGGCCTCTCTACTGTAGTGCATTTGTAATTTGAAATATGGTGACAAGAGCTGTGTGTGGAAAGTGCAGTTACTGTGTTTCCCTTCTAGTCATTGTGCTGTAGTCTTCATCCAGAGGGAATCCTCTGGTGGTGTTAGTGTCCCTGAGAATTTTTCTTCTGAGTTGTAAGTCTTGGAACTTAATATCTACATATATCCGTAACTCTTTTCTATTGCACACAGTGTTCAGATCACAGATATTTTAAAATTAAAAATACATTTCTGTGCTTTATATCTGCACATAAACATTACTTTATGCATGTTAAAATTGGTATACAAGCAGCCATACAAATGCATGCATGCAGTATTACTATGACAAGCTGCCCCTCACACCTCCAGTAACTGTGGACTGAAGCTGTAGGTCCAGTTTCCTGGGTTCACATCAGGTATTTATATGGAGAGATTTAAACTGGCAAAGAGCTTGGGATGAGGGGAGTTGTCTTTAGGGTTTGTTTTTCCAATTCTTTTTAAGGTGGAGTAGGATGAGGAAAATGGTAGAAAAGTATCTGCATTAGACACAGGGAGCTGTAAGTCACTGCTGTCAATATCAATTGTAAGCCCTTCTCTTTCTCTTCCTTCCAAATGCTGTGTGCCAGAAACTTGTGGTAGCTGAAGAAAATCTCATGTAGAGGGTGTGTTTCTTTACTTTCCTGTTCTGGGACTTCAGGAACTGGTTTTGGTTTTCCTCCGTGACTATAGTGACTCTAAATTTCTGTGTGGTGTTAGAGGAAAATCTGAGAGTTTTCACTATCTGGGGAGCAAGAGGCATGGTGAGAAAGAGGTAATTAACCAGAGCTGTCAGCAGTACCAGCAGTTCTTCAGGTTGTAATTAAGCTGAGGTGGTGTCAAGCAGGTAGGTGCTGGAGTGGTCCTGCTGGGCCTTGTATCCTTTCTTCCACTGCTGTGCCAGCTGTAGACAACTAGTACTTCTTCCCAAAGAAGTTTTCTCCTGGTTTTGTTCCTCATGGTTGTGTCTGCAGAGTCTGGCAAGTGCTAAGTGCTTGGGAAGAAGGGAAAGAGTGGCCTCCAGTTGCTTCTGGTTTGCAATGAGACCACCTGCTCTGAGACATCACTGTAGTGCTGCTCTGAAAATCTGAGCAGCCCTGCCCTTATCCAGGCTAATGAAGTGCTAATGAGTAATGACTCTTCTGTCATTAACAGTCATCAACTGTTAAAACTCTTTCTTGCCTGTCACAGCCATGATTGTCTAGTGCTTCCAAAGGAGTATTCCAGATGTTTAAGATTCACTCCCAGTGCCACTTCACATTGCACTCTTAATGACCTAATGTAAGCGTAACTGTCTACACCATCTAAGTGTAAAATCAGCTATTTGTTCAACTTTTATTAGTCTGCTGGCTTCTCATTTTGTCTTTTATAAGCATACCCTTTCTATATGCACCCTAACCCTTCTTACTAAGGGAGAGGGAGTTAGCATGTAGCTTTTATCTTGCTAATTCTCATATGGCATTTCCTTCCCACATCTCGACAGTTGTGCTCCAGTGGCCATACCTCTACTATGTTCTGCTGTTTGTCCCCTGTCTCTTTCTCTGCTCCATTGGTATGGTGCAGCAGAGAGAAATAGAAGGATTCTGTTGGTGAGGGAGTGTCATGATTTAAAGAATAACATGTATGAGAAACTTAATGGAGAATAATTCTCTAGCTCTGTGTTTAGTAGGCTTTGTAGCAATAGAAATAGATTATTAAACCTGTTTCATATAATTCTTTGTGCATGCATTTCTGTGCTCTTTCACTTATTTGCGACTGGTTTTGCTTTTAATTGACCATCAAAAGCAGTGTATTGTAAACGCACATGCAAGTCATAGTGCTATTGTTGGCACAGATTCTTCAAAACTGGAGTGTGCCATTTAAGAAATAAACTTAGGTGAACTGTATTTTGTGCTGTAAATTTTTGTCTGCAAGACGTATCTTGCAATATCTTCTAGAGGCTATGAAAACAGCCAGTGCTGGAAGCTCTGCTTATATGTATAAGGTTAAGAAACAAAACCTGAACTAGAGCCATGGCATGGTTTTGAGCCTTGGTGTACCAGTGGCCATAACAGAAGTGATCCATTCTGGGGGACATGAAGGTAAAATAAATGCCTCCAACTGGAGTGAGGCCTTGCTGTGACATATTGCTGCAAAACCAAAAAATGGGCCTTGATGTGTTTCAGTTGTTAATATTTGCCCTGGCCATGCTTTCTTCTGTGCAGAGACAGCAGTACTTACCAAGAGGATAGCACAATGGATAGGTTTGTGTCTCTGGAGATGGAGGCTTGGACCAGCAGCTTCACTGGGAGGAAGGCAGGATTTAGATTATCTTTGTATTATAAGGTTAAACTTCCTTGTTTCAACTGCTATAGCCTCCTTACTTGACATTGTGTCCTTATTTAAAGTGCTTACAATTCCTTGTTTAATACCACATCAGATCCAAGACTGTAATATGTCTCATTTGTAGGTCTGTGGGAGTAGGTATGGGTACAGTTTGACTTTGGTGATAATGACCTCTTGTAGTAGCTGCTTTGGGGTGTAAACATCCACAGCAATTTTAGAAGAGGATCTTGGCAAGGTCACTTACTGTCAGAGGAAACCGTAAAGCCCATTTGTTTGACTTCACACACAGTGACAATAGGACTGGCTGACTGGAGGGTGAAGTAAGATGCCTTTGGGAAGTACTTGTTTCATTCTGATGAGTACTCAAAAGATCTAGAGGAAAAAAATATGCATTGTCAGTTGCAAAATGGCCAAAAGTTGCCAAAGACTTTTTTTTTTTTTTTTCTTTGCATATATTTCTTAGTTTAAAGTGTGTGTTAGACCTGATTGACCAGCCTGGCTGAAAATGTATGTCCTGATTGACGTAACTTTGGAGTAATTCTTAAACAGTAATTCTTAAACATATGTAAGAAGTATACTTGGTTGAGAGATAGTATAACAGAAGAAAGACACATTCAGGCAGGTAATATAGGCAACATTTTGTAAGATAAATTTTAGTAATGTAGTGGGCTAAGATGTTTGTCATGCTCAAGATCAATTTATATGTGGAAACTGGTGCAGAATCTGAAAGATAACTTTGAATGTGATAATAGGCAATTCTCTTCCTCAGCTATTCTCGGCACTAAAATCTGTTGCATGAGTTGCATAGCATGATGCTATGATGTAGATAAGCATTGATGCCAATCAGTATCGTGTTCCATGACTTGCCTAATAATCCAAATGACTCCCGGCATCCCATATAAGGAGTAGGCAACACTTAATCAATTATTTTTTGGGTAATGGTTATGAAAACAAATGTTATTCTTGGAGCTGAAAGAGTCTGGATTTTGGTGTTGGGTTTATTTGTTGGGTTTTTTTTTTTTTTGGTTAATTGTTTTTTAATAGAGACCTGTATGGGGATATTTAATTTTACCTCCTGTATTACAGAATTAAATCAGTTTAAATGCAAGTTTCAAGGAATTATTTAGTTAAAGTGTGCTTTGCAGGGCTGTTCCTGTTTAGGATAATATTTTCAGCTTCACTGGGCATTTGGCAGGTACTACAAATGTAACTTAGGCAACAGAAAGGAATATACTTAACAAAAATTAGTTACCCATGACATTGGTGGTGGTGGTGGTAGTACTTAGTGCTGCATAAAACTAGTTGCAACTGTTCAGGACTTTTTTTTCCACCCAGCTCATTAAAAATTGAAATTAGTTTGTAAGTATTCAGAAAATACTAAGGGGCAGTCCAGATAAGTAAATTTAACTTGAGAAGAATTGCATGTACACGATGCTTTAACGGGTTTGTTTTTCCCTCATAGCGGAAGCGATTTGGGAATGTGGAATGCACATCCTTCCCAGATGAGACATCCCTGCAGCTGAAAAAATCAAATGTCAGGACATCAGTGGCTGCTGCTTCAGTTTCCAATGCGTGGCTTAGGTGTGGGGATGGTTTTCAGAGCACTTCAGCGCTGGAGGTAAAAGGCTGGCTTAGTGGTGTAAGAAAAAGATGTAAACTGACAGTAAACCAATTTCCATGCTTGACTGCATTACAAGATGTTGCCCTTTTTTGTTTCCCAATGAACAGCATATTTTTACAAATGTCAAAGTAGACAAAAATGGAAACCAAGGTTACATGAGGGCATTGTCTTAACTCGGTGTAATTTTCTGAGCATAGGTTAACCTTTTGTATTCTAGATAACACTTATCAATTGGAAAATTTCAATGATACGCTAAAGGACGCAAAAGTTATTTGATTTTTGGGACGGAGTGCTGCATTTCCTATAAAATACAGTACAAAGACTCTAGTTCTCATCTGAGGATTTTTTGCTAGATAGAATCAATTAGGTTGGAAAAGACTGTTAAGGTCATCAAGTCCAACTGTGACCCCAGTACTGCCAAGTCCTCCACTAAACCATGTCACTAAGGGCCTCATCTACATTGTTTTGTTTTTGAACACTTCCAGGAACGGTGATTCCACTATTTCCCTGGGAAGCCTATTCCAATACCTGACCACACTTTCAGGGAGGACATTTTCCTTAATATTCAATCTAAACCTCCACTGGTGCAGCTTGAGACTGTTTCCTCTTGTCCCATCACTTGTTTGGAAGAAGAGACCAGCCACCTCCTCTCTCCATCTTCCTTTTAGGTTGTTGTAGAGAGAGCAATAAGGTGCCCTCTAGAGCCTTCTCCAGACTAACCAACCCCAGTTTCCTCAGCCATTCTAAGGAGTGTGCTTGCAGTAATGAATTCACTGCATAAAATCCTGCTTTTTGATGACCCTGCAGATCTAGGTGCAGATGCTCTTTTGGATCACACATCAAATTATACTTAATTTTTGTGTGTGTATTGGTCTCGTTGGTCATGATCAGAGATGGTCCTTCAGCCAGCATTGAGTAAGAAGAGTGCTTTGTGCTGAAAATCATCTTCAGTCAAGGTGCTTTTCTGTTTCTTCCTCTGGTACTGAGCAGCCAGTATTGCATTGCTTGTGGGATTTAATAGAATCAGAGACAGGGCCAATGAGTGCTTCTTTCTGTAACCCTTCATCAGGACACATGCTTTATCAAGCATGCTCTTCTTTCCCACTTTCGACATTTTAATACTGAAAATACTGGCTCTAGTTCTTCACAAGGTCAGATGTCTTGTCATAGTCTTGAGAAGTTTATATTTTCCAAAACAATGAAAATTCAGATTTTATGATACTGCTCTCATGCATTATTACTTCATTTGTTATGTTGCAGTCTAGTGGAAGATAGAAAAACTCACTTGAAATTGTGCTACTAAGTTGTGGTGGGTGAATAGCAACAGTTTTGAGTATACTGCTACATGTTAAAATTGTCTTTAATGTCTTGGTGGTTAAATCTCCGTCTCTTTTTAATACAGTCCCTGAGACCTACTGATAAGAAATCCAGGATTAAGAAGAATCTTGGAGCACTGTTAACATCTGCTGAATGTACAGCAGGTATGTTGTAACTATTTCATGTTAATGCTGTTTAGCTCTTTATCAAGTTAGAAGTTGGCTCAAAATGCTGTTTACTTTCTTCTGTTATTGTAATCAGAAGCTAATTTTGGTAAGAGACACAGTTGTGATGCTATTGTGATTGGGCTCCTCTATTCACCTGGAGTGCCAGAAATATATCCTGCAAAGCTGCAGGCAGTTCAGCTATTGCTGTTGAGCAGGTGAAAGAAGCATGCTTTATATAGTGCATGTTCTAGCAGGGACAGGATATTTAAATTCTTCACATTTTTAAGAGGGGAATGAAAAACAACCCTTAGCTGTCTAGACAGTGGGTGAAATTATTCTTTCTGCAGCTAGAGATAGACAAGCAGGCATGAGAGAAGAATGGATATTTTGTAAGTATGGGCAGCAGACAGAAAATCAGAATTTTGCCAACCTCCTGCTTTCATTGTCTTGTATATGCACCCAAGTCTGTTAATATTGTGATTAAAAAAAAAGAACTCTAGGCATAATAAAGAGGAGAAGGACTTATTAATTCCCTCCAGTTTTTACCTTTTTGGGGAGATGAAAGAAAGAGGGAGCAGTGGCTTCTTCAGCCTTATTTCTGCTTGCTCAAGCACCTCTGCTGCTTCTGTTGGAGTTAAATAGGTGACCCTGAGCACTTTTTGGGGTTCAAAATTGTACTTGTCTAGGTTTCTGAAAGGAACCTTTGTGTGTTGCAGAAGAAGTTGTGGTTGTGTTTCTCTCTTCTTGGCCCTCCTGCCTAATTCCAAATCTCCAATATTTGTCTAATTTTCCATTTACCTTAAAAGCTTTAGTAGTGGTAGAAAGTGCAAAGTTCTGCCTTCCTACGATTGCTAATTATGTATGCTCCATGCATCAATCCTTTTCTCCTTATTATTTAAAGTGATAAAGATATTTTCAAAATGCAACTCTTTATTACTCCTGAGAAGATAAAATTCTTTTTCTCAGGACAAAACCAGAGAGCAATCTCTGCTGATGGAGTACTTTCAGTCTTTTGTTATTCTTTGTATGAAGTTGGAGAAATCCCAAACTCAGAGTTCGAAGGGCAGTCTTTATTTAATCCAGTACCATTTTAAAAGGACTTGTGGGAGCATTAGGACTGTTTGTAGGAGACTGTCAGACACTGTATGTCTTCACTGTGGTGAAGGACAGAGTGATAGCTTCATTGTATAAAATTAAGTGTAAGCGTTTATTGTGGAGAACCAAAATAACAATAATGCATATACGTATAAGAAGTATGCGTGAGTTAATGCTCCAGTATTGCTGTCTGCTGCCTGGTGACAGACTTGATACTTCTTTTTCAGTTCAAATCCAGTATAATTTAAAATTAAAGAATTTGAAATTTAACAAAATGGCATTTCTGTAATGATCTAAAAGTTTGCAATTCTTTTTAATAGGATCTGCTGCTGCTGAAAGCTCTAAGGAAGCTGAGGGCATAACATGGACCTCTAGTGGCAGTGATTTTTCAGATGATGGAAATAAAACATTGGTTCCAAGGTTGCAGACCAAAAAAGTGTATGCTTCCCAAATAGAGGATTTGCCTAGCAGTCATGAGGACAGAAGCAGTGAAGGTAAGTTCAAATGCAACCAGATCTGTCACATGCTGAAATGAAATGACTCTGAGGTCATTCTGACGAAACATGATCTTAATCCTATTTTGATTAAATCATTTGGAGGTTTTTTCCTTCAATTTTTAGTATAGAACAAGCTCTTGGTATAAATTATGTACAAAAAATTTTGGACCTTGGAATAAAGGAGCATAGTTGGGCAGATCAGACAACATTGAGTAAAGCATGTCAGTTCTTTTCCAGTTTATTTGTACTATTTCTGTCTCTGTGCTGTGGTACAGATACTGTACCACAACCTGTTTTACAAACCTGGTTTGCTGTGCAAACAACCATGAATTTTGTTCTTAGGACTTGCATTCTAATTCATGGAGCAGGGGAAGACAGCAGGGACAGAAACAAGTTAAAATGTGCAGCTGGAGACCAAAAAACTCTTTACTTGTGTGCTGTTATTTAAGTATTATGTAGGATAATGTATATTTTGCATTAGAACTCCAAGGAGGTATGTTCAACATGAGAAGTAAATCAGGTTAGCTTTGTAATACTTAAGCTAGATTTGAAGTGTTACAATTAGACTTCACATCCTGGAAGTCTGTCAAAGTGTTCAAACACCAGTGTGAGTTGAACAAATGAACTGACTGATTTACTTTTTGTTTGATATGTTGAGACTTCAGGTAAACATGCTCCCTAGGTTTAAAAGCAAAAATTCTTAATCTTCCTCCTTTCATTCATATTTTTGTCACTGATACAACAATGTTGTTGACCTATCTGATGGTCATCTTTTGTAATTCCTAGTAATTTTGTTTCCTTCTTTTGGAAATGGAAGGACTGCAATTTTCTAGACTGCAATCTAATGCTCACCAGGAATCTTTCTAACCTGCCATTAATATCATTCTGTTGGACTTGTCTCCTGCAAGTATATCCTGCAGGTTTTAATCTTTAATTCTCTCCAACACACAGATGTGTTTTTACTCTTGTAAGATTGCAAAACTTGTTTGTGTAGACGAAGAAACCCTGATGCATTATGTATCTGCTTGAAGGTACTGAGGAAATAAAATAATTTCCTGTTTTTCTTCTAAAACCCAAAATATATTGAAAGCAGTTACTGAAAGCAGTGGGGAATAAAACCTGTGATTTCCATGCTTTTCCAAGTAACCATCTTATACACTATGTACATGTGTACAGTATTGTATGCATGTATCTGTGTGTGTGCATATGTAGGTACAGTTGTAAGTATGGCAACAGTATCTGAGAAAGCCTTTTTAGAAGTGACATGCCCTTTTCACATGAAGTTCACGTACAGAGACAGTGTTAGTACTTGAGCGTGACAAGATAAACCTGATTGCCTTGTATTTTATTAAGGAGTTCATAGTGCTGCCACAAGTTGCATGCAGCTTGCCACACAGCTTCTAAGACCTGTGTGTTCTGCCTGGTCACCCATGTCTGTGTTTAAAATTTCTGATGAAGCTTTCTCATAGAGACAGGAATGCATTCGTGTGTGTGGAAAAAGCAGGCAACACCAGAGCTGTTTGTTTCTCTGGATGACTTCAGAGTTTGGAAGTTCCATGAAGAAACTAGTGACTTAGACTATAGTAGCACTGCCAAGTCCAGAAGGTACTGCCACAGTTCCATAGGTCTGTACAGATGCCTGGAGCATTCTGCGGGTGGCTCCTTTCTCTGCTGCCTCTCCCTTACACACAGCTCTTCTGGTGTTAGAAATGTGCCAAAACCAAAAAAGCTTTCATACGTTCTCCTCCAAACATTCTCATTTATACAAAATACATTCTTCCTCTCAGTACCTTGCGGTACTTGGACCTGAAGGGTGGAGAGGCTGCTACAGCACCTCATGCTTCCACTGCCTTCAGGAGCTCCTCAGAGGTATGAGGTCATTTGAAAATACTGTGTCTTTCCTTGTGCCTGTTTCTGTTGAATTATCCTAAACAACCCTCTGTCTGATGTGCCTAGAGGCTTGATTTGCAGATGTGTGTATTTAGCCATGGTGTTTTAGGAAGTGACCATTTCAACTACATTTTTTAATTCCTGTGAGGGGGTTACCACGAATAGCAGATGTTAACTTGGACTGAATTTTCAGCTATTCCAGATCACTGTCTGAGGTGTTTGCTTAGAACAGTTAATTTCAGAACAGGTGCACTTGTAAATTAAATGCAACTGGGCAAAAAAAGAAACCCAAAACTAAGCACTTAACCTTAGGCAAACTAATAACTACTAAACTAAAAATCCCCTTTCTACCTCAGCAGTTAAATATACTGCCTCTTTGCTGGCAGTGCTTTGAAATCTTATTTGTGTGTAATTTTTGTATCTTTTTCACAGAAGATTGTCTGCTTCTGCAATTTAGATTTTGAGAGACAGGATTACAAAATAGTTAAAGATCAGTTGAACATATGCAAACAAAACATTGCATTTGTTTTCTCAAGTTTGGGATAACTGTAGTGTTACTCTGACCTCGTGGTTATGAATAATGCATGGTGATTAAGAAAAGTTCTTTTTACAAATACTGTATTTCAGATGACTTGGAGTTCATTGACTGGGAGAAGGATAGTGATTCCACCAATAGGTGTGATGGATCAGAAAAAGACAACAGCTCAGTGGAGATATCCGATTCTGACTCCTGCACAAATCTTAATTCTTTGCCTGTCAAAGAGGAGAATGATGGGAATGATGTGCTTTGTAAGGTAAGAAACTGTTTCAAAAAAAAAAAAAGCTTCTCCTGTAATTATGGAGAATATTAATATTTGATTGCATTCAATTTGGAGGAAAGTGAGGATTTTGCTTACCTTATCTTTCCAGAAGGAATTCTGTACACAAGAATCTTGCCAGCTAAGATTTAGTAGCATTTTATTATTATTATATATGTTACATATATGGAGAAAATATATTTATAAAGAAGGCATGCTGTGTCAACCGTAGAAGAAATTGCAGAAGTTTTTATCCTTATTTAGTATCTAACAGTGAAATGACTTGTATTAGAAGACCCCAGGCTTGACGGTATGCTAGGCACAGTGACATTTAACTTCTGGTGCTGGAGGCTGTCCACATCCTCCAGTGCCTGCCATGCTTTCCGGTATGCGAGACAGAAGCTCACAGCCGAGCTACCCAGCCGGCTGGGGCTGGCACCCGCGGGCAGGCTGGAGGGGCAGACTGGGTTTGTCTGGCCTGGGGGAGGCCAAGGAGGGCCGGTGGTCCTTCTCGGAGGAGCCCAGCGGGAGGGCTTGGGGCAGCGGGACCGAGCTGGACGAGGCGGTGTGGGAGGGCCGGGAGGAAGCCGGGGGCATTGCCCGGGCAGCCGTGGCGCCGGTGAGGACTCGCGCAGCCGCCTGCTTTCGTGCCGGACCGGGACGCTCCGAGCCCGCTCTGTCGGACGGCGCTGCCGGTAGGGTCCCGGCAGAGGGCGCCGCAGGCCTGGGCAGAGCCTCCCGGCGCCGGGCGCGTCCCCGCCTGCCGGTCCGGCCGCCGCCTCCCGCGGGCGGGGCCCTGCGGCGGCTTTGCCCCGGCACGCCGGCTGGAGGTGTGCCGCCGCCTGCGGACGAGGGAGGGAAACGGGCCGGGCTGCGGCCGGCGGCAGAGATGGGTACGGGGAGGGCCGCTACCGAAGTGCATTGAAGAGTCACTGAACCGCATTTAAATTTAGGTGTAGCTTCTCTATTAAGATCAGTGTGAGAGTGTGGATGGAGTACGATGGCGAGTCCTGCTCGCAGAAGAGCAGTCTGCAGTTTCCTGGTGAATCAGCCCCATTACTGGGTCCAGCTGCCCTCCTGGGGACGCTGCCTTTTTGCAGCCAGGGTGTCAAAAAAGCTGGTCTGGCCATAGAGCGTTGCAGCATGCCAGCTGCTGCCGTGGGTGACACCTGTGACCAAGCTTCTGGCTTGCAGCATGTGTCAGTAGCAGGTCGGCATCTGCAGCTCAGAGTTCAGCAAGTATTTTTCAGGTTCATGAAGATGTGATTTTAAATAGCACAAGTCCTGGGCAACAGTGTCAGAGGAGATCACATAAGGAGGTCTGCATGAACTTGGGAAAACAGAACTGGGATTTATGCAAGCAGTAAAAGTTGTTCTGCCTTTGTTATACCAGCATGACTTACCCTGATGTAGATGGAGAGTTAGATAAATGTTACAAGACACGTTCATATTAGTAAATGGTGCTCATGAGAGGACTTTTTCAGATGCAAGCATACTGTAATAAAAAGGTTTTAACCCTAACCCGAAGTTGGGATACTGCAAAAGATGTGGGTACACTGGGAATCTGAGGATGCCTCTGCAGATTTCCCTTTCTCTCTTTCCAGTTGGAGTGCCATGCTGTGGGAATTTTCATGGGTGGTCAGCCTCACCAGTAAACTTTCTTCTGGGAATCTGGCGTATGCAGGGGGGTAAATCCCCAGCGATCGCTGTGCCTGTTGTCGTCTTTGTTTTGCTTTTTGTGGGATATGCTGGTTTCCTACAAAAAAAAAATTGCAGCCAGGCTGTTGGAGAACTTTCCAAGACAGAATAGAAAAGCAGTGTTCACTCTAGGAGGTCATTTGCTGTATGAGTATTCTTTAAAAAGGCCTCTTAATTTTGTGGCCTAGTTCATGGTGGGGGAAGGAAAAAAAGCCAAATGTTGATATATCATCATTTTTGTGGTATTTACTGAATCTCTGGAACCTAATGGAGTGTGTGGATAATCAGAAAACCATGAAGTTTATTTTACCCCACTTCAAAATATGCCAAATACCAAGAGGTTCTGGAGGTTTAGGATTGCTGCCAAAATCTTTATGGTAGTATTAACCATGGTAGGAGTGGACTAGGTTTCTAATGGGAAATGTCAAAAGATGAATAGCTTTACAGCTTTTTCTCCCCCCGTATATACCAATAGATCTATTTTGAAATTTGCTTCTATTCAGTTATAATTAACTACGTAGAAGCACTTTGTGTATTGTTTTCATATGAAGATAAAACCCTCGCTTATCTGTAGCGTGCAAAGCTACAGCCCTGATTCACTTTATGTTCTAAGTCCCTGTGATGCGTCTTTCCTATCAGCTAGCCACCTCTGACATGTAAAGCTGTTTGACAGAGGACAGTGAGGAAGCAGGTTGAAGCTGGCCTTGTGGGGAGCAGCTGTTAGCTAATTTTTGCGTTTGGTTCAGTTCAGAAGTTTTGAAGAAAACTTGCAAGATATGACATGGCCATGCTTTGCTTTCCTTTGTGTATCTTTAGGGGATGGGAGAGTTATTTTTTAGTTGTTAACTTTCCTTTGACCTGTAACTGGTTAAATTTTTGCTTAAGATGGTGCAGGACAAAGATCTGTGAAGGCCTGATCCCAGATGGTTTTATTCTGCAAGTTCCTGTGCTTTGTTGTCTGTGGTGGATGCCTACTTGACCTTTTTCTTGGAGGCTGTGATGCTAAAATAACAATTAAACATTATCTTTTTCAGCATACTTCTTTTCCAGAAGAGCACTATGTAATCACCTTGGAACTGACCTAACAGTTTTATGCATTGGAAATGACTGCTTTTTGCCCCACTTGTGCAGAGATTCTGTCTCATGAGCTTGAAGTTCCATATTTTATAAGAATTTTTAATCTCTGAATTGTTTTCAACTTCTATATATTTTAATGCTAGGGATTAAATGAAATCTAGTGCTCTTGTAGGTCAGTTCATGTCTTCTGCCACACTCCCTCCTAAACTGAGTACTCTCTCTGGCCCTCTACACTAAGTATGTCATCATCTCATCATACCCAGATCCCTTCTTATGAGACTTAAGGGACTAACTTAGTCCCTTATAGTGGGCTAGTGGTTTTATGGAGTATATCATTTTGGTACCTTTCAGAGTATGGTCTTTTCCTGCTGTGTGTTAAATATATTTACCAGTTTCTAGTGGGTAGCCAGATATGCCTTCCTTATAGGCAAGACAAGTAACATTTATCCCTGACTGGTGTGAGTAGAATTTTTCACCCTTTATATTGCTGATATGTAGGAATTAGATAGTCTTCTGTACTTGCAGCATTAATAAAGCTTAACTGGTTATAGCAAACCCTCTTTATTGCGGGGCACATTACTAAGCTTGTCTGCTGATCTTGACTTCTAATTTGGCTGAAAACTCATCAAAAAACCCCACATGGTTAAGAGTTTGTTTCATTTAAGTGCATAGAGAATACCAGTATCCCCAAAGAATCTTGCTGAATGGTGATAGGGCAATTCTCTTTTTCAGTTGTCTATTTTACATGTTTTTAAAGTGTGAAAAGGATCACTGCAGTGTTCTCAGCTCTATTGTGCTTCAGTCTGTGTGCCCTGACAGCAGGCACTCTGATGTGATCTTGAATCTTGTGCAAAAAATGTGTAATGTTGTGCAAAAGGTTAATTTTGCAATTTTCTTTGAGTGAAGAACACATTCGAGAAGTCCTTCCTGCACATTGAATGTATGTAGGTGTATGCCTTTTACTTGAGGCCTTCTTATTTGTCTAAATAAAGTCCACTTAGTTGCGTAGTTCATGGATATAATACTCTCTTAACTTTGCTTTTTAAAAAAACCAAACTCTTCCCTTCTGTAATATTACATTGAGGGGGATTCAACGTAATGAAATTCTGAAGAGATCACTTAAAAGATGAGTAGGCCAACGTTTTCCTGGCCTGCTTTTATGTCCTTGCTCTCTTGATCCATTATCATGGTAATTATGACTATCATTGGCTCAGTAATTAGAATGGAGTCTGGAACTATTATTGTGTAACAGAATTTAAAAAAGGTTATCTTAAGGTAGGAAATCATTATTATGGCAAATGGAATTTGTGTCATCCTGTCAGACTGATGACTTAACACTGATAAAGGGTGATGATATGACCATGTTATTGCAAGCACTAATTTTTTTCAGTCTATTACCAAAGCAAACTCATTAGAATATATACAAGAACCCCCACAAGCTTACTGTTATCCTAAGTATGTATTTCATGGAGTAATTCAGGTTGGAAGGGACTTAAAAGTGTCTCCAGTTCAACCTGCAGAAAGCAAGCTCAGGTGCAAGGTCAAACAAGGTTGCTTAGGGCTTTATCCAGTTGGATCTTGGAGTACTGGTAAGGATGCAGACAGCATAACCAGTCTGGGCAGCATCCTTCTTCCTTCCCTGCCTCTTTCCTCCCTGTCTCCCAAAAACTAGAACCTTACTTTTGTGGGTAGAATCTGTCTCTTCTAGCAGCACTCTTCAGGGGGGCTTTTTAGGTGAGAACTATTAATCAAAATACTGCAGCTCAGTAGTGGTACAGAAACAGATGCCTTTTATGTTCATATCAGCAAGGTGGAATGATTTATACCTGAACTACTAGACAAAACTGAACTTGTGCACCAGCTGCTCTCTGCTGCATCCCATCTGCAGGGATGTTCCTGCATCTTCTGATCCAGAAATGGAGCTTTGAAGCTTTTTCCGAAGTCACAGACAATAGTTTCCCTCTCAACTTTGTTCCCATGATGATCTCAGATTATTGGAATAGGAAACAGCATGTTTCTGGGTGAGCTATCTGCATTATAACTAGCTTCTTGTGAGCCTCCAGTTAAACAGTGACCCCATTAATTTTAAATCAGGATTGAAGATCCTAATTCAGTTAATACCTAACTGGCTCAGATGTTCCTTTTGCTTTGATGGTTCAAAGTATCTTGGGGAAAACTTTTCTTTATAATTCTGAGAGATGGGAATTTAAATCTCAGTGTAGCTGAACTGGCTCATTATTTTCAGGAATGATGCAGTCAGTCATACGAGTTTAGCATTCAAGTGTCTTTTTGATGGTGTAGAAGTCTTCAAAGTCCATGGTGCCCATTTTGAAGGAAGTTTCGTTGGCCGTTTTCATACTTACAGGTGCTTGCGTGTGTGTGTGTGCATGCTTTCGTAGGTGATCCAGAGTGTCCCTGAGGTAGCTGTACTTCTGTGTGCTTATCTTGTGAAATTCCTGGATGTGTTATTAACTAAGTATAGCAGAAACTCCTGCGTACCACATTCTGGGTGTACAAAATCTGATGGATTGCAGGAACTATTACAGTGACATAAACAGACTGTAGACCTTGCTGCCTTGTGCTGTCATTCCCAGACTGTATTTTTATGTTGGAAGCACCGGGCTGTTTGTGCATACTAATCCAGCCCCTCTGCTTTGTTTAACTTAAGGCTTCAGCTGAGCCCTGTATTCATTCTTACAGAGCTCTGGAGAGCAACAACTTTTAAGTGCAGCTGACAGCTTTGCTATCTCAGCGTCCACGTATCAAATGCCCCTGACTTTGCTGTCTTCCCCCACCTCTTCCCTTCTTTTGTCTGGTGTTTTAAACAAGATTCAAAGGGCCTGTGTTAGTTTCTGTGTCTGCATGCTGCAGGAGACATCTGTGTTTCCTCAGGTTTGGCACCTCTTGGTAGCATGGCAATCTTCACAGCACTGCAGAGGGTCTTCAGGTGTACTAGCGAGAAGCAAGGTGGTAGGTGTTTGCCTTGTCAGGGCCCTGATCTTCATTTCAAGAGGGTAAAGCAGTGAAAGAGGGTCACATCTGTCTCCTGCTGGTAGCCTGCCTGGTGCTACAGCAGAAGAGGCTATAGGAAAGAGTAGAGCATGCACTGCTGGGAGTACAGTGCTCTTTTCTGAAGGGAGAGAAGGGATAAAGCCAGAGGAGTGAAGAACATTGACAGGAAGTTGAAGGCTTTTGTCATACTTGCTTCCCCAGCCCTGATGAGGCACTCTATTGCTTGCCATTATTGATAATTTGCTAATAGTTTTGTGCTCTGCAAAGAGCCAGGAGGATAGTGAAAAAGCTGCTGGGTTTTGATTCGTCTGACTTAGTCTTCCAAACTGTTTCAGGACTCTTCAGGCCAAATTGGATGAAAGTCTGATTTGAATTTGTTTGAAATCCTTTTTTAAAGAAATGGTGGAAGAGAAGTATTAGTGGAATACTATGATCTTAAACCATTTCTTGTTCTGATAAATGCGTTTTCTAAATAGCATGATTCTGGAAGGAGACCTGAACAGAGTAAATTATCTAATGGCTTGAATTCTTTAAAAGCCTTTAATTCAGTCTTTCTTGTGGTTTGTCACTTGATTTAGTAATTATGTGATCTTCTAATGCCTGGTTTTGTCACCCATCATGCCAGTTCATTGTGTCAGGAGGAGGCCTGAATATATCAAGGCAAGTCAAATGCTCTTTTACTACCAGGCATGTTTGTTGCATCCAGTGATGAAGAAGACTTGATCCTTTTAAGGTACCTGGTGCAGTTGCAGGTTGCATCTCTTCGTAAGTGAACTTTGCTGGTCTATTGAGTTTGTGGCAGCAATACAGGAATGATAATACACAGAGCCATCTTGAAAAAGATGCATGTGTAATGGTGCTTAGTGAATGGCTGTTAAGTGAAAGTAAGTTCTTTGAATGTCCAAGGTCATACAATTCCTGATAGAACAGGTAAAGCATAAGTTGTACCAAAGTCATCCAACTATTCCTGTACTTAAGCTTCATCTTCTTATGAGTTTCTTGTCGCTTTTCACTGAAACAGAACTGTTCCTTTTGTGGTAAGGGGTTAGTGTATACTGGCTCTCTGTAGAATCTGCTCAATTGTGAAGATGTGGAAATAAATTTAGAATATCTTAGAAAACACAGGAAAACCAAAGTTTAGAAACTAGTCTATACTAACCTTGGGGTTATTAAAATCCCCAACGTTTTTCCAGTATGTTTCTTCCTTTTTGCAATGGATTAGGCTCTTGTATATCTGTGCTTGTTTTTATCTCGCATGGAAGAAGGCAGCTATGTGGGGGTTTTGTTTTGTTTGTGGGTTTTTCTAAGTCATGCTGCTGTATATTTTTGTTTGTAAAGAATGCAGTTTGGTGGTATGCTATGGGGAACGGGACATTTGTTCCTGGCTCCCATTGCAATGTGCAAGTGTGTTGGATAGATAAGAGGAGTAGAAGGGGGCAGAACATATGGAATAAACTGAATATGTTTATAATAAGACTTAAGAAATTTGGAGATGGGAACTTCTGTTGGGTGGGTGGGGTTTGGCTTTCTTGGGGACAATGCGATGGGACTGGGGTGGGGTAAAATCCTAATGTCTCATATCCAGTTTGACAGGGTCTGTGTCATCTTCTGTTGGTCTTGTGTTGTGATAAACAGCTTCTGTGCAAATGTCTGAATCATCTGTAGATGACAGTTCAGATTTACAGTTCTTTTGTTATCGGGACACATTCCAGACTAATAACCCTGGTAACTGATTAACCCTTTCTGTGGAGATGGTCTGTAGTGATGGGCTGTAATTCCATAACTGTAACATGTTAAAGAGGATTTTTCCTGCTCTGTGTGCTCATGTATAATGCCAGCTGCATACAACCCTGCTCCCATGGGAGCAGGGTTTTAAGATCATTGGGTTTTCTTTTCCCTTCATTAGTGTATTGTTACTTGCCTTCAGACCAGGGCAGCAGCCTTAACTACTTGATGGCTTTGTCTGTCTGTCCTCCATCTCTCTGGGAACATGCTGAAACATAAAGTGTTACTTCATATGATAACTCGCACTATTCACAACTTCAGCCCGGCTTTGTTATTCCCACTTCCTGTATATACAAAGAAGCTGTTACACCTTGCTATTGATTCACTGCTCAGTCCCAGTATGGTGGCATACTTTTTGACTCAGTCCTTGTCATTCTCCTCCCACTCTGTCTCCTCTTCTCAGCACAGTCACTATTTCACTCACTTGTCCCCATTCACCCTCACCTGGTCGTTGTTCAGTCTCAGTCCACCAGTTTTCTCTTACCTAATATAACTACTTAGTTCCGTGCCGCTGAATATTCTCATCTAGTTGCAGTTCTTTAGAAGTGGTGGCTGTGGCAGCTCCTCATATCAGGTGTTCTGCACAACACGACAATTCTTGCTTCTCTGTGTGTATTTTTCTCATTGTTTCCCCAGTGGAAGAAAGCCCTGTACTCCCTTGGTACGAATCATGGTGGCACTACTGGGAAGTTTGATGCTTCTGAGAGGAAACGACTTGTTGATGCTCTGCAGGCACCTTGACACAGTCCTGTGCAGGGAAAAGGGACCATTGAAGCTACGTGAGAAAAGCATACTGGAACTGTCTGCTTGCAAGGGCAAACATGATGTGCAGAGCAGTTTCATCCTGACATAAAGTAGTCATGGATGAGAAGGGTTGAGGTTTATGTTGGGGCTTAAATATTCAGAAAAACTGCTATAAAAACGTTGGAATTCAAACCATAAATTTTGCTCATCAACTGTATTTTTGGATAGTAGTTTTGGTCTTCCCATTCACATAAACAAAATGCAGTGAAACTAGGGAAGTTTCAGAGCAAGTTGGTAAGAGTGACCAGATATATGGCATGTTTTCTACATGAGAAAAATTCTATGGAGTAGAAGCCTTCAGCTTCAAAAAGAAACTGCTATGGAGAGGACATGAAAGGAACCCATGAATCACAAATAGATAAGAATAAGTAAACAAAATGATTAAGTGCTAAATGAAGCTAGATGACATCAAGTGAAACTAGCAGGTTGATTCAACATTAAGGAGTTTTATTCATTCCATCATATGAGCTGCAGAGCTCCTTCCCACAGGATGATATGGATGCTGAAAGATTGCATGGGTTCCAAAAGAGTTGGACAAACTCATGGAAGACAAATCTGTTAAGGATTAAATACAAAGATCTTGCCTCCAGTTGAAGCTGAAAACTAGAATCAGGGAGACTGTTCTGTGGCAGCATTGCCACATGCTTGTCCTGTTTTAAACTCTTCCCTAAACATCTGACATTAATCATTGTTGGAGACAAAACTAAGGGGTTAGAATGATTCCCCTGTAGATTCCCTACAGCTATTCCCGTGTTTGTGTGCTGTGGACTTTTCAGTGTGTATGAATTTTGTTGTCTTTCAGTTGTGACCCTTGATGCTTTCCCTTGAGAGCAATTGACAAGTCACATACCAAAACATGACGTTATAAATGGATCTCTACTTGGTGCAGTGCTGTGGGTACCCTTTGTAGCTCTGGTTCTCTACCACCTGCTGCTCTGTGTGGCTTCTGCAGGGTGTTTTTTCACATGGTCTAGTTTGTGCTTACCTCATGTTTTTAATAAAGCTTTCCGAACAGACACAGGGATGGAGAGGAGTCTTTGAGGCAGCTTGTTGAGGGTGATGGCTGGAGCCATGCTTGCCTAGAGAAGCATTTAGCTTCCCTGGAGTGAGTTGGTGACAGGCTTCGCAGACTAAGCTTCTATAACTTGATTGGGTGAGAGAGAAGTGCAAAGGTAAGTTTGGGTTTGTTTGGTTTCCTTTTTGTACTTGAAATCTGTCATTTTTATAACTAATTCAAAAAGCACCATGGTTTTCTTTTTTCTAAATGTATGCGTTTGTTGAAGTACATTTAAGTGTCATGAAATGAAAAAAATAGTGGTGTTGCTGAGTTTTATTGTGGATCTGGTATGTTCCAATAATAAAACAGCTTGTCTAGGATATGAAGCACTTCAGGATCTTTTGGAATGGGAGTACAGTGTAACAAGCAGTATAAAAAGAATAAATACTGTAAATCCACAATATTGAACTTTCCTTCTGCGCTAAGCAGGATAATTGCAGCTCCCTTTTTGGAGTATGTATGTGAATGCATGAGTGTGTAATGGTGTGGGCTAAAGTTGGAAGTAAGTGCCTATGCTAATGTAATAAATAATGTGTTATAAACTGATGACGCAGGATTGTTGAAGGTTTATCTAGCTGGGGTTCCAAATTATAATTGTATTGGGTTAAAACTGTGAGATTATAGTTAAACATTGGGCAGTGGGAGGAAGGTTTCTTTTGCAGTTTAGATGCATTGAGATTAGTAAGTCTGAGACATTGTGAATTTTATCTTTCAGTAGCTAGCTCAGTCCCTTTCTGAACCAATTTAATTTCATTGTCTCCAGACATTTGGTAGGAATGGATACCCCACTCTAATAAGGCATTGTGTGTTTAAGACAAAACTAGAAAAAAGACCTTTTAGTGTGGCAGTTCTACAGAAAGCATCATATTTCCTTTTTTCATTTTTCCTTATTTTCCATGCTGTTCTTTGTAGACATGTACAGAGAGAAGAACTAACAATATTACAGACAGTAATGCAACAGTTTTACAGAGCTGCTGTTAAAACCAGATTATATAGCTGTATACCAGGAAACTTCACCTTTGGTGCAATTTGGTTAAAATCTCTTACAGGACTCAAAAGGATCATCCTTATAATGTCAGACAGTTCTGATGTGTTCGGAGGTTATAAGAGTTTTTGTATGGTGTTTATTTACTGGTTTAGAAAGGAAGGGTCAGGGCAGCTCTTTGCACTAAGAAACTTTGTCATCAGCCTCAGCCTGTGGTTATTGGAGAAGGAGGTACAGAGAGAAAGACATGTATTGCTCTTTTGCATACTTTGTTGGGAGAAGGTTGGATTAAAAAATAATCAGGTTGTATAGACTTTTCACAGGGTACAAATTTAGGACAAGGAGATAAATTAGGGCATAACTGCCACTCTCTTATGCTTGAGAAGCAATGAGCCAGACAACAGGTAAGATTGATAGTTTAAACAACAACAAAATCCATGTTTTCACAAGAAACAAGTCTGGGGAAAAAAAAACAAACCCCAAAACCAGGAGGATGATTATTCCCATCTACTTTTTAACCTTTAGAGGCATTTGAGTCTTACTTCCAACATTTTTTCCCTCCATGCAAACATTAGAGGTAGATTTGTTTCTTACATTATTTTTGGCTTGTGGCTTACATTACTTACAATTTAAAGGTTCTGTGATTGCTTTTCTGTAAGAGTATTTAGTTTTTAAAAACTTAGCACTAATCACAGAACTTGTGGAGGGAAAAACTAGTCAAGTGGGCGTCAGAACAGGGCAGAGAATTCTCATATAGCTTTATAATTTCAGATAAATGGTTCCCATACGTACTTGATGGATTCTTGAATCTAATGAGCTTAGAGGTACAACTAGGTTCAGGAAAATGTCCATTTTGGTTTCTTCAGTGTTTAGGGCAAAAAAATTACCAAAACGGTGAGTGTATCACTTTTTGATGATGAAGATGCGGAGTTGATTCATCACTTTTGTATATGAGTCTGATTGAAAAGTATTGCACATATTGTGGATGTTCCCATTTGGAAATTGTGGATGCTGAGTATGAATGTTTAAGTTAGTTGCCATAGTAGTTCACTCTGGGAGCTAAGTAGGAGAAATAATTGGGGAAATGACGGAAAGGAATATTAGAACATAATTTTATATAGTATTGGAAGGCAACATAACTTCTATGCCACACTTACATGGTGCAAATCACCTTTTGAGGACTAGAATGACAGATTGGGGGGGTTGTATATGATTATAAAGTACTACACATAATTTTTCACTGTGTGTGTATCTTTGCAACTACCCTGAGCATTCTCAGGTTGGCATTTCTGCATGTTTAATGTAGCAGTTGCTTGCGGATCATGACTTCAAAACTTTGTGAAGAAGCAAAACTTCACATTTGCTGCATGCAAATTGCATAGGTTTTTGATGCTGCTCAGCTGTTACTTAATTGCCATTGATTAATTTGTAAGCATTTGGAAAGTGATGGTGGAAGTTTTCTATCTGCCTTGCACACTCCAGACACTGAACAGTCAGAAGTAATAATGTAGACAATAATCATTGAGCTTTGCACAGTCGTGATCCTTGTCGTCATCACAGAGCCAAAAAAGTAAGACTACTGGTGATGTAATGTGTGGTGGTTTATTTTCACATTTTGAGCAGAGAGGGATGATTTAAGAGACCACAGAATGCTAATTTCTGTTGCTTTGTTAGCATGCATATTTTGAATAGAAGAACAGCATATGGATTTAATTTTTGAGATTTGCAGCCAGTAGATCATAAAAATTATCCATCTGCTTGTTAGTAGCACTATGCTCCACTTTTTAAAAGAAGAAATAAGATCATAGTTTAGCTTATGTGCTTCCCTGAACTGGAATGAACTGGAATTCACTGGAGTGAAATGTTCAAAGGAGATTCCCAAGTGTTGGTAGTATTGCAGGGTTTGACTGCAAGAAGAGCATCTTTCAGTGTGTTTTTAACTCCACCACTATGACTTTTATCAAACGCACTTCATTGCTCAGGCTCTTCAGCTGGTACGAAGTCATTGAACAGAGGTCACCACTTCTTTTTTGCATTTTTTGGGTCAAGTCTCAGCATAACACTCCTTATTTTTTCTGAAGCTTCTTTTGGTGTTGCAGCAATAACAAACCACAATGACTGGATTGGAAACCTATGACTGGTGACCCACCTGTGGTCTCTTCCAGTTACTTTCATTGATGACATTAAAAATATTAAGAAGTTGTACAATATTACTAGGCTTCTGCAGAGTTTGGTTTAATAATTGGACAGTTTTTTCTGGAGAAAAATCCATTAAGGTAGTAAGTCAAATGACTCTCCCTTTGGATGTTCTGGAGTTGCAAATCACTTCACAATGGAGGAATATGTCAGGGAAAGAGTATTTACTTGCTTTGTATTTCTTTGCATTATGCATCTCACATAGGCCACTGTCCCAGATAAGTTGCTGAGTGCAACAAGTCTGTGGCCTGACTTGTTCTTGCTGTTCTTACTTTGTTTCCTTGATCTCCACAATTTTTAAGTCACTGCTTTATTGTGCATTTAAGTCCTTGACTTTCAGAATGTGGTTAGCATGTTCCCTTATGTGGCATTATGCCAGTGTTTATGGGATTAAAGCAAAAGGAAGTTCTGGTTTGCTGTTTACATCTGAAGTGCAGAGTAAATCTGATAGGTTACTTCTATTCAGTGAAACTGAAACTTCAGATCTGGTGCCTCAATCTCTCTGTCCAGCATTAGTCTCAGTATATTCAGTTTCTACAAACAATAATGCTTTAATTTTTGCTAGATAAAACTAGACTAATTTCATGCGTAGACATACAAACAAACAATGCTGGGAAAAGTTAGAACCAAAGTCTTTTGTTTGGTTTTATGAGCTTAACTGTGTAGCGCTGTAAAGAGAGGAAATGGTACTGTGGAAAACCAATACTTGGTATAACTCTTAAAAACCACACAGAGGACAACCTAAGGCAAACCAGCGCATAACGAAATGGAAGCATAAAACTAAAGTAAAGAAGGTGATAGTTACAACTATAAAGGAATTGACAAAAATTAGAATGAAATTAAGACTGAAGAAACAGACTTTGAATTTTAGTTAAATTAAGATGTGAGTACAAATCTGTGTTAACATTGCAAAATTCTGTAGAATCCAGAAACTTGATGGGTTGTACGACATCATTACTGTGGTTAAAATGTGGTCAGAACAAGTGTGTGCGTTTGTTCTTAGAAAAATACATCATCAACCTTCACCAGCTTTCGGAAATGAGAACATACACAGACCCCCCTCAACCCTAAGCTGGAATTGGTAAAAATAAAAGCAAGTGTCTAGGAATGTGTTCCCATATGTAGCTGGCAATGAACATCTCCTTCACTGCAAACAATAATAACTTATATTTAATAAATTGGAAGGTCTTGAGTTTTGTATGCATAGTCAGATAGAAGCAGACAAATTGTGCCTATCTGCGTTTATTATAACCACAGATCACGTAAATCCTGTCATGTTGCCCCATTGGTATCTCGACTTTTTTTCCTTTCACCTATTTTCTCTGCTTTTCATCTGATAAGTCGTTTCCAGACCAAAGCATTATGAAGACTGAGAGATGAGGTGTTATAAAACAGCAATAAAATTAAAATGCTTTGACTTTGAATATTCCAGAAGCTGAAATGCGATGCTAACCTAATCTGGCATTATCCTGGTTTTACTCGCCTATGGATGTGATTGTATCACTCACGTGCTATTACACTTCCTGCTCCTCTGAAGTCGTGTTCTTATGTTGCTTCTGCACTTACGACTCACTCCTGTTATGGATCTGTCCTAGATTCTTTTCTCTGACTCTCTAAAAGATATTTTAACTATGTTTAAAAATGAGGGAGGAGAAAGTAGGCGAACACATTAGACTGTCAGATTCTGCAGCATCACTGACAGTAAGTGCTCTCTGCTTTACTAGCAAGTGACCCAGCTCTCAAATTAATAACATGTTAACAGGGCTATAAGGTATTGCTGCTGTTCTTCAGTATGGGTCTTGTTTACACTTGTTTTTAAGGAGCATGACCCATCTAGTATAATTTTCCTTCCTTGAAGAAGTGTTATATTTAAGAAAATAAAAGTATTTCTCTCACCTTGATTTACTTTTTTTTTATTTTTTTTTTCCCCTACCTGGCAGGTATGTAACTGGTAAATGTAAAGCTTTCATTTTACATATGAAAGCTGTTGTGGTTGCTTTCACATGTATATAGTTGAAGATGGTCAGAGATGCATTTATGGCTCAGGATTCAACTGTCCTTTGAAAATGGGGCTTTACCATTAAAATTATTGGTGGACAGGTGGGGTTTTCTTTTGTGTGCTAAATCAAAATATAATGTCCTGAAATTGAAAGTTCTGTGGACAATATGTACTAAAGTCAGGGAATGCGTTACTCTGGTTTTGGTCCTGGTGCAGCTAATTGTATCCAGTCACTTGAGATTTCCGAAGCCACAAATGAAAATATTCCAGGGCTTAACAAACTGAAGTACTTCATCTTTCAGAGAGATAAGGTGGTTTAGGAGAAGGGCAATAGAGCATGTCTTGCTGGCTTTTGTGTTCAGCTACAAAACATGAAGGCACATTGCTTTATCTTTTAATTGTAAGAGATCCTAACTAATTTTTTCTTATTTAACATCCCATTCACAGTCTTGAAGGGTGTAGGAACAAACAATCTTATTGAATGTGCACTTTAAAGAAATTAATCTCACCCTGTTTGAGCTAATAGCCTTGTGCATTTGTTTAGAGGCTGTAAACCACGCTGCGTGTTAGGAAGACAAGTAGCCTTGCATGACCGTGGTAAGTGTGTCACATCCTGCCCTCAACTTTGCCCTCCTTGGAGGCTCTGGCAGTCTCCCTGTGGTTTGCCCACTAGCCAGCTGGGAGTGGCTTGAGAAAACTTCTCCAACCTGTGGATCTGGTTCTCAAGCAAACTTTCAGACTTAACAGTATCTTGGTGCTCCTTGCCAAGCCCAGTTAGAAGTGAGGCAGGGTACTGGGACAGGCATTCAAAGTTTGGTGGACAACTCATCTGTAATACTGTGACAAATTTAATTGTGTGCATTCAAAGCGTGCTGCACAGGGATCACTGTGGGGTTTTCCTCCTTGACAACCCAGTAAACTCCTTTGTAAACATGAGACTACTGAATAGCTTCCCTCTTCTAGGAAAATCTTGCCCCCCATGCCTGTTGCAGGAGTAGTGTTTCTGGCTGTGCTTGAAGGGGAATGGGCAGGTAACTGCTTTGACATTAGGTGCCTATGGTGTGAATGCCAGTGCATCTTGGTTAAATAGGATCTGCTTCTTTCTTAGGGATTTTTAAAGTTAACCTATCAAGTCAAGGCATGTTGTTGGAACTTTATGTCTCCTGATACGAATTCCCTGTCATCTGTGCCATCAGCTATCTTTTGTATTTCTTATTTGAATGCCTTTTCTTCCTGTAGCTTAACTAACTCTGAATTTACATTATCTCTGCTGCTTATTTAGGTGCCCTCTTTGATTTGGAGCCTGACCCTAGAAAGACAAGATTAGAAATTATCTCCACTGTTGTTTTTCTTGCTCTGTGAAAGTTTTCACTTATACATGATTATGACAAATAGTTGTTAAGGAGGTGATCCTGCCCTTCTACTCTGCTCTTGTGAGACCTCACTTGGAGTATTGTGTGCAGTTCTGGTGTCCTCAACATAAAAAGGACATGGAACAGTTGGAACAAGTCCAAAGGAGGGCCATGAGGATGATCAGGGGACTGGAGCACTTCTTGTATGAAACAGGCTGAGAAAGTTGGGGCTGTTGAGCCTGGAGAAGAGAAGGCTGCATGGAGACCTCATAGCAGCCTTTCAGTATCTGAAGGGGGCCTATAGGGATGCTGGGGAGGGACTCTTCATGAGGGACTGTAGTGAGAGGACAAGGGGAAACGGGTTCAGACTTAGACAGGGGAAGTTTAGATTGGATATGAGGAAGAAATTCTTTACTGTAAGGGTGGTGAGGCACTGGAATGGGTTGCCCAGGGGAGTTGCGTATGCTCCATCGCTGGCGGTGTTCAAGGCCAGGTTGAACAGAGCCTTGGGTGGCATGGTTTAGTGTGAGGTGTCCCTGCCCCTGGCAGGGGGGGTTGGAACTAGATGATCTTAATGTCCTTTCCAACCCTAACTATTCTATGATTCTATGATTGTTAACTGTTTATAGAGAGCTTTTAAATTATTCATTCTTCAAGTAGTCCTGTTCTCTACTTTGTCGTGATCAACATCTGTGGTTGTTTTTTGGTGGTGTTTTTTTTTTTCTCCCATATGTGAATGTATTCTTATTGTGTCCCACAGTGAGGAAAAACAAAAATCTGTGTGAGATTTGTTTTTTTCTTCTCTCCCTAGATTCTTTTACTTTAGGATGCATATACTCAGAAAATGGCATTCTGAGCATCAAAAAATATATCCACAAAACATCAAACACATGACTTTTCTCATTATTTTATTTTTCATTCTGGGGCTGTTAAGGCAGACTTATTTTCCCCACTGTTACAGTACTGGAGCTAATACTGTTTTAATTTGAAAGGCATAAGCAGGGTTCTAGTTGGAAGAAAAGGAATTTTGAAAGGATTTTCTGTGATACAAAACAGGGACTAGTAAAAGGGCCTAATTGTTTCCTGTGCGAGTTTTATTGTCTCTTTTTAGCAGATAGCTTATTTCTATAGTTGTAATAGTAACTTGCAGTGTGTAATAGTCAAGGTGAAAAATAATCAGTGCAGCTTTCACATGTAACACAGGCTTCTCATGCTGGAAGGACTGACTGGAGACGTGGATCATCTCCTAGGTGCATGTGTTGTGTGTCTCATTAGAAAATCTGTAACTAGACAAAAATGTTGTCATTTTCAGCTGATGGATGATGGGTGGTGGAACTCTGGATCAGCTATTAACTGATGCAGCTTTTCAGGTTTGCACTGAAATAGTGGAAGCAGCTTCAGTGGACTGTCCAGGTAGGGAGCACTTCTGCCTTTCCATCTCCTATATATCCCTCTAATGGCATGAATGGTGTGCTAGGCTGAGGCTGTGCGTGTGAAAGGTAATGAGGATGAAACTGGATCCATCTTGCTGTTGTGGCCTGGCTGGAAGGCATTGCTGGAGGCTTGCACTCCAGGACACTGGTGGGGTTGCAGGTGGCAGGTATGGCCCAGCTGGGTGACTGGGGAAAGCCCTCTCAGCAAGTGTCCGTGAACTGGTTTTGATCCTGCACCTGAGTGAAAAATGCCTTGATCAGTCACTGAAGGGAGGACAGGACATCAGAGAAAGAAGACGTGACAGACAGGAGGAAAATAGACTTGAGGCTGGCCTTTGGAGAGGAAGAGGGGGAGTCCCAGAGGGAGGAAGTGCGGAAAAGGGAAATAATAGCTATATGGTAAATGGGGAAGTACATGAAGTTCATGGTCCATTAAGTTTGTTTTGCCTGTTCTTCTCCTACTTGTTTGCTTGTCATCGTATGACCGAGGGTCATCATAATCCATTTGTGAATGACATAACTGCACAACTGATCATCCCCTATAGAAGTGTTGCGTGAGATGCCTGCCTTGTCGCCTCTGCGCAGGGGCTGGGTGAGGGGGTGAGTCAGGGGCGGCCCAGGTACCGCGGCCGCTGGCTGCCCTGGCTGCCTGGCTGAGCGCTGCATTGGAATTTTCCAGGTAGGGCACAAATGGAGGTGAGAGGGAGAGCGTGTGGGATGGGATTTGGACAAGGAAGGGCTCGTCCTGGGGAGAGCTGCCTGTGTGCCGAGCTTCTGGCACACGAGGGAGTGCCAAATGATAAGAATAAATCAGGGGGAAAACGCAGCAGATGCATTTAGAAGTATTTAACGCTGCCTTTGTGCTTTATTACCTTTTTATTATCGTTTTCCTTTATTAATTTGAAACATACACTCACTTCTTTTCTCTCTCTCTCTCTTCAGCGTGGATTTCAACACATTTTTGTGCGGGTGCCAGGAACACTGTGTTCTGTTAAGTCACGGGGTGACGTAGGGTGCTGGCCGCCCGCCAACCTGGGTCAAGTTCATTCAAATCGGTTTCAGTGGCGGCTCTCGCTGCCGGAGCCCTGTCAGTCCTGCCTTCCCATGGTAGGTGGCTCTGTTGCGTTAGTTTTCGCAGCAGCCTGGGATTTGAGGGCTTTTAAACTTCACAGGCTTTCCAGTTCTCTCTGGTGTTTGTGGAAGGATGAATTAAAAAGAAAAAACAAAGCCCGGCCTCGCATGAATCTGTGAGAAAAGGAAAAGTGATAGCTATGGGTTTGCTGAGCAGAACAAGGTCCACAAGGTGTAGCGTGTGTTTAAGCGTGTTCCTTTCGCTGTCCTCTAACTTTTAAATTATATTGATATTTTTAACTCCTGTCCTTGCGATGGCTTGTAACCATGGTGTATGATTTGTGTCTTTAAAGCAGGAGCTACTCCTGAGGTTCCAATGAAAAAAATCACTCATAACAAAAATAGATGGAAATGGCACAGACACGTGAAAACAGCAAGTGGCTGTGCTAGGTTAATCACTTCCCTTTCCTACAGGATTTTGTGTTTTGCTGTCTTAGCCCTGGAGCTTTGGACTGCTCTTAAAAATGCATTAAGACCTCTCTTCTTCGGGATGAGCTTCCATAGACAGGATTGTCCCATGTCATGGTGTTGAAAAATCAGACCGGTTTTCTTGGTCTCTTTATTCCAGCTTCCCTTTCATGGGGCTGTGTTGTTGCTACTTTGCATAGCAGCATACTTTTCCTTCCTGTAACCCTACCAGAAATCACACTAGATCCCTTCCCCTCCCCTTCACTTCCAGTAACTGCTCTGTGAGCAATAATTTTGGAACTGCTGGCAAAATAAGAGTCTTTGACAAGCTCATAAAATCCTTTACAACAGGATAGCAGTTATAGCCAGAGACATCACTAAATGGTCTCTAAGACAACTGTTGATATTTTAGTATTTGATGAGAAACCCATTCTTCCCGTTTGCTTCTGGGATATATATTTTTAATTAAGAATGAGATCTCTGGGAAAACTTGATGTTTCCACAGAGAGGAGATTAGCTTTAAAGAGAATGAAAAAGTGAATTTACAGGTCATGATTTAGATCTGTTTTTACAGTTTCTTCTTTGGACAGATTAACTATTTTATTTTCATCTTCATTCTTTTCAGCTGTGCACCAGGTTTCTTGGTCTTGGCTCACTTGATGTTGGCTTTTAAGGGAGAGAAATGCGGTAGTGTTAGGTTCCCATGATTCAACACCCACTCCTGAGTTACCTGTCAGTGCTTGCTGGCTTATCCTGTCTGTGGGGGAGAGTGGAGGATGATCAGATCTGTGTTCATCACTAGGTGTCACTCACTTGCAATTACTTAAAGTATGTTTCAGGGCAAAATTAAAAGCAACAAAAACCTCCTTTGCTTCCCTACCTCACCCAAATTGGGCATGCATGGGGGAAGGAAATGGTGTGAATCTGGAAGAGATTTTTTTTTTCCCATCCTCCTTTCCCATGAAACTACTGTATGTGATATTTTGTAATTTTATGGCTTTATAGCATATCTCGATCTCTATTTTTGTTTTCTTGTATAGTTCTGTTGATGCAAGATAAAATTTTCATGTATATTTTCAATGATGTTCTCTTCCCTCTATTATCAAGTGTGTGAAAGCTTAAAGAATAGCAAATTGCTTTGTAAAAGCTACAGAAATCTAGCTTGGGGAGGTGCAGTGGTAGAACTACAGGATCACTTGAGAAAATGCTTGGAAAAAAACACGGATGACAGGACTCAAAGCTGTTCTTGGGACTTGACCACTGAGCGATGTTGGGCAGAGGATGGGGATTAAAAACTATGCACGTATAAAGATGATTTATAATTCTGTTATTTAAGAAATTATGTGGAATGTGGTGCCTCAGCTGAGTTCTGGTCAGCCTTCTCCCATGTCAAGGGATTAGTATGGGGAGTGTATATTCAGTTGTTGAATTATAGGATATTCCAGAATTCTAATGTCAATGCTAAAAAAAAAAATAAGAGGGGGGAGAGGGAAGAAGGTTAAGCAGTAAAACTCAATGGATTTGTTCAGAGCTGTTGAATGCATACCAAGGGCTCTAAATATTTTATTCCAGAAGGAGAGTATACAAATTCCATGCAGATAACTGGAAACTATTGGCAGTAGGACCGTTTTCTTGTCTTGTACCTCATACCCTTTCCGTTTCTTTTTCTCTTGGAATGTGATGTGCCTTTTACCCAACCTGCTTCTGTCATTTGGTTTGGGAGCTGGGACTGCTGTGAATCAAGATCTTGGGTAGACCCTGCCTCCCTTCCTTCAAGTTCAAGTGAACTAGGTCTGTGTTCTGTCTGAGTTTGTCTCCTCAGGAAACTGAACCCTGTAAAGGGTGTTTAGGCATCATTTTCTGGGGCAGGTTCTCTAAATGGCTTTTGGTGGTGTTAACTATGAACTTTGAATGTCAGTAAAAAAAATGGTGAAAAACTGAAGCTTGTCTATTTTGCATTTCTTTTTCACTCTCTCTCCTGTGTAACCAGAATTGTTTATTTTAAAAGGTATAGCCACATGCAGAATTTACCTCCCCCATCTTTTCTTATATATCAGTAGCAGTGGCTATCTGAGATCAGCCACTTTCTGTGAAAAGTGACCTAAGCCAAGGAAACCCCTCCTGGACAAAAATCAGTATTCCTGTGTGCCTGGATTGATGAAAGTAACAATACAGCAAATCTGTTGCAGGGTTGAAAATACGGTGAGAAGGAAAAGATTTGTCTTGTTTATGCTGAATAAGATTCTTAGCACTAGCCTTCTCCTTTCTACAACACATATGTGGATATCCATTGAAGTTATGTGCTAACCATATAAACAAGTAAATCTCTTAAGCTCTGTGTCAGACCCTCTGTTTGCTGTGTCTTTCAGGCCCTAAACCTAGCATGAATGTCTTATGACAGTTGAGAAGAAAACATACAGCCTCCACTGATACCTGCACAGATATGACAGAACTCTTAATCATAAGATTTAGTTTCCCTTTGCAGAGATTATAGGTTAAGACATTCATCTCCTTGTTCTATCTTGGATTACTAAGTGTTTGTGGCTGTGTGTCACTGTATTTATCTAGTCCACATGCTGTATTTGAATTTAACTGAGAGTGTGTTTGGATGAATAAAGTAGCATAATTTCCTTCCCTTCCCCTGAAGGAGAGGTGGGTTTCTTTTAAAGTATGGCAGCTATTATGACTAACTATATAATTACACCTTTAATCAGAGTAAAATATTTTAGATACACAGTAGCCCCATTTGGCCCCTCAGTGTTGAACTGAAAACCCTCTAAAGATGCATAGTATGTCCTGTAGTCATCATCGTCACCTTTAATCACACGGCATATTAAAGCCACTATGCAGGAGTGTGCAGGGCTGCATGATTTACTTTTGGGGGTGGTGGTAAAGGCAGGGAAGAAAGAGGCATTTATGTAAATTCGTTTTTTCTGCCTCTAAATCTGCAAGGACGGTATTGTGTCTCTTCTTACTGTCTCTGATCACCATTTTGCCAACACTGAATAGATTTCCTCTACTGTTGTGTTGTGTTTGAAGGTGGGTGTGGTTCTGAAGATGTGGGGAGAATCTTTTAGTCCATCTGGGCCGCTGGAGCTTCTGAGAGGCTGATGGGTCTTGAAAGCAACTTGTTCAATGCACAGTTCAGAGGCATGGCCTCCAGAAAGCCTCTCTTCCTCTAGACAGTAAACTAGGTGAACTTGTCCTCACAGCTCCTCAAAGACCCAGCTCTGCTACCGTCTCTCCTGTTTTATGCTACTAAATGCTGATCTCTAATTTCTGGCATATTGGGATTCAGTATTCCCCAAAATAAGAAAAATGTACTGCTACAACTAACATCAGTTTTATAATTTACACATTTCACCCCCTGTGTTAATCCTATAATTGTAATAAAGCCTAATAAGTGCTGTTTCTTGCAGATCTTAATTATGCTAGCAGCTACTTTTAAAAGAAATCTTTTGCTCTGGTTGAAATGCAGTTACTTCCAATATTTACTTCTGCTCTGTTTTATGTTTTGCCTGATGTGTTTATTTTATATCTTGTGCAAAGAGGATGAATGAAGGAGGAAAGAAAGGGGCAGGTGTCACGTAGTGAAGAAGGGACAACACCAGAATGGCAATTCTGTCAAAGCCAGATGCATGGATTTCACAAAGTGGCACACAGTGTTCTTTTTTGTTGTCATCTCTAAAACTAACGTAGGCTAGTTTGGGGCTAAAAGGCTAAATGTTGTTGGAAGCAGAACTGAAAACGGCTGAGAATACTGTTTGAGAGGGTTAGAGAGTTGGGTTGTGCTGTAGGAACTGATCTCACACTGAAAGGCCCAGAGTTCAGAAGTGAGCAGATCTGTGGTTCCAAGACAGATGTGTCTGACAGATTTCAGGCTTAATTATGCATGGTGTATTTTACTTGATCAGGAGTGAAAACCTTTGAGCATCAGGTTTACTAAATGATGGTAACAAGTTTGTTGCCTGTTACTGCATGTTTTCTTACAACTTACTGGGTATACAAACATTGCATAGGGATGTTGGTACAGCACTAAGAGCAGCAAATTAAAACAAACATCATAAATGGGAAAGCCTTTGTAAAAATGTGCAGACAACTGCATTCAGCACAACTGTTGATGGCTTGGCCTTGAGCTCAGTTGGTGGAGCTGCTGCTGCCTGACTGCCAAGATAATGTATATGATGTAACCATGCCAAGCCTGCATTATCCTGGCATTACAGCAAAAGCGAAGTCTGTGAACTGGCACCTTCCCAGTTACATTCAGGTAGAGTAACAAAGTAATTTGGAAGGGTTCTGCCAATAGTGTACAGCTTAAAGTGGGTGTTAGGGGCACAAAAGGTAAAGTAAGACTTTTTGGTGGCCAGGTACTAGAGAAAGGTCTTAGTACCTTTTTTTTTATATGTAACTCTTGTATTAAATGACCCTACAAGCATGCACCTCTTCCCCAGCTGCAGAGGAACGTTTTCTGATGTAAAAGTAGCTAGACCAAGGATATGCCTATCCAATGGCCCTATCTGTGTTTGTGGCCCAGAAGCCCACAATTTGGCCACTGGATAGAAACACAGGTTAAACAAAACAGATTAATTGGCTGAATCATACCAGTTGCTTTGCTGCTGGCTGAATGTGCGTTAAAATAATCCCTGATCTTCCGTGAATACTAGATGTTTGAGTGCTAGGAAGTTCTGAGTAATAGGGAAAACTTCAACAAAATATAGCAAGTGTTCTGGTTTTAAATTTGTTTGTTACATAGTCCATAACTGAGAAGGTATGTAATCATAGAATCATAGAATAGTTAGGGTTGGAAAGGACCTTAAGATCATCTAGTTCCAACCCCCCTGCCATGGACAGGGACACCTCCCACTAAACCATGCCACCCAAGGCTCTGTCCAACCAGGCCCTGAACACCACCAGGGATGGAGCATTCACGACTCCCCTGGGCAATCCATTCCAGTGCCTCACCACCCTTACAGCAAAGAATTTCTTCTTTATATCCAATCTAAACTTCCCCTGTTTGTTTGAACCCGTTACCCCTTGTCCTATCACTACAGTTCCTCATGAAGAGTCCCTCCCCAGCATCCCTATAGCCTCCCTAAATGTAATATAAATGGTTTTGTATTATCTAGTTTTAAGTGTCTGTGTCTAGCTGTCCAACAGGTAAATAAATAGGTCCTAATGTGACTTATTTAAATAGGACCTAAAATTTGGACCTAAATAGGTCCAAATGTGACAAATGCAAAGCTGATCTGTTATGTCCTGTCAGAAATATGTGCAACCTGATGGCAGATTTTTTGGTTTTGTTTTTTTTTTTTTTTTTTTTTTTTTTTAATTGGAGACATATTCTTAAGCTATTTACACAGTCCAAACTTGTTTATGGGGTTGCATGCAGTTTCTTCACGCAACCGTCACAAACCCTTCCGGCTTTCTGAAGTTTTTGGAACAGTTAGTTAACTCTAACTCTCCATCTTCCTCTTTGATTGAAATTTGCAATTTCCTTTCGAGAAACAACTTCCTATTGAGTGCTAACTTATCTGGCCACTCTGGTGTATTTGAAATTCTCTTTTGAGGTCCTCCATATATTGCAAAATCCAGTGTGGTCTTCTCGGCTTGAATTTCTGCGCTGCCTGAACTGCAAAAGTATAGAATTGGGTAGGAGCTCGTCTAACTAGCAAATGAAAATCTGAATCAGTTGTGCTTGGTAGTGCAGTGTTGTTGTAAAACTGCAAACTGCCGTAATTGAAATCTGGTTAGGCAGCTAAAGGGGACTGAATTGTCACATATTTGCTGTAATCAGCATTGACTTTGGGAGATTTGTCTTTTGGGAGTTGTGTGGATTTCCAAAAAATGCTGCAGCATATTTGGAGGCAGATACAGAAATGGGCTGATCTCTGCAGTGCAGCTGATCATCATGCCAGAACTACAGGAATCTAAGTCCTGGCCTGCAAAATAGCCATTAAACTTAGATTTAGATGCCTGTGTTCTGTATACAATGAACAGAAGAGCTTAAGTGCTAAATACCAGGATTCCTAGCTACTGTCTTTCTGACCAAGGAACGCTTAAGCTCCCTGTTGTTCCTGCATTTTATCTAATGCCTGTTTGATGTGGAGCAGGGACTGGAGCTCTTAAAGACCCTTTGAATCTTGTGGGATTTTTTCCACAGTGGCCCAGCCTTCAAGGGCAGGATAGAAATTACCACCTCATTGCTTAGTTTGGTGGCTTGAGTGCTTTCCTGAGAGGGAGGGATTTAAACTCTCTTAAGCTGAAGATTCTCTTGCCAGAATTTGGGTTTCTTGCTGCTTGGGCTGAAATGTTACAGAAGATTTATATGTTTACTGTTGTGGATGTGCTTTGCAATGCATACAGCTTGCTGTGAGTAGAAATCTCTGCAGAGCATAAACCCACACCTACTGAATCAAGCCCCTGAAAAGGCTTAGGTACAAAAGTACCAACTTTGTACTCACAGGCTTAAAAGTGACATAAACTGTGAGTCTGCAGAGTTGCATTGCAACTAGGTATGTCGAGAAGAAGTGCTTTAAGAAGTTCTTGAAATACTAGATATTGGAAAAGCTGGGTTTGTCAGGAGGCGTTGAGGACAAGAGGGAAAAATTTTTGTGACTGACCTCTTGGACTTTTATGTCTGAATGCCATGGAGTCTGAGTCTTAGCTTTTATAGCTGAAGATAACCTTATGTATTTACATGCATAGTCTCTTTTGAAGTCTCCCTGAAGTTATCAGTGCTCAATAGTCTCCTGTTTTGAAGAGACTTAAAGACTTTCAAGAGTCTTTTAGATTTGAATGCCTGGTTATGCTAAATTCAAATGTAGATGCCTTGCAGTTCTGCTTGGCTTACCTCTGGACATATTAAGCCTTAGTGGTGCTCAGAGCTTTCATGTGGGAGTTGGTGTCTAGTACCTGTGCAAAATAAGCTTGAGAGTCAAGTTGCCAGATAGAGGTGTGAGTCTTATGAAAATGTTGTCTTAAACAGTGTGTCCCCAAACCACAGGAGCTGATGGTAGATCCAGTCTTAAATGTCAGGCTTTCTGAATCAGTCCTGTGCTTACTCCACTACAGCATATTTTATTGAGAAGTTTCATGTGTTCAGGCAGTACTTCATAACCATCATGTACTTTCTGAAGTAGATCCTTGGGTTTCTATTACTGCTATGGTTTCCTGTTCTGCATCTGAAACAGGGAATTCCCCAGCTTTCTCCCAAGAGCTTTATTTTCTGTGCCTGTAAGTTTTGGATTGTGCTCTCTACCTAGAAGTCTTCTGGCTCAATTTTTCACTTCATGAGTCACGAGCAAACTCTTTCATTGGTGGTTGCCATCTACAGCTAATAGCGTTCCTCTGCTTCCACCAACATGGTTTTATATATCGTCTGTCAAACTAATTTAGACATCATCTGTGCTTCCTTCTGCTAGGGTTGTATCAACAGAGAGACCACATTTGTGCATCCAGCCTTCACAGTCTTGGCCATGATATGTGGCAATATTATAATATCTGGAAAACCCAGGCACATAAATCCAGCAGTGTTGCTTTCTGTAAGACCCAGTCCTTTCTGGGACCACTCCTTGCACTGTGCTTTTGAAGCAGTTGTTGAATGAAATAGAAGGGCTTTTCTGATCTGCCTCTTTTTCCTGGAGTTCCATACTTGCTGTACAGGACATGAATAAGGCAATGGATTGATGTTGTCAAAGTCCTAGATTATCAGTGTAGCATCACTTGAAACTGTAGAACCTCTTGGGATATTGGCCTTAAGTTTTGAGGCTTTGAGTATAAGAAAACATTGCTGCTTTTGCTCCCTGTTTTTGTGTGGTATGTCCAAATGTTAAGTTACCTGCCATGAAACTTCTGCATATATTTTTCTATATTTGAAACCAATTTTTAGAGTGCTTATGTATGTGTAGTGCATTGTGGGGTAACGAGTTTAGTTTTGAGGCACGGAGAAGTGGATGTGCATGCATCTGCTTTCTACATACACTGTTCTTCCTTTTCTGTTTAGTAAAAATGATGTTGAATTATTACAGCCTTACACAGAGGAAGTTGGTGAAGTTAACTGAAGTTGCTATTCTGCAAAAAGCAGGCTGAATTTAGGAACACCTTTATAGTCAGAGTTCTCATGGTTCAGGCAAGACAAGCTAACGGGTTAACATTAGGTATATAAAAATACACAAAGATAAACCTAAAACTGGGGAGACAAGTATGTGATGTTTCCTAAATGGAAAATTATAGGTTTGTTTAAATGCAAGCAAACAAATGTAAATTCTTATGCTTAGGATGTGGTGCGGTGCATGCATACAGACGTGTGTGTTTCACTGCAGTGTTTAAGAGTGCAATTAACTTGTTAAAGTGAACTTTCAATTTCTTAAGAAGTTTTTCCTTAAGAAGTGGTTGTCTCATCAGGTAGTCTAAATGTAATTGTGTTCTTTTTCTCTTTTGCATAGGGTAGGCTTTGCATTCCTTCTATAAGTGCATTCCAGGAATAATAATACTTCTGTTTGGCTGTAGTCATGCAGTTTTCCAGGACTTTTGTTAATAATAAAATGGAGGAGGGGTGGGGGAAAATAAAAAAAATCACTTGCTTGATGGTATTCCTGCAAATTGAGAGAAATTTTGTAGATCAGCTTTTGATTTAGAAACTCAGCCCTTCTTCCTTCCTAAGTGATTAGTACATAACAGAATCCGTTTGCTTTTGGCAATTTGGGGGGAAAATGCATTTAAAATGTCTGAGATTTCCAAGTATAAATTTGGCTGTAGTAGATGTCAATAAACACGTCAAAAGGATCTTTATCCTGGAGTCTGGGTATGTGTTATATTAATGCTCTGAATTGCAAGAGCTTCAGTGGAAATCTCAAGTCAGCGTTTTGGAAAGCAGGGTTTACTTGTGAGTGTATTTCTACATTAATTTGACAGGGGAGTTTAAAACTGAGCAAAACAATCTTTTTTACAAGAATATTCAAATTCTTGGCTGAATCCTATATTCTTCTTTATGCCTAGACTAAATCATCTTGTACCATTATATGACACAGCTGCATTTGTTGTTAATCTGAATTTTCTTAAGTGACTGAATTTTTTGCTTTATTTTAAAGATATAATTACTGTGTAGTTTGCTTTTAATAAATTGCTAACTCCAGGAAAACCCATGGTACCTGCCATTCTGAACAGAAAATACTGTACGAGTTGGAATTTAAATCATTAGAACAGCTGTATAGATAAACTGATTGGATTTTTGGCAAGTAGGAAGCAAGATCTTGCTCCACTGCAGTTCTGCCCTATACTGTACCCTGAAAAACGACCCTTGAAGCATGTGAAACTCTTTAGATTTTTATAAGACTAATTGTTCAACTTTTTTTAACAACTCTGCTGCAGTGTCTTGCCCATCTTTCTGACCAGAACAAAATTACTGTCATTGCAGGCTGGGGAATGCAGATCATCCAGGGAGTAGTTATGTTACTGTAGGCACAAGTATCTCTGGTGATTTGAAGTGGGGACTAGAAAATGTTGCAGTGTTTTAGGTAGATATATTATACTCCAGGACCATTCATTGCCACCGAATGTGTGCTACATTGCTGTCTAACCACTAAGGAAAAAAATAAAATCGGAGATTAAAATAGTTGCCAGTAAGAAGAGCACAAAATGCAGCGGATGCCAGCATTTGTACTTCTGCATTTAGGCAATAAAGCTGCCTGTATCAGACACTTCCTAAAAACAGTGTAGCCAGATGCCCAGAACCGCTTGAGCCCTTTCTTCAAAGCTGCTGTTACTGTCCTTCTCTCAAATTGGCTTTTCCCTCTCCCCCTACCCAAGCTTCTCAGTGCTGTGAGCACAGCTGCAACAGCAAGACCTCCAGATGCTGCTGTTTGAGAGTTAACTGCTGTTTAATAAGGATTTTTTTTTTCTTCTGTTTACTTTTACAACAAATTTTAGGCCCAGGTTTGTGGCCCCACATATTTCAGGAAATTGCAACTTGCCCAGTATTTTTAGTCAGTTCATGCACAGCATGTCAGTTTTTGATCAGAATGTCAATAAGTCACTTACAGGTTCAAGAAATGAAAGATTTGCATCACTCTAAAAATCCTGCTAGCTGCAGAGGACAAATATCACATGAGTATTTGGGGAGAGGACAGCCAGCAGAGAATGTTTAATAAGATCTTGAAAGACACATTTTATTTTGAAATGCTTCTAGAAGCTGAATAAACTCGTATTATTTTAGCATGTTCTTGTCGGGTTTGAGCTACCCTTCTATTTTAATAAGATAGAAGGGGACACACACACCACTGAATCTTGCAGAGATTGCTTTTTCCACGACACGTGTAAATACACATTGACATGTGCTAACCTAATAGAAAGGCAAATTTCTTCGTGATTTTTCTCCCCCCTCCCCCCCCTTCCTGAAGTAAAGCAAACATTGATTTAAGAATGAAAATGAAATTGAGCCATCACAATCTCTTGATCTGGTTTGAGATAATAAGGGCATGAAGCCAAAAAGTATTGCTGATTGCTGTGGAAACCAATCAACTATTGCTTTTTAAAGTGTGTTAAAGTACGCAGACAAACACAGAGGCTCTCTTTTTCTCTTTGCCTGTAATTGAGAAGCATTACCTTAATTCTTTTTAATCTTCCTACTTTATGCAAGCTTTATAATCCTTATAAGGAGCTGCTTAGTACAAATTACTGATGTTTGTATTTCAGGGCTCTTTCCTTTGCAGCTTCTCCGTGCCAGTTGCTAGCCAGTTCTTTAAAGACTTGCAGTCCATTGAGTTTAATTGCGTAAGGACTGTATTTGATTACCCTCTTACTGGGACATTTCAAGTGTGTTTTTCCTGGTATGTTTATGTGGTATGCTTATTTACTAATAAAAGTTTTAAATATGTGATTGTCTCCATGTGTCGTGTAAAGTATGCTATACCCACATTATGGAAATCATATCACTATAGGTCATATAATGCACATATATTGCAGCACATACGTGGTTTTATTCTAATCGAGATCTCAAAGGAGTTTTAATTGGTCTTCACTTTGAAATCTTTGATGTACTGTGAACAATCAGTGTAACTAAATGTGTTAAACTTAAGACAGTATTGCAGCAGTTAGCACTTCTGAATCTCTCTATAAAATGTGTATTTATAACAGCATTACAATTTTCAATTACAGTGCCTTACCCAATTGATGGTTACTTTATTTTCCTTCTGCTCCTCCAAAGTTTAGGCACATGATCTAAAAGAAAATCTGTGAACTTAGTATTGGGCTCCTTTTCTTTGTTCTTTCTCCAAACAGAATTAACTTTAGCAGAGTACATTTTGTGGGTTTTTGTTTGTTTGTTTGTTTGTTTTTAACTAGTTTTCTTGTTTAGTGTTCTTTGCCTTACTCGGAAAAGCAATTAAATGGGTCATCTGTGTCTTCAGACTATGTATAGGCACCCTCATCGTTGTTAAAAATGAGTTTAGCTGAAGGTGGTTCTTTTGTATGCGTACTCATGCTGTCATCACTAACACAGTATTTCAGATGTGGTAAGACGTTTCCTGCCCTGAAATGTTTGCTGTTTAAGATGGTTTTAATGGTGTAAAAATGTGGAAAAAAAATGGTCTAGAAAAGGTAAGAGGTTGAAGGACTTCTGGAGAGGAGGGAAAGGGTCAGAAGAAATTGGAAATGAAGAGGAGGGAAGAAATGAAGGGACTATTTTAGGCTTTGGGGGCAGTACTGCAGGCGCTGCGAAGCAATAAATGGGGCAAAGGGGAGAACAGTCAAGTGAGAAGAATGTGGAGTGAGTGGGAGTAGAAGAAAATGAATGTAATGTGCTGTGCTGCCCAGCAGCGTGGTGTCTCCTGAAGCTGCCAGCACTGAAGCTGTGAACACCGGCACTGCCAGAGCTGGAAGCAGGGTCTGAATGTCGAGATGTACCTCTGTGCAAAATATGAAGAGAAAATGATATTCCACTAGGTGCTGAGCATTAACTGCAGAAATGATGCCTCTATTGCATTTGTGTGTTATACAACACTGTGCCACTTGTGTTGCCTCTCTCTCTCTCTCGTTTCTCTCTTTCCGTTTTTTAATAGTGCTTTTCTAAGGGGTTTCACAGGAAACTGCAGGCAGATCAGCCAGAGATGAGAAGTTGGTGTGCACGATTTGTCCTTCGCTGTGTATCTGGGCGCAATCTCTCATATAGTTTTTCTGGAGTTGCTTCCTTTCATCTGAAAAATAACCTGCTTGCAGTTGTCACCTACTTTTTGAAAGAGAACAGGTTATATGAAAGATGTTTTAAAGTCTTTGATTGTTCCCTGTGTCATTATTGGTAGAGGTATTTTCTCATGGGTTCTTTTTCATAAAGGATTTTTTTTAAAGAAACTTGTAGGATCGTTATTCATAACTGTATAGGCTAAAGATACAAGAGAGAAGTAATTTTATAAGGAAAGATTGAATTTATTTAGACTGAGTGATCTCTTTGGAGTAAAAACAACTTGACAGACTTCTGGGACCTATAGAAGGGCTTAGCGCTGAAAGCTTGTCTGTTTTCCCACAGTTACATCTGTTTGTCTAGTTAAAAATATTACCTCTCGTTACAAGTATTTGTTCTCTCTGAAGGCTTGGAACAAAACAAAAGAGTTGCTTGAGGATGGAAATGTATTTCCTCCCTTAACAGTTCCTACTGAATCCTGCAGGTGTTTAGTCTAGGTGCTTTAGGATTTAGCTCATAAATAATAATTTGGCTTTTAATCATGCCTTTCAGTTGAGTCCTCTTGTTACATCCAAGCTGTAACGTGGATGATTACCATAGCATCACCTAAAATAGAGACAATAAAACTGAGGTTTTGTGGCCTAAATCAACTAACTTTAATAAATGAAACTGAGTGAACAACTATAAACAAAAAATCTGAAAGTAGGTTATCAAACCATGTGATAACATCAGCTCCTTGGAAACATGAAAGTGACTATTTCTGTGTCAAGAACTAAACCCTGTTTGAGTGGTATTATAAGCTGACTAGAGTTTTCTTGTGTGCCCAAACTTCAGTGCATAACGTTGAGGCTTCTGTGCAAAATGATGTAATTATCTGCATGCCCTATCAGAGTCAGGCATTTATATTTAAAAACCTGGGTCTCTGTCATCTGGAGGATCCTTATCAAGATGAGAGCTCAACTGCGTGGGATAATATGCAGTTGCATGAGAGGAGACCTGGTTCTGTCCCTGAATAGTTTGCAAGATACAACACGTGAAATGGCGTCTCCCCCCTCCCCTCCTTATTTTTAAGGAGAGCAAAGGTTATGGTAGTTCACATGAGTGTAGTGTTGGTTAACAGTATGTTTGAATTGGCCCCAGTTGTCTTTCTTCCTGGGAGAAACTGAAAATGTTCTTGTATGATGGAAAAAAAAAAGATTAGACAAAGAAAAAAGAAACCCCACTTACAAGCTGTTTGCATTGATATTTTTCAGCATTGCTGGCTCTGCTAGAAGCTGACTATTACTTCCATCACAGACTGATGGCAAGATCGGTGTTAATTCAGAATATTAGGAAGTGAGAGATTGACCTCATAATGATAAAGCTTCATTAAGCTACTAAAATGATGCTTTTAAGAGGTGCAGTTGCAGCACAGCCCAAATGCTACAGATTGCAGGAAAATTGCAGCAGGGTTTTTCATACATTCCCTTCAGTACAAATCAGTATCCCTTCACGGCTGTTCAGTAAACTGCTTCATGCTCATTTTGTACCTTAATAGCTCACTGTCCCCTACTATTCTTTCCTGCCCTTGTGCCCAGCACACATTTTGTTCATTTAGCATCCCTGTTTAATTCTACATCTAAAAGTATGCTTAGAAGTAAACAGGGTGCTTCTTGCTTTACTGACTTATTTTGTATAAAAACGCACTTGTGCTGAGAAGACAGCCTCACCTGTTTCGGTTGGCTGATCCATGCCTTAGAACAACCTGTTCTGGGAGAGGCAGGCTGGAACAGCTTGTGGATATACCTCCAGAGGTATAGCCTGCTAAACCTGTTTGCCTTGTTATAAGCTGAGGTTTCTGCTCAGGATTATGAGTTATGGCTTTGATTTCATCTTCCTTACCACTTGTGTATTCTTTACTTGGCTTAGAAAAGAAAAAAAAGAAAGTTGCTAAAATGCCATCTTTTCATAAAGTGTGTAAAAAGTCTGGTTTGTTGTCGTTTAAATCACTCCTCTCCCAAAGTTTTTCTTTTTGTGTGTGTGCAAAATCTTATTCTCGTGTTATTTTTTCCATTCTTGTTTTTTAAAATGATTAGTGTTGTGTGCAGGACACTGTCTGCCAATGGTCTATGAGTACAGGATTATGTGTGAGAGAGCTCAAACCAAAGAAAAACATGCACCTCTCCCTTCACAAAGAAGAATGCATAGCCAAACATACTGTATGTAATCCTGATCGTCACCTCATTTTCCACTTCAAGGCAGTGTCATCTACAGAAGATACGGGAGCTGATAAATGATGATACAAGTTACTTATTTTGTTAATTGTTATTTCATGTGTGATAGAAAACAGCATTTTGTGGGCTTGCCTACTGTACTTCAACTTCCTCTCTCTTTGAAGTTTACACGAGAGTATTCCTGTCCATGTTGTCCTCCACTCCTTTTCTTGGTTTCAGAAATGATGCAGGAAGCCCAGTGTCAAAGGGTAGCTGGCAGTTGGACTTGACAGCAGCTGTATCGCTCCATTAATTTCTGCAGAATTACATTCAGTCAAAGCCTTTTGAGCTCCTTCAGTCCGTGAAAACATCTTTGAAATGATCCCGTTTACTTGTCATAGAATCGTAGAATAGTTAGGGTTGGAAAGGACCTTAAGATCATCTAATTACAAACCCCCTGCCATGGGCAGGGACACTTCCTACTAAACCGTGCCACCCAAGGCTCTGTTCAGCCTGGCCTTGAACACCGCCAGGGATGGAGCATTCACAACTTCCCTGGGCGACCAATTCCAGTGCCTCACCACCCTTGCAGTAAAGAACTTCTTCCTTATATCTAACCTGAACTTCCCCTGTTTAAGTTTGAACCCATTTCCCCTTGTCCTATCGCTACAGTTGCCTGACATCCTTGTAGGCCCCCTTCGGATACTGGAAGGCTGCTAGCCCCAACTTTCTCAGCCTGTTCTTTTGCTGACAGTTATTCGTATTTTTCCGTGGAATTGAATCATGCTGGGGGGGGGGGGGGGGGGTGTCCTTTTAAGACAGTAGCTGATGCAGCTGTAATTTTTGACAGAACTTGCAGAATAAATGGGGTTAGACATGGGTAAGACTTCCCCAGGAGTTCTCCAAAGGAAAGTCCAGCAGTGTAAGCAGTGATGCCTAAGGTGCAACAGCCAGCCTCCTTCCTCCAGAAATAATCAGGAATCAATTTCCTTTAAGATAGGAAGTACTGCGCTGCTGGATGCAGTTAATCCTTTTTAATTAGTCATAGAAGAGAATTCCTCACCACTTGTTTAAAGGTCTCAAAGCACCATTAAGAGGAGATGAAGGTGCAATCTGTGACCAAATTCTACTTTGAATAATTACAGTGTTGCTGCCTACACTTCTCCATATTCAAGTAGATACAGCATTCTTCTTTGCTACTTGGCATAAATGATTTTGTGTGCTAATAACTGCTGCATTCCAGCCTAGGGGCGGTAGCATCTCGGAGATAGCAAAAATTCATTACCACATCCACGTGAAGGGAGATGTTGCTGAAGTTTAGAGGTGGCCAAACGGGGAGAAAGAAGCAAGCACTTTGTCAGCTCAGTGGTAGATTCCTACAGAAATGCTTGAGGTGGCTGTTCTCATGCCCTCAAAGAGCGTATGGCTCTGTTTCCTGTAATGGCAGCCACATAATGTGCGTGGAGCAGGACATGTCGTTTCCTAGTGCACTGAACCAAGGATACTGATAAATATTTAGGACGGACCAGATGGTCTGAGCGCATGTGCTGTGGAGGAATGCTATACTTAGCTAAACAACCAGGCATTATCTAAGATCCATGTTAAATACATGCTGTCTTTGTCATAAGGCTGGCTGGTTGTTCCAGATACAAAATTTCAGTTAATCTGCTGTGTCAGTTTGGGCTTGCAGGTCCAAAAATACCTTGTTGGTGATTTATGTCTTTCATTGTTGTTCTTCTTTGTCATACGGTTATCTCTGCCCACGCAGCGCTACCTAATCTTGTACGATTTGCGTGCTGCTCCTGTGGCTATTCCGTGAGAAGAAAGTTTGGTGTCACCCACAGAGCAGCACACGCCTAGCTCTGCTTGAACATTAAGCTTCTTGTGTGGAGGTAATCTGAATTTTATCACTCTGCAGTGAAAGTAGCTCGCTTACCAAGGACCAAACTGTTTCTCACGATACTAGGGAAAATGTTTGGCATAGACTTCAGCATTTCAGTTAAAGCTTCAGAAAACACAAAGCTTTGAAGAGAACTGCGAGCTTCAAATGCCTTATATCTTCAATTATCTTTATAGAGCTGAATAATATCCTGTACTGTGTGCACAGTGCTTGAATTAATTTTGTGTTGATTAATTAAGGGGAAACTTCTTTTCTTTTACCTTTACCCTACTCCTTTTAATCCTGCAAGCCAGCTTCTGCTGGAGTTAGCTTCAAGCATTCATAAGCATAGCCCGGGCCTTTGACATACTGCACTGGTGATTTATGCTTGTGAATATTCATTGTAGCAAATCCAGCGGCTTTTCTGCTTGCTCAGTTTTTTTGGAAAGCACCATGCAAGAAAAAAAAATCTCCCTGTAGCCTGTAGCTAGCTCTCTGGGATAGAACTTTGCTTCGTTTGAATCCCTTTGCATGCACAACAGCGCAAATGGAACATCGCTTATCAGAGAGGAAGGCTGTGTAAAAGGAGAGGCGGTAGGACAGTCACATTAAATTGACTGTGTGTGTTTGTTAATACCAGTCAGCTTTCACCCATCTTGAGAGCTGCCATGAGAGGCCAGTTAGGAGAAATGCAAATTAATTCTGGAAAAAGGAAGGGAATCCAGAATGAGAAAAACAGAGCCCATGAGAGAACAGGCAGGAGATAATAGAAAACGGTTACAGAATTAGAGGCAAAGATAAGTGAAAGAACAAATAGGAACGGAAATACCATAAGGTTAATTTTCCTCTGTATGTACATTGATCAAAGTCTGAAATTCTCAACGCTATTTTCATTTCTGACATTAGTTGGCTTTGTGATCTTGAGAAAGCCTGGTTCCCTAAGGGTGCCATCTGAGAGACACTGTAAGTTCTTCTGCTATTTGAGGTAAGGTAATAGGAGGGACAAAAATTAGTGAGTTCAGGGAAGGAAATGACAAACTAAGTGATCTCCATCTGCTGAATGTTTTTTTAGCGTCTGTAGAACTTCATAGCCATTTTTTGACAGTAAGAGGAGATTTGGCCATACTGCAGCATGCGTCTTAGTTTCAGCTGATGAACTTGGTTCAGAATATCTGTGAGCCTTTTTTGAGCATCATAACTGCAAAGTATCTGCATACCAACTGGGAAAGATTTACCACATTTTCTGAATGTACGATGACCGAACAAGTGAAAATGTTCAACCAGTAAAAAAGTAGGGTGTATATACTGACATATTTCCGAGAAAGAAGGGTTACACTGTGTGATGTAACTTGGGAGGAGAGCCAAGGGGGATGCGAAACTCCCAGCTGCTCATCTCCTTGCCTCTCATTAGCAATCACTGTATGAGAAAGCCTTTTCTTAAAAATGCAGATCTATTATTCAATAGAATTGATATCTTAGCTTCCTTTTTGTACAGGAGGAGTTGTACATTTCTGCTGTCTGTGCTGAAGCTGGAAACTTCAAATGGGAATTTAACACTTCTCATTAACTTACTGCTAATTTATTGATAAGAAATATCAAGCGCTTATTAAAGTGATCAAATACAGATATTTCTTGCTTCCATCATTATTGAAATGAAGAGGTAGGTTTTTTTCAGACCTTTTAGAGGTGAATGCTGTGCAGATTGCAAAGGTACTCCCAAAGAATTCCCAGAATGTTCAAGGCAAAGCAACAGGCAGCTGAAGCAAATCTCCTGAGCGTGAAGGAGTACTTGGTTGCAGAAGTAACAGAAAGGTCAGAAGGGTATCTTGTGTGCTGCCTGCATGCAAAATCTGCATGCTTATGAATGCTGTCTTCATTTCACTGGTGTCAGGAGTTTTGTCTTTGAACAATTTGGGCTAGGATTTTACCATTTCTGTGATAATTTTTTGGGCGATTTTTTTTTCTTTTAAATGAATTCAAGTTGACACAAGTAATCATATGTTCTTTAGCAATCTTAATTGTTTAGCCGGGAGGGGGGGGATGGGGGGTAGGGGAGGCGGAGGGGTGGAGAATATTCACTGCTTCTCAGTCTGGTTTCTGTTTTTACGTTTGTACCATCCTTTACTTTAGGTAGTACTAGTGAATGCTGTCAAAACCACATTATAAATTAATTAATCTTAAGAACTCTCTTTTGATGCATTTTGATTTAAATGTGCTTGGTTTTAAAATACAAGGTCCTGGATGCTCAGCTACAGTGCTCACTGACTTTGTTTTCCTGTAGCCAAAGTTTATCAGAAACAATAACAGTATTCTGTGCATTTATATTAAAGTAATTTTCCCTTAAAAGAAAGAGCCATAAAAGGAGAGCATTTAGAACCCTTCAAGTGAAATTTGTCACAGAGCAAATCGATTTATTCTGAAAGTTAACAAAGTGAGCCATGTTTGTCGTTTTAGTGAGAGAGAGCTTGAAGTCAGCCCCTGCATTTTCTTTTTCCACTGAGCCCTTGGACGTGGAAAAGTGGTTAGCATGATACAAAAGAGTGTTGTGGCAAGGCTACCATTGGAAATGATAGGTAAATCTTAGTGAACAGTCTACTACCAAGTATTTGGAGTGATTGGGATATGTGGGAGACAGTCATGGTAAACCCTGGGATGGAGATAATTAAATTGGGCTCAGGTGCTGGAGGAAGGGATTGGGGTGGGGAAACTGAGCCTGTGTGCAGTGGGGAACATTGTACCTTCAGCCCATAACCAAATTGACTGTTTTTTAAAAATAATAAGCAGAATAATCAACTGCTTTTAATTTGGCACTTCTCAGTGCTTAGCAGTCATGCTGTTCAGAGCCTCTTAGTGATATTACTTGAGATCGTATTTAAAAAAGCCAAATGTCCTCTGGAAAGTTCAGCTTCATGATACTGATAATTGATAAACAATTTCTTCACTATTTACCGATGATTGGTTTAAAGTGAACCTAAGCAATTAAATGCTTGTTTGTCGCCAGCTGCCCACCACCATAATGTTGGTAGACACACCATCTTGTTTACTGGGTACTTGAAAAATCGTGTGTGTATGTTTTGAAAATACTTTTAAGACTATATTCTTGATGGTGGCTACAGTTAAATAATGCACAGAGTTGGAAGGTTGGGGTTTTGTTCTTTGTTTTTCTTCTCCATCTTTATAGCTTCCTCTTTTAAGACAAGTTTCCAACTGACCCATTAAGAAAAAAAAGCACAAAGAAAAAAAGCTAGCAAACCTCCCCCCTCCCCCCCCCAAAAAACCACACTAATCTCTCACAAGCAAACAACCCAAAAACAAAACCCCAAAGTACGGTTACCTTGGGGAAGTTAAGTCTAAACAAGCATACAGTAATAACTATTAGCAGAAGAATTGAATGATTTATTAGACAATCTTTCGTTAGGAAAGCATCTTAACTCTTACAGCAGCCAGTAGGATTAAAACATACGTTTAGCTTGCAGCACATCCCCAGGGTTTGGCATATGCATTTTACTTGCTCAAAGAACTCTTTTTTTTTAGGTGCAGTAGGTATCGTGGCAATTTGAGCAAAATTAAAGGATTCCTAAAGTACAAGAGTGCATCGGAATGGTGTTTTAAGAATTAAGTGCTTGCTTACTGCTTTCATGCAGTTTGAAACCTTTTATTCCTGGCTCTTTTCCAATGTGGAAGGAGTTTGTTTTCAGAGAAATATTGTTGCCAAGGGACGAATGTTGACTGTGTTGTGTTTAAAAAAGGCTGATGTTAATTACATTCTTTCAGCTATTCTCCTTCTGTGGATAACTTTAAAAGGTCCTTCCAATTTCCAGAATACTTAGGTAAGATCTCAGAACATGAGCACAGTGCCTTTTCATTTATGTGAAGAATGTATTGAAGAATTGGTGAGAGCTGAACTCATTTTTGTGCACAGCAGAGAAATGTTGGTTTCAGATGATTACACTAATTCAGAACATACAACAGCATTATTGAATGCAGTGATTTCCTTCCCTTTCCTGATTTCCTTCCCTTTCCCCTTTTATCTTTAAAGTCTTTATCTGAGCTAGTTGTTAGATAACCTGTGTGGGGAGCTGCTTACTGCATTAGACCAGAGGAATAGACTAATTCTTTTTTCAGGACCAGGGTAGCAGTCTGAGTTTTTCCATTTCCCTATTGGTAATGTGAACCTAATGTTTTGCTCTGGGTTTTGGTTCTTATAAGGATCAGGCTGAATTATTTAACTTTTCTACAGAACAGTTTTGTGCAAACCTCCTTGAGCTGGGTTAGTGCTGGTGGTCCCAGTGATGGGACTAGTACTATGCTCACCCCACCAGAACCTGCACAGAGTGTGGTTTGTTGTTTTGGTTTGTCTTTTTCCCCAACTAGCTCCAGAAGGACTGAGCCCAGCTCATGTTTCTTAGTCTTCTGGCTATTTCAGAGTTTTAGATCATTTTGTTCTGTACTAGGCAAAATGCTGCTTTCCAAGTGTTTTTGCTTAATACTTGGTGCTTTAAGAAATACTGTCAAGAGGGCATAATGTACATAACAACTGTGCAGAGCTCACCTTAGGGTGCCAACATAGCCGCCTTGCCCTTGCTGTGCAGGAGCCAGATAGGAGCAGTAGAACAAGCTGAGCCAGAACTGGTGAATTTTCCTTACCAGCCCTCCCCTCAGCCTTCCATGTCTCTTTGCACACTTGAGGCCTTCTCATCCTCTGCTCTCATGCCTCCTTCCCTGGGATGGGTTCAGTGTGTCCTTTGAGTATGAGCTTCATCAAGGTTTTATGAGTCTGAACTCGAAGCCCTGGCTGCTGATCAGTGATCAGTCCTCCCTGAAGCTACCTGGATGCAGCCTGATAGCTTATGCTCAACTTCTGAAACCTTCCTGGGAATCTATAGGCCTATTGGGCATAAGTGAAGGCCAGCTTTAGTGGTCAAAGTCTTATTTTAACCAAAGATTACATACTTTCCGCCAGCTACGAGCTCTCAAGAGAGACATGCATTTCTTCCTTGCATTCTCGCTATGGAAGGCAGCCTTCCTACTTGAATCCTGACATGAAAGCGCCCTTCCTCTCAGCTTTCCTTCCAGTCGTTCATTAGCCTCTTTCTGCTTTCCTGAAAACTTGCTTTAATCCTAACACTTGCCTGGGAACTTCTGATAGAGATAAGCACTGGCTTACTGTTTTGATAAATTCTGGTGTTTGAAAAAATAGATCTCACTCATTCCAGTTGTCCCCCAAGAGATAGTCCTTATTATTCAGGAGTTCGTGTTCACTTATGAAAGATGAGTGTGCATTTACAATGAAGTTGTCCAAGCTATATCAATAAATTGGCATTCAATTTATGGATTGATAAGGAACATAAATAACTGCCTACAAAAGCCTGTACTGTCTCATTAGCATTCTGTTTAAATAGCTTTATATTTTTATTTGTTTAGACAGCTTTGACAGAAATTTCTGAGTATTCATCCGATAATGACAGCGTGGGAGAAGGAGGGACAGGCCTGGCGAACACTACTTCAGGATCCACTAAGAGCTTACAGTCGAGGGCAGGAGCGGACACCGGGGATGTTACAGCACGGCCGGCCAGCGAGTGGCTAAGGTCTGCACAGGCCCTTCTCAGCACCCCTGGGAAGCAGGCAAGCAAAGCCCCCCGAGCCCTCACTGAGTCCGCGAAGAAGAGGAAGCTGCTGAGGTAAAATGCACTGTCTGCTTTAAGGCATTCTTATTTTTAATTAATTGTAAGTAAACGAATACTTACGGAACAGTAGCAATGCATTTCCAGGGTAAACATTTTAGAGATGCAAATTCCAAAAACTGGACGAATTACATTTATCTGTAAACAAGCAAACAGGGCAAGAAAGAACTCAGTTCAGATTTTAAATCTGGGGTGAAAGCTTTTGAACTCCTGTGTACAAATCCATACGGGTTTTGCACTTCTAATCATGCTTTGCAGTGCCTTACAAATGTGAGTGGACATACTGCTGTTTTAGTTTGTAATCATTTGCTTGTTTTGTGCCTCTCCAGATAGTCTGTAAAATTGCTGTACCTCTGATTTTTTTTCTTCTTTTGGTCCTCTCCAGATTTGTCAGGGCAATATTATCCAAAATACTGTAGGAAAGGAGTGGATGAGGAATACCACTGAATAGTGCAGGACAAAGTGGTATTTAAGCAAAGGTGGGATGTATTTATTAATCTGAAATTTAAATCTCTGTGACTAAATTATGTTAAATAGATGAAATAAATGCATTTAATAATGATATCTAACTGCTCAAAGAAAACAGCCTGAGCAGTGGAAGCCCGATGTTCACAATTCACTATTTCTCTAGCTAATCACAGTGCAGAAGTGGTCACTTCCTATATTGAGTTAATGAAAGTTGCTTTAACATAAATGGTATATATGAAGGTATGCCTCAAATTACGGAGACTACAACTACAAATATTTTCAACAACGTGATTCCTTCTTACTTTTTTCACAGATGATTCTATGTACAGTAATCAATCAATTACTTAAAAATGAATCTTCCCTTTGGTGAAATAGCCAGACCATATTTCTCTAAAAATGAGCTTGGTCATTTCAAAATGCTGCCTGAGGGAACAGATTTAAAGGTCCTGATTACTGAGGATCTCTACACTTAGAAGTGTTTTGCTTGTGCATTCAAGCTTTATTTCTTGTTACTTTAAAAATATAATGACACAACTGTAGTACGTCAGACCAAAGCTGTAACCTCCAAAAATGCCTATTAGTGGCCAAAAGCAAGTATGTGTGAAGGTAATAAGGACAGGACAAGTGTATAGCAGTATTTTGCCCAGATGTGCTTCCAGTTTTCAGCAGGTTACCACTTAGGAGGTGTTTGCTACACTCAGTGGGTTTGTCTTTTCATGAGTTTGCCCAGTAGTCTTCTGAAGCTGTAAAAACTTTTGGCTGCTGCAGTAACATTCCAGGGTTAGTTAGGAGGTCTGTATCTTAAACGTGATTTGAATCTGCAGCTACCAGCTTCACTTGTTGACCTCTGCTATCAACAATGTTAGTGCAAAAATACATTTTACAGCAAAGATACTGTGAAACAAGTGCGTAAGAGAATAAGCAGCTCAGAAACCAAACAAACCAACGCAAGCCAACCACAGTGATATAGAATGTAATCTGTTGGGAGTGGCCAAAGGAGCAGAGCTTGCAGGATTTTTCACTCTTCCATCCTGTGGTTCCACATTGGGTTCCTTTGGGAACAGGGAAGCAGGCAGGAAATTCCTCAGTTATGAGTTTTGTTTATCTAGTTATTTTGTTTGTCCAGGTAATAGTCATCTTTTCACTCTTCCTATTCAGGGCATTAATTCTGTGTGTGTCTCTGCCATCCTTCCTTTTACTGTTGATGGAGAACATTTTCATTGATGTGCTAACAGTGGATGTAAGAGTCTGCATCCTCGATAGGAAAGCTCAGGTTTTCAGTGCTGTGGATTGAAGGCCAGTTTGGGGAAGGGTTTGTCATATACCAGAAAAATCAAGATGTAACCAAGCCAAGAGAAATCTTCAGAAGTACCTGATTATGGATGATTAAAATAAATTCTGCTGATTTTAGTGTTAGAAAATCAAGTGTAAGTTCAACAACTCTGAATGGAAAGAAAATGAGAAACCTGTCTAGGTCCCCAAAAGAAAATGCACAATATACAGTGTTGCTGATGATGAGCAAAATTTGAAGGTGCATGTTATAGTCCTCTTCTTTAGGAGTTAAGTGGAGTTTTAGAAAGTGATTAGCATCTGCAGACAAGAAAGGCATGACAGAAGCAATTGCTCCCCCACCATGCCTACAGACTGGACTATTCTGTATACAGTTGCCAAACTGGCATCTGTGTTCATGTATCCCCTGTAATGTTAGTTTTTGTTCCCCAAATTGTTGTAAGTAAAGATTGTTCTTTCTGTCACAGTCCACAGTGGAGAGCAGGTAGTCTGTATGGTGGTGTTTGTCCTTGAGGGTTGTTGGTCACCCTGGGCACGTTCTGAAGTAACCTGAAGGGCAGTGCTGTAGGAGGTGCCAGTTTGTCGTGTAGTCGCGAAGTATCATCTCTGATTCACAGCCGTATTGCTGCTTCTGGACTTCTTCACCTTAAACATTGATTTTACATGCCATCTTGTCTCACCACCCTAATTTAAACAAAATTGGTGATGGATGGGGAAGGAGTGGTATAATTTTCCCAGGTGTGCTGATAGATAAATGGCATTTTACTGCACCCATGGGCTACTAAGATAGTTGATAAAGAAGTGCTACTAGTGGTATTTAGTACTGAGGTGAGTTGCCTTGGTGATCAGGTCAAGAGCTGTTGGGTTTAGATGTTCCTTTTATTCCACCACAAAGATTCAGTTTCTCAGCTTTAGTCAACAGTGAATGGGAAAATAATGCAAGTGATTTGCACACCTGAGGGGAGAGAGTATATACACCGCAAATAGACGTTTTCAGGAAGTTCTTTTTAGATTTGGAATTCATGTAAATGCTACAGGGTGAAATGTCTAAACTGCACTATTTCCAAGGCTTTCAAAGTTCCCTTGTGAAGGAAGGGAGAAATGAAGAGTAGCGAGAGTCTCAATGTTTGTTACAGAGGTTAAACAAATAACTGAGTTCTTTCAGTATTTATACAGAAGAAAGAAAACTCAAAATGCATGGATGCATTCAGCTCTTCTCATCTACAAGTAAACCTTCCTTAAAGGTGTTTTAGATTGTTTGCTTTCTCTATTAAGATTCTGTTTCCATCAGGGAAAAGAAAACCAGTCTGAGTTTCAGTGCAGGAAACAGATAAGTTATATAATGTTATCCCTAGTTCTAAATCTGTCACATTGCAAGAGCTTGTAGTTGTGAAGAACAGCTGCTTTTTGTTTGTTGTTTTTAACATTTGAGTGGCCATTTTTAGTTTGATAGTAAAATAAAATCTTGGGAAATTCTGTTTAATTATCGTGTATCTACTTGTATGCAGACCACTTACAGATCCGATCTGCTAAAATTAACCTCTGTTATCGAAAGGAGAGAAAATTACAGAATGTCCTGGCACTATGTGCAGTAAAACGAAACCTGGTTGTCACATAAGGCCAACTGAGGTCCCGAAAATAAAGGAAATTGCCAAGGGAGGAAGGAGCTGGCACAAATGAAGCAGGCTTTTACTCTAAAATTGGGTCTGTTCTTTCTTACACATGCCCACAAGTAGCATGAGCGTGTAACAGCAACAGAGTAGCCCTTTTGACTCTCCTGTTCTTATGCTGATTTTAACTATTGGATTAAGTTTTCCTTGCTAGTGAATTTCTTGTTGGATTAGGAGGTTATAACTAAAGCATATAATGGCTGCACTAGTAATCACTGGCAGTGTACATGTGCAAGTTATTTTGCACTTACTTAAAGCATCTTTCTTTTTTGTAAAGTGTGGATAGTTTCACAGGGCCAGGTGTTTGGTATTAACAGCAAAAAAGCCTCCACCTTTTTCCTTAAAATAACAGAATTCTCCAATTTAATGTGTAATGTACATTACTGATTGGAATGGTTTAGCAGGGTACAGTTGTTCCCCATCAGAAATAAATAATTTTGGTGCCTTTGGCTTGCTTTTCTATGCAAGATCTCTGCTCGGGCAAGTCAGAACCTTCAGACCTGAAGGGAAGGCTCTTCCCTTACCTTGTGGATTCCTGCAGAGTCTTCCTCTTGACTTCATTACTCTGTTCCTGTAAGGAATCTGGCATTTGGTTTTTATTTATTTTTTTGATACCAGCCAAAAAAGGGAAAACTGATTTTTGGGAAGCCTTTCCTTATTGAATCGTCTTAGTGCAGCTGAAGGCCTCTGCTGTAAGACAGCATGGAATAACGTTTTTGGTATGGATTCTGAAGAGCCAGAGAACTGTAGTCAACTTTTCAGCTGCGGTTTGGGGTATTTTTCAGTGGCTCATAAGAAGGGGGGTGATCAATGTTTTGAAAGCTATGAAAGGAGTGGGCCCCAAAAGCTTTCCTATTTCCAAAGATGTTCCTAAATTATTTCAGATAGTTTCTATGAGAGAGCTTGGCTAAGTAGAGGCATGGGAAAATCAACCGCCTAGAAAGTTTTACTGAAAATCTCTCGCTGGAGGCCATAAGGGATGTAGAAAGTGGTCACTCACCCTGTTCTCAGCAGTTAGAACTGTAATCCTTCTTGCATCTCTTCCTCCGCACTGTCAGAGACAGCTACGACCTGGAAAATAAATCTCACTACGTAAGAATAATAAAGCTTTGGTTTCTATGACAAAGAACTATTCTTGATTTACAGGAGTAATTTTGTTATAGTGTCCATGTACTACTTGCAACAGTTTAATTGTAAAAGGTGGTATTGAGGATGTCTCTAGAATATTTTACAATTAGGAATTTACAGATGAAGACATTGTAAATTCTCTACATAGTCACTTCTGGCTGATGCAGTTGCTTGCTTTCACTGTGCTGCAAGGAGTCACAACAAATGGTATCTTTGTTCCACATATGTTTTGTAGAGGTGACCTCTTTTGTGGAACAATTGAAAAAAGATGGTGAGAGACTACATGGACTCAGAAAGACTTTTGGCTTATTGAACTCTTAGAGAAGCTCCAAATCCTTCAATCTTTAGGACTCTAGAAGAGGCTTTCAGTATGTCTGCCTATTTGATTTGGCTAGTGTAAACAAACCCTCTCTGGATGGGTACAATAGATCAGAGCATTGTAAGCTAGTTGATAATAGCTGATGGGTTTGCAGTGTTCACAAATCAAGTGCGAGCAGGCTTAGGGGCCCTTTTTTTCTTATTTAGCAAGCTCCCCATGGAGTCAGAATGGTCAGGTGAGTATTGCAGGAGCCAGTTACTTCACCAATTAACTTGGAAATATGAGAGGAGTTCTGTCCTTGCTTTGAAAAGAGAGGGGGGAAAGACCGCTCCTGAGATGGGGATATATATTTGTGTAACCTATAGTGTTTTGACATACAAAGAGTCCTGAAGTATAGTGTATATGAAGAGGTGACTCAATAATGAGATGCTTAAGTGGTCACTGTTTTTAAATTCACATGAAGTCTGGTAAGGAGTAAGGTTGGATGAACGTAGGGTTATTTTGGTAAGTGCCTTGCTGAATGAAAACCTTAATAATAAATAAACACAGATCTCCAGCACTTCAGAAAGAGTGAAAATGACTTTTCAAAGCACAGCCTGCTCACTAATGCTCTTTTTTTGTTGTTTGTTTTTCTGTTAGCCTCTTTGGACTTGGAAAGTAGGGACCAGCAGCCTTAGAGTCGCTGATCAGGCTCAGTGTTACCTTTTGGTGATACTTGTCACATAGTGGCACAAAGTTCTTCAGTGTTGCTGTTAAAATTTGTGGAATGAGGCAGCCACAGGAAACAGAGCTTTTCTGCTAGATGCGGAGCTTTCTTACAGTCATCAAAGCTGTCTTTCACGTGGATGTTGTTGGACATGGACAGTAATGGCAATGTGTTGTTTTAAATACAGTATTCCAACAAGCTCAGATTTAGTACAGAAATAGGATATGGATTTCTGCTTGTTAAATCTGTCCGCCTTCAGGGATTTAAAGGAACAAAATAGTTGTACTGAAAGTTTCGTGATTAAAAATAAAAAGGTTGTGGGCAGTGGAGATTGTATCTGAGCAGTTTGGCTTCACTAAAGAGCCTTTGCATTAGCAATTTGCCAAATGCGTTCAATTTGCTGATATTAAAACATTCTGGGGGCAAGTTTGAAGTGCAGGTCAGTGAAGTATGCATCTCAAATTACAGTTTTTGTTACTTAAATACAGTTTGTCAGCTCCCTTGATTACAGAAACTGTACATTAGTAATCAAAATATATTTGCCTATAGATAAATATGCATATGCAAACACACACTGGATGTTGGGTTTGTCATGGAAGACAATTAAATACATCATAAGGGCTAGATCTGGGAACTGAATATGTTTTTTTAAACTCCTTGAAGCAGCTAGATATATAAATAAATACAGACTGCAGATTAACCACGAACTGGTACTGTAGAATCCAGTCTCCACCCTTGATGGCAACAAAGGTCTTAGATCTGACAATATTAACCCAAACAGTTTCTGCAGCCTGTATAGCTGAAAAGCTAGGAAAGGTAGGGGATATTTCAGAGGGACAATGCATGCACAGTGAAAAGTGATTGTTCATCTCTACCTTGTATTACCAAAATAAACAAGTTACTTCCATGTGCTAGAATCTATGCCAAAAGATGACTTTTAGTCCCAGTAAACCCAGACATGCAGTTTGGAATAAAATAATAGTAATTTTGACCATTTGCTTTTTTTCAAAACATGGAGTTCATTCTTACACTGAAGCTGGCACCTGCTTAAGATTTGCATAAGCTCTGTGTAACTGTCTTATCTTTAATCTGCACAGCCAGGAGTGCCTCTGACTGTAGTTTACAGTGTCTCACAGCACATACAAAAGTGTTTGCAACAGTGTGGACACCTGTACTGTATGAGGAATCAGTAGTTTTCAAATGCCATTATCATCAACCTGTTAGAATATGTAACAGAAAGCACCCTTTTCTTTGCTTTACGTGTTTGAGCCTCCTGGGTTTGGAGTGCTATTTACATTTCTTTGTTTCTACCTTTCAAAAGAAGCAAACCATAAACACCAACTCTCTTGCTATTAAATTCCTTTTGTGCATGGCATGTCCTTGAATTGTATTTTCCAATTTCACAATGTATCAAACAGACAGTGTTAAAAAAATGTATTTCAAATGAGCAGCTAAGAATTGCTCATAAATGCATTTTGTTTATATTTTATATTCTTCAGTTAAGAAGTACGAAATGCTTTATGTTGTTTTCAGTTTAAACTATTTTTAACTGCACTTGGGAAGTGAATGGAAGAACGAACATAAATGAATATTATTAGCAGAAAGGGCTGCTAAAGAAAGGCAGTTTTACTTTTCATGGACATTTGTAGTAACTGTTACCCTTATACAAGCATGGTTAGCAAATTAGTAATGAAGCTGTAAGCATCAGTGAGACCCTACCTGGTAGGCATATCAGACCTGAAGCAAGAATGGTATATTACTGTTGTGTACAATAGCCACAAAACCAGGAACTTGCTTTCCCTTGTGCTACAGGGTGATCCTGCCATAGGTGCAACGGTAGTGGGCTTACAGAAGAGTAGAAGCCGACTGACTGGGCACAACCATAGCCCTGTTTCAGGGAAAGGGGGAAGAAATAAGGCTGTGAGCCAGTAATAGCGGCTGTCTTGTGCAGGTACCTTAACACTGTCTAGCATTATTTGGACAAAAAAAGTACATTTCTTTAACTGTTGTCTGTGGAAGGAATGGAGTAGGGGTTTAGAACACTTCTGCTGAACACTTTTCTTTCACCAGATCAAAGTTTTGAACTACTAGCTGTACTGTGTATTGCTATAGTCCAGCCACACAGTTCAATGGCAGACTCATGCATGCAAGACTTAAAATGGGTTTAACTGCTGCATTTCTAAGCCTAGCTGAGCTGGCATCTACCTGTCCCAGCATGGCTCATGTAGACCATGCAGCCAAGCTGAATTACAAGTGCATCTGGGAATGCTTCCCTGGCAAGAAGAGAAACTGGGCAGACAGTTTGCTGGAGTTTATAGAACCACCTTGCTCACAAGTGTCACAATGCAGTAATGCTTGAGTGCTTAAGTTTTGGGGAAAATGTGGCTGGGCAGAGTGTTATCAGCACAGTAAGCTGTCCTGTACGAAGTTCAGGGCTTGACTGTGCTGCTCTTGGTGCCAAAGTTTCCATTGCACTTACCTGTATTAGTTGCCCCTGCGTCTTAAAGTGCATGTTAAAAGCAGGGTTAAGCAAGGTTCTTAAGCTTACTTGGAGGTTCACTGGAGCCCAAGGTTTCCTAAATATTTTTTGTTTTCTCTATAATATAGCAGATTTTGTAGCTTGAGTGTGGGCTCCTTCTTTGGGGGGTTAGGGATTTTTAACTCTTCTGAAAGAGTCCGAGTTTCTCTCTTCCCTGCCTGAACCACACTAGCCATGGAAGAGATACAGTAAGCTACAAAACTTGTATGGATCATTCTATGTCAAATGTGACTCTTGTATTTCAGAGTGCTTATTCAGTGATCTTTACTCCTAAGATGTTTAGCCATGCCATCTAATAATTCTTGCGATAGTTATGATTTTGCCGGATATATAGCTGTTCATTAGAAATTCAGCTGAGACTGCTAACTACTTTTCATATAACCAGTTGGCTTGTGTGCAGGTCTGTTAACCAAGAAGGGATTTTTATGTAGCCTACCTGAAATGCTACTTAGCCTTTTTAGCTCCTTGGTTTCCACAGGTGTGAATCCTTCCAGTTCCATGTTTGCACTATGAGCTTTACCAAGCTCTTTGGCTGTTTTTGGCTTTTTTTTTAAATCAAAACTTTCTAAGAATGTGCACGAATTTCCATAAGGTGGCTGTATGTTATCTCTGTTGACTTCTCTGCCAGCTTAACCCAAGGACACATTTCACCTTCATAGAAATATTTATTGATATGCTGGATAGTACTTGTTGTGAAAAAACTTGCACTATAAGGAAAGAATGAAGTAGGCTTTTATGCAAATAACTTCTTTGAAGACAAATTAAAATGTTCAAATACTCCTATAGTAGTCCAGAGCAATTTTATAGTAGCCCAGAGACAGCTTCCAACACATTTGTCTTTCTGTTCTTCAAGTGAGAAATTATGTCTTCTGGCTTTGATTCTGAGGGTAGGAATTGCTTTAGTGTTACCTTAAATGTATTTGTGCTAGATGCCACTCCTCTGTTCCTCACCTTGGGAATGCTAAATTAATTTCATCTTGGAGAGTGTTCAGACCACTGAAACTGCACACTTGACACAGCTTGTGAAATGAATCATAGGGTCAAGTATGGGTAAAAGAATATTTTTGTGATCACTCCTTGCCAACAGACAAACAAATCTGGGAGGGAAAAAAACCCAACCTGTTATAACTGGTGGTTACACTGGTTTGTTTTGAATTCACAATTGACTGTAGGATCTATTAGGATACATGCATAAGTGCAAGGAAAAGTTGGGAACCTTTCATTACAGTCCTTGTGCTGGAGACAGGACTGAGAATGTGAAGATTTTGGACAACAAGATAGTGAAAATGTTTTAATGTGTGTATTGATGCTTAGTGTGTATTTTTTTGGGAATATATCCATTGGAAAATCAAAAGTAGGAGAACTAATCTGCAAAATGTACTTTTACTGCATGTTTGTGTCTCTAAGAGTCAAAGCATACATATTCCATCTGTCCTACAGCTTGTCACTTGGCAAAACTGAATACTGATTCCTGGCAAAACCGAGTATTCCTTTATTCTTCATAGGGGCGGGCTAGCTGAGAGGTTATGTCGACTGCAAAACAGAGAGAGATCCGCCATTAGTTTTTGGAGGCATCAGTGTATTTCAGATGGTAAAATCCCCTCAGGTAAGAAGCATTATACATATACTTCTGTGTGAAAGTATATACTAAGATGGATGTATACATGGCCCACATAGGGGTACAACTGCAGCTTGTATTCTCTGTGGGTTCAATAATCTCTTGATTGTCTTCTATGCCAATATTACATTTCAGCTAAATATGGTGGTTTATAATGTCTCAGTTATCAAAGTGTTTGAATGCAAATGTCAAAGAACTTGGTTTAAATACCCTCCATGCAGGTTCTTCACAGCTCCTTGATTTCCAGCATCACCTAAGGAAATGGTGTTTTCAGCAGATTGTAGGACAATTCAAGGTTTAATTTATGGGTGTGCAAATGTTTTTTTTGTTCTTGCTAACTTATTAACCTTTTTCTTTATAACCACCTTTTTCTTCTTTCCTTGCTATCTTTGAAGTCAGCCGTACCCATGGGTAAGTGCTGAAATTGTGAATGACAGCAAACAGGGACAAATAGAACACATCCATGAAATGAATGTGAAGCAGAACTACAGTAGACACCTCACTAAAAAAGAAACGGTGGGAGTTTTGTGAAGTAGTTACAAGTGACTGATAGCACCAGTCACTTTCAGAAGTATTTCTTGAGAGATAATGGAGTTAAAGTGTAAAGAAACGGTTAGGGTTTTTTATCAATTTATGTACGTGTAACTGTAGGCTACAAAATTTCAGGCATTTATTCTGCATTAAGCCAACTACTTGTTTCTGAGCACATACTAACTTCCATTTAGTTTTCAGAAAGTCCTCTGGTATTAATTTGAAAACATGCGGACGAGGGAATCTATCACTTGCCTTGAGAGTGTCCTTAATTCCACTCCCAAATTTTGAAAAGTGGGCTTTCTTCCAAATCTGAGTTTGTCTGGCTTCAGTTCCCCTCTTTTGTTTCTTGTAAAGCCTTTCTCCATTACATTAAAGAGCTCTTCAGTATGTGGCATTTTCCCTTTCTGGTGCTTGCATAGCAAAATCATGCTGCCTCACAACTTTCATAAGCTAAACAGTCTGAGCTCTTTAATGCTCTCTAAAGCCTTTTTGCCAGTCTTTGAGTGATCTGCATGGCTTTTTACTGCATCCTCTCAAACTTTTCAGCATAGGCTTAAGAGCAAGAATGGTTACTCTGTATGTATTCTTCTGGTTTTAGTCTCATCAAAACCACTGGCCAGGTCCAGTTCACTATTCTGCCTCTTGTATGCTCAAGACCTGTAATAAGTGTTTGAGTCTGGTTGTGTTTTAGTCGCAGCACTATGCTGGGACTTCACATTGATTTGATTGTCCAATATGATTTCATAATTTCTGTAGGTGTTATTTTCTGAGATCCAGTTTCTACTCTACAGCTACTCTTTGTGTTTCTTGTACCTAAACACAAGAAAGTATTTGTGCTATATCCAGGTATGCTTCATTTGAGTATGCCCAGCTAACCATGCAGTTCAGATCATTGTGTATGTCAAGCCCATCCTCCTTTAGTCACAAGTTTGCTTGAAACTGTGATATCCACAGTTTCTTACTGTGTTTTTAACTTGGTTTTTATGTCATTGATGAAACCATTTAATATTATGAGTGTTTACTTTTAAATCCTGCTGGAACTGCTCTCAGTTATGATTGTCCACTGGCAAAAAACTCTAACTGTAATTCACAAAGTTCTCTGAAAATAAAGTCTATAATTTCTTTTTGCATTCCACTTAAAAGGGTTTGTTACTGATAGTGAAGATGGTTGTATTTTCATAAGAAGGTTGTATGATTTTAAGTCACATCCAAACTCTTGGCTAAAGTTACTCTCACAGTCTCTTACTGGAGCTTTAAAGGCTTACATCCTGTGGCCACTTGCATGCTTACATATTCAAAATGCCACCCATGTGGAATGGCACGTTATATTTCTGACCTTAATTCCTTGCTTATTTTTCCAGTCACTTTGCCTAGATCTGATGTCAAGCTAGATGTTCTCCAGTTATTGTAGGTCACTTTGTTTGCCCTTCTGAATAGTAGCACAATATCATCATCCTTTTAGTCTTCTCGAATTTTGCCAGTACTTGAAGACTTACTAGAAAGTAACATCAGGGAACCAGAAATTACTTCAGCCAACTCTTTTCAGAACCGCTGTGTTGTAAATTCTACAGGAATGCTGACTTAAAACCAGTCAAGCCTTCTGCATGCTGCTTATCCTCCACCTGAGTTACTAATGAATATGAGGGTACTTTGTCATTCTTACGTGGTGTGAGAACATCCTCTTGCTTCCTCTGAAATACAGAACACAAATTGATCCTGAATAGGTCAGTCTTCTTAATAAAATGAAAATGTTTTGTGTTGTCTATAGTAGTGGACTTGCAACATTGCTAATACGCTAATATTCTTTCTGTCTTAGCCACACGTGTCATTACAACACCTTGTGCTTGGCTACTCACCATTTTGTTAGACTTAAACTCCTAGGCTGAAATATTCCATGCTAAACATCTGCCCCTGGCTGAATTCCTTCCTTTGATTATTCTTCTTTCAGAAAATGAGTCAGAATTCGTTAGCATTTTATGAGAAAAAAGGCTATGGGAAAATACCTTGCTCTATTCCAAAATACATTTAAAAAATTCTGATGAGTCTCTTCAAGATGATTTAGTTTTGGCAGAAGATGAACCATTTCTGGGATATGCCTTTTGTCATCAGGGTGAAAATCAGAAAGTCAGAAGTCTTTTAAAACAAACTACCATTTCATTTACCCTGTGAGCATTTGCTGAAATATCTGAAAGATGCTGAACATGCCATAACTTAGGAATACACTTCCAACTTCACAGCCTAAATTTCACTTCCAGTTCCCAAGCCTTATTCCAAAACATGAAGATGATAAAATAATCATTAAAGTAATTGTGATAATATTTGGGGGATATTTTTCCCCTAGGGTAAAATTTATTTTTGATGCTTTTGTTCTTAGAATGGCCATACTGTTTCATGTCACCAAAATGAAATTGGTGTTTGGTTTGGAAAATGACAGAATGGTTGAAATAACCTTCTTATGGCTTGTCTGAAATGTGAAGTGTCAGCACAGCAAATAGATACCACTTTCAGCTTTTCTCCTGTTAGATCCACACTGAGGGTGTCTCATTAATCTGAGATTCTTCTTGGATTTTGTTTCCCCTCTGCTTTGCCCGGTAATATTTCTAGTGCATATTGTTTATAGGTCTGTTTCTGATTGGGCAAAAGAAGTAAAGGAAAGAACTTCTCAAATGACAAACTTAAATGAATTATCAAAGGAACCTGAAGATTCATGTGGAGGATTGAAGTAACTTAGTTGCTGGGAGAGCTGTTACACCATTTTGGATATCCTGTAGGCATGCAGACCATAAGTTCATTGCCAAGGCAAAGGGGAGCAATTTCAAATAAGATCAGTTTGAAGTCCTTCTTCCATTTGAGATTTAAGAAAAAAACGTTTGGAGAAGCATGAGTTGTTCCCTCTTTAGGCATTTCATGTTACAGAATTTTATGCCTTTGTTGTGCTGTTGTTTACTTTTGTGTTGTCTCAACAGCCACGTTATCCAAAACCCCCTTGCTTTGGCTTTGTTTTTTAAAAATTCCTCTCTGATTGCTCCCCTGACCCCTTTCTGTAAGTAACCATTGTGGTTTGGCAGCCTCTTGGTCACTGGGATGAATCACTACCCCAGAAAAGAGCACCTCCTTTCAGCACGCACTTTCTGGCTTTTATACAGTGCATGGGGGTCTCACTTTTGGCTGATTCACTCTGCAGGGTAGAAGAGAGCTTTGTGCTTTCTCCATCTTGACAATTTTGGGTTAAAAATCCTGTTGGCAGCCTGACCCTGTGTTGGGATAGGCGCTCAATAAGGATGTGTGTTTTTTTGCAAGGTGATTGGTAATTCCACTTCTGTAATCAAGCTAAACATATCAAACAGGCCTGAAAAGAGAGAAGACCAAAGCTTGTGCATGCTACACAGTGTTGGTTGCTGTGGCTTAGTTCTGACGGAGATGAATGTCGGGCCCTTTGCCACAATCCGGAATTTTTTCTTATCTTCACAAGATGTAAAAGGGAGGCTGAGAGGTGTGCAGGCACCATAACAGCAAGTCTCCAGTCAGTCAAGCTGATGATGTGAGAGTACTATGTGCAAGGGCTTTTAGGCTATTTGCAAGCTTTTTTTTCTGTATGCAGTGCTGCAACTTCCCTGTGAAGTTTCCTGTTTGGGCAAAGAGGAGATCTGGATAGTTGAGAGAGAGAGAGAGAGAGAAGGGTGGGGGGAAAAATGAAAAGCCAAACCTTTTCCTGTCAACATCTGCCGGTTTTATGGAGATTGTGTGAAAAATAGTGCTTTTCTGAGTTACCTTCAGGCAACTTTCCTGTCGATAGGAGAGGACACTAACAGTATTTGAAGCAAAATCATGTAGTTTCCTTCTGTAACTTCTGAAATTTTACTTTCAATACATTTTCCATTGTTTTTCTTTTCCTTGCAGTTAGCATCAAAGCAGTTCTTTACCTAAAATGCGGACGCATATTATTCTGTAGGATTTGTAATCTTATACAAGGATATTCAAGATTTGTTGGCCTGAGATGAAGATTTGAGATTGGATTACAAGTGAATTTGAGTAATAAACTGCGAATAAACCCAAACCATTGATGTTTCCTTCCAAAATACTCCTTCCTCTTAGGAGGAAGTGACCTTCGAGGGGGAATAGTTCTTCAGTTTGCTGAGGCAAGTGGAACACATGCATGAGGGGAGGAGGGTGAAGCCCTGGAGATGAGCACAGGGCTTCACATGCAACACCACATTTTCAGGGAGGCTGAAAGGCTTACGGAAGAGAACATGAACAGTGACTTCCCTCGCTTCCAGTTTCAGTGACTAGTTGAGGTGATGGGAAGAAAGGATTTTAGCAGCTTGAATACCATGAGACTTGCACAAAGAATTATCTCAGTGGATGAAGAAAACAAGGGTAGTCCTTAACGGGGTTTCATTTTACCATGCAAAATTCTTCCACAAACACAAAAACCTGAGCTGTGCCAGTTGTTGCTTATTTTCTTAGCTCTTGATAGTTTATTGCTTTAAAGTTAATGCTGTAAATTAGAGAGATGGCAAGTCAACAAATCCGTGTTTCTCTTTTTTTTTTGCTAGCCAACTGTCTGAACTTGTTGTAGCATTGGGAAAGAAAGAAAAAAAACCAAATGTAAACTTGTCTTTTTAAAACAATAATTCTTTGTATTGTTCTTGTTTTCTTATGAGAAACAATAATGGCATGCACACTTCAAGTAGCTCACATATGTTCCTATAAAGAATGTGTAATGTTTAAAGCACAGCCAAATCCAGCAGCCTTTTTAAAATGAATAGAGATGTGGCAAAAAAGCCATCATGCTTGCAAGACTTGGTGTGTTTTTGAATGGCTTCAGAAGTTACCAGCTCAGGAAGAATAATGACATGTATAGATCAGAATAGCAACCAGATGTGTTCGTATAGGCTGTGAAAAAGTTGGAATCTCCACCTGGAGATTGACATCGGATTGCAAGGGTCTTCTTAAGCATGCAGATCTGCTGAGCTGATCTGCACGGAGGTGCACTGGCTACCCCAGCTTAACATATTCAAATCATGCACAGCATGGTAAAATTACCCTCTATCCTGGCTACCTCTTCACAATCTGGGAATCATGTACACAAGTTTGCTGTCCTGAAGCACCTTTCTTCGTCCTGTAGGCCTCATAGGGACTGACTGCTCTGCTGCTGGAGTTCCATCATCTGACTCTAAAGAGAGTTTGTTCCATTTGAGAGCTTTCTGTTCAAGGCTACAGCATTTCTGGAACTCTTGAACAGTAATATTTTAACAACATTCACTTAAGTGAGGTGAAACTGCATGTAGTCTTACTGATGTTGACGTCTGATGCTTTTCCATACGTAAGTTCCATGGATCCTCTCCTTCCAGTGTGTTCAGCTTCCTGTCACTATGTAGCAAGAGAAACATAAAATACACATTCCCCAAGAGATCATAATTTCTACATTTTTGTCTTCATTTGTCTTCCTTATTGGTAGTTATGAAGTTATTAAAACAAACTTTAGAGTTGTATTTCAGGCACTGAAGCCAGAATGTCTGAACATTTGTTTTTTTTAAATTGTGCCCCTCAATGTTTTTCCTTTTCTTCTCTCCCAGCTGCTTTTTTGCTTGTTAAGAGTCAAAGCAGACTGGCTTTCTTCTTAGCTTCCCTCTAGAGCTGCCCTTGGCATGGCCAGTGCGTCATCTGTGACCGTGTACATTCAGTGTTGATGTGGCTTAAATGTATGCATCTGTTGGGAAGCCACTTTGTTTGCTCTGAAGATTAAGGGCCGTCACTCTGCCAGAGACTGTAGGTTCAAGATCTCAGGGTCCATGACCTCCAAAGGAATGGGGAACTCCTTTGGTTTTCTTTTCTTTTAATTTTTAACTCTCCTGGAATTCAAAGTAATGCAGAACATCTGCAAAGCACTGCATCATAACATGTTTTGATGTCATAGTATGTGACGTGGCGTATGACTGAAGGCCAGCATCACCCTATGTACTGAAATAATAAGCAGAAATGAAAGAACTAACCAGGAAAATGCATTCAGTGTGAAATTTGTGTGTTAATCTCCCATGTGCTTGAAATACCATGTAGCTTAATTGACCTACTTCATGTCCAGGTTGCAAACTGGAGTGAGAGACTGACAGCCCAGAGGTCACCTGGGAGTAAATAATCAACTGTGATGTAAGAGCAGATCTACTTAGGTGGTCAACCCAAAGGTTCCTCTAGCTTAGAATCCTGTTTCTGGAAGCAGAAAGAGCTACCAAGGTGCCTAGGAAAAATTCTAGCAGGGTTAACACCTGATGATATTTGACTAAAATATTCTCCAAACTCTCCTGAACATCTCTGACTTGGGGACTTTCTGAACCAGAACTAGTGTCTGTGTTCTTAGAAGTTCTAAATAATTTTTTTCCTCCTTCTGACTGGTTGCTTTACTGAACCCATACGCTATAGAACTGGTTTGATCTCACAATTATAAAGCATCAGGCTTTTTTGGAAATTATGCCCCAGGTCTTTGCCAGGTTTGTTCCATTACTACTGTTGCCAAACCGACCTTTCCCTGTGCTTTCTGCCAAAAGTAGCAGTGAGAGGATGATGTCCCATTTGCCTAGGTTTAAATCAGGATTTCTTCATCTACCTCTCAGAAGCCTGAAGATATGGCTTCTGTGTATGCTGGTGGGGTGATGCTGAATCTGCCTGTCTAGCCTCCTCATAGCAGGGCTGCTGTGTATGGCTTTTGACAGTTTGTTTCTTGTCAATCATAAAGAGGCTTCACCAGAGATACTTTCCTGCTTAAATGGCTTGTTCTTCCTGCCAGTCAGTATTTCCTGCTGCTTTCCCTCATTCTGGACTGCTTGTGAGCTCTGGAGGAACTAATTTCTTTGATCGTAGTCCATCTAGCAAAGATTTCTGTCTGATGCCTTCCCGTGGGCGGCACTTACCACAGCAGTGTTCTGCAAAGGGCTGATGTGACCTTTACGGGTGGAAACTAACGCTGCTCATCACAGATATCTGATTTTTCTTGTACTCCATCTCTTCTGTGACCAACATTGTGTATCACTAGTAGCCAGCATGTTGCTGTGTGAAGGCTTTTTTTTTCTTACATAAAATTCTGTTAGAAGTAAGGGAGCATAACAGGCCCTGGTTGCTGATTTCCTCTTCTTTTAAGTGGTGCGCTTTAGAGGAGGCATGTTGTACATCCCAAGTATGTCTTCAAAATTCACACTCAAACATATTTATCAGTGCCTTTTTGTCTCTCTTTATGGCATGTCTGAGCCTTGCGCACCAGGGATTGAATTTATACTTCATGCCCCTGGGATGAATAAGCTCTCTGTCTTCATGGGGCTAGATCTTTCAAATGGTCCTTGAGTCTGTGTCAGTGGATGTTTTCCCTAACTTCCCAGCTGACTCTGTGTGAAGGTGCTGGAAAGGGCAGCTGTCCATGCTAGGCTGTGTTCCAGGACCATGGAGCTGCAGCAGCCCTCTGTCACCAGAGGCTCAGAGTGCCCAAGGCTTTACTGAGAAATGCACCTATGTCTGCCACTCACCAGGCAGCTATCTGGGTTTCCATCTTTATCTCCCTCAAGCACTGTTGCAGAGGCATCTGGCACCAAAGAGTAGTCCTCAAATTGCTGCTTGAGTGGAATATTGCTGATCTCATCCAGGCAGCTGTATGCCTACTGTGAGTGTGCATGTCGACTTGTCTTTCAGTGGGAGAAGAAAGGTTATCTTCAAGTAAGAAAACTGAAGGTTTTTTTAAATGAGCATTCCATAGGTACCTGCATTTCATACTCTTTCTCTTTCTCAGGGTCCGTGCACTACATTGCATTATGCCTAGAGACAGTGGTTGAAAGATAACACTAGGTATGCTGTGACTCATGTTTTCATTACTGTAGTGTGGTGTTTATCCATTAAGGACACTGAAGATCAAAAAAGATGAAAGAGTCTGGCCAAGAGTTGTAGAACATGTACATCGATGGTATCGAATGTGTCTGTGGACCATGCACCTTGAACAGCCAGTATCTCTGTTCAGTGACTTCATCTTGCCTGTCCTTCCTGAATGCTGAAGGAGCTTCAAAGGACAGTCCAGCCTGGGCATGGTAGAAGAAAAGAAGTAACTGGATAGTGTTTGAAACTGGCTTAATCCAACCTGGTTGGGCTGTCACTGAAAAGAACCATCTTCCCTCAGCCCCTTCCTGCCCCACCTCCCCTCTTTCCATCACTTCTTCCTTTTTCTCCCTAGTATCTGCTCATGTGCTTTGGTGGCCTTGCAGTTAGCTGGATTAGCTCATGGATTTTGTTAAAAACAAATCCTGAAGAAAGAAATTAATGAGTCATCTAAACAGCAGAATAGGAAATAAAAGAATATGCAGTGTTGGAATGGGCAGGATTGCAGCACAGCTATTTGCACCTTTTTTAATACATATTGTATTCTTCCTTGTTTAAGATTACTAGGTCTTGCCATAAAACCTGCACCTCTGCAGGTTTGAATTTCTTGGGCTGTGATTCTGCTTTGCAAGTAAAATTAAATGAATGAGGGCTTCAGCAAGTGAGTGCTTCTGTGAATTATCCAAGGAGAAAGAGAACACTGCAAAAGCTTAAAGTGAGCTTTTCGCATGGATGAACAAACAAGTAAACTTTTCTGGAAAATACAAATTGCAGTGATCCAGCCCATCTCCTCACCCACAAATTCTCTCTTCAATGTGCAGCCACATATGTTTGATTTATTTTTGATTGACATAACAATACAAGAGCCAAATGAATTAAAAACGAAGCTACGTTCTGAACTTTGGTGTTTCATCATGTGCCAGGAATCCAAAGTGCTTTGCCATGTTGTTTGAGAGAGGATTCTATCATCATCAGTAATAATAATTTTGAAGTAATTAAATTAAACTATCTCTGTGCATCTAAATAAACAAATAGATTGTGGTTCTGTAGAATGTGCGTGTGTGCCAAGTGTGAGACTTGGCTAGTTGTTGAAATTGAGCTGCTTTTAATGTAGAAGCATTCAGCTTCATTTAGTATCAGGTCCCAGTATTTGAAACAACTTTAAGACTGGCTTGCAAGAAACTCTGGTACCTTGATAGGGTTTTTTCCCTCCAGTGTCTTTTAGAAGCTTTAATATAAGTATAGTTTTTAATTTATCCAGTATTTTAAACTGGTTTATAGTCAGAGGTATTTAAAAGTGTTACTAGGTTGTCATTCATTGTTTTCAATCTGCTTTATCAGCTGAGTACCACATACGCTGCTGACCAGTAAGAATTGTCATGAACTTCTGCACATACAAAAAGCATGGTTTGGAAGTTATGAACAGTCTCTCACAAGCTGTCTTAATACTTTTTCTTTTTTTTTTTTTTTTTTATGAATGTTGGTGTGTTTCAAAATTGAAGTTTATTTTTTTTTTTGTGACTTGGTTTTTGAAGCAAATGGACATGCACATTGTGCACTATGTCTAGAGGGGAGAGGTAACTGCTCAGTTACTTTGAAGGCTGAGAATTTTTGTGGTTGGGAGAATTTGTTTATGCATGCCAGATGACTTGGGGTTGACAGAGGACCACAACTGCAGCTAGTCAGGCAAAACAGAATTCAAGTGTGAATATTCTAAGTCCTTGCCTTTAGGCATAGAAGACTAGCCCACACTCACACTTAGCATGAGTTTGCACATAAGCAGACCTTAATGCGGTACAGTGAGTATTTGGAGTAGCACTGCGGTGTTACAGCTTTTCCTGACACGGTGACAGGGGCGAGGAGTAATAGCAGTGGCAACCATCTCTCTTCATCACCCAGTCTCAAAAAACTTGGCAGAAAGGACCACTTCTACTCCTGCTTCTCAGATCAGGAAAAGGAGGTCCAGCTTTAATAGCTTGGACAGAAATGGCTGATGTACATCACATGGGGGACTTTTGGTTGGAACCCTTTATCCTGCTGGAAAATACTGGTTCATGGGAAACAGAATGCTTTAGAGAAGCATGTTGCATGTGATGAAAATTTGGTTCACATAAAAGTGGTTTCAAGAACATTTCAGGTTTATATTTCAAAATTACTTTATTTCAGTTTCAGTATAAAATGTAATAAAGACTGGGGAATACAAAATAGGGACAAAATAGTTTCTTCTTTTTTTTTATTTCTTTCTCTTGGTTTTTTCTTTATTATTTTTAGAATTCAACTTTATTAAACCAACCTGAAAGGTTTTAGGGCCCAGTTTCTTTGGTTTGGGTTTCTTGAGGGTTGGGTTTTTACTTTTTTTTTCTTTTTCCAAGTTTTTCATAAACTAAAACTCAAATATTTTGATTTATTTTCCAAAGGAAAGGCATTCACAATTGTGAAATGGGCCTTAAAATAAACAAACAAATAACTAGTACAGCTCTGTCATTAAGTTCCAGTATCACGTTCACAGTTCCTCCCGTTTCTTCTTTGCTGTGGGAAGACAATAATTTATATCAGCTGTTGTTCTTGGGATGCTGTGCTTTTCCCAGCACAACTTGTAGATCAAAGTGAGTAGAATGGGGGCTTTGCTGTCCCTGTCCTCTGGCAGTCTGTCTTTTCCCGCTAACTGCTCATAGCATTTGACAGGTAGAAAACAGTTCTCCCCTCAGTGACCAGAGTGCAAATCTGAGCAGGGCTAAGTGAGCAGGAGAATCACTTTTACGTAATCTTACAGTATAGACCCATGTCTGTCTGAGGAGCCCCTGCCTTGTTGCAGACTGCAGAGGACCTAGAAGTAATTCCATTTCATCTCAAAGTTCTTTCTTGCTCAGCGTAGATGAAAATGCTTGGAATCAAACTGGGGATACTGGTATCTGTTTGTGCTTTAAAACAAGAAAGCCTTCTGTATCCTGATTGCCTACTGATAAAATGGATGATCAGTTTTGTGACAGTTTTTAAGCAGTGCATCTATCTTACTTCCTGTTTCTCCACATTCATCTCTAAATGTGAATTATCAGCTTTTAGAGACTTTCTACCTAGCAGGGAGTATTCTAACTTGGTCCCTGATAGTTGTTGCTTTGAAAAAGATCAAGGGGGACAAACACAGCTTTGCTTTTAACACAATGTGATTATTCAATTTCCAAATAAATCTATTTTGTGCAGTATCTAATAAAAAAAACCTGAACAAAGCGAGTGAGGTGCAAGATTAAAAAGTTCAAATATGGTGGGGGAGGGCTTCTTGTAAAGAGTTTGTGATTTCTTTGGTGTTTGGGAGAAGTTCAGTTAGGCTTTTATTAATAGCATCTATAAAGAAAAGAAAACCACAAAACCTTAACGTAATTCTTTTGGTGGAGCAATGTATTCTACTCATATGTGTATTTTTCATAATCAGCTCTGCAGAGAGCAGAGGGATGCACATCTTCAGAGTGCCAGAATTTCTTTTTCCTCATCCAGACTTTAAATTTTTATTTTTCTTTTTCATTTACTTTCCAGATAAATCTGGTGTCTTAATTGTGAAGATATTAGAAATGTTTGAGGAGTGTACAATACAAGTTGCCATCTGCCAGCAGCTGGAACAGTCTCCTGCTACCGTTTCATCCAAGGATGCTGTCATCAGTGCAGGAGAACCAATACTCAAAGTCCTCTTTGCAAGAGAGACAGCAGCTCACCTGAAGAGCAGGCCACAGGATGTCATCCACATCTACCCTCCGTGGTAAGTAGGGAGAACTGGCCATGCTTGCTGTAGCACTGCAGAACAAAGCAGGGTTGGAAGAATCCTGGCTGCAGGGTTGTGAGAAAGACCTTAGGGGTGAGGGGTAAGCAGGGCTCTCTTTGTGGTCATCTGTCTCTGGCAACTGGAGAGACATGACAGATACCTTAAAGACAGCTCAGATAACAACTAAATGTGTATCATAATGCCTCTAGTGTTGCTTAGGGCTTTGTTTTTGTTTTCACTTAATATTTTCATGTTTAGAGCAATAGAAAGGCCTGAGCAATGTCTTATCAATGGTAAGGCCAATAAAGTGCATACTTTCTGGTAGCAAAGTAGTTCAGGAATGCTCAGCTGTTGCTGTGAGTATGGGTATAATATTTCAGTGGAAAAGTCTGTATTAACTGTATAGTATTCAGCAAAACCAACATGCAGCTAAAAAATGGGGGAGAACAAGAAGAAAATTGGATTCACTCTACTCTTAAGGAATCAGTAGACACCATTTTGGTAGTTCTGTATTGCTGCTGCTGCTCTCACTGTCTTCAGTTCCCCAAATCCCTCTTCAGCACAACCCTTTCTGGAATTCTTCAAAATGTTTGGTCTACATTTGTGGTTTTTTTTCTGAATTGGGTTACTTTTGAAGGGGTAGCCTAAAGTGATGAGATTTCTGGTAAAGCAGCTGGTTGTTGGTGGCTGTAGGTTGGAAGGTCCAGCTCTTCATAAAAATTGAAGAGAACTTTGAAGTGGCAGTACTACTCCTATTTTCACTCTTCACCCAAATTATAAATGAGGAAATATATTTCTTATGTATTTCAGTATTCATTGTCTGAGTTTTAGCCTCCAGTTGCAGCAGGATCCTGCCTCTAGTATTTGATCTTATCCTTTTGCAAAATACTTCTTCCTGTTTGGCAAAGGTCCATATCTGGTTTTTATCTTCATTGGTAGCTGAAAATCTTGGGGTTCCCCAGTTTGTAATCTTTCACTACTAAAATGTTGTTTAACTGTTTTTGGAGGCAATTCAAAAGTTAAGGGAAGATACTTAATCTGAGGTTTATTATGGCTACAGATGCAACTATGGATAATTTAGATGTAAATAGATTGGTAGCTAAGGGAAATATAGTTGAATATTAATTAAGTCCTGGCTGATACAACATAAGTCACTGATTTTTCATTTCCTCCCATCCCTAAGATACTAATGGTGGTTCTCACTTACCTTTTCCTTCAACAAGCTTCTTTTCATGCTTTAAATTTGTTTTGTTTTCCCCATTTTCTTCTTGTTTGTCCTACAAACTTCCATCTTAGTTCCTTTTTTATCTTCAGGTTTCCTCTGTTGTTTTTAAAATGTGAGCCACTGCATTTATGCTGCTGTATCTTTCTGTAGAGACCTTAACCTACACAAGGATATTTGTACCAACAAAACTGTTTTAGTCAGGGTATGATTCAACTTTCTTTATTTTTTCCTCCTTTTTTTTCTCTTCTTGAATGGTTACTGCCAGTAACAATGCTTAGCATGTGTAAGTCCCACTCTGCTCCAGCTTGTTCCATGTCTGCTCTGGGAAGATGTAACTCTGCACTGCTACGATCCTTTCCAGACTACAAGCATCTGTAACTGCAGTAGTGTACTCTTCTCATTTGTTTAAATGCTATGATGTTCTGGACAAAACTAATTCCTGCATGTATGTAAACTGAGATTTTTTTGAGAAAACTTCAGCGCTCTCTGTCTTCCCTGAAATACCACATTTTATTTGCTTTTGGTTTTTATTTTAGCAGGATGCGCTTTTCATGTAAGCAAGCAGTTATTTTGTAAAACAGAATGTTTGGGCAGGGGATATGTCTGCGTTGACAGGGTTGCTTTCCCTACCCATGTGCATCTCAAGGCACTTCATAAAGACATTAGTCAGTAGTGGCAAAACTGCATTATATCTCATCTCTAGTCCTATTTTCAATCAGTTTGGAATTAATGTCAGTGTCTTTTTGTTTACTTAACCAGAAGTCAAAAGAAGTTGGGCTGGATACTGTTAAACTAAACCTACTGGAGGCAGGGAGGGGGAAGATGAGGGATGTTTTTGTTTTAGATTATTATTTGGCACTTTTAGTTTACATTATTTGGAAATTGGACTTGTATGCTTAATGGAAGTTTCCTCTATCACATTTCCAAGGTTCTATTCTGTTAAACTCTTAGTTGAGAGCTCTTGAGTGCTGAAATATAGTTTCTGTTGCTCTGCATTGAATTTGCACTTCTGTCATTAAAAACAGATACTGTTTGTGTTAAAATGCTTTTTTTATGGTTTAAATATGTGAGTAGTGTAAAATCAAATCACCTAAATCTAATCCTGACATGATGAAATAAGCATATTTAGGTATCTTATTGATACCACCAATTAGAAGCAAAAGGGGACAAAAAAAAGCAGCAGGAGCAAGGGGAGCAGTCCTTTCAGGATCTGTGTGTAACTGGGACACACAGCACATTGTGCATCGTCGTCCTGTATTTTCAGGTACTTGTATGGTAAGGCAGAATGAGATGAGATGGGGTGATTAATAAGCAGCCTGCTTTAAAATAACATCCTGAAAGTAGAATTTCCTGCTATCTTTAACATAACACCCTAGAATTCTGTTCTGACTTTGCCTTTTGCTTTCTGGTGAGGCAGCTGAGTAGGCAAGATGCGGACATGTACGTTGCAGGCTTCTGTATATGATTATTTGTGAGCAAAATCTGAATGCCTCATTCCAGAGCCTTTTTAAAATTAGGCTTTGCTTTTGTAACTGTGTTTGTATGCGTTGTGAACTGAGCGCACAGCTCAGTACGTGAAACGTCTCTGGCAGTAGACTTGCATAAATACTTGGGAAGCAGTGTTTGACATTTGTTGATATATTTGTTGGTGTTTGTTTGCATGCAGAATCCCACAATACTTCAGCACTAGAACACAAGCAATTTAATTTAAAAAATGAAATACTGACAGGAGGCTGGTTATAAGACTCTTTACCAACCCAGACAATTACTCATGAGAGTGGTCCCACTGACTTTCAGAAGAGCTTTGTGTCAGAGTAAAAATTTGCAGGACCGAGCCCTTATTTATTTATAACTGGATATGGGGTTCTTTGGGTCTAGTGTCTTAAGGTACGTATTTACAGTCTTGGATGAAAGGGATTTCATGTGAGAATTGTCACTTGCTATAGGGAAAGCAACCCCAATTGGCTGATTAACGTTTTCAAACCAGTGTGTCTGGTGGAGGATGGAGCTCAGCTGCCTGGTCTCTGAGCCGTCTGATGGGAGCGTACTCTGATCTTAAGGCTATATAGAAGTATTATTGCAGTGTTGTATCTAAATAATGCCTGTTAATTTGGACACATCACATGAAAGCAACTGCATGTTTTGGGCTGGAGCTGGTTTGTGTCTGGCCAGCTGGGAACACAACAGGCAAAAGAACTCAGTCCTGCCTGCCCCTGCCTGTAAAGGCTTGCCTTTGGTTGTCTTTGCAGTACCTGAACAATTTCTTAGATTAAAATTTAAGTGAACACTCATAATTTTTTGCAAACTGAATCTGAATCATTAAGTGTTTTTTAACAGCTGGAAAAGGAAAAGCTTATTACTGAATGTAATTAAATTGATTACCAAGTCTTTATTCACTTCCCAGAGATACGTACCTGACAAAAAGCGAAGACCGCTTGATACTGCAAAGGTGTGAGAGAATGGGAGCAAAGTCTTCCTGGTTCTACTTGGTAGTGTTTTTATGGCTTCAACTTACCTGAGGGGTTTTGCCTGTTTAACTGTAAAAATGATAGAAATCATTTACCATACCTAACAGAAAGTGATGAGTTGGTATTTTTAGAGACTTCAGGATTCATTTTTCTGCTGACAGCAGGGCTTCAGGATAGACAGTCTCCTTCAGATACTCCTGCCTCCTGCTCATAGATATGCTACTGTTGAGCATTCAGGATAAATTAACCTGAAGAAAATGGTCCAGACTAGAATGCTTTTCCTTATGATTAAATTTAACAACTTTGCAATGTTTTTCATGTATTTCTGAAGTTAAACTGCTAGAAGCATGTTGATGTCAGTACAGTTGTTGGCAATATCAATATAAACCACAGATCATGTTCAGTTTGGACAGGGTCAAAGATTGATCCATACCTCCTGAATGTGATGGTCTGGTATGAAACCTCTAGTTCAGAAGGTTCACATACTGCTGATAACTGGAGGACTGGGATTACAGGAAGGAGACTGCATTTTGTTCTTACGTAGCCTGTAAACTTTGGCTATCAAACACTGCAGAGGACAAGATCCTTGGCTGGAGAGCTGCTATTCCCTGTGCAACTTCTCTGTGCTTAACAACAACAAAAAAGGAGAGTTTATTTTAGGAACTCAGTATGGTAAGTATATAAAACACTTAATTCTGTGACATCAACAAGCAACTTCAAAGTTGTTATTTAGTTTCTCTTAACCTATGAAACCACAGGGAACCATAATTACTCAGCTTTTAAAGTATTCTAGTGCCTGGTGAAAGTGTTTAATGTGGACTTCTCACTTCTGCTCGCATTACACTAGGTTTGCTCTCTCTCCAGTGTAAGAGATTGAGAAGAGTTTGAATTATTTACTGCCAAGAATTGCTCATACAAAACACTGCTGCAGATCAGCTGGTATACAATGATGAAACTTTGTATGTTAAGTCCTTTAAGGTGGGACCGACGATGAAAGTTGCTGTAGAAACATGCAAGCAAGCTCTGAACAAGTTTATATACGGGAAGCAATCCAGCTTTGTGGACTTATGTATTCTACTTTAGAATTATCCTGGCTTTGCCGTAGGCTGTTTTGTTGACTCAACAACAGGACTTATGATAAATGGATATTTAGTGTGATTTTTGCATTGTCTTACTTAATCCATAGCCTTACATTGCATGGTTTTACATAACCTTGGTGAGAAATACGAGTACCAACACAGGAAGCTAACATGAAATAGGTGTTTGGAACTAATGTGACTGGTGTTAAAGAGGGTTTGCCTTCCATTTGATGAAGATAGAGACTTTTTGTCATGGTTGCTCTCACTGGTCCAGGGAAGCACTTAAGAACATTGTTACAGAATATCAGCCTATCATAATAAAGATCATGTGAAAATAGGATCTTGGCCTTCATATATTAATAAAATGCAGAAATGACCTACTGCTGCTCTGTAAGAAGGTGGATGAAGCGCTCTATAGACAGATAGGAACAGCCTCACGCTTGCTGGCCCTTTTTCTCATGGGGGACTTCAACCACCCTGATATCTGTTGGAGGGATGATACGGCCCGGCACAAGCAATCTAGGAAGTTCCTCGATTGTGTAGAAGACAGCTTCCTTCTGCAAGTAATAGAGGAGCCGACAAGGAGAGGTGCCATGCTTGACCTCGTCCTCACCAACAGGGAAGGGCTGGTCGGAAATGTGACACTCCAGGGCAGCCTGGATTGCAGCGATCATGAGATGGTCAAATTCGAGATCCTCAGGACAGTGAGAAGAGCGTGCAGCAAGCTCACTGCCCTGGACTTCAAAAAAGCAGAATTTGGCCTCTTCAGGAACCTGCTCAGTAAGATTTCATGGGATATAGCCCTAGAGGGCAGGGGGGCCCAAGACTGTTTGTTGATATTCAAGGATCGCCCTGCTGCAAGCTCGGGAGCGATACATCCCTACTAGAAGGAAGTGCTGCAGGAGGGCCAGGAGACCTCCTTGGATGGATAAGGAGCTGCTGAAGAAACTTTGAAGGAAAAAAGAGGCTTATAAAAGGTGGAAGCAAGGACAGGTGGCCTGGAGAGAATACAGGGATGTTGTCCGGGAAGGTAGGGACCAGGTTAGGAAAGCTAAGGCCCACTTAGAATTAAACTTGACTAGTAATGTTAAGGATAACAGGAAAGGATTCTATAGGTACATTGCAAATAAAAGACAGACTAGAGACAACGTGGGCCCCCTCTGGAAGCTATTGGGAGAACTGGCTACCCTGGATTTGGAGAAGGCTGAGGTTCTTAATGACTTCTTTGCCTCAGTCTTCACCAGCAAATGCTCTGACCATAGCACCTAAGTCTTGGAAGGCAGATGCAGGGACAGTGAGAATGAAGACCCTGGGCCCACTGTAGGAGGGGATCTGTTTTGAGACCATCTTAGGAACCTGAACATATACAAGTCCATGGGATCTGATGAAATCCATCCGCGGGTCCTGAAGGAGCTGGCAAATGAAGTTGCTAAGCCACTGTCCATCATATTTGAAAAATCATGGCAGTCAGGTGAAGTTCCCGATGACTGGAAAAAGGGAAATATAACCCCCATTTTCAAGAAGGGGAAAATGGATGAGCCAGGGAACTACAGACCCGTCAGTCTCACCTCCGTGCCTGGCAAAACCTTGGAGCGGATTCTCCTGGAAGGCATGCTGAGGCACATGAAAAACAACAAGGTGGTTGGTGACAGCCAGCATGGCTTCACTAAGGGGAAATCCTGCCTGACCAATCTGGTGGCTTTCTATGATGGGGCTACGGAAGTGATGGACTGGGGTAGAGCAGTTGATGTCATCTACCTGGACTTGTGCAAAGCGTTTGACACTGTCCCACACGACATCCTTGTCTCTAAGTTGGAGGGACATCAATTTGATAGGTGGAGCACTCGGTGGATAAAGAACTGGCTGGGTGGCTGCACGCAAAGAGTTGTGGTCAATGGCTCAATATCCAGCTGGAGACCAGTAACGAGTGGTGTCCCTCAGGGATGGGTGTTGGGACCGGTCTTGTTCAACATCTTTGTCGGTGACATGGACAATGGGATTGAGTGTGCCCTTAGCAAGTTTGCCGATGACACCAAGCTGTGTGGTTCAGTTGATATGTTGGAGGGAGGGAATGCCATCCAGAGGGACTTTGACATGCTTGCGAGGTGGGCTGATGCCAACCTGATGAAGTTTAACCATGCCAAGTGCAAGGTCCTACACCAGGGTTTGGAGCAATCCCAGGCACAGCTGCAGGTTGGGCAGAGAAGAGATTGAGAGCAGCCCTGCAGAGAAGGACTTGGGGGTGTTGGTTGATGAGAAAATGAACATGAGCTGGCTTCAGTGTGCACTTTCAGCCCAGAAAGCCAACCGTATCCTGTGCTTCATCAAAAGGAGCGTGACCAGCAGGTCGAGGGAGGTGATCCTGCCCCTCTACTCTGGTCTCGTGAGACCTCACTTTTAGTATTGTGTGCAGTTCTGGTGTCCTCAACGTAAAAAGAACATGGAACTGTTGGAACAAGTCCAGAGAAGGGCCATGAGGATGATCAGGGGACTGGAGCACCTCCCGTATGAAGACAGGATGAGGGAGTTGGGGCTGTTGAGCCTGGAGAAGAGAAGGCTGCGTGGAGACCTCATAGCAGCCTTTCAATATCTGAAGGGGGGCTATAGGGATGCTGGGGAGGGACTCTTCATTAAGGACTGTAGTGATAGGACGAGGGGTAATGGGTTCAAACTTAAACAGGGGAAGTTTAGATTGGATATGAGGAAGAAATTCTTTACTGTAAGGGTGGTGAGGCACTGGGATGGGTTACCCAGGGAAATTGTGAATGCTCCATCGCCGGCGGTGTTCAAGGCCGGGTTTGACGTAGCCTTGGGTGGCATGGTTTAGTGTGAGGTGTCCCTGCCCCTGACAGGGGAGTTGGAACTAGATGATCTTGAGGTCCCTTCCAACCCTAACTATTCTATGATTCTATCTTTAACCTTTAAATTTTCTCATTCCCTAAAGGTGAAATACAAATACAAATTAAAGACCAGGTATGGAACCTGTTTTGCATAAATTCAGTTTCTTTACTTACTCCACAGAGAGGCAATTTCTTTGAGTGCTTGAGTGATCAGTTGGGCAAAACTTATCTGTGTTCGCCATCTTCCTTTGATGATATCGAAGCATTTATAAATATGTATATACACATACACATACAAATATTCAAACAGATGGGAAAGGGGGGAAAAAAAAGATCACTGGTCAGATTCCTCCCATTCTGAAAGATGTTAGCTCTGCCTTTGCATTCTTTCTTTGAAGATGTTATAGTAGCAGAGTGGGAGAACCCTGATAAGAGGGACTGGGCTCACTCAGAAGATAAAATTCTACAAAACTTAAGAGCTGTAAAGCCAGTGTGGGCACTATTTCTAAAGTACATATGGGAATGGCCTTGGAGGCAAAGATCAGATCCTATCATCTGTTTGGAACTACTTCTCAGAGATCATGCAGTTGTGAAAATTGAAGTTCCTTTCATAAGAAAAGGAACAGCTGTGGATTTCTTGCAAGTATTTATGTTTGGGGTTTTTTTGTTAGGTTATATCTTTCCTACTCTACTCAAAAGACATGAGTTGTCTTTTGAGAATAGGAATGCGTATACTTTTTGTGAACTGAACGTTGTCTCTGATAGGCTTTTAATATAATTTCTTAAATACTTATGTTGTTTTATCTATTTTGACAGAGTAGTCCATAGGATTTTCCTTTTTATTTATTAATAAATTTGGGGTTTTGTCCATCCTGTCATGTAAGACAGAAAGTTGTATCAGTAGAGCTGCTCAGTTATATTCTATTTTATATCTCTAGAACTAAAGAGATTAAGCCATTAGTATTATTTGTATTTGTTCACCTTGCATGTAGAAAATCAAAACAACACGATTTCTTAGTAATCAAATCAATGAATAATTCTGTTCCTTCATAGGTGGATGACATTATTGGAAAAATACAGAATTATAAAGCTTTGATTCTGAGAGGAGAACAAGTCGTTCATGCCATTTCTCTGATTTTTCACAACCAACTGACGCAACAGATACCTGGTATTTCGGATGTGGGTTATGTCTAATAAACATAGGAACATGATGCCACTTTTACTGTGAGATAGACTTGTTTATTTTTATAACTATGGCATAAATAGATGTATTATCTGAATGTCATACATAAATTTTAGTACCCTGAAAAACAAAGATGAAAGAACTGTTCTCTATGAAAGGGGTTTCCCATGGCGAAAAGAATGGAAACACATCTAGGGAAGATGGGAGCCTCAAGATAGTAGATCCAGAGTTCTTTAGAAGATTAAAACTGGATTTTAAAACATGTCTAACTGTCTCTGGACTAATAGCTGATGGTATCTTGACATGCTGAAAAAGGGGAATTTCCACTCTGTTGTGCCAATGAAGTGCTGGGGTTTGTTGGTATGTTTGTTTGCTTTGAGCCAATCAGAGGGGTCAGAAGTGAGTGGTGTGTTTGTGAAGCAGCAGCTTGGTTTTTACATCAAGGTTGAAATGCACTGTTGTCAGCACAGAAACCTCCAGGAGGAGTAGAACATGTCTCTCAGTCCAGATGGATGTCTGAATTGGGTACATGTAGTCAGCTGTTATGCTCCTGGCTCACACAAGCAACAAGGGCTACCCAGAGCTTGCCTAGAAGCAACATTGTGTGTTGTTCTCAGGAGATAATTCCGAGCTCAGGAGGGAGCCTCCACCAGGATGACTTTCTTTGATACGGGCCATTTCACATGTAAGAACAAAGGAAGCATAGAAAAGAGGCAGTGAATGTAAATAGCCTGGTTTATGCTGGGGGGGTGGTTTTCTACATTTTTCTAAACACTAGATACAGTCCCACATGGATCCTACTGGAATGGTTGTAGTGTCCAGTTAGTGGGAAAGGTTTTAATCACTGTGATGCTTACATGCTGATGAATTAGCGTACATTTGAGTCCATGGGTTTTAGGAACAAAAGAAGAAAATTGTATTTTTAAGCATCCATTCCTTACAGTGATGCTGTTTATGTCTGAATTCTTAAGTCACTGCAAAAAATATTCAGTGAGAATGAAAACGTCCTATCCTAATAGTCAACAAAATATTCTCATCCTGAAAGTCTAATCATGTGTACTTTTTTTTTTTTAATGAAAGGTCTGTACTTGAAACTTTCCAGCTTTTATAAGTGAGGAAATTCCAAGCATTTTGTAGTGACAGATACTGTTAGTGGGTAGTTGTCCACTGACGTCAAAAACAGAGGATGGCGAACAGCTTTGTTCAAGTCAACGAAAAATGTACCGTCTTGGATAAACTCTGTGTTAGCAACGGGGCTATCAATGATATACGAGCAGCTTCACATGAGTTCCCATGTGCATTCAATCCAATGCTAAATTCCAGATCTTGTTTAATGAGCAACTGATGGAGCCAAGACCTGGCACTGCATAAAATTCTGTAGTCTGCTTTATCCAGTCATGAAGGAAAAACAAGCTAAATAAGATCAGATGAACAAGTTCAGAATTACTGCAGGGTTATTAAAAAGTTGTGATTTGTATTCTTCTGCTCATGTTTATGACTAACACATTTGGGACGTGTAAAACAATACTTAATTTGTAAAAAGACTATTTGCCAAAATTCCTGCAGTAGTTTAACCACTAAAGAGCAAGTTTTGACTGTGTTGAATGGGTTTGTTTAAATGTTTAAGATTATCAGTAATCAGCTAATCTTTCTTTTTTTCTTTCAACTTACATTTTGAAAAATGATGATTTCTTCTTGCTGCATTGCTGGTCAGCACTTTCACTTTGGGAAATACAGTGTATTCCAGAGCTCATCATGGAGAAACAATTTTTAAGTCAAGTGTCATTCTCTTTGGCAAGTGTGATTTGCTACTGTAATTGTAGGTGTGTGGTTACGGTAAGATTTTTTTATATGCAGTCCTGTATGCAGTTGCGTTGGGCTTTGAACATGCTGGATCTTTCAGACCACAGTGGGTTTCATGCTAAGCATGCTGGTGTCCTTATGCAATTTTGGATGGGCAACGAGGTGGATAAAGCTGAGTTTATCAAATTGGCACGTCTGGCAATTCCCTTCAACATGAAGGTATGCTTTCTCAGACTCCTCCTCCTAAATGTCATATTTAAGTGTAGGTAAGCAAAAGTTAATTACTATGCTCTTAGCAGAAAGAGTTATTAAAACCTCAAGTATTTCAAAAGGGGAATGTTGCTTTCAAATATTTGAAAAATTTGGAATGTTGCTACCAAATGCAGTATTTAAAACATCTCTGCTATCCTAGTGGGCAGGGACACAGAGGCAAGGAGGAGAACAAATTTTGCTGTTACTTCTACGAGGCAGATTGCATCCCTTCTGTAAAAGCTCATGGAAGAAATGCCCGTGGTTTTACATATTTTTGGCAGCAATAACATACTTTGGTATATAAAGCAGTTCAGCTGTAAAACATTCAGTGCAGCCTTTTGTGTGTTTGGTGAAGCTTCTCTTCCTACCAGTCTTCCTAGTCAACATTAACCATGCAGATTGCAATGTGTTACTTCTCCCTGAGCAGTAGGCTCCTTTGACAACTTCCTGAGATGTCTTGAAAAAGTATTTCTCTTGTTACTGTCCCAGGATGGCTGTCTGGCAGACCAGGTTTTTCACAGCAGAAGTATCAGAACAGTATTCCTGATGTTAGAAGTGGTGCACAAGCTTTAATTTTACCTTTTTACCTTTGAGGGATTCACTGTGTGTTTTGAAAGCCGAATCACTGACGTGGTTCCAAAAAAATATTTGGCAGTATGTGGAAAGGATTTTGCATGTGTGTGTGTTTTGTTTTGTTTTCCCTCTCTTTAACCTCTTTGGACTCCTGAAATGGTATATGTTGTCTTTCTCCTTGATAAAAGTCTAAAACCATAATGAATATTTCTGTGGATGTTTCTGATTTTCAGGATTCTTTATCTCCCACTTTCTTAAGTATAGGATTCTTACGTTTTTAATAAGTGGTGCATGTTTGTTCTAGAGTAGATCATGATGATGGCCTTGCACAGTCTTCTCTAGAATCATTATCCATAGTCGGTCTTCATCATCTTTGGCTGGCATAAAAGAGAGGACTGTGTGTCCACCTTGAAGTTGCTGCTGCTGTTCACAGTACATCTGTTAGTGCAAACCCAAGTCTTTCAGCATCTTCAACTAATACCTTATCATTTAAAATACTCCCTTTTGCCATCTCTGAGGTATTGTTGGGACAGACAACATAGATCATAACTACTCTGAAAAAAACTGGGAGAATATTTACTAGAATGCTGCATGCTACAACACACTGAAAGCACTGAACTTGAGAACAGTTTGTATTCACTATAAAGCTATAAACTGCATTGATTATATTTGTGTTTTCATTTCTCTTCCCACCATGGCACAGCTCATCTGCCTTCTGTGTTTCTGGAAACAAATCACTCCTCTGAGTTGAAGTTCATTTTTGAGAAACATGGGCAAGGCAACTATGTGAGACTTGTACGTTGCTTTTGTGCCTTAGCAAGTACTGCTCGTCTAATGGTTCCCTGAGCTTGTCGTAAATATTAATTTAATAGGGTTGGTACTATTTTATGCATTGTGAAGGTACAGATTGAGGAAGAGATAATTTTTATTGATATGGGCTGATGCTGGAACTTACAGGGTTTATAGGCTTAAAGGAGCCCAGTTTTACAGTATAGCATAGTTTTCTTCAGATTATTTGAAAATGTCTTATATACAACAGGATAGTTCTTTATTATCTTTTGAAATATTTCTTACCTCCCATTCTCTCACAAATATAAATAAGCTGTCCAGTATTTTCTTTGTCTTTTTGCAGCCTCCTTTGGCTGACACTCATGACTTGCAGTTTGAGGAGTTCTGCATGAGGTGATTGTTTAAATTTGCTGGGAAATATTTGACTCTAGGTGTCCAGCTTTCAATCATGCTGTATAGCAGGGAGCCATTTGGTAGCTATGCTCAAAACCAAACCCATTTTAAAAACAAACATCAACATACCACATTATCAACTTCTGAAACACTCCACGTAAGCTTTGAGAATTGCCTTGGGTTGCTGGTCACTTCAGATGCAGCTGTAATTTCCTGATTGTTGAGGACTGTTGCTCAGGGAGGAATGGAATCCCATTAGGTTTACTGGTTATCCTGAAATTGCCCTTAGCACCAGCTCAGCTTAGAGGAGAAAACGGGGGGGGGATGATGATTATTTCCACAACCTAAACATAATGAGACCTTTGGGGGGAGGGGAGGATAAAGCAACTTTCAGATCTGTTTATTTTTTAGATTGGACTACATGTGAAAGTTTTCTCTTCCTGTGTCTTGCAGTTGTTAATTGGTCAGGATTCTTACCTATGATCACAAATCTTGTTCTTAGGCAAACCCTACACAGTGAAGTTTGCCTTTATGGAAGAGGTCTGATATTTGGAGATATGTATAATCTTACATGTAAAGTCCCCCTATATCTATTTAAATTCTCAACACCCATTTTCTAATTTAATATAGGTATTACTCAGTTGCAGTGTTGATTTTTTTTTTTCTTTTAAGCTTTTCTTGAAAAGTAGTTTTCTATCCCACATTATCGGCTGTGTTGGTGTGCTTCAGCTATGTCTAGGTAAAGCCATTCTCCATCCAGAATGTGGACTAAATATATAAAGTATATACATATTAAATTTATTACTAGTTGCAGTTTGTTTATTTAACTGCTATCAAATTGCTACTGCTTTATTAACTATACATATATTGTGCACAAATCAGAGGAAAATACTCCCTGTAAGCTAGCAAGACAAAACAATGACACAACCTTACTGTATAACCTCATCAGATGTTAAAACTTACATAAAATGCATATATTACAGTGTGCAAATCCTACGTTATGAAAACATGGAAGCCTGAGTAGCACATGTGGTTTGTTATTGCTCTTGACCGAAACTGGGCATGATCATAATCAAATGCCATTAGGGCTGGAGTCTGGAATGAGAGGCCCTCAAGTCTGGGCATCGAGAGCACGATACTCTCCTCCCCTTAACTCCTACTGTGTTTTTCCTTAGCTTCCTTAGCTACTTTATGAGCAGTCACATTGGTGATGCATTCAATACTATTTTAATTGTACTATGTGGTGAGGAATGCTTTTCCTTTATTGTATTTCCCTTTGGTGTGTTGTGCTCACTGTCCCTCAGTTGTACCAGACCAGTTGTTGCTAGGATTATGCTGTACATAAAATCAATTTAATAATTTGCTTTAAAAGATTTTAAGTTAGGTTTGTTGAGCAGCATGGTTTACAGCGTGGTCTTGTGGTAGCACCAAAGACTCAGTTGAACTGGCAGCAGGCTGGGCATGGGCCAGGGCTGAACTTCTCAGGGTTCGGAGCGTTTCTTGTAGCACTGTGAGCATTATATAAAAACAAGCAGGGAGAAGAAATCCCTGCCAACAGGAATAATTTTACACAGTGCAGTGGTGAGAACCCCTTTTCCAGCTAGCATTTGCAGAGTGACTCCCGGGGTGGTGGGAGGCTGGCCTCCCTGGAGGCAGGCCCCTGCCTTTCCTGCTGGCTGCAGGAGGCAGCAGTGTTGTCAGCAGAAACCCAGGTAAAACTGGTCCTGGGGGACTGATGCCTCCCAGATAGCCCCAGCACTTATTTGTCCAGAAAGTCTTCTGGCTTCAGCTTTGTGTCTGTGAACTAACAGTCTGCAAAAGGGGGAATTGTTTAGGTTTGTGCCCATTACTTATGCACATCTTTTAATAACTTGGTACATTATCTGTTCTGAATGGAGGGGTGTGCATGAGACAGTCAACACACTGTATACACAATATTCTCTTCCATAACGCTGAAGGAGGCCAGTCAACACACTGTATACACAATATTCTCTTCCATAACGCTGAAGGAGGCCGTGTGCCTTTTCGTTTAATGCTTTTAAAGACTTCACTGTACTGGTTGTCATTGACCTTTGCTTACAGACAAACCATTCCTCCTCAGAGAGTGAAACTGATCTCCTTAACTGAAGTTTCATTTCTGCAAAACACTTGTAAATGTTTCTGAAACCCACTGTAATTTTCTGCCCCCCTTGTCTCCCAAGATGTTTACAAACTTTGCTTTGAAGTGCGCTTGCCAGGGGAAAAACTGAGAGCTTCCCTGCATGCCATGAGTTTTGTTAAGAGCTACCTCCTGGCTATGACAGGCTTTTAACCTGTTGAAAGCCTAACAGATCTATTCCTGGGTTTGGTGGGGATGTTCTTCTTTTCATATTTTAGAAAACTCCTTGAATCTTTTTAACTAATTCAAATTATCCTCTCTAAAACTTTTGTGTCTTGTGATTTTAACATTTTGTTCTGTCTGATGCTGTTCTACACCCTCTAAAGAAAGTACACAAGTTCTTGGCTTATATTATCTCCATTCCTTTCTCATCTATTGATTCTGCTGTGGTAAATCCATCATTGATTTTAAATTGTCATGGAACCTTTCAAAATATTTAATTACTTGATTCACCTCTCGCTCCATGTTCCTTACCAAGCCTCTCTGACAAGATATAATGGGTTTCATCCATTCAGGAGGTCGAGTGGGGCAAAAAAATACAGATTCTTGATGTACTTTACAGTAAGCAGAGAGCAAATAGGACGATGTTGTAATCCTCCACCTTCCTACTGGACTTCATTTGCAACACAGATGACAATTTTTGTGGGACTCCTTATGTATTTCCTTGTAGCTTTTCATATGGAGGAAAACCAGAGTTTAGGAGCCTAATGCGGTACAATTTCTAGGAGTTTAAATAATCAATCTGTACAGTTGTCTGTGTGTCCTCTTCTTGACCAGTGTGCTTCTCGGGAATCCTACTCACTGCATCAAATATACACTGAAAGCTTCTGTTACTGCTTTGGTCTCTGTTAAACAAAGATCATTTAACAAGATGTCTTTTCATTCTATTGTGCAAATGGTCCAGCAGTTGTCCACTGGAACCCTGGATGATAGTTCCTCAGTATTACAAAAAAGTTGAAGATGGGCTTTCAGAAGCCAGCTGGAGGTTTGAGCAGTTTTGTCTTACAGAACCTGCTGTATTCTGTCTCTCCAAATCAAACAAGCCAGGGAAGGCTTTCTTTTGAAAAATCTGTTTTGCTGAGCTGTGTGGGAGACTTTTCCTTTTCAAAATTGGAACTGGAAAACCAATAATTCCCAACTCCAAAGAGGAAACAATTTAAGGTACGGTGGTTATTACCACCATAATTTTTGTAATTATTTCTTTTCCCAGTAATTGCAGTGTCAGTCTTCTTATTGCTTTAAGACTAAAGTGAGTATGAAGAAATACTTCACCTTGGGACTTCTCTTTCTTTAAAGCCAGCTACGTAATGCAGTGTCATACTGTTGTGATAATAATAATATGGCTGCCCAAGCAGTAAAGCTAAACAAATTGAGGTGAAAGCTTTGTGATCATAAAATTTTCACATTAAAGGAAGTAGATGCTATGTGCAAATATAAAATGTGGAAATAAACACGTATAGAATTTTTGTTTTCTCTTTCCAAACCAAAGGGAAAGAAAAGGCTTCCCTATGATTTCAGAGTATTGTTAACAAGCCCTCATAGCTATTAGGAGCCTGGAACAGTAAACAGCTTAGTAACATAATTATATCAATAAACCTAACATCAAAATAACTCCAAAATTTATGTACAGATGGTTCCATTTTACACTACAAAAGAAGTTTTCTGAAGTCCTATTTGCCTAAAACAAAGGTTTTAAAGGAACAGTGTAATAATTTGTCCTCAGACTGCTGGTTTTTTTGCATGAATACCAAGGCAATTAACTCGGTAATTTACCCAGTGATGGAGTTGAACTTCTCTTGGTAGCTATTGCTTTAAGCACAGTTGGCATGCTGTCTTCTGTACGCTGATGAGCTCTTGCTCAAGCCTTGTGTATCGGCCCTCAAAGTGTCTGGTGCTAGGGGTAGTTCACCCTCAGGAAGTTTGGTTTAGATAACTATCTGAATTTTTTGGGGGTACCAAAATCTGGAATGCGGCGGTGAAATCTGATGAGCCCAGGCTCTCAGATCTGAGTCAGCAACAGGGCTGGACCCACTCCTGTTCAGCACCTTCACTGCCAGGTCCCGCCAGCAACAGAAAACAGAGATGCATGAAAAGAAAGAGGAGAGAGCATGCTTCAGAAAAAGTATGGGCGTGCTTCGAAACAGAGTTTGTGTAGGTTACGTGTGAAGGTGAGGAGCTGTGAAGGAAATGCCACTTTCTCCCAGTACAGCCTTCCAAAACCTCAGGGGGAGTTTGGTTCTCAGGGGGGTTAGCCTCATGTAAACAGAGGTCTGCATAACATTAGCAGCTGATGTCTGGGCTGTTTTGCTTACCAGATGTTATAGTGAACATATGAGATTAAGTTCTTTGTTGCTCTGGGTTTTTTTCTCCTGCTTCTGATCCTTTGCAGTTAAAAGTATTTCAGGTGTTACAGGGCACACTATTATCAACTAAATTTTTAGTCTTGGAGGAGAAGAGTTACCCACTCAAATGGCAGTGTAAGCAAGAAAGGTATGGAAAAGTCAACATATTTTTCTTACTGGTTTCCGGGTATTACTCAATTTTCTGATCTCTTTTTCTCCACACCCATTGTTTTCTAAACTGTTACTCATATTTGAGTCCTTTTTCTGTAAGTTCAAGAAAAGAAAGATGCTTTTGCCTCTATTAGTCAAGTAAACTGCTGTGGCTCTGCCAATTGGTAGCAAATATATATCACTCTGTGTTACTCTTTTGGTGAAAAAGAATAATTCCATTAAAGTATTTGTAGTCTTCTGAGGCTGAATTTCCAATCTGGTGTCCACTTCATCTGTGGCGATCAATTGATGGAGATCTAATCACTTGCCAGGTTTTGCCTGGAGAAAGTTATCTGTGACTGAATGGCAGTGCATGCTTGGTACAAAGCTCATGAGTCACAGATTCTCGAGGTGGCCTCCTGAAACACACCTGAAGCTTAATTCTGTGTACCATGCATAGAAGGAAGTACTCACTGTGACTTCATTCATGCTTTTGGCATCCAAACGTTATTCCTGGTGATGAAAAATAATAGAATGACTAAGCAGCTAAAACACAGGAGAGAAGCATGAATTTAAGCTTTGGAGAAGCTGAGAACACACCCCGCTTCTCATCACTTCTGTATGCTGTGCCTATTCTAATCCCCATCCAGACTTCAATACTAGGGATTAAATAGTCAAACTTTTTTAAATGTTCATCATTCAGAACTTCTAAAGTCAGCTTTTCAGAAGTGACCTGTTTTGATTTGTATATATTTACATGTTGGTAAGTTTTAAGTTTATTTTAAAAGAAAAATAATTTCTGAAGAAAAAAGGCAGAATTTTTAAATCCCTAATATATAGTTGAAAAAACCCTGTATATATCTATCTCTGAAGGTAGTATAAAATAAAAGAAAATGAAGGAAAAATGTCAAGAACAAAAAAGGGTACAGTAGTGTAGTGATAAGACAAGGGGTAATGGGCTTAAACTTAAACAGGGGAAGTTCAGGTTAGGTATAAGGAAGAAGTTCTTTACCGTGAGGGTGGTGAGGCACTAGAACAGGTAGCCCAAAGAAGTGGTAAATGCTCCATCCCTGGCAGTGTTCAAGGCTGGGTTGGACAGAGCCTTGGGTGACATGGTCTAGTGTGAGCTGTCCCTGCCCATGGCAGGGGGTTTGGAACTAGATGATCTTAAGGTCCTTTCCAACCCAAACCATCCTTTGATTCTATTCTTCAATGGCCTTAGGCTACCTTAGCTTGTGCATAATTTTAGAAAGTACTGAGGGCATATTTCACTTTCTTTGTTTTAGTTTAGAAAATCAACCAGTTCTACTGAGCTACTACTTTTATTCTATTTAGGTAATAGAATATTTTTCTTATATTTCTTCTGTTTTTCAGTGATAGAAACTTCATGCATTTTCCTTTTCTCATTTTGTTGCAAAAAAAAAAAGTACTATTTTTAATAGTCATGTATACTGATGGCTGTCTGTTGACATCAACAAACTTCAGTTATATTTATATAAGTATATAAAAAAACAGAGATCAGCTGGTTGGTGTTTTTTTCCAGGAGCCACTGGCTGCAGTGCCTGCAGGAAGCTACAAGTGTTTTTCCGGCTCCCCATCAGCTTCTACAAAATATTATTGAGTCTTCTTTTTGTCACGTTGTCCAGCAATACCAATTTCTTTATATGATACATCATTTGCATATTAGTGACCTCTGGAGAAGAGGGCAAAAAAGGTGGTTTGGGGTTTTCTGGCTGGTCAGATGTGGGCAGCTGGTGTAACCAGTGTTTGCAGGCTTCTTACCAGGAAAGCAATGTGTTTGCTTGCCATGCGGTTCTTCAGAGAGTTGTGGGTGGCATGAGGTTGGTCAGAGAGCAGGCATTTGTTTGACCTTTTAGTAACAAGTCCTTGCATTATGAGAAAACCCCAGCATTTTTTATTTCTCAAATTGCCATGAATGGAGTGAGAAGCTAGCAAACTGGGTCCAACAGACGTCCTGCAGGTTTTGGAGCCATCTGGATCTTGATGTGTAGGACTGCAGCTGAACAAATAGTGTGAACCTAACAGCACATAGCTGATTAATTACAATTAAAACTGAAAATGATGTACTGTCTCACTTTGGTTTTTAAAGTGTGGTCAGTCAACATTAAGAAATTTATATTTATTATGTCAATATTTTGGGGAAAAGTGATATATGCGAGCACTTTACTACCACCAGTCACACTCTCTAGCTATTCAGGATGAGTTTTGGCTTCCTTTGTATTCCCTGGGAAACAATGATTAAACTAACATTCATATGTTAGGGTTTTGTTGGTTTTGGAGTGATGAAATTATGTATTTCAAACTTTTTGTTATGTGATTAGAGACACATGAAATGGAAAAATGTTTCTTGAAGAGCTCTGTCTTCACATCCTCTAGAAATTGAGGGGTTTCCATATTATATTTGTTTTCATATTCCCCTACCTACCTTCCTGCTCCCTTTGTGTGGTGGAAATGGGGAACTCTTCTTAGCTTCATCACAGTTCTGGTAATAACTACTGCTTCTTTTTACTCTTCACTGTCTTTGATACAGTTGTTTATTAAAATATGCAGAGTTCTTTTTTTCTGGGCAGAATATTTTATAGAATTTTCAAAAATTTATGTCCTCAAATTATCAAACCAGACCAGATATATTGAAAGGAGTAAACTCACTGCCTGAAACTCAACCAGGAAACTCTAATTTTAACTAACAGTTAGTTTAGAATGAAATGATGCCACGCATTGTTAATGTGTTCTGATAAATGAAATTAGAGACATGTTCAAGAGTTGAAATACCACCCTGTCTGTCTCATTTTGTTATGCATTAGAAGGTAGATACTGTATGAAAAGCCCTGAGATCGCCATTCCAGAGCTGTGTTTGACGGAGGCTGCCTGCCTAGGTGTCCTTATCAAGTCATGATCTCTTGGGAATGTCTTAAAAGTGAAAAAGCAAACCACCCCGCAACAGCGCGTCACTGTTTTCCTTGGCACCGTTTGGCTGTGATCCATCAAGTGAATAAATGAGAAGTAAAATGAACGAATCATGAAAGTCAGTGTCTAAGCTGATTTAAACCTACCAGGGACCTGAAGTTTATCCAAAGCAGGAACTCCTATTTAAGGGCAAGAAGAAGGGGAGCATGGAGTGGCTTGAGCCCACGTAACAATGCGTGGCTGGGGCACCATCGCCCATTCCTAAGTTTATTTAAGCTCTGTATGCGTGGGGAAAGCAAGTAAACAGCAGGAGCGATAGACAGTCTCTTAGATAAACACCGTTTCTGCAGGACCAAGGCCTTGATGGCTGCCGTCGCCGCCTCTAGCTTTAAATGGCGAGGAGCTCGCGGGGTGAGTCAGGGCAGGCGGCAGCTGCCGGCGGCACCGCGCCGCTGGGCCAGGGCCCGGACTCTGTGTGCCGGGGCGGTGGCGGTGGGCCATGGCGGGGAGGAGGAGGAGGAATGCTGCCTCCCTGACGTCAGGAGCTGCTCCTGGGAATGTTTTGCATTCCTCTTCCTGGCAGCGGTCAGGTGGCTTCCAGCAAGAAGGAAGGAACAGCCGCTTCCAAAGAGAAAAAAACCCTAAAATGAGGAAAAAAAAAAAAGGGGGGGGGGGGGGGGCGCGAAGCGGAAAAAGAACACTTTATAATAAAAGTATTGTGGGGGAGGCACTTTTATTAAAAGCCAGACTGGGAATTGGAACCAGATGTTCTGCATTCGAAAGCTGCACGAATGTTAAATGCGTTTATTAATGACTGTGATGGCTGAGGTATTTGGCTATCTGCCTCGCTTTAATCTCAGTGCTCCGTATTTAAAAACAGTTGAGAAAAACATAGTTTTTTTTCTTTGTACCCTACTTAGGCAGCTTCCTTTTATGAATGTTAATTAAAAAGTGAGAAAAAAGGAAAGAATTTTTTTGGGGGGGAATAGCCACATATCTGAGAGCAAGAAACAAGCAGGGAAACAGTTAACATTGGTCTTGTTCTTCTGTTAGTTTTAAGATATATTTTGTGCTGAAAATTAATGTCTTTATATTCAGTTTCCTTCTTGATTTGTAGTTGTTGGATAATGCATGTGATGTAAGCCAAAGAGGTCAGAACATGCAATTACTCTTGTTCACAAAGTATTTCCTATTCCCTTACTCTCTCTCCTTAATGCCCTGTCGAAGTGTGTGTTTAAAGCAAAACAAGAGTAGATGCCCAGTCTGAGGTGGTGGGTGATGTAGCAACTGCATTCACCACAGGCACGGTTTGTGAAATAGCTGCTTTGTATCTAGAGACAGACCCGAGTGCATGTTATATCTCAGTTTCCAAAGCAGGGTGTCCACCTTGGTGCTTGTACACATTTGGGAGTCTCAAGCACCAGAACTTCCATGAAGATTTGTGCCTTAGTGGGGATGAAGATACCTGACAACACCATAACCTGTACGGATGCAGGCAGATTTGGGGTATCTTCAAGACATCTTTGTGTCCTTCTCCGACCACTGGGCTCTGTGGTTTGCAGGTTGTAAGATTTTCTGTGTAAAGCAAGGACTGCTTGGAGGGAGTGAGGGAGCTGGCATCACATCTCCCTTCTGCTCCCAGGCATGGTGATGCCTTAAACCCATAGCTTCTTCATCAACTTAAGAGGGGAAAGCAATCACTTTCTTTGTATCCTGGTGGGGCAAGGCTGTGTGTTTTAAGAGTTCAGGTATCTTTGCCCTGCCTGGGGCTGATGGAGCTGAGCTATCTCTTGGTTTGGGCTGGGACAACCTGTATGATTTAAACTGTGCCATAGAGACTCATCAGTGCCCTAGTCCAGTGTGGTGTTTGATTTTTTTTTTTTTTAATTACATTAATCTTACATGTTCCTATGGATTGTCACTGCGCGCAGTTGGGGGTAGCTGAGCCTGTTCCTGGGCAGTGTTCTGGGGGGGGGGGGGGGGGGGGGGCTGGCGGGACAGGGAGCACTGGGCAGCTTAGGTGCTGTTCTCTTGAGCCGTGTCCCCAGCTCAGGTGAGGCCCACGGCCGCCCGCCTGTTTCCGGGTGCGGGCTGAAGTGGACAGGCGGCTTCCTGCTGCAGGGTGGATGCTCTGCTGAGGAATTTCCAGAAATGCTGAGAAGTGCTGACTCACAGCTTACGGCCTGTCTGGGCCGAGGGGAGGTTTTCACGTCCTTGGCTGAAGCCAGCAAAAAATGTTGCTGTAATGTGCTGTTTTATTTTTAGCAGGGGGAGGCTTCGTTGCTCAGGATGAGAGGCTTGCGAGTGGTTTCAAAATGACAGGCACTTTTAAGGGGGTTCTTTTTTTCCTTTTCTATTTTTAGAACTTGGAAAACAGGTTGTTTTGCTAAAATACAGACGCTTCTCTGTTTCCCCGCTAAATGGGTTGTTGTAAAGGAGCCTTAAGGAGTTCACGCAGGAAGGCTTTTACCGCCCCTGCAGGTCAAAATGTCCTTCGGGGGGGAGATACTGCGGTATTTGAGATTGAAACTCAGTTGGCACCTACTTACGCGGCATTTCTCACTTCTGCTGAGGTGGGACTGCAGCTGCAATTGTTGGAGCTGAAATGTAGCCAGGTATTTGATAGCTGCTATTACGAGATCATTGTAAAAGCTGGGTGCTTGGGCTTCGTCCTCCCTTGTTTTTAGCAGTCACTTCTCGAGTAATTGCCTGTGCATTTTTCTTTCTGAATAGCAAATTGCTAGTGTTAGCCAGAAACTAGAGGGAGGGAGGGGTCATTTCAAGCTATGCCACCTCTCAAAATACAATTTTTGGTGATCAGATTGTAGGGACAAAGGTTTTTTTTTGGTATTTTGTTTTACATTCCGTGCATTTTTTTTTTAATGTATCCGGGTATGTCTGTGGAGTTTTTTTCTGTTCAACAAGCACTGAGTATTTGGGGATGATCTCCCAAGTATGCACTGCCCCACAGAGTGTCATAAATGGAATACAAATTTGTAAAAACTCTTTTACTTCTAAGCTCTAAAATTTGCTATCAGCTGTTCTTCATTCACAGCTCTGTATCTCTGCGTATAGAGCTGTTTGGAGCCCTTTTTGACATCTCACTGGTGGACTGTGTAACAATGAATGGTCTGCAGACTACTAACCACAATGTCATTATTTTTTTAACCTGTAGCATAAACTAGCACATTTTGCACGCAACCCCACCACCATCACCAAAGCAAAACAAAAATCAAACCCAAAACTCACACCTCTTATAGCAGCCTTGCAGCATCTGGCTTGAGAATAACTGGTGCACAGCTTCCCTGATAAAGTATGTTTCCCTCTCGTAGGTGGATCATGTTTAACTGCTCTCCTCGGTTTTTGTCTCGGGACTGAATGATGTTACATGTCCAGCAGGGTCCTCATTCAACAATAGGAAAGAGAAAAAGGATAATTCTGTGCAGGAAGTGCAGCAGCGTGTTTCTATGATGCACAGTGAGCTCATTTATTAGTTCACCACTGTGAAAAAGTCCCAGTCTTAGTTATTTAAATGGGAATACAGTCCTTGCATGTGAGCTGCTGCTGCTGATTTTTGCAGGCAGAACTAATTGTGAGCCGCACGTCTATCGCAATTTCCTCATCAAATCCACTTTTACTAATGACTCTAACCTTGCCAGCTATTCATCTCCAAGAGAAAGCTGTTCTACCCATATCTGTCAGTTCCCTCCAAGATTTTACAGCAGCTGCATAATCTCTTTTTAAGAGTTGCATAAGCATCTTTTCTTTGGTTGTGTCCTGGCACCCAGAACTATACCAGGAAAAGTTATATAGGCCTTACATTATTTCTAGCCACCTGTCAGTAAATTCAGGACAAGAGCCATGAACTAATGTCCCCTTTAGATAGATGTGTCATCTGACCTGGGTGGACATGCCTCAACTGGACTGCCTGACTCCAGATAACCCCTTCTGCGATCCGCTGCTGCTTGACCCTTTTCTCGTTTGGATGAGGCACAGAACATACTTTTTTTGCGAAGATTCTGTCCCCAGCTTCTAAAAACAAATAAAATCGTGCATGAATGTTGTCCAGCTTTCCAGGAAACATGTTGGTACGACATGTATCAGTGTAGTCAGAACGTCTACTCATTTTACGGTCAGCTTTTTTGTAATTGAATCTGCCCTAGTAGAATCCAGCAGTCCTTTCTAGTAATATCATACTTCTCAGTCTGGTTCCTGTGTTTAATACAGACATGCCCTGCAAAGAGCTTTCTGCTTGTGGTAGTATAAGCTTGTGCCTTCTCAGATATCTTGGTCTCCTCGTGCTACCTGTTCTTGCATAGCTTTCTGGTCTCTCCACTATTTGATATGCTTTGTTGCTAGCTGCACTACCATCTTGGTAGCTGTGTGAGATCTCAGCAGTTCATGTTGATGCTTCAGTTGTCATACTACTTTCTGTTATCGTGTCATTGTCTTAGATAATTTTTACTTTTGATCTCGAGGAATTTCCTATACCCTTCTTGTACTTTCACTTAAGGTCATCATGACAATCTGTTTCTTCGTGCCCAGAAAGAACAATAAATCCAGATTAATGGTAAACCTTTAATTGCAAATAATGGTAAAGCTGAGTAGTCAGCTGCTTTATCATTGTCATCACTTGCATGATAGCGTTATCATTAATTGTCTATTGCTCTGTTTGTTCATAGCAGTCTTGCTGATTTTCAGAACAACTCAGTTCAAAAACTGCACTGCATATTACTTCATGCTTTGCTGGGATTGGTGGATCATACATTGATTTCTATGTAAAGATGAGATTATGGTGGTAAAAAAATAAGACATTTTAAAAATTAGTGGTCAGAATTTGAGTGTCGTAAGTAGTGCAGTTAAGCCAATCCAATTGTTTTAGTAAAGATTAGAGGAATCTTTTGTGAGAAATTTTAAAGAATATGCACAGTAGGCACATGTATGTGTGTGACTGGATATATGAATTTATAATAATATATTTTTATATATTTATAATATAATAATTTATATTATATAATATATATTCTATAAAAATGGTATAATAATTTATATATGAATATATAAATTTCAAGAATGTAGGCTGATACTTATAAACAGTTTGAAGCCATGAATAGAAATTAGTCACATTTTGTTTAAACCAATAAATAATCCAAAGATACTAAGGATAGAAAGATGGAATAGGTGGTTAAGGAAAAAATAGCTTGCCATTATTTCGTGAGGGTCTCTCAGCCTTAAATCAGTTCTAGTAAGCCTCTTCATACATCTTTTCAGTTCTCCTGTTTTTCAGTCTTTCAGTTTTAATCTTTTTCCTTAATTTTCTTTTGATTACCTTCATGATTCCATGGTGTCCTCAAGGTTAGAAGCTGGATCACCAACTGTCATTTAAAACTTAAACTAAATCAGGGTTTGTCTCTTCTGAGTCGAATGTGATGTCAATCTTCTTCAGGATTCCCATGTATCTGTTGCGGCCCCAGTAATCAGTATGTCAGAAAATGAATAGATTTACAGCTGTTGAGAAGAATTGTGCTAACATTCCTGGTCATAGGCTGGTAAGCATGCATTATTAACACATATTCACACTGAGAATCTTGTGGACCATGGAGCTTCAGTGCATACCAAAATCTGATCATCCATGTGCCTGGCACTGGTGGGTACTGTTAACATCATAGTTTGGTGATTTCCTTCTTGTGCCATTGCTTCCAGAGTGTATTTCAACATGTCTATGCTGCTCTATGGCAGGGAAGATTTGTCTGTATTTCTGTCTTCCACAGTAATACATCCTTCTGAAATAATGAAGCTCTCAAAGGATGCAGGTGGGATCGTGCGTATAGAAGATGAACTTGCCAAGGAACATGAATGTGGTTTTGACACAGACGTGCCTGTGCTAGCAACTGATGTGATGTGGTAGGAGCAGCTCTGTGGAGTAGAAGTTGCTGTGGGAGATTTGGTCCTGCTATACGCATTATGGAGTTTTACTCGAGACAGGCTGCAGGTTGGTCATGGTGGGCTGAATGCCTTGTAACAGTTGGAGTGCATCTTCAGATTTAGTTTCATCCAGAAAGAATCCATTTTGTGAGCCCAGAAGGCAGCCCCACAGTTCAAACTAAAGCACAGGGAAGATTCAGGAGCACATCACTGATCTGAACTGCAGGACTGGTGTGGACACACCCAGGGATGACCAGACATCAGTCCCATCCATCTTTCTCGCTTTGGCTTGCTTTGAGAATTCCTATTGTCATACATATACACAGATGCTTAGTTGTAAACAGATAAAACCCAGACAACAAGCTGATTTTTTAACACTAAGAAGAAGAAGGGCAAAGGAAAAGAAAAAAAAGTATATTCAGCTTTTAATACCTGGGCGTTGTTCAGTCTTGTGATGGTGGCTATGTAGCCATCATTGCAGCTGAAAAATTTCTGGAGCTTGTCCCAGTGCATCCTTTCTCTCTTGGAGTCTCTAAAACTGTGCTAGGATACTAATATTGCTCTCTTTGTAGCTGGTATGTATTAACTTGAAAAGAGGTAAGTTTTCATTCCTGTGGTTACCCCGGAAATCTTTGACAACATGTGCTGTACCACATACTTGATAGTACGGCAGACAGATATTTGGAATTGGGGAAACCAGTCTCAAACACTGAACTTCTTATGGAGGAACAAGTTCAGAGCTTAGTATGACATGGACACCTATAAGAAACTTGTATATGTTAGCTAAAGAATGTAAGATGGTATTCTATTAACAGGTACACTGTTAATGTAAATAAAGAATTTCTGATTCTTCCAGGCTTAATTTTGTTAAAGTGATAGAATAGAGGTATCACCTAGATAGAATAATGTGCACACACCACAGCAATTGCAGACTCTCGATCTCCCTATCATCCAGCTCAGCTGCTGAGGTTTCCTTCCAGCAGAAGTAAGCAGGCTTATGTGGACTTCTACCTTGTTTCTCTATGGAGTAGGTTAGAAGTAGGAAATATAAGCCCACCAGAGCAGTGGGTCACTCAGACCCAGTCAGTTTTGGGCATCTTTTAACAGCTTAGCACACTGTTACAACTTGCTCTTCTGAATAGAAGCTGCAAATGGTGAACTTGCAGTAGCAGGTTTTTATAAACATTTATTGTATAGAAGTGAAAAACTGAGCAGTCAATATGTACGTCAATATACAATTGCCTGGAGACAGGATTGCAGTAAGCGTAGGTAATAAAAACTGGGCTGAGAAAACAGTCGGTGTATCATACAGAAGGGATAGTTGCTTTATGAATTTTTCCTTTTCCTGTTTTCCTCTTTCCACAGAGAATACGCGTTGCGTTGAGGACAGAGAAACAGAAAGTCTTGGCAACTTCTACTGTGCCAGAGACTTTGTTCTGCTCAGTGAGGAGGGGTGCAGTTCCCAAGAAAGATGTCAAATACAGTAATTAATGTTCTTCCTTCATGTGATGGATACCATCTGTATTTAGAAACATCTGAGCTTGCACTTGAATACAAGTCACGTAGCATTTTTATTGGTATAGTGAAGAACTTGAGTATTTTTATTCATGATACTTGAGGCTTTGCTCCCAGACATAGTTTAGAAATGCGTGACATTCCTTTTACGTTTCGAAGTGAAAAGTGAGCCAGGGTGAGCAGGAAGGACATTCCGTAGCTCGGTGAATCTTCTAGCAGTTTTTCATTGTGTCATATTTGTTTTTATAGGAGCAACTTCAAACTAGGGCAATAGGAGCAGCAAATTAGTTTTTGCCTCATATAAAAGCAAACATGATCAGCATCTGCTCATCCACCAGGGATATTCATGGAGTCAATTAGAATAAGGATATACAACTTTCCTCTTTTGACAGCCTTCACTTAGACTGGTCAAAATACAGTGTCTTCAAAACAAACAATGTTTTTAGTTTTCCTTCCTTCTTAGCTTCCCCTATTTCCCTAGCAGTGAAATGCTAGTGACCTTATCTGAAATCATCTCTGTGTTTGTATTCATGTCTCTTACAGCTGGGATGTGGCTCCAGTAATTCTGCAATGTAGCAAGTTACTTGCTATCTTAGTCATGTAATACATCTTTTCCTTTTTTTTTTATTCCCTTTGTTTCAGAATATAAACATCAGCAATTATTATCTTGATTAATACTCTCTCTGTTGTACATCTCCTCTTTCCCTCTCCCTGTTTTTGAGGAAAAGTAATAAAAGGCAAGTTTGTTGTTTTCCAGCTAAGGTCTACTAGTTTCTGTGAGGAAGAATGTCCCTTTTGTCTTAAACATGCTTGTTTTGTGTTGTCTTAATCTGCTTGGAAGGAATTGCTGTCTGAATCGATACACCTGTTCTATAACCTGTCTGAACAGATAAGAAAGTGGCCTGGAACAAAGGTTTGGGACAATAATCTCAAATTTCTTGACAACTTAACATTGCAAATGGACAATTCTATGGTCCAGCAAATATATGCAAAAGTCTTTAAGATACTGTAAACCCAATTTTGAAGTCAAGAAAGGAGATGCCAGTTAGGCTGGAAACCTAACTGTGCCAGCACGGGGTTAGAGTTTTCTCCTGAAGCAAACCTAATTTTAAGAGAGTGCATGTAACCTCAACTGTGCCAAAGCCCTCCTGAGTTCACAGTTTGTCCAGGGACAGAGGAGGATCATATGCCGTGATCAAATGCTACCACCTTGTCATGGTAGTCTGTGTCATACATCTGGACATATGCCAGTCACATGGTCAAAATTTCATCTCCTTCTCTGCTGGCTCTTGACCTGACACACACTTGAATGTCTTGTAGTATAAGGAAGGAGCATAATCAAAGAATACTAGATAAGGAAAAACAGACTTTGTGTTCAGAATACTCTTTAAATTCCAGATTTCATTTGGCTTATGCCCGCAGGCTTCTCATTAAACTTCCAGCAAGTTTTTTTGTTGTGAGCCTTGATTTCACATATAAAAAATGAAAATAACAGTGCTTCTCAGTTTCACTGCATTTTTAGTAAATAAAGTTAGTGTTACTGAAACACTGGCCTACTGGGTTTGAGAGAGGGTCAGAAAAGTGGAGAGGTAATGCCCTTTCCTTAGGCAGTTTGGACGAGCGATGCCAGAGGCTGCTGTAGTTCCCAGGAGCAGCAATGCATTAAGAGAGACTTAAAGATGCTGCCTGGCTACCTCTGAATCTTGTGCTTCTCTTTAGAGGCATGTGCACACTCGCCTTTAGGATGTATTTGTTAATGTGGAATGTGAGAATATATAAATATTATTAATATATTATAAATGTACCTAAAATTATTTACTGACGGAGAAATTCACTTTGAATTTGAGAGGAAAGAGGAGAACTTCTGCTCAGACCAAGTAATTTGTCTGTGTTGTAAGCAGCTAAAGAAATACTAACTAAGGAAAAAGTAGGTGGAACATTAAGAAATTTGAAATGTTGTATGTATGGTCTATGTCAAATGGGATACATTTTAAAGCAGAAAACATTGTGAACTTTGAGACATTTTCATGTATAAATATACATTTTACTGTCTAATGCTACATTCATTTTCTTTATTGTTTTCTGAGTATGTACCATTAACCATGTTTTTACCAAAGTCTTCAATGTAAAAGCCAAATATTTAAGACCAGGTTACATTCAGAATATTAGCACATAAAGTCATCATAAACCAAACCAAACCAAATAGCAGTTAAGCAATTTTTGAAGCTTCTCTATCAAGAAAACTTATCTTGTGGGAAAATAGTTTTAATAGCCAGTGTGAAAAGTGAATAAGGGGATAGCCGACCCTTGGTTTTGAGCTAGGTTTCCTGTTAAAGTGGTGGTGGAAAATGTTCTTTCAGGAAGAGGATGTATGCTGTTCAGCTGTGTTTGTCTCAAAAAGCTGAATCCAGTCATTGTGTCTTTATCTTGGCTTCTTTCCCACTGTGAAAGTACAGAGCAAACTCCTGCCTGCTACTCCCTGTGAGCTCGATATCCTTATTAAAGATCAGGGAAAAGAAAGGGGAAAACCCAAGGAGGTGAGTGAGTTCATTTACATATGGTGCCCGGGCCAGCACATGATTCAACACGTGATGCAACAGTGAACCTTTTTGGTGAATTTGTAAAGTCATTGAGAGGCATTTTGAACTGCAGAGGTCCATGATTGCAAGTTCTTATTCACAAGCAAGAGTGAAAGTGCTTTGTAACTTAATTACATAACATAAATTATAACGTTTTGGATTAAAGAGAGAGCTGTGACAGTATTTGATGCTTATTGTTTTGTTCCTGTTCTTGTTATTACTATTAATGCTTGAAGTATTTGATACTTGCTACCATTCCTTTCTTAAAGGTTTTACAGTCTATTTGATGTCTTAGCTGCATGGTATTGGCCATGAGAAACACCTAAAATGAGCCGCATTGATGTTCATTTTGTGCTATGACATCTGCCTGGACACTTTTTTTCCCCTTTGAAACTGGATTCTTTTATGGTCCTGTTTAACTCCATTCCTGAGCAAGAGCCCTGGCTGCTGCCAGGAGGTGGAATATGTGTTCTTGCCGTTTTGCCTGTGTTGTCTTCAGCACACATCACGCCCTTCTGGGAGCAGTTTCCACTCACCAGCTTTGCACCAGTGTTTTCTTGGGTTGGTGAACTGAACCAGCTCTCTCACAAAGTGGGAAACAAGTCTGGGCCCTCACTCCCCTTTTTAGGGTTACCCAGCCCTTAGATATGCTTCGCTGAATCATCTAGCTTTGTGCTTTTGTCTACACTAAGAAGTTTTTTCTAGGTACAGAAAGGGTTCAAGAAAACATTTGTATCTTCTTTTCTAAATTTACTTACATCCTTTTGACTGAAAGTTCACTGTAACCCTTTACAACTTGGTGACACACAGTAGGTGGAGGACTAACATCTTAACCTGGTTTAACATCACCCCAGCCAAAAAGGAAGGCCTTGTTATAAAATACGTTGCTTACTAGTATAGTAGGTGTATACTTATGAAGACTTGTAGTACACCCTGTTTAAGAATAAATTGCATTAGAATAATAAGCATATCAATATAACTGTGTAGTTAACACTGGTGACTGAACTGGTAAAGGCAAAGAAGTGCAAGTTCATGTTGACAGATTGAAAGTCATAGATGAACACAGACCCTTATACAAGTATATTGAGCCTCAGTACAGTCTAGCACTTGTTCATGCACTCAGATCTTAGAAAGTCCATAGTGGGTTTGAGGGACTTCAGGAGAAAGACATGAGTTTTGTTTGCGTTGATGAACGATGGAGCTGAGAGGAGAAAAGCAGCAGTATGACACATGATGGGAAAAAGTTTCCATAAACAAGTGAGGTGAAGTGAGGTAGTTCCTAATTTTTCTGTCCTCATAATTTTTTATGTTTGAGGATATCTTCAGAGGACGTACATCAATGAAGTAATTGTTTCTGGGTAAGAATTCTTGCTAGTTTCCTGAACAAAAATTAATATCCAGGACTTGCATGGCTGCACATAACCATTTTACTGTCTGGTGTACTCTACTCTCTGTTCATGATTTTGGTGGTTCTCTATATACACAGTTAATTTTCAGTATCAGTTCTTTTCCAATTTGGAGCATACGTAAGAGGCAGAAAGAGTGGAAATTTGAAGTAAATGAAGTCTATTCTCTTCTTCACATGTTTTTAGTTACCTTGAAGGCTGATCGATTTTATGCATGCTTCAAGAAACTGCGTCTTCTGGGACTTTTCAAAGAACTGTGCAACTTCTCTCTGCTTGGACTCAACTGAAAATATGAGATGTGTTTATTATGATGTCAGTGTTTCTTGAAGGGCAGGGCACCAGTTTAATTTATGACTCAGCACTTTAGTTACTAGAATCTAGGTAAAATGGGGACTGTAAATAAGTTTCACCACCGTTTCTTAGTTTAGAAGCAATGTGTTCCTTTTGCACAAAAAATTGCTTGTTTTCTGCCAAAGTGTTAAAATTTCAGTAAAGAAATTATAAATTTCTCCACTTTGCAACAACTAAGTAAAGAAGAAAGGAATTTAGTCCCTGCTTGTTTTTCCTTGTGGCCATATACTTTTAAATAAGTGATTTAGGAGGTTGTATTCCAACTGATGGATTTTGGGTTTGGTTGTTGGAAAGCTGAATTTTTATCTTGTTTGGGAAATGGTATCTGAGTTTAAGTAGAAGCGTATCGCTAAGATCAAGACTTAGAGAGAAAGGTTTAATCACAAAATAGTAAAATAGAGTTTTAAAAAAAAGGGTCTACGTAGACTGATCACAGAATCTTGGAATTTTTGTTTGTTTTATGGTTACCATTAAAGCAAAACATCCTCACATTTCTGGGAATCTTGCATGATCAAGGATTATAACACTGAGACCATGTTTATATTAGTTTTTCATTGAAATTTTTAGAAGTGATTACTTATCTGTTACATGATTGAAGTTCCTGTTGCCTTCTACCAAGTGAGCACATGCCTAGCAATTTTTGCCCTTGCTGGATTTTTCACCATTACTGTGAAAGGAGCTCCCTTCCTTAATATCTTTGTTTCCAACTAAGAAGTTCAAAGCTGATGGCTGGGTGACAGTGAAATGAAGAAATAGCTTTAAACTATTGTAGTTGACCCAATTCCAAGTAAAGATAAACCTTTCTGATTTACGAAGTGTTGCACTATAGCTTGGTCTGCTCTCTGAGTTTTGTCTGAAGAAAAAAAGTGAAGTAAATGCTCAGCTTGCTTTTATGTAAAAAAGCTCAGAAACGACAGCTGTCAAAGCTCGCTTTGGCTATGTGTGGTTTTAGCATGGTCAAATAAGCTTTCTGGTGAGGGGAAAAAGAGAAACCGAAAGCCTTACTGGCTGTAGCAATCCTTAATCCAGGGCTAGTGTGTGCCAACCTCAGCAGCGTCAAGGGTGCTTGCTCAGAGAGAGGTGGGGGTTTGCCCAGGCCTGATGCTTCTGGCAGATGGTTTTGGGAAGCCAGGCTCTTCATTCCCAGAACAGAAACCCCTCTTGCAACAAACACTTCCTGCTCTCCCTTGAAAACCTGGACTCTGTAATAGAGGCGTGCTGTGTTGCTTGTGAGGTATATGCAATGCTTCATTCGTTCTTCCACCTCAAAGGCTGCTTGAGAAAAAGCTGTCCATGTATCTTTTCTCTAAGGCTTAAAGCATCTTTATATTTTGTAAGTCCTTCTGCTAGGAAGCTGAAGGAAAGGTTTGTGTAATGAACTGTCAATAGCCTAAACTGAAACATTTGCAATATGAAGCTACATGAATGATTTCAGTGTTCTTTTATCCTCATATTAGTGAGGGAGGGATTTGGTTTTCACCTCTGATCCAAAAGGGCACCAAACGCCACTAGAGGTGTAAGATTGATTCTGATGATAACTATGTGCTCTCAGACCTTTAAAAAAACCCAAAAAGTAAGGCATTTTTAAATGCAAATAATTTGTAGGTGTCTCACTGCCAGATACTGGATCTTGAGGCATTGTGTTATCATGAATTATCGTGTTAAATCTGTGAGTGAAAGCTTAGAAGGATAAATGACCATACTTGTATGTGGGGTAACTAGTGGGAATACGTATATATCTACCCCCACATATACAGTGATCGCTATATATGGACTTACTGATGACAGTGTAAGTTATATTATTGCAACTTTGAATATAAAGCATCAGTATTTGTCTTGCACCCTTTACTCCTCTGTTTCCACTGGAGCTGAGTAATTGATTGCCTTTGGCCTGATCGTATGTTTGAGGAGCAGTCTGAGGGTTGCTTTGTTTTCCTTTCAACTTCTCCTTTGGGCTGCCACATCCCCTTGTGCTTTATTTATTGCTGACTTGTTTGATTAGATTGAGGAATGATTAAGGGATCCAGTACCCTTAACAAAAGGCAACCCCTCATTTATTAATGTGTAAACGTAATGTAATTACTTCTTAATTCCTTGTGTTAAATAATAAAGGGAATTCTTCAGCAGATACACCCTGACAGGTTTTTTGAAAATCAAATGAAGGCAATTTGCTGATTCAGAGATATGTATGCCAAAGATAAGTATCCCCCACAATGCTTAGGTTTTAGCTGATATGAAGAACTTCAGCTACTTTGATGCCCTTGTGATCCAGATAATACAGACTGTCAGTCCACACTAGTTTCTAACCATTTCTCGCTTACCATAGTGAAAGGAGGTTTCTTCTCTACTTGGACAATTTAGGATTTACCGTTAATTGGTAATTCAGCTCTTTTTACATTAGCAGTAGGAAAATATGTAAGTAGAGGATTCAGCTTTTATTAAAAAAAAATGTTTAAAAGCCTTAGCACCCATTTTTCTTCTATCTCTACCATTAGCAGATCTGTTGTAGAGGTAATTCTGGGTAAAGAACCATCATAGAAGCTGGTTGGGGAAGAGGAAAAGGTAATTTCCTGTCTGTAAGCTCAGCTGGTATCCTTGCATTTGGGTGTTTTGTTTTGTTTTTTTTTTTTGTTGTTGTTTCACAAATTAAAGTAAAAGGATATTTTTTAAAACAAAAGAGTAAATGGGATTCCGTTAGACATTGAGGTAACAAACTGTGTGCATGTATATGTAGTCTGTTCTGTAGGTGATTTAAAGGAACATCTCAACGAGAACATTTCTGTGCAAGTCTTGTCAGTTTCAATTTTATGCTAGTTTACTATTTCAAATTTAGCATCTCTATTTCTAGATCTCTTGTGAGCAGTTTTGCCTGCCTGTCATATGGAAGAGGAGTCGAGAAGCATTTCTCTGGACAGCACCATCCCGTTACACTTTTGTAACTCATTAGCAGTGGAACATTTCACCTACTTTATTCTTTTGTGGTTTGATGTACGTTATTTTTCTTCTTTCTTCCTCTGGGTTTGTGGTCTATACTCCATATTGTGATTGGGACTGCTTATTTATATTATACCTCACAGGTCTGTAAGTGGCTAATTCTGAGGTAGCTACTTGCAAGAAGTTGTGATGATTAGATCAAATAGCAGTGATTTGCTTACATATGCTAGGCTGGTGTCAAAACACTGTATCAGAAATGATGCCAATTTTGTGGCAAAGGTTTTTGTTGCCCCCTCCCACCCTTTTTTGTTTTAAATCAAAGACCCTCAACATGATTTGCCATTGAGCTCTTGCCATGATTGCTCACATTTTACCATAGAATAAATACCTACAGCTTCTCTGTCAGGCACAGTACACTTGAAAGGAGTTGCTGGAAGGTTCAGAGTACTGCATTGGGTGTAATGATGAACTTCCTTATAACAAACTGTGTTTTAAAGAAGAGTGAGTGTAAATCCTTGCTGTAAGAAGACTGAAAATAAATCTGCATAAATTGTGAATGAATTGTATTGACATGAGATTAGTCAGAGCAGTTAGGGAAAAGTATTTAGATTGCAGTTTTAGTATTCGTGCCACCTTATTTCTAATTGACTTTTTCTAGCTTAGGGTTGGGACTGTTTGGTGCTTCAGTTTTGAAAGGAATGAGGTCACATTGGAAGAATAATGATGGAAGCAGCTATCACACACACAGCCTGTGTCCACCAGAACCGCAAAGGAACAAGTCACAATTAGCATAAGCATTGAAGAGCATGTTTCCTTTGGAAGTTGGCTTTTGGATCTATTCAGTGGGGGGGAGGCATTTAAGGCAGTAAAGAGCATGAGACAGAAGATGGTAGAGGATTTCACTACAAGCCTGGTGCTCTGACACCTGAGGCCAAGACCAATGGTATACCTTTGCTTCAGCTGTTCTGGCCTCCTACAATTGTTCCCGCTTGTTCCTGCTCCTGCACTATCCTGCACACCTTGTTTTCTGCCAGTGGAACAATTATGGGGCTTTGCTGTGACCAAGATCTGACCAAGGGAACTGCTCCAGCTATAAGATTTTCTTTTTTTGGAGGCAGGAGTTTTCATTCACATTATTTTTCAGGTTGGATGAATTCTTGATCTGGTTTGCAGCACAACCCAAGGCATGTCATATTAAATGAGAGATGGGGGGTGGGCCACAGCGTGAAGGTATTGTGAAGCCAGAGCTTTCTTTTCTCAGATGCTTTAGACAAGTTAGCACCTCTCTCTCTTCATTTCTCATTTCATGAGGTAAAGGGAGAAATACTTTAATTAAAGCAGGTATTATAAGACACGTGTTTATTAAAACTGTTGTGTGAGCTTTTTAATTTTTGTGCAATTCTATAAATCTTCAGGGAAAAGGTACTGTGAAAGAACTAGGTATTACTTGCAGCTGACTTAGCACCTGCATCTTTAGAAGTTGATGCAGTAACAGTTTTAATTTTATAAAATGCCCTTTTCAGCAGAGGAGCCTCTCCTGCACTCTTAGACACAGAGCTACCAATGCTGGGTTTCCAGTCATCATGCCAGTAGCTCGTTCTTGTTCTGAGGACTGAACCTACATCCTTAGAAAAACGTTCATGGTTCAACAAATCTGTTTGTTTAGCAGAGGTTCAGAGAAGTCACTAATGATGTTCTCTCTGTTTTGAATCTACGCTAAGCATGATTGCTCTCTTAAAATCTTCAGGACTAGCTTAAAACGACCCCTTGTTCCCTGGTTTTCTGTTCTGTATCAGCTACATATATAGCTGATATACACGGTTTTGTTCCCCAGTGATCAAAAAAAATTGTTGTTTAATAGCATGTGATACAAGTATTTTTGAGTTAAATTATCCATTACCTTCTTAAAACATAGCTGCAAAGCGGTAGGCTGCCATACAAGATTATTGCACTTCGGAAATGCAGTTCCTGAGCTGCTCTGCAGCATTTTTTTATTACAGCATTTTAAGTGAAGTATTGGGATTAATGAGTGTTTTCAGCCCTAAATGTGAAAGTATTTCACTTTAGCTTTACCTCAGTTTCCTTATGCACTTTCTTTGATAGAAGCTGATACACCCACATATGTCTACAACCAACCAACAAAAAGATGAACTGACAAAGGCCTTTCTCTTGACAGCTGGGAAGGAAGGCATTGATATTGCTAAGGCACACCGGTACTAACAGCCTCATGGAGCCATATAAATGCGTAATTAGTGAAACGTGAAACCTTATGCATAACACTTGGTAACTAATATCTCCAGTGTGTGTTTCAGTAGAGCTATGTTGAGAATTGGCATTTTAGATGTGTGGCTGGTTTCAGTGAGGAGAAAAGTTGGCAGTGTCTGGTTGATTAAGACTCTTGATGTATGGGTGTTGCGTGGCAGAGGTAATATTTTGATAAAGGTGGAGTTAAAATTCTCCTTAAGCTGTATACTGGACTCTTGGATGTTAAAATATGGTAACTTTCCCTTTGACTTAGACTTAACCCCATCTTTTTGACTTATCTCCTCACTGAGTTGAGTGGGCTGAAGAGCAAACACTGCCAAGAGCACCGGCAGGCCATGGGAGAAGCATTGTGGTTTGGTTGGTGCCTGTTTATCTTTCTCAGCACTTTTGTGAAAGCTGCTATTTAAAAAATAAGACAGTGTGAATGAATACTGAATCACAGAATCATAGAGTACGAGTTTGGAAGGGACCTCAAGCATCATCTGGTCCAACCTTTCTTGGTAAAGCACAACCTAGACTAGATGTCCCAGCACCCAGTCCAGCTGAATTTTACAAGTGTCCAGTGTTAGGGAATCCACCACTTCCCTGGAGAGATCATTCCAATGGCTAATGATACTCATTGTGAAAAACATTCCTCTTGTGTCCAGTTGGCATCTCCCAATGACTAACTTGGGCCCATCACCCCACATCTTTTCCATGTGACTCCTTGTAAAAAGAGTCTCCACCTTCTTTGTAGCCACCCTTTAAATGCTGGAACATGGTGATAAAGTCCCCCCTGAGCCTTCTTTTCTCAAGGCTGAACAGACCCAGTTCTCTCAGCGTTTCCTCATACAGCAGGTTTCATGGTCTTCTGATCATCTTTGTGGCCTTTCTCTGGGCCTTTTCCCGCATGTCCACGTGAATCTAAATAATTCCCTCTCAGTTCAAGAATCAGCCACCTTTGTGTGTGACTGTCGCTGTGCCAGTCAGTGAGAATGTGGAGCCAACCCCTGGGTGAAACAGGCAGCTGTTAATTTTCCTCATGACTTTACGTTTCGGTCATACAAATAGAGTAGCATCACAATTGAAGAGAAATTGCAGAAACAGTCAAAATACAAGTCCTGAACTTCTGATTTTTGTCAGATGAAGAAGTCATCTCTAGTTCACAGTATTCGGTAGCCATCCCAAAAGCAGACAAAGAAAGACCCTTTTCTAGGTAACTAAATGATGGCAAAAATGTAATAAACCAAGCACTCTTCTGTTTGCCATCAGCCAAAATGGGGTGTATCTGTGTTGAAAATTTGGGTTTCTTTTTTGCATTGGAGCAGCTAAACTCTGGTGTAACCTCTCTGTTTGACTTTTGTGGTTGTAAAAAAGGCAATGCAGTGGTGGAGCCTGGGGCTGAATTAAGGCAAAGCACCCTTGCCTGTACTGTGTGTAGCCATAGTAATGTAAGAATCCCTAGGGATAGCATGCCTCTAAGACTTAGATTTTATTGCATTACATTAATTGTGTTCTTTAAAGTAGCAATTTTGTGGCTGATTTACATTTTGTTTGTAAAGTAGAAATAAATTATTTTAATTTTGCTTCTTAGGCATCAAGTAACTCAAACCTAAATCTTGCCAGCATGACTGATTAACCTTGTAATAGCATCTTTGAGATATTAATGTGTGCACTACCTTATCTTGTGCTTTATCTGACCTTTATCTGTTGATTTTCATATCCTTTGTGGTTGCTAGTGACGTGTTTTTGTTGTAGACAGTAAGGGGTTTTGGCTCCTGTTTATTTCTCTGGTTTATCCCCATTCACTCTGTTTTGCACTCTCAAAGAAATAACTGCATCAAGAAAAAAAAAAACCAAGATAATAAGCCGTAACTCAGCAGCACAATAGGAATCGTGTCTGCTGAAAGTGTTCCGAAAACGCTGCGAGCTGCATGTAAAGCTACCACTCTGGTGTGGATTGACAGTGAAAAAATGAGTTGCTCATCCTGAACAAATGCAGAATAATCTTTTTTTATCCCTTTCCAGCATTATTTACATCTCTATGACTTATGCAAAGTATTTATATAGCGTAAAGTTTAGCCATTGCATATGCTTGTAGCATTGCATCGTCTTGCAAGTCTTGTGTGCTTATGATTCACATCACTAAACCAGGAGGAAACTAATCAGAAAATAAATTTAAAATAAGACGGGATGGAGAGAGATTATGACTTTCTGTTGTTCTACTGCATTAAACTGGCTCAGCAGGATCAAGCATATCCTGCATTCGCAGAGAGGTAGAAAAGAAGCAAGGCGATCGATTTCAGCTGCAATGAGCCTGTCTGTGGTGTGGATCATCACTCACAGCTGCCTACTCTGCTGGTGGCGGATGCCTGCTCACGCCTCCTGTCTTGCTGCAGATCACTGCCCCATGCCAGCAGATAGTGGAGGTGAATGTGTGAAAGTCCTTTGTGTTACATTTGTGTGAAGCTGAGAGCTGAGTGGAAACTGGTGATTTAAAGCAGTTTGTGCTGATCTGGCTGGCTGTGCACTGAAAGGATTAGAGTTCTGCAATCGGAATGGGAAGTCCTGGTGGTACTTGGTCCTGAACAGCTGTGGGAGGCATGTATCCTGTTCAGCCACTGCAGCTGGGTCTAGAACAGAATGAACTGGTTACAGCAAGCTATGTGCTCCTGGGTGTATCACAGTTCTTGGCTGTGTGGCCATGACTATAATCTCACTATATCTGCTGTGCTGTTCACTTGTTCAGAGTCACTTGTGCTTTTTCTGCATTGGGGCTGTGCTGCACACCAGTGTTATTCCCGTTTGTCAGTTTAGCTCCTACCGCTTGTATGGAGTGTAATTCTTCTGTGTGATACCATGCTAGTTTTCCAGTGGGTTTTTTCCCTTGTTCTGTGACATCTGATTTGGCTTTCAGGGGCATGAAAAAAAACAAACCTGTGTGGTTTCTCTGTGATTAGTTCAATTTTCATGCAATTCTACTACAGTGTTCTCATGGTTGAAAAGTAAAAGAAAGCAGAAATAAGAATGGAGATATCTTTTCCTAGCTGTATCTCTCTGTCCACAAAAGTAGGTGGTGAGAAGACCTCCCTCTTCCCAGCATCAAGAAGAGAGATGCAGAAGATCTTCCTCTTAGCAAGAGGTACGTTTAATTACAGGAGGCAGGGAGCAGTCTGGAATAAGGTTTCCTTGTGATTTTTCTCAACCCAGTGAAGCCTCCCATGATGCCATGATGGAGCTTGCAATGCTGAGAGCAGCTTATGCGTTGAGAACCTCTGCAGACCTCTGATGCTTTGGCAAGGGGATTGCCAGGTTGCAGATTGCCTCTGTGCTGTGCTGGCCCTGCCTGCGCACCATGGCAGGCAGCACACAACTCAAGGCACGTATGGCTGTGTGAGTATCCTTCCTAATCCTTCGGTAGGAAACAGGGGGAAGGAAAGTGGCATATCTGGAGTTTATCTCCTCTCCTCCTAAGGACATCAAATGAGCTTCATTATGAAGTTGTTCATTTCTGCTCATCAACTGTAAAGAGAGCCTAGGGGATGGGATGATAAAGTTAGCTAGATGAATCCCACTCTTAAATGTCAAATAAACATTTTAGGCTTGGAATATCATTAGGTATTTACTGTAACTTAGTGTCTAATATAGTAGTTCACATTTCCCTGCAGACTGTGCCGCTCTACCCATCCATGTGACATAGTATATTATAATTGTTTCATCTTATGAATATACTGTAGCAAGCAGCAAACATTTTTACCTAGTACTCATGCTGTATTTTATTTTAGATATACAAATAAATTACTATTTTTATAAGCAATCGTTTTCTTTCTTGGCACCAATTACTTGGGTGAGCAAGGCTTCTAAGACTGCATTCGCAAAGACTGCTGCAGTGTTTATATTACCTCCTTCTGTTTACAGATGTGCCCAGAGTTAGGGCACTATAGTATACAGAAATAAAGGGCTAACTGTAATACAAAAACCCGATAGGACAACTGTCATCTTGTACTGCTGACATGCAGCAGATGTGCTGCAGATCCCTTTATCATGTGAAAGTGAGGTTGGCAAATTCTCCTTAGCACCCAGCCTGAAGAGTTGGCAAACTGTAGAATGAACTTATTAACATACTCATTTTTTGTTTGGATGCAATGATTATAATTTGTTCTCTTGAAGAATTACATTCATGTTACATCCTGCTCTTAGCAGAGCTCATGGCAGTTGCAATTTGTCAAAATTTGCCTTCTTTATGAACTTCGGTTTTGCTGACAAATTAAATTCTAAATTAAACCAAGAAATTGAGTTTAGACTCTCTTGCTGCCAGGATCCTTCCTCAAAGATGGTTAGCCTAAGCAAAAAGTTCTCAGGAGAGACTCATATCCTCTTCTTTTGTGTTTTAATGAGCCACCTGAAGGGAGAGAGTAAGCAAAATTACTTCTTTTTTTCCATCAGGATTATCACTTAGGGCAAGTGTTTTCAAACAAACATTAGAAGTCTCTGGCTATGTTTACAGTTTGGGAGGAAGGCATCCACAGTTACTGTTTTTTTCCATGTGTAACTTTTATAACCCAGTTTCTGTGAAAAGCAGAGATATTTCCGTGGCATAAACCAAAACACATATGTATATGCAGGTAGATAAAATTGCTTTTATCAAATAATGTGTGCCTTGTAGCAAACAATCTGGCAGCAAGGAGCAGTGGAAGTAAAACTAACTGAACTGATTTTCAGAGTAAGTAAGTGAGGTTAAGGGACATAGCAAGGGAATTTATTTATTTACTTATGGTAAATTATACTTTATGGTAATAATTACTTCAAAATACATTTGGAAGAATGTGCCAGCCTCTGGAATATTTTCTGTATTCAGGACGAGATACCATGGCTGTGCATACCTGCGGTGCTTGTCCTGCAGCTCTCCATCTGACCTGCATTTCCCATACCCAGGTTCCTTGTGCATGTGGCAGGATAGAGCTGAATTATGTCCTTTGACTGAGGAACTGGTCAGTGCTCATAGGTCTGTCTCAATGTCAAAACCCTTTTTGTCACCCAAGGGTAACTGTGCATTCTGTTCTCTCTGCAAGTGCCACCCCTTTCCCTGGCTCAGAGAGGAAGAGTATGAAGATTTCAGCACTTCAGGGGGATCCTGAGTGCAACCCTGAGCTCTCAGCCACAGAATCTGGATTTGTGGCTCTGCCTGTTCTGCTGGTGCTTAGTCATAACGCTGTTGGTCATAACTCTCTGCCTTTGAGATCTGGCACCACAGCGTGATATTCACTCCTTGTTGGAATGCTGAGACACAGGAAAACAGCTGGCAAGAACCTTTCTGTTAAGAAAGAATAAAAGCAAGAACAAGAGGGATGCTGGGGAGGGACTCTTCATGAGGGACTGTAGTGATAGGACAAGGGGTAATGGGTTCAAACTTAAACAGGGGAAGTTTAGATTGGATATGAGGAAGAAATTCTTTACTGTAAGGGTGGTGAGGCACTGGAATGGGTTGCCCAGGGAAGCTGTGAATGCTCCGTCAATGGCGGTGTTCAAGGCCAGGTTGGACATAGCCTAGGGTGGCATGGTTTAGTGTGAGATGTCCCTGCCCCTGGCAGGGGGGTTGGAACTAGATGATCTTGAAGTCCTTTCCAACCCTAACTATTCTATGATTCTGTAAGAAGCATTCAATAGCATTCAGTACGGAGTTTGTGTTTAGATGGATTTTTTTTTTTAATCTTCACACCTGCAGTGTTCTCGGTATGCCTGAATCTGTTATGGTTAAGAAAAGGTGATACTGCCCTTTCAGATAGTGTAGCGCACTTGATACAGTTTAAGCTTAGGTAGGATGGAAGCCTGGTAAAGGCCCAGCCTCTGAGAAGGTGATACAAGTGAGCACAGAGGAAAAGTGTTTGTTTCAGTTTTTACCAGACATTCATTCTGCTGCAGGAATTACTGATTTTCAGTATTTTGCTGTGTTTTCTGATCTAGCACAGCCGTTTTCTCTTGTCTATGCCTACTCAAAAAGTTGCAACTATTTTTGCCCTTCATGTGGACCTTGTAACCATTAGAGTGTTACTGAAATGCTACAGCAATCTCTATGCAGCTGTATTATCTAAGCAGAAGCAAGCTGACCTTGCACATAAGCATATATTTTGTAATGGATGTGTGATTTTGCCACATTTAACAAATTATTTGAAAGCTGTTAGGCCTGAGTTTTGGTGATTTAAGAATGTAGAAAAAAGTAGCATGGAAAAGTCTGCACAAATGACCACTAAGCTGCCACATTTGCATTTAGTGTGTGTCCTTAAGCCAGATACCCTCTGACAGCATGGAAGGGAAACTTCTGGGTGAATTCAAGAGGCTTTTTGAGCTAAGGTGTGCTCTCCTGGTCAGTCATAGCCGAGCATTCAGGGCACCCTGTAAAGGCCATCTACCTTCTGACATGAAAGGGGGAGGGTTTGGTTTGGGATGGTTTACATATACAGAGAGCTGCTGTGGACAGGCACTCTTGGGTTTGTTTATTAGGGCCATGAATTTTTTAAAGATTAATTAATTTTAAGCTCTACAGAGTAAACGTACATTAAAAAAAAAGGCAGTCTCAGAAAAACCTTAGAATAAAATAGAGTGAAATCTGCTTGCATCTCAAGCTTTTCATGCGTTCTGTGCGGACTTAATGAAATGAGGGATTTGTATGCTCTACATAGCCATGCAAACGTGTACATTACTGTCATTGCACCATTGGTTGTGGTCATGGTCTGTGGCAGCTGAAGGTATTATACTGAACACTGTCATGACAGAATGAGCTTGAGACATACTAAAAATTCACATAATACTTAACTGCTTTCCATGTTCCTCTTTTCTGTTAGGCTATGCCTTTATTGGCATGGCGGCAAAGCATGGTGTGATGAGCAGACCAGCCCTATCAGATGAGATAGTAGTTCTGTCTGTCTGGGTACCCTATCTCCAGGAGTGCGTGTTGGTGGGAGAATAGACAGAGTGGGCAAACACAGGCGGATTCTCCCCTGGATTAACCTGCCAGTCTTCAGCAAACTTTAGTTCAAGGACTTCCAAGGGCAGAGGTTGTGTTTCTGCACTTGGCAACATTTCTTTTAAACGTGCACTTAGGCAAGTGTTTATGGGAAGGACAGTAAGTTAGGTTCACTTTAAAATGAGTGTTCCTGTAGTTGAATAAGGCCTTGAAATGAGATTCTGTGATGCTCTTTAGCCCTGTATAGCTGGTTGTTCAAGCAATATGTGAACAGTGAAGCCGTGTTGAAATAAGATTCTTTATAAGATTTGCAGCCCACATGTGCATTTAACCACAATGTAGAGAACAGATATGAGTGTTTTGTCAGATACTTAGAGAGGGTGGTGGTGTAGGAATTTGGAGGATAGCAATGATAAAGAAGAAATGGGGAGACAAGTGATGTGGGTGTAAGGTTGTCTAAAGAAAAAAATAATACTCTCTCCCCACATTTAGGAGAAAAAAAAACCCGTGTGTTTTTACTGTATACATCTCTATCACAGTTGTAAGGCTGTGGATGGCAAGTCTCCTGTGCATACTATTCACCTTCTCAGGAGTTAGCCAGAGGGACTGCTAACAGCATTAGCCAAAGGCCAAAGGACCTGACCCTCTCCTCTGAGACAGCAGCTCTGTTTTCTGGCGGGCATCCCAGGGGTGCTGGAAAGCAGTGCGGTCTGCACAATCTCTTTGCCTCTTGACCAGAGACAGTCAGGGTCACAGACATGAATATTATCTTTGTGACGCTCCAAGCAAGCAAACAGATAATATTTTTTTTAAAGGAATGTTGTATGCAGTCAGTTGAGTGTAAAAACACTGTATCAGATCCTGGAAGAGCTCTTCCCTTGGGTGGATGTTGCGCCAGCTCACCCATCCCACCCAGGCAAGGGCAAGGAAGGGAAGGTAGCACACACACACGTGCAGGCACTTGTGTGTGTATGTGCATGCACATACTAGAGTCACAGAATGGCATCTTTTCCTTTGATGAGTCCCTTGTGTCTTCCCTCTGATGTTAACTAAGCCAGGGAACTCCTCTTTTTTCCTGTATCGTAGTCTGGGAATCGTGCCCTGGACATTTTTTCAGCTGAGCACGTTTACGTACAGGAAATCAACCCAAAGACTCCTCTTTGAACAGTATTTGTACTAGACAGTTTTGGTCTGGTTGAACCCATGACACAGGTATGCTTTATTTAAGCCACTGATGAAGAGGATAATATGGCATACAAGTAACTTTGCTTTAAAACGGATGTATAAATATGTGTTAAAATGCAGTATCCTAAATGTATTTACTTGCACAACTTAAAGCAAGAATGCAGTAGTTTTCTTGCATTTATGTTTTTCCACATCCTGTTTAGTGATGTGGTTGACTAAGAGAATAAGTTGTATTTAGGTCCATCTTGATTTGCACATGAACACAAGCGTGAATCTCTCTCCTCCTTTGCAGAGCAGCAGCAGCACCAGGAGGAGCAGCATGAGAAAGGTCTACCAGGATGGCTGCAGACCAAGGTTGTGCTCCTTGGGAAAGGAATCGAAGAGAAGGCAGCCTTGGCCTAGCTGAACAAGAATAGGACAATCTTTTAAATAAAAGATAAAATAAATAAATAAGAAAAAGGGGAGGGTCTTGCCACCAGAGTGGGAAAATACGAAGAATTTCAGCTTACATAGGGGTGAGTATCAGCTGGCACAAACATATTTCTGTTGAAGGTAGAAAATAGTTTGTCATGGGTTCAGCAGCAGCAGTCATTTTTCTCCTTCTTGGTAGCTGGTGCAGCGCTGTGTTTTTGATTTTAGGCCTGGGAACAGTGCTGATAACACCAGTGTTTCGGTTACTGCTTAGTGATGTTTTGGTCTGGCCAAGGACTTTCTGAGTTTCATGCTCTGTCAGGGAGGAGGGGGAGCCGGGAGGAAGCAGAGACAGGACACCTGACCCAAATTGACCAAAGAGGTATTCCATGCCACAGCACATCATGCCCAGGGTGTAAAAACGGAGAGCAGAGACCCGGAAGGGTGGGGGTGCACTGCTTGGTCAGGCTGGGTATAGGTGGTGAGTAGCTGTATTCTCTTTCCTTGTATTTCTCTTCTCATTATTATTATTGGTGGTAGCAGTAGTGGTTTGTGCGGTACCTTAGTTACTGAACTGTTCTTATCTCAACCCGTGGGAATTGCATTCTTTTCGATTCTCCTTCCCATCCCTCTGGGAGCAGGGGGAAGAAAGAGGGGGGAGTGAGTGAGAGAGCGACTGCATGAGTTATGGAGGCTTAAACCACAACAAGTTCCTTAACAATGGTTCTTCAGTTGTAGTGGGACTAGTCAGCATGAAAGGCAGGTAGTTTTGCTGCAGCCTGATCCTTTTGTCAGAGACTTTTTTCTCTTGGTTTTGCCTGTGATAGCACATGACTTGGCCCAAAAGCAGGGACCAGTCTGATCTTGTGTACATAGTGTAAAGCTTGGCAGATTGTACAGTGATACTGCACTTGCTGTTATTTTAGTGAAGGCACCTACAGAGTGAAAAGTATAAAAAAGAAAAACAAAATGCATGCTGATTCCTTTATCAGCAGTCAGCCAGCAGTCCTTCTTTAGGTTCATATTCCTCAGGTTTTCAAATTTGGCTGCAAAATCCCCACTTCTGAAACTTGGTATGCACCTTCCAGGCCTGAGAATAGAGATGCTATCCTTTGTTAAACAATATGGGATATATTTAAGCCCCTTATTAACTTACAATTGTTTGCTTGGGAAATGTATGTGTAGGGGAGTTGTTTCACCCATTATTGTATAAACATTTTTTTTTGTACTGGCTAATTTTGCTTTTGTTCTTGTCATTCTCACTATAAACTTTAGGTGTTTTTGCTTTGCCAAGGCCAAGATTTCCACGATGGCACACCTTTCTTCTGCCTTTTTCACCATTTGTGTCCAAAATCTGTATGTTTTCACAGGTGTTTTCCCACAACTTCAAAGGCTTTGTTTCTGCTCTTTGGCAGAGAAAGGCTGGATGCAATAGAGATGCCCATACTCCAAAGCACTCCTTTCCTTTGGAAGTGTGTTGCTTCTGCAGAGCTCTCTAGCTGAAGTGGGTTTTCTAAGAACCAGCCCTTCATGCATGACCATGTCACAACCTCATTGCTGCCAAGACTCTTCCCAGTTTTTAAAGGTTATTAGGCTGGTGGAAGTTTTCCTACATTTATGCTTCAAGCAGCGACTGAGGTTGCAGTTCTGGTTTTTTAGGTCCTCTAGGAAAATACAGATCTTGTTCTTGTTCTGAAAAGGTTGTTCTTAGGTTTTATCTGGTATTTTCCCCCTTCCTTCAACTTGACTTCTAATTAGTTTCAAGAAGCTGTATTAGCATGAGTGTGCAACCCAGAATTGTGGTTGATAAACTTGGCTTCTTGGGTTGGTAGATACTGAAGTAATTTACGTAAGTGTAGTGTGATACAGTATGAAAATTCTCCCAGACATGGTCTGGTGGCTAATTGTCATTGCAACTGTTCAGTGAAAGAAAGCAAACCAAAAGTCAAGCGATGACATGAAGACCATCAGTATAAGATTTCAGTATTAGAGGTATTTGCTTGTTCCGTACAATTATATCTTTGAAGTAATGCAGGAATATTGAGATTCAAAAAAAAGGAAAAAGAAAGACAACCTTAAAGAAAATGTTGATTTTAAATGTTACTTGTCAGAGGAATTTTCCTTGATTCAACTGTGAAAGAACAATGCCACAGAATCCATCTATTGCAGTTTAATGGAGAAGATACGTACTATTACATGGAAGCAAAATGACACTCCAAAAGTAATTCCTGTGAATAATTTAATGTACATTCACTGTTAAGAGCTGTTTTCCACCCTGAAAAGAAGAAAGGTGTTTTGCTTATCACAGAAGAGCAGTCTGGCAAGCTGAGTCGCTGGGCTTCCCTTGCACAGGAAGTTTCACTCAGGCTATGTCTACAGCAGGATGTTTCAGTAAAGAAAGTTCACAGTCTGGCCTCTAATGTTGCTATCTTTCACCAGTAACTGTGGTGAGTGGGATTACTGCAGACAGGACTTTGCCTGAAACAGATTTCTGCGGTACCTGATTTACCTCATGGACATGTACCTTTGTTACACATTTATCAATGGTAGCACCAAATAGAGTAAAAAATTGATTTTTCTCAGTTCAGTGAAGCTGAAGTGGACCCCAATGCAGATAGACTTGGTCTACAACCTGCCTAAGGGCCTCTGGAGCTCTGAATGGCAGCTCTCTGTGAGCTGGGTCCAGCTAGTTGCATTTGCCTGACACTGTTCCTGTAGACCTCGAGGCTGCTGCCTGGAGGTCTAAAAAAAACTGCTTGCTGAAACAGTTCGACCAGCTTAGAGGGAGTCTTTGGCTTTGTCACTGTGCTGTATGGCACTGAACAAACCTTTTGTGACCACCTTTGTGTTCCCAGAGAACCCAGAACTACTGCTACTTTTTAGCTACTCTCTCTCTACTAATGTGCTGATAGCGTGGGATTTGTCTGTCTAAGACGTGACTTCACAGGCCAGACCAGAATTTGGTCTTGCTCCATGTTCTGGCCAAGAAATAATAGGAAATGCACAGAAATGTGTACCAGAACAGGAGTACATGAGCAAGTCTAATGGGAGTTTTTGGTTGTTTTGTAGTTGTGTTGTGGGGTTTTTTGTTTTGTTTTCTTTTTTTTCATATCAGATTTAATAATAAAATACTTAAATAAAATCAAGCATATGAATATATTGAGCTGTCTTTCTGAATACTAGAGTTTACTCAGGGATAGGTATTTGTTCTATCTACTGTGCATGTGAAAGCACTTGTGAGCATGTATGCAAGCATGGACTCGTAAAGAGTCTTTGCCAATAGCAAATGCCAAACCTCCATGGGAGAAAAGGCTAGCGTTCTTAATAATCTGTGAACATTGTGAACAGAACATTGAACAATGTGGTTTGAAATTCAATTTATTTGTTAAAGTTTCTCCAATTATGCTCCAAACTTGAGCCAACCAGCCAAGTACCTTGGCTCCCCATACCCTGGTCAGAAATTCTGAGCTCAGGTTCTTCACTAATGGCCCTTGGCTGCTTGGGTGGATACTGCAGAGCTCTTCCAGTCTGAGAAGCAGCTTCTCTTACCTTTCTACCACAGGAAGAGGACTTGTTGGTGTAACCTGTTGCCTCAAACCTCCATTGTGTCATGGTGCCTACAGAGGAAATAAAGAATTAGACATCTTCTGTACAACACAATACTATACAGATTTCCTTCTTCAGTGGCACCCTCCTCACAAACCTATGGACAACGGAATACATTCATCCTCCTATAGAGTGCTCTAGAACTAGTGCTGGAGGAAGGAAATGACCTCTCTTACTAGGAAATTGTAGGTAAATGCAAAAAGTGCATATATAAAATCAAGGGCTCTGGATTATTAGTATTCAGGAATGTGTTTTTAGTGTTCTGATAGCTTCATTAAAATGCCAACTTAGTTTTTCTCTAACGAGCAGAAAAATACATAGACTGGTAAGACTTGCTAGAAATGGAGTCAGAAACATCGTGATGTCACTGTAGAAATTCATGGTGCATTTTTAGGTTGGAATTTCAGTCTCCTAAATCAAAAAATACGTAGCAGAAGTGGAAAATTGTTAGAGAAAAGTGACAAGGAGAGAGGTATGGAAATGAGAAATGAGTAAGATTGCTAGGGCTCTTCACCTTGAAAAAGCAGTGGCTGGGAGAGGATGTGATAAAGGTCTGTATTAGGAAGTGTATGGAGAAGAATGACTGTTCGCTGCCTCTTGAAAGCAAGAAGTGGGGGGCAGCAATGTAACCACTAGGTGAGAGATCAAAACAAATAGAAGGAAGTGGTTTCTCACATGTGTGTAATTAGACTGTAGAGCACTGTGGATGCTGCAGGATGTTGTGGATGCTGTAAATGTACAAATGGTCAAAAAGTAGGCACATAAGTTCTTGAGAGAAAAGCCTACTACAACGGTATTACTTCTGCCTTAGGAAGTCCCTAAGCTGAAAGTTTTTAGAAGTTATTAGAGAGTGTTCTAGAGAACTTTCACTAGGTGCTTGCTTTCATTTTCATAGTCTTTCTCAAACGCTGTTTCCTGCTGTAAGCTAGAGTATGGGGTAGATGGGCCTCTGATCTCACACCAGTGCAGCAATTTTTGTTATCTCTAACATTCACCACAAGTTTTAATACAATGTCACATTGCAGTTCGCTTACTTCCCTTTTTCCCCCTTTCAGAATCCCTCTGACATATCCCTGGACTTTCTGGTGGCTCCAGCCATCTTCCCTCAGCCACCTCAAACCCTACGTGCAGTTTAGCACTGGGAGCAGAGAGAAGCTGTCTGAATAATGAGCTCGTGGCTAGTCAGACACAAGTTGATATATGGGGTAAACACACAGATTGGAATTCTTTCATAACATCTTGATTATGAAAAGATAACCACTATATTTATATCTCCCTGGTTACTTGTAACCCACTCATGCTGTGTGTGGGGGAGTGTTTTTGTTTTGGTTTGATTTTAAAGCAGACTTTCTCATATAATGCTTTACTGCGTGCAGGTTTTTTAATAATAAAGTTTACATCTTTTAAAAGTTACTTTGTACCTGACTTATGTGTTAAGTATTGAAAAAAAATCTCAGCATCACAGTTGGAGTAGATTTTTAGCAAATTCTCTCAGAAGTGTAACCCCCATGAGCTCAAGAGACTGTTTTTGTGCCAGTTTGTACATAAGCATAGCCTGTGAGTGGAATTCTGTGTTTGGTGGTGCTAAACACGAAGGTTAAGCTCCATCATGATAAATTGTGGTCCAGAATGCTAGAAATCTCAGGTGATTTCTTCATAGCTGAAGCAAGTGGCTGGAGAGCTCTGAGAAACTTCCCTGCTTTCCAGTCTTGGTAAAACCTGGTATGACAGTAATTTCCTGGAGGTAGATGAGACTTGCTTTGATATCCATCTGTGCTTTCCTACATCAGAAGACCTGTACATCTTCTTCGGTTAACACATTTTGCGCCTCCCTGCAGAGCTGAGAGCAGTGTGTGTTATAGTAGTGCATAATGTTAACCACAAGCTTTTTATAGCAGAGCTCTTAAGTGTGAAAATTTCCATACAACTTATTTTCGTGCTACAGGGTGTCACATTTCAAAAGGCAGTACTATGGCAAACCAGTGGTTAGTTTATATGATTACTTTGAAATTAGCAAAATGATATAGAGATAAAAATGTTGGCTTTGAATGCAGTAATTTCTTTCTGGAGTGATTTCTTAGGTTTGCAAGCGATTTTGTTGGAAAGTAGAATATTATTTTGCAGTATTATGCTGCAATAGAAAAGGTTCCTTTTTTTTTTTCATTACCTGTATTGTTTTACAAATTTCCTTGGAGTTTGCTTTTACTTAAGGTAGAGTGACAAATGGAAACAGATTGGATTATAGCAATATATAAATTTAATAGCTATGTATTCTTTACTCTGTGTGTTGTATTCATGGAATGAGTCCTCAGGCAAAATATTTTTCCAGTAGGGGAACAAAACAAATATCCAGCTATTCACAAATAAAATGTATCATCCTCTAAAAGTGGGCATTGTAGACACAGCCTGAGTAGGTTTTAATTGTTCCATCCTCTGCAGAGTTGCTGTTCTGGGCTGCTAAAGCTACATTTCTTTGGAAACCTGACACAGTTGAGAATTGTATGTTTGACATCTATGACTCTGGACATTGGTTAACACTATTGCGTCAAGGGGAAAATAATCGAGCTTGCAAACTTGTTCCACGATCATCTGTTGCTTTCAATAAGATAATTTCAAAGAAAGATTACCAGCTGATTTTTGCTTTCTGTCTTTGAGGTTGGGGCAGGGGAAGAAGTTTTGCATGGTGAAAGTGTGAGCTCACAAACACATACAGATCATTCAAGCAGCGGTAAATGATGCTGATGCAGGCTCACACATGAGTGGTGAGATTTCTGTCCCGTATATACAAATTCTGTGGTCTCTTCCATGTGACTTTTGAATTTGGGTTACATATTGGGAAGATAATTACCAACCTTGAGTGGAAGGTGGGCAGAGATCTTCCTGGACTTGGGAAATTTGGGTTGTTTTAAATCATTATCATTATGTCAGTGCTCAGGGACTTCTTGGACATGCTACAATTTTTCACAGGTGCAGCATTTCAAATGGCACTCAAACCCAAGTGAGAGGCTGCATGAGCAACTTCCTCCATATTGGGCAAAATATGGAGCAATTCCTAGAAGTTAGGGATGGGCCCTGTACGGTGTTCCTGTGGGGGATGATTCCTCATACTTCTGGGCAGCAGTGTAAGGCTCTGGCATGCTCTGATCCTGCACGTACTACTACTGTTCTACTTGGTGGGTGTTAAACCTCCTTAATGCAAAAATCATTGTTCTGAGGCTTGAAATTAGCCTGTTTCATAATTACAGTGCATGTTGTAGGTCACTGAAATGTTAAGAGTGTTCAGTTAATGCAATGTACTCTTTAAAAAAAAAAAAAGAAATGCCCGAGGCATTTTACACTTGGTAAAAGAAAAAAAGCCCAATAAAATACCCACGGAGAGCAAACAGAAAAATATGTTCTGTAGTTTAAAGTGATCCAGAGTCTTCTGGAGTTCATGAACCAGCACTGCCGTTTGATGTCAGCAGAACTGAGCGGAAGCGTGTGGTTTGTGAGCTAGCTGCTGCTGTAGAGTGACGGCTTCGCGCTGGCTAAGCCTGGGGATGGGTTGTGCAGGGCAGACCACAGTGCAAACCTGACGACTGTTCCACTGCAGGATTAAGATCCTGCCTCAGGTTCAAACTTCGGCTGCTTTACAGCATGTCGTGCTGTAAGTTTCTGCAGCGTTCCATGTCTCAAATGGTGATAGACCACAATTAACACAGAAATAGGTAAGGACATCTCCTGCTTCTCTTCTGCCAGATACCCATTTCATCATAGGAGGGAGGAAGAGAAAAAGCAAACTACGTCCTGGACAGAGAAGCACGATGCTGTTAGAAAAGGGAAAAAAACATTATTGCCTCATGTTCCTTCAGCATGTGACCAGTTACGGCAACTGCTGATTGTCTACATACCAGGAAAAAAAATGCCCTGTAGTATAAAAAGTTCACAGTCTCTACTTCAGGTCATTACAAATGACCTTTCCTCTAAAGACAGTTATTAAGGAAGTCCACAACTAATCCAACATTTAAATATGCTTTGCTAAGCAAGAAGAAAATCATAGAGTATAAGAGAGGGTAGTTCTTTTTTTTAAGCCAGCAGTGTGCTTTCTTTTCTTTCCATTGTCTCTGTGTGATTTGCTAAATGAGATGATGTCTCTCATTCTTTGAAAACAAGCTTTTAGATATAATGAAGTAGATAGAAAAGAAGAAATGTAAGAGAGGTCACAGAAGGCCTGAAATGACCATTTAACACCTTATCTGTTAAGAGGATGCTGCAGTGTCTCCTGCAGAGTAGGGCTACTTCTGCCCATAGAGAATCTGCCCATACAGATACAGGAGGCTGAGGTGAGCAGTTACGGTGTCTCAGGCACAGGGGCAACACATGCAGCTCAGGACCCCAGGGGTTGCTCGGGGAACTGATTGTTTATTTTCCCAACTGTTGCAGCTTGGCAGGCTTTCTTTGCCCTAGTCTGTGCCTTTCAACCAGACAAAAAAGAATTAAGGCATGTGTGTGTGTTTCTAACATGGTTGCTTTCGTTGCAAAGAAAATAGTTTGAACAATACATAGTGGCAATGGAGAGTTTTCTGCCACGATGATGAACAAAAGTCCCATCCTGTAGAGCTTGCTTGAGCTAAACAATACTAGGAAGAACTTCTGGAAAAGGACAGAATTTTCATTCATAGAATCATAGAATAGTTAGGGTTGGAAAGGACCTCAAGATCATCAAGTTCCAACCCCCCTGCCAGGGGCAGGGACACCTCACACTAAACCATGCCACCCAAGGCTATGTCCAACCTGGCCTTGAACACCGCCAGCGATGGAGCATTCACAACTTCCCTGGGTAACCCATTCCAGTGCCTCACCACCCTTACAGTAAAGAATTTCTTCCTCATATCCAATCAAAACTTCCCCTGTTTAAGTTTGAACCCATTACCCCTTGTCCTATCACTATAGTCCCTCATGAGGAGTGTACCCCTAGCATCCCTATAGCCCCCCTCCAGATACTGGAAGGCTGCTATGAGGTCTCCACGCAGCCTTCTCTTCTCCAGGCTGAACAGCCCCAACTTTCTCAGCCTATCTTCATACAGGAAGTGCTCCAGTCCCCTGATCACCCTCATGGCCCTTCTCTGGACTTGTTCCAACAGTTCCATGTCCTTTTTATGTTGAGGACACCAGAACTGCACACAATACTCTAAATGAGGTCTCACGAGAGCAGAGTAGAGGGGCAGGATCACCTCCCTCGACCTGCTGGTCACGCTCCTTTTGATGCAGCCCCGGATATGGTTGGCTTTCTGGGCTGCAAGTGCACACTGCCGGCTCATGTTCATTTTCTGATCGACCAACTCCCCCAAGTCCTTCTCTGCAGGACTTCTCTGAATCTCTTCTCTGCCCAACCTGTAGCTGTGCCTGGGATTGCTCCAACCGAGGTGTAGGACCTTGCACTTGTCATGGTTAAACTTCATCAGGTTGGCATCAGCCCACCTCGCAAGCGTGTCAAGGTCCCTCTGGATGGCATTCCTTCCCTCCAACATATCAACCGAACCACACAGCTTGGTGTCATCAGCAAACTTGCTGAGGGTGCACTCAATCCACTGTCCATGTCACCGACAAAGATGTTGAACAAGACTGGTCCCAACACCCATCCCTGAGGGACACCACTCGTTACTGGTCTCCATCTGGACATTGAGCCATTGACCACAACTCTTTGCGTGTGGCCATCCACCAAGTTCTTTATCCACCGGGTGCTCCACCTATCAAATTGATGTCTCTTCAACTTAGAGACAAGGATGTCATGTGAGACAGTGTCAGACACTTTGCACAAGTCCAGGTAGATGACATCAACTGCTCTACCCCAGTCCATCACTTCCGTAGCCCCATCATAGAAAGCCACCAGATTGGTCAGGCAGGATTTCCCCTTAGTGAAGCCATGCTGGCTGTCACCAACCACCTTGTTGTTTTTCATGTGCCTCAGCATGCCTTCCAGAAGAATTCCCTCCAAGGTTTTCCCAGGCACGGAGGTGAGACTGACTGGTCTGTAGTTCCCTGGCTCATCCATTTTCCCCTTCTTGAAAATGGGGGTTTTATTTCCCTTTTTCCAGTCGTCGGGAACTTCACCTGACTGCCATGATTTTTCAAATATGATGGACAGTGGCTTAGCAACTTCATTTGCCAGCTCCTTCAGGACCCGCGGATGGATTTCATCAGATCCCATGGACTTGTATATGTTCGGGTTCCTAAGATGGTCTCAAAACAGATCCCCTCCTACAGTGGGCCCAGGGTCTTCATTCTCACTGTCCCTGCATCTGCCTTCCAAGGCTTAGGTGGTGTGGTCAGAGCATTTGTCAGTGAAGACTGAGGCAAAGAAGTCATTAAGAACCTCAGCCTTCTCCAAATCCAGGGTAGCCAGTTCTCCTGATAGCTTCCAGAGAAGGCCTGTGTTGTCCCTAGTCTGTCTTTTATTTGCAATATACCTATAGAATCCCTTCCTGTTATCCTTAACATCCCTAGCCAAGTTTAATTCTAAGTGGGCCTTAGCTTTCCTAACCTGGTCCCTAGCTTCCCGGACAACATCCCTGTATTCTTCCCAGGCCACCTGTCCTTGCTTCCACCTTTTATAAGCCTCTTTTTTCCTTCAAAGCTTCCTCAGCAGCTCCTTATCCATCCAAGGAGGTCTCCTGGCCCTCCTGCAGCACTTCCTTCTAGTAGGGATGTATCGCTCCTGAGCTCCATTAATCCATATTATATTAATAATTCTGCTCGCCATATTGAAGAAATTATGTGCACATACAACTTCAGAATAATACATATGATATTATACAATATGTGATATATTCTACATCTTTATTATATAGATTTAATATAAATTATTTTAAAGTTATTATCTATATTTATATGTATATATAGCCATAAAATATTTCCATTTAGCTATCCACCTATACACAAAATAGTGAGCTTATTGCAAACTTTTATTTCTTTCATTTCAGTTGGTTATTACTACTATTTATTGCAGATCCTTTTCCTTTCCTGTTGGAAGGAATCTGTCCTTTGGAAAATTGGGAAGATATAAGTAGACTACTGTGATTATTCCTCTGACCTAGCTGAAGAGTTACTGCTAAGTCTGTGTATGCTTGTGCAGGCCTAAACCAAATAATTCCTCAAGGGCAGTGATTGCAGTAAAGAAATGGGGTGCTTTTCCTGAAAGTTATATATGTTTACTTTTTGCCTTGTGGAAATGCTGTGTAGCCATTAATTTATGCATTACTCATGTAAAGATGTGAACACTGACCTGAGAAAGCTCTAGGTGGTTATAAAAGTACTCGAGGGATGGAAGGCGTATGCATAGCAAAACCGTGGTACATGTAATTTGGGTATCAGTAAAACCTACCTCCCTTAAAAAAAGAAGAAGAAAAAGAGCTGATCACATATCTGTACAGGAAAATAAAAATAAACCCATAAACCTCAGAGTTCCTGCGAATGATTTGCTACTAACGTCAGTATTTTTTAGAGAATGAGATGATTTAGATCAAGCAAACATTCTTCTGACATTAGTGATGTAACAGTCTTGTGTTCAGAGAGATTTCCTGTTTACTTTGGGTCTGAACACAGACGTCTCAAGAAAGTAGGTGCTAAAATTTTCATTCCACCTCTGCATATAAAGACAGCTCAAACTGTTCTGACATCTGTAGCAAACTTTATATACATTTTTGTTCTTCAGGAACAACGGGGTAGTGACAGCTGAAAAATCTCATGAGATCAGAGATTTCTTGGTTTGCTGACCAAGCTAGTTCCTCAGTTTTAATCCTGTAATGCAGAAAATTATCTGGCAATGTTAGTTTGGCAGCCATGTGAGCTACTGTCGTGCTCTTAACTGGGGCCTTTGTTAGCAAGTTCACCTGGAGTCAAGGGACTTGGTGTCCTTTAGGGATGAACCATGGCTCATTGAGATCTGAAGAGCGCACAGATGGCAGTAAGGCATCGTAGGGAAGCTCAGTACTTAGTTTCATGCTGTAACTTTTCATGAATTTTCTGTTTCAAATCATAACTTCTGTGGGTGTTCACAGATAGAAGCAATACATCTTTTTTATAATTTATGTGTATGATTCAGTTTCAAGTTGAAAGCTTAGTTTTTGAATGTATACTTTTTTCTAAAAGGCAGAGGTCATCTTCCTGTTGCATTATTTTCCTAATTATGAGGAAATGGGGATTATATTTAATAACTTGATGCAACTCTTTCTATGCCTTTGAAAATACAAAAGCATTCACTTCCATTTACATATCCACATTCAAGTGGATGAAGGAATCTGTTATAAAACAGCCCATGGTCAAAATCTTGTATGGACTGAGATCAGAAGTAAGTATTTTTGAGTGGGATTTTTTGTTTCATTTTCATTTGCATTTTGACTTTGGTTGGTTGTATTTTCACAAGCAGTGTCGTAGATGTGAAAGCTTGCTTCATCTTCGTAATATGACTGTTCAGCAGTCTAAAGACTGAAGTCCTGAGGTTAATTCTGAACTCAGGTCAGCTCAACTTTGCTGCCAAGGCAGGAGGCCTTGTTTTACTCCCAAGCGATAAAAATCTAACAGTAGAAAAACACAGCCTGCAATAAAGTCACTCAGTGAGTTTTGTTTCTGTTTTGATGGTCTCTAGAAAATGAGATTGCTGATTGTTTTTGTTAGCTGACTTCATTAGATTTGTATCCTGTGAATATAGGAAGCGTATTTCTGAATGTGTGTTTGCAATACTAGCATATGAAAAAATCCACCATTGAGGTGTGCTCTGGCATTAAATTATTGTGTGTTTAGAGATTCTGCAACCGTTACCTTAACCTACTAGGCAAGAAATTGCTCCATGTGAAGCTGTTTGGAAATTTACGTTGGCACTAGAAACCAAAACTGGGTCTTGGAGAGCAAGCACATTTATGACAGCAGCAAACACACAGGCAAAATAATATATGGCAATAGTAGGAAAGGCATAAGATTTTGCTCTTAGAAAAAGAGAGCAGAAAGAGCAGAGGGAACAGCTTGCTGCTGCCTGCAGTGAGAATGAATGTGGGTCAGTGGGAAGCACTCACCAGAGAGGCATGTGCTGGTCTTCAAGGGCCAGGCTGGGTCCAGCAGAGCCAGCACTCTGAATTAACACAGAGCAGCATTAATAATCTTTTGTTCATGGCTTTTACCTCAGTAACTGTATGCCAAGGTTCCTGGTGTTCTTGATTCTGCTGTGACAATGTGGAGACACCCAGTAGGGTTTGTGTGAAGCTAGATGTGGTTCACGGGGCTTGTCAGTTCAGATAGCTTCCAGCTCTAAGTTGTCCCTGGGTGCAGTGGAGCTCCACTCACCCAGGGCTTTGTCTGAGCTAATAGGGCTGGTCATGCTGAATATATCTGTGGGGTGGGTTATTTGCAATTTGAATAGCACACCTATTTAGTGTTTTAGTAGTAACTATAGAAGAAGGGGTAGAGAAATACAGCACAAAACACGTTTTAAGATAGTGCTTATTGGTAGTTTAACTTGTAATGAATTTGATGCCACTGAAATTATTTTTTTCCAGGCAAAAACTGATTCTCAGAAATGCAGATGTTCCTGTTATCATGAATACATATTTTAGTGAGAAGGTGCTACCCAGTGAACATTCAGAAACAAGAGAGAAGACTTACGGTCTTACAAAGACGCTTATTAGGAAGAATATTATATCTTTGGCAGAGACGTTCAGGCTAGATGACGCTGATGATGAGTTGCACCAGCAAACTTCAGATAATCAGGTAAGGTCCATTGGGGTCACGGTTCAGTACTTGGTAAGCGGTTGGTGTTGGAAATCATAACAAAACCAAAATTCTAAATTACTGACCTGTTCAGTTTCCGCTTGCATTTAGCCAAGGCTGAATAATACGCAGTGTTTATTTTAATAATATTTTCTTAGCGGAGGCTTTTGGCCCATCCAAGTGCTGAACTGCTGTGAGGTTATTTTGCTCAAGTCTCACTACTGTGCTAAATAGTAATAGTAGCTTGAGTTTTCATTCATTTCTGTCTTATTCCTTACAGCTGAATAGCTAAGCTTTATTTGAAATAAAATCAGTTTTCCGCTCACTCACTCAAGATATTATTTTAAATCAACATTCCTTTTTCACACTATTTCTTAACTCATTTCCTAATCAATCCTATTCTTTCTTTAAAGCACCAATTGGTAATAACACCACTGCTCTTTCCTGCATCTTTAATTTTTTTCTTTCCTATTTTGGCTTTGTTAAAATGACTACTGACTGTGCATGTCTCTATCTGTGGTTCTACAAGCTGAGGTATTCTAAGAGATCTGGTTTTCTGATAGTCCATACTACCACTTTCTCTTGTAAAGGCTTTATTTTGGCCACCCAAAATCATTCTTAATACTTAGTATTTGAGAAGTTTGGCCCTACAGGTTTGATGGACAACACTGAATGTCAACATTTTGTATTTGCCTTATATTTAATTCCCATTATAGGCCTGGGAATGGAAAAGTTACATAAATCAACTCTCCTTTCTTGCTTCAGCTCGACCTTGTAAAAAGCTTCTACTGTGGTATTCAAAAACCAGAACAATTCACTTGTTCCCCTCATGGTGCTTAGCAAACAAAAGGTTTGAGAGGTGGGCCCATGTGAACCTAGTGAAATTCAACAAGGCAAAGTGCAAGGTCCTGCTCATGGGTTGGGGCAATCCCCAGCACAAATACAGAGTCAGTGAAGAATGGATAGAGAGCATTCCTGAGGAGAAGGACTTGGGGGTATTGGTTGACAAGAAGCTCAGCAGGACCCAGCAGTGTGTGTGCTTGCAGCCCAGAAACCAAACATGTCCTGGGCTGCATCAATAGGAGCATGGCCAGGAGGTTGAGGGGGTGATTCTCACCCTCTCCTCCATTTTCATGAGACCCCCCCTGCAGTACTGTGTCCAGCTCTGGAGTCCTCAGTACATGAAAGAGAGACCTGTTGGAGAGAGTCCAGCGGAGGACACAAAGATGATCAGAGGGCTGGAGCATCTCTCCTGTGAACACAGGCTGAGAGTTGGGCTTGTTCAGCCTGGAGAAGGCTTCAGGGAGAACTTAGAGCAGCTTCCAGTGCCTAAAGGGGGCCTTCAGGAAAGCTGGAGAGGGGCTTTTTACAGGGGCTTGTAGGGACAGGACAAGGGGGAACAGGTTTAACTGAAAGGCAGATTTAAGTTAGGTATTGGGAGGAAGTTTTTTCTTGTGAGGGTGGTGAGGCACTGGCACAGGTTGCCCAGAGAAGCTGTGGCTGCCCCATCCCTGACAGTGTCCAAGGCCATGTTGGACAGGGCTTGGAGCAGCCTCGTCTAGTGGAAGATGTCCCTGCCCATGGCAGGGGGTTGGAATTAAATGAGCTTTAAGGTCCTTTCCAACCCAAACTGTTCTGTGATTCTAAAGCCACTTCATGTAAAACTCAGAAGACAGGTTTTATTGCAACCCCTTTGTAGACAAAGGGTGGTGTCGTACCACAGTTTTCTTTTAAATACTCCAAATTCTCCTTCTCTACTGGTGGATAATACTTATGGCATGGTCTGTAACACTCTGAAAGCCTTTCTTGGCACCTGTCTTTTTATAAAAGCAGGTCTCATTGTGAAATTTCGCTCATGCTGGGAAGGAGCCTATATATATCGACCATGTTAGTCTATACTTGCATACAATTTTTACTGATTTATTTTAAAATTAATGAAATTACTCATTTAGAGTAAGGCACAGTGTAGCATAATTTTATTCATATAATTTATTTTGAAAGTTTGGAAGATTTTATTTATAAAATGTGTTTTAGAATTAACAAAGTGCTTTGGAACCTACTTTTAGAAGTAGGATTGGACTTTTAAAATGTTATACTTTTCATTAATCATCTAATTCTTTCACATTGAAACATTTTACATTGATGTAAGTAAGTCTTAGGACTAGCTTACTGTTCTCTAAAACTAGACACCTGTTCATTTTCAACTTTAAGTTCAGAAGCATTCAAGTTGGATTTCACCCATTTTAGAAGAGGAAGGAACAAAAAAACATCAACAAACTAAAAATGAAACTCAGTTCAAAAGGAAGACTCATAAATACTGATATCAACTCTGTTTTCCTGCTGATGTCACCCTCATCTCTCATGGACTGAGTTAGCTCAGTGCAGAGCATGAGTTAAATACAGGAGAGCACTGTGTGGTCAGCTCTCTTTAGAGTTCATTAAAAATCAATAGTAAATACTGGCCACTAGTCTGTAAATTAGTTTAGGTGCAGTAAGTATTTTGAAACTGATTTTGCACTTCTTTCAGTGATTTTTCATGCTGAAGTTTTATTCTCTAGACTGCATAGTTTCAAGGTCCCCTGAAATGTTTCTATTAATGGGTTTTCCTTCACCAGGTTGCTTGTGCTCCACAAATCCACAACTGTGATTCGAAAAAGCATCCCTTAGCACAGAGTGCTGTTAATGATTCTCTGCTTGAAATGGTGGAAAGCCAGGGAGCAGTGGGATGGAGAGAAGCACAGGTACGAGTCGTTATCCAAAGGGTGTACTGTTTGCCTGCAAAAGAAAGTTGTGGAAGCCACATTCAAGGAAGCAAGCCACTTTGTGCAACACCCATCATAAATACAGATCCACCGAATGTTAGGTGAGTAGTAAGATGCATGGGAATTTTTCTGTTGAGGCTGTGATATATGAGAAACTAAAGAGGAGGGAGTTTGGAAATGTCATTCTTAATTGCCAGCTTGCAGGGAATAAGCATGGTCAGCGAAGTGTGGAGCTTTTGATGGAAGCGGTGTAGTTATTTTGTCGGTATGGTGTGACACCGAAGTAGTCCTGCCCAAAGGAGGGGAGGATTTGTCTATAGCTTGTGTCATCATCAGATGCCAGGAAGATTGAAACCAAATTAATGGGAATTTAATTTAAAACCAGTGATGATCTTCAACATCTTCTACTGTTCGTTGTGTTTAACAAAATAACTGTTATTTACCAATTTCAGGCTCCAGTATGCTCTGCTAGTAAGTTATGCTCATAGAGTGGTCTTTTGAAGCAAAAGTGAAATATATAGAGAGATGGAGTTATAAAATGGGGATTTTGCGTAGATGCAATTAGAGAAACATAGGCGTAGACATGCAAACCTCCATTGTGAAGCCATTGGAAAAGGCTCCAGTTGAGTTCTGGAAAACTGGAGGCCGCAGCAGTTCAGCTTCTCTGCAGTAAGAAGTGATCTGGTGTCAAACCATTAACAATAATGAAGAAATCTTATAGGCAAAACCTATGGAGCATACAGCTTCAGACCAGTGGTTTTAGCCTCTTCTGGTTTAGTGTTTGCATCCTAATACTGGTCTGTGTCCTGTGTAGGGAATCAAGAATGGTACCTTGTTTTCTTAAGTACAAAAGCTGTGCCAAACACAGTTTTCCCTTCTGATCAGTACTGAACTGCTGAATCCTTTCCTTCTCCTGTTATGATCCCCAAGGTTTCAGACCAGATAATGATTTCAAAGTCTTTCTCAGCAATTCTTGATCTGAGATCACTGTGTCTGTTATTGAATTTCCTTCCTTTGGTTTTTGCACTAACGTTTGGTTCATGACAACTTAAAAATTTGAAAGGTAAGATACATTCAATTTTGTTTTCACTCAGGAAGCTCATTAAGGAAAGGTACAGTGGCAGAGATTGTATAAAGCTTCTGAGTTCAGCCTCTCAGGACATTAGAAGATCTCTCTTCCTGCGGAGTTTAGGACCTGAATGTAGATGTGCAATTAGTTTAAAAGGTCCGGTGGAGAGCTCTCCAGATGTAATTTGCAATAGGCTTTGAAGGGATTCTTCAAGGTTTGAAGAATTTGAGTTCCAATAAGCCACCCTGCTGGTGGGTAGTAGCATGCTCACAGGTCCTTCTTCCTGAGCTTTTGAAATAACTGGAATTCTCCCAATTCTCACTACCTTGTAAGCGACTGGATAATTTACAGCACTCGTTGATAAAGTAAATTCCTCCAGGAGGAATTCAGGAAGATTGTTTTTTCCTAAAATGCAAGCTCGGTCATCACTCACAGGAAAGTAATTATCAACAGCCGTGCCCCCAGTATTTTTAAAAAGCTCCTTTACACACAATAGTTATATTAACCTCAACTTGCATTATTTTTTTTTAAGCAATTGGTACATCTTGTCGTGTGAACTCATTGCTTTATATTTAATTTGTTCTTGCTGTAATATATGTTTTCTGTAAAAGTGAGAGGAAAAGTATTTTTCCAGCCTCACATCAATATGTGATTTTTGAAGTGAGTATTCCTCTGTCTAGATTTTTCTTCCAGAGGGATACATTTGATCAAGTCAGGGCAGCTGGCAGTCTATTATTCAAGCTGATTTTTAGCAGCATCAGTTCTAAGCAGAGTTCAAATGACAATACTGTCTCTGTATTTTCTTTCCAACTTTTAACCAAAAGTATACTTAACTTGCAGTCACACCATTTGAGGTAGTTAACCTGCTTGAGCCCACGCCCTTCACAGGAATGGCGTGAAAAGAAAATGGAAATCTCAGCTTGCACTCCTTAGGTCAAACTTGAAATAGAAATAAAATAAAAAAATGAGCCCGTTGCTTCTGAGTGCATACTGTAGCTGGGTATTCTCACGTGCGGTTGTTAAACTGGCCTCTTCTGAGTTCCTCACATTTTATAGATATCCCAGCCCGGAAAAGAACTTGGTTGTTGTTGTTTGCAGCTATCAGACTGTCTCTTGGACCCTGAAGAGGAAAAACAACCCACTTTCTCTTTTGCAAAGAAGAGAACAAACCCTTCTAAGACTGAGGAATGGAAAACACCTCATGCTGCTTTATCAGCTGTTATTTCCATAGCTGATAGGCATCCACATGAGACTTTCCTCCTCTATCAAAAATGTCTGTGTCTGTCACCCGATAAAGAGCAAAAGGGTCCAACGCCTTCTGGCAGTCCTTTGAACCAACTGATGGCTCATTCTTTTGTGATTTAAAAAAAAAAAAAAGCACCTTTTTTTTTCCCTTTGTAAACTTCTTTTTGTGAAGTAAAACTGCCATGAAGGTTTGTATTTTATGAGGCAAGATGAGTTAGATAATGCATTCTTTCATGAACAGAAGTTTGTAATTAGATATCAAGGTAGATGAATAATCACTTGGTTTGTATTTTGGACAGGCTGTTTTATTGTGTATCTTTTGTAGCACTCCACAATAACCTAGATGTTGTTGCCACAGGGAGGCATAAAAAACACAGTAAGTTGAAAAAAGGCATAAAATTAAATGTGGAAGAGGAGAAGTGATGCATTTTGTGCAAGACATCCAGTTTCTAGAGACTGGCAAATAGTGGGAGAAACTGCTATTTTCACTGTAAGGAAATGGATTCATTTAATTGGTTAGAAAAATAAAAAATGGTAAAAAATAAAAATCACATAAATGCCTATATGCATCTAGCTTTTATTGTTCATAAATACACATATGTAGAATATGGCGTTTTACTGATAGACAAATGGATACGTCTGATGGGTTTAAGTCTGTTTAGCTGAAGTATTTAAAGCATTTTCTGAGGACACTGAGAAATCATTACAGAGACTAAGAAGTTCTCTGGCTTCTGTTGTACAGAAATTGGTCCCACGTTCCCTGAATTATTATTGAATTATTTGCCTTTCCCCTCATAATTAACTGCTCTTGCAAATGGACTTTTCATGCTGAAGAAGTTTCATGGAGAGGGGGGGAGAGAAGAAAATATGACTCGCCGTGACTGTCTGCTCATTTCCAGCATTCCTAGCATACTTTTTACTGCGTTTTCCCCTCTGATGAGAGAGATATTTTTGCTAATGACACGTTTGTGTAAACCCAATTATTTTGACTCTTTTCAAAAAAGGCCTGGCTCACATGTACAGAGATCCCAGAGAGACTCCTGTCAACCTGAGGAGCTCAGTGGTGCTGAGGTGTCTGACTCACTGCGTCGGCCTTGTACTTTGTGTTCCTGGGATAAAGCAGTGTATAATTTGGATTTTGCTCTTGCCAGTATCTGTTTGTTTTGAGTGGGCCACGTGAGTTCAGTAAAAAATAGAGCTGCTGGTCAGTTTTATGCCTTAAAGGACATGGCTGGTTGTTTGTGAAACTAAAATAGGTGCATTTTTAGGACTATTAGGCAGTTAAACTGGTCAGAGATTTGGGTGAGGAGGCTGGAGAGAAAAGGGTGTTGTCTATTAAGAAGTAAAAGCTAACCACTGCTAATACAAAATAATGGTAGCTATAGCTATGAATCCACATTTTAAAATCTTTGTGGGTGACTAAAGAAATTTTCCATTTGCTTCTCTTGGCATATGATTTGTCCTACTTCCTACCTGAAAGTTAGCACTCTAGCCTGCTATAACTGTCTATTCCAAGAACAAAGGAAAGGCAGTACGTTTACTTTAAAACACAATGTTCTCAGCCTCTATGCAGTAGTCATCAATAGTTCTTTTGGTTTTGCTCTTTATTTTGTTTGCCAGTTGCCAGATCTCAGAGCAGTGGAAAGGCCTGCTGCCATGCAAGCAGGACCCTTGGGGAGCAAAACATTAAGAAAAGCCAAGGATTTGTTTGAGTGGCTGGAAGAAATAGAAGTTTGGGGAAAGTCACATTTCTCTTTCTGAGCAGGCCCTCGGAAACATGATAGTTGCTGGGATTCATTATGCTCTAGCAAGTTGTTGCAAGTTTCTGAGTAGTCTGCTCATACGTAATTCTGTATAAAAAAGGTTTGTGGGTTTTTTTGCAAATAGTAACTCTGTAAAGTTAAGTCATTTCAAAGTTGGATTTCCTTTTCCCCTCTTGTTCTTTGTCTAATGATCTTTGCTGTTTATCTTAAAACAAATCTAGTCAATGGGTTAACCTGTCTGGCAGCATGCACAACTAAAAGTTGAATGTCAGGTGCTGCAACTAACATTCCAAGTAGGTGGACTCATATATTGAAAAGTCACCCTTCTGGTACGGAAAACCTAGCTTACATTTTATAAGGCATATTGAAATAAACCACAGCAACAAAAAAAAATGGAGGTCTTCTTATCTGAAAAGAGCCCAGATTGGAAAGGAGTGTCGTGAAAGATCCATGTTCACAGATGCTAACATCTGTCAGAATGTTTTCTGTGGCTGACTTAAATCTGTTTACAGCATTCCATTTGTTTTTTGTGTTTTTTTGTTCAACAAAGCATTTTAAATGGAATGGTCATAAACGCAAGTTTTTTAAAATTACTTTATGTTTCTGGGATGTGATTTTTCAAGTGGGAAATAAACAGGAAATAGGTAACTGAAGTGCAGTAGAGAATACTCCATAAGCTTCTCTGATTTCCCCTTTTCAGATCCCTCTCAGAAGAGAAGATACGTGCTTTTGATATTCTTGCAAAGTAGTCTAATTGCTCCTTGGCAGACCTGTAATAGTTCTCCTAACAGCTGTGGTTCAAGGTCTAGTAACCTGTTTCTGCTTTGAAGTCTCTCTCCTTTTTCTTTTCCTTTTTCTTTTCTTCACAGTTAAGACGCTCTGACACTTGGATTATTCCCTTTTGCCTCCACCCTGCTCTATTTTTAATCCTCAAACCGGAGCCACCAAAGCAGAGAATAAGGACAAAAGGCTGTTGGAAAAATTGCTTTGGTATCACATTGTCTGGCTGAGACAATAAAGTGTATTCTATATTTACAACTGTAGTTTCCCCATGCTGTTGCCCAGATAGCCCTGAAAGTCTGTTTTCCCTGCTGCTGGTGGTACAGACGGATAGATGGAACTTGGGCTTCTTCCAGTGCCACTGTAGTACAACAATTTGTTAATTTGACATTACCGTTTATTTTTCAGTGCTAAATATTTACATAATCTTATTCTGTCCAAGGGCAAGGTGAAAGCACTGTTATCTGATATACTCTGTACAGAGGAAAAAAAGGACCCCTCAATATACAGCACGGGGTTTTGGCCCTGCACTGGGAATAGGCAATTAAACAATTTGCCGTTGTTCTAAAATGTCAGGGCAGTGGTAAAAGCTGCTGGTACAGAAAAGAGTCTCCAGAAGATAGCAGCCAGCATAGACCACAAGTGTGACAGAGATATGCTTTTTGGAAAGCAAGTGGGCAGGAACAGAAACCAGCCATCAGATGGCCAACACTAACACTGTGTGCGAGTTCAGCAAAGACAAGACACTGGTTGCTAGCTTGTTTCCTCCATACTGAAGTGCTTAAACTGATCAGTAAAGTGCCTGTATGTTCACAGAAGATAGTCACACACCCCCAAGCCTTTTGTTGATCAAGAAGGAGGAATAGCTCTACTTACCGATAGCTCTACCCTATGATAGAGAAATTGCAGAGATAAATAACAGAGATGTATAAATGGTTTGGAAACATCATGATGTAGTTGTGTCTTCACCACCACTTACCTTGTAACAATACCTTTTCACACCTCCCTCATCTGATGATGTAGCTTTAGAAATCTGGGGAAGGTTTATTGCGCCTGAACACCTTGTTTCCCACGGCTGTCTGTTTTAAGGCTTTATGCACCCAACTGATTATTTTCAAAGGAATATGTAAATGAAGGGAATGGAAGAGCAAAGTGGTCCCCTGTATGTTATCCTATAGTGGAGATCAGACTAGGGAGTAGAAAGCAAACAATCTGAAAAGGTAATTTTCCAGCCCTAGAGCCACAGTCAAGGTATGTTCTGTTGTACATTGTCTGTTTAAAACCAGGAATAGTAATCTTCCAGCACCTGTTATTTGTAAGGAGTTATTCTAAGATGGCCTATGTAAGAGGTATGGAATCTTTACCTTGGTTTTTACCTTTTATTCCCTTGAGTTTTTGTATAAGAGCAGAAATCCTCCATGTATGTTTTACTCCTCTACCTTTCACTGTCTACATGACTTCAATCCTGACCTGGGGGAATTGTTAAAAGTTGTGCTAGAGCTCTCCAAAATTTTTGTAAAAGCCAGATTGTGTCTCTAGGATCTGTTTTCTGCTACCACGGGACAGAAGGCAAGGACTGTGAGCAGCAATAAGTATTCTAAATGCCTAGATGGACACATGCTGAGCTAGCAGTTGGGAGATAAATTTAACCACCCAAGTATTGCATGTAATTTCTGGGCACCTTGGGCAGGTAAACAGTCTTTGTACACATAGTCTCAAGTATCTGCATAGATAGTGAATGTGCAAAGAAGCATCAGCACAGATTTAATACAAAGGCAAATTTCCAAAAACGAAGATTCTTCAAAGTAACTTTTTGTTATCAGCTTTGTAAAAGGTTCTGTTTAGATATAACAAATTAATACTCCTTGGAAAGGTGTTACAAACCTACTTTTTTGGGAAGAAGGAGGTCTTTTGTCCCAAAGAGTATAGAATCAGGAATACACTGTCCAATCTGGTTTTAAAACAATGGGCGCACTCCAGTAATTAAGCCAAGACTGACTGTGAAAGGGACCGTATTGCTGGGATATTGGCCTGTACACCTGTATCTTAAGCTTTTATACACTTTCTTTTATAGAATACAAAAGATTAAGATACAGCAAACAATATGAATAAAATATAAAGTTCCTCAGAGAAGACAGTCATGATTAGTTCTTTCAGTAAGCATTGTGGTTTAGAATTGGTATGTAACTTATGATTGCACGTAAAGTTATCTTACGCTCCCATGCCAGTTCTGACTGGCTGCAACGCCTCCTGGTTTTGTTCTGTTTCTCACAGCCAGAGGCAGTCAGCAACAACACACTGGCAAGGGATCTGCTACAGGCTGTGCTGAAATCCTCAAACTCATTTTGGTTAATGCCTCAACCCTTTCTCTGGCTAAAGGGAGCTTCACAGGGTTTGGAGAAGAACATACTCCTCAAGTGAAAAAAGTGATGATCAAAAGCCTGGGATAAACTTACTGTGTATTACACTTCACAGTGTAAGGACTCAAGTGGAATGGTGGTTAAGAGAGACTTGATTATTTTTGTAATTTTAGTCCCATAGTAAGAAAATGGAAATTAGTCACCTGATACATACTGCCTGATATATGTTCAAAATGGTTTTGTAACTCACTGAATCTTGATACTCCATTTGAAACCTGTGTTTGGTTGCAGTGTGGGCTCCCCTGGACAACCTGCTTTATAAGTGCTTAAGGCTAGGACTGAATGAAAAATATATTTCAGAGATGCTTCATGTTTAAATGGACCAAGAATAATGTCATGAAGTCATAGAGTGTACTTTTTTGATATGTTTGTGTTGTGGGCTGTGTTTTATTTGATATCAGATGATAACAGGATTTTATATACACGTGGGTTCCCAACTCTGGCACTCTTACTTTTGGTGGTATGCCAGTCATTGAGATAGATCTTGCAGAAGCAGCTCCAGATCCTGCCCTATTGGAGGTGCTAATCTGAGCCATCAGACAGTTACCACCACCCAACTGTAAATACCTTTGTGCAGCTGTTCTTCCAGCTTAGAGGCACTTACTAATCTGTGCAACTGGATGTGCAAGGGCTACCTACATCTGAAAGCTGACTTCATATGGCCACCTGAGAGTGGGGTGAAGGTATTGGTTGCTCCCAGTTGCCTTTCTTGTGTCTGCAGCAGTGGAAAGAAGAATGCAAAGATGGAAGTGAAGGCAGAAGGTAGCTTCTCTTTGTGCAGGATACTCTGCCCAGGACATTGTTGTCCACTGTCTTTCTCATACGCACAAGTGTAGGTAGCAGATAGAAGCAAAGTTCTATGTAAGGTGAAGTCTCTGCCCTGTTTTTACTCCCTGTGCATTTGTGCTGCCATATGACACTTGGAACTTGTGCTGTCACTGCATGGTCCTGTCTTGTTTTCTGCTGTACAGCATCATTATCATTGCCTAGGAAGATGGCTTTAAGGAAGCCATATATTTTTATATTATAAAAATATAATTTTGCCATGTATTTTTATATATGCCATATTTTTATATTATAAAATATATTTTATATAAACCATATATTTTTATATCATAAAAATATAAAATTATTCCACATTTCTCAGTAGTTTCCCAACTATTCTAGACCGAGGGCAGCCACATACTTAGGAGTGCCTGCTTGGCAGGGGGTGGGGGGTGGGGTACAGTCCCTCCCACAGCTGTGCAGTTGTGGTCCCATTTCAGCACATGCTGCAGAAACTCCCCCGGAAAGGAGATGTGCACTTCTGTTTCTGAGCGAGTGAACAGGAAAAGTGCAAAGAGCCCACCATTAGTGGTGTGGGATAACAGATTACGCTAGAGTCCCAGCTTCACAGAAGTGGCAAGTGTAGTTAAGATTATGGAAGGAGACTCCCAGGCGTGGGAGTGTGTTGGTCATGGGAGAAGGAAGTAATGAGTTGAGCTGAGGTCCTCATATGAGAAATATGAAAGTCATCATAGGGTATTAAAATACCATTTTGTGTGAGTTGCCTTTCTGTCTGCCATTTATTTCCCTTGAGCCTATGAAGTTCCTGCTATGTGTTTCTTCCCTGAGGCAGCAGCTTTCCCCACTATTGAATTCAAATATGAGCTAGTTATGAGAGCTACAGATGCTCTTGTCTTTGTCCTATCACAACGGGATTATGCATTTTCCCCTGCCTCTGAACAAATGCCAAAATTTGTAAATTCTATTTGACATGAGAAGTAATGTGAAAGGAAATTACTTGGACTGGAACAAGTCATGTCATATCTTCAATACAGAGTTATAACTGACCATATATATAATGTAAATGGGAAGTGGAACAGCTTGTCAGCAAAAACATTCAGTGCTTAATCTTTGCAAAAGTGTTTTTAATTTTATATTTCTATTTAATTGTAAGTGCCCATTTCCTTTGCAAAGGAGCTGAAAACTGCCAAAACTTTCTTGAGCTGTTTAGTCATGATTAAATATAGCTGTGATAGGAGTTTGTCTATACCTTGATACTTCTGTTTATCTGAGTCATCATCTGTATTTAGACTGCTAGGGTTTAGGGGAGCATTGTAGCAATAACATCCTGAGAAAACAGGTATTTGAAGTAGGTGACTTGACAGTCAGGAAAATCAGTGGCTCTCAGACTGTTTGCATTTCAGCGGTGTAAGTGAGAAGGGACTCTGCTAAGGTCATGGATTTGTTAAGAATTGAGTTGGAACTCAGGTTATACACACCGAGCAGAAGAGAGATAACTCAAAGCAATAGGAGGTGCCATGTCTGATTTAGAGGTTGGAACTTCAGTAAACCAACAAACTGCAAATGGATAATTTATTTTTAAATGCTTACAAAGGGTTGCACCATGTTGGGTAACATCTGTATGTTAGAATTAGAAAACTCCTGCATAGACAAGTAGATTCTATTCTAGATGAAATAGAATTGATTCTATTCTTGGATGAAACCTTCATTTCATCCCCATTAAATATATAGAAGCTGGATTTGGGGGTGACCCACCAGGTCGAGTTGTTGTTTGGGTAATACAAATCAGAGGAAATTTTAAAAGTCATGCATTGAGCAAAATCATCAGAATGAAGAACAGTGATAGTTAGAAATAAGATTTTTTTTTTTTTTACGAACATATGTGTTTCTAAGCTTTTTGGGTGAAGAACCCAAAATTTCCTGTTCAGCCTCCTGTGTAAATGGATTTCCATTATAAAAAAAAACAAAAGACAAAACAAAACAAAAAGCTAGGTATGATTCTTACTTACTGGTTGGACTTCAGAAGCTGAGGTTTTAAAATACACATTCAGTACTTTGAGATGAAAAATATATCTGAAAACAGGCAGCACTGTTACATGCTTTATGTGCTTCTAAAGGAAGGCTTCCCTTTTTTGTTTAAGGTGGGCTAATGTTCATGCAGTGTTGGATTGTGACGGTTGTTAGAAAGCAGCAAACAGGACTGGAAGGAATTGGGGTGAGTGTAACAGAGTGTGTGCCTGGCCTCCCAGCAAAGACCTGACGGGTTTGTCTCAGTCTGGAGTCACCTGCTGAAATACATAGAAGCAGACAGTGACAAAGTAACTGCTTTCAGGATAAAACCAACTCTTTTATAATAGCAGAGAAACAGTCTAATAGTCAAAAAGTAGTGAAGAATGTATGTGCATGCCGCATCGTTGAATAAAAATTATGGAGTGTCTTGGCACTTCAGTTTCCTGATGTGTTGGTCCAAATTTGCAACCCTGGAGTTGCATGTATCCTTTTTTCCACTGAGCAGAAATAGATGTTTTTCCCTTTTCTGAATATGCCCTGGATAAATCTGAGTCTCTTTCACTTTTCTGCAGTTTTGTTTTCTATTTGGCACAATAAAAGTATAAACCCTGTAGTAAGTTTTGAGAGCGTGCAGAACTCTGAAGTGTAAAGCGTCATTTCCCCGCTCTGTGTATGTCGCTGCGTGTATTATTTATTACAACCGAATCTGTAACAGCGCTAAAGCAAAGCAAAGTAACAGCAAAACACAGTAGTAAGAACCGTGCTGTGTTCCGTCAGCTTCGGGGTGGACTGACATTTTTATGCCCATAGGTCAGCCCCTTGGTTAATAGATATTTCCTTCCTTTCCGCGAGCCGTCAGGAGAAGCGCAGGGCTCCGGGTTGCGGGAGGATTCGCTGGGCGAGCGAGGCAGGCACGTGGTTTGTTGCTCCCCCTGCGTCCCCCATGCTCAGTGTGTCTCTGCACACGCTGTTCAGTAAACAAACTGTGGAGAACCAGAGCGAGCTGGTTCAGAGCAGCCAGTTCATTCACACAGACCACTTGGAAAGTGATGCCTTTGCGCAGCCTTGACGTAGGGCTGAGGGAAGCGGAGAAGTTAGTATTTATGTTTTCATTAATGCTTTTTATAGCAGTGAGCCAGCTGTAGCTAGTTAGCATTAGCCTAGGACATCTATTAGCGTGCAGACCTCTTACGCAGGATAAAGGGCTTCTGATGGAAACAGAGTTGTTACTCGTGGTACTCATGGCTCTGTGTTTACATGAAGGCTGTTTGTGCTGACATAGGATATATATTAGAACAGCATGCACCTTTTTTATAAACTAGTTCTCCAGAATTCAAGAGGATTTTGTGTAAAATCTGTCAGTGGAGCAAATAATGAGATTTGCATCTTTAAATGGCGTATTGCTTGTTTAAGAGCTATTCTTTCAAAAGAATGCTTTGCAACTAAGCAGGTACAAAAAGTGGGTTTTGTTTAGCTTTTAGGATGAGTCGGGAATAAGCAGTATTCCTGCAAGGCTTGAACACGCCAGTTTAGACTGCTCTTTTTTTTTTGCTATGAGTGATGTAAGTGGCTGGCAGTAGCACAGGATGAACTGGACCTAAGGGTTTGGCCCATAGGAATTGATGGCTCAGCCATCCTTCTCTGGTTTCTCCCAGTTCTTGCTTTTTCTTTTTTTTTTCCCCGTCTTCTGGAAGATAGTTAGTCAGAAGGATATTTAAAAATAAATAACAAAAGCAACTGCAAAACAGAGAATGAGGAAGGCACAAGGAGTGCTGTTTTCAGAGCTCCAGTGTAACAGGCAGCATGGTCTCTGGAATTTGCGTCAATATGACACTTTCCTTTCCTGGTCAGTCAGTGTTCCCCAGGCAATTCTGGCAGCTCCACTCATCCGGGCAACAACTGAGGCCTCTAAAAAGGAGAAGTAGGAAATTTTGTCTGTCCTCTGCTTTGCATTTCTGTAGGAGGTGTGGAATGAGCTTATTGCTTTCTCACAGCTAATTTCACATTTTAATAGTTAAAGCTTTGGAATGGAAAGTTTCAGGACTGGCTTCTCGCTCAAGTTTTCTTCTGAGAAAGGTAGATTGCACTGAAGACCATCATTGCTATTTCTCTTCTTCCCAGGTCTCCTATCTCTACTTGCAGCGTGCTTTGCAGAGACTAGAGAAGATTTCTGAGCCATTGTAAACCAGTCTTAGAATGGGTTTCCATTTCTCTTATCTTTGTCCCACCAATTGTCAGTGCTGAACTCTTCAAGTAGAGGGGAATTCAAGAAGTTCATTGTAAAGAGCTTTAGTTTGCCTTGTTAAGCCTAGCCTCCTCATGAAAACGTTGATTAAATCAGCCATCATCATGTCAGAATTATGCCTTTAGGTTCACAAAGAGAAGCTTTATAATGCTATTCTTTTTCATCTGCACAAAAGTATCTGTATGTGAAACTGCTGAGTAGCCCCAGTTGCCAATGTCAACTCACATGGTTGAACTATAGTCTTACCAAGACAAAGAGTCAGGTTATCTCCCAAAATTGAATCACTTCTAATCTTCTGTTCAGATACATTTCCTCCACCCATCCATTTAGGTACACCACCCTTAATGATCCACTTGAAAAGAATGTGACAAGCTCTTGAAAGCCCTGTGAGACACTGGAAACACAGTTCACGAATTATGCAGGTACGGTGCTTACAGCTGTACCCTCCAAATACAGGTGGGAAACCTTATATCGGCAGTATCTAGGCTGCCCTGCAGAGCATGTTCTGTGATTTGGCTCCATATTACCTTTACAAATGTGAGTCAAGGCTCAGTTCATTCCAATTTCCCAGTCAGCTAGTCTTTTGAGGGCCAGAAGAATAATTCCTTAGGCAAAGTCAAGCTTTGATGTGCTCACATTCTTCCTTTAAATGCAAACCAGCAAAATTGTGCTGGAATGTTTTGTACAATGTTTCGGTAAATCTACTGGAAACTTGTTCATTGTGATCTGATAGAAAACATTTTTGTTCATATTTACTACTCTCCTAAGTGCTTCCTAAGTGGTTTTTGTTATGAAAATGACCTATGCAGTGTCATCACATGCTGGCCCTTGGGCTTGTTTTGAATTGACTGTTCTGCCATTCAGGGTCTTTTCTCATTTATTCCTCATGCCCTTGTGACTGAAACTAAAACCTCTGTGCAAGAACTTAGCTGAAGGAATGTGGAGAATTGGGAAAAACAGTTTCACCAACAGAATTTTCCCACAAATGCAGCTGGGACAATCAGCATTATGCTGCTAGCTTTGGATATTGTGGACGTAGATCGGTGTATCAGATACTGTACTACAGGACCATGTAGCCTAAAAAGCAATGTCTTTCTCCTCCAAATATTTGGCAAAGGTGTTTTTTAGTATTTTCTCACAGTCTATGCTTCTGTAACATCTAATTTTAATACAGACAAATTTAACATAGCCAGATCTTGACTGACCAATCCTTTCCCTGAGTCAGTTTTCTGTTTTCTTAATTTATGGGTCTTGCAAGTTTTTCCAACACACAAAGAACATGTGTTCTTTGGTAAAGAGGCATTTTTGACCCTGGCAGGGCACCTGGTTACAGCATGGATTTTCCCATTCCTCAAACGCTGCGATAGAGAAAAGGTAGTACATAACTAAACCCTGCAACTAAGTGAAATCTTTTTCACCAAATCTGGCAGGAGTTTTCCCACATATTTTTGATGTCTTTTTCTGATTGCTTGAGGATGGTCTTTTTCCTGTGTGTTCTGTCCATAGCATCTTAATGAGGCACATGATATGTGGGAGGCATGGATAGGAGATAAAGCTGGAGTTTCTGTCATCAGGCAGTGCTGGGATGACAACTACTAATTTTATCTAATCTATTCACCATATACCTTACTCTTTATGCCATATAATTGCCAGAAAACTTCCTTCTTTTGGCCCCTTTCCAAAATAGCTTAATGCATCTTTTCTCTCTCTGTGTATATATGTATTATATTAGTATATTTCTGATCTCAGAAATAGTCATGTTGCCTGCTTAAAAGAAAAAAAGGGAGACATTTGTCTTGGGGTAGAGACGTACAAGTGGAATGGATGCTGAATAAGAGGGAGCTTTAAGGAGATATTGGAATTGGAGACCTTGTTGGTGTGGTTGGCAAAGCCATCCATACACATTGCAGTGTTGATAAAGTTAAGAGACAACACTAAAAAATAACACTGATTTCTGTAGATTATTTACATGGCCTGTTGTTCTGCACACACAAACACATTTGTTTTGTCCATCTGTTAAAATCTGCTAAAGCGTATGAGCAGTCTGAACAAACTGCTTCATCTCATGTGCCTGGTCTGATGGGGCATGAACCTGATGAAGGTTTCTAGACAGTCTATGATGATTTACTCTGGCGCAGAAGAGTGAAAAACAGAGAAAAATCTGTATTATTACTCATATGGTGCCATTTACCAATAACAGCTTTTCATTTCTCTTTCTACTTGGAAGCGCTGAACTGAATTAGGGTTCCAGACTAACCTAAATTGATGGTCTCTGCTAAAGTGTAAGTTAGAGTGTCTATAAACTAGTTGACACTTCATGTTGAGCAATGAAAACTATCAAATGGAACCAGTCTTTACATACCAGTGACTTTGACAATATCTTAATTATCCCTTTTTTCCCCAGTTATCAGTGACCTTTAAGTACCAGTTTCCTCTACCAGTCAAGTCCTATTTTCTCAATTCCCCACATTCAAAATCTAAAAACTCCGATGTTTTATTCTCAGTAGTATCACTTTTAGTGTATTTGGGTGTGTTCTTGCAATAAGTCAAACCTACAGGTTTTCTTCATTCTGTTGTGAAGAAAGCATTAGCTGACCAGGCTTTTCTAAGTGGGGAAGGAGAAGGGAAGATAAGATTGCAGGGGTGTTTCCATACTAGGCACTTTAGGTCAAGGATGAATGTATGGAAAAGTGTTGAAATCTTGGGAGAAGCTGCAGGATATAAGTGAGAGTGATGGTCTTGTTGAGCATCTTCCCATGGGAGTTGGCAGGATGGTGATATGTCAAATATGTAGTAGGGTTAATTCTTGTAATGAGCAAGTGCTCCACTATGCTTCCAGTCACCAGCTCTTCTGGCTCATGGGGGGAGTGGGATAATAAAAAAACAAATCCAAAGCAAGCTCTTTTTATTATGAAATTATGACAATTTTGGGTTTCAACATAATGAGTTGCCCTAAAAATTCAGAGCCTTCAACCTGTGCCCCCCCACTCCCTTCCTCTACTGCTCCAGCAATGCAAAAAAAATGTAGGTAATCATAGTTTCCCTTTTTGCTGAAGGCTTACCTATATGCAGAATTCACAGGGAGATGCATGCCAAATATCTGAGGTGCACATTTAAACTCTGTCAGTGTCCTTCAGTAAAATTATTTTGTTATGCACATCTGAAGGAATTTAGTCTAGCTAAGGGTTTGTGCCAGAAAGTCATTCAGCTATAGCTTGTCCAGTATTTTTCACCCTAAATGCTTCTTGAGTCACCTTCCATCTTCTGCTCTTGCTCTAGGGACTAGGTGTTCTCTGTTCATCTTCATAGCAGCAGCACTTAAACTGGGTATCACAGATTTCCTGCCAACCCAACCTCTCCACTTCTGAGAGGCAGGAAAGAGGGAAGACCACCAGAGTGTGCTTATGGAGGAGGCAGGAGATGCTGATGACATAGGAGAGTGGAATGGAAGGGATGTTTGAGCTGCAGAGGCCAGGGTGGCCATGGGAGAACATGGCCCTATGGGAGTCTGCTGTGCTTGCAGGGCTGGGCATATGCACAGGCAGAGAGCAGGAGCCCAGAACTCATGTGGCTCCTATTGTTGCTGAATCCCATCCTGCCAAGTCTCCATGGAGTCCTCTGGTATGGGTTCAGTAGCTCCCGGCAGCCAAGGGCTCTTTGGATTGCTCATTTGTCCTTTGGCTAGAGCTTGCAAAGCACAGCTCCATCAGCATCTTGTCACATGCTCTGTTCTCCTCCTGAAGCTCTCCAGGAGCACAAGCCCTTTCTCCTTTCCCCTACTTTGTGCACTGCTTAATTTGTGAACTGCTGTTTCAGAACACCCCACAGTTTGCTTAGCTTCTTACCGTATGTAAGTCATTCTCTTCCCAAAGAACTAAAACTCTCTTATTTTTAAGACCTGACAATTAAGGTGATTACAAAATAGCTAGAGGGAGAATGAATTCAAGTTACATCACTGGGCCATGTAATATCTCAGCAAAGACTAGTTCGGCCCAAAATGAAGTGTATTTTCAAGCATGTGTAGTGTTCATGAGCTGGAAGCAACCCCTGCCCGTAGGTAGTCTGATATTTTCCATTATGAAAAATTCTTGTGACCTTTTATTTGCAAAGCTGTTTCAACTCCATTGTTTGCTATAGACTTTTGATGTTCAAAGGGGAATGCCCTCAAGGTGGGAAAATGCCTTGTTTTCTTTGGCAGCAGCTACAGCTGGCTCTACCAAGGAAACATTTGGGGTTGGAAAGAGAGAAGGGGGAAAGAGATAAGAGGTAGACTTTCCTCCTCCAGCCCAAGAGGTTCATGCCACCAGAGGCAAGAAAATATTTCAAGATGAGAAGCAGCTGAAGTAAAGCTGTCCCCAAACCATCCTGATGATTAGGGCATAGACCACATTGGTCCAGCTACCTCTGTCAGGGCATGATTCTTCCCATATGTGCAAAGCAGCAGTTTGGGTGGCACGTACCCAAGTGCCAGGGCTGACAGCTTTCCTCTTACCCGGCACTGAGACTCTAATGTCCCCTAATTCAAATGTTACAGACTGTTCAAGCTGCAGATCATGCTAATACAAGTAGATATTCTTTAACTATATGTTGAGAAGCTCAGGTGCAAAACACTCAAAAGAGATGTAATACCAGATATCCTACAGTGCAGAATACATAAACTAAAGACTCGATGTGTCATCTGTTGATTTCAGAGTACTTAACCTTACCACCTTCAGATTCCAAACACAGGAAGGTGTAGTAAATTTTATTTATATTTGCTTCATGGATTAAAAACCCCACCAAACAACTTAGAATGTGTGGGGTTTATGTGTACATTTTTATGTATGAAGGGTACATATAAACTATGCGTTTATTCTTTCTAGACCCATGTTTTCTCCCAGAGCAGCACAGCCTCTTGCAGTTCTGATTTTTTGATCAGGCTGCTCTTTCCATTTTCTGCTGTTTCGTCAGCCATGGATTTCTGTTCTTACAGCACAAGCTTGAGATTTCTACACTAGTTAGTTTGCAGTCAGTATGCTATTTATCAATGGACATTAAAGTCTTGCCTTCTCTTTCTCACCCCAGATCACTGTTATACAATAGAAAGAGGTGAATATTGCTAAAGAGTTAGTTTGTTTGCAGAACTGATGTGGCATGTAAAGCAAAGAATTGCACATACAAATAGTACTGGTGCTCCCAGCTCTTTCTCTTGCATATGCAAATAAGGGATTTACACGCTTGTTAGGTCATATTTTGCTTACATAAATGATCTTCTTGCACCCTGTGTAGTGTGATATTCCAAACAGTGTAGGGAAAGTAAAGAATGTCAAGACAATATGCAAATCACTTTTGGCATATGGCACACAATATATACCGCTTACAGAGCATGTGGAATAGTACAGTGATCAGAATTTTATTCAGGAGTTTGTATTTCTTTTGATCTGCTTTAAAGCAGTTGGTTCATTCAGGATGAATGAAAGTTTTCTCTGAACAAATGAACTGAGCTGGGCTATGGAGCTGCTTCTCTGAAAGGAAGTGAGAGATTAAAAAGAACCCCAAAAAATAGCATTGGAGCAATCAGGAGGAGTGAGGGATGTTGGGCAATGTGGGACCACTGTTTGAGGAGTTCTGCTGGAACTGGAAATACTGCAGCAGTCTGACACTCTTCGAAAGCTGAGAGCAGAATAATCTGTGCAGAGGGTAGGCTTAGGACCAGCATCTCCTGTTCACCCTGTATCAAAGAGGTATGGAGGACTCTCTAGTTCTTGGATCTGATACAGGAAAATAAATCCCAGAATGTGTTAATCTGGGGAGAGTGGGAAAGAGCGGAGGGGAAGCAGATGTGGGAGAAGAAGATGATGAGATGAACATTCATTATTTTTACTGTGGTTTGAAAGGTGTGTGAGGAGGATGGAGATTGGGTTAAGTGGTAATTGAGTAATAATTTATTAATCAGATAATCATTAATGCTGACCAGATAATGAGGGAAGGTAAGTGAAACTGTGTTTAAACAAGCATAGTTTTGGTTAAGAGCAACAACCTGTTACACAGGGGAGCTGGAGGGAGGGGGCTACTGGACATTGCAGTTTTGATTTGTCAAGGAATTCTTCAAACCCCAATTTAGGCATTTTTTCACAGTGTATTGACCCGAGATTTGACTTTGCTTCCTTTTTGTCCCCTCATCTACACTCTGAGAAGTTGTGTGCATCTTCATTGCTCATGTCTGTGGGTTGCTGGGATTTCCCCACTCTAAAAACACGTCTCTCTGTGTTACTTTCTTAAGTTAATACAAACCACTGGCCAAGAGTGAGTAATTCTTTATGAGTAACTGAAGAAACCGTCTTTTGAATCAAAGAACGTTTGTAAGCTTATATAGCTGTGCTATGAGAAAAGGGGAAGGAAAGGTGAAGTGACGCTGATGTGAGGATACTTTCCTCTTATTAGAAAACAAACAACCAACAAACCCTTCATCATGTTGGGCTTTTTAAGTGTTGATGAGATTGTCAGAGTTGTTCTCCTTTCTTCAGCTTTCCACTTCTTGTCATTCTGCTCGCTACTCTTGATGATACTGAGTGACAAAATACAAGAACTGAGGTAATTGCATTACGGGAATACTGAAAAACCTAAATCCATATAATTCAGTTTTTCCCACCATGAAGACTTAAAGCCACCTTCTTGCTTTAAAGTAGCATCGTGATAGTAATATTAAGCATTTCTGATGATATTTAAAACAGCCTAGTGAATGTTTTAAAAAAGGTAAGAAAAATTCAGCTTATCATTAGCATGTTGGTATAGTCTTAGGTTTTTTATAGTCTATTTAGGAAGAGAGGTTAGGTAAGAAACTGGGGAAAGATGCTGCTCTTTGGATACTTGAAGTTGTGAGTCACTTCATGCTTTAAATAAATAAGGATTTTTTAGCCAGCATACATTTATTTAGGTCCAAATTATCATTTATGAGTTGCTTGACATTCCAAAAACCAGGGAACAAAAGGCTCCTTATACATAATTTTAAAAGGTGTGGCAATCAGGTAGGATTATGTTTCTCTGTGTCATAATAGCTTGATGTTTTGTTAGGGCATTTTTCCATTTTATTGTTTCCTTGAAGAAATATAGTAAGCCACATACAAATAAGTTTTTCCTTTAAAACAAAACAAAAACCCCTTCATTTTGGCTATATTTTAGCTATGTTAGGCAACAGTTAACCTGAGTTCTGAAATCTCCAATAAGCTGAATTGGAATGCAGCATTTTATCATTCATCAGTAAGAAGCTGCAATTATTGCACCAACATTTTTAACAGATATGATTGATGTTGGAACACATATGACTAATAATACCAGCTAATAAAAACTCCTGGTTCCTCTGAGAAATGGGCAGGAGTTTGTCTAATGGAACAGTCAAACAAGTATGGTACTTGAGGCTTTTTGAGAAGGATCAGTTATGTAGCATAGCTCAGTTCCCAGGAAAAAGTAGTTTATTTTCCTCCTGCCAGTTCTGGTTTTGAATTATTTTGTGTTCTCCTCAAAGGCCAAGCTGTATGACATTTTCATGCATAGCTGTGGTTGCACAGAGCACTGTGAAAATAATACTTCCCTATATTTTTTTTGTATAGTTTGAGAAGGTTAAATCTTTGGAATATTGTGCCATTGGACATTGGAAGAGCAAAATTTGCTTTATTCTTACTGACTTTTCCTTTTCAGGTGTGATACCACTGTGGTACCAGGTGGTACCACAAAGGAAAATCTTTTAGGTGTTTACCTGACAATTCAGGAAAACATATGCCCTGGGTTTGCTATCCTGCAGAATGCCCCAGAATTCTTTTTGAGCTACACGGGGCAGTTTGCAGGCAGTTGTATCAAATACTGAAATGCTAATAAAACACTGGAAGTACTGGATTTATTAGTATTTATTAGTACTAGAAGTACTAATAAAACTAATAAACGCTAATAGTACCATGATCATGATGGAATTTGGAAAAGCTGCCTTGTCTTTGCAGCGTGACTGGAAGAAGCTGCCAGGTTGCTCTTGGAGATCTGCCCATTTAGTGCAAACTCTTTTGACTTCAGTCTTGACGGGCAGAGAGGCATCAGGAGAGGAGCACCCTCCCTAAGGAGCCGGAGAAGAGCAGCTTTGGAAATTTCTTGCTGGGGAAAGTAATATGCTCTGTGGTATACCATGTGCTCTACATTCAGGAGCTGCTCCTGGGTTAACTGCGTATCTGGAATAGGTCCGTTTGTTCCATGGGGCTTACCCTGCAGTTTTTGAAGTCAAGAAGTGTAAATGGTGCAGGTTTAATCCTGGAATAATAATGTGAAAGCCATTAATTTAGTCATAATGGAATCCATCTGCCCACCCAGCAAAGTGGGACATGGCATTCAGTTTCTTAGCTCAGGAGCCTTTTGGCATGCATGTTTTATAGCTATAAGGAAGACGAGGACGTGATCTAATTTTTTTTAATAGCTAAAAATCACATACGTTTTCAAGTGCAGCAGGGGTGGTGTGGGTACATTTGAATTTACTGTAGAGAAAGTTTGTACCTTACTTTGGCCAGATGAGGAAGAGAGCTTTAATGTCCCACATACAGTCAGGCCAGCATGTTCCTGCTTGTAGAGTTAGATTCTACTTTCAGTGCACATGGATCAAAACACATCTGATATATGTTCTTAGGTGTTCCTGTAGATTTCTCAGACTTAGAAGAATGAGCTGTAGTGCCGAGGGCTAAAGCCAGGAGAAAAACCTGCATTCTGCTTTTCGTTACAACTATGCATATTGTCCTCTCAAGCTTCAGGCCCATCTGCAGAATGACTTCTTTCACCGAGGTGAATAAACTGTTTCGTATTTGTTTAAAATTCTGAAACATCCTGCAAGCAGAATATGTTTCATATTTAGAGAGAAGATCTTCAGATGGGCTTCATCTTTCAAGAGCCTTTTGGAGTAAGAACATTTAAACGTTGTGTCATAAACTGAACTGCAATAAACAGCTCTCAGAGGCTATTGGAGTTCAGTGAGAGATTTGGGAAGTGACCAGTAGTTATGTATTACATCAGGTGTTGTAATAAGTATCATTACCCTTGTAAGTATTTTCACTTCCTCTGTAATGCTAAATTTAAGTGCAAGTGTACAGAGGGCCCAAATAACTACTATTATCTCCATATGATGGAGCAGCCCATTTAATATGCATACTCACATATGGATAATGTTGTCCCTATCTGAAAATAAACATGGTCATGAGTTCATGAAGGATAAATGGTGGAGGGAAGATTAGTCTCCCAATAATAAAAGCTCCAAGTGCCTGTCAGAAAGGAGCATGGACACCTCATTTGGCTTGATGAATTTTAACTTAAAAAGTACCTTTAGCATTGTGTGCAGAGGGTGTTTATGTTTTTATTTTGCCTGCTACCTTTGTGAAAGGAAATATTTAATAATTTTTTCCCATAAATGTTTACCCACAGCTCTCCCGAATTAAGAATGTCTCACTCTACAGGAATGTGAGCTAAAAACCAAATAAAGCTTGTAGGCTTCACAACACAGTCGTTCGTGCCAGTGCTCTGGCCTATGCTTAGTGATGACCCAGGGCCTGACAATTTATATCCATTTAGTTCTTTTAAAAAGAGCAAACATGGTTTCTTTTATTCCCCCCCCCCCCCCCTTTAAATCAACGAGAAAGATATTGCTGGTTTTGTCACTACCTCCTGATTGTAAAATGTTCATTTTGCTTATTATGAAAAAATATAACAAAAATGTAACTGTCCATAGTTCTTGCAAGTACAAAGTGATAAACTAAGAGAAGTGGTGTTTGCAACAGTCTCGTTTACCAGCTGATCTGCCTCAGGCTGAGAAAAGGAAATGCTAAAGTTAATATCTTCATTTCAACGCAGTTTTTCACTCTAGTACCTTTCAGTAGTTGCAGATATCATTAGAGGATTTTTTTTAACAAATTTTTAGTATTTTTTAATAAATAGAGCAGAAAGTAAGTCAAGCAGACCATTACACAGCATCCACATTTGAAGTTGCGGGTAAGTTGAACAAATTCAGTGAACTATATAGAAGATACTTCAGAAGAAATATGAGATAGTGGCTAGCACTTGGACATAAATTGAAATTTGAGTTTGAAAGCCTAGATTTCACTTTTGAAGACTGTGTTTGAAGTATTGATTGTTAGTGAACTAATTCTTTTAGGGGAAACTAGGTGATACGTTTGTGTGGTTTTGTAGGGTATAGCTGTAAATGCACACTGGCACAGTGAAAAGACTAAATAAACTTTCAAATATGCAAAAAAAGTAAACTTGTTGTAGGGTTTTAAACAAGTTTTCCATTAGACTGGCTTTCATTGGTTTCGAAGTGTTCCTGCTGTTCCTATTAGGTAGTTTACATTTTTAAATTGGTCTGTCTCTTCTGCAGCTATGAAAGTAAAACGTGATATTGTTTCTGATATTAACATTGTTTGCTATCGTTTATGTAAATATTTTGTGTAAAAATTATTCTTGCAAGAGAGTCATTCTTGCAAGGTGGGGGATTCAGACCAATGTTTCCATCAAAACCAAGCCAACGAACAAACACTTCAGGCAGGAGGGTAGTGATGGACCTTCCACCAGGGGCAAAAGGCCCATTTGTTTTTCTGCTTAATCTCGGGTGTGACCCAAGCTGTGATCCCTCTTCAAGGAAGTCTGTGGTAAATTATTCTCTATCCCTCTGAAGTGGCTTAGAACTAGTCTGACTCCACATCCATCTCACCATGTCTCCTCACCTGGGTGAGCTGTCTTGTCACAACTACATGCCAGGGTGTCTATTCAGTTGAGCTGGAACAGCTGTTTGTGATGCTAAATCAGCAAACAGATGCAAAAGAAAAATAGAATCATAGAATGGTTTGGGTTGGAAGGGACCTCTGAAGGTCATCTAGTCCAACCTCCCTGCAATGAGCAGGGACATATTCAACTAGATCAGCTTGCTCAAAGCCCTGTCCAGCCTGTCCTTGAATGTTTCCGCAGATGGGGCATCTACCGCATCTCAGGGCAATCTGTGCCAGTGTTTCACCACCTTCATAATAAAAAAAATTTCTTCCTTATATTTTGTCTGAATCTCCCACTTTTAGTTTAAAACCAGTGCCCCTTGTCGTATCACCCTTTTAAAAACTATGTCACCATCTTTCTCATAAGCCCCCTTTAAGTATTGAAAGGCTGTGATAAGGTCTTCCTGGAGCCTTCTCTTCTCCAGTTTGAACAGCCCCAGCTCTCTCAGCCTTTCTTTATAGGAGAGGTGCTCCAGCCCTCTGATCATTTTTGTGACCCTTCTCTTGACCTGCTCCAACAGGTCCGTGTCTTTTCTGTAGGGAGGACTCCAGAGCTGGATGTGATGCTCCAGGTAAATAACTTTATTTTTGTGTCTGAGGTTTGTTTGTTAAAGCCAAATCAGTACCCTGATCTGATTTCTCATGCTGCCTCAACCTGTTTTGCCATCAGTTATTAGGGAGGAGGGGGGGCAGTGTACTACAGCTTAGAAGTGTGGAATTGGTTGCATAGGGCTGGTACACATTCCTTCGGTATCTCCACTGAATATTTCCAGACATGAAAGGGGGTTTTAGTTTGTGGATGCTAAATGTTGATACTGCCTGACATAATATTTTCAGTCTGCAGGCTTGATATGGAGATATATATATGTGTATATGTATATATCTATTTGCATATGGAAAAAATGTTTAGTTTAAAATTTTGCTGTTCTTGAAGAGTATGAAACTTGCAGGATTTTATGATTTGACAGAAAAGTCCTTCAGTGGACATGATTTCAAGTCATAGTTATGAAGATACGCTACAGGAAGCAAAAATTATCTTGAAATCTAGAGCACTCTAATGCATGTCTTGAGAAGCTGGACATTTTCCTAGCAGAATCTGGTCATTAAAAAGTTTAGTTTGTGGGGAAGTGTAGGTGGAGATGTTAATACTTCTTTCATTACTCAACTAGAAATTTGAAAACAATGTAAAAAGTTTGCTGTGTCCTGAAATTGCCTATGGTAAATTTCAGTCCAAAACCACTTTTAATGTCACAAATCTTACACAAAGCAAGTTGAACATGGAAAATAATCTTGTCTGTTTCTAGGCAGACCAAGTGTTCTGACTCTGAGCATTGCAAATTCTGATTTCTACTTTCTTTGAGTTTTACTTAGATTAATACAGCCTTATGTCATCAGAGGCAGTTGATGTCCCAATTTTTTTTCACATGGCGTTCTTCTGTGTCTTACCCACATACTGCAAACTGGCCTTGTCACAGATCATTGTATTTTGATCTGATTATAGAGGTTTTGGAAAGGACTTGAAAGAGAATGGAAAGGCATTCCTTGCCTTCTCCTGCTGGCATGGTTGTATCTCGGGAAAACTTCTGACTAAAACCTGTTGAAGTACAAAAAAGCTGTGCGGAATTTCTTACTGTACATTAAAATGCTGCTGCACTGCTGAAAGATAATATTCTTGCTTTCTGGGAGAGTCACTTTGTAAGCAGCTGTGATAAGATCCTAGGTCATTTTTGTGTTACGCATTAATATATGGTACTTGTATCTCTGCCCAGTGTAGGGTTCAGATAAATTGTTCTGAAATCTCCATTTACATGATGTAAGTTGCATGAGAGTTTGAGGAGGTTTCTGTACTGGAACAACCTCTTTACCTGTATACCAACATACAAAGTAAGGAAAGCATGAAGTTGAGTGTGATGAGTTTTGAAGTGTATTTTAATACTAATTAGTCCTCCCAAATTGTGCTGCCTGGTCCCTGTTTTGCACAGTGAACAGGACAAATTAAATTGTTTGTTATGCAATGTTAGTCAAGTTAACCTGTAGATAAGAAAACTAGAAAGGATGTAAAATTCAGAGGTTCCTTTCCCCGATGTTTCATTTCACCCACTGTGATACTGAAATCGTGCAACCTATTCCACAACTGCAAATACCCAAAGTTTAAACCACTTCATAACTCTTAACGCAGTGGTCAGGGTTAGGCAATCTTCTCTGGCAGCTTCAGTAAGCTGAGTCAGTAGAACAAGAAGATCAGTGTGGTAATTGTCATAATTTAACAGTTACAACAGTAGTTTCCATTTGTGTGCTTCTAAACCTGAATAAATATCACCTTGTAAGTATTGTTGAGGTAGATGAATTGTCTTTGTTGCTCTTCAGGTAGGGAAAATACAGGTGGTGAGGACAGTGCTTTTCCCAGGTGTATGTCCTTCCAGGCCAGCATCAGCACCCTCTGCCTAGATGTTAAAGTTCGGAAGTGATAAGCTGCTCTTACAACCTCCTTTTGGAATGACTGTGACAGTGTTTGCTGCTTGCTTTCTAACCAAGGTTTATAAGCACTGATGCTGGAGAAGTTAACCAGAGTCCCAGGGCAGATCTGTGTTGATGCTTTAAGATTGATGTTCCTCTGTTGCTGACTTGTGCATGTAAACAAGAAATAACTTCTGTTCACTTTTGAGTTCTTTTCCTACCCTGCTCACCAAATAATCTTTTGTTAAGTGGTGTATTTTAGCTAGAAAATAATATTGTCCACTAGGGAAATGCTAACTGACTTCTGCAAAACATCTTGCCACTTCATCAATTGGATGTTGCTCTTATAGCTATATTTACATAATAGATTTGACCCAGCACCTAATGCTTTTTAACAACTTAATAATTAGAAATTGTAATATAAAATATACAAAGACCATACTGTTTCTATAAAAGCTGTAATCCATTAACATCACAGCATTAGAATTAAAACTAATCCTCATGTGTCCACAGTGTGGAATGAAAAAATGAGGAATACTGGAAATCCTTCATTGATACCTCACATGGAAATTCGGGGCTAGTATGTATACAAAGGTCAGTACCTGCATCAGTGAAAAACATATGTAGCATGGAAGATTGGGGAGAAAATGGAAATAGATGGGGGAAGACAGAGTTAGAAATTCAAATTCGATGAGAAACTTAACATGAGCCGGCTTCAGTGTGCGCTCGCGGCCCAGAAAGCCAGCCGTATCCTGGGCTGCATCAAAAGGAGCGTGACCACAGGTTGAAGGAGGTGATCCTGCCCCTCTACTCTGCTCTCATGAGACCTCACTTGGAGTATTGGGTGCAGTTCTGGTGTCCTCAACATAAAAAGAACATGGAACTGTTGGAACAAGTCCAGAGGAGGGCCACGAGGATGATCAGGGGACTGGAGCACCTCCCGTATGAAGATAGGCTGAAAAAGTTGGGGCTGTTCAGCCTGGAGAAGAGAAGGCTGCATGGAGACTTCATAGCATCCTTCCAGTATCTGAAGGAGACCTACAAGGATGCTGGGGAGGGACTCTTCATTAGGGACTGTAGTGATAGGACAAGGGGTAACGGGTTCAAACTTAAACAGGGGAAGTTTAGATTGGATATAAGGAGGAAGTTCTTTACTGTGAGGGTGGTGAGGCACTGGAATGGGTTGCTCAGGGAAGCTGTGAATGCTCCATCCCTGGCAGTGTTCAAGGCTGGATTGGACATAGCCTTGGGTGGCATGGTTTAGTGTGAGGTGTCCCTGCCCCTGGCAGGGGGGTTGGAACTAGATGATCTTCAGGTCCTTTCCAACCCTAACTATTCTATGATTCTATGATTCTAAATTAAACAACTGTACGATGAAATTAAATGTTCTCTTGGTGGCTCATCCCAAATGTCATGGTTTACTCGCTGAACCCAGGACACCAAAGCAGCTATTACATTTGTTTACAAGAATACGAATTTTGTCTGTAGTTAATGGAGTATAACAATTTAATTCTTAAAAACGCTGAATATGCAGTGTCTGATCTGCAGCATTGATCTGGCTGGCAACTGGGAAAGCATTAGCCTTTCTAAAGAAAAGTTCTGTAACTGAAAATTTGCGCACAAGAGAGGTTTTCTTTCAGTTTTCCCTGCTGTGGCATTAACTTATCCGCAGCTGTAGTCCCTTTGAGGTGCACCCATTCCAGTGTGGTCTTATCCATGGGCCACAAGGCCTTCAGAGATATACCTGCTCCAGCTTGGCCTTACCCACAGCCACAGTCTGTTCAGAAGTAAACCTACTCCAGCATGGCATAACCCATGCCTGCAGTCCCTTCAGGGGCATACCTGCTCTGTCATGGGCTTATCCATGGCCACTTGCTTTGAGATGCTCCAGCATGACCTCATGCACAGCCACTGGTGCTTCAAGTTGTACCTGCTGCAGCATGAACTTATCCATAGGCACAGGTTCTTCAAGGTTTACCTGCTGCAGCGCACTTATCCTTTGGCCACAGTCGCTTTGGAGGTGTACCTGCTGCAGCACAGACATCATCATGGCCACAGCCGCTTTGAGATGTCCCTGCTCCTGTGTGGACACATCGCAGGTCACAGACCCTTTGACTTCAGTTCACGCTGGAGTTCCAGCCTGCCCAGTACAGCAGCACAGAAACAGCAGCGATGCCCTGGCCATCTGCCAGCCCAGGCACGTCACCACCGCTGTTACCAAATGTTCCCTGGCACAGCAGAGTAAGATAATAAGCAGTACAGCAGTGCAGCAAAGCACTGAAAGCAGAAAGGGGCCACTGACAAGCACTGGAGTCTAAAATACAGTGAGACAAGCAAGCCCCATGGCAAGCAGAGGAGCCTGTCAATAGCTAAACAGTGATAGTAGCTATGGATTAAATCTAGCGCATTCCATTCAAACCTGTCATTATCTTAAGCCCTTTGAGACTCACTTTGGGGGCCAAAAAGGACTGTCATGGTATAACCCCAGGTGGCAACTAAGCCCCACACAGCTGCTCACTCACGCCCCCCAAGTGGGATGGGGGAATGAATCAGAAGGATAAAAGTCAGAAAACCCATGGGTTGAAATAGACAGTTTAATAGGTGAAGCAAAATCTGTGCACACTAGCAAAGCAAGGAATGCATTCACCACTTCCCATGGTCAGGCAGGTGTTCAGCCATCTCCAGGAAAGCAAGGCTCCATCATGAGTAACAGTTACATGTGAAACCAAAATGCCATTGCTCTAAACATCCTCCCCTTCCTTCTTCTTCCCCCAGCTTTATATGCTGAGCATGACACCATATGGTATGGAATATCCCTGTGGTCAGTTGGGGTCAGCTGTCCTGGCTGTGTCCCCTCTCAACTTCTTATGCACCCCCAGCATGCTCACTGATGGGGTGGTGTCAGGAGCAGAAAAGGCCTTGACTCTGTGTAAGCGCTGCTCAGCAATAACAAAAACATCCCTGTATTATCAACACTCTTTCCAGCACAAATTCAGAACATAGCCCATACCAGCTACCTCTTCTTAATAGAGAAGAAAATGAAATCTATCCTAGCCAAAACCTGCACATATGTTCAAATGTGTTTCCACAGCTATTGTGAGAGAAGGAGGCTGGTGGGAAGTCAATGTACTGCATTTCCACCTCTCACTGTTCAGCATTGCTTCTAGTTTCAGGCATACTGGATAATTATTCTTCAGTATGCTGGATAATTATGTTTTGTCAAAACAAAGCCTCGAAAATTAATGAAGAGTCACTGCATGACAGTTTTGACAAATATTTCTAGGAAAAATGGTTGAGAATTTTTCTAAGAAATAATTCTCTGTCAGATCCTCTTGTAAAAAAAAAAAAGAAAAAACCTTCTTATGAAAAGCTTGTACAAGCAATTGAAAAATTGTGAAATTGCTGAAAAGCTGTGATTTGAAACTATGCCATTTTCCTACTCTGAAACCACTGCCTTAGAAAGTTCATTTCAGTGCTGATTTTTGAAGTTAGGGTTTTTTTAAGTTGGTAAACCAAAATGTTTAGGTTGATCTAGATGGGATTCACTTACTGTGTTTTCATTGATTGTAATTTTGTCTTGTTGATATTTTCACTTCTGGCAGTGGTGGAAGTTGGGAAACATGTTTGAAAAATGACTGGTCAGAGAGCACATTTATTAAAAATGTTGACATTTTGTATCCTTTTGAATATAATTTGGAGGCTTTGTCCGTTTTGTTTTAGGTGTATTCCCATGTTTTAAATTTAAGCTTTTTTTTTGCTTCACCTTAAGAGCATGTGAGTTGCATAGTGTCACATGGTCCAAGATCAGGGATGTCTGACATTACCTGGCAGTGGAGATAACATCACAGTGTGTCACAAGCGTAAGAATGTGGCCATATTAGTACAAAATGTCATCATTTTTATATGCTGGTGGTTCTCTGCATCTTGTATCACATGGCCAGTAGGAAGGAGCTGCCTTGAAGCGCAACATGCAAGCCTCCTGCTGATGGTTCCTGAGTGCTTTTTTCTGGGGATGGGAATGAAGCCAGGCTGGCGGAGCAGCCTATCAATCTGGCTTGAAACCCTTCAATGCAGAGAGATCTTACATAGTGGAGAGCCTCAGAGGGAAAAATGCAACTGCTAAGATGCAGACAGTACTCTGAAAATACAAGTACTAGCCCTATTGCCTGTGGTTAAGAAGGATAAGCAGCAGCATGTACTAGCCCTGTAGCCTATGGTTAAGAAGGATAAGCAGCATGATGTTTAAACAGCCATGCCAAAGCTTTGATCTGGTTTTGTGACACCGATGCTCCAGTGAGGATCAGGGGTTGTACCATCTCAGTTGCTCTACAGGCATGTAGAAGTCACCCCTGTCCTAATGTTTCCTCAGTAAGGTGTGTGAAGTCTCAGTTAAGGAAGGTCTGTGCCGGGAAAAAGAGGATGAGACAAGTGTGACAATACAGAATACTATCAACAGGAAACTGTGTGTTTTAAAGACAAAAGGTATCTTGTTATCTTGGCTGTGATGTTACATCTTCTGCTGGCCTGCAGTGCTCAGGGAAATCCAAACTTTAGCTGTGCCTCTCTCTTCAAGTCTGTGCTGAATCATATCAGAGGCTATAACACCAGCATGGTGGTAGGAGAACAATGTGCTATTGTTGATGCTCTTTTGGATAAGACACAAAACCAGAATCTTAACCACAGAATATTAAATCACCGCTTTTGGCATGAATAGATAGGTTTACTAAGGGCCCTAATCCAGTTCTAATTTACATGCTTATCTTCTGTCTCTCTAAACTCTTCCTGTATTTTTGATTAATTGGGTCCTCCTTTTTTCTTTCTTCTCAGAATATATATAATGAAAACAAACTATGTTATACTGATATTTGACCAGATTCTTACTTTCAGGACTGTTTTCTTTTTACAGGGGAAAGGAAAATCAGAGCCAAGTTTATCACATGTAGAGTTTCTCAGTATTTGACCTGGGTTATTATATGAAATCCAGTGTAATGACCGATTATGTCATTACAATAAAATAGTATTCCACATGCATGAGATATAAAATAAAGACTGTAATCTGTGTGGGGTAATTGTGATTAAGATGCTGTAGTAGAGACTTTTACGACACTTTCCCACTAGCATACATATGCATCCAAAGATAAATAAAGTGATGGAAGAAGTAAGAGCTTCTCTATACATGTTTTCAGGTTACCCAATTAAATGCAAAAAAAAAAAAAAGAAAACAAAACAAAACACCAAAAACTGGCAGATTTAAGATTCTTTTTTATGTATTATGTGCTGTGTTCCAAGTTCCGATCTTGCTAAAAGTGATTCCTTGAAATGATAGAAAATTGTGTGATGTTTATAAAATTACTTCAGTGTTTGATCCTTGATGGTGTTCAGCTTAGGTAGTTTTAAAAGAGGAACATGGAATTTGTATTTATGATTGAATGAAATCAAGGTGGAGGAATGTTACTGCCCAGGTATTGTCTCTGCCTGCTATATGGTGTGACATGAAGCTCATTGAAATCAATGGAAAGATGTTACTTTGAGCAAGGTTGGATAATGGCCCAAACCTACTGCTTATTTAAATGTAATTTCTAAAGCTTTGCTTGACCTATAATGGAAAATGGGATTTCTCATTTTGAAAAGTTCAAATGGAGGCTTAAAAGGGTAGCAAAACTTAATTTTCAAAGTGGAAGGCTACTGCCATCTGCACTAGCCTTTCAGCAGCACTGGTTGTGTCCATAATTTCTGATGTAAAAAATCTGAATGTGTCGGGGGAAAGCTCTCCCATCAGTAATGCTTGTAGATCATCCTCGGGATTTATACTAGTGTTGCCACAGACCAGCATTTCCCCCTCTAATCTCTAACTACCAGACATGGAGAACAGCAAGGTGTAAGAAAGGAAGTGGAAAAGAGGTGATATCAGAGAACATGTTCTCCTGATCTTTGTTTTCTTCACCTTCCACATTTTCCACCTGCTGTTGCCTCATCTCCTAATGGTCTCCTGTCAATTCACCTCTTGTCTGCATTCCTCTTGGCTGACACATTTCCTCCTGAAGTAGGGTGTGATGGTGGCTAGCCACCATAAGGTCAAAACTTGGGGAGCCAAAGGGAGTCCTCTTTTGTACATGGATTATAACTGCACCCTAAGCATTTAAGTTTATTCCTTTCTTCTACATTCAGGAGTTCCTCCAACAAGCAGAGACCATAGCACTGCCACATTCTCCTCTGGCTTCCCAGGAGAGAGGTTTTACCAAAATATGTTTCTTCTTGGTTGCATTACTACAGCTCATAACCTCTCTGCTCAGAGCTACAGCACCTCAGCATAAGTTGAGTCCTTCGCAGATAATGCTGTGGACTGTCCATCAATTTGGAGACAAATTTAGCAGGCCAAATTCACAATCGTAAGAGAGGAAACATGCAGATTTTGTGCAATTGCAGCACCGGAAGGGAGGGGGTTAAATGACAGGGTGCACTTGGAGCAAGATGAAGTGTTCAACAGCAGTCTTGCCCTACCAATACTGGCCATCCCAGTCTTGGCTGGAGGCCGTGGTGGGCTAAGTGGTGGACAGGGGGGCATAGTCCTGAGGCTGCTCCTCTGGCCCACTGATAGCTGTGTCCCCAGCCTGGCTTCTGCAATAGGAAGTAGCGCTGCTTTGTCCTGCTCTGTCACAGTAGAGCTTGTCAGAGCAATGTAAATTCAGCAACTGCAGCAAAAGATTTTAAAACAAATGCAAAATAAATCAAAATCTCAAGGGAAAATGAAACAGGAAAACCAGGAAAATTTTACATGTAAAGTATTCTTTTTTTAAATATCTGCAAATCAGACATTCATTTGCAGACCTGAGTTTACATTTTTGCACTTGATGACATCGATTGCATAGAAAACCCAGAATCTTGGAGGTTCTAAAATGAGTAAAAAGAGGGAAATATTTTCCTTCCCCTCTTTCAGTTTTGCAGATCATGTATTTTTATGATTATAAATAGCTAAATCAACAAACTTTTACTGACTGGGGATATTAAGCACACTTTTGTTGTTGACTTTTGGAACTATTTCAACTCCCAAGTGCTAAAAATTATAATTCCCTTTGGAAAAACTCATAGCTTTCAGTGGACTGGCTTGGAGTCCCCAGTAAGAAGCAGTTAATAGGTAGACTGTGGTGACTGCAGCAAAACAAGATAATCAATTCCATCTGCTTTTCTAATTAATCACTCTTAATACTGAAAGTTGGGGACATCAAGAATTTGCATGGTAAGCATTTGTTTTGCAAAGGAGGGTAACAGTTTGTTACTTCAGTTGCAGTCAATCACCCTGACTCCTCTCTTCCCACTTTTGAGAGAAAACCTGGGAATAGCCACCCCCCCTGCTCAGTAGCTAATCTGTGCTCCCCAGGTACCTGCAAGGACACCACACATCCTGATTTTGTTTGTTTTAACCAGTTTTGCTTGTTCTTGTCAGAAGAGGAATAGTTAAAAGGGATGAATAGAACACTCTGTTTGGGACTTTAGTTTTCCAAAATAAAATATGTAAGTGAGGGAAAGGTTTCATTCAGTTTTGGCATCACTTTGTTAAGTCAGTTTAAGCCAAGAAAGATTGTTATTCGACACTGTTTGCCGATAGTAGAAAGTTTATATATCGAATTGATCTTTTTTTTTTCTTGAAGGAAGAGAAAATGAGCCCGAATTTTAAGGGGAGGATCTTTTATTTGCGTTGCAGAAGAGATTGTTCTGTTAACAGCTCATCAAGAAAGGGGAAAAAAAATAGAAAAAGATAAACAGGATTAACTGTTTACTTTAAGTGAGCCGAAGTCTGGTTGTTTTTCTGAAGAAGAACACAATGTACTGTTGTATCTGGTTTCCAGAGTGGTGTTTATCATAATTCCTCCTGCGGTGGTTGGTAGAGTGCTGGGAAGGCTCTCCGCCCACTCGCAGCTCGCTCCCCTTCCCTCTCCCATTGAGGCCTCCAGCCAGGGCTGCGCGATGGAGCGAGCTGTCCTGTGTGATCTTTACTGCCTGACATGAGCTGACATTGACCCAGAATAAAATAACAGGGGCCGTTTCCTAGAACTCTCGGCGGACTGCTGAGAACTGCTACCATAACTCTTGTAAACACACAACGTGCACACACAAACATGCTCCCTCTCCCTCATTTAGAAACACACCTAGGAAAGAAAGGCAGCCACCGAAGCAGAGTGAAGAAAAACAGCGTGAGTGGAAAACAGAAACAGCAGCAGACCCTGTGAGACACGTTGCCTTTCTGCTGGGGAAGGAGCCCCAGCAAGATTTCATTTCTGCTTTTGTGCTTTGATGTTTGTTCTGCCCTTTATTTTGATGAATATTATGTTTTTCTACTAGTTCAGTGGGGTGATGTGGCATTGAAACAGCAGAATGTCTTATTGAATACAGACACGGCGCTGTAAGAAATACCGCAGTATTATTATATTTCATTTACCTTTCACATGCACTGGGGAAGCACATATGCAATGATACACTACCAAGAATGTGTTTTAGGATGTTCTGTGCCTGCTGAAATGAGCAGTTATTCTCCTTTTTAATACTGAATTCATGTTGGTTTTAGTAAAACCTTCTAGTAAGCCATTCACGGTCTGTGTGGTTCAGAAGTAAATCTGGAGAATCCACAAATAATATGGTCTTGAAAGATAAGGGACCCCAGTACTGCTGCTACTGTGTTCTTGCTTCATTCCAGATGCTGCAAAGCCCTCGCTGTGGGTTTTGCATAGGCAGTTGAGAATTCTGTAAGCCCTGTAGCATAGAAGAAATGGGATGATGCTGCAAGGAAGCCCTCTCTATATATGTGTATGTACGCATACATATATATAGCCTTCTCCTCCAACTCCAGTGAGATCTGACGCAAAGAATAGACTTTATGGACTTGCCCTTCTAGATACAATCATATTATTCAGTTATTGCTTTCAGATCACCCTGTGAAGACAGGACTTTTATTCTGATTTTTGCATATAAGGAACTGAGGTGTGGAGAAAAGATAACGCAGCAAAGATGATATGAAATGCTGCCAGAACTAGCAACCAAATGCTGTTTTCCTTGGAAAGGAGGGTGCTGAGCACCTTGCAAGAGAAGATCATTTGGCAGCACTTTGCCGACTGTTGGAATTTTTGAATGCCAAAACAATAATTACAAGTCTTGAGATTCAAAAAATAAACAAAGAACCCCTCCTCAGATTCATAGATAAGTACTGTAAAAGGCTGGGTGGTGATTACACCTTATATTTGGAACAGGAATTTTCTATTGGAGATCATCCATTAGAAAGACTTGCAGTTTTCAGCTGAGACTGTAAATTTCTTAAATGTAGATTTTTACTCTGGATTAGTAAATCATGACATAGAGGAAAATAATATTTTCTCTGAATTGTATACTGAAATAACCAAGGGATTGTAATGGGATTCCATGCTGGAGTCATGGTATACTGAGAACCTGAGGAGTGTGTGCATCATTACTTTTTTTACCACCTACAATTACAGCATAGTGAGTCCAAAACAGGCTAGGATGATCTGATGTGCTTGCTTTTTTGTTACCACCCAAAACTGGTTTTATTTATGTAACAAGCTATATGGAATGGATCTTAGCAGAAGGACCATAGATTACGTGCAGTTTAGTGTGGAGGTGCCTGGGGGGGATCTTGGAGGGAGGAAGGCCTTACTAGTCTGCTGCTGCTCAACCTTTATACAAACTTCTAGGCAGCACTAAGGAAGTTATTTTTTCCTCAACTTTCTGTATCTTGCAAGTCATTGCTATCGATTTTATTTACATGGCATAATTACTTTGGATTTAAAGTATCAATATAGAACAACTTCAATATCCATTTGTGAGTCTGAGATAAGTGAAGCTATTGGATGATCCTGAAAATATTTCTCAAATACAACTCTAACTGCTTGAAATTATAGCTCCATACTGTGTTTGAGTGGATGTCAGGAATGTCTTTTTATGGGTTTAAATGTTTTGTTTACTTTTGAGTAAAATTCAAATCAAGCACACACCTCAGCAGTTTAATTTGAAAGTGCACTTAGAGACAATGTCAGATGGAGAGTTAAAAAGCTTATTTGGTGGCGCATGAAAACGTCATAGAAGAAATGGTCTATGCTGAAAAAATTGTCACATGTGAAGCCATGGTTGTTATGGCAGGTATGAAAACCTCTTTGGGCTTTGTGCTACTCCTATTTCTGAGAAGCTGTATGTGGTTCCTACCAGGCAGGTGGTGGTCTGTGTTTTGGGTGGGAACACTTACAGTGCTGTGGAGCTCCATTCTCTACATGCATGTTCTGCATTAAAAAAAGGTAGCCCTGCTGATATTGTTTGGCTCATACAGGTCTCCTCCTACGCACAAAAGCAGTTTCCCACAGGAGTGCTGCTTTTTCAGCTCATAGGCAGAAAATAGTAGGTGGGAGGATTAACCTGAATGAAGAAATGGAAAAGGCAGTCAGCAGGTGGGGATTCATGAAAGACACTGTGGCAGTTGTATTTGATTTTCTAGTTTGTATTGAAGTGTTTATTCAAGGAAGTGAATAAAAATAAGCAGCAGTTGTTTTATAACCTCTCTCCTCTTCCTCACCTTTTTTTTAACATATATATAAAAATGGTGGGTTTGGTATAGTCACTGTAGCGAGTTCTTTGCTAAGTATGTTACATCATTTGTTACACACGTGCTAAGAAGTGCCTGCAAAAAAAATAATGCCTTTCCTGAGACTGGGGAGGCCTCTGCTACACATTTTCTGCTTAAGATGCTGAGATAAGACTTCATTCCCCTCGTGATACTCCTGTCACATGTGCAGTTTCCACCAATACTTCTGCAAGGACAGCCTGTCTTTTGCTGGATGGAACTGGAGTGTCTGGTGTTAGCTGTGTGCACAGTTCCCATGCGTGCCATGTCCAGCACTCCAGAACTGCCTTCTCCTTTCTTTCCTTCTGGGTCCTTCCACAGTTGCAGAATGAAAACATGTATGATCACAAACTCAGCCTTTCAGTGATTTTTAACCTCCAGTTTTCAAAGCAAACGATTGCTATTTTGGTCATCTCAGTGCTTCAAACCAGAGCACCAGCCAGGGTCCTAGAAATATCTATACTTGGAGGGAGTTGTGACCCTGACTCTTCTTTGAGCTTGGCATTCCCCTTATAAACTGGAAGCAGCTGTACTTGTTTTCCTCTGTACCTGTGTACCTCTGCAACCTATGCTTAGAAGGGGCTAGTTATCATCATCATTATTTTTTACTTATATTATTCAATCCATAGTTATACTCTGTAGAGCTTCACTCACTATTTAGTGGCAGCAAATACTGTGGATTTCAAACAGGTGACTCTGAATCTTGCTACTCCCTAAAGAAAGCTACAGCAGGTGCCTACTTTTCAAAAGGGAGCTTGAAGCAGTGCATGATGTGGTGAATACAGTGCTTTTAATAGGAAAATACTGCTAGTGTTATGAAGGGGTGGGAGAGATGGATGGTTAGCCCTCTGTGTTTCGACCTGTGCCCTGAGCTTTGATTTTTCAGAGCTAATATGGGAATGGTGAATGCAAGGAGTGCATAAGGTAGGGATAAATTAAGTCCCAGTAGGGTGGTGTCCTGCAGGTTACAATTTGAATCTGAGCCATATTAGCAGGAGTTAATCAGCTCCACCTTGAGACTTGACCAGACAAGTTGCTGAATTAGAGTTGTGTAGGTAGTGTTGTGCCTCTGGTGATTAAGGGAGAGGGGTTTTTTGTTTACGTGTGTTTATGAACGTGTGCTTTATGCCTCTGCTAGGACCGCACCTCAAAGAGATAAGACATCCTTCTGACAAACAAAGCAGCACCAGCTGTCTCTTGGATGGTTAAGATAAAGAATGAGCCAATATCAGAGCTAATACAATTCAATTAGCTTTCAGGCATTTCCCCATTCTCCCTTTCCCTCCTTCCCAAAGAAGGAGTACCTAATGAAGTCCCTGCCAAGCACTGTGAAGGTAGTGGCATTTGCCTGGCTCTCTGGCTCCTCATGCTATACTGCACTGCTTACCTCCACATGGAGAAAAGCTGCTGTGGGACGCATGGTTGTCCTTCTACCTACCCAAGGGTAAAACAATTATTTGTTAGTTAAGATCTGTTAATGACAAATTTCTGCTGCTTGTTTTCACAAGACTCAGTAAAGGTGAAGGTAATCTCTGTGTCATCAGCCAGTTCTGGCTTCGTACGCTCTCATCTCTGCAGGCAGAACTTCTCATTCTTTTCAGCTAGCCACAGGGGAGGCTGGAGGTGACCAAAGCTGAAGAAGATTTTTGTCATCCTTAGCTCTCCAGAATGTCAGCTGCCAGCTGTGAGCCAGCGGTATGGAGAGAGATGATTTTTCATGCATAAAAAAGTAATTGTAAAAGAAGGCTTTACCCTTTACCCATGAGGAGTGACTAAGTAGGAGAAGGGCATGGCAGAGTAATCCTGTAATCCTCTTCAGATTTCTATTGGGAGACATTTTGTCCTAAAGATCAGCACAGTCATAGAAATAATGCAGAGTAATCAGTCTCATCTTCCCCCAGCCCCCATCCTTGCTCCTGGCTATTAGCAAATTAACAAAATCTTCCCAAGCTTCTGCCTGAGACTTACTGTGTCATTATTTAAAGAAGGGGGAAAAAAAGGGCTAATCTCTGCCTCACTTCTTATCATTCCCTAGCTTCACCCCCTTTGTTATTACCAGTGAGTCATACTTCACCTTTCCCTTAGTCTGCTTCTCCCACATGCGCTCCTCTATTGGCTTTCCTGCCACCCCTCGCTCCTGCGGTGAATTCTCTGCTCCTTTGCATGAGAAATTTCAGTTTCCAAACCCATGTTTTAAATTCAGGTCTTATGCAAGGTTACATCCTGTTGTCCCAAGAGTAAAGATGGCCTGTGTTTCCTCCCGACACAAGCACCACTGATAAAAATGGAGATGTTGCCCTTCTTTTTGTTTCCCAGCAGTTCATTACTATGTATACTGACAAGGTATGTTTAAGCTGATGAACTGATTCAGTACAAATACCACATTTTATGGAGCAAGAAAAAAAGTACTTGTGATAGATGTGCACAAAACGTAAACGCTGAATTCCTGGGGGCAGATGCTCATTGTGGATTTGCAGCTTGTCTCATAATTTAGATTTGGGTTTTCATCCTGGTAGTGAGCTTCAAAGCAGGGAAAAATCATGGGACAAGCTGTTGCTTTAATCACAGTTAGACTTGCCACTAAAACTTTATTTGCAAGAACATTTACTGCAATATGAGAGCAGCACTGTAACATGGGAAAGTAATACAAACAGACTTTTCTGGGGATAGAGTGAAATCAAGGAAAAATCTAGTGCTGGTAAGGAAGTTAAGGCCATAAATCAGCAGTCTCTGAAAGCAGCTGAGCTGCTACTGTTAGAGATGCTAACAGCATGTGCAAAATCCATAGGAACAGAACTGGTTTCAGGGAACATGAGAACAGTTTGCCAGCAGATCGCTGAGTTTGTTATGGGATTCAGCTGAGCAAAGTTTTGTCATCATTCATTCATACTGTTTTAAAAGTGTGCTAAAGCAGGGAACATATTTTCGAAGTTCTCTTCATAGCTTTAGTTTGGGACATTTGAAATTGGGCATCCGAAGGTTATTGGTGAAATTCTGTCTTCCAAGTAAGTGAATATATATGTATTTAATTTTAAATTCATGTTGCTCAGAAATTGTGACTACCTTTTGGGTACTGTTAGAACAAGTGTGGTACAGTGGATGTCAGGTGTGTGCTCATAACAGCAGAAGTACTTGGAGTCTGATGCAACAGGTTCTACTGCTGTGCATTTCTTCATGATGGCAAACGCGCTACTAGTGTGAATGGGAACATTAGCGGTGTAAGACCCACGTTCTTCCTTTACTTCTGGTTATCAAGTTTGGTCATAAGATGACTATTCTCTCATCGTATGACTTGGGATGTTGTGTTACATACACAGGACAGCTGGAGTGGGAGCTTCAGGCTCCTAATCCTGCCTGGAAAATACATCCTTGTCTAGAAGTAGTACTCCATGCAAACAGAGTTTACTTCTACAGTGTTAATTTTTAAGGATCTGATCCTGATTATGATAATTATTTGGCTACAGTATTTCTTTGGTCAGATCAGTTTCCTGTCCTAGCCATTTATGCTGCCACCACAAAGAGATGGAACTATGCAGTCAGGGATGTGGGGAGTTGAAACTCCCATGTCTGACAGCAAACAGCTATTTGCTTGACTTAAAAGGACTGGGAACATGCTCTTTTAGTGACTGATGTCTTCAGCACCAACCAAGCTAATTTTATTTGGGCAATTAACATATCCCAGAGGACTTAATATGAGCCTGGTGCCAGCTAGTCTGAGACTTACTTGTGTTCAGTTATGTCTCACTAAAGATATGAGAAATGCCAGTGATCAGTTAAGAGACTGCTGAACTGATCACATCTGAGGCACTGACTTAGTTGGCCCTTGCTTGCTCCAACATACGAAGGCCTAATTTTTCACAAATCACAGTCACTGAATGTTTTGTTAACATAGGCAAAACTGTTTGCTTTGGTTTTCCTGGTCCCCTCGATCTGATTTTCAGAAATACCCAGGGCATATTAGCTCTGTTTTTCCAGACAAAGCAAAAGCATGAGGAGTTTAGTTTCAGTCACATAAGTTTAAAACCTGGGAGAGTTCTTAATTGCAAGGTCCTAACCTGGAAAGTGGCAGGCAACCATCTGCTTCTGGGCTCTTTTTTATAGCACATCAGTCTTTCTTCTGTTGAGTTGGAGATGACATTGTGATATGAATCCAGAAGGCATCACACAGGTTGTTCTCACAGAAAAGGAAGAGTTATAGAGCTGTTGAAGACATGGGTTTGTATTGTTAGGACAGTCACGCTTCCTAGGCTGGGAACACCACTCATCCCAGATATGAGGGTATGTATCCTTCCAGCCTACACATCACAACAGTGTTTGAGTTCCTCTTATTTGTCATTGCTCAGGATAGAAGCAGTGTTTCATGGCTCTGAAGGACTTCTTAACCTTGGCAGGCTGCAGAGGAATTGTGCCTAAGCTTTCTTTGCCTGGTGAAGGCTCTGTGCAGGATCCTTGTAGCTAGAGATACAGAGAGCCTTAATTTGTGTTCAGTCCTACCACTCCCAGCTCCTTAAAATGGCACCAGAATCTGAAAATGAAGACTGTAAGCTGGTGCTTGCACAGCAGCTGATGTCTGAAAGCCTTTGGGGTTGTATCCTGTGTTGAATTCAGCCCTCTTAAGGGTGTAAGCCGGAGTTAGACAGTTCATAATGAACAGGGAAACTGTGATTAATGGTCTTCCATGTGCCTGAGCATCCTGCAAAGAAAATACATGTTCTTCCAGAGAAATGTAGGAGCTCATTTCCTTTAAAATGGCGACTGTTGAATGCTTTCAGGGTGCATATATGTTACGTGATGTGCTCCAGAAGCAGTTGGAGTTGGCTTGCTAAGAACAATGGTGTTGCTCTGGGAAAGGTAGTTTTGGCATGTGCCTTTGAAGTGAAATGAATTCTGCTGCCTAGTGCACCTCTGAGTTTTATTTAGAAGTAAAGATGCATGTGCTACCCTCAAAGGTAGTTTTTGTCTCCCTTTGAAAAGTTTCCATGCTTAACTGTCTCTTTCTGGGGCAATTAAACCAATCTTGTAGACAGCAGCCTCCTTCTTCTGCGTGACTCATGCTATCGTGGCTGCTCATCTGAGGTGCAGAATCTTGTGAAATGCATTTTTGACTATCTAAATGTATGACATGCACTGATTTTGCCTTATCTGCTATGACAGTAATATCTTCTCAAAATGCGAGCAAGTTGGTTAAGCAATACTTCCCAGCCCTACAGCTCCTACTTCCATAGATTACTTAAATCAAATTGTTTGTTTAGCAGGTTTTTTAATTACCTCCTTAAAATAGTTCCTCTGGGCTTCTCCATACCCAGTATTGAATACACTAATCTGCAGTTTCATGTTGTTTGTTTGGGATTTTTTTTTTAAGAAGAAGTGACATTTCACTCTTTTTTTTTTTTTTTTTTTTTGAATTCTCAGGACTCTCTTAAAAAAGTTCTGGAAAATGTAATGCTTGCTTTGCCGGTTGCAGTGTTGGTGATTATTACTTGTGAAAGACTCTTCTTGGTTCACTTCTAAGCAGAATTCTTATATTTATACACACAAATAGATGTTTGCATCCTTGCTCCTTCTGCATTGCAGAATTCACCTCAAGTAAGGCAAAAACTCAACCTTCTTTCTTTGCAACTACACAAACCACATAGTGCATAGCAGTTAATTTATCTAATCCCCAGTGCAAGCTCTTTAGGCTTTTTTTCAGTCATGCTTCTTTATTTCATGAGCCTGTTACCTCCTGAAAATATACCGGAGAAAACCTTTAATAATGTTGGGTTTGTTTATTGATATGTTACTTGGTGGGAATTCTCCAGTCCAGATATTGTGGAGGATAAGCCCTGTCCTGAAGCTTGTAATATAATTCTCAGAAATCTGCTGACAGTGAGTAACAGAGGAATGTTTTGCAGGTTGTGCCTCCTTGTCCAGGATGCCTATGGTATGTTCAGTGAAGTGCAGTTGCAGCCCCTGAATTCTGCGGATGACGTTGAGCAGTATTGCAGGAGATGGGAAGGAAAATTCTGCTGCTTAACTGGAATGAAAATTTTGCAAAGAACTACAAGAGGAAGGTGAGAACAATTCATGGGAGAACATATTGTATGCTGTGATCTGCCTTTTTATTTATTTCTGGGATCAGTATTCTTTGGAACAACTGAATCTGGCTTTGTTCAATTAAAGGTCCTCATTGCCATTTTGGGGGCATCAGTAGTACTTGAGCCAATCCTAGTCCAAAGTGAGCATAAATAAGCTAGCACACAAATACACACTTAGCAGAGAAAGGAATAGTGAATAATGACCATACACAATATTTCATAACATATGAGTGGTTTCTTCCTCTTCAGTAGATTCAAAGACTTAAAAACATCAGTTTGCCTCCCTTTCATTGCAGAACGTTTGCTACAGTAAGATTTTCTACAGTGCTACCCAGTATGGGTTGAAGTTTCAAGCCCAGACTTTCCCTTAGTGTTTGAGAGCTTAATTCAGTTAATTCCATATGGGTTTGGAAGCACAGTTTAAGTTTCTTAAAATTAAAAAATTCTTGTAAATCCTAAAGGCATTCTTATTTTGGAATAAGAATGTCCACAGGTTTATAGAAAATCCCCCCAGATAAGTAACAAATTGACTTATGGTATCTCTCAGATTTTACTTATTCTGTGATTCCTTTTGCATTCTTTGAATAAAATAAAATATCTTTAATCAAGAAACAAAATCAAATAGATCACGTATCTTACAGAGTGTCTAAGGAAAGTGACGCGTTGTTCACATAGGGACCTATATAAATATAATTAGATTGGCTCAATTCTCAACATAATTTTCTCGTAAAAGCATCCGATCTAGATAAGCCTTTGCTATTAGAATGGCTATAATATTTCTGCTGACACTTTTTTTTCCTGGTGAAAAATGCTGTTTCATCAAAACCAGAATGTTTCATGGAAACATTATCTATTTTGGAGACAATTTTGTTGGGAAGGCTTTTTTCAGGTCCAGAAGGAGTGAATTTTCCCTCTCTCGTTCTCATTTCATGAAAACTTTCAGAAAGTCTCATTTTTGTTTCATATTGGAACAAAAACAAATTTCAAAGCTTTGAAATGTTTAGCAAAATGGAATTGCTGTTTTCCAGCCAGCTCTATTCAGTATGCTTTTCTTTTTATGTACTTGCAGTGCTAATTTTCAGATCCTTTGGATTTCAAGCCTACTTGCATTTTTATGGATCTTTAATAGCAAACACGTCTTCTTATTTAATTATTTTGTTGGCTTTTTTTCCAAGTTACATTTTTTCCAAACAAATTAAATAATAGCTTTGGAATTCTGGATACAAATGAAGTTTTACAACGGGCTGCTGGTGTTTCCAGTACTCTGCCTAGCTAATAAGAGACAGACTTTTTCTAGTGTAAATTTTGTTTCAAAGCAGCAGTAACTTACTTCTGGCTATTCTGAGGACGATTAGAAGACACACTGCTGAAAATGCCTGTGGCTCAGCTGGAGCTGTGCTGGTGGTAACCCTGCTAGGAAACACTAAAAGAAAAAGGCTAGAGTAGCTTCAGGGACAGTGTAGTGGTTAAAACGTGATTTCATTGTACAAGATGGGTGGGTGGGGGAGTAGTTCAGGGATTCGTTTTTTTCTCAGTTGTTTAAGCCCAAGTTCTGCTTTATAACTTCTTATTACTATTAAATGTTGGGGCGCATTTTATGTCATTCTAGGTGTGATGGAAACCACAGTAAAGCCATAGCTGAAATTAATATAAGAGAGTACTTATTCCAACAGAGCATAATTAGACTGTAGAACTCATTGCCACTGGGTAAATGGGTTTCCAGAGCCAGTAGTATATCTGAGCACATGATGGGATATGCCTGTGAGTGCCCAACCTTGGCTTGCAGCACATGAGTGAATAAGAACTATGTGGTCTGCTTTGCAAGAAAGACAGCAGCCTTTTTTTTTCTCTTTTGAGAGTGCCAGTTACTTTTTGGAAGGAGATGGGTTTGAAACTGTTTTCTGGAGTCTGACAGTGCCATTTAAAAAGGATATAAGGGAAAAAAATATAGGAAATATGAGGGAAAAGTAATGACTTTTCTTTTTTCTTTTTGCCTTTGAAGTACATGATCTGGAGAAAGCCAGGAATGACTAGTAAGATCCCCTATACGTGTGTTGTCCCACAGTCACTTGGATTGTAACCTCTTTTTATCGCGACAGAGTGCTTCCTCAGTCCCTCCATGAGACAGAGGAGACTTGCATTTAACAGATATTAGAGGTTCTCAAGCTTTTTTGCATCAGTGGACACCTGTTATTCAAAAAAATTTCCAGTCCATCATCCATCCTCATCATCAAGTACTTAATGTAAAGTACTATTTAACATCATTCCAGTAAACGAATTTATAAATCACTGTTGTGAGCTGAAATTACTTTTCAAGGACTAAAAACCTGTAAGAAAAGGTATTTTACATCCAGCTGAAAACCTGGCTCTAAATCTGACTTGATCTTTGGAAGGTACTTGTACTGTAAGATGTGCTAAAGAAACTAAACCCTTTTCTTCTCCCGGTAAGAATACACTGAGTTCCAAAAAAGCCCCAAAAGTGGGATAATAACTTACATAGCAAGTCCTGTCTTGACCAAGATCAATCCTGTGAAAATTAGAATTCTGGTAGTCTTACATTGAGGGAAACACTGTTAATGTTGAATATTGCTTTTCAATATCAGTATCTTTTAACAAATGCCAGGGTCTTGTACTAGGTCAGTTGAAGGTCTTTCATTGATTTAGGTGGGTTTCAGAAGAAGTCCCATACTCCACGTAAAACATACTCCCCAAAAACCATCTCTGCAAGAAATTCTTCCCTTTGTAGTCCAGCAGAGGAAGTGGTGTTTCCCTTTGCTGTCCTGTTTCTGTCAGTCCTATAAGACAGATGGGCATGGCTGAGTCACATCAAAGTTTTCATGGCTTGTTCAGTGTCTTTTTTTCTAGCAGTGCTAGTCTGTTCATGAGGCTGTTGAATAAGGTAGGAGCCAATATTGTAGCAGCCGAATTAACACCATATTCAGTAACTTTTCTCTTCACTCTGTCATTCATAATTGTCTCTTAGCCTTTCTACAACTGTTCCCTGAACTGCACACTTAGTATCAGCCAAAAAGAAAGATATGGTGGTTTAAAGAGAGAAGACTGAAAAACGTTCATTGGTCTGCCACTGGTGATGTTGGCTCCTTAGAGGTATATGTTCTCTCTCTTGTCCTCCCACTGCTCATATGTCAGCCTTATAAATTCAGCCCCTTGAGAAAGAAGTGAGGCTTTGGTGGTGTAATGCTACAGGCAGGACTTTTGGTTAAGAATCTGTATGCAGTACAATTAACATGCCATCCCCCTTTTTTAATAGATCCCAGGCATGTTTCAGGTATGTCTGGTATAACCACTAACTAAATGGATGCAATTAAATGCAGGGACTCAGCATTCGCTAAAATGCCTCGGGATTAAATAACCTATAAATTGTCATAGCCTGCTGCTTCCTATCAGGAATCAATTTCAATGAGCTGGAATAAACTTTGTAGTTAGGTATCTGGTCTGTATTGAAAAAAAAACCCAATGTCTATGTTTTTAGCTGTGTCTGGAGTTCCACATAGAATAATAATTTGGATTTTGACAATTTGTGTCTTTTCACCTGATTTGCCAAGGGCTGAGTTGTTTTTCTGCCCAGTATAGCAGACCTGTCTGCTTCTTCTCTTTATGCTTTCTTATATGGCAGAAATATGAAGAGCTTCTATTCAGCGGAACAGAAGGATGGCACCAATTTAAAAATGGAGTGGGGAAGAAGAAATGCTTTAAGTTAATACATAACTAATGCAGGGTGTCAGTATGAATTTTGTCTCTAAATTGAAAAAGTGTTTAACAACCTTCAGAGGAAGATGCAACTGTTGCATGGATAGTGCTAATATCCACACGTATGTTGGATAGGGTTGAACACTTTGAAGAGTACAGCAGCTCATAAGCTTTGGCGCTTGACCCAATCTTTAATTCATGACAGACTGTACTATCTGTTGCATTTTCCTCTACAGTAAGAGGACTCTGAATATTGAGTTTATCACGCAGTGTTATGATTCTCTGAGAAATTTCTGCATTTTCAGATAAAGTTGGCTTCTGTTATTTGTCATTTTAAACTTTCAAATCTTAGACACTGAAATGTGAAATCTCCTGTATTTGCCTGTAGTGTTGGTCACTTATTGTGTCTGAGGTTTTCTTTCTTCCTTTTGTTTCTTTTAAGTCCCATATTCTCTAGCCTTTATCTCCTTTTTCCTCTACTCTTCACCATATACTTTCTCTTCTTTTTGCTTTACACTCAGAAGAGATAACCGCTAACTGCTATACAAGAAAGTGTTTCAAGTGCTAGACGTTGACAGGGAATATAATAGTAAGAACTCTCCACAGAGCAAGGAAGTCATAACTTCCTTCCTTTGGTTTTCCCTCCTCCAAAAAGACTGCCATCTGAAAGAGCCACCCACATCTCTGAGGTTTTGAGGTCCTGAAACACTTTGGTAATTGCTGTGGTTAAAATTGAGTTCCATTTAAAGAATATTTTCAGTAATCACAATGAAGTTTTGAATATTTGCATTACTGTTTTCATGATTTTTGGTGACTCCTGATCAGAAATTAACTTTTTTCATGAGTTTTCTTCTCTTTAACAAGCATGGACTGCTGCTTGTACCTTCAGTGCTTCTGTCATGAATCTGCTGGTTACCAGCCTTAGGGAATAACATAGGATTATCTATATTGAATCAAAAGTACTTTTATATTATAATTTCTGTGGTTTAATGTAGTATGTGTAACTTCTGTTTGCATTTTGACTGAGATGCTGGTTTAGTAGGCTTAGATTTTTACTTTATGATTTTGTTGCTTTTATTGTTGAGTCTGAGAAAATGCGGTATTGCATAGCTTGTGCACTGCAAGATCTTAACAGATCGGTTAAAGGGAGTGGTAGCCTGCGATATCAGCTTTATATTTGGATTGCTTGTCTTTTGATACCTGAAGCTTATACAGTCTAGGTGATTATTACTAAATTTCTTATTAGTTTTGAGTAAGGAGAGATTGCACAGAGGGCTATGAATTGCTTAATTTTTGAGTTCTAGTAATTGAAACTGATACTGCTAGAAGAAAACTATTTTGGTTTAGCCTAAAAATAAGAAAGTAGGAGAGGAGGAAACAAGTCTTGGAGTCCCAGAGGAAAGCCATGGAAGACCTTAGAGGAGAATCCTATCATCTTTTTTCCTGTTCCCCTACTGTAAACCTAGTGTTTCTTCTTTTCCTAGTTATGGGCATTGTTTTCCTTCTGTGTTCTTTGATATTTGTAATATTTTCTCCCTGTAGTAATATTCCCCTGAACCTGTGGTATGGATAATAAAATTGAAAAATCCCCAAACTATAAGCAGTAATTTTAAAAGTTGAATCAGGCAGCTCACACACAAAGTTCATAGACCACAACTGTAGATTTCTCTCATTCATGCTTCTGAGAGAAATAAACAAAACCGTCTTACTAAGTTACAAAATAAAAGGACATGGAACTGTTGGAACAAGTCCAAAGGAGGGCCACGAGGATGATCAGGGGACTGGAGCACCTCCCGTATGAAGATAGGCTGAAAAAGTTGGGGCTATTCAGCCTGGAGAAGAGAAGGCTGCATGGAGACCTCATAGCATCCTTCCAGTATCTGAAGGGGGCCTATAGGGATGCTGGGGAGGGACTCTTCATTAGGGACTGTAGTGAGAGGACAAGAGGTAATGGGTTCAAACTTAAACAGGGGAAGTTTAGATTGGATATGAGGAAGAAATTCTTTACTGTAAGGGTGGTGAGGCACTGGAATGGGTTGCCCAGGGAAGTTGTGAATGCTCCATCCCTGGCGATGTTCAAGGCTGGATTGGACATAGCCTTGGGTGGCATGGTTTAGTGTGAGGTGTCCCTGCCCCTGGCAGGGGGGGTGGAACTAGATGATCTTAATGTCCTTTCCAACCCTAACTATTCTATGATTCTATGATTCTAAGTTATCGGATCAGAGTCAGTGAAATGCAGTTTTGAAAAATCAGAATTAGAAGTTGTTTGTTTTTTGTCGTATAGCTTGTAGTATGAAATGAATGACATTTCCACAGGATCAGAGTAGATGTGCTGATACTGTAGATACTGCTTTATCACTTTACTGGATGCTTAAATATAATTACAACGGCTTTTCTTTCTATTTGCATGTTTTTGTAAGAAATCATAAAGCTAACGTGTATGCATGTGTACACATATGAATGTATGCTATTTGACTTTGCAGTGAAGGGTAAAACAACCCAGAAAGATTAGAAGCAGAATTATAGAATCAGAGAATGGTTTGGGTTGGAAGGGACCTTAAATATTAAGATCCGTCAGAAATTAAAGATTTCAGGAGGAAGGTCAGCAAAACCTCCACCTTAGACTTCCAGAGGGCCTGTATGTAAAGAAGTGCCTGTTGCAAGTCCCTGCTTCTATGGAATTCTATGCTGTAACACTCCATTGGAGTTGCTGGTGGCCTTACTGTGTTGGTGATAAACAGTAGACATCTCGATACGTAGTATGGGACAAAAAGGTTTTTACCAAACATAGATTTCAGCCTGGCATGGCAAGTAGGGGGTTGAGTCTGTCATTTAGAATCCAATATGTGATTTCTCTCCTTCTCCAGCTGTAGGTTCTTTTTTTAAAGAAAGGTTATAGAATATTACAGTAGAGTCCTTGTCTCTGAAGTAAAAAGTATATAAAAAATGTTATCAAAATACTTTACATGTTGGTTGTTTTCTTTTTTATCCTTGAGCCTGTTTCTTCCCACTTCTTACTCTACTTCTTCTTTTCTGGAAGTCCTTTTGTGATGAATTTTTTTTTAAATGACTAGCAATTACACTCACAGAGCAAAATTTTAAAGTTCTTATTTTGTCTTCTGTAGCCAGAGAAGCTCTTTGTGCCCATGGGCGCTAACCATGTCCCTTCGCTGTGGCACAGAGCCAGCTGTTCATCTCTTGTCCTGACTATAGCTGAAGAAGGGTACACATTCTGGATATAATACACCCATAGTTCAAGTCAGATTGAAGTGGTGTGTATATATATATATATATATATATATATATATATAATGCCAATAAGGAAAATTAGTTTTATTCTTTCTATGAGGATAGTGTTTTTCTACAGAGGAGGACACAATGTCTTGCCATTCCTCTATTGTCATTGCCCCCACCTCGTTTCCCCTTCTGCTAAGTCAAAGACCCTAAATGTAAAGAGAGACTTAACTTTCTTGGAGGTGTGTAAATGAGTGCAGCAAGAGGGAAGCTCCTCACCAGAGATACTGACTGATAACAGTGACAGCTCCAGGAGGGAACATCCATCCCCTTTGGTAGACAAGGATGTGATTTGGAACTTGCAAATCTTTCGTGTGGCTGTCAAAGAAAAGGATGGGGCCCAGATGTTCAGGAGACACTCCACACAATGCTGCATCTCTGCCTGTTTCTAAACAATTGCTGTCATTTACTAATAATTAAGTGCTCCTAGTTCAAGCAGTAGATGACCTTCTCCAAAGGTCAGGAGTAATAGAAGAAAATGCACTGTATGCCTTAGATATTCTGATATGGGGTAGCAAGCTGGAAGAGAGTTAAAGAAGAAGGGACAACTTCATGTCTCTTGTGAGAACTTGAAAGTACAGATGTGGGATCCATGTAAGTTTGGTTAGACCTCATAGCAGCCTTCCAGTATCTGAAGGGGGGCTATAGGGATGCTGGGGAGGGATTCTTTGTTAGGGACTGTAGTGAGAGGACAGGGGGTAACGGGTTCAAACTTAAACAGGGGAAGTTTTGATTGGATATGAGGAAGAAATTCTTTACTGTAAGGGTGGTGAGGCACTGGAATGGGTTGCCCAGGGGAGTTGTGAATGCTCCATCCCTGACAGTGTTCAAGGCCAGGTTGGACATAGCCTTGGGTGGCATGGTTTAGTGTGAGGTATCCCTGCCCCTGGCAGGGGGGTTGGAACTTGATGATCTTGAGGTCCTTTCCAACCCTGACTATTCTATGATTCTATGATTCTATGTGGAGCTGTGATTGTATCTGCACTGCAACAATATAGCTTAGTTGCTCTGAGCTGATCAATGTGCAATCTCTGTATCCACACACACAGTCTGTGGTACATTCATGTCCATGTTCTGCCCTTGCCCTCATGCTGCATGTCGTGTGAGGAAGGTCACTTCTGTAACTGCCAGAATTGTACAGGAGGCTATGCTCTCTTTTTGTAGCTCTCCTTTTTCATGTCCCAGTTAGCAAGACTAGTTTGTTCCTCTGGGCGTTAGCCCTCCTGCGAGGATATTGTTCAATATGATCCAAACCAAAAAATCTTGCCCCGATCAAGGATTCAAGAAGTGGTCAATTTGCTGTTAAGTCGCTTTAATACCTAAGAGTTGCCTTCTATGTTGTAATGTTCTCACTGTTAAAACAAAAAAAAAACCCTAAAACCAAAAAAACCCTAAAACACCAGCCTCTGAGCTAAGCGTTCTCCTTTGCAAACTCAGCAATGATGCCATACAAATCGGGAAGTTAATTTCTGTAAAAGAACAACTTGTTTGTGTTTCTGGTCTGTTTATTAGTGTGGAGAACACAGCTACAGACAGCAACATAATCTTTGTAATCTCCCTGCTTCTTACCTGAATTGTGAACCACAACCTTTACCCTATAAAATACACTCTGAGATTTATATCCATAAGAGTATATCCATATATCTTACAGTGCTGATCCAGAGGTGACATCACAACTAGCACTGAATCATAGATGATACCTGGCACTTTATGAAAAACATGGGGAGAGGTTCACAGCCTATAGATACCTAAAGTCTAAGCACTTAAGGATCCAGAGAAGGACTGCGGAAATACAGAAATAAATAAGCTTAAGCAGAAGTGAGCTAAAAGCAGAACTTAAAACAGAAAGTTTCCATGACCCCTTGAAGAGAAGCATCCCTATACCAGAGTATGCCGTTTCCTTCTAAACAGTTGAGTTTAGAAGCTAGTATTACTTTTAGCAAGTTTAGGACTTCATTTTTCAGAGCTGTTTTGGAAGCAGTGGCTTTCTTAATTGGACGAACAGACAACTTGTTCATAAAGGCAGTGGAGAGTTAAAATCCACATCTCTGTGTTTCGACTACATGGAACTGAGAACAAGGACAAGATAACTGGGAGCTTTAACTCAAAAATGCATGCCTCTTCAAGTTGGTTATCTGTAGCTATTTCCTCTCCCTCAGCTCTTTTCTTGGCCTCTCCCTCAGATGTTCCTGCTGGTCCATCCAGCAAGGGTGCCATCTCCACTGACAAGGCAGCCACTGAACTGCTGCAAATTATAGCTTTGCTTCTTAAAGAGTCTGCAGCATTTTACCTTAATATGCTGGACTGTTTGTTTTATGTTTGTTTCTAAAGTAAAATCAGGAAACTTGCAAAATAAATAAATACAAATCATAACTAAATGAGCATTTCTGTAGGCAGGAGTCTGGTCTCTGCACAAACACGTAAGATAACAAAATCTTGCCTGTTTCTATGTATCTGAGAATTTCTGGTTTTCCTGAAAGCAGTTACAGTCAGCTGTTAAGAGGAAAACAAGAATCATAAATGTTAGAAGCAAAACATGGGGTTTTAATCTATCAGTTAAAATAGTTAAAAGCTATATTTTTGAAGAAGTTGTAATGATATCTGAGTCCTTCCCAAGGTGACATTTACCCCAGTTCCCCTGAATTGTATCAGGTAGCGTGCTGTTCAAGACAAAGGAATAAATACGACTTGCTTGTCACTGAATGTGATACATGTCTTCCCTCCCTCTCCACCCTGCAGCAGAAACGATGGAGATTTAATTAGAGCAAATCAAAACCAGCTCCCAAAAACCAAATATGATTGAAAATTGTTTTTATAATTATGCAATGGTTTCAATTATATTTCTTAATGAGGTTTTTTCATATAATATGTAACACTAGAAAACATTTTAAACCTGATTTTATTGGTCTTTTTGAAGGGCATTAGGACTTTTTAGTCTGATAGAGAGTCTGTGGCCTCCGGTAGTGCCTGTAAAAGTTCCTGGACAAAGTCAAGACTCAGAAACAGTAAGTCTTCTTATTATGGAAATTATTTTTTTTTTCACTTACAACTACTGTTTTTTTGGTGTTGTATTCATGTTTACTTTTGAGAATCCCATTCTCTCCCTCTCTTCAGCTACAGTTCTGTTTTCCTGGTTCTGGCAACCTCCTAGGCTAATCTGAAGCCCTCTGGATCAGCAGACTCTTTCAAAAATTATGCACTTAGCCCCTTATTAGTCTTCTAGAACTAGAATGGTAGAATGTCCAGAGAAATCGTTCCTTTCCTTGCAAGAAGAAAGATATGTTAGATAGCATGGAGCCAGCTGAGAAATCTGTATACAAGGATATTAACTCATTCTTTTGAAGAACTTTTCAACCTTAGACTTGAAAGCATTTTTCAAAGATTAACTTCTATGAAGACAGACTGACTGCTGGAATCAGGTCTCTTACTCGTTAGGAGGAATTTGACTGATACTTGTCTTCTATGAAGACAATCGAAGGATGAACACAAAAATAGTCTACTAAAAAGTAATCAGTGTTTCCGTGATTTTAGGGCATGGGGGGCTACTTAAGTGGATTTAATGTATTTATTTACACATTTGCAAAGTAAAATAGTATCTTTAATTTTCCTTTAATTAGCTTTTGTATTTGTGTTTTGTCATATCAAGTGTCATTTTGATAATACGAGGTCATTTGAGAAGCTTCTGGGTAGCCAAGTGCTTGCGCTGTCCTGCTGTTCTTATATACACTGTTCTTTGGGGAAGTTGTTTGTGACATTAAAAACTGGTGTTAGAGCCTAGAGGACTCATTCGGAACACTAATTCTACAAAAGAAGAAAAAGCTGGAAATATACAAGTTTCAAAACCAGAGGACATTAAAGGTGGATATTGCTGGTTATTTCTAAAGTCTTAAGAATCTTTCTTTTCCCTGAAATACAGCATTCTTTGCATTGTGCAGGGGTTTACGTTGAGGAATAAAAGTTCAGACCTTGGTTATATAGAAAACCAAAACTGAAACCAAGTGAAATGGCTGTGTTCTTGACTCTCTCTTTTATCTAGACATTTTGGAAGTCTCAGAAGAATGCATTAAAATACTGTGGACCACGGAATGGGGATATCCATGGATGGAGCAAAGCTCTTAAATGTTGTTTAGCATTGTTATGACTCTCATTTGTTCTTCATTTTCTCTGTTTTTATTAGCAACCAAAAATGGGGGAAGTTTCCCTAATCATGCAATTTACACTTCTGTCATGGGTTTGAAACATTAATTCATCCCACGGAGGATCACAACTTGAATTATGCTGCTGCAGATTTTTGACCGAGTGGAGTTTTTCAGTTGAGATACATTTTCCTTGATACAAGTTTTATGTATAGTTTTATGTGCACTTTTATGGAAGCAGTTTTATACATGGGTAGCTAAATAATTCTGTTGTTGGGAAGAGATCTGTGGAACTGGTTTCTTTTGAGCCATGTATACATTCAAATATCTTCTTTAGTGCTGTTCAGAAGCAAACAGGATTTGGGTATCAACTTCTTTTGCCTTTACTTTTTCCTATGCAGATTTTTTTAAATGGGTGGGCAGTAGTAGATATTCATATTTATTTTATTAAATATAATGCTTTGTTAATAACAAACATGGCTAGAAGAATATTGTACCATATCCACAATAAAAATTATTTTCTAACATTGTCCTTTTTTTGCTAAGAAGCCTTTCTAGCCTGGGACCTCTGTAAGTGGTGATTAATAAAGTTGTTAATTCATGGTACCTTTTAAGGGGCAAACTAAAATGTGGCATAACACAAAGGGAGCAGTTCTTGTAGCTGTTGCGTTCCTGTTCTTCATTATCTCCTTGTGCTGTCCTGGATTTAATTTGGCAGCTTTAAAAGTTTGGCAGCTGTTCACTCTCACAAAAACCCACCCACATGCGAAAGTCCCCAAATATCAGGAAAGTTATGGATATTAAAAAAATAGTAATAATCAGGGCACTCTCTACCACGTAATAAAAAAATGCAAAAGCCACAAGCAGCACCTTGAAATAGTCGCTGTGTTTGCCAAGTGTGCCAGATCATGAGTTGTTTTTGTGATGAGGATCAATGTCAGATTACGGAAAGAATGATACACTCAAGCTGATTTCACTTATAACTTGTGAATGTCGGTTTATTAACTCAATCTCTTCTTCAGAGAGTCGTTGTTATTAACCATATAATTTTGTTTCCCCATCCCTCTTAAAATGTAAATTGTGTGGTTTGCTCTGGCTGTTATTATAAAACCTGACTGGCCAAATTAAAGTACCTTTTTTCAGGTCACGTTTCTTTTTCTTACTTTTTCATAGATGACAACTAATCTTGCTCCTCCCAGCTTCTGTTATATTCTTACTGTTCAGTCTGGTGAAATACATGTGGAAGTGGATGAGGAAGAACAGATTTCTAATTTGTACCAGCCACCAGCTGTTCATGGTTTAAAGGAAATTCTTCTGGTAATCTGCTTTACAAGTCAGATAACAAATACTTTGTACCACTGGATTTCTGGTATCATGTTTGTCTCATTGCCTGTTTTTGTGCTATTTTCAGATGGATGGTTGTAATGAACGTTGTAGCTTTTGGGCACAAGTGCTGTATCTAAGGCTGCAGGTAATCTTTTCATTTAGCAATGAATTCAACATAAAATCGACATAATGCTTACATGAAGAAGCCAGCATTTATCTTGTTTACGGGAAAACCAAAACCCTTCCTGGATTCTCTTCAAGAGTTGTCTGAACAGAATTAGCACCAGATTTAAAATGCTTGTGGATGAGCAAAATCTCCGGTTTCAGTACTATCCAGCCTAGAAAGTGAATTATTTCTGAATAAATTGCTATCTAACCAGAGATAATATTGCACCCTTCTAAGGGAGCCTGCCGGAAGTATGTTGGGACTCAATTTATAGCTAAATGCTATCCTTACGTACACAGCAAAAAGCTCTCAGTTGAGTGTCTCAGGATAGAATGTAACAAATGGTGGTTATATAAAAACACAGTTTTGCTCTTTGCGTGCAAGTGTGTGGACTATTTTTGTTGAGTTCAATAGAAGCCCCTCAGGCAAATTTGGCTTTTATGGTCCAGTTAGTAGAAAGTAGGAACTCTTAGGTAAATACATCTGCCATCCACACCATGTGCGAAAGCTTATAATTGTGTTTATTTATTTGTTTCTGAATGATGCTACAATTCTCTTTCAAAGTGTTGCTAACTCCCTCAGTAGTTAAAGGAATTTTTTGTTGCTGTTTTATTTCCATTTTCCTGGTGACTGGATCCTCAGTATAGCTAGCACTGAATTCTGGTGGAAAATCATTTGCAATTGTCCATCAGCTCCACAAAAAAAAAAAGTGTGAATCAAAGCATATGAACCAAAGACAAAGAAATTCCCAAATGGCCAGCAAAATAGCAGGAGATGCTTCCCACCAGTGTGAGACATAAATTTAATTTAGGTCTTGCCCTTTTGCTTCAAAAGCCAGTGAGTTATTATTTGATTTTTAGGCAGGGAGTACTTTTAACTCCCTAGATGGGGGGTATCTCTTTGTGTTTTCTCCATGCTAAGTGAGAATTTAACAGATCATTTGCAAACATGAAATTAGGGCTAGCTTGATGGGATCTTTAGGGTGCTAACAGAAAGATGGACACATAGATGCATGATCTTCTATTTCTAAGAAACCTGTCCTATCCAAAATAAACTGAAATTACAGACTAGTGGTAACCCAACCAAGCACTTTTGTATTCAGGAATGTCTACATCTGAGATGCTGTGGGTCATCAGTATTCTTGTGTAGAAGCACTTCATTCACGAAATTAGAGAAAAGATGAAGCATGCAGAAGCAGATGTGATTTTAATGGAAACTTATCTAGCAGAAAAAAAGGTCTATGATTTCTTCTTGCTACTAGGAGGTTTATTAGCTTTTTTTTTTAGTGGCTATTCACTTACTGAACTGTAGGCATTGAATTTTCATAAGTGAACAAGATGAGTGTTCATATTTTTTTTTGGAGTAATGTTGGAAAAGCAATAGCAGATATTCTTCTTCTGCTTAACTTCTGGATAACTGCTGTAGGAATGTAAGGGTATTTACCTGCAGTTATTGTATTGCTTGTCTAATCCTCCCAGAAGAAGGACACGAACAGCAGCTTGCTTACTGCAGCTGCCTTCGCCAAGAAGACGTATCCTTCGCATGAAAAGTCATCCAGTCATAATAAGTGAGGAAGGGACTATGATTTGGTTTATTTTGCTGATCTATTATTGTTCGATAATCCGTTATGTGAGCTAATTCAAATATGCTTCAAAAACAGTATTTATTCCATGTCGCCACAGTATTCTGAGCTAGTTCATTTGCGTGAAGGAGGAATGGAAATACGCTTTTATTATTATTCAGAATCTGTACTGTGGTACAGAAGGAATATGAGGAAATATATTCCATCTGTGGTTAAGGAGCTGTCCTTATAACTCAATCCTGCTGCTATTTGTTGTGTCCTCTCTGTTCAGAACAAATTGTCACACATAGCATGATGATGATTTTATACTAACTTGTGATTTTTGCTGTTATTATTTACTTTTTGAATGATTCTTCTGAAAGCCAACTTTTAATGTTGTTAGTAATTCTCGTGGGACAGCTGTAAAAATTCTTTCTTTGAAGCTGTCCTAATCCTATCTACGCAAAGGAGGTACTCAAATGTATGTAGTTACTAGGCAATGAAACAACATCAATGCTACAGGCAGCACATATTGTGTTAAGGCATAACCGTAATATCTGAGTTATGAATTTTCCTAGTCATTATTTACAACTACTGCATTTGCTCTATGAGCTGCTAGCATGAAAAAAAAGCTAATTTTAGCGTGATTAATGATTTCAAGGTTTGTATTCAACTCAAGACAAAAGGTTGGGGTTCTCATTGCATTACCTTATGCTAGAGACATGCATCTTCTAGAAGAAAATACTTATTACGATACGTGTCTCTCCAGTCATTGTAGTATTTCATTTTCATTTAAATGTTTCAAGTAGGATTTTTTAATTGGCAGTCTAATTAAAAATAGTAACAAAACCTTTTTAACTTAAGGAAGTAATTTAATCTTACTTAAATATTTTTAAATATTAGAATCTTAAAATTTACAAGTTGCTCAAACTGGTGAATGTGAAATATGCTTTGTTATTAAACCCATTTTTTTCTAAAGCATGGGAAGATTCACATACACACAGAGATATTATAAAAGCTGTGTTTAAAAATAAACCAAGCAAACAAAACATCAAGGGCAAGAAGAGCATGAATGGTCAAATTGTAACCCATCTGATTTTGGTAGAGACCCTGGAATAAGCACTGATGTGTGTGTAATGTCTGTTTAGTCTGTCTTGCTCATCCCCCGGTGTGAAAATTCTAAACAACACTACTGATTTTCTGATCCTTATTTTCAGATTTGGAGGTTGAGACAAAATGTTTTGGTTATGACATCAGTAGTTGTGATGTACCTTAATTTATGTCACACCATGATATTTTTATACCTGTCTTAGGCAGAAAACTGACATTGTCATTGCGGAGTCCTCTCTCTTCGTTCTGAATTATCTATTTCCCTATTTCTATGTATCACTCAAATATTTAGAGATGTTTGTTCAACTGAAAAAAACCTTCCAGCTTTGTAATTTGCAGTGTCTATTAGCCAAAGACTGCTGCTATTGGAACCAGACAGCAGTACATGGAAAATTCACTCGCACAGGAATGGTAATAGTAATAGTTATAGCCTTTCTTCTTCTTTTTTTAAGGCAAAAATTATGAAAGTCTATTTTCATAAAACCAGACAATTAATTTTTATATGTATATATACCATATATATATGATATAAATACCAGATGTGTGATATAAATGTATAATATATAGTGTATAGATACTGTATACATTTTTTAAATAAAATATATTTTCAAATCCCTTATACAGTCCAAATGAGTTATAATGAAGTGTGATAACTGGTAGAGGTAAAGCCAAGATTCCAGAGAGTCAACCTTGGAAGGTTAATTTAAGGTAGAGATGTTTGTATCTGCAGTAAGGAGTAACGTCAAATTCCAATAAAGCTTTGATTCATTATCCTGTACATGCCCTAAATGTAATAGTTTCTGCCAGTTTTATTAGTTATTTAAATACGAGGGGGTTGTTTTAGTCTTTCCTTCTACTGAAAATTAACAACTGCATTCCAATTTTGTGTCTCTTTTTCTTTTTTGGAAATTGTAGACAAAGCAGAATGTTCCTATAAATCAAAGAGAAATTTGTTTGTTTGTGACTGACTCGACATTGCAAAACGTGGTTCATATGATTCCAAAAGTTGTTGCCGTGTCAGTCGCTGCCTCGTGTGTTCTCAGTACAGAAATCACAGAAGCCCTCAGTGTTAACTCACAGCTCGTCTTCTTCAAGGATGCACTGTGGGGAAATGGTAAGTTTTCCACGTGGTCTTGAGCAGTTGTAATCAAACTGAAATAGCTTCCTAATCTCTGCCACTGCAATATGTGACCTACAGAGACATTTGTTCTCAGGTGAAGATGGGACAAGTTTGGGATAAGAAATTTGAAAGGGGTTGTAATTAATTAGAGCTTTCAGTAAGATTTCTTTTTTTGTGTTTTTGGGTTGTTCTCCAAAGTAAATGAGAAATTCTGTGATCTTGCCGTTATGTCCACCAGTATTACTGTCAGTCTTCCCTGATGACTGTTGAATCTAATGACCAGTGTCACATAAATTTTCTAGCTGACAAAAGACTCAAAAATACTAGGAAACTTGGTTTTATTTGTTTCTATATTCTTGCAGAAACTTGTTTTATTGACCTTAACTACTTCTAAAAGTAGAGGAGGCTTGCTCATCCCTAGATACAGAAATGTTATAAACTCTTGTGTACAATCTTAGCTGTGAGCCTTCACCACCATACAAATCGTGTAATGATGGTAGTTCACTTTACATTCATTTTTAGTCACTCTTTTTTGAGGTTTGGGTATGGTTCTGTATGATGCCTGCATGGGTAGTTCACATCTCATGCCTTCAGTCACTTCCAAAATGTGGAAGTGAGTATTTGATGGAGTAACTGAAGTACTAAGCTGTGTGTCCTGAAGCAAAATTCTCTGCTTTGGTGAATAAAACATTGCATGCACCTATTCTTTGTCATCTTTGAAACAAACTAAGACCACCTGAAGGGGTGCGAAAGCTTATTACCAGGGAAGAGATGGTAATGTTGTGTTTGCAGGGAGTATGGTGTGATGCAGTGCCGGTGGAATCATACTCTTTTTTGCCCTGTGAGTTGCAAAGTGTACCGAGAGCATGATGCATGTATCACTGAAAGCAAAATGTTTTGTCATTGAGAAAACCTGATGAAGTCTATCCATCTGTTTAGTAGCTGGCAGATATCGTTGTCATTATTGGCCATGTCAGTTATCATGGTCACCTTTTTCCTTGTTACTGTACTGAGTTGAAATGTCTTTGTTGGCAGGTAGGATTATTTGTGTTGAACGTACTGTTCTCTTATTACAAAAGCCTCTTTTGTACTCGGCTGCCGGTGCTGACCTCAGTGAGCTGACTGGCCCTGTCAGACTCGATGAGCTGGATTCTACAACACAGGCCAACTCCATTTGTGCTGTAAGAGGTTCGTATGGCCTTTCCTGAAATGAATGCAGTTAATTATTTGTGCTCACTCTAATCTTTTATGTCTTTGTATTGATTTCTTGTATGAACAGTGCAGAGGGATAAAAAAGCGCAGTGTTGCTGAGGGTCATTAGGGTATTTAAGTTTTTATACTTCTTTGTGGGCTCTGTTTGCCTTTTGCTGGCCAAGCCCTGCTGCCACTCATTCATACCCCAAAATAAATGTTTGATGCATCATCTGTTATATTGTAGTCCTTCCTTCGCTGTCTTCTTTCAGGAGCCTTCTGTTCACACCAGCCTTGTTGATGTTGGCAACAATAAGGTATACCAGTATTTTTTAGGCAGATGGATAAGATACGTTAGCCAGATCCTGGATGGTGTGGGTTAGTTGCTGATTTCCCTGGAGCTTTGCTGCAGTGGGGTAATTTAATATTTCATCATAGTCATCAAGCATAACTCGGCCAGTATTTGCTCACTGGCCACTTTGGATCATAGCTGCTAACATTTCAGTTCTACCACTAACCATGCAGAAACATTTCTTACAATGTATTTTCTGTCATTTCCTAATCATGCAGAAATATTTCCTACTGTGTATTTTCTAATGCTTTGTCCAGTCAGCTTCTTAAACCTCCCAGTTGTAGAGTGCCTATAGGAAAAAGTCCTTAAAAGCCCAGTAATTCTTGGCTTTTAAAGGGAATTTCCTTTTTTAATTTAATGATTCCAGTAGCCATTGTAGAAAATTCTTGATACTATTTGACATTTACACTTTCAAGTATTCACTGGAGCATTTGGAATGAGCTTTAAAAGTAATAGCAAATAAATGTTACAAATGAATCCTTCCAGCTATAGCATGAGGCACTGCAAAGGTAGTCTGAAACCACGCAAAGTTGTTACTAAAAATACTTGCTCTTGTGGTTGAGCCACAGGTTAGCAATGCCTCTGTGATTAATAAATGAGCACCTTGCAGTGACAAATCTGGAGCTCTAACACTGCATAATGAAAACCAAGCAAAACTAGAGGCACTTCACTCAAAGGCTTGGTTGTTATGTACATCTCACATTGATTTTGTGAGTTACTTTAACAATATTTCTGTCACTGGGTGTGAAATCCTTTCTTGCCTTTTTTTTTAACTTCTTCAGTAGTTATGCTATTCTTAATCACTTCTCTGCTGTCAATTTTATAACTAAGTATGGAAAGTGCCTATCTTCTTTTGTCCTATAGACAGTGCACATAGTAGGATAAATCAAACATTTCTCTGTCCTTTCTTTTTCCACCTTTGAAAAGAAAATACACGTTTGTGATCTACTGTGTAAACAAGTACTTACTTTATCTGCATGGGAGGTGTCACGCTTTCCCTGTTCTGTATTACAGATGGAAGAATGACAAAAGGAGAAATTAATCCTACAAGTTTGTCTTGCTTAATCTGAAATTTGTCCAGGGTAGCTGTTAGCAGTATGTTCCCACACCTTGGTACCAACATAGAACATAACGTGCCTTCTTTAAACCTATGCTAATGCTATATGCAAATGATAACTCTCGCTTTTATGTGTAAATAAAATTATTTAATAGCATTTAAGATACATATTCACCATTTCAGTTAGTGTCTACACCTTTCTACTGAAGAAGTGAAACTGATAGCATTAACGCTACTTTATTGGTGGGAGAATATGTATTTGATGGAGTAACCCATAAAGAAAAGTTTATGATCTCTAAAATTCACTCATTGCCTTTGTCTCTTAACTCAGAGAGACGTTAATTGGCTTTCAATGAGAAGCAGTTTCGCCTCATTAATTTTCTTTGTGTCTCCTTTCACTTCCTGTAGTTTTGGACACCTTTGTATGCTGTACTTGGGCATCCTTTCACCTGATCCTTAAAGAGGTTGCAAAGGCCTTACTCTACACCTTTTTGGAGTAGTGCTCGTTCCTGCTCCTTTGCAGTCATGACTGCTTCTCCTGGCTCTCAGGGATTTGGCAGGCTGAGCCTTCCCTAGAAAAACTTACTTTTAACCACTGAAAACTGCAGGTAGTCATTCAAGTCCCCATCCTCAGATACAGCTAATGGACACAGTGTCAGAGCCTCCAAGAGTGCCAGGACTGCCATGCTGCCTGACAGATTTAGATAGATCTGTCATTTTTGGGAAGGAGTGTAAATGGGATAAGCTAGCTTGTAAGGAACCCCCCAGCTGGGCTGTGAGCAACCTGGTACAACTCCGTAGTGGACCGAGACTTGAGCAGGTGTTTGGACTGGGTGAACTTCAGAGGTTCCTCCTGCATCAAAAAGGGCAATGTTGCAGTCCAGGCAGACCCACTGAGTTTGTCAGGAATCCTTGTTTCAGGGAAGTCCAGTCATATCAGCCCTGGGATAGAGTGTGTTGCTCCTCAACAGATGATTGAAAACCTCTGGTTGCTTTCTATGGGAAGATTTAGACTTCTTTAAAAGATGAGTCTGTGGTTCTCACCTGTGAGCTCAGGCTTAATAGATTATTTTCTTCTCACTATGCATTGCAGAGTAATGTCTAACCTCTTTTTGCTGTATAGCAGCAGACAGGATGCCTTAATTTTGACATACTGTTGGCATACATAGGCACAGTTCATACTGCACACAACTGTGTTTCCTCTTAACTATGCTTAAGAGCAAATTCTAGTTAGTCCATGCCACATGTTATGTGGGAATATTACTTGATTAATGATATTTGCCTAGTATATGACTCACCACCAGTGGTTGAATTTTGACATTGGATATTTTCATATTTAAGCCCTTATTCAGGGGGGTGGGTTTTTTTTTTTCAGTTTCCCTCTTATTAGAGTGAACAAAATGGGGTCAATCAGCTTACCTGGGTTTCTCTTTTTGATTGAACTTTTCCCCTTTCTGTCTATTAATCAGGGTAACCGATCGGGGGAAAAAAAGAAAAAGAAAAGGAAAAAGTTGAATGTTTCAACCATTGTGCTGAAAAAGTGCTACTTTTATTCCTCAGCCCTTCTTTGCATTCCTCACCAGAGACCTGTTTTTTCCAGGTGTTGTCCTATTATCAGGCTCTTCTTAATAATGTCAGCCGCAACCCATAAAAATGGGCTAGAGGTAAAACTGAATTTTGGCTACATGCATTTCCATTTAAAAGAAGAATCTTGGGAACATACCAGAAGGTTTGTGAATGCCAAGCAAAATCTAGAGTCTTGACAAAGATATGCAGCATTTCAGCGGCTTAAACTTGAGAAATCCCTTTGCAGGACACACAAGATTACTGTGTGCAAGACAAACTAGATTATTAGACTTGTTGCTGCTTTGAGTTGTTCTGACTTCAGTGATCTCTGTTGGTTTTCTCAAGGGAACTCAACATTGTCGTTAAAATAAACCACTAGACATAACCTCATCAGTATGATCCTGATTAATTTTCTTCAGATGTACTTATATTACCTGTGCAGTGGCTTCCTGCACTTGCACACAACTGGGGGAAAATGAAAAGGCTTAAAAAGAAACAGATCTTTCAGAAAAGGGGATTTTGTTTTGTTTATAAAATGATTTTTTAATGAAGAAGGAAACATATTCAGCGATCTAATTGGTAGCTTTTCCATGAGCAAGAATAGGAATCACTTAGGTTGGAAAAGACCTTTAAGATCATCAAGTCCACTATTAAACCATGTCCCTAAGTGCCACATCTACACACCCTTTAAGTACCTCCTGGGATGGTGACTCAACCACTGCCCTGGGCAGCCTGTTCCAATGCTTGCCCACCCTGCCTGTGAAGAAATTTTCCCTAACATCAAATCTAAACCTCCGCTGGCACAACTTGAGGCTGTTACCTCCAGTCCTATTGCTTGTTACTTGGGAGAAAAGACCAGTACCCACCTCGCTCCATCCTCCTTTCAGGTAGTTGTAGAGAGTGATAGTGTTTCCCCTGAGCCTCCTTTTCTCCAGACTAAACACCCCCAGCTCCCTCAGCTGCTCCTCATCAGACTTGTGCTCCAGGCTCTTCACCAGCTTTGCTGCCCTTCTTTGAACATGCTTCATCACCTCAGTGTCTCTCTTGTAGTGAGGAGCCCAGAACTGAACACAGTATTTGAGCTGCAGCCTCACCAGTGCCAAGTGCAGGGGGACAATCACTTCCCTGGTCCTGCTGGCCACACTATTTCTGGTACAGGCTAGAATGATATTGGCCTTCTTGGCCACCTGGGTGCAAGCTGGCTCATGTTCATCTGGCTGTTGACCAACATCTCCAGGTTCTTTTCCATCAGGCAGCTTTCCAGCCACTCTTCCGCAAGCCTGTAGCATTGCATGGGGTTGTTGTGACACAAGTGCAGGAGCCGGCACTGAGCCTTGTTGAACCTCTTGCAGATCTCTCTGTCAAGCCTTTCTACCCTCAAACAGATGAACACTCCCACCAACCTGGTATCTGCGAGTATACTGAGAGTACATTCGATTCCCTCATCCACATTGTTGATAAAGATATTAAACAGAACTGCCCCCACTACTGAGCCCTGGGGAGCACCACTTGTGACTGGCTGCCAGTTGGATTTAACTCCATTTGCCATTCACTCCATTCCAAGAGAAGCATGCCTATGCTGTGGCATAAAGCATCCTACCTTGTGGTAGCAACTACTGGTGGAAACTCCCGATTATCACAAAAACTGAAGAATCAAAATTATTCCTGTAACAGTTGTGACAGAATTGCTTATTCCATCAGTGAATCCACGTTGTTTCATTGCATACACAGAAATCGGGTCATAAATGTTGTATTTGAGAAGTACCTTTCATGATACTCAGACTTGCTGTCCTTTGAATTTCCAAAGAAAATTACAGTTTCATTGTCTATGTGTAGCTCCCTCCTTTCTGTCAGTCCTTGGCCCAAGAGAACCAGGAAAGCAAGGGATTAATATCCTGTCTTACAGACCAGACAGTGTAAATGCTCCCTTAGTCTCCAAGGGTTTATTTTATTGAATGTGGTATGAAACTGTGAGATTCTTGCTCAATAGGAGCTGGAATTTTTAGCCTGTACTTCTGTTGTACCAGTGAGGGTTTATTTTAATTAAACTTCATTCTTACAGGTGATGCACTTTGTACACTTCAAAATATTTGATATATTTTCTCCATAAATAATATTCATAATTTCAGCATATCGTTACCATAAAACATAATACGCTCTTTATTGGCTTCTCATAAAACTCTGAATGTATTTTGTCTTGCCAAAACTAGCAAGGCCCTTTATATTAGTCAAAAGTATCTTTGGCATTCCCTGCTTAGGCGCACACTTGAGTCTGTGAGCCAGATCTGATCTCTGTTAAATCAGTAAAAATGAAGAGTAAATCCACTGTTAATGGAATTTAACCTGCATCGTTGTTATTGAAAGGGACTGGGTTTCTCACTGGTTTGTGTTTCCTAAATATCAATATCAAGCTATCTGACCCGATGCTTTTTATAGCTATTTATTGCCAAAGAAACATCAGAGAACCAGAAAGAAAACAAACAAACAGAAACAGATCAGAAAAGCAATAAAGCCCAAACCAAAAGAGCTGAACCTGTTTGGAAAGTTAATTACCAATCGTCTACCTTCTGGTACTTTTAGAATGTAACACGCTCTGAGTACTGTCATCCCTTGTTGGAGGGACAAAGAAGAAAGAGTAAGACTGTTGGAAGAGCTGGCGCTTTCTACAACAAGCCTTAAGCTGAGCGTCAGAAAGAATCAAACCTGCTGTGAAGCCAGGAGTGACTGTGTTTGCCAGCTTAACCCTAGTATTTTGTAAGAATTTCATGTTCTGCAGGTACTGTTGTTGGAGTTAATGAGAGCACTGCTTTCTCCTGGCCTACCTGTGACAGATGTGGCAATGGAAAGTTGGAACTGTGTCCCCAGGACAGGTGAGAGTCAGTATGCTCCAGAGCACTCCAGGTGTTTTGCAGATGTAGCCATAAGAGCAATAAGTGATGCAATGATTCCTGCAGGCACAGGCTGCACTTTGTTTCTTCCTAGAGCTAAGACGTAGTATTTTTTATTGCTGATGAACTGATAAAGCCTGCAAGGTTAGATTAATTTATTAAGAAAGATACAAGTAGATATGAAATGGTTTGAATTTGCAGTTATCACTTTTTTTTCAAACTAATCTTAAAGTATCACTCATAAAGATTTCATAGCCCACTGCATTACAGTATTAGTTTTAATTAACATCCATACAAATGGCAGGTCTGATTTTAAGCTCATTTAAAAGTCGTGTTTTGTGTTTGTCTACTGTAGCTTGTTTCCCTGTGTACCATCAGTTCGCCTCACTTTGACATTGAACTGTGAGCTTTGCTGTAATTTATGTTAAGTGTGAAAAGAGCTGCATTTCAAACCTATTCAATTTATAACCTTTCTAAAAAGGATGTCAGATGGGTCTGGGAGTACAACCGTTCTAGACGTGAAGACTGATCCTACAGGACCTATTACCACCCAAAATGCTAAACCTGCATCACTCTTGGATTCTCCCCTTCAGCTGCTTAGCCGTCTTGCTCTTGCAGAGTCTGAGATACCTGATGGAGTAAAAACGTGAGAGGATAAGAGAGAGTAAAGAGAAAGAAAGGAGGCTTCTTTCTACTGGAAAAGCCCACAAAAAGCCTAAGGAGAAGTTTGGTGGGTTTGATCCCACTGAAATAGATAACATTTTCCTTAATATGAGAAGCTTTACCTCTTATGCTTTGTTACCTATAGCGTGTGGGGGGAAAAAGGCTGAAAATTAAAGTTGTCCTATATTATACTATCATGCAAAAAATAAAGATGTGTGTATGTTTACATGGTAGTGTAGTTTAACAAAAAAGTATCTATCTGTACTGTGAAGGACTCTCTGCTTCATTTGGAGAACAATGTACCATCAATATTTGTTTAAGAAGTTATTCCAATAAGCCCTTAGAGCTGAGCTTTATTTTATGCGTATGACTTAAGCATGTGCTGAAAATGTTGAATGTTTGCTGAACAAGGGCCTAAATCAATAAGTCACTTGGGCCAAATCTATACTACACATTCTCTCTTGCCATAACTTGTAGAAGGTTATGGGACTAATATTTGCTTAAGTGAGGTGAGTATAAATACCAATCTCCCACCATGTTGCCAAAACATATAAAAGGAAGATCCTTTTGCTAGAAGATGTTTAGGTCTCTTTCCAAGACAGTTATTTATCTCTGCCAACAGAGAGCCCTATTTGGTGTTACCAACTGCATTTCTACCAGGACTTTCCTACCAGCAATCTACCAGCAAATTATTCTAGAGAATAAGATAGCTGGTTTTTTGTGTGTTTTGGTTTACAACTGATAGCTTTTCCATTTCTGTTTTTCTGTCATCACTGGTGTATTTCAGAGGATCGCTGTATTGCAACCAGTGCTCTGAAGTTGTCATTTCGCCGGTTTTGAAAATGCAGCTGGAAGTCTTCTTGAGTTGTTCATCCCGACCTCAAAGTACAGTAAAAGTGAAGGTATGGCATGAAATGAGCTTTGGTGTATTGAGTATGGTGAGACTGGATACATAGACCTTAAAGCCACGTATGTAGGTACTTCAAGCCACAGTTCTCTAAACAGCTCTGTCAGAAGAAAAATTGAAAGATGTAAAAGTGTCCCGTAATTTAATCTGATAATAAACTTGTGTTCCCTTGGACTAAGAACCCAGTTCCCAGCTCTTGCCCAAATAATACAATCATTGAGTTCACCCTGAGGTTTGCAAACTGGTTTATGGTCCAGCTGAAGGGCCTTGTTGGATGAGTCAGTCTCCACAGCCTACATGAATGTGTATTTTTAGACTCCCATTCTGAACATCTTGTATGTCACCTCTCTTCTGCTCTCTTGGCCAGAGAAACAAAACCATTCTATATTAAAATGATAAATCTTTGTTCAATGTGACTGCTTTAACCTGCAAACAGCATGTCTCTGCCTGTGTAAGATTTTTTTTGTCATGACCAAAACCTGTTCATTTTCTCATTCCAGCTGTTACAAAAGACAATCTCTTCCCTCCTGATGTCCTCTGCCAGTGAGAATGGGGTAGGTATAATGAATGTTGATGAAAGAAAGTTAAACTACATCATAACTTACTATAGAGGCAAAGTGCAGGAGACATGAACCGGGTGGAAAGATACTTGAATCATAGAAATTAAAGGGATTCCTGGAGGTCATTGTCTGACCTAGCACTCACACTGGGCTATTGCCAATGCGTAGGCCAGTCAGTTGTGGCTTTGGTAGGGTCTTGAAAACCTCCCGGGGTGGAGATTCTGCCTTTCCAGGCAGCTTGTTTTGGAACTGCGCTAGGAGTGGAGAGGTTTCTCTAGAAACAATGAATTATTTTTTTCGTATCCAGGCTGGAATTGGAGGCGCCTGGGCCCTTGGCAATGCCACCTCCCACCTGCTATCACATGACACCCTCCTCTTTAGAAGAGGGATGTTGCAGATGGGCTGTGTAGACAGCTTCAGCTCAGCTGAAGATCTGCAGATGCAGATACATGCTGCAAGCAGCAGTATGGCCAGACATTCAGAGCTGCAGTGGGCAGTGCTGGGCTTTACTTCATTTTCTGGCTGAGGATCCAAAGATACAGTCCAAGCATCCCACCTTTTGGGGCTGGTCTTCCAAACTCTGTATAACAACTACTGTCTCATAGCACAACTACTGGCATGTGGAATAGTGGAGAAATTAGCAAAATCCGTGCAAGAAAATACTTTATAACTGTATGAATGAAACACACGTAAAACATGGGGCATCCGTGGGCCAAAGTACAGTTTATGTAACTGTGAAGTAGTCATTCCTTTAATCTGAGATATCAGAAGAACCCTGACATTTGGCACAGTGACCCAGATTTATCACAGGTGAGGGAGGCACTGGGTAGGTGCATGGCTGGCATTGGCTGCTGGATGGTCAGCAGCAAAGGAGTGGCACCTTCAGAGGGTGATTAAGTCCAATTAGGATGCTGAGATTCCCCTCTCTCCATTGCATATAGAAGGGAGCAAAGGGCAGCTCATCATGTTTAATCACCCCAGTTAAACATCTTCAGTTAGATGACGCATTGGGGTCATTTTGCTTTCCATCTTACACAGTCTTCTAGCATTCTGCTATTACAGGCTCCGTGCTTTTAATGGACTTAATGGCAATATTTAAAGTGGAGCGTTGCTCTGAAATCATAAATTATTTTTCTTATGCTGGAGGGTGTGCATTTCACTTAAGCAAAGGTATACAAGAAATTCCCAAAATATGCTTGCTCTTTTAATAAGCAGTTAAGTTAATAAGCAGGATGTCTCTGGTTTGGTTACAGGCTGACAAAACACAGTTATTTTTTAAGTTATTAGAATTCAACCAACCTCTTTTTCATGTTTCGGTTTTTATAATGCTAGTATTTGGAAGTTGGCAACTCGGAAACATTTTTTTCCCCTAGCTGAAATGCAGGAATAATTTTTTCCCTTTTTTTTCCCAGAAGTATTTCCATCTCTGAACCACTGCATTTTAAAAAGCAGCACATCTCAACAAAGATGAATCACAAGAAATACCACTTGAGGTGGCATTTTTTTGCCACTGCTGCTTAAGTTTCTAAGGGTGTAGCTTTGTAATCACTTCTTTTGGGCGGGAGGTTGGTTTTAGCTGTCACTGGCCCTGGCCACTTGTTCCTTACCTCGTGGCAGCCCGTCTGTTACACCAGTATAGCTGTTTGTGCAGCTGTGTGGTGAATTGAACTGCAGAACCAGTCTGGGGTAAAAATAAACTGGGGGAAAAAAAAATAAAGAGGTATGTTTACACCTTGAGCCATGCAACAGGCGTGGGTATCCCATACCTGTACAAATTCACAGCCCAGATGGAAGCGGAGTCATAGGCAGAGGCCAGTTTTAGGCAAGTCCCATTGAGGAAAGAAATCACAGAGTCATAGAATTATAGAGTGGTTTGGGTTGGAAGGGACCTTAAGGATCATCCAGTTCCAAACCCCCTGCCATGGGCAGGAACACCTTCCACCAAGTTGCTCCATGCAACCTTCAGCACTGCCAGGGATGGGGCAGCCACAGCTTCTCTGGGCAACCTATGCCAGTGCCTCACCACTCTCATAGTGAAGTACTTCTTTCCAATATCTAATTTAAATCTCCCCCCTTTCAGTTTAAAGCCATTCCCCCTTGTCACTACAGGCCCTTGTAAAATGTCCCCCTCCAGACTTTTTGTAGGCCCCTTTAGGTACTGGAAGGCTGCTCCTAAGGTCACCACAGAGCCTTCTGTTTTACAGGCTGAACAAGCTGAATTTTCTCAGCCTATCCTATAGGAGAGGTACTCCAGCCCCCTGATCATCTTCATGGCTCTTCTCTGGACTCGCTCCAACATCGCTCATGTTGGGGGCCCTAGAGCTGGACGCAGTACTACAAGTGGGGTGTCATGAGAGTAGAGGGGGAGAATCACCTCCTTCAGCCTGCTGGCCATGCTCCTTTTGATGCAGCGCAGCATGGGGTTGGCTTATATGGATGTAACCTACAATCTAAGAAACCCTCTCAAGGTGAGCATCAGCTGTCATTGTTACCAGTGCTTCTGTTAACGTGCTGTCTCCTTTTAGAGGAATCACCCCATTCCTCAGCTCCAGACAGAGTACAGTCTCTACAGATCCACTCAGGGACTACTCTTGTGGGTAAACTGCCAGTCAGATCATTAAACAGCAGGGACCATGTAGGTGCTGGTGATTGTAGAGGACAAAGTGTATGTGTAGGGGTGCATAAAACGAGTTACAAAATATTTTTTCCTTTAGTGGCTCTGTTACCTGAGGTAATTGATACCCGGTTTGTACATACACGTGGCTAGCCCGTTTCTGTGAGTGTCAGAAAGCTAGGTAAAGGGAGCACGTGTAGACTGTGCTTCAACAAACTTGAGTTCAAACTCACAGTAGCTTTCTTTATTATTCTCTTTAACCAGCTCATGTTTAAAAGCCTGGTAGGGAAGCAGCACATGAAGCAGGAGATCTAGTTACTGAAAATCTAATGGATTAAATCCTTTCCGTCAGTTCCGATGCACCTTTCTTTCTGAGTCCTTAAAAAAATTGTCTGTTGGAAGAGGACCTTAACACCCTGCATCTTCCCGGCTGAATGCTGCTTGGAACAGAATGTCCAGGACTGTTTGTTTTAATCAACATGCTTTTATCACTGCAGAGTTATGAGGTGCAGAGCGTGCTGGGAAAGGAGGTGGGGTTATTGAACTGCTACGTCCGCTCCGTAACCAGCCGCCCCAACTGCATTGCACTGGAGGAAATTGTTCTTCTGGAAGCAGCAGCAAGACACTGAGTTGAACTCTAGTCAGCTATTATAGTATCTGTGGACTTTGTAATGTGGTTATCTGTTAACTAGTGCCACAGATAATGTATAAAGCAAGCATAGTAAGTATTCAGATAGTTCATTGAAACTGTGATTTACAAAGCACATTGTGTGAATCCTGGAGAAATACCTGTAGAAATCTGCTCAACTTTCTGAACTCTGCTTTTTCGGATCAGTTCAGCATTAAAGAATACTGTTCTTCGGTGTGTTTGCTGTTGATGTGTATAAACCAGCTCATTCTGGAAGTCTCGAATGGTCGTGAATATTTTTTCTTTTGCTAATACTGTATTTATTATGGGTAGAGGGAATATATTTTACTGATATTTTTGAAATAAATACCTTGCTGTAGGCAGTGAACATTGGTCTAAGCTGAGTTTTATCAGTGGATTCCAGAGGTACTGCTGGCTGCACCAGTTCTGAGTTGTAACGTTTGTTATCACCCTGCAATAAATGTTATAAAGATGGAGATTTGAAAGAAGCTTATGTTTTGAAGTGTCAAACACATATAAAGTTAATGTTTTACGGCTAATTGGTCTCTGAGCATAGAAGTACGGTGTTATCTGTAGCTTCCCACAGAGTGGGTGTTTCATTATAGTTTTTCTTATGGGTAACAAGCAAACTGCTTTGTAGGCCACATAAATAATCCTCACCCAGGCTGTACAGAGACAGGGGTTACGGATCAGATAAATAATACCAAAATCTTCCTATGTGTGCATTGTTGGAGATGCAAAAGTCTGGTCAGAGATTTGATTTTTTTCCCCCCCTTCCACTTCCACAGTATTTAAAACCCCCTTACAGGTAGGGGAGGAGGAATGAATGGTTTTGCACAGGTCCTGTATGTGATCACCCAGCAGCAAAGGAACAGCAAGCCTGTTGCTGCACTGATCATTCCTGCGGCTGTGGCCGATAGTGGAAAGTTTTACATACATCATGATTACCCAGCAATTGAATCCCCCTTTTCCCCTCTTGTCTGAGTGTTTCAGTCTTTTACCTACCTCCCCATAAGGAAAAAGGGGATGTCAGCCCATTCCTGAATAGAGGACACTGCCCTGTCCAAGACCAGGGTCGCCCCTCAGAAGCCAGCAAGGTGCCTCTCTCAGAAAGTGCTGGCTGTGGAGGTGCCGGTCCCACCAGGCCGTGTTTGTGCCAGTGCCCTGCAGATGCTGTCACCTTTGTGCGTGCGCTAATGGAACTCGAACAAGTTGCCTAACCCTTTGTAACAGTTACTCGGTGTTGTTGCCTGCTCTTGCTTTCACTAGCAGGGGAATCAGTGAAAGTATCCAGCTGCCAGTAGCCCACAGCGGGCTGAAGTGCATGGACCCAACACCACCTCCCTTGAGCCCACATCTGGTTCAAGCTTAGTGGTAATGTTTAGGAGCATTAGCGGAGGTGCAGCTTTGGGAAAACGCTTCGAGGTTTCTTTACAGGAATGTCAACTACCAGTGTTCTGCGTTCAGGTAGGCTCTTTTTGTTATTATTAAGGCTCTGTTTCGGGAGGAGTCCCGGCGCCACGGCAGCCCCCAGAGCGTGGTCTGTGCCATGTGCCACCGCTGCTCGGCCCCGACAGCTCAGCGCCAGCAGCTGACTCAGCAGTTCGGCTCAGCCACGCAGCTCCCGGGACAAGCAGACTTTTGTACCCACCACCTGCGAGAGCTTCAGCGGCTCCCGCCAACCACTGCACCTCCCTGAGGCTGCTGTAGAACCAAACGAGCCCCCCGCTTGCCCTCACCATCCCGCTTCGGCTGCGGGAGCCCCTCCAGAGCGCCTCCCGCCCCCCCCCCCCCCCCCCCCCCGCTGCCTTGGCCACACAGAGCAAACGAGAGCAGGGTTGTTTTAAAATGCTTTTTGTTCTTTTATTCTTAGAAATGCTGTAAAAATTGATATAAAAGGTCGAGCATGCTCAGTCTTTCTGGGTTTTCATCCTACTGTCTAAAATACATGGGGGGTTGAATCATTTTAACAGATGTACCATAGCTGCATCGGTATGAGTAAAATGTAGAAAAGATGAAAACTACCATTACAAAAATAATTTAAGGGGAGAGAAGAAAATATATATATATATATTTAGCTTTTTTCCTCTTTTTTGTTTTGTTTTTTTTTTTTGCAAGTTTCGTGGTGCAAGACCCGGGCCCGGCCCCGCGTCGCTCCAACGCTCCGCAAGCGGCCGGCGGCTCTCACCGCGGCTTCGAGCCTCCTGCCCCGCACCGGGCCCGGCCCGGGACGCCGAGGCCCGGCCCCGCGTAGGCTCCGCTCGGCCCGGCGCGGCCGCTGAGGTATTTATTTATGATCCACAGTCTCCCGGAGTCCGTCTCTCCGTCCCGCTCCCCGCCCCGGTTACCGGCAGTCAGTGCCCGAGCCGGGCTGCAGGAACGAGGCGCTGGGCAGCTGCTTGAAGAAGTGCCGGAGGCTGGTCAAGTCCCGGGTGAGCTGCTCGATCTTCTTGTGCAGCTTCTCGTTCTCGGCCGAGAGCTCCAGCAGCTTCTGCTGCATCTCCTGGTTGCGCCGCTTCGCCTTGTCTCGGCTCTTGCGCACGGCGATGTTGTTGCGCTCCCGGCGCTGCCGGTACTCGGGGCTAAACCTGTCCACGCACTTCTTGCCGCCCCGCTCCTTCCCGCCGGGGGCCGGCGGGGCAGGGACGCCCTGCCCCGGGCCGGGCAGCGGCGCGGCGGGGCCCGGCGAGCGGGTGCTGCAGCTGGACGGGGAGCTGCTGCCCGGCGGCTCGGGCGAGGTGGGCGGCGTGGGCTGCCCGCTCAGGTTCATGATGGTCTGCGCGCAGGTGGCGATCTGCGACGGCAGCAGCGAGGAGGACAGGTCGCTGTCGCTCCAGTCCGGCTCCTGCTTCAGCGCGCCGCGAGAGGAGGAAGAGGAGGAGGAGGAGGAAGAGGAGGAGGACGAGGAGGCGGTGCGGGGCTCGGCGCCCAGCAGGGTGGTCATGGCAGCGCCGAGGTCCTTGGCGGGGTCGCGGCCGGCGCCGCCGCCCGGCGGCAAGTACTCGCCGTAGTCCCCGCCCCGCTCGGGCTTGTGGTTGCTGTTGAAGAGGTCGGCGAAGAGCTCGTCGTTGCAGAGCTCCAGGTTGGGCACGGCCGACATGGAGTCAATGTAGGAGCTGAAGTCGATGGCGCTCTCGTCCTCGTACATGGCCGGGGCGGCGGCGCTCAGCTCCGCCAGGTTGGTGCCGCTGCCCCCCAGGCCGCCCCCTGCCTCCTCGCCGCTCATCCCGCAGCCGCCGCGGCCCCCCGGCTTGCAGGCGGGACCGGGCCCGCCGCCGCTGCCCACCTTGGCGTCGTAGAAGTTGGCGGGCTCCAGGCACCAGCTCTTATAGCATGCCGGGGAGTCCAGGCTGTACAGAGTGGCGGCGCTCATCGGCCAGCGGGACGCGGCGCCGCGCGGTCGCGGCAGAGGGGCTCCGGACCGCGGGCACCAACCTCCGCTCCGCGGTGATCGCAGCTCCAGTCTCCGCCACGGGCAGGTGGGGAGCGGGGCTGCTGCTGGTGCTGCTGCTGGTGCCGCCTGTACTGGTGACGGTGGTACCGCTGCTCCTGCTGCAGTCCCGCCGCCGCCTCGCCTCCTCGCGAGGGTCGAGCTGGGCTCGGGTCACGCCGCGCTCGGGAATAGGAAGCGGGGATGGGACACGGCGTCTCTGGACCTGGGAGCGAAACGCCCGCTCGGTCCCTTCTTATACGGCGGCGGCCCCGCCTCCTGCCCCAATGACGGGGAACCTCGAGTGTTCCCGGCACCCCCGGGACCGGGGGCGGGAGCGGGTGGGGTGCGCGGCCGCGGAGGCAGGGCTCACGCCGCGGAGAGCTGCCGCCTCCCGGTGGAGGATGGCCGCGGGCAGGGGGAGACCTTCCCTCCGGGGGGCCAAGGGTAGACTTTTCCTCCGGGGGACCTTTCCTCCGTTGGGCGCCTGCCCCCTCCCCGGACCACCGCGTCCCCCCATTCCCCTTCCAGCGCTCCGGTCGGGCGCTGATTTACCCTTTTCCTGACTTACTTCCACACGGGGCAGCGGAAAAGGCTCATCTTACCGCACCCCCACACGCGCTGCACCCACCCCGCACCCGTTTTCCCAGAGGCGCCTTGGATGAAGCGCCCTGGGAAGGATGCTGCCTGCCCCACGCGTGTCTCTGTGCATCGCCCGAGCGCCCTCCCGAGGCTCCGCTCCTCCCGCTGGAGGAGAGCGGTGTTAACAGCCCTGCTCCAGTGACAGGGTGGCTGCTCGGACTTCATCTTGCAGGATGCTCCCGTGGGAAAAGGGGTGTTAAGGCATCTTTAGGTACTTCAGGGTGCCTGCGTGAAGTAAAACCTCTTAAAACTTACGGTTAGTAATTATGAACCCCCTCCCTTTCATCCGATTAACAACTACCATTAAATTGGCAAGTGTGAGAGAAATGGAACTATTTTAAGTTCAAGTGTGTGAAATACCTAAGTTTTCTAATCACTTAACAGTTTATAAACCCCTGGCATCACCCGCAGGTGCTCCGCTGCCTGAATTACAAACAAAACTCATTAAAAACCCTTAAAAATCTATTTTAGGATGCATTTATTTTTTCCCCAGAAGACCTGGCTGGCTTTGTGACACCAGCAGGACCCTGAACAACCTGCACGGAGCTTTGAGCAACCTGGTCTAGTGGAGGGTGCCCCTGCCCATGGCAAGGGATTGGAACTGAATGATCTTGAGTGTCCCTTCCAACCCAAACCATTCCATGCTTCTGTGTCCAGTGCAGCCACTGGCTTCCCAGCCTAGAGCTCAGATGAAGCACGAAGCTATGCCGTGCCACTCTGTGGTGGCCCTCTGGGGAGTGTGGGTACGTGCCGGGCCCATGGCATCTCCCTGGGCAGGGCTCCATCCGGCGGTCCCACAGCTGTTGCAGCGGTGCAGCTGTTTCTCTAAGGGGTATGTATTTTAACAGGAATAGCTGGGACAGGGCTGATCTGTGCTCTCCCTTTGGCTCTGAACTCCTTGTGGGAAGCCTGTGGGATCTGGGTGAGTGTTCTCTGCCTGCCAGGTGAGGTTTTGCATCTGGCAGGTAAGGCTTCATGTGGAGGGGCTTGGCTTTGTTCTCAGCTCCAGTGCTGCAGTAACCCCACAGAGACATTACGTTGTTAAATAAATAGACTTGATTTGCTTTGCTCATCAGGATTTGATCCTGCAGCCTCATTCCGCCTCAGCATAAAGCACTGACAGTGATGCGAGGAGTGGAAACAATTTTCCTCTTCCACATCTTCAATAAATAACACTCCCCCAGGCCCAGCTTTGCATATTGTTTTCTGCCCTTCAGCACTGGAGTATATTCACGTCCCATGACTCTGTGCCACCTGCTCCTGGCCTGGCTGTCTGCAGGGAACATAGTGCTCCTGAACCTTTTTGCTCTGCATGAGGTGCAGGAGAGCGGGTGGGAACAGCATGGGAAGGTAGTTCAGAAAGGGAAGGCAATCTGACTCCCTCCCTGCTCTGCGATGGGGTCCAGTATCACCTTACCTGCTGTACCCATGCAATGATGGTTTGTCTTGGACAGCGTCTCGTTTCACTGTTCATGCGGAACTGCGTTGTGCTTTCAGCTCCCTGAAGTCCTTCTCCCCAAAGGGCAGCTGCTCATCAGTGTTGACGTGTAAATGTACCAGCCTGGGCAGCCTTGTTTAATGCCCATCTTGTGTTACTCTGCAGAGGAAACTCAATTCCCAGCCAGGTCACCTGGTGCTGCCGGGCACCCTGCTGCACGGCAACCAGATTCCCAAAATCCATCAGTGAACAACTGCTGGGCACAGACACCCTGCTTAAGCCTCGGTATCTGCCACCCCTTTCACACCTGATCCTGTCTCGATAAAAGCAGCTTTGCTTCCAGCGTCTTCAAGGACCTGGAGGGGTGCTCAGATCTCGTGGTCAGACGTGTTGATCCCTGCCCCAAAACCAAGCGGTGGGAGCTGTCCCCGGGAAGGCTGAAGTTGGTTGTGTTTGTTCCTGGACTGGAGATGTGTGATTTCAGGAGCACGTTTTGAGGGGTCCCCACGTGCCATGCAGGGTGTGAGGCCCTGGGGTGGTGCAACACCTGCAGCAAGGCACCCAGGAGTGTGCGAGTAGGTGATACTTGTCGCTTACCAAAGCACTGGGCTGAAGACAGGACGATAGCCAAGCTTTGCTGTTTCCTGGGTGGATTTGTCTGGCATCTCAGGGCCTGAATCTGTTCCTATCTGCATAAGTAATTTCATGAGCAGAGAAGCAGAGACAAGCCCTTGATTCCCTCACCAATGCTGCTGAGTACTGGACCCACTGAATTCTGGCTTACCTCCGGCATCCTGTAAGCTCACGCAGCGTGAGAAACATTCTGAGCGCCTGAAGTTCAGCATGATTCCTTTAGGAACTCCTTGAGGTTCCTGCTCCAAGTCAAGAGGAGCCTTTAAACCTGGGGAGAAAGGGCGAGAACCCTTTCTCTAGAAAGAAACCTTTGCATAGAAAAGGCAAACCTTGCATTCCTTGGAGAGCTGGCAGTGAACCCAGAGCAGCGCCGGGGTCCTGAGTCCTTCAGGTGCAGGAACTTAATCACAATGTACTTCTGATTAGTTTTTCCTCAGAAACAAGGGACGGGCCACTCAGGGAAGGTGAGTAATCAGGGCACTGCTTCAGCCTGGCTTTAATCCCCGTTGTCCTCCTTCCTGCATGCTCGCGGCTGGCCAGATGCGCAGGACGTTTTGCAGCAGCAGGGCTGGGAGCCTGCCGAGGCTGGGCTGGTTCTGCAGAGCCTATAGAGCCCTTCACTGCTTCTGGGGTGCTACAGGGCTGAGGGGAGCTGGCTCCTGGGGTATTCATGGCCTCGGGCAAGGCAGCAGCAGGAGGGACACCTTATCCACATTCCAGCACCTGGTTTCACAGGGAAAGGCTGGCAGGACGCTGACAATGGGGAAGAGGTGCAGAGGTGGTTTGCCCTGTTTTCTCCTCCCCTCTCAGAGAAGGAGCGCGACGATCGTTCAATTCAACAGGCAGAAGCCGGGACCGGCACTCGGGGGCTGACCTGGGAATGGGACATGCACATGAGGAGATGCAAGTTGTTTGGGGAGAGTCAAAAAGCTGCCAGCACGCTCCTAGGGAGGGACTGTGCATCCTTGAGGCTGGCGTTGGCTCTCATTAGCCAGCGCAGTGACTGCTGCACTCTTCCCTATCCGTCATCCTGGCCCTGCCGAGGCTCCTGCCTTCCCCTTGTCTCCAGTCTCTGCAACAGTATTTTGCTCACCACAACCCCTGTACTGACTCAGGGCCGCTCATTGCCCTGATGCAGCCTGCGGCCACCCTGCTCCGAGCGAATGAAGAGCTTGCTGGTAAATGGAAGGATTCTTCTTTTTATCTCTTTCAGTACCTATGCCCTGACTGCCTGTGGGTTGTTCAGCGGCGCCTGTAGCGGCTGAATTAAATCTTCCACCCTGGGCTCCCAAAAGGCCGCGGTGAAATGCCTCAGACCCTGTGCTCATTGTTTCCTCATGCTCTGTGGTGGATGCGCTGAACCTTTCCTATCAAGGGGCTCTGCATGAGTTTCCGTTAGGGGTGAGAGTCATGAGCTCCGATTCGCAGCTACATCTTCTGCCCAGCTAAGTGAAATCTTGTGCGGTACCATTTATTGTGGGTTCAATGTACAGGAAGAGCGAGTGTCCCCCTCTCCTGTCCCACCAGAAAGGAAAACAAGCCCCCTGTAAATAGAGTGGAAACTGTAACCCAACCTATTCCAGTCCCTTTGGGCCCCTCCTTCCCAAACTCTTTGCAACAAGAAAACCCCTAGAACCCTTATTCTGGGTGCTGTTGGTTTAAAGCTCTTTGGTAGCTTTGCTACAGGACCAGAGGCACTGTTCGGTGCTGTGGGTGGCTGTGGGGCACGGCCTTTCTGCACAGGTGCCTTTTCTTACAAGCAGCAGAGCTTAAAAATGAAGTTTCCAACCCCCAGGTCATTTCCAGCTGAGGCACATGGTGTTAACGAAGTGACTCTGCAGACCCTCACCCTCAGTACTTGGGAGGGGAAAAGATAAAGTGATTTAAAGGAACTGCAATAAATGCTCATTTGAAGTCCTTGATTTTGAAAAGCATGAAGTTTGGGGAGGAGTGTCTCGAAATGTAGGCACTGACTCGCCTGACTTGAGGAAGCGGCTGGCCAAACCCTTCAGCAAGAAGCCAGGAGAGCTGCAGGGAAAGCCTTATTCCATGGCTGAAGACAAGCCTCATTAATTGTTCTTGTGGAGAGCTCATAGGCTCCTTCCTGAGCCCAAACGTGTGCTGGTGCCGTGCCACAACTCAACCACAGACACCTCGAGATAACATTTAAGCTGGGGGGCAGTGGTGGGCACTAAGGGAAAATGCTACGACGAGCCCCATGCAGGAACCTCTTTATCAGCTGGGAAAGGAGACTGCAGGCAGCAGAGCTCTCCATCAGCAGGGTTGTAACTTTTAGTTAGGGGGAACCTGTAAGACTGACAGGGGTGGTAAGCACTAGCTTAAACATTGATTTATTCTGTACACCAAGAAGAACCCCCTGAGAACCCATGCTAACGCTTTGCATAGCCTTTTAGCTGCAACCAGTGCATTTCGGATAACGTGCACACCGCGTCATTTGATCTGAGGAGAAAAAATAGCCTGCTGTACTTGTGAACAGTTACTCGGTTTTGTTTTGCACCAGGAGACCCGAAGCAGTCTCCAACCGTGATAATCTTACTCTTTTCTGGAAGCCAAACAAGCCCCCCCCATCAAGCACCGAGCCCAGCAACTTGAGGTTTGCGCTGCATCCGAGCTTTTCTCGCTGCTTCACAGGCTGGCTTCAGCCCTTTCCTTTCAGCTGCGGTGTTTCACTGAGAGCAGCGCCCTTCAGTCAGGACTGGGGACAGCAGCTGCGATTCCCATACGTTGGGGGGGGGTGGTTCCAAGCTCATTCTGCCGCACGGGGAAAGCTCCCTTAGGACAATTCGGCTTGCTTTGCATAGGATGCGTTTCTGCTAGTGAAAACCCAGCAGCTCGGTGTTTTGCTCCTCAGCTGGCACTTGAGCTCAATAAATACACCCCTAGTAGCACTGATGTAGCTGAGGCTTCCACATAGAGCACTTATTTTTGTGCCAAAATGGAGTTTTTAACTATTTTAACTGTCATGGGCATGTTCTAAGCTCTTTTGCACCAACTTTCTCCTGTCCAAAGGTCTTTCTTTCACCCCTGGGCTGAGGCATTTTTGCTACGGAGAATAGGGCATGGGCCAGGATTCACCCCAGTTCCTTTCCCAAAGGCCAAGGATGGAGTCTTGCTGCACACAAACATCTATTGTTGCTGAAGGTATCGAAAGTCCTACAGAAGAGCCTCGTTAAACTATAAACCTAAACTTTGTCCTCCCCAGCACAGGTCAAAGTACCCAGTGAGTTATCTGAGATATGTGCCAAAAGTGAAATTAACACCTCCTACGAGTGGTCACTTGATTTCCAAATGTCCCCTTCGCCTTTTCATGTAGCTTTTTATTGTGCTTTAAACTTTCTTGTATTTATTGGTAGAGAGGCAAGGTGAAAGCCAGGGTGCCTCACCTAACCAAGACCTAGTTGTTCTGCTGCTGTCTTGTCTGATAGCAGCAATTAAGAGAATGAAATGCACCAAGACACCTTACACAAGTGTATATAGACTATGAAAAAAATAACCACTGTCCATTAGCTATCATCTCTATAAATGGGTAAGTGTGGGTGTGTTCTGTGATTAAAAAGCCCTAAGTTAACTTTTGAAACGAGGTATCCATCTGAAAGTTTCAATAGACAAAAATGCAGCTGAACAATATTTCAAATAATAAAATCTGATAAAAAGATTCTGAATGTAATTTGCAACACTATTGACACAATAAATTATGAGAAAGGTACCAAATAGTAATTGTCGCTGGAAGTATTTGAAACAGAAGAGCTCCCTCGCTATCCATTAGACCCCAGCGAGCAATTTTCCCCCACCCTGAGTTTCCCATGGCCTTGCATCCAGGAGGCAGATTCCCAGCTCTCCGGCTGAGATTCATTCATGCCTGGTGCCAGCAGCAGCGGAGGACCTCAGCGAGACTGGGCCTGCCCCATCACCACGGAGGCAGGAGGGAAAGACTGTAGGCAGTGAAAGGGCAAGGACTCATTTTTATTACACCTTTTATGATAATTACTAAAAGCCCCAATGGAAACTATCTCCTACAATGAACTCGGGGTAATAAACAACTGTGATATTTGAGAGAACTCTTTTCCCCCTTGCCATCTGTGCTGCACTGCACTTGCCACCAAGGCTACCTGACGTTGTGGCTCTATCCCTGCCAACATCAGAGAATCAGAACAATAAAAGTGAGAAAACTTGTGGGTTGAGATAAAGACAGCTTAATATGTAAAGCAAAAGCTGCACATGCAAGCAAAGCAAAGCAAGGAATCCATTCACCACCTCCCCTGGTCAGGCAGGTGTCCAGCCATCTTCAGGAATGCAGGGCTTCATCACATGTAGCCCTTACATGGGAAGACAAACGCCATCACTCCTAACATCCTCCCCCTTCCTTCTTCCCCCAGCTTTATATGCTGAGCATGCCACCATATAGTATGGAATATCCCTGTGGTCAGTTGGGGTCAGCTGTCCTGGCTGTGTCCCCTCCCAACTTCTTGTGCACCCCCAGCCTGCTCACTGATGGGGTGATGTGAGGGGCAGAAAAGGCCTTGATTCTCTGTGAGCGCTGCTCAGCGATTAACTAAAACTTCCCTGTGTTTTCAACACTCTTTCCTGCACAAATCCAAACCATAGCCCATACCAGCTACTAAGAAGAAAATTAACACTATCCCAGCCAAAACCAGCACATCTGAAAGCTGTCCGCCCTAGAGAAAGAGCTGCATCTGGCACAACTTCCACACTTTGGTATAAAGAACCACCACAGCGCAGTAGCCATTCCTGTGGTACAGTTATGGCAAGAAGCTTACAGTGCTCTGCTGTGTCAGCAGTGGCTACTTTTGGCTTTGGCTAAACAAGCAATTTGGAATTAACACAACATGAGGAGTGTAGACTTCTGAAGGTCAGAGATAACAGTATAATCTCCAATTGTTAAAAAACAATCTGCTAGAATGGTCTCATCATTATTATCTCATTATCCAGTAAGGAAACAACCATTCAGATTCTTCAGGTGTTATCTAGAGCCGAAAGCCATTTTCTGCTTAATTTTACTGTGTGCTTCAGTGTTAACTATTGATATGACAATCTCCTAGTTTTAACTATAAATAACGTACGTCTGCAGAATTGTTTCAGTTGATTATCACCAAGGTCTCTGTAAAAGACAAAAGCACAGACTACAAGGATGCCTACAAGTTCACAGAGTATGAACTTGTGCTTTCCTCTGAGTGATCTCAGTGCCTTTCAAGTAAGCCTTTAAAGCTCTACAACCCCTCCAGTTCTTTCTACATTGACTTCAGCACAGACAATAAAGCTGCTTTGTTCCAGAACCACATATAAGAAACACGATTAAAAAAGGTCACTTTTTGAATACAGCTTTAATACAAAAAATACTGTTTTCTATATTAGCCAAGTTAACTGTGTTTAGCATCATTGTTTAAGAGTTTTTTTCCTTTCGGGCCTTATAATTCTGATCTGCTTGCAGCTGTGTGTTATGGTATACATCCCCTTGCAGCCTGGGCTTTAGAGAGCAGCCCCTCACATCCAGGCTTCCCATCCTTCCCAGACTCTGCCAAGAATGTTGGGATCCGTCGCTTGATCGATCAGGCATCTCACTTGCGTCTCTTCTGAAAGACCATCCTCTGGCTCATTGGCTCTGATGTTGTTATCAGCATTACCACGAGCCACAGCTGCAAGATCATTATAAGAAGGCGACTTCTCATAGCCAAGGCGCAGTTCATCACTAAAATTGAGAACACAAAAATAAGATCTTACTAAAAGAAACAAGCAAAAACATCTGTGATGGATTTTTAAACACCAAACAGTACTTGAACACAAGCCCTGCAGCTTTATTTTTCAAGATGTGGAGACCATTCAATAGCTGTGGAAGGCAACTGGTGATTTCAGGTATCTTTTACAGCAAATATTTACCATGAATATTTCAATCTCACCAAAGATGTCTAAATGAAAGACAGCAGCAGTTCACATCTGAGCTGTTATCTCCCTACCTGCCCTACTGATTTGTGTCTGCAAGGAATATTCTGCTGCCTTTTCCAGTACAGCCTTGACCACAAAAGGGACTCCTCCCAAGTCCTGCACTTTTCAGTGTTTGTATGGTTTTAAAACAGGCTTTTCTTTGCTTTTCAACCCCCTTCTTGATTAATCCAAAATGTCTTCGTAAAAGAGGATGCAAGGGATTAATTGTACTTTAACTGAACTTTAAAGACATTCTGCGTTTAACCAGACTTGACTAGACTGACACAAATAACCTGGGAATGCAATCAGATTTGAATTTGGTGGTTCTGGGAAACAACAATACCTCCATGCCTCCCATAGGGCTGATTCAGGTTCCATTTCAAGCAACTGTCCAGCAGAAGCATATTGATTTAAATACCACCCCCAGACTAAAAGCTGTGGAGATGAACATAAAGAACAGCAGTCTGAGGAGTGAGAAATTAAGCAGGCTTACAGGGTGGGGTTGTGTCTGCTGCCAGGAACAGTAAAACTGCCCAGGAGGCCTGAGCTGCAGCAGGAACACTAACGGGGAGTTATCTGGTGTTTGGCTGATAGAGCGATTCAGAGGGCTTGTATGTGGACCAAATGATTCTGATAGGAGGCCTGTCTCTTCTCTTTTCTTAGCTGCCATTCTATCTGAAGGGAGTGGAATCTGACACAGGAGACTGCCAAAGCTCTTGAACAGATGAAAGCAGAAGGAGAGCATCTTACCAGGTGATTGTTGCTGGATTGGCACCTGTAAGCTTTCGTTTGACATAGCTGACTCTTTGCAAAGGGTACCAGTTTACTTCAGATGTGTTTACTTCCTTAATCCATGTGCCTCCTTTTTTCAGCTGTCTTTGTTCAGAGTTCTAAACAGAAAACAAATTTGCCCTATTTATCATAAATCATATACTTATAAAGCCCTTTAAGCTGCCCTATCATAGCAAGTCAAGCCAGTAACTCTCAAGTGCAGATGCAATAGAGGGCAAAGTAGAGATGACATCTATCCAGGCAGTGACTCAAAATTTAATTTACAACTGGAGTTACTGAAGTGCAACTAGTTTCAGAATTTTTCTCTGTAATTATTAGTTTGAACCATACAGTGTTATGTAAATTTAAAAGTCTGAATACAAAAAGATGAAAATAGATATGCTGTGATGTAAATGACATAACGTGATCAAGAGATACCCACATTTTTAGGATTATCATGCAGATAAAGAACAGCACAATGATAACACAGACATATGCTACTATTCTTTGTCCATTGATCATTTAAAATCCTTTAAGTTCAGTTTCTTTGAGAACTCAGAAAACCAAAGAAAGATAAGAGGAACACTGAGTGAGCTTCAGGAAATACTTCCCTTTCTGATCCGTTTTACCCTCACTACAGTTTAAGAATTTTCACATTAAAAAAAGGAAAGAGGAAAAATCCCACCTTCCAGTCCAAAGAAGGTTCTTTTACAAATACATCCATTGTGCTGATAAGGAGACCTGGATCCTCACGATAAGCCCTTAGGGCATGTACCATCACACTGTAAATGAGACCCCACTCTTTCACTGGCATCATCAGATTAACAAACTGGCGGGTCAGACGAAAAGGCATCAACTCTGGCACAGGCAAAAACTAGCCAAGGGGAAGGACAGTCAAAAGAAAACAAGAATTAAGAAGCCTTGCAACAGAAGGATTAGAAATAAGTATTTTTTTCTTTTCAATCTTAGAAATCCTCTCTGTCCCCTAACTGAAAATAATGTGTGACACGGCTGAACAGGACCATCAAAGCTCTAGTCATGAATATTTAGTGATAGTGGTTAAAAGCATGGCTGAACTATATACCACCATACCATATAGACTCCAAGAAACTCTACTGCTCCTTGTTTGTCTGAGAATATCTGGAAACAGAGATTTTCTGCTATTAACCAGAAATAACTTGTAAACATTATTTTGAATCAGAAGAGTGGCAAATAAGGAGCATTAAATTTAGCACTGAGACCAGACGTGTCATTGCACATAAAAGCTGTAACGAATTAATTAGAAAAGCAAATACCTGTGTAGCTGAGCCAAATGCATATCCAAAGTCTATTCCCACCATGCCACCTGTCTCCTTGTTAATCATAAAGTTGGACAGATGTCTATCTCCAATACCAAGTATCCAGTGGCTGACGCACATCAGTGCATGAGAGCTGGCAAAATGGGACCGCAGGGACAGGAAGGCTTCAGGAGATGTACTCATTTTCACAAAGGCTCGCCTTAACAAAACAGAAGTCACTTGTTGCATACAGATAAACCACTAACATTTGTTTCACAACCTGCAGCCATTAACAGTGCACTTACCGCAGCAGGTCTTCTGGAACACTGCTTTCCCTGCTTCTGAAAGACTTAACTGTTTCTGTACGGTTAGCGTTTCTGCAAATTAAAGAAGGAATAATGTTAGCTACTGAAATAACAGCCCACTGGGTGTTAGAAGTTCAGACGTGTACATAGAATCATAGAAAGGTTTGAGTCAGAAGGGAAACTCATCTAGTTCTATTCCCCTCGCTATGGGCAGGGACACCTTCCATTAGACCATGTTGTTCTAAGACCCATCCAGCCTGGCCTTGAACACTGCCAGGGATGTGGCAGACACAGCTTCACTGGTCAGTACCACTGAACTGTCAAGTATTAGTATGGACCAAAGAGACAAGATCCCAGACACCAGTTTCTTCATGAAATATTGACTACTGGAGTATCTCAGTGCAGTCGGATTTAAGAAGAACTAGGCCAGAATATGAATGTCTGAATAGTCTTTCTACCTTTGCATCTCTCGTAATCTTTTATAGCTTTGGATAAGTTAAAGAAGCAATAAAATACATTCCACAAAACCCACCCTTTACCAAGCTAGCATCCAAGATGAACCTTAAAGGTTCTCTATTCTGTGAATATAGAGAATTGCATTTTAAACCAGGAGCCAAAATGAGTACTAGGGTACAGCTCTGCAATGGAGACCAGCATGAGATGAGTGGGGGTGATTGGGATTCCAAAGCACATTCCAGATCTGAATACAAGTATTAATGCAGATGCACTAATTTAAAGGAGTCAAAGTTTTCCTTTAAAAAGCAAGATGCTTGCTTAAGCAGGTCATGAGCTCATCATGCTCCACTGCAAACTCCACTTTTCCCACCTCTTCAGCGCTAGATTTAGGCAGGTGTGGAAATTCCTATGAGAGGATGCTCAATTTGGGACCCGAACCATCAAATATTCTTAAATTCTCAGTGAATCACAGTGATTTTTCTCTGTCCAGCTTCAGCAGGTGCTCTGGCTCTGAGGCAACCTACCTAACTGCATAATCAGGAAGGAACAAGACACCTACAAAATAAAGCAGCAGATGCTCTTCTTCAACTAGACACTTTCTTAAAGAAGTGAACAAGCTTCGGGAAACACTCCTGTGCTCTGGGGGGATTTTGGCAGTACTAAACTGCAGAGCATCTCCAGTAAGACAAAGTAGTAAAATGAGCAAAAATCAGATCTAGCTTGCAAATTATAATACAGATCATATTTTTCCTGGAATTTCTACAACTCTATGTGTGCACACTCTAGTTTCTATATTTTATATCCAGTTCTCGACACTTACCTGTACATAACATGGTATCGAGAGAAGCCTTGCGCTTTCCCACCCATCTTGGACAGCCACTCAGAATAGGTAGCATGAGGTCCCTTTTTGCTAGGGACAAAAAAGAAAAGCTGATTATTTCCCTATATTACCTTACCACTCTACTTGAACACCTGAAGGCTGTGTGCTGCTATCACCCATGAGATTTTTATGCCCAGGAAGAGTCAGGTATCTGCAGTCTACATCAATCTTAGCCTTGCTCTGGAAATGAAGTTTATGCAATCAGTGCATATGCTGATCCATCCATCTAATTCCCCCTAGCTTTGAATGCACTTCAGTCATGTTTGTCAGAAGACTAGAATCCTCAAAGGTGTTAATTTGTCAATAGGCACTGTGAAAATTAGATACTGTGTTGACAAGAAAGACCCAGAATAATTTCTCCAGGGAGGGAAAGATATTTTCAACAGTCTTGCATCCATTTGAGAGGCAATATGCAGCCTACCACGGTAGTATGCATGTAACAACTGCTGCTGTATGACCATGGGAATGCAGGAAGGCAGTCCATTATCTCCTCAGTGTGTACAAGAGGGAAGGAATGGGAGCTTGTTGAGGAATACGATCTTGTTTTCTCCATCTTAACTAAATATATTAGACATTCAACTTCTTTTCCAGAGAGAAAGCAACTTAGCAGAGCACCTGCCTTCTCTCTTCCAAAGCATGTTCTGAGATATAGAGATCCTTTCCATGTAAGAAGTATTTATCATTTATAGACTGCACAGACCATCACTTTGGGATGAAGAAAAGGATGTCAAAACTTCAGGAAGGTAGGCACCCTCCCCCCCCAACAAAAATATTGCCAGCAAGGATTTAATCAGAATTTTCCTTTGTGAGTGCTATCATTCAACCACAGCTCAAGATAAAGTGTCTTAATTGACTTGGTTGAAGAACACATAGGTAAGTATTTCAAGCCTATATACAACAATAAAATAAAGCTATTTTGGAAGGGGATAAATAATCAACTGTTTTTAGAAAGACACTCATCTTCTACATTTAGTATATTAGAAATTTTCTCCCATCAAGAGGTGGTTCCATGTGAGGAGTCCTCCACTCTCCCAGTCAGTGAATTGAGGCTAACATAGTACCGCTGCTCTTCACAAAAGTGAAGCAGGCTGCAGTAATGCAGGAACTGTAGCAGTTCCTGAACTGCTCACAAATTGACTAATTGTAGAAATAGAGACTCTCTGGAGTCAACCCTCCATGCTGGAGGCTACTCCAACCAGCCCCATAAACAAGAGGACTTGTAAAAATAAATGGTGACAGCAACACTCCGACAAATCCAAACAGAGATTATGCACCAAGAACAACATTGGTAAATAAAACTAAATGTCTAAATTAGAGCTTAGAAAGAGACTGAAATGATAGAATTAAATCAATTTTACAACTATTAGTCCTCCAATTACAATCAAGAGAAAGAAAGCTAACTTATTCAAACCTAGCATTTGTATAAAGTCAGAGTATTCTTTTACAGTTGTGTTTTGTGCAGCTGCTGCCAATTTCCCCTGTCACTGACTCACTGCTGAACCCAGGACCCGAATACCTCTGTCTCTGTCTCTGCTCCTCTTCCCTCTGCTCTGCTCCCCACCTCACTGACCTACGTCCATTTCCTGCCTGATCAAATCAAGAGATCAAAATCCTTTGCTTGTAAAATCAATGTGCTGATAAGGAAATTGTGATGATAGCGACGTCACATGTGATTATAATTATAAGCCTTTTGTTTAAACAACCTGGGTGGAGGATATTCCAGGTACAATGGTACTCATTAAACAAACAGTTGCTAATTACTAATTTGGGTCAGGAAGTACAAACTGCCTCCTCACTTACAGGTGCTTTTATTTCATTCTTATTAAAAAATAAAACACTGCCATAAGACTGTCAGCATCAAAAGCCCATTAGTAGTGGACTCTAATAGAGAAGACAGCTAAACCAAGCATCACCTGTTATAGTTGATGGTTTCCTCTTCAGACATGCTATTCTTAAGAAATTCTTTTAAAGTACAAGTATTTTCCAGCCACTGGATGAGCCCCAGTCTGGAAAAAAATTATTCAGAGATGTGAACAAGTAGCTCAGAGTTGAACTTCAGAGGGACACCACAAATAGGAAGTAACACATTCTAGTGCCTGCTAAAAGAAGGTTGATATTCAAATATACTCTGAAAGTTTCCAGACAAAGCAACTTCAATGTTGTTTAAAAGGAAAATAAATGACAATAAAAAAGCCAAGACACAAAACACCAGAACCAGAATCTGGCACACAGAAATTTCACTTTCCAACATCCCAAATGGAACAGATGTTAACACAAAGACTTCTGTCCCTTCAAAAAGAAATGCCTACCTTGTTGTCATGGGGATGACCTGGTAAGTTTTTAACTGCATATTCCTTTGGCTACATGTAGCATCTTGGGAAAGGATAATGTTCATTACATCAAACAGCTGCTCAATACGTTGGTCTTGTCGCAGGTCTTCACCACCTTTGACAAGAAAAGGATACTCCTGCTCATTGCTACCTCGGATTGTTATGCGTTTTGGCTTCCTCAAGGATTCCATTACACTTATCTAGGAAAAAAGACAGAAAAAAGCAAAATATTTGTGACAGAAGACTCAGCCTTACAGGATCATCACTGAGATTAAGCATATCTGTCATTTCTGGATGGCATAATCAAGTTGCTCACTTATTACTAGAAAAACAAATGCTCACTTGCAGACCTTCCCTTATGTGCTGCAAGATGCGTACACAACCAGCATCCTTGCTACTGTCAAATTTTTCACGTGGAATATGGACACAAATTTATACCACAAACGATTCTGACTCAAACTTAGAATCATACCCGTTCATCAAATCCAGAGATTTTCGCATGGTATTCTGGCAGTGGCTTCCCTTTTCCATCATACTGACCTGAAGTGGTAGTGGAAAAAAGTAAAAGAAAAAGGTTACATAGATTTTTTTAAGTGTTTAAGAACAGAACACACTTCCAAATATTTTGTGAAATTGGTAGGATATATAGCTATGAAGAAAATATTTAAAAATGCATAAAAACCCATCATATACATCATATAGTTTAATCTAATATTCTTTCCTTGTTACACTGCTAGAATTCCATGGTTAATGGCTTCAAAGGACACATCCTTTCTGAAACAGATTTATACATACATTAGATTTATATATCAGATTTCCTGGAGACAGGCCTTTAAAAAACTACTTAGGCAAGAAATATAATTTTAGAAACAATTCTAAAATTCAGGACTACAGCTCAAGAACAGAATTAAGAGATGACGAATTAACAGTTATTTCAGATGGAATCTTCTTCTGCATAAGGCCAGAAAGAAGGCGATATGACCAATATAAGGAGTAGAGCTCAAGAGTAGCAACTTTCTTGTAAAGGACAGTTCACCATTGACACTGAAGAGGAACTTACCAGGAACTTCTAGTTCATTCCTCAAGAACTCAGCTTTGAATTCACTCATCCACGGTGAATATTCTTTCAGGTTTCCAGGTTCTTTATGGTTTTTGTTCATTTTTGAGAGGAGAGATGTTGTAATTTCACCAAAGTCACTAATCTTCATATCCAACAGCACTGAGCCACCTTTTCCAAAATGACGGTCAAAGTCCTTTGAAAAAGCCTGAGGTTCATTTATAGAAAGGAATCACATTAACACCAAACGCAGAGTGCCTTTGTCCTCATGCCTGCCAGGTCCTTGCTGTATGGCTCAACCTACAGCTGCTCCCTTCCTTCTGCCCCCACCCAACAGTGGCACATCCTTCTGCCAATTCTTATTCCCATACTCTTAAGTGGAAAGTCATTATCATCAGAGACCCAGCTTACCTTGCAGCAACATATTCAAGGAGCTAGTATGCCTCTAAACTCCTAATTGCCCTTTCTGCTGCTCTATCACCTCACCTCCTCTCAACTCCACCTTACACTCATCCTCCACCTTCCCTGCTCACGGATAAAGAATCTCCCTAGTGACACTTGGTAAGTTTATCTAATGCTAATGTGACATAAGAATGGCCATATGGGAGAGACTTGGATCCACGTAGCCCTGGTCATGGCCTATGCACATACTGTACAAGCATACAACCCCACTTCTACAGGAGTATCACTCTCCTGGCCTCCAGCAATTTGCAGCTCAGAGATTTCTGGACTCAGAAGTGTGCATTTCTATGTAAAGCTCTCAAAGCATTTCCCCAAGCCCCACGCTATTTTCTACTGGCTATCTGAATCCATGAAAGCATCCATCATACCCTGCAGCAGAAGTTCACATGTAAGTGTGTACCAAATGAGGAAACACTTCTCCCTGGTTATTTTGAACCTTCCACTTCCATAGAATATTTATGCTTGGCACTCCTGATGTTAAGAGCTGTACCTGGCCTTATTGTGTCTTTTCCAAATGGAGGAATGCTAAAGTTGCTTCTTGCGCAGAGGTTACCCAGTACCTCTAATTTTTCTTGCCACTCTGAACCTCATCCAGTTTCATTGTATCTATGTTAAGAACTGTAGACAAGGACTACAGCGTCCAAGAACAAAGAACCAGAGAATACTGCTATGTCAGTGTATAAATCCATGTTTGTTCTCTGCTCTTAATGATGACTAACAGCCACTTTTCTTTCTTGACTGCTCTTGAGCATTCACAGACCTATCACAAATCAAGATTTTGTTCTTGAGTTGCAATAGTCAGCACAAACCCAAAGAATTTATACACAAAACTAGGGTTGCGTTCCATATTTTTCTACACTGACTTTCACAATTTTAGATCTCAGTTTTGAAAAGTCCTGTCTACAATTCTTCATAATTGTAACTCTTCTGAATAACTTACCCTAAATAACTTAGTATCAGTAGCAAAACTGAGTAGCATAATACAGCAAAACACCCTAAGGTGCTCATATATCCTTGGCAGCAGGGAAAACAAAAACCCAGGGCCAGATTCCTGTGCATGTTTCTAGAGGGTCAGAGAGGCCTAGGCCCTGAGAACCTGGCAGTGTGCAGGCAGGGGAAGGAAGAAGCTGAGTTAAGAGAGAACATTTAGTCCTGCAGGGCAGTCAGAGGTTGAACGATAGTAAGTCCATAGCTTCCAGCAAAGAAATCCCAGTCTGGTACTAATGACTTGATTTCTTGTCTCATCAAGTCCTGCAGCACTTGTAAAAGCTGTAATCTGGTTTCCTCTTTTGACTTTCAGGTGCCTTCTAGAAAAGCACACAATGCCAACATGACTCAGTAATCACACATACCTGAATAAACCTTTTCCTCAGCAATCCAAGGCCAGGAGCATCTAAATTTCCCAAACTCTTGTACATTCCTTCGTACATTTCCTTAAGCTTATTTTTATTTCTCTGAGCGTTTACCAACTCGTTTTTGACATCCTCAACCCAATCCTGCAAACACAAAGAAACAGATGAGAACTGAGAAAAAAGTTTGCTGACCCTTGCTCTTTGGTAATCTGCTCAGATTGTACTTGTATTTCCTTATTTACAAATAGCTAATTAATGCATCTTGATAATCAGAAGAGCAATCAAAAGGCTATGGAAATACCTCCCTTCACCCTGGAGGGAAAAAGCTGAAAAGGGCTAGCACAAAATAGCCAGCTAAATGGCACAAGGGAGGGAGACCACACCAGCAAAAGCTGCTGACAGCACTCTGCCAAAGGGTAATGAAGGGGAGGGGAAGGAGGGAGAAAAAGCCAAATACATTTTACCTTAAAAATCATTATGGGATTAGAGAGCTGTTCCAGGGAGTGAACAAAATCTTGAACTACTCCTCCTCTGTCCAACTTATTCCTGATTCTTTAAAAGAAAAAAGCGCATCACAATGCAACAGAGCTACCATCACCACCTAGCATGCAGATAAGCAATGGTCCAGATTGTCTGCCATATTCAAGAATCTGCTAAAATAACCGAGGGATAGGTAGGCAGGATTCCCTGAGAATTGTCTCTGGGACAACATGCTTGTTAATATATTGACTGTCTTTACCATGCAGCTCCCAATTTCTTAATTAAGTGCTCCGCTATGAAAACTGGAGCTTGGTGGTGGATTGGAAAGTGTCCTTGCAACATAAATAGGCATTAACCAGACTATACATCCTGTCACGATAGTTATTCAAGGGCAATACTCTGTGAAGCACAAGACTTTATCTTCTTATCTGAAGCAAAGAAATTCAGCAAATGCATGAGAGATTTAAGAAAAAAAAACCAGAAAGATCACTAAAATAGTATTAGTGGTTCTACAGCACTGCGTGATAAAAGTTGACTTTTGCCTGGGGATTAACTCAGGTTTTACGGCATGGCAAAATGGGCAAGGGAGGGCTTGTAGAGGAAGGTGCATGCTATACACTGAATAAGCAGAGAAGAACACAAAAGAGCTGTCAGTCAAGATAACATACATCCATTTCACTGTCCCTCTCTGAAGTTTGGTAGGAGCATCTACTCTATTTAAACATTTCCGCTTTCTCTTGGTATTAGAAAGACTGCAAATGTCTAAGCAGGCTTAATCTTCACCTCTGATGGACACTGACTCACGCTGCTGTGAAGTCTGCTATAGAAAGAGCCTAATCATGGCCAGATTTCCCTTCTACCTCAGCAGAGCAGGAGAAAAAAGAAGACACTTTGACCACCACAGAATTACAAGGAGAAAGGGGCTGCTTCTTTGTGGTCTTTTTGTTTTATCTTGGAAAAACTTCCCACAGCCTGTGGACTGTATGTACTCAGTACTTCAGCATGCATTAAGGCCACTGGCCTGAGTATGTCTAATACTAAGAATTATGTATTGTTTTTCCCTGGGCCTTTAAATGAAAACACAGTGTGCATGGGACTACCCTCTAATGTTCCTCATGCTCACTCTAGAGAAAAGTTTGTTTAGGAAAAATAAATCAATCTCTCCACTCCCAAATAAAAAACATACAAAAGGGCTCCTCTGATTGCACATTCACCTTTCTACAAATTCCTTGTTCTTACAACCAGTTGCGGTATCTTTGAAACAGTAACTTTCACTGCTGATCATGAAAGGGTAGATGATTGCATGGGGATAGGTATCTGCAATCTCTTCAACAGTATGTTGCACGGCTACTGCTTCATCCTTGTCAAGTAGTGCCATCATCTGGCTAATCCAACCAATGAACTGCCAACAGGGAACCGAAGAAAGCTGCAAAAACACAGACACTGCTTTCAACTGTGATCCTCCTGGAAAATACAAAACGTAGCAAACAAACAAAACTGTTCTGTGGCCCAGCCCAACAGACAGAAACACATGAAAAGGAAACAGAGAATGTTGACTAAGTTGCACAAAACAGCCCTCAGTGAGGCAGAGATTTCATTATTACTACTACTTCTACCACTATCAACACCCACTGCTGCTGCTGCTTAATAGGTTTTCCATTATAAAGATTCGCAGCTTGCTCTTCAAGATGAGGCTTTACACTCAAACTTGTGGCTTTTCTGTCTGGGTGCAATATAGCAATTTTTGATCACCATATACAAACAACTCAAAAATCTGACGGGGCAATTCAAACACCATCGTGTTGAAGTCTTGGTTTGAGTGAAAAAAGGCAGGCAGGGGAACACTGGAACTTCTACCACAGTTTTGTCCTTCCTTCAACTTTAAAAAGGTTTGGGTTTGCTGACAGATACGAATTTCAGTAAAGCACCCCACCCACTATATTTCATGCTCACTTCCCTCCAAAAACTGGATCACTTTTGAAAGGACTACTACAATATATTTTTCTGTGATAGCCAGAGGCCAGACTCACAAATCCTTTCCTCCTGTCTTACCCCTTCCTATCTTTCTAATAGAGTTTAAGATCAGATTGTAAGTATTTATCTCACAGAAAGATGGAGGAGAGGACAAAGAACTGCCTGCTGAACTTTTCAGCGTGAGATCTGTCAACTGGACCAGGTGACAGGCTCTGTTTGAACCATCAGAGTTTCACTGTGGCTGCACCATGCACACCTCAGCCATTTTTGCTATTTCCTCGGTTTCTGGGAATAACTAAGCCATGTTTCTGTCTTGAGTTCTTCCTCTGACAGTGCCTGGCACTCTGTGAACACCAGCAAAATGACATGGGCTTGAAGAGGCAGGCAGGTTAAGGCAGATACAGTCATGAGTCACAGATTATCTGCTTATCTGTCCTATGACAGCAGGGAAGGTAAGCATGGCCCACAGTATCCTGAGGTGGAACGGCAAGGCAGGGAAGGGCAGTGGAAGGGAGGAAGTGGGAAATACAAAGGAGGAAGAAGCTGTAGTAACTTCTGAAGTGAAGCAGGACAAGGAGAGGTAGGAGATGTGGAAAGTAAGTCTGGAAACATTGCTGCCTTCCTGCATACAGGAAACAGCCTACGGAAATAAGATTATGTTCCACACCCTAACACTAACCATCTTTATCACCCCACTTAGGTTGTTCTGAAGGAAAAAACCCCAACAAACCCACAACACAGTTTTTCTCCAGCAGTTCTCAAACTAACGTTTAGAATCGAAATAATGATAAAAAGTTAAACTTGTAAGAAAAAAGTTCCTGTCCACATGAATTAGACTCAGCAAGTTAGAGAAAAGACAAGCAACAAGGATGGGATAAAATTTATCTGATTTACCTGAAGCAAAACTTACCAGTCTAACCTCTCCATCCATCCAACCTCCAACCCCACCTTTTAAATCTGATTTATAGCAATATTTGCTGCCAGGAAAATGGAAGCAACTAACCTCTCGTGTCACTAGACCCAATGTCTCTGCTGGATATCTTTCAATTATTTGCAGCAGTCTAGGAAATCTCAGCCTGGCTTCTCTGGAGTTCAGTTTTAAAGCTTTTATCATTTTGTCCACCACAATAGCTGGGAATAGCTGTAGATCTGCAGCGTTAATTTCTGCCAACAGACATTAAACAAAAATTATCAGAAACACCATCACTTGTCCCACGTCTTTGATCATCTGGAACATTCATCTTTACGATTCAGAATTTTCTTTTTGGTGTATTTTGTATTTTTACTTTGTTCTCCTTCCCATCTGTTTAAACTGCACACATCTGCAACACATGTACTTAGGAACTGTAAGGATTATCTTTATCAGGAAGCTGCATCACTCCTGGTATCTTGCCGGCTTTAAATACAGCACTGCTGTGATCTGGGAACGAATAAGGGAAGCATCTGCTGGATATGATATATTTCTTACAAGTGAGAAGGAGACTACGAGTGATTCACTAGTACCAAAGCTACCACTAATAGCGTGTGGGGGGAAAGGGAATATAAATACTGCTGAACTGGAGGACAAACCGTTCCATTTAAATTCAAGATGTGTGGCTCAGGGACACCTCCTGGCTATCACAAAAAATCACGTATCACAGATAAATCCACCTCACATGCTTAGGAGAAATCCTGACTCACCAAGCGAGTTTTCTTCTTCCCTACGCAGATGCTGGTCACAGAAACCAACCAAGGTCATATAAGCATCAATAACTCCTGTCACATCTACATGCTCCATGGAGTAGGACTGCACCTCCTCTTCAGACTTCCTTGCAGCACTGCTGAAACACTGAAAAGCCCTTCTGTTCAGGCCTGCCAATACCTGAAATTCAACCATAAGAGGAAAAGAAAAAAGACATGTTAGCAAGTAGCATTCAACAATTCTTTCTGAAACCAGAGCTTGCTTGCAAATCTTGAGTGGGTAAAACTTGAACTGTATTAAATGTTTTGAACAGCTGATACAAAGGAAAAAAAAAAACCGGGACATTACTTCAAGCAGTGATTTCCAGACTTTCCAATGGGAAAATATAAAACACACTTTTAACTTACATTAGACTTTGGACACACTTTGTGAAATTTTTATAACTGCAAAAAAAGTTACTAGAGGTTTAGCAAACAGTTAAACAGAAAACATAATAAAAAATCCTATTTTGTCCTATTAAGACATTATATCTACAACATCTGCATTAACAGTTATACTTAGAATTTGTGTTAAAAAAAAATAAGAAAGCATGCATCAAGCTATTTAAAAGCTGATGTCTTTTTTCCTGCTGCAAACATTGTCATACTGATATGTTTCTAATGCAGCTGATGCAACGAAGGACTTGACAAGATCCTTTACAACTGAATGTTCATAAATCAAGTACATATGTTCTCATATTGCCAACAAGATTACCAACCTCAGATATTGTAGCTATCGTGGTTATTAAACAATATACAAAATTGCTGCTGAACAAGTTGGAACAACTGCAAAATGCTGTAAATGAAATTAAATAGTTTGAATTTCAGATAGAAGGAGGGAAACTACCAGGATTAGAGTACTGCTTAATACTAAGCTAAAATAACGCTAAGGTCTTTAATCTTATAGAAATATCTGGTACCTCTATCTGACCCAGAAGAGCTTTTATGCTCATCTTTTAGATTTCCTTAAGAAGAATGCTGTTAATAATTTGCTAATAAATGAAGCTTAAGCTTTTGTTTGAGTTTCTTTACACCTGAAAACCTAAAATCTTTTTTGCAGGAACCTCTTCTTCATCTGCTTTTCTTTAACAATCACAAAAACACAAATTAAGAACAATTTTTTGCTGTTTCATACTTATATGGTTTGTATCCAAGGGTCTTCATTGTGGCTTCAGGAATTAATAGAAATAAGTCAGCAGTGGTATTTCAAATTCTTACTCAACTAATTTGAGAGACAAGAAGTCAGTGCCACAGCTGGGACAACTCACAACACATATGATTTCAGATGCAGCATGGACTGTCACTGTGTTCTTCAAACGTGCACCTCCCCAAAATAGGCAAAGATGACTTGCATATTCTCTGTCTTAAAAACCTCTCTCTATCACTAAAATTGCTTAGGTAAAATTAGTGTATCAGTATCATTATCAGTATTATAAAGATCTTAGTAAGAGTCTGACAGCATGAAGAAGCTCAGAAATGCCGAACTGAAATAAAGGCATTTTTCAGGATCATCTTGCCAAGCCTTGTCTTGCCACTCTGCATGCAGATGCTATGACTAGGTTTTTCCCCTCCACACAAACTGCAGGAACAGAGAAACACAGAAGAGTCTCCCAATTAAAAAAAGCTACAGTCGTGCAGAACTTCAGGAGAGCAAAATCCAGACAAAACAGCAATTACAGCTTACCGCCCCCTCCCCTTTCCCTACCTGGTGTTCCTGGATAAATCACTGCTAATAGCAGTGTGTATCTATCCATATCTATCAGTACCTATTGAAGTAGTGATTACAATACTGAAATACCTAAAAAGCTTTTACCCCTCTCATTTACCTTTTCAGGACTCTCAAGACTTTCCCCTAACAGGACTGATATTTTTCCAGCCTTTTCTTTCTCAATTTGCTCCAGGCATCTTGGGTCCTGACTAAGAGCATCTGCCATGATGTGGTATGTAGTACCCAGAAGAAGATACTGGTTTCGGAAGGCCATTATGTTCTTGCAAAGATAGTCCGATTTGGTATCTTCTGTTGAAATTCAAAAACAAAGCTGGTAATCTGACAACAAAGTAGCTTTGTATAATAAACAATGTGAAGCAAAGAGAAGGTCATTACCAAGCAGGGAGATGGTTTTTAACCCTGAGAGAACGCGTTCAGGACGACTCTGGTTCCGGCTGCAACTATGTGTAAAGCGGCAAAAGGCATAATTCCACCTCACCAGCCAGTCTTCCCTTGTTTTGGCTTCTTTGTGTAGGTCTTTCAGAAGCTTCTTGGCAACCGAGAAGCTGTTCTGTATTTAGATTGAGACAAAAATTTCACATAATGTAACTGAAGAGGAAATAAAACCTTTCTGCATCAAAATTAAGGAGGAGAAGATTTAGGTGAGACAAGCAAAGCTGTAAGACGAAGAGAGGTCCACTGCTTGCTGAGTCTTATATTCAAAATCAGATCTGTGCTAATGGAGCAATTTGAGAAGAAAATGAGAAGAACAGAGGGACAAACTGAGGACATTAAAATAATTCTATCTGCATGACTAAACAGGCATTAGCTGTTCTGCAGTACAAACACGTACTGGGAACTTGGTTTATAATACCATTAAGCAAATCACTTTGTGTTTTGAGGAAAAGTTTCATGTAAGTAACATTAAAGGAAATCTTATTTTCCATTTACTCCTTTAAGAGTGTATAGTCAACACAGCTATACCATCATATTTGGTTATTACAGTGCTTAAAATAAACTCTTGTCAATGATAGCAGATTTCTGCAGCATCTCAGATGAGGGAAACCTTGACTTCAACATTATTCATCTTGCCTCAAGCTTGAAACACCAAAGGCCCACCATCAAAGAAGGCGATGTTTCAGTCATTTTAACAGCCAAATCCAAACCTAAGTCACTCAGCTTGAGTTCTTTAGGTACGTGTTAAACTAACAGTGTTAATAAAAACCATAAAAAATACTATAATAAAATTCTTCATCATTGCTAACTAAATTATATGGATTCAATCTAAATTTGTTTTCTTGTACAGAAAAGATTATTTGTAAATGACAAGTGTAATGTTTGGTTGCAAGCATCCCTTCCATTAAGACTGAAACATTTAAAATACTTTATTTATCTGGCCTTTAGAGTGCCAGAAACCATCTGTGGATCAAAGGGGTCTTCAGGCACATTTCCAATAAGGACAAATTATTGCCAAGTTTGTAACTAACATTTATCCATTTGTTTTCTTTCACTGTGGAACTGACTTTCTTGAGTTTTCAAAATGTCCTGGGCAGCAGCGTCAAAGAGAGACAAAGTCTACCCTGGCAAAAATGTGCCCAGCACCACCTAAGAGGCTTTCCCAGCTACAGACTCTATATATTTTCTCAAAAAAAGGGAAGCTTCCAGACAGTACAATCACCTGCTTCCTGGCACTTTCTATCATCTTCATTTTCATGTTAAATTTGCAGCTCTTAATCATTGAGTAAATGTCTTCACCCTGCTGATCCACTTCTGTTTGCTCACCAGCACCGTATTCTTCATCCACCTCCATACTATCATTGGCCTGATCACAGAGAAGTTTCTCCTGCAGTTTGTCAAGAAAGAAACACCTGCACAATGACAACAGGAGTACAAATCACCCTGGTATGCACCCAAGAGAATGAACATTCAAAAGAATTGATCTACCTGACAGTAAACAAAGCTAAGGAAAAACAGGAAGCTATAGCAATCACCTTTAGCAAAAGCTAAACATAGTGCTCAGAGTCTGGAAAGTCATAACAGAGCCACGTTGACCCCAAGTGCATTCTAGGATCTTGAATTGGCATGATTAAGTATTAGAAAATGTCTGTAATAGAGTGGAATTTTTTCTTAGGTTGTTCTTTTAAAATCATAGCTACAACCTTTCGGTTCATCAACCTGTAACTTGTCAGAACTGCAAACAGGAGTCTCAATTACATAGTGTGGCAGGCTGTATTTTATGTCAACCTGCAATTCAAATGCGTATCACACCAACACATGTAAACATTGACATTTGTGTTGCAGAAAAGACCAGCGACTATACTCAGCTTTTGAAAGGAAATTGCCATGAATCAATACTAAATCCTCTTCATTCTACAATTAGTCCTATTTAATCTAATAGCATTTTCATTATGTAGACTGTTATTCAATGCAGAGGATAGCACTGTAGTCTGGAGTGGGGTCTGAAACATCGTTTGGTGCCAATTTAAGATGAGATAAAAGTTTTCGAAAAGCATATAAGTGTTAAAGACACTGACAACTCTTTAACTCATAAATGTTTCGAGACTTTGTAAAGGAGAAAGCTGTACTATGTATTTTGCCTAATATTTAACTGCAGTAAGTTCTTCTGTAGTCATGCTTCCCTGATACTAAGAAATAATAAAATAAATTACAGAGCATGCTGGGTATCAGCAGAGCTGTTGAAGAAGCTGTCCCCCAGGAAAGGAGAAAGAATCTAGATTTGCACTTTAGGAACGAATTTGGATGATGATAGATACCACAGGGAGGACAGAAGACTTCACATTCAAAAAAGCATTCCAGCTTCTTAAGAGCTAATCTCTGGAGAACCTCTGCTCTTTCTAGCAACAGTCACACAGCAGACGTCTCTAATTACAGCACTGGTCATTAACTTTCCTAAAAACACATGAAGCACTGATAGCAACAGGGCTGGGCTTATTTTGTACACTCCCTAGCTTTGGAACTGCCTACAAAATAGGTTAGTATCTTTATTCATAACACACTCCCCTTTTTAGGTAGTGTTTCATTGAGCTAAATGTGGCTAATGTACTCAATTACAAGTGGGAGTTTTCAAGAACTGCTGAAGTGAACAGTGCTTGTGCACTGATGCTACACTGATACAAGAAAAACCCTAAACTAACAATTATGTTTTCCTATCAAAATATGATTTATTCTCTGTCCACTCCCCAACCTCCTTTTGCTTCTACCACAAGTTAGTCATACAAAAACCAGATACACTGACGAAGCTACTACAATGGTTAAAAAAAGTCATACATTAGATTAACAGCAGCAGCATTACAAAAAGTATCTTTCAGAACAAAACAGGCAGACAGAACTAAAGTTAACCCAAGAATGTAATTTTACCGATTTGTAATGATATCATCCCAGATGTTCATAGGATCCATTTTAGCATCTGGATATCTGCTTGTCCAAATTCTGAGAAGTCTCTTAAGGGAAGCCTGTGAAGCTAAGTTACCTAGAAATCAATCAAGAATACTTTAAATGCATCTAAATCCAAAGAGAGTGAAGAAGGACTAAACTAAACATAGTCTAACATTCAAATCAGAAAACTGCAATAAAACAACCCACTTGCATTTAATACACTACTTGGTAATCATATGCCTTTTGTTTATTGCTGAAGCACAGGAGATTCAATAAGGACATCAGTGTCAACCGTTACTGGGAATCACCACTGTGTAGCAACCTTTCCATACAGGAATATGTTGGAATACAGTGGAAATATAAACTGAATTTAATATATAATTCATTTTACGCTCATAAATGTGTATTTCATGCCTACCTCAGGAGCTATAAAATATATACCACACCCATCTTTTATCTCTGCTAACTACTATTTGCTACAAAACTGACACCAACAAATAAATCTTAGTTTAAAACTATTACTTGTACTTTTAAATGAGATACTTAACTCTTATCACAATAGCTTGGCTAATAAAACTTTGCAATAGGACACAGAAGTATCTTCAAGCCTGCATAACTGCAGTAGTTCTTACTGTCAATAAGACAGTAGGAAGTAGCTCCAGACTGATGCTCCTTCAAACAGGAGTTTGGTAATCCAAGTGGGGCAATAGCCATTCAAAGTTCAGGAAACCATGATTATTTAACACAGTAAAAGGAAAGTTGATTAAGGGGGGGGGGGAAATTAAACAAGTCTTTACTTCTGGTCATAAAATTGATGAAATCCTGTATTTCTGTCAAAGCTTGTACAGACTGCAGTTTTGTCATCCGACTTTGGTATAACAAAGTATCTATACTGGAATAGCTCTGAAAAGAAAGGGAGAGAATGGAAGATTTCACATACAGAATTTACAGCATGGCTCTATTCAGCGCTCTACATGCTATTTATGTGATGCTGCTTGGTATTATGCCCTACAACAGAATCTTTTACAAGTAATTTAATAGTCTGTAATCTGAGAGTAACTCTGCTTTGGACAAGCATAGAGGTATATTCTACCTCAAATTCCTATCCTAGGTTTTAGGGTAGTCCTACAGTCCAATAAAAATTTAGTAATGGATGGAACTTGTAACCTCTGAATGTAATACTCTCTTTTCAAGTTTGTTCTGGGGCCAGGAGGCTTCTGAAAAGAGGAATGAAATAAAACTGCTATTAATCTGCACAATTACTCTGAAAAATGTCTAACAGATGAAATCATCAAAATAAAACAAATTAGAATGGGATGACACACTCCACTGGCTGGCTCACCCCTCATCACTGCAAGCAGTGAAATGAAGTTTATACAAAAAATCGTATCAGAGATAGCAGAGAGTGTTACCTGCATGAAGATCTGCATGCCATTGCTAATGTAATATTTGGCTCTGTCAAAATCATCTTGCAGGATGTAAAGGAGACTAAGCTCTTGGCTGTAATGCATTTCTATAATGGCTTTCTTCTGTTCTGTCTTCATTGCCTCATCAATAAAAGTTAACAAAGTCTGATCGTTTTCCCCACTGAGCAGTAACTTCAACTTACTGCGTATTATATACGGCAGATACGTCTCCTAAAAGGTAAAAATATTGTCTTTACTTATAGGAATTGAGTATTAGATGATCAATTTTTTTTTTTTTATGTTATCAGGGACAGATCAAGTAAGTATTAAAGTATTTGAATAGTTTTCTTAAATATGTTCCTTTAGACAAATTTAAATCTATCAACAAATCACAGCAGCCTTGTCCCATAGGCTCCAAAAGTTGTTAGCAAATTCTACCAGTTTCAAATCCAGTGATTTGGTAACTCTTAAAACATGAAACAAATAGAAGTGATAAAAAACACTGCAAGAACACAAGCTGGTCCTATACAGTCAACCATAGACTCAAGGTAAAAACTAAACAGTGTAAAAACAACAGAAGTTACTGCGCCAATCATTTTTATATATCAGAGTCTGGTAGTTTCCACAGTAAAGTAATCCAAATAACAACTGATTTCCACTGACAATGACATTACTGTGGGGCATTCTTGTAGAGATAAAAACAGTGTAGTAACAACAAAGTGATTCATAAAACCTGAAAAAATGGATCATTCCACGTTTTGCTTAGGTCTGGGGGTTTTCCACTATCGATACTAATGGTAGCACAATACTCCAGAGACTTCCAGTCTGTGAGGTGGTCATAGCATTCCAGAGATGCAAGTTCCCAGAAGTCCTTCTCTGCTTCTGTTGGCTCTCCATCTTGCCAGTCTTCTTTAGAGAGTGCCTAGGGAATGAATTTGAGGGCGAGGAAGGTTCTCAGCTGGAATCTGACACTAGTTTAAATTCTAAGTCTCATAAAAATATCTACCCATTTACCAGAATGTGACAGCAACATTAAATGCAGAAAATCCAAGCTTATCAGTATTTACACAGAAATTCATCTCACACAGCCATCTTAATTAAACCTGCATTTTTTAAGAGCAAAGACTTTAAAAGAAGGTTAAAGAGATCCTTCTTAGTTTTTACCCACTGTACCTCAGATTTTCTTTGCCATGAACACTGGCAGTTGTTCTTTTGGGGTGGCAGTGTGCACATGGTGTTTTACTTGTCTGCCTAGGTGATTGCACATGTGAAGCTTTGTAACAAACAGTAAGTTTTATCATGCTTACTGCTCTGTTGTGATTGTTTATCTGTTCCCATGCCTGAACCACCAATCAAACAAAACACAAGGACATTCAAAACAATATGCTGCTTCCCAAAATGTTTAATTTTGACTTACTAGTTTTAAGTCATGAGAGATTCATGAAACAACAAAATCTTGCTGTCTTTTTACCTCATCATAGTATTTAGCTGCTTCAGCATAATCACTCCTTGCTTCTGCCAACAACGCCTTCTGTGTAATTTCTTTAGTCCCAATCTTACCACTGAAAATGCCACGAAGGACATCATAATCTCCAAGAGATCGGTAAAGCCTAGTAAAATCGAAAAAGGAAATATATTAATTGGTTGAACAGAAGTGTATCAATGCACACATAAGCCACTTCAAGAAATAATAATTCATTAAGCAGTAATACTACTGGCTTGTAATTAAAAAAAAATATATCTCTGTCGTGGTTTAAGCTGTAAATCACGCAGCCCGTTCTCTCACTCACCCCCCTCTCTTTCCTCCCCAGCTCCCGGCTGGATGGGGAGGAGAATCAAAAGAATGCAACTCCCACAGGTTGAGATAAGAACAGTTTAGTAACTAAGGTATAACACAAATCACTACTGCTACCACCAATAATAATAATGGCAAGAGAAATACAAGGAAAGAGAATACAACTGCTCACCACCCGATACCAAGCCCGACCCAGCAGGGCACCCCCCCTTCCAGGTCTCTGCTCTCTGCTTTACATCCTGGGCATGACGTGCTGTCGTATGGAATAACCTCTTTGGTCAGTTTGGGTCAGGTGTCCTGTTTCTCCTTCCTCCCGGCTTCCCCTCCTCCCTGGCAGAGCATAAAACTCAGAAAGTCCTTGGCCAGACCAAAACATTACTAAGCAGTAACTGAAACACTGGTGTTATCAGCGCTGTTCCCAGGCCCAAAATCAAAAACGCAGCGCTGCACCAGCTACCAAGGAGAAAAATGACTGCTGCTGTGGAACCCATGACAATCTCTTATATAAAAGATCATAAATACATATTTAAATAGAGAAATGTCATCTTGTAGGGAAATACTTAAACTGTGGAAACTCCTGCAGTTGAAAAGCTATGAACAAGATGCTCTTCAGCAGTCTGATAGCATCATCAGGGTGCACAGCTGTTAAATCTAACTGCTCTAACTGAAAAATAGTAATTAGCTGACAAGAAATTAAAAGCATATCTAACTCTCAAAGAGGGAAAGACTGAAAAAGAAATCCCATGAGCCATAAAGGCACAGGTCTTCATAAAGCAAATCTAAATAGGAGTAAATTGTCTGAAACAAGAATTTACTTGGCAAGCTCAATCCATCTGATCACATCTGGGGGAAGCTCTGTCCTCCCGCGCATCCGCTTGGGTGGGGGCTCCTCCACAGGGGACAGAGCCATCAGGGCGTGCTCCAGAAGAAGGATGCCCATTGGCTGCTGTAAACTTGCAAGGCAGCTCGTGCTCACGTTAGCTGAATCCAGTTCTAATAGCTCTCTGTGCCGGTAACTTATTTCCTATAAAATAAAACAAAACAAACCAACAGGCATCTACTTAGTCTGAAACTATGCTGATAGCTACCTTTTAGAGATTACGTATTTAGTATCCTTTTTCTTACAGTGCAAACTTTGGAAATAAGCCTTTAAATCTTCAGAAGTCCCCAACTCTGAGAAAACTGGAATAATTTACTTCTGTGTTGCAGTTTGGACAGAGAACAGTAGAGAATAACTTCTCTACTTCATCTGTCTCCAGGGCACAGGACAACTCTCTCAACAGAAACACATGGGCAATGGGGGAGAGCGCATTTCACTTAACATACTGAGTGGTGCATTTCTGCCATAAGCTAAAAGGCAAGATTAATCACAATATCTACTCTGAGCTGAAGGCTTTCTTTTCACACACTTTCCCAGTTTTAGCATACCACTGCTTCCTTTTAGATTCATTTAGTATTGTGCTCACCTAGTTCTGCGTGATTTAAAGGCATGGCAATAGTCCTAGCAGATCTTTACCATATTTAACATTTTTCCAAGTACAGAATAACCTCATTTTCAGGGATAAACATTCTTCTTCACCTGAAGGTTCTTTTAAATAGTTCAATTATCCCAAATACAGGTAAATATATCAAGAAAGCAGGAGACAAGTTTATTAAAGCCAATTTTTTTTCCACTTAAGAAACAAAAGGAAAGCTGCAATAATGGCTTAACCAAACAGAAAGGAATAAAAGGAAATTTTTAACATTATAAAAATTTAACATTGTAAAAATTTTTCCATTATAAAAAGACATCACCAAGTTTTAGGATAAAAATTAAAGTTTGATTCTTACAACACAGTATGTTAAAAAATACTAAGTGGTGAAAAAACCCCTGCTATTTGGAAATTGCAACAAGAGGCTGTGAGAACAACCAAGCTACACTTCTTTGATAAATGGCAACCACCACAAAACCTGCAGAATAGGCATCTGGCATAAGCAAACTCATTGTACAATCTGCACAGTTGAGACTCTCACACCAATAAATTTGTACTCAATAAAAAAAAGAACAGCTTCTTGTAGCTTCCTGAGGTACAGAGCAGGTGGGTCCCAATGAAGGGTTAAATACATGGTTCACCTGCTGTTCAGGCAATTTCAACTAGCAGCTTCTATTAAAACTGCACATGCGCCCCAGACACTTCTATGTACAGGCACACATTCCTTGACTGCAAACTTTTAGGGGTTACGTCAGGGACACAGTGCCAACTGCACAATCTAAATAAACCATAAGAACAGCTTGGCTAAGCTAAGACCATAAGCCTTTTCTCAGGGATGCCTAGGAAAAAGTGTGAGAATTGTGCAAATGTAATGGAATGTCCACAGAATGAATATAAACTCAATTTACAGATATCGTCCCACATCAAAGGAGATATCTATTTAGTGCATTTTTGTGACCATTAACTTTATCTTCTGAAAGCAGAGGGATTGTTTCTTGCTCTGTATGCGCTTTATCTGCACCATGTGTTTAAAGATTAGGATGAATGGCATCCAAACTGGCCTGACAGCGATGATATTTACAAGGCAATATATGTTTTTCAGAGGCCAGGTATCTCTATGGAGTCTATGTAAACTTTTGTCATAGAGTTAACTTCTTTCTCGGTGTTTCAGCTGGTTTTCAATCTGTCCTGAAAGTCAATACCAGAGCCCCATATAAAATTTTAAGATTATACCAGTAGGCAAAAACAGCTGTTTTTATCACCAAACTACTCTCCTGATGGGACTTGAACCTGCAGAAGACTAAAAAGTCAAGGAACCAGAAGTAGGAAGTGCTTCTGAAACAAGCTCATGTTTCTCATACTGTTGGTATATAGAAAATAGAAGCTGTATATCCAATGGCCAAGCCATTAGGACAGCCTTTGTGAGCTGAATGACAGCTTTGGCACTGTGTGCCAAGCCTCATCCTCTCCCTTGATCAGCACAAACTCTAATCCCTGTTGGGGAAAAGACTTCCTCTCACTGCTATGCAGGATGCTGAAATACACAGGCTGAGGCTCGCCTTTGTGCTGCTGTTCTTTTGTTATTGAATAGGGATGGTAACGAGATGCTCTTATCACTCTTGACTAATGACATGTTTGACTAATTGTAACTTACCTATTTTTTGAGCGTTTTTTTTCCTTTATTCAGAAAAAAAAAAAGTAGCCAACACAACAGTGTTATTAATAGGCTCTAACAGACAGCATACTTCAACACAAATAACATTACCAAGACACAGAACCAACAAATGGAATGCCTAGAGGGAATATTAACAGATAGCTATTGTGAGATGCTGGCTCAAAAAATACCAAGATAGGCCAGAAAAATCCCCATTGCATTTGACCTTTCATGCAGCTGCACAGAAAAAAAGTAAACAAGAAATTATATTTTCTCAGATGTGTAAATACAAGTGCTAAGAAGCAAAGTCACTGTTTAAAAAAGTAGTCCAAACCAGACACTCCTCCTGTATTACAAATGACACATCTACTGTCACAGACCATTTAGATTTCCGTAACAGAAAGAAGCCATTACCTGCCACTCAAACAAAGATTATTTTGAGAGCTACAAATCAGATGCAACATTAAGATCAACATGGTTGATGCGAAACATTAAACACAGTGACAAGGGGTATGTAACAGGTGCTTGGACAAGCACCCTGAAAACTGGGGTAAAACATGAAGTTCACAATCTGTTTCAATAGCACAGTTCGTTCCCATAGCAGAAATGCTTGTGTTTTCTTTCCAGTGAAACAGCTGTGGTGCACCCACTCGCCCTTTGGTGAGAGTGAATCCTCCCCTCCTTACTGAAAACCCGCAGACAACTACTTCAGGGGCCTAAGTTTCAAAAATAAGTAAGAGGCTAACAACAAACAGTCTGACAGCTACTGATATCCTCAAGACATCAAAGTATTCCATCAGTAAGCACTTCCCAGAAACAGGGAGATAAGCACCACACCCATGTATCCCTTTCAACTGTTCTTGTGGCTTTCATTTCAAATCAAGTCTCTTCTTGTTGCAGATGCAATTAAAACATTAAAAGGTGACTCAAACTCTACAAATCACAAATAGTAGAAGCCTTGAAAAATCAGTTCAGAGGCATGAATGACCTTGTTCACCTTAACAAGAATCACCTGAAATATCCATTTGATTAACAATTCTCTTCCCATCTCTGTCTAAATTCCAGTAACAGTATTTAACCTTCACTACCACTGGGTTTATCACACATTCAGACAAAGACATTATACTCAGTTACTTTTATGCCACATAGCAGGATTTACCTGGATGCATGCAATGAATGGTGGAAAGTAAGACAGGCTCATACTCAGGAAATTATTGAAGTTGTTCAGCAGCTTCTGGATGATGGCTTTTTTCTCAGAAGGAGTTTTAGATTTCTCTACCTCATGAAAAATTCCACAAAACAAACTGCTGAAGAGCTGCTTGGCAAATGTTGGATCCTTCTGCAAATTGCAACAAAAGCAATAAGGCCACTGAATTTTGCTGTGACACATTAAACTAATAAATAAAACTAAGAGATATGACCCACCCTGTACCTAATCCCTATGTGGACAGTCTTTCGGAGTGGAATAATTAGTCTGGCATGCATCCCACCTATGGCAGGAATTACCGTACTACCCATTCAAACCCCATCTTAATTCTTCTACACAAACAATCTCCAAGACTATGTAGGTTTCAGGTCAGAGTGTTGGTGAAGAGGAGGGAATTTACAATTTTCACATATTCGCAGTTTCCACTACAGGTACCAGACACCTGATGTCATCTTAGGGACACCGCTGCCAGTGAAGAGGCTTTCAGGAAAAAACAGAAAACATCAATGTGCAAGGGGACCAGGACCTAACACTGAGGCAACTAACACAGAGAGATGAGACTGTCTGCGCAGAGACAGTTCCATCTGATATTTAAAGGCATTTTTTCAATGTCATTTTTCTCACAAGAACAGAAAACTTGACCAGTGACCTCAGAAAAGCAGACAGACCTGGGCAAGGCCTTGCAGAGGGGCAATGAGACTGCAGTATTCAATCTGGATGTCAGGAAGGTCTCCCACTCGGTAACTTCTGTACAAGGTAACCTGGGCATCGTATTTCATCTTCAGCTCAGATTTCATCTCCTGAAACGCATTGCTCTTGTTAATAAAAATAACAACTGTCTTACTTAGAGAGACCTGTATCTAGATAGGACAAAACAGGCACAGGTATTTCTGAAATGTTTTGTAAATTTTGCCATGCTAATTACACAAATATATTTTCTAGAGAGCCATAATATGGTTAAACCCAGGTTAACTAAGAACTCCGAAGTCTTGTTCGTAGACTTACTACAGCCATTAACATTTAATATTAACACCTTGTAATTCCTGCTTCCATACAGGTAGTATTTAAGTCACTTTTAAAGAGAATGATTATGACTGACAGCCAGTGAGCTACTACGGTTTAATAAATTACTGCCTGCCAGAAGAACCACAGCAGTCCATCATATGATGGTTCTCAGCCTGGCCCAGGTGCAAAATAAAATGGGTTCCTAAAGCTAGTGTCTTATTTCACACAGTGAGATGGGGAGGAGAAGGAGGAAGGATGTACCTGGTAGAACTGATGCCTTGAACTTGAACCAAACCATAGTAAAACTGTTGTAAATTGCAGTTGTTAAATAGCTGCCCTGCCTTTTGCTGAGGCTTGCAGGAATACATTGAAATTGAACAAGAGCTACTACCAGATACAGACAAAACCTCTCCTCCTCTGCCTTTCTTCCTTCTCATAGCACTTATATGACATAAGGAAATCAACAGTCAAGTTTAGATGCTGGGATTTTATTTTTAACTACTGCTATTAGCAGGCAATCCAGCAGACAATGGGTGTATATATATAGATTGGTACAAGAGGGAAAGAAGAAAGCTTGAAGACTTCTTCTGTCAACCCTTTGTGATTTTGCTGTTTGAGTCCATTTTTCTTCTACATAACTTCAAAAGAATAATTATGAAAAAGCTCGCAAGAGAAAAATGCTGGGAGAAATTAAGACTTTATTAAAGCTGTTTCCAAATGCTTTCTTGCTTAGGACCTACTTTTTCCTGTTTTGCCCCACCAGGTACAATATTAATGCAAGCCATTGAGTTAGTTCCATGTGTGTTTATGTGCAACGAATCTCTTGAAAAGTTTAAGGGGTCCTGAGAGAATTCACAGTCTCTTATAGTCCTTTATTGTGGAATATTACAGTTTTTGGACTGTCATACAGAATGCATTTACAGGTTCTTTCTTGCAGGGTGGGAGGAAATATCGTCAATAGGCTAAAAGATGCCAGGGAAGCTGAGAGTAAGCAGCACTGCTTGCTCCAGGCCCAAAGGAGCAGAGACCTCAAGCGTCCATCGTAGCTCATGCAGGAAAGAAGGAAGCAGTTAAACCAGGAAGCTGGGAACTAGCAACAAAAAAATAAAACCAACAAAAAAAGGAGGAAGAGGGCTTCCTCCTAAATCTGATGTCCCTACCCAGAACTGCTTTGCAGTTCTGCAGGGGGCTAACGAGGAAACACACACCTCGCAACATGAACAACCAGCTGATGTAGTGGTAAAGAAGATCATTACTGGTGCTGCCAGGAAAAAGCAGCGGGTCATAGTAGCAGGGGACTCTACTCTGAAAGCCACAAGAGGCACCCATCTGCCAGCCCGACCCAGTCTCAAGGGAGGTGTGTTGCCTAACAGGGGCATGGATCAGGGACACAGCAGAGAGGCTGCCTGCTCTAGTAAGTCCCACTGACTATTACCCATCTTTAGTGATGCATGTGGGTGCTAGTGATATAGACAGCAGTAGCCTGGTGAACATTTAGAAGGACTACAGAGCCCTGGCAGAGGTGGTTGGGAGCTCTGGAGCTCAGACTGTCTTTTCATCAATTCTCCAGGATACAGGGGAGGACCTTAAAAAGGCCAGGTGGATTTGGCAGGTTAATAAATGGTTAGAAGGGTGGTGCCATAGTCATGGGTTTGGGTACCTTGAACATGGGACTCAATTTAGTAGGCCAGGTCTACTGGGGGCTGGTGGAGCTGGTCTGACAAAGAAGGGGAAGAGCGGTTTTGGTAGGAGGCTTGCCAGACTGGCCAAGAAAGCTTTATATGTGTTGGGGGAGGGGGGCATCATTCCATCTCAGCACTCCCAGTCACTTGACAGCACCTATAATAAATGCTTGGAGCAATGTAGAGATATTCCAGCCACTCCAGCCAATGAGCTGGCTTCATTTGGAGCTCGGCTCAGATGCCTCTATACAAACGCCTGTAGTTTGGGGAACAAACAAGAGGAATTAGAGATGTGTGCGCGTCTATGAGATATGATATAATAGGCATCAGAGAAACGTGGTGGGATGGCTCCCATGACTGGAGTATTGGAATGGAAGGTTACAGGCTCTTTAGAAAACACAGGCCTGGCAGATGGGGAGGGGGAGTTGCTATTTATGTTAGGGATAGGCTTGAGAGTATGGAACTCTGTCTGGGGACAGGTGAGCAGTCGACAGAGAGTTTGTGGGTCAGGCTTAAAGGGAGAACAGCAATGGGAGACATTATTGTGGGGATCTGTTACAGACCACTTGACCAAGAGGACTCTGTGGATGAAGCGCTCTATAGACAGATAGGAACAGCCTCACGCTCACAGGCCCTTGTTCTCATGGGGGCTTCAACCACTCTGATATCTTTTGGAGGGATGGTACGGCCCGGAACAAGCAAACCAGGAGGTTCCTCAATTGTGCGGAAGACAACTTCCTTCTGCAAGTAACAGAGGAGCCGACCAGGAGAGGTGCCATGCTTGACCTCGCCCTCACCAACAGGGAAGGGCTGGTTGGAAATGTGATGCTCCAGGGCAGCCTTGGTTGCAGTGATCATGAGATGGTCGAATTCGAGATCCTCAGGACAGTTAGAGGAGCATGCAGCAAGCTCACTGCCCTGGACTTCAAAAGAGCAGACTTTGGCCTCTTCAGGAACCTGCTTAGTAAGGTTCCATGGGACATAGCCCTAGAGGGCACGGGGCACAGCTACAGGTTGGGCAGAGAAGAGATGGAGAGCAGTCCTGCACAGAAGGAGTTGGGGGTGTTGGTCGATGAGAAAATGAACATGAGCTGGCAGTGTGTGCTTTCAGCCCAGAGAGCCAACCATATCCTGGGCTGCATCAAAAGGAGTGTGACCAGCAGGTCGAAGGAGGTGATCCTGCCCCTCTACTCTGCTCTTGTGAGACCTCACTTGGAGTACTGTGTGCAGTTCTGGTGTCCTCAACATAAAAAGGACATGGAACTGTTGGAACAAGTCCAGAGGAGAGCCACGAGGATGATGAGGGGACTGGAGCGCCTCCCGTATGAAGACAGGATGAGAAAGTTGGGGCTGTTCAGCCTGGAGAAGAGAAGGCTGTGTGGAGACCTCATAGCAGCCTTCCAGTATCTGAAGGGGTCCTATACGTGTGCTGGGGAGGGACTTTTCATCAGGGACTATAGTGATAGGACAAGGGGTAATGGGTTCAAACTTAAACAGGGGAAGTTTAGATTGGATATAAGGAGGAAGTTCTTTACTTTAAGGGTGGTGAGGCACTGGAATGGGTTGCCCAGGGAAGCTGTGAATGCTCCACGCCTAGCGGTGTGCAAGGCTGGGTTGGACAGAACCTTGGGTGACATGGTTTAGTGGGAGGTGTCCCTGCCCCTGGCAGGGGGGTTGGAACTAGATGATCTTAAGGTCCTTTCCAACTCTAACTATTCTATGATTCTATAAAATGGTAGCTTTAGCCTGCAAGTAAATATAAATTGGGTAAAATAGGTGTTCGTGTGGCTCCTCCAGACATAAGGTCTGTTTACAGTCATCTACAGCTGCAAAGAAGTATAAATGTCTCAAACTGGGAGCTCGGTCCTGGACTCCTTTACTCTTGGTCTAACTGCTGTCATTTTTGTATGACATTATATATTATTTTTAGTAACATTAAGCTATGAAAAACTTACAGAGCTTAAAACCACAAACTTATTGTTTGTATGTAACACAACCAGGAAACCCATGTAAGACTAAGTTTCTGGTCTTGGTAAACACTCAGCAAATGATTATTACTGACATTCCTTCAGGTTAAAACTGTGCAACTGTTTTGCTTAGTCCATCATAGAATCATAGAATAGTTAGTATTGGGAAGGACCTTAAGATCATCTAGTTCCAACCCCCCTGCCATGGGCAGAGACATCTCCCACTAAACCATCAGCTGTACCACATTTTTGAGTTCACCTTCAGATACTGGATAATGTTCGTCAACTATTTCAGCAGCACACTGTAGTTTCAAGGCTCCTAGTTTCCAGTAGGACAACTGCAAAAAGCTTCCCATAGGCGTTAGGGAGTCCATCACGTAAAATCACTTCATACACATTAAGTGATAGACTAGAAATTTTACCATCCTGCTCTTTCTTCACTCATGATAAGTAACATTATTTAGCTTTAAGCCCATAAATAGCATAATTTCCAAATAAAACTTTCTAAAGCTCCTAAAGCAGCAACCAGTATCTTATACCTGCCCTTTCTTCACAAAGTTATCTCTATAGGTGAAGTACAAGGCTGCAAATGGCATTGGGACTTAAGGTTTTAAACTAATTTGGACTGACAAACCTTTTCTCTTTTCTGCTCAGCCACACCTTTTCTAGCATAAATCAAACTGAGTTTCTCTTGGTCCTTCAAGAAACGTCTGCGCAGTCTTAGAATTTCTGCTCGTTCTTCTGTACCTAGGGAACACACAACCATGTCCACAGCTTTTCCTTTCTCAAGCAAACTTCAGATTTAAGGCAGGAGAATCATGCAATAACAAACGTTACCTTTGTTTTTACTAGCTTACCAGCGCGTCTCCAAAGTTTCATATGAAACAACTCAATACAAGATAGCAAATTAAAACAAATTAAGTTGTTCTTAGGACAAGAGGTAATAAGCATTTATATAAAAACTTTTAGCATGTGCATGAGGTATAAGGGTATAACTATTGTACTGGGAAAAGCACTAAAAATCATGAACTTTGCCCCTTATGACACATTGATTTTAAGTGCTCAAAAACAAGCATGGCATTTCCACTGTATTTCATAAAGTACACAGCTCCCTACATAAAAGAAGTGCTAAATATATTCAAAGATTGAGTAATAATAATATAGTACTGTATTTTTAAAGTCACTTACAGAACTGTCACTGGATCAATTCCTGATCAGGACAGTTATGGAGAAAGGCCACTTTACAGACTGTTCACTTCAGTCAATTTCATAGGAAAGAAGTGAGCTAACAAAACCAAAACACTATCGCTGGTACTTTCCTGGAAAAAGCCCAGAGACTGACCTCTCTGTTTCTCTAGTTCAGCACAGTCCATTCAAAACTGCCCTGGAACACCTCTCTGGTATTGAAAAGGTCACTCTATAGCTCTCTGCCTCCACTCCTACTCTCATCCTTTCAGTCAAAATTTTAATGACAAGGTAGGCAAAGGTGAAATGGGGTGAAATGGGGAGGAATGGGGAGAAGGAGCCTAAGCCATTCCAGAACACATTCCAGAACAGTATTGACGTTTTTCAGTTATCGACTGGGTGGATGAAGAAGCATTCTGAGAAAAGAGCAGGTAATTCTAATGACAGACTGCAATATGGTGTAGATCGTGTCAGCACAGCTGAAATAGTTTGGAAAAAATATGTTTAAAGAGATCTCTTCTTTAAAGAGATAAGCAGTTAAATTTAAAACAGAAGGAACAGAACTTTCACATATTCATGTTACTATTATCTTAGGGAGAAGTCGGAATGCAAACATCACACTGGCTAGTTTCTTATCCAGCAAGTTATTTCATCTAGCAACATATAGTTTTGCAGTTCCTAGCACAATTCATTTTGCCACATGTCATATACTGCCACACATGCCTGGCAACAAAATCTCTCAAACTGAGCCTCATTTAGAATGGACTGCCAGCCAAAACTGACAGAGATGGTCTATAAAAATGTAATATTTATATAGAAATTGAATCATAAGGTTTACAAACCTTTAGTTTTGCCATCCACCTCATCTCCAGGAAAACCCAACCTTTTTTTCCCAAAATCTGGCCCCACTGGTTTACATGTTGCTTGTTTGAATTTTTCACTCCGTTTGTTAACCAATAGCATGGATGAAGACACGGATTCAGAGGATGAAGGAACTGCATATTCTGCCAACGTGTCAATGCTACTTCCAGTTAGCCAATTAAAAGAACTTCTACCGCCTGTAAAAAAAATTGTGAAAAAATCTGTAACATATCCACATATAAATCAAGTGAAAAGATCTATTTTTCTCCCCCTGAAATATTTGTAGGCAGAACAGATTTGAAGCAGTTAAGAACCAAACTTCTTTCACATTAGGCAGAACATTAAATACACGAGACAAAAATGTGACTGGATGTTTTTTCTCATAACAGGAAAGAAGTCCTTGAAAACAAAATATTAGAGACATTCTCACTTTTACATTTAAAAATTCATATGCAACAGGAATTAAATCATTCCTATGGCAAACAAGAAAATTTCAGAAGACACTGGTCTGGACTCACTGGCATGCTGTGTAGGTGTAAATTCATACTGTCTTTGGGTAGCCCTCACTTGACCACTGACTGACCCAGAAGAAGAAAGGGATCTTTCTTGTGATAAATTCCTGTGGATGCGATGAGAAGCTTGAGTATCCACAAACATAGGTGTGAGCACAGTACTTCGATAACGCCAACTGGAATCAATTACAAAGTCCTATGAACACAAAAAGGTTTTAATAAGAACAGTAAGAATGCAGCCTTTTTGCCTTCCTTCCTTGAGACAGTACAACAAAAATTACAGAACTTAAAACATCATCCCAGGGGCAGAACTTGACTATTAAAAAAACCCCAAACACATCAAACTTCTCCACAGGCTCAGCAAAAAAGCTCACTGATTTGGACTTGTCAGCTGAGGACTGATTTACAGCTCTTGTATCCTCTTTTTAGATATTTCAGTACTCTACAAATCAGCTATACTTGGAGCACGTGTGTACATATATATAATTACTTTAATTCTTTCTTTTTTTAAAAGAAAGCAAAATTATTATCCCCCAAAATCAGCAAACTTCTGATAATATTTATAACCTATGACTGTCACAGCTGTTAGTTATGGAGCACAAAACGCACTTGCAAAAATCTCCTTCACTACGCCATTCCTATCTAAGTGGTAACTACATTAGGAATAGAATTCGTCATATGGCTGCACAAACGGTAACACATTATAACTCACCTGAAATTTGCATTCAGACAGTGGATGCTCAAATATTTTTCTAGAATAATCTGGGCTCTTGCTAGTCATTTCAAGCAGAAAATTTGTGATTAGACTCAAGTACTGCGTTTCAATCTTGGTGGAATATAAGGAATTTAGCAACAACAGCATACGATCAAGAGTATTTGTGGGTAACCTTGTCTCATTACTCCAAAAATTCCTAACAATTAATCTGTAAAGGCAAGGAATAAAGTTATTCTTAGTTATCTGCAGACACAATTTTATAAATTAACTTATTGGAAGAAAAGGAAACAATGTTATCTCGCTGTAACTCTTACACTAAAATACTTATAAAACCAATAAAATCAGTTGGTCTAAGGACCAACTCTAAGACCAGTTGGTCTAAGGACCAACTTTTCTGTTATAAATAAAGCATGCACTTTTGGGATTCAGACAGTCATCACAACACTGTTTACCACTGTTTACTCACTGCAGGTCAGCATTTTCGTCAATTAGTCCTTGAAGCAGCATTTCTTTTGCCAGTTTGAGTATTTCCTGAGAATCACCATCTGCTTGGCTTTCTGGATCACTAATGGTAGGAGAAAAATGTCTCTTAATGACTTCTCTCAAAGAATCCATAATAAAATAAGAGGATGAGGATGGCAGGAGAAAAGCAGGAATATGCCCTTCTTACAAAAATCTCAATTTGGCATGACAACAGTGCATTTTCTTTTTGTTTTTAATAACATGAGATCTTAATTGCCAAAAATTTCTTGTGTCTCCACTAAACAGAAAAGAAAAAATCAGAAGGCTAAGTAATACATGTTAGATATTTATTACAAAGGCCAGACAGACGTAATTCTGAGTTCACAAGGTTAGAGCTGAGAGGCAATTTGTTGTTTGTTGCCTGTATTTCTTCATCACAATAATTATCCACTCAAACAGTTACCTCTGGGAAAAACATGTAACAGAACACAACCAAGATGATTTAACAGCAACCAGCTTGTCAAACTGAGAACATGCCTGTTCCATACTCTAAGGGGTCAAACAGAAAGAACATCTTTATATAGCCAGATTGAAGGGATCCAGATTTTACTAAAGTGCCTTGTGGATGCTCCACCCCTGGAAGTGCTCCAAGGCCAGGCTGGATGGGGCTTTGAGCACCTTGGTCCAGTGGAAGATGTCCCTGCCCATGTCAGGGTGGTTGGAAGTAGAACATCTGTAAGGTCCCTTCCAACCCAAACCATTCTATGTTATACCTTCTACCTATAAACAGATTTCTTTAGTGTACAGTTGTTACTAGTTATAAATTCTGTTAACAAGAGTGGGAGCACAAGAGCTAAGACCTCTTATGCCATCATGCTGTGGTGATGCAACATCCTAGTTCTGGGCTAAAGTTCAGGTCTAAGTCTTTTGTCTCTTACTGCAAGGGACAGAATTGCTACAAAAGGCAAGAGCCACTTCAGCAAACCATAGGCTCTATCCTTCTGAGAACTGGAAGAGCCCCAGGGACAAGCTGTTGGAAGACAGTATTTCAAGCACTTTCACTCTGCCTGAAAGACAACATCTGCAGTGAATACACACCTGTAATTATCATAAATCCACATTAGGATATCATACATGCGCTGTCGACATATTATAGAAGGGTGGGAAATGAACCCTGTCACTCCAGGAAGAAGTTCTTTAAGTTCTAGTGGTTTTAGTTTAGACAGCATCTTGTACACTATATCCAAACAAACCCTTTGCCTTTCATCATCCCTAAAAAGAGAGTGGGGGAAAAAAATAATAGTTGCATCACTTTCACAGCTACACACAGAAACAGAAGATCTATTTAGATTTTAGTAATAATATTTAGTTTTGCATAAAGAGCTTTAGGTAAATACTTTTGAGTTCAATATAAGAGTAAGAATATAACTACACTAATACATACTACAGAAATTCTCATCCCAGTGTTGTTTCGCCATAATGCTATTTAGGGTTTTTCGTCATTCACAGCAAACTAACCATTCTAATACTTAAAGTCCCAGATTCCTTCCACTAGCTCAAATTAGGAGAGCAGTGACCAAAAAGTGAACATGAATTATGAACGCTTCTGTATTTAAAAATGTTGTGGCCAGCACAGAAAGTGTTATCAAGAAATTTAGACTACACATCCACATTTGTAATCACATGACCACTCACCTATGACTCATGATCTGGATAAAGTCTTTACTCTTTAACTGCAAGTGGAGATCAGGTACTTCTTCTGCCCGGCACATTATTACTTCCAGACAGTAAGTTTTCATCACACCATGAAGTTTGGGTATCAAAAAGAATACTACGTTCATAAACCTTAACGTAACCAGAATGCACAAAGAAAATTAAGTTACTTTCTATCATTCCTCTAGATCTACAATGAACATACCATGTCAGCCATGACATACCTGTCAGCAAGAGGCGGAAAATTCTTAACAACTTTATTCAGGCACTGAATAAACTTATCCTGTTGGGTGTTCTGATGATGTTTTAATTGGTTGATGACACAATCATAAACTGGATCCTCAAGTACCTGAAAATGAGAAAGACAGTAAGACAAGAATAGCCATAACACTCATAACCACCTTAATGACACATAGTTCTGCTGCTGTACTGTTTGATTCTACTGCATTTTGCTAGGTAAGATCCACCCGCCTCACACTGACATTTACGGTGCTTCATGGCTGCTGTACAGCTATGCCTGGCTGAAACACAATTGCCTGCTTAAACGACACTTTTGTGAGGTTCCTTTGATCAGCTTGAAACCAACGCCTTTATTTTGAAGTACAAATTGTTTAGTATGCTTATATAAAATATAAACCATATAATATATACAAATATATATAATAAAAACTAAGTGGCTTCTAATCCGGTTTGGCAGACTTCCAATTAATGAATGTAAAAAAATAGGTATTGTTAGTGAAAAGGAGAAAAATATTCAGCAACCTTCACTTAGTGTCACCTTTTGTAGGATAAAGATATTTGCACCATCTTTGCTCATTTATTCAAAATACTGCCCTTAATGGAACTTGGAAGACTTTAAAAGAGAAGACTGCAGGAATTCAATTTGTGACCTATGCTCTACAAAGTGTGAAAGAACCACAATGCAATTAAGTAAATAGTAGGAAAAAAGCAAGACGGGTAGGGAGAAAAGTAAGAATAATTTAAAACATCAGGCTAATAATCCACCTCGTCAATATCCTGTATGAAGATAGGATGAGAAAGTTGGGGCTGCTCAGCCTGGAGAAGAGAGGGCTGCGTGGAGACCTCATAGCAGCCTTCCAGTAGCTGAAGGGGGCCTATAGGGATGCTGGGGAGGGACTCTTCATGAGGAATTGTAGTGAGAGGACAATGGGTAACGGGTTCAAACTTAAACAGAGGAAGTTTAGATTGGATACGAGGAAGAAATTCTTTACTGTAAGGGTGGTGAGGCACTGGAATGGGTTGCCCAGGGAAGTTGTGAATGCTCCATCGCTGGCGGTGCTCAAGGCTGGGTTGGACAGAGCCTTGGGTGACATGGTTTAGTGTGAGGTGTCCCTGCCCATGGCAGGAGGGTTGGAATTAGATGACCTTGAGGTCCTTTCCAACCCTAACTATTCTATGATTCTACGATCTCGGTATTTTTGTGTCCAAGGGTAGCTGCAGAATGGTGTTTATGGGGAGCACATGAGCCTGGCTGCATTTTGTCCCCCTTATATCTCATACAACTCAACACACATGTGTCATTAAATTAAGGATCTTAGAGTGTACATTATTGTCTATCGTTTTTAGAACCTGTTAATGGTTTGGGGTGTATTTTGGAGTGCGAATGTGCCTAATTTCTTTTTGAACCTGCTGATACTACTTACCCCTAGAACCTTTTCTGGCAACAAAGTCCAGTAGTTCGCTAACTGCAGTGTAAAGAAGTACTTCTAGCATCTGTTCCAAGCTGACTTCTGAGATCATCAAGCATTACCCCCTAGTTCTACTACTGAAGGTTTTGGTGAGTTAACAGTTTTGCATTCACCTTATTCACTGCCTAGAAAATAACTGGATTCAAAATTAAGTACAATACCTATATTATTATTATTATTATTTTTAATTTTACATCAAAACTTGCAAGTTATAAAACATCCTCAAATACAGACATTCAAAAGGTAGTCCCAAATCTCCCAACTTGCAATTTTATTTTAATTTTAATTTAAAAAAAGCCCCCGAACTTCAAATGTACCATGCCAGTGATGGGTTTTGCCAGTCAGAGTTGCTGATCTGTAAAAGCTGAACAAAGCCATTCACTGCAACTCCAACACAGCAGGGCAAAACCGCTACATTTAGTCTGCTCTCTAATTCTTTTCCTCTTAAGTTAATAGATTAAACTTTTAATTTGAACTGTTGGAAAAACACTGCTGAATTTTAAGTACATTCATTTTTGGAGATGAATTGAGTAGTCATATAAAAGATGTACATACAGTTAAGACAGGAATGCTCAAACACACAATACAGTTCACTTACGTTTTCTCTCTCAGCAATGTATTGAAGAGCAAGACCCAACACTTCTGCTGCAGCTGCATAAACTTCTTTATACTTTAATAAGCCCATGTTGCTGGTCAAAGCCTGAAAATACCTAACACAAAAGGCAGACCTACTGTAAGTCACTACTCCAGCATCCAGCTTTGAACTGAAACAAAAAACCTGCCTGAGCTTCCTAGGGGAACAGCAAATGCTTTTAGAAGAATTTAATATAGCACAACATGGATTTTCCATTTGCAGTGTCTCAAATCTCTGCTTTGACAATTCCTGACTCAATTCTCACAAAACTGCAATCCAGCCACCCACTGTACAAAAGTTTTCATCCTTCTAGATATTTTTCCAAAATAAATATGGTCTGCAGTGTGCAGCTAGAAAAGCACTACATGTGACAGACAACAGTAAAGGGATGATGGGATTCCACTGAACAAGCAATCCAGCTCCCAGACTTCATGCTGAGAAGTTAGACTTGCTCTCTTTGTCTTAAGCTTTTATCAAAATCATTCACCAAAGGGTGCATTTCTCACCTGACACGATCTATTTCACATTTTGGGTCAAAAGGAGGTAAATTGTTAGCAAGAACAATTCCCAGCAGCTGAATTCCCACTGAATTGTCCTTTGTATCAGGGTCTCTACTAGAAAACTTCTCAAATATTAAACTGTTGGATAAAAACATAAAGGTAATGATATACATGAAAACCCCGAAATATACACACCATAAATCACTCATTCTGTGTATATAGATACATATATACACAGCCCCACCAAAAGCAGCAGAAAGTATGCATATATGCATACACGTTCCCACCAAAACCAGCAGAAACCATGTATTCAGAAAAGTATTTAGCTTCAATGAAGAAGTCTTCACAGAAAAAAACAGACTGTAAACACATACAAATTCTCTGCAACAACTTCAGGAGCAGATCACACAAGTCTTAAGAAGAGTGCACCAATATTCAGTGATAACACCTAAAATTTCAAATAAAACTTAAGTCTTTGCAGAGATCACTTCTGCTTTTGTTATTGCTGTTGTAATCCTCTACCCATTTTCCCTGTCTCTCTCCCTGTTGTTTTGCAAATTAAGTTACAACCTTTGGCTAGTTCAGTTCTGAAGTTCCACTGTCAAATCTAGGGACAAAAAGTTTACTATTGCAGCTGATTTTATCTTTTCATCTCATTTGATAATGTTCACTTACATTCTTGAAATACTGATAAAAGAAAGCAATTTTCCAAATGCTTACCTGTAAGGTATGGAGAGGCAGTTCTTCCAACACTCTATAACTGTCTTTATGATTTCCAGATTGTGTCTGAACACAGCTCTTTTTGGGTGAAAGGCATTCTTCATCAAGAATTCGAGCAATCTGTTAGCTAAAATCTCATCCTTAATACCCCCCTGCAATGAACCGGAGTAAAAATAAACATAGTAACTCCAACATGAAGACAGCTATTCTTTCATGAAAACAAGCAAGTAAATAAAGCTATATTTGCAGTTAACAGTGAACTGATGTAGAAAATTATTATAAGTGCATCATAACAAAGTCACTCATTCCTCACCAAATAGTCACAACAATAATAAAAATGAATTTCATACTTCCTTACTTTGGGAGTGGCTACACTTCTCCAGGAAAGGACAGTAACTACTGTTTCCACTACCATATAATGAATCCCTTCACCTCCATTATTTCCAGAAACAACAAGCTGCAGCAATGGACCAAGCCACTGCTTTGCATAAGGTCGGAAAACCTATGGAAAACAGGAGAATCAGTGTACAAACACAAATTATCCAACTATTCAATAACCTTTTATTCAATAATCATTACAGGTAAGACTGCTAAATCAACCTCTTATCACTTTGCTTAACCTCTGAAGCAACAATTACAAAAACTTTAAAATAACTTCAAAATAAAAAGTATCCATAACTACATTCCTCACTTCTGCTTATAAACCTTTACCAAGTATTCACGTAAAGTTAATTATTTCACTAGGGCCCACTTAATATGGCTCTCACTCAGAAAACCTGTCCCTGAAGGGTTTTCAAGAGGATGTCATTCATCTATCCTTCCACTTCAGACAGTTTTACTACGAAAAGTAGAATTAAATGGGTATAAAGCTGCTTGAATTAATTCTGAAATTCAGTCTTTTTGGATTTGGAATATTCCAGACAGAAACATTATACTTTAAAATCACTGTATGAAATAGGACGAGAATGTTTTACGCAAGGAGAGTTAGGAAACATTTCTTTTCAGGCAAAGACGCGTCATGCTATCTTAGTATGTTTATGCAACAAGAATATAATTTAGCTCAAAGGGTTCCCATAAGACTTACCTGTGACCATTTAAAAAAACCTGCAAAGATGGCAAATATAATCAGCCCTTGCATTACACCAAAGAATCATTACTTATAGTTTACACAAGACACATATTGTGGTTGCCTTCTACTTAGAGAAGTAGAGTTCAGGAGAAAAAGCATCTACATTACATTCAAAATACTGGCACTATCTGGAATTTTGGGCTATGAATGCACACCCTTTTTTCATGTCAAACCAGTCAAGTTGAATGACTCAAAAGTCTCAGCTGTTGAAATATTTTACCCCACAAGAGTTACACAGTTGATACTATAATACAACCTGTTGTGTTAACAGAAAAATATGAGACAAAAAAATGACTCACATCCTCGGTGTTAACAATAAGTTTTGCTATGAAGAGGCGAATATTTAGTGGTACTGATGGGTTTCCTAATTTGCCATGCAGAAATTTCATCCACAGAGGAAGATCTACCGGAACTGTACCCTGAAATTTAAAAGAAATGAGCAAAAATAACTTCACTTTATAGATCAAACAGAATTAAGAGCACACAAGTCTCATTATAATACAGCTAAGAAAATAAATAAGTGGATTCAACCATGACTCCCTTTTCTTGGTACAGTTAGTGAAAGATTGCCAATATTTTGGTTAATACTGGCCTCCTCCACTCTGGGTGTGATCTGGTTCCTCTGCATATGTTTAATCAGAGTGGTCATAGAAGCCATACATTCATGTTGGTTGAATTCATCCATTTCAAGTTCCATCTCATCATTTAAAACCATGTGTTCTGCGGGCTCCTGAAAAAAAAAAAGTGTTACTATGATTAGTAACAATACTTTATTTTTTTAAAAATCATGATAAAGCCATGAGTCATTCTGATCTTATCTGTGTTTCCAGATTCGACTATATGCTCAGTGTGTGCAACAGGGAATACATTAGATGTGTTGTTCAAACAGGCACCTCCCACAGACATGTACCAGATGTGCATATCATCATATTTTTTGCGCCAACAGATGTCAAGTTCATGTTAACTCTGACTTTACTACCTGCCAGAACGAGGGAGAAGACAACCACCACAGTATACTGTTTACAGGTACCTTTTTACAACTCCGGCTGGACTTCACTCACATTATTCAACTTTAGAAACCCAAGGTAGGGCATTGCTTTTCGCCAGAGAGAAGGGAAGAAGAAAATGACTGACACAACACAGCTCAAGTCCTCTCCCTCATCTTCTGGAGGGATGCATTCTTAGTCAAGTAAAACAAATAAAGAAGACTAGAAATTTCTCTTTCTTAACCCCAACAAATGTATGCAACTATTACAAGGCATAAAACTTTTCTTCTTCACAGCACATAAGTCACTAAAAAATTACCTTTCTCCTGAAACGAGCACTGCTAGCTGCAATATCTTGGGAGCTATAAGAAAAACCTTGGACTCCAGTAGAAAAGTCAAACTGACTCATTTCCTCACTCAAACTGCTATCCATCATGTACGATGCAGAAGCTAAATACTTCGGTTCATCTAAATGGGAAAAAGAATAGACCATTAATCAAGGCAATTACAATAAGCAAGCCTTTATTTGCTATTAAAACTTGAGGGTGGGTGGGAATTGGTTTTTAGATTAAGCACATTGAATGCTTTTATTTGTTCCTTCTACTATAGAAGCCAATTAGCAACACATCAGTGAACACTGTATGAAAGGGTAAGAATGCATTTTTTTTCATAGTCATAAGTGACTTTCATACCCTGACCGCTATTCTCTGCATCCCTGGCCTCCTTTCTAATAGCAATGTACCGCTTCTTCCTTTCCAGAGGCACCTAAACAGCAAGAAATAAAGTTTGAAAATTATTATTACTTTTTAATTTACGGTTTATTTACAATTATTTACAGAAGTGCTAAAAATAATCAGAACTATTTAACATGAACAGAAATCCCATGTTGTGCATGGCTATAACTAATGCTACAGAGCAAGAGCAAAATTACTTATTCCTACAGCCATTCACTGCAAGAGTAAGTGCGCTAAAATGTATATTAAAGTTAACTACACTGCAGGTGTGTTCTAAATTTTAAGTCTGGATTTCTCTCAGAAAAATCTATATTTTGAAACATTAGAGGAGTACTTAATTTTTTATTCACTACGGAATCCTCTTTCTCTGTATGTGAGAATCGATCTGGCTACAGTGACTACTCCGTTGAAACCATACTAATTTTTTACTTAGGAACACTAAAGCCCAGCAATTCCACTCACCTCAATTTCAATAGGAAATGTATACTGACGCTTCAGGTCTATCAAATTTTCAAAAATCAGCAGGTTCTGCAAACCAAAGCATGTTTGGAAATACCCAAATTATAATTCTGCACACAATAGCAACTGCTCTGAAAGTATTTTAACTCTTCTTTTAAAAATCCCAAACCAGATCAATATACAATATAGAAAATACAGCATGTTTTCACTTCTGGATCAATACTCTAAAGAAAATTTTGCTATTAAACTACTCAAGAATACACAGCACTATGTGCTCTGTAAAGAGGGTATCTCTTATTCAAGTATATTCCTAGCACTGGATAACTTAAACAATAGTTTTTTTTCCTCATATTTTAGAAAACTGACTGAGAGTGGAGGAAAAACAGGGTAAATGTATTACTACTTCACGCATTTCTAAGCAGACATTAAAACCTTCATCATCAATTCAAACTGCACGAAGAATGCAAGGAAGTCAGCTATGACTCCTTTCATTGCCTCACTGGGTAGTTTGTTAATATAGCTGCATATAATACAGGTTCATTTCCTTGATTCATTGTAATCAGGTAATGTCACTTTATGTCTGATTTCTGGAAGCTTTCTACAGCAGTAACAGCTTCTCACCTTTTCTGATTTTTCTGTAAAAAGAAATCCTTGGTAAAATTTACTTTCAGTGAAGACACAACTAATAACAGCAATAGCACAATTATATGCTGCACAGTGATACTGTCTCCTCTTCTCCAACAGCTGACTCTCTCCTGCCATGTTTTCTGTAAATGCATCATAGCATGACCTTAAAATACAAACAGGCAAGGAAACACCATCAGAAGTCTTTTTCTGAGCAGCACAAGAAAGGCCCCAGTCACAGACCAGTGAATCAACAGAATTCCAAGAAATCTTTGTTATTATAGCAGTATCAGATTAAACCAGGTTTTCCACAGGTATATTGTGCTAAAATGGAACCATTCAAAATGGCAAAGACAGCTTCCCAAAGTATTTACACAGCAAGTCCTTAATGTCAGGAATATGATGATAGGCTACTTCCAGATAAGATGCAGATATGTTTCAACATATACATAAATCTCCCTCATTGTAATTTCCGAAGAAATTATGAATGGATAGGCATGCTAACCTATGCTATAGATTAGCCAGAGAAAACCAGGTTAGATGCAACTTCTACAGGTCTTCTGCTCATAGCCATTCATAGATCTGCAAATCACAGCCAAGAAATTCTTTAAAGTCCTCACAGGACATAGTATTGTAAAATAAAACTAAACCAAAGCAAAAAAAAAGTGATCACCAATTCAGACTTTTTTTTCCAGACTATTAAACGAACTAAGTAATATTAATTAGCATATATATTCAAGCATTAATCTTTTGTCCTCCTCTGCAGTGGTGATTAAACCAAATTACACCTACTGGGTGTGCCACTGTATTATGAAATGCATCCCATCTTCTCATCAATCATATAAATACCTAGTTTACAACACAGAACCATACTCTACATAAAAGTGGAAGTACACTGAAACTGAAATCATAAAAAATACAAATTGAAAGCCAGGAATCATACTGATAAGCAAAAATAAAAGCACAAGCTTAACAAATAGAAAAAAAAAAGGCAAAAAGCAGGAGGCAAAAGTTATCCTGACACAGGATTGTAGTCTACGTTAGAGATCATTCTGTCAATGCAAATTCAATATTGTGTATTCCATTTAAAATCAAAACCTACATGACAGATTACATTTACCCCTGTGCAAATCAATCTTCAGCTTTATATGGCATACTTAAAAACCTATCTGCTCAAAACCTAATTAGAAATCAAAAGGAAATAAAATAAATAATAGTCTTACTTTATTAGCATCTTGGTAAGTTCATTTCCTTCTACATTCATGGAGCCACGGTAAGCTTGGTTAATTTTAGAGTCCTTGGAGTAAACATCCTCTTTTGAGAGACGCACATACATCACTTCTAGCAGCTTGTAATAGCCCATTTTCTTGGTGACTTGTGTGTCAAAAGCATGTTCATTAGACTGGAAACAAATAAGCAAACCCTCAGAAAGATTTTTGGATAGTGCCCTTCCTAAGCAGCTCCACAGTTACTGTAGTTTCTACTAAACAGCCTTCTGCTTACTTTGCCTTTCAAAACAGAGAAAAGAGTTGCTGCTGACAAAGAACTGACAGATTCTGTGCAATACAGGTATTAAAAGTACATTGACCTACTCCTTATTAGGTGAGCTGTCTTAACTACAATTGGCCTAAATCATTATAGTGATATTGGAGTAAAATAAGCAGAACAAGTAACAGCTCAGACTCCTTACACCTGTAAACGAAACATACGTATCTGTTACCATACTGGGCATCATGCTAAGTTTCTTTATGCACCTCCCTTTGGTGCCAATAATTACAGCAACAGAAACATGGTGGGACTACAGCAAGAGCAGAGACCTCCACTGACAACAAATTTATTGCATTACCTATACTCTAAATTGGAGGATAGGCTGTAAATAGAGAAAGGAAATCTGTGTTCCTAAATCCTTGCTGAAGGATCTTTGCAATGATGAGAAGGTGTATTTATTTCTCTAGAAGTGAGGCACCTAATTTAAGAGCTTTCATTATGGAGGATGAATATCTCTCTCCTAAAATGTAATAACAGGTTATAATTCTATACAGCTTTTATATTTCAAACTCAGAATAGGGTTTTGCTTTTGACAGAATTTCAGACCCCTTTATTTATATATGTCTACAATTTCAACTTCGATTTTTATACACAGTAAATATGCAATCATACATTAACTTCAAAAGAAAACTGTGCTGAGGAATAAAGAAAAGTTTCTCAATAACAATCGAACTATGTAACTGGCACAAAATTCTGCTCCAAGATACAGAAAACTAGAAATCAAACACTTGCAATTAACATTTCACTCAAAGCTAAGTGAAATGTACATACCAACACCAACATTTTATTAGATTTTCCCCAATCCTAAAAAAAAAAAAAAAAAAAAAGGAATTAATACCTTTGTAAACCTGGAATTAAGTGTATCCATAGCCTGTACTATAATTTTGACAAGGAATTCTCTCAGTGCATCCAAGCTGCAGTGCCATAAGAGAGTGAGGAGAGAACGATCCATAAATGCTTGACGAGTAGTATTCGAAAGTAGCTCTTCACTCTGGAACATTTTGTGAATCGTGTCCAACAATAACACTTGTTTGTCAGTGGTGCTCCTAAACAAGATGGAAATCTCAAATTTAAAACTCTTTTTTACCAGGCTCCATTTATGTCTCAAATTTTTATTGCCTGCATTCATACCCTCTTGGGTTACCATCCTACAAGACATGAAAGATCAGGCTGAATCATCACTTACTGTGGAGCTCTCCAAATAAAATGTCAGCTTCCTACTCAGCAACAGATGGTAAACTTGCTTGTGTATCTTTTGTTAGTTCAATCCAAAAGCAAGCATTAGCTTTCTCAGTTCCTATCGCTGAACAACCTAAAAACCCTGTAAGTTTATCTGATGCATGTGAAGGATGGAGGCAAACAAGAAGGAAAAAACCAAGGAGACTTCACTGTTATGGCCTATCAAGCCTAACACTACTAGATAAATTGTTGTTATGAATAATTTTATAAAAGGTAAAATTTCAAACATGAGATTTGGGCTTAAGATAAGTGAACTGGTTCAGGAAACTACATGCTCCAAACCAGTCACTACTTACTAGCCCATTATGAACTGGAAATGTTTGGTTTGGATGAGACTGAAGACCTCTTCTGAGGACAGAGCACATCTGTGCCTACAATCTACCACCCTGGAAATATTCAATTAAATAAATGTGCTATTGTATTTTCAAAGGGGTTGAACAAAGTAATTCACTGTCAGTTTAAGTGCTATCAACTTATACAGGGATAGCAAACATAGGTATCACAAACAATTACTACCTTCAACTGAAATCTGCCAGAAAAGCTGATTTACAGAAAGCTTTACAAAATTTGCCCAGGCTTTGGAAGTGTCATCTGGAAATTGGTGCTACTTGTTCATACTACAGAAATACTTTGGAAATGTGAAGACGAAAGCAAAATCTGAATGAAAACTATTACGCAAAACTTTTTGCTGTAAATCATCACTATTGCAAGAACAATACAATAGGGGAAGCACATTTGCTTCTGCAAAAATTCAGCAAGAACAAGAGCAAAATCCAACAGGCTGACCTTCTGGAAATTCTTTTGAAGCTGGCTTGAAATAAGTCCTCCATGAAATGTTTGCGGTCCCTACAGAGGACTTCTGTCATCAACTGCAACAACATTGGGCTCTGAGACAATTCTAATGCATCTAAAAACTGAAAAAGAAGTAATGAGTAACAAAAGGAGCCACACCAGATCAAATAAATTCAATGAAATTATGTCAGCATTTTTCAATACTGAGCAGAAGCAGATACACAGAAGGATATGCCTGGTTATTGTGCATCTGTACATTATACTTCTGGATAGATATAACTCAGGAACTAAAAAGCTGATTTTCTTCTGTGAACTGAGTCCCACTCTGTAATTCCATATCCTGTGAAACACTGTTTCTAGACACAGCTCGCTTAGACTTTTAATTACACACTTGTTAGAAATACTGACCTTCTTAGTGCAGTCTACATAGTTATTGTGCTTCAAGGTTCCTTTGGGAAACTCATCAGACCTCATAGGAAAATTGAAAGCCACAAGTTGATCAAGAGCATTCTTAAGGTCCTGACGTTTCTCTCCAGTCAAATTAGTGAAGAAAGGGAGAATTATCACTGCTTGGCCCTGAAGAACAAAAAAAAAAACCCCAAACAAAACCAAACAAGTAATTTCAAACTAAAAAAAATATATTATTCTCTTACTATGAAGCAATCTAAATAGGAACACAATACAGCAGCAGTGGCTTGCGGCTACTGATTCAACGGTTCAGTGTACTGATAAAGAGACGTTACATAGCTGCTCACCTTCAGGTGCCAGTTCAGAAATCAGCTTTGGTCACTACTGAGTTTGAATTAAAAGATAATTAATAACTCATGGCTGACATGGGTATGAATAAGATCCCACTGTTCTTTTAAGCAAGCATCAATTCTCACACAAGTCACTGATTCAATGTTCAATGCGGCAGCTAAAACACAATCCTCAACTTTATTATTTTGAATACATTGTAAAGTACAAAACCCTGTCTAGCTAAAGTCAAGCTGGCCGAGCAGCAAACATGCGAAGCTGTTTAATGAGTACAAAATTTTTAATCTTCTAGTCCCAACCTTACACTCCACAGTCCTTTATAACTTCCACTTTCAATATGCAGCACTTTATCTCCCTCTCCTGACCAAGCCACAGACAGCAGTTAATCCATTAGTACTGGTTTCACACTTGCAGACATAGACATTGAAATCATGCAAATTTGTAATTTAATGTGTAGGAAATGCTGCTCCTTGCTAAAAGCTTATTAAGCTGTCATTTCTCAAATGAACATTATAGAGTTCTAAACAATTCACAACTGAGAGCACTTCGTTTTTCCTAAAAATTACATGTCTTTTCATTTGGGCAGGAATACAAAAGAGCACCTAAAACCAAAGCATGACATCTGTGATGCTGCCTTCTGTCTGAAGAATGAAAAGGACAATTTACAATTTTTAGGATGATGAATGGAGCACAAAAAAAAAAAAGAAAAAAAAAAAGAAGAAGTGGTGTCTATGTTACTGCGCAAACTAAGGTGAAATTTAAGCCAAATAACAGAGTTTCATGAACAACTAACATTCTAGTCTGTGGAGGGCAGGGAAGCCACCCTACTGAGCAATTTACCTTAAGATTTAAGCCTAAATTCTGATCAGTAAGTAGACTGGTATAGGTATTAAAAACAGCTGCAAATGCTTCATGACTGGTATTGAAAGAAACTGAAGAGTCTATCTGGAATGACACAAGAAACAAGACAATTAGGATTTTTTTTTTTCACTAGTCAAAGAGATCATTGTATTAATGAGCAATAAAAACCCCCATGAGCTATAGGATTATTTCCAAAAGTACACTGACTTAACAAAAAGCACATACAGAATTATTTTGGTTTTAAAACAAAGGAGAATTCTAAAAGCTCCTAAACACCACAAACAAAATCATAATGCTGGGTATTTTCCAGATCAAGAAAACATTAAGCTCCCTCTCAAAGCCAGATTTCCTGCTTGTCACTTCACTGCCAGCTAATACAGCAATATAGCTCACATGCTGTGTCCCAACAGATGCCTTTAAAACAATTCAAGGTTAAAAAAAATAATTATATAAAAAAAAGAAAACAATCCTCAGTAAGTGATCTTTGTGTATACTTGCTATACTTGCACACAGCTACTTTTGCAAGTTCCTAAAAACCCCCATAGGATAAGTAGGTGCATTATGTTTTCACAATAGAGAAAGAAAAAAAGACCAAACCACCAATTTAACTGAAAGAAAAGGCTTTTGAAGGTCTTTCTGCAGTCTGCTGATACGGGCAGAACCCCTCCATTGTGACTTTCTGGATGCCAGCATGACAAAGAACATTATCAGAGGCTGCTCAGTTTCAAAGTTTACTCCCTGCACTTGAAGCAATTCTCCAGAAGGAAAAGAGGCAGCTAAAACATGACAGAATAATAAAAAAGAAAAGGGGGTGGGGAGATGGGTGGTGCAAAATCTAGAAATTTCTGCCTGTCTAAATATTTTTCTGTACTTTGCAAATAAAATCAGATTCTGATATTCTCCAACTTTTTTTTTTTTCCAATATAAATCATTAGAATGAAACAGCATTTCTTGAAAACAAGACACAATTCCTACAGCATCAGAAAAGTTATCTGGAGTTTGTAAAGTAATGCATACCTGCAGAACTTTTGCCAGCAGGGTCAAGACTGCCATTTTGCTCTCAGGAGTTGAACCTTTGGCCCACCAACTGTCCAGTTTCTCCCAGTTTCTTAGTACAGCTGTGACCAGTTTCACTCCTTGCTGCTTGCGTACAGTACGCTCCCTAAAACTCTGATCTAACATGCCATTCAAAATGCTACCAACCTGGATGGAAAAGCAAATCACAAGAAATAGCCTTTTAAACAACATATATACAACTCTCTATGATGAAATCAAACAATTCCTGGTATTACAAAAAAGCACATTCCCAGTCTTTTAACACATTCCTTGGAAGTAACACCTTTAAGCATAACATCTTGGATTAAAAAAGATGTAATTATTTTTAAAAGGATCCTCTGCTTTCTTGAGTGTCTTTTTAAGCAAAAGCGAAAGTGAACTTTTGATCTTTGTCTGACCCTTTCGTTTGTCAGAAGCACTGAAAGGAGGCTTCTCCATTATAACATGTCTCCGCTGTGGATCTGAAGATGAGCTGTATATCTTACACTACTGAGTAAGTAGTGTGGATCAGCAGGAGAAAGTCCTTTGAGAAGAACAACTGGTGCTGAGAATGAGTACATGACAACTACCCTGTATTTATTTCAGGTCCCAGGGAGTTGTATATGTGTAGCTCTCTTTTCAATACTTTTTTAATACTAGCTCTGCTCTTGTCCTATGGACTAAATGCCCATTAGTGGTTGAAGTTAATCTTTCAGTTTAGTTTTATCCAAAACAAATCCAGTCTACATGCTCTGGGACCACTCTGCAATGAAAATCAAAGCACAGTAAAGGGGGACGACCAGACTTGTTTTGAATGGACATTCTTGATATCAAGTCCTATGCAAAGAAACCCTGAAATTTAAAAATTTCAGAATAGGTAATGTGTACACACTTTCCACTCAGTTTGACATGAGACAGACAGCCTACGTCAGGTTGCCAGAGATCATGAAGATAATGCCACCAGGCCATGATAAACAGAAAACTCAAACCTAAAAACCTATCAATGCAATGCTGTCCAAAGTGCAACCAAATGCACTTTTTCCTCCCAACACACTCAGTTACATCTACCTTTAACAATAAAAAAAGTGTTACTCCTAACATTCCAATATTCCCCTTGTAAAGAAGAAGTTCGATACCATTTGGGGGTTGCTGACAGATGATTTCATAAGCTGTTCTATGATCACATCCAGGTTTTTCAGCAGCTGTTGATTAATGGTTTCTGAGAACAGGCTGTAGAAATACTGTCCATGACAGAAATTGAGCAGGTTCTTCTGAGATGTTCCTGACAGTGGCACAGATAACACTACTGTGTTCAAGAGCAGACTTACTAGCTCCTCACGCTGTGAAAATTAAGATAGAGAGACAGTTACCCTTAAGCACATTAAATTTCACTCATTCACATGAGTTTCTTAAAGCTTCCATCCCAAACTCTTTTATGTTACCAGAAAGCACAAAAACAAAGTATAAACAGGACACTGAAATTCTTGTTATCTACAACTGTCACTCACTTAAGCCAGAGAATTGTTACAGCTCCTCTGTAATACAATAAATAAAACATCGGTCTCTGCTACACAAAATATGGATAGAAGACTATTGATGATAAGTATTAAATGATGATTGAGTATTGAAACTGGAGAATTGCATCCTACCTGGTCATCAATATCAAACGCTAGCTGCAGGAGTCTATCAGCTAGTTTCTTACTGCTGACATCTAACAGTGGAAGAGATACTCTTTCACCTCCAGGTGCAATGCCTTTATAAATAACTGAAAGAAGTTTAGAGCCAACTGAGGAAGGAGGCCCTCCATCCTATGGAAATAAACAAACAAGTGATAATTAATATACAGTGAAAAAAAAAAAAAACAAAAGGGCCTTCCAATCCATCTGTATAGCTAAGGAAAACACTTGCACTCCAGGTCATCTTCTTATAAAGTGATGCAAATATACCATGACGAGGCACCTTTCTAACTGAGGAACGAGATTTTTAATGAGAGAACTTTGTTGTGTACAGAGTTCAGAACAAGCTAACAGTAATTGGAAAATCTTCGAAAGATTCTGATCCTCCCCCAGACTTTTTTTTTTCCAGGTAACACTATTACTACAGAAGTAAAATGAACAGTTTAGTCAAACCGGAGGGGTCACAAAAGGTAAACCATGCAGCTCCTTCAGTATCACCATCCTACAATCACAGCTCTAGCTTTTGTTTGGACATAAAGGATGGATGACAAACACCCCCAGAAATTAAATATTTTGTTAATTGTTACATACAGCCTTGCTCACCAATAGACAAATTTTCTGTCTGTGGCTGTTGTATAGCCTGAAATAAAAGAGATTTACTACAAACAGAAACTTCATAGAATTTGAGAACTATAGCCTAGATCCCCATCTCCCAACCGCTCTCTATCCTGTTTTCCTGCAACTCAGACTCACTATATTGCTTCTGATCAGCCAGAAGGTATTAATTTTCTAATCTCTCTCATCACTTTGAATGTTCTGTGTTTAAAAATTGTTAAAAAATGCATCCTTTATAGGACAGTGAATCCTGATTTTTCGATCTTTCAGTCTTGTGAAGCTCACTAAAGGGAAGTTTTAGGTAGACTCTGGTTGCCTCCAGATCTTGGAAATTGGAGAAAATCAAACATAACTACAAAGATCTTTCAAACCTCAAGTATTGTGCTACTCAGATTTGTAGAATAAACATAAAACATTTATTTCTGGTCCCATTCAAGTCCAGCTCTTCATGGCTGATCTCATTTTACTTAACTTCTTCATCTGATCTGTTCTCTGCTGTCAAACTGGCATCCTACACAAGAAAAGCCCTTTACTGTATAAAAACATTCACCTTTATTTTCTGGATAAACAATTACCTGATTGTGAAGAACGGAATGAAGCAGGCCAGATTTTTGGAGTTGCTTGCAGGCAGAAAGGACAGCACTAAACCTAACTTGATCAAAACGTGCCTCTGAATTGAACAGATCAACCGAACAAAGATCCTCAAGGCTAATGAGAAAAGAGAAGCAGTAACATTATGTTGGTGGGGAGCTCCATGTGCAACCACATACATTATATATTTTCCATTTTTCACGGTGGGTGGCATTTGTTCTTGATTCATGCCTATCAGAAAATCCCCACTTACCTCTGCAGTGTGATTCTCTTTTGTATGCACAGTTTCAAAGATTCCTTATAGGGAGATTTCATCAAAGCTTTCATGAGTCTTACTGAGATATCTGGGAGGTTTTTCATGACTTGTACATCAGCTGTGTTAAAGCCCACATATGACGGATCACACACTGTCATCACGAGAAGCTCTATAAAATTTGCATTAAGTAGCCCCTTCTCAAGTAGCTAAAAGAATAAAACATTAAATAAAAGCTTTATTTAAAAATTAGTTTAAATTTCCCTATTATATTCTTCATAACTTATCATTAGTTCTTCTACCTAAAATGAAACCAAACATGGAACAGTTAACTATTCTCACTAAGTGACATTCTCTTACTCTATGAGATGTCTGACTTTCAAACAATTGTGCTAATCCACAGAAATTAAGTATCTATAAAAATATACATAGCATATACGCTATCCCTTCAAACTGCACATAAGATCTTTTAAGTCCACATAGGCCTGTTTCAGTCTTGATTATACACCTGTAAACACCTTGAAATCCAGACGTACACCTCTGCACACTATTAGAGATTTACTGAAAATTACAGTCACAGTCTCAGAATTAAACGTGGCAGTGTAAATTTCACAAGAGACTTATATGTACTATACTTTATATAGTTAAGTAGAGTTTATATGACATCAAATCTAGGCAAACTGAGAGACCTAGTATCTATACTGAATTCAAGAAAGAATTACCACAATCTGCCTTTCTGACTTTTAAGCAGCTATCACCTCCACACATTTAAGGCCATCAGGAGTCATAGAGGAAATATTCGCTGCAAGTACTCCATACTAACGCAACAATCTCACAGTCAACATATAGGAACCGATAAGACAATATACAACTGGAATATACAGGAAACATTAATTCCTCTAATCAAAACTACATCCCCCACTAAAATTCAACTGTGCAATACAATTCTTTTCACTTACATGCTAAGACTATAACACATCAATTTCAATTAAAGCACCATGAAAGATGATGTTCTCCAGTGAACTAACCTCACAATGAAGACACAAATCTTTAACTACATATAAAATTTGTATCCTTTATCCACTACAGATTTCAGTGCCTACCTTCCAGAAATCCTGCTGGGACGTTTCCAAGATCATGGTGACAAACTCCATGATTCGGACTATAATGGTACACTTGCTGTAATTATATGTGTCTCTCTCTTGTGGACTGAACATGCTGCCTTTTGATCTGCAGTCAAAGCACTGCTCTGCTGCGTTGATATCATGCAAAGCAATAGTTTCCAGGAAGAACTGCACAGCTTCCAAGAATGAGGATCTTGCATTTATACCTAAGAAGAGTCAGACCAAGTTGAAATGATACAGCAGCTCTCAACTAACTGGATGCTAGCTGCACCCAACAGTGACCTTACAGTATGGTTTTAAACCAAGAGACGACACTGACAGACAAATGACTTCGAACTTGCACAAGACTTCACATTAAAATAACAATGCAAGTGTATTATCATTGACAAAAAAAAAAAAAGGCATTTTGTTTAGACTGGCAGAAATAATTAAAAGAAAAGCTCTCTGAGAGACCCTGTGGCTATACAAGGTATGACTATGCATCCAATCAAAATTCAAATACAAAGGGTTTCGACCTGATGCAGGTGAAGCATCAGAAACTGAAGAAAGGGAAAATGTAAAGGGCTTGAAGTGAAAAGGTGCCTTTATTCTCCAGCCATTAATAAAGAGTAGGTAAACAGCTTTGGAAGGATTGAGGGGAAACAAACAAACACATACATACATAATCTGTTGCTCTCCTCACCAAAGGGAAATTAGCTGGACAGAATAATTTTTGAAGATGGGAGAGTAAAAGAAGTTGCTGGTGAGTGATGACTGACAGACTGAAATGTAAAGGTGTATTTCTAAGACTAAAAGGAAACATTTTAAGATGCACTATTAACAAAGCACTTCTTCATCAAAAAACATCCCAGTGCAACAACTGTCATGGAAGCCTTTGGGAGAGTTTGTCAAATTCATCAATTCTGCATTTAAGAATAAAGCTTAAAGTTCTAGTTAGGAACTCATCTTGGATGGGCTTTGCTTAACAGACATGAAAGAACCTAATGCAATAGTTATTCACTCACCCAGTATTTCATGAGGTTTGATCATTCGCTGCTCAAAGAATGTATTGTAGCAATCCAGTGCTGCTAAGAACATATCCATCCACCGCATTACAGTCTGTAAACTGAAGGGCTCCTGCATACCATGGAGAGTCGGCTGAGAAAGGATCCCAGATGGACTTCTAGCGTCGCTGCCACCTCCTTCAAATTTGTTAATGAGGAAAGAAACATCTTGGTTTTTCAGAACATCAGCCAGCCAAGAAGAGGGAGACTTGTTTCCTGGTAGAAATAAAACCAGAAATATAAATTCTCTACGAAAAAAAACCACTTCAAAGTAGGAAGGAATTAGAGGCAAATGGCTGGACATGTCCAAACTTTGTGTTTTCAACTGGATCTTCTAGCATGGAAGGCGATGGCTCCAGTGTAGCCTTGGTCATACTACTTAAATTACCCACAAAGAAGCAGCAAATTTTTGACACTCCCACTAGTTCCCACTCAGCAAATACTGCCTTCATAACTGGATACAACAGCAGCTCTGGGCCTCTAAGTTCTCCTGTTTGGCTAGAAGGAAATTCACAATAAAACCCTCATCTATGTCCACAAATATCCCACAAACCCTGAGGTACTCACAGTATTTGATTTCCAATATGAGCAACTATTCAGTTTCTGCTTAACAGCACTGAGGGAACAGACATTAAAAAAATATTTTTTCTTGTAATTTGCAGAGAAAACATAGACAGAAGTTGTGTACAGTGTTTAGAAACAAAGATAATGGTGCATTGTGATTTTAAATACCTGGTAATAAAGGAACAAATTCATAGAAGAGCTCCATGGCTTTATGTCGGCACTCTGTCTGAGGTCGCCCACACTGCTTTAACAGCCACATGACAAGGTCCAAAAGACACACTGACTTAGTAGCTGGAAATCCTCTGCACAAAAATATTAGGGATTAACAATCCCTCTTGGTATCTACCAAGAAACCAGTGTCTTCTAGTTAAAAAAAATAAATCACAATGTTCTGAGAGCATTATCAAAGTCCTTTTATCTATCTGAGCACAACCCATCTCCTCTACAAGACAGAGCTCCTCTACAAGCATGTCTTGCACTGCTCTCCCTTCTCCTCAGTTTACTTTGGATCCCCAGATCATAGCCTTTGTAGCAACAATTTAAAAATCAGAATAAGGTCCATTCCCTTCTTTTCGTTAACGAAGAAACAAAAAAGAAGATTAAAGCTTAAATAAGCCCTCACAGTTTCTCTCCCCATCCCTAATTGTCCACTCTGCTGACTTACCAAATGCCATACCAGTGAGCTAATTCGCAGACTTCACTTGTCTTTTCTTTAGGATCACATGATAATTCAGGTAAAAAGGCACCTGAGGAGGTCACTAGTCCAACCTCCTGCTCAAAGCAGGATCAGTGGTCAGCTATGTGATCAGACCAGGTGACTCAGCTTCATCCAGCCTGATACTGAATCCATTCTTGCTTCTTCCACCTTTTTCACTAGCCCTCTTTAATTGCTGACCATCACTCTATTGCCGCTTGTCCTACTTCTGCTAACACTAAAGAGCAATAAGAAAGACTCCAAAGGAGCTTCCTCCAAGTGCTTTGTAGCACCAATGCTAATGTTATTATGAACACTGCTGTGAGGGAAACCTGCTTTTTGTTTGCACCTGTCCTTACCAAACTAAAGCAAGCTCACAATGCTGGAATAAAAAGTGACCATCATGATCTTATAAAATCATGTCCAGCATTTCCCATCAGTGGTTCAATAGACATATCAGGAGATCTGTATCAGTAACAGCCACAGGATGAATTCCACATTCAGAATCCCAAGTGTTGAACAGAACTACATACATCATTAATTAAAATGCAGTATTAAAAAAACCCCAAACAAACAAAACCTCCAAAATGGCAAATTACTGACTGTGGTACTCGCCGTTTCCCTTCCTTGTTTAGAGAAGGCGCTTTATGCTTGATTATGCGCTTCAGGTGATTAATTGCATCACAACATTGTTGAGTGGTACCTGTTAGGAAGAGAGAATTGACATCTATTAAGTAAATGCTAGTAACCTGGTTAAACAAATCGAGATATTAGCACTACAGAAATGATGCAAGAGACTTACAGGATAGTGTCTATCAGCCCTCTGTTTCTACAATCAATTTTTCAAGACCACAGAATAAAATTATAAAATAGCAGTCAGGCCAATATGGCCTTAGCCAAACATGAGGCATCTGCTGTAAAACTGTGTATTCTGCTTTCTGTGATCATGCTTAGAGAAACTGCAAAATTTTCCCATTTTACTGTTTCTTCTGGGGCCACTTTATCATATCCTGAACTGTTTTCTCGTAAATAAATAAAGCTGTGTAACATCTTTTTTTTGTGTGTGCGTTCTAATTACTATTAATGGACGAAAGTCAGGACATGGGGGGAAAAAGAAAAGGCGATAAAGGAGCAGGTTTACTGAAGAATCACTAGTACACTGGAAGAGGTCATGGATTCTTCACACAGCTACAAACTGCTGTAGAGAAGAATGACAAGTCAGCCAGGAAAAGTTATTACAAAACGGTGGAAATCTCCTACAGAATACAAAGAAATGTCAATTTTTTGAGCATTTGGTTTGTTATAAAAGAATATACTTCAGGATTATGACCAAGCTACATTTTTACACTGTGTAACTGCTAACCCAGGACTCAAACCAGAAGCACCACTAGCATTTTTAGCGTTACTATAAAACTGTGAGTCACTGAATATGAAAAGGTTCTTTCTCCTGAGCTCAAAATCTTCCATCTTTTTATTTTGCAAGAAGTTGATTCAAAGAATTCCTAACTACGTACAAGTGACCTCTCTCTGAGTAATAAGTGATCTTTCCTTTGTTGCAGAAGTAAGCACATTTACTTTTCCAACAGTTATAGCAGTTCTTCTTTTCAAATTCGAGATTCAAGAGGATGACTTTTTTTTTTTTTAATTCCATACTCAATTAATTACAGCTCACCTAATGATTTCTCATCTGTATGGGTTAAGGCCAGGCTTTCCAGAAATACAACCAATGCTTCAAATACAAACTGCTCCACCAGAGAATTTTCTTCCCTTTAAAAATCAGGAATATGTTTGATAAGAAACTTGAGTAGAAGAAGCACTAAGTGCGACATTCTAATTTCATAAATACGTAAATAAATTAAAACATTGTAGAAATAAACTGCGCAAGACATTTGCACAAAGAAAATACATTAAAACCACTCTAAAAAATAGCACTGAAATTTGCTGACCACATTTAAAAGGAATAAGTCACTTCCCATAAACTTCATAGAAATTTAAATTTATATGCTCCCCACTTCCTGAAAGCCCAAATTACAAAATTATAATTAAAGATAAATAAGCCGAGTAACTCGATTTTACAGCTATCATATACATTAATAGAATGAGCATCAGTGGATGACTATTTGAGTTTTACATTTAATTCATTTTATCTCCTTGAACCTTTAGTCCAAGTTAGTGTTTCAAGCTCTGTTTGCTCACCTAAATTCTCTGTAGATGCTGTTAAAAGCAAGTGCTGCACCCAGTCTCTTGAAAGCACTGGGATGAAGAGCAAGATTATACAATCGTTTAAAAAGAGACTTGGTATTTGCTGGGCTTTTCTCTTGCTGACTTGGTGTTGTCTGCTTAATAGACCATTTCAAAAATTCTCGTATGCACTGACCACAGAAATCTCTCAAAGTGCTGTCAACTGGATCCACGATGCCACTCTGCAATTGCACAAGAGTATTTCATTACAAGAATGAAAACCTCCCAAAACCTGCCACTGTCCCAGTGCAGCATTAGACGGCTCAGTTAGACAGCATTATTTGTAACTTGAAAAACTCAAAAGTGTTCTAGAAATAAAGAAGCTTCAAAATTACTATTATCCAAGGGAAGGGCAGTATTTCTGGCCTTCACAGGACTGGATTAGGCCTCAAACACCTGGATTTCTACTCCTGTCTCAGCTACCAGTTTAGGAATCTTGTCTAAGTCACTTCATTTCCTGATAAGCCAATCTCCTCCGCTTTACAAGCAAAAATACTGACTTTAATTTACAAAAAGTACTGCAAAACCTCCTGACCTACCTTGCCTCCAACTACTTCACGTCAAAGCCAGTTTTAAATCTGCTTTCACCAGGTGCAAAAGCTTTAAAGAAACTTAGAGAAAAATTAAGCACACATCAAAACAACTTCCATTTTGGGGAGTGGGGGGTGTGTGAAAGTATTTCTGTAGTTCCTTGTATACACTGATGATAAAAAGTGTTTCATTAATCCTATAAAGAGTCTAAAGATGCCACACCTACATTTTAAGAATGCCAAAGACATAGAGAAATCTGTCATCAAAATCTCAGTAAAGAAATATTAAATGCTCATAAAAAGTAAGTTGTTAAACTTTTTTCCTTCTTTCAGACAAATAAGGAGACATCATATCTGTTCATGGGCTCCTGGTTCTTTCAGTAGTAAAACGCTAGTTAAGAAAAAAGTCACATGGCACAGAGAAAAAGAGGAGAAAGACTTATGACCTACCAAGATAGCTTCCAGGAATGCCACTGTATCTTGACTCTCAAATTTTTTGTTGTTGGTAAACCAGTGAATGAGTTGCATGACTAAAGGCTCATACAACTGTCTTGTTACCTGAAAAGAGTAAACACGAACAATATTTCTAGCACTAATATATATCCATGCTATTTTGCTATTCAAAATACGTAAGAATAAAAAGCAGCGCTTCTTTAAAAATACATCATTCTAACTTCCTGGATTTCAGCAATTTTACCTGCAAGTCAACCTGACTGAATACTGTCACACTATAACATGAAGGGAAGAAACATTATAAATTAATTCTCACATTAAAAGGCATTTTAAACAAGCTAAAATGCTTATAAATGAATCTGTTTACCTGGTCTACGTCACAAGCAAGACGAAGCAGTACCGGAAATATTCGCTTATGTAACTGATACATGGGTGGGGGACCCTGACATCCGTCTGGCATCTGAGAGGCTTTTCCCAACATATATGTGACTATGCTATGTAGCAGTTCACATGCAGCAACCTGAAATTTAAAAATCCCTTTGCTTATGCATCCATTACTTTCACAGAGAAGACAAAATCATGGGCAGGAGAGAATGAGCCACAAGAATACTTGAGAAGTCACTCCAGTCTATGCTAAAACACCATTCTGGGAACAGATTATGCCCATGGAAATCATTTATGCACATTCTAACTGGCCTTTCTCCTAGCGTTTTAGTCTCTATCATGTGCAGTCACTTCTCAGCTGGAGCAAATTCATCACTAGATAAGTCACCCATCATTGTGCTTTCAAGGATAGCTCCATTCTGGACTCTTTGGATATCAACATCCCAATCCAGCAAAGCAGCAAAATATTTGTTTAAGTGTTCTGCTGGATTGGGTCCACAAGTGCATAGGCTAGCCATGAAGAGGTGGTCAAACAACACTGAAGATTAATTAGTTTAAAATTTTCATGTGTATGTTAAGTCTAATATTCAAAACACACTGCTGTCTCATAGCAACTTATGCCCTTCAGCTTTTAAACACTCAGAATAATGTCATCATGAAAGAGCACCAAAGAAACAATTGCTACTATCTTAAACAAGTTTTTCTTAACAAGGAAGACATTATTTTGTGCAGTTTATCAGCTAGCATGAAAAACATGCATAAAAAATATTAATACTTTTGTTTGTCTGTCACTTGCAGAAAGAGCTAGTTCAGTCACACGAGGCAAAAATAAATCTAAGTAGATGACAGGCTTCATATCTGCAAATGGTACAGCAAAGCTCAGACGCTTCTCAGTGTCCCAGGACACACACTTCTTCATCATCTCTTCTGCAGAGGTAGCTAATGCATTTGAAAAAGATCAAAACAAAAAATGAGCTTTACATAACACACAGAGTATTTCTGTAGCTCAGTCAAAAAAAACACGTAACCTTCCAGCTTTGGCTAGATTTCCATACAACGTTAATGCTTTATAAATTACTGGATGTTATGTGTATCAGAAGTCTGTTAGGAGGCTGGTTTTATTTGAAGATCCAAACAGATGTTTAGCCACCACACTGAAAAACAGTCACAGCCAATACTTAAGCACACATTCAAGGCAGCCTCCAGTTTCAGTACAGGTAAGTTTGAAGACAATTATAAACCCAGAAGACATTGAACCACACTTGATTTAAAATACTTCTTCAAGATATCCAATATACTACTTTTGTCTTCAAGAATTTTTTACAACAGCAGATCAGTTGTAACACACAGACTTCTGCAGTTGCACAGAAAATGACTACATTTATGGTTATGTTCTCCAAGGAAAACTGCCATACTAATTCTCCTTTCTCCCTATATTCCCATGTTTGTTAATTTGGTTAACAAAGTCCAATCACACTCTATCTGATTTCCAGGGAAAAATGCTACTTTCCCATAGTATTTCTAAATAAGCAACAGAGAAGTACTTGGCAGAAACAAAACTGATTGTAAAGTCAGAAAAACCAAATATAGGCATGAAAAGAAAGGAACAAAACTTCTATACAACTACATTAGTTTTCAGACAAAATTCTCTGCTGTATTTATCCCTTAAATCTCATTGTCAGGTAATTTCACTATACTTGTCCATCTTTTTAAATTAGATTTATATATTTTATAATTAAATTATAATGCTTATCCAAAGACTGAACAGAGAAGAGCATGTAAGTATTTTTATTTACACTGACACACTCACCTGTAATTAAGTTGTGGTTGATCTGCCCTCCCAAAGATCCAAGAAGGCATGCTACTCTAATCCTTACTGCTTCCAAGGACGGACTATCATCCTATATAATTCAACACAGTTGTATTAAGGAAGGAAGAGTTACTTCTATATAGAAGTAACTTGATTTACATACTGAATGAAAGTTTTATGGCTCTCGTTAACATATGGATGAAAAAGGTAAAATGAAGAACATGCAAGGAGAAAAACTGCATCAAACAAGCACAGTTTTTGCTCAATAAGCAAGAGAAGGCAAGACTGGAAGGCAGTTTTATCACATTTTGTGGGTTTTCAATTGCCATTTCTCAAGCAAAGGGTAAAATTTTATCATCACAGATAACACATACCCACAGAATGACATAATAGGCTAAAAAACTGAAAGAAATCTGAAGTAAAAATTACTCTCTTCATCTGCTTTAATCCTAAAATTTAAAGTTTAGATCCTGTATCTGTATGGAAGCAGCCAAATGATTTTCATAAGCAGCCTGTATGGGATGTAAAATTTACTCATTTTAAAGACCATTAGGTTGGAAAGAGATACATATATATATATATAGGAGTAACTTAGTTTCATGCCTAGAAAAGGTTTATTCCAAGTTAGTTTGCGCACTGGGAAATATAAAACTACACTTATTCTTAAACTACTTGAGAAGCCACTGGTCAAAATTATATGCATGCTTGATGTCTAAGACTATAAACCTATCCTCAAGATACTAAAAAAAAACCCAAACCCTCAAAAAGTTAAGTTACACATTCACAAATGGTATCTGCACACTGCACCACTGTTAAGCTTGGATCTCATTTTAGGTGTAGGAGTTTTTGTTTCCATACTACATCAGTCTAGCAGTGACGCTGACTTACAAGATTTCTTCAGTTCCCTTTCCCTGCTTCATTTCCATTCTCATCCTCAAATATGACATCTTTCCAGCTGTGCTATTGTTAACAGCTTTTAAAGCCACACTTTAGAACAGGATTCACTGAACTGATCTAAGGTAGAAATAACCCTCAGAAAAAAAAAGTATGCATGCAATGAAAGAAGAGAAACAGTGGGAAGTGATTAACTCACACTTGACTCTAAAAAGAAACAGTGATCTTACCACTGAAAAAGTCTTTGCTTTTCTTAAACGCTGTATCACAACCTTATTAAATCCCTTCTGGGCTGCTCGAGAAAGTTTCCTCACTTCCCAGTTGTTCTGAGATTCAACTGAACAAAAACCCCACATATTAGTTTATTGTACCAGAACCTCATGCACCTACTCAGTTTCTTTAAAAAACCCCAACATCCTGGTTTTGCCTGGTTTTGTTTTTAAGATGTGACAATTATTCTTTCATTTAAAATCTTTACTGAGGAGAATGTTTCTATTTGTTAAAACTAAGCTAATTTAAGGATATAAAGAACAAACCACAGAGAAGTGACATATAAAAATGGCTATAATTAATGATTGCTCAGCAGTATGAAATGAGTCCTAGTTTAAAATAAAGGTAAATTTTGGGGGTAAGAGAAGTCACATTGTTCCAACCACAGGAAGCCCACAACACAGATAAAAAGTATTTCATGTCTATATCTTTAGGCATAACTACGAAAAAAAATATTTTCCTCTCCCTTAAGACTAACAACTTTTTGCCTGTTTGTACCTGTAGATGTAGAGTTTTTCAAATAACCATCAAGAAGAGGCAGAACATCCTTGTAGTAAGGCTGCATTATATGTCTGGGGATGTGAGCTGACCAGTCTTCCAAAGCATCCAGTCCCAGATCAGCCATTGGGATACAGCTAAGGCCCAGTTTAAATGCATTCTATGTGTCAAATGTAAAACAACCAGTCTTTCATTCGCATTACTATTACTTTTATTACTATTATTTTCAGATTTTCATTACTTTCATTTTTATTACTATTATTCAAAGGTAAAAAGCCCCACATATTTGAAAGCATTTAGCATACATCTTCTTTCTTATTAACTTTTGTCTACTTAACATTTCACTCAAGATCAGCACAGGAGATACATATTATATTGCAACAAAGGCACTAACAGAGTCAGCTTAGTGCACAAGCAAATTCTGACAATCTAATTGTTTATTCAAAACATCATTTGTATTCTATCTCATGGAAAACATAAAGTGTAATACTTATTTAATTGCTCAACAGGATACTAAGCTTGCTCCAGAATTTTTGTATGTATTCTAGAGAAAAGCTGGTTAGCAGTACATCACTTTGACCTACCTGCAGTGCAGGAATATATGTTTTGATGTCAAGCATGATAATGTCATGTGGCAAAGACAGCAGAAAATTCAGACAGGATGCCAGCAACTCATCCTTATACTGTTTCATTTTTGCAGCAACCTAAAATTCAGATAAATAAATCAAGAATTACCAAAAACCTTTCAAGATCTTGATTTAGCTATATTAATATCCATGTAAAATAAACAACTCAAAACCAATACTGGAATCTCATTCACCTGCAGACAGTTACCAGACAGTATTTAATGTACAATTATACAATTATTTCTCAATTATACACGAACAGGTGATCAATACACCTCTTTGACATTAAGCAAAAAACAGAAAAAGATCTTAAATCCACACTATGTTGAATAATTCAAGGAGCTGAAATACTTCTATCATAGATGCAAGATTTCTCAGAAGATAAAAATCTGATTATGTATGTTTATATTCTGACTAAGAAAGTTGGCTAGCAAAATAACTTACCTCTTTTCCAAACTTTACAAACAGTGAAAAACAAGACCTCTTTTCTGGGTCTTCAGGACATGTTTTGAGACTCCTTGGACTGACACTCTACCAAACAGAAATCACAAGTCAAGAGCATTAAAAAAACGTAGTACACACTACAAATATGCAGCACAAGTTCAAGTCAGAATACATACATCACTGGCCAATATGACACTAGCTTCAATGAAAACTTGAAATATATGTCTGTTTTCTCAGAACTTAGAAACTAACATTAATACGGTGCACTGAGGATCTGCTTTTTGGAATACACTTAATATTACTCAAGTAAGACATGTATGACTCAAAATATGACAAGGATGGTGTCTCTTCAGAAACCGGGGTTCTAGTCTAAATGTCTATTTTCTATGTGCTTGTAACTAGAGGCATAGGATGCTATAAACATTTGAAACAACTGGGTAACAGTTTCAATGAACTATTTTCCATAGTGCATAAGAGTATATATAAAGAAATGCACCACGATCAATACAACATTACCCCTCCATCAGGGAAAAGAGATCTCACCTCAAAATATTTTATTTTCTTGGCAATTTTCATTGTAACAGAAAGCAGCTTGTAGAATCCGCTAATAAGAGGTAGCCTTGTTGAATGTGTAATAAGCTCATAACCAAAGGAATATACCCAAGGGCGAAAGTATTCAACATGCTTCTCTGGAAGTATCTCTCTAAAACAGAAAACATACCGGGGGTGGAGTGTGAAGAAACTAAATAAAACATTTGTTTCATTTTTTTTTCAAGCTTTCACATCAGTAGAAGAAAGAGAAGTATTGCTGTAACAGAACAGCTCCCAAGACGGTGAGGGAATAATTACATGCTGCCTTCTAAGGCAAGCACAGTAAGAATACCTTTTTATACTTAACAGTGCAAAGCCATTTCTGCCTCATTGTATCTTATTACTGAATTTATGCAAACACATATACTCACATATCACACTTCATTACTGCAGTATTGCGAGGGCAAATCAACTGGACCTCCACAGGCTAACAATGCTGTACCTTTCACTTCATGCCTAAATACTACTCTATGAAGACCGTACTTCTGGTTTCTGAAGTATTTAGGATATATGGTCAGTATGATAACAAAACATGTAAGATATACTGAAAGACACCTGCACCTGAATAAAGAAAGTGAATTACTGGTCTCCTGAACTCTCAAAACAAAAAAAACCTGAGCTGATGAGCTATTATGTTTTTACCTATGACCCAGGTATCCGAAACACTGTCTCCCTGCTAATCACCTTGTGCATTCTGAAATATGGAATAACATCTCAAATTAGAATCAGGCATCTTAAATAAATCTCACTTAAAATTTCTTCCAATTATTTCGTAACTTCTAAGTTATATAAAAACATATTAATACCTGCAGAATTCCACTAGATTTATAAAGGCAATAAAATCTGTCGGCTTTGTTGGCTGAAGGTTTGAAGCAGGGTCAGAAGTAGGCCCAATCAAAGCACTGCCAGTTTCATTTTCATCCTGAAAATAAATATGTTGAAGCGAGAACACTGGATCTGTGACAACACAGAAAGCACTTACACTTTTTTTCCCAGATAAACAGTATGTCTCTTCTTTTTCTAGCTGCTACTAGCTGTCTGACACAAAGGACACTGACAAATCAATAGTTCGAATACATAGTAAGAGATCCTGGCTTCTAAAGAGAAAGCAAGTACGAAGATGAAAACCACTAGATGCCAGAGTAGGGAGTCTAAAATAATAGATTCTGTGAACTTGTACCAATTCTGATGTTTCCATCTCCTAACACTGCAACGCAACATTCAGGAATATGACTTAAAACATCTTGTCTAGTACAAATATTACTTCAAGGACACTACAAGTTGCTATCTAAGCATAATGAAAAGAAAACAGTGAATGTGATTTTGGTTCCCCTACAGCAGCAGGAATTAATGGCCAAGTCCCCAGGTCTCACCTGCTCATTAACATCCAGTTTCTGAACAGTCAGGTCCAATTTCTCAATAATCTTCAAAACAGATTTTATAAAATCATCATATAGCAAGCGATTCAGGGACTGCAGTGATGAATTTGCAGTAAGAAAGTTTTCATCTTCAAAAACACAATCCTTTGCAGGAGGAAAAAAGTTCATGTTTCAAAACTCCAATGACAATTATTTCTTGTACTTATAAACCAAGATTTGATTGATCTAGAGAATCCAGCTTTTTCAGCTATGGAAGCCTAAATTTATCCCTGTTTTGTTCATTTATCAGCCACAGAATCTAACTAAACCCAGAAAAGAGTACTTCCACAGCATGACATTTGGAAAAAATCTAGGGTTAGAAAAGCAGTGATAAGCCTCAGGACTATGCTCCCTTTAGTATTTCCACGGTAACTATGCTTTTACCTTCATCGTGTCACAATTCAGTAGATTTCTGAAGAGATATAAATAGTCCTTATACATTGGTACTTTCCATCTCCCTGTCCCAACCTCTCCGGCTTCATGGGATTCTTCTGATCTAGAGTCTTTTCCAAAAGAACCCTGAAAGAACACAGTTCTTTAAAGAATTGTGGTGGTTGACCATATCTGGATGCCAGGTGCTCATGAAGTTGCCCTATCACTCCCCTCCTCAGCAAGATATGAAGGTTGAAAATAAGACAGAAAGAACTTCTGGGTCGAGATAAATGCAGTTTAATAAAGCAAGGTCCATGCATGGAAGCAAGGGAGAACAAAAGACTTTTCTCTACTTCCCATCAGTAATGTCCAGCCACTGCTGGGAAGCAGGGCTTCAATAGGAGTAGTGGTTGCTCCAGAAGACAAATAATAGTAATAGTGGATGCCACTCCACCCCTCTTCCTCTTTTCCCTCATCTTTTTATTGCTAAGCAGACCTCATATGGTACGGAATATCCCTTTGGTCATTCTGGGTCCTGGCTATGTATTTCTTCCAAGATACAAGTGTGTGTGGGGGGACGTTGGAGTGGCAGCCTTGATGTTCTGCAAGTACCACTCAGCAGTAGCCAAAACACTGGTGTGTTATGAATACCTTTCCAGCTACAAATACAAGCACAGCACTATAATGGCTGCTATGAGGAAAACTAACTCAATCTCAGCCAAATCCCAATACAACTGTGTAAGTGTCTACCTGACCCAAGCTAGAACAGAATGTAAAATTACTTCTGCCAATAGAAACATGAAATGTTTAGCTTTCTCATTCGGCCAATCTGACAAGAGCACAAACTAACTAGCTCCTTTCAAAAATCTCTAAAGCTCTTCTACTTCTAGTGGTTATTTCAGAAGCTCTATAGCTATTTGGCTGCCTAGGATTAAGAAGCTTTAACATCCTCCTTTAACATTCAGTACAACTTTTAACATGTCCAAAATTCACTAACTTGGAAGAAAGTTGGATGACCTTAGTAACAACCTACTTTGTTACAGACAACCCAATCAAACAAGAACTGCAAAGAACAAAAGTCTATTTCCTGTAATTTTTTCATTCAGTACAAGAGCCACATCCTCATTATGCTGACCACATGCAGGGACCAGAGACTAATAACAACTGAGCCACAATTCAAACTGGACAGTGCTATTTTTGCTTCTTTGGCCCTTCCCCTTTTTACTGGGCTAGATCATCAACTACTGGAATGTGCTCTCTAGGAATCTAGATTAAATAAATATGTTTAAACAGCTATTTTACCTTTGAAAATGTGATTGGCTTGGAGAAGATTCTGATTAATCCCTGATGCACTGAAACAAACAAACAAAAATACATTTGCTGAGCAGACTTAAAAAGGCACAGCATCCATATCACTCACTATGTTAGCAATGAATTAAAACAGTTTTCTGTTTCCTATATTCTGTCAGGATGAGGGAGAGGAAAAAGAACTTCCTGACTCTGAAAGCAGTGACGACCAAGACATTGCCCATAATGCCCATATTGAAAAAGGCAACAACTCTCAGTAACTCTCACAGGCATGGACTTAGGATCTCCGTTCTGGCATGGTGGTTGAGTGCACTGCATCCCAAACCAAGAACATAGAAAACAATGAAAATGCCACAACAACAGAGAAAAGCCACAGTAAACAATTGAAATAAAATTAAAATAACTTCTGAAAATCATTATAATAAAATGTCAGCATGCTGGAGGCTACTGGAATTGTGAGATCCCAGTGTTGACATTATTACATTTGCAGGACTTTATCTCATTAACTACATACTTGGAATTTTCTCTTTCTCGATGTATAAGTTCCAGAGCATAGAAAGATTGCATTTCTAACACAGATAATGCTCACCCTCATTTCTGTGATATTTTGTAGGGGTAAGTGAAATGGTGTTGAACAGTGCTTTGTACATTTTTCTGTAAAATCCCCTTCTCCCCATAACCCTTCAGAGCAGGAACATAAGTCTTTATGTTCAAACAGATTTTCACAAAAATATACTCTGTTGCCCTGGGTGACAGCCACTGTATCATCCAAACCAGTTGTTCAATATATTACTTAAGTGATTTAACAATGGATATTGGAAAAAACCATGAGAACCCTAAACCTCCACTATTAGAAGATGGGAAAAGATTTATCTTTGACCCCAAATGGCTATTCCACATATCTCTCTTACAATAATTTAAACATTTTAGGAGAAAAAAAATGATCCAAACAAAAAAGACTCCATGACCCCGCCAAAAACCACAACGAAGTTAATGTCACAGACTCACCCACAGTGCTAACAAAACTCCAGAGAACTGGACCTTTTCCTGAGAGGGCGAGAAATATCTTTATTATAGATCTGCAACAGACTACCTGCATTTTTTCACTGTATTGTGGAAAGCTGTTGATCTGCAGCACAACTAGATGCTCAAGAACTGGAGTGTATACTTCAGGAATCTAGAGGAAATAAAAACAAAACACCCATCATGCAAAGTCAATGATTATAACTCAGTGTCAGTGTGAAGAATTATGCTACATTATTTCATATTTATCCATTTCAAATTTGCTACAATTCTTTGTTACAAGAGTTTACATCATGACCTGAGAACAATAAAGCACTTAGCAAGTGAATTTGTCTTAGATATAAAAAAACCCCATCAACCACCAACCAAAACCAAACCAACCTATCAAAAAAAGGAACAAAACAAAACTGACAAAAAATCCCAACCAACCAACAACAACAAAAAAAAACCAACCCCAACAAACAAAACCGAACAAACAGAATAATAAAAGTTTCCTGGAACACATTATGGAAAGTAGCTCCTGGATAGATTAGTGCTTCAGTGGAACCAGTTTTAAGCTTCTTTAGAAAAGCACCAATTTACTTAAACAACAGTAACACAGCTGTATAATCTGTTAATCCTTAACAATCTGAATACAGAACACAAGTGAAAGTCTCTTTACTGCCCCAACCTTGCTTCCCAGCTCCAGCTAGGATCCAGAAAGTGCTCATTAGAAGACAGACAGCATTGCATGAGACAAAAATCAAAGTAACAGCCTCTTAGAACACACTAAGTATCAGTACCAAAAGAAAAAGTGGCAACTTTGTGGAATAAACACATAAAAAGAAGGGTAAAGCTAGGTCCAAATAAATAGCTGCACCCAAAATAAACAGAAAACTGTTCATATTTGGCTATCATTACATAATTGGTTTTCATTACAATGCACTGTAGTATTTTATTTAGTATATCCTGTGCACTTTTTTTATTCAAATAAAATCCAATAAAGCATTCTCCTAATAATTCTTCCCATCCCCTAGGAGCTGTCATCGTATTTCAGATAAAAAAAACCACCTTCTATCACTGGTAAGTTCACAGGCACTACCTCATTACACATCTCTAGCTGTATTACAAAAACAAGACGACTGGTACTTTAAATACTCCACTTACTGTATCTATGTGGAATATCACACTTGCAATGGACTGGAGGAAACTTGGTAGCTGATACAGATGGTCATCTATTGTTTCTGCTTCTGTGAGGTACATTTGCTTACAACGCTGAAGGAGCTCAACATACATGTCGTCAACATCCTTAGAATGTATAGCTTTACAGGGCTTACAGGAGGGAAAATAAAATACTGATTTCACAACTTTGTACAGTCAGGCAAACATATGCTGTTGCATTAAACCCTACCCAAGTCTTCACTGAACCATAATAAGAATAATCTATTTTTCTCCAGGAACTCAATATACCTGAATAAATTAGGTATTCTACTTTCTACATGTATAAGAAACACGGTACCTGCAATGAACTAAAATAGCAGTTGACTGATGAAGTGTAATTTAGTGTAAGAGTACTTGAACTTCCAAAGTCATGATTCAAATCCAGTCTGAAATGCATGGAGCTTGGCTGCAAATATCTTATGTATGGCACTATGGATAATAATATTCACTTATATTTTGACCTAGCTGAACAAAAGGACAAAGTGGCTTATCTTAATGTGGATTAACCAATTACCATCCACTACTATTTAACATTTAACCCAGCAGCACAAGTTCTGAACTTTCATTGTGCTGGGATCTGTACAGATAATACAGACTACGCTTAAACTAATGAACTGGTGGAAAGCACCACAAACAGTACTAAAGAGTATGCAATAATGCTTCCAGATATCTATAGAATGATTTGTAAATCACAGTATTTAGCATGAACTAGGACAAAAAACACTCTTTCTGAAAAGAAACCAAGAACCAGGTCACAGGCAAGAACCATAGTAGTGAACTGCCCATGGAAAAAGAATGGACTGATTTAGGTAATCAAAGACTACAAGAGTTAGGCTAAAGGCTGAACCTAGTCTGCCTAAAAACATGCTGACAAAATTAATAGTATCCATTTATCATTTGTAGAACTGTAAGCATTAATTTAAAATTATTTCAGTGATTAGAAAGTAAAAGAAATGTTCTGTCGTGAAACTGAATCAATCACTTAACTTGCGTTTAGTTTAAGGCCACTACTTGAGTAGCAGCAAGACTCCACTGCCTCACAACCTAGCATCTGATGCTTGGCCAAGATTTGGTCTAAACATGCTAGGAACTATCAGTGTGTCTTAACATATTAAAGATTTGTAAGTATTGGAGCCTAAGGATCCCTTTTTCCTGTTAAAATTTGCAGTATTATTGTCTGTATTTATAGTATGCAATTTTAATTAACTTATTTTGTTTTGTAATGAGATATTTTTAATACTTTTTTTTTCAATTCAGGAATTTGATATACTTTATTTTTTTCTGGAAACAATACCTTTAATTCAATTCCTTTCTAGCTCACGTCATAGAAAACAACAACTAGATTTCAGCAAAACACGTTGAGAATTTTACAAAGCAAATACACTGTGCTCTAAAGGCAGCAAAATGAAAAGATTCAGCTAGTAACCAGCTAGACTATCACATTTCCTAACCTTTGCTAAATAATCTTCATACACATTAATAGTGCTCCCACTAAAGTCAGTGTGCATTTCAATAATTTTCAACCACAATGTATTTTACAGTGTCACTTATCAAGTTCAACACTTCATACAGAAACAGAAGCATTTCCTACGTAACAAGCTGTGGAGAATTGTAAAAGGAATGGTATATGAACCCTAGCTTTAAATCCTTCATCATAACAAGTTTCCTGCACATACTGCTGCAAAAAGTCCATATCCGCGAATGGCAATGGACAACTCTTTGTTGCTTGAATCCATTCTTCTGATGATTGCATAGAACTGCTCCATGAAGAACTGCAACTTGCTTTTGTGCAGCTCTGCATCCTTAGCTACCATTAAAGAAATCTGTAAAGCAGAAGCAAAAAATTCAGCACTTCCAGAAATATAAAAAAAGCCACCAAAAATTACAGTAAGTCTTCAAAGATACCCAGCTTGTCACATGAAGCACTTCGAACAATTACTTATTAATCAGATTCACCGAACTTCTAAGCACCAGGTATTCCCACTATTTCAAGAAATTTGACTTTGCTTGAGTCTCAGAGATCCCAGTGAAGTTACAGTACCTGCTTGAGGAATGAGTCTAGTGCAGAATGACTGGCTTTCTTCAGGTCCTGATTTGCATGGCCACACCATTTACACATTGCTTCAAAGAGGGTGACATAATTGTCCAGGAGCAAGGCACCAAATTGAGCAGCATGCCAGCTGAACAACTGTAAACCAGCTGCAATTTAACAACAATTCTCTTTAAAACTCGGGCTTATATTCCGCTTTCCAAAACCAGACCAGACTATAGAAGTCCACATTAGGATTTTAGGTAGGCATACCTACAATGACTGGAGGGTACAAAATGTATTCTTCTAGCCATTACAGTATCAGTATCCAAACATTAAGAACTAGAGCATAAAACCAATCCCTCAGAATCCTATTTGCTTTTAATGTACACCATTATGGAAAGCACAGCTGAGTTCTCAAGTAATTTACATTAACAGTGAAAAAGAAAGGGAGGATTCTGCTGGTTACAAATAATAATCACACAATTCACAAAGATTTGGTTTCTGTGGTCAGGATTATGCTCAGGTCCCCTCCTCCACCAAACTGTGATACAGACAAATAAAGAATTCAGAATAAAGGTCATTTCACAACTCCAAATATAAGCATAAAGGAAATTTCAAGATCCTCCATGAATTAGCTGGGGGAGAGCAGAGTATCTTTAAAGAAGGTTTTAGCCTTCACAGTTGCCACGGGCCTAGTACCCAAATGTTGCATTTTTACAATTTCTGCATAAGCCACTCACATTTAATAGGTCAGTTTCTCATTTTCTTCATGAACTTCATTTGTTCCTAATTTCCTTCGTCATCCAGTGAAATTACCCTTCTATTCCTATTTTTTCCTTTAACCCCACCTTTTTCTTTTCTCCTAATTTGCTGTATGATATCTGTTTAATTTCTACTCCTATGATGATTCCTCTCTCATACCAAGATTTTGTACTACTCCAAAAGGGAAGATGGCATTAAGTGCAATGCTGTTGTCCATTGGCTCATCAGACCTTGCCTAGTTTAACCAAATACATGTTTAACTCTTGAGACTCCAACTTAAGGTACACCAGCTTTGCTCCCTGATGAGTTCAGAAGATTAAAGAATAGAGCCACCTGAAAACAGCCAGTAGAGAATAAATGACAGAAGACACCATTGTATGTATGGTATCCACCTCAACACAAACTGAATTAATTTGCAGTCTTACCCACATGTACTGCATATCGCTTCTGATCAACCTGTAATACCAAAAAAGGTTTGTCATGTGATTTATTCTTCATCAGGGTTGATCCATTTATGTGGAAGAATTTGCATATGGCAGACTTACCTGTGGGTTGATTGCCTTCACTGCAAAATCAAAAATCTCCTTTGCAGTCTGAGGATCTGTGAAACAATCCAATAATGAGTATTTCACTATTGAGACACAAGAGGTAGAGTGAAGACAAAGATATTTTTATCCAAAGTTTGGCATGCAGAAACAATATAGGAAAGCCTTACATATATCATTCTAAGAGGCAGAGATGCTTTTTTATGGAATACTTTAAATTTGAAAAAAACTGTATGTGTATATGCACTGATTCTTCTGAATACCCATGTTTTAACAGACATGGATTTCTAAGGGAAACACACTTCCCTACACACCACATTCCAGCTCAGCTGCCCAATCTCTGATTAGGAAACAGCACTTCAACATTTATGCGCAGAAACACACTGATGAAGCCACTCCACACTAAGACAGACTATAAAAACCATGTAGCTCAACAGGCCTTGCTTCTGCGTAAACGATCTGCCAGCAGGGAAATTTTCATTCTGAGTTCACAGAATGAAACAGCACTGCTTGCTGGCAGTATAATGACTAAAATATATCAAATTGTATAACTGTCTTTCATACAGAGTAAGACCATACCTTCATCCACAGATTTGGTAAAATTGTACATGAGTGAAACCAGTCCCCTCAGACATCCTGCCACAACAGGTAGCTTGGGTCCCCTTGTAGTTGATGTCATCTAAAAAAATAGGGAATTGAAAAAAATATTATTCTGAAGCTAAAATGAATTTACACCAAAGCTTCCCAGTTCCTAGAAGTGTAGATAAAATAACACATTACAACTTAATACAGTGATGTCAGCACCTACCTTTACAAACAGAAGTCCACAGAAACATCTCCTACTCAGTTTCATATCATTTGGGAAAGAGACTAACTACAGAAGCACAGAAATCCTTCAAAAAGCATGAAACACGTTCCACCAAGACCAACCATAGGAAATTTTAGATAGCACACACCAATGTCTTTAAAAGTGCAGAATACAGTAAAATTCGGCAGAACTGTGGTATTTACCTGAAGTGCAAAGATTCTGTAGCTAGTAGAAACCAAATCTACTAGTGCATGGCAATATGACTTTTCTTAGGCACTACCACAACAAACACCACTTGCCATCTTTTCTCAAAGTAAATTGGTTAATTTGCTGTCACTGATGGCCTTGAACTTTTACTTTGAAAGCTTCTCAGAACCAGAGAACAAACTTCAACAGAAGCATATATGACTGTCCAGTTAGATCTCTACAAATAGTACTAGTTACAATAGTATTCCAATACACAGTGCTACATACATCAAAGGAAAAAAAACCAAAGCAATGCAAGAGTCTAAAAAGAAATTCCAATCATACCTGTGTTTTAAGCTCTCCCAAATAAGCTCGGAATAGTTTTTCAGAATTGTTAATCATTTCACTAGGCTGGACCTCTCCCAAAACTCCCAAAAGCTCATAAATCTTCTCCAGTACTAAAAAGTAATTTAATATTATTAAATATTAATTACTGAAGTTATAACTTTGACATTTCCATTGCATTTCCTATGTAACTTGCAACCATGAAAAAACCATCCCTGTTGGTTTAATTTTAATTGGTGATCAGCAAGGCAGAAAGACAGCTCTTTATGATGTACATAGATATATATATATATCTACATCCTATGATGACAGATGCATTCTCCTCTCACATTAAAACACATGTACTTATTTCAAACAAGGCTTAGAAATCTGGTTAAAGGTCATGTCTACTGAGGAAGCATATACCACTAAACCAGCTCCTGGCCTTAAGGTTATGCTTAGTCTTGTAAGTACCATCACAGTTAAGGCCACTAGCTAGCAGAAACTTAGGCTTGAGTTCAGACTAAAGGGTTCTATGCAGGCACAGCAAGTTTTGCAAGGGTTAGACCTGTCAAGCCAAGATTTCAGCTGCAACTAGCCAAGAAGATCAAACTAGAGCTCGTATTAGTATGTTTAACATTATAAATAATATGATTAGGCAAGGCAGGAACTGATGAGCTCACATTAGGGCGACTGATGCAGGAGCTATCTCAGTAAAACTGCAGCTCTGAGGACAAAACTGGCCAGGCATGGAATAAGGTTACAAAAAGCTTTAGAATCACTGAATCATTCAGGTTGGAAAAGACCTTTAAGATCATTGAGTCCAACAGTAAACCCAATGCTGCCAGGTCCACCACTAAACTATGTCCCTAAGTGCCACATCTATGGGTCTTTTAAATACTATCAGGAATGGTGACTCCACCACTGCCCTGGGCAGCCTGTTCCAATGCTTGACAACCCTTTCTGCGAATAAAATTTTCCTAATAGCCAGTCTAAACCTCCCTTGGCATAGCTTGAGGCTGTTACGTCTCGTTCTACAATTTGCTGGCAGAAGAGACCAACCCCCACCTCACTACTGTAGAGACCGACAAGGCCTCCCCTGAGCCTCCTTTTCTCCAGGCTAAACACCCCCAGTTTCCTCAGCCGCTCCTCATCAGACTTGTGATCCAGGCTCTTCACCAGCTTTGCTGCCCTTCTCTGGATGCACTCCAGGACCTTAGTGTCTCTCTTGTAGAGAGGCCCAAAACTGAACCAAGTATTCAAGGTGTGGCAGGTACTCTCTTATGTCAGGAATCCTAAACCAAACCTAGGCTTAAATTCAGTATGAACTGCCACAATTAAATGCAATTATAAGATTTCTCACACATGTTAGCTCATACATACATACAGGGCTGCGAAGCAGCAGCTAACTGCATGATCATGATCACAAGACCTGAACAAATTTTACTAGCTCCAGAACACCAACAGCTACTAATTTTAAGCACACTTGCCATGGGAATAGCAATTATACATTTTCCTGGGGTATAATGCAACAAAACCTGAGTGTAAATAAAACACAGGTCAGTGGTAGAAAAAGTAAAGCCTACCTGTATCAGAAATTTTACTTTTTATAGCAAGTTCCCCATAAAATTTATTAAATATCTCCCCAATTTTCATTTCTTCCATCAGACAGGAACGTTGTAAACTTCTAAGTAACTAAGATAAAAAAAAAAAAATTAGGAAAATCATTAATATTGCTACTACAATCCTACATGATCTAAATAAAACCACAGTTCGTATGTGCAACTTCAGCCTAAGTATGCTATTCAATGAAACAGATTTAAGGTGACTGGTTCACAAAAGAGTACTGGCATGAAATTTACTTTAACAATAAACTACCTTCCTACATACATATTAAGTTTATAGGTTTTCATTTATATTATACGTATTATATATAGATCATCTACATGAAAATTACAGACAGTAAATTTTTATATTTATATATAAAAACCCCATGAAAGCACAGGCTTAGCAAGTCTACAGTAGCTTTTATCATATTGTATTTCTCTCCCTGCTGCTATAAAGCAAATCCAATTCACAGAAGAACTGACACAGAATAACTCAGAAGGGAGTTTTGCTTTTCATAAACAAAACTAAGTAGGTACAAAAGTATTTGTAAAACAATGGTCTAATGCATTCTAAGGAAAAACATTCTGAAATCACTGTCTCACTCAGTAATAAGTCTTCCGAAAAAAGCCCTTCTCCTCCTTCACACCATGCACATACTTACATTTTTAAGAAAGGAGAAAACTGAACTGCAAAATTTCTCCTTAAACATAATAAACTGGGAAAGAGAAGATCTTAAAGTGCCCCCAAAATAACTGTGTCTTGCTCTAGTAGATGATGGAATGACATGCTCATATGTAAGCAACCAACTGGAGGAATACTGAAGACAATCTGTTGTAAAGACATATCTCGTATTAACATCAAAATATTACTCTATCACTATTCTCTTCCTACTGCAGACTACAGATTTTCTGCATGATGTGGCATAACTACAGTAATACTACAGGATTTTTACTTTCTTCTAGAAGCAAGAGATATTTATAAAATGCCTTTACCTTAATCAGGAGTTCCAGAGCTGGGATTTTACATTTTGCTGCTCTCTCTTTTGTATAAGCACTAATACAAGTTTTCTAGATAGAAAAGAAAATAGAGGTTACAACACAAGTAGAGAACGGAATTCAAAGAAAACAATGTATTAATCTACTTCTTTAAAGTATCTGTTCCTAACAAGCTTAAGGTTTTTAAAAAGACTAAAACAATAAACATGTCCAGTCCCAAAAGTAGCTTCACTGACAACGCTGCAGCACTGTCTGACACTAAAGCAAATCCCAGCTCGAGCAAAGAAAGTGCAGTTTCTGAAATAAGAGACTCACGTAGCAAATTTCCCACTTCTGTACTATCATTCCTTACAATACATAGCTAATGACTTGAAAACAGAAAGTACATTGATACAGCTGAGCATGTCTATACAGAGCAATATTATTCAGCAACCTAAAGTCAAAGAATATTGGTTTTGGAGGTACTGTATTTTCTACCAATTTCTGTATATATTGCAAAAGTAACAACTTCACAGAATAATTTTTTTTAAAACAATATCTAAAACTAACCATCACCTATAGAAATATTAAGATGTGACATTTCAATTAGTGTGCTATAAATTAATTTATAACTATTATTTTCGATATCAAGAACTTATTTTCAAAATCAATACCATGTTCTATAAAGAGAAGTTAATTAAATCTATAGTTGAAGAAACAATTCCATATTTCTTTATTGCATGAATTATACTTTACGTTCATCCAGTTATTCCAGCTCTAACAAGCACACTGGACATGAATAAAGCAAACAGTGAGGGGAGAAGGATAGTTATGAATCTGTTACAGTATGAGATCCACCAGAATTGTTTCAACCATTTGGCAAAGACCTTCAGGAAACAATTTTCTTTTACCCACCTTAATATGACAGGCATAAGGATGAACTTTGTCACCAACTTTTTCCATAAAGACACAAAGAAACTTCAGTGCTTCTTCCCTGCAATCTCGAAACTGAAAGTTAAAAGAAAAAAATCTAGTCTTAATACGTATAATACAATGTGCTGTTCATCAAGCACTGTCTCAGCATTTCTTTAAAAATTAATGGCTTTAAACTGAAAGAGGGTAGATTTAGATTAAACATTAGGAAGAAGTTCTTTACTGGGAGTGTGGTGAGGCACTGGCACAGGCTGCCCAAAGAAGTTGCGGCTGCCCCATCCCTGGCAGTGTTCAAGGCCAGGTTGGACAGGGCTTGGAGCAACCTGGTCGAGTGGATAGTGCCCCTGACCATGGCAGGGGGCTTGGAACTGGATTAGCTTTAAGGTCCCTTCCAAACCAAACCATTCTACGATTTATTTATTGTGTGAATTAAAGTTTACCAACTTACCTCTTCGATGCCGAGGGACCTGTGGATAAAGACCAGCAAGCCATGCTCTTGGGAAAACACCAAGGACAGGTGGAGGGCTGCAGGGAAGCAAACAAACCATGGGCAGTTGGTTTCCTTTCTAGAGCAGGCAGAGCTGGAGAGCTGGACAGCACCCAGCCCATCACTTTGTGCAGAAGGATGCCTTAACGCCTTGGACTGAGCTGATGCTTGTGACCAGAAACAACACAGCTGGATGTGGGTGTTTCTGACCCCCACATGGACGCGAGCATAGGTTCTGTACCTCTGACCTCACGCCAGGGCTAGGGGAAAGCCAGCCTAGGGGCAGGTGGGCAGAGATGGGCAGAGATGGGCATGCACTGAAGTGTTTTGAACCAAGGTAAGTGGTTACCTGGGGTAAGAGACTGTCCCTCCCCTGAAATGAAACATTTCACATCAGGCCAGCAGCCCTCAAATGTCATGTTGAGCGAAGAACTGAGGGACAGCAGGGCCATCCTCCAGGACCACAAGTCTGATGCATTGTGTATTCTCCTCCCCTCCCCATTAGCGATCCCTCCCCAAGCTGAGCAGTCGTTTCGAAGCCAACAAAGAGCGTACGGCAGCCCAAAGCCCCGCTCAGAGCCCCTGAGGCACCCCTGCCCCCTCGCTCGCCCCCGGGCCCGAGAGCGCACCCTGCGAGCCACTCGTCAGGCTGGTGAGGCAGGTCTCTCCCAGGCTGCGCAGCAAGTTGTACCCGTGCAGGGCGGCGCTAGCGGTATCGCCGGGCTGCAGGCAGCGGTGCAGATGGAACAGGTACTCCTGCACACCCGCCATGCTACCCCAGCCCGACCGCGGGCTGCCCAACAGGCACAGGCGGAAGCGAGCCCCAAGGAGCCGCCCCCTCCCGGATCCAACACAGCCAGCTGGGGGGGGGGGGGGGACGCGCTATGGAGTTGTGACTGGTAAACTCGGAGCAACGAGAAGAGTGGGTAGACCTCAGCCACAACACTCCGAGCGGAGGGAAGCAGCACGATGGTCTAACGGTCAGTGGCGGGAGGCATCTTTATGTGCTTCGCCGCATGATCGGCTCCATGCACGCAATACACTAGTAGACATTCCCCCTCTGCGGAGAATGGGCTGCTCCGACAAACCCACGCCTCCCTGCACGACCGAGGGCCTAGTTTTCCCGCGAAACTCATTCCGGCGGGGGCGGTTCTACTTAGGGCTGGGAGGGGGTGTGTGGTGGGCCATTGATGAGGACAGCCTCCGTCTCGTAGCACAGGGAGTACTCTGCAAGTATACTTCTGTCCTTACTATAGCGGGTCGAGCACAGCGCCACCTTCACCTTGGGGGGCCGGAAAGTTTATCTCCTTCATCCTTTCCTTCTCCTTTCCGCATCCCCCCTTTCCTGTCCCCGTTGGGCGCTCCGGTTGCGATCGCGCCTAACCATTGGCCAGAAAGCCCGCGAGCGCGCGCGCACGCGAGTCGCTTGGCGCGGAGTTTGCCACGGTCGCTGGGTTTGTCCGGGTGTGGTTGGGTTGTGTCTCTGGAAGCCTGTCTATCCATCCGCTGTGTGGGAAGGGATAGAGAGGAGAATCCGCTGGTCGGGGCTCGGCCGGTGAGCAGAGCGCCCGCAGCCGCGTTCTTCTCGTCGGACGCCCACAAGTAGGACCGCCGCAGCAACGCCATGTCGTCGCCCGCCTCCACCCCCAGCCGCCGCCGCGGCAGCAAGCGCGGTCGGGGTAGCAATCCCTCGACTCGTAAGTACTTCAATGGGAAGGGGTCGGCTCCGGGCGAGGGTAAGGCGGCCGGGCCGGGGGAGCGGGTGGGTGCTGGCTGCAGGGCGTTCCCGTCCGCCGCCGTGCCCGTTCTTCGGTCCGTCTTACGCGGCAGCGCGACCATCTAAACGCCGGCTCCGTTTCTGCTTTGTGTCTTGCAGCGCAGGATGCTCGGTCTCCTCCTTCGCAGAAGCGCAGGACCGACGACTCCACCTCCACCGGGGAGCTGCAGCCCATGCCCACCTCCCCGGCCGCCGACCTGCAGAGCCCCGGTGGCCCCGATGCGCTCTTTTCCAGCCCTCCACAGTTCCAGCACTCCGGTACGATATGCCGGGGCTCGGGCAGCTCCGCTGCTGCTGCCTAGCGAGCGGGTGCGGAGAACGAAAAATAGTCCGGAGGACGAGAGAGGGGGTGGGAAAAATAGTTTTGTCTCAAGTTTTCAATTTGAATTTGCCATAGCGAACATAACAGGAACACAGTCCATGTCAGGGGTGCAGATCTGTTGTAGCTTCCAGCCATCTTGGGGAGTATGTATCAGGGGTTATGCTTTACGTTTTCATGTGTTTCTAGAATACAATAAATCAGTCAAATTATGAATGCAGAAATAATTTGACTGGTTGCCTTAAAATGCCTTTCTTGTTTCTACAAACAGGATTGGTTTTCATTGCAGTAGCTGGTAGCTGTTACAACACTTGTTTTGCAGCCCCAAAATACTGAAGAATGCATTTCATCTAAAATGCTACAGTTTGTCTTTTTATGCTTGAACACCAGTGTAGTTGTAAAATGCTGTACCGCTTTAAAGTTCTCTAGCAAAGCTTTCCTTGACCTTGGGACCTCTCAGAAGAGATGTTAATGCAAAGAAAAGTTCTAGGTAGACTTGCAACATTTTTACTGTTTCTGCTTTAACAAGACTCTGGAATTATAGAATCATAGAATAGTTAGGGTTGGAAAGGACCTTAAGATCATCTAGTTCCAACCCCCCTGCCATGGGCAGGGACACCTCACACTAAACCATGCCACCCAAGGCTCTGTCCAACCCAGCCTTGAACACCACCAGCGATGGAGCATTCACAACTTCCTTGGACAACCCATTCCAGTGCCTCACCACCCTTACAGTAAAGAATTTCTTCCTCATATCCAATCTAAACTTCCCCTGTTTAAGTTTGAACCCATTACCCCTTGTCCTCTCACTACAGTCCCTAATGAAGAGTCCCTCCCCAGCCATCCCTATAGGCCCCCTTCAGATACTGGAAGGCTGCTATGACAGTAGAGTTAAAAGAATGATGAGACAAACGCAGAGGCTGAATTTTAGTCTGCTCTAAATGCAAAATGTCTTGATAAAACTTTTTTTTTTTTTTCTAATAGCTATTCCGCTTGACTTCGATATCAGTTCACCTCTGACATATGGCACACCCAGCTCCAGGGTGGAGGGTACTCCACGAAGCGGTGCCCGAGGAACTCCGGTTAGGCAGAGGCCGGATCTCGGGTCTGTCCGTAAAGCCAGACAAGTTGATTTACACTCAGATGGGGTAGGTAGATGTCTTGGATTTTGTATCTGACAACTTCTTTTTAAACAACTACATTTCTGTATGCTTATTTTGTTTCTACGCAGCCGGCTGAGGATATAACAACTGAGCAATCTCTTGGACAAAAGCTTGTCATTTGGGGAACAGATGTTAATGTAGCCTCATGCAAAGAAAAATTCCAGGTAGGTTAACAACTTGGGATTTTTTTCCCTCTTTTTAAATGAAAAGCTAGTTTGACTTAAGCAAATATTAGCTGAATCTGATGCAAAGTCGGTGTTCATATTACTAAATTCTGCTCATCTTCCCTGTCTCATTACCTCTGACGTTCAGAGATTTCTTCAGCGCTTCATTGATCCAGTAGATAAAGAGAATGAAGACATTGGCTTGGATCTTAATGAGCCCCGTTATATGCAACGACTTGAAGAGGTATTTGTAACACAGTGAAATCTAACTTTTCATTTTTTAGTCTTGTGTACCATTGAGCTAAAGATTTCTTTTCAACTATCTTGCAGATTAATATGATTGGGGAACCATTCCTGAATGTAAATTGTGAGCACCTAAGATCATTTGATGAAAACCTTTACAGGCAACTCATCCGCTACCCTCAGGTGAAGTAGTGTGCTTGTTTTCTGGCTTTCAAGTGGCTTTTTTGTATTTCTGGCTTGTGATCTGTTTGTTTAGATGCAGTGTGTACTTTGTATGTTCAGTGTTATCTCTGTAGCTTATTTTACTTAATGTAAAGCGTCTTGTTTCCTAATAGTTGATAGTAGAATACTATAGTGGGCACCTCATGCATGCAAAATTAGCTGGTAAACTACAGTGCTACAATGTTCAGAGTCTTGTCTTTTTTTTTTCCTCTCTTTGCAATACTCGTATTAATAAACCCAGTCTAAACATCAAGTCTTCTGTTACGTACGAAGATGCTCAGCTGGGATAACTTTCAGTCATTCCTGGCTGATCATCAACATGTAAAGTGCTTTATGCAAAGTATTTAATTCTATGATTTATTTACTTTTTTAAAACTTGTTAAGCTTAACTGTTTCTAACCATTTCACACAGGAAGTTATCCCAACATTTGACATGGCTGCCAATGAGATCTTTTTTGATCGTTACCCCGATTCAATATTAGAACATCAGATTCAAGTAAGGCCATATAATGCACTGAAGACTACGAATATGAGAAATCTAAACCCTGAAGGTAAGCTTTTGATTACTGCATTAGAAAATAATCTGAAGGGTTTGTGTAGACTTATTGATTGTTAACAGAGAATTACATGAAGATTGTATAAAACTGTACTTGTTGTCCATCCAGACCAGTGTCTTGTGTTTATAAAAGTCTGTTTATAAAAGTCTGTTTCAGAAACAAATGCTTTAGAGCCCAAATGCAGAATAATCAATCTGTAAAGGAAAACTTTCCTGGCATCATAGAATGGTTTGGGTTGGAAAGGACCTTAAAGATCATCCAGTTGCAACCCCCCTGCCGTAGGCAAGGACACTTTCCACTGGAACAGGTTGCTTAAAGTCCTGTCCAACCTGGCATTGAACACTGCCAGGGGTGGGGCATCCAGAGCTTCTCTGGGCAGCCTGTTCCAGAGTCTCACCACCTTCATACTGAAGAATTTCTTCCTAATATCTAATCTAAATCTACCTCTTCCAGTTTAAAGCCATTGCCCCTTGTCCTGTCACTCCATACCCGTGTAAAAAGTTCCTCTCCAGATTTCTTGTAGGCCCCTTTATGTACTAGAAAGCTGCTATAAGGTCTCCCCGGAGCCTTCTACTCATGTTCTTAGTTCTGTGAGTGTGAAGGATTCTTTCATTTGTATAAATATTCCTGTAAATTAGAATATATGTACTACCCATTTATGATTCTTTTTGCTTTGTCTTAGACAAAATATTAGTACCTAACTGAATGTCTACCTGCCACCTAAAAGTTAACGCAACATGTAATTTTGAAGGTTGCTTTAAATTTTAAGAGTATGAAGTTATGACACAAGTCTCAATGTTTTGTAGATATTGATCAGCTTATCACAATCAGTGGTATGGTCATCAGAAGCTCCCAGTTAATTCCTGAGATGCAAGAAGCATTCTTTAAATGCCAGGTTTGCTCTTTCACTACCAGAGTAGAAATTGATCGTGGCAGGATTGCTGAACCATCAGTATGCAAGAACTGTAACACAGTGCACAGTATGGCGCTCATCCACAATCGATCCATGTTCTCTGACAAACAGATGGTATGTTGTGCTTAGGTAGCGACTAAAGTTTCTGGTTTTTGCTCCCCCACCCCTCTGTGTCATCAATAGTATTAACATGCATATCTTGAGACTGAATGTTTTGAAATGGGAAGAGTGTTTTGGAACATGAAAATGGGTGAGACAGCTTAGTGGAAGTGTCAGTATACTTTGGAGAAGAAACGCCTTAAAACGATGAAACGAACATTTGGATGTTTCCATATGGAAGCCCCTTTATATATAGTATGTCCACTTGTACCCGGGCTAGATAAGCATTGTCTGTTAACAGCATTTTAGCCATGCCAGTAGCAATTAGAAGAATTCTCATTTTCATCATGACTTTTCATTAGTAGTCAGTTTTGCTGTTTGGATGGGGTATTTTGTTCTTGAGCGATCTTCCAGATTCAGAGTTATTCTGGAGATTGTGCTAAACAAGATTCTGTTGCATGCTTTGTGGAAAAGCTTTTTCTTGAAACTAAACCGGTGTTTTTTGCTAGGTCAAACTGCAGGAGTCCCCTGAAGATATGCCAGCAGGACAGACCCCACATACAGTTGTCCTATTCGCTCACAATGACCTGGTCGATAAAGTTCAGCCAGGTGATAGAGTTAATGTCACAGGTAAAGTTTGGTTTGAGTATTTCCATCCTCTTTCACTGATCTTATCTTGTCTGTAAAGGGTTCTGATAGGATGAACCTGCAAGTGCTGAGGGAGCTGGCCACTGTCTTTGTAAGGCCACTCAGTTATCTCCAAAGTCATGGTAAGTGGCTAAGATACTGGAAGAAAGCCAGCGTCACTCATATGGCAAGGAGGAGACCTGGGGGGCTACATACCAGTCAACCTAATCTTGACCTCAGGAAGGTGGTAGAGCCAATAATCCTAGAAACTGTTTCTAACTGTATGAAAGACAAAAAAGTGATTGGGTGTAGTCAGCATGTATTTACAGTGGCTAATAATCTTCTACAATGAGATGACTGGAGCAGTGGATGTTCTTTATTTCAACTTTAGCAAGGCTTTCATCACCGTCTCCTCTACCATCCTCATAGACAAACTGATGAGGTATGGGTTTCAGAAGTGGACAGTGAGATGGATTTTAAACTAGCAGAAGTACTGGGCTCAAAGCATTATGATCAGTGGCACAAAGTCCAGCTGGAAGTTGGTCACCACAGGTATACTCCAGGGCTCAATACTGGGGTCAGACTGTTGGATAACTTCAGTAATGATGTGGATGTAATGATGGGACAGAGTGCACCCTCAGTAAACTTACAGACAAAAGCAAAACTGGAAGGAATCGGAGCTTGATAGACAGATGACTGGTGCCAGCAGCTTCCTTGGCTGCCTTAAGAGAAATGTTGCCAGCAGGTTGAGGGAGGTGATCCTTCCCCTGTGTTCAGCACTGGTGAGGCCACATCTGGAGTATGCAGTCCAGTTCTGGGCTCCTTTGGTACAAGGGAGATATGAACATACTGGAATGAATTGTCTGACCTTGATTCTTCAGTCATTCTGAGAATTTAGGTGAGGAAGAGGCAGTATCTGAAATGGTGTCTCCTGTCAGAAAAGTGGTAACATAGAGTAAGTCTAGTGATACTGCAACCATGTTTCATAAACCATTTTGCTTTTAATCAACTACTGTACTACCAGCTCTTAGAGATGCATTGGAAAACTATTGTTAAACTTGGCACTTAGAATTGGGGGAATGCTGTCTTTAATTATCAGAGTAGGACTTTCAAAAGCATCAAGCCTTAATTTTTTTCAAAAATGCTTAAGCATTTTCCTTGTTGAGAATACTTGTGATAAGAATGTTACATGTACCTGCAAAAATAGTGCCTAGATGACTTAAGTATGTTCCACTGGTTTCTACATGACTTATTTGTACTGGGAAATAAATTATAAAATAAATACAATAAATAAAGTATTTAGGCTATTTTGCAAAGCTTTACTTCTCAAGGGAACATGTAAAATTCTCAGATTTTGGAATGACCATGATCTTCATATCTAATGCTGTGATTAAAATTTGTATTTAGGTATCTACAGGGCAGTCCCAATTCGAGTTAATCCAAGGGTCAGCAGCGTAAAATCCGTCTATAAGACGCACGTTGATGTCATACACTATCGCAAAACAGATTCAAAACGCCTGCATGGTGTTGATGAGGAAGCAGAGCAAAAAATATTTACAGAGGAACGCGTGAGAATGCTAAAAGAGCTTTCTAAAAAAATAGACATATATGACAGACTTTCTTCAGCACTGGCTCCAAGTATCTACGAGCATGAAGATATCAAAAAGGTGAAAATTCTGTATTTCTCTTGTAAGATTTGTATTTATATGCAAGTACATTTTTAATTATTATTTGTTATAAAAACGACTTGAGCCTTCAAAATACAGAAAACTATCTTGAGCAGTCTTAAAATGGCATGGTCTTGTCAGGATGGAGTTACAAGTGTATCATAACTCTTTTCACATTATTAAGAAGTGTTAATTAGACGGAAGATAACAAAAAGGTAGGAAAGCAGCAGAACTGGGAAAACTTAGTTGCAGGATGTATCTTGGATGTTTCTTGAATGTTCAGGTTGGTGGTGATCAAAGAATAAGTATTATAATAAGTACATAGTAAGTGACTGCTGGAAAGAGGCATCCACAAGAGAACAATCACTTTAAAATGACATTTGGTTGACCCCAACTTCCAGAATGGCAAAACAATTATTTAGATATATCCAAGAAGGGACTGTTTCAATAATATGTTCAACTGAGGTACTACAACTTTATCATTGCAAAAACTACAATCTGTGGTCAGTCTCAAGGTTGTGTCAGACACCAAACAATCCTCTTCAAGTATATTCTTTTGTTTTTTATTTATAGATCTCTACCTTATCCTAGTTCACAGGTTTCTAAAATGGCTAGAAATTGAATTCAAAACCATACAACGATTTCCTGCTGAAATGGAAATACTGGGAAATAATGAATTTTTAATGTAGTGAATTTGAAAAGGGGAAAAAATCCTCCCTGATAACTCTGGCTAACTGATAAAATTACAAGCATAGGTTTACAGTAATAATTCCAATACTTTCGAAATACCACAATTTAGTACTTTTATTTCTTTACTAACACTGCAAGCATATACTTTCTTTGGGAAATATAAAGAAGGAAGTGTTGGTAAACTCCAGTGAAATAAAACACCTTAAGCTTCCTCTTTATGAGCAAGTAAGGAGCTTTTATTTAAGTAACATTGTGAATGCAGCAAAACAGTTTTTCTGAAAAGAAAATTGTACTTAATTAGCCTTGGCTAAGCAGCTGATAAAAATGGCACCTAATGGTAAAGAAGAGGTAATAGTACTTTGGTCCCAGATTAATATAGTGTTAGGAAAAGCAATAGTCTATTCTGATTATATAACTTTTGGAATAGATTTGGAAGGAATCTGATTTCAAAATTTGATTAAAAGCTGAGTTTGTAGGACATAGTGGTTTAACTGTATGTTTGTAATTAACTGGAAGCGAGGATATGTATAAAGAACAAACCCTTTTAAAGACTTCTATAAACAGTTTCAAGTGTTTTCTTTTATGTTTGAGTTGTGTTAATTTTCCCAGTGTTCCAGTTGATTAGATGTTTTGGTTCACAGTTGGATTTGCTCTGTTAGCTATACAAGAGGTGATGTTCTGATTTTTAAAGAGAGTATTTTTATAGGGCATTCTGCTTCAGCTTTTTGGGGGATCAAGAAAAGATTTTACTCACACAGGAAGAGGCAATTTTCGTGCAGAGATCAACATTCTTCTCTGTGGTGATCCTGGTACTAGCAAATCACAGCTGCTCCAGTATGTGTATAACCTGGTTCCTCGAGGTCAGTATACATCCGGCAGAGGCTCAAGCGCTGTTGGTCTTACTGCGTACGTGATGAAGGATCCAGAAACACGGCAAATGGTTCTTCAGACAGGGGCTCTAGTACTCAGTGACAATGGCATTTGCTGCATTGATGAGTTTGATAAAATGAATGAAAGCACAAGATCAGTACTGCATGAAGTAATGGAACAACAGACCCTCTCCATTGCAAAGGTAAGTGTTTAATTCCATGCTCTTTCCACAAAGCAAGTTGTATGTGGTATATGCTACGCAGCTGAAAATGAAAAGTTACCAGAAGAACAAAGGATTATACTCTTGTGTTGTTGTTAGTGGATCAGTCTTAAATTATGTAAAAACTCATTTACAAAAGAATACAGCTTTCTTAGCAAACTGTGGTATTTCCACGTTTTTGTTCTTGCTTTACTCCAAAAGGCTTTTGAAATGCAGGTTTTTTAACTACAAAACCTATTTAATAACATTGGTGATCTTATGAAATTGGGGGGGAAATGTTTTGGTGGCACACAGTTGAAGCTGGTTTCAGAAACGTTTTTCATTTTGACAGGCTGGAATTATTTGCCAACTGAATGCTCGTACATCTATCCTAGCAGCAGCTAACCCTATAGAATCACAGTGGAATCCAAAAAAGACTACTATTGAAAACATTCAGCTTCCTCATACACTGTTGTCGAGGTACTGAGCTCCTGCTTGCATGTCTCATTTTTATGAGATGTTATATGTCCTCTTCAGAAGATTATTAAATGTAATAGAACAGAACAATTGTGTTCTTTGTAGTGTAGTGGAAACCTTCTACAGCACTTACTTTAAACGCTTTTCTAACAGTTTCTGTGTAAGCAGAGAACTGCTTTTTGGTATTTATACACTGAAGAAAAGCTATAATGAGATCTGTAGGATTTCTGCTTATTTCTGTGGTATTGCTTTTCTGTTGATTCCTAATAATCTCCTAGAAGAGTTGTTCTGAAACTTACGGTATTGTTAACTTCAAAAAAACTCAGGATGTTTTCCTTGGCTCCATGGAACTTTTGAAGTGAAACACTAACAGTGGGGAATTTGCAGCAGAGGTGGTAAAATTTGAAGATCTGTGCCTGCTTTATGCTCTGTTAAATTCAGTTGGGGAGGTGGCAGGCAATAGCTGTTAGAGCAACATTCAGTGTCTGGTGACAGAAGATTAAATGATGTGCTGCAGTTGCATCTTGTGAAGAATTCCCACACTAACTGGAAATTTGAAGTACAGTGGTATACCGAATATTCTGCACTTAGGGCTTAGACCTCAATTAAGAGCTGCTTAATTTAGCCACCTAGTGACAAATAGTGCCTTGGTGCCGGTGTACTGAATGAAACTAGGCTTAGTTAGCATCTGGATTCTACCATTTATTGGATTTAAGCTTATGAAAATACGCAATTGACTGGCTAAAAATCTATTGTTTGTATCTGCCTGTATTTCAGTATAGTTGAGCATGTTGTTTATAAAATTATAAATCATTTTCTAAAGGATTTTGGAAGAACCACTTGAGGAAGTAGGTTTTTTTATTTATGCTTTTATTTACTTTTGGTTTTTAGATCAATGAAATAACTATATAGGTATGTGCCCTGTCTGCTCTTAACTTTCAGGGTAGTTGCTTTAGCAGCAAGTTTGTTCTCTGTATTTGGTATGTGTGTAGGGGTGTCTATGTGGGTTTTCCGTGTGTGTGGTTGGTTTTTGTTGATTCTTGCTGTCAGCCTTGAACACAGGATCTGAATTTTGCAGAATATCTCACTTTCAGCATTTCAGGTCCATAGGATGAAAGCAAATCTGTGGTGCTATTCTGCACTTTTCAGAGTTCTAGAAAAAATATCCTTTCAGCTTAATACTTAAGAGTAGGAATTAATAGTCAAGTAACTCCTACCTGTAGTTGTTAAGTCAAGACTGCTCAAACAAACAATTTTCAATGGCAAGGAAGTAGACATACTAATACTGGATTCCTATCCCATTCAGATTTGACTTGATCTTTTTGATGTTGGATCCACGTGATGAAGCTTATGACAGACGTCTTGCTCGCCATTTGATTTCACTGTACTACCAAACTGAAGAAAAGATGGAGGAGGAATACATGGACATGGCAGTATTGAGGGATTACATTGCATATGCTCGTAGCTATGTAAATCCAAGGTTAAGTGAAGAAGCAGGCCAAACCCTTATTGAGGTAAAGGAATTGCTTTTAAGAATGTTCACAGTCTTTCCCGAGTTGTCAAAAATGGCAAAATCCCCTAGTATGTACACTTTCTGTCTACATACAGCTTTTCTGTAAGATCCTTCAAAACATCTTTAAAATTGCCAGCATTTAAAAGGAATGAGGGATCGGTATAGAAGTCATTCTGCACTCTAATCTTTAGCTTTCCAATGTGTTGGTTTGGTTCCATCACGTAAAAAACAAAGTTCTATTGAACAAAATACATGCATCTTACATAGTAGTACTTGTGTCTGTAATGACAAGTCCTACATTTTTAAAGTGATTCAAAACTTGATTCATCATCATGGCTTAATTGCTTTATAACGGAAAGTAGTATATGTGATACAGTCATCCATTCTTTATGAATGCTCCATCCCTCGCGGTGTTCAAGGCCAGGTTGGACAGAGCCTTGGGTGACGTGGTTTAGTGTGAGATGTCCCTGCCCTTGGCAGGTGGGTTGGAACTTGATTATCTTAAGGTCCTTTCCAACCCTAACTCTTCTTTCATTCTATTCTATAATTCTATGAATTGTGATGGTATTTGAGCAAAATACAGTATCTAGAATGGCTAGCTGGAATCGCTTATATTCTAAAATCGGGGGGGGGGGTGTGAAGGGAAGTCTGAAACTAATGAATATAACTGGATTTCCTGAAATATTTAATGACTCCTCTTCAGGCATACGTGGACATGAGGAAGATTGGGAGTGGCAGGGGAATGGTTTCTGCATATCCTCGACAACTTGAGTCTCTGATCCGACTAGCAGAAGCGCACGCGAAAGTACGCTTTTCTGAGAAAGTTGAAACAGTTGATGTAGAAGAAGCAAAACGGCTCCATAGGGAAGCACTGAAACAGTCTGCTACTGATCCAAGGACCGGAATTGTGGACATATCCATTCTCACTACAGGTTTGTGATGTCATAGTGTTAAAGCTGGGGTGCTCTTGGGCATTTGTAACTTAACCGGTCCTCCTAAGTTGTTTTCTGGAAGGTATTTTCTTTTCTTTTCTCAGGAATGAGCGCAACAGCTCGTAAGCGGAGAGAGGAGTTGGCTCAAGCCTTAAGGAAGCTTATCCAGTCAAAGGGTAAAACACCAGCTTTGAAGTACCAACAGCTTTTTGATGATCTCCGAGCACAGTCTGATACAGTGAGTTTTTTGCTTCGTTTTTACATTAATTTTTAAAAGCATGGTGTTCTTCCAAATCAACGTTCTTGTCCTAAAACCACACTATGGACGGAGAGAGACATTAAGTTTTTCAGCTGACATTATCAGAAAGCCAGTCCTACTACAGATAAATAAGTTGAATCTTTGCTGTATCATAGTTTATTCTGGCTTCTGAAATTGCAAAATCAACTTCAGGATTGCTAGCCAGATTTCAAATTGCAAAAGAAGAAGCTAAACCTTAAAAACAATGAAAAGAAAATTGGTAGGAGTTAAGGCATTTTTATTTGTCTTTGAAGTATTTCCTCCCCTGCCTGGATCCCATCTTTACTTGATTTCCTTTTCTTTAAGGCTGTCACGAAGGAGATGTTTGAAGAAGCGCTTCGTGCCTTGGCTGATGATGACTTCTTGACTGTGACTGGGAAGACTGTTAGACTGCTTTAAGTTAGCCTTTCCTTGTGCGCTGACTTGTCACAGCTTTTGCTTTACGATGGTGTCAGTCTGTAAAATCTTTGAGATTTGGGACTATCATTTGCTATGACAAGCACAGCTTTTCCTTGCCAGCTAGCTGTCATGGGTTTACTTTGCCTTACAATATTGCCAGTCTGCAAGTTTTTTAAGATTTGGGGCTACCACTTGCTATGACAAGTGTAACTGATTATGGGGCACTTCTGTCAGCACAAGATACCTAGCATAAGGAGGACCTAAAAAGTCCTCAGATGAATAATGCTATTTACATTTTAGCTACATGTAATGACTACATGTGTCGAGTGCGATGTGTTTTTATGAGGTTTTGTAGGACATGCAAATAAGGTTATATTTCAAGTTGAATTGTAAAATTTTGTCTTAAATAATTTTTTAGTAGATGCAATTTCACTATTGCTGTAATCTGAAATAAAGTTATTGTACTTGAAATGAATGCTAAAGAGCCTTTTAAAGTGAAAATGAGCACTTTTACATCTAGAATTCTGTGATTTCTAGGAACTTCTTTGTGGGAGTGTGAAAGGAGCTTTGTTTTTTTTTTTTTTTTTTTTTTGTTCATTTGTCTGACTTGAGAGTACTTTGGTAGTATCCTCAATGCAAAAAAGGCACATAGATTCTACTTGAAACCAGGTTTCCTTATGGCAATTTTAAGCACAACAGGATAAACTGAGATACCCAGCATGGGTGTAATGTCATGTAATTTGTCCTGAAAGAACAACGTCCAGTAGTGCATGACTGGAGAATCTTCCCACATTCTAGCTGGGGTAGGTGTTCTTGGCCATTGCACATCAATGGCTGCTATTGTTCTTACAGCCAAGCTAGCAGAAGAGTTCCCTAATTCACTTTGGTAGTGTTGCAAATGGGTAGTTTTGGGTCTCTCAAAGAATCACCAAAGATACCAACAAAAGTAATTTTAATATGGATTTGTAAAAGTGCAACTTAGCAAAGTTCAAGGGCAAGGTATTACATGGGTTAAATATACAAAGGAAAATAAAGTTAGAATTGATTTAGAATTATGTACACAGACTAAAGGTGCAAAAGGGTAAGGAAGACCCTCATGTTGAGTCACAAGGTTCAGAGTGGACCCCCCTTGCTTTCTGAACTCCTAATGGAGTGGAACTAGGTGGTCTAATCCTAGCCTCAGACTTAGACAATGGCTTATGTCTAAAGGGTTACATGTGTAATCAGTTAGGATTGCCTAACGAATCACTATCCAAGATATCAGCAAAAAGTGATCTTAGTATGATGTTGTAGAAGTACCAATTTACCACAGACGTGATCTTTACATGGCTTGTGACCTACCAGCATGTGCAGTTTCAAGGTTAGATTTAGCAGTTGACTAAGGTTATTTGCAGTTTAAGGTGGGTCAGCAGCAGTGACTTAATTACAGATCTGAGGTGACAACATTCATGCTATACTTGTTACAGGGTATCTAAATCTATCTACATACATGTACAAAAAGACACATATGTATAAATGTATAACTGTTAAAAATTTCCCAGGAGTTCAATGAAATACTCACTTCAAACATCTCAGAGTTTTTTAATAGGCAAAGGTTGAGCCTTGAGGAATGGGCAGTCTTCAGCCCAGGCCCTGTTGTCAGTTTTTCAGTGACAGTTCTCCAAACTTCACAAACTTGAGAGTTCACCAGCACTGAGGCGTCCCACTCAGAGATACAGATAGCTCACTTAGCCCTTTTAAGCTGAAGTAAGTACTTCTGTGCCACTGCTTCCAACAGAAAGGAAGAAAATCTCCTCCATGTGAAAGGGGAGCACCTTAAAACCTAATTTTTCTTACTACTGGCTCATTGTGTGAGCAAGATACTGTTTACTTGTAGTTGATATTTCAGTGATTTGCTTTTTAGTACAAGGAAGGAACTGAGTCTATCCTGGAGTTAAAAATGCAGCATGTATCAGAAGGATCAGGTTAAGACAAAACTCTCTCTCCGCAGTCTTGTTGATTACTAAACAAGTCACTATTACCTCATCTTCTTGGCTTTCATGGACTGGATGTAGTTCATTTTGTGCTGCTCTATAGAAGTCTAGGTTCGCTTACTCAAGGCTGAAAAGTTAGATACAGCTAAGTTGGTAAACTAAGGTACAGGGAGCGTGATGCCTCTCTTAAAAAACCTGTAAAATAAAATTCTAAACTCCCTTAAATAGCAGAATCATAGATTCTCTATGGCTCTTGTTTTATAGGATCTCATTTTTCTTCCTGCCATATTATTAGTTATGTATTTTGCTTAGAAAACAACCATCTCATGACTTCCTTCTCTTTCCTCCCCAACTATGAACTTATTTCACAGTTGTTTTTAGCTTCTTGAAAAGTATCACTTACATACTTTTTAAATTTATACTGCTTGATACCTGAAATACTACCTCAGTTCATAAACGTTTGTCTCCCCTGTTTTTCCACTCTTGCAGCTTTAACAAGACTATCCTTCCTAACTGCTTGGTACCTCTTGTCAGACAAAACAGCACCAAGAAAGTTTCTTAAATATGTGTTTGAAATTTGATTTAGTGGTTAAAAAAAAAAAAGTGATGCATCTGGCTACATCAGCAAAATTCCTCAAATTAAAATTGCCTGTCAGTATGCAAACTATTACTGTTTAACAAATAGGGCTGTTCATCTACTTGCAAATTCAAGTGCCTACTGAATCATGCAGCTACAAAAATCAAGTGTTCTAGGAAATGGAAGATAGTTTTTGTGTGCAAAATGGGTTTCAGTTCCCTTTCAATTTAAGGTGATTCTCAGTATCTTCTAGTTCTTCGATTGTTTTTTAAAGTAAAATGGAAATGCTTATTCCTGTTTAGTGATTACAGGGTTATTTGCAGAATAACCCCACTAGGTGGCTCTAAAAGCCTGTATGTAGTAGTTGATAGTGATTTTTTTGTTTTTTATAAGAAACGACTGCAAGTGCCACTACATCATTAGGTAGATAGAATGAAAATGCTTATAGACAGTATTTTTGTAAAAACAGAGTAAAAGATCTTCACCATCCATATACTAATTTGAACTGTACATACAGGAAAAGATTAAAGTAATAAACTGGGAATATTTTCCTTACCCTATGCAATAGTCTCAAACTCTATTGTAATTTACTGCTGTATTTACACTATGCTGTTAGCATTTATAAGTAAGCTTATTTAAAAAAACCTCAAGTCATTTAAAGACTGGAATATACAGCCAGGAGAAAGCACTCCTGCCAGAAACTTCATATTCTTAACATCAGAAACAACATAGAAGAAAGGCATTTAAGTCTTCTATACACTCTACAAAAGGCACAAAAAGAAGTTATAGGCCTACTGGCAAAACTATTTGTAGTAAGTCACTTTGAGAGACCACAGTTGAAACTATCTGCTGTCTTGTTTTAAAGAGGATCTGCTGGTGAAGTGAAATAGAATGGTACTCTTGTGTTTTCCTAGCACAAAATATAATCACTGGCTACTCGAGGTGGGTGGGGGAATCAGTACAAAATAGACCAAAAAAAAACGTCATTTGCTGCCACTGTTACTGGCCTTCAGAGCTGGTACTTCATTTCTCTGCAAGCACAGATTTGACTGAGAAGGGACTCAATCTAGTTATCCCCAGTTTTGTTAGGTGCTTCAATAGGAACAGATGTAAACTCCTAAGAAACATCTATCAAGATAATCCTATGCCTACTATAACTGAAATCATATACTCCTTGAGACCGAGTTCCAGTTGGCCTCATCAAACTTCAGTCTTTATTTTTGGCAGTCACTCTGGAATTGCAATTTTATCTTCCTTGAAGGCTGTAGGACTTCAGGATTATCTCAGGAAAAGAAGAAAGTGCACTGAAGACTGTATGTCAAATAGCTTGTCAGGGAAGTGATTCAATCCCACTTTTGCACTGTATCCAATTTCATAATTACAACTGCTATGTAACTTGCTGTCTGGATGAGGCAATATGGGCTGAAGAAAGTACACATTTTGCATTTTTTCTAACACCTACAAGACCACATGTACTCTTGTAAAAATACATGTGTAGTTTACTTAAAATGCATGGGTTTCATCATCTGTGAGGTAAACTGACAGTCAATATGGAGGCTGTCATCCAGTTCTCAGTTTGCATGGCCACCTTACAATAAAGTTTACAGACAGCCTGGCACCAGCTTGAATGATTTAATGCTCAAAAAGATAAAAAAGTTAATTGTGGGTTGTAAGGTTTCAAAAGTACAGCTTGTCTATGCAATAAGCACAACCAGACTCCCCTTGCGACTGGCATCTTTGGACTCCAAATTGATAGGGAAACAAGACCACTGTATTTGATACTACAAAAAACAGTTAATTGATAAAATCTGAACAGATGACCTACTAATTATATTGCCTTAAATGGGCCACGAAGAGCCAACAGTTGTGATAGAGGATTAACATATACAGTTACAAAATCCTGGTTTTGGTACTAAAACACACTGAGGAAGAAAAGGACAAAATCAGTTTTACCCTCATTTAAGCAAAACCAACATTTTACTGAAAAAGTTATATATTTTGTTTTGTACTTCTAGGTGTAACAATTCCTGCTTAGGAATTCCTGTTTAGAAGAAATACTTCTAGGTGTAACAGTTCCTGTTCAACAAAACACTGGAGAATGCGGGCATCGATCCCGCTACCTCTCGCATGCTAAGCGAGCGCTCTACCATTTGAGCTAATTCCCCTCCCCTTTTTCTTAACAGGGATCACAAAACTCTGCAGTTCCACACATATACAGTTCCACATAAATTTTTTTCTCTTGCTTTGTCTATTCAGGAATGACAGTACATTCAATTTCGATTCCAAAACAGGTGTCAAATAATAAATCTGTAATATTTTATTTAACATTTCCAAATGATGTAGAAAGAAACAAGACAAACCAGAAAAGACATGTTTTCCAGGTGAATAAAATAAATAGAATAAAATCTTTATTACTTGCAATTCATGAGAGGAAATATGTTCCAGCATTCGTTTTTTCCAAAAAAAACCTGACCAAAGTCAGTTTTGTTTCTTTAATATGAGTTATTTTAATTTATTTTACTCAAATATATGGCAGCGTTTAATAAATAAATCATGTACATATAAGAAATAAGCTTATTTTAACTAAAAAATTCCAGTTCAATACACAAAAACATCTTTTATAGTAACCTGTTTTTAATCCCACCACTACAAAAACATAGCAGTGGAGAATGCGGGCATCGATCCCGCTACCTCTCGCATGCTAAGCGAGCGCTCTACCATTTGAGCTAATTCCCCCCCCTCGATAATCCTTCCTGTCCTGTAACTACATATTGTGACAACCACAAATAAAAACTACCTCTGCTTTACTGCCTGCTACTTTATCAGAGGCAGTAGCCCCAGGGCAGCCATTCAGAGCACTTGGTACCATTTGACCTTGAGTCTGTCTACTATGCGTCCAAGAGGACAAACTCCTGAGTAACACCATAAGGCAGTTCATTCTAACTTGCATGATAAACTCACCACTTGAAGCCTTTCAGTGTCACCCAACTCACACTAGATTTATCCTTCTCTGAACGGGACTGCTGCTTCTTCTACGTTGAGGGAAGTAACATCACAGGCAATGCAGTGGAGCAGCCTGAAGAGAATACAGAACTCACCTTTGCTCTGACATACCCTAGAGAAAGCAAAAATCAAACCTGATTAAATTACCTTGTATCAGTTCATATTGGTGTTGCCAAAGAGACGCATCAAAGTGATGTGTGTTAAAGTATGTGGACACAAACCCTTCACAGCTGAAAAACCCAAGAGAAATGAAAACCTGGAATTCAGAATTATTTCCAGCCATGTAGATAAGGAAATTTTCACAACCGGGTGAGGAAATTAAAAGGTTTTACTCATCATCTTACATGAAAACTTGCAACAAATTCAAGGTCACAAAACAATGAGCTGTCAATTTTATGAAATACACATTTTAATTACTGAAAACAGAACTATTGCAGAGGTCTTTTCTCACCCTTATCTGACTTTAATATCAAATTAATTGTTCTTCTGTGAGCTGAATTATCCAAGCTTTAGGCCTTCTCAGTGGCAGCAAAGTGAGACTTTGGGGTGAAAAACAGGGAGAGGTTATCTGCTGTTTTGACAGTGACTCAGACTGCCTAGGCTAGATAAAGAAAACTGTAAATAGAGCTGAACCTTGTGAAATATGATATGGCAAAGATCCCAGCTGCAGACATGCAGTGGGCCATTAAGAGCCTACGATGCCTGCCTGTAAGCAGGACTGAAACCACTTTTGTATATTTCTCTTCCCCCTCAAGTTAACTTCAGTGAAGTCAGTTACAATATTGTGCATGAAATTGTAAGAACAAATTTTTATTTATTGTTGTGCAGAGGCTGAGGTAAGGCAGGAGAATGTTTAAATTCTAAGAGAATGCTCACAGTGATACTGCACTTTCAGTTCCACATCTTGGCCTTGATCTGGATTGTGATAGATGTGAATTACTACCTTAGTTGTAAGTATCTTGTAAGTACCTAATTTTGTAATTTATGTTCTTTTGGCTGGATGCTGTCATCCAGCAAGTTAAATCCATTAGAGAAAAATGCCAATACATGTATTACTGTATTTGTGTAATGGACTGTACTACTGCACACATTCTCCTTTACTGGCAGAACTTTCTCTTCTGAATTGTAACAAAGTGAAAAATCTTTTATTACATGATTTTCAGTGTAACCATTCCCACCATAAACCATATTTTCATTCCTTGAATCCAGAAAACATTCCTTGATTTAATAACTGGGAATAGAGCTTTGTCAATGTGCTTCTTACTGCAAAGTCAGTCAGTATGACTATACTTGAATTTTTGAATTTGTGAAATATTTTTAGCAACCCCATATAATTACAATGCAATACTATTTTAAATGAATCAAAGTTAACATAAAAAGGTAGAAATACCAAGAATTTAACTTAGGAAGAGATAAATGAATATTTTCTCTCCACAAACGGTGATAAACATGAACTTCTAAATCACTGTATTTATCATTTGCATACAGCTAATTAGAAAATAAAGTTGGAAAAGAAAACAAAAATAATTGAAAAACAAGAAGGAAAACCTCATTGCCCTTCAGTGACTTCTAACAGTGTAGTTTCTAGATCTGCAAGTCTTTCAAGATCTGCATAGTAACAGAGATGAAAACAAAAATAGTTCTCTCCTGAATAAACACTAGAGGAGGCTTTGTTTATGAAAGTAAGTATTGTTTTATAAAAGTAACACAGCAGAAAATGGATCAGTATGCTTCTTGTATGTTGAGTATTCTGACTTCTAAAATATCAGGCTTTTCACATAAGCAGAATGATGATGCAGTGTTATTAAACAGACAGACTGGCTCAATAAATTATAGCTGAAACAGCTAAGCTATGATTCAGCACAAGTAATTCCACCCGTATGCACCATAAGCATGGGGAATTAGCTCAAATGGTAGAGCGCTCGCTTAGCATGCGAGAGGTAGCGGGATCGATGCCCGCATTCTCCAGTATTTTGAGACACTGAATATGTATCTACGAGAAAGATTTTCTTCCATAAATTGGTCAAGTTTGTGAAAGAAAATAAACAGGTAGTAACGTATACAATTTCATATAGCAAATAAAACAGAAGAAAGGCTCAATTAGCAGACTACACTTGTGAACTGATCGTTTCTTCACGAAAGCATTTAATACTAATGTTCAGATTCTGTAGTACAGTAAATAAAATTCACTTGTCCCTTACAAAGGCTTTTAATATGACCATTTTTTTAATTATATGAAAAGTTAGTCTTTAATTGTTTAAGATATATAAGTATATAGTTGTCTATATAATAATCGGCTCACCACAGAATTATTGCCTCTCCAGCTACCTTGCTGCTGCTACCTGCTGCCGCTAGGATGGGCTTGATGCACTTGTTCCTAACCCGAGTTTCAAGTGGCACACTATCTCTCCAATTTCACTCAATTTCTTCCTCAACCCATTATAAGAAAATAATTTGCACTTTAAAAATTGATGCTTATTTTTGATCAACATTTACAAATTAAATCAGTCATGGTGTGCATATGCTTCTTAAAATTGAGTATTTTTAATCCTTACAAAACTGCTACAGATGCATCTAAATTTAAAGTAGCTCCACAATACAAGGTAGTATAAACAGGGAACTAAAATTGTATCACCAACAAAAACCAGAAGAAACAGTGGTAGCTGAAGGTGTTTTTGTTTCACTCTTTAAAACCCATTAGGAGGTATTTACTACTTTTTTGAGCAGGTAGCTACACTCATTTTACAAAAAATAGAAGTCTACAAGGTTCTGTTTGTGGTTTGCCGCCTCCCCCCCCCCAAAAAAAAAAAAAAGCAGAAAAAAATACAGCTGATAACTGCAAAAAGTAAGTATTGTTCACAGTAGCAATAGAAAGTAACACTTAACGCTTGCAAGCGGCAAAGGCTTTCTCAGTGTCTCAAAACACTGGAGAATGCGGGCATCGATCCCGCTACCTCTCGCATGCTAAGCGAGCGCTCTACCATTTGAGCTAATTCCCCACACCCCATCACTGTTCTCCTTTCTGTAACTTCCTACTTCTGTCTTTCTCAGTAACCAACTAACGCCCCACAGGCTACGCTGAAACTTGATCTGCTGTCTCAAATACAAACAAAACTTTCTCCCCAAAAAACACAGTAACTGGGCAGTCAGCGCCCACTGCTCCAGTTCTACTCACGGAAGTTACTGTTAAGCAGCAACAGAACACAGCTTCCACTGAAATGCACGAACAATTAGGTCTTCTTTAAAGCACACTGCTTTTGACAGCCTCATTGGGAATTTGGCCTAATATGAAATCTGCATTCCTTGATGTAACAGGATGCGTTTTATTCAGTTAAGCTACATCTGGATAACAGAAGGTCTGTGCTTCCAAGCAATTGCAGATTTATGTTCACACCAAACAATTATGACTGTCAAGAGAATTCTGGATATATTTAACGATTGTATTTTTTTAAAATAGACTTTTCCTTTTTGTAATCCCTAGGTAGAAAAGAATCAGCTCAATGACTTTACCCATTTCCACATTTTACAATGTAATAGATGTGACTGAACAGGTAGAGTTCTTCTAGTTGTTCTTCTGGCAATGGAATCCGGGACCAAGTTTTAAAAAGGGCAAAAAATGGCAGCACCAAGGCAAACGGAATGCTGGGAAACAAAGTAATAGTTCACATTATTTATTTAAATGTCATGTATTTTTAAGGTATAGCTGTATCACCCGGCAGACATGCACACTCACACATACATATAAAAATCAAGAATGCATAATTAAAATGTTAAAAAAATCATGGCTATAATAAAACAGCAGGGAAAATTCCGTTCAATGGCTTGGTTTCAGCACTGCAAGATCAGAGTCAGAAAATACAAAGAAAGTAAGGTCTCCAATGTTTCCTGTTAATATACTAGAGTCTTCACCCTTTGAAAATTGCATTTAGAGCAACACATACACACACACACAAAGCAGCAAACGTTGATGTTTTCACTCCACCATAAAATAGAAATAAAGCCAGCAAAAGAGATCTACTTTGCTAGAACTGAAACATGCAGATTTGTTGACATAATGTGACTGACCTCATGACAACCACATTAACACACACTTCACGTGTTTCAGCTTACTTCCTCGACCTCTATATATTGTCATTGAACTTGAAGGACTGAAGCCACATCCAGCATATGTAGATTTGCACAAATAGCTGCTGATGCATACTGCTGGAAACAACTGTAATGGGTGTACACTATTAAATTAATTGTTGATTAGTCAGAAAATAACACTGAAATGCATAAAAAGAAGAAATAACAGGCTGTAATTGAAAGACACAAAACTGACTTTGTTAAAACTCTAAGATAAGGAACTTTGGGGAATCATGTTTCTTTTTCCTGTAAAAAGAGGAAGGGCGATTTAAGTGAGCCCTTCAGAAGTCTCCTAATAGTATGGGATGTTATTTTGCTTTGACTCGAATTAAAAAACCAACCAACCAACCAAACAAAAAAATGCAAGAGAGAATTGTGAACTTTAATATTGTAAATGTAGTACATCTCTGCATTTCTGGGAAAAAGAAAAAAGGAAATTAAATTTCACAGTTAACTCTAGAAACAACTCTCTTACAGTTTATTTCTTGATTTGCTTAAGGTCCTTTAAGACACATGAATCGTACTAACATACAAAGGCCTTTCAATTTGCTCCTCTGTAAGGACTCAGTGATTTCAGAAAGTACAATACCCAAAGTCCAGTCTTTGCAGGACATTCAGGTTATTACCCAAGTAATACGTATTTGAGGGTTTTTTATAACTGGGATTCTGTATGTGTCCATGAAATAAACCAAAGTATCAAATTTTAGAGAATTTTGCTAAGCCAAGTATTTAAAGAATATATCCTAAGTCATCCTCTGTGTATACAGCTCTTGCCATGCCATATATAACTCAGTAATAATGCTTGTGTTCAACAGTCAAGTTCTCTGCGGTCAACTATTCAGTATTTAGCTGTAATAAAAAGTTACATATTCAAAGATAGTGGTGGTTTATGAAACAGTATCAAATCCTTCAAAGTCAACCTCTATGTAATCATTCTTTAAAAATATTTGGCCACCCTAACTTTAACACAGAGAAAACTATTCATATGGCTCCAGACTCCCTCACCTGTTCAATCTTGCAAATCAAGCTCCTTGCCATTATGCTCTTCCAACTTAGATCTTTTCTTGTCTGAGCAACCTACATTACCCTTTAGTAATACAAGTCCTTTTCTTGTTTTTCCTTTGCTCATCCATCATGGTATCTGTAATTGCTGAACACCAAGTGCACAGAATTCCTAAAGGCTGACAACAGATTTTAGGACCCTCACAGCACAATGTGGCTCAAAATATGCAGTACTTCAAGCGTCACCACAGAAAACCTGTATACAGCTTAACTAAGAGAAGTCCAAGCAGGCCTGCAGTTGCAAGCTCACTTTAAAGATACAACAGCAACAGCAGTTTAAGACAAATCCAGCACTTCTTTTATCCAAAGGTACTCTGGGAATATTATTATTGTAGAAATAGTAAACCAATTATCATAATAAAAAGAATAGAAAACAGAATCTTCTAGAAAAGGCAGGAGAACCAAAGAGGTGAAGAAGAAGCAAAACACTAAGTATCATTGACCAGAGAAAGAAGACAGAAAATTTCCAAGCTAGCACTCCCATTAGTTATCTATCACTAATGCTAACCTCACTTTCTCAAATTGTCAAATGCTGCTGCAGTATCCTAGATGCCAATTCCCTCACTAAATGATGCGGACCACTGATCTAACCCCAAATCCCAGTACCAGAAGTCCTGTACACACTTCTCCCATTAAACTCCAGTATCTTGTTACCTGCTCCCTTACTCCCATTGAAACAGCTGGCTTTGGGAAAAAATGGTTCTTCCTCTCCTATTAAAACCTAATCAATGCGGAAAGAAACATCAAATTAATTTGCAGACAATGAGTTGTTACAGCTGGAATTATTTTGCAGATACCTCAGATATTTAAGCAAATACCTGACTGTAAAACCCCACTAGTCACTACGGCAAAGTAAGCAAGTTTGTTGCTCCCTCTACTCTGGGATGTTTTCACATGACCAGTTGGATTTTTGCACCCAAGGTACTGAAATATCCAGAAGTTCCTTTGCTTAGTCATATAGTAACTAGAAACACAGCACTTAGTTGTAATAGAAACATTCCAGAGCAGCAGAGTGACTAAATCCTATTTTCATAAGTGGCTCAGTTATGCCAGTTACGGCACTACCATTTTGGTACACTACAAAAACAAACTAGCTACTAGCTAAATGAGTTCACTCAATTACTAAACATTCCACTTAAATATTTGATCTTGTTTTAGTTATACTGCCTTCTGCTCTCTGTATGACTGAAAAAAATAAGTGACCTAAATTCACTCACAAAAAGCATGATTTTCCTCCAAACATGAATAAGCAACTCTAAGCTTTGCAATAACTGTTTCAAAGTAATTACAACCAAACAACTAAAAAAACCCCAAAACACACAAAACCCAAACAAACAAAACCAAACCTCAACAACTGTAACCCTTGAAGATTTTCATTTGTGTTTGAGTGTTTTTTAATTTTTCTTGGTATTCCTTCCACATAGAATCTTAAAACCACCTATGTTGCAAAGCAAACAAACAGAACCTGTCTGACAGTATTTATATTAGGTTTGTATGAACACAGCACAGGCAAGAAGAGGTTTTCATCACGCCAGGTTTTGAATGGTAAAACACACCTACATGCTTAATTAAGGGAAGCCCCAAGCAGGCTAACAGCTGCACACAAACTGGCAAGTTCTGCTGCCTATGAAACTTCGATTTGCTACAAAGTACTAGTACTCTTAAGGTTTTAACACAGCAAGTAGGGGAAAAATTACTCACACAACCCCCGGAACTAACTATATGAATTAAGCAGTGCAAAATAACCTAAGGACAGCTACAATATGTTCTTTGAGATAGCTTAACCATAGATGTAGCATTAAATAAATAAATAGCTTAACCATAGATATATTTAGCATTAAATAAATAAATATGCCTCCAGTTCTGTATCCAAATCTCTATTTAAAACTTTGAAGGAAATGTGCTCCGAATCTCAGAAATAATTTTTCTGAAAAGCAGTATCAAAATACAGATTTGGGCAATAAAATCAACACCATCCTTTGGAGTCAAAAAAGAAAATCAAACACACCAAAAAAAAAAACCTACAGCCCCTCCACACCCCACCCCAACCTAGTGTAAATCACATAAAACGCCATACAGCAGACATGTCATGAGCGAGAAGAAGCCTCCTCCCAGAATTCCAGGTCTATTTCTGCTTTTCATGACCACAGTAAAACTTGATGAAGATTTTATTGTTGGCTCACAAATTCTGCCTCCATTTTGCCATTGCTCATCACTTTGTACCCAAACCACAAGACAAAAATATGCGAAAAAGACCCCAAACACCACCAAAAAACAAAACAAAACCCAAAACCGAACAAAAAACCCAACTAAAAAAACCCCCACGAAACCAACCAACCAACCAAAGAAACCCCATAAAAACATACACCAAACTACAAAGATTTACTACCTTTAGTAATATTTGCCACTACTATTACCTTGTTTGAGGAAGGTAATAGTGGGGCAGTCCACCTGGGAGATGGAAAATTCTGTAAATTTATCAAAAAATCAATATTGGAAACAGCTTTGACAATCATCCTAACTTCAGCTAGCATTAGCAGCCACCACAGAAACTGGCAAGGGCCCAAACAATTCACATTAAATACACTTCTCCTGTAAAAAATACTAACCTGTAACATTCTTTGTGTGCATTTAACAAGACTGGCATTTAAGTTAATGTTGTGCTGCTATCTGTGCACTAAAAAGGAGACAATGATCACAGACCTCAGCTCAGAGTAAGTCAATCATTTTATGCTACTCTTTTCAAATTTATACACCACCATACTAGTCATTTTAGAACTGGAACAAGGAAACCAGACCTGTCAGTAGAAGAGCTGCACACACTAATCAAGCTACCTGATCACAGTGTACTCAGAACACAGGTACAGCACAAAAACATAACAGCCAAGCTCAATTAAAACCATGCAGAGTTTAAGCTAGCACTCACTGCAACAGTTCAACCTTGTGATTTGATTCTCCTGCTTTCTCTTCAGCTCTGTGATACACTCCGAGTGAACTCTGGCTGCTGACAGCATCAGAAGATAAAGACAACTGCTATTAAATTTTGACTAATATGATGTTGGATTGGTGTTGCAGGTGTTGAGAGGTGTTCACGGTGAGGGAGGTGAGACCCTGGAGCAGAACCTGTGGCTGCCCCATCCCTGACAGTATTCAAGGCTAGGTTGGACAGGCTTGGAACAACCCGGTCTAGTGGAAGGTGCCCCTGCTCTTGGCAGGGGGGTTGGAACCTTCCAACCCAAACCATTCTATGGTTCTGTGACAGCAGTAAAGGAGAGGCAAAACCTGAGTCATAGCAGCCCCGTACAGTCGTAGAAAGACCCCCAAAAGAACTCACAATTACCCCTCATTCCTGAAGGGCTGCGCCACCCGCTGCACCTCCTCCTTCAAGCAAGCAAAACTTCACAACTACAAAACTACATTTCATGAGACCCACTCAGACAACCACCACAACCAAAAACCCCTCAATAACAGACTGACGAACCAACCTCCTCCACCAGCTTTGTCTTTCAAAGTCCTCAATGCACACTCACCGAGGCTGACAACACCATCCCCACCGCCCCCCTGCCCCTTCCCACCTTCCACCTCAGGGCCACCCCGTGCGAGAACCTTCTGCAACGGCGCGTGCTCACAGGCGCCCAGTCCCCCGCTTTCCTCACGGGCAGCTGTACTGGATCGGCTTCCCCCTCCAACTTTCCTTCTTTAAATGTAGATGGTGCGGTGACCAGACTGTGCTGGAGGCTTGCCGTGCTGCAGCTGGGTCTCCTCCTAGTCCTTGAGCTGTGGGAGGGATGGCAGGTACGTCTTCAGAAGAAAAGCCTTGCCCATGTGTTGAGCTGCCTGGCGGCGGGCTTCTGGAGGTCCCTCCTGAGCTGCCCCATCCTAAAGTTACTTTCTGTATCATCGCAGGGGGGAGAAAGTAACGTTGGAAAGAGCAGATTTTGTCTTAGATGTCCCAGATGTGATGGCTGTAAATTGCACAAATAATAGCTGCGTGTATGCCTTTAAATAAACTTTAGTTGGTTTTTTTTTTCCAGAATGCAAATCCATAATTGAGTTCTGTAATTAAGTTTATGCTCATGTATTTCCTAGGCACTGCTTTGAGGGTGGAGGTTGGAAAAAGCTAATTAAAAAAAGTGCATATTGATCTGTGCTTAAGGTTTTTCAAGTTTCTAGCACTTGAGAGTGTGGCCTTTAAATGACGTGACTATGTAATGTACCTTTCTCTGTTACTTCTTACACAAAAAAAGGCTATAAAACTTCAGGCTTGTGTGTAGCTTAAAAGCGTCCCCTGTCTTACAAAAAATTCCTGGCTTCTGAACCTTTGGATCAGGCTAACTGCTGGCAAGAAAAGGCAATTTTATTAGAAGATGGGAAAACTCACCTTTGATTTAGCCTGCTAGCAGGCTTGGAGAAGTCATAATGTCAGTTAGGCTCCTCCAACTTACACCCTTCCTTCTCGGTTCCGTGGAGTCTCTGAAGTTTTGGCAATAACCCATCTCCTATGCATTTGTAACCTTGCTATCTTTGTGTACTATAGATATTTTTCCTGGAAAAAAAAGGGGGCAAAAGAAGGAAAAACAGGTATTCAGAAATCCATTTCAGTAAGAGCTGAGCTAATTTTCTGATGGCAAAATCCTTGCTGTAGCTCATGTGTGCCCCTTTTGTTCAATGTTATCAGAGAAATTACAGGTACTTCAACAGTTTTGAAATGAACAAAAGGATATGAAAAAAAGGTTAATGGTATGAGGCAACCTGAAGTAAGATCAGTGGGGACTTTGAATAGTTTACCAGTACTTTAAGATTATAACAGCATTTGAATTGATAGCTGCCATCTCTGAAAAACTTTGAGGAAATGGTAACCTTTTCTGAAATTAAAAACAAAAATAAGGTGTAGGTTGTTTCTTAGGTTTTGGGATGTTTTTTTGTTTAGTGTGTGGTTTTTTTGGTTGGCTGGGGTCTTTTTTTTGTTTGTTTGTTTTTTTATTAACCCCTTTAATTTTAGAGTAACAATACCCAACCAGGAAGTTACTGAAGATTTAAATTAGATACTAGGAAGAAGCACTTCACTGCAAGGCTGGTGAGACACTGGCACAGGCTGTCCAGAGAAGTTATGGCTGCCTCATCCCTGTCAGTGTTCAAGGCCAGGTTGGATGGGGCTTTGAGCAGCATGGTCTGGTGGAAGGTGTCCCTGCTCATGGAAGAAGGGATGGAACTAGATGAGCTTTAAGGTCCCTTCCAACCCAAACCATTGGCTTTTACCATGGGATAATTAGTGTTGGTTAGCTACCTCACTGTAAATTCCTACAGATGATGAAGTAACCAGGTGCATCATTCACAAAGGAGAGTCTGAGGGTGTGGTTGATGATGTATAAATAAGGTCACATGAAAAATGTTCCTTACTTCAGCTGGATTTTGTATCATAGTTTCTTCTACAAATGAAATTATTGTGATAAGAAGTCTACCCCAAGTGAGTAATACAGTTGCAACATTTGTAGCTTTCCTCATTAATTATTCAAAGACTTCACTTCTGGGTTGAATTTTTTTAAGTCTGGAGACAGATCTGTGCAGCTGACAATGCCTTTCAAGGGTCTCCTTGAGCTTTGTTGCCAGTAGTTGATCAATTGTTTTAATTAACTCTCTGAAAGAACAGGGAGCTTTTGAGACCTGGAAAGCTATAATGATTTCCACCTAGTGTTTTCAGCATAGAGAACAGGCTGAAGCATCTGTGCATGTTCTAGCAGCTGCCATAGAAAACTGAATTATTTATATGGCAAAGATATCACAAGTGTTATAAATACATAAATTTCATGCTAGTTTTAATCTTTAGAATATTCTACGAACATTAAAAGGCTATACGTGTTCATTCACTCCACCCAAAATATTCCTTGTTTTTTTTAGCTCTGGGAAGACTAGCTTTGGTGTTAAAAAAAACACATCTAACATGGTTTAAACTTACAGATGGACATAAATCCACAGCAGCTTTATTTCTGATTTTTACTCCTGCTTGCACAATTCATGCTCTTGGAGCTGATAACTATGGGGTTTTTTTTAATCAGATATCACTCTTAGCCTTCCTATTTTCTTGTGGTTGGCACCGTCAGAAAATCTGTAGCAAACCAATGCTGAAGCTTGTCGAATGCTGGGTAAGTACTGCCATGCAGAGTAGAGACAGTGGGTTACTTTTCGTTATTCCTGCTTTATGATATCACTTGCCAAAGAATCCAGCTCTGGGAACAACTCAGTGTGCATGTACTGTAGCTCAAAGCAATCTATCGCATCCAGGCTAATGGATCTTGTGTCACCAGAAGCCAGCGAGATGGCATGAAGAACAAGCCAGGCTGGTTAGAAACCAGTCAGGTGATGATCTTATCCCCTCACCTGCTCTGGTTTGATTTCCCCTTAGTCTGATTTGAATGTGATGAGTAACATCTGTTCTTCTATGGAGTGGGGAACACGGCTTACCTTTGCAAAGAGTCAGTGTCTGGTGTAGTGCCGACACAGCACAAGAACAATCTACTCTGTAAATGAAGATGTTAAAGCAACAGTTGAAATGTCACCATGGGGTAGATTACGGGCTATATGGTTTGGATGTATGTGGAACACTGCACAGAGTTTATGGAGAAGAGCACAAGTTCACAGGGCCATGACAGATCAGGCAGAGTTTGTGAAACTGCTCATTCTACAAAGACTGAGAGTCCTGATTCTCTTGCTGGGTATGTCACCTTATACACGGTAGCAAGCTTATGTTTTGGAGAGATACCTGAGAGGCTTCTGTGGTAAATGTCGGGGGAAGATACAAAGTGGAACTCAGCCTGGGTTTGGTTGAGCTCAAGAAATCTGGATTGATCAACTACGTGCATGTGCAAGTTGATGCGTGCTCCTTCACGTCATGGTTGAACTGAAGTTTGAGGCTGTTTGAAGCAAGTTTTCCCATCACTCTCCTGAACCCTGATCGCACCTCTCCTGTAATCCATTCAGGTTGTCTGCTGGCTTCAGGGAAGGAGGTGGCAGAGAGGGGGCGGATGGCAGGTGGGTCGGTAATCCCAGGGGCAGGGCTTGTGGAAGGGGAGAGGGCTGTTCGAAGGAACCGGGGAAGCAAATGCAGGCGCAAAACGGCAGGAGACGAGGCCCTGGGCAGAAGCCCTGGGCAGATTCCCTGGGCGAGCACGGCTGCCGCAGGGACCGCCAAAGACCGCGTCGACGCCAGGCTCCCGAGGGAAAACGGGGCCAGCTGCCGGCTGGGGCGAGAGCACTGCGCATGCGCCAGCCGACTGCGCGAGCCGGCGGGTGGCAGGCGTATCGATGGTGTGGCGCGATGTGCGTGCTTAGTGGCTGTGTTGGTGCAGTTCTTCCAACTCTCCGACAAATATCGGAAGGAGGACTTGTGCAGTCGGAAGCTTTTCCCAAGTATACCAGTTGCGCTAGTAGTCGTAATACCTAGCGCTCTGGAGTTGCATTTTGCGTTAAATATTTGACTATAAAACTGTTTCAACCAAGCATACATTTTTTCACTCGTTAAGCATTTCCTGAATCAGGCTTTTTATGTGTATGCCTTGAAAACTGGCCAGAACATGGGTTTCCTTGCTCAACTGAAGTTGTGGATTTGGGGTTGGTTTGTTTCGCTTTTTTCCTTGTTATGGTTTTGGTTTGTTTTGGGTTTTTTTAATAGCATTTAATTTCTTGTAAATAATCTTTTGGAGAGCTTGTTGTATGAGAACAGCTAAATAACAAATACTTGTGTTATAAAAGAGATTAATAAAATGATTCTGGTAGTGCATATGCTGAAAGATATATCACGTGATTCCAGCTGTGAGCTGCAGTCAGTTGCTGGTGCGTGGAAGGAGTGACTCGGCAGGAAACAATGGATTTATCACCAAATGTAGTGTTGCAGTTTTCAGTAGGTCTAAAGTGAGTAACTATAAGTTTCAGACGTTTTTTTTTTAGGTGGGGAATTAGCTCAAATGGTAGAGCGCTCGCTTAGCATGCGAGAGGTAGCGGGATCGATGCCCGCATTCTCCAGTGTTTTGTAACACGTATTTCGTTACAAACTGAACAGCAACATTTGAGAATATTTCCTATTTACGCTTAACTTTTTCTTATGTCGGTGTAAAGAAATGGGAAAGAATTTTAATATGAAACCCCCTAACATTGTTTTAAGTATTTATTTTTTCCTTTTCAAAGTCATGTTATTTTGTGTACAGAGGAAAAATATAATCTTTGCATGAAATTACAAACCTTACTGACATTTTAATACAATAATAACAGACATGAAAAAATTAGAGAAAAACAAATTATTTTTAATGTGCCCTTAAATCTTTGTTTTATGCTTTCATTCAGTAGTTAAATTTGTATTTGATACTACAGCTTAGTGTACAATGAACAGAATTTTGTATTTCTGCTGTGAGCAATGATCATTATTTTTGTTCCAATTTGGGTTTTGTAGGCTATTTATTGGAAACGGGGCTGGAATTTTGTATAATTCTGTTACTCTTGCAAGGTTGTGTCCTTTGCTCCCGAATTTTCATATCTGTGAAGTATCATGGAAATGTTCTCTGTAAATCTGTGCTTGCACATTTAAGTCTTCACAAGATATATATGTTTTGGGGTTGTTTTTTTTCTAATTGGATTTTCTCATTTGCTTATTCAGGTGTTTAACTGCTTATACTTCCAGGTTGAGACAGCGTGAGGAAATGAGCAAAATGTACTTCTTGTATGTACAGTGAAGTTGTGCAGTCTTGGGAGTACACGCTAAACCAAATAGAAACCAGGAAACAAAAATTGCGAGTTGGATTTCAAGTTAAGGGATGAGGAGATACTGTGCTGCATGGATGTGCAGGTAGTGCCTGTGGAGAAAGTCAGGGAGCTTTTAGATCCTTCCATGGCATGACAGGAAAGGAGCTCTGGATGGATGGGATTGAATTTGCTTGTTTCTCTTGTATTATCTTGTATTCTCCATGTACCGAGGAGAAGGAGGCGTGGTGGCTCTACGGCTGCTAAATGCTTGTTAAAATGAAGCCTGAGAGAAAAGTGTTACAGTCCTCAGGAGCCCTCTCTGGGCTCAGTCAACTTGTGGCAACAGAAAGCTCCATAGACCCCTACGTCTTCTGGCACCGTGTGAATGGTGACGGATCCCAAGCGGATGCCGCTCCTGCCGAGCCCGTTGTTCCCGAGCCCGCTGCCTGCAAGGGAGAAATCCGCCTTTTCCGATCTGCCACTAGGCCCAGTGCCAGCCTGCCGTTGTGGTTCCCGTGTAGGAGGCATAAGGCGCTTCCGGCAGCCGACACCTTCTACTCCGGCGCTCCAGGCACGGCGGCATGCAGCAGCACCACCGCCACAGCCCCACTGCAGCGGCTCCCGGCAAGGAGCCCGGCACCTCCGGCCCTGGCCCCGCCCCCGACGCTAGCGCGCTTTCCCGCCCCGTGCCTTTCCCGCGCTGTAGAGCCGCGTTTTCCCCGTGGGAAGTGACGCGCTGCGTCATGGGGAAGTGACGCGCGTAGCCTGCAGGCCCTGGCCGGTGGGGGGGGGCTGGACAAGATGGCTGGATCCACAGGTCTGTGAGGGGGGACTCGGTGGGCCTGCGGCCGGCGTGGGGAGACGGGCATCGGGCTTGGGCTGGGGAGGGCCCCCCCGCAAGGGCCGGGGAGTCTCCTCTGGGGGGAGGATGATCTGCCCCTGGCGGGAGTGACCGGAGTGGGGAGGAGTTACCTTCTGACAGGAGAAAAGGGAAGACCAGGCGCGCCCGGCCAAGTTATGGCCCGGGCACGATACCTCCCGTCTGTAAGGCAGCGATCCTCCAACCCCCCTCCATCCCCGTGGGAGCCTGGCCTAAAGGGGGAATGGTGGCTGAAAGGGCCCCGGTGTCTGCAGTGAACATAAAGGGGAGCTGGGGAAGAGAAGAGTTTATCTACTGAGAAGCAGGAATGTGGAGATATGTGTGTATATAGGGAAGGGAGAAGATGTCACTAGCCTGGTGAAAATGTTGGAGAAAAAAATATTTGTATTAAAGATTTGTACTATCTGGTGAGTGTAGAAGTCGTGCTATAGCAGTATCTGAATTAAAAAATTGTCCCTTTCCTCTCTTGATTCAGGGGATAAGGGGTCAGGCCTGTGTTGTGTTTTGGGGCAAACTTACTTCAGCTTGGTGGTGACTGCCGCATGGTGGGGAGGAGGAGTGAAGCGTCTTGCTCTCCTTCCTTAGACAGCCGTCGGAACCAAAGGATCTCTCTCTTATAGGCAAATGAAGGGCAAAGGCTTGCAAGTCATCCTGGGGATCCCGTATCAGTAACCAGTAGAGTATGTGTTGAGCATTTGTAAGGCAGATACTGTGGAAGTTGGTGGCAAAGAAAGAGACAAGAATATTGCTTTAAATAATAAATACAGAAATTTAAGAAGCACAACTATACTGTCTCAGTTTTGCTTCAAAAGAGGCTTGATGTATAAAAAGACCATTCCCCAGTACAAAAATCTGAAATCTTCAGGGCCTCATGTCCTCTGTTACCTCTGAGACTTTGTAAGTGGGATTGAGAGAGCTCCAGACAGAGGAGTGAATTGACCCTCCTTGGTCAGTCTAGGGTGAGCATTGGCCACTAATTTATTTCTGCTCCTAATCCACTGGATCATTGAGGGATTGAGACTGTAACAAAACAGAAGAAATGCCTGTGTATCAAACCTTATCTTGGTACCTTAGTGATGATTCTGTGAGGAGAGCTTGGGCAGATTTTTGGGTGTAGGCAAGTCCTTTCCACTTGGTAATGTGACTTTTGGGATGTGGGATTTGCAGAGTGGAATTGATAAGGTTGCAACAAATTGGGGCCTAGAGTAGCTCTTGCAACTCCGTGAAAGAGCAATCCAAAAATATACATTATTGTCGATGATAAACTGAGCTAGAATTGATTCACTCAAGTCTTTACTCAGCTGTGTATTATTTTGTTAAAATTTATTTCTCATTTCCTAGTGTCTAATGTTATAAGGAATTTATTATTAGTTTTATTATTAAGCAATTTGCAAAGACTTAAGCTTTTATCTGGCTTTAGCCTGGGTTTTCCCATAATGCAGGAAGTACAGTTGGTACACTCATGTGTACTGAGTATTGTCGTTTGGCATCACATTCCATTCAGTCTGGCTAGTGTAGAATATCAGTTACTAAAAATTTTTATCGCAAAAAAAGCTATTTCCTATTTACAGAGAATTCAGTCTATAAGAAGAAATATATTTCTACTAAACTTACTTAGTTTTGCTCATGTAAATGCTTTTATCAGTTTTACATGTCATGTTTTAAAATCTCCTGTATACACTTAACCCAGTGTAGTGGTTTTTGTCTCAGAAATAAAGCCGTGCCTAAAGTTCAAAAAAAGTGGGAGATGTAGCAAACTGTACAGTTATCTGCTCCAGAAAGTGTAAAGTGCTAGTACTGCATGTACGCACTGTTCAAGATATAAGATTGTTCTAGTAAAAAGGAGCGAGCAGTTAGAAGCAACAGCATTGCTGGGGAAATTACTCAGAGCTTCTAAAGCAAAAGACTTAATTCCTGTGGAGGAAATACTGTTGGCTTTTTATTAGTATATATGCATAGACTGGGGGTGGGGGTAGCATGTTTGTTCTTTCCACACAGTATACAAGAATTTGCTTTCTAAGACTTCACCCAGAAGAATTGCTCTTGCCAGGAAGCTGTGTTATACTCATTTGTGGGGGAGGGAAGGGAATGATTTGCTATAGACGTGAGATTTAACTCTACCTAACTCTGCAGATTTAATCTGCTATTGCTATGAAGTTCAACTTAATCCTATTTATTTCAGAAAAAATGAATGAAATGAATGTTTTGGTTGCATAAGGTCCAGGAGTCAAATTCTAGCCCCAAGGAAGTCTAAGCAAAACTCTCTTAGTTTTATCCCAGAAATTGCTTTCCTAGGCTCACTAGTTCTTTGAACAATCATGTAAGAAAATACTTGCCTTTAACAACAGGTAATTTAGTTTGAAAATAGCTGTTCTTTAGTGTGTGCTAAAGAAACTGTCAACATTACATTGCTGTAGTGTGTCTTACCTGCTTTCTAAAATCACCTATATTGACTTATTTTACATGTAGATATTGCATGTCCTAGAAATGGACATTTGTAAGCTGCAGTTGGATTGACCTTGTGATATTGCAGCTCCTTCTTGAAGCTGGACCTAGGTTGTTTATGTGGATACTGCTGAGGGTCTGGATAAAAGTCAGTTTTTTAAAGAAGAGAAAGGCTGTTGTTGATATAATCAGCCAATGTCTTATTGGTCAGATGGACTTTCATTCTGTTAATCTCTTTGAAAATACAGAGCAGAAGATGTAATTGAACATATTTTTGGGTTAAAAAAAAAAATTTACCAAAGCATATAATTTAAAATATCTTGTGTAACAAGAAAAAGAACAGATTAAAATTAGTTAATTCAGGAGTTATTTTCTGCATTTCTATAATTCAGGTTTTACTTAAAATTACCTTATGTGTATAGGATATAGATATATCTGCCTAAAAGCCGGGATCATGTCACTCAGTGGTTAGAACTTATGTGTGAAAAGATGGTAGCAGTTAAGGTACCAGTGTCTAATACTGTTCTCTAACTACAGGCTGCTAAAACTTTTGTCTCCCCTTTCTTCAGCTGAGGGCTTCGTAGCTCGGGGGAGGGTGAATAGGGCTAAGTTAATGCAAATTCTCCTTGTTTTGACTCTGCACTTGGGGAAGAACATCGACTGATTGACAGTCAGCAATTCCATGTGAGATTCCTGATTTACTTCTCGTATGTAATCACATACATGTAATCACAAGCAACCTTTTATGAAAGTGTGCTTCATGTCTTTGAAGGATCACAGCTGGATCCAAAAGAAGTATTTTTTTTCCTGTAGAATCCATACTTCTCATTTCCAGATATTCTGGTTTTTAGGATGAATTGGCTTCTTTGTGTGACTTACATTGCCCATGCAAAAATATCTTTCCCTTTGAACTTATATATGATTGATTCTTTGTTAGAGAAATGGCACAATGCTCAGTGTCAGTGCCTCATTTTCTTAATTTTGTTTTTTACTTCTATTTGCAAACATTAGTGGTGCTGAAAGCAGTTCTAAGTGTGTGTGGCTGTGGCTGTAAGGAAGCTGATATTAAAAACAAAGGTCTGTAAGTGGCCTTTAGTGCATTCAGCCTAACTCCTTGAGCTGTGAAGCAAGGACTGACCATATCTTACCCAGTGAATGGGGGTTTGGTTTTGGTTTCAAAGCTTTACACCCCCAAAATACTAAATTGAAAAAGATTTTCTAATGTGAGATGGGGTTTTGTAATACTTTCCCTTAAAGCCTTTGAACTCTTCTCCATTTCAAATCAAGCCAATGTCCGGCCTGTGCTTGGTGGGATAGGGGTTGATGGATCACTGTATCCTGTGTGGAGACTCTTAGTTATTAAGAGCCATTTAGAGGAGTAACAAAGGAGTTTATTCATAAGTGGGATGTAGAAGTAATGTTCTGAAGACTATTTTTTTCCGTATAGTAGATGGCATAATTTGAGCTTTGTATCTAGAAATCTTGAGTGTTAAACTCTGCACAGGTAGGCTTCTCTTTTCCTCTGACCTGTTGGATGTCTGTTTCCTCCCTCTTTTTTCCCTTGGAGAGGAAACAGTTATCTATTTCTTAAATAGCATGTTTTACCTTCAAGGATTTGTTTCCCCCCCTGCTTTTCTCTGTTATGTCTCCGTCATCTTGTTCAGTAATCCAGAGCTTGGCCAAGAAGTCAATTTAAAAGCTGTTTAGAATGTTACAGTACTTTTAGTTTGTGTATTTAATGTTAGCTCTCTAAGCACAGACTTCTCGAAGCTGCAAGTAATCAGCCAAAACAAAAGAAGTAAAGTACTGTATTCTCTGAGGCAGTGAGCTCTCCTTATGGGGCATTTTTCCATCCTGTCCTATGCCCAATTGGAACCGTGATTGTTCTGCTTGCTTAAAAACATCTTGGCAAGCCACAAATAATTTAGAGGTGCTTCAGCTTGGTTGAGAACAATCTAGCTTGCAGATGACTTTTAAACTATATATAGACCATCAATTCTTTCTAACTTTGCGGCATATATAGGCGAGATAAGCTTATTTCTTCTCAAGGGTTTTGCCCACACAGTTTTGTTGCTGGTATTTTACAACTGTCTCTAAATACAAGCCCCAATAGCTACAGAAGAGTATGCTTGCAGGGTTAAACACCTTCTGAGATGCAAAAGTGGCCTATTTTGTAATATTCTGTGTGTTTAAGAATTTGTTTGAAATGCAAGGATGTTGCCAGGCATAGTATTACAGCCCATCGTCTAAACTGTTCTGTACAGACTTGGAAAATTTTAGCCTGAAGATAGTACAACACAGTTTCAGGGAGATGCATCTTTCAGCAGTTGGAGGAAGATGGTCCATAGTATAAATCTAAGCACAGATGAGAAGGCTTCTCATGTGTGAGAATTAGATTTCCAAGTCTTATGAGTAGGTGGAAGTGAATTAGATATATATATGTTAGTGTTTGTGTTTTGCCTCATGGAAGATTTTTCCAAAGGCAGTGTTAAGTACATGTTCTGAAACTGTCCAGCCTCATTTTGCGGACAGACTCTTCCTTCTCTCTTATACATATTTTTTTTTCCTAGGCTATAGCTTGCTCTTCATCCTGACCAAAACTTTATGTAAAGTACTGTATGATCTTCAGCTACTCATGTCATTTAGGTTTTGTTGCCTTGATGTCTTACCTAGCCTGTGAGAGCCTCAGCATAGATTGTGGAAAGACAAGGTGCTATAGAGAAAGCATTCAAAATAGTCCTGAATTAAGATGTACTTGGAAGGGTTTTGCTATATGCTGTCCTGCCCAAAGCATTGTTTTTCTTCGTTGTTTTTCGTATTTGTCATTTGGAAGACACTAATGAGATACAATTCAAACAATATTTTGAATGAAATCAGTGCAAAAACTTATGACTGTGAAGCTGCCAGACTGGTTCTGAATAACATGAGCTTCTGTTTTACAGCCTTTTGAAAAATGTGTGGTGCTTCAAGTATATGACTCTAAATCATTTCTAGTTAGCATTTCAGAACAAATGGAACCTTCAACACTTAGCACTTCAGAGCTCTAATCCTTTTTTCAGAAAGATGAGACGCTTCAACTAGAGTTAAAAAAACATTTGTTAGGAAAGTGTCATCTAGCATCTAGATAGACTCAGCATCCCTCTTGGAAGAAATGTGGCATTTATTACACATATTTGAACTGCGCAAATTAAAAAAAAATCACATTCTTTCATTTCATTTGTGACTGTTCATATCTGGTTAAGTGCATTTGCAATTTGCTTGAGAAAAAAAAAAATATTTTCCCAGTACATGTAGAAGTAGTGTTCTTTACTTAGGATAGCAATATAGATTCAGTAAAATGTCCTGCTGTATTCCTATAACTTGGAACTTTTGTTTCATTGAAGAAATTGTAAGCTTGCTTTCTTCTCACTGAAACGGAATATGTAATCATGTAAATATTAAGTAATTTGGTCTTTTGAGTACCATGGCATATAGAATGTGGCAGGCTGAAATATGACCATCACAAAAATAATGTAGGAAAATAATGGCAGTTCTTGTTATTAAATACTTGTTGATTGGTACCTTCGTTGATTATATCTGTTTGCTTATGTGTATAACTGAAAGAGCAACAATGGATCATGTTAGTTGTTTTACGTAGATAAAGGATCTTGATTCTTTGGACTATGGGTGCATGCTGAGTCATGTTGGAAAGGACCTTCATGCAAGTCTTAGAACAACTATTTGCTAATCAATGACTTGTAACCTGTTTTAGACAGCTTTACAGCTTTGCTAAACTAAGTCCTTGATGCTACTCTTATCTGGGTCATACATATTCTTACTATTAAAGTGATGCCTGTGAAAGCCATTTCATGACAAGAGGTACTAGCTTCTGCTGGGTTCCCTTATTCTTCCACTCCTCTGTCCCTTTACCTAAAAGAAGTTTCTTTGTGTCATCATACTTTAAAAGAGAGCTTAAGAAATATGTATTTGAAATCCTTTTTCCTCTCTGTCAAACAGTATCAGATTTATAATGAAACTTTCAAAAACTGATCTTTTCTTCTGCCATTGTATCTTTCCTTTAGCTTTTTTTGCCTTTTTGTAGTTTTGTAGTTGTAATAGTGGAGTTAATTTAACCGAACAAGTTTGGGTGGTTTTTTATTATTTTGTGGGGTTTTTTTTGTTTGTTTTAGTTTATTTATTTATTTTAGGTTCTGAGAGAAATTGGAAAGATTTCATCTGATGAAATCTTGATTCCTTAGATTTGTAAATCACAGTTAATATTGCTGGTGTTTTTTGAAGTGACAGATATCTTTTCTAAACCCTCTGTACTGGCTTCCTGCGTTACATTGTTTTGTGCAAAATTGAGATAGTAATAAAAGGAGGACTTGGGTTAAGGTGCCTTGATAATGAAGCCATTTGTTCTGGTAGTGATTTCTCACACTTACAAATGTAATTAATAGCACCTAAAATTGCACAGACTTCCCTGTGAAGTTACACATTTGGAATAGTTGATCATCTGCTGGAGCAGTCAAGTTTGGGGTCTCTTCATTCTTAGTGTGAAACAAACAGCAACTGAAACACGTTAAATAAACTGATATTGCTTTTGCAGTTTTTGATATGCTGAGGTCTGTTACTCCAGCATCATGTGGTTTAAGCCATTTTAATGTGTAAGTCAGATATGCGTTCATGACATACTAATGCCTAGCTCTGTAGAAATTAATTTAATCCCTTCCCACCTCCCCAAACTAAATTAACTTTAATGTTGTTCATGAATTTTAAGTTTTGTTATGTTTAAATGCACTTTTTTTTTTAATTATTAAATGTAAGTTTGGGTCTTATAAGGCAAACTGGTATTACCACCTCTCCTTCCTTGTGAGGCTGTCCATCACTGTATACTATGTTCTCTATTTTGTAAGTGCAGCTGATAAGGTGGATATGAAAGGTAAATGAGAGAGTTGGATACCACTGAATCCTTCTGAGGTGGGCTAAGCCTTGAAAGTGGGATCTGACAGGTAGTGGACCGTTCTTGCGCTTATGGCCTTTCCTTTCCAAGTTAGAAGTCTGCCTGCCTCTCAGTGTGTAAGTATAAAGTAAAGTTCTGATTTCCTTTGAAGACCTGTTATACTTCATTTGGCAGCTGAACTCAAAGTATGGGATGGAGCAGCTTAAGTTGTATTAAATGAATATTTTAACACAGTGCAGCTAGAACTACTACTGAAACAACAGGTTGATGTGCAAGTATCATGCTGTTTAGAATTTATAATTTTCATTTATTACTGCAAGTAGATAACTATCAGTGTCTTAATGTTTTGAATATGCCTGATGAAATTGCAAGTATGGGGTGGGAACATCTGCTTCTGTAAATCAATGTTCTGTCTTCAATGAAATGATTGGTTTTTTTTTTTTTAAATTCTCGTATTTGTGCCCTAAAGATATTTATATTCCTACACCCATCCCAGCCTTTTCCCTTCAGCCAAAATGTGCATGCTGGGTTGCAATAAATGTCTGTGGCTTCTGCTGTATTGCCATAGTTCCTCATTAGCTGCCTTCTTAATATAACCTATATACAGAAGGTTTATGGTTGTTGCTAGACTCAAATATAAAGGAAACTCCAATGGAAGCTGTTCTCATGCAGCCTAACTTTAGTTCTGAACTGTGTCTACTAAGAAACCAACAAATGTAATATTTCATGTAAGTGAAATAAATAGAAATTATTACCAGTGTAATTCTGAAAAGGAATATTATTTTAGTTAGCTTTAACCAGAAGGTGGGTTTTAACATGGAGGTGTTTAAATTTCACATTGCTGTGATTGTTTTTTGGCTCCTGCTGGGAAATGTTATTTGGCAAGTGATATGTCTTCAAAAAACCAAAATCCAAAACCTGATGAAATGCATGCTTTAACTTCAATGTAATTCCTAGAATTGCACCTTCTCCTTCAAGTCTTCCAACCTGTGTGCTTTCAATTTTTTTAATACCGTAAAAGGCAAGTGAAATTAACCAGTTACAGAGTTCCTACATAGTCAAATATATCCCTATATATGTATGTATGTGTGTGTATATTTAGTTTTAGTCCTGCCAATAAATTCAGTTCTTACCAGTTCTGTTGAGTGGAGGTGATTTTTTTTAATTCTTGCAAGATGGCAGCTTTCTAATATTTAGGATTGTATCAAAACTGGCTCTAAATTATGATAAACATTGAACACATTGAATAAATGGCTGTTTGTTCTGTATCTGTTCATTGATGTACCTCTGTTTACTTGAGCTGTAAAAACTTACCTTCTGCTCATCTCTTTTCTTACTAATTCAAAAAGTTAGTAAGCTTGGTGGTTTGTTTCTTTCTTACTGGTTGAGCAATTTTATGTGGAAATGGGTTTTTACCTGATTATGTCAGACTTGTTTTCCTCTTGAACTTCTGTTCCTAGAAATTTTCTGCAAATTAGCTTAGTTAGGTTAATCTTCATGAGTCTCCAGATCTAAACTGCTGTTGCTTGCAGCTTTCCCAGTTGTGGACAGTAATGTCAAGGCCCTGTTTAATTGGTCTGACACAGTGCATGCTTCGGATGCTAGGAAAGTGGAGAGGAAAGCATTCAAGATCACTGTTGGTTTTGAGGAGTTCCCCATGGTTAATTTTGGAAGCGCAGAGTGCTCTGAGGTCTCTGTCTGTTGTGTTTTTATGTCATCTCTCTGTACCAAGTGGTTTTAATAATGTCCTTTTGTATTCTGTTACCATTGATAGCAATGCATCTCTTTGGTGTTATGCGACAAAATCAGTGATAACGTGAATGTTCCTGTGGAAAATATTATACTTGCATTATATGGATGTTTGCTCCCTACATACTAGAATTGCTTAGTACCTATTCACCATCCTGATCAATGTGTACAGGCCACATATTGCTACTAAACAGCTTAATTTCACCATTTAAGATGACACAGTACTTTCCCAATTTAAACTCAAAACCATTAAAGGAAAATATTCTGTTGCCTGGATTTCATTGTTTTGGCACATACTGGCTGAAGAAAAGTAGAGAAAAATAGCCTAGAGTAAGTGTAGCTGTATGAATACTATTGGTATACAGAACTGTAAATTTGAATTTTCCTGAAGTATATCAAAATGCTGTTGGAAGGCAGTTCAAAGAAGTGGAATGTACCTGTAATTTGGAGACAGCAGAAGGTTCAATTAGCAGGCATGTGTATGAAACCCATTTAATGAAGGTGCAGTTTTCTCAGTGCAGGCTCACTGATAGAGTTCCGCAGCAACAACTGGCTGCTTTTGTAGTTACTGGAAATATTAGATTGTTTTTCACTGAAAATGTCTACTTGCTTTGAACAAGAATCGTGTTGTTCTCCTCCTTGTTGGAAACAGTGCTTTTACTACGTGTGTAGTAACATTCTTGATTTAAAACAACCAAAAAGTTCACTGTTGAATTGCTGCATCCCACTACTACTGGTAGCAATGGAGTTCTTTTGGAGTCAAAACTCCAATGTCCAGTTTCATTAATAGGCAAGATACTAGAGATACTTCTGGGTTTTTTTGAGCCAGGTTACTGTGATCAACCTCAGATAGTTAAATGTAATTACAGTAAACATAGTGATACATCTTGATACTAGGTTCTTGGGAGTAAGCCAGCCACTGTTTTTGTGTGTATTCAGAGAGTGTTTTACTAGGCAAAAGAGTATGTGATGTGAACAGAGTAACTGGAAAAAAGAAACGTAGACCATGGGGTTTTTTAAGCATGAGGGTTTGTTTTGGTTTTTTTTTTTTTCCCCCAGGAAAGAGTGTCTTCCACAAATTTAATCCCACAGGATTTTTTTTTTATTTTTTTCCCCCAGACAGAATAGAATCTTTTAGTGTTTCACATGCCCCAGTCCTCTTTCCTCTTTTTTTTGTGTATTGCCCATTTCAGGGCCTGTTCAAGGCTTTCATTGGTTTATGCATTTTTGTGGGTGTATGGTGGTGTTATTAGTACACTACTTAAGTTTTTCGCTTTATTTGATTCAGATCAAGATAATTTCTGAATGGTTCAGGTGGAAAGGAACCTGATATTTTCAATGTTTTTCTCTTTGGATTTATTACTTCCCCTCCCTGGCCCGCAAGAAATTGTATTATGGCTTAGAATTTGCAAAGCTGGCATCCTTTCCCCTTCCTTGTAATTAAAAACGCTTCTTCTAGCCTGAAGCTGTTAAATTTGTTTTGAGATCCTTTTTTTTTTTCAAGTGTTGTGGTTTTGGCTGGGATAGGGTCAAGTTTCTTAGTGCTGACTGGGGATAAACCTCCACACCAGGCTATTGATATTTCTTCAGTTTCTGTTAGCTGAAAGTCAGTGGGCAAAAGGTAAATCATACATTCCCAATAGTTTATACTGCAGACTTTTCCTGACATAGCTATCTCAATCAGGAAGAATAGCATCCCTGACAGTATCTTAGCTGTGTTAATGTATAATTTACTGATATAATTTGTTCTTGGGTCCGTAGTAAGATTTGGTTTTATGGCTGTGTTGGGGTTTGTGCTGGCAGTATGGGGCTCCTTATATGGATGTAACTTTCAGGAATGATTCAAGCCAAGAGCTAAGAAAGATTTTAACAGAAACTGAATGTTGATGTGTATATTGTAATAGACAGTTGTCTGAAACTATCTTTTGTAATATAACAGAGAGCCTCACACTTCAGGGTCTGAGCCAATTTATGAATAATTAGTGTTATGGCTCCCTTTTATAATTGGCAGGGAGAAGAGCGTAGGTTATCCCACTCTTTCCTGTTAGACTGCAAATAATTATTTGATGTGTGGGGAGCTTGGACTCTCAACTATATTTGAAGAATTGTGTCCATATAAATTGTTTAAAAATGTGATTTAGTATAGTCAGTGTGCTTTGTTAAATTTGACAAAGTGCAGTTGTGTCTCGATACTGATGGAATCTCTGTACTAGTGGGTGATCTGGCAGTGCCAACGGTGGAACTGTGTCTTGATGTACTAGCAAGAGCAGGTCCATCCAGGCAATTCCCCTTTATTGCTTCAGTGAAAGTTGTTGGTCCTGCTAAAGGATACTGAAGATTCCTTTTTCTTTCTCTAATTTTTTTTCAGGTTACACAGATTCTGGATAAAAGCATAACTGTAACTTCTAATGTCTCCTGTGGGACAGTGTACTGCTTGTTTCTATTAATTCAGTGGTTTAGAATGTGATGTCTGAAGTAGCTCCATGTGTATGAAAGTAAACCTTCTTGCTTAATTTAAGTCTTTACTGATTCTGCTTTTATTCTTTTCTTATTGTTCCAAGGTATTAAATTCACTGTTTATTTTATGTATTTCTAATAGGAACCAGCTTCTGTAGTCCAGTTTAATAATTAAACTTCTAAATTAAAAACTACTACTGTATGTAGGCATGAGTGAGTGCTGTTTGTTTAAGTAAAATATTACTTTAGCTTTTTGTGAAAAATTAGTAAGTGCTGTTTGACAGTTCCTGTGTATGATCTTGATGGATCAGGAGGTATTTGTTAGTAAAATCCATAGTGAAGTAAGCTCTTAAAATAAATTAAAAAGAGGTTGTGGGGGAGGTTGCATTTGTTTTGTGGTTTTGTTGCTTGTTTGTTTTGTGTTTTTGTTTGTTTGTTTGTTTGTTTTTAAATCTGGATATACCCAGCTATATTTTCACATGGAGAGCCTTAGTCCATCTTTGCAAATAGCTGTGGTGGATGCAGTGCTGTACCTAGCCGTTAATCGCAGCCTATTGAGTGGAGCTTGCCACTCCTATGGCTCTGCCAATGATAAAATTGAATGACTGCTTTAATCCTGTTGGCTTGAAAGGGAGAGGTATTAGCTGAGGGGTGCCTGCTACAAGCAGTAAAAGCAACTTGTTTGCACTTGTCTGAAGCTGGTTAGTGGTCTCATCAGCAAGTGGAACTGCGTAGAACAATATTTGTCAGGCCCATGGTGGTGAAAGGCTAGAAGCTTTTCCCTCTTCAATTGCCACTGCGTGTTCCAGAAGGTACACCTGAGGTATGGTAGTCAGCTGAAGAATGGTGGTGGTTTCTGTTATCTCCTGTTGCTTATGAGCTGCAAACTAGAGCAGAAGTATGTTGTTTCGTTGTCCAAATTCTGCGAATGAAATACTAATTCTTTCTCAGATTCTGTTGAGGAATATGTCTGAGTTTTTAGCAAATATTTGATGAATTTTGTTGTCTTGATTAAAGACAAAACTGCAAGTTGTGTATACACCATTAGCACACAATTTAGACTGTGCCTTCTGGAGTATGTGAAATAGTGAGAAGAACAAGATTTCTTTACCTTATACTAGAAGCAGACTTAATTTCCAGAAGAGCAAGACCACCATTACCAGATCTACATAGAAGTGCTTGCTGTTGTTTTACTGGAAAGAAGGTGCAATGTTGTAATGTCTTCCATTCTTCAAGCTGGTTAGATAGGAATTATGTAAAGGTTATGGCATGACCAAAGCAAACATGTGGAGTGTAGTAATGTGCCCAAGTGGATATTCAGGACAGCATTAGCATTTAATTCCAGTTCATTTTGCTGATAGCTTCTAAGACTGAAATTATGAAGAAAAGATAAGGTTTTGGTTTTTTTTTTTTTTTTTTTTTTTTTTTGTTTTTTTTGTTTTGTTTGGTTTGGTTTTGTCCTGGTTTCAGCTGGTATAGAGTTTATTTTCTTCCTGGTAGCTGGTACAGTGCTGTGTTTTGGCTTTAAGTCTGAGTGCAGTGCTGATAATACATGCATGTTTTAGTTGTTACTGAGCCCCGCTTACTCTGATCAAGGGCTTTTCAGTCTCATGCTCTGCCAGTGAGGAGGGGCATGAAAAGCTGGGAGGGAGCGGAGACAGGACGCCTGACCAAAACTAGCCAAAAGGATATTCTGTAACACAGCACATCATGCCCAGTATATAAACCCCAGAGAGTTACCCAGAAGGCCCAGATCACTGCTCTGGTTGGGCTGGGTATCGGTTGATAGGTGGTGAGCAGTTGTGGCTTTAAACCACTGGAAAAGTCTTAACATAATGTTTGGATGCTAAAGTACATGGGGTTTGGGGGGTGGGAGTTGCTTGTGGGTTTATTTTGTTTAAGGCTTCAGGTACCAATCAAAAGCTACTCAGTCATATAATGCAAAATGACATTTAGTAGAAATTTATCCTGCTGGTTTAAATTTTTTGTTTGTTTGTTTTAAAGATTAGCATTACCCTTTTCCTGGTATACATAGATACATAAATGTATAGGTATAATGTTAATAACAAGTCAGGATGGGACCAGAAGAATGGGCAAATGAATTTCAATGAAATTTTTCAGAAGGATCTATGCTGAAGTACTGGGAAGTTACCTGCTCATTTATGTACTGTGCTAGTACTTTCAGTCAGTCGTATGTGAACTCTTACCTGTGAAAATAAGCTTCCTGAGTAGTTTTAACTCCACAAAAATACTGTATTTTTACATTGAAGTTGTCTGAATTTTTGCTGCCATGGTTGCACTTTCATACTAGTACTTGTCAGATCTCCCTGTGAGCTGGGCTGATTTGTTAAGCTGTCAGGAGACTAACCAAAATGTGTAATTTTCTGCTCAGTTAGCAAGCTGAAGTAGCTCATTATGGGCTCAGATGAGTTGCAGTACCAAAGCCAGAAGGAAGTTGAGACCATAAATGACTGATTAAATTTCCTTGCACTATCCTAATTCTATACTCTTAATGCTTTTCTCTGGGAATATGGAGAACTTGGAGACATTTGCTTCTGCAGTTTTTAGGAGCCTCTCCCTAGTCTGTGTTATTAAAAAAAAAAAGATAGTTTTGAACACAGTTAAGAGAAACCGTAGTTATGCAAGATAAGCTATTTGAGTAGTTGCTGAAGGATATGTTTATCTATGCTGGTCTATATGCATATCTATTCACTAAGCATTGATATTGTATAATATTTGACTTAATTTTTTTGCATAGAGACAGCTTGGAATGCAGACAAGGGTGATGTAATACCCAAGTGACTGTGAATGAAATCCCATTGACTAAGTACCTGTTAAGAAAAACATTTTTCTTTGACACCCTAACCCCATATAATTTTCAAACTTGCATAGTGTGTATTCCTTGCTAACAACTTTGTATGTACCCAGTCTCAGAGTTTTAGTTTTCTAGACTACCTGTATGAGAAAGAATCTCTAGTAAAAATAATGGAAAATACTATAGCTCTAAGCAGCAATAAGAAGGCGGAAGTTTTATTGCATTGTGATATTGTTACTACATCATTGTGCATATTTTATTTGAAAATAAACACATACCATGATGGCATGTACAAGTGTTGATTAGCTTTGTTCCCCTCATCAGTGCTGAAATACCATTTTAGCTTCTGTGATACAAAGCAATTAAGCATCCACTTCTTTAATACCTGTCAATATCTACCTGTTTTCGTGTATAATAATCAAAATCCAGTAAAGTTCAGTAAGCGAGTATTACTTGGCTCTCATTGGAGGCAGTGCATCTTCACATTCTGTTGTGAATATGTCATTTTCTCTTTTTACAACTTAATCAGTGTTTCTGTGCCTTTTTCTTTTCTCTGTTAAGTGGGAATAATAATCGCTATTTTAAAAAAACTTGATTTTTAATTTGTTTTCATATATTAAAGGATTTTTTTAAATCAAGTGAAATCAAGTGAAAATGTTTCCATCTTTCCCTTACAGTTTACATTTAGTAAGATAATTTGTGCTAAATGTTGCATTCTTCACTTTTGGAGGCAATTTGCTATATCAGTTTTATGTGGATTTTAGTTGAGTAGAACTTGACAGACAGTGTATTGACTTTGAAATGTACTGACTTTAAACAGCACTGAGCTTGGGAAAGAGAACCTGAATTAAGCCATCTCAAACTAAGGAGAGCTTTCTTGTTTTCTCTTTTGTAGTGTGTATTGCTATCACTTGGTAGTAACTGGCTTCTGGTGGAGAGGTTAGTTGCCTCAAAACAATTTGAGTGCTACAAAAATTAGCAGGAAGTATTTGTTTAGCTTTGAAAGTATATTTAACATTTGCTAGTGCATAACATATAAAAGCATTGAAATGGCTTACTTTTGCCTTAATGTGAGCAGTATTAATTACATTCTTCCCTTTTCTGTAGTTAAAGTACCTCGTAATTTTCGCTTGTTGGAAGAACTTGAAGAAGGGCAGAAAGGAGTAGGTGATGGTACAGTAAGCTGGGGCCTTGAAGATGATGAAGATATGACACTCACCAGATGGACAGGAATGATTATTGGGCCACCGAGGGTGAGTGTCATGAATCAAAATGTTTTTAAGTTTGTAGGCAATACAAAATGAAGAAAAAAAAAACCCCACTTTTTATACAGTGTAAAGAAATCGGTTAAAATTCATGTATGAAGTTGTAGAAACACTGTATATTCATGTTAGAATTCATCACTTCCTGGCGTGTTAGTGTTTTCAGTCTAGCCTCCCATAGTACCTGTTTCTGCAGCTGTCTGTATGAGCCAGTTGTGATTTGAGACTTCTTACTGAGTTAAGAATATATTCAGTCTGTGTTTCTACCATTATTTAATGAAAGTGTACAATGATAGTACAGTAAACAGGGTAACTGTCTTTCCATAGTTTATCATATGTGCCTAGTGATTTCAGTTCTGTAGTAAACCTGCAATATATTTTCTACTTTCACAAGTTTTATCAAATAGTCTTTCAGTCTAGCAGTTTTTGCATTTCAGTTGAATCATGCCTAAAGACCAAGTGGTTTTTAGTTGCCGCTAATGAGATGAAATATGTAGGCAAAGTTCGTACCCTTCTGACCTTTTAAGTTCTGTAGGATGTTACCTAGACTGATACAGCCTGCAAGAGAAGTGATCATTTCTTGTGTCTTGAGTATCAGCCTCATCAGAGATGAATGTATGCTTGACTTTTGTGTACACTTTCTCATGAGTTACAATATGTGATACAAAAGATCACTGTTTAAGTGAGAACTTTAAATGAGTATGCTTCAAGTAGCTCTAAGTTAGCTCATGTCTTTCTCTGCTAATTTGAAGTTTCTGTCCTGTGTGTCTTTCAGTGCTGCAAGGCATATTGAAAGAACTATCCAAGACAAGAACCGAGATCAGATCTTAGCCTCAGATATGTCTTTCAGAATAAGAGAGTTCTAGATTCAGTGTAATTCAGGCTCCTTGTGGAAGTCAGAGTTAGTTGCAGCTGGCAGCAGACTGTTTTGAACATATACATAATTGCGCTGAGCTCCTAAAATTTGGGTGCATGTGAGAGAGAACCAATTTCAAATGTAAGCATAATGTTTTGGATACTAGCTTCTGTGAAATTGGTGTTTAAGTGCATTTTGAAGGGAGTTTGTGGTCTTACAGGGTTTGAAAAGGATTTTTGAATGTGACCGAGGTAGTGTCTCCTTGACTCTCCAAAGTGCCTTTAGAACTGCCTGTGACTGGTTTTTGGTTCAGCCTAAGGTAGATGCCTAATATGGCTGTGAAGGGTGTGATCGTCATGTAGCATCCCATACGTTTTTTAAAAACTTCAACCAACCTGGGATACTTTTAATTATAGCCTATTTATATTGCTGTCATTTTATTTGCTTTATATGAAAGAGTACATGCAAGTAATATTTCAGATCATTTCACAGACTTGCAGTCTTGCTAATAAAATGTGTTGCAGTATGTGGTCATTATATAAAGTTAAGGCCACTAGCTCCAAAGCCAGTAATGGCATCTTGAGAAGAATTGCATATCCAGTTTCAGGGTTTGTAGAAGATGTGTGGTTTTGGAACTGGCTGAGTTATGTAGGCACCGTGCAGCTAGCAGAACACAGAAGAAGTCGCTAATACTGTCCACAGCATGAAGTTCTTTGCATACGTGGCTTATTTAGAGCTGTGCGAAAGTTCCCTATCAGTTTTTTTCTCTTGCTTCATTGAAAGGTGAACCAGTGTGGAGGGAGGAAGGGAAGATTTACTTTAGATTAAAGGAAAAATCTTTCATACCCACCCTCTTCCTTATACCCCAGAAATGGGTTTTTGAAGGAATTGGCCTGGGAGGGTTGGCTGGCAGTAAAACAGTGACTTGAAAAACTGAGCAAACTTGAGAATACACCCTGGTAGGAAATACGGGAGTGAGGAGGAGTGCAATTCCTTAGGATTTTTCAGAGTTGTGAGCAGTGTATATACATTTTGGCCTGTTTCTACTGTAACTGACAGCATCCCTCGGTGTGCAAATAAATGGTTTTATCTGAGTGAATAATGAGAATTCTTGTTACTGTGTTTTCTTGTTGTAGTAGCAGCTGTGTTACCTGTGGCAGGACAAGATTACTTATACTGGGCCTTCAGCTTTTAATGGGAAAGAATAGTAGAAAACCATTTTTCTAACAAAGGATGTCCTGCATTGCCTTGTTTCTTTCTGACCCACTTGCTGCTCAGTCTGTGTGGCTTCTTGAAATTGTAGGACACAGAGTGCTTCAGTAGTCTGATTTCCACACTGCATTTTCAATTGACCACAGAGTGGACTGTCATTTGATAACTTGACTGTGTGGTTGATGCTTCTGCTTTGAGAAATGACAAGTGGCTGATGCAGAACAGCTTAGAAATAGTGCTTCTGGAAAGTTACAGGCATATTACTACTGTTGGTTCACATTAGCTGTATCTATTGTGCCAGTTGAAAGACAGGTGTAGAAACTGGGTTTATCTTCTTTTTGGAACGGAGAGGCAATGACTGGCAAAGCCGCTGATACTTTTTATTGTGCATGGCCTGCTTGAAAAGATTAAAAGAAGGTAGAACTGTATTCATTTCTAGTTGGACGTTCTCAAAATGTATTTGTACTTAGAATGATCTCTTCCATGATCACTCCGGGGTGACATCTCTGCGAACTAGTTATCATTTCACTGTCCAAAGTTCATAAATCCTTTAGTAAACCAAGCAATCCTCAGCTGTGGAAGTCTTAGATACCTTTTGGGGTATTGACTACTTCCAGAACATGTGTTTTGCAAATACTATTTTCATCTTGTTCTTGGTTGTGTCTTAACTTTTGAGTTATTAGCATCTTTGTCTTTATCCATTTCCAATTCTTTGCAGTGTTACGTTGGTTTTTTTTTTTTACAGGGTAAGGCAGTAATTTTCCTAAAGATTATTGAATTTCTTTCAGCTCCCTGCTGTCCCAAAGTTGTTTTGGGAATGCAGGTGGCTGGGAAGGGTAAGAGTTAATGTGAATTGAGAAGGGAATTGTATTATACTCTAACTTTTGTATGGTATAGTCAATAAGTAATGTAGCTTATACATACTCATCAAGTAATGAATATAACCAAACCAGTGCAATATCGATCCGTAAACCAAGACCATCAATTGGTATATAATATTAACAGATTTATAATCATTTCATATTTCTTAATCTTTATTTCTCTTGTCTTCGTTTTAATTTGTTTATGGGTTTTTTAATGTTAATTCAGCTTTCAGTAAGATATATTAGTCTGTCTTTTTACTTTCTAGACAAACTATGAAAACAGAATATACAGTCTGAAAGTAGAGTGTGGACCTAAATATCCAGAAGCACCTCCTACAGTTAGATTTGTAACTAAAATTAATATGAATGGAATAAATAATTCCAATGGAATGGTAAGTTGAAATGGTAAGATCAACCATGTTACTAATCTGTGTTATATATTTCTGTGAAAAACCCAGATGAGGAATATGCTTGTTGGACAGAGCTTTCATATTTAAGTTTTACAGTATAAGTACTGGCATCGATACAAAAAAAATGGGTTGCCTGCTACTTCACATCTTTATTTACAGTATATTAGTGGTTCTTTGTGGCTTATCAGTGGGACAAACATTATTTATAGTATTAATCCCGTTTCTTTTAAATGAAGCTAAAGATTTTAGTTTTGAACAGAAAAAAAAATGTTTCAAGTTGTGTATAGGTATTTGCCTTGTAATACACTCATAAAAGGGGATTAGGTTCGTACTGCAATGGGATTATTACAGGCTTTATCTGATGCTTCTGTTAGTTAAAAATTGAGGTTATTTATAATGAGTCTCACTCAGGATGTAGTAATTTATCTTTAATGAACCAGTGTATTTAAACTCTTATTTTCTTTGTACTGGGTTTATTCAAATCCAAGGTGACTCTGAGCTTCAGCGTTAAAATCTTTTGATACAGATGGTAATCACTTTTATTTTAAATATCAATTTGCACTGAGTTACTTTTGTTGCTTCCACACTTACAGTGTGATGAGTTCATATACATGAGCAATGGCAGCAGCTCAAGCGAGTTTTTTACGCCATTTTTCAGTAGGTACTTTAATCATGGAATCATAGAATGGTTTGGGTTGGAAGGGACCTTAAAGCGCATCTAGTTCTATTGCCCCTGCCATGGGCAGGGACATGTTCAAGTAGACCTGGTTGCTCAAAGCCTCATCCAGTCTGGCCTTGAACGCTGCCAGGGATGTAGCAGCCACAGCGTCTCTGGGCAGCCTGTTCCAGTGTCTCAACTACCCTCACAGTAAAGAAATTCTTCCTAATATCTAATCTAATTCTCCCTTCTTTCAGCTTAAAGCCATTCCCACTTGTCTTATCCCTACATGCTCTTGCAAGAAGTCCCTCTCCAGATTTATTGTCAGTCCCCCTTTAGGCACTGAAAGCTGCTCTAAGGTCTCTCCAGAGCCTTCTCTTCTGCAGGCTGAACAGCCCCAACTCTCTCAGCCTGTTCTCATAGGAGAGGTGCAAATCCTGTGAGTAAGCCTAAGGTACCAAATGGCTCAGTGAAGAGGCATGAGATGTTTTGCGTTTACAGTGGTGTATGTGTATATTAGCAGGAAATACAGTAATATATTACACTTGTGTGAATCTATGTTTGTCTTTACTGAACGCAAAGTAATTGAATTAAGGTAGTACTTAGAGGTGAGTCAGATGATTCTGAATCAGTAAAGAAGTATGCTCATGTTGCTTCATCTGTGCATCTGAGAGCATAGGTGTTGGCTTCCAGAAGCAGAACCTCAGACCTACAGAGTCTCATAGGTTCGTGTTTACCAAACCAGTTGGCTTTATCTTCTGTTTGGAGAAGTGTACACTCCCTCAGTTTGCTGAGGAACAGGGTGAATACTGTGACAGGAAATCGAGCTGGTGTTTTTAAAAGCAGTGTTAAAATCCAAGCATTACTGCAGGAAAATTTGATTTTAATAAGATTATAAGCTCATGCAAAACCTTCATTCAATTTTTCCCCAACAGTTCTATAAACTAATGTTTTATGAAGGATTTGCTATGCAGAGGTGTAGCTTATTTTTTAAATGGTTTTAAATAGGACTGGATAATATATTTAATGAAAACAGTTTTCGTAACTACTGAATTTTAAACTCACTTATTATGTAATATTTAATATGCCCATTGTCCCGGTGTCTCACATTTTAACTTATTTAGTGAGCGCTATTGTGCTCACTAGAATCTGTCAGATAAACTGGGGACACCTTCAGCATTTTGGGATAGTTCATGTTGCTGCTTCCTGGTTTAATTCCTTCTTATTTCTTCCAAGTTGCTCTCCCATTCTCTGTTCACCTTTCATTTAATAGATCACAAGTGGTTTGCTGCATTCTTTGAATGAATGACAGTGTTTCATCCTCAGACAAGCTTTACTGCCCATACTTTTGCATGACCCGTTTTTTGTCATATGGCCAGCTTTTGATCACGTTGATTATAGATGTCATGAGAAGGTTGGTGGCTTGCAGAAGAGAGATAAACAGCAGCCAAAATCATATGTCATAGCAATATTATCCTACTGCTCAAAATATTTGTAACATTGTTAAGGTGCACTTTACAGGAGGTGTGTGCCAGTTAACACCTGAGGAAAAGTAGGGCCCCCAGTGTCAGTTTAGAGGGTGATAATTTCTGTTGAGTTGGAGTACAAATAGTGGAGGGGGGAGATGGATATGTGCTAGAGTTACAAGGGGTCCTAAGGAAGCTGGTCTTATACTGCCCTGTTGGCAGTGTTTCTCAATCTTCTTGACTTACAAGTCCCTTTATGCTTTGCATGGAAATTGCATATGTGCAGTGAATTTATCAATACTCATGCTTGCAGAAGTTTATTGACTCTTTGATTATTCTGAGAGCGCAGTTTTGCTTGTAAGTAACATTTTCATCAGCAGCATGTGTCAGGGATTCCAGAGATCACCGTTTGATAAATTTAGTGCAGAAAAGGAGAGGGCTACTTCAGCAGTTTTTTGTCTCAAAAAACTACTTGGGTGCCCTGAGTCACCCTGTTAAATTGTCTTCCTTTTCTTATCTGCAAGTTAGTTTTTGTGGTTTTCTGCTCTTCAATTTGCCTTTGGAGTTAATGTGTATACAGAATTAGAGTACCTCCAGTCCAAGCACTTACACAGTGCTGGACAAAATGCCTTTATGTGCTAATGGCATTGGTGTTGTGAAACTGTATTTTATCATTCTTAGTTCTGCAGGGTCTTTCCTTTTGGAGGCTTGTGTATCCTGTATTGAAAAAACACAGGTTGCATTCTGACATGCTATTTATTTTCCTGTGGTCTTTTGAGCATGTCTGATTTTTGCATTTATGAGGGCTCTTCTGTAGTCTGTCTTTCAGGATTTGCAATCAGTTCTATACATTTAGATACCATTTACAGCTGGAAATGCTTGTTTCCTTTAACTTAATTGAGACTGTCAGCTATAAACCTGTATACTGTTGTTCAGTTATTGCCTTGAGCATGCTTATTGTAGTCTAAGCAGTTTGCTACTTCTTGAAGTTAAGATACTGGGAATCACTAATACTTTTCATCATTGTGTAAAATTAAATAATTTCAATTGTTTAGAAAAAAATAAGAATTATACATGTTGCTTCTCTTACAATGGTGCACCCCCCAGAATAAAATCGTCTACAGGTTGCAGTTTTCAGCTTAATTAGGTTTTATGTGGCCTTGAAATTTCTCCCATTGTTCCAGAATGTGTACTTTAATCTTACCCGGTGGCTTTTGTGATTTGAACATAGTTTGTGTCATTCTTCCAAATATTTTGTCATTCTGCAGAAAGTGATTTTATTGTGCACTAACTTGGAAATAAATTCTGCACACAAAACAGAACCTGAGCCAAAATCTTTGCTGCTGCAAGATGTCATGAAAAAAGTCGGTGACTTGCAGAAAAGAGACTGGGGATAAACAGCAACAAAAATGTCATGTTGCAGCAGTCTGTAGTCAGTAACCATTCGTAACATTTAAAGCAGAGTTTACAGTCTGTGAGTTTGTTGTTAAAAATTCCCAGCTAAGAAAGAAAAGCTGGAGGGGCTTACTTTTAAGTGATCAGCTCTCGCATCCCAGTACAGCTGGTATATGTAGAATTGCATTGTTTGAACAGCTCTGGTTACTGACTGCTATGTGCTGTAAATGAGGTAGATCTCCAAACTTCAGAGAGCCTGCAAAGGCAAAGTTGAGGAGAAGGAGGAGTCCTAGAGCAACTGCCTTTCCAGATGTTTTTTTACTAACGCAGTCTTTTGTCTGAACAGATAACTGTTAGTTTTCTTTCTCAGACCTACTGAAGTCTAAAACTACTTTTTTCCTTCTTACCCATGTTGGTTTACCAGTGGTCTTCTAAACCAGTTTATTACCATGTGGGCTTCCACCCCCAAGTGCACATCTTTCCTGACTGGTAATCTTCTGTTGCAACCATTACCTGGTCCTTAATAGTCGTTTACTGTGGCTTCTTTCCCCCCTATTCTTTTCAGGGAGACTATTGATTTTTTTGTTTTGTTTAGGCAGGTTAGTGACACATAATGTGATCTCTCCTCAGCTACTTTAGCAGAAAGTATTGTGATTGATTAACATGGAAATTTTCTAAACTACTGGTCTGCCAAAAAACATTTACCAAAGCATTCAGGGAGTACTCTCACATTTTGCTCCGTTTTGCCAAATTGAAGAGGATGTTGGGTTAGCTGCAGAGAAGTATTAACAAATGTTAATAAGTGTTTCTGTGTGTGTGAGGGGAGAAAATAAGCTCTCAAACATTTGCAGCTCTATGTTAAGTGAACATAAGAACTGAACCACCATGAAGTTTTTCTTCTTTCTGTAGGATCCCATGAGGGAAAATGGTTGTCTCTACATGTCTCTTGGGATTTTCTATGTGGAAGACAATTTTGAGTACTGTGATATTTACTATTGTAACTTATGAAAAGGATTAATGTTTTCCTTAGTTTGCTAGGTCCAATTTGTTGGCTAGAAATGCTGAAGTGTTCTTTAACCTTATCTAGAAGAATTGGAGAGGAAGAGTTCTTTAAGAGCCTGGTACCTCAGAACAAAGATTCAGGCTAAATGGTGCCTTACTGAAGCTGCTACTTGATAACATGGGTGATCTTTTATCAGAATTTACCTTTTACTCACTGGTGGTTTTATCTAATAGTCTGCTATTTAAGAAGAGAACCTGTTTTCCAGTTGCAAAGGTTATTCTTCTCTGACATTACCTCTTATCTACGACATTAAACCAAATACCCCTTTAAAATAGTAGTAGCAGTGCAGGAATTTGAGTGATGGTCTAACTAGTGTTACTTTCAAAACCTTTCTGTATGGGCTCATACACTTATGCGTATTTTAAACTGGCACAATCTTGCTGCGTAATGGAGCTTTCCTTCTGATGCTTTTTTCTTCCTAATTTATTAATGTTTGCAGTAATTATTAACTAATCTGACTGCCTTTTATACTGTGCTTTGATGTTACGCAGTCTTTGGCAGCTCTACTGACTTTAAGGGGCTCCCAACTCTGAGTAGGACATTATTTGTGTGAAGGGAAATGCTTATAGTGCTGAGCTGTGTATTGGATGAAGGATCCTGCTTAGGGACTTCTTTCCAAGGTGTTCTTGTTTCTGGTTTTGGGTTTTAAACTTGGTGGGTTCTATCAGTTCAGGTCAGAAAATAGCTCCACATAGCTTTCATGGTTCACCTGACCTGATAAGCAGTAGGGCTGTTAAAGGAACAAGTGCCTAGTGAGAGGGGGCAGAAATCTCTTGGGTTAGTATTGCTGCCCAAGCCAGCATGTTGTTAAACCTTGGCCTGTTTCCTCCTACGAAAAGGTTTAGTCTCATTTGTTGTTCTGAAAATAGACAGCCTCACTTCAAACAATCTAGAAATAAACCATCTGTGTTAATGTTCTTGTTTCTGGTTCCAGTGGCTTTTTTTCTTTGTTTGCCCTAAATAAGATGGGTTAAGAAACTTTTTGATGTTTTGTGCTGACTAAATCAAAAAGCAGTGGTTTCCAGCACATTTATAGTTGTGTGGGCTGCTTGTGCTACTCTGCCAGTGGAGTTTAGTAGCATGCAATAGCCCTATTCCTGCCCATGGGCCTTCTTTGCAGTTGTACAGCTGTAGCCCCTTTTGTCTTTTTAAGTTCCTCCTTGCAGGGGCTGGGTGGCCAGGAGTTACCTGCTGCCGAAAACAGTTCCCAAGCTGACTTTCAATTGCTAATTTTCCTATGGAAAACTCCCTGTTATAATATAATTGTGTAAATTGTCCCACAGGTTTTATAAACGCATAGGAGAAGTCCCATGTCCTTTCCTTTCAGTTCATATTCAAATTGGTAAGTGATGTACAGTAATCTTCACAGCTCCGTAAGATGACTTACTGTAAGAAGGATGCAAAGAACTAAGAAATGTCCAAACATTATGAATCAGTTATCCCAGTATTTCAAGCAATTTCTTAGTGTATGTAGTGACTCTTAATGCTTCAGAAGCATCATGTAATATTGATGTGAAATAAATCATTGATGACACTTGTAGCAAGGGAAAAATAAGGGAAGTTTTCCTTTAGAAAGGTATTCTATGGACTCCTGTGTGACAGGTTCTTTTAAAGAACTGAGGAAAACCCGAGTGTATATATTGGCATAATGAAGGTGATTACTTTTTTCTTTTTGGGGGGATAATTTGAAACAAATTAATGTATTTTACAAGATACGGCTCCAGTTTTGCATTGAAAAGTTGGCTGATCTCTTCCTCTCCCCCCACCCCTTTCCTTCTCACTAATATTAGTATCAGCGCAGATGGAAGGGTCCACCTGCATGGATTTTATTACAGAATCTGTATCTGTGTCTGTGTGTAAGTATATGATTGTTTTCCTTAAACTATATTATGAACACAGGGACTTTATGCCACAGAAAAAGTGTCAGGGAATGCTTAGACCCTTTCTTAGAACAATTAGGTCAATAGCAGTTATTTATGTAGAGATGTTTCATTTCATCATAACTTACAACTCTCTCTTCTTTTTCCAGGTGGATGCACGGAGCATACCAGTGTTAGCAAAATGGCAAAATTCTTATAGCATTAAAGTTGTACTTCAAGAGCTAAGACGTCTAATGATGTCCAAAGAAAATATGAAGCTTCCACAACCTCCAGAGGGACAAACTTACAACAATTAATTTTAGCTGATTCTCAAACTTCTGTCTTAAAACAACAACCTTCTACTCATGTTAATGTCTTGATTAAATCTCACAATGCAAACACCCACACATTAAAAGAATTTCAGCTGGTATACATGACCTGGACATTTGTAAGAATATATATAATATATGTATGCCCAATATGTTTTCAGGCACTATGGGAGAAAAAGGCAGCACAATTATTTTTTTCTCTTACTGAGGCACTGCATTTAAGCATAAGCCTGAAATAGCCTAAAATTGGAATTCAGGTTTTACAAGATGAAAGCATGACAGAAAGTGTCAGGTTGCTGTGGAATAATATATGTTTCTGAAAATAATCTCTTGAGAAGGCAAAATATAAATGGCATGCTTTATCCATCTTGCTTAGTAAAAGAGCTGCAGTTAAATTTGTTTTAAAGTAGCAGGTACAGTGAATACCGTTGCTCATCCTGTTTAATTTTGCAAGGTTGTGGGTGCCGACTACTAGTAGTGTCACAAAGTATGTTCAGGATTGTTTTGATACCTGTATTTATAAAATGGGGGGGGATTAATTTCTGTTAAGCAGCTCCTGTGTGTTACATGTATCGGACATGGTAAATATTTGTTTACAGTCTTTGTTCTAATAAACCATGCATTTAAGTTTTAGTGAAACAAAGGAAATGTATGGATATGTGATTGAGATTAAAGTTAGTCTTAAAATGTAAATAAAATGTGGAAAGTGTCTGAGGCTGTGCCATTTCTATAATAGTGATGTAATATATGTACAGTAACTTGCAGAAGTAGTGGAAAGCCAAACATAATATTGCTGCTGGTTTTACATGCACCTTTTATTCTTACCACTTTTGTATGCTTGGTTTACTTGAGAGGTCAAGGTATTCTGTTTGTTGCAGGGGAGTAAGTTCTTTCATCTATAGTATCACTTCTTTAGACAAGCTCGCACTCAATGTGTGTGTACATATATATGTGTTTGATTAAAAAACCCAACAACCCCAAAATAAAACCAGGAAACCCTTGCCTATCCACATCCCCTCCAGATTCTTTTGAGAAACGAGCGTAACTTTCATTTTGCATATTTGACCTCTGAGCAGTTTTCAGACCACGTTGCTGAAGTCTGTCTTACTTCTTAGCCCTCTGTCTTGTTTTTGCAGTTACTGCGTTGATTCTTGATTTCTTGCATATTTTCCTCTTTTATGCTTCTTGTATTTATTTTTTTCCCCCTTGTCCCACTTTTGACTTTTCTGAAACACGTAAAAAAATTCAGGAAGCTTTAATAAAAATTACACCTGTGGTACAGATTGTCATATGTCCATCTGTATTCCATGTATCGTATGCCATGACGCTACTGTCGTTGTGGCTAGAATGCTTTCTGTCTTTCCTGCAATAGTTGATCTGTTTTTCTCAATGTATACTCTGGTGGAAACAGCAATTTTAGTTCTCTTACTGATTTCTCATAAGAAAGTAGTTAGTGCTGTCCTTTTGGAAATGATACCTTTTCCCGTCCCTCTTTCCCCCTTGGAAAATGCAAGCCTTGGTTCATTTTGGTGAGAACATGTAACATGGGGAGCGAGTCAGATATTTGAATTCAAATTTTTATGTAGTGTTTCTTTTGAAAAAGTGAATATAATCAAAAGCCATCAACAGCCAGGTAACTTTCATTGATATGCCTTTGCCTATGTCTGATGTAAAGAACGAATCTGAAAGCAATAAACTAGGTGTTCTTTTTTTTTAATGGAAAGGTTTAATTAGTATTTGTCAGTTTATGGTTTTTGGACAGATTTGACGCTTCCAGAATTGGTGGATTTGTAGCTGCCAGCTACCTCGTGTCTGTATTTATATAACATATCATTTGTGGCGGTTTGGCTGAAGTGCATTGCAGCATTTTCTTGCTTGATTTAATTTGAATGATTTTGATGCCATTAAATCTTTTTTCTTACACTGCTAATCTATATTTAATCAATTAAAATAATGGAACTGTACAGTTCTGAGATGTGAATTTTTGGGAACATTTCAGCATAAACTATTGAGAGAATGAGAAATAACTCAGACTATTATGTGGTTGGTAACATAATGTAAGAGACTGACTTATTCACAGAGCATGAAAAAGGGCTGTTTGTTAACTTGGTTGTATGTGGTGCAAGTTGATCCCACAGTAGTTATTTCTCCTTGTCCATTCTTTCACCATTTGTATCTTGTGAAAATCTGCATATCCAGCTGTAAGCAGGTACCTTTTGCAGAGGGTGGGGAAAAAGGTGGTGGAGGGAGCTGACCTGATGTTTGGCACTAGGGTATGTAATAGAAAGGGTGACTATAAAAATATTCCTGCAGTGCTTTTAAATGTATTGCTTTCACATTTTGCTCACACTGGAACAGGACTAAATGTAATTAATTACGAAAGTTAAAATGACTGCTGCATAAACTTGAGAGCTTCCTCTAAAACTCTCTCATTACCTGAAGAAGTTTTTGAAGCACTGCTGCTTGCTCTCATCCAGAAAGGTTATGTTGTTTTACAGATGTCCATGGCTGATCGGTGTTTCCTTAGTAATTTGTTTTCTCATGTTCTTGTGGTTTCTCTTAGGTAACCTACTTAGATGCCAGAATTTTCATTTTCCTCTTTAAAAGTATTTAGTTATGTTCTTTCTGCAAGATCTGGATTTGCTATTGTTAGCAAATGTGAGTTTTTTTTCCTCTCAAAACTGTATTTGTGCATCTTGCAAAGTAGAGCACCATTTTAAGCTGGTTGTGTGAGGGGCAAAGTGCAAAAGTTCTAAATATAATGTTTTTATCAAGTTGCATTTGAAAATTTGTATCATGTTGGCAGACATGAACTGGGATTTAAACTAACCGTGCTCTGAAGCATTGCCAAAGTTCTTGTGTTTTGGTTGGTTGAGGGATGAAGCCATGAAAAAAACCCAACCCCAAAGATGGTACATTTATGCTTTGTAAACCTTAAGATAGAACGAGCAAGCCTGTGGAAATACCCATGTTACCAGAACTGTGCCTTACTCGTTGATATAAAGTCCATAAAATGTTGCAAGGTGCACACCTACCACCTACCTTGATGGCGCTCATCACCTGAAAGCAAGTTCAGAATACTTCACACGCAGCAGGACAGTCAGGAATCAGTCCCTCAACTCTCACAAAATAAATGCATAATGCATATTCCTCCTAAATGTTTTTTATTGTATAGGGGATAATGAATTAAAATTTTAGTGACAATTGATCAACACTAATAATAATAGTAATAAACTGTGTAATTTAGACAAGTGTTTGTTTTTTATGTGCTTGTATACATGGTGAGTTTGTAGAAATTACAATAATTCTGGGCTTCGAAATATTTATTACACTTCTCTTACACTGTTTTCATGCAGAAGGCTTCTCTATTACACCTGGTAATCATATGAGAAAGGCAGGATGTCTGACTATTACTGTTTTTATTCTGATCTCTTAGTTTCTGAAAACAACCAGGTTGGTCCTGGTGTGGCAAGTCTCAGCTGCTAGAAGAGGAGGAATAAACTGGTATTAAGTCTGAATATATATTACTGTAGCAAAAAGAGGTGACTTAAAACTACTGGTGGTCTTCTATGAAATTCCAGGTAGAAGTGGAACAGTGGGACAAAATATATTTCTCAAACTTGGAAGTGATGTGTTCAGAACTCTTTTGTGATGCCTGGGAAGATTTCTGAGGTGGAGAGGTGTTGGAGGAGCATGTTGAATGCCTGTTTTCTTCAATAATAATAAAATAATAATTTAAAAAGTTTAATGCATCTGTGTGAACTCTACATAATGGAACAGCTGTGGGAAAGGGGTTTCTTCTTTCCTGTTCTGGTGATTGTGTTATCAGACCGAACTGATCATGGGCTAAAATAATATGAAGGATGTATTTATTCCCTGTAATGCTGGAAGTATGAAAATAACTTACTTATGCTGCTTAAAAAAAGCCCACCCCAAAACCCAAAAGGACACATTTTCCTAGCTGATCGCGAATTCCAGAGGAATGGGTATTCCATTCAGTGGTTAAAGTAATCAGCTTTTTACATTACCTTAGTGTTAATGTGGTTTGTAACTTTTTTTTTTTAAATGGATGTGTATCTTGAGCTGAATTGATAAAGTTGTAAGTGAAGGTACAGTGAATTTCATTCTATAAAATACATGTTATATAGTAGTTCTCAAGTAGCATTCTCATATTCAAAGCATTCCATTAAGGTTTTCAGTCCTTACTGTTAAAATAGAGATAAATATAAATGGCCTTTTATCATTTATACTAGTGCCAAACAATATAAATGGATAACTTAATGGATGATGTTGAGATATTGCACAAATAACCCGTGCTTGTGATCTCTTGATGTAATGCATGTTTTCTATACTCATTTATGACTTTCCACCATTTCTTGATGGAAGCATCCCAACCTTCTGCTTTTAATATATGCAGTATGGACAAAATGTAAACATGGGTTTATAATGTGTAAACTATGCAGTTTGGGTTTAAAAAACCCCAACAAACTGTATATTAACTCAAAAATACTGAAGGAATGGCTATGCAGAAATAAACAAGGAAGGTTTTAATTAGCTGCATTGTGCACAATCCTACTCTGCTCCCTGGTGATTATTATAGTTGTGTAGGTATACTCATTTTAACACATCAGCTATTTTCATTTTTAATTGTTATATTGCTATTATAATTTTAAGCATGCAGGACTAAGAAAGGGGGGAAGGGTTTGATTTCCATCTGCATTTCTACTGATGAAAAATTACCGAGAAGAAATCTGGTAGAGGTAAACACATCTGTTATTGACTTGAGAATAGATCATGAAAAATTTGCTATTTTTTCCCAATTGTCACACGATTGCAATTAAGATGAGAGCAGCTCAAACAGTAAAGCTGTGAAGTTACAAAGATGTGGGGGAGAGTGCTTCTAGCAGATCCTTGCAGTGTTGTGGAAGTTAGGTTCGTATGGAAGAGAGGGTTGAGCCTCACAGCATGGCTTTTGGAGATGAAGCACTTGGAGCCCCTTAAATTTAGCCTGACAGGACTTAACCCAGTTGTATAAATCTCTCACTTTTTTTGGGAGAATATTCGTGCATTAAACATTATGGTGAAGTACAGCAGGCTGAGATGACTCCATTTCTTTTAGGTTTTGCTATGCAAAATTTGCCACCATGAGGAGCTGTGTAAACCAAAAGTGTGGAAGTGTGGGATCCTCACAGCTGACTCCTTAGTTCCCAGGTTAATCTAAGTAATGGTGATTTGAAGTTTAGATATGTGTATGTAGTTAATAAACTCAATACTACTACTGAGGAAAAAAATCTATGCTAAATTCTTTTTGATGGTATCCAGCAAATTGCCAGCAACCCTGATCCCTGCCTTTTCTGGTTAGCAGTTTCTCCCACTGTGTGTTGTTTGCTGGACTGCAGTTTCAGGAAAGAGAGTTATTTCTCATCTCTGAGTGCTGAACTTTGAACTATGGGACCGTCTGCTTCTGCAACATCTCTAAAATAACTCCTTGCTGCAACATCACAGTTTCAGGATCTGTGGAGATAGTCATAGTCGGTTTGTGTTTTCTGAAAACCATTTCCTGTCATATGTACATATTTTTTTCTGTATGAAGATTCACAGATTAAATTTATGATCTCATGTGGTACAGCTAACCTCTAATGAGGTATTAGAGTTGTTACAGCCTTATCAGAGTCCTTGCAGTCGCCATCAAATGTACAAGTCACTGCATTTATAACAAAATTCTGCTGAGTTAGTACTATATTTCCACCGTAACTTTGGAATGCTGTAACTTTGAAATACTGAAATAATGTGAAATTAAAATTTATGGCCATGAAGTTAGCAATTTTTATATCGTTATTCAATCACTATGATCATTATTTGCTTCCTTGAGCTGTTACTCAGTTTGCATATGAAACGCTCATTATTTAAAATCTTTTTAGTGTCGCCTCAATTAGTGTAATGCTTGTGATCTTCAGAGTGGGATGCTGCCTTCAAAAGCTCTTTATTCTGTTGCTCTGCTCAGTTAAAAAATATCCTGAATTGCTCACGTTCCTTAGAGTAGTAACCATTTTTCCTTGCATTTAAAATACTCTTACCTTCAGATTTGTTTGGAATTGTTGTGTTATTCAGTATAACAACTTTTAACTCTCAGTCTCTAATGCTTTACGCTATTTTTGTGATTTTGTGATTCTATACTACCTGTATGATAGCTAGTATTAAAACAAGCCAACAAAAATGGGATACTTGACAGATGCACAAATCCCATACGCTGCACTAACAAGCCTGTAGCTGAAGACAAGGGGGCAGTGGAGAGGGAAGGAGTTAATGTAATTTAAGTATATACAACTGCTGATACTATTAAAAATTACATTGTTCTTTGTCTACGTAAAATGGGGTGCCAAACAAGTATTTGCTTGGGTTTTACCTGCCTGCTAATACACAGCTGAAACTACATTATACAGTCACCTAGATATACAGGTGACAGTTAATTTGTGCCAATGTAGGAGTGGTTTAGTAGAGCCATAGCAAGAATTAGAATTGTGTTGTAGATGTTTTTATGTGTAATAGCTGGAATCTGATTTATGTCTGTACTATTGAAGTAGAAATGGCAAAATGTTTTGGTATTAAATTCATGCTGTATCGCTAATGCTGTTCAGTGAGTGGTTTTTATTTGCTGTGGCTTGTAAGTTAGCAATACTTGTTCTGTATTTTCACAGTATCAGTAGCAATTATTCCACCCAGGTCTTCTAAAGGATGCAGAACACATGCATGTGCATGCATGCCCATACTCTCACACTTAAAAAACATGTAGGCAAACAGAATTGTGTTTCTCACTCTCCCCAGTTATATGGGAGAGGAGTTAGATACTGTAGCTCAAAACTTCATGTTGGAATGGCCAGTTACTGACAATCCTAGTAGGCGCATTTCTTCTGTTCACCGCACTTCACCTGTAATCCAGATCACCAAGTAGTGGTCCAGTCCTTTGCTGATCTTTTTAATTTCCAGTTGCTAACTGGAGGCAGCCTAGCTCAGCTTGCTTATGCTTACCATGGAGGAGAGCACTGCCCCAGTGTCTGCTGACGCAGATGCGAGGAGTCCCGTAGTTTGCGTGGAAGCGGCTTGGAAATGAATCTGGAAGCTCTGTGGCTCCCAAACAGGGTCTTGGCAGCTTGAAAGCATGCTTTTCCCCACATTGGTATTTTGTAACTCCCCCAACTGAGTAAAATGCAATTTATCTATTGAATCCTAAAGCATTTACTCAAAGCAGTGTGTAGCTACTAGCTTTCTCTGCTGATAAACACTGAATATAGGCTCCTCTTTTCTCTCCTTGTCTCCAAAGCAGCAGTTCCCAATTAGGCTGTGATCTCTCCAAGGTAAGAACAGTTATAAGTAAGTTTGAAAGCCTTGCAGAAGCAGCTGTCAAAGTCAAATAAGTGGAAAACCTGGGAACAGGGTATTCTTTGATCATTGCCTCTTGTTGTCCTTATCTATGGCCAAATTGAGTTATGGAAGCTCTTGGATAAAGAGATGTCTTTGAATGGTGTTTGGAGATGAAGCTTGCTACAGAAAGCAGGACAGTCCTTACATGCTTTACAGTACTGATAATTTATCCTCCGAAATGCTTCGTAGATTAAAAGTGAAACCTCATGTTCAGCACTGGGAGATGTGTGGGAACATACTTAACAATGACAGCCAAAATGCATAGGTTTGGGTCAAATTATGATACGGTAATTAAGCAGTATGTATTTCTAGCAGAGGAATTTCTGGTACAGAGTGCTTTTGCAACCCCAATCTGCAAGTGCCACCTTAGTCTCAGTATGCTGGAAATAACTTTTTCTGTTAAGGAGAGGAACTCTCTTCAGGTTTCATTGTGAAATAATGAATAAACATCCTGTGTGTGTACGTATTTTGTAAGGCCTTGTCTGTCTTCTCTAAACTTGTCCAACTCCTGCACCTCTGGGAAGCAGCTGTGCCCCCCATGATCTCAAATATCTTTCAACTTTTTGCCTTCAAGCTGTTGGAACCTGGCCGTTTGCGCACTGCTTCTTAGAGGTTCATGAAATGTATTTCAGATAAGCAAGCATACTGGTGCGTTTAAGGTAACGATAGTGGAATCTATGGAATAAAAATAATTAGGGGCCAGAGATTGAAAATCCACTCTTACTCATTTTGTTATTTTAAATTCGACTGCACAAGTGAGTGCCTGTGAGAATTTGCAGTACAGCTGAGCTGCTGCCGCAGAGACTGTTCTGGTTTCATGTCTGATAGAAGAGGAGTTGTTGGCTTTGGTCTTCAGCCAATTAGGGACAGCAAAGGCAAATGCTCAGGTATGCTCCGATGGAGGGTAGTGGTATTCCTGTTTGAGGAAAAACAGCCATCCTGTTTGCATAACAAAGCCTCGTGATGTGGAATGAGGTATGTCTGTTGTCTATGAGTAGTGTTACTTAGCCTCATCCCTTTCCCCTAGAAAGGTAGCTTTAGTTTCTTACTTTTTTTTTTAACGTTTTTGTATTGTTCAGTGGATTTGTGTTTCTGTTTGTGCTGCAATCTCTATAACACCCAGGTCTATTCACCTATACCACTTTGATCTAACACGAGTAGAAATTGGCATCATGCAAATTCCCATGTTCCAGAAGTATAGAAATGAGCCAGATGGAGCCCTTGCAGTAGCCAGACTGAGCACTTCTGCACAAAGCAGCAGCAGGTTCCCAGCCTTGAGCTCTAATCAGCTTTTGTTGTCTGGGCTCTGCTTTCCTTTGCTCATTTGAACTTGGAATAGGACTAGTTAAGCCCAGCTTTTGTACAAGCACAAATTAATAGCCTAATCTTGAAACACTTTTGTGCTTAAACCCAAAGTTAAGGTCTGAGCTATTGTGTTTTAAGTGATTTCCACTTACTGGCATATGGACCAATTTGAAAAGGTGTCATCTCAAATAATGAGAAAACATAAATAGTTCCTGTTAAGTTTTAAGTGATAAAGCACTTACTGCTTTTTAGACAAGAAAAGTCAAAATCAGAGTCAGAACCTGGTCAGTCCTCAATTCACCCTTGACTGGAGTGATTTAATTAATCACATGTGTTCGCAGTGAAAAACTTCTCTATGGATGTATTGGGGAGAAAGATAAGTTTATTTCCCTACATTAGTAAGGAAAGTTAACATTAACTTTTCTAATGCATTTACCGTTGCTTGTAGCCATCCACACAGTTTCTAGCAGCAATTATTTTTTTTTAATTCCCTTTTTTTTTCCCTCTCTCTCAGACAGGGAGTTGCCAGGTCTGGAATTTGCATTGAACTTTTGATATCTCTGGAATGATGTGCCAGATTGAGCTGGCAAAAAAACAGTCATGGTATAAGAAATCGGGTTTAGGCCCACTGCTCCGGGCACCATTGCCTTGACAATGTGTTTAATTACCTTTGAGAAGTGTGAGTAGTGGTCCACAAGGAAACTTTCAGCAGTGCAAGACCATAGGTCCAAAAGGCTTGGTTTCAAATAATTTGCATGTGGCTTGTGTAAAGCTATTTTTTTCCCTCTCTTGCCATTTAGTACTCAGTAACTGTCAACCAGGAACTATTTGTGTTTTCTCATTATTTGAGATGAGACCTTTCCAAATTGGTCCACATGCCTGTAAGTGGAAAGCAGCAGAATCTTTCTCTCCTCTGTCTTTGGTAACCAAAACCAATACACCTTGGAGGTACGAAACACAGTATGTAACTGAATTCTCTTTACAGTAAATATTTGACATGCATCAAGTCTCTTTCTGCTTTGATTGGACTGCCAACTTGCAAACTACCTTGAGTAAAGTACCCAGGCTGTACTGAGGTTAGTAGTCTAGCAAATGGTTTTATCTAAGAATATTTGGCATGCAAATTGTGTTAGAGAATACCCTTTTTTGGGGTACCTCTATAATACTGAGAATTCAGGGCTTAACTGAATGTCACCGCAACCTAGATTTTGTTTCATTTAATTAAATTGTGAGATTAGATTAGTGGACCAGTCTTCAGACAGCCCAAAGCACAGCAAGTGAACATCACTTTAAAACAGACAAAGCCCCTACGGCTTAAGCGTCCCCGTCCTCTGAACAGTCAGCAGGAAGCTGGTGTGATAATCTTGCTGCAATAGCTGGTCTGTTCTTGAAGTGACTGCTACTGCTGAACCCAGGACACTTCACCAGACAGCTCTGGCTAAGACAAGTTTTTGTTGCTTTGACTGTCCTGAGGCCATGCAGCCACCGCAAACCAAGGCCAAACACAAACCAGCCAATCTCTGTGCCACAGCTGCTCCATCCTCCTGGGTTTTTTTTACTCCTCTCTCTTTTAGCCTCAAGAAAACTGATCTTGGGCTCAGGGTGTTCTTGTTGGCATCCCGAAGGCTCTTGGGGGTTGCTGTAATGTCATCACTTTTTTCCCATAGGACACACATGGGAAATGCTGAAGAGGCGATGTTAATGGTAGAAGACCATGGGCCTGATTTGATTAATTCTCAGGATCTTAGGAGGCAATGCAGCATCAGCAGAAGCAGTTCAGCATATTATCACTGTGAGGAGCAGGAGAGAGAACATATGATGGCCCATGAGAGTTTGGATTATTTGCCTTCACACAGTAAAGTTTATAAGAAGTGGCTGCAAGAGAAAACATACAGGTAAGCTTACCTTAAATGCTGTTAAATTACCTTTAGGCTGTGGGTAGTTTGGACAATCCAGTGAGATGCCTGCTACCAGAAGGAATTAAGAAAATGTTAGTTATTGTTTCAGTACATAGGAAAATGCTTCAATAGAATGTAGAAGGTGAGCAGGCAGCGAGGAACTTTGGTTACAAACATTTTTCGAAAGTGCTTGTGCCCTTGCTCTTGACAAATTATTGAATATGCAAAAAGAAAATTATTAGGTACTCAGTGTATGCAACTTGAAGAGGTTTTGTTTGAGGGAATGTTCTCTTACTGAGACTTCTCTGGAAATTCACTGCCTCTTGGTGTAATCTGCAGGAAATGTATTTAAATCTCAGAAGAGGGGTGCTCTAGTCCTAGATGACACTAGAAATAAGTCAGTAATTATTGTTGGTGCATAAGTATTACAAATTTTAGAAAGACACAAACTATAGCTGAAGACTTGCACGTGTGTAGGAGAGGTGCTCAGTGCATTAGTTGCAGTAGAAGAAAACAGGAATTACTTAGAAACGAGTTCTGAGTGCTCTACTGAATGCTTAATAACTGAGTCACATAATTGAATTTTGAGATGGCATCCAGCAGTCCAGGATCTGAAAGCAGGTTGTACTACTACATATAGATTAAAAAAAGGAATCGAAAAGCAAACCCCAAAAATTCAACCATGTTTATTACCCAAATGGGAATGGCTTACACCTGAAGGTAGAGTTTTGTTGAGTGCACACTTCTAAAGAGATGTTGGCAGAACCAGCTTCTTGCTCATGCAGTCACAGTTAATAATCACAGTGTTCTAAAAATGGAACGTGCATGTTTGTGAGAGGAGGCATGGCAAATAGTCCTGTGCTATAGGCTGAGAGATAACTGTGTCTTCCTATTTCTAGAAACGAGTGGGATCGATGGCTGCTCATGGGCCTAATTGGAACGGCAGTTGGGATGCTGGGGTTTTTGGTTCATCAGATAATTGACTCTCTCATCAAACTGAAATGGGACCTGGTGGAAAAATACGTGCAGGTGAGTAAGAGAAAGTCAGGGAGATCTCTTCCATGTTTGTTTATTAGAAAATCCACGTTGTAAAGTTTGAATTGACTAGAGGTGCTACCTGTCTTGGTGTGAGTGGAAATCAGATATCCTGCAGTGCTTTGTGTAGGCATGCTTTGCTGTCCTTTGCTACACCTAAGTTACAGTATAGTATAATATCTGATGGTGTTCGTATCATGAGATTGATGAAGGCAGTCTTTAAAATATTGTGGTCTTCCTCTTCTGCCTTGTACATAAAGGGCATGTGCTGCTTTAGGTGTTGTTGATGTCCAAGGGAAGCGATGAAGTTTCTTTTAAGGTATTTAGGGAATGTGGACCTGATGTCAGATATGTTAATTCTTTCTATTTCTGGGGTAGCTATCTTTTGCTAATGTTATAGTAGTTTATTATGGAATTATTAATTTGTCCTTGGTGGGTATCATGATCTCTGATAATTGGAATGGTGGTGGTAAAAATCACCAAATGGCTAAAACCAGTGTAAATGTTAAGGCATCTCTGACCCTGACTGCTTGCTTTTCTCACCTGTAGAGAGAAGCAGGTGGTAAAAGTTGCATATGGTTTGTGATGTCTATGGTAGATAGTATGAATATTGAAGAGGAGCTTGTGAGAATGGGGTTTTGAGCTTTTGTTCCAGCTGAATCCTGACCAGGGAAGGTTGGGCATCGTGACAGGCTAATAGGAGGTAATACAGCCAGTAATCTTGAAAACCATTTCCTGTGGTGTTGCCAGCCAGTTGAAGGAGGTGATCCTTCCCATGTTCAGCACTGGTGAAGCCACATCTGGAGTATGCAGTCCAGTTCTGGGCTTTCTAGTACAAGGGAGACATGGATGTGTCCTCCACTATGCTGTGAAATCAAGATAATGGAATAAATGCTGCCAACTGCTGAAGTACAGATCTCAGTCACCTCACAGAAATGTAAGGGAATACTTATTCTGTGGAACAGGTGGAAGCTGAATATATCAGAAGGAATATCCAAGAAGTGAACAAGTTTACATTTTCCATGAGGAAAACATATGTAATGCTCTTGGAATATTATTTCTTTGAGGTTTCTTACATGTGAACTATGCGTATGTTTATAAAATAGATAAACAGTGGTTGAATATACATGCATATATATATATTTATATATATATATGATTTGTAAGTATATACATGCATGTGAGTATATATACACACACCAAAGTATAAATAAAGAATATTTAGAAAGGAACCACAGTTTGACTCCAGGATATCACAGCAGCCATTACACACTCTGTTGGTCCTGTTGCATTATAAAATTCGTTCTGTTGTATTAAACTAATGCAGAGGAACAGGAGGTAAGCTCACAGGCTCTGACATCTGTGCAAACATGTAATTCCTGCCTTGGAAGGCCTTTCCATCTAAATACCTCCTTCAGCTGTGGATGAGCAAAACTCATTTTCGTGCACTTTGCTTTGCTGTGTGGCTGCAGTGCATAATGCACTTACAGAAGTCTTGATGGGACATGCTGCCAGGAAGGCTGTGGTGGCCAGCTGTAATGCTGTGACCTCAGGAATGCAAGAGATGTGTTTGACCTGTACACACAGTGAATCACAGCTGAGCACTGCAGAAGGTGGCAAAGGGTGTGAGAGCTGAGAAGTTCTGAAGACAGCATGGCTGCGGTCAGCCCAAGCGCAAACCAATCCAAAAACAAGAGAGGCTGAAACGTATTTTTCAAATGTGAGAAGGCCTGGTATGAGAGATGTCCTTTGGGTTAAAGTTAAGCAGGAAAGAGCTTGCTCACATATATTCTGTCTACTAAAAATAGCTGCAAATTCATAAAGGTGGTCACTGGTGTAAGACTGAAGCCTTCACTCAGGCAAAATGTCTCCTGAAGTTTTAGCGTGTTCTTGTGTTTTGTTTTTCATTTAGTGTTTTCTTGTGCATATTCTTCAGGTCTTTTAACTCTGCTTCTGATGTGTAAGAATGTATCCTTTATAGTGTTTTTAGAGATGGGCAACAAGTCCTGGAAAAAATGCATTACTTGACTCTGAAAGTCATCATTGACCTTACTGTTACTCACCCCCTGTCCTCCTAAAGAGCCTGCACTGCTTGTTTTGGTTTTTCCCTATGGTACACCTTCTGCCTGCAGAAATCTGTGGGACAAAAGATCATTGAAAAGCAGGATGTGGTCTATGGGTGCTGATGTAGTAATCTATTTGTCAACTGGACAGGATGGCAACATCCACATGACCTGGCTGTGTGTGCTTGCATCTGGGCTGGCCATGGTGGTTTTCTCTTCAGGCTCAGTGCTGGTAAGTATTACACCTCCTGTGCAACAAGCCTGTAAAGGTGTAATAAACCAAATCTCTTCCTCTGGTTAATTCAATATTTTATTAACCCCCCCTTCCGCACATTGTACAACCCAATTGGAGAGGTCTTGGCCTCCAGCCTAAAGTTGGATTACAGCACCCATTGTTTGTATAAAAGTGTCTGGGGTAAAATCAGCAGTGGTGGCGATGGAATTTACATGTAGCATGTGGTGTTTATAAAATAAATACAAGTGGCAGCTGGTGTAACTTGTGAAAACTCGGTGTTTGGAAGGGGCCTAAACCAAAGACTATCAGTCCACATGAAAGTTACTGCTGGTTTTAGATTGATCTTTTAGCTGTGCTATGTGGGTATCGCTTGTGGCCCATATCAGTACTTTTACGAGGCAGCAGTGATAAACCTTTGAGCCCTTCTGTCATTTACTGTCCTGCTGTGCTCAATTTAATTATAGACAGGCAACTAACAACATAGGTGAGAGAAAAAGTGAGTGTTTACTGAACTTACCCCAAAATCCAGCAATGGTAGGAAGAGGGAGCTTGCCGTTATACAGGTAATAACCTACCAGTTTTAAACCATTTTAAGTCAGAACTGACAGGACAGATCATTCAGGTTCACATGTATGCCCTGACCCACAGACAGCCTGTGCAAAGGCAAGAAGCTGGTGGGCTTCAGGTATCGGAGGGATGGCAGTGTAGCTGGGGGATGGGGCAGGGTCCACCTCAGTCATTTTCTTCTCTCATTACCCCCAGTATGCATACGGTAACCCATGCAGCAACATTCAAGCAACAGCTTGAATTCTTGTGTGTAGCCAGAAGTTATATGTGTATATATGTCATCTGTTACTTCTGAGAATGTTTGCTCATAAACAGAGCAAGGTGATGTCTGGACTTAAAAAACTTTGTCCATAAGATGCATCTAACACATCAAAGTCTAATGATTATTGACTCTATTTATCTTCTTTTTCTTTCTTTTTTTTTTCCTTTGCAGTTCTTTTGCCCAGCAGGTTCACCATCTGGCTTGCCAGAAATCATTGGGTATTTGAATGGCACTTCTATTCAACATCTTTTTAACAGTAAGACCTTTTTAGGGACATTTGTCTCATGTGTGCTGGCTGTAGCCTCTGGGCTCTTCTGTGGACCAGAAGGTCCCATGATCCATTTGGGGTAAGAAATAGCAGACAAAAGTTAAAGCTGTCAGACTGAGAGCGTGGGCTTGGATTGTCTGTATTAGTGGCAGTGCTGGTTTAAAAAAACCCTGCATTGGGAGCTCTTTTTGCGTGTGCTGTCCCCTCCTTTGCATTAGCACAACTCTTCATGAAGAAAAGCATTTTTATGCTGCACGTTTTAAGTGCTGGCTTGGTTCCCTAGTACAAATTCATTGTGAGGCTCAGCAAGCAGTTAGCTGGACAACTGCAGGTAGTTCTGTTTCTGAAACGCAACTTACCCTGCAGCTGTTGCTTTGGGGCTGCTTTGCATCTCATATCTGCTTTTACCTGTGCAAAGTCTGTATAGAAATAAAGCCAGTCTCAAGTGGCTGAGCACAAAAGGGGCAGCAATTTTGCATTCACCTGCAGACGTGTTGTACATGGTGGTACAAGGCACACGGTGATGGGCAGCGGAGCCCTTGGGGTCCATGTTTCCAGGTTGCAAACATGGTGCCAGCTAAGGTGATCACAGAAACCAGGCTCTGCTTTGCAAGTTCTGCAGATGGTGGATTGCGAGTCCAGTTAGAGCAGCTTGTTGTTTGCGCGGTAGTGGAATACTATGTTTCTGGTAGGGAAAGCTTGACTTTATAGAAGGATAATGTTTTTATACCCCCTTGCTGTATACAAAGAAAGAAAATCCCCATCATCCTACAGTGGTCTTGGGGCCTTGTGAGAAGGAGAGGAGGGTTGCCTGGTCCCACTTTATGGGTCAGAGATGTTCTTTAAATTTACTATGTTGCAATACAGCCAGGTTTTGCAACTGCAGGCCAGATTTTGGGCTTTTCTATTTTGTTAAGTGACATAATTTCCTTTTCCCACCATTTAGAGGAGAATCCTACTTTATTACCGTTATTGCACTGTATCTTGAGTAGAGATGGTAAAACTGATCTCTGCTAATATGATAGTGATAATTTGGCTGATTTGCTGCTTTGTTTCTCATCCTTCTTGGGTTTGGAAAGTATGTATCCTTGAGTTTTGTTTTCTTCCTCTACACTGCCCTGACCAAACTGCTCCTCCTCCCCAGCACCCTTTCACATTTTCTGTTACTCTGTGGATTTATCTTTATCTATCTATTTATTTATTTACACAGAGGTGCAGCACCCTAGGGGATGACTCATGGATGACTCTAACCATGGGAGTGCATGGTTAGAAGCAGCCACTTTACCTTCTAGACAACGATTGCCAAGGTTTAGCTCTCCCTTTAGGTTTCTTTTGTTTTCTTTGCTTTCAGACATTTGTCTCCAGGAGCTCAGAGACTGCAGCTGTGATATTTTCTTTTCTCCCTTTGTGCTGTGTTGGTGATAGGGATGTGAGAGCCAAAGGATTGAATCGTATTTCCATGAAGAAAGTCAGCACAGTATTAACGTGGTGCCTTTTCAAAACATGGGAATTAAAAGCTAGTTTAATTTAATTTAGCTGGAACCCTGCACCATTTTTATTAAACATAAACACACGGAAGTTGCTAAAAGCCTCTGAGAGGTTCATTAAGGCTCCGAATTTAAGTCTTGTAGAAAAGTCTTCCAAGATTATACAATGAATAGATTTTTTCATTTCACTAAGGGTTTGGATAGGTTTTTTTCCCCCATTTAAACATAGTTTGAAGTGCTGCCTGGGAACACACTGTAGTAATTTAAATCATTACGCATCCTCTGTTAGAAGTAAGGCTGTTCTGGCTGCCATGGTCATTAACCTGGGAACACATGCTTGAAATGATGGGCTATATAGTCTGACGTGTCAGCGCACTTGGGCAGATGTTAACATGCAGTTCTTCAAAAGGCATTTCATGGTCTATCATCACAACATGTCTTTGCAAAAGAGACATATAAGTCTCTGAGTCAAGAATCTGAAAGTCTTTAGTAGCCTCCTTCTTTATGTCAACAGGACTTTGCATATTTAAAAGCTGTGTTCGACATTTTCCATGTTTAAATCTGTTGAAGTCAATCTAGCTTTGCTGTTGCATGCCAGCTAAGGCTCTGTCTTCCCCTGCCTTTAACTATGGCTGACTTATAAATAATTTACTGAAGAGTGCTCTCAATTATACAACATCACTTTTAGTGCTCTCCTGGGTTGTGGCCTGAGCCAGCTGCAGTCAGACACCCTTGGCATGCACCTCCCGATCTTCACCAGGTTTCGGAATTCAGCTGATAAGTAAGTGATGGTCAGAATTGTGGGGCTCTGAGGGGACCCTGGGGGCATCCAGAAAGTTGCTGGTGAGCCCGCTGCATATGGAAGGAAAACGAAGATGCTGCTCCAGCAATCTTTCAGCCTTCCTGCTGTTCATCACTTTGGAATGGGGATAAAGCCACTCACACTAATTAAGAGAAAGTTGTTTAATTAAACAGCTTTAAAGTTCTTTAATTAAAAGAACTGTCACAGGTTTTTTTATTGAACGCCTGTGGAATAATACATTAATACTGAAGACCTTTTCCCAATGCCTTCTGGGTTGTATAAGGAGGGAGAAAAGTTAAGGAATTTTACACATGAGCTTTGTCCTCCAGTTAATGTTGCTGGCCCAGGAAAAAAGAGACAATGGGGATTGCACAACTTATTTGTGACACTTTGTAAATCTGGCGCTTGTCTGCTCATGGGTGTTTGTGAGGTAACTCTGGTGAGCTCTCTCTTGTGAACAGTTCTACTGAAATTAATGGTATTAGTTTCCAGGAAAAAGAAATTTAAAACCAGTTTATGTCTTCTGGATGGTATCTATTGTCATGTTGACATACAAAACCCTATACAGTACTTTTTGTTTTTCCAAAACAAGGAAAAAAAAATGACTCCCATGTGTTAATTTCCTAAATAAATACAGAGAATTCAAATGAACAATCAGTGTGAGCTATATGTAGCTTGAAAGAAAATAAAAATGCACTGAAGGGAAGATGTGGGATCTCCTTTGCCTTTAGCCTCATAAGATCAGTCATTTAAATAAATCTGAGGCATGCTGGTTAAGCGAAATGTAAGTCATGGAAGAAATCAGCGATTGTGGTAAGTGAAGCAGCGAGAACTCTTGGTGTTTTCTCTGCAGGATCCAGCTATAGTATAATTAGAAAGAAGTGTTAGCTTGCAGTCAGGAGCCATCCTGGGAGAGACGAGTTGTGTGGAAGTACCCTTCACAAGAGAGGGTTGTTGAGGACTGGCAGAGATAAATTTCAGTCTAAGCAAGACCTCGCTTCTCTACAAAGACCAGGATGGAAGACTCCTGCTCCCCGCTATCTTTTGGAGTTAGGTAGGATCAGGAGATGTGCCCTCTTCAAGTACAGTCCCAGGCAGAGCAGTAACTCAGCAAGTGTTGGGATGTTGAGGGATCTTAAGGCATCTGCCCATCACTGTAATGGAGGTGTAGGAGGGGTCCAGTTTCATTGTTGATACTACTGGTGGGACATGTACCACTGACTGGAGCAAGAAGTTGGAGATTTCCAAGCAGAGCTTGCCCAGCTTTTACTGTGGCGTTGCAGCACCTTTTGAGTTCCCTGCTGCAGGTACAACTGCTACACAGCTCCCTGTGAAGACACAATATGTAAGCAAAAATCCATCCACAAGAGTGTCTAGCTCAGCATTTGTGAATTGGGAAATACCAGACATAAAGCTGCCTTGTAGAGTGGGCTTTGTTAAGGGCTTTGACACATAAACTCTCTAATCTTTTATTTTTTGTCCATTATTCTCACTACCACCCATCTTTGAACTTGGCATTCCTTAATATTAAAACTACTCATATTTTGTATTCTTCTTGACTTCAGCTACTACTGAATGCTGAGCATTTCTGCAAATTATCTCTGATGTCTCAGGTAGCATATCCAGAGCATGTAAGTTTTATAAGGTGGTGAGCACCAGTGATTAGTGCATTATATGTATCAGCGTCACCCTCGTGTGCCTCAGTCCAGCAGAGGCTGGACTTGAATCTAATTTTCCAAGGCAGAATTCCAGTATAATTTATTTCCTCTTAAGGTATCCTCCCTTCTGCTTTGCATACTGTGGCCTTCCTTAAAAGGAACAAATGCAACATTTGTCTGATGCAAGATGTTGTTTTCATATAATAATATGAGTGCTTTAGAAAAGGAATTATGTTGTGTGTGAGAACACGACTAATAATAAATGTAAAGGAAGACTGTCCATTCATGCCTTTCTTTACCACATTATAATTATTTTTTTCCTTCTTTTTTTTTTTTTTCTCTTTACTGGAACTGTCTCACAGTGCAGATCTCTGCCATTTGAGCAACTAGTGCAGCTTACAGCAACGGAATTCTGTTGCCCTTTGAGGTGTATGTTGGCTTTTATAGGGATGGAGAAAATGCACATATGTTCCTTGTGGATTACAGGCTCCAAGGCAGTACTCTCATTCTCTAGTGGATCCCAAACTTCATTGCCTTTATTCCCCTTCAGTATTTCACCCGTGATTGCACTGCTTCCAGAGTGTAAAAGTGTCCTGTCTGCCTGGCACTAGGCTGGTCAGTGCTGGATCAGCTGCTTGCTGGTGTGGAGCAGTGGTCCCCATGTGATGTTACAGGATGGAGAATTTTGTCAAGGCCAGAGGTCAGGATGGACAGGTTTGAACTCAAAATCTAGAGATGCAAGGCACTATAACAACCCCCAAATAAACCAGCATGTCTTTAAATTCAGTCCCATAAACCCAGCTTTAATAGGAAACAATGCTTATGGAGGATTTTAGTTTCTGTTCCCCCCCACCCCCACTGCCTAAATTTTGATTCTTCTACCTGTTGCAGGCGCAGTTTCATTACAGCTGGTGCAGGAGCAGGCATAGCTTCGGTATTTCGTGCCCCCATCGGTGGGCTCTTGTTCACATTTGAAGAAGTGTCTTCATTCTGGGACATCAGGCTGGCCTGGCAAACCTTTTTCTGCTGCTTAATGGCTACCTTCACCACAGATTTACTGTCGTCTTCTCTCTATGGGTTCGTGTACAGAGGTCACTTTGGATTTTTTGAAGCAGAGAAGAGAATTATATTTTGGGTATGTACTGTGTGGATGTGGGAGGAAGTAGATGCAAGGTTTTAGGCGTGTTTCTCTCCTCCTTATAGCTGGGAAAGTAACAGGGAAGGGGGACTGAGAAGGAGAAGGGATGGTATTTGTATAATTGTCAAATCAGTGGATATGGAAGCCTTCGCACTTTACATGTGGTAGTCACTTAGATACAACATGAAGTTGTTTTGTCCTAAATAACAAGTAGATGTAACATCTACTGTTTGCTTATTAGCTAATCATATAAGTTATAAAGTTAACTTTCTGTATTGGTGCTGGGTTGGAGAAGGATACTTCAAAGTAAAGAAAAAGCCAAAGAGCTTTTAAATAGGGTGTCCTCTCCTTCTGTAGCTGGCTTGAGCTCTGTGTAGCTGCAGGCATTGCTGTGCTGTGCCCCTGTTCTTTGGTGCTTACAGATTAAACATTCAAAAATGTATAATCACTGTTTGCTGCTGATTGCGCAGCAGAGGTGACCTTCAGCCTCAGCTACCTTTATTCCTTCCAGCACAACACAACCTTGATCTTTGGATTTTCATCATGTGTCCACCTGAAAGTACTTGCTCTTATTGTCATGTCTTTCACTCATTTTTATTGCAAGATGATTCACTAGTGATTTGCAAGTACCATGATCTTCACTTCTTGCCTAAATATCCTTGATATTTGACTTGAAGATCAACTAAAGAGCTAGAAATAAACCCCTGATCTTCTGAATTCCATTCTGCTTTTTGCTACGAAGTAAATTTTTGCTAAGATAATTCCCTGATCACTGTCACTGATCTCTACATTTTTTCTGGCTTGTATTTCTCTAGCAATGCAGAAACCAGAGATTATGGAATTTGTCACGTGTAGGCATACTTTGGTTGGGAAAATAGGTAACTTTGTGTGTGCGTGCATGCCGATATAACGATTTTGCATATGCTCTGCAAAAGTATTTGGGGTATATTTGCTTTACCACAAGTTTAGCTGGGGCAAGTGGAGAAGACATTGCTTTTCAACCGAAATCCTTTTGGTGGACAACTGATAGTGCAGTCCCCCGGACAGCTGCAGTGACACAACCAAGAAGATAAAATTTTGTGGCAGAAAGGTGAGACTGGATGGACAGGGAAGAGGTCAGGCCTTCTGAAGCCAGATTCGTTGCTGAAGCCAAAGTATTGTGTAATGCACAGCTGCATGCACAGGGGAGAGTGGATTCATATCAATTGTTATATTACAATAAGCATTGCTCTTTTAACACTCATTTCAGGATGTTTTCTGAAAACAGCAGTGGATTCTGTTTCCTTCTCTCTTCTCTTAGTGTCATTAGAGCGAAAAACTAGCTAAAAGTATTATCAACATGACTTCTGGCAGGGTTCAATAGTTTTTGGCTCTCAGTGTGGTACAGATAACTAGAAACGTTCCCATTTTCACTGTATGTTTTTCTCGGGGGAAGTTTTGCTTTGATGTTTTGTGGTGTTAACCAATGCAGTTTACAGTGGATAAACTCTGAGTTGAAAGCCTGTGGGTTATATTTCTTAAGAAAACTATTTGTTTTCTTTAGTTTCATTCTACCTGGCGTAATGTTACAAGGGGAATTTATGATACTCCAGAGCATGAGGTTTTCAGGAGGGTTCACTTTATTTTTACATAGACCATTGGATCAATTGTAGGTAACAGATTTTTCTTGATGACTGGCCAAACCCTGTGGTTGATACTACCACAAAGCCAAACAGTACACTGTGCCACCTTTCATTTCCACCATGTGAAGCCCTCATTCGACTTTAACTCCATTGCCACACACATGCAATGCAATGTGCATGTATTAATTTAAAACAAACATCTCGGTATATCTTTCCCTCAGGAAAAGTGGAGTTAGGGAGAGAAAACAATAAACCCATGTATATCCCTTTTTAGTTTTAATGGATTGGAATTAAGTAGAATATAATGCAAGATGTTTGAATCTTGCCATAAATGAAACAGAATTTTATTACTTCAAATAAAGCTAATTCTCTCTGAATTTCAACTTCTTAAACATTGGATCTCTAAAACCTTCAGAAAAAGATGGGTTTTGTTGCAGCTATTGGTAAAAATAGCATTATTAAAGCTTTGTTTAGTACGTAGAGTACCTACATATGTGATGGTTATAGTCCTAATTGTAAGGCATGATACACCTTAATTCTCTCCCTACTTCCTGCAAGTGTACCCTACAAGTTCTGGGCTTTTTGTGCCTGGGAATGACTTCTAGGATTCTTCCTCTTCCAGACCTGGTTTCTCGGTCTGCAGCACCCTATGGACCAACTCTTCAAGCCTGGCTGGGTTTTGACCCTGGCATTCCTCATCTCAGGAAATACCATGCATCTTTAGTGCAGCCACCTGGTGGATTTGTTAAAGTCTAGGCTAGTTGTAGCAAGAACAGGAATAAAATTTAGGGTTAAGAAGAAGATGAGGAGGAAGAAAAAAGAGTGTGAACAGTAAGAGGGCCTGTGCACTTGCTCAAACAATTCAAGGAAGGCTAACAGTTTCTCCTATCCACTATGCCCATGATTATACCAGGTTTTTTGCAGGCAACCCTTTACATGTTCTTGCCAGATAGCTTTTTGAACATTTTGTAATCTCTTACTCTGTCCAGATCCTAATCTTGTCAAAAAGCTGTATAATTCTTAAGCCTGAGCTAAGGAAATAATATCCTCACAGCTTTTAATAATTGTCACCAATCTATTGACCCCTTCATGTTGGCTGGAAGATAAAATTAAAACATGATATTGCTCTCATCCTCGCTGCCTGTTGAGGAATCAAGCAGAAAATTCAATTACTATTCTAGCTGCCAGATTATATTCTGCATTTGTGATTTGTTGCTGTGAGTTGTTCCAGATCAGCATCAATTTTCAGAGTTTTACTTAAATAAATTTACTTATAAATGATCTAAATGCACATGAATGCAGGTTGGCACTTAATAAACGAGCAGTGAGCAAAGCTCTGCCTCAGCAGGTTTTTTCAGTGTTCATTAAGGCCATTATGTCAAGTTATTTGGATGTAACCTGAAGAGCTGAGCGCTAGTGGTACCACAGTGCATCATAAATGTTTCTGTATGTATGCCAACACTAGTGTCTACCTGCTGGTTCCACTCCTGTGAGGTGTGCGAGAAGAATACACCATCATGAGATCAGCTTTTAATTAATTAGCTGAGCTCCCTAAACCACAAGGGAAGATTTATTTCCTGTATGGAAATTACTCCATGGTATCAGGTTTTGTAAGAGAGGGTGCGATATTTCATGTCTGGCAGGATGCTCAGAACATTTTTTCTCCTTTCTGTGACTTAGGTTAAGAACTTGCTGGATTTGAACGTCTTGGCCTTCATTCCGACCATTCTCCTTGGAATGCTTGGAGGTCTTCTGGGAGCTCTCTTTGTTTCCCTGAATATAAAGATTAATAAATTACGTATGCAGTTCTTTAATTCAATTCCAAAATTATCCCTTAGAAAAGCAAGCAAGCTGTTGGAAACTGTACTCATCCTTGTAAGTAAAAACTGTGTTTCTCTTGATTATATCACATTTCCAGTGGCTAGTGAAGGCAGGTCATAAATTGACTGGATAGAAAAGTGAATCTGACCTGCTGGTACTTGATAATGTGCAACAGATTACAGCAAATGTATGAATTTCCAAAGTACATACAGGTATTCAGTGTTGGTGGGTATAAAAGAATGGGAAGATATGTTTTGGTTTGGTGTTTTGGTTTGTGTTTTAATGCTTAAAGTATTTTACCTGTAGAGTTGCTCTCCCACTGCTGCTCTACTCTGGTGATACTACATCAGCTTAGTGATGTGTAGCAGTTATGTTGGTATGCTTTTTCATTTATTTGCGATCTATGGAGGGCTGTCACAGGTAGATTTCATTCATTCTTCTCCATTTTCACTCATCCTTGGTAGTGATTGATCTTCTTATTACTGCATGCAGCTTGCTCATGTAGCAGAACCAGGCAGACACCTCTGTACCTGGGCACTGTTTCAGCAGTTAACATTGGAAAGAACAATTAGGAAACCATTACCATAACTATATGTATTTTTGCCTGAAGACCACACAGGATATCTTTGTTGTAAGAAGAACAGATGTGTGAAGAGTAAGTGTTATACAGTTTTTAAAAGTTAAGGACAGGTACAGTAAACTTTCTGGAGCTAACTATGTATCTGGAGTCAGTTATCCCTAACTGTTACCGATGGAGGTCAGCCTGGAGCCTCAGATGTCGTGATATGATAAGGCATAATGGCTTTGGAGTATGACTTTGGGAAGAGTCATGCCATTGGAATGAAGGGTATAGACAAAAGGCTCGTGTATTTTGCACATTTGCACAATTTTCAATATTATGCTTTGGTTATAACTTACGTATATTGTTACATATGGAAAAATAAACCTTCAAAGCTTTTCTGCTGCAAATTTTGGTTTCTCTGCAAGTTTCTTTGGTGAATACCTGCTTACCGTAATTTTCCTTTTTTTCTCACCATTTTTGAGGAAGTGTTTCTGGGTTCCTTCAGACCTTTTAAGTGTTGAGATGACCTTTCTTTAGGGAAATTGGTGCATGCCGAAGCCCCTTTCTTCTGCCCTCTTTTAGGCAGACTTGCCAGTATGTTTTATGTATGCCATATATGTTTTTTATATATACTATTGTTTGCTTTCTCTTCCCTCCCTCCTGGAGAGTGGGTTGCTCAGCTGTAGACCAGGGGGTGGCCATATAGATGCTCACTGCCCATCAGCCCAGACATGTCTTCAGCATCCTCTACTCTGAGCCATCAGAAATACGTAAGCTTCAGGAAAAAGCAGTCATGATTTGCATCAGCAACCTGGATGATACTAGGTGGAAAACAATAAGTATTTTAAATATGACAAGGGAAACTTTTGGAGTTGAAAGTGTGAATAGCCACAGGCTGAGGGACATGGTCAAGTCTCTGCAAGCTCTCCACAAATTGGTCCAGGTATGTGTATGTTTCCCGTAGGTTGCACTATTTTCCTCTCCATAGGATTAGGAGTGCATTTCATTTGGTCCTCGAAAGCTATGTATGCTGTATCAGCCCAGCTCCTCCTCTGCCTAGTCCTGCTCATTGCTTCGAGCAGTAGTCTGCTTGTTGGGTTCTCTGCTGACACATCAGAGGTGAAATCTGACCTCCGGGTGGAGAAAAATGAGCAGAAGAAGGAGGGATCCACGTTGAAGGGGTTGTGGGGGAGCAGGTCCCTGCCATCGATGACAACTGGATGTGGGCTCCTCTTAGCGGCAGGATGTTGGCTTTTCAGCTTGCAGCCGTGTCTGTTCAGCAGCTCGCTGAGGGGAGCGACACCATTAGGAGGCTCACTTGCAGCTTTTTGCTGCAACGTTTGAAGGAGTGGGTAAGGTAAGGCAGAGAAAACGGATTTTCTTAGATCTAGGGAGTGTCTTGCTGGTGCTCAGCCTTCTTTTGTTGTGCTAAAAGTTTGCTTCAAGGTCTTGCAATAGATTCAGGACTTTGTGCTGATGAGCACTGCAATGAGACGTCCTAACAAAAATCCAGTCTTCAGACCAGCAGGATGAGGAGTAGAGCCCCATGTGTGTCCTGTGTAAACTCCATGCTTACCAAAGGACCTCTGTTTGTGAGAGATCAGCTTTGTAACAGTTATTGTTCTAACAATTTGGAGCCTGTGCTCTGTGTTTGATAGCCGCTTCCCCTGCTATTGGGAAAGGCTTGTCTTTCTCTTAGTACATTACACAGACTACTTAAACACATAAACCCCAAACAGTTCCTTATGGCTTTTCAGAACCCCCCCTTCCCCAAACAAGCCAAACATCAGTCAGCAAGACCCAGTATGTTAGGAGATGCATAGGCTTAAATTTAAGTTCAGCTAGCAAAGATTTAGTGTCAGACATAAAGAAAATGCCTCCTTAGGGTTATTTTATGTTGTTTAGGAGTGGTGCCTTACTGACTCCACAAGGTCATGCAGCGGTTATCACCTTGCCAGATCATACCTGAAACTAGGAGAACAGCATGTGTTTTATAGGGCTGTGGTGCTTACAAGAACTTTTACGTTGATATATTTTTGCCCTAATCCTGTAATTTTTAAAAAACCAACCTGTGTTTTTGCGTTAGCTTTGTAGCATGAACTCTTATTCAGGCTGTTTTTCCTTTTTATTAGCTCTGGAAGATCCTGCTCAGGTCATAGTCCTTATTTTATTATAACTTGGCAAAAAGGCGGCAGGAAAGAAACTGTTTGATCTGACAGAAACCCATACAATTCTCTGTGGTTTTTATTTTATTTGTTATATAAACTCACATAATCAGGCAACTGAAAGAAACTGTGTCACAGTGACTTTAACCAAAAGTAATCTTGTATAAACCAGTTTGCATTTAAACTTGGAAGGAGCCCATCACTGTATCTTCCACACCCACAACATAACCCGGAGTACCATTCCTTTGACTGGAATTGAATATCTAATCTTCAGCCCATAGATTAGGTGAAGCCGTCGTCCTAAGTGCCCTCCTGCCCCTTGGCCTGGGTTTGCTTCTCTTCAATTCATCACCTTTCTCTCTGTGAGGAAATCACAATGTAGATAATGTTTTGCCAAGAATCTGGCAGAGCTATCTTTCTTTTTCTATGTTTTTAATCATGCTGACTAATGCTTCTGTTCCAAAAGCTCAGTGTTTCAGTGGGGAGGGTGGACAATTTAAGGGTATATGCTTATGTATTGAGCTGTCAAAGCTTTAAAAGGTTGCCTGAGAGGGTTTTTTTTCCCTTGAAGATAGGCTACTGCTTTAAATGTGTAGCCACTGGCTGCAGGCTAGCTGTCCTTCTAGCTCCCCTTGGACTTTGGGCCTCTGGCAAAAACTTGACCTGGGTTTGAACTGTCCCAAAGTGAAGTTTTCAGAAACAAAACCTGACCTTAGCTCTATGAAGACTGAACTACTCCCAGTTGCATCTATCTCTTGCTCTGCCCATAAGCTTATAATCTTTGGCACGCCGGGAAACAAAGACTTAAGATACGATTGTCTGACAAATTGTCACAACTGCACACAGCTGAATCTCAGCTTGAGGGTTTCTATAAATGTGCTATCGGAGCTGTTTTATAACAATCCACAGAGTGCATGAAACCTTGTGCTTGGAAAATGTATTATGATTATAGTTGTGTGCTACAGTAATTTTTCTCCAGATGCCTCCTGAAATCCTTTCTAAACTTTTTTTTTTTTAAGTGTATCTTAATTTATTTGGAAATATAAGTTGATCTCAAGATAAATAACATTAGTTTTGAATGAAGTATAGCTATGTTATATTTAACTATGTTATGTTGAAAAAGACGCATAATTGAAATACAGTTGTCTCATGCAAAAACTTTGCTTTTGGTGAATGCAAAGCAGCCAGTAAAAAAGCCTTTTGCTTTGCTCTCTTTGCAACAGTTTTGGTTTTATCAGCATTTACTTCAAAATGGCTATATGGAAAACTAGTAGAAGGACCCGACAAAATCTCTTCATCGATTTGGACTGCAACATTTGTGTCTCTACTGTACAGCATATAATCTGCTTTAGGCGTTATTAGCTGTCTAGTATTGCTAGGATGCCTAGGAACTTCTTTCTGTTGATTAACTGAATGCTAGTCCTTTCATAACATCCTCCCTAAGTTGGAGGCCAGTTATCTAGTTGCAACAGTCAAATCCCTGAAGTTAAATGGAATGAATCTGAGCCTTGTTCATTGCTTATGGGCAAATGCTGATCTCCTGGGAAATGTGAGCAAGACAGAAGGACAATTTCCTTGTGGTAACTGCTGGCACTAGTGCTTTTAGGCACTTTTCTTTCTGTTTTTGTCTGTTTCTACATCTCACAGTAGTCTGTTTACCTATTTTAATGCCTGCAGGTATGTACGACGACTGTTACAGTATACTTACCGTATTTCTTTCCATGCACTCCAGTCACAAGCGTGAGAAACAACTCTGAAATGTAAGTGGGGAGAGTCATGAAAAGCATGTCTATGTAAATACAGTTATTAACCATTTCTCCCAGTTAGTTGCTACAAGGCTTTAGGATGGAAAAATTCAAAGGTGCATCAGAGCTGAATGTTTAAAATGAATTCATGTAGAGACAAGAATCACAATCTTTTAATCAATGAAATTTAATCACACTTAAGCTTTTCCAGTGAGAGGCATTTGCCATCGCGTCAAGTTAAAGAAAATAAAAGGGAAAAGTGAGAATCTAAAGGGAGCTAAAAAATGATGAGAGCCTGAAACGTGGCTGTATGTATCACACAGGCACTTTTTCAGCTTAAAATCCTAATTTTGTTTTAAAATGTATATAGGCCTGTAGATATTTATATAAACCTAGAGACAGGCTGTGCTTTAACTGGAAAGCTGGAACTGGAAACTGATGAAAAACCTGTTATTCTCAGCTTCAGTCAGCTACTGTTGTCTGAAGTAAATGCTTTGATCAGTCCTTTATAGAAGAACACCAGTTAAGTAACACACTATGTCACTGCAGCACAAATTGTAATTCAGGTACTTAAAATGATAAATATTGTGCTAATAAGCAGGCAGGGAATATGTGGCTGAATGGCTAGGGTTTTTATGGGTGACACAGTTGAAAAGTTCCTTGAATTTGATATGGGTTTTCCAAGTGTCTTTCTCAAGAAACATCCACGAGGAATCAAAACAGAATTGCTCAGAGTAAGGTAAATGGTAGCTTAATTTCACAGTCATTGCAAATGGTTGCTACCAACTTGTGGATTTACTAATTCATAAATTTGTATAATGTATGAATTCTTCCTTCCACGTGGGCAGTGTCGTATATATTGCATAATATGAGCTGTAAATACTGAGTAACTTGCCATTGGTGACTGGACTCTGAAGAGCTTATTGAAGTACATGGAAAGCAGACACACTTTCCCATTCTCGTCACCAATTCTGGACTGTCATTCGACATGCAATACCTGCTTCAGTATTGTTTCCTATAATATGTATTTACAATATTCTTTATGAAAACAAACTTTGTCACTTAGCACCAATCCAAACTGTGGCCATTTGGGTTGCCACCGAAAAATCCTTTTTCCTCATCCTGACATCCTTTTTCATTTTAGGGACTAAATTATTGCAAAATGTTATTTTTCAAAACAAAACTATTTTTGCTTTAAAGGAAAGACATCTGAAACCACGATCATTTCATGGCTTTTTTTGTCTGCGTCTGAATCAAAAACAGTCAATCTGATCCAGCCTAGAGGCTAAATGGCCTTAGTGCCAATTTTTTATTTATTTGGTGTGGCTACAAGTTATAAAGAGTACATCCTGTTGAAAATAGATCTAAAGAGATCTGAAGAGAATTAAGCACCAGATTGTCCTGGACTTTGCAAGGCTATGCAGATGTTGAAGGTGGTGATGATGTCTCTAGTAAGCTCGTAATAAGATACAAAAATAAATATGGAAAAGAAGCTTGTTCACTGTTCTCCTGTTCTTAGAACTTTAAAAGGGAGCTATGATTGCAGTTGTGAGATTTTAGTTAAGATCATTTAGATTTGGCTCATTTCAGAGTAATCTTAGATTCTTACTCAGTGCTCCAAAGGCAGGTATATATCATTAATCTTTGGAGATTCAGCAGGTTAGCAATAGGTACGTTATTACTTTCAAATATCCAGTAAGAATTATATTACAAAAAGAATTAAGATGTTTAATTTTGGCTTTTGCACTCATCCAGCTCGGTGAAGTGTACGTTTTCTCTTTTAAACCGTGACAGTAGTAGGGCTGCTGCTCACTCCAGGTGGGGCCGTATGTGGCGGTAACAGTGTGACAGTGCCTCCTGCTTATCCTCTTAAATTTACATTGGAACGGTGCTTTCAGTAGTGTTTTGTAGCATTTCCAGCAGGCCTTGATATTCCTAGGAAAAGGAGGAATTGGAGGTTGTGGGGAGGCAGGAGAAGGAGGTACAGAAGAGATGGGCTTCTTCCGTTAGCAGGTCTCATTACAACACACGTATTTCTGCATCATGGAGCGTGGCAGTGCAGTCCTCCCATTGGCACCAGGGAGAAATCTGTCTCAAATAAACAGATTTCAAACAAAAAGAGTTAGTGGTACAAAACCCTATGTGCAAACAAGTCCTACATCTCCATTCTCTGTGCTTTGTTCATCTTTTTCAACCATGTCTTTTAATTGTAAAAAAACCCTTTCCTTTGTTGTTTCTCTCTCTGTTGTTTTGGCATTACTGCAAGCTTCAAATTGCCTCTCAGATGTGCTGATTTTTGTGTGTGCACTCTTTTACTGGTAGTAAAGACATTTGTATGGAACTTGAGGCTTTGCTATAAGTGGGTTACACAATCATATGACTTCTAAAGCAGGATGGAGCAAATAAGTTTTTTAATTTTTATTGACCATTATGAATTTGGAATATGTTCCTGTTTGAGTGGTTGGATTAATGTAAAAAGCAAATACAAGATTAGGAAGTATCTTGTGTTCCTTTGGCTGCCAGTCGGGGGTCTGGAAGAAATTTTCTTGCACTAGATGTTGGCTGCCTTTTAAGTTTTCCTTGTAGTTCTGAGTGGGGATCAGGTGGGTCAAATACCACAGAGCTCCTGCTCTTTGTTCCAGAAACAGCGTTCATATTGTTACAGTTTAGGTTGTGGTGACATCCAAACTATTCTGGATGCTTTCCAAACTGGAAGAAGGAAGTCAACTCTCCTGTTTGGACAGTGCAATTGCTCCAGATGACAGAGATTGAGAAAGTGTCCAGGAATAGTGGTGCTGTACAGGAACACTGGTCATGGTCAGCATGATAACTGGTATGCCAAGCTGCAAGATGTTGAAATAGCTGGTGACAGTATTTGCCAAAAGAGAGCTTTAAGAATGTGTTGGACAAACATTTTTTTAGGTGTCGTTGGGGTATATCCTGTGTTGCTGTGGAAGAGGAAATCTTTAAGTCTTTTCAGCTCGGGTTGCTCCCCCTTGGGATGGAGCAGCCACAGCTTCTCTGTGTAGCTTGTTCCAATGTCTCACAGTACAGTGAGACAGTACCCTCACAGTAAAAAATTTCTTCCTTTAACTCTACGCTCTTTCAGTTTGAAGCCATTGCCCTTTGTCCTGTCACTACCTGCCCTTGTGAGAAGTCCCTCTCTAGATCTCTTGTAGGCCCCTTTAGGCACTGGAAGCTGCTCTAAGGTCTCCCCAGAATCTTCTCTTCTCCAGGTTTATTAGTTTGGTAGAATAATTAATAAACTGATCTATTAAACTAGATTTATTACTTAATAAAACCACTTAATTGAGAGAGGTATGGGAGAGTAGGTTTTTTATGTAAAATTTGTATCTAATAGACATTCTGTACAGGCATTATGGTAAGTTATATTCATGCATTTAATATTTTTTGTTTTGTTTTTAATATTTAAGCATAAATCAGTTCAAGAGGGAAATTTCAGAATATAGGTGTTCATCAAGCACATGGATTGGTCCAGATGGAATCAGATATTCTAATCAAACCTTCAATCAAGGTAAGGGAAGCTAAGTGATTGATACCTGGGAACAAATGGGATTTGTGCAACTTGAGGTGATCTCCAAGTATATTTACTCACGATGTAGGTTTTCTTCGAAGTAATGTTGTGTTCCATTTGAGGGATATATCAGAACTAAATTCTTTATTTGAGCAAAATGTGCTAGGAAGTTGCTGAATTGTTATCTCTGAAAGGAATGGGGAAAGAGCCCTGCTGAAGTAGTATGGTTGTATTTCTTTGCCTTAAATGGCTGCCATTTCTCCTTGCTTAGATCAACATTAACATCACACAGACCAGACTGGAAATAATGAATGTTCCTTCTTTCCTGAAAGTGCCCCAGGTGCTGAAGCTGTCATGTGAACTCCAGTTAGCTGCTCTATGTGCTTTGCTGATGTTTTTGTCCGGTTTAGGCCAATGACAACTGCCACAAACTGTATTTTTGTAAAGGAGCCTTTTAATGTTTTGTATCTCTCCACATCTCTTCCTCTGTGTTACAGCTGCTGCGCTTCTAGTTGAAAATGGGAAGCAAGGGATCACATATCTTTTTAAACGTGGGACTCATGAAGAATTTGGATACTCATCCCTCTGCACCGCTTTGGCATTTTATTTCATCCTCAGCTGTTGGACGGCAGGTTCTGCTGTTGCCAGTGGCGTGGTTATTCCTATGCTGTAAGCTTCACCCATCTTGGTTTGAGCTTTCTTTACACAAGGCCTGTGCTGAGTAGCAGCAACCTGAATTGTAAATCTGAAAACTTGGCAATATCAAAGCTGGAATTACTTGGAGGAGGTTATATAGGTGGAACAGGATGATTTGCTTGGAAAGAGATGTTAAAATTATGGAAGAGAATGAAGAAAAATCATGTGAGAGTAGCTGTGGAAGGATGATAGCCAAAACTGCGTGCCTTCCAAGCACAGATCATTTGAATCCTTTGAGGACCCAGAGAGAGTCTCGGCTGCTGGCTCCATCTGTAACTGTAGAAATACAGGTTCAGGTCAAGACTTTTAATCTGTTTCTTGCACACATAATAGCCTGAATCTTAATCTTGGACATCAACACCCTAGACTTTGGAGAAAACTGCAGTTAGGTCTCTTTTGTACCTTTTAGAAAGCTGTGGTAGACTAGGGCAAAGTTCTTACAGTAATGCTGAGAGGTTTAATGTTCAACAAGCAGGGAGTCATGGTTGGAGAGTGAGTATCCAGCTTAATGCAATTCAAATATGAAAAGAAATCATAAAATAAATAGTTGTACATGCAGCCTTCTGCCTTTGCCCTATCCCTGAGTACTCACCTCTGCCCGCCCCAAACTGTTGTCTAAATCAATTTGTAATATTCATTGTTTGCTGAAACATGGCATACTTGGCTGATAGGCAAGTTTGTCAGCCAGAACCCACCTTTCTGACCAGATAACCTCATTTTTTATAACCATTCTAGAATTACTAGAACTCCATCCATCAATAAAATTAATCAATTGCGTGAATAAATGGGAAAAAAGTTGTGTAATGGTGCAAGATGATGCTCCTCAAATCAGATTATATATACCATATATTAGCTATTGTATAAATAATAATGAATCACCATTTCTGGAAGGTGAATGTCTGTACAAATACAGTTCACTGGCTGACACTTGAATCTGTACATTTAGTTCTTTTCCTATGGAATGAAACGCTATGTATAATGCCAGCAATTACGTGCCTAAATTTTGGGTTTGCTTTTCAGTGTAGCATATGGTTTCAGACTTAAACAGGGGAAGTTCATATTAGATACAAGGAAAAAGTTCTTTACTGTGAGGGTGGTGAGGCAAGTGGGTTGCCTAAGGAAGCTGTGAATGCTCCATCCCTGGCAGTGTTCAGGGCCAGGTTGGATGGAGTCTTGGGTGTCATGGTTTAGCGTGAAGTGTTCCTGTCCATACCAGGGGGGTTGGTCCTTTCCAACCCTAACTATTCTATGATTCTATATGGCTGGTTTGTAGACTCCTGGGTTCTCTTCACAGCTTCATTCCTGGTTAGCTTTGGGCAGGTCATTGATACCTATTACTCCATTTGCCCATTTGTTATGTGGTTATAATGTTTTACTTGCCAGGTTTATGGGGCACAGGTAGACTTCATTTTAAGAAATTATATAAAGCTGGAGCTCTAGAAGGCTTTTTATCTGAAATATCCCAATGTGTGTATCTGTGACCTACACTTTTGACTGTATTCCTGTAAAGTTCATTCTCATTTGACTTTGAAGGACATTAAAAACACGCTGGTAGTCGTTTTTCTTCAAGGTATGGTAAGTCTGGCAGTTTAATGCTACTGACTGGCAATAAGTAAATGCTTATACAAATGGAGGATGCTAGAACTTTCTTTGGGAAAGGAGTCACTACAGAAATTAACAAAATTAATCTGGGATCAGCAGAATATTAGAAGCATTTTTAGAAAACACTATCACTGGCAATAGGATCGCTTTATTTCTTCTCGCTACAGGTACACAGGAGCTTTATATGGCAGGATAATAGGTTTGATCCTTGTTTCCATTTTTGGTGTTCAAACGAATGAATATGGAGCATGGATTGATCCGGGTCTCTTTGCTGCCATTGGAGCTGCCTCCTTTTTCAGTGGTGTGTCAAGACTAACCATCTCCCTCACTGTGATAATGGTGAGTATGTTTTCAGGTATTTTTGTGGCCAAGGCTGAATTGAGCTTTTGCTGCTGCAGCTGAATGAACCACAGGTGTCCCATGCATGTTGAACCACAAAGAAATAAATTATTGGCCTGGCTATTTCTAGCTTGTCTGATGAGGGTTTTTTTTTCTGGGATCATTTATTTGGGGAAGTGTAAGTTTGGAAATAACACTTTGAGAAATCTAACTATTTGTTTTCCTGTTTTATTTCTTTTTTTAAATTTTGGGAGTTATAGAAATGGTAATGGCATCAGTGATTTACAAACAAGAAAACTGTCTTTCATTTCTTGGATTGCAAAAAATGTGAATTGACTTCTTTGGTGGCTGAGGGCCTGGTGCAATGCATCTTTTTATGTTGAGGCTGAATGTGCACTTGAAGCCCAGAAAGCCAACTGTATCCTGGGCTGCATCAAAAGGAGTGTGACCAGCAGGTCGAGGGAGGTGATCCTGCCTCTCTACTCTGCTCTCGTGAGACCTCACTTGGAGTATTGTGTGCAGTTCTGGTGTCCTCATCATAAAAAAGGACATGGAAGTGTTGGAACAAGTCCAAAGGAAGGCCACGAGGATGATGAGGGGACTGGAACACCTCCTGTATGAAGATAGGCTGAGAAAGTTGGGGCTGTTCAGCCTGGAGAAGAGAAGGCTGTGTGGAGACCTCATAGCAGCAGTCTTCCAGTATCTGAAGGGGGCCTATAGGAATGGTGGGGAGGGGCTCTTCATTAGGGACTGTAGTGAGAGGACAAGGGGTAACGGGTTCAAACTTAAAGAGGGAAAGTTTAGATTGGATACAAGGAAGAAATTCTTTACTGTGAGGGTGGTGAGGCACTGGAATGGGTTGCCCAGGGAAGTTCTGAAGGCTCCATCGCTGGCGGTGTTCAAGGCCAGGTTGGACATAGCCTTGGGTGATGTGGTTTAGTGTGAGGTGTCCCTGCCCCTGGCAGGGGGGTTGGAACTAGATGATCTTAAGGTCCTTTCCAACCCAAACTATTCTATGATTCTATGAATATGGCCTTCTGGATGGAGGAAGTGAAGGATTTGTAGTAGTATAGGCAAACAATGCAATGGGAAGTCTCCCAGGTTTCTCTGGTAAATTTATGCCTTATAGACTTCAAAATTTTGAGATTTACAGATTTACTTGGAACACATTTCATATTTCTGTTTCCTGTCCCCCTCCTCCCTCCCCTTTTATAACAGAACATTTTGAGTCAGCACTACAATGCTTTCCAGGCCAACCTCTGAAAGCTAAAGGATTTGCAAATAATACTCATAATTAGACAGGATGTTCTTTGCTCTCCCCAGTTGCAACACCTGGGAACAGTGAGTTGTAAGGCGCAGCTGGGATTTAGCTTAGTCAACAGAGAAGTGATGTTGAGGTCACAAGGGGGAAGCTTTCACCCTTCCATGGCAGGACATTCAAGACCTGTGGGTGTTATTGTGTGTGGACATTTCACCCATGACTAAACCCAGTCTTGGCTGGCCAGATGGTTTTGCCCAAAAGAATCTCATTAGAATCTTTGCAGATGTCAGAATTCACCTAGAGTGACCAAAGCCAGGATTTTCCCTCCTAGCAGGCTGTTGCGCAGTTTTTGATAAGTAGTTGTTTAGAGGCACTTGCTTTCAATTGAGTTTTAGTAATACATTGTGTACATTGTGTAAGAAGCATTTTTCTGATGTTTTAGCTTGAAAGGTGTTGTATGTGTAGGAAAACTTCTCTTTTGTGAAATAATAATAAGATTGATTATGGGAACACTGCTCTTTCAGTTTCCTTTTTGAACTTTAGCACTTGCTCATCTATTAAGTACGAATGCACTCTTATTTTTGCTTCTATTATTGGTTATGCAGTTTTTGGAAGTTACTGTATGATTTGTTGGCCAGCTACTAAGTCTGTAAGACTTGAAGGGGGGAAAGTTGGTGCCTGAACACTAAGGTATAAGTTTTTTGAGAGCCCCAATTATCACTAAAATGTAATGTTCTTTTCCAGAGTAAGCCTGAATTTTCTTGCAGTGGCTCAATACATTTTAAGTATAATTTTTAAGCCATTGCTTTATGGTCTTGTTGCAGATAAAAAGTCCTTCGTGGCAAACGCAGATGATTGACATGTTCCTTAGCTTTGCGCTCATGAGGCTGTCATTCATCGCAGGGAAGTGAGAGGTGATTATGTGCCAGAACACTTGCTGGTCTTGGATAACAGAACTATGTTTCATTCGGCTCCAGCAGAGAGAAAAAGCCTACATTTTATCTGCTCCAGTTTCTCCCTACCTTCCCCATTACCTGCACTTGTCCTTTTCTTCCAAGCGCCTCCATGAGCATGCATGTGCAGCATGCACAAAACAATATCTGGAAACTGTTAAGAGAACTGTAGGAAACCCACTTGAAAAGGCACTAGAAAAATGATGAGGATTGCATTGCAATGTGTTCTGAATTCCCCTAGGTGTCATGTTATTACTCTTCTGCGCCTCTTTCTGCAGAGGCAGCCTGTGTTTCAATTCATGTTCATCCAAAATAAATAGCTGCATTGCTTGAGGAAATATTAATTTTTGAGGAGAAAAAAGGTCTTGGACATGACAATGCAAACACATAATTAAAAGGTTGTGCCCTCAAACCATAAAATGCACATATTTTTCCTATATTGTCTGATGGCTTCAAAAAAGAATTGAGAATGTTTGCTTTGGCTTTTCACACAGCCTTCCATTTGGAAACAGTTATGAATGTGGGACTTGTAGTGAACAGGTTTGTAGGATGATTTCTTTTTTTCTCATGGCAGACCCCACAGGCATCTGCCCACCTTTTCTGTTTTGGCTGGCTCTTTCTACCCCCCATGCTGACACTCGACCCTCATCCTCAGCTCTTTGCGGCTAACAGTAGATGTGGTGATATTTTCCTTGGCAAGTACAAGGACCAGCCTTATGACTTGCCTTCCCGTGTCATGTGTCCTGAGCTCGCTAGCCTCAGGGTGCTCTAGATGTGGGAAGAGGAATAGCATCTCCTGCAGTGTGTTTTGTCTCTGGCTCTGTCTGTATTTTTATCATTCCTTTTGTATTTTTACCTCTCAATAACACTGCCTTGCAATGGTTAAAGAGGAAAGGTGGCACTGGGCTAGCCTGGGATTTGTGTTCTTGTCCAGTATTGGTGATGCCTCTGTGTGCAAGCTGAAAGAAACTTGATATATACTTATTTGGATCATTTGTCCCCAGAGTTGTCTGTCTTTCTTCTACATGTGACAGAAAATAGCCCTGAGTCTCCCCCCTTTTTTGCTTGCTCTGTTCAAACAGAATTTAAGTAGTTTATTGGCCTAATTAATTTCTCCAAGAAATCTCTTCTGGTGGATATGGGGAATGCGATTAATTCTGACAAGGTTAAGACTCCAAACACTCCTCTGAGTGTGAAACACTGAAACATCAGGCTTTTGACAGATGCAGACTGAAGGAGAACACAGAATATTCCTCAGGATTTGGAAGGGGAAATGCAATGGTGTTATATAAACTAAATGGAAAGGTCTGTAGAGGATTAAATAGCCTAAGGTCTGTCCTTCACTCTCTTGCTAATGGCGGGTGTGGCTGCTGTGAATGAGTGGCTTGTGCTAACGGGCATGATGTTGGTACTGAAAGAAAATGACCATATGATGGTGGTTCAGAGCGTTATGAAAAGTTGCTTGTTGATGTCTGTCTGAGTCTGCAATGCGGCAGAAATAACAAGCTGTATGCAAAATCATCTGGTTCATAAGGCAGTATTGAAGGCTCAGAGATCAGGATTGTGTGTTCTGCTCTCTGATGCCTACATCAAGACAGGCACACTGTCAAAGCACTGTATATAATAAACTACACTGGTCTACGTGACCACTGTCCTGTAGTTGGGAAATTTGGTGTATCTGTTATACACATTCCATTAAGAAATGAAAGTGAACATTTTTTTTTTGCATAGTTTGGATGTCTCGGTTGTAACGTATACTTCTGACATGCTTCACAGCAGAGTTGGAGGTCACCTGAATAAGTGCAATAACATAACTGTATCGGCAGGTAGTAACAGTGAAACCCCAACCTCTATCCTCTTTCTGTATTTCTTCAGTACTTCTAATTTAGGCAAAATGTGCTTACCTCAAATTATGGGCAGGATGTATTGTTGCAAATTCTGTGCCTGCCCTTCTCAATTCCTCATTCATAAGAAGTTTAAGTAGAGTATTGGCTGTGGACACTTACTGTTGGTATGCAGACATCTTGCTTTACAGACGTGATGTGAGAATACAGCACAGGCACCAATCCAATCTGACTAACTAGAGGGAAGTTATAAAAAGAGCAGAATGGTGATATATGAAGTTAGGAAAATAAGCACAAGGCTTCTAGAATACATGTAAAATCTGCTGGGTATCCAGTGCAAGTTTTCCCCAGGACAGCTGTGTTGCTCAGTGGTTGTAGGACGCAAGATACTGCATTTCCAAACCGTTTGCAGTAATGATGATGCAAGCAGGAAGGGTGGTTTTGAAAATGCTAAATCAAATATAAATTCTGAATCTTTCCTTGTTGAGTGGAGGTGTCAGATAATATCGCATAGCTGGTGCTTGAAGAGCAAACAGTGGAAACAATCCTGGCTGCTCATGGCATTGCTTGTCTGTGTTGCAGCTAAAGAGACCATCAGGGGGCCAGGAATTATCCTAGATTTAAATCAAATTTCTCCTGAGTGAGGCTTGATCTAATGGGTGGCAATTCTGTTCTACAGGCAAAGTTGGATAAGCCAAATTAACTGGACAACAATTTGTTATTCATTGGGCATGAATTAAATGTAAATGTTAATGGGTGTAACTTCTATGATTTCTTTTTGTTTAATGGATGCAAGTAAGTCTGAACAGCTGTGCCTTTCAACATGCTGGGTGTAGTTGGGTAGTGTTATTTCCCACTTCAGCTTCCTCTGCTGTGGTGTTGGAAAGCCATGGATGGAGGCCAGGAGACATATTTAGGTCTTTGTTGGTACCCGGTTATACCTTAAAGCATTTCTGTGAATTTCCTTGCTCACCTCTGCAAATTATTAGTATTGTACTCTTTTGAGTGATTTTGTGGGGCATATAATTAACTTCCACGCTGCTTTTTATTTTTTTTTTTTTTTCCCCCAAGATCTTTAAAGTTGAGAAGCAGAGTGTTTTAGTAGAAATGCTCAGTTGCCATTGAACTCCTTTTACTGTGATGTTTGCACATCTGTCAGAACATGAATAACCTTTGCTCAGTTTTCAGTTCCAGCCTGCCTGCTGCCTCCTGTTACCTGTCACTGTTTCACCTGGCTGCTTGCAGGGCAAGGTGTCCCTGAGAAGGGAGGAAGGATGGTTCTGGTGGTGCATGTGCTCCTCCTCATGTGAAACAGCAGTGTCCATTTGCCTTGGGCAGCTTTCACCTCCACTGGGTGGACGTTTTGCTTTTCCTTCTTCCCTTCTGCTCCTTGAGCAGGACCATAAGAGCAGAATCAGCTCATGGTGTGAAATGGTTGTGATGCTCGGCCATCTCTAGGGGTTGTCTCCCTCTGTTTTATGAGTGCCCAGGACCATCGTGTAGGCAAGGAGGACAACCTGCAAAAGGAGGGTGTTGTTCAAGGAGGTGATCCTGCAGAGCTGGCAAGACTTAGAAGTGCAAAGGATCTTCAGTGCAGCCTGTGACTTATGTGGGACTTGTCTGCGTACTTGCAGTCTTCTTGGATCTTGCTCCAGTAAGAGAAGGCAACAATAAAAATACCCTTTAAACAGCTGACTTTAGAACACAACTGAAGTGCAGGTGCCTTTCCGTAAGGCATGGTTTACACCTAGGTTGCTTTACTTTTTTTGCTAGGTTACTAAATGGACAGAATGAGCACTTGCACATAACTGGGCTTGTGTACCAGTGCCCTTCTGTTCTTCCCAAATGGAAGAGCAGCTAACCGCAAAGCAACAGGGCTCAGGAGCTGTGGCACTGTTCTGCTGTGTGCTTAAGAACATGGAAGCTATTGGATTTTGGTTTATGACAGCTCTTCAGGTCAGGTCTTACAGCATAAGGAAGCAGGGTGCTTTGCAAGACTCAAACTGAATGATTTAATCAGTCCTTCTGGTCTTAAAAGAAATCAGTCTTTTTTTTGGCACATAAAATGTGGTGCAACATCTGATTATTTGAAAAGAAGGGAGTTTCCTTCCAAACTCGTAATGCCATCCAGAGTGTGATCCTTTCCTGGATAAGGATCATAGTTTGCTGACTTGTGAGGGGAAAACATCTCTGAGTGCTGAGTATGCTTTCGATGTACCAGCAAGCAGGAGAACAGGCTGATTTGAAATACACAAACTTCTGTTTACATAAACCATCTTATGGTCAAATAAGATCAGTATGGTCTTATGGTCAATACAGCAAAATGTTCTTCAGTGCCTAGCTTTGTGGTGGGAGTGACAAAAGCATGGAAATCTGCAGTAGCTTGTTTTTTCAGCACCACCCTAGTTAGAGTGGTTTCAAAAAGTTCCCTTCTACTCTATTTTTGACTGAAAATGAGGCTTCCAGATTTGGTTTTACAATATCCTTGGACATTTCATTGAAAACCTGACCATCTGAAAAACTGAAATAAAGCAAAAAACATTCAAAATGTCTTGCTATAGGCTTTGTTGTTTCATGTTAGTATTTTTCTGTAAGGAATGAAATATTTCTCATGAAACACCAGAGACTTTGTGTGTTTGAGGGAGGAGAGGGCAATACATGGTGCATCATGGGAGACGTAGTTTAATCTGAGAGGCCAAACCAAATCCAAGCTTAAAATTCTCTGGAGATGTCAGAATAGCATTCCAAATGGAAGCTTTCTGGGTTTTAACCTAAAAAAAATACTGCTGTACAGGGATGATAAACAGTTTGTCAATTCACTGGGACATTCCATAGAAAATATATACTTGTAGGGGAAAACCAAAAGAAATCCCTTTTTCCTTCTGAATGATAGCCTTGTCAACCCAGCCCAAGTCAGTCAGAGCACGTCTCCTCTGATTCATTCATTCATCATCTGTAAAGAAGAACTGCAACTATGGGACAGTTGGTTAGTCTGTAGGTAATTCACACATTAGAAGAGAATACAGCTTTATCTCTAATATAGCTGTTTCAGCTTTGGCATCGGGGTTTTATCAGTAAAACAAACAGACATGACTGAATCGTACATGGATTCAATTGGCATTGAACTTTCAGAAAGTTCAGTTGTGCGTCTGAAATACTGAAATTGAGACTGCATCTCTGTTTTAAATACACACATTGGAAATGAAGTGGTAATGTGAGAAGATAACATTTTTATATAGTCATTTTTCTGGCTCTAGCTTTCAGTAGCTTTAAAGGTATTTTAGAAGTGAAGCCATCTAGTGTATTACAGTATACTATTGTACATTTGGGACATGTAATACAAACCTTAATGAAAGTTCATGAGAATTTAATGTGCAGAAGTTATTTTTAGTTCACAGTATCTTATCTGGTTTTAATTTTTTTTAATTACAAAATGCAATTGGGCCGTCTTATGTACTAATTCTTTGCCAAATTTAATTTGTTTCCAGATTAAAAACATTTTTTGGTTACATTGTCATGGAAAGCATCAGAAACCATTAAGTTGAGTTATATTTTTAACTTTAAATCCTTCGCAATGTTGCCAACAGCATTTTTTTCCCCCCTCCCAAATTTTGAGAAAATGATTTATCTCTGGGGCGAAAGCTACCAAAATAAGCCTATCTATTTGTTTCCAGCCTGAGGGGTTTATTATCATCTTGAATTAAAAACCCCATGTAACTGGGTGCTCTAATGAATGGGGGCTCAGGGCCAGGAATCCCTGTTTCATTATAGGACCCAGCTGAAACAGGAGCAAGTGGTTACACAACCCAGCAGCTGCTGGGCTGGACATGGGCTGTGGGTGGGAAGGAAGCTCCTTCTGTAGGTCCTGAGAGAGGCAAATCCCTAAGGAAGAGCACAACCTCCTCTCTGCTCAGGATGAGCGGAACAACGTGTTTTGTTATTGTAGTTTCAATGTTTTCCCTGGTTCTCTTGAAAAAGAATAAGACTGGGTCCAGGATGCCCATGGTGGTGGTGGGAATGCTGGTGAAAGGTGTTGTGCTGTTGTGAGCAAGACTGAATGGAGATGGGCATGGAAGGAATGACATGAAAGCATGTGGAAAATATTAGCATTGCAGAAAAGAGGAGCAGAAATGGTAGCTGGTGGGTCCTGTCCTAATGCTGGCTCTTGCCTCATTTTGAAATGTGAAAGAGTAATGATGGAAAAAACTCTTTGGTGGCTGTGTCTCAGCAAGCCTGCAGAGCCAGACCTGAGCTGCTTTCCTGCATCTCTAAAGAAAACACCCCAAACACAACACCCCAAACTGGCAGTGATACACAGGTGCTTGTCCATGGTGAGTTGTGCAGCAGTGGGTGACTTCTGCAGTTGCTGGTACACCTTGTGAAACAGCAGTGCCTGGCTTTAGAAAAGACAAAGTTGCACAGCTATGGAGATGGCTGGAGTGGAGTTGTCTGGTGCTTCGGATCATAGAGCATGAAGACTGGCCTTGGGTTACTCTGGTTATACTGCTCGCATCTCACACTGTTCCTCAGCCTGACCCTTGTTCAAAGAAAAGAAATTTATTTGGAAGGCTCAAGTTGTACTTCTCGCTTTCTCCTTGTTTAGCAGAGTGTGTACAGTACTTGGGAGGGAACAGACAGACAAGGCAAAGAACAGACTGTAAAATTTAATACGTCTTCACAGTGCACTTTGGCAGGACAGGCCTTGGGAGATCTGTGATTGTACCTTCCTCTGACTTGTTCAAGATGGAAGTGTGTGAAAGGGACATTTGGCTCACAGAGAAGCATAGCCTGGTGCTCTGGAGAGAAAATTGTAAGGAACACACAGCTGCCTGCTGGGAGAGCCATTCCTATGTAAGAAAATAATACAGCTCATGACATGTCATACCAGCGCCTGCAGTGTTACACTGCTATAAAGAAGATTTTGAGAGAATATTTTGACCCTTGCTTTAGCATGAGTACATATGTATGTGTTCTGGATGAAGAAGCACTTTTTTGCACTTCTGGTTAATAAAGCATGCACTATGGAGTCCTTACCAGAATGGCAGGAAGGTGTATGTGCCCACTCAACAGTCAGGTTTAAATTCTTGTTTCCTTAAATGCTTAAAACCAGTTCAGTGCAGTTACTCCATCGGGGTTGCTCACTACTGAAACTAGCTTTGGTGAGGAGTCTCCGCGTGGTCAGTCTTCATTTTAACTCTGCAGGAGTGAATGCCACATGGTTGATTTTCCATGTGATTTTGGTGGGGAAGGGAAACTCTTTTGCAGAAGCTGGGATGAACATGTAGTATTCAAGAATTTTCATATCATATTTCCTTGAAAGAGGGCAGAGGAAATGCTTAATTATTTGGAAACTCATTTGGCAGGTTCTTTCCAGTGCTAGGCTCTTCAGTACATCAACCCGTCACACATAAGTACTTTAGGGCTCACTTAATCTTTGTGATTACACCTGAGATGGTTAACAGAAGTTGTTTTGACAAGGCCCAATTTTCTATTACTAAGCTGCCTCATTTTTTTCTAATGAAGAGTTTAAACACTAGTCAAAACAGTTCCCCAAAATTTCCAAGCCTACAGTTATTCCTAACAGGGTGAGCCTTCACTCTGCTTACATGGCCTGTCAGGAGGAGCCCATTGTGTTTAATGGTATATTTAACATTATTTCAGAATCTGATTGCAAGGGTTGTCACCTTTTTACAAGGAAGGGTAGATGCAAAGTAGTGTTGTACTGATCCTAGTTTTACTCAAATAAATCCCCAAATAATTGGAGTAACAGTGCATAATCAGTAATTGTAACAATGCATAATTAGTAAACTTTAAATAGATGAAGTCCTACTATTTTCTGTTGAATTTGTTCCAACTAGAGGAAGAGCACCCTGTGTTTTTTGGCAATAGCATGTCAGGGAAATGAAATAAGTGAAATCCTACTCTCGTGGAGAAGGGGCTGGTGAGCAGTCTCAGAGCCTCAGGTTTTGTGATGCACTTCTTTAAGAATCTGGAAGCTCAGTGAAAGAACAAGCAAACCTATGCTCTTTTAGAGAACAGCAAGCTTTTGTAAGTTTTCTGTTCTGAAATTTAAGGTCTAACCTCCTACTGAAGTTGAAAGTGAAATGAGGTTTGCATCCCGTGACATAGAGCATTTATCAAATAGCCTCCATAAACCCACTGTCCAGTCTGAAGTTGTCTGTAGTCATGGGGCTTTTTCTTTTCCAGCCTTTTCAAGACCTCAGGAGCTGGGGCCGTGAGAGTCATAGCATTCTATAAATGTTTAGCACTGTTTTTAGCACTGCTTAAATATGACAGAGAGTCATTGCAGTTGTCTATCTTATTTAAAAAATACTCATGAATAATTACTTAGATAATTCTGCAAAAGTGTGGCTTAAAAAAGTGCAAGGTTGCTTAGCTGGGTTATTATACAGTACCGTATTTGTTTTGAATAGATTTAATACGTGAGCCTGCTGAATGTTTAGGCATATTCAGCAGTGTGCTTAGATGATGCTGCTATTTTTATTAATAGAAGGATCACTTGACACAATAGATACCAGTGTTACTGTCCTGAGAAGTGGATTTAGACGGCTTTGAAACCTCCTTTTGGAGTTCGGTGTCTGCTATGCTTGTGAGATAAAGAGATGGACTACCAGAAAATCACTGATAGGTATCTTTCCAGGGGATCTTGGCAAGAGTCACTGCTACCACCTATACCGTTTCCGATATCACTTGCATCCATTGCCTCAACCTGTCAAAACAGGTGTATTTGTAGGCCTGGAGGGACTGAAACAAGCAATCAAGCACTTACATAGCATCTTCCATCCAAGTTCCCAAAGACTGAGGCTCAAAGTATTTTCATATGTTTCCAGGGATTACTTAGCTGTGCTGGGTATTTCTGTGTTCTCTTTAGCAATTTGCTGCTGCTGTACTACCTCTTGGAATTAGAAAAAATTGTTCTCTCTATTAACAAGGAAATTGTCAACAAAATGCTGGTTGGCTTCAGAGAAAACTGGCATAAATACTTAAATCCACATCAGAGAAAACTGGGACGAGATTCCACTGAACATTATGAATTAAGGTAAATGAAGAATCAGTGTGTGAGTGTGATTAATTAGAACTTCTTTGCTTAAAGAGAATAAGTACACGCCCTGTGCTGAGATATTTTTTCGTGCTCTGTCTTGGCAGTAATTAAACTTTAGGGTGTTAGAGGTTGCCTACTCCTTGTAATGGTCTGGAATAGTTAATGGGGTTGAGCTCTGGAAGAGGAAGAATCCCACTAATTGTGCAATCCTCTTGGCACTGTTTGGGGTTTGGCAGGACGTCCTCACAGTGAACCTACGCTGGGTGTGCCTCCCTTTGTAGAGTGTGATGCACAGCTTCGTGTGCCTGAGGCTGCAAGAAATAATCATTTTCAGCAGTGTAAGGGAATTTGAATGCATACTTTTTCAGGGCCAGCATTACAATCATGTCTTTTTAGGAGATTTATGTTTACTGTATTGCAGCATCCCACTTCTTCAAAAATTTCCAGCAGTGATGGTGATGAGTGATAAGGAGATACAGTAAAGGGAGTTCAGTTAATGGATGTTGTCCTAGGACAGTAAAGGATTTCTTTAAAGGTGAAGTGCACAGGAAAGGAATATGTTTTACTTAGTTTTAAAGAGAGAGATTAATGGAAGTTCAGAGAAGGAGTGTTCCGCTGGATCAATACGTGAAGAAGGTGCCTCTTTTGGCATAATACCAGATGAAAATAGTGGACCATGATAAAGGCATTTCATTTCATAGTTTGTCAGGGCATTATTAAGTGGGAAGTAAAGTGACTCAGGTGTTCAATGCACAGGTTGATAAGGGCCAGCAGATCATAATCCAGAGATTAAGATAATGGAAAAGCAGATCTGCATTGCTTATGGAATGGCTGTGACGATATGAATCATGAAATCCTGGAGACATTGTTTCTACAAACTCCTATTCTCAAGAAAGCTGCATGAACAGCTCTTTTACTGCTGTGAATAGGGAATTGTTCTCTTCTTCCCTTCTTTACGTCAAGCAATCAGTTTGCAACCTTGCTGGCATTTGCTCCAAGAAAAAATGATCAAAAGCTTTCTGCTGGCTACAAGCCCTCACCTTTTGGAAATGTTCTGTTGACTGTGAACAAGTTGTTTTTTGTTGGTGTCTTTAATCAATAGTAAGAAAAATTTTGAATGAGAGATGTTCTGCTAGTGAGAGAAATGAAAGGTGTTTTCCTGGGGGACTGTGTACTCTTCCACAAGATCTGGTGGCATGGAGACTAAGAAGCTGCCCAGAGCTGGTGTTCTGTGCCAGCTGCAGCCTCAACTCCAGAAACTATTGGATTTGGCTGATAGTACCAAGACTTCATGTCCCTTCCCATCCAATCCCTTTTTAGACTCTCAGACATATTGTCCCATAACTTTGTTCATCAGCTGCTTGTTTTTTCCCAAATGTTTTCCCAAAGTTTGCTTCTACCAAGGAGGATGATCTTTATGTCACAGGAAGGAAGCAGATTTTGTCTTTTGTTTGTTCAGTTTGCCAGGCAGCTCTTCTGTTTGAACAAATTCTGAAAAATGAATTAGACTACAAAATAAATAAGTATTTTTATTTTTCTTTTTGATAGGCCCTCACTTCTGCATTTGTCATTGTGGGTTGCAAGAGCAAGAGTGCTCTCTTGCTAAATGGGTTTTCAGTGGAATATAGAAAATCAATTTGCACTATGTAGCTGGCTGATGATGTCTTCTTTTACATTATTGGCAGTATCACGGGTTCAGGGAACATTCCCTGTATCAGCAGCCTTGTGTCTAATGAGGCCGCTTGGACTCGGTTCTCTGAGCTGGAGTAAAATCTTTGAAACATGTTAACCCCAGGTTGATTGAAAAGTGGGGGAGGTTTTTTAACAGTGAGCTTTAAGTAAACTGCATGTTTTCGAATTTCCTGGGCAGCTGCCTTTCTCCCTTTGATGTGCTGTGCCTGGTGATGCTGTTAACGAAATGCATAATTATGTGTTATATAATAAACCAGGGCTAACATGAAGGTGCCTAATAGATTATAATGATGTGGAGGCCTGAGAAACTCAGGACCATGGGGGTTGATGAAAAGTGCCTCTGGTGACAAAGAAGATATTTAAAGAGGTTTGAATAACTGTGCTAATAAATTAATTGTGGTCTCTGTGTGTGTAAACGACATTTTTCAAGATTCTGTATATAGAGAGAATATTGAAAAAAAATAGGTGCAATTTACTAGGCTGCTGATGTATGAAGTGTCAGCGCCGAGTGCTTCCAGCGCCTATTAGCGCTGCTGGCTTTGCATAGACGGGTGCCCTAGGCAAAGACATTTTTGGCACAGCCTGCTGTGCCCATAGGATCAAAAGGGAAAAAAAATAATCTGGCAATATGCACAGAAAGTAAATTGCCTCCCAAAGAGCAGCCCCTAAAATGTAGGCTTGGAACGAATATCAATAAATGAAACATCGCGTTTAATGGCTGAAGGCTTGTAGGTGTTTGGTGGTTGCCCCCAACTTCCTCTCTTCCTTTCTCTGCTTTTGTCACCTTTATTTTATCTCTCCCTCTGCAATACCATGCATAATTTTTTCATTTCTTGGATTCTTCAGGAACTGGTTTGAATACATGAGTCTTTTTAAAGGAGGGGCTGCATAACTTTCCAGCCCTGGACCACATGGGTCTCCTAATGCTGCTGGGCTGTGACTGCTCTTGCTTGGCTGCTGTTCTGGGCTTACAAGGGCCTGTCTCCTGGGAGAATCAGTATGCGGGGAGCTCCAGTGTGAATTTACAGCCTGCTAGTTACTTGGCACTAATTCCCTGGGTGGATGCTTCTAGTACCTACTAAGAGTGCTTTTGTACAGGTTAGCTTTGAGTGCTTTCGTGTGAGTTAGGCGGGCTCCTTTTTGAAGGTGGAGTATGTTGTTTTTCACTTCCCAAGCACCAAGGGTACCCAAACAGGCAGTTAGTGCAGAGTAGCTAATATGCAGTAAATTCACACCCAAGCTCACTGAGCACTACACTTCCTTGTGCAGCTGAGTCCCCAGGCTCTGCACTTTGTCTCTCTCAGCAGGGAGCAGATGGCCCTTCTCAAAACAGGGAATACTAATATAGCCTGATGAAGAGCAAATATACATGTGTGTTGGCTTGTGTGTGTCCGTGTGTTTGTATAAGATGACTTGAAGATATCACAGTTCTTGGATTAACTTGTGCTTCCTAGTTTTTATCAAGATATCCTAATGAGAACTTTGCTGCTGCTTTGCCATCATCCTTCTCATTAATGGATTTGGGTTTTAGCAACAGGTTTTGATTGATTCTTCCATTTTCTTTGGCAGCAAGAGTGGCATACATTTTCTTACATAAGTGACTGCATCTTTGTGTTTGAGTCTCCCTTTTGCCTTTCCCAGCATTTCTTATTTGATCTTTGGAGTTTCTTCTTGTATTTGATATGCTTTTATAGCTAATAAATGTTCTTCCAAAACTTGAGAACCCCCAATAAGAAGGAAATAAGGTTTTCTCTTGTTTTCCAAACACTTGGATGTGAATTCAAGACAATTTCTAAATAAAACTTTTGCTTTAGCCTGGGCTTCAGAAATAGCTTGATCTATAATTAGTGTACAAGTTCACCCTATCTTGGAATCGCAGAATCATAGAATGATTTGCAGTGAAAGGGACCTTAAAGGTAATCTAGTTCCACCACCCTTGCCATGGGCAGGACACCTTCCACTAGACCAGGTTGCTCAAAGGCCTATTCTACCTGGCCTAGAACACTGCCAGGGATGGGGAAGCTACACCTGGAGGCCACATAATGGGCTGAATATTACGTGAAGTATTCTTGATATAAAATATGTATATATTTTTTAATATCTAAAAATATAATTTATAAAATTATAAATTGTTGTGTCTGATTTTCATGCTCATGCTTCAAATATATCATTGCTTTCTAAGTCATCTGCAGATTTTCTTTGTTTTTTGCTCTAGTATTGCCTGTTTCCAGGAAAAATTTCATATCACAAAAATTGCTTCTCCTGTTTCCATCTGCAGTGAGAGTTCAGGACAGCTCTATCAGCTCTATTTCAGCCAAAGTTTAAATTCACTTACATACAAAAGATATTGCTCAAAATGCTTTTAACATGTCTTTCCTTAATGACGTCAGCCATAGTAGCCTGCCAAAGATAAACAGCATTTCTGCTCTGCAGGAGTTAACTCTTAGAGGCAGTGAAGTCCAATGTGAACCCAGAGACACTTGCTCCAAGTTTTCAGTGTGCTGCTGTAAAAAGGAGCAATCCCACCCCCCACAAGATCCCAGCACTCAGGAGGGCTGCAGGGCTGGAGAAAATCAGCACAAGCCTCCCAGTTTCTCAGCAGGAGATGTAAAATGCTGCTGAATGTTTGCCACAATAAAGGATGAGGGCCTGGGCCAGGCCAGCTTGACTGTTCCCGTTAGAGGACAGGAGGGTAGGAGGAAGGGATAAAATGGGATGAAAAACAAGGATGGGAGCCTGGAAAGCCAGGCTTTGGTTCTTGCTGTTCTGGAGATATTTTGTGTCGGTTAAAGCAATCACTTGAGAGTGTTTTTCAGAGTTTGAGCCTCAAGAGTTTTTAAATTTAGCATGTTTTTATAGCTTTTTAGAGTGTTTTAGTATTAATTTTTAATGCTGATTTTATTCCAGAGCAGTTCCCCATAGCCAGATACTTTAAAAAAACCTTAAAAGGAATCCACAATAAAGGACTCTCCATCTGTGTGAATGAGTTGCAGCAGATATGATGAAGCAATTCTTAAAATCCCACAGTTACTCTTTTCCTTTCAACTGACATGTTCCTGGTGTTTTAAAATAAAACAGTTGAATACTAGGTTTAAAGAGACATTCAAAGAATGCATGGTGTTACTAAAAATCACTGACTATGTCCAGGCAGAAAGGACAGTTGCATGACCCTGTCATACATGGGTGATCGTGTCAACGAGTCCCTTGTTGGCATATATTGTAAATCTTCCTGGATGTTATCTTTCCAAACCCAGCACACAGACAGAAGGAGGGTGAAAGTATGAGCCGGATAAATTTCAGACAGAAATGTGTTTATTGGCATTTTTTGAATGTAGATTCTTGGAGTACTTAACAATCTCCAGCTAATGAGGTCTATTAAATGGCAATGTGCTGCAGCTCACTTTGAATTGGAGAGAAGTTTCTGGGCAAAAGACTCTTAGTGTTATGAAAAAAGTTTGCTTATTTAATCCCAGGATAACATCCCTTTTAAATAGGATGTAATGGTAGGGAAAATAGTGGGGATTGAAAGGTGATAGTTTTTACTAAAGCTTCTTATTAAGGTAGCATGAAAAGAGTATTTCCATGCATTCATTTTCACCTTGAAAAATGTTTGACATTATTGTGAGTTGAGCATAAACAGTATTAAGTGCATTCACATTACTCCTTTGTGTATGAGGATTCGCTCTGAATCCTTTATTCAAAGGCGGTTGTATTGATGTGCTTTGTTAAGTAAGTCGCTGCTGCCACAGTCATTAGACATTTGTAGTAGTAAGTACAAGTGAACTCAGTCTACCTTTGTGCAGCATTGAGATGATAGTACTGTTACGGTGGCTGTGTCCAACCACGGAGGCAAAACCAAACAGCTAAAGGGGGGATAAAGTATTAAAACATGCTATATTCTTTGCCACTGATCTCGCTGTACCCTCACTACATAGGGATAAAGTGCAAGTGTACTTAAGAAAGATGATTTAGGTGAGATACCATATTTTGTGCACACGTTTCTCTACAACCAGCGTTGCAGGGCCACATTCATAGATTTGCGATCATGCAGACAGGAGTGCCTGCACCATGCCTTGCACTACTGCTGAATGTTGTTCAGCATGGTAGCTGTGTGATGTTCCTGCTGCTTGATTTCCAGAGCTGGACTTCTGCTGAAAGCTTCTTGTTCCCTTTTCTGGCATCCTTCAAGACAATGTTTGTACAAGGAGCTTGTTCTGGTAGGAATCAGCAGTATGGGAAAGCAATTTTGTCTCTCCTGAGCTCAGCACGAAAGAAAAAAATATTTGGATCTGTTTGTATTTTTTAATATTTGTCACAATGCCAAGCTATTTTAAGCAATCTGGCTACTCCATCTCTATTTACCCTCCTCTGATACTTCAAAATTATCACAGACCACCTGAAATATGAGAATCAGATGTGAGTTTTAATGTAAGTGCAGTGCTTCAAGCTGATAGGAACGGGAGGGGGAGCTGTCACTGCATCAGCCAAGCTCCTCTGGTGGAAGTGTTGATTGATTACTTTATCCCTGGGAAAGGAGGGGGAGTGCCCTTCCACTTCTAGCAGAGTGAATTGCTTCCCATTCTGTCGTGAAAGAAGTAGGTAGTCCTGTGCAACCGTTATCATCTCCAGGTATATGAAAAATGGAAATTCCTTTGTTCTCTTTTCTCCTTAGGTAGAGATCACAAATGATGTCCAGTCCTTGCTACTGATAATGCTGGCCGTCATGGTGGCAAAGATGGTTGGTGATTTGTTCAACGCATCCCTGTACAGCTCTCTCCTAAAGCTGAAGTGCATTCCCTACTTGGATGTGGAACCTGTTGTTCATCACAGGAGAAAATGGTGAGGTTTCTTATGTTGCTGATCTGTAAGTTTCCTGTGTCATGTTTTGCACAGAGACTCTGTGGTTTCTCTGAGACCTGGAGTTTGGAGGGTCGGAGGAAGGAGACCCTGATCCTGAGCAATGTCCCCACAGTGTGATGTGCTGTACAAACAGAACAAAAGAGACTCCCTTTCTCTTCAAGATTGTGGTAGGATCTGAATTACCAACATTACCAGAGCCTTAAGAGCAGTAAGTGCTCTGTAATGCCCAGTTGGGTGCTGTTTATTAGTAGCACAGTTGGTCCAATAGAGAATCTAGTAGAGGCTTTCACAGTTACGACTCTGCTCTATTGCATCTGCTCACAAGAAACACAGTAACAACAGTAGAGTGCGTAAAGTCCGTGATGGTGAAGTTTGCCTTACAAGACTTCTGGATGACTAGTCTGGGTTTCCTGTGTGTTTAGTATTGTAAGATGTACATTTTCAGACAGCAATTCCTACCATCCAGTGATAGCAATTTAAGGCACATAGGGTGTCTTCTGGAAGTACCTCCACTGACTATAAACTAAATGAATAGCTTGGGAAAAAAATAGTTTTTATTTTTTAACTTATATTAATCCAACCTGTCCTGTGTATCTTCTAGTGTGTATCCAAAACATGGGCATTCATAACCAGTAATAAGAATAATTTCTTCTCTTAAATGTAGGTGTTGGGGCTACATTTATCTGTAGGCAGTGAAAACTCTGTGCTATTGTTTTCTATACAATAATTAGCAAAAATGCCAATTCTTAGTGGTATTCTCTGGGAACGAACTAGGTAATGTGGTGAAGAAATAGAAGGAAAAACTAACTCAGTTATTTACCATAGGAAAACTTATTGTTTTCCTCAAGGCATATTTGGGTAGTAGATATCCCCAGCCAAAGCTGCTTGCAGGACACTTTAGCTGTCATTTCTCCAAGTGTTGAGGTCTACTGGACAACCTCTTAGTTTCAAGTGACCCTTTAGAAGACTAAAATATTGGTAACCCATTCTTTCCACACTTTATAACTTTCTCCAAATGTAGCCATATCTAAAAGTTTTTAGCAGTCGTATTGAATGCTGGGTATAATCTAACTGTATTTGACATGAGAGGAAAAAGAGCCAGCAATGTGGTAGGAGGAAATAAAAACAATCTATGACATTATGGATGACTTCTATATGTACTATGGCAGATAAAACAGAGGGGAAGAAGCCATAAAGTTTCCCATGGTATTCCAATTAGATGACAAGTCCATGAAAAGAATTATAGCTGCCTTCCTGCTTCAAAATGAGGTCCTATTCACTTGAAGGACAATTATATATATATTGATATATATATAAAATTTCATTTCCCGCCCACTCCTTTCTCTTTCCTCTCCAGTCACATTAAGGAAAGTTCCTGGATAACTTGGTCATCAAATATACTGATACTCTAAAGCAAAATACATGGTGTCACAACTTGGTAAAGATTTTTGCAGCTAGACAGTTTACAGGCTGCCAAGTTTTAGTCTAAATCCTCTTAGACCTAGTCTGAATAGGCTGATACACATCTGAACTGGCCAATGTAGTTGCTAAGACACTCTCCATCATATCTGAAAAGTCTTGGCAGTCTGACGAAGTTCTCAGTGACTGGAAAAAGGGAAACTTCACACCAATTTATAGAAAGGATGAAAAGAAGGACCCCAGGAACTACAAACCAGTGACCCTCACCTTTGTGCCAGAAAGATCATGGAACAGATTGTGCTGGAAGCTATGTTGAGGCATTTGGAAGGCTTCAGCCTAACATACAGTCTTTGTAAGAATTCCAAAAACAGAGATCCTATTAATCTGCCTAGCATGAAAATACACAGTTTGAGACAAGACAGTTAAAAAAACCCCAAACAAGTAGTCTCTGTACATGTTTCCTTATCTCTCTTTCCTCATCACTTCTGAGCATCCTTGAAGCTTGAGTCAGAATTCTGCAGAAGGGTGCCTGGCCATGACTTTTCTTTCCTTGTATTTTCCCTGTGGACCAAGATTTCTCATTTGTTTTCTCTCTGACTGGTCCTGCAGCTACCAAGATGCTGTGGGAGCCTGCCTATCTGCTTCTCTAGTCTTTTTTTATCTCGGAGTGACCACCCAGAGTATGTGAGGCTCTGCTGTTTTTAAGTTCCACTTATTTCTACACTTCTGGAGTATTTTTATCTTCAAGTGCTTACACCCAGATATCATTTTGCATAAGCTAACCTCTTTCTCTGGTTGTGTCAGCTTGGTTGAGGGTTTGCAACCACGTTGCTGCTCTGGGAAACCGTAGCTGACACAGTTACGTGTGTGGCAGGTTCTACATCCCCTTGTTCAATATTAATTATTCTGTGAGATCACAAAATATATAAACTGTGCATTGCTGGATTCCCCAAATCATAACAGGGACAGGGGTCAGCTGTGTAGGAACTGGTAGCTAGCATGTGTTTATAAACAGGTGATAAATTGTATTTGTGTATGCAGAGTGAAAGATTTGGATAACTAACAGCTTGCTTAAACACCATAGAAATGCCACATAAATTGGAATCTTTCTTCAACTGAAACTTGAAAAGCCTTTGGAAAACAGTGCCTGGTTGGTAGCAGGGAGGAAAAAGGAGAAGCACAAGAGAATGCATGTTTTTATGTCCTCAGTACTCATATTGTTAGAGACAAAGTGCAGATCTTTTCTTCCGTAGTTCTTCATCAGTGTTAAGGATGAGAAGACCTTCTGTATTTCATCATTTGTTGTTTCCTTTTACAGGGACGTATAGCATCCCCAGGCAGGAGAGGTGTTAGACACTGAACCAAGAAGAGAAAATAGCCTTTTACATGAACAGCGTGGGGGGTGGCATTAAGGTCCAGATCCACAAAACAGTTTAACTCCTAGCTGATGTGGAAATCAGTGGGTACATTAAGAACGAGGCTGATTTAAGTACATGCTTACTGTGAAGACACCTCTATGAAGACACATGAAACTGGTGGAAGTGAGACCTAGATCCTCAGTGATATTTCGCTACCCAATTTTTATTTAGGCACTGGCATCTCTGGATGCTTTTGTTCCTATGGAGCAGAGCTTAAAATTTGTTTTCTTAATATTAATTATTTTTTTGGAACCTCATTGATCACTCTGCCTGCTGTATTCCTTTGCCTGAGTGATAAGGCTCTGAACACAGCTCTATCTAATATGGGGCTGCTATGGTGCACTGTGATTTTCAGCTACATCGCACACCACTGTAAACACCCCTCTTATAAAATCTGTTTCACTGGAACACTCAAAGCTGCTGGCTGCCAGGGAATGTTCTTTAATGAGGGTAAGGAGTACTTGAACACATCTATGACTTGGCAACCCTTCCTGCTTTTTATAAGCTACTATACACTTCAGAGAGAAAATATCTTAGAGGCTACTTTTTAATGGGACAAGTTTACTTAAGAGCTGAGTGGAGCTGGTGCCAGTAGTTCTGTTTTGTTCTAGCTTAATATTAGCCTTGTCAAAGTTCTTACAGCGTCTCCTGGGTGTTTCTGTATTGCATACCATATAAAGCTGTTTTGGGGAGCCAAGAAGTTTGACTGGAATATATATTATACTGGTCTCATTATATATTTTTTTGAAGTGTATCAGAGGTGGCCCTATATTAAAGGTCCATGGAGCAAGGCTGAGTTTTTACCTTTATTTCTGTTTCTGCCTTCTACGTTTGCCTAAGACCACACCACAGACGCTGGATCCAGAATTTGAGCCAACCCAAGTTTGAGGGTTATTTGGGATCCAAGGTGCTGGTTTGGCCTGTTATAAAATTTAGGGTAATTAGCAAACTTTTTAGATGAGGCTTTGGATTTTGAAAATCACCGGACATCGGGGAGAAAGGGAGGTGCTTTTGGTTGGGCCTAGACTAGCAATTACTACACTAAAAGATTCCCTACTCATCTTGCTGACACAAGTGTTCCCTCAAAGAGAACTAATCCAGATACATGTGGTGCATCCCATCCCGCCTCTTTGAGAAGCCAGCGTGTTTCATGGCTGCTTGGCACTTTCATCCTGAGAAGGCATCATTAGGGGGTGGACTTGGCAATGTTTTTGTATTAGAGGGCATCCAGCCCATCTTTTGTACAGTGTTTGTGGTGGAAGCTGGATCGTGTTCTGGCTGCACAAAGGGAAAAGAGAGCTGCTGTAACAAGGCCACGCTTTGTCTGGGGAGAGCCCTGGCTGCTACAGAAAAGGTGGAGGGAAGGTGTTGAGATGTGGGTGAAATTTATTAAAATTGCATTTGAGCTTTAAGTTGCCTCTCTGTCAGGCTTAAGCAAACATGGCAAAGAACTATTTTTAGTCCCTTTTTTTTTGCCTGTGCTGTGCTGGGTTTTGAGTTTAGTGGGATCCCGTTACCTAAGAAGCAACTGTACAAGCCATAAATAGCAGTATTGACCCCCTGACAAAAATACTATGTGAGAGCCAGAGGTCGCTCTATGTGCCTGGAAGCACAGCCTTGCCTTGGTTTCGACATGGGGTTGGTGGTGCAGATGTGGGATGGGTGAAAGGACTTACGGCTTCCTCCTGCCCCTGCACCAGCTCCCTGCGGATCACTGTGGGAAAGTCCAGCCTGTCTCTTTTTGCTGTCCTTTTAACCTGGCAAAAGGCTGATACTAGCTTGCTTCACTTGCTCCAAATTATCCGGAAATGCTCCTACAAAAAAAAAAGGTGAAGGCTTAGTACACATGCCTCTGTGTGAAAAAGGTTGTCTTAATCTGAACATGAATGGAAGGTGAACTTCCAGCTGAGCAGAGTTACTGCTGTATGTTTATACCAATACTTACGTTATTGATGCATTTTTTTTGCTCTGTGACAGGTGGTGATAAACTAGGCACTTAGCTTTGTAGTTTTCAGGAGATCTGACTATCTCTCTATAGGATTTTGGTGGAAAACAGGACTCAGTGACACTGAGTGACCTACAAAAATGACCTGTTGGGCCTTTTCAGCCTTAAACTTCAGTGATCAGAGACCACTTTTCTCAGATTTTTTTTTTTACCATTAAATTTCACCTAAAATTTCAAGTTTAGCATGAAGTGATTTCAGTGTCCGAAGTTGAATAGTTTTTTTCTCTTAGGGAAAAAAATCACATGCAAACAGTGTAATTATGTTAATATGAATATTCATTTGAGACAGGAAGAGGAAGGCTATGTGGAGGGAAGCAGGAGGCTGAGGAGGAGTGACTGTTCAGGATTCTGTCCCGTTTCCTTATATTGCTTTGGCCAAACTGATTTATTTTTCCATTCCCAGTTACAGAAGGGGAAATAGCGCCTATATACCTCATGTGGCTTTCAGCATCTGTTGTCTTTGCCAAGTATTGTCAAGTTCTTCTTAAACAAAGGGCCTTATGTAAAGGCAAAGCTTCTCGTGAACTCTAGAGGATGATTTTTGACCTGCTCTGATTTTGACTGTTTAATGAAGCTACTACCTAAAGGTACTACATGACTCAAAATGACTTTATTTAGATTGGTAAACCCATATAAAGATGCCCAAGATCCTGTTGCATTACTGTTTATTTTTAGAGTGGAGTCTGAATAAATAAAACAAATTACTCTTCCCATGCTACAATAAATACCAGCAGACATAACCCTTCCTTCAACCTAAAATAAACCTTTCCCACCATTGACCGTTTCCTTTCCTAAAATGTCCAGGATAAGAGCTGGTTCTGTGCCCTCAAGGTTAGGAGCTGCAGGCTTACACAGAGCAATGGATGAAGAGCAAGTGTGGAGCTGGCTTAGAGGAGGGCTTGAGGAGATCTGGCCGGCAGCACCGTCCTTTGATAGAAAGGGATGGAGACTGAGTAACAGCTCATTGCTGACCTACTGCACTTGGAAGTGTATTGGTGGTTACTGCAGCCCTCATAACCAAGTATATACAATAGAAGCACGAATACTGAAAAATATAATGACAAGGATAGTGAAGACGAGCCAACAGTCTGTCTGATGAAAATCCTTGGAGGACCTTGTAAATACTTTAATGTTTACACAGGGCTTGTATATTTGCACAATTGCCTTTCCATGAGCCCAAAATGTTTTACACTGGAATGTTTTCAGGCGCTAAGAAATTATATTTTCTGGTATGTTTGAAAACTGCAGGCTCAGCTTCTCTATCGCTCTCCTTTTGTAATGAACAATTAAATCTGGATTCTCCTTGCCCCCTGAATATGCAAAGTGTAAATGGCAAGTTCTGTCAGATTATGTACTGATCGTGGTCACAGTGTGCTAAGAAGAAAACATTTTGAACTTACAAGTGAATGTTATACTGTAAATTATCAGATAGATACAGCTAAATGATCTGCTTTTATTATAATACAGAAGTGGTGAGAAAAATTACTTTCCTATACTGAGATTTTTAAGAGAAACAAACTTATAAGAAGTTTGAAAGACTGTTCCGGTGAGTTGGTCAAAACCTTAGGGACAAAGTCTGGTGGCATGAACAAGCAGATCAAATATAGTAAATTTTGAAGCAGATATCCTCTTCCTGTGGTTTATGTTACAAGCAAGGTCCCTGTTTGAGTGTGAATAGGCCTGTCATGGGGTTGGCAAACCAAGTGCAAGTATTGGGCATGCCACGACAACCAATGGGAACTTAATATAAGGTTCTGGTTCTTGCTGTCAGGTCCATCATGAATCACTGCAAGATCCATAGCAAGTGTAACACAGATCCCTTCGGCTCATGGAGAAGTCTTTCCACAGATGTTTTAGTTACTGCTGCAGCCTGCCTGATGTTGAGGGAGGGATAACAAATCCGCACTGACTTTTGTGTGTTTTCCATTTCTGGAGAGTCCCATGAAACTGAAAGAAGTGACTTCTGCACACTTTCCGTAGAAGGAAAGGCGCTGAAGCAGCATCTGGAACTAATCACCTGTGTTTCACAGCTCACTGGTGGGCAGTGAGCGAGCCGCACTGGCTCCTACAAGCCTTTAGGTAAAACATGCACATAGCGACTTTTAGCTGCGGGGAAACTTGAAACAGCTTCTGCTGGCCTGGCAAGGAGGAGTCTGACTCCCTTTTGGCTCACCTGGGAGGACAAGCTGCCTATACGGGTACCACCGCAGCCTTCAGATGTGGTAGCACGCAGGTGGAGTGCGCACATACACGCACAGAGAAATCAAATCAAGCCATCGGATGGGGTATCCCACTAATTGGAAAGTCTGCTCTGGTGTCTGGCCACCACTTGGCAGATACTGACAGTTTCCGCTTAAAGCCAGCCAGCACCACCGGAAAGCCAGCTGTGCTGGCATGGTGGCTGATCTCATGAAGATGACGTGAACAACTACTTGAACTTATTCAAGGAATGGTGGGTCTGACTTGAAATGGGCTGAAATCCCCTGTCTTTGTGGGATATGGGTCTTTGCCGCAAATGGGAATACAGACATCCATTTATGTAAGAGTTATACCTCAGTGTTTCCCAGTTACACGTAGGGATATCATCTTTATTCTGGTGCTGAGGGCTGCTGCTTAGGTCACCTTAAGCAGAAATGGATTCTCTTTGCTGTTCACATGTGTCACTTTTTCTGTTCTGTGAGCGTTGCTACATCTTCATAAATATTAGCAGCTTCTCACAGTGGTTGCCATGATGGAAAGAGTTATTTATTTACAAAGAGGAAACAGATGCCACAAAATACTTTAATGAATTTCAGCATGTTTGAGAAATGAAATACACTTTTTTTTTACCAGTTTTGCAAAGCCTTTAACTGCTATTTCACACAATCACAAGGGAGCTCTTTAGTACACTGAGCGTACACAGAGCCACACCAGAAGTAAGGCAAAAAAAAAGAGGCATAGAATGGAGTAGTTTTATGAAAAGCCATAAAGCCATGAATATAGTCTTATTAGCTGCTGCCATTCAATACATAGAGTTGTGACAGTAGGCGAATGGGAGATGAAAGCGACAGCAGATGGAAAAAGCCTGAGGAAGCTGAGTCCTGGTGTTTGGGATAAGGAAAGAGAAAGCAAGTCAGTCACAATTCTCTTCCCAGAATTTTGGATACATATTTTGAACATGTTTCAGTATAAGTACACTGTCAGGTTCAGAGAGATCACCACTCATTTTCTGGAAAAGCAGATAAATAATACCAGCATTTGTGATCTTATTTTTAACTGGGATGTAAGTAATGGGAATGCTGAATTTTGAGGGCTTAAATGCCTTTCCCTGTTGACTGTACAACTGGAAGGAGAACTGCTTTTGCTTGAAATCCTGGTTATCAGTGTCAAAACTTCTATTCAGTGCACTGGGAACAGGCTACAATCTGTGTCTCCAGATGCCCAACATTGTGCTTTATTAACCTGACTGCACTATTCCAGAAGGTGCCTGATTCTTGGAGTATCTGAACAATTTAAAGTCTTTTTCATATTCTTCTCCCATCCTTATTACTTTAGTTTACTCTTTTTGTAGCCTTTTAGACCTAAATCTCTACCTCATTTTGACTAAAAGGTCATCTGACAATCTGTGTCTGATTATTAAAACATACACTGCTGTCACTGTCCATTCCCAAGCATTTTAAAGCCTGCATTTTTAATATACTGCTCGGTGCTTTCTTGGAGCAGGCAGAGTGGAAAAGCTAAGGTAGCTGGTACAGTACATGAGGGTGGAGGCCCTGAATGGAGCCTTTATGAAAACTGTCTCATAGGAGCTTTCCTCTCTTCTTTCCAGTTTGGATTAGTTTCTTTGGCATATGTTTGCAAGAAACTCATCGTATCATTGCATTCAAACAGCAACAGCCAACTTAGTGTTTTGTGAATTTCCCTTGGAAATTGCTCATCAGTGATCTATCCAGACAATATGCATTTCCGTGTCTGTTTGGTTATAAGCAAGATCGTGAGGTATTTATTTAGCCCTCAATTTACTTGCTTCTCTCGCTTTATTCCTGTGAAAGTTTGTTTGAAATGTTTCTTTGAATTTAAGTAGCTTGTACTTGTGTCATTTTGAGAAATTACTTTCGTTGCCTCTCCTTGGTTATAATGGCAGGGCAGATGGATTTAACACAAGCTTAACTCTTCCTAAAGAAAAAAAAAGGTTTCTGCAGGCTCAGATATTAATTTGGAAAAGGCAAGGACAGCTGATAAATTTAATAAGGCTCGAATTCTTGCAGTGCATATGTTGCGAATGAGTGCAGCAGGAAATCTTGTAGGAAGAGTGGTACTCTCATAAGTGACACTTGTACCTCAAGCTATTGCATTCAGCTTGTCTTTCAAACAGATTTTATATTTTTCTTTGAACACAGTTGCTTCTTTTGCAAAACTTTTATTTCTATAGAATATGGCACAGCAGCCTCACATAGCAGCACATGTATTCTGTCTTACTACCCTGATCAGCATTGAAGTTGTCAGGGACAAACTGATCTCTAAAGCAAGGACTCAGATTAAGGGATAGGCTGTGACAAGAGAAGGTGGTATGGATGATATCTTGGGTTATAGGTAAGGAGGAGAAATCTCAAGATCCTACCTTCTCTTTCCGTGTGTTTTTATTTCTTGGCACTGTCTGACATTTCCCCTTCCTTTCAGAAGTTTTCTTTTTGCTAATCATGGTGCAAGGAAAGTTGCTTGAAACTTCTGTGTAGGTGCAAGGAGAGGTGTCACAGCTGCAGTCTGATTGGCAGTACACCTTGTGTATATGGTGGTGGTGACAGCCCTTTGATTGAGCAGGGACTGTCATTGTGGGTACTGCAGCATCCCCTCCCTGTGTCTTGGAGACTCCAGGTGAGGGTTCAGATCCTTCAGGTCTGAGGTGAGAACCCATTCTGGATCTCTCCTGTTGCCACCAAATGTAGCCTTCTACAGGTCATGTCTGTTGGATGCCACTCTTCAATGGCCGTGGTGCAGTGCCTTGTGTTGGACCCACAGTGCTGTTGCAATGCATGTAAGGGCTGAGAGTAGGTGCATGCCAGACTGTTGCTTGTTTGGACTGAGACATTTCCACACACACCGCTAGTCACATGGGGAAACGTACAGTTCTGAACAGAAACACCAAGTGAGTTTGAATGCCTTGAGGTTTGGGTGAAAGTAACAAGCAGGCACTGCCAATAGCTCTGAATATTTAGATGCCCGTACTCCCCTTAATACTGACATGGCTAAAGTAGGCTGCTACTTACAATTTGTAAACTTCTTTTTGGACTTGCACTGTGAAAACTAAGTCAAGAACAATGACCTATATTTTTTTACCTAAGGTCTTGCATATTGTGAGCTGAGATCATAGTGTTTAAGCTGCTGTTTGAATAATTCCAGTGTGTGGATCCACTCACATGATCCTTTTCCTGCCTATCCCAAGGTCTCCTGCACAACCTAATTCATTTTTTTAAAGTTAAATGCCCTTGTATAAGCAGCTATATCTATGTAATGTGGATAGGAGCTGCTATTTTTGTCACAGTATTTTATACTGACAGTGCTGGTGGGAAAAACTTCATTAGGGATAAAAGAACAGAAAAGCAGCAACTCTTGGCAGGTCCCCCCCCAAATATTCGACATTCCTCCCCTTCCAATCCATCTCTTTTCCAAAACACAAAGGCTTTCTTATCAGTTTTCTTTCTTTCCCTCTTGTTCTGCAATTTTTCAAGCATTAGCGAGAGACAGTTTCCCAGCAGATTATGAGACCTTGTGGAAATCCATTTGTCTTTACATACAGTAGTTGCTAAACATATATAGCTTTCAAATGCTCTCTGGGAAATAAGTGACAGAGACATTCAGCTAACCCAAACAACACATTTCACATTAAGTGCTGTACTATCAAAAGGCCTTCAGACTGAGTAGCTAAATGTCCCCTCAGTTGAGGATATTGAGGGAGCCAGGACCAGGGAATGCTGGGAAGCTTGTCATCTTGCAGTCAATGTAAATATTTGTAGATATACTGAACGCAGACTGAACTCTGCCGAACTTCTGGCTGCTGATTTAACTAGAACAATTCCTCACTCAGTTTAATGCTCAGCTAAAACAGGGACAGCAGGGAGTTGTAGAACTTGTCTACTGTGCAAAATTCCTCTGAAAACTGATTTTAAATAGATCTAATTTAACAAAAGCACATCATTAGCATGCATGTACTTATGTCAATGCACACAATGGTTTTATTGGTTTAATTTAGCTTTAAAACAGTTTAAATGTCTTTATTTCAGGGGTTAGCACTGAGTGGAGCAAATCAATTTTAAAATTAATGTAAGTGGTGTCCTTTTCAGTGTAAGGAGGTTGTATAGAGCTTTTTGTTTCCCTTTATTGATCTCAGTGGCATTCTGTGAGCACACTTAAAGAATTATATTTTCACAGAATGCACTTGCAAAACTACTGATTTCAGTCATCTGCACATAATTAACATTTCTGTGGTACATCTATGCTATTCTGTTATATAGTGAGATCAATATTGGCATGTAATTTTTGGATGAGGCTTTTCATAGTTCACTTCTACCAAAAGTTGAAAGGAAAATTGGCGGGCCTGTGGCTAGTATGTAGAGATCTTTTTTTATGACTTTTTAAGAAAAAAATGAAGTTTGTATTTAAATGTAAGCAACTTCCTGCAATGCTGTGAGTTTATTCACAGTGGGGCTTCTTTAAAGACAACAGAGTGAAAGAAAGATAATGTAAATAAACTGTATTTATAATGTTGTAGCAGTTCCAGGTCTCCACAGTAGTGTGCCTGGTTCTGTACTAGAATGGAAATTATGAAATCAATTTGTTCAGTTTTTCTGGCTGAATGAAGTGTATTTAAGAAGAAAAAAAAAAGAATGCCCTAGTCTCAGAAAATGCATGAATAGAAGCTAGAACTGCATAGCTCCAGTACTTGCAGAAATTTGTAACACAGGTGAGTAATTTTAATGCCCTCTGGCCTGATGATGAATCCTGACTATGCTCAGGCTAAAAAAGCATCAAGCAAACCCCAAACCAACCTCCTGGGAACTATTTATACAAGATGCGATGGCCAGTCAGGGCAATAAAACAATGGTTTACAAGAAGCCCAAATAAAACACAGGGCTGTCCTGAGCAGGCGAGCCTGTGGTGAGTCCATGGGTAAACATCCTCAGTGCAGAAAGAAGATGGGAGCAGCAGCTGAAAAAGATGGGGGCAAATCTGTGAATAAGTCCAAGCAAGCCACACTGCCTATGTTCTCATGCACCTTAGTCCTTGGAGTGTGTTTGAGTTGGGATTATGCTTCTCCCACTGCCCTTTAAATCCTTTTAATTATTTGAAACTTGCATAAAATATAGAGTAAATCCTGTTATTTGAAGAAAGGTTCTCTTGTACTGCGTGTTGTCTGAGGAAACCTCCACGTTATGGTTAGATCTGTTATGGTTAGATCCTTAACAATTTATTTCAGTGGGAAAACTTCCATTGAATTTAATAGCAACAAGGCCTGAACTACATTTCCATGAATCATTTCAAGACAGTTTCCCATTCAGGGATATTGGCTTCCTACCAAATGGCTCTCTTATTTAGGTCATGAGGCAGATTGTCTTCATTCCATGTTATATCTAGTCTCTATATTCTCTCTATAGGACCCTGAAACTTGGCTATTATAACTTTGGTGAAATAGCTTTAATACTTTAACACATTACATTACTAGAGTGAATTACGCTTTGGGAGAAAATGTTCTCACGTGTCCTGTAAAAGGAAATTTCTTGCTAGATCTATTTTACTGGTGTAGCTGCAGCTCGGTGCCTCTCCTCGAGGTAATTCTAATCATCTAAGAGAGATCTACTTGATAGAATCCAAATGTAAGTACCTCTTGTTATTCCATACAAAAAGGCATTTCCAGCATGGTAAATGGAATGTTCTTGCTTGAAACTGCATTGTGAAACTGAGGGCTTTGTTGCATAAAAACACAAGTGTTGCAGCAGGAGTGGCACCTAACAGCTAAGTAAAGTGTCCTTGGGAGGCATTTGGGCAGGCTCCTAGCTGTGAAAGAGAAGGAATGTACCAACCGTGGGGACCCTGCCTGCAGGGGTGATTCCTGGGCACAGTGTACAATTGCTGCCTAACAAGCCCATAGGTAACACTACTACTGTGAGATCCGTCTGAGTGGCTGGCACCAGCATTCTTGGGCAAGTGCACATATAGGAGCCTGGGGTTGTTTTTCTTTGCCATCTTTAGACCTTGGCTGCTGCTGGGAAAGCCAATCCTAGTAAGGGTGTGTTTAGCGCCCATTTAATAACAGCCTGAACCCCCAGCTGTACAGAAGGAGGGGTGCCAGGAGACCATGGTAGGTTGTAGACTGTCATGATGGGGAAGGCTGGAGACCTATGACTTCTGGCAGTAAGAAAACATTTTGTTCTCCACTTTCGGGTCTGCAAATGGGGAATAGGTTTAGTGTTCTGGAAGCAGATGAAGGAAGAAACACGATTTAGTGGCAGCCGCCATAGGTCCACTTCAGTCCCTGGGAAAATCATGAAGTGAGTCATCTTGGAACAGATTTTTGTGCACATGAAGGAGAGGGTGGTTATCAGGAACAGTCCGTATGGATTGACCAAAGGTAAACAATTCCTGAATCGCCTGATTACCTTCTATGCAGAAATTAGTGGGTTTGTGGATGAGGGGGGAGCAGTGGATGTCATTTACCAAGGCTTTTGACACTATCTTGCATCATGTTCTTGTATCCAACATAGGATGTTATAGTTCAGAGGCTGGATGATGAAGTAGCTTGTTTTTCTGAGAAGTAATATATTGGTAAAAGCTTTCTTTAGCCAATTCTATTTAAAGATGTCTTGGCCTTGTAACAGTCTTTCATAAAACGACTCTTTTGCCTGCTTGTCTCAACCACCACAAAAGCAAGGTTATAATTTACAGCAACAGACAGAAGATTCATGAAAGAAATGTCAATGACAGCAAGCAGCGAATCAGCCCCAGTACTTAGTGTGTTCTTACATCTAAAGAAGCCGACTATGAGAATGGAAGGTGTATAGTTGATGCAGACAATACAGACACTATAATCCCAGATAAAGCCAAGATCACAGAACCGTATAACGAGCTATCCCTCACTTTTATAGAAATGACTGATTTGACAAAACCTAAGGATGTTTCATGGACTTCTGCAATAATGGGAAACGCTTTCTGCGCAACAGAGCAAAACTGTAAAGTTGTGAAGATGGAAAGCCTATGTACCATTAAGAAACATGCTCTAGAAACTGCTGGAGTATAACAGTATTCACATTGCTCTTACTTAAAGTTATTTGGGATTTGCACAAATTTAATGTAACTCAGGAAGTAGCTATTATCATTAATCATGTTTTTGCATTGTGTCCACTGCGCTAGGTACAGTACTTTTAATAGAAATACAGTGTATAGTATTACTAGACAAACTTAAGGCAGGCAAATACAGATTTCTACCTGGTCTACGGAGCTAGAAAAAAGGCAGGGGCTGAGCAGGAATCTACTCATTTTGGAAAAATAAAATTCCTCCGGTAGAGTGTTTTATGCAACAAACAGCAACAGCGGCATAGTTCTGACAGCAGCTCACCCTGAGCAGCATCTGTGGTTCCCACTGTGTCCTATCTCTTGTACTGCATCAACTGGTAGCACTCAGTGAGAGTACGAATGAAAACATCCATCTCTTTGGGATTTTTAGGTGGGTTTTTTTTTCACTAGTTGATACTAAGCCATTTTGTTCTGCAAGGTAAACTACTGCTCATTTTAACTCAGAAGCAAAATGTGATTCAGAGAGGTTAATTTTTCCATAAGTTGATGTTCTGGTCCCTTGAAATGTGGATCTGTAATGAGATGGTGTTCCAAATTTTCATTGCCTACAGTCTGTTTCATATCACTGGGGATGGGTATGACGTGATTTGACGCATATAAGACTGTTCTTTTCCAGGATTCATTTAAATCTGTCCCAGTTTAGAAGAAGAAACTTGTTTCACAGCTGTGTAGGTGCCATATATGGAGTGCATTGTCTTCTTAGTTCAGTTACTTTTAGGCCGGTGGTCACATCACAAGCCATCAGAGTGGCTTGAAAAAACAACCTTGTATCTTTCAGGAGGGAGGGCAATAATTAACAACATATGGAAAGAGTTGCTTTTACCACAGGGATGAAAGGTACATTGGTAAAACAGGATGTGGGCAAATTTATGCTCCAGTTGTCTCTGTCTGTGGTTTGTGTCAGCCTGTGTCTGAACAGGAGATTCTGGTTTATGGTGTGTCCAGATGACAGTCAGAATAGTTAATGTATTTTTTTGAAAATAGAAAATAGGAAGCAAGCTTGAAACTAGAGCATTTCGTTGACTTCAGTCTGAATCTGACCTACTGTAATTGCACTGGAAATTACCTCTGAATTTTGCAGAAAGTATCTTTAGTTCTCATTTCACCTGACCATCAGAAAGAGTGAGTACACATTTTTCAATTTGTATGTTCATATTTATAGAATCATAGAATCACAGAATAATTAGGGTTGGAAAGAACCTTAAGATCATGAAGTTCCAACCCCTCTGCCATGGGCAGGGACACTTCCCACTAAACCATGTCACCCAAGGTTCTGTCCAACCCAGCCTTGAACACCGCCAGGGATGGATCATTCGCAGCTTCCCTGGGCAACCCATTCCAGTGCCTCACCACCCGTAGAATAAAGAACTTCCTCCTTATATCTAATCTAAACTTCCTCTGTTTTAGTTTGAACCCGTTACCCTTGTCCTATCACTACAGTCCCTGATGAAGAGTCCTCCTTTCTTTCCTGAAACTTTGCCTAGAGCCTGAAAAGTATTAGGAAATACTAGGAAAAAATCCATATATGATTTGTAAGCTGTCTTTGAGGGGCCTATCTTTCTAGCTGCTACCGCTGCAAAAAAAAAAAGCCCTATTGCAATGATAAGCATAAGCCTAAATTTTTCCAGAGTGCTCAACTTGAAACTATTTGATATCAGCCAAAATTCCAGGGGATTTCAGCTCAGATTAGCAGTCTTCTTTTAATGTGAAAAGTCATGCAGATAAATGAGTCTTATGACATCCTGTCTAGGATGACCATGTCATGCATATGGTTGAATTTATCATGTATCTCACACAAGGAAAGGCAATGCTTGATAAGCACTTTTATTGGGTAATTACATTTTTTTTTATATTTGCAAATAAAGCAGATTGATTTCCATCTTGAAGTAATTTACCAACACATTATAAACTCTTCAAATGCTAAAGTGGTGCAGTATGACTCATTTCCTGTTTACTAAATAATCCTTTGGCCGTCTGCTTTGTGTCTTTCAGGTTGAACCTGGAATTGTTCTCTGCCAGGGATGTGATGGAGCCTGGCGTCAAAGTCCTCCACCTGAAGGAAAACATTGCCTCCTTGGCTCGGCTTCTTGCAAGTACAAGCCATGGCGGATTCCCAGTGGTTTGCCGGCCGAAGCCAGAACATCCAGAGGTGTTCCAGGGAACTATTAAAAGGTAAAAACGCCGTCAAATTGATGTTGTGTGATGTTTCTGGCCATTTATCAGATTTTTATTTTAAGCGTCTGTTCGTGAAGCTTATTTGGGATAGACGTGAAATTTGTCCCTACTTTCTTTAGCACAAACGGCAGGTGTCCTTTAAAGAAAGGACCTAAGTTCTTTCTAGTATAAGGTTATTGCATCAGGGATTTGTTGAAACAGCACCAAAGAAATGATGCTGTGAAAACTGTAGAAAAAAGAAAAATTGCTCTTCAAAGCCTTAAAGGTTCACTGAAACAGTAATTTAAAAGGATTTGAATTTAGTTACTCGTGAAACATTCCATGCCAATTCAGAGCTGTCCTATTCTTTCTTCCCATTTTTTTCATTTTATTAGTGTATGCTTTTACAGGAAATGAGTTAACATAAATCATATCACAGACAAGATAAGCAACAAAGTCACTGGAAGTAACATGCTAGGGTAAACAAGAATTAGACTAAAGGAATCCTTGCCATACAGGGGATTCTCCCTATGCATATAAAATCTCCTGATAAATGATTTATGGTACTGTATTTCATATGACTACAAGAGTCAATTCACCCTTTCAGGAAGGGATCTTAACACTGTCCTTTGAGTGGTGGGTCATGAGTGGGAGAGCCAGTGACTTAATTTCCACCTTGAATAATATCCTAGAGGAAAGGAGAAGATGCATACTGAACTCCTGCTACATAGGAGTTTACACAGCAAAGCCCTATGAATTATGCTTCCAATAACTGTAATAAAAACATATGGCCAGTTTTGTGCTGTACTATCATAATCTTTCATCATTTGCATGGTGTCTTTTGTCCTGAACGACCGTGGTATTCTACATCTTTTCTTCTAGAGATTTCTTTTCTTTATCCGCTTCTGGTTTAACTGCGTAGTGGTTGGGAGCTATCTGTCTGCAAACAAGGATAAAAGTATTTTCTTTTGTTGATCTGGATGGGGGAAAATGCTATTTGTGCATCATCAGTGGAAATTCGGTTAGGACGTGTCTGCTTGCCTGGTTTATAACAAATTTTCAAGGGTGAACTACTGGCAGCTGGATCTCATGAACCTACCTCATAGCAGTGTGGTCAGCTGCCCTTCTGGAGCATGAAGGTTGGAAAGGAGTGAATATTTAATAAAAGCTATGAACTTGCTTCACTGACAAGTGAAATCGTTTGAACGTTTTAGGAAGAGAAATGTCTGCGCGCAGTGACAATTGTACAGTGGAAATTGTTTGGGTCACAGTTGCCTGCATGAGTAATGACATCACTGTCATGTAGTTGTAGATGATATGTATACTTGTTCCCTCATGGTGATGCTATCATAAACATTATTAATAAGAATTGTGCTAAGGCAGTGAAGCATAAAATTGAGTGTTTGTTAGTCTGCAGTGTGCACCCATCTGAAGGTATTATATGGCATAAACTAGCGTGATTTTTTTTAGTTCTCAGCTGTCCATGGCAATAAAACAAGAAAGCGCACTAACAACTGATAAAGCCAAAGTTCCTTTTAAATTCAATGTAGAAGCTCATCTTTTCCTGATTAATTCACCAAATCTCCTTGCATTGAGTGTCTCAGGCTGTTGAGGAGTATGCTGAGTTTATGGAAATACCACTGTTACTTGTAATGCAGAGTGAAGTGGTGTGGGAGCAAGCAAAAAGTGGGGACAGAAGGCTGATCATTAGCACATTCCAAAGACAGGCGCCTTTAGAGAAAAGCTGATGCTACCTGACAATTCTGGTAGGCTTGTGGTTTGCTTAATCCCCAGAGCCCTTTTATGATACATTCTGTTAGAGCCTTTTAAAAGCCATGAATGAAAGAGTTTGTTTCCCTGTTGCTTTCAGCATAAATGAGCTGTGGTTAGGCTGCTTTGAGTAAAACCAAGATAATGTTTTCAGTGGTTGACAAAGAAGCAGCAAATGGCTTTTTTGGCTACTCAGTTGCTTGCTCCAGTGAAACCCATACAGAGACATTGTCTGGGAGCAAGACTGCATTCTGATGTGCTCTGATAACACCCCTTCTTGCCCCAGAGTGTGCCCAGTGACCTGACTATTTGTGTGATGAGTTCTGAGTGCCTTGTCCCCAGTGGGGACCATGAGTGACTTTGCTGTTCTGCTGTTCTTGCCAACACCAGGAAGGGAATGCTCTGCATCCATCCTCTGAAACAAGCCTCCAAAAATGTGATTTGTCATGGGATTAGTGGATTCATAACCATAAGCAGTTAGGATTTGAGTTTTCCATCTTACTCATAAAATTACAGCTCTTGCAGCATGTAACTTCAGACCAAGATGGGAAATACTGCAAATTCCTGAAAGGAGAAGGAGGCTATTCAACCTCCTACCCTGTGAGATCCAATGTAATCCCATATGGAGGTGACACGACCACAGGCAGAAAAATGATAAGTTACTTTTCCTTCTTGTACATCAGTAATGTTAAAGTGGAGAAAATATGGCTTGCCTGGCATATTTTAAAGAAGGTGGCTTGGGGAAGATGCAAAAAATAATTGCCATGATGTTTTTCTTGAGAGTTGCCTTGGGCATGATTTATTATTGATTCTCCAAAGTATTGGGATTTGCTTTTTTGGTTGTCGTTTTTTGTACAAAAATGTTATTAGATTAAAAAGAAGGGGGGACCAAGCTAATGAAGTGAAAGAAACAATCTGCTAAGTTTGCATGAAGGCAGCAGCAGCTCATAATTTTTTCATACTGTTTCTCATTTATGTGCTTTTCCACACCATTTCTTCTTATGAAATAAGCATGGATGAAACGCTGTAAATTTGGACCAAATGTAAAAGCTATTCAGTACCTGCCCACATTTGGAAACTTTAGTGATGAGAGTTGCTGTACAAGGACAAAGTGTTGTTATGTTTTGTAATACACACGAATGATTCTGACCCTTTGAAAAGGTCAGTGTCAGTTCTTACAAAAGCAAGGATTGTGGCCAAGCAATGTTGGCTGGAGCTTGCATGGGCCTACAAATGCACCTCAGTACTGGCTTGCAGCAAACACCTAGATATTCCAATTTTATTACATAAACCCCCACAAACCCCTTCCTCCCTCTCCCATCTTCCAGATCTGCTTAGTGGGGCCAGGTTTTTCTCCTTTTCTTTGTGATCTGTATGGTTACCCATCAGGGATCAAGATGAGATCACCAAATACATTTTTACATGGGTGACTTAAATCTGAAGCTGTTATCTTCCCCAGTTAAGTAAGCAGTAGAGTCTAAACCGAAAAGAAACTACTAAAGAGAAACTCCTTGGCTTTAAAATTGTTAAAGAGGAAGCAAATTGTAGCTGAGAAGCAAGTTTCCAAAACAAAGAGCTCCTTAGAGTAATACTTTTGACACTTTGCCATAGGCAGAGCTCTGTGCATGCCTGGGAAACCCTTGCAGAGTTCAGTTTGAGGAACGTGTGGCTGGTGAACTTGATGCATGGCATTGATGGGGATGATTGACTGTGTACAATGCAGAGAGCTGAGGGACTCGCTCCCCCCTTCATTTCTCTCACAGTAGTGATGATACTGGCACATCAAAATAAAACAAGCTATTATTTTGCACTGCAGCTGAAATGCCTCCCCTGTTTCCCCCCAGTAGACTGCAGGAAGGGAGCTGGGCTGCTATTAATGTCTTAGCCCAGAGTCTGCTGAGAGCTGTAAATGTCATGGTGTAAATGTCATGCCCTCCTGGCTAGGTGGAATTCATTCTTCAGAGAGATCTGAGGATAGCACCACTGCCTGCCTTCTGAGGAAGTTTCTGCCAGAGACACTGCAGGAGGCTGTAAATGCGTATTGAGGAGTTGTTGGGAGGTCCCTTGGCTCTCTCTTGCCTTGTCTGCTCCAGCCTGTGGCTCCAGATCTTCCTCCATTGGGAAAAGATAGAGTTATGCTTCTGTCTAATTTCTGTGAGAACAAAACTGAAAAAAGATCTATTTTTCACTTCTACATGTGTTACAATGTACTGGTGTAGGGCCATTGTGGGGCAATGAATTGGTTCTTTGACATGATGAAGAGATTAGACACATCATCACTTGTATTTTGCTGCTCCATCTTCTTTGCCAGAGGTAACTTTATAATGTAAACCACAGTAAAAACAGAGACATGGAGAATTTGAGGAGAAAAGCTGTAGGTAATGAATTCCTTTTCCCTGGCATATAACATGGAGGTTGATGATATCTCATGGTCATCAGCAATGTCTTTTCTGCCACACTCTACATCCTCCCACAAGCGATCACTTTCTTCCACATGTGTTGTGGCACTCATGTACCCTCTGATTTCTTCTACCAAAATGAATTCGAGTCTGCTCTCTGTGTAGGTGCTTTTTTTCTGAGATACTCTTTATCCCTTATTATATGTAGGTTTGCTGCATATTCGTGACTGATGAATACCATGTTCTTCCCAGGAACAGTTCTGTGTGTTGGTGGCTTTTCTCGCCTTTATTTCACTTTTGCCAAGGAAAATGAAAGAGCTGGGTTTCTGTAGCGCAGTTAAATCCTCCAGTATTCACTGAAGAAAAGCAGGTGGATGCTTGGTGTCTTGTTAGGCCAGGATCTGTCCCCTCCTTTTCCTTTGAGGAGAAGTGGTGCAGAGAGCTGGAGTGTTGCCCAGCAATCTTAATTTCTTCCTTGAACACAGCTATGAGACAATTTTCCTGGAGAAACTACTGGGCTGACGAATACCACTGGACAGCCTGTTTGGGAATTTTACCATAACAAATAAGCCATCTTGTTCATGCCTGAACCTCTCCGATCTGTACCATACTTAGCTCTCTTGTTGTAAGGCTGAAGGCTGGGTTCCCTGTTTTTGCCTTTGCACTCTTACCTACACAGCTGTTACCCATTACTCTGCATTTTGTTTCTCTATCTTTTAGCTGAAGGTTTTTTTTTCTTCACTTGATTTAATTTGATTGGGAGAAAGTAATTATGCAGAAACCACAATATCTTTGACTTGTGTAAGCAGACTGTGCAAAATCTGTCTAAGCAGAAATGGGCAAAACTTGGTTTTCTGCTACTTCTGTACAGGAAGTGACATTTCTGGCATTGTGCCTGCATTTTTGTGTGCATTTCTTTCACCTGGGAACCCCCATTTCTTCCTGCCCATCAAGTTTACTGAAACTTCAGCATTTGTGGTTGATGGAAATCGTTATTTTGGGGCCAAAAAGAAATTTCCATAAAAATATTGTAGGTAAAGTTGTCAAAAATCCTTTCTGGTTCACCATATTTGTTTGAACTGTTTTATTACACATTTTGATATGCTACTCGGGAGTGTATTGTCTCTGTAACTGCTTTACGCAAACTGAGTTTGTTTGCTAAGAGTGAAGTATTCAGAGTGCCAAATCCCTGTTTTAGGATCAAAGCTAGGAATCTAAGATCTTTTCAAAAAATAGAACTTTGTTCTCTAAATCAGAAAAGAAATCTATTCAAAAGCTGTGGTCTTCATGTAGTTGAAAAGTTACTGAAGTTTGAGCTTTCAGAAATACTAGTGATTGAAAGCATGGCTTCCCATCTGCAGACGTTCCAAAGGTCTGATATTCTGGAAAACAGATTTTATCCATCCTAAAATAAAGGCTAATTGCTTCTGAAGATCTTGTTCTGAAAGGTCAGTCAGAGCCTGCTCCCCTGTGTAATCACGCAAACAGCTCTAAGTTGTGTGAGCTTTCCTTAAAATTGTCCAGCTGGCCAGAGCCATGCTGCATGGGCCTGCAGAGCAGAGCATCGCTGCCCTGACGCTACTGGCAAGCCCAGTGGGGCTCCGTCACTCACACAGAGCTGGATGTGGAAACTCACTTCAGCGAGTCTGGGAGCGCTGGCGAGAACACGGAGGGTTACATCTTTCCACTTCAGAAACTCAGGGGACATATTAAACATCCGCTTCATCTGCAGCAAACTCTCACTCAAAGGATGTCATGTCTAATGGAGCTGAACTGCCAGAGAACTGCACCTGAGAGGTTTTCTACCTCAGGTTAGTCCTCCGTCCAGAGTCAGAAGAACTGCCAGTGGAGGGAGCCAAACTACATTCCTATTTGCAGTATTTATTTTGCTGCTGTTCTTGCTGTACTGCCCTTTCTGCTTCCTCTGTGGTAGGAAGCCAGGTACAGAACAGTGTGTACCCATAAGCCTCCTTCTTGATGGTCCCTGCTTGTAAACTGGTATGGGAAGGAAGATACTCTGCTTTCCACAATCATAAGACATGGTAGAGCAGCTGTTCCCAGTAACAATAATGACACTATTGCTGAGACAAACATTTTCATGATGATGCATGGGAACACTAAATCCAAACCACATTGTTTAGCTAATGCATGCTTTCACTCTGCTAAAGGGGAATGTCACATAACTGAAAGTAAATTGAAGAGATCAGAGTTTAGAAAATATGACAAAGTTGAAAACTTAAAGCTGTATTACACAGTAACATCCTTTAGCAGAGAAATTATTGATCCAAAGTGGTGTGTGTATGTGTATTTTATGTCAGTTTTTGTTAGGTATGACTCGCCTCTGGCCAGTCCAGTGAACAGAAACTGTTGTGAGTCAGGAATGCTTTCTGCCAAGCATTTCAGTAAAGCTGAGCATACCATATTGATATGTGCTGTGGAAAAGGAAATGTAGCATTGCAACATATCACAGATATGTCAGGCTGTAGGTATGGTTTCTGGGATTTTTCTTTAATCTGCCATCCCAGTTGGGACTAATGAAACGCTGTTCTCAAGACGTGTGCATGTGCATGTGTGCACAGAGTCCACACGCACTTGTTTAATAAGGCAATACCTTTGTTTTTCTTAGTAAGAGGAGAAGTGCTTGCCTTCAGTAAGCAATACAGTGCAACAGCTTAGAGACAAATGGAGAGTTAAAGATGAATTGACACCTGGAACATTTAATTCATAAATTAATTACCAAGCTTAGCTATATCTACCTTAACATTGCAACAGCCTTGCTTCTGGCACTCTTGAAATGACTGATAGAGATTTGAAGCTTCTAGGAGAGCCTGTTCCTTATGGCACTGTTGTGGAGGGGTTGCTAAGTTTAGATCACAGGAACGCAAAGTTACTCAATCAAACACAGAAGTCTGCAAAGTCCATGCAACAAATGGAGCTAAAAATGAGGTTTTGTTTCTTACTAGAGGGGCATGAGCAGCTTTTCCCCTTCCTCCTCCCTATGGCTTTGCTCTAAGCTCTGCGCAATGGTGATTCTACCAGGTCTGATCAAAGCTCGAAAGACCTTTGGCAGTGTTTTGAAAGCTGCATCTAAACTCAGCCAGCAAAGAAGAAAAATGGAGAGGGAGAGCACATTAGGGACTTGAAAACTATTTTTAGGTGTGCAGGCCAGGGAGCTGATGGCAATATCAAAGTCCTTTTGTGATTACTTGGTTTTCATGTTAGAGGGTAGAGTCTGTCAGCACATTGTTTGTTTTTACTGTCCGGACTCCTGCTTTTGAAAAGCTGATCCAGTTAATTTCAATGATACACTATACAGTAATCTTGCCTATTAAAATAAATGGAAACCAGCACTTTCAACAAAAGCTCTTGACGTTATGATCCTCCCATGTATTGTCAGGGTCCTGGGGCACTGCAGCTCATGAATAACACAGAGGAAGGTTTATAGAGTCCATGGCAGTAGTTTTATTTCATATCCAGAGTGCAAAAACTTCCTTCCAAAGAACAACATTGTATGATACTTTTAAAATTAGTAGGTCTGTCTGGCCACACAAATAATTGTGCAGGTGCTGTAGGACTTTGTGACAGAGCTCTTTGGAGGGAAAACTGGAGTGTTGCAGAGGCTGTGTGCTAACTCAAAAAGCCAAATTAAAAACGTATGCAGCCTCGCATGTGGGTGGCTTTCAGGCAAGTGCAGAGTGTTGTTAAATGTTGAAATCAAATATAGGCATGGAAAAAACTGGTGTGTGAATGGAAAGACTGATCACATCCTTGTCCTGTCGTTTAAAGTGTGGTAGGCTCCTCTGAAATTGAAAATCTGCCTGGTAACAAGCCAGCTTGTAGGGAAATACAAATCTGATCCTAAGACTTCATCCTTCTCTAAAATCTAGCCTTTGTGTGGGTTTGAAACACTAAGTTTGCATTTACAATTCATTAGCAGCTGCTTTTGCGTTTTCATGCTGAGGCTGTGGTCTTACTGTCTGGTCATTCACCTAAGCGATGGTGCCCATAAAGCCAGATAGCTAGATACTTAAGTAATGAATTAACCTCAAAACACAGCCCTGAGGTAGAAGAAATCCCTGTTTTATAAATCTGAAAACGGAGATCTAGAGATTAAACATTTATTCAACATATTTTGAAAGGCTTTGGCATGGACAGGATTTGATGTTTTCTCTGGAAAACTTCAGTCCTGTACTTGATAATGACCTTTTTATCATCTTGTAGGTAAAATTCATGCAAATTTTGTTCTTCTTGGTGTGATAAGCAAACAGTAATGCCTAACCTGAAACAACCCTGTAACCCTGAGGTTTTGTTGTGTAAGATGAAGATTTGGTGGATTTTAAGAAATAGTTCTTGGTATGTGATGATCTAGGCCTTATCTACTGTCTAGCTCACCAAATGCAGAATACTATTTTTTACAGTTAAAAAAGGCACAGCACTATTTGAAGTCAGGAAAAATGACTGAGTTGGATTTTGGCCAAAATGTCAGATATCATCAGCTCAAGAATAAAAAAAATGCAGATACTTTTGGTGGATCAATGAAGGAGAAATAGGCCTAAAGCTTTCTGAAGCAAGCTAAAGCAGATGCTTCAGGTTCTCTAATCCTGCTTCCTTTCCTTGCCCACTGTGTAGCTATTCAATCCATTCAGTTTGGAAGAGTCCTGCCCTGAATGCTTTTGCCAGTGGCATCACCTTTTAATCTTCCTTCTGTTCATTTGCAGCTACTTTGGAGCTGCAGTTCCTTTTATGTCACTCCCCCAGTATTTAGAATTTGTAGTTTCCTCAGATAATTGGCCATCTTGACAACAAGAGTGACACAATCAGCTGTCAGATACTTTTCATTCCTGACTCCCATGCCAAATCTGACATGTGGATATTGGGATAATAATGTGTTATCTTAATTAGGTGTATCTTCGTGATGCATGCTTTATAACAGATAGAGCATATGAAACTTCTGCAATGCCTTGCCAGGGTATCTTTGAAATGATATTCCCTACTTAAGGGTTTTCTTCCTTCTTAAATAAATAAAGAGTAAACGAACAATTGCAGAGTCCAAGTCCGAATCCTAGCACTTCCTGTTAAAACTCACAAAATAGTGCAAGAAACATGTTTCATCTGCTTTCTAAGGCTTGATGATGTGATAGGAAGGATGTTGTATGTAACATCAAAGAGTGATGTTGTTATACCTCTGAAGCATGACTTCTGGAAGTCCAAGTGAAATAATGTATGTTCATTTTTCTCCTGAATATGGCACTTTTTAATAGGCTTGGATTCTTATCAGAAATGTTCCAATGATTTCTTTCATTGTGTTTGTGTGTGCTTTGTTTTTTTGACCAGCCAAATTTCTCTCACACTTTCCAAAGCCCTGTTAAGTGACTCCCTGCTGGGTTTAGTTAAGAGTGGTGCTGAGCAAATTGCAAGCTGACAAAACTGGCCAGCAAACCATTGGTGATGAGCAAATGTTTCTGCTCTTTCAGCTCCTGGTGAATGTTGCTGGTTTTTTAATTCCAGCCCATGGTGTTCAAGTGGAAAGTGGTGAAGTCTGGACTATGGACAAGCTGTACAGTGTTTTGGACCTGAATAGAGTCTGGCAAAGGATCAGGGTGGATTATAACTTTCACACTTGATGTCTATATATTCATGTTAGGATTAAAGTCGAGAGTATTCTTGGCCCAGTGATCATCCTTGAAGTTGACTTCTTGGAGTTGTACATGATGATCTAGGAGCTGAATTTAGATCTGTGTATTTATATCTCACTTAAAACAATTGCAAACCTGTTTGCAAAGGACCATAAAATGTGAACCTTTAGAAAGCCCTGCAGAACAAAGTGTGTAATGCACCAAAGGTAATTAACAGAGCATGACTGGATTTATTTCTTCTCTATGTCCTCTGCTGCAGTGACTATATTATGAGTATATTGTGTTTTATTCCCTTTCATTCCTCCAAATGTAGCCTGAGGAGAATAGATCTTGCATGTTGTAGCATGCCTATACTGTTCTTACTGTGTTCTCATCATTGTCCTCCAACCCAAGTCCATTAATTGCCTATGCAACGTGTCCTTATGCTGGCATGCACATGGCAAGAGGCTTAGTGAGCCTTAGTGAGCCTGTGACTTTCCCAGGAGGGAAGATGTGAGCCCAGGGCAAAGTATTTCCTCAGTGGAGTTCTCTCAGCCGTTAGCTCTGCTGCTGTGTTTTGCTTTCCTTAGTAATCTGAAAGAGATTTTATGAGAACTGAAGCCAGTCAGATATTAAATTGGGACAATAGTTATGAATGATACTGAATTCCTTGTTTGTCCTATGAATGGGATGTGCTTTAAAGGTGGGAGCAGGTGGCAGTCTCCTAGTATTCCTGGCTGTGCCACTGATTTTCTCAGAACTGATGTTTTCCCTGAAGTTACATTCATGCTCAGGTCTTGATCTGTAAAACGATGATACCTATATCCCAGCCAAAGGCATACTTATAAATCCTCTTGAGAACTTTACGTGAGAGACAAAAGCTATGTCAGCATTAACAAAATGCAGATTTCAAGACTGGATCTACAGAGTGAAACAGATGGCTGTTTCAGGAGAAAGAAGACTGCTCTACAATGCTAACCAACAGGAGATGGAAGTGATAGGATTGTTTCTTTCAATTGTGTGTTCCAGATCTGAACTCAGATGTGGAGGTTGATGCTCCCAGAGCATCTTGGTTCTAAGTTGGAGAAAAGTTGGACTATGTAAAAGACCCAAAACATGTGAAACTGCAGTTTAATGTAATACTTTGGAAACTAGTTTAATATTACCTCTTCGTGTGTGAGGGCTCAATGGTATTTCATAATAAGCTTACTGGGTTTTTTGCACTCTTTCTTTACAGTTTTGACTCAGCTTCATCAAACGCAGGACAAAGAAGTATAGAATAGTGAAAGGGAGACTGTTTGGAAAGAAAACAATAGAACAGCAAATAGCCTGCTGGTTAGGCCAGCAAATGGGAATATAGGGGAGCTGGGTGTACAGGTCTGTGTTTATTCAGCATGGAACCCCTCCACAGGAGAAATTAAGTCATGCCATACATAGCCACTAATGTGCTTGTTTTGAAGGAGAGTGTAGAGAAAGGGCTTGAACCTGGTTCTTCCATATCCTGTCCCTAGGGAGGGCACTAACCACCAGCTTTTGGATCTGGCAGGCATGTTGTCTTAGTGTAAATTCTCTGCTGTGGAGTGTTAATCCCACCTTGAAGCAGACTAATCTTTCCCAGGAGACATTATGTTAAAACTGGTAAACTCCTATAACAAGTTTTAGTTTGAACAAGTCAGTATTTTCAGATACAGAAATATTTATTTGAAAAATACCCAGCTTATACTTAGTGTTCCAGTCACAAAAGCCATTTTGTACCTCAGTTGTATTTCTCTGATGCCCTAATGAAGATTGTGTGCCTGCTCTCCCCTGGGTCCCGCAAGCACATCATTTAGCAGTGTGTTGCTTATCTTTGTACTACTGTAGTAGCTCCTAGTTCTGATCACAGATGAGGGCTAACACAATGTTAAGTATGTTGCAAAACAAAAAGCTTTATGGTGGTCTCCAAGGTGTTTGTTATCTAAATGTAAATTAAGCGGTTGGAAGTGGATAGTGTGGATGAAGTGTGTGTGTATTTATCAAGGAAACACTAAGCAATAAATGAGAATTTTAAATATATTGCTTGTCAAGGCTTTTTGTACAGTGTAGAAGGGGAGAACTCTAAGGAAAGGTTTGAAATAATATAATAATTGATAAAAATATCCATTTTCACATGACTAAGCAAGAAAATTAATTGTCTTATACTCTAGAGTGCAGTACTGTAAGAGAAGGTTTCACTGATGATTTAAAATATGACATGAATTTTTTGCAGATCTTGTGTTTTAATGTAGATGTTACTTAAGAAGGATGTGGGAAGGAAAAACAGGCTTTATACTTATATTCAGATAATTGTATTTGCTCATTATTAGTATCTTGTTGGGTGCAAACCAGGCAGTGCATAAGCTGGCACTTCCAAGCAGGTTGAGTGAGATCCAGAACAACCTGTAGGATAGAAATGTCCATTAATCTAGCTGAACTTAAAGCAGAAAACACCAGTGTGATGCTGCTGTTGCTGATGGAAATTTAGGAAGGTGAGATATGTGATCAGCTCACTAATACTCTAGAATCACGGAACACCTCGAGTTGGAAGGAAACCATAAGGATCACAGAGTCCATTTCCCTGTTCCTCAAAGGACTATCTAAAACTAAACCATATGACTAAAAGCACCATCCAGATGCTCCTTGAACTCTGACAGGCTTGATGCCGTGACCATTTTTCCTGGGGAGCCAGTTCCAGTGACTGACTGCCTTTTCAGTGAAGTAGTTTTTCCTAGTGTCCAACCTGAGCTTCCCCTGGTGCAGCTTCATTCCTATCGCTGGTCACCAGAGAAAGAAGATCAACACCTCCCTCTCTGCTCCCCACCTTGGGAAGTTATAGACTGAGATGAGGTCACCCCTTGGCCTTCTCTTCTCCAAACTGGACAAACCCAGTGACCTCAGCTGCTCCTCATAAGTATTGCCCTCAAGTCCTTTTCACTATCTTGGTCGCCCTCCTCTGGTCATACTCTAATAGTTTGATGTCCTTCTTATATTGAGGTGCCCAAAACTGCCCACAGTACTTGAGGTACCATCATATATCTGACGCTAAAGCATTCTGTGCTTGCTTTTTAAAATTTGTCCCTTATAATGACTGTAGTCCTCTTCTCTAACCTTAGGTTTGAGCTGTGCGCGTTGCTGGAGAACGAGCAGATCTTTGAACCACAGACAAATGGCGAGTCTTTCTCCTCCTCTCATCTTCTCTCCTATGAGAAGGTAACCTTTTTCTTCCAGTTCTTTCCTTGTTTAATCTACATGTATATTGGACGATTTAGGATGAATTCTCCATGAATGAAGAAACATAATATATGTGATTGAGATAAAGAAGTGGTCAGGTACAATTTAAATTACAGAATGACCAGAAACCTCTCAGGGACAGCTGTCATAAACTGTAATGCCACTCAGAATCTGGAAGTTCTGCAAGGCTGCAGGCAAAGAGTTCCCTTGTTCAGATAGGCTGTTCCAATCTTCTCTCTCTCAACTTCTCTATGGATAGCAGAATCATTATAATATTTAATTCTGTAGGGCATGGCACCTCTCTGAATGATGAGTGTTTATAAAAGCTTTCAAACTTGAAAAGCATGTAGCATTCTTTTCTTTGATAGATGACTAAACGATTTTTAGGAATAGTAAACATTAAGCGTGGTAGAAGAAAATCATGTGTTACCAAGGCAAGACTGGTAATGTGTAGTTTTGAGCAATTTATACAGGCACAACTGGAAAGTCATCATATATTACTGAAGCTTGGTCTGCACATGGGAATCTGGCTGACAAAACAATGTTGATGGCAACTGTGTACGGGATGAGGTGCCAGGACAAAAATAGGTACCGCTATGAAAGAGGGCTGAAGCTCAAGCTGATGGCTGATACCAGTTTTGTTGCATTTTTCTGCACTACGTTATCATGTAATTACCACTTAGCATGTGAATCTTCACAGCGTAAAAAACCTCACCCCTAAGCCAATATAATTTACATGTCTTAATAGAGATACAGTTACACTAAGGAGGAAAAAATCTTTTTGTAAGTAAAGAGTGTTTTATTTTAGATTACTAATTTAAGCTTTATTGGCAAAAGAATGTATAAAGTTTGTGCAAGCTGTGCCAGTGTAGCTCTGCTAGAAAACTTTCTCTTAGGAGTCAAACTGGGAAGCTTTTGAACCTTGGGTTCTAACATGCAACACAGAAGGAAAGAGAAATGGATTGTTGCCTATTCCAGATAACAGTAGAGAAGCTGCCCAATCTGTCGCGCCTAACCATGCTGCTGAATCGCTACGCTACAGATCCCCAGTATCAGCAACTCTTCATCAATCTGGTAAGACTGAAGCCAACTCTAAAAACAAACATTTCCTCCATGAACAATGTGTTTGTTATATTTTCTCATTTGTTTATGATGGCTGTGTCAGCCGCACTGATTTACATAAACACTGCCAATCCTGGGACGTTACATTCTCAACAAAAGTAGCTGAGTACAAACAGCATTCCCAAGTTTTAATTCATATTGTATAAACATAACAGATGTTGATAAAATGAGCCAAAAAGAAAATACAACAAAGGAGACCATTTCAAGGAGGCTTTTTGATTAAAATACATTCCAGATTGACAAAATGATACAATGTTAATGGAATAGATCATTTAAATGTCATTATTTGGCTCTTATAGTCCTATAAAGCAAATGTAAAGCAACACTTTTGAGATTTTAGGCTCCATTACGGTACAGTGCCTATACATCAACTTACAAATAAAGCTATATTTCTTTCCCCTTTCCTCCTTTTTTTTTTTCCTTTAATCCCTGCTATGACATCGCCACATTTATTTCCTAAATACTTTACTGAAATACTGGGTCCGAAAGCAATAATGTGTTTGGTATACTGAATAAGGCCTAAAATAAATATGTTATAAACAAAATAAATGTAGTTTCTGCCTCAGTGAATTTTCAGTCTACAGCATTGAAACTGAGGTAGGGGGACGATAGGAAATCCAGGCCAGTGAGCTCCATTCAGATGGATTTTATTTAAAAAGATATAAAATCTGCTCTGTTTACTTACGTGTAAATAAGATGGGACTGTGTTTGAGATCCATCTAGCCTGAATTCTTTGCTTTATGTAACTAGAATATAGCTAGAAGGAGAGAAAAGTTATAAAACCCACAATGCTCCTAATATCCATTATCTGGTTAGGTTTGAAAGTTTCCTTTCAATAGATGGGGAAACAGAGGTGGAGAGAGGACACATGGCTTTCCAAAGTTCAAGAAGGTATACATGGGAGTAGAAGCCAGCTAAGCTGAGACCCAGTCTAGTTCTCGTGCCACTGGGCCACACAGCTTTTTTTGTGATGGGAAACCTATTGCACTCAACTAAGTTTCACATTGATACCTAACTTTTTAGTACCTGATGTGATTCCTGAGGTACAAAAGTTTAGTATCCCTTCCAACAACTCATTATGACTCATGAAAGCTCTGGCTCTTATATACACAGAAAGAGCCATTGTGAAGTTCCTAGGTGTAGTGATTTCATGTGGCAGTGACCTCTGCAGCAGAATTATATGTGGTATAGAAAGAGGAAACCTTTTTACCTTTATTTTTTTTCCCCTTTTATGTCTTTGAATGTTTCATCAGTCATGTAAATGAAAGAGGGAAAAGAGATGTGTCCCTCTATACTGTGCACTTACTTATTTTATCATGTCTGTTTCATTCACCCTCTGTCTGCGGAAGAATATGCTTGGGAAGCATAATACACCTTCTTCAACAGAACTGACCAAGATATAAGAAGGATAATGGAGAATTATGTGAAAAGTAAAAACTAAGTGAACACCTACATAGGCTATAAAGACGAGCCTGGTTAACAATAAAATGGCCTTTCGCTCTGTTCCTATCAAGAAACAGTTACAGCCCTCATAGTTTTCAGTGACCAGCATTTAGCACTTGCAGGCACTCTTCTTCTCAGAAGCCATATGATTGCTCTCTTTGTCCTCTTCCTCTCAGTCTATGTTTCTATGTGAATTGACTTATATAAGCATTTATTGCAAAATATTGCAGGATGTCATAAATGGTTGTGTAATGAGGTAGCAGCTATAAAATATCTTTAGACTTAATAAACTTTGGGGTCACTGGCTATTTCCAAGTAAAAACTCAGACCATATCAATGGAACTCAACTTTGCTTGTCTAGCCTGTGAGATTTGGGTACATTCCAGTTGCAATAGTTTATTTAGAGTGAACCTGATGGTTCAGAATTTTTTTTTTACTATGGTATTTCCTGATGGTTTAAGTATAATGGGGAATGGAGAACAAGGAGAGAAGAACTAATGTTCTTACTGACTCCTGTCCTTCAAGCATGCAACAGCTCTCTCTGGCCTCCTTCCTCTGCCTCTCCTTCCCACCCCTGTGGCAGGGATGCATGCATGCTTTTGTGTTTTCCCTATGTCTTCTCTCTTTGCCTTACAGGAGCCATACATAAACAGATCTGCAATGTCAGTCCAAGCTCATTTCTCACTGCAACGCACCTACATCATCTTTCGCACCCTGGGGCTGCGCCACCTCACTGTTGTTGATCTGCAGAACCAAGTGGTTGGGGTAATTACCAGGAAGGACCTGATGCCTTTCCCACTGGAGGAGAGGCTCAGGCTCCAGCTGGCATCACAGAGCCCTGATGCGGGTGAGCAGCCCCTGGATTCAAGGCCATGGATGTGTTCTTAGGCTTTGTCACTTCCTTTTGAGCCCATGTTCTTCTACAGGAAAATATAATCAGAGCTTTTCTACTTGATCCCTTCTGGAGAAGAGATGCTTAAAAGCTTTTGTATCTAGACATTCAGGATTTTAGCCGAGAGCTATGTCTCTTCAGCTGTTTGGTGACTGCAAAATTCATTAATTCAAATGCTTGTGACACAAAATAAGAATTTATATGTTTATTAAAGATGTATATACAATCAGATGTGAAGGATGGATGTTAAGAACAATTTTGTCACACTGTATCTATACCTCCCAATGAAAAAATGTCATAATCATTAGCAGCAGTTACACTGGCAAAGCCGTTTAGTGCAAACTAAATCTTCAACCTTTGAGTATTTGCCTGTTAAAAAGGAAAATGTTTACATATCAGTTTTTTATGTTGAAATATGTATGTTTAACTGAGAGGAAGTACTACCTTGAGAGAGGTTGGCAACTGAAAGGAACAAGGGATTTGCCCTTCTTATTGGCCTAGCTGTATTAGAAATTGAAAGAGAGAATTGTGTATAAGAGAAAGGTATTGACTGTGGGGCTCCTGCCAAGTTCCCATCACGCTTCTCATTGACAGAGATTTAACATGCTTTTCTGTTGCCTACATTTCTTTCAATTTCTACAGCTCCTAGAATAGGCACTCTTTCTCTCCTTCCACCTGATACAATAGCATTTTAAGTTAAGTTCATGTGCAGTGAAGTATGGAGATATTCTAATAATAGAGAAGCAACATGATAAATTGTGGGAGTAGTTTTTGTGTATATAGCAGCATATTTCCAAACTGAGCACAAATTAAATAATTCTTCGTTATTTTGGAGTCAATGTTTGAAACCTTGGAAAGTGTTGTTTGACAATAAATTAATGTGAAAAATCTTCTGGATAAAGAAGCTTCTAAATTCCCTTTTATGACTTTGTAATTGATGTTTAATTTTGTTCTGTTAAATGCCAGAGGGATTCCCACAGATTTGGATATTAAAATCAAATGTATATGAAGGAATCCACCACTAATGTTGTTCTAATGAATACCAAGGAAAACTAGTAATAATTTCCTGGTTATAAAAACTTGCCAAAATTCCTGGAAGTGAATTTCCGGTATTTGAAATCATGCGGCTTTGAGTCCCCTATGAATCAAAGATTTGTTGGATTTTCTCCTCTCTCTGCTAGATCTTGTCTTTATTATCAATAATGCTGCTTTTGTAGCACCACGGAGAATGCACAGCACTTTAAAATTTATGTGTCCAGTCAATGCAAAAAGGTGGAAGGCCAAAAACTTAATGAAGGTACATAAGAAAGGCTCTTTAAATGGTCAGTTAAAATATGTCATATGCAGGGTGAGAAATGCTTTGCAAATCATGCATCCAAGAGACATGGAGGTGGATGTTTATTTAGATCCTATTAGAGTTAGTAATCTTTTGTTCATTAGTACACTAGTAAGATTGCCACTACTGATCTATGCCTCACCTACCTGAAAAATGTGAAGCTTTTCTTGAAGGAATTAGGTTTTGTGTGCTAGAACAAGAGATCTAATTTAGAAACCTCACATGATTTCCCCTGAAGGCAGTGAGAATCTCTTTTCTTGATAACCAAATCTGTATAACCTTGCCATGAATTTGCATTTTTGGTTCAAAGCCCATTGCTGATTTCCTTTTCCTTGATTTATTGAGTACACAAAGTATCACCCTTCTAAGACCTGAGTAATGTAATTTCTTTTTGCTTACAGTATCTGTGGATAAATGACTCAGTACAAACTGTAGTTGGGGAGTACTTTGCAGAGTATGAGAGCTGGAGACAGCCAGGAAATCTGTAACTTGTTACACAACTTTGAACAAGTCACTTAAATGCTTGGCATTATCATTTACTCCGCCTTTAAAGTTGGAATGGTGATATGGATCCACCATAGTTCCTGTGAAGAGTATGCTCTTGGGAGACCTCACTTGGAGTATTGTGTTCAGTTCTGGTGTCCTCAACATAAAAAGGACATGGAACTGTTGGAACAAATCCAGAGGAGGGCCATGAGGATGATCAGGGGACTGGAGCACCTCCCGTATGAAGATAGGCTGAGAAAGTTGGGTCTGTTCAGCCTGGAGAAGAGAAGGCTGCGTGGAGACCTCATAGCAGCCTTCCAGTAGCTGAAGGGGGCCTATAGGGATGCTGGGGAGGGACTATTCATTAGGAACTGTAGTGATAGGACAAGGGGTAGCAGGTTCAAACTTAAACAGGGGAAGTTTAGATTGGATATGAGGAAGAAATTCTTTACTGTAAGGGTGGTGAGGCACTGGAATGGGTTACCCAGAGAAGTTGTGAATGCTCCATCACTGGTGGTGTTCAAGGCTGGATTGGACAGAGCCTTGGGTGGCATGATTTAGTGTGAGGTGTCCCTGCCCATGGCAGGGGGGTTGGAACTAGATGATCTTCAAGTCCTTTCCAACCCTAACTATTCTATGATTCTATGACATTATGTGAAGACAAACTATTTATCACAACGTTTTGTGCAGGCCAGTTGTAAAAAGCAGTGTGGGATTGATTTCCCCTGCCCCTGTCAGTAACAAGTGTAATTTCTAAGGAAAAGTTCATACAATTTTCATGGAACTTCTCATAAGTGTGTTGTGAGTTGGGTGGGGGAAGGCAAGCTGCATTTTTCCATACATTGTTATGTAGTTCCATTGCTAGATGAGGGGGTTTTGTTTGTTTGTTGGTTTTCTGTTTGTTTTGTAATATCTGTGTGTTTGGGAAGACACATGAAAGAGAATTCCTCCCAGGACTTTCTGAAACAAGTGGCTCCCTTATATTCTGGACTCCAGTGACAAATCATAGAATCATAGAATACAAGGTTGGAAGGGACCTCAGGGATCATCGGGTCCAACGTTTCCAGGTAAAGCATGATCGAGACAGAATGTCCCAGCACCCCATCCAGCTGAATCCATCTCATCACAAACTATAATGGCATAATATGTCTAGGAAAGTGAAACCAGATGAAATTTGTAGGTAGCTTTTCATTAATCTGTGATTCTCATGATCCTTATATAGGAGAGGTCTCCAAGGAATGGCAGTAAAAAGGAGTCATATCATTTGACTCTTTGGCACAAGATACTTTTGTTTTTCTTCTTGTCTGCTTATAGTGAATGGTAAATGTTTTGCTATTTCTTTGTATGATTTGAACTAAAGACTGGATAGAGCAAAGATGCTATTTTTATTTGGTATACAGTTTGCTTATGAATTTTCACAACTTCTGAATGCAAATCTCCGTGACAAAGGGCCTCACAACAAAATTCAAGTCACTGGCATTATTTTTGGTTTATGCTTTGCATCTGCGCCTCTTTCATCCTCCTTTATGATGGTGTTTTCCAAACACTTCTTTCTCTCTTAAACTGAAATATGGCATAAAACTTAGGCAGACTGAATTTTAGATCTAGGTTTGAAGTATAGCCACACAAAATTCCCCCTGTCAATTAGAAAAAATGCTTTCCCATTAGAAACATTCAGCCATCTGTGCATTACATATTGTTGTGAATGCGCATAAACTATTATGAGAAGGCTTTTGTGGTATGCAGCTTTAATGTATGGTTTTACAGGTACCCAGTAATGTCTATGTGTTTATACTAAAGTATGTAACATTAGTGGTGTTTTTCTGTCATGTGACGCTTGCATACGTTGGAATTAATTGCCTAGCTTTTTTAAACCGCCTGCTTTATCACCCTGTGGAACCTTTTAACATTTTCTTGTTTTCCAGCTGATTCTGGAAACAACGGGATGTTGCCTTATAATCACATTTGTTTCCTGACCATGAACAGAAAAGCCTAAAGGAGGGAAGACAGATGAAGAAATTCTTAGTATCTACTTTATATAAAAAATATGACTTTAAGGATGCAGGGAGCAACACTGCTAAAGGTACTAGTAAAAAAAGGGTCTACCTTACCTCAAAGCTGAGATAGCCTTGAGCCAAAATGGTAAAGCGGAATGGAAATGTAACTAGCTGTACTCTGCAAGAAACTCTGCCTGGAAAATCACAGATGAGGAAGTGCTGCAAAATGTTACTGTTGTCTCTGCTGTCCTTTTTCACACAGCTTCAGCTCACAGAGCTGTCAGTGTACCTCTGGTGATCATGAAATCACTTAATGAAATGAAGTGTAACCAGCTCTCTACTAAACTAGTGGTTAATTAAGTGTGACCATCAAGTGATGGGAACCATGGTATACAAGGGAATGCTTGTTCATTCCTGAAAGGCCTATTAAAGTGAGAGGAAATATGTGATTAGCACAGTTGTCTGAATGTCGAACACGGTACGGCATGGGAATGCCAGTATCAGAGTTCAAACACACAAGGAGTTACTGCTGCTTACTTGAGGTACTGAACAAACCAGAATAACTTACACTATGTGATTGCAATCAATGCCTAGCACACTTCTGAGTGGCCAAAGCAATGAAATGGTTGACTTACTTGGAGTATCTCATTAAACTGGTGAATCTTTCTTGTCTGAGATCATAGATTGTGCGCAAAGACTTGGCATTGTGCCACTGAGGCCACTCCTTACTGCATGCCAGCAGAGAAACTGAGAGGAATTACCAGTTTCTGCACATTTTATTTTTAAGTAATTACAGAAATTAATTTGTATTTTTGTGCAGGTTATATTTGCAAAGAGCTCTGTAGATGTGAAGTTCCACAGCTTCTGCTGTTACTATATGACCCATCCTGTATATGGTGGAGCTGAGATGTGGATATGAAGTAGCCTACTGAGTGTTGTAAAGTGAATCTGTGGCAAATCTAAAACCAGAACTTCAGACTCTTGACTTCTGCTTAAGAGTAATCTCTTACTTGTAAAGTAGATACAAAAGCTATCACTGAGGGATGGCATGGCAACTTGTGTGACTCATATGTCCGCTCACATTTTGTCAGCTTTGGTATGCAGGAGAGAAGTGTTTCTAGTGTGATAGGGCCATCCCCTGCATACAGAACAAAGCTGCTCATGCAACAAGGCAGGAGGCACTGTAGTCCTGTGTAAGTGCTCTCAATGAGAATGAAGCTTGAAAGCCTCCCTGAGATACACTGGGTACAGCTGGTTAGCACAGCAAAGGAAGGGACCACTGCTGAATCACTTCATTGCAAGTGCAAAAGGCATGAGTTTCTGTGAAAGCATGAGACGGATAAATGACCACAACTGAGACAATAAATGCCCACAATTGAGTATGTCTGGTATGTGTGTATGTGTGCATATACAGGTAAGGAACCTAACAGTTTTGTAGCTACCATTTGCAATTTAGAAGACAAGCTAAGCACTGGAGGAGGATGTACATTGCCTTTTAAGAGGGAAAAAAATGGGAGAGGGGGAACAAATTATGTATCTCTTGAGCTACATTACCCTACAATCAGACAGACTATTACCTGTAGAAACCTTTTGAATCCTCAGGGAGTAAGCAATCGGATAGGGATTAGTGTTGATGCAAATTATGGGTTGAGAACACGGCACAGAGGTAAAACAGACACAAGGTATTTAAGATTGCCGAATCAAGTGCCCAAGATAGCAGTGTCTTGCAGGACATATAAATAAGGAGTAATTGAAATGCCAACAACAGTATAAAACATAAACTTTATTCACAAAAATGCCATGACATTTCTTTAATCAGCTTGGTTGAGTTAGATCTCTGAAAGAGATCCTTCTTGCACCTTGTCTTTAAGGTGAAATACATCTAAAAACATCATCTCTTTGAATCTAGAAAGCTAAGTTTCACAGAATCACTGAAGAATTTAGGTTGGAAGGGGCCTCTGGGGGTCATCTAGTCCAACACCCTGCTAAGAGGAGGTCTAACGCGATCAGGTAGCCCAGTCAAGCTCTTGATGTCTCTGAAGATGGAGAGCCCACATCTTCTATTCCAGTATTTCACCACCTGCATGGTAAAATATTTTTCTCATATTTAATTAGAACTTCTCATGCTTCAGCTTGTGTCCATTGCCAAACATTGTGCACCTGCAAGAAGAGTCTAGCTCTGTCTTCTCTAAACTCTGAGGTCAGATAGTTTCAGTAGTCAGGTCTCCTCTGAGCCTCCTCTTCTCTGAGCTGAATGGACTCATCTCTCTAAGCTTCTTCTTATGGGCCAGTGCTCCAGCCCCCTGACTAGTCGGGTGGCCTGCTGCTGGACTTGCTCCAGTATGTCAGTATTTTCCTGCACTGTGGAGCCTTCCTACTACCCCCAAACCAGTCAGTGCAGGTACCATGCTAATCTTCTCTATCTCATTCAAACTTCAGTATATACGCTGCCAAAGAGAACATGATTTCATTGGAAGATAAGCTAAACAATGTTTTTTTTTTTTAAAGAAGAAACTTGGAGACAATGGCAATGAAAGGTTTTTAACCCATTTCTGCTTTCTCCCCCATTACGCAGTGTGTGCTTATGTTCTGGTCTTTTTCTCAGCCCACAGTTTTCAGTGGCTTCCTGCACTGTAAGGAAGTCTTCTCAATCACCTCTCAGCAACCTGGGAGAAGTATTTACATCAGCTCAGGCCCTTGGTTGTGTATGTCTCCTCTGCCTCTCTCAGAGCTCTCCTCCCTGTCTTTGTGCAAGACTCCTCCTTGTGCGTTTCTTCACTTTGACTTGTTCTGCTGTCCAGAATCTTCTTCCCTGAAAAGTTGCTCAACTGCTCTTGGAAAAGCACATTTCCTCCTTCCAGAAGATGCCCCCTGAGTGAGTGCAGCCGCATTGTTCTCTGCTGTCTCTTGAAAGGAACATAATGCCTATTAGCACAGAGTAACTCCAAAAGAAGAAATTAAAATTATACATACTCAACATGTTAACAGAAACATCCACAACATTGTTTTAAAAAAATTGTTCGCTGGGGTCTGGCCATGATTTTGGAAATTACTCAGGGTGGTTTTAGAACAGTCAAAAAGGTAAGGTGCTGTGTGTGAAGCTTTGAGGTTTGAACATATTTTTCCACGACTCTTTATATTTGTCAGTGAGAACATACAGCTCTTTTGACAGCAGGACTTGGGTGGGCTGATGGTTGTTGGATGATGTTATAGGAGGTTGGCAGGACACAATGATAAACTGCAGGACACAATGATAAACTTACTTGTCAACAGCATCTCTGGCTTTCTCAGGACAGGCTAAGCTTTGTACCTCTGCATTTTGTTTCTCATGTAGTCCTTGGTAGTTTCTCTGGTATGGGTTAATTGATTTTGTATTTGTTTGCCATTGTTTTTATGCCCAACGCGGAACCCGTCTCAGCCACACTCATTTTGTATCTATTATTCCCTGCTTTGTTATGTTGCTTCCCTCAGCCAAGAAGAATTCTCCTTAAATTGTTTGCATGTTGGTGGCACTGGAGACTGAAGAAAATAAAGAAGATATACACAGTAAATATTGAAAATGGGGTCCTTCCCACATGTAGGGTGGAAAATAAGGCTGCAAGCAGCAGTGGGGAGATCTCCAGTAGGGTGACCTCAGCCATGAGAGCCAAAAGAAATTTTAGAGAACACCTCAAGAAGAAGCAGACCTATGGTTGCATCTGCATACAGTGAAGCACTTTCTCTGAAAAGCAAGCTACCTGCACAGATGGAGGCCAGGCGGAAGGGCTCTGTAGGCTCCTTTTGGCCTCTGTGCCTGCATTTCCTTCCTGCGAGACCAAATTGTTATGTAAGGTTGGTGCTCACTAAGGTTTCCTGTGATATGGACTTGGAATATTATTAAGATAGATGCATGGACGCTAGGGAGGTAAAACTATGCTTGGGTACTGCAGGCCAGATGCCTTAATGCCTTATCCATTCATAGTTCATTTGTGGACACTTTCTCTTTGATATTTTAGGCATCTGCTGTTTCTCCCTCATGTGGCATCTTCTTATTTCCTATAGTTTTGTATTGGTTGCAGTGCAGTTGTATTAATGGCACTTTTCCACACTGTTATTTTCTGTAGACACTCCTTCCCTTTTCTCCTTTCTCATTTCCTTTATTCCGTTTCCCTTTCTCTGTTTTCCCCTTGTGTCTTCTTTTCTCTTCACACTTGCCTTCCCTTCCCTTCCTTTCCCTTTCTTTCCCTTCCCTATCCTTTCCCTTACCCTTCCCTTTTCCTTTTGTCTTCCCCTCCCTCTCCCCTTCCTTTCCCTTTCCTTCATTTTTTCCTCATCTTTGATACTGATTGCCTCTTCCTCATTGATTCACATGAGAATCCTTTGGTTTGCAGAAATTCATGAAATTTGCTTGCTTTGCTTTGGAGCCTGGATATTGGCATAGAAAATGAATTACTTTTGATCTCTCCCTGTTTTCCCTTGTTACAAAGTAATTTTCCAGACTTGTGCCAGGCCTTGAATGCTCTTGTTTTCACTTTTAAAACAGAGGGCTCTGGCTTTGCATTCCCTGGCAGTGCACGTATGGTCAGGATGGCTGCCTTCCCTGCCCATTTGTTTGCTAATTACTGTGCAGGTACAGCCCAGCTGGGCTCAGAATACTGGAGCACCTCCCGTATGAAGATAGGCTGAGAAAGTTGGGGCTGTTCAGCCTGGAGAAGAGAAGGCTGCGTGGAGACCTCATAGCAGCCTTCCAGTAGCTGAAGGGGGCCTATAGGGATGCTGGGGAGGGACTATTCATTAGGGACTGTAGTGATAGGACAAGGGGTAATGGGTTCAAACTTAAGCAGGGGAAGTTTAGATTGGATATGAGGAAGAAATTCTTTACTGTAAGGGTGGTGAGGCACTGGAATGGGTTGCCCAGGGAAGTTGTGAATGCTCCATCACTGGCGGTGTTCAAGGCTGGATTGGACAGAGCCTTGGGTGGCATGGTTTAGTGTGAGGTGTCCCTGCCCCTGGCAGGGGGGTTGGAACTAGATGATCTTAAGGTCCTTTCCAACCCTAACTATTCTATGATTCTATGATTCCTTAAGGCTACCCAAGACAAGCTCACAGCCCCACTGGGGAGAGATGTCACCTAGGTGAATTTCACCTATTCCACTGGAGTTTTGTGCATTTCAGTGAACTTGGCCTCTGCAGAAATAAACATTGCAGATTGGGGGCTATGTGCAGCTTTCCCTAGTGATTTATACATTTTAAGATTAGGGCTAGCATTTTGCAAAATGCCCTTTGAAGTGGTTAATTAGGTTTGCCTGAACAGACTAAAACAGACACGGCTAATTGGTTAAGATTATAGTTGAAAGACCGTGACCTCTCACTGTGAAATGTCTTGGTATATGTTCTTGTTTAGGTCTTCCAAGAGGAGGTAGATAAAGCATGCACCATATCACCGAGATAATGCAGAATACTTTTTTATCATTTGGGAGTAGCATCCCTATCTCAAATCTGCTGTTGTTAATGGGAGGTTTTTTACTAAATACTTCTGCTTTCATTCTACTTGCTTTTTTGACAGGAGGAGCACTATCAGGTGAGTTTTCAACTTTTTGTGAATAAAACCTAATAGAAAGCCTTTTCACAGCACCAGAGCATCCATAGGTACAAAATAACCATCTCTCACAGAGTTACTGGCAAACCTGATTCATTTTGTGAATAATTTTACTTGGATCTTAGTGAGAAAAATGTTCAGATGAACAGTATGAGCAACAAATTTCCAGACAAAAACATGGAGGAGGGCGAGTATGTATAGACACAGTCTGTGGTGGCCTGTGACTTCATCGCACTTCACACGATAAGAGGGTTCACTTCAGGAGCTGGTAACGGGACGGAGACTTGAAAGGCTGGGCTACAGGAAGCGGGGATGGTGAGTCAGGAAATGGCAGGCTTCCCTCCGAGTCATCCTTGAAACACTGCCCTGGTGTGCTCAGAGTGGGAACTGGATTAGTAGAGACGCTGTGCCTTCAGAAGAAGTTTCAAACTTGGGTCATGACCATTTGATGTCGTTAAGCGTTACGTGCCGTTTCTGCTCAACAGCATGGATTTCAGATCCTGCATCTGGTCTGGTCTCCAGCGTGGCTGCCTGTGTTTTGCAACTGCCCCTCTCTGCAGCGTGTGGGGATGTACTTAGCTTTACATCCCCGTGCTGCAGGCTCTGTGATGAGGCCACTGCCCAGCTGTTGACCCAGAATTTACTCGCATGGTTGCTAAATAGCTGCAATTTCCTGTTATACGCATGTAATTTTCTATAATATTTGAAAAGAAAAGGTATCTGTTTTGGGGTTAATAGTGTTATTGGGTGTCTGCAGGGGTGCCTATGAGGAAGGTACGTGGGATCGGGGTGGCAGCCCACGCCTCAGGCCGCCGTTCAGACCACAGCGTGGAGACGGCACCTTACAGAGTGCCGCATCCGTGCCTGTGTCGCTTCCCACTAAAAGGACGAAGTCACACTTCGCGGTGAATTACGACCCGAAAGGAGATGGACCGCACCCGGGGCCGGGCGGGAGACCACCGGGCGACTCCTGCCTGACGGGGCAGAACGGCGCCACCTGCTCCGTTAGGGCAGCCCGCCCGCCGCCTCCCGGCGCCTCGGCCCCGGCCCCCGCCGCGGCCCGGAGCTGCCGCCGGGCCTCCCGCCGAGGCGCCGGGCGGCCCCCCTCCTGCCTGGGGGAGCGGCGGCGCCGGCAGAAGCCGCTAGATGCCGCCCTGCCCAACGCCTTGGCGGCGGCGGCGGCTCAGCGAAGCTGTGCCAGCCCGCTCAGCGCTAGTGCGGCCGTCCTCCCCGGCCCTCGTGCCGGTGCTGGCTCCCGCCTTGCCGCCTTTCTGCCCCCCGGGAACGGCCTCGAGTTGTTCTCCGGCGCAGGCAGCTCGCCACGTTTCACTCCTCCTCGGGAGTGGGCCCGCGGGTGGGGACCGGTGTCAGGCACAGCTCCGGGAGGGCCAGGCTGGGCTGCCAGCCTCCTGGGTTGGTGGAGCTGGAGGCTGTGGCAGACGCTGAGGGGCTCGAGCTGTGATGACATGGGGCTCCAGGGCCATAGGTAGGGTTGAGAGCGTACCCTGGTGAGGCTGGTCAAGGCCACTGAATTCAAGGCCCTGGGGACCTGGCACTGGCCAGGACTCAACCAGGTTCCTCAGGGAGTGCGGAGCTACCAGCACTAGAGTCATCTCGTGGTGATGGAGGGGTAGGTGCTGGTGACTAATACCAAGTGCTCTGTTCCTTGGAGGGGTTGAGGAATGAGCCTTCTTTAAGACAAATGGACAGCAAGCAGCCCTCAAATGGATTAGGCCAAGTAGTTTGGATGTTGAATTTCAATAGCAGTTGTTGACTGTGTTGCCCTTTTGAACCTTTTGTGTTTCAGTTTTCCCTCATAGGGTATTCTTCTTAAAAGAAGGGATGCATTGGATGCATGCATGAGTTTTGAGAACAAAATCGTCCGAAGAACACAGCCCCATGCTGTAGCAGCCGGCTGTCTGTGTGCATTCACCCATGAAAAAGTCAGAAACAGTTAGTCCACACTTCAAGACTGGCTCTTAAGGAGGCCAAAGCCACTGAGATTTTGGGATTGTTCATGTTTCAAAGCCAGACTGCAATATAAAATTGTTGGGGGGCTAAAGCAGTTGTCATGTGTAGCTGTTTTCTTGGTTTGATCTTTTTTTTTTTTTTTTTTTTTTAAAGAGAGTTGTATTACTTAAAAATTGCTTACAATTGCTAATTTAGTGTCTGTGAAATACTGTGTTGTCTGGAAGACAGCTTCCTTCTGCAAGTAATAGAGGAGCCGACAAGGAGAGGTGCCATGCTTGACCTCGTCCTCACCAACAGGGAAGGGCTGGTTGGAAATGTGACGCTCCAGGGCAGCCTGGATTGCAGCGATCATGAGATGGTTGAATTGGAGACCCTCAGGACAGTGAGAAGAGCGTGCAGCAAGCTCACTGCCCTGGACTTCAAGAGAGCGGTCTTTGGCCTCTTCAGGAACCTACTACAGTAAGATTCCATGGGACATAGCCCTAGAAGGCAGGGGGGCCCAAGACTGTTTGTTGATATTAAAGGATCACCTGCTGCAAGCTCAGGAGCGATACATCCTGACTAGAAGGAAGTGCCGCAGGAGGGCCAGGAGACCTCCTTGGGTGGATAAGGAGCTGCTGAGGAAAATTTGAAGGAAAACAGAGGTTTATAAAAGGTGGAAGCAAGGACAGGCAGCCTGGGAAGAATACAGGGATGTTGTCTGGGAAGCTAGGGACCAGGTTAGGAAAGCTAAGGCCCAGTCAGAATTAAACTTGGCTAGGGATGTGAAAGATAACAGAAGGGGTTCTATAGGTACATTGCAAATAAAAGGCAGACTAGGAACAACGTGGACCCTCTCCAGAAGCTATTGGGAGAACTGGCTACCCTGGATTTGGAGAAGGCTGAGGTTCTTACTGACTTCTTTGCCTCAGTCTTCACCGGCAAACGTTCTGAGCACACCACCCGAGACTTGGAAGGCAGACGCAGACACAGTGAGATTGAAGACCCAGAGCCCACTGCAGGAGAGGATCTGGTTCAAGACCATCTTAGGAACCTGAACATATACAGATCCACGGGACCTGATGAAATCCATCTACGGGTCCTGAAGCAGCTGGCAAATGAAGTTGCTAAGCCACTGTCCGTCATATTTGAAAAATGGCAGTCAGGTGAAGTTCCCGACAACTGGAAAAAGGGGAATATAACCCCCATTTTCAAGAAGGGGAAAATGGATGAGCCAGGGAACTACAGACCAGTCAGTCTCACCTCTGTGCCTTGCAAAGTCTTGGAGCAGATTCTCCTGGAAGGCATGCTGAGGCACATGAAAAACAACAAGGTGCTTGGTGACAGCCAGCATGGCTTCACTAAGGGGAAGTCCTGCCTGACCAATCTGGTGGCCTTCTGTGATGAGGCTACGGAACTGATGGACAGGGGTAGAGCAGTTGATGTCATCTACCTGGACTTGTGCAAAGCGTTTGACACTGTCCCACACGACATCCTTGTCTCTAAGTTGGAGGGACATCAATTTGATAGGTGGAGCACTCGGTGGATAAAGAACTGGCTGGATGGCCACACGCAAAGAGTTGTGCTCAATGGCTCCATGTCCAACTGGAGACCAGTAACTAGTGGTGTCCCTCAGGGATGGGTGTTGGGACCCATCTTGTTCAACATCTTTGTCAATGACGTGGACAGTGGGATTGAGTGTGCCCTAGCAAGTTTGCTGATGACACCAAGCTGTGTGGTTTGGTTGATATGTTGGAGGGAAAGAATGTCATCCAGAGGGACCTTGACACGCTTGTGAGGTGGGCTGATGCCAACCTGATGAAGTTTAACTATGACAAGTGCAAGGTCCTACATCTGGGTAGGAGCAATCCCAGGCACAGCTACAGGTTGGGCAGAGAAGAGATTGAGAGCAGCCCTGTGGAGAAGGACTTGGGGGTGTTGATCGATGAAAAGATGAACATGAGCGGGCAGTGTGCGCTTTCAGCCCAGAAAGCCAACCGTATCCTAGGCTGCATCAAAAGGAGCATGACCAGCAGGTCAAGGGGGGTGATCCTGCCCCTCTACTCTGCTCTCGTGAGACCTCACTTGGAGTATTGTGTGCAGTTCTGGTGTCCTCAACATAAAAAGGACATGGAACTGTTGGAACAAGTCCAGAGGAGGGCCACGAGGATGATCGGAGGCTGGAGCACTTCCTGTATGAAGATAGGCTGAGAAAGTTGGGGCTGTTCATCCTGAAGAAGAGAAGGCTGCATGGAGACCTCATAGCAGCCTTCCAGAATCTGAACGGGACCTATAGGGATACTGGGGAGGGAGTCTTCATGAGGGACTGTAGTGGTAGGACAAGGGGTAACGGGTTCAAACTTAAACAGGGGAAGTTTAGATTGGATATGAGGAAGAAATTCTTTACTGTAAGGGTGGTGAGGCATTGGAATGGGTTGCCCAGGGAAGTTGTGAATGCTCCATTGCTGGCGGTGTTCAAGGCTGGATTGGACAGAGCCTTGGGTGGCATGGTTTAGTGTGAGGTGTCCCTGCCCCTGGCAGGGGGGTTGGAACTAGATGATCTTAAGGTCCTTTCCAACCCTAACTATTCTATGATTCTATGACTCCTGTATTTGCCAACAGAGTAGACAACAGAAGTGTAAGCACTTCCTGCGCAGCTTCTTGGCTGCGACCTGGACTGACCCTATGAACAGGAAGTGGGGATGAGCAGTTTTGGATGCTGTCTTCCATTGTCACTTGTGTGTTAGCCTAGCAAAACTGCTTGGCTTCTCTGCTGAGCTTGCCATGTAGTTCCATCTGTAATGTAAACATCTGTCTACCAACCGCACTGAAACCACTGTTTCATTTTGTGTAGGCTACTGAATAGCTGTCAGATGGCAATAACGTTGGTTATTGCATGTCTTTTCCAATGTCCTGGATGCAGGAGGTTCTGGATGCTTTTACTCTTGCTTGACTTCCCTGGTTTTGGACTGGATGCTTCTTAGCCGTATGTTTTCAGTCTCTCACTAGGCTTTTAAATAACACCCAGGAGTGTGCTGGATATTATCCTCCTTCAGAGCTCAAGTAGATTAGACAGGAGCATTGAGTTGATTGGATCGCTATGGATCCATTCAGTTCTTCTATGCGTCTCCTATCCATTAGTGCCCCGTCTCTAAGAGACTTTGTGATATTAGCATTGACAGGGTGCATTATGGTGTAGAAGGTTATGTCTTAAAATCATAAAACTATGAAAAGCAGATTCCCAGAACAGCATTAGAAACTACTGTAATGGCAGATGAGCTGAGATCTCTCAGAATTTTTTCCTGTCAGCATGGGTATGCGTACTGCTTTCAAGGTGACAGCAGGCTATGGGTGAGCATACCTGTGCAGCAAAATATACCATGGACTTGGAAATGTTTGGTTTGGAAAATGAATGCTTTTCACATAGGTTAGTATGCCTTTGGCAAACAAAACCTCTGTTGAGCACTCACCAGACTTTCTGAAGTCAAATGGGTATTTCAGATCACTTGCTCCTGCAAAGCGGGCTGTCCATATTGCAGGCTGTCCATAAATATGAAGGAGCCTTGTAACATTCATTCTGAAGTTAGAGAAAAAGCTTCATTGAAGAAATGCTCATACAGGTGCTTAGGCTTCAACACTTTTGAAGTTTGGGATTTGTTTGGCTGAATATTCCAGAAGTCATCTTTAAGTTCTCTGAGACCCATCCAGGCTGTCTCCTGAACTCCTCAGGCTGAAGAGGGGAAGAGATGAGCAGGTTCGCTTAGAGCTTCCCGTTTTGCTTTGAACAAAAAGTGTTTAGAAAGGCCTTTTTAATGGTGTTCTGCTGATCCAGGTTAGGTTCAATGAGTGGGCAAAAACAGGAGAGAAAATGCTGGTGGTGGAATGCTGTTCTTGCCAAATCTTTCCAGAGTCCAAGGAAGGCTTATTTTGGCATGTTACACATTGCTTTTCGGGTTACTTTTCGGGAGGCTGATGGGAAAGATGCTCCTCCCCAGGCACTGAACTATAAATATTTGACTTTTATACAACCAAAATGTCTCTGAGTAGACACGCAATAAGTGACTAAGAATGAGCTTTTACCAAACCTGTGGAATTCATTTGAACTTTGCCAGGTGTTTGGCTGTAAGACTGTGAGGTCCCATACTTAACAGCTCATATTCTTTGCCAATAATACGTGAAGTGTTTCATTATCTTATATGCTGTAGTTGGCACACATCAGTTTGCAGACAAAGAGCAATGGTTTATGATATTTGTGGATTCCATGTGCTGTTGTAGCTGTGAAATGATGTGTGGTGTATGATAAGAGAAATATATAAGAATGAAAGGCCTCATATAGCAAATATAAGATACTTTTAAGTCTTTGATAAGTAAACCCATAAATTGTTAAGTAACATCAGTATTTTGATTTTTGTCTCCTCTTATAAATGCCAGGACTAAAAACCAAATAAGAGTCTTGTCTTCAGCTCACCCAAGATGTTCAAGGAGTACTTGGGACAGGTGAAGAACTAATTTATTTTGAACCTGCAGTGTAACCAGGGCTTTTTAGGGTATGCATCCGAATGGCCAAATTTTTCCCACATTACAGCTTAATTTAGGTGGACAAGCTTACTGGGCCAAGTGCCTACTCACACCAGTTCCCAATGTCCAGTGAAGTATTTAAATCAGTATTGAAATAATTACTGCAATACTCTGGTTGGACAAAAAGGGTCTTTATGCGTATTTTTATGGATTTTTTTCTCCTTGTGGTGTTTTCTCTGTTTTCTGAGTTTTAATCTTTCCACAAAGATTAAAAGCTTGAAACTTTAACCTGCTTCCAAGTAAGTCTCTGATTGAAAAAGTCTTTAACGTGTTGTTTTGCAGCATAGCAGCCTATGTTAAGCGTGCGCTTCTTTATGTACAAATGTTTTGCAGAGGTAGGGTCTGAGGATGGAAAGCGACCAGCAACTCCCCAGGCGTGGGAATCCAGTGTGCTGCAAGAGTGGCGACATTTGCTGTGGCAGTGCTCACAGCAGCCTGTGTGGTCTGCACTCCTGGCCCTAGCAGACTGTCTGGAGAACTGGCAGGAGTGAGCTGCCTGGGAGACCTCAAGCCCAGGGTGAGATCTCTTTAAGAGCCCACCAAGGAATCATGAGGCTGCAATGAGCAGGGTAGCTCAGCAAGATCTGCTGTGCCTCACCAAGTCTAATCCAGAAAAAAACAAGCCTCAAGTGTCAAGGTGTCAAGAAGAGCAGGGAGGACAAAGACTGAAAGCAGAACAGGGAGCTCTTCACTTCCCTGTTTTCTACGAGGACTTTTGCAAACTGGTGTGTTTGTGGTGATTCTGCTGATGCTTAGGACCTCTGTCAGATGCATTTTCTTTAGAGAGGCAGTGAACCTTTGCATGTGAACAAGCAAGCATGTCATTTGTCTGATGCTGAATTTCAATATTTGTAGTATTTTTCCCCTCAGGGTGGTCTAGGAGTAGAGAAGATGATTTTAATGAAATGTTACTATTATTTCTAGTGCATTTTCTTTGCTGTAAACACTGACAGAATGAAAAGCTCAAAGGTGGTCCCATCCCCTGTGGGACTGGAGTCTAGTATTAGTCATCTGACCAAGAAATGATTAGACCAGGCAGTGGGGAAGACAAGGTGGTGGGAGGACATGGTAAGAATTACATTACGTATATGCATATGTGTATATATATATATATATGTATTTAATTAGTAGGTTGTAATACCTGCTTAGGTGCAGGTGATCACTAGAATAGTGTATTTGAAGTTGTCTGAGGTTTCTTATTATCAGAGGAAGAAGCAGTTCTAAGAGATGCACATTTTTTTGTGTTTAAAAGAAACAAAACCCAAGAAACTTCCAAAGAGCCCAAATATTTTGGTGAAAATGATGAAAATAAAGGTTTCCACTGCATCTGTCTTCTTATGTGGCACTTTTGTGGTTTGTCTCACTTCTACTGACTGCACAGATATTGTTCATTCATATTCCTGACATGACAGTTGTGAAACCATTTCTCTGGCACTGATGATGTAGTGGTAAGACCAGAGGATTCCTGTGTCAACTTTCTGCATTTGCTGCTTAACCTTCCTTTTGAAGAAACTACCTTATTTGGAGCAAGTAGCATGCAAGTCTAGATTTGGCAATGTTTTTAGGCTGATAGCAATTCAATATGGTTTTATGCAATTTTTATTCTCCCAGCTTCCACAGCGGAGTTCACTGTTTTATGTTTTATGTTGGTTGCCTGGACTCTCCATACACTGGATTGACAGAAGCTTTCCACAGGCATAAAAAATGATCAGCAGTTTGACTATGGAAATCTGTTTAGAACAGGCATACATTTAAAGAGGACTTAAGAATGTCCTGACGAGTAGTTTGTCACCTATTTTTGCTTGTTGGGCAGAAAATAATTCAGTATAGTCTAGCTTTTAATGGTGATATAACATGATTAGGATGTTTGTGTAAGATAAGGATAGAAGAAAAATTCTGAGAAGGCTTGCCAGTACATTTCTGAGTGGCCTAACCCCAAAACTGGGTCAATTACTGATGCCCTCTGAACAAAGTGAGTAAACCAAACATATCTGTTGGGGCCATATGAATGTCCTCTAAATAGCCTTTGAAAACATAAGCATGATGTAAGTTTTATTAATTATTATTAATGATTTGGTGCTTAATTTTGTACTACTGCTAAAATGAAGTGTCAGGTTACGAGTTTCTATCAGTAATCACTTAAATGAAATGTCATTAAAATACTTGTGAATAATTAATAAGATGAAATAACTGATGTTTTATCAAATCTTGTCAAATACCTTAAGATAAATCTTGTGAAAATATGCAGTTTGCATGAATTGAAATAGGAAAGCCAGAATCCCATCTGCCTAAAACGTAAACGTGTACAATGTGGAGAAGGAAGTTACAGTTTAGGATACCAGGAATTTGAAACATAATTTCAATATTCTTTCATCTTTGTTCCAAGACATCAGTGCATGCAGCAGTAATAAGGCACGTCTGTATTTCAGTGCACATCATTTTAGGTCTAGGAATGCTGAGTGTGAAAACAAAATTTTCTGATGTTGCGTTTTTATCAGGATAAAATGACAGTTTTGGAGTCACATAGTGCACATAACAAGCAGTGCTGCTTCAGCATAACTTGCATGTGCTGTTAGAAAGAAGTACATACTTAGAAAGCAAATGACAGCCCTGAAGTTATGGTGATACTGTAAGGCACTGGTACACAGTGGTTATCTTTTATATCATTCTTGCAACCTTGGCACACATGGTTTACACTCAAGAGTTTAATTTCCTTAGTTTTATATTTTTACAGTCCTTAAAACCTGCCTTATATCCAAGAATGAATATAGGCAATTAAAGAATTTCATAAAACTTAGTATCTTGAGGGGGAAAATTATTAGAAAGCTGAATATTTCTTTCAATATTTTATTTACAATACTGCCTGTTCTTTCAGTGTGTGCTCACAGCTCTGCATTGTTGTTGTTGGGAATTGCATATGCTGAAGTCAAGCAGAATCAAGCTTTCATAAGCATATAATTAACAGATAAATGCAGTATCTCTGTGCTCTGTAAATTAAATGTTGGTCTTAAAGAGGGTTTTCAAAAGCCCTGGTTATGCTTTTTTGCTTAGCTAAATTTCATGTTCTTATGTGCTACATTTTCATCCAGTCTGTAGTTTTTGAAGACAACTTTATGGTGACTGATGGTTTTTGTTTAAACTGATTCTACACATTGCCATGAAATATTCTTATTATTCAATGTAACTTGGAAATATGATCCATTTCTTTAGGTGTAGCAAATAATGCTCTGGACTCTTACTATTGTAATGGTGTTAATTCTTCCCAGTCTCTGTTACACTGGTCTGGCTTGCGCAAAGAGTTTAAAAAGGGCAGGAATCTAAGACCACCGGCATTGCAGGGAAATAACATCTGAAAAACTCCCAATCTTACATTCCGCCCTCCTGCTGATGAAGAGCAATAGCAGACTTGATTTGGGTTTATTTGTGGATGGCTATTTTCTAAAAAATAACAAATCAAAGAAATAAATCAGTGCCGATCTTATATGACATTTTATCTGCTTTGATTTATTGGTTGTTGTAGCATGACTGATAGAAAAGAAAGTACACTTTCTATTTTGCTACTGGGAACAGGCTTAAGCTTCTTTCATTTATTGTGGTACATTACTGTCGTTTGGCTTATGCTTCCAAACATATTCTACCACCTTCTTTTTTCCTTTTTTTTTCGTCTTTCCCCAAGTCTATATTTTTTATAGTCATCAATTCCTACTTAGTTTAAATTCATCTGCAGCTTTTGCTCCTTGAGTCAGTCTTGTGTTCCTAGTTAGTCCTTACTTCTGAGAAGAGTCCTAGTGACATCAGCAGATGGTGTCTTGGAATCTGGTTATGCTCTATTGAATGTATGATGTCTGTTAGAGAAATGCAGGTGAAATCACTGTGCTTGTTTGTCCAGTTACAATCTGAAATTGTAAGCCAAAATCACCAGGCAGGCCTTCCAGATATGCTTTTGAATTTGCTTTATTACTGAAGTCTCATCAAGCTACTTGTATGATGATCAGAGCAGCAAAGGGAGACTGCAAAGTCACTACTCTCCTTTCAAAGCCCAAAGAAGGAGGTCTTGACAGTCAGGTGCAAAAAAGTCTACTATTGACTTGGCTTGTGTGTGGCTTCAGCAGCTGAAAGATGCCTTCTTTATTCAAAAGATGGACTGTGGAATGGAGGTGTCCTGTTCACCTGTGCAAGTGCTATAGGACTGAGGGAAATGAGATCCTGTGGGATTTTTTTATATCCAGAATCTGCTCTGTGAAGTTGCCTGGTTCCTTACTAGTTTCCTTGAACGCAGAAGCATGTCTGCTTTGCAGGTGTTTTCTAAAATAATGTTTCATTTTAAAGAATGGGTCTTATCCTATTTTATTTTATTTTAATTTAATTTAATTTAATTTAATTTAATTTTTTTTGTAATTTATTTTTTTAGTGCTTCATTCACTTGTAGAATAATCTAAGCAATTATTAATAGCCAAACAGTTAATAGTAAAACAAAGATGTCCATGTCTTTGATTTGGATTTAAGTCTTCGAATAATCTTTTGCTGAGGCATGCAAAACACTTCTATTGTGTGATCGTTTGAATCATTGCTAATAAAGTTGACACACCCATGCGTTTCTTTGGCTTTAATACCTGAAGGACTTACTGAAGTGGCTGGAGGGTTTGGTTGTGTTCCACATCTCACAGCGTCATGGGACACTGGGACAGTACTTGCCTCAGGGAAGCAAGAGAAAATCGACTCCACGTCATCGCTGTTCATCTTCATTCCCACTTTGATTGTGCTCTGGTTCTTTTAGCTTCTCACTTCTTTTCCTCAGTGCAACAGCAGGAGAGGATCACAATTTGGTCTGTGCAAAAAAAAAAAAGACTAGAGATGGTTTGATCTTAATTTTTTAAGTATGTATTGGAGCAGAAGCAGGTGATACTTAGGGTTCTTTGGCAAAGAGGATTTACAAAATCTAAACACGGGACATTCAAAGCTAATCAAATTTAACCTGGGAACAAATGGAAAATATGTTAAATGAGGGTAATTACTGGAAAATTGCTAAGGTATAATAGTGGACTGTCCATAAGGAAATCTTTCAATACAGGTATCTTTCTAAAAGATAGGCACTGTAAATCAACCAGAAGTTACAGCCTGTGCGATCAGGAGGCTGGTCCAAATGGAGACGGTGGTTTCTGTTGGATTTCTGGGTTATATCGCAGAAACGCTCTAAGGAAGAAGGGACTTGGTCTCCTTTTAAAGTTACCAATACCTCTTGGCTTTCATGTCAAGTAGGCCCTATTAAAAATGGGTTGTATCTTCACAAGAATAATAGATGTTAAAATCTATGGGGATTTTACTGTATTTCACTCTTAAGAGAAAAGGTAGGCTCTCTTCAGGAAAAACAGCCATGTTAAAAATTATTAAAATAAGCTGGTTTGCACTGTTGAGAGGTTTTGCTTAGGTTGTAGGGTAGGAGAGGAAAGCTCTCTCTATTTTCTTTAAACTGTCCAGATCCTGACCTCAGATTTGGGGTATGCTGTGCTGTGCAAAAACCAGTGACTTCATCCTTTCTCCTCTCACACTGTCAGTTCAGGAAGCAGCAAGAATGGATCTCCTGAATAACATCAGTGATGATAGCATGGGATTTTGCTTGTGAAATTGTGTTCCCTTCCAGATGGGAAGGACCTGGCATCATACTAGCTGGTGCTGCTCTGATGGCTGCAGAACCAGACCTGGCTTCTCCCACTTTTATGAGATGTAGGCAGAGCTGGCACACCACCCCTCATCAGCCATGCAGAAGTGCCCTAAATTTATTCAGCACTCTGGAAGCATCCTGTTCATTCTGGGCATGCTTAGAATTTATATAAATGTAAGTATGCCAATAGGTAGAAAGAATTAAAGCAGCTATAATACTAGTCTAGAAAACATACAGGAATAACAGAATAGCTTTGCTGGCGGAGAAGTGGCATGATACATTAAAAATCAGGTTCAAACAAGCTAAATAAATTGTGTCCCGCTATGCCTGTGGGTTCCAATTAGAAGGAATATTATAATGTGATTACAAGATTGATCACATGGTGGCTGGGCAAATAACAATGAACGTGATATGCTAAGAGTGAAAAATCACAATAATAATGAAAACCTTTGTTTCTATATAGACAGTGTAGTGGGGTATGTTTTTGGGTTTTTTCTTTTTTCTTTTTTGACACCATGGATGAAATTTTTAGAGTACATGGCCAAAGAACAAAGAAGAGGAGCAACATCTTGTGATTTAGGTCCAAGTTGCCGTGGCAGGTGTGGCCTGAAAAATAACTATCAAAGAGACTCTACATCAGCAATTGCCATATACTGAAGCTCAACATTCTTGTGGGAGTGAAAGAGCCATAGAGCTGTTAGATAAAACTGAGGAAGTCCCTTTTAAAGAAAATTATACCCACCAAAATGCTGAATTTCTTAAAGTGCCATGAAGTATAAGGGGTGGTATTAGGGTCTTTTTGATAGGTAGTGTGCATTTTCTCTGTGAAGATTCATTTCTAAACAGACTAGGAGAGAATAAAAGAAATAAAAAGGCATGACTTAGTATGTGGTAGTCATTCCAAAGAAGGAATATACAAAAGAGAACACATTTTCACAAGATGCATGTCAAACCATAGTTAAGGTACGCCAAAAAGATTTTGAAGAAAATTGCAAAAGGCATAAAAGCAAATAAATTACCTCTTCAATTTTAAGCGCATTAGAATATGGAAGAAATGTTATAGCATTATACTGGTCTTCAGTATGGAGGAGTGTAGAGCTACTGCAACTTTTTTTTTTGCAGGTGGTGGGGTAAGGAAATATATTAAAATTGAGGCAGAATAGTTGTAGGCTGAGTATTACACAATCTTTATGGAATTCTGAGGACAGGTGCTGCTTACCTATGAATTTAAATGACACAAATACGAAATTGCCAAATCGTTAACCAAAGTGGCTTTTTGTATTGCCAGCCTAGATTTTGACTTTGTGGCAGGCAGACTGTTAGAAGCTAAGTAATGAAGATAAGGGGAGAAGGCAGAGGGTTATGGATCATGAAGAATTGCCACTGTGGTTTTGTAGCCCTGCTCCACTATTTTACTGATTTTTCTGAAGAAGTCAACATAGGGTGGTTGGATACTGTGTGCTGTCTCTCCAAGAAACATGACCCACTGCCATCACCACTCCTCTTATAAAATTATGATATTGTTCAGTAAATGGGAAGGTTTCCTTCTAAGAAGGATATGAGAAGTAAAAAGTTAAAGTTGCAGAATAAGAGGATTTTTCCACTAAAGCCTTACTATGTTAGTCTGTGTACATGGGCCTATATCGGTGTATTTATGAGAAGATGAAGGGCAAGGTTTAATTTTTGATATGAAAAATCCAATGCTGACTGCTGCCCCTTAGAAGAGGGCTTTTGCTGTGGATATAACTGATGGATAGCCTCATTTTGCATATTGGATTTAGAACATCCTGTGCTTTGTATTTTGACTGGGATTACTTTACTGCAAAATATAAGGAGAAATGCAAGTACAGTGTAATTGCTGTGAGTGCTATATTGGCTATCAGGAGCAGTTTTTATTAAAAGAGGCCTTTAGTCCAACCCTCCTCCCAGAAAACAACTTCTTATCGATTTTTCATTGAGTTGTGTTTTTATAAGGCAATAACTCTAGTGGTTATGTTCTCTTTATGTGAATTACATTAATATAGACCTACTTCCTCATCTTGCTGTCTTCAGGTATGTATCAACCCAAAAATCTTGTTTTTCAGTACCACTTGTCTGTATGGTGTTAGAGTAGCAAAGAAAGATACTGAAATCATGATGCCAGTGGCAGTCAGTGTGAGTTTCATCTAAATGTGTGAAACTTCTGAAAGAAAAGAGGACAATAGTTGAAAGTTGGGCTGAAGTATGAATCTAAATGCTAGCGATCTCTGGCATAGGAAATGATTGTTGTTGCAGAGTGGTTAGTCTTGCAGTAGGACTCCAGAAGATGAACGCAGAACCTGGCTGCACAGAGAGGATGGTCAAACGGAAGTTAAGAATGCTTTTTTATTTTAAACAATAATCAATGTTGGGGACCCGTCTTGTTCAACATCTTTGTCAGTGACATGGACAGTGGGATTGAGTGCCCTCAGCAAGTTTGCCGATGACACCAAGCTCTGTGGTTCGGTTGATACGCTGGAGGGAAGGAATGCCATCCAGAGGGACCTTGACACACTTGTGGCTGATGCCAACCTGATGAAGTTTAACCATGACAAGTGCAAGGTCCGACACCTGGGTCGGAGCAATCCCAGGCACAGCTACAGGTTGGGCAGGGAAGAGATTCAGAGCAGCCCTGCAGAGAAGGACTTTGGGGTGTTGGTTGATGAGAAAGTGAATATGAGCTGGCCGTGTGCTCTCGCAGCCCAGAAAGCCAACCATATCCTAGGCTGCATCAAAGGCTGGTCAAAGGAGGTGGGCCTGTCCCTCTACTCTGCTCTCATGAGACCTCACTTGGAGTATTGAGTACAGTTCTGGTGTCCTCAACATAAAAAGGACATGGAACTGTTGGAACAAGTCCAGAGGAGGGCCATGAGGATGATCAGGGGTCTGGAGCACCTCCCATATGAAGACAGGCTGAGAAAGTTTGGGCTGTTGAGCCTGGAGAAGAGAAAGCTGCGTGGAGACCTCATAGCAGCCTTCCAGTATCTGAAGGGGACCTATAGGGATGCTGGGGAGGGACTCTTCATGAGGGACTGTAGTGGTAGGACAAGGGGTAAAGGGTTCAAACTTAAACAGGGGAAGTTTAGATTGGATATGAGGAAGAAATTCTGTACTGTAAGGGCGGTGAGGCACTGGAATGGGTTGCCCAGGGAAGTTGTGAATTCTCCATCCCTGGCAGTGTTGAAGGCCCAATTGGAGAGAGCCTTGGATGTGACATGTTTTAGTGTGAGGTGTCCCTGCCCCTGGCAGGGGGGTTGGAACTAGATGATCTTAAGGTCCTTTCCAACCCTAACTATTCTATGATTCCATGATTCAAGCAGGAAAGTCCTTTGCAGGGCAGTAGAAAAAGGTCATAACACTTAATGACTGAAAGATGAAGTGGCAGATGAAATTCTATGTTAATAAACCCAAAATAATCTATTTAGGGAGGAAAACCAGCTGCCTCTGCATGTTGTTCAATACTAGACTTCTCATTAGCTGTTACTGTTCAGGGAAGAGACCTTGAAATAATTGCAGGCAGGTCTATGCAAACTTTGGCTCACAGCTAGTCAAAGAGATAAATTTTAGGAATGAATAAGAAGGTGACAGACAACTAAACAGCAACTACCCCTGACTTTAAATACAGGTTAAATTTCCTGTTGTTCGTAGCTGTTTGTAAGTAAGTAGATGTTCATTTACTTAAGTTTTGACTGATTTCATAGGAAGCTAATCCAATTTAAAGAAAGCAAGCTCAAAGGGTGATAAAAGCATCAAAATGTCTAAATGAAACTTTTCCCCTCAAGTTTTTTGAAATGACTTTGCAAATTGCTTCTCCAAACCCTTGCAGCTGTGGGATTCACAGATTCCGTAAACTGGCTATACTTAAAAGGGTCATGATTGATGTGTCATTCCATAACTTCTAAGAAATGTCAGGCTGTTAGGAAAACAGCCTTGTGAGCAGCCTGCAGTACTTATGGAGCCACTTCAATATCTCTTAGCATGTAAAGTTGCGATCATTGAATGGGCAAACATCCTTAGGTTTTTTGACATGCAATGGTATGGGGTGATTTTTAATAATGTTTTGTATTAGAGGTTACAGACTAACCCTAAAAATCAATTTCTAGCAAGTGACACTTCATGTGCAAATCATTGATTTAAAGACAGACTATTTCAATGTTAATTTTTATTAGAGATCAAAGAGAAAGAAGATACAAGGTGAAAAACTGGTAATTTTTCTTGTGAGGGGAGTAGAGTCATGCAAATGTCATGTGTATTAGCCAGAATTTTATTAAGAGTTACCTTAGCTTTCTTTTTGCAATCTATGCTTTCTGGGATATGAAGAGGGAGGGTCATGTCTCCCCCTCCTTCCTGTGCAATAAACAGTTAACAGCATGGTCATTTTCAATGTCCTAGGGCAGTCCTTTCAGTTAACAATTAACATAGGAGAGACACTCTGTCAGTTATTATTTCAGCTTCTCTTTCTGGACACTCACAAAAGTATTCTGGTTCATGTTTGGCAATTTAACACTCAGAAGGATTTCTGTTAGCCAAAAGGACTAGGTTATTATTATTATTTCCTTAATGTCAGCAGGGATTCTATAGGCTTCTGGCAGAAATGAGGACAATTGGCCTTCCCAGTACTTGAGATCCGACTGTTACACAAATTTAATCCTGAGTAGAAGCCATCAGTTAAACTAAATAAGCATGTGTATTATATCTATATATGCAGATAGATATAATGAAATCCGTATCACTTGCTTGTTACCCGTGGACTACCAGAAGTTTTGGAAACACATAGCCATGTCTGTTGCCTTAGCAGAAATTGAAGTAACTCTATTGACTTAGCATTACTTTTTTTGGATGGGCATATTGACTGCTGTAAGTGACATCAAACTCAGGCTGAAAGTTTCCAAACAGACAAGCTCTGCCAAAACAGAAAGAATTCTGTTATTGTTGAATGTCTAGATGCCTAACATGCAACTCTCAAACAGCAGGGCTGTGTTTTGGGAAATACTGATCAACTGGGAGTCAGAATCAGGCAACAAAAAGACTTTGCTGGCTCCAAGTGGCAAATTCCCTTCTCTGAGAGGTCAAAGTAGAAGGAGGTAAGGGATGATTGCAGAGAGGGCCTGCTGTTATTCCTCCTTCCTTATGCACTTCTGAAAGTGCAGTTTCCTATTTGAAATGATTTCTCATCTAGGTCAGACCCATATTTCTTGCAACTGATCAAACTAGAGGAAAGAAAAATTAGTTCAGCATGGCTAGTAAGAATGAAAGTGATTCTAGAACATACCATACAGCTTTGATTATATTTTGAAATTTACTGTAAATACCCTTATGATACTTTCGTATTTTGGGGGGAATTCTTCAAACTTTTGCTCAACTAACTTCCATGGAAATTTATATGAATAATGACCTTGGAATTCTTGATATGGAAATAATTATCCTCCTACTGGATGCTACCTTATCAGCCTTGTCTAGTCTCACCACAGATTTCTGTATGTGCTCAGCTAGGCCAAGCCTTGAGAAATGAGGCTGCTCTGTTTTTACTCCGTTCTAAGGACTGTAAAGCACAAACTTTATCGAATCATAGAATCGCAGAATAGTTAGGGTTGGAAAGGACCTTAAGATCATCTAGTTCCAACCCCCCTGCCAGGGGCAGGGACACCTCACACTAAACCATGCCACCCAAGGCGCTCTCCAACCCAGCCTTGAACATCACCAGCAATGGAGCATTCACAACTTCCCTGGGCAACCCATTCCAGTGCCTCACCACCCTTACAGTAAAGAATTTCTTCCTTGTATCCAATCTAAACTTCCCCTGTTTAAGTTTGAACCCATTACCCCTTGTTCTATCGCTACAGTCCCTCATGAAGAGTCCTTCCCTAGCATCCTTATAGGCCCCCTTCAGATACTGGAAGGCTGCTATGAGGTCTCCACGCACCCTTCTCTTCTCCAGGCTCAACAGCCCCAACTTTCTCAGGCTATCTTCATACGGGAGGTGCTCCCGTTCCCTGATCATCCTCATGGCCCTCCACTGGACTTGTTCCAACAGTTACATGTCCTTTTTATGTTGACACCAGAACTGTACGCAATATTCCAAGTGAGGTCTAGACCTGGAATGACTGACCAAATCACTCATCTTTTTTTTGTCTTTTTTTCACTCTCTTTTTTTTTCTGATTAACATCTTAGATGTGTTCATTCATTTTGGTGTCTGCTGATGTTACTTCTTAGAATATATATCTATGAAGAAAAATACTCCCTGCTTGCATCAAAATGATAGCATTTCCAAGAAGTGCTCAGTTGCTTCCGTTGTTCACTTCTTTTTGTTTAAGCAATTACCAAGGTGTTGTAAAGGATAACTCATACTTGGGACTCTGGGGTTGTACAATGTGATGTGCTAATGTTGTCCAGTCTGAGGTATGAAAAAAGTAGACTTTGCTCTGGCAAATTGGTAGTGACTTGCTTCTCCTTAGTGGTAGGACCTTAGCTTTCTCCTTAGCAAGGCTGTCAAATAGAACAGGACAGTGCTGAGCACCGCAATTCTGGTAACGGCAATGGTTGCAGGGCATCTGTGCTCCAGTCTTTCCTTCAGAGGCATAAAAACTCACATGTAGCTAGTCAAGAAACAGACACATATCAAAGTAAAGCCAGAGTGTAATTAAACAATAAAAACAGGACAAACAGAGCATTTCTAGGGAATTACAACATGCTTTGGGTGGAGTTCTAAGGCATAAGGCCAAAGGTTGGATGGCTTTCATCACCCAAGGCACACGGAAAACCCATAATGCTGACAGTGCTAGAGAAAGGAAGAGAAGAATGGTGTGGGCAGTCGTTCTGCATGCAGTTTAGAAGCTAAGTTTTGATTTTATCCTGTTTGGGTACACAGGTGTCTATCTCCTGCTTGCCTCTTGCTGTGTATGGCCTCAACTGGTTAACCTGCTAAAACTGCAGAATGACACTTGCATGTCCAACCAGCTGGTCACTTTATCAGCACCCAAGTAGATCTAACGTGTGGAGCAGTAAATTTAATCCTGGATTAAGGCAGTTTTTTGCAGTCTCTGTGGTTGGGATGGGATTTCCATGAGTAGAGCTCAAGACCAATGAGAGCAGCTGCTAACTCTGGTATAGGGAATAAGGAACTGCGAGAATGACAGGATCCCTGGGATGCTGTAAGCAGGACTGCTGAGGGGTCTGTGCTGAGGCTAAGGCTGGGAAGCCATGAGGTGACATATCTGGGGTAACAGACACCCTTGTGACTATGGACTTGGCCAGAGATGGCCAGAAGATGGGCTGGAAGACAGAGGTACATTGATCGGTGAGGTGAGACTATTTCAGTGCTTTTCAGTGTAGACAACTGAAATATAACTGTGGCACCACCAGGTGTCCTGATGGCTACTACTGCACTCCCATACAGGGGGCTGTGAGATCTCAAGGAGCTGTGAATGGCACGGCCAGCTTCTTCCTCTTCATGCTGATCTTCTCCATGTGAACTTTCTAGGGGTCTGAAGCTTTACCCCAGATGTAGTTACAAGGTGATACTTGCAGGTGCAGCATTTCTATTACCTCTCTGTGTTCTTCCCCTCTGTTTTCTTCTGCCATTTGGCTGGAGAGACAGAGAGAAGACTTCTGCAGAGACAGAAGACTTCTGCTGAGAATCACAGCTGGCAGCAGGATGTCATCTCTCAGTGAGGGGCAGAAGCCAAACCCAGCACTCTCACTGCAGGGGCAGCTCCCAGGAGAGTGCAAGAGCAACAGGCTCTTGGAGGCTCTTGGAGAAGAGGTCTTGTGAGGTGGTCCCCTTTGTGTCTGGCTGGTAATAAAGTGCTCAAAGACAGAACATGCTGATTCACAGAAATTGAGACCGTTTGTGGGAAAGGGTTGGCATTCACAAATATCTTGAGTTGAAAACTATTATGGAAATAAAGTTTTGGAACTGTCAGAATATCTTTCTCATTCAAAATTACTTTTTGTTTTGAAAATTAAACTTAAGATATTTAAGAAGTCGCATTGAAGAGATATGTTTTGAAATTGTCAAAGCCAAATGTTGTGCTTGAGCTCAATTTCCTTTTTTCTTTTTTTTTCTTCTTTGCTCTAGGTCTTTAGCTTTGAAAATGTTAATAATTTAAACCTTTCCTCACACTTTGAAGTGTGGAAAACAATACCGATATCTAGAAAACTGTTTACAGGGAAACTGTTTCTCTTAGCTTAACATAATGAACTGTGCCACTTTAACATGGAGTAGCCCCATTTAAAAACAAGTTTCTAATAAGTTCACTTAAAAAAATGAATAAAACAATTCTATTGCTACATAAGCTACCTTTTACTGCCGCAATTAGTCTCCCACAAGTGCAAGCAGGTTTTCTGATTTTAGGCTTAAATTGATTACTAGTGATTGTAATGCACCCAAAAGAAACCAAATACAGATGGTTAAGTTTGAGCAATGTTTTTCTCACACAGTATTTAACGTTCAAGAAAGTCATAAACCCAAGAAGTCCCAGTTCAGTACTGTGCAGCATGTCCTGCTGATGTGTTTATTTCTGTTGCCTGGATTTTAATCACTGGGATGTGCTCACTTCAAATGTGATGCTAAACATTGCCTGTTATTGTAATGCATTTCCCAGGAAAGTGCATTCTGACTAGCATGCAAAGCACAGGAGAAAAACATAGGGGGATTATTATTATTTTTTTTAAAACATGGTCTTAAGAAAAACAATGGTTCATTCTTTCAAGCCCTGGATCCTGAGTCCTGTTTATGCTGTTACCAGTCTGGCAAATGGAAAGGGCCTTCCAAGTGTGGGTGAATTACAGTTGTACCTATGGCCCCACAGTGCCAACGGGCCACGCTCTAAGTGTGAATTCAGCTCCTCACAACTAACTCACTGTCATACTTTCTGCCCGCACTGTGCCAGGAAGCTTCATGGTGTGGCTCACAGCCTTACCAATATGCTTAGTCAACCTTGCAGGGCTGGACTCCCAGTCCCTGTCTGCTCTGTGAGGACATTAAAGACACTGCTATGCTTTTTCCTAAGAGTAGTGGTTTGTTACAGAGTTCTTGACTATAATTATGTTCCACAGCAACCGTTGTGCAGCAAGACATGAGTCACTTGATGACTTCCAGTCCAGAGGTGGTTGCTTTTTAGTGGTGATGCAGATCTCTGGAGCAGCAAGTGAATTATATAGTGAAGCCTCATTACTGACATCAACAGGTTAGCTGGGCCTACTGGTTTAGCTTGTGTGATAGAAGTGCTTCTCACCACGGTGATGTCTGGGTGCTGCGGTGACATAAGATATATAGGACAGATAAGATTGCTTCTTCTTTTTATTTGTAACATTTCTGGCACCTTTATAGTACTATGTGTAGGTTCAGTCTGTTGCATGAAAATGATGTTGGATAGTGAAGGTGTGTGGAAGGTAAAGCAGAATAGCTATATGGGAAAGGTGGCAGCTTTCCAGTTTGCCTATATTAGAATCATAGAATCATAGAATAGTTAGGGTTGGAAAGGACCTTAAGATCATCTAGTTCCAACCCCCCTGCCAGGGGCAGGGACACCTCCCACTAAACCATGCCACCCAAGGCTCTGTCCCACCTGGCCCTGAACACCACCGGATTACTGAAACTAAAACAAAAGGGTTTTTTTGCTAGGACTGGCTGGAACCTCAGCATCAGCTCTGACTCATTCAAGCATAAGAACTGTTCATCCTGTGACCTTCCCCACTTTTGGTGCCTTTCAAGCATTTTTTACTTGGGAAACTTTATGACAGTAGTATCTTGCAATGTAAAACACTGCGTGCTTGGGACTTTATCATTCTAGTGGAACACCAAAAGCAGCAGGTTGGCAGATTTGCTGCTGGACTAGTTGTGTACCTTCATGTCATTAGACCATGTTACTTGTGGAAGCCCAGCACTCACTGCTTACTGTGGAGGGCAGAGAAAGAAAAGAAGCATTGTTGGCGGACATCATGAGCTAGTTGTTCTTGTCTGCGATTTCATGATGTTTAAGGCTCAGTGGAGCTTTTTTCTCATTAGTAAGAGTCACTATGCAGAAAACAGATCTCATGAAGTGCTGGTGTACTGTGTCACCCTGTTCCATCTTCATTTCAACATCACCCACTCCCGCCTTGCCTGAAAAGTTACACGCTCCACAGGATGCCTTGGGAAGATGGATTGTTTTCATTTGCAGAGAGGTTTGCAGCAGAGCACTTTTAAAATGACATTGTAAGAAATTGCTACAGTGCAAGACCTGCTCTGACTTTTATTTATATAAAAAGAGATCAGGGTTAGGATTTCTAGTTGGAAGAAACCCATGATTTTACTAGGACAGGGGGGCTCATTCTTCTCTCTTGGCATGCCATGCTCTCTGCAATCTATTTGAAAGGCAATAAAGGCAGTAATAAAGTGGCAATCAAAAACAACGCTTCAGTAGTCCTGAGCTGCAGTCTGTGGGATTTCATTTGGAACTTATTTACCTAACCCCCTCCCACACAGCTATCTGTCTTAGGCACCTCCACGCGTCTCCTCTTTGGAGTACTACAGGCTGTCAGAGCCTTAAATTTAGTTCTTTCTCACAGCAGCCTGGAAGGGTTTATTGTTGGAAAGGGGAAGTGTGGAGGGGTAAGGGTATATGTGCATACAGGTATAGGAGTAATGACTTTGAAGCTGGGAGCAATAAATTTGCATCAGTGCCACATTATACCAGATTAACTGGCCTTCCTAAGAAGAAACCCATACTTGCCAGGGATGTGCCGGGGCTAGGGCACTGTTCTGCCACCATATCTGAATGAGAACTTCTCCATGTCTCTGCACCACACTGTCCTGCAGTGCAGAAAACTGGTGCCCAGAGAGATCAGAGCTGTCAGTGTTTGGGTGCTCTGAATTATAAAGAAGATATGCCTGAGTGACTTACCTCACAGGAACTGAATGTACCTCTGGAGGTCCCTTCCAACCTGAATGAAGGTATGATCCTGTGATACTACATTTCACAAGTCTGGAGCCATTGCTGCAGCCACTGGGAAATCCTTCCCTTCACCCGCAGCTGTGGTTAGTTGGCTGTCTCGCCAGTAGGACAGTAGCTGACGCTGACAGCAGTGTTTCTCTTCTGGTGGTACAGCTGAACAAATGGTTCAGGACTATCTTTTATTGGAAGACATATAATAAAAGCAAGATATATGAACTGGCCATACCTTTCTCACATTCATTATTTTGTGTATTTTAGAAAGCTGCCTTCCACAGATCTTTTCTCTGTATATAGGTTATGAACCATTCTGTGAGCATCACCAAGCATCTTGACTGCTACTTTACAATTAGGTACCAGAACTTTCAAGGTCTTGCTCCTGACCTGGCTGGAGTGGGCTTACAGCATTGCAAGCTTTCATAATCCCAAGTGGACAGGTTGAATACTTCCTCTTCTTCCTCAGGATAGCAAGATTGACATATACTTTCTGCAGGCTTTTGGGCCAGTAGATACTGGTCTGGATGTCACAAAGAAAGGCTGAAGAGAGGACAGAGTGATCTTAAAATTCAAAGCTATACATACAGAAGAAGCTCTTTTTCCAGTTTCTTATTTTACACTACTACTCAAGAAGTCCTTTTCCTTTCTTCTGTCTGTATTTTTGCACATATCTTCTGTTGGTCGGAACATGATTAAAGGGTAGAGCTAAACAGCTAGCAATAGAAATACTATATGGTTTTTGTATGCATAGGTAGTCTTCTGTCTCTGGAGACCAATAGATTTAAGGCCCTAGGCTAATTGTTATATACACAGCTGATGGAAAATTGGGGCACAGTTGACCATGATTAGGAGCTTATGCAGAGCTTTTCCTTCAGTTTTCACTCTTCCAGAATAAGGCTGGGATTCTGTGTTCCTTGCTGAAGCAAAGTCCTGCTATGCAGCTGAGTCAAGGTAATGGGCTGTTGCCTGAATGAAGACTGCAGCATTCAGAAATATAGGGCCAAGCAGATTTTCTACTCTTTATTAACTTTCTTCCTTGCTGTGGGATTTGAGCACATCCCAGTCTTTAATACATTTCTCTTTATAACATAGTTTAGGATGAAGGAAAATGTTATCTTCCCAAATCTGCCTACAGGGAACTGACGTAGGGGGAGGTGAAAAACTTGACACCATTCAGGTTTCCAGTGGTACAGACGGGACTTTACTCAGGTGACTCGCTGTCATAGCTAGTAGCTAGGCATTTTTTAAACATGCCCCTAGAGAAGTCTTTCTGAAAACCAGTGACATGGCAGAGAGGGGACTTGAACCCACCCTGGTGTCCTGGATGCTTAGCCAGTGCTGCAAATGCTGGATTGTCCTTCCTGTCCTAACACTGTACTTAGTCCTGTCACTTCTGCCTTTGATTTAGAAGGGCCACTCTGAATAGAAAGGCTGTACTCAGGGTGAGTAATGGTGGTGAAATTAGTCTGTCTTTTTAGTAGCTGATTTTTAAGCCTGAAAAATCTGTCATCTTCACAAATTGTGAATCAGTGCATCCAACTACAGATGTTATCCTCTGCAAATTGAGGATACCGTACAAAGCCATACTGCTGTTGGAACCACAGAGGATACTTGCTTTCTCTTTGTAGGAGCAAAAGATCACAGAAGGTAAAAAGCAAACTGGAGTAACACGAAGGGGGAAAAAATGTGTTCAAAGGACCTCTGTCCCTCCCCGGCTTCCTGCTCACTCCTCTTGCCCCCCGCCTCCTCTTCCTTCTGTCTCTAAGGGTTAAATATGCAGAGGGAAAAAAATTGCTAGACTTTATGTCTGTGCTTGGTGGGAACTATTAAATTACGGCTGGATGTTTTTAATTATGCCACACATAAATGCCTGAACACAACAGCGTTTTAATCCAAATGTGAGCCTCATTTATGTGTGTTCTGTGTTTGCTCTGAAATGCACTGGCTGGCACTTGTTTGTGGTGGCCCTTTTGTGGCATTGTAACAGTGTGGGGGTTTTCTCTCCCCCCCCCCCCCCCCCCTTTTTTTTTTTCCCAAGTGCGAGGATGGGAGCTAGTGCTGGCAAGGGGGAAAGGAAATGGGTAATAAAACAGAGAGCTAAGCGGCTCACTGGAGCCAGCGATGCTGGGATCTGGTTAATTGCTCCGAAATGAAAAAGATTCGGGGGTTTTCATGAAATCCCATAGGTGCATTTGCCAAGCCTCAAATATTAGATTGAATTACAGTTTCTAATTCCTCCCCCCCTTTACCCACAGCCATGTGTCTTATTTCTTCCTAAGGCCTGTCCACTTTGCAGAGCAGTGAATGTAAGAGGGAAGCTGAATAAGGACTGCCTGCCTGCTTGTTTTACACCTTCCCCACCTACGTCTTTCCTAATCCTACCTTTTATTAAAAAACAAGAAATCTGTCTCTTTCTCCTCCAGCATATCCCAATCTGTTTGTGGATTTGAGGTCAAAATGTTGCCTATATATTCTGCCTCACAAGGGGCTGCAGGGAGGGCGAACCGAGGAAGACTGTCTCTGTCCCTTGTTCTCTACACCCACACACTAGCTAAGCATAACATAATCCTTTTCTGCATAGCCACCAAGACTTGTTTTCTTTAAAGGGGCTTTGACCTGTCCCTGTCATTTTCAGGAATAATTTTACATTGGAAGCCAGTTGTGCCAGCATTTTTACTATCCCACAATGGGATTTCAGCACCTGATTTGTGGGCGTAAAGGGACTGCACCAGGAAATTACGTCAGTGGCGTGGCTCAGAGGAGTAGTTGTCTCTGAGATCAAATCCTTAAATGGTAGGATTGGCATCCACAAAACTGAAGCTGGACCTGAGGCTCTCCTGTGTATAAACCAGATCCACAAATCAAGATGCAAGCCCCAGTTATTGTGTTTTGTTAATGAGGGAGCAACATGTATTTTCTCAGTATGCATGTTCTGAGATAACAAGAAATGCACCTTGATTATTAGGCTGGTATCTCATCCAAGTGTTGTTTTTCTACCTGCAGGGAACTGGAAATCTGTCCTATTTCTTGACCCCAGAGCTGGGGAGGCCCTCTGAGTCACTTAGGTCTGTCCCAGCCTTGGAACAGACCTTCCTGCTGGAAGTTTCCCTGGCATGTTCTGAGCTGACTGCTCTGGTGCTCCCGGCATCCCCCTACAGGCATATAATTCTTGAGCACTGCTTCAGGGACCTCTGTTTTTTGCCTTTTGCTTTTGTTTCAGCCGTTTTGCTTTGTTTTGTCCTGTTCTGGGTAAAGGTGCTCCTGCACGGCAGCCTTAATCGGCTGGCTCAGTCCCTCTATCCTCCTGGAAGTTGTTGTATCCAACATTCCTGTGTTATTTCTCACCTTCTTCATACCATTCATTGGGGAAGCTCCCCTGGAAATGAGTGCGTGAAATGTTCCTTCAGAATCTACATGCACATTAGCAATTAAATGTAAGTTCCTACTTTCAGTCTGCTGTGATTATTTTAAATCATTAAAAATTAAAAGCCCCAGTTACCACTCAGAGGCAAGAAGGAATTGAGCCACTGTTTAGCTTGCAATGTCTACCCAGCTCCCCACAGCCTCTGCCGTTAGGCACTAATCTGGGCTGCCTAGCTTCAGAGAGCAGAGCAACTAAGGGCATGCTCTAGTAAAGCATGCTTTGATACTTCTGCTGTTTCCTTGTACGTGATCTCATGATGCATTGCTGTGGGGAGATCTAACTGTTCTGCCAACTTGTTTTCAAGAACTGTTTTCAAAGAGAATGGTTTTAAATTGCTCACTTGGGGGGTCATTTATTGTCTATATTTTTTAGTGCTGGGTTCTCAGGCATTTGAGGGCGAAATCTCTATTGTTCACCCACCTCCAAGATGATCAGAAATCACGGATTTTTATTTAGCCACCCACTGTCTTTTGACCTGAATACTTCAATTTTTGTTTCCCACCCAGTCCCTTCCTGATGTTATAGCCACAGTCTTCCCATCTTGCTCTCACCCTGTAGGGCAAGGAAATGTGGTTTAATCCATGAATGACATTAATGCCATTGTGTGAATCATTAGTGGATCCAGCATCACAAGCCCTAGGGGATCAAATATTTGCAAACCACTAGAGAGAGATTCTAATATCAAATATGTGGCAGGAATCATCTCGCTCGAAGAAAACAAAACAACCCTATTTAATACACAGAGAAGGTCATGATGCTTAGAGCAGAAGAGCTCATGGAATGGCCTCGAGGGGCCCAGTGGCAGCCATCCTGCTTCTGCCATCCTGTCCACAGTCCCTCTCGCCTCCCCTCCTCCTTAAGTGGCTCCCTTTCCAACTGACTAACCGGTTCCTTCCCACTTGTGGCATACAATGGCAGTTTTGAAGACTTGATGAGGCTGTTGCTGCCTTGTTCTTGCTCAAAACAAACAAACAAAAAGTCAAGATGAAGCACAGCTAACCCAGAGGAAAATTAATAAAGACAGAAACTGAGCTTTTGTGGTGGGGTAGGAGAGGAAAAGCTGAACACCTGCTGCTCTCTTGCAGTGCCATCCTGATTTCCCTGGAGGTTGCTGTTAATTCTGCCTTTGCAGGCCTTTGTGTGAGTGCTTCTGCATTGCCTTAGCCCCTGTTAGGAGACAGCACCGGGCTGTCTCACAGCCGGAGGATAAGTGTAAGACGTACCCTTGTGACTGCTTGCTGGCACCTCTGATGATTCCAGCACTTCAGTAGGTGTTCAGAAATGGTTATTTTCTGGGTCTAATGGCAGGTGCTCACATTTGAGAATTTTGTCCAAACAGTTTTTGGGATGTAAACACAAAAGGCATATTTGGCTGTTGGCTCCTGGAGTGTGCGTTACCTGTGCAAGAACAGGAATACTGTGCAGAAACAGAGAAAGCAGATGGGAGTGCTCTGTGATGCATAACGGGACACAGACTTCCCTTAATGACCTCATCCTGCTAACCTTGAAAGGAAAACTCAATGGTACTGCAAGCCCTTGTTCTGTGGAGACAATTATTCCCAAATATTGGGCATCAAACCTTGACATTCACTGCAAAAATTAGCTGATTAATAAATATGGACAGTCTATCCAGATAACTCAGTGGCAAAGCTAGATCTTGCTCTGGTGCAAGTGGCAAACCTTAAAATAACTGTTGAAATGTTTGTGAAAAATGGAATTGTTTTCAAGAACCTACATGTCATTTCATTTCTGTTGTGCTCTATGAGTTGAAATGTTGGACTATTGGAATCTCTGGTCCCAGAGGGTGGTGGTGGGAGCAGAACTGAAGGGAGAGTTAGCTAATTTTATCAAGTATATAGAGCAAGCCTCAAATAATTTGACATAAGCTAGGCTGATCTTAGCTGTATTCAGGTCTGAAACTTCACAAAGTAAACCTGGTCGTTTGTACTGGAGTTCTTGCACTCCGTCTCCAGAGCTAACAGAGCAATGGGGAATGGAAAAGTTAAAGTCAGTATTCTAAGAAATATCAGATAATACTCTGAATTTTCAAACTCTTCTATGCTGACATCTGTAAACAGAGATTGGGTAAGTTTACTTTTTGAAGCTCATTACTGTAGTGAACTTGTTAGTTCTCTGGTAACTGTGAAGGTTTTGCCAGCAATGATGTCAGACTCAGAATTAAAAGTATGTGTGGAACAGATAAGATAAAAGGTGCCTTTTTTGTTCTTTGAACATTGAGAGTTTTCTGGTTGTAGTTTCTTGACCTCGTTGAAGTTAATATATGATAACACAAACTATTTTGGGATGGGGAAAAATAATCCCGCAGGCATGACAATAACAAAAAAAAAACCAAACCCAAACCCCAAAATAAAGAGAAAGCACCTCCTAACCAGATCCCTAGTATATGGAAGATTGATTTTCTGTGTGCGTGATTAAGTGTCTTAATTTAATTTACTAAGCAAAGACTTAGAGAAAAAAAGAGAAATGATAAAAATAATGTTTAATCCATGCATACAGCTACTACAGAGTCTTTCTAAATAATGGATCTTTTTCTGCACATCAATGTTATTACAAAACTGGAAGAGCATCAAAGGAATCTTTTGCTTGCTGTATGAGCCTTGGGAAGTTAAATACTAAGATGAGGTTAGGTGAAGTGAAACTTAGATAAAAATGGGCTGAAAATGGCTGTGAAAGGTAATATATAGGTACAAGCCCTCACTGACAAAATTTCTAATCAGGATCAGCAATATTCCATTATTTATCAGGAACTCGCAAACACTATAATGTTTTAAAAATTGAATTAGGTACTGTTCCAAACTGCATACCGCTTCTAAATATAGTACCTTTTGTTATTTCTACGGTAACTTATATGGACTATAGTATAAGTTCTGAAAATATAAACAGTAGCCAAGATATTTTGAAGCGGCAACAAGGTACAACCTAAACAGACTTCAAGGTCTATGCACATTCCTTATCAAGCAGAAGCTTGTATGATAATGGAATAGTCTCATGGTTTCTAAAAAGCTGTTTTAATCAGTGGACTTAAAGCAACTCCTATCAAAGTAGGAGGGAATTTTACCAGTGGAAACAGAATTAAGCCCAAAGGAGACAGATAATTTTTTCAGCACCTTTGCAACTTTTCATCTGCCACCATTGGAGCAAATGGAAAGGGTTTCATTGACTTTGGTGCACAAACGGATGTTAGCTGTGTAACCCAAGATATCTTGTGTGTGCCAAAGAATAAACGAAATTTAGAATGAGACCAGCTCTGCTGTAATGGTGATGATATAATACTCAAGAGCAAACAACTAATAACCTCTTCTTAAAATAAAAATCCATCATGAATGCTGTAAGACCAAAGGGAAAATTTGCCTCTGGCCTCTGGGATTCCCTGCTGGGCAATGAAAAGAGGAGCTATATCATGCAGAAAATGATGAGGAAAGCGGAAAAGCCCTCAGGGGTAAAAAGCCTCTTTCCTTTCCCCCCTCCTCCTCTCCTGGCATAGCTGTCCTTACTGCTTGTGTGCACAATCCCATTGAGAAAAACCAGTTCATGATAGAACAAACTGAGAAAGTGCTAGTCCAGGCGGCCTCTTCTTTCCTTTCATGGATTAATGGCAACTGAAAAATGAAAGGATTATTTAAGGCCACTTGGGCAATATTGAATACTGCCTATTGTGCGAGTCTAGGATCATATGTAGCCTGGAAACCAAATGCAGAAAACCATATTTAGATTAGTGTAGGTGGACACCTACATTATGAAACAGGGAGTTCATGGGTTTGCTTCTCCATAGTTTGAGGATTGCCTGTTTTGAAGATAGAAATCAAATAAGTGGTGTTTTGCAGTCAGCCTCTCTGAAATCTCATAGGAACAGCCATGTTACCCAATCCTCCAGAAAATAGTGTCCAATTGACTGCTGTCAGTGACCTTTTTTTCCTTGGACTTCTGCTGGAGATAAAAGAAGTCAAAGTTAAATAAAGTTCACTTTTCATTGTTTGTACTGATATGGGGCCGAACTGGGAATTATAAGTTCTTCAAAAGTTGTAGCCTGTGTTTGTTAACCCATTTCAGAACAACGAGAAAGCTTTCTTCCCTAAATCTATTCTGCTGTGTTTCCATGCATTTTTATTAAAGGCTATGGGTCAAACACAAACCATTTTCAAATCTTTGGTAGGAAATGCATTTCAAAGCCTGATAGGACCTGAGGGAAACAAGAGCTTAGTCAGTGTCCCCCGAGGTGTATCCCTCTCTGCTGGGACAGGAGCTGCCTTTTGAGTATCTCAATCTGGTTTTTGCTCCCTCTGTATCAGCTGAAGGATCTAACTGCTCTGTTTTTCCAGTTCTGAACCAGTACAGATGTGCCAATGTCACTTCATCTTTGCTGTGAGAAAACTAAACTGGAGAAATGATGTTTATATTCACTTGCTGAAATGAGATACATGCTTATTCTGTTACCACACAGATGTGAGTTGCATAGGTGGAAGCTTGCTGTCAGACCTCTTGATGTTCTTTAGATTTATTATCTGACAATTTGATTGTGCTCAAGGAGGTTTACATCTATAAGCTGTAAGAAAGGGCAGGGATATGAAAATGCATATCTCTAAGGTAAAGCAGCATAGATGCCCCTGAACCACCCTCAGGTGAGCTAGCTCAGGACCTGAAAAGGGGTAGGGGGAAGAACACAGGGCAAGTTTGCTTCGGTGTCATACAGTACTAACATGACTGCTGCTTGGTGGGATTTGACCTAGCATGATGCTGTGTCAGAATAAGGCTGGCAAAAATTTGCTTGGAACTAGACCAAGAAATCTCTTTGCATTAGATGGTGTGTTTTTGAACTGACATTTGTTTAGATGAGTTGAATGAAATGATTTAACGTAAGTCTGAGAACTTCTCATTTTAACATATGTGTTTTTTGGGAGGCCACTGGTCTTGTAGTACCCTGTAAAGGAAGAAGTTTCACTGACACTGTCTGGAAAATGACTGAAGGAGATTAAACACAGAAATAAGCAGTAGAAACCCACTGCATTTTGTTTGCACTGGAGTGTGTTGGTAGACGGCCTCCATCCCAAATTGTGGGATCATCCCAAATTGGATGATGTAGAACTAACTAGTTCTGCAGTCTGTGCAGCGCTGTGCTTCAAGAACCTGGCTGCCAGTGATGATACGGAAGAGCTTTCATTAGGGACGGACATTACGCAACGTTGACATCATATGGGACTGGTGACTCTCTTTTTGCACAGACTAGGTATTCTTTACGTAGATAAGGTAAGATAAGGGCCAAGTCACAGATCATTCCCAAAGGTACTGGCCACATTACACTGTGTGTTCTCCAGTTACAGCTCTGGGTTCTTGAGAATTGAGAAATGAACTTGCAAAAGGTACACAGAAATGACTTAAACAAACAAGGGGTAGTAGCAGTAGCATACCTCTGCACAGAATACTTTGTATCTTTTCAACCACTTCTTTGTCTCTGGTAAACTCTTTCTGCTTCTTTCTTCCTTGTTTGTTGCGGCTTTGGATGTCTCACTGCATTAATATTTCCTATTCTGGATATTCTGAGTGTTGCGAAGAACAGAATAAACTGGGGGGAATGAGAATTTTTATGATTTTCATGTACAGATGTTGGTGTTCCTGATGTTTAGAAGTTAGTGAATAAAAAAGCCTCTAAACCCTAGGCTAAGGCTTTTCAAGTGGTCCCAGGCTCCCCTTTTATCTGACCTTTATTCTTTCAGGCTAGGAGACATTCTTTCCTATGTGTTAAGGAGTGATTGGTTTCCTTCCCATTCTGGATCTACAGCAGTCTTCTGAGTTATTTTGTCTAAGGTCCTTGTAGAGAGAAGTGAGAACTTTTGTTCCTCCTCTCTTACACAGAAGTGCGGGTCTTGTTCTTGTTGTCTTTGCTTTGAGTAGTGGGGAGGTGAAATTCCTTCCTGACAGATGAAAGGACAATACAATACAGAAATACAAGTATGTCGGGGGGTTGAGGGTGTCATTCTTATATCACACCAGTGTAAATAGCATTGGGGTCAGAGTAATATATGTTGCATCACTTAGTGGAAAATCTCCTTGCCCTCATGCCCATTTTTCTGCACTGGTGTTCGGCTCAGTTGTTGTCCCAGATTTTTGTTGGACTGCTCTTCTCATGCCAGAATGGTCTTTGGAAGGAAACCCAGGCCAAAATGAAGCAGTGGCATGCTTTAGCAGGTTCCACAAGCAGCAGGAGGCACAGAACAGAGGCAAGTGCTTTGGAGAGCCCTGCTCCAAGGTTTGGCCAAAGGAAACACCAAACTTAAGGCTGTGGGGTCCTTACAAATGGCTGTATTGGAAAAGGGATAGCCATTTAACTGGCCATGCTAAACATTACACAGCTAGTGCTAACTATAATATACTTTGAAAACTCTAATAACAAATTTTGGCTGAATTTATGGGTAGTAGGACAGAAGCCAAGTTAGCTCTTACTCAATCTTGACGTGTTTGGAGTGATCTCATCTTTATATGTCTGGAACTTTGTTTTTCTGACTTGGTTTCTTTGTATCTTCAGTAGTTTTTATCAAACTCTTAACAATGACATTCTTTCTTCAAGTTGGCTTAGGGTCAGAAGAGGGGTTCTTAATCATGCACATTCTGTTTAATGGACTTTTAATGTTCTTATTCAATTAACAAAGATTCTCTGGTCTTTAAAAATGGCAATTGCCCTTTTCCTGCCTACTCAGGAAGTGCTTGGTTTCCATTTTTCAGAGTAATTATAACTTTTCCATTAACTTGGTAGCTGTGATAGCACTTGCCATCTCTGATACACTCATGCACCCACCCACCCACATACAATGGTATCTGTAAGGGGGGCCTTCATGTGTCCATAGGGGTAACCCTGAAAGCCACACATTCACCAGGGGCTACCTAACCTCTGGTGTAAGTCACAGCTCTCAGTGCTTGTAACTTTGCCCATTCACCTTGTAGAAAATCTCTCTCTGTCTTAAGTTGACTTTTACACATGGAAGGTTCCAGTGCAGTTGGTTTAACCCTTATCAAGAATGGGGCAAAGAGTAATTAATAAGTAATTTTGGCCTATGACAGTATTATTTCCTCTCTCTTTGTTCCTTTCCGTCTCTGTTTCTCTGTCTCTGTCTCTCTCCCCAGTTGTTTTCCTCAGAGATCTTACATTTTCCTGTCCTGTAAAAGTCTGCACAAATCTAACTGACTTATGAGCAAATTATCTTTATACCTGCTCCTTGGATCACATCAGATGTCTGCTCCTAAAGTTCCTGAATGTTCTTTGTATAGATCACACAGCTGGCCATGGTTCAGTTTAAGTTCACAAAGTTAGCTAAAAGGTGATCTCCTATATTAAAGGCTCTGGGCTAGAATATGTTACAACTATGACATGTTGTTGGATCTACACTGAGTGGGCATCTGATAGATGTCAAAGTGATCCTATGGAATACAAGGAAGATTACATATAATTTCTATAAATTTAAACCTCACTAAAATATTTTTCTCTAGGAGATATGTGAATATTACTGCCACACTGAATGATGATTTTGTTTGTAATGTTGGTTATTAGTAACTTCTTCACTAAAAGCAATGACTATGCCCTGTGTTAAGATTTTTATTAGGCATTTTGCTATCTGTTGGCTGAGATAAATTTAATGGTTTTTTTTAAAAATACATGAGATTTTTATACTTTAATGTATTATTAAAGGCATAGTTTATTATTATTAATAATAATAATTTATTATTAAAGGCATAATTAAGGTTTAGATGCTCTGGAGATATGTGTCCTCACTTAAATGATGCTTCTTTTGTATCATATTACTCATTATATAAGTCATTCTAGTTATAAGTTATAGTATATCTATATATATAGTATAACTATATATATATAGTATATCTAGTTATAGGATTCAGGATGAGTTCTCATTTCTGGCTTTTGTCTTCTGGAGCATATTTTATTTTAAACAATGATGCATGCTTTCTATTGTTACACCTTATAACTGCAAGTGGGGTTTTTGGGGTTTTTTGGTGAATATATGCTCCTGCATCTGTAACCGTAGCAAATACATGTACATCCAACAAAAGCCAAACCAAAGTGTGTGATGTAAACATGTATGCACACAGCACATGTATATGGTATACATGCGGTTTATTACAGCACCTAGCTGTACGTATTGTACCTGGACAAGGAGGTGAAAGACTGTGGTAATTCCAGGGCCTGATTCACCATTGCACGGATTGCTTTTCACTGCCTTGGTCATGCAAAGTAATTGTAAACCTGGCTTTACTGGGCAGTTAAAGTGGGTTTACAGCTGCCTTGTGTCAGGAAGCTGTGAAGCAGCTGATGAATCCAGCACAGGACTTCTGTTATTTCAGTGTGGTGAAAGCCTCTCCCCAGGCAACCTTTCCACTGAGCTATCTCACCGAGAGCAGAGCAGGGTGATAGCTGCAGTACAATACAATGAGCTCCCTTGAGACTTTCAGTGAACCCCAGCATACCCAAATTTGATTGTAGGAGCAGTCCTGCTTCTTTACAGGTCTAATCCCACTTGCTGGGAACAAATACCACCCTGCTGTCTACCTCCACTGCAGTGTGGGCTGTGGTGGGATTCTGTGCTTCACTGCTGGGGTGGCTACTTTGCCATGATACCTACCTAAGTGTCTGCATCATATTTGCAGTACATAATGGGGCTGTGGACTCTCTGAAAGGGAGAGAGAACAAAGCAGGTAGAAAAACCCCTGCCCATATTGCTTTTCAGCATTTATTTCTGAAGAGGGATTTGCCTTCCCATGGAGGGCAATTGGTGCTTTTGTGCCTGATAAACTCCTCTTTTGTCCTCCTCAGATCTTCATCACTGCTGCCAAATAAAGGCTGAGCTGTACTACAACTCACCCTGGGGTGTCTAAATTCTCCACTGCAGTGAAAAAAAAAAAAAGTTTTTTTAAGAAACAAATAAAGTAAAATAGGAAAAAAATGACATAAGATATAATAAATAAATGCAAAATAAAAATACACACAGACGAGGCTCCGCACACAATAGCTGGAAAGCGGGAGTGCAGCGGTGTTTTCCTCTGTCAGTGGGTCAGTGTGTTCTGTAAGCACTTCCATCCTGCCGAGGCCCTGGTTGGTCTCCACCTGCTAGCCGGCTCACTTGAGAGGCAGCGCTGACCTGGCCGCTCCCTCATTTCGCTGGCGCCAGCGGCTTGATGGGCCTTGCACTTTGATTATTTGTGTTAACAGTTAATTTAGCACCATGGACACGTGTGCCAAAGCTGCCTCCACTTCCTGCAGCCTTCCAACAAATGGGACTTTTATGAGATGCCTTTCACAGCTCCCCCGCCTCCTCCAGCTCAACTCCTGTGCCTGTCTTTTCCCCCACCCCTCCTTTGCTTTCCCTCCCCACCCCGCGCCGTCTCAATCTCAGCTGTAATCTTTTCTACATCTTGCAGGAAAAGAGCTATTTCTGGCAGCTCTGTCTCTAACACTCGCCCCACTCAAGCTGATTTAATGGAGATTTATGGACGCGAGGCTGTGCAGCTCTGAGGCGCTTTCCTGAAAAGTTTTTCTGTGCCTGTGTTACGTATGGAATTTATTTATTTAATGTTTGGTGTTGCAGCCACACTGTCAACTGTTAGCATGACATATTCCACATACCTTAGTATTATATTGTGCACGAGGATTCCAGTGAAATCCTGTTACACAGCACATTTCTGGTCCAATTCATCCCAGCTGCTAACTTCACCAAGCTCAAATCTGACACCCCGGTCCAATTTCATTAAACCCCAGCCGGCGTGGCTCTTTGTGATAATACTGACTCTTGTCTAAGGCAATATGTATTTTGGCTCACAGCTACAAGTAAATCCTGTCATAAGTACCTTCTTCCTAGTACGCAGCACACTGCAGCGGACCAAAGGAAAGCAGCTTCTGTAAGAACCTGTGGAGAAGAGAGGCTGCTATCATTTTTCATGATTTTCCAAGTAAGCTCTCTGCTATTTTAAGAAATTATATTCTCTAAAAGTAAATGAGAACTGTAGTTGCATATAACACTGAAACTGCTGTTTCTGCTGTCATTCCAGCTTTGATTGATGCAGAGAAACACAAGCTGGTATGTAGGGGGCTATATATTTACAGCCCAGTAAACACAACATGTTTATTCTGTTTTACCCCTTCCCAACTGCTCAAGTACTGTCATTAACATTAAATATTCAGAACAGAGCCAGATAAGCAAAAGGAAATGTATTGTTAAAACTTCCATTTCATCTCCATTATTAGAGGGTGCTTTGCATAAGTGCTGAAGAGAGTATGTGCTAGGTGGGAGTCCTCCAGCAAGCACAGATCCCTGCCAGTCCCACTTAACCCCCACTTGAGACCTGGCTTTTGTGTGGACTCTCAGCCTGAGGGTTTGTTTTACTCGATCTCTTTCCCTGTCCCTGAGGGGTGATACACATGGATGGTCCCCTGCCTGCTCACAGGGGCAGGAACCCAGGTATCCTTGTCCTGCCCAGTGCTCCAGGTGGCTGCATCTCTGCTGGCTTCAGGTGTAGGAGTCTCCTGATCTGAGCTGCTTACAGGAGCTGGGGCATAAAGCTGTTTCTCAGCATCTGCCCTGAGTGAAAACTCTTTTCCTTTGTAAATGAAACCGAATAAGCTAAGTGTAACCTGTGAGGAGGTCGAGCACAAATCCTGTGCTCTCCTCATCTTCAAAACAAACACTGTGGGAGCCATGATCCTGCCTGCTCTGCTGCCTCCTGCTTGTATAACAAATGGTATTTTGAAATAATGCCATGGTGTATTTTTAAATATCAAATTTTGCTGTGTTTTGAAATTGCAGCTTCCCTTTGGTCGAGAAAGTTTTATCCCTGTGTTTAATGTTTTGTTAGTATGATCTCTGCTAAGCTCCAGGACAGCACATTTTGGAGGTCACTGATAAATATCCTTCACTTAGGCTGAGGCAGGTACATTCCTGTTGGGTTTTTTGTGAGACCAGCAAAGAAGTTAACAAGTTGGAAGAATACAGGTTACCATTTCCATGCCAGATCAGAAGAGTTGTGCCCTGAGACCAGTATTTTGCTGTGAGAGTAGCTAATCCTGGATGACAGTTATTTTACAAATTAAACATGCTTTGAGAGTGATTATCCTATGTAAGGGTAGCAGTGCTGGAAATTAAATGGATTTTCCATTCTGTGCTATTGTAACATTGCTTTAGACTTTTGGGGGAATTTACATTTGTTCTGGTCAGCTATGAGGCTTTACAAATGACCTAGGAAGTGTTGAAATTGCCAGTTCATGTTGGACCAAGTGTTGCAGTAACATGGTGTTTCAACACCGTGTACGTCATGAACCTGTAATTTCAACACTTTCTAAGAGTCACCAGAGTGTCTCAGGCTGAACTATAACATAACTAAGTGTTCCCTTCTGAACACTCAACTGTCACTTTTCCCGCCCCTTTCTTTTTTCCTGGAAAATATAATTTGAAACACCATTTGGCTGACATTAAAGAGTTTTAAATTGTTTTAATAGTAATGCAAGAAAGACAAAGTAAAGGATTACTGTAAATAGGGAAACTCGCTGACTCAAGTGGTAGTGGGAGTGAGTCCTCCTGCTGGAGAAGTACAATGGACTATAGTTGCAGTTTTAATTATGGATTCGCTTGTGAGGAACATAGCTGATTTTTTACAAGCCGTCTGTGGTTATGCTTCTGCCTTATGTCATTGCACACTGGTTCTGATATCAAGTGTTAAACTCCTGCAAATGAATCTGCTATTACTTCTGCCTCTGGGCTGGATCTCTCACAGGCTCAGCCAGAGTGGGCAAGAGAGATGCGGCACGGCTTTGAACATGGTCTCCAGCAACCTTGTAAAGTCCACTGAAACAGTCCTGACACTTACGCGTTGTGATGTCTGCTCTCCTTCACTAGGATGCTGTCTCCCTTTTGATGACACCTACTAGCACTGGAGAAGCCAGGGCTGCCACAGCCAAATAGTCACAGCTGCAATAGTGAGAATGGGCAAGACCTCCTTGCCTTGTAGATGTCGTGGCTTTGTTTCTTCAACTGGTAGGCTGTGTGTTGAGTGACCTGATATTCCCATTCAGTGAGAAAAATGCCTTAGTCCTAAGACAGTGATTTTTTGTTCACTGACTCAAAGTATTTTTCAAAGGTTGAGTAATATCCCTTTATTAGATGGGATTGAGAAAATGAGGGATAGACCAAAGCGATTGCTGGAAGTCTCTGATTAGCAGAGGATGGATCTGCAGCAGCCAAGTTCTGATTCAGTCGCCTGTTCAACTTGGAGTCACTGTCTCCATGGCATTTGACTTTCCACCATCCTGGGATGCAGGGCAAATAAGCATAAGCAAGAGCTACTGATGCAAAAGCTATGCTTTGCATTTTTCTTTATGTGTTTGACCGACTTACTTCTACCTCACTTCTGTAACTTTTCAGAAGCATCCTCCTCCCTCTCTCATATCCCTTGATCTCTCCCTCAAGATCTAAATGACCAACCCTTTATCGGAGTATAAAATTCTTCTCTTTTTGCATTTATGAGATGAATTTGGAAACTTCCTGTACCATCCCTGGGAAACTGGACAACAAGCAGGACAGGAACTCCTACATTAACATAGCTTGTATGAAACATGCACTGGTGTGATCGTATCTGAGGGTGGGAGAGGGAGAACTACTGGGAATGGCCAGGATTGCTCCCTGTTGCAGGCAATGCTGCTGAGAAAGCACAAACCAGCCACAGTGGTGAAGTCATGCAAATGCAATGCTCCCAAAGGCCACAGGAATTGTGGAAAGATTTGTGTAAATATCTCATGCATTCTTGTGCTCTAAGGTTTATGGAAACAAAAACCACAGTCACAGAGCCAATGCCACATTTGCTCGTCCCTTCCCGCTTCTGTTTCTTCTCTACAGAAAGGTTGTAGAAGAGTTTATGAGCTGAAAAGTCTAAGTTTTTTCTCATTTTCTTTTTTTTTTTTTTTACTAGTAACGTAAAACAAAGTGGAAAAGATGTTAAGCATGAATAAGGTTAAGCAAGGTACAAGGGAGAGGACAGCTGATTTGTGAACCCCTTTGCTCCAGGCATGCCTGGAAGTATATATGCCACATACACATTCCTCAAGTCATTTCAGACTGCGCAATGTCTGTGTTGCCCATCAACTGGACGTCCGCTTTCCCTGCACCAGTTTATTCTGTGGATAATCCATGTGATTTGCTTATCCTCAAGTGGAAGATACTGTATGTTTACCTTCCTGCTTCACTTTTGAGGTTTTATCATGCTCTCTTGAAGGGCTTCCAATACCTGGGCATAGACAAAACCATCCCAGTTTATTCACATCCTGGCGTCACTCCTCTGTGTTATTGAATGCACCAGGAACACTCTTCCCTCTTCTTTCGAACCTCTGTATCATTTCAGATAGTGGTACCATACTAGATAGGGACAGCCTACGTGAAGGCTGTTATGGTGGAAATGTCTCAGGGGAATAATGCACCTGCTGCTGGGGAATATATGGGTCGGTCCTACTGCTGTTACTGGATGTGAGCTCCCAGGAGGTGGTGACTGACTACACAACACTATCTGGAAGGGGGAAAACCTCTATCAGATGGTCTTTTTTTTCCCAGGTTTTATCTACTTGCAGTCCCCTGCTGACAAGGGAGAGGACAGGAAAAAGGCAAAAAGAGCCAGTTAAAAGACGTGTCCTTAGCCTGTTGCCAATTAACTGCCCCCTTTTAAGTAAGAGGGAGCTTTACCAGCATCTTTTTTCAATGGATCTACAGACTAGAAGGAGGGGAGTGAAGGACTCCAGCAGCGGCTGGAAGCTGTGAAATTACTAAGAAAGAAAAAGAACAAGTTGCATTGTCTCAGGGTAATAACCAGCCCAGCTGCTGGCACAGAGACTGCTGTGACCCAAAGCTTTGCTGAAAGCCGAGCATCTTTCTCACGTCACAAAACACGATCCCTTGCTGCCTTCCCACAGTGCCACAGCACCCTGTGCTCTCCTCGCATCTATTGAGGTGTATTTGGTTTTGTCCATGGGGAGATTTTTATGGGTAGGAAATTGGGTAGGAAAAGCTGGTGCTAATGTCAGGCTAGTTGCAACAGCCACAGAGCCAGGCCTTCCCCAGCCTCTCGGAGGGATGTTGGCTGCTGCCCTTAGCAGCCCTGGTGCTTCAGCAGGTGGCACTGTGAGTCCTGCTCACCCACTACAGGGCTTTTCTGCTCAAGAAAGGTATTTTTCTTTTGGATAAGGAATGAAGCTGAGGTTCTGGCCGCTTGTGGTCATTCAGAACACCACGGTATTTTTCAAAATACAGGGGTGCTGGCCCAGGCATCCCAGCCAAATTGCAGCCTGGGTAGCATCCCACCAGCCCAAAGCTCCACCGGCAATTCCACTGGGATGTGATTTATTTCTTCACTTCCTGTCCTACAGGAACACCCACAAAGTTATGAAAGTTGTTCACAGAGAGTACATTGGGATCTCTGGTGCAAAGAAGCTGCACTGATTACTGCGTGTGAGTTAGCAATTGCTGGTATTTCTGGAATGGATCTTCAGATGAGAAGTGAGCAGGAAAGAAACAACTAAGCAGCTTCTAATCAAGGCCACCCTTCTGGATGTTGCCAATAGTAACACATATAAAAAGGGGACAAAATATTCCAGCTTGTCAGCTGTGAAACGTCTATTAACAAGTCTACATGGACCAATAACACCATCCTCACTGTCTGTTCCTGTAGCCACTTACAGGTGCAGGGTTTAGTCCTGCTTTGCCTGCAGTGTAAGGAAATCAATGCTAGTTATCCCATATTTGGCTTTTCCAATCGCCCAACTGGCATAGCTCAGTAGTGGTGATTCATTTGCTTCAATCAATTGCCTCAGCAGTGGGCTCAAAAGACAATTATTTGATTGCATTGCAGCATCATGGGTTTGTTTGGATAGACGATTTAATGTTTTAGATTCCAGTACAGTGTCACTGTCCTTTTTTTACACGAGGGTGTCCCTTGCCCACAGTGCAAGATTTGGAAAGCTACAGAGCTCTTTTCAACCTGCTTCCAGATTTACTCCAGCTTTTCTGCCCTTCTCCCTGCCGTGAGTGCTGCAATGCCGGGCGCAGTGCTCCTGACCCTCGCAGAGTGCTGTTTGCTTGTTTTATCTCTGAAAACAAAACAAATTTCTCTGTGTTTTGTTCAGTTTCCTACACGATAGAATCTTTTGTTTTCACTTGCAACCTTTGCCGCTTCCAAGAATTTTTACTCCTTGTGGTTTGCCGAGATGTGCAGGGTTCAATAGTCTGCCACCAGGCCCTAGCCCAAGGTCGAGGATTCCCTCCTTTTCCTTCCCAGTATTGTCCTGCATCCTGCAAGGCCCTTCTCCTTACATTGCTGTGGCTGTCGTGACAAAGGGGACTGGCACCAGGCACACTCCTGCTGCCACGGTGACAGCTGCTGAGCACTCGCCAAGCTCTAATGACAATAGCATGACCTCAGATACTTTATTAAGAAAGAAAAACTTGAAAGGGAGGGTACGCTTAAAAGCAGACAATAACACCTCTTCTCAGCACAAGGCATTGCTTTTGGAAGCATGGGATGGAAAGGTTTTAATATAATCTTGGTCTGTCCTCTCCCAGCCTCCCTCCCCAGTTTATGCAGAGGCTCACTCCCATCTATGCTGGACTCAAGTTCACAGCAGTAGCTGTGAATTTAAATGTGTAAATAGATGTTACTGGCTGTTTGACCCAAGGAAGTTGTGGATGCTCCATCCCTGGCAGTGTAAAAAGCCTGACTGAATGTGGCCCTGAGCAACCAGGTCTAGTGTGAGGTGTCCCTGCCCATGGCAGGGGGTTGGAACTAGATGATCTTAAGGTCCTTTCCAACCCAGACCATTGATATATAGGGCCAGGCATCAAGAGCGGGAGTCTACTTTTAATGCTGCTGTACACTCTCTAACTGGTTATTTCTCTACACTTCAGATTCTCTGGCTGTAAGAGAGGGGTAATGGTACTATAGTCACCATGACAAATCCTCCTGAGTTACACAAGCCTGGATGGAGAGGAAGGCTGTGAGCTGTGCTGCTGCATAGTGCTGCTCTCCCATGGGGACATGAAAGCGAAGGACCCCGGTAGGCGAGTGCCTGTGCTCAGCTGTGCCTGCAGACTCCTGAGCACAGGGGTCTGTAGCTGTGATGGTCCTGGCAGAAAACCTTTGCCTGGAGCCACACAGAAAGCCTGAGAATTAGTAAATAGTCTTGGCAGGAGGAGGAAGCAGAGCTGGTGAGAAAAATTCTGACTAAACAAGTTTTCGTTGGAATTTACCGATTCATCAACATCAAAGTACTTTGTGGAGAAGGTCCAATTTTGACAAAGTTGCTTCCAAAACCAGGCAGGGCTCGAGAACTGCCTGCCAGGCACATTTTAGAGACTTGGCTGGTTTTCTGCTGATTTACACCACTGGTTCCTTAGCAGTTCACCAACTGGCTGATAAGAACTGTAGATTTCCAGGTGTGATGACTCTGAAGTGACTGTGTTGCAGCGAGGAACCCTACAGTGGCCAGTGCCTGTGACCTTTGGTCCACCAGGCACAGTGTTGCAAAGGTCCATGCAGCTCACAAAACCCAGGGCTTGGGGAAATTGTCTCTGCATCGTGCTATCAAGTTCTGTCAGAGGCTTCTTCTTAAATAACAGAGAAATCGGCTGACTTAAGGGTTGCTGCTTTTAATTCTGGGACCTTTTACTTTGAATCTGGAGGCGAAATGTCTGAATTTTCTCTCTTTTATACAAATGCTCAAATAAAGCCATTGATTTGAATAGAATTACTGCTCAGCTGAATTTGTGTAAACTAGAGAAGTTCAATGAATTGCTACATAACCTTTGGAACATACTGGAACCTACAAAAATATGTAGTTATTTCTCCTCTCCAGTTGGAGTAAACAACATTCTTCTTTTGTTTCTTATGGATGATACTGATGGTAAACCTTAAGAACAAAAGGAGAGGAAGAAAAGGAAGAAAAAAATATGTGCTGGACCTGGTTCTTCTCAATGTGCAATTCCTCTTTTTTTATCCTTTGCAGCTGGGTTTGTGTGTGAGTATATGTTTGCATGTGTATGTGAGAGAGGGAGAGAGAGAGGAAGGGCCATTTCACATTTCCCATGATATGTTTTGTTTAGGGTAGCGATATCTGAATTCATTGTGCATAATCTTCAAGCGTTTGCAGGGCTTTTCTTGAGCTTCTCTTCGTGGGAGGAAAAATAGCTGGGGTTTTTTTCACAGAGGACTTCTCCAGTGTCTAGTGTGAACAGACAGCACTGGAGAAGGACAGAAAAATGCCACTGCTTTCAGGCTTGCCCATATCCAGATGTGCATCCTAAGATGTGCTAGCTTTGGGGAACATAAAGCAGATTGAAAGGAACAGGATTTTACTGAAACAAACAGGATTTCATGAAAAGAAGCAGACCAATAAAAACTACAGAGAGCATTTTCTTTCATAGTACCTACTATTATGCAATTGTCCTAATGTACTGTACTTCACAGTATGCCTGTCTTTTACAGCAGACTCTTTTCCTTTTAAATATATACTAGAATTTGTTTTTTTCCCAATTAGACACAAGAGAATCTTTTAAGCAATATATTTATTTTAGCTTTGTTTTTCCCACTCCCCTAGGTCTGCTACAGTTCCTCTCCTACCTTTTTCATGCGCCAATAACATTGGCCATTGTAAGGTCAGGCGCAGCATTCATTGTGGGGGGCACCAATGCTATAAGGGCTTGACGTGAGATCAGAAGTAATGCTGCAGTGAATTTAAAAAAAAAAGGGAGAAAAAAAAAAAAAAAAAAGTAGCAAGGCTTATGGTGCCGAAAGCTCTGGGTTTCCCATCCAGACACCATCTGTGAAGCACTTGGGGACAGTGCCTAATGTCTGAGTCATCATGTTTGGCAGTCATTTACCCAGTGGTCTGTTTCCCTGGGGGGAGTATTCATTGGGGGAGAAAAGGAATGGCAGAAGGAAGGAAGATAAACTGCCCTTTAGCCCCATGATTTATATTTGGTCAGAGTACCCCTTTTCTATTTTCTTTTACTTGGAATGTATCTCGGACATGTTGTTTCAATATGAGACAATCAGCTGGGCTCTCAAAGGAATGTCCCCAGAGACTCAAAACAGCCTCCCAGTAGGGTAATATGTTCAGCAGAATTCTAAGATGTATTCTCCAACATCTGCAGTCTATTTGTGCCTCCAGAATATTTCCCATCAGCATTTGGGGAATCAAAAGGCGCTTTGAGAGATGGTCACCAATTCTCCACACTGCATGATAACTTGTAAAATATTTACTTCTTTAAACCTCTACTGAGCTGGTGGTTTCTTTTCTCCTTTTCTCTTCTTTTCTCTCCTTTTCTTTTCTCTTCTTTTCTCTATTTTGCTCTTCTTTTTTCTTTTTTCTATTTTTCTCTTCTTTCTCTTCTTTTCTCTTTTCTTTTCTTTTCTTTTCTTTTCTTTTCTTTTCTTTTCTTTTCTTTTCTTTTCTTTTCTTTTCTTTTCTTTTCTTTTCCTTTCCCTTCCCTTCCCTTTACTTTTTCTCTTTTCTTTTCTTTTCTTTTCTTTTCTTTTCTTTTCTTTTCTTTTTTTCCTCTCCTCTCCTCTCCTCTCCTCTCCTCTCCTCTCCTCTCCTCTCCTCTCCTCTCCTCTCCTCTCCTCTCCTCTCCTCTCCTCTCCTCTCCTCTCTTCTCCTCTCTTTTCCTCTCCTCTCCTCTCCTCTCCTCTCCTCTCCTCTCCTCTCCTCTCCTCTCCTCTCCTCTCCTCTCCTCTCCTCTCCTCTCCTCTCCTCTCCTCTCCTCTCCTCTCCTCTCCTCTCCTCTCCTCTCCTCTCCTCTCCTCTCCTCTCCTTTATTCCTCTCTCTCTCTTTCTCCCTCTCTTTCTTTCTCTCTTTCTCTCTCTCGCTGGACAGCACAGTGACTGTCTGGTTTGGGTGTGACAGTAAAAAATGACTTACTAGACTGCATGTTAGAAGTGGGTAGACAGTCATATGGAGATCATTACATGTTGCATCTAAGATTCTGTGTCCTCATTTTGGTTTTAATAACCCCATCTAAAATAAGATGGGCACAGAACTAGAAACAAACTCCAGGCAGGTAGTGAAAATATCAGAGAACTACAGAATTTCCTACATATTTCTTGTAGAAATAAATTGAACAGATTAGGATTATTTACTCAGGAAAGTAAAAAGTACAAGAGAACATATCGCATGTGTCATTCAAGAAATAATAGATAGTAGGCAGAAAGGCAACTCTTTTTCAACATTCCTAGTGATATAAGATTAGGAACATTCAGACACAAAAGGAAATAATCATTGAAACACTGCGTAATCAATCTGTGGGCATTGATTTTGGAGGATATCATTTGTATGGATAACAGAAAGTTGGCTGAACGACTGAGAAAAACATCAGGCACAAATATTAAACAAAAATGTCATCCAGGTAAGATAAAAATAAATCCATCTAGCTTTATTCAGCAGGGCCTATAGATGGGAGTACAAGGGAGTTGGAACTAGATGATCTTTAAGGTCCCTCTGACCCTAACCATTCTATGATTGTATTCCTATGGCAGAGGGCCTCTCGGTCACCTATTGGTATTCAGGGGAAGCCATCTGTTTACTTGGCACTGATTTCTACTTGATTTCAGTGACTGGGAGCACTTAATAAATGGATTAAATTCTTTCCTATTGTTACTCTTCCCCATGAACAATTTCATAGCTGGTAACTGTAAGATTTCATATGGACGAGAGGAGACATTTGTCTGTGAAGCAGTGACAGAAATTACAGGCAGCTCTGCTCTAGCTCTAGTCTTATCACTAGTGTGTGGAGACAGACTATCAAACTCAGTGGACCAGAAATAGGTATATTGTGGCACTCTTCTATCATAAGGCAAACGAAGCAAGCTGTGGCACTGCTTATGAAGCACGTGAACTCACACCAAACAATAAAGAAAGCATCTAAGCTTTCATTTCATTAATCTTTTTTCTTTTTAAGATTCTTTTTCTGTTTCTGTTCTGTGAAAGCCAAGTAAAAGCAACAAATAACAAAAAAATCCCTAAACAAACAATTGGGACTTTGACTTGCGAAACTGCATTTGCATGTTTGTTCTGAAGAGGTTCCCATAGCCCAGCTCTGACTTTTATCTATCCCCACAGGATGTACTCCTACACTTTTTCTTCCAGGGTCCCATGCTTCCTGTGGGTGTTCCCACAGCTGCCAATTCAGACAGCTCGAGTCTGGAATAGGCTTTGCACAATCCTGAAGATGCTATTCTCTCACTAAGTCAAGTGATTCCACAAAAAAAGTATGGCAGATGTTTAGCATCAGGAATCAAAACAGCATTTTCGCACCACACAGCACATTCTTCTTTTCCTGATACCTTTCATTTCCTCTCTACAGGATATGGAGCAATTTTCCTCTTTTGCTGCTGTTCATGTGAGCTCAGGAATCTAAGAATTATACCATGACTTTTGAATTCTCATGTAATCTTCTCTGAAAGGTAAAAGGGCTTCGTTCACTGATGTCTCATGCTTCATTTTCCCCTGCCTTAAAGATAAATACAGTGTTTGGAGAGGTAATTACTTCTTGTCCTTGATTTTCAACTCCTGTGATTTTCAACACCTGAAACACAAGAGCTTCTGAATGCAATCTGTGCTTCAGGATAAGAACAGCCATGAGCCAGAAATCTCTAAATGGCTATTAAATGTTTCTGCAGAGGGATCTGCAGGTCTTGGAGCAAAACAAAGCCAGATTCACTGATGCTGGAGATGAACATCCTTCACGATGCCAGTGGGTAAATTCAAACTGAGATTCCAGCCACCTGTGGCCTTGGATTATCCTGTGGCATTTTCCTAAGGTGCTCTAGCACTGTTTTAGGTGGTCTGATTGAGCTTTGTGTGTGGCCTTCTTCACCAGACTTTTCAACTACCTGAAGAAAGGCATGTCAGTGTTATAGAATCATAGAATCATAGAATAGTTAGGGTTGGAAAAGACCTTAAGATCATCTAGTTCCAACCCCTCTGCCATGGGGAGGGACACCTCACACTAAAGAGTTGTGGTCAATGGCTCAATGTCCAGCTGGAGACCAGTAACGAGTGGTGTCCCTCAGGGATCAGTGCTGGGACCGGTCTTGTTCAACATCTTTGTCAGTGACATGGACAGTGGGATTGAGTGCACCCTCAGCAAGTATGCTGATGACACCAAGCTGTGTGGTTTGGTTGATATGCTGCAGAGAAGGAATGCCATCCAGAGGGACCTTGACACACTTGTGAGGTGGGCTGATGCCAACCTGATGAAGTTTAACCATGACAAGTGCAAGGTCCTACATCTGGGTCGGAGCAATCCCAGGCACAGCTACAGGTTGGGCAGAGAAGAGATTGAGAGCAGTCCTGCAGAGAAGGACTTGGGGGTGTTGGTTGATGAAAAAATGAACATGAGCGGGCAGTGTGCGCTTGCAGCCCAGAAAGCCAACCGAATCCTGGGCAGCATCAAAAGAAGCGTGACCAGCAGGTCGAAGGAGGTGATCCTGCCCCTCTACTCTGCTCTCGTGAGACCTCACTTGGAGTACTGCGTGCAGTTCTGGTGTCCTCAACATAATAAGGACATGGAACTGTTGGAACAAGTCCAGAGGAGGGCCACAAGGATGATCAGGGGACTGGAGCACCTCCTGTATGAAGATAGGCTGAGAAAGTTGGGGCTGTTCAGCCTGGAGAAGAGAAGGCTGTGTGGAGACCTCATAGCAGCCTTCCAGTATCTGAAGGGGGCCTATAGGGATGCTGGGGAAGGACCCTTCATTAGGGACTGTAGTGATAGGACAAGGGGTAATGGGTTCAAACTTAAACAGGGGAAGTTCAGATTGGATATGAGGAAGAAATTCTTTACTGTAAGGGTGGTGAGGCACTGGAATGGGTTGCCCAGGGAAGTTGTGAATGCTCCATCGCTGGCGGTGTTCAAGGCTGGGTTGGACAGAGCCTTGGGTGGCATGGTTTAGTGTGAGGTGTCCCTGCCCCTGGCAGGGGGTTGGAAGTCGATGATCTTAAGATCCTTTCCAACCCTAAGTATTCTATGATTCTATGATTCTATGTCACCCAAAGCTCTGTCCTACCCAGCCTTGAACACCGCCAGCGATGGAGCATTCACCGCTTCCCTGGCCAACCCATTCCAGTGCTTCACCACCCTTACAGTAAAGAATTTCTTCCTCATATCCAATCTAAACTTCCCCTGTTTAAGTATGAACTTGTTACCCCTTGTCCTCTCACTACAGTTACTCATGAAGAGTCCCTCCCCAGCATCCCAATAGGCCCCTTCAGATACTGGAAGGCTGCTGTGAGGTCTCCACGCAGCCTTTTCTCCTCCAGGCTGAACAGCTCCAACTTTCTCAGCCTATCTCTATACAGGAGGTGCTCCAGTCCCCTGATCATCCTTGTGGCCCTCCTCTGGACTTGTTCCAACAGTTCCATGACCTTTTTATGTTGAGGACGCCAGAACTGCACACAATACTCGAAGTGAGGTCTCACAAGAGCAGAGTAGAGGGGCAGGATCACCTCCCTCTACCTGCTGGTCACATTCCTTTTGATGCACCCTAGGGTTTGGCTGGGTTTCTGGGCTGTGAGTGCACACTGCCAGCTTGTGTTAAGTTTCTCTTTGTGTTGTGGCAAACTCAACTCAGACCTTTCCCCACCTTATCTCTAGAGTCCTTCAGTACTGTCCAATGCAAGGGTTGCTGCAATACTTTATTGCCCAGCCGAAAATGTCTAAGTATACCCATGTAGTTCGGGGTGAAAAAATACTTGGGTAAAGCTGTGCTGCCAGTCCTGATTCCAAGCAGCAAAGAGGAATTAATTCATTTGCAGTCTGATTTTCTGTTACAGAGACCTTGGGTTTTCCGCACATCTTGGGTTCAGCAATGTGACAAAACTGTGTTGAAGCATTAGACATAAAAAATAGAACACATTGTGTAACAGAGAATAAAAGAACTGCATGGCCATCACATAAATTCTTTAAACCAGTGATTAAATTACTTTCTTTGCTCTCCATTTACTAAATTATTTCATCAAGAAATGACAAGCTCCTTCTCATAATGGATGTGAGACCAAAATAAATATGAGGTACATTACAAACTCATCACTGTGTGCAGTGCTGCTACTAATTCTTGTTTCTACTGAGAATTGACACAATGTTGTCTGTGTTAAGCAGATCTTTAAAGGAATTTATAAGCATTTGGAAGCTGCAGAATTAATGCAGAATTATCCTCTCTACTGTTTAGTATAGTTTAGTGATAAGGATTATCTGAAAGCTTTTGAACTCTGAAGATGTTCAATTCTGATTTAGAAAGTTTAACGTTGTCTGTAGACCATAAGATTCTAAAAGCTTCACACACAAATTTGGACTTTTGCCCATTTTTGAAAAGGGTGTGTGTGTTGGGGGGGACATTTTTGGAGAGCTATGCAAAATAAGCCCCGTTTACACCAAACACTTAATATAAACAAACATATCAAGCACAAGATTAGCAGCTGCATGGAAATCAGCAGAGAGAGTGGGAAGGCTTTTGAACTCTTATTTCCAAATTGGACAGATATACAGTGTTAGTGTTGGTGGTGGGTGAGGGATAGACAAGGCCAACCATACTTCAGCAGTTTGTAACACTGTCTTGTATGGTTTTCCCTCCAGCTTCTGGTGCTGGGATCCACACAAGTTTGCTCCACAAATATGGATGGCAGACCTCCTACTCAAGGCTTCCTATATGTGATGGGCAGCCTAAATGGTCTTTATGTTGCTTTGACCCTCCAGAGAAGAATCAAGCAAGCTAGCAAAAGGGCAGCAATAACAGAGGAACAAAAAGTGCAGTGCTTGTCTTGAGTCTTGCTGAGACTCTTGCATATTTTAGTAGACACTTGTTGCATTCCTTCAGGCTTCTCAGGAATGAGTCTAGCAGCAATGCTGCAGGCAGTGTGTCATATAGCATGAGCATCCTGGAGGAGAACACAGGTCTTGTACTGTACAGCTTCCTTCCCACAGCTCTCTTTTTCTCTTCCCGCTTTCCAGGAAAGAAGTCTGTGAAAGCTGGGCTGAATTTTAAAAGCAAATCCCAAAAGCAGCAGCAACACCCTCATTGAAAATGACTTTCTCTACACCTGAGATCCCATACAAGGCAAAGAAGTGTGTGTGTCAAATTCTGTATAAATAGTCTGTGCTCTTCCTGCTGTTTGGCTACTGCTGATAGTCTCTCCATGTGTACATGAGACTTCCAGATGTAGCATTTCCTCATTTATTATTTTCTTCTTTTCATTCACATTAAAATTATTGCATTTATATTGATTTCACTACATAATCAGTTAATATCCAATGATTGCTTTGCCATGATAGGACTTCTAATAAATAGAGACTCTCATTACCAAGAGAAGGTTACCAAGGACTGCAGAAATTCCTCAAAGTCCAGACTGTTTAGAAACGTTTTAGAAATGCATTTCCCTCTGTGAGCTTTCTCAGGCTCACTGTTTCTTTACTTGTTCTGCTCAAGGTTAAAAGAAGGGCTATAGGTCAGTATTACACTTCATTCTGTACATTTTTTAGTCTGCAAGATTTCTAAGAAAGTTTTCACACTTTTGAATATCCAATGTACTACAGGGATATTAGGAGCTTTACTCTGGTTTGCTCTATTCACACACTATGCTTCTGTATTTCAGATCCCTTATATGAGTTTGCTAGAGGCATAAGAGCTGCAAAGGACCTTTCTCAGAGGTACAGATTGCAGACAGCTCCATGCTGAGGAGAGATGACGCAAAGTAGAAAGCTTCTGAGGTACCCTGATGGCACCACATGGAACTTTGGCAGGTCTGTGACACTTCTGATTTGCAATATATGTTTCCTGGCAAAATAATCATTGTATTGCACATACTGTTGCAGACATTTTTCTGGACTCAGTAAAAATTAGGTGTGCATATTTCAAATCAGTTTTCCTTTCAGTACAGACTTTCCAGGATGCAAAGAAATATAAACTATATATTTTAAATCATCATGGTTGCCCAAGGAAGTTGTGAATGCTCCATCGCTGGCTGTGTTCAAGGCCAGGTTGGACAGAGCCTTGGGTGGCATGGTTTAGTGGTAGGTGTCCCTGCCCATGGCAGGGGGGCTGGAACTAGATGATCTTAAGGTCCTTTGCAACCATAACTATTCTATGATTCTATGATTCTATGATTATTCTCTACAACATGATTTCTCAACATTCAATAGGTAACATAGTTTTCTCTTACTGAAAGTGTAGCTACTTAAGTTGATTATTTGATTCAGCTCTTTTGGACAGTCATCCATTTTAATATATATGGTGAAAAAAATATTCACACGCCATTCTACATTGGGGATTAGGACAAAAGTATCTTCAGTCTTCTTTCTGATGTAAGCTGCAGCTGGATCTTTTCTGCTCTTCTCTAAAGAAAGTCTTTAGCTTGTTGACAAATATTGGCACTTTAGCTGGTGTTCATGGTTCTTACGAGTGGGCATGAAGAAAAGAACTTTACCTAGCCTAGACCATAACGCAGTTACAATTATGTCTAGTTTTAGTAGATAATAATATTGTAAATAGGTCTTTAGCAATAAACTCAGCTGGTTATTTGGTCAACAGAAGTGCTATTCTGGCTGCTAATTACAACCCTATGTTGGATGTGGTGCCAAGTACATGTTCTCAGTGTTAGCCCAGAAGGCACTGGGCTTCAAAAGAGAAAAGCTCTTCCAGAAAACGCAGTTGTGAGGCTGGTGCCTGAGACTAAAGGCACCAGACAGCAGCTTTAAAAAGCTGCGGTACCTCCTCTTCCTTCCTAATCTCTTGGATGTCTTTTTCCTTAGGCAGCATTAGCGGGTATTGACTAACACACTTGGAAGAAAGTGTGTCAGAGAACACAAACTCTATGAACTACTCTGAGTTTGGGTTGATCTACGTGGGGATCAGCCACAAACTAGCAAGGCAAAGGGGTCACACGTTTTACAAGATGGGAAAAAAAGTAAATATTACCAAATAGCTATGATGCCATGGAAAGGGCAAAAGGTTATGAAAATGGTTAGCTTGAGGGAAGATTCATATATACAGAGGGATGGAAACACTTGGCTATTAAGCATGTGGCATTCCATGGCTGTGATATCAGAATTCCCAATACCAGCTGGCTTCCGTTTTCTGAACTCTTCAGAAAATGCTTTAATTTGCCATAAATAAAAAAGCACATAAAAAGGAAAAGATAACCCCCCATGAAGTAGGCAAAAGTTTTGTTGTGGGGAACAGCACCACTATTCAGTTGTACAGACGCAGCCTTGCCAGTGGAGGTTAATATTTAAAGGCCACAAAGAAGATCCCTGCTTTTTCTTTGAATATTTGAATAGATTTTTCTCTGGTATTTTGGATGGACCAAACAAGAATGCCTATGCTACTTTTAGATAAAGGCATGTAACCTCAGTGACTTCATTTCGGTCCTCTTTACTGCCAGCTATGAGTTTTATTGTGTACTTTTAATCATGAAATTCCTTAATACTCTCTGTTTTAAGGAAAAGACCTTGTGGTTTTATTTAGTAGATCTGCCCTGGCTGGGTATGTGTCTGCTTGGATTAGTTGTGAGGCCTATTTCAGGCAGCGTATACTGTAAAAAATGCTGCTGTCTCTATCTCGCTGCTGTGAATCTTGATGCACAATCCTAAGAGGAGACCTTGGGCATAGCAGTTTACTTTGGATCTTTTGTCTCTTCTGAACTTCAGTCCTCTTGTAGGAGCCTTGTGGAGAATTGCCCTTCTTACTAGGCAGAAACAAGGGATTTTGCAAACTGTTTTGGTTGTAGTATGCTTATTTGAGTGAATTTACCTTGGATAGCATCATCATCTAGGGAAGGGTCTACAGAAAGTGCTTTATCCATCGTAAGCCTTCCATATAATGGGAAAAGGTTGTTATGAAAAGAATGGCTTCAAAGAGGAAGCCTTTGACGTCCCAGATGTCATCATGTAAATTCATGCCTGTCCCCATTTAAGCTTGGTCACGGAGAAGTACCTGAAAATGTTAAACTTGCTTTTTAATTTAGTGCAGTTTATGTGGATGGGAAATGATGCTCTGTTAGCATGGATGGACGTACTGTGGCTCTGTTTACTGTTCAAGAGGAAGATACTTTACCTTACAGTCTTTTATCCTGTTTAATTAATGCCACTTCTCAATACCCCACTGACTCATTTTGCAATTTCTCAGGCACTGACTGTTCCACTGCAGTGCCAGTAAGCCTTCACAAAAGAAGAAAGACAAAACCACAGACCAGTACCAGTTTTACAAAACTTTATATCTGAAAATCATCAGTACTGACACTGCAGCCACCTGCTGCCTGGTGTGGCACTGAGAAGAGCCATCTAACCCCTGGCCTCTGTGAGTTGTTGGTTCAAACAGCTGCAATGAGCATTCCTCTTCAGGCAGTCCAGCAGTGCAGACTGCCAAGGTTAATCTCCTGTGTGTTAACCTACAGGGCCTCTGCATGTGAGAAACATAAAAGTACGACCACTTTCCAATGAATGATCTAAGGAAAATTACATAAATGAAAATGCAGCAGAGTCCGGTCATCTGTAGTTATAAATAACTTTTGTTGTTTGGTCAGCTGGAATCACACAAACATACTATTATTAGGGCCTGCAAATGTACACATATGGATTTTGAAATGGGAATACTGTAGAAAATGAAAGGAATAATTTAACCAGATAAAGGCCTAGTTCCCATCTTATTCTGGCAACCTAATGCATAGGCATATAAAGACCTGTGGTGCTATCAGTATCTTGACCCTAGACCTTCATGAGACTCTCAGCTATGCCAATGGGAAGTGCTGCTTTGATTGACTTACTTCCTACAGAAAAGCATCAAGCCAGGACTTCTGCAAAAGGCAGGCATAGTTTGCTTCCCTTTAGGAGTAGGTTGTTGGATTAGAGTGGTGGAGTGGGGTGGGGAACAGTAGAAATCATCCTTACAGGAGAAAGAGGAAACTAAAAGAGCTTTGCAGCTCAGGTCAGCTTTTCTCTATGCTTCCCCCACCCTTCTTGTGAACAATAAGTCAGTTTGCTATCTCCTTTTCCTTCCTTCCCTTTCCCTCCCTGCAATACTTGGCCTGGGAACAGGGTGAAGGGGGCTGTTGTAGTTGTGCCCGCAGCAAGCAAGAGGGTGGAGGTCCTTTGTAGCCTTGGCTAGGGAAGGGCTTGGAGGGGACTGCCTATAGCCACCAGCTTTCTAGTCTGGAAGGTATGGAGTGAGAAGTATCTCTGATACACTACAAAATAGAAGAGTAGTTAAACAAGCATTGGAAAACCAAGGGAGTGAATTAGGGCTGAGTGTTTGGGCCAAGCTGATAACTGGGCGAGGGAATTGCTAGATGCAGAGGCCTGAGGTGCAGGCTCTTCAAGAATTGCTGATCTAGATTGGGATCAACTTTTGATCTGGGGGGAATGTCACACAGAACAAGAATTTCAAACTTTGCGGCAATATTTTCAGGACAGCTTGGATTTGCTGCAGTGTGTTAGGCCACATGCTCTAATACAACATGCTGCCTGTACCTCACCTTGATGCAACGTTTTGTGCCTAAAGGCAAAGAAGACACTCCCCTCTTCCTAAGTACTGAGACAGACAGAGCTGGATGCTGAATAAAAGATAGCTAGGAAACAGCTGGGACACTTAACAAGAACTTGAGGAGACATGAAGGCTGCCTTTTTGGAAAGAAGGGCAAGATATAGAGAATAAGCAGTTCTGGCCCCAGGCAATTTCTATTTGCTCCTCTTCCCTTCTGCCTTGTACAAATATCACTCTGCTGTCTTAATTTTGGCCTTTCTGCCCTTGCCTTGCAGACCTGTGGAGTGGGAAGTCAAGTAGGCAGCCAGAGGCACCACAGCCAGAAGAGAAATAGGAGGAGGATGTGGAAATAATTGGAAATCCCTCAGTTCCAGAAAGTCAGCAGAGAACATGCCAGCACCCTTAAGCTAAGGAGGGACCTGGGAGAGGGTGCAGTTTGCATATTTGGAAGGAGAGAGGGAAGTGCACGTTAATAAGACAGTGTGAAGGTCTGTGAACTGCAGGAGAGGCATTCTAGGTGGGAAGCACACCCTGCCTCTAATTCCCTCCTCTAATCTGGCTGCAGCATAAACTCACACAGAAACCCTTCTTCAGCCCTCCTTACTGTCAGCCAGCTCCACATCACTTTGGGGCTCTGCAAATAGCCAAAATGTGAAGCATGGATGGTTTGTGCGTGTTGTGTTTTGTGTCAGCTTATAAAGCTTTGAAGTTGAATACCTGCTTTTAAAGTGAAATTTCCTCATGTTGTGAAGAACAAAGCAGCAAATTTGCTAACTGACACAGCCCCTGTATCAGTTAAATTATCCAATGCAAATGGTTCATTGGAGTAATTCAGGGAAAAAAACGCAAACAGCTTTTTAAGAAACAGGCTATACATTTAAAAGATTTATAGTCTGCTCACTCAAGAGCAGTGCACAATATATACAGATGTTCCCAGCTTTGCTGGCTGCCATGCAGCCTGATGGCTTTTGCCACACTCCAGTAGTGGTGGAGATATATGCTCTAGGCCGAGAAAAGTTCTAGCTTGTTCTGCAGGACACTTGGAGCAGGGAAGCTCCTTCTCAGCCCATGACTTTAACAGGTTATTTCAGCCAGCGCAGAAGGAGGGGAAATCACCCCCAACTGCACCTTCCTGTAAAGTCCTCTGAAAGGGGGGCTTTCCCAGCCTTAGAGTATTGCCAAAACATCCTACTTCTGCAAACCCTTCCAGAAGAAATACATTGTAGGACTATGCGCAGTTCCTTGGGATATTCATCTGGGAAAAATTAGGACAATTTCTTTAACCAGGCATTGTGACTGGGGCAGGGAGAATCAGGATGCTACATGACCCCTTTTTCACATATTCGTCTGCTTTTCCTTGTAAAAGCAGTGGAAGATGGGGGAGTCCATCCTCTTACAAATGTGCCACTGTAGGCTTAGACAGAGCCAAATGAACCATTCTGTTTGCCCTCAGGCTCCTTCAACTCACTTAAAAGCAAGCAATAGAGCCACTCTTCGTCTCCTGCATGGAAACTTCTCAGCAGGAGAAACCGTGAAGTGGTAGCAGCTGCTGAGAGCTCTCCCTGTTTGCATCCGAGCTGCTCACTGGCTCTGTGATGCAGGGAGGGGGAAAGGGTGATGGGAGGCAGCTGGGGAATGTGATGCCCTCTACATCCTTCCTGTAGTGACAAGCCTTATTCAAACACTTCAGTTTAAAATGCTCAGAGTGCAGCTCCAGGAGAATGCTTTCAATTCATAATCAAATATGGGGCAATAACAGATGGATAAAACAAACAAATGTGGGGGAGGATGAGATTTGTACTCAAACACTCTGGAGTGTATTCTGGGAAGAAGACACCCACTTTCTACATGTTATTTCTCATTCAAGGAAATCTATGGGCAGGTGAACTTTGGGACCTTCATCACTGTGCTCAGAAAAAGCCTTGCAGGAAGGAGCAGCTCTATTTTTTTTAGTGCGGAAACAATTCTCATGTCTTTACGTGCTTTGAAGCTCTTCCTATCCCTGCTGTATTACTCCTCTCCTTCTGAGATGAGGAAACTGAGCAAGTAGCTTGGCTTTCTGACCAGCACTAATACTACCCTGTCACTTTGCCAGGAGATGCAGCCTGTTGAGTGGATCACTGGCACAGCAACCCCAGTGTGCATTAACGCTCTGCAAGCCTCATTGTATTACACTCCTCACGATCACTGCTCTGAGAGCTCTGCATGGGGCTGTTCCCTCTGCTTGTGCACTGTGTTACCACTGTGCCTGCAGCCAACTCCATTGTTTTGCTGGTGATGATAATACATAGGCTTTCCAGCAAAGAAAGCCTCCAGGCAAGCTGTGAGGCTTCTCAAAGCACAGTGGGTTGGTTGCCAGACAAACAGTAGAACACTGTAATGAGTCTGTAATGATTTATTGTTTTAATGTGCCTTGGTTTCTATTGCTCAGGACTGCAGTAAGGATGAGATTTAAAACCTGCAGCAGACGTGGGGACGTTGGTAATGAATGAAGGACCTGAGGAAAATTTTCAAGGTGAACTTTCTCAGTTCAATCTTGTTAATCAGTTCAGGGCTGTTGAACAGAGCAGAAGGATCTCTGCAATCGGTAGGCTTGTGCAATGATAGCGATGAGTGAAGCACAGCATCATCTTGAAGATCATGTTTTAACTTAATGGGGAAATGGCACATGTATTATGATAAAATTTCCCTTTTACTCTTTGTGCAATCAGAGATCTCTGACCTTTAATTTGTTTTCAAATGTCATCAGTTTGTGTCACCTGCCAGCCAGTCACCGATAGTACCACCAGTGAGGTAAAGGACAGAAAAAGTGCAGTCAGTTTGAGGAAATGGTAATATAGATTTCCAATAAACAGCAGTAGTTTAACTGTAGAAACCATGGCAAAACACTTTTTATTTTTTTCCCCAGAGTTCAGTCTTGGAGCCTTGTTTTGAAAGCAGAACATTTTCTTGGCATGCCTCTGCTGATTTCTTAAATGTGCCAGTGGAGGAAACATCATGCTTCTGTGTCTTCAGCTTCTTTGTAATAAGATCCAGTTAAACAACTAAAGATATTAAAAAATCCATTAGAGTATTTCTATGTTGCAGTCAATGAGACCTGTTGTTTATCAAAGCATTTCCAGCCAAATAAATTGTCCTTTTTTTTCCTAAAGCGTATAGTAGAAGATATTTGTTCAGACTGCTTTGTATAAAACTGATTTTATATTTACATGTAAATCACTTTTAAACTTCTCTAATGCAGCAGTAGACAACATTAGATAACAGGGCAGATCTGTGAGAATATATCTCAGCTTCAACTGCCAAAGTTACCTTCAGGTCAAACAGCGCATGTGAATTATATTGCAGTACTTTGGCGGTACTCAGCAATAAAATGAGTTAATTGCATACGCTTCATTATTATCTTCATTGTGAAACATTTTTAGGGTATCCAGAGGTCTACAAGTAAAAAACAATGAGCAAATTCTGCTCTGATTTTCTACTGGTGTCTCAGAAAGAAGAACTTGAGTGACCAATATAAACTATTACAGGAGTGGATCCATATAAACTATTACAGCAAAAATTATTCTGACACTTCTGACACTACTACAAACATAGCAACCTTTGGATAAATTGTGATTGTATTGTCCAGACAGATGTACCACAAGAAAATAACATTTCAAGTCTCATTTTGAGTACACTGAATTGTGTTAAATACCAATTTTTGGAGCAGCAGCAGGTTAACTGATGCTTAATTAGTTTTAATTAAGGTCAGGTTAATAAATGGTTAGAAGGGTGGTGCCACAGTCAGGGCTTTGGGTATCTTGAACAGGGGACTCAATTTAGTAGGCCAGGTCTACTGGGGGCTGGTGGAGCTGGTCTGACAAAGAAGGGGAAGAGCAGTTTTGGTAGGAGGCTTGCCAGGCTGGTCAAGGATGCTTTAAACTAGATGTGTTGGGGGCGGGGGGCATCATTCCATCCCAACACACCCAGTCACTTGACAGCAACTATAACGAATGCTCAGAGCAATGTAGATATATTCCAGCCACTCCAGCCAATGGGCCGGCTTCATTTGGAGGTCGGCTCAGATGCCTCTGTACAAATGCCCATAGCATGGGGAACAAACAAGAGGAATTAGAGATGTGTGCACATCTACGGGGGTATGATATCATAGGCATCACAGAAACATGGTGGGATGGCTCCTATGACTAGTGTGTTGGAATGGAAGGTTGCAGGCTCTTTAGAAAACACAGGCCCAGCAGGCAGGGAGGGGGAGTTGCTATTTATGATTAGGGATGGGCTGGAGAGTATGGAACTCTGTCTGGGGACAGGTGAGCAGTCAATAGACAGTTTGTAGGTCAGGGTTAAAGGGAGAACAGCGATGGGAGACATCATTGTGGGGATCTGTTACAGACTGCCTGATCAAGAGGACTCTGTGGATGAAGCACTCTACAGACAGATAGGAATAGCCTCACGCTCGCAGGCACTTATTCTCGTGGGGGACTTCAACCACCCTGATATCTGTTGGAGGGATGGTATGGCATGGCACAAGCAAATCCAGGAGGTTCCTGGACTGTGTGGAAGACAACTTCCTTCTGCAAGTAATAGAGGAGCCAACAAGGAGAGGTGCCATGCTTGATCTCATGCTCACCAACAGGGAAGGGCTGGTTGGAAATGTGACGCTCCAGGGCAGCCTGGATTGCAGCGATCATGAGATGGTCGATTTGGAGATCCTCAGGACAGTGAGAAGAGCGTGCAGCAAGCTCACTGCCCTGGACTTCAAGAGAGCTGTCTTTGGCCTCTTCAGGAACCTGCTCAGTAAGGTTCCATGGGATATAGCCCTAGAGGGCAGAGGGGCCCAAGACTGTTGGTTGATATTCAAGGATCACCTGCTGCAAGCTCAGGACTGTTGCATCCCGACTAGAAGGAAGTGCAGCAGAAGGGCCAGGAGACCTCCATGGATGGATAAGGAGCTGCTGAGGAAAATTCGAAGGAAAAAAGAGGCTTATAAAAGGTGGAAGCAAGGACAGGCAGCCTGGGAAGAATACAGGGATGTTGTCTGGGAAGCTAGGGACCAGGTTAGGGAAGCTAAGGCCCAGTCAGAATTAAACTTGGCTAGGGATGTGAAAGATAACAGGAAGGGATTCCATAGGTACATTGCAAATAAAAGGCAGACTAGGTACAACACAGGCCTGCTCCAGAAGCTATTGGGAGAACTGGCTACCCTGGATTTGGAGAAGGCTGAGGTTCTTACTGACTTCTTTGCCTCAGTCTTCACCGGCAAACGCTCTGAGCACACCACCCGAGACTTGGAAGGCAGTCGCAGGGACAGTGAGAATGAAGACCCAGAGCCCACTGCAGGAGAGGATCTGGTTTGAGACCATCTTAGGAACCTGAACATATACAGGTCCACGGGACCTGATGAAATCCATCCGTGGGTCCTGAAGCAGCTGGCAAATGAAGTTGCTAAGCCACTGTCCATCATATTGGATATAAGTAAGAAATTCTCTTCTGTAAGGGTGGTGAGGCACTGGAGTGGGTTGCCCAGGGAAGTTGTGAATGCTCCATCGCTGGCTGTGTTCAAGGCCGGGTTGGACAGAGCCTTGGGTGGCATGGTTTAGTGTGAGGTGTCCCTGCCCATGGCAGGGGGGTTGGAACTAGATGATCTTAAGATCCTTTCCAACCCTAACTATTCTATGATTCTATGATTCTATGACTCCTGTATTTGCCAACAGAGCAGATAGCAGAAGTGTTAGCACTTCCTGCGCAGCTTCTTGGCTGTGACCTGGACTGACCCCATGAACAGGAAGTGGGGATGAGCAGTTTTGGATGCTGTCTTCCATTGTCACTTGTGTGTTAGCCTAGCAAAACTGCTTGGCTTCTCTGCTGAGCTTGCCATGTAGTTCCATCTGTAATGTAAACATCTGTCTACCAACCGCACTGAAACCACTGTTTCATTTTGTGTAGGCTACTGAATAGCTGTCAGATGGCAATAACGTTGGTTATTGCATGTCTTTTCCAATGTCCTGGATGCAGGAGGTTCTGGCTGCTTTTACTCTTGCTTGACTTCCCTGGTTTTGGACTGGATGCTTCTCAGCTATATGTTTTCATTTTCAAACTAGATGATCTGAGGTCCTTTCCAACCCTAACTATTCAATGATTCTAAAATTCCTGTTCAGCTGAATGGAATGTGACCTAAACAAGAGCTGAAATAGCTGATGCAGTTTCTTATCATCCAGAAACTTGCACAAGTTCAACTTCAGAAGCTCCTTTAATGGAAATAGCTCTGTAGCTGTTCAGTGTGATTTCAGCTCTACCTCTCAGTGTGATTAATGAGAATGCTAGCTGGGAATCTGCATTTAACTACAATGTCCTAGTACAATAATACTTGGGCCACTGCATTAGATCTGAGTGACCTCTCACAGGAATCTTGATTGGAGGTGACAGAAAACCTCACAACTGAGTTAAGACTCATTTTCGTGAGAAAAAAATCATATGAGGCTTGCTATGATTCCCATCAGTCTAAATACAGTAGAGTAATATTTTTGTTTGAAGGATTTTGTTATTTTTCTAAAGATATTTGAAAGGGAAATGGACATTTATACGTGAAAGGCTGGGGACCCATATGAATTTATGAGATCTTAGTATTTTAAGATTTAAATGAGCATGTAAAATGTATGCTTATCTTATGATATAAAACCTGTGGTTAAACTTAGAACATAATGTTTCTCCAGATGTTTACATACATGAGCCAAACTGCGAAGAAGACTGTCAAATAATTTGATACCCAGCTTGGGAGAAAACCTTGGTTGAAATCTTTTCTGAACTGTAAATCTTTAAAAAGAGTGATCTTAAGTGTATATTATTTTTCAAGGGAATTCTGAAAAGGCTTTGTAGTCTTACAAGGACATCCTTTATGTATACATATTAAATATGTCCTCTTAATCTTCCTAAGAAAGATACATAAAGACAGAATACTACTTTCAACTGTGTGATTTATCCCCAGCAGAATGTGCTCAGTTTTTGACATATTTTTCTTTAGTTCAGAAAGTTATTCTTGTCAAAAGTACAGAACCTTCCAAAGCTTCCTTTTCTTCTAAAGATGTGCCTGACCTTATCATCTATAATAGTCTCTATTTTGGCTAACGCTCTTATTTACATAGGAATGCAAGAATAATTAAGTGCCGACAGCAAGAGGTCTATCTGGGCAGAATTTGAATGAATATCTTATAGCAATGTGGTTAACTAACTTCATAAAAATAAAAAAGAGTGTGCACCCTCACACACTGGGCAGTGTTAGTAGAGGAGGGTTATAACGTCCTGGAGTGGAGGTATGTAAACAAAGAGGTGGCAGTGTTAGGTCTGTGGTGAGCTAGACTTGACAGCAACATAAACAGCATAAAGAAGCCTTCTAAACAAAATCTCCAGCTGATCACTGGAGCCGACCCACCGCAGGCCTTCAGAGCTGCTTAGGAGGCGAGATGCATTTTTAGAGGATGCCTGTGTGTTCCCAGCAGTAGGGAAGGCAGGGACGATGTGTTTAGAGGCAATGTTCAGTCATGGGGCTACGAACAGGTGTGACCCCCAAAGGCAGGATGGACCTTGAAGCCATAGAGGGCTGGCACATCAAAGGGCTGTTAGCAGAATTAGGTCTTTGGCTGCCTCAAATGTCAGAAAAAGGAGAAGTGGCCCCATTAAGAAGTTAATTTAGAAAAACATTAGACTTTCTCTGTCAGGAAAAAACAGAGTAAGTGAAATCCTGGTCCCACTAAAATCCATAAGGATATTGCTGCTGATTTCAGACAATGGTAAAATACTATATTATTGGCTGCAAATTACCCATCCTTTTTTTTCTCTCTAGCCCAAGCTGTTTGTGTAGGTTTTGAGGGCACAGAAAGGATGCATGCCTCTGTGTTCCTCTTTCTCCTTTTCTAAATTCTCCCCTTGCCTGTTCTGTTTGAATCAAAAACCACTTTGTGTTCTTGAAGTTAAACATGGATGCTTAAGAGTTGTGCCGCACGAAGGAAGTACTGATTTGCACAGTGTTGTGTCTCTTCCTAAGGAAGGAGAATGGGCCCATTTACCTTCGTTTTTATGTCACAGGCCATGAAAAGTAGCACTAAGAATTAACAGTGAGAAGAACAATCTTAAACACATGCAGCTGTTGTGTTTGATTGTGATGAGTGGTAGAAAAGCATGTCTGTCATATCTTCCCTTCAGAATGTGTTTACTGGTTGAAATGTTACATCCAAACCTAGCATTTTATACTGGTAACCTTAAACAGGGAAAAAAAGATATCTATTAATAACAAATACTTAAATATTTTTGCTTTTGTTCTTGTTAATATACTTATTCACTGTTGCCAATGTTTTAAAATTTATCTATATAAATTCAGGCATTTAAATCCATATTTCAACTTACAAAGAAGTGGTCTCCTTTTCCAAAGTACTGAGAGACTAAGAAACTTCTTGAAAAATAATGTACTAGTGTCAAGTGAGGTGTTGACATAATTGCATGTAGATAGATGTGATCTCTTCTGCTGCAAAAGGAGATGTCCATATAGAAAACAGATCCATTCCAGACTCCATTCCGGAATCTGTACAGGCACATTAATACAGTGCTGAGTTGGAGCTAGTAAGACATAATTTTTTCCTACACAGGTATCTTGTTATCTCAGTTATGAGATAATGTTATGGAGGTCAGGTGAAGCTCCCAACGACTGGAAAAAGAGAAATATAACCCCCATTTTCAAGAAGGGGAAAATGGATGAGCCGGGGAACTACAGAACAGTCAGTCTCACCTCTGTGCTTGGCAAAGTCTTGGAGCAGATTCTCCTGGAAGGCATGCTGAGGCACATGAAAAACAACAAGGTGGTTGGTGACAGCCAGCATGGCTTCACTAAGGGGAAATCCTGCCTGACCAATTTGGTGGCCTTCTATGATGGGGCTACGGAACTGATGGACAGGGGTAGAGCAGTTGATGTCATCTACCTGGACTTGTGCAATGCATTTGACACTGTCTCACATGACATCCTTGTCTCTAAGTTGGAGAGACATCAATTTGATAGGTGGAGAACTTGGTGGACAAAGAACTGGCTGGATGGCCTCACACAAAGAGTTGTGCTCAATGGCTCCATGTCCAGCTGGAGACCAGTAATGAGAGGCGTCCCTCAGAGATGGGTGTTGGGACCGGTCTTGTTCAACATCTTTGTGGGTGACATGGACAGTGGGATTGAGTGTGCCCTCAGCAAGTTTGCTGATGACACCAAGCTGTGTGGTTTGGTTGATATGTTGGAGAGAAGGAATGCCATCCAGAGGGACCTTGACACATTTGTGAGGTGGGCTGATGCCAACCTGATGAAGTTTAACCATGACAAGTGCAAGGTCCTACATCTGGGTAGGAGCAATCCCAGGCACAGCTACAGGTTGGGCAGAGAAGAGATTGAGAGCAGTCCTGCAGAGAAGGACTTGGGGGTGTTGGTTGATGAAAAAATGAACATGAGCGGGCAGTGTGCGCTTTCAGCCCAGAAAGCCAACCGAATCCTGGGCTGCATCAAAAGAAGCGTGACCAGCAGGTCGAAGGAGGTGATCCTGCCCCTCTACTCTGCTCTTGTGAGACCTCACTCAGAGTATTGGTAACAGTTCTGGTGTCAACATAAAAAGGACATGGAACTGTTGGAACAAGTCCAGAGGAGGGCCACAAGGATGATCAGGGGACTGGAGCACCTCCTGTATGAAGATAGGCTGAGAAAGTTGGGGCTGTTCAGCCTGGAGAAGAGAAGGGTGCGTGGAGACATAGCAGCCTTCCAGTAGCTGAAGGGGGCCTATAGGAATGGTGGGGAGGGACTCTTCATGAGTAACTGTAGTGATAGGACAAGGGGTAACGGGTTCAAACTTAAACAGGGGAAGTTTAGATTGGATATGAGGAAGAAATTCTTTACTGTAAGGGTGGTGAGGCACTGGAATGGGTTACCCAGGGAAGTTGTGAATGCTCCATCGCTGGCTGTGTTTAAGGCTGGGTTGGACATAGCCTTGGGTGGCATGATTTAGTGGGAGGTGTCTCTGCCCCTGGCAGGGGGATGGGAACTGGATGATCTTAAGATCCTTTCCAACCCTAACTATTCTATGATTCTATGATACTTGTATAAAGTGTCTTCATAAAACATTGAGGCCTACCTACATTGAGATACCTGCCCTGGAGAATCTAGCTTTGTCTCACATATTTAAAGATATGTATCTCAGTCCTGAATTAAGTGTGGCATCCAGAGAATTAAAATGTAGGCATATCTCCCGGGCACAACTGAAGCAAATAGCTTGTTAGTGATTGACACCCGAGTCAGGAACAGAAGAAGGAGAGACTGTTTTCAGAAAATTCCTAGGTTATAGCATTTCTAGAGGCAAATATACCTACTAAATATTTAGTGAAGTATTTAATAGCATATTTTATATCACTGTCTTTGTTTGCATTATAGTATATTGGATTTAATTTAGGAAACTATACAAGTTTTTCCTTTATTTGTAATTGATGGATAGCAGTAATTTGTCACTGTTTCCATCGCAGGCCACATGATTAAGATCAGAGTCAAGAACTCGAGTGTGCAGATCTCAACCACTGGGACCATTGCTGTGCACTGAGATAACCAAAAAAGGTAGAGACTAAAAGAAGACAGTGTAATTTGAAATTAATCAAGATGTAACAACTCCCTTTTGTAGGCTGTGGTTGGGAATTCTCAGCTGAGCTGAGTGTGCCAATGGCTGAATCACAGATGCTGGCCTGTTCACTCTCTGACCTAACACTCTTCTCACAGCTGCCGAGCTGCTGATAAATCCTCTGCAGCCTAAAATCTTGGGTTGCCTGAGGTTAACGGAGCACTGACAGTTTGCACCAGTTGAAGATCTGTCCCTGGGTGTCTGAACCCTATGGGGAACGTTCTTTTCTAATGAGCAAGATGTTTGGGGGAATTGCAAGGGCTGTGATCTGAGGATACTGGGGTGAGATGACAGCCAAGGCCCTAATGCTAGTTCCTTTGGTAGCAGCTAACACATTTCCTGACTGCTGTGTTGTCCATGTAACTTGAAAAGAATTTTGAATGAGTCCGTGGCAGAATAAACCAGTTAATGAATGAGATCATGGGAGAGGGCTTTTTTTCCTTGATGATCAACTGTTGTCTTGTCTGGTGGTAACATATACACGACAGCCACAAGTAGTGAAATAGCTCATCTTTGCCAACATTTGCTGAATCCCAGGCTCTCGTTTCCATGGGCCAGTGAAGTGCAAAGGCCACACTGTAGTTCAGAGGAAGAATAGGCAGGCTGAAAGGAAACCATTGTTTCTCTCTTCCCACTTGAGCTTTTGTGGTGTTTCTGAAAACATTTTAAGCTCTCTGTAGAGTATTTCAGTTAATCCTTAGAGAGCAGTAATAAAACTCTAGGAAAGGTATGAGAAGGAAAAGATAGGATGTTTTCAGTCAGTATAGCTGTACATGGTAGGAAGATCTGCTTCTGATTAACATGCCAAGAAAGTACTTAGGTTGAAAGTGAATTTTACTAGACACTTTTAATGGAAACTGTTTAGAAAAATGCCATGTACTGACCTCTGAGAAAGATCTGCAAAATCAGTATTTCCTTCCAGTTCACTCTGAGGTTTCTACCTTTCTTCTCTGTCATGCACTCAATAGCAATAGCAATAATAGCGATACTTCCAGTGCTGCAACACTCTCTACTTCAAAGCACTTCACAAACACTGGACTAGATTCAGTCTGGTCTCCTACAGATATAAACTTTGTGTGAAATCCTGGCTCCATTATAGTGAATGGCAAATTTCCCACTGACTTCAGTGGGGTTGCGATTTCACTCACTCCTTGTCAAAGAATTTGGGCAAAGCAAGCCTTCTTAAAGATGCGAATGTGATAGCTGAAAGGAGACAAAACCTTACTTCATTGCATGGGAAAACATAAATTCTCAAAATGGAGGTTAGGCACATCCAGACTGTAGAGGAATGACAGAGAAGGGAATGCCTATCCTATCAATCTCCCAGTGTGCTCTCCTTTCTTGTTTCTTTTCTCTTAGGTCAAGTGTTAGATTGATTCTTTGCTTTTGTTGTGCCCTCAGATTTATCACTCTCTCACATTTGTATAAATATGACCATGAAGAAATGGCTGCTTCACTCACCAGCGTGGTTGACTGGCTTATAACCTTAGTTTTCCAGTACTTCTGCTTAGCATTGTCATCTGCAGTTATTCACATGAGAGTAATAGGGATTTATGCCCCTTCATACAGGGGCAAACCAGTCAGTAGTCAGACCTTTGCTCATTTGCATGATCAGATGTGTTTTACTTTTTAATGCTTAAAACACTGCAAGAATCTTGAACATTTTTAGTCTTTTTACAACACCGTTGAGTGAAGACAGCCTTTAAAGTCTGTTTGCCCCTGTGTTGTATATTCACTGAAGTATATATATTTAGAGATTGCAAAATGTTAAGTGCTTATTTTGTATGAATAAACACTGCTCTTAATGATTCATGATCCCAAAGAAATTATTAACTATCTACAAGGCCAGAAAGAAAGGCATAGCACTGAGCATCAAACCTGAACAATGAAGAAGATATTAAGAAATAGAAATCGCTTTAAAAATGAGTTGAAACATTGAATAATGTCAGCCAAACTACATTCACTGCTCCTGATCAGGGCTTTGAAATCCTTATTCAAGGTAGAACTTGTATCATGTTGCCATCTGCCTTTGCTTTTGACTGATCCAACTGAGCCTTTCTACTCTCCTGGGTATAAATAACCCCATCAGTTGGTTACCTGAGCTGCTCTCTTTTTCAGCTCCCAGTTGGTACCTCCTGAACATCCCAAAGCACAGTCCTGACAACTTGGGTTTGTTTTTTTTTTTTTTTTTTTGCTTTTCCATGTGTGTATCTTATTACATGGAAATATGCTGAGAGGTATTTCGCCATGTAAAAAAGTGATGAAAACTGAAGGAGGACTTCAGGTTTTGGCCACAATTCTTCTATCCTTTTGCTATGTATAAGGCTCTATAGCACAACCAAAAAGGAATGTGGAAACAGCTGAAAAGTAAGCTGCTCTTCTCCTCAGGTCTAAATTCATCATTTCCCTGCGTATTTTGGAAAAGCTGCTTTCCAAATCTGAGCTTCACAGACATTACTGTGGCCTTGTATTTGCATTCTGTGCCTCATCACTAGAAGCAGCTGAACTAGTTTAAATTCTCAACAGCAATGAGAAATTCACCAGAGACAATAAATCATAGACATCATGAACTTCTGACTAGTGTGAAGTCATTCAGAAATATATTTCCCAGCAGATCTCTGCAGTCTGTGGTATTCCCATCAGGTGATTAATCCTCTGTCAGGGTGCAAAATGTATTGTAATACAGAAAGAGAAGGAAATACAGCAGATAAGGAACACCACATTGCTTATGTTTCCAAAGTCTTTGGGTGATAGAAACAGACTGCAATCAGTTGCAATATCTTGCGTTGCATGTCTTAAAAAATTGTAAGTTATCACTGAGGTGAGAAAATATTCTGAAGTATAGACGTGTGAACATGAGTAGGTGTCTGTAGATGTAAAGAACAAAAATTAAAAACATTGAATAACCTTCCTGATTGGCTTAAAATACATATTTTTCGATAGTTCTAAGCTTTTTCAGTTCTAATTCTTTTTTTTTTATTTTTTAATTTTTAGGCTGGGGAAAGTGTCCCTGTTGTGTAAAAGGGAGTTACGATATTTGAAATTGTCTGTTACAGTGATTACTGTCACTGTTGCATTCTGAGCTTGCTTGCTCTCACAGGAAAACTTGGCAGCATTAGATATTACCAGATGCCCAAAGGTTATGAGTTTATGGGTAAGAGCGGAGAGGAGCACAGGTGTATAAACCCATGAGAGGAGAACAACTCAGTGAACAGGAATTATGAATAAATACAAGAAAGAACAGTGGTTTGTTGGTGTTGGGGATAATGCAGCAGTTTTTCTGTTGCAGAGCTTGCACAGATTTTTACTCAAATCAGGAATCTGTAAGGAAAGTGTGGATCCCCTTAATCACCTTTCTTCTGAACAATCCTCAATATTACGGTCACTGCTGTTTGACCTTACTGGCATTGTCTGAATGGGCAGTGGGGGGAATGATGGTCAGAGCAGCTGATCGAAATACTGTTTGCCTCAAAGAAGCAAGGAATGGAAGGTGACCAGCTTTTGGCTTCAGTCCTTATGGCTTCTTGAATCATTAAAATGAAGAGAGTGCCATGCAAGCAGAGCTGAAATTTCATTAAAGGCATTGAACAGATTGTGTGGCTCACATTTACACCTGTGCAGATTTGGATTTGATCCATGAAATCTAAGTGTACACTGGTGGAACTGAGCTTGGTGTCTCATGCATGGTCACTGAGTCTGACAGCAGTGGTGGGTGAGCTGCTATCAGGAAATGGGGCATGTGTTTCTCTCCTCAGATCTGTATGCTAAGTGCTAGGCCTCGCCTGACAGATGTTAGAGTGCCTCTGAGTAAGAAGGGAAATTATATACAAAAGTTTCCTATTACGGCTGGAATAAACAATTTCTTAACTTTTGTGTATGCTTGTCTTTCAGGGAGGCACAGTGCTCTCACTCTGTAATACCGCTGATTGATTGCCACAGTGTTATGGATTCCAGCTCCTTTGGTACCCGAGAAAAACGCCTTTTCATACTACTCCACTACTTTTTACAAAAAGTTTAAGCGCTTCATAAGCATAAATTAATTCAGCCAAAGAGCATTTCTGTGATGTGGGAAAATCTGTGATGCCTAGCTGACACCGCTTACATGACTTGCTTAATATTACAAACTGAATCAGTGATGCAGATAAGAATCAAACTTAGGATCCCTATTTCTGAGCCCCTTGCTTCTTACAATAAATGCAGCCAGTGCAAACTCCCAGTACTCAACAGAACAAGTGGCTCTGGATTGTGGCTAGTGCAACTTTGCATAATAGTGTAAAAGCAATTCCTTTTATGAATTCCTCCTACCCCTTCAAAAACTAGCTTTAATGAGATGGAAATGTTCTAAAACCTTGCTCTTATAAAAGTAGCACAGATCCTTTTCTGCTCTTAGATTTTTTTTTTGTTGTTATTTTTTTATTTCTCCATAACAGTGTGTGGCTTTATCTGACATTCAGAATCTGGATTCTGACTTCCGTAGCTAGGTTAACCTGACTAGTCTTTTGATTTGGTTCCCTCTGGAGTCAACAGACAGGTGTGTATCTAGAGGATGATGCAGAGCAGAAGTCTTTGAGCTGACTGAGTGCCTAAAACCTCGACAAATTCTTGTTTCCTGATTGCAGTAGGTGGAGCTGGGATTCACCTGACAATGCAAAATAGAAGAAGTGAAACACATATGACAGAGAAAAGTAAGTTTATCCCTATGATATGCTTTACCATCTATGAGGGCTCTAAGCAGCAGGAATAAATACATAGTGGAGAAATCTATGTTCCAGGCAACTTTCTGGTTCAATTCGTTGCATTCAGCTTAATTCAAAAAGTACACTAGTTTTTGTGGGCTGATTAAAATTACCAGTTTTGCATTAATGGTGGGGCAACCTGTTGTCATCTGCCCCTGCTCTACATAAAACTTTCTGCCAGACAGTAAATTTGCCAGTCAGGAAGGCTAAATGCATGTGAACATTATGTGAGGTATCTTGAGTATCTTTTCTAAAGACAAGACAATGACATTTCTCTGTACAAGTTCAAACATGACTCTCCTGTGTTGCAAAGAGCTGTCAAATTGAATAACAGGTACAGTGAAAGCACTTCTTTCCCAAACTATTCAAATGAGCATCACCTTAAATAAACAGAACCTGGCTAAGGGTTACATTAAAGATTTGTCATAGCAAGAAGTACTATTTGAATGATAATATCTCTTAATATATTCATTATTTAAAGTTACTCTTTTAAATACACCTAGAGGACTCTTTCCCAGGTAACTCTGAGATAAAGTTATCAGACTCTGGCTCTCATCTTCATTGCACACTACTGTAGATAATGCCTTTGCACATCGTATCTCCTAGCAGTGGTGACTGCAATAACTCTTTGGCTCCCAGCAGAAGTAGCTGGGGGTGTGGTAAAGCCAGGATGCAGCGAACATGATTCATACAAAAAACCTCAGACCTTGGACTGGTTGTAAGGGATTCCCACGTTTATTATGTGGGAAAGTGTTGAACATATTGTATAAATTATACAATGGAGTTGAAAGATTGGGATTTCCCTGTGTTAGTCAGTTGGCTACTACACGACATTTAGGCCATCATTAGAAAATAAAAATCTTTCTTATTATAGACAGCAAGGTATCATTCAAAACACCTTTTAATTAAGAGAATCCCAGAGAAATTCAAAAGTGATGCAGAAAATTGGTGCAACAATTGATTTGCCTTTGCATATAGCCACAACTTATACAATGAAATGGCTTGATACTTTTTTTTTTTTTTGCAGAGTCTCTCTAGCAATTCACTTCTATTGACAGAAGACATGAATTTTTTTGTAGTATTCAGCGCATTTACATTGTCCGGCTGATACTACTTCAGTCATCTGTAGAGGTAGGGTTTGGCAGAACCCAGGTTCCTCATACTGCCAGTGAAGAGAAGGCAGGCATGATTCAGAGAAGCCAAGCTAAATGCCTAAAGGAACTTGAAGTAAATGGTGTGAATACCACCTGTGTTTCTACTCTGAACCTCATTTTTCAGTAATTTGTCTTTTTACTACAAAATTTCTCTTGGAGCTCAAACTTTGCACACATGAAGTCAAAGACACTTGTAACAGCCACCAATTTGTAGCAGCTGAGGATCTGGCCCAGGATCTGTAATTTTGTTTTTAATAGCTATTTGGAAGAGATTATTTTATAACTTGTTCTAATATGTACATTCCCAGTAGACTGCTCAGGTAATTACTTGGGCTGCAATTCAAATGTTCCACAGTTTGAAATATACTTGCAGAAAAATCTATTTTTCTGTGTACAGAGGGTATAAAACAGTCACTTCTTTGGCATGCGTAGCTATTATTTTGCAAAAAAATCCAAGGTTTTACATGTACAAATGAATGAGCATGCAGATATTTTCAGTGTATATTTAGGGATATGTTTGGAAATTTGTACCTTTACACAGCAAAAATTTGGTTCATGGCAACACACTAGGTTATACAGGATAAACAATGAAAAGCCATCATGGAAATGAAGTATACTTTGGAGAAAGGTCTTTCATACCAACTTGAGTGCTCCTGACTTTCTCATTGACATATATAAGATATTACTTTTCTCTTGTGTTCAGATCAGTAGGGTTTAGTTTAAATTTCTATGCTGTATTTATTTGTATATTTATATTATGCATCTCCATGATTAATAAAAAGTTAAAGGCCTCTGAACCACAACAAATTAAAGTGGTGTTTTAAACAAGGTGTTTAAAGCTGATAATTTAATGCTTTAAAGATTCTCCCTGCATAAATGTAAAATTATTCTGAGTTGGGCACAGTGGATGCATAGGACAGCTTCATAAGTTAATTTTCCCAGGTTAGAGTCTTGACAAACTGCTTCCATTTGTATTGTGAAATGTATTTACTAGGTGCATTTCTCAGGACTGCTCTTGATTTCCCATGGAACCCTGCCCTTTACATTAGAGGTGAATAATTAGATCACTGGGTTTAATGTTATTATGCAGCTTGCCAAGGTTTGGTATGCTATCACTTGCTAGAAGGTGTTCTTGGTCACCCTAACGATTCAAAGGCAGGACCAAGTCTTTATTTTCCCTTGGGAATCAACCTCAGGGTGGCGTCACTCAGTCAATGCATGACTTTCCTTTCAGGGTTTAACAAGCCTCACCAAAGACTAAATGGTGCATTGTAAAACCAGACCTGCAAAGTCTCACACACCTAACAGATGAGTCCCACTCCTTTTTGCTTAAGGAAAAATTAAAACAAAGGGGGAAAAAAAAAAAAAGAAAAAAAAAGAAAAGATTTTGCCTGCAGGGATTTCTCAGTGCTATGAGGAAAAAAATCACGTCAAACAAATCATCTTTCTCATACCTAGAGACTCGGTGACATTATCTTTTGCATGACACCATAGCTGTACTTTGGTGGTAGTGATTACATGGGGTTCAGCAGGCTAAGCCCTGTCTGAGAAGTTCTATGTTTAAGAGAAAGTACTTTGTGAAGGATGGGTTATTTGGCTTGCTAGCAGTTTCAAAAACACAAATAAAAAGGGGTCAGAGAAGATTTTTGAGGAAAATTTTTTACTATTTGAAACATAACTTCAAGAGAATTTCAAAATAAAGTTTTCTTTAATACAGGGATCAAAATGCTTCACACTGAAACAGTGTTAAGATGTTTAAATTGTTAAATAGCATTGATATGTAAAATGTTTTATATATCCTTATTTTCATAGAATGGCTAGGGTTAGAAGGGACCTTAAAGATCACCCACACAAAATAACTGGGTAAAATGACTACTCATTATATGGCATATTTTAACATTCTGAAAACGGGCTGTAGCTGCAAATTTTGTCTAGGTCCAGTTAGAATGACCTGCATTTAATATTGTCTAAGAGGGCAAGTTGGAAATAGACTTTTTGTACATTTTGTGTTCTTACATCCTATAGGGTTCTTATGAGTGCTCTAGAAGAAAGAGTAAACAGCCACTAAAGAAATTCACTGTGATATCAGAAGCATCTTTGAAGTGAATGGCTGCTGCATGTTACAATATCAGCGCTTTGTCTTTATTCCACCTGCACATTCATTTAATCTGAATATACTAGAATGAATATCCTTCTAACCTGAAATATTTAACCTTTAAGATCCCTTTGTAGATACAGCCTTACCTTTTCATTTCACACACTTAAACTTTTTCTCCCTACTTGGGTCATCCCCTCTCCTCCCATAGCCCCCATAACATGCATGGGGACGTCCACTTTTAGAAACTAAAACACATAATTAGCCATTAATACGCTGGGGGTTAATGAGTCGGTATAATCTTATTAACCTAATAGAAGTTACAGGTGTAACTTGTAAGCAGCCCTAGGCTGCCAAAGAGCGCAAAGGAGTTATTGCTATCTTTAAATGAAAGTTAAATAAACATGATTCATATCTCATTTTTCTCCATGTAACTTGGCATTCCAGAAAGTTTTATGATTTTGGCTGGGATGACTAGTTGCTCCAAGCAAAAGGCTAGGAGGTTTGTCCTATCTTAAATTTCTAACAAAACTGATGCCATTGATAGACTTTTCCGATGAGACCCATAGTCACTATGGTTTCCTTCACATATGGTAACTTCTTGTTGCTTTCTAATAATTTGATTGGAAAATAAAACCAGGAAAAATATCTGTGAATTTCTAATTCAGGATCATGGGAAAAAATCTTGCTGTGTTTTAATGCACTAGCAAATGTAGGTGAATGTGACTTTCTGTGAAATCTTGTGTAAGGTTGTTGCTACCATCTTGTATGTTGTGTATAGTGTTGTACTTAGTTGCTATCACCTGAGGGATGTCTTGTATGTACCCTGTTTTGATCTGGAGCCAGAATTCTCTCTGGCTATACAATGCAATTATTTACATCCACAAGTATGAGTGTTAATGAAAAGATGTTCATTTGTAAATACAATGAACTAGTGAGCTTCTAAATGAAGGTGACCTCAGACACAAACAGTACAAATACAAGATACTTATTCTTCATATCTGAGGCATTATTTTTTTTTGTAAATAAGTTTTCATGCTTGCTTTAAAAAAATTCTTTGCAGTTTCTTAAGTAATTTGATTGCATTCATTGACCAGAATATTCCCCTTTGGTAGCCAAAGGCACAGTATGTTTAAATGTTCATTAACTTCTATTAATTAATTAAATAAATTCCATTAACATATTATTGAGTGAGGGGGTTGCATTATGTTACAAAAGGATTCTTAGTCACACATTTCTTTTCTCAGAATGCCTCAGAGCTTTATTATTATTATTATTATTATTGGATGCTACCTCATTGGCAATTATATCATGAAAATGCTGTGTATTTACCAGATATTTCAATAGCATCTCACTTTTTTGAAGAAGCAGTGCATAATGTAGCATGCTAGACCTTTGATGTTCTCTGGAAATGAATAGTGACTGGAGGGCAACTCCATTTAGCTATGGGTTACTCAGGTATCGTGGGAGAAAAGTTAAGTCCTATTCTGTCTGCTGCCAGCTGTGAACCTGCTGCTTCACTCTGTCTGTCTTCTCAGAGTGTTTCATCTGTCCCCTTGCCAATCCCTGTCTCTTCAGACAGGCCGTGGAGCAGTAGATAGGAGGTGGAGCAGTGCAGCAGCGAGCAGAGCTGGAGGTTTGCTGCCAGGGCTCTCTGATTGCTCTAAGCACGGAAGCTGGCAAGGAGTGAGGGTGAAGCAGGTGAAAGGGTGTAGTCACTTAAAAAAAGGAAAGGATGGGTCGAGAACAGGAGTGGGAAAAGCCAGTTAATTTATCAGGGATGGCTAGAGAGATGTTATTCACAAGCATATTCTTCTGCCTTAAAGCTTTATTGCTTAATGATAAAGATACTTATCCTTGATTTCCTTAGAGCTGACAATCCCAGCTAAAGACTGCCAGTGATTTCTGTTCAATGCTATGACTGTCTCCTCTCAAACCTCCTTTGCTGTAATTTTGTTTTGTGTTCAAATGTCACTGTGCCTAGGCACTGCTAAGTGACATGGCATTTTTCTGTCCACATCACTGATTTTTTTGCAAATGTACATATAAATGTATCACCTAGTGTAGTGCATAATCTGTGTACCTATTTAATGACTAAAGAAGCAGAAGAGTTAAAAGCTGTATTTTCAAATGTTACCTCAGTAACTGCAGAGCTAGATTTCCAATCAAATTCAGAACACATGAAGAGCTCTCAGGTACAATGATGTAAACAGGTGTTTTCCAATGAATACAAGACTATAAGGCTGGAAGAGACCTCTAGGGCAATGGTCCTCTGATGTCATATACAACCACATCACAGAGCATTTTTACAAACCAATCTAGCTAAAATGTATGTTAAAATTTTTGCTTTTCCCATCAGAAGATTGTACCAGAACTTTCCTTCGCTAAGAAGCCTTCCTATAATTCTTGCATCATATTGCCTTCAGATGGGTCATAGCTTTTCTTCTAGGTTATCATCTTCAGAGCAGATACGCACCTGCAGCTTCCATTGATGACATTTCAAACAGGCTTGTGCCCAAAGCTGAAAAAATCAAAAGCAAATCCTCCCACATTCATTATCAATAGTTTGAACTAAAAAGTGTTCAGATCAGGAATGAACCCATGTTAGAAATTATGTTAGAAGTATCATGTCTCCTATGCCCTGATACAGACTCAAACCCCTAAAGATTATAGTCTTAAAATTGCGAGGCGTCATGCATATGTAATTTTGACCAGTAAGAACCTATACTGTTGACATTATCATTCAGTAAAATGTGCTGAGCTGAGGGAGATGAATGCATTGTGCAATGCATGAGAATTATCTCTTACTAATTAATCCATCTTTGTTTATGATCTCATGAGAAATATTTTTTCAAGTATGGCTGGAAGGAGCATATGGGTGCATCTGTAAGGCTGCCTTAGTATTTATCTAGTCTTTTTTGCTCCTTTTTTTTTTTTTACTTTAAGGCCTCAAACCGAATTTTCCAGTACATAATTATTTTATTTTGTCTGTAATCTTAAATCATTGCAACCTAAAACCTGGGTGAATATTACAAAGAAAAAGAAATCCCCTTCTAGCTAAAAATAGGACTAATTAACTTCCATAGTTAGAAGCCTAGTTTGCCTCCCTTGGCTTTCTTCCTCCATGGATGCAGTGAGTGCTGGTTTTGAATTCTCAGCAGATTTATGTACTGCCTTAGGTTCAGCTAAGGCTTTTTCTAACATCTTTTATTGGGTTTGCTGTTTAATATTAACAGCTGTACAAATGAGCAATTATTGGATTTTGATCATGAAAATAACTTGATGCAGGTAAGTAATTTCTATGTATTAGTGTTTGCAGAGTCAGATCTCTGCAGCCATTAAACTGAGCTAGAACCATCAGGACAGAGAATACCCATTAATTTCTCTCAATTAAAAGGCTTGCTTCTCATTTTCTTTGAAGGTCATTTGTATATTCTTAGACAAGGTATAAAGGAAAATCAAATCTTTAGTGCATAGTACTACTGCTGTATTACTACTACCTTGATAAAGATTAAATTTAAAATTTATTCTCATCTGCAAGCTTCAGTCAAAAGCTATTTGATCGACACTCCCTTTCTACAACTTTTCTTAACTGTCATCTTATTATGTTGGTTTTTTACCTAGCTACATATTTGATAAATGATATGATACAAGATGCAGACAGGACTGTCTCTAAAAGCCATCTAAATGTATATCCTGCTCAGAAGTTTCTCCCTGAAAAGTTTCCTCAGAGTTAGAATTTGGCATAGCAAGTCCCTTCTTATCTGAGAAGAGCTGAGCATTCTCAGTAGTTTCCTGGAGTCAGAAAGCCCTTCAAGAAGCTGGTCCACAAGCAGAATAGTTGTCTCAGGTACTGGTATGTGATCACCAAAATGAGCATTGCTTAGCTTTATTTTCTTGTTAAATGACCCAGTGAAACTTAAGTGTTGTTTTCCCACAGGAAAATTACTAGTTTTCTCCTCAGTCTTTATTGGATTTCATTATAGATGTGAAAGAGTATAGCGTCAAACAGACTTTTATTTCTTAATTAGCAAAACTGACAGCGATTAGGTAGGACAGAACTGATTAACAAAAAGAACTCTGGAATAGACAATTTAGGGAAGAGCAATATGCAAAACAATAAAAAAGGTATTTAAACACGTCTTCAGTGGTTATAGATCTGCTTTTCTCTGAGTCTGTCAAAGCTGCTAATCTGACTGTCTTTCAACATCTCCACAAGATGCAAATTCACTTTTACTAACATGATTACCGAAAACGAAGTCAAGGTACAGGCAAGACAAGCCTGCTATTTTCAAAATGGCCTCTAATTTCAGTTCACACAATTTTGGTTCACTAGCTTCAGACACACACGGCTTGATTATCAGCACTACTGAAAAAAACCTGTCTAAAATATGGGAAATAAGAGGCAAAATTACAGGACTTTGCAACACATTTTTTCTGTCCCTCGCTCCAAAAAATAAATCATTAAAGTTGGCATGTGAAGCCCCATTTCTACTTTTTCCATCTCTCCAATATCAAAGCAGAAGTTGAAAGTATTGAGATTAGTATAGCATGTTCAGTCTCCTTATTTTTAATTTTTTTCTGGTGGGTATTTCTTACATTGCTTTTGGGAAACATGGCTGTGGACTCTTTTTCCACTCAAAATAATTGTTTGCAATAAACCTTTCTTCTAGTGTAACATGTATAGTATTTTTGGGCACATTAGCAGTTTCTCTCTGAACAATAGAAAGACTGTGCCTTAGAAAGCTCTGGAAAGGATTTAGAGGTCAAAGAAGACAAGTCACTCAACATGAGTTCCCAGTGAGATGTTCTGGGAAAAGACTGATGTGGTCCTTTGATATATAAGAAGGGAAGTTGTGAGTAGCATAAGGAGGTGTTTTTGCCTCTATCTGACACTGGGGAGATTAACACAGAAAATACTGCATACTGTTCCTGTCTCTTAGCAATGCTATTGTAACTATGGTGGTCTAAGGATACAAGAAGATTTTGCAGGAAGGCATGCATTTTTTTAATTGAATCAGATAATGTATTTGGAAAAATATGGAAAAACAGTTGGTCATACTTCATGTCATGATGTCTGCATTAGGAAAAATTGGCAATAGTACAGAAAAGAGAGAGAAAAATTATTCTAACATGGAGAAAAAATACAGTAGGGTAAGAAAGAGAAGTAACTCAAATTGTTCATCGTATTAAAACCAATACTGAGTACATGAATGTCTTCAGTACACAGCAAATTCTGTGTGCTAAGAGGTACTCCTATTTGGAGATGAGAGTCATACTGAGGAAGAAAAGAAAGCCATAGGGAGAAAAAGAGATACAAATGCAAATAAATAAGAAATAAGGCACAATTAGTTAGGAAAAAAAAAAAAAAGATGCAAGTAACCATGCTGTGCATATGTGTGCATGAATGTACATGTTCAGGTGCCTCCAATAACTTTTGAAATTGTTTCCTTGCAGCCACTCTTGGCTTGGGGGGAGGTCTGAAAAGCAATTATGTTTCTACAGGTTTCATGACAGTACGTGGTCAAAAATAGGTGAAACTTCTCATAGAAAAGTCCTGACAGAGATCTATAATAATCCAAGGTACTGTCAGGGCTATAATGTGAGTTATCACATCAGTAGAACACAGAAGATCCACGAGGAGTTGGGGGAAGACCTTAAAAATGCTCTGTATATGGGAAGAAACTTTAATCAGAACTCACAGCTTGTTAGGCATTGAAGTCAATCAACCACGAAACACGAATCCATAGGGAACTAAGCATTATTAGTCCCAAGCCTATATTAGTTGTGCAATACTTAGGGTGATTAGCTGTTGGGATAAACTTCCAAGGGAGAAGCAGGTTTGCCATCCTTTTAAGTCTTTGGATGTCTTTTTTGGAAGACAGTGAAACACAAGTAATTGGGTTAACAACAGGAGTGAATGCAGTTGTCTGGCCTTTATAGTAGAGAAGGGGAAGCCTGAAGATCAAATGATTTCTTCTGGCCATAAACATCTAAGAATCCATGAATTAGAAACGTAAAACACCTCAGAGGAGCCTTGTGAGGAATTGGCACAATGTCATTCAGCTAATTAACTATGTAGCTACTGCCAAACGCTTGTGTATGTCCAGGTGAAAGCACACTAGATTGGCTACTGCATTAACATGCTCTGCTCCAACATCTTTCATTGTTGTCAGTGGAATGTTAATAGATGATGGCAGCACAACAGGGGTGAAGACAGACAAGTGGGAAAAGTTTAAGATAATGTCATCAGAACTGAGTGCTGTCACAGTATAATGATCTCCTGCTGGTACCTAAATGCAGGGGAACTCACGGAAAATTAAACATCAAGGCATGTTCATTTGCAAAGCTGGAGGTATGGATCCTATGGCAATCTCCCGCTACAATGGCCTCATTTTGGCTTTACTAAATGGACGTGAAAGAAGTGGACCAATACTTGTAGGTTTTTTCTATGTGGCCAGAAGCCAGGTGTACTTTATTGTGTACTTCATTTATATGAAGGAGCACTTATCTACTAAAGATTAAAAAGTGTCAATTCAGGTTGGATTCAGAGCCTGCTGTTAATTCCACTTGTGCTTATGATCTCCTCTAGTGCCTGGGTTGGGGAGCTGCAGAACAGGCTTTTTAAATCAAAAGTACTTCACAGTTCGGATATGGTAGGAGCATTCTCCCAGCCAGCTACTACCACTTATTCCATAGATAACAGCTTATTAAAATGCAGTATCTCAGTCAATTTGGGTTGCGGGTGCCCTTACATAAGACACACTGCATTGCAGGCCCAGGTATTGTGCCAAAAGTTTAATGAAAATAAACCTGAATTTTCTCTGTAGAATTTGAAGGAAGGAAGACAAGGCCCTGAATTTCCTCTTCTGTATAGCAAATATGAGGTATGTTATTGTTAGAATTTGTTAGGACATGCTAAAAGAATAAAGAGAGAAAGGTGAGATTTGTATATATTCATAGAACTTCAGGAACTAATACTTCAATGAAAATACTGATTACTGTAAGAGCCTAGCACAGGGCAACCATGAGAGTTGGCAAGGCTCCTTCACAATCGATAATTTATGACAGGTCCAGTAACTAGCAACAGCTACTTGTTATTCTTTTGTTAGCTATGAAACCATGTTACATTTGGATTTGGTTTCCGTAAATATCTAAGCTAGTGTGTATCTGGATCTAGGAGTCTGGCTTGGTTTCAATTGCAATTTGGACTTTATCTGACTAGCTGAAGCCTTTTTAATCTGTATCATTTAATACAGGGCAGCCACCTAGCATAAATACTGCTGTGTGACTGCTGGCATTTTGGTAAAGCATTTTTAATCCCTACATATTTTTCAAGACTTGCCTATACTCATCCTTTAATGGGATCACTTTAAGCCAGCAATTTCACAAAAGTTTTTGAAGAGGTTTTCTGAGAAAAAAATATGCTTCTCTTTTAATAGGGTTTTGACTTTCTTTTAGTCGCCAACAAACGATTTAACAAAGTTGTCACATGTATTGTCACCTCTGAGAGGTAAAGCAGGATTAATTTATCTGGTGTATATTTCTTCAATCTGTCTATAAACTTTAGCAGATTTGCTGCATTGGTGAGAATGCTGCATTGATGAGAGTATAGCTTTATGCTTTCACATTTTCAAGCTGGTTTTGTTTCCTTTTTTCACTGTGTTTTCTGACATTACGTAGTGCTGGAAGTGTAAAAATTTGATGCAACAGTAGTCTTTCATCATGACACATCATATGTAATCTTTCACTACTGTCCTTTGTCCTGCAACAGCTGACAGAGAGAGTACCTGCACAGCAGATGATGTTTTCCAGACACCAGCAAAAGCCTGATGTTATTTCTTAAGAATGCAGCAGCTACACTACAAACTGGAACACCACCACTTGAAATCTCATTTTGCCATTGGTTCTCCACCTGCCTTGCTGCAGAAGCAGTTGCTCTTGCTGACTGCAATGAAGATCACTTTTTAACTGGCTACTAATAGCTGTAGCTTCTCCACTTGTATGAATGATGAGAATAGAAAATCCAGTCCTTAGAATACAGAGAGATCATTCAGGAAAATGCTGGGCTGATAGTGCAGGAACATCAGTGTGGGAGGTGAGCCTGACTCTGCAGAGGTATGCTCATTCATAAACATGAGAGCCAGTTCTTGCATTGTGCATATTGTATTTCATATTGGAGGCAATAGGAATCATTCTGTTATATTATCCTGTCAGATCTAGTACACCAAACAGGACAGGACCGGCTTGGTATCAGAGGCTGAGGTTTACTGGAAAACACTTAAAATATTTCAAGAAGTGCTTTCAGTACAAATATCTCAGGTTTGAGAGGTGAATTTATCCTGTTTCCTGTACTTCCTCCTTTTCTCCTATCCTGGTAATATTTATTACTGTCATGCTATATCAAGACATATACATCAAAATTAATTCATCATTATGTCTGTACCAGCCTTCCTGAGCTGGCATTGCATGGATGCAGAACTTAAAATGGTACCATTAGAGTGTCTGTATTCTGGGTGAATATTGTACTGAGATCTTGACTGTGTATTTAAGTTTAGGGATATTACTCCTTTTTTCTTGGCAAAACTTGTCTTTGAATAATTGTATTTGCCCATCTAAAATCCCTCCTGTCATTTCATTCGAAAACACAATCCCATTTAACTTTCACCCCTGATACACTATATACTTCATTGTTCCAATACAGAAAAACCCCCAACATTACATTTTGGTGATGGTGGAATAATTCTAAGACAGAAGTATCTTTAAACAGCGGTTGCAGGAAAGCACTCTGGGTATTTTGATGTTTACTCTTAGAAAAGCTCCCCTTCCCTATTTTGATTGTGTGCTCAAGTACCTTTGACTTCAGGACATATCTAAAGCTGAAATATGTTAACTGCTCTCCTCAGCATTGATGCGTTCCTAGTGCAGGATCTAAGCTCATAAAATGCATTGGGATTCTTAGAGATGAAAGAACTGTTGTTCATGTTCCATCGCATCTTCTCCTTTAGGATAGCAGCCGCAGTACTGAATAATAAGTAATAATAATACATGAATCCATTAATTTATGTGGGCATGTTAGGACATGTGAGCTCCAACAAAACAAAAAGATTAATGAAAATTTGGAAATTATGTGGAAAACGTATCAGAGGTGGGTTTATAACACATATATCTGGTCTGCCATGTTGGGAAAATCGCATACATTTAGGAAGTGCTGTTACATGTATTTTCAAATGCTTATTTAAATCAGCCTCTTAAAAAAAAAAACTTAGTCCTGAAATCCTTCTAGCAAAAGCTTTGAAATTTGACAAATCATTCGCACTACCCCCATCAATAAAGCAGTGTTCTGGCTCTGCTTTATGCAGAAAGTGCAGGAAGTTTAGAGTGTGAGCTGTGAGCTAAGGCCCTGTGACACGAGGAGGTGTTGCAGTTGATGCATATCAGGCACCACAGCAAAGCCAGTGCCTTCATTCCTGCGCCAGCATCTCATTAGCTGGGTAGGGGCAGCCTGTAAATGGAGATTCATTCTTGTGTCCAGGCATTTTGGCTTTCTATGGCTCGTAAGGCGATGCCCTTAGCAGCAATCAGAACGGGCAGTGCCCCAGAGAGGAGCAGGTTGCGGCTGTGGGAGTGCTGCAACGGGGCTATGCTACCCCATGGCTCCTGGGGCAGGCTGCAGCACTCCTGCCAAGCAAGTCATTGATAGAGAGCTGAAAGCATTTAATAGCCCTGTGCTAGAGAGCAACATCATTACAGCAGGACTGCAAAAATAAATACAAGAACTTAACCCAAATTACCTCATAAAATGGAAGGAAACAGAACACTCAGTTTGCCCCGCTTGAAGTACTGGGGGAAGCCCGAGGGCCTGGCCCTTCCTTCGCACACACAGGAGTTGCTGGCGAGGTGCGAGTGGACATGACAGGGTTAAATTAATCTGTATTGAAAGGGGATTAGGCTCCGGATCACTTAGGCCACTCAGAGCCGGGGTGCTGAGCCACTCAGAGAGCCCGGGGGGCACAGCTGTCCGTGGCCGAGCTTGCCGTGCCGATGGCTCATGCTGACCAGAGCTCGCCTGGCCGTGCCGCGCCGCCTCGGCGCAGTTGGGCTGGATCACGGCTGACACGGGGAGAGAGGGAGCAGCCGCGGCTCCAGCCTGTCGGGCCGCTCGGCAGGTTGATGGATGTGCCGGCCTGCGAGCGCTCGCCACCCCAGCCAGTCCAGCCCGTCCACAATGAGTTACAGTTTCCCGGTCTCCTTCCAGACACCTCCTCCCCCTTTTCCTCCCCGTTGCTCAGCGTACAAAGCCTTGTCCTCGCACTGCGCTGCCCGCCGGGGCAGGCTGACATTGCACCGCTGCAGAGCCCTGGGCGAGCGAAGAGCGCGGGGTCATCTTGCTTTCCACCCGGGAGACGTTTTCCTCCATGGGTGGAAGGAACTGAGGTTGATGTGGAGAGGACACAGCACGCTCGTGTCGCCAGGGCCCTGGCTGGGGAGCGGGGCTGGTTCCCAGCCCGCCTTTCCCCCCTCCGGCCTCCCACCCTCCCCGAGGGAAGCTGTCCGCAGGGGAGCCATCCGCCCGCGGGGCGTCCCGAGAAAGAGCAGAGCGCGGCCGTCTCCCAGGGAAAATGCGCTCCAGCCTTGCCGTGTTCCCACCAGCTTCTCTTTTCCTCTCCACGCATCTGTTTTCGTTTTCTTCACATTTATACTTTAAAGATGATGTTCGCCCCTCCACATCCCTTCCCTCTCTCCAACCCCCCCGCGCCGGAAGATGAATTTCATCTGTGCCTTGAAAAAGGGCAAGAAACAATAAATATTTATGGGTACCAGGGGAAGGTTGAACTGTAAACCACTACTTATCCATACGTCTCTTACGAAAGGAATTAGTATTGCAAAATTTACATTAGGAAAAAGAAAAAAAAAAAAGAGAGAAGCATTTCTATGATGTGTAAATGCTATGCCTCATACCCATTTAAACTGGAGCAAACCATGTCTTCACAGGGCCAAATCTAGGGCATGGTCTTTTAACTGTAATGGCCAAATTAAAACAAACGGCCTAAATTAAACACTCCAGCCCTTGCTGAACGTGAAAGTTCAAGTGGTGAGGAAATACGCATGTAACAGATCGCTTCTCTGCAGTTTTATTTGAATGAAGGCTTAGTTTTTTTGAAACAGTTGTAAGTGTATTCAGAGATACTGCACAGATAAAGATACATAAGACCATAAAAATACCAGTGTATGCAGCCAAGCACAAACAGCTTATATGCCTCTAAATCCAGAAGGGGCCATAATTACAGAGTGTTCGGTATGGCTTGTTAGAAGCCCAGGCAAAGATAAAACTCCAATAAAAAGTACATTCTTTTATGTTCAGTGTTAAAGGAAAGGCAATGTAAAATGAGGATTTATGTTTGTGGGGGCAGGCAGAGGAATACAGGCCCTTTAATAACCTGAGAAGAGGGAGCAAGATCCAGTGAGTTTTCAGGAACTCCTTCTGGCACTGGAAAGGGCCTGAGGGAACCTGGCTCTTTCAAAGCAGGGCTGAAAGCTTGGAGCTGGGCAAGGAGTACAGGGATGCTTCAGCAGATTGTCTGCTTCCCAGTAAATCTTGGTAGAGCATCTAGGCTTAAAGACCTCACTTTTTCATTATTCATTATCCCTTTCGAAGTCAGTTTTGGAATATGCTTCTGGTGACATTTACCCTCTTGGCTTTTCTTTCAGCAAGGGTGATTCCCAAATGGCCTTTGCACCAAAATCAGGTTACTGTTGCCTTCAGTGCAAGCAAGATCATGTTATAAAACTTACCATTCTGGTTGTAGACCTGCAGCGGCTGGTTTTCAAGTCATCTGGAGTACGTAGCTTGCGTAAGGAGAGTAAAACAGCCTGTGGCTTTTCCATGTTTGTATTCCCAGTGGAGTAATACATAGCTGCTGGGGATGGAGCATTTGGTATTCTAGGGAATATGGGCTGGTGGATCCTAAAGGGTAACTGAGACTAAAACTGGAGTTTTCTCTGACTGAGGCTGAAAAGTCTCTTTCTATGCTGTTTCCTCAGAAAAGGTAGAATGTGAGGAAACCTCAGTTCCTCAGTAACTTTTGCCCTCAGTTTATTCATCATATTTATCCATAATAAGTTCTCCCCAAGTCTTCTTACTACATTCCAGTATTTATAAATGCATCTAGATACTGTTTTCTAGTTTCTGTGAAAGGCTAACTGAGCAGAAGCAGACACCAAGTAAATAAAATTTCATTGTCTCAATATAAGATTGATAACAGCATTTTCAGAGGAGCATGAGTCACAAGGAATTACTGTCGAGGGTGTGGGGGTTGTACAACATCAACCTTAAAAATCTGGTGTTACAAGGTTTCTTTGTTCCTTCGCTCCTCTCCCAATCAGATTTGTCATTTGTTCAATGGGATTACTATATTAGTTTTTCTCCTTAAAACTACTGGCAAAATATGCTATGCATATATAGACACATCTGTCTATACAGGAGATGCTGGTGAGATGTCCCCAAAATGAAACATGAAACAGATTTTATATGGCACATGGAAACTCTTTTCAATGGAGTTTTCTTTGGGGTAAGATGATCTGGAGAAAGAGTGTAAAGATTTAATAGCTTTCTCTGTCTACATGGGACCATTTCTGTGGATAATTTTTGGTTTGTTATTCCCAAGCTCAGGCTTTCCCAGACTTTGGAGGTTACCTGTGTTTAAAAATTCAGCTCTATCTCCAAATATTCTCATGCTACTTTCAAGATTGTTTAATAAAACCAATAAAAGTCAATGAATTGAGTTTCTCTGGGTTCAAAGAGCTTCGAATCAAGAACTGACAGACTTAGCTTGACGTGCCAAAGTAGTCTTGAGTTTGGAGGTGTTTGAAATTTTTGTACTGGGCACATTTGCATATACATACATACATACCTATATATATGTGATGTGTTACATGATTAATAATGAAATGGCAAATTTTCATTTATTTCTGATAATACATAGTGGTTTTAACTGGTGTGTTTTGCATTAAAACAAGTATTTCCTGGTGCATAACTGTCTTTTAGAAAAATAAAAAAGTATAAAGGAAAAGGAGTTTAAGATACAGCTTGCAGTTTTAGGAACAACAGTAAATACATTGCACTAATGACGAATACTGAAAAATTAAATGGATTTAAAATTTCAAATCTTTTTATCAAGATTAGGGAAAGTCATAGCACTTAAGGAAAAACAATTGGTGAAAATGAATATAGTTTACTTTTGCAAGGTATAAAGTATATTAGTAGCTTATAGTTGTGGATATAAGAGGAACGGAGCCTGTTCGCAATTAAATTCCTCTGCTCATGTTTTGAGATATGTGGGACTATGGGAGAAAAAGGTCCCACGCAGCTTGGTGTTGAGAAAAGAGGGGATCCTATGAAGTGCCTTGTGCACAAGGCTTTCGCTGCCTAGCACCATTCTGAAGTCTGAGTGGGGCTGGGGTAGGTCTTGCAGCCCTCAAACGCTGCAGTCAGCAGCAGTGCATCTGTAGGTGGCATGTCCTCACCTGAGTCAGTACCCATGTCTCAATAGGACGTAGGGAACACTGCTGATGCAGGTAGTATTTTTCAGAAAAGATATTAAAAAGCTTCTTCACAGTTACTGGTCTTAAGTGTTCTGCAATCGTTTCTCTGGCAGTAGAGTTCATTTACTTCATGTTGCCCTAATCCCAGTTACAGCTGGGATCCTTATGTTTACCTAATTCCCTCTGAACTTGCAGATTGGATGTGGTATTCTCCTTGCTTTCCTGCTCTCATCTGTTGGGTCATGTTGCTGCACACCATTACGCATATATTGCTATCCACTGCAAAGAGGTTGTGTTTCATGAGTTGAGTCTTAATTAGAGTTTACCAGAATGTTTTTCCAGTCTTGGAAAGCAAAGTGCTAAATTATTACTATAATAACATTTACTATTTAATTACATTTCAGTAATGTCTATAATGTTTTGGGTATGTTTTAGATGTTTGCCTTCTTGGGAATGAAATGCCTGTAGCTTTTAATGCGATTTAGATCCTAGGTAGGTTAATAGTTCTTGATTAAAATCCAAGTCCTTTCCACCTTGTTACACATTGATTGGGCCCACCCTGTAAGTGTTACAGAACACTTAGAGAAGTAGATATCTCCCCTGTATATATTAAATGAAAGGCTAATCAGATGTAGGCACACATTACGTGACTTGTTCGAATTTGTCCAGCATTTCAGTGTCAGAAGCCAAACACAGATGTTACTGCCTGTCTCTGATGGCCTGTCTGCACAGAGAGGGCTGGAGCATGCTACAGCATCACAGAGGTTATCAGCTGAGCATCCATGGGTAACTTTTGAGAGATTCACCACAGGTTAACTAGAAAAAGACTGTGTGCATGCAAATACAACAGACAGTGTGCGTGTGCCCTGACAATGATTAATGTTCACAGGGTTGGAAACTATTGGGAATAAAGCAGTTGTCAAACTAGCTACCTTGAATACTGGTAGCATTGTATTCATAGTGGCATGGAGCTTAATACGAAAAGCTAACTGTGGCATACCTATGCTAACTGCGGCCTACCTGTGCTAGCCTGCTTCTCTCCTATGCCAACAGGCATAGCTCAGCTAACCCTAGAACCTGAAGTGCATGGCAAATACTAGGCAAAACTGTCACCGTGCCATGTTGGGGCTTTTGATAAAGCAAGTTTTGAAAGCAGTTCCGTGGATAAAGGAAAAATTTTCCAAGTGTTTTTGATAAGAACCACAACATAAAATCGGGGTGGAAGTTAGTCACATCCTCACCTGATAAGTAAGTTTTCTTCAGTAAATGAGTTGTGAAAGCCTGCTTGCAATTACATGGAATAACTCCAGGTTCTAAAAATACATTTTCTGGGCCCTGATTTGCTGTTACCAGATTTGATCAACGCCCCTCTGAGCACAGCAGCCAGGTAGGGAATGGATCCAAAGCACATGCTGAGGGCTTTTAGCTCTGGATAGCATCAAGAGAATTGGACTAAGATAATTCTGAGAAAGGGCTTGATATCAAGATAGGAGAGGTCATAAAAGCTATATGAAGGGAAAAAAGCCAGAGGACTGAGCTGACTTGCAAGTGATTTTCCAAGGTCAGAGCATTATATTTAAAAAGCAATTACAAAACTTGTTACAAATGCTGAGGGACCTAGGAAAGGATTAAACAATCTTGTTAGTTGTACAAACCCTCTTATGACAGCAAATCCACCCGTTAGCTACTAAGGCTTGTGTGACCGTAATATCTGAGCGAGTGCAGAGACAATCTTCCCCTGCAAACAATGATAGGAAAAATGTTGCTTGGCTTTGAAGAGAGTCCTATTGTGTTCAGTCAGATGCAAAGGCATCTTGTTTAGATTCTTGAAGGAAGAGTTTCAGGCTGGGAGGCTGGTCGGGAGTCTGGGCAAAAAACAGTGGGGGAGGAAGCTGAGAATGCAAACCGGGGCAAAACATCATTAATGATGAAAGCAGTAAAAGGAAGGTGGCAAGGGAGGAAAGGTATCTAAAGATAGTTATATTTTCAGGAATATATTAATAATGTATGCATAGGCCATGTGCCTGCATGAGCTGCACTTGAACTCGAGTATTTCTGTTGTAATTACTCAAAGGTAGGTATCTAAAAACTTCTTGGTTTCAAAAATCTCATCTCCACGTATATATATCGTGTGCTTATATGCATGATTAAGTTTGTCTTTCCTCCCCTGTGTACATGGTTTTACTTGGTAATAGGCCATAACACTACCATAATTTTTACTAAATCTCCTTTTTACAGTTGCTCATCATTTTCCAAAATGCTGTATTTGTTTTTAGGTTTTCCACAATTGATCTTGGCTAAGAATAGAGTATTCTAAAAACTTGCAAATTACACCACAGCGCAGTATGTATATTTTGATCTCTACATACAGCTTTTCATTGATCCACATGTTTATATTTCTTTCTTTATGGGGACAGAGAACAGAATGGAGACAAATAAATAAAAAGAAACATGATGTTGCTAATATAAATGACCAGGCCATTGCTTCAGTGTCAGAATGCAATTAGATCTGACCTGGGACTGGAATTCACTTCTCAGCAGGCCTGCTTAATGATTAGTTTTATTGTTTCTTCGTCACCCCTACTGGGGGGTTCATTTTTACTGGTAATGGAAAAAGACTTGCCCCTGGATAAAAAGCTGGTCATGAAAGACAAAGGGCTGATTGAGGGCTGCTTGGCTTTTCAGCCTGTATACCACCTCTTCTTTTGCTGTCTTGGCTGATAGCAGCGAAAACAGTGAAAGGGGTCAAATCTTAAAGGGCCTCCAGGGTAAGGAGCATCACGCTGCACACAGAAATTAGCTGGATAGGCTTTTATAGCTTACAGCAGGTCTGATCACTGTTGTAAAACAAATTGAATGAGAGTCTTTGTAGCAAGATACTGCAGGTAGCAGACATTGCTGGTTATGATGTGTAATGAGTCTGAGACAGTAAGCATGGTTACCAGTATAACTGTGGTTTGCAAACACCTGCTCACACTCCCAATCCCAGCATGCAGGTACAAGTACACTTCTAGTAACAGCTAGAAATTTCCCAACAGCTGCAACAGGTAAAGACTAGTTTAAAACCTTGGCAAAACCTGTATGCTGGCTGCTACCTGTTCGGAAGTGTTTCCCAAGGGGCTTATTATAAGCCCCAGCATAAATAAGAGGAATACAAATAGTTCCTGTTTGTTTGCTTTAGTTCACTGGGTACGTGAAACATGTAGTTTGACTCACAAAGTTGAAGGATGAGTCTGAGGTAGAATTACAGATGTTGTGCTATCTGATATTATAAGATGTAACAGGTGTCTGTAAAGGCAGTTTCCCAATCTGGAAACAGTGCTTTGGGCAATTTACGCTGCTGCTGGAGGAAAGGCTGGTTGGTTTACACTGGCGATGATGAGTGAGCTACCAGAGGATTGGAATTGGTGGTTTCTTCAGGGGAGCATTCACAGGCTGAGATCTGTATTGAAACCACAGTAACTAAGTGTCTGAGTTTGCAAAACTTGAGTGGAAGCTTCGTGGGAACAGATAAGAAGCTGAGAGAGTCTTGTCAAAGAGCATTGACACTGCTCCCTCCCCACACCAATTCAGCTGGCCACAAATTAAAATGAAATAAAGTTTTTTTTTAACCTTGATACTAGAAGTACAAGACTACTCACTCGTGTAAAATAGTGATCCGTCATTCATGGACTTCAGAGCAGCTACACTGCTCCCTTCAATTGTGGAATTGTTCTTTAATGTTTAATATTGTAATAAATCACTTAATAATGAAGATTTTTTAATAGTAGTATCTTCAACAGAGCAAGTTAACAGGGAGTTTATATTAGGCAGTACGCATGTAAAGAAAATACAGACGTCTGTGAACCTCAGGCTTGCTCTCTCAAATGAACTGGAAATAACAATTGCCTTTAAATTTGATTAAATTCTGAAATGAATCGGAATCATGGGACCTGAAATCTGAACAAACCAGAGACACACCAGTGTCCTCAGTATGTACATTCACCTGAGTTGGGTCCTCAGAAAGCCATGCTGTATTCCAAGTGGATAATTATGCCCCAAATGTTCCTAATTTGTACAGACAGTTATTCAGCTCTTATAGGTAATTAGCATGGTGTCAGTTAGGGCCCAAACTATGCACATACTGGCACATCCACATCACTTGGTATCCCTAGGCTGTGTGAAATTCACCTCTTCAGCATGCTGACAAGTATCGAACAATCAGATTTGGAGTTAACAGCTGGGAGGTCTGGCAGGAGATGGAGATGGGCTTCAAGCCTTGGGGCAAATTCTGTTTTGCAGTTTCTTCTGTGTCCTGCAGGCAGCACCACAGTCACCACCTGGCTCCTCTGTGCAAGGTGTTGGAACAAATTAGTGCCCCCAAGACAGGGCAGAGTAGGGCATGCCTTTTTCCTTCCTCTTCTATCAGAGAGTGGGTTTTAGGACATCTGCACTATTACCTAGAGGTCACCTGTCTAAGAGTCTGTATGGTCACTCCTTGCTTTTGATTTAGAGGTTGCCCAGGAGGTACGGAGAACATGTGTCCTTGAGCGGATTGTGCAAGAATTAGAGCCAAATGCTGTTGGCACAGAGATTTGACAAGACATCTGTGCAGAGCTATGGCCAAAGAGTCTTCTCTTGATGTTTCCTATCTTTTGCAAAGCTGACATATCAGGGTTTTGGTAGTGTAAGCTAAACTCCCTGTAAGCTGCCTGGCTGCAAAGCAGGTTGGTGTGGGCTGGAAGGCTGTTTCTTTTGCCTAGTGGTTTTTGTGCGACTTCCAGAGGCAAGGTCTTCACTCCCAATCCCCTGTGCACATAATATGCTGGGGCAGTTCTCCATTGCTCTTCCTTTCTATGTGGGCTTTGCAATGTGCATGGGTGTTGGTGAGTCCTTCTGATTCCATCTAGCTCTCTAGGCTCCCTAGAGCCTTTGAGAATACAATAAGGAAACAAGGTAAATACCTATAGGGCAGTGTAACGCATACATAGTCTTTGGGACAGGACAGCCCTTTCCCATGAGACATCAAGACACATGAAGCCTATGGAGGCAGATATTGCCTCTTCTCTCCTATATGAACTGCCTGCTAGGGATATCATTAAGTTGGGTTGGGAGTCTGGAAGGTGGTTGACCCACACTTTCCCTTGGCTCACATTTTTTCTTCATGCCTCTTTGGTCTCCCTGTGCTAAAGGGCTATTAAATAGCAGTGTGAGTCAGTGCCATATGTCAGGGTTGTAAGGTAGGCATGGTGCAGATGGGATGGCTGTAGTGCAAAGCCCTAGAAAGAGGTTGTTGGGGAATGCCATCAGGTTTTGTGGGACTGATGCCATGCCTAAGGGTGCTGCAGGTGTTTGTGCAATTATACGCTCCATCATTGCTAGAGTGACCCAGCAGGACATGTTTTATACAGCTGAATAAACCAAGGACAGTCTTCAAAAGCATTTATACTTGTAACTCAAATAGAGTTTGATATTTAAGTAGGAAGTAGTGCTAAATAGGTTTTTTGGGCCAACCTAACCGGAAAAAAATATAAATCTGTGCAATAACTGAAGGTTAAGCTCTAGTCTTCAGTATCTTGAATGACTGAACTCTCATCCTTCCTCTGCCTGCAACAGTTCATTTCCTGGGGCCCTTCCTGGGGATGGAGAGAGGTAGTAGCAGGAGAGCTGTGGATGTTGTCAGAGTGCAAGGAAAAAGCTGTTGTTTTGCAGATCTATAGGCTGGTGAATGCGGCTAGTTCTGGGCCTCCACAGAAAGATGGAGACAGTGTGTATAAGTGTTGTCTGTCTTCTCGTTTGGCTGAATTACACACTAAAGTCATTTATAACAAAGGGGAAAAGGTGTATTGTTAGCAATTGTTATGTTAAGGAGCAAACCTAACTTGCTGGTTTAGGATCCATTTCCTCTTATAAAATAGAGGAGAAAATGACAGCAGAGGGTGGGGAGATTTGGCAGTAATGTAGACAGTAGGATCATTTCAGAATAATTTCAGCCACATTTCTGCTAGGTCTAGTGGCTGCATTCTCTCATCTCCTGCTTTCTTAATTGGAGTGGCAGGCCCAGCACACCCAGCAGGGACACCACATTAGTTCACCATGGAGTACAATGTCAAGCTCAGGGATGGAGAACAGCGAGGTCTCTATGGAGTACTTGCTGAAAAGCATGATGGGAGCCAAAGCAGAACTATAGAGTATGCTAGAAATATTCAAATACAAGATCCAAGTGGGTGACCTTAATTTCCTAAACTTGGTTGAATTAGTTGCTGCTTGGTCACTTAATCTTGGATTTTATAATTAGTGATGGCTTGCCCTCTAGGTTCCCTTCCTCTGGTTTGTGCATGGGCTGCACTGTCAGAATTTTTTGAGCCTGGTCTGTTGAAAATTACATTCAGCTCTGCAGCCTTGAAGATCACATGAAGGTAACCCTGCCTGAGTGGCAACTTCCTCCATGGTGCTGATGGCATTTCTGAGTTTATGGGCACACATGCTGGTTTTATGAGACCCTGCAAAAACCAGATGGGGTTGCTGGCGATTCAGAATGTCAGTGTCATGCTGGCCTGCTATGTAAATCTCTTGTTGACGTACATGAGGACCGTCATACTAATAAAACAGAGAATGGTAATAACGTGCTGTTCTAGTGCCTTTTCATCAGGAGGAGAGTCAGAAAGCAAGGCAAACGTGAAGGGGTGCTTGTTTGTCTGTAACTGTCGCGTAGTTAATTAATTCTATGTCTGATGAGCTCAGCAATCTTCTCACCAGATGGGAAACCATCAGTCTAAGTACACTAGACTGTACACCAAGATGTGGTGATTCATAAGGATGAGTCGGAAAACCCTCACACTGAATAGCCAGCTGTCTAGAGCTAGCCAGGAGGGAGCACTGAACTTTAGCTAGGATGTGCCTGAAGTCATAGCCATTGCCAAGCCTCAGCAGGGTTTGCAGGATGATTCCTCTATCTAGCTGTGATCCAGATCCTAGCATTCTTTTTGAAGTGTGCAAAAGCAAGCATTCAACTGCTATCTCACAGTGAAACCAGAGGGAAAGCTTGCAGGTTAGAGTGCTTGTCTGGATGGGGTAGATGTGGGCTCTGTTTTCTCCTTTGTGTGGAGGGGGAAGGAGGAATCAAATCCTCTTCTTAGGATATCCCCCTAAAAAGTTGGCTTACCAGGTGTGAAACAGGATGACCTGGAGTAGTTTATTGTTTGCGCCACTGTTAGCTGCTTTCAAGGACCTTGGGATTCATTGAACCAGAGTGAGCAAAAAGTGGTGTGACTGTTGCTTAGTGCCTAGGGCACTCTGTTGGGAGGGAGGAATCCTGTGCCCAGGCCCATGTCTGTGTATTATTAACCTGGTGTTGAATGAGAAGTGCAAAGATGTCAATGGCACAAATTCCTTTTCCTTCCATTGAAACACAGTATCCACAACTGGCTTTTTGTGGAGACCTCAGTTTGTCAGTGTATGCTGAGCTTGGCCCGAAATCACCCACTGAATTTGTTTTCTTGGAGGATGCAAACTGAGAAACACCTTGTTGCTAAATCCTGACTGTATTCAGGAGAAAAGGAGTTTATGAATCCAGATTCTGGCAGTCTTACACTTTTGCAGAAGTAATCTACAACCTGGTACTGTGTCAAGTAGGAAGGGTTCCAGTGATTTATAGCCATCAAGTTTAGGCAGGGTTTTTTGTCACCATTTTGGATTTAGGTGCTTCATATCTACCTACTTCTGATTGCAAGAACCTGTGTCCTCAGATGTATTTGTACAGCCTTTTGCATGAACTGATTGCAATTTATGAGTTCTTTGGTCTGGTGACACTTTTGTTGCAACTTGATATTTTCAGTGGTATTTTCTACATCCCGTTATGAATCTTTGATCTCTTGGCTGTTTGTATTTCACTGAAAGAATCAAACTGAAAGAAAAAACACTCATCCAAAGTATAGTATATTTATTTCATAAAAAAATTTCCATGGAAATGAGGCTGTGAAGTGTATGAATATTTGAGTTAGCTACAAACCCAGAAATACTGCAGAAACAGCTCTCTCAATTGTTACGTGAACTTCTAACATCAGCTAAAATTAGCCATCAACTGTTTAAGATCCTGTATTTTGAATTTGAAGAAAAGTTTGCTGTTGGTTTTGGGTTGTATAGTTAAGGTTGAATTTTCTCCAAAGTCCAAAGAACTTCCTGCTCTTTAGAATATGCTACAACCCTGTGAAAAAATGGTCTTTTACTTTTTCCTGTTATTAGTAAGAACTTTTGTTTTTTTATTCCTTTTATATGTTTAGTTAACATAAAAAAAGAATAACAAAACACCCACGTGGGCAAATGATCTGTACACAGAAATGTGAATAAAATGTTCTAAATTACTCTTATTTTCCAAAACCCATGTAATTCATTGACTGACTCATGTTTTATAGCAGCTTAGGCACTGCAGGCTGATGGCTGTCAGGTGTCAGTTAACTGGCAGCTTAAAAGTTGCCTCCTTAAGTATTCCCAATCAAATGAATTGCTCACTGTGAGCAAGGGTGGATTCTGGCCCTGCATTTGCTGAGACACTCTTGGTTGAGGCTCTTACGGTATAACTGGTGTCTGGCTCTGCCTCCTGTGGTACATTTTTCCCTGCCGTGGGCTGGAAAAAGTGGTTAGAGGTAAGACTAAGAAGGGATTCCAGAGAGTCAGTGAGTCTGAGGCCTTATCTAAACAAAAATTGTACCAATTTAACTGAACCTATTTAGAAACGTAGGCTACTGAATTAATGCCACCCCCTTTTTCTCTAGACGAAGTCTGGGGAGAAACAGTATTCATGCCAGTACAATTTATACTGTTTCTAATGGCTTTATTTTCCCCTTTGTACTGTCAACAGCACTTGTTTTGTAACTCTTCTGTTACAAAATGTACATTCCAGCATATTCCTGGACGGTAAACCAGAAACTGGGTCCCTTGCTTTTGCTTCTTAATTTCTTCCTTCATACGTTATTTCCTAACTCCTCTAGTGACAGTCTGAATTTTTGGCATGACTCTGTGTTCAGTTGTAATGACCAGTCAGTATACTCTCCAATGGGTTGTTTAGAGAGACATTTCAAATAATTTATGCTCATTTGTTGTGCAGTGTAGTGTATTAAATGTGTAAAGGGAGAGAATTTGCAGCTATAGAAGGATCCCATGAAACTTAAAATTTGCTACAACAAATGGTTTACAGAGAGACTTTTCCCTCATATCTAGATATTGGCTCATGACTGACAGCAGGAAAAAGCTTGTTGCATATTGCAGGCAATTTGTGGCAATATATTCCAAATAACTCAAGAGATGTAATGAGGGACCCAAGTACAAAAACACATCTCTAAGTTTTGGTGGGTTTTTTTTTTTTACATTGCCAGAAGCATTCCTGGCACCTTCAGAAAGACTTGGTGATAAGTACTGGTAGAGAAGTGCCCAAGAAGCATCCCTTGTGAGCAGGCTTGCATGTTAAACCACATGACTTCCAGGTCTCAAAGAAGGTGTGGCTTCAAAATGGAGAAATCACAGCAGTGCACTGGAAGAATGACTTTTTCCCCCTTTGCAATAATAATGTCAGAGCTGTTATTACATTTGGCCCAGGGAGTGGATTGGAAGTGTTTCTCAGAAGGGAAGTGCTTTCAGCTCCATGTCTCTTTCAAGAGCTCCATTCCCATGTACTTGCTGGAAACCTTTCAGGAAACCACATTCCCTTTTCTGTCCCCGTTCAGCAGTGCGATCCTTCCCAGCCAGAGTGGCTCACAGACTGCCTCATCGGTTGGGCCTGGGAAAGGAATGTGACAATGAGGGGGCAAAAATGCTGGCACTTCCAATCCTGTCCTATGCTGCCTTTCAGAAGAAACTTCTCCCCCCTACACTCCTCCTGCCTTATGAAAGGGTTTTCTACATCCACAAACATGTTTAGAAGATCTGCAGTCTCTAATTTTCCAGTGTGTGGTGAGGGAAGAATGTGATTTTAGCTGAAAACAGTCACATGGCCAGATCCTCAGCCTTGTGCGAATCTGCCTGATACTCCTGAGGTCACATTGTGCTTTGCTTGTTTACACTGGCCCAGTATCTTGCTCCCTGAGTTGCCCCTGATGGCCCTAAATGACAGCGGGTGTCTGACGGTACCCACATGTGACTGAAACACTAGTGCTACAGAGAAAAAATGCCCTGAAACCTTGTGCTAGTGCCATTTTCCAGACAATCAACAAGTAAAAAAGACAGTAGGTGAAGAAATACTGTTTATATTACAAGTTTCAATAAATAAGATAAAGGGGGCAGGAATAAGAGAAGGGATCAATGAGCTGTTTATGACTTAGAGGAAAGAATCTTATTAAAGACAGAAATGTAAACTTATTTTGCTTTTGCTAAAAGCCCGGGAGATACACATTTCATTCTGTAGAGAAATATTCTGATCAGTACTTTTTTCTGTCAGAGCAGCAGGCAGTTGAGTTTTGATCCCAGCCAGACTTTTTTGTCGTCTGTTTAACTAAACAATTAATTAAAAGAGAACACAGGGCAGGATAATTTAGCTAGCTCTGTTAGTTTAGACAGAATGGGTTATTGGGCAATGCCATGGCAGCACAGAACAATCACTCCTAGCTTCTGTGCCACAGGAACAGTTAAGCGTTCCAAGATGAATTTCCAGCCATTACTGTTAGGATGATTATGCTGCTTGCTTATTCTTTATTTTTATGCTGTTTCATTTGCTCATCGTTTTGTACTCGTACTGTTTGTATTGTGTGGTGCATGGGTGGTAATGATTCTCAACACAACAGTTTCTCTTGAAGCATTTACCCGCCCTGAGACAATTGCTTTCCCAAACTGAAGGAAAAGAATATGAGAGGGAAGTCTTACAGCCACTGAAGTCAAAGAAAAGTCTCTCATTGACCTCAGTGGGCAGGAAGGCTGGGAGACAGATGGCTATTCTTTCCATGTTTTGAAAGACTTAAGAAGCTGAGACTTGTAAAAATTAGGATAGGTAGGTGATCTTTGGAAACTATTCGTAAGCTGCAGGTGCACCGTAGTTCTGAAAATTACAATGCTTACTTAGGCATCAGAAATGGCTTCAGGGGACGTGGTTTCAGTGAAGAAGCTCAATTTTTTTCTCTTTTTTTCGTTTTGACTGTGGACATAATGGTTAAGTGGGCAAAGGCTGGGAAACAATTTTATTCCAGCTTCTAATGCTCATTTAATGGCACCCTTGCAGTAGCTGTTAACCCTTGCACTTATAACTCATCTGTAAACTGGGAATAACAGTGTTGCCTACTTAAGTTTTGAAGGCTGACTATGTAATGTTTGTAAGAAACTGTGTGAAGCCAAAGTCATTCTTGAGCTAATAAGCTGCAGAGATGGAACTAACACACAGGACTGTCTATAACTTGACACCATGTACATTTCCTTTCCAGAAGTGGTTCCCAACCTTCACTGGCCCATGGGAAGCCCAATGAGCAAGTAACATGCTGCATATAACATATGCTTTACTCTTTTTCAGTCATCTCCATTTTAACTCTTTAATTTCTAGCAGTCACCAGCAACAAAGAGGATTTTAGCAGGAATAGAAGACTGCCACTTCAACTGGATTTTAGAAGCATAAATGTTATCCCGCTTCGTGTGAGTTCATGAAGTCATTAAACTGAGGTTAGGATTTATTTTTTTTGGTGGGTGTTCTCCAGTGGGAATGAATTTTGCACCAGAGACTTCAGGGAAAAAATGAGGATTTCTTTTTGTGTTTGTATAAAACGTATTGTTTAAAATATCTCATGACTTTCTGTGTTAAAAAAAAAGTGTCATCACCTTCACTTCATTCCATTAACTCGTTTTCAGCTTCAGCTGTGCAGTATTTATCACCCCCTATTGTCATATATTACACAGCTGCATACTAGTAATTTTTTTATTTTTTTTAAAAACCAAAACAATAAAAGCCAAACCCAGTCCGAAAGTGAAGCTCCTTGTAGGTGGGAACAGTGTAATGAGTCAAATGTCATTAAGAAGAAAGTGTTTGCTGAAGGATTGTAACGTCAAAGTTACAAGTTTATTTACAAGATTTCAAAGATTGAAATCAGAAGAAAAGTTTGAAATGTGCAAAGAATGAAGCTTCAGTAAAATTTATTTCCCACTAGCAGTCATGAAGCTAAACTATGTAGTTGGTTTCTATTAAGGCAATAAAGTCAGAAGGCTTAAAGTGAATTGAAGAGCAGGGATTTTCTGTCCCTGAGTCATGGCGTAGTCCATCTGAAAGGTTGCTGAGCTGTAAGATATGAATCCTAAGATCTTTTTGCTGCTCAGCCATTCACACACTGCCTTCATTTAAGGTAGCATGTTAAATATTTACAATGTCTTTCAATTTAAATCACTCGAAATTAGCAACCATCTCAGATAGTCTTGGCCATATCTTATACCTTGCTACTCACAAAACCATCACAACAATAATGTGTAGCAGTCAGCTTGGTAAAGTGATTTGGAACCTTCCAGAAAAGGAAGCCATGCTAAGGACAGTGGGTCTGCTCCAAAGCAGTGTCATAGCCACTGCTCTTCTCCCAGTATCAGGGTACTCCTACCAGGGGCATGAGCTGCTGGCCGAAGGAAGGGGACCCCTACCTGGGGCTGGCATGTGTTTGGACAATTTCTCAACTATGAGCATTTTGGCAGCCTGAAATATTCTGGGTCCATGGGTGAAACCATTCAGCAAGACAATGAGAAATTGGTGCCTTTTAGTCATGTCTCATCCCATGCATTCTTCAGAGGATGAAGAACCTCCTCGGATAGGAGGCTAATCATGTACATAAGTGACCACAGGGAAAGGAGATTGTTGAACAGTATCTGCCGTGAAAATGGATTCATATTTGTCATTTCAAATTATTAAAATATCCTTATAGGAATAAGCTGCAAAGTCAGTGCATCTGTCTCAGGAGTAAAGTGATATGCCACCCGTACAGTGGTGAGACATAAATAATAATGCTACAACTCATGTCTCCTATTAAGGAGCCTGATACAATCTGTTTCAAGCTGAAGAGAAGTAACCTGTAAAAAACAGGATTGGTAGGCACCTGATGTAAAGTAAGACCCCTGCCTTGTATTCCTTTTATATCAATCAACTAGTCGATTCAACTTCTTTAGCAGAAACAGTGTTTAAATCACATTTGATTAAGATTTGCAAACTTGCCTCCTGACTCCATGTATCTGCCTTGCTTTGTGTTTGTTTTTAAAATCAATTGAATTATTTTTTTTTTCTCTGTGTGATCATTCCTGATTCTCTTTTTCCTTAATTGTCTGCATATGAATAAAGACGTTCATATTTTAGTGTCAGCAGTTGTGTATTGGACGTAACAGTCAAACAATCCTGGCATTCCTGTACTTTAGAGGTGAGCTTCCAGATCCCTCCATCTCCCATTCTCATTAAACAAAATCCCTGAAATTTGTGCTCTTTTGCTGCCTTCTAGTATGAGGAAGTGGTGCAGTGGATGACGCACGGACTGGCCTCCAGGGGAGCTGAGTACTATTCCCAGCTCTGCCATTTGCTGGGTAATATCCTGCAACTCATTTAACATTTTTGTGTCTCAGTTTCTCCAACTGTGAAAATGAGGCTAGTGGGCCAGCTTTTCTCACTGAAATCTATAATAGATTCCTATTGAGTTCAGTGGCACTTCAGTGCTTTGAGATCTGTTGGGAAAAAAAAGCTAATTGTTGCTTTTAATACATTTCCCTTGGTTGTCATTCACTAGTTCTAGCTCATATGAACATGATTCAGATTTATTCTCAGCCTCCTTGTGAAACATAACCTCTTAGACAAAGGTTTATCAGCATTTAATAATCATCAGTTCTACTCAGTCCTTTTCTAGTGTTTCAGAAATATATTTTCCCCTAAAATTTCTACAGTGCAATGCAAACATACTTCCTTGCTCCATGTAATGTAATACAAATGAAAGGGACAAGACAGTATTATTCAAAAATGTTCAACTTATGAAATAATATATATTACTTCACATGCCCCAGAGAGATATGAGTGGCCAGCTGCTCAGGGTGAAACAAATAAACAGAAAAATCCTTTATTAATGATGTACTCTCCAGTAGATTTCATCTGGGGAATTCTGTAGAAACGGGCTCTTTCTCATCCCTTCCTTATAAATAAAATAAGGAGCAGACTGAGTTCCTAGAGGTTTGGTAGGCACATATGCAGTGCATAAATACATAAGTAACAGTTGTATTGAGGGAGTATTTCAGCTTTGGTAACCACTACTTCTTGCATTTTCTTTGGCTTCCTTTAGTCAGCTAAAGACTGTGGGTGAGACTTTCCAAATACAGACAACCGAAATTCTGACCAAAGAATACACACATTCTCAGGAGTGGATTAAAGCTGGATTCATGGATCTGGGCCTTAGGCTTGGAGGGGGTCTGTATAACCACAGTGTTTGGATTGAAGTATCTGGCAGCTTGGTCTCTAGTGTTAGCTAGGGCTGTGGAGGTGGGAGGTAGAGCTGACAGGCTATGGAGACGGCTGAGTCATAGGAATTTTTGCTGTAGTTTGGATGGATTTGGTTAGTTTATTGCACTGCTCTGGCTTGCTTGAGGCATGCTGGTTGGCTTGACTCTAGGACTTCTTTAGTCTCACTCTGCTCCAGCAGTGGGTCACTTTGTCCCACAAATTGTAAATTCACAGAGAATGCACTTACTCAGTTTCTGATGTGAGCTGGAAGACAGGTTAGCCATAACAGATGAACTTTTGTGTACTAATATAAACTTAATGAACAATTTAGGTTGTGACAGTGGTGGTGAGACCCTCTCCTTCAGTTCTTCCTTTTCCAGGCCAAACCAGCCCAGCTCGCTCAGCTATCCTCTCAAGTCACATACTTAAGGCCTTTGTCCGCCTTGGTGGCCCTCAGCTTTACTTGCTCTGGTTTGTCAGTGTCCCAGAATTAGATGCAGTACTCCAGATGTGGTCTCACAAGTGCAGAACAGAGGGGAATAATCACTTCCTTGACTTGCTGGTTATTTTGTTAATAAAACAGCCCAGTATGAGGTTGGCTTTTAATGCTGAGAAGTCACTGCTGATTCATGTTCAGATTTTCCTCTAGGAGTCTGAGGTTCTTTTTGCAAAGCTGCTTTCCAATCAGTTGGCCTTTAGACTATCCCAGATGCAGGACTTAGTATTTGCCTCTGTGGAACATCATGAACTCATGTATAGCTTTAGGTACATATGCTCATTTTCCGTACACAACACATAACTGCAAATACAATTACCTGCTTGTACATGTATCCACCAGGTTTATAAGCACATTTTGCTAGGGTTTTTTTGTTGACAGCCTCATTGTTTCCAGAGAGCAATAAAATGGTAAAATTCCTAAACTTCGTATATACGCAGGAAGATTTCTCTGGGTGCATTTAGAAAACTTTTGATGATAAACCTCTCTGTTAGGTAGGGTTCTGTTTTTTTTTTTTCACTTGCTCTCCTTGACTTTTCCCATTCTTAGATAAGGGCAGTGAGAGACGCGTGAGGTATATTGGCATAATCAGTAACACAGACTTGTCTGGACCTCAGGAGATAAACCTGCACTGTATCAGCAGACGGCACCTAAGAATGCTTTTCAAAGAAGAAGGCTTCCTTACTATCTTTCAAAGGGAGCTTCCTTCTGTTGTCTTTATTGGAGGTCAGCTTGCTGATTGGCCTCCTCCAGAGTTGGAGAAATTCCTCTGAAGATCTCTTAAATTGCATTTCAATTATACAGGAGGCTGCATGGGCAGGTCCATTCTATTTCCAAGCCAGCCTGTGGCTTCTCAGAGGTGATGTGGTCTTGGAATCCCCATTGCAGGTAAAAAAGAAAACCCTCTTCTGGTAGCCTTCAACAAAAAATGTGCTTGAAAAGGCATATCTAATTGATTTAGAGAGAATTGAGTGCTCTCTGTAAATAATGTTTGCACAGTGTAAATCTCTCACAAATTAGGCATCCAGAGGAATGTGTTCATCAGCAAGGAGTTACAGGGCAACATCAATCTTTAGTGGCCCGTAACTACAAAAGATAAAACATTCAGAATATGTTGATTGCCTTAAAATTTTCAAATATTTATTTTACATTTTACAACACAAAACACTTACTCTGATCTTCAGGTGTGCTGGTGGATGCTATGAATTTGAGAATTAGGTGATATAACACTGCCCTAAGTAAGCTCTTCTGATATTAACCTGCTTTAAAAAATAAACCAGTGGGAAGACAGATTGAGATGGATTGAAAATACTCCAGGATTATTCAAATGCCAGACCCGAGTCTGGGTTTGGGCCATGCGTAGCTTTTGTTTGGTCTTTCCCAGGTCCATGAGAGATGAAGTCCCTACCATTCTTGTGGGAGACCCTGTATTTCATACTGTTTTGTCATTCTTTCAGAGATCTGGAGTTTGTCCACTATTTCCTGCAGAGAAAACTTTGGTAAAAATCACCAGAGAATCCCAGTAAAGGGAACTGCATGTTGGTAAAAATTAATTGAGAGGCCTTGTTCTAGTGATTTAATAAAAGCAACAGGTTATATCTTTATTGATTCTGGCTTATTTCCTCTACATGAAATAAGACTTTCTGCTGCTTTTGATAACAAAACATTTACCAGACTCTTACTATTGTTATTGGTAGGAGCCCTTGCAGTGTATAACTGTTAGTACAAGAATGAAAACTTCTGGCTGAAAAAAATGAGGGAAAGATAGGAGTGGAAGTTAACCTTTGTTATGTGTAATTAATATATATGAAAACACAGAATATTTGTTTTTCACTTTCCTATCACATTTTCTGTCTGGTCTCTGTGAAGCTTTTAAACTTCCACTTCCTTTCTGCAGTTTTGCAATATTCCTATTCAGTGGAAGTAAGAGGAACAGCTGTACGAGCGATACATTGCAAATAGACTGTACGTAGGTGTCTGGACAAAACAGCTGGGCTTAAATATGGTCTGGCATAAACTGAAGACTCTTCAATGGAAGTGCGAAATTCAGCTGCTTTGTGCTTGGTGCTTCAGGTCTACAGCACTTGTACAAATTACTGGTATTTTTTCCTGCTGCTATTTATCTGTGATCTCAAAACACCTTATTAAGCAGTAACGAAAGTCTTTACAGGTTTTAGACTCGATAACTGTAGATACAATCTGTGCCTAAGAAATGTTTCGAAGGCCAGGAGTTGATAGGAGACTTCACTGATGTGCTGAGCCTCATGCCTTTATTCCTAGCCTAACACTGCTTCCCAGTGAAAATGAGCATTTCATAAACAAAGTGAATATTAGCAAGGCTCTTAACGTCTTGTAAAAATAAGAATAAAAGAATTAATTAGAGCTTTGGGTCTTGGTTGCAAAGAGATTAGTCATCGGACTCATGAATGTGACAAGAACATTGGATTGCATTGTTCTGCTCAGATTTCCCTCATCAACAATAGGAAACCCAGATCCCAGTGAGAAGAGGGCCTGTTACTCACATAGTTTTGTAACAGCAACACTGAAGTAATTACAATGTACATGTAACATAGCAAGGCTGTAGAAGCCTACATTTCTTCTTCTTTCATCACTGAAGCCAGCCACAGCCTTCTAGTGTGAAATTCGAGAGGAGAGCCAAGCTTTCTCTCCTCTAAACATTCCAAAAGATTGATGAGCTCAAAATTTGCATCAGGATCAACATCCAAGTTTTGCAAATGGCATCTGTCTTACTAATTAGCTGATCCAAGCCTCCACATCTCAAACTACAAATATAAATATTCCATCACTTTAATCTATCTCCAGTCCAGCAACAGGATATTTATTCTGTTACTCACTTCTTACAAATTGCACTTCTTATTAATTTTACTTTTCAGAAAAGTAAATTAATTGTCATGAAAACATTATTTCAATTTATTTCTTTTTTTTTCATTGATTTATTTCATTTTTCCTGAAGGCTTGAAGCCATCCATTCACAAGGCTTTCCTCCCTTTCGTGCCTTCTCCTGCCTGCTGTTTCCCAGCCCATAGGTATAACAAAACAACCTTGCAAGATGACACTTACAAAGTCTATGAACACAAGCTGGTAAATCTGGCACTTGAGCAAGCTCTATTATTTTTAACCGCTTTTGTGTAAGACAAGAGGCTATGTAAAGAACAGGATGTTTTGAACATTGAACACTGGTGCATTACCTAATGCTGCTGCTACAGATTTGTTGTAATTTCTCTGCAGGTGTCAAAGGCATCATAAAGACCATGCTACTGGGATGTTAAACGTTTGGCAAATATAAGCCTGGTGGACTTACTGATAGTTCTTTTATGAGCAGAAATGCCAAGTTTGCAGTCGGTATCTGTATAGACAATTTAAATGACAACACAGCCAATTTTTGCAGTCCTTTTAGATTTTATTTTACTTTTAAATGATTGTAGACAGGATACTTAACTAACTTTTGTTAATCTCCGCTTTTTCAGATGTGTGGAGTGAGCATGGAACCTGGGGCTGCTGCATTGTCCTTAAGTAGGGAAGGATAATTGCATCCCAATCGACACTGCAGGATTGCTCTGTAGACATGTTCTCAGTTGCTCATCTTGTCTCAGTCACTGGGGGACATTCACTGATATAGAAAGTAAGCCTTCCAAATAATGCAGGTGTCAGAGGTCTGTGTAAGAGTGAGGCTTGGCAGAATCTTTTGTGGAAATTTACACAACATCTGCCCACACAATGGCTGGACAGTACTGTCCTTCCTTCAGTTGTCAGGTGCATTGGAATGTGTACAGAGGAAAACCCAAAGAAAATAGTAGATCCAAGATTCTAATGCACAATTAAAAGGCAATTATAGTTGGAAATAGGAAACATGGTTTCTTTTGCAGGCAATTTTTCTTGAGTTAATTAGTTTCTTTAGTTAGTACCTGCTCTCTTGCAAGATGGCACATTGTGTTAGGTGAGCCATTAAAGAAAGAAAAAGTTTTTATATTTTAGTGAGATTATCGATTTATTTTGTCTTTTTTTAAACATTTTTTTCAGGGAAATTGTCCTTTCTGACCATATGCACAATAAATCTGAGGTTAAGTGGCTGCAGTTATGGTACATGTGTAAACAAGGACTTGATTTTACATTGTAAAAACATGTCTAAGATTGAAGTGGAATTGCAACATTGCTGAGTTAGGAGCATAATACTGAAAGGGGCTTCTCTGAAGGGGGACTGCACTATTTGCTCTTTGTTCAATCTCTCTCACTGATTCTTTTTCAACACCCTCTTCATGCTTCACTCATTTTGTGTCCTGGCTTCTAGATACATTCCTCCATGGTCACTTAGCATTGTCTCATATCATTTTACCACCATACATGGTTCTTTACAGACAACTATTATCAGCTTTACGCTCACTTATTCTCAAATTAGTGCCATTATTGTTGTGGATGAGCTAAGAACTGTGCCGCTCTTGGTGTCCTCCAAGTATCCCATTTCCCCTGGGCCACTCATTCAACATGGGGTGGGAAAAGTCACATTCCTCTCTAAACTCAGCTACTGTCTAATGAGAGCGCTCTGTGTTGCCTTTCTGCATGGAAATGCTGGCCGTTGAAAGCACCTGTTTGATCACCCAGTTCATATTTCTGTCAGTGTAAGGGAAATCCCAATTGTATATTTACCAGTGCTTGGGCCAGTCTAATTTTAAACAGCTCTTGAGGTCATTTTGATCCTAATCTTGCCACCTTGATTCAATATACTTGTTTTATGTCCATTTTGTCCTACTGTATATGACTGTACAAGGCATAAGCAATGGTGATAACCCTCTTCTGGTGCTAGCTGGGGCATGGCTGGATGCTGTGGCGAGAGGAAGAAGTGGGAGGTAGTATGCCTCCTTCTGGGTAATGCAGAGGAGTTTGTAATGTGACACATATTCTTGTGCATGGCCTTGTTCACTCTGGCGGATGCATGCCTGCTTGCTTGCTGGGGGCTTGTTGAGCTACTCTATTGCCCTGCATCTAAGGTAACGATCCCAGTGCCCCCAGTGTTTGAAAGCCCAGTATGAAATTTATGGATAAGAATAATCATGTTTGCTTTAATTGTTTAATCATACGATTGCATATGTTTTTTGTAGTCAGAATCAGAGCACCTTGTACCTTGCAGGATTGATTTAACCTAGGGGAAAGAGAGCTTACTACCCCATCCAGTCAGTGAGGTGCAAAGGAAAATCAAGTCTCATATACAACTGTTGTTCTATTGCCAAGTCTTATGGCTTTACTTCAGATCGTAATGATATTTGACGTTTTTAAGCCTTCATTCTTTAAATCAAGGCATACTGCAAGAATCTGAGCATTTCTTTTAAAAAGGTAGCTTTTATACTCTCATAATATGTTGGGACGGTTCGAAGGCTCACAAATTAGGAGACAAGAAAGGCTGTTACCTATACCCTTTAGAAAATCTTACAACTTTTTTTTCCTGCAGCCTCATGACTTTTTTCAGCTTTGTTTCACAATTTTTAAAGATTTGGAACAGCTGTCAATATTTCTATCCACTTAAGGTGCTGCCATCTTACCCAGATGGCAGACAGAGGATAGTCTCTCTGGCAAAGGAGACTCTTTAAAGTGCATTGCTCATCTTCTACAGTGCACGGCACAATGGGACTGGGAGCCTTTGCTAAGAATTTCAGGCACAACCACAATAAAAATAATAAATAAATGAGGCATCTCATTCTACACAGAGATGCTGCATAGAGCTGCTGTTAAAGTGCACATTTAAACACACAAATAAAACCAGCCTAAATTTAACTGTGACTCAGTTACACTAAATCTGACCAATTTTTGTTCTGTGTTTCAACACTTATTTACATTCTTAGACTTGGCACTGGTGGAAGAGAAGGGAGAGGGAAGCAGGCATTTTCATCCGCAGAATTGCTATAAAAAAATGGTGATTAGGAAAACACAGCTATAGTCAGCTTGAAGCTGGGTAGCTCATTTGAACCCACTATAAAAGAAAAGATCGTTTTCTCATCCTATTAAAACTCAGTTAGCAACGGCTGTGTAGGCGGCAGGAGATCAGAAATGAACATCCAACTTGGAGTTTGTACAACTGGGGTCAGATCCAAAGCAAACTGCCTGATTAGCAAAACAATTTGTATTTTACAATGACAGCAAATAGGTAAATCTTGTGAGCATCAGGAAATCCTGGAGGATTTTCAATGGGAGCACTGACTGGTTTGCAAGTTGCACTTTGATTAGAAGGAGTCATTGCCGCTGCTTTTTTTGTACTCATGTTGCAGGGACATAAACAAGAGGGACTCGATTTGCTAAGGGTATTTATTTCTCTGTCTCTGTCTCTCTCACTTGTTTTTATAATCTACATGTAATGACTAATTGGCTGTGTTTTCCCAGCTATTTTATGTTTCTCTTGCCCTCGTTACAAGTCGTACTAAGCCAGTATATCCGTGGGGACCTATAGACAGCCAACATTGCCAAATGATACGCAGCATTCCCCTTTCTCTCTAAGTGTAAAACATTTACAAGTAAATTTACAAATGCATTAAGAACATTTCCCCCGTTGGCTGTTAGTGTTTATTTCTTCCCCTTCTCCTTCTGGGAGTGGACACCTTTCGGCCCCTCACCTTTCACACACTGCTCTCCTGTTATTTGCCTCCATCCCTCCCTGTCTCCCCATTCCCTCCTCCTCCTCCTCCTCCTTTTCCAGTTCAGCAGCGCAGATTTCTGTTTGTGCCAGTGGGGCGGCCTGGCGAGACCGCAATTGCTCTACCCCACAGATTGACGAGCCCTCAGATGCCGATTTACTGTACATGGCAGCCACGCTGGAGCCGAGGCACATCTGGAGTGGAGTAAGCTTACTCAGAAACAGGGGCCAGCTCCAGCCGGAGCCAGCAGAGCTGAGCACGGCGCTGAAAGGCAGCCCTCCTGCCTCCCCTTCCCTCCTCCTCGGGTACATTTCCTAATGTAAACAGAGGCCAGGGGGGAAGGACACAGTAACTCTTTGCTGCGTGTTTGTCATTTCATGTTCTTTATCTGCTTGAGGTCAAACTGGAGCTCTGGAAAAACAGAAGCTTTGCTTTTATTCTAAATAGCTGAAAGCCTGCGCTGCTGAAGGGGGGAAAAAAAGAAAGAGTTTGCTTTTGTGTTTATTTGTTCCACTTTATGGTAATTTGGGGGATAATTTCATTATCTACAGCCAAATTGAAAACAAGCTGTTGTCTATGCTAATGATACCAGCGTATTATTTTATGTACAGTAGGCGTGGAGCTCTTTAAACCACAAATGGACTGGATTTCTGCTTACAGCTGTACTGCTTTAAGTTTTTGTTGTAGTCGCAAAATGAGACTTTCCTTTTATTATCTGGAAACGAAAAAGATTATGGATGGCTGCTTTGTTTTACAAAATGGCGAATACCTTTCACGGCCCAGAGCCAGCCTGCTGTCCCACAAATGCATTGTGGCTGTGTTACTGCAAAGAAGAAGCATGGTTCTTTAGGGGCAGATATGCTGATTTTATAGCCCAGTTCACTGGACTGCTGAATTTGAGTCTCTGTAAAGAAGTGGGAGAGATTTTTGAGGCATTTACTGACTGTCTGCAATCTGTATGAGTACTCTGCCATTCTTTACAAGCTTTATATAGCTTTATTTCTTCTTTCTAAAAGCAAAATGACAAAGTTTATAGTTTAGTTGTTCAAATGACATTAAAATGATAAACATGCAATTTAAAATGGCTTTTCCCTCTCAGTACTCCTTGTGACTCAATAGATTTTGCAGTGAATAAAGGAGAGAAAACAAATCTCAAATCTCTGAAGACACTGCTGCTGATAACATACTGATGCATTGCTATGTTGATTTAGCTGTCTTTAAAGTCTGTAGTGAAATTCACATTCAGATGAAAGCAGTGGTTTACCCAGTATGGAGACTGTTGATCAATCTTGCTCAGTAATTCCATGAATAAACCACTGTGGGTCAGCCCCCAAAACATTTTTGTTTATAGGATTAGAAAATCTTTGATCGCTGTATGGTTTTCTAGGGATATTGGTTCATTGTCTCCCCTCAGCTCACAAGTTTGGTGGATTAAATTGTGACCTTCCAGATGAGTAGGTTGCGCCCATGACTCTTGATGGAGACTGGCATATTTAGCACTTAGGAAGAATTTGGCCTGAGCTGCAAGTGTGGCTGGGCAGCAGCTCTTGTAGCATGGTAGTGCAAAGTTTCAGCAGTGCATCCCCCCATGGGCCTCTTATGGTTGCTGTTGTATGTTCTGTATTGATATACTATAATACTTATTCAAGAGATAGCAATATAGGTTGCATACTTCTGTATTAACTGCTTTTAATGAATACTGTTTTAGTTGTTTTCTTCATAAGCATTTTTTCTCTTACTTTCCTTGCAATTCAGATCTCAGTGGGAAAGGGCCAAAATTCCTCATGAATCACCATGGGCAGGTCTCAGCCTTCTCACCCAGGGAAGCACTGGGTATCACCTCCCTATGGCTGTGTAAAAACCACTCGAGGTGAAATTCAATAAGGAGGGGGCTGATTGATTGTGTAGCAGAGGTTGTTGGTCAGCTTGGAAAGACTGCACATGTCCAAGGTCTGTAATCACCTTTTTGTGCCTGAAACCTGAAGCAGCATCGTGGGTCCTCGGACAAATCCAGGGCTGGTACACCGTTTTGCATGATCTAGGTGATTACTGAGGTAGATAAAATGGTTTGTTTAGGGTGAAATGATTGATTTGGAGAAAATAATGCAGGAAAGCTGATGGAACCAGTCTAAAAAGTAAAGTTGTTTGGCAAACTTCAGAGAACCTTGGCAGCTGACTGAAATCTAAACTTTCTACAGGGACAGTTGTATTTTGGCTAAGTTCTTCTGGAAGCCCGCAGGGCTCTGGAGGAGCCCTGACTGGCAGGCAGATCATTGCTCAACACTCTGACAGCCAGGAATATGGGGTTGATGGCCTGTCATTGCAGGATGGCTCACCAAGTAGTCTACCTTTGGACTAGAGGCCTCATTGCTTCCAGGTTTCAAAACCGGGACAACACTTGTTTTAAAACTTTGTTGATGTGTTTTGATATGCATTGGACATATTTTTTATTTCAGTGAGTTACCAAATCCTGACCCCAAAAAAGGTTCCGTTGGAGTTTCTTGAATAGCTCTGTTCCAGTCTAAGTTTAATGACCCTGAGGGGAGAAACAATACAAAACAAAAAGGGTTTCTCCATAAATAAAATGGAAATAAAACAGAATCCAGTGAATGAGTCCTGCCTTAGCAGGATTTCTCTGACCCTGCTTACTGGGCAAACCTGCCCGGCATTCCACTTGCTGTCCTTGGACCTCCAGTAAACTGGTCTGGGCTCAGTTACACAGGCCTTGTCTTAATTTTGAATGTGACATCCTGATAGTACGTGTTTAACTTCTTTGGTTGTTTGTTTTTGTTTTCTTTTCCTTTCCATTTAGCACATATTTGGAATTGATTCAGCTCCTTGTCTTGCACTAACGCCAAAAGTCCCTTAAGTCTTGAAATAAAATCTTCTTAGTAGATGACTACGCATCCTACTGGTTATGCTATTATGATTATATCAATAGCATATTCTCCAACTTAAGCAGCGTGCAGGTGCAAAACTCTCATTCAGCAGTACATAACTCTTTCATCTGCCATTTCTTGCCAGTAGATTTCCTGCGCATGTGAATGTTTCTTGTGAAATTTCTGAAGAATAGCTGCTGGGCTTTGCCAGTTGTAAGAAAACAAATACACAAACAATCCCCCTTCCAAAATTCAACAGCTACCCCCTTCCCCAATCCTCTCTTTTAGAAACTACTACTACGTAGTAGATGTTCTACATCTAACAAAAAAAGACTGGTTGTGAAAAAATATGTAGTACTGTGAACTAATATGGCAAAGGTAAAAGTAAAAAATTTACTAGAGCTGAGTGGTGCTAGTAATGTCAGCAGAGCCTGCCTGTCTGTTAGTATGTTCCTTTGGCTCACGTGAGGGTCTCAATTTAAATATGTGCACACGCCTATCCTTACTCAGTCACTCACTCTCTGACGCTTCTTTTGAATCCTATCCCATTATATTAGGTTTAATAGAGATTGGCTATGGCAAATAATAATAAAATTTCAAAGAAGCCTTAACTCAGTGTTTGTTTTTTTTTAAGTAGATGTAACTTTAGGGCCTACGTGCATGCTCAAGCAGAAGTGAAACCTATAGAATCTGCATTCACAAACTGTGTTTATTCCAGTAGGCTCTGTGCTCTGTGACCATCACCCAGAAATGAAGACCGAAGAGCACTTTGGGAGTCGGAGGAGATTTAAGGGTTTGAAAAGTGTATCAGTAGGTGTTAGTCTGCAAAAACATATGTGTGGGAAAAGGGCAGTTAAACTAACCCAGCTATTAATACTGTACTTTAAAGGGCAATAGATCTCTTTAACATCTAAATAAACTGAGAAATCTGCCTAGAAATAAAAAAGGAATTTCCAGTTTCAAGTGTGTTATTTCCTCTCAATGTGATTATTTACAGTGTATCTGTTCCATGTTTTTTTCTCAGAATAGGTTATTGACATTTGAATGGTATTTCAGCAGAAGATTGTGACAGATGTGAAACAGTCAAACACCAGCATTTGCACTATTTTTGACCCCAGGATCAACTGTTGTACTTTAAAAAATTATCCTGTTGTACTTCCTTTGCCTGCTTTCAGTGTTTTGTTTTGCTAAAGCAATAAAAGATTCATTCAACTGGAGCCTGCCATTTGTTATTGGCATTTCTCAGAAGAATAAGAACAGTCATCAATTATATATTTTTCCAACAAAAACATATACTCAGTATATAAATGGTCAGATCATAATTTCACCCCAAATATATATGTATCCTAAAAATAAACCACAATAAATGTTAGACTAAGCAAAAATGAAGAACAGCAAAAGAATGAAGTAGAGGAAAAAAAGGGGGGGGGGGGCGGGGCGGTGGAAAGAAAAGCCACAAGAATAAAAATGCAGGCATTAAGTAATGTAGTGGATGTAAAAAAAGGAGCTTAAAGGTGAAGTTAAGAAAGAGAGAAAGGAAACTATGCCCAAAATTATTGGAAAAGCACAATTTATTGTTACCAGACAGGTGAAATTCTGACCATAGTCACAGCATTCAAGTCAGGTGTCCTGAAACTCAACCAATTAAACCCCCTGGCTTTTAAGTGCAAAAGGTTAAAGAAAGAATCCAGTGATTTCAGTGATCATCAAATGTTGATTTAATAATTGTGTCAGGCCAGAATTTTTCCCCTATAAATTCTAAATTGAGTTATACAAATAAAAATTCAATTTTCTAAAGAATTCTCTCTCAGGTTTTTCTGAAGGAAGAAATGAGACTTGGAAGCTCTGATTTTGCGAGGGAGAATCTAACTAGTTCAGGATGAGGTTTGTGTTTTGAACCTGCATTTTGCGTAGGGCTTCAAGCTGGACCCATCTTTAATTTTGTTGTACACCAACTAAGAAAAGTACAGCTCTTATTAATAGCAAAGGATTGTATGTGTGCAGCAATGGGTAAAACTGTGCTTGCTATTTTTCATTAATTTTTTAAAGCAAAGCCCAGTTGTCATATGAGTATGCTCTTCATTAGTAATAACACTACTATATTACTTTTCCAACGAAACTTGCAAAATATTACATTACTTTTTGGTCCACTAAACTACTGAACTGCCAGTTTCTAACAGAAAAGAGCTGTAACCAAATCACTAGTAAAAGGGGCAGGAAATTAGATAAAAGGGTAACACTGGTTTTACATGCCTAAATGAAAAGGTGTTAGTTTTAAATATATAGCCTTTCAATATATTTTCCAAATCTACCAAAGTCCCAGACTTTCATTATTGAAATGCTGCAGTAAATGAACTGACAGTGCTGCACCACTCTTACGTGTTGCAGTCTTAGTGCAACATATATTTTCTATATCATCAAAATTCCTTATATCCTGATAGACACCATTGTGCCTTTGGAAAATAAAAACTTTAGGGCTTGCGTAATTGCAACATGATGACTGGATAGACAAAGATTTATTTTCTGATAGCTATGTAGCAAGACAGTTTTTGGAGGAAGCTAGCATTGTAACCAGATCAAAATCTTCGCTCATTCTTCCTGGAAAATTATGGTAGGAACAGCTTTTCAAATCCATATAGCAAACTTTGTTAGAAGAACTTTTTGAACCTTCACTTTTGGTAGGGAGGAGGAGTCGTAAAAGCACAGTATGCAAAATTGGATGGGAATCATCCCACCTAACTTGAGCCACCTGTGTTAAGAGTGTGCCTATTTTAGGTTTCCTTTACAATCAGTGGAGGGTGAGAGAGCTCCAGAAGGTGAGCCATATTTTGATTCGTTGAATTGTCAGCTGCTGGAGTGTCTTGCCCCATTGACTGTAAAGGGCATTTAGGGGTCTTACAGCCCACGGGTAGCTGTCTCCTTTCAGTGCCCATGTTTAAGTGGATGCAACTGGGACTTCCAGTATACACTATAAATGTAGGATGTGGAATTACAGAGCTATGTAACAAACGGAGTTCTCACTCCTGTCTAGGAAACCCCAAGTTAAACTTCTCTAGGTTAACACCAAGTCAAACTCCACTGCTAGTAAAGGAGGAGAAAGAGGAAAGAGGATGCATCCTGGGTGAAGAAATAAAACATTTTTTCAGCTGCTTACTCAATAATATTGTGCTTCAGGCTCAGGATGTTGCTTCATTGTCAAATGGCTGATCTTTCCTTGTCGTGCTTTCCTATTGTTCTCCATTCCTTAAATAAGCCTGGCTTTCAGCTGCATTTTTCATCCCTTTAATTCATTTTCAAACCCCCTAAAAAATAGAGATTAGTTTAGCAGATCAGGATAATGAGAAAAAAGTTACATAATGGACCTATTTAAATTACACAGTTGCTACTCGCCTTTGCATAGTAATAAAGATGCAGTTAATAGCTTCCTCTTTATTTAGCTGCTAAATTCTGCTTTGTTTCAGAGATCAACTCTACCGCAGTAATAAATTGTTCTTTGCTTGTTGATCACTATTATTTGCTCTCCTTTGAATTGTTGTGAAGTTTCATAACATGGGCAGTCCTCTTGCAGATGGATGAACGTGTTGATCTATTAGACCTTTTATGCTCTATGATTTAGATGAAGTATTACCATTATAATTATTTACAGACATTAACGGCTCTTCTTAGGGCTTCACTGTGCAGCCCATGATATCACAGCAGCTCTTAGGTAGAGCTCCATTGATTTCATTGATGATTGTTCTATGCAAAAGATACAAGAACAGCATAGTGCTAGTTATACAGTCAGCATTTGTCAATGGTTTCCAGACCACTATGCTTGCAGTTAAATCAGAAAAGAAGTAGGGGATTACAATTAACATCTGAGGTTCATTGTATTACTTTTTTATTTTTTATTCTTATTCATACCATATATGCTGTTATGACATTATATACTGCAGAATATTGCCATTAACTTACTTCTTGACCTGGAGTTTTGTATCATTACAAGGTCTAGCAGTAGGAGATGTGCAAGTAGTTGTAGACATACTATAGTGTTCTTCAGCCAAGGAACAGCCCGGTGCAACAGTTACACAGATGGAAGTGTTGGAGCAGATTATTCTGTCATCTTAATATTTATATAAATATTACAATTTAGAATGAACAAAGCACCACTTTTTTTAATTTTTTTTTATTTTTACCTCACACATATTTTTAATTAAATCTGGCAGTCAATATATCATTACTCATGCAGGAAAACTCTCCCAGGCTCAGATTTTCTCCCTTTGCTCAGACCTTGTAATCAATAAATTCCTGTGGAGCAAAAGCTTTATCTAAGTTTCACCAGTTAGTTTCCCTTCAATCCAAAGTTCTCTACCACCTTTTTTACTAAGTGTACTTGCTACATATGATGTTCAGTGGTCATAATTGTAATCTCTCTCCTGCTTTTTGCTGTGATGGAGCAGCTCCTGTCATTGCATGAATTTCATATAAGATGTTCTCTGTTTTGGTCAAGCATATTTGCTGTGTTTGCCCTCCTATCTTTAGGGTAACAAAGAAAAACAGCCTGAGGTGACTTGATTGAGCTCCTATACAGAAAACATAGAACTTATGTTATTAATTACTTCTATATTCATTAGCAGGGTTCATTGCAATGAAATTGCTTATAGCATTTATGCACATTGCGAAACATGCAAATTGGGGTATGTGTTAGACTTATCTCTGAGACCTACTACATCTCCTGAGTGGCTTTCAGACCACCTGGGATGGACTGTGGTATCCCACTGAGACTGTGTTACGCCTCTTTGCCCAAGGAATTTGGACTCTGGCTGACAGAAATTCAGAAATCCTGTATTTTAATGCCCTGAGCTGTAGCCTGCTTTTCAGAGTATGAGCCACTGGGCACCAGCAAATGAAACTAACTTACCCAATCCGGTTATCTCATACTCTGTGTGTTTATTTGAATTTGCAAGGTGCTTCCTGAAAAAAGGCTTTTATGAGGGGTCTGTATATGTTGAAATGTTCAGAGGCCTTGCAGTGGTCCTCTTAGAGGGCCATAATTCTCTGTCTTAGAACCCTCAGGAGAGTGCACCCAGCTACTTGAATATTTGTGAGTGGACTCTTCAACTGTACAAACATGAGTTCCAACTTAATGAAATGTTTAGGGGAACATTTATGAACAATATGCATGCGTTCTTCCATCTTCAATGGTTTAGAATAGCATTTCAGACTAGCATAATAAATAATCCACAATCACTGAATGTGGGTTGTCACTGGGAACAGTTTACTTGGGTTTCTCAGCATTTGGAAACAGTATTTCTCACTTCCGCCACACAAGTCTTTTCACTACCCTGTCAACTTCTTAAAGGGAAAAATAACTTCATTCTGGTTTGAGGTGTTTCAAAAGCTATGTGAGGAGAAGCTTAGCTGATTTTTTTTTTTTCAGGAGCATTAGCTCAGGTATGCACCTCACTTCTAAATAAGCTAGATTTCAGGAAGCATTTATCTACAGTGGGAATGCTCAGAAACATTCACATTTGAAAATGCTGTTGCACCAGTAGGTCTCAAAAGCTATGTCTGTGTGAAGAGCTCAATCTTTGGCAAAGTCTAAAAAGCTGTTGCCATGCTTGCAGCAGAATGTATTTCAGCACCTAAAAGAAGTTATGTGTCTAGCTGTCTTAGTTTTCTGAAGTCCTTTTACAGTCAGCTGTACAATCAGTGTACAAGTGAGAGATCCTTCCACTGAAGATGCCTGTGGGGATGTCTGTCTCTGCTGATTATAGAAGAAGCACCTGTAATCTAAGCATCTTCCAGCAGATGCTTAACTTTAAGAAGTGAGGTGAAATGAATCCTCCTGCTTACATTTACATATAAAGCTCCTGTAGTATGGACTCCCAGAACTTGACCTTTCAAGCTGAACTTGATATCTCAGCCAGTGACTGAAGCCAGACTCCCTGGCATTTCCCACTGTGCTGCCTAGAGTGTGAAAATGTGCAAGTAGTCACATCCAGAACAAGAACATCTACTTACCGTGCTGTATTCGTGCGGACATCAACACTGTAAATCAGCGTTATGCAAACAAACTCTTCACCTTAAAAGAATCACTTAGGCTAGTAATTCTGAGGCCTGCCTATCTTCAGGTTTCCACCTATTGAAAGCTGTTCTTTGTTGGTTTAAAATACAGATGTCATTTGCCATAGAGAGAAGTGAATTGTTGAGTTACAATTAATGATGAGCTGCTGAAAGAGAAACCAGGATTGCAGATAAGTATCCCTAGATCAGCATCAGTTTAATACCTTCACTACAGAAATTTAGAGTTCGGTACACAGTCAACTCCTGAGTTTGCTTGTCCTGGATTTGATACGTCAGAGTTGGATAATCTGTTCAGCAGAAACATCTATGAACCAAGCAATGAACTGAATTCCTTTTTGAAAAACCTGGTACACAGATTTCTGTAGAACACAAGAGCAAGTGACAAGGAAAGGTACAGCTTAGTGTTTCTGAATTATACAAAACATAGTGCTGTGACAAAAGCAGTAGTGCTAGTGGCACATGAAAAATGACTGGTCTACACTCCCAATAATGTTCCACAAATAACTGAATGTTTTGTGCATGAGTAGAATTTTGAATGCCATATAAACATAAGAGTCATCATTTTTGATGTAACTCAAATCCTGCCTCAGTGAGCATCTTGTCTTTGGCACTTCCTATTCTCTTTGTTAATCCATCTGCATCTCAGCCATGTCCAGAATTCCCAGGAAAAACAGGACTCTATGCCTAAGCATATGGTCAAAGCCATTCTTTGCCCCAGAGAAACAGTCTGAAATTGTGAGAATCTCCAAACTGTTGGAGCTTACCCTATTGCCATAAACCGATCTATCTTACATGTTCACTCTGGCAAAATATCCTAAGCATCTACTTAAGAGGTGCTGAGTGACCTCGTTTAAACCAATCCTTAGGATTAGGCACAATATTTGCTTAAAGTATTTTGAGATCATGAGATATAAGAAGCTTTGGAAGTGCAAAGATTTTTTAACCGGCTTAATATGTTTTTGTGTTTATTTGTAGATGTAGGACTTATACTGTATAAAATTTGACAGCTAAGACCAGTCATGAAATTTCTCCAGGAAAACAAAAACCTGTTAACAATTTGCTGACATTCATGAAAACCCCTAAATGCTTCCAAATCTGCTTCCAGGTATTCATATGCAAGAATCTGAAGTCTTTTGCATTGCAAATATTAGCAAATGCTTTTTAAATCATGCTTGCTTTTCACACACCATTTATATAAGAGCTTTCTGAGTAGCAGCAAACTGTAGTGCTATTAAATTTCAGTTCACCTTCACACAGACACTTGTGCCAAAAATGTTTTTTTTGGGTATTTTATAGACAATTCAAGAGTACATGTCAACCATTAAGAATCTGAATCTAAGGTTATAAATAAGAAAATATGCTATTAATACTGAACGTGGCAAATCCTGTCTGCTTTACCCCTGTGAGCAATTCAGTCAGTTTACTAATCACTTTATTTGAACAGAGGAGACTGTATGCCATTTCGCTGCCTTTTGAGTTTCTCTATTTATATGTGAGGAGTGCAGCAAAGAGAAAGAAAATAAACAATTAGCTTTGGAGTCTTGGGTTAATTACCAACTTTGGATAACATTCTGTTTAAGGGAGCCATTGAATTTTTAAGGAATTTTTCTTTTTTTTTTTTTAACACAGCAGCTTCTAATTTTGCTGTCTTAATACTTCTCCATGGGTTTATTTCTAGGATATTCATCCTAGTTTAAATTTAGCCATCTGGAGAGTGTAAGCTTAAGTGGGAAATGGAGAGAAAATGTTAGCCTTTTTTCTTTCTCTTGTGTATAGCAAGTTTGTTGAGCTTATCCTGGTGAGTCATGTCCAGCAGTTTTAATAATTTAGTCTCATTATTCATTAATTCACTTGAGATTATAATGGTTTTTGATCATTTACAGTTTTGCTTCTTAACGGTTCTGCCATCTTAACCTAAGGATTGCAGAACTTGGCCACGAAGGGAAATAATAGGAACTTGTGCAGTTCGGTAATATATAATAAATTAATCTGGAAGACTGACTGTCTGTCCCTATTTCCCCTCATTAGTACCCCTTTCGCTCCCTTTTCCCAGTCTCCTCCTTCTGAAGTTGGGCTCCCAGGTGTATGGATCCCTGCAGCATTCAGTGAAGAGGAGGAACAGCACTGGCACCCCAGCATACAGCTGGGACCGCATCCAGCTCATGCATTCTGGTGGCCTCTTTTGGGACAGAGAAGGTGGCAATCACAGCTGCCAGAACCAAAATGTGCTGCAGCAAATTCCTCCTAATAGATTATTGTTCATGCTTCCATAGAAGTTTTACCACAGCTTGAAGCAGCCTAGACATTTAAAGTTTATCTTTACTCCTCTGACCCTGGCTCTTCCATTTGCCTATTGGATCTGCCTTTGTTTTGGGAATTTCAAGTAGGAATATGGTAGTAGAGGTTGCCTAAACTCTGTCTATGCACTTGAAGTGTGCCTTCATGTTACTGTAGACCCAAACTACAGACATCTACGTTTGTGTCATCTGTGGCAACCTTTTGATAGGCTTTAAACCCAGTCATCCAAGCAATGTTCTTTTCCCCAAAAGCACTGGGAAGAGCAAGGAAACAGAAAAAAAACCACCTCTGCTATTACTTTCCAGAACCTCTTTTCCCTGCCACTGTCGTTTCTATAAACAACTTCTGATGAGGAAAGTGGGAATTTGGTGTGGGGAGTGGGAAGAAAACATCAGCTTAGAGGAGGCAAAGGAGACCAGGAAGGGCAGGAGCCTGGGACGGGACGGGGGTGTGGGGTGGGGGTGGGGGTGTAGCAAACTGGAGCCTGGGGGAAGACTAGTTCTGTCTGGGAAAATAGAGTACAGAGCTCCCTGTGACTGCAGATGTGTTGTCGCTGCCAGTGGGCTTGGTGGCTCAGGCTGCTATGCCAAGAACTGCAACATGCAGTTGCCTAAGGAGCATTGTTAAATCAATCTTATCATTCTCCCTATTTGTCCAAGAAATCTTATTTATTCTCCTAGGGTCTCTTCCATGAAGGTTTGTAATTAACAGCAGCAGTATTGGCTGGCAGAGAAGTAGCAGCATGTGTCTCCTTTCCTGCCCTGCCATTTCTTTGGTCAGGGAAGTCACTTGCACTTTCTTTCATCATTCCTCCTCCTTTTCTCTCTCTCCCCTGTGTCTGACTCCCTGCCCTGATTCAAGAGCTCGAAGGTCTGCTGGTGGTAGCCGTAGTGGCTGCAGGGAGGAGGGAATGGGGGGAAAAGCAGAGGGAGTAAAATAAGTGTCAAGGAATTCATTGTCTGTTCTCCACCTGTTGTTATTCTGGTCCCAATCAACCTGCTAGCCAGGCTGGAGCCAGTGGCCATCTGGAAACACTGCTCTGTTTATAAACTTGGCATGAAGCAGCACTCCCGGGCCCTGACCTCCCACACAAATCTGGAAACAATTAGAGCAAGATGATAGGCAGGCAGGGAGAGCAGGGGAGAGAACAAGAGCGTGTGAGAGAGAAGGCTGCAGAGGAGGGGAAAAACAGACCGAGAGAAGGGGAGCATGGAGAAGGTGGCAAATGTTTCTGAGATGCAAACATTTATGCCCACCTTAAATGACCGCTGGCTCATTAATTACTGCCCTTGCCAAAACAGCTTTCATTCCATGAAGGCTAAGGCTTGCCTTCTGCAGCAACACAGGCTTTCCAAATCGTGTTCTATGCTGCTAAAAGATTGCCTTTATGATTCTTAGGAAACGAAGATGGGCCGATTAGGTCCACATGCTCAGAGCCATACACGTTCTGTACTTGGTGGTATTGAAAACTCGAATCCAAATACTGCAGCTCCCACCCAACTCTATGAGGAGTAATGTCTTTCTCTGCTACTCACGCACCCTGGCACACTGCTTTCCAGCAAGGATGGCTCCCAGTCTCCAGCTCTCTGGAGTGTAGGAGACATTTGGGCTCAATTCTCTCAAGCCTTCTCTTGCCCCACCCTACCCACCCACTCTTATTGCATCTCATCATCATCTTTACTGGGAAGGCTGCACTTTTCCTGGTCAAACCAGATCTTCAGTCACTGGGTGACTCCCTAGCTCCTCTTTGGATTTTGGACCCTTTCCCAACCCTTCTCTTGCTGTGCAGGTAGGCAGCCTGCCCATCACCAACCTCGAGGAGTGCAAGGAAGAGCCACAGCTCATCACAAAACAAAACAATGCATTTCCCTTTTGGAGACATGGTGTGTGCAACCATGTCCATGATCTGGGTGGTTTTAATGTAGCTAATACAGATGCCAGTGCATTAATTCACTTCCCACAATGTATCCTTTCAGCATAAGAGCTGTGAGAGTGAGTCCTGGATGAGACAAGCTTGACATTCATTTCTGCTGGCGTGCCTAAGGGGAGGATCCCTTTTGGCTCACCTGACAAATGTGTTACTTACACATCCTGAGAAGCCAAGAATTGTGTTTCAGGTGCAATAAAACACGTCTCCTTCCTGGTGTGCGGAGGGGCTGGTGGTGACAGGGATTTTTTCTCACAGAGCCAGATCCCTGTACTAGACAAGGTATGGCCCTGGTCAGCCACATTTGGAGCTGCTGCTGGGCAAGTAGAACCTGAGCCAGTGTAGCTCAGCATGCAGTATAACACACTTTTGTTTCCTTGATTTTCTTCATCCAGTAGCCTTAGGCCTGGACTAGTGTGCCTTGCTCATGAGGTGCATTAAGGTTTTATCTACCCTGTAGTTCGGCCATAAAAATCTATAGCTTTGAATGCCCAAGGTCAATTTTTTTCCTTGGCATAGTCTTCAATGGCTCGCCTCTGGTGCATACGTCAGGGCAGCCTTTGGCCCGTGGGCTCTCACCAGTGAGTGGCTTGCCTCAGCTATTTTGTGGTGACCACGATGCAGACATGGCCCAAGTAAGACCAAGACAACTGATAATGCTTGTAATAGCAGCAGCTGTGCAGAAAAGCAGTGATCAGTTGCAAGATGAGGGCTGTTTGGATTTTGCGGCTCCTAACGAGTGGTGTTATGCAGAGGTAGTTGTGGTTTGATGGGAGAACTGTAGGGCAATCTACAGGAGGCACAGAGGATCCACTGTGTTTGTGTCATGCTGTATAACAGTATCTCCATTATCTAGTGCTTATTTTCCCTCAAATGGCGAGCTATCACCATTAGATACACATTTATAATATCTGTGGTCTAGTTCTTCAGGATGCTGTGGATCTTCTGAAAAGTCCTTAAAAGGACTTTTCCTCTCCAAGGGAGTTCAGTGGTTCAGACTTGTTAATCTGAATGAAATTATGCTATCATAATTAGTGCTAATTGGCAGGTTTGTTTCCAGCCTCGTCAGAGCTAGTGGTTAGTTAAATAGAATGAGGAGGCTATAAATGCGTGTCTATTCTATAGATAAATAAAGGACCTTAAGGTCAATTACTGCTAAACCAGCACTTTTCAGAGCACTGTGTTCATGTACTGCCTCCTTCCCTTACCAGAAATTTGTGTTTCACAACAGCTGGTTACTTTTCTCAGATTTGCAGTAAGCATCAAGTTATTACGTTAATGTCTGGTGTGGCTATTCCTATGCTGACCCACTCAGGAATGCATTTTGGTTTTACATGGCCTTGGAAACTTAAAGGGATACAAAAGACACAACATGTAGGCGTGTAAAAATAAATACATGGAACCCACCAGACATGAATAGCAAAGAGGCTAGAAGCAATTCACCCATAAGGCTTAGAAACAAATGATTTCTTTATGTGGTTCTGGCTGTTCAGTAGCTGTACTTCAGAGCAATGTAATGGGTTTTAATGTTCATAAAAATGTTCAATCTGGTAAACCAATTTCTAGACTCTTACACAGTCTTGTTGAAATTGGATTCATTGGAACTGTAATATAAAATATTATGTTTACTTAACCCTTGTAAACTGATCTCCTTTGTCTTCACGAACTTGCTGGGCAGTTAAGGACCTGACATCCCTTCCACAGTTAGTTAATAAAATTTTGCATTTTCCTCTCTATTCATAAACTTAATTACAGTCAGACCTGGTCAATCAACATCAAACTTTTTTCAAGTTCATTCCTTTAGAAAGCTTTTGGTTCACAAATGAATACAAAGGGCATGCATTGGGGCTTTGTATATTATTAGGGTTCTTAAAGTTTGCTTAATTTTTTAATGTGTGCAGCCCTGCAGATAGAGTGGGACACATCAGTTTAGGTATGACTGTACCTATGATGCAACTCTTAAATCATGTCAGAGGCTTTGCTCTTTTTGAAAGGTGATAATCAATTTCTGTCCTCATTTTTGACTCAACATCCTGCTGATATGAATGGCAGTTCAACATTCAAAGCAGCTCCTCTGTTCCTTTCTCTGCCCATTTCCTGAATTTTCATCTGTCTCACACCAGGCCCCCAGAGATATTTCGTACAGGCGTTTCTGTGTTACTTGCAAGTGGGCAAGAGTAAACTACATTCCATATGGCCATTAGGTAGCCTTTTCACTACATGTACATTGCATTTCCCAAGGCACTCGGGATTTACAAAAATCCTTGAATGGTACAGTTGACATTGATCAAAGAGTCTGTGATTCAAGAATTTATGAAGGTGGATTTTGAGGTTTTCTGTCTGAAATTTTGCAGGGAATACAGTGGCTGGAATAATGTTCATAAATCCTAAAGCTTTTTCTGGAGGTAGCTGGTAGGTAGGAGTGAAATCCCTGTACAGCGTTAAAAGACGATATAATTTGGTGTGCACTTTTGTTAATTAATTTAACAATGAACGCCTGGCACCTGGTTTGCTACGCATGGATTATCAAGCTCCTGGGGGCCATTCACCCACTGTCAGTGTGGAATATCAAACAAAGTGCAAGATTAGAATTTTAACTAAAAATGAATAGTGAAATGACATAGCATGTTACAACTTCAGCTTTCACCTCACAACTGATTAATGACCACAGAAGATGATAAATGTAAAAGGTCAAACCTATCAATTTCAAAACAAGGAGCAATTACAGAGCTGCCATTTCTTAAGTTCAAGCTTCCTGCTACTTTAAGTCCTGCTTGCAATGGCTTATGCTGTGTGCTCAGTAAGGCTTATAGTGGCACTTTGCATAAAGATGAACTTTATCAGGGCTGCTTTTCAGCTTTGAATCAGATATGCCTTTGTGTGTGAATTTAATATTCTGATACTACTAAGACGGATGTGAAATGGTGCAGCATTTCAGCAAAGCAGCTACCAAAACAAGATAAGAAAATATGAGACCCTTTTCTATGTATGCCTCTATGTGTGTTATTTGTGGATGATAGCCTCATTTTTAAAGAAGCATATGCATTTCTTTGGGGTTCTGCTTTTTACCCCATTTTACCCATTTTATGACATGACTAATTGAAGCACCAGGAGATTAATTAAGTACCTTGTTCAAGGTCTCATATTGATTAGGTGGCTCATCTCAAACCTAAATCTCAGCGTGGCTCCAACTCTGTGAACTCCTCAAGTAAAGGCGATACAAGTGACTGCATACAGTATAACCAGTACAAAGCATGTGTTTTGCTGCTTGACATTCTCTTTTGAAACAATATGTGGAGAGAGAGTACATCAAGAGGGACTAGGAAGGGAGTAAATAAAACACTGTGTTCTGTGTTCACAAAACAGAAATAAGGACTTGTACAAACTGCATTCATGCCCAGGCTGTGAATACACAGCTTGCATGTTTCAAAGTCTTTTTCTAGAGTGCCTGGTAATCACTATCCTCAGCATCCTGTCTAAGAGAAGCTATTAACTACTTGCAGTACTTTCCTTCTATTTTTCAGTAAGATAATATGAGGCAAAGGCCAAGAGCTAACGTCAGGGTCTGTCCAAAGCGCTTTTTTTTTTGAAAGAGGTCTGTTAGTCGATATTTTTGAAGTGGCAGAAAGGAAGCACCGGGGCAGTGTCCTTCCTGGCTCTGCACAGCTTCCTGCGCGCTTCCCTGCCGGAGTGTTAGTCAGAGCCTTGCAACAATTCATGCTCAGCCTCCCACGCCATCATCTGCCTGGCTTTGATTTTCTGAGCTCGTACGATCAGCCGGCGGGTCTGTTCTCTGACTTAACTATGAGTGTACAGGTGGCAGAGCAAGGAGCCAGCAGAAACATCCCCGTGATTCAGAGATTGCGAATAATCTCTGAGTGCGCGTCTCTGAATACACCTGCCTTTTAATGCTGGGGTAGACGGGGTTGCGTAATGTACCCAGATTAAAGTCGACAGGGCTCTTGGATAAACCCCTTGTGGTTAGGAAAAAAAATAAAAATTGGAGGTGACTGATTGCTGACTAAAGTGTTTTCATGCGCACATTTCTCATATCCCTGGTGATGAACTCTCTCCAAACTCCTTCCCACCTGTTTATGGCTTGGCTCTCTGGGCCAGGTACTGTTCCCATTGGCACAAGTGCAAATCCAGTTACCTGATGTAAATTAAAACCAGTTGGGCTACTCAGGCTTCACAGCATTGTAGTCGTTGTGGAGCCACAATTTGTGAATGGAGTGATGTCTAGCACTGTAATTTCCTGCAAATGGTGAAGAAGATGCTAATTTTGCCTGTAGCAACAGCTGCTGAGAAAGGGAGGAGAAAAACCTTTCCAAATGCAGGAGGAGATAACAAAGGCACTGTGCAAGGAAGAGTCATTCAAAGTACCGTGATTATCTTTGACTAAGTGTTCACCAAAAGAAATGAGGATTTGCAGGCTTTTTGTTTTTCAGCCTTTTGTGGGTGTGCCTTTTATTACATTTCCCTTTTTTGTAAAGTATAACTAGCCTTTTTCTTCTCCTTTCTCCTCTAATGGTACAACCATTAGTAGCTTCTTCTTGAGAGCCAGCATAGCAATGCAGTGTGATTTTAATCCGTTCTTTCTCTTCACCTTTTAAAAGCCTTTGAGATATTTTTTTTTCTTAAAAACAAGTTCTCTCCTTAAAGAGAGCACTGCTGTTCTGGTTTCTGTTGGCATGGCAGTGAGAAGCTTCATTTACCTCCCCATGGCCTAATTTATTAAGGAAGGCTAATGGAGGCCCACTCAAGAAACCAGTACAATTTGACTTCTCTTGAGGAGGACAAAGGACAGCAGAGTTGGGGGAGTTGTAATAGAGCTAACCCTCTGCACACTACCTTACAGCTGCTGTCTTGAGGGATTGTACCACTCTACACCCCTGGGACAGATTTCAAGGCAAATGTTTAGCGAGAAACCAGATATTGAAGCAAGAGAGATGAAATGTTATGAGGACAAAAGGATTCTGCTGTTATCAGAAACACCTGGGTCCTCAGATCAGCCAGGGTCAAAGAAACCACCTACGTTCTTCCTGTCTCATATATATGAAATATAATTTGAATAAAAAGACTCAGCAGCTCATAAGAGATCAGAGCTTTTTGCACCTTCTCTGTTACTCTGTTATTAGCCTCCCTTGCTGTTTGCAAGTCAGGCTGTATTTGTGCGCTTCAATGGGAATGGCTTTGTAACTGAGTTTTGTAGATGGCTCTTGTAGTTTTGTGAGAATTAACCGTTATGTGACAGGAAAACATTAAGAGAGGAGTGGATGGCTTGATGGACCCAATGATTTTATATTGTTAACATATTTGCCGTGCAGCTTTGAAACCAGATTTGCTGCTGCTTTTTGTTATTGTTGTTCAATTCCTTATTTTCTTGCTAGTTTTGATTCAGCCAGAAAACTGCCCACATTGTTTTTGTACTCGGAATAGTTTATTGTGTGTTTAGTGTATTCCCAGTGCAGCCTAAACGTTTGTATTGTTATCGTAGCTCTGACATGTTCCCAAATAATATTAGTTGGATTTGACGAGTGACTACTGTTAATGTAAGGCAAATGTGACTGATAATAAAAAAACAGTTTCTTCCATCCCTCACTGACACTAAGACTTGTTTGGTACATCAGCATACTTTTGTACTCAGCTTTAATACCATTTACACTAAGCCATGAGATGGCTTCTCTTCACTGAGATACTCATTCTGGGCCTGAAGTTTCATATTATGTCCCCCAAATTTTTTCCAGGAGACTTCAGCTAGTCTATTTCTACTTCGTCTATGAACGTGCTTTGCTTTTTTGCAGAATGTTGGAGACGTATGACTCTGTCAAGTTACATTTGCTGTTAGTTCAGAAGAAATCTGTGAAAAACAATGAAGGCAAAATATGCGGCACATGGTATCTGTTTTACTGCTCTGTTCATGATTGTGTTACATACCTTTAGACAGTGGATGGTAACTGTCAAGAAATCAAAGCTGTTTTTTGTATTGTCATATATGTCCATTTTTCATTATTTCATGATAAAATTCTTCAGGACCCCAAGATACTGACAGCATATATAAGTTTTAAAGTACACATTTGTCTTTTATATTACTGTTTCATAATCCTAAAGATGTTAACACAAAGTTTCTTGGAATACTTTTTTAAAAGTAGCCACTCTGTGGTATGTACATGACTCCGTTTAGTGGCGGAAAAGAATATCCCTGGGTTCTAGTGAAGAAAAATGGGGGAAAAATAGAGCTAGGAGGGAGTTAATCTGCTTCAGCCCTCTGACCTGAGGCTTCTTGTCTTGAGTATTTCTGACAGATGCCTGTGGAAGTCCTTGAGCTGTTTGGCTCCTCACAGTAGGACTTCCTGAATTTTGCAGTATGCATTAGTTTAGAGAGACATCCCTTCCACCTTTTAGATTAAGCTGTACTCTGCTTGTGGAGGCCCTGGTGCAAAGGTTTGTTCTCAATACTTCTCACTGTTGTGAGCTGCACCTCAGCTATACTGCAGCTGCAGTATGCCGTGCCTGCCATTTCTGTGATAAGCACCATGGATGCAGTCCGTGTTTTAGTGTTAGTTCATGCCATGACACACAACAGTGTCAGTTCTAGAGGAACTGAGCCATGGTAAGAAGGTCACACAGACTGAATGTGAGCACAGCAGCTTCCTACAGCTTTTCAGAAAGAGAAACTGGTATATAAGGCTTTTTTTAGGAACCAAATGGCTCAGGGACTTCCACAGGCATCTGTCAACCCACTGTTTAATTAACTTTGCTGTTGCAAGATAGCAAAACCTTGCTTTTTGTTTTGGTGTTTATAGGTTTCTGCAATGATGTAATAGTGGTCCTTTTACAAAAGGTAATAGTTGTCATGCTTGTAAATCAGAATGATAAATCATACAGGTTTTTTTTTCATTTTGGTGGGCTATTTCTGCCTGAGAGTTACATTCCCTGTGCACTAGAAAGAACATGTTTCCTGACCACTAAACACCTTTTCCGCTTCATGTAAGTTGACACTTGTGTTTGCAGCACCAGAAAAAGTGAAATCAAGCAAGAGAAGTCAGGTTTTGTTTTTCAAATGGTCTGTAGGGCACAGATAATTTATGCATCATCATCGTCAGGTTTCATAGGAGTTTTGTTTCTTTTAGCACAAACCAATTTCTTGAATGCCGAAATAAAATCCGTATTTCCAGCAAACCAAAGTCTTTCAGTTTTGCTTCTGCTACCTCACGAGATCCTCCTTCATGGAAACCTGATTGCAGGAGGCACACATTTTCCATAAGTTTTCTGTTACCTTGTACTGCTTTCATCCATGTTTCTTAAACATATATTCATTTATGGAAGGTTTGTTATATTCTTCTCAGGAAATAAAAGGCTTTACAATAGGTAAGGCTCTGCAACAGGAATCTCACATATATAGTGGTTGCATTTTATGACATTCTTTCACTCATTAAAATGAAAATATTACAGTCTGAAGACTGAGAGTAAAAGTCATTCCCTCTCTGCTACCTGTTTTGCTTTCCCTCAGCCCCCTCTTCCCAAGGCTGGAGCCTGAAGGCTCAGAAGAGGTGGCTCTGGGATGTCATACTGGAAGTGGGGAGAAGGAGCATTTCAGGAAAAAGAAATTACTTCACCCAAACTGTATTTGTGAGCTCTTAAACTACTTGTGTTCTGGTCAGAGCTTGCTCCTTTGTGATCCAGATTCTCCCCTGACTTAGTGCTGTAGTGAAATCATACTTCAGTGCTTCTGACGTTGCAGACAGTTGCCAGCATAGGAATGACTGCGATAACACAAATCCACCGGGGATGGGCAAGCTACTTAGGTAAAAATAGCAACTGCCATGAACCTCAGCCCAGATTTTGAACTCTTCCCCCCCACTTTTTGTTTTTTAAAGCTAACATTATTTCAATAAGTACCCCCCTGAAATTAATCATATGGACTCTACAGTTTTGGCCGTCTTTTCTGATCCAGCTGCTGTCCTCAAGTCTGACAGTTTCCATTGCTTCCCTTGGGTTAGAGGGAGTGAGTACATTTTGGGGTATACCTTTGACCTGAGGAATGCATGGGATGGGAAGACATCAGCCAGCTGAGCCCAGAACAAAATGTGCCAAAACTGAGACTCCCTTGCTAAAATATAGCTTGAAGAGGAGAACTCTTGGAAGTTGGAGGGAAGAAGCTGCTTTAGGTGCAGGGGCAGGGATAAGGAGAGGATAAAATGACTCTGATTATGATGAGAAGAAGAAATTCAGAAGAGTAGAAAGATTTCAGAAGATTTCCATAAGCCCTGGAGCATCCAGGCCATACTGACAGATTGCCTCAGCCTGAAGTGCAGTGTTCTTAGCATGAGCTAATTGCCCCATTGCCTTGCACACTTCATGCAAAAGTGAAAGAAAACAGCTGTGTGTAATGTATCTTCCGTGTTCCCCTGTGGTGGGAAGTTATCCTAGAGTGTATAGGAATGGGTAAATGCATATGACATGATTGATCCCTTGTGGGCTCTGGTGCAAGGGGTGGGCTGTGTGCTACCAGAGGAATGGGCTTCAGAACACCAATGGAGCATGAGCTCAAGTGTCCCTTGTAGGTAGGGAGGGAAATCACTTCTGCTTCATCTCAGGCCATATGTTAGTTGTAGATGTGAGCCTGCTTTGCTGTACCCTGGGCTGGCCCAGTACAGCAGTGGACACATGGCAGATTCATTCTGGAACAATACTGAGTTTACAGAGCCATATGACTTCTGGGATGCAACCAGCTTGTGACTCGCTTGGTGGAGTAAGAGCAAAGAAGCAAAGGGTCTGTCTCTCTATGTAAATGTACCCCCATGGATGAAATGCATCCCCTCTTCCTGCAGTTGTCTGTGAAAGCTCATCTGAGGAGAGAAAAATGGGCTTGCAAGAGAAAACACCCTGGGTTTCAGACACAGCTAAGGCAGGTAATTAGCCCCTCTGAGGAGGCTAATGAAGAGAAGCATGAGGAAGGTGAAGGAAATTTGCAGTTAATGCCGGTGTGCTGGTGAGCTGGTGAGCTTTCCCGAGCATGGAAGTTTCTCTTTCAGCCATGTACATGCTGCAGAGCAGGCGTGTGGGAAAGGTTACAGTGAATTTGCCCTCACATAAGAATCACTTTAGAGCAAATATCAGTCCCAACATGAGAAAATTATTTCAAGCCATGAGAAGCTGAAACATTGTTCAAGGACTTGTCAGATCTGTTCTCTGCATTTCTTTTCTTCACATGTTTAGCTTAGGTAATATTTACAGTTTTAGGCACTTGGTTTATGGGCCATGGTGTTCACTTTAATCAAACTATCACATGCTCTATGTGGCTTGCTGTGGTCTGTATGGCATGTAATTAGGGGTAGCTGTACAGTGCTCTCCCAGCATGAAATATGCTGGCCTTTAGAAACTGTGCTTCTTCATGACTCTGCTGTGAAAATGAATCTGTTACATATAAAAAATTGATGCCATTGATCTTGCATTTCAAAATATGGTTACATATTTTGTACAAGCTATACTGAATAAATCCATAACAAGTACTTCTGAATGTTTTTCCTCTGACTAATGTAGGGTTTGCTTGTGCCTGACAACACAGAGGGGACTGCCAAGATGCAAAGGAAGAAGGACAGAGGAGCCCAGGACAGTTCCCATGGGCTTGATGATAAAAGGAGCCTGAACCCCCTGTCTAGTGCCAGCTCCCTTTGTGCTGCACAATGAAACTTTGCCCCATTCATCTCCCTGACTTTCTGTAGCATCACAGCTTGTAGGGGGGTTTCACCACGAGTGGTGACAGAGGATGGGTCAGTGAACGAAGGTGTTGATGGGGACAAGAGGGTGGATATTTTGTTAGCTGTGGAGACACCGTCCCACAGGGACTTTGTGGGCTGCCTGCAAGCTAGTGCATTGGCTGGGCTTGCTGGCCATGTCTCCAGTGGTGCCTTGTCCCTCCTGAGTCCCTGTGGCAGCCCTGTCTCTGCAGTCAAAGTGTGCTGGGACTGTGGTTGTATAGAATGCTGGGAGTAATGGTTCTGCCCTTTTCCTCCCTCCCTACTGTCCACTGCCAAGATCAGCCATAGGGGGACAGTCACTGGACACAGGCAATTTTCAGAGAGCCTGGGCAGGTCTCACGGGCAGATGTGATGAGGACTGGATGTATTTTTCCATTCTCTAGGATGCCTTTCTCTTAAATAGGTGTGTGCTCACAGGTGCTGTCAAGCCTTCCGGAACACTGAAAAGGAGAATTAATTTCCAACTGCAAAACTTACCTAGTTTCATCCACATTTCTTTCTTCCTTCATGCCTTAATACTCCAAGTAATGTTCAGGTGCTTGGTAACCATTTTTCAAGAGGTGGAGAGAGGCCAGCATGTTTCAGCACTCTTAACTGTGCATGTGAAATTTGTGGATGCTAAACTGTTAGAAGTACACTGTGAGGCTGTTCATTTGTACCTGCAGAGGAGGAGTTTGGTGGTTTAACCATAATTTATCCATTACCTCAGGATCTTGGATGATGGACTGTTATTCTGCTTGGGGCAATTTCAGAATTAGGTCACGGCAGGATCAATCCTGGACCTCCTCCCCACAAGCTGCTCTTTTCCATGTTCAAATACCATCTCACTGAGCCCATGTGGATATTAATCATGGCTACACATCTGCAGTTATTGCAGATACATAAACCGGGGAAGCTAAAACTCAAGCACATCTTCTTCCATAGCAGGGCTGCTCTGCAGGAGTACCATGATGAGAGGGATTGTGAAGCTGGTAACACCAACAGCCTCCTTGCAGGACCTGTCAAGGATCTTGCAGAGTAAATTCTTGCCACTCTCTGAACACCAATGCCCTGAGCATTTGCGCAGGCAACCCATATATTTTGACGAGCACTGTCCTGAATTCAGCATATTGTCATATTCTTAATGTATGTATAGCAAATGATTTTTAATGCAGCATTGTGACTGAGAAATTAGGGGTAAACCATAATATACTAGGCTGATAAACTAGATCTCTCCCCATAAAATGTTAATCTAATGTGTTTTTTAACTTTAAAAATCACACAAAATTCTCTTTCTCCTTAATACTTAATCTCTACTGTTATCTGCACTCATGCATGATCAGTAGGTTATTCTGGTTTTGACTGGGATAGTTAATGTTTTTCTTAGTAGCTGGTACAGTGCTGTGTTGGGGATTTAGTATAAGAACATGTTGATAAAGCACCGATGTTTTAGTTGATACTAAGAAGTGCTTACCCTAAATCAAGAACTTTTTTAATTTCCTATGATCTGCCAGTGAGGAGGGACTTGGGAAGCTGGGGGGAAGCAGAGACAGGACACCTGACCTGAACTAGCCAAAGGAATATTCCATTCCACAGCACATCATGCCCAGTATATAAACGGGGGAGGTGGCCAGGAGCCACTGTTCACTGTTCAGGGATAGGATGGGCTGTGATCAGTGGGTGCTAAGCACTTGTATTGTGCATCACTTGCATTTATTGGGTTCTACAACTCTTTTTTATTTTCTATTAGTTTACTACTGTTGTTTTACTTTATTTCAGTTATTAAACTATTCTTAACCCATATTTGTTACCTTTTTCTGATTCTCGCCCCCATCCCACCAGGGGTAGGAAAGCAGAGTGAGCAGCTGTGTGGTACTTAGCTGCTGGCTGCGGTTAAACCATGACAAGGTGACAGAGACTTACAGGCTGGGTGTGGAGCTTGACTCTTCTGGGATACCTGTGTGACTACAGTCTCCCTCCTCTTTTCCAAAGGTCTGTAATTCATCTGAAAGGAGTTCAATTCTCCATTACTTACTCTTTTCCTCATCTTGGTTTTGTTTTCCTCCCCCGTTAGACTTCCTCTACTGCATTTTATTTATTTCAGACTAAGGGAGCAGATGTTGAAATCATACCTTTTTTTGTGTATTTCATTTAGTGGTGTTGAGAGTTTGAGTGCATCAGCAAGATGACCAAATTGCTGAGTAGCTTTGGCACCTGAATCTCTTAATAAATCCTGTTAGCAAAGTGAATTCTCAGGGGTAGGGTGGAGGAGCTTGGGAAGTAAAAGATACAGAGAAGATTGAATAAATATGCACACAAGGTCAGCCTCCACGGTCTGGCTGATTTACACGTCATGAAGTTTGAAGGGGAGAGGGAAAATTCACCTCTCAGTTCTTACAGGCCTAAGACTACTCTGTGCTAGGATGGTCCCTTAAAGTATGAACCTGTGATGGTAACCAGTATGCTCAGGTAGCAATGACAGTGGCCAACCATGTAGGACAAACTGCTACTCCTTGATTCCTTGCACAAATGGTACCTTCTGCTGTGATGCTGAGGAATGCAATGTCACACCTTCCTGACAGTTTTGCCCTGCACTGCTGTGGCATTGCTGGCTGAATATTCTTCAAACAGGGCAAGCAATATCTGCTGGAAAAACAGCCATGTGCGAATATACAATGTAGAACCTGCCACTAAATGTGATTCCTCCCTCATTTCAGTAGGACTCCTTACACAGTTTGGGTCAATGATATTGTGATACATAGAAAAGTGGGTAAGTTTACTGGTGTGGTTTTCCAGGCTGAATTGTGTGATCCTCTAGTGCCCAAATGAGAAGCAGGCAATCTGCATTTGCCCAAGTTTCTCTTGTTACACATCTCATTGGACGCAATTTTTTTTACTATCCAAGTATGATGCCGTGAAGTGGCACTGCCTGAAGAGTAAATCACTATGTGATACGTCAATAAATTCAGCAAAACTAGGTGCAGAGTGAAACAAAACACTGTTCAGACTCAATAGACTCTGGCTGTAAATCCAACCCATGGCAACAATCTCCATTTTGAACCTTCCCATCCGGAGATTTGATACAGTTATATTACTTGTTTGTTACACCTTTTGTATAAAACTACACTAGGCTCCTTCAGCCATACTAACTACCCACTGGAACTTGAAAAATTGGTTAATATGAAAACATTGATAATATGGTTGAAAATTAATAAACTGGTAGATTGGACACTGAATGGTGGAGCCATGCCTTGCTTGGTGAAAGCAAGTGAATCCAGCTTGACAGCCAGAGTCCAAATGTCAAAATGTTGAACTGAAACTTGGACTTGGGCTTGGACTCAGGCATAGCAGGCTGAGGGTTCCCTGGCATGAGAATTAAATGTTTGCCTATGGGTCTTTGAAATTCTTTATTGCTAGTAAATGTAATTCAACCTGTCTATAGCTTTGTGTCTTCAGCCTGAATAAAGGTTAGCGGAATCAATAAATATTAATGTAATATAACTAGGCTTGTGTAAGCTGTTTGATGTGGGATCACGTGGCACAGTGATTATTAATAAGATAGACTGATTAAAAACTAATGTGTCATATGTGAATCAGATGAAGACTTTATTAAGTCATAGGGCTAAGATATAAATTGAAATGGGAAATCATCACAGCATGACAAGTTCCCATGGAAATTCATTAACATTAATAATTTCCTCAGCACTGTACAAAGAGCCTTATGAATTACTATTGGTGACATAAAAGATGGGAATGATGAATTATAAATATAGATAATACTTTTTTATTTCAACTCTATTTAAGTTTCTTTCATCAAGGAACATGTCACTTGCAGAAAGGCAGAGGCTGAGTGGTCTGCTTGGGAAGAAAGAAAATAGTAAAAGAAGTTGGGTTTTTGGGGCCATGAGTTTTCATTTTAATGTTTGGCTACAGGAGATAAAACACAGTATGTGAATGGTGGTGTATAACTGGAAACTGAGAGGTTGCATTACCTCTGTGTTTGGTGGAGGACCACTGCTACAACAATGTTGTGTCTTGTTCTAGTATTCACAACTCAAGAAGGCAGAAGATAAGGTGGCTGGTTTCAGATGAACACAGCATTACAAAAGCAGTTTTATGTCAAAACAGGTGCAGGAACTGTTTTTTTTTTCCAAAACAAATGTTAGAGGATCACTCTATGATGTTACTGTGAAATACCTACATAAGCATAAGGGAATTATCAACAGTGAATCTTCAGAGAGAGGTATAGCAATATCCAATGACTTGAAGTTAAATTCAAACACATATCAACTAGAAATAAGCTTTGTGTTTCAGTTGTGAATATCTGGTATTACAGATGAATTAAAGAATAGATGAATAGAAGACTATTGACTTGATTGACATGACTCAGATCATGACTGTTTTTCTAAAGATACACTCTACTCAAGCAGCTGCTGGTCTTACAGCAGGAGCTTCCATTGCAAAACTTATGGCAGGGGTTAGGGAAGAGGTCAGACTCAAAGACATCTTTTCTAATAGTGAAACAGTGATTTTGTATCCTTTGCATGTTTTCTATCCTTGGAGATTAAGAATGGGTGCAAGTATAAACAGAAGCGAACCGCTGCTTGGAACAATGCTGGTTACTGACAGTCAGATTTTACTTGGTGGCATCTTCTTCACACAGATGAAGCAGGGCTGCAGTGAAGTACCACTGTATATTTGGAATCAACTCAAGACTGGCTATTTGAGATATAAAACAGAACTTGTGGGGTATCTGGTCTGACTTTTGCTACAATGAAGTTCAGAAAAGTTTGGTTAAGACTAGGTTTTTTCAAGTGTTTTTTTGCAAGCTGTGGCTTATGAAATATTATTTTTCAATGAAATTGCACCCTAAAATGACAAAATATAATTTTCAAAAAGCACTTTCATTAACTCTGCTGACCTTACCATGAGAAGGTGAAATATACTGTCACTTTATATGTTATTAGAAAGTTTAATAGTGATAAATAGCAGAAAACATAGCAATAGCTGGATTTTTCACATTTTTCAGAAGAGTAATAGCTGATGAGAGTCAGAATATCATCTAAATGATTTTCCAACAACCAGGTTTACTCTACATGCATCTTATTTAATGGAAAACATTTATTGAATATTTAAATTTCTCGCTTGTCCTAAAATTATCCTTTTCAGAGAAGTATAAGAATGTGACTTTTTATTTCATGTTAAGTGGACTATGGAAATGTCTATGCTAATGTCTTCCTTATATCCTTTCTAATATTCCATGGCAGTGATCTTTACAGAATATATAAAAGGTAAAAGTATTTTTGTATATTAGGAATCTTAAAATATCCTCAAGCTTCTCAGTGGATTTTAGCATCCAAAAAGTTGTGCACTCTTTCAGCATCAGAATATGACCTGGTTCTGGTACAGAAGCCAGAGCAGTCAGGTTAAGGATGTGACCCACTACATGCATTTACTTTAAAATTAAATAAACATTTTCTTCTACTGACACGGGATATACCTGTGTGTGGGTAAAATATTTATACTATCCCAGACCTTTCCACTGGCATCAACAGAAGTTCTGTGTATGAGTGCAGTGCGTCTTACTCTTCAGCCACCCTCCAGACTTATACATGTAGAAAATGCTGTGTTTTGAATCAGATTCACTGTGGGTATGAATATTCATTGAGTTCCTTGAAGTTTACTCATGTACAGCAGCAGAAAATTTGGTCTCTTTGTTATTAAATTCTTCTATTTAGAAGCTGGTAGCAATATTCAGCATATGGATCTGACCAAACAAGTCATTCAGTGAACATACAAGAGTCTGCTTTTTAAGGCATTTGTACCTTGCTGCTGTTGACTAACAGTATCCTAAGGCTGATGCATAAATTTCTGCCTTATTAGAGACTAGAGAAACAAGACAGGAAAGAGACATATAAATTTCCTCACCATGTGAAAATCTTGACCTAGAATTTTTGACAAAGCTCAATTGACCTAGATAGCATGCTTAGCAATTTAAAAAAGGGCACTTGCTACTTCCTTAATTTATAAATTGCAGGGGATTTTGCTGTTTAAGTTATTAAAATAAAAGGCTTGTGTCAACATTGTACCTAAGATAGTCTTATACGAGCATGGTACTCAAGATAGTCCCCCATAGAGAATAGAGGGAGATGGAGAGAGAGACAGAGACAGATCTTGCTGAGCGAGGTCAATGTTGATGGCTTGCCCTAGCCATATGGAGGGCTTTTAGTGGAGCAGGAAGTCCAATAAAGACTTTCAATTCCAAACTGCTAGATGAGTCTTTCTTCCTCAGGTTATGCCCAGTGAGATGACAGTGTACATTCACCATCACAGCAAGCATGCAAAATTCATGTGAGTGTCCAGTGAATTGTGCCTGGTGAATTCTCCCATACTGTTGCATTAAGGGAGCTCTCTTGGCTGTTTCCGAAAAGTAGGAGCTTCCTGAATTGCCTCCTATTTGTAACTTGCCATGTGAGTTCTGCCACTGTACCTTAAGGCCAAGTCAAAGAGGAAAGCTTAAATTCCTGATAGAAATAACTGTATGATGTGGTCCCTGTGTGAGCTCCTGTAGTCTCTTTTCTTGAGCTTGATGATAGGACGTGCAGGAGTCTTCCCAGTGTAGATTTAGTACAGGCTAGGGCAGGAGAATAGTCCAGGCTCCTTATGGAGAACTGTGAATGAACAGTTCTAGTTTGTTGTTAAAATAGTTTGTCAATGTCTAGATGGTTTTACCATCTCAACATATTTCACTAGCTGTTGGTACAGTTTAGAGTTATAGAATCATAGAATCATGGAATAGCTAGGGTTGGAAAGGATCTTAAGGTCATCTAGTTCCACCTAGAACTGCCATGGGCAGGGACACTTTACACTAGACCACGTAGAATCATAGAATAGTTAGGGTTGGAAAGGACCTTAAGATCATCTAGTTCCAACCCCCTGCCAGGGGCAGGGACGCTTCCCACTAAACCATGCCACCCAAGGCTCTGTCCAACCCAGCCTTGAACACTGCCAGGGATGGAACATTCACAACTTCCCTGGGTAACCCATTCCAGTACCTCACCACCACCACAGTAAACAATTTCTTCCTCATATCCAGTCTAAACTTCCCCTGTTTAACTTTGAACTTGTTACCCCTTGTCCTCTCACTATAGTCCCTAACGAAGAGTCCCTCCCCAGCATCCCTATTGGCCCCCTCCAGATACTGGAAGGCTGCTATGAGGTCTCCATGCAGCCTTCTCTTCTCCAGGCTCAACAGCCCCAACTTTCTCAGCCTATCCTCATACGGGAGGTGCTCCAGACCCCTGATCATCCTCGTGGCCCTCCTCTGGGCTTGTTCCAACAGTTCCATGTCCTTTTTATGTTGAGGACACCAGAACAGCACACAGTACTCCAAGTGAGGTCTCACGAGAGCAGAATAGAGGGGCAGGATCACCTCCTTTGACCTGCTGGTCACGCTCCTTTTGATGCAGCCCAGGATAAGTTTGGCTTTCTGGACTGCAAGTGCACACTGAAGCCAGCTCATGTTCATTTTCTCATCAACCAACACCCCCAAGTCCTTCTCTGCAAGCCTGCTCTGAATCTCTTCTCTACCCAACCTGTAGCTGTGCCTGGGATTGCTCCGACCCAGGTGTAGGACCTTGCACTTGACATGGTTAAACTTCATAAGGCTGGCATCAGCCCACCTCACAAGCATGTCAAGGTCCCTCTGGATGGCATTCCTTCCCTCCAACATATCAACCGACCCACACAGCTTGGTGTCATCGGCAAACTTGCTGAGGGCACACTCAATCCCACTGTCCATGTCATCAACAAAGACGCTGAACAACACTAGTCCCAGCACCGATCCCTGAGGGACGCCACTCGTTACTGGTCTCCATATGGACATTGAGCCATTGAGCGCAACGTTTTGCATGCAGCCATCCAGCCAGTTCTTTATCCACTGAGTGGTTCACCTATCAAATGTCGTGTGAGAGAGTGTCGAATGCTTTGCATAAGTCCAGGTAGATGACATCAACTGCTCTACCCCAGTCCATCAGTTTCATAGCCCCATCATAGAAGGCTACCAGATGGGTCTGGCAGGATTTCCCCTTAGTGAAGCCATGCTGGCTGTCACCAAGCATGTAGCCCAAGACTCTGTTCAGCCTGGCCTTGAACACTGCCAGGGATGGAGCATTCACCACTTCTCCGGGCAAACCATTCCAGTGCCTCACCACCCTCACAGTAAAGAACTTCTTCCTTATATCTATCCTGAACTTCCCCTGTTTAAGTTTAAACCCATTACCCCTTGTCCTATCGCTACAGTCCCTGACCAAGAGTCTCTCTCTAATATCCTTGTAGGCCTCCTTCAGATATTGGAAGGCTGCCCTGAGTCACTGTGCCATAGACCAGAACTGTATCTGGATGCTGGATCCGTTGCTTGTCAAGGGAAGAAATTAAAGGATTCATGAAAGAAAGGCAACATTTCATTTATAACTTAGAATTAGTCAGCTTGGAGCTTAAACCTGTATACTGTGCTATTACAACTGGAACTCAGTGGAAATGGGCCTGGAATCATTTATTTACTAATTAACTGTTGTCATGGAGTGTACCTTGCCAACTATACATTGCCACATCACCATTCTTGAAAGTCACACAGAAGGCAGCATGTGAAAGTGCTCTGTATTAAGACACACAACAACATTATTTCCAAACCTGCTAAACTGGCATTATATTCCCTACATTATTATATTTGGCTACTGTTTAGGGATGGAAGAATCAGGAGCCTATAATTTAAAACCTTGTAGAATACCATGATATAAAAACTTCTAGCTCATTTAAAGGGTTTATTCCATTTTGGAAAGTGTTAGACAAAGAGAGAATGATTTTTTCCTATGAGAGCTGTTTTTGGCTAAAATGATATTTAAAGCAAAAAAAATTTATAGCTTCTGAGAACCCCAAAATTTCTTCTGTCTTCCATTCCACCTTTGTAAATTAATCTGGTTTTCAAAATAACAGAAAGTAATGCCATTGCAAAGGGCCCCCCATAATGCTACACAGAAATATGGCTGAAGTGGTATATAGTCGTTTGCAAGATCAAGACTGAAATTCATCCTCCAGCTAGAAATTATAGAAGCACACTTAATGATTAATAGCATCAGATATAAGAGCTGACATCAGCCTTTGGCCACCCCTTCCTCAGGGATATTCATTGCAAATGACAGTTTGATTCTACATAATGCTGCTAACATGCGTTTGAAAGCTCTGCTTTTCAAAGAGTACTGAATTGTCTACATTGTAAAAAAAAAAAAAAGGCTGTAGTTGAGCAAATACTAAGAGATTTTGTAATCTCACTCACCAAGATCCATACTTCTCTGAAATGAGTCAAATTCATTTTTCACCTATTTGAAATAATTCTAGCACTCCATCTTTCCTCTCTCAAGGCTTCAGCTGGAGAGTTGTGACCATTTCGGGTACTGTATGCCAAGAAAGACATAAAACTCTTGAGAAGGATCCAGATGAGGCTAGGAAATCTGAGATATGGGAAAGACTGGAAAAACTGAGTTTGTTTATCTGGAAAATGAGACTGAGGAGTACAGTAACAGTATTTAAACATATAAAAGGTATCAATAAAAGGGAAAAGAATAAACTGTGCTCCAGTGTGATTTAAGTAATCCATTCAGAATAACTTGCTGGTTGTAAAGATAACTGAGATCTTAACTATAATATTGAGGAAGGCTGCAGAATTGCTGTACTGGAGATGTTTAAGAATATGTTGCATATACATCCTATCAGGATTAGCTCAAATGAAATTGATTCCAGCTTGAGTTGAGGAGAGAAGTTTTAGGGCTTTTTGGTATCTCTTCAAATAATCTTTTGACATCTCTTCCAACCTATTTCCTATCATGCTATAATTTTCTTTGTGGAAAGAAGAAAGCACGGCAGAACAGGGTCTTTTGTTTCATGTGAAGAGCAATTTCCAGGAATAGTTTTCTTGCTGAATGTGGTATTTGGATAAAAGTTTGACCCTAACAAGCGAAGGAATTCAATATATACTGTGTGCTTCTAACAGCTCACAGTTGGTCCATAGTTGTTAGTTATGGTGCTGTGCAGAGGTAAGCTGGGGAGTGACTGAGCTGGATGCCCCACTTAGACAACGAGGTCATGTGAGAGAAACAAAGAAGGGCACCACCTGGAGTGAGGGGCTCATCTGTCTCATTCAAACAGCAACAATGATGAGAAGGAGAAGGAAACAGGTCCAGAAAGGCTGAGGGAAGGTTACTAAAAGCATGAGATATCAGAGGGTGGAAAACTCCCTACAGTTCAAAAGAACTGAGAAGAGCCTCCAGGGGAGAGGTGAAGTTTAATAAAAGGTAGGTATGTATTCTTCTGTGTGTGAAAACCTAGTAGAATAGAAATTTGTGTTAAATAAGCTTGCCTGGCCCTCATCCATGACTTTCCTCTCCCAGAAAGAGTGCCCTTGCTGTTAAGACGCAAGTAATGCATTCTCTTGCTTTTTCTTTCTCACTCGCCTTTGTGTATTTTGTATGATGCATTGTCCATTGTGCATGAAGAACATCATGCTCCAAGCTAGAAGGAAGAGGGCCTGCTGCTCAGGTCCGGGTATATAAGAAGGGCTGTGCTGATGCTTTTTCCAGCTGTGAGTCTAAAGAAACCATAAGCCTGTCATGCATACATGGGAAGAAACCATAGGTGCCCAGTGCAAGAACAATTTCCCACAGGTGCCTAATTCAGTGCTTATACGTCAAGGAGACAGGCAGGATCTCAGACATGTTTCCTCCTTCCTTAACCCATGTTGTCTCCGTGGGTGTCCCTGTTGCTTGCCTTGCTCCACACTTTCTATTTTCCTGCTCATGGTGGGAGGGATGTAAGGCAGTGGATTTAATATTGGCCCTAAAATTTAGCTACGGCAAAGAGTTGCCATACTTACATCCATTTGTGGATTTAGCCTCAGATACCTAACTGTAAATAGCCAGCTGACTTAATACTGCTCTGGTTATGCATGGGATACTTTTTTGCTGAGTTAGTAAATTAACTATATGATATGGCCATATTTCCCTCTGCTTTCTTTACATGATTATTGCTATTTATGGATGATTACTCATATTCAAAAATTATTTTCTATCTTTTGTTGTTTTGAAATTTAATTAAATTTTATTAAATATATACAGCTTTTTGAAAATGCAAACTAAGCAGCTAACTAGCGCAGCATTTTGATTCATGTAATTATTCTTCATCTTAAGTTCAGTAAAGTGCCCTAAATGTTAATAGATGATTAATGAACATGGCTGAATTACTCCTTCTCTTCTCCTTTTGCTCATCCCAGGGATATATTCTACACTCTACTTTATTCTTTGACTCCCAAAGTAACAAATCACTAACTTAAAAGTGATATTACATTTCCATGGTAAAGGGAGTTATTTTGGGTGGTCTATGAGGGTATAAGTACTGCGCTGGGGCAGAAACATTTCCTAACTGTGAGGGTTATTAGAATAATTAAACTTTCTAACTGAATCTGTAGAGGTAGATCAAACAAAACCCAGTGTGTGTCATTGTGTGCCCTAAAATACACATCTAATAAGGGAATAAAATGCTCTAGAAATCAAATTGGGAACAATGATCATTTGAAAATTTCAGTGAAAACTAACCCTGAAGTTAATGACTGATTTACTGAGAACCAGGCACATTGTGAAACCTTCTCAACCCACATCCTGTTCAAGGTACTGTGCAAGATGAAACTTGGAATACACCAAAGCTGTGTGCCTTTAAGAGGTCCCTGGTGTAGCAATATTAATAGGCTTTTTGTTGCGCTCCTTCTGGTTTAATTTGTTCTGGACTTTATTAAGGTCTTTTAAAACATAAGCTTTATTAATCTCAATTTATAACAGACACCATATAAGCATATACCAGCCTATTCCTAGAAGACTGAAAGGCAGGGTAAGCAGAAAAAGTAATTTATTAAACAACAGGTAATGGTTTTGTTTGTTTTTTGGATTTTTTTTTTTGTATGGTTAGCACTGAAGGAATATCAAAATGAATATTATTTTAGAAAGATATATGTTAGTGTCATTATTTGTGAGGATTTTAAGGTAATATGATCATAGTTATATAGTGTTGCTTCTCAAACACTGGTTAAAAAGAGAACATTTTTTCCCCTTTACTACCTTTTTGTGTTTTAGGCCCATCAAGAATCTTCAGGACTCTGTGAAGAAGCTATTTAAGGAGGTATACAGGGACACTTGAGACCTAATCCCGCCATTTTCTACACTTGAGGTCCTACATCCAAAGCCTCCAGTTACAGAGTAGCATCACTGCATTGACACATCAAACGGTCTTACATGACCTTGAGAATGACAAGGTTCCTGATGTGTAAAAACAAACTCTTTATGGATCTTCAAGTCTTACAATGCCTATCACTTGCAGGAATGTGGAAAAGCATCTGAAGTGGAAATTAGATCAAGCTTTAATGAGGTTGCATTCTACCTCATCACTAATAATCTCACTGGGAAAGAGGGGCCTAGTGGGTGTAAATTGAGTATTTTCTGTTAAAAAAAAACCAAAATTTGCTTTTTCTGATAAACAGGCACCATTAGTATCCCAAGAGCACACATAATGAAACTGTGCATAGCTTGGTTGCATTTTTATCTCCATCTGATTTAGACTATATACCATATGTGAGATTCAGAAAGAAAAATTGCCCGTTCTCCATGAGAAGCCCTGACATGTGGCACTCATTTAAGACAAAGAATTCATGCAGAAACATGGAGAGGTCTTTTTGAGTTTTCATTTCTGTTATGAAATATGCCATTTTTGTTAAGCAACTTCATGCTCAGAGAATCTTCTTACTTGTCTAACGTAGTCTTTTCCAAAGTGAAGACATCTTTCTCCAGCATAAGTGAAGAAAGAAGACATTCACATCTGAATGAGGTGTAAGGAACATGGGACAAATGTATTTTACTCAGTTAAAAAACCCTGCCATATTCTGTTCTGCAAAAATGACCCACCCTATCAGGTATTAAGTGTGAAATTATTTTTCCTCTCTCTGATTTTCTTCACCTCCACCCCCTGAAACTTCTAGTTCCAGACCATTAAAAGAACAGTTCATGCTTTGCGGAAATCTAGAGGAAAAAAAGAAAAAGGAAAAAAAGGAAATGTAAAGGAGGTCACCAACGCAACTCTCTTATCCACATGAACGTGAAGAAAGGAAAGTTCTGCTCTGTCACTGAGTCTTTTAGGTCACTCCTTCTTCAGAACGAATTGTGATTATTTCTAAATAATTTTTCTCTAAATTGAAGAAAGACTTAAAGCTAATGCTTATTAGGCTGGCATGCTCTGCTCATTAAGAGCTATACCAAAAATAACAGAGGACAACCTCATCACAGAGTAATGAAATCCAATTGAAACTGTTACTTTTGGCATTTTGCTTAATCTCTTATGCATACATGTGATGTCAAAGTTTCTGGATTTGAGGAAAAATAGATTTTTATTTTCTTTTTTTTACCTTTTTGGGAACAGCCTCTATGTTGTAACATGCATGTTTATGCATCGTGTTCTCAAGCCTTTCCAATGTAATTTTAGGAACAAGCACTGCATGTGGGTTAGTAATCACAAAAGCATGAAGTTGGATTTCGCAATGCTACGTATTGAGGAAAAGACTGTCCTCTGCATTAAAAACCTTCTGCCACTATTTGCTACCAAGAACCTGTGGCTTGGAGCTTCCCTTGTTGGGTACCCCTGGCTGTCCTGATGTGGGAGGAGAACTGGGGACCGTGGGTGCCAGTGGGGCAGCTGGAGCTTGGGCTGAGGGTGCACCCAGTCAGCACTGGTGGTTTGAGTTTGACTGACAGGTGTTAGCAACTTCACAGACAGCAGCTTCCCAGCCCTTACAGATCCCAAATAGGACTTTTTAAGGCAGAGTGTTTCAGAGAGAGGAAGCTTGCTCTTGCCACAATCTCCTTACTTGTTCCTGCTGTGTTCAAGCACGAGCTGCCATTGTGCTTGCTTCTTGGTGAGAAAAAGAGATGGGCTTTCACTTTTTGTTCCTCTGCTTGCTCCATCTTTGAGGCTTTGGCTCAAGGAGTTTAGCGTGCTGCTTGATTCTGTCTGTAGTTATATATTCATACTGCAAAAGCAATCCTGAAAACTAATGGTATCTTACCCCTTTTAAATTGTTTATAAAAAAGAAAAGAATGATGTAGCAGAAAAAAAGACTGTATGTAGTTTTGCTTAAGCACTAGCAGACATGGGAAGTTGATACTGTTAAATTCTATATTAACCATCCTGGCAAAGAGGCCATAACAACAGAGGAAATCAGATGCCTGCTTCCTCACTGAATAGATGAAAGTAGTCATTGAGATCCCTGGCTTGGTCTAGAGTGAATAAAGTCTTGAGATCTTGCAGAAATGTGCTACACACATTCACTGTGCTATAGCTATGCCATGGTACATGCATAGCTATGGCTGCTCATTCCCTTGAACTTCTCACAGTTGTCAGCAGTGCTGGGCCAGCTCTGTGCTGCGCATTTCTGGCACTGGGGAAACAGAAGTGGCTGCAAACCCCAGGGTAAGGTGAAGTCCCAGCAGCCTTGCACACCTCTCGCACCAGAACAACTGAGATGTAAAGTGTTGGCCTTTGCCTTCTGGATCATATGAATAAATCTACAGATCACCATGCTGGGATGTGCTGCAGACATGCATCAGTCGAAGTCTATGCTGTCCTTAGTCTGGGGAGTGTTTTTCTCTTTTGGCTTTACAATACCCTTTTTTTTTTAACTCTTTTTGTAAGTCAGAATGTGATAATAAACTGAGAATAGACCTTTCACTGGTCAAGCCTAAGGACGTGTTAGTTTAGCTTTCTGCTGTACTAACGAGTTGTGCCAGACAAGCTTTATAAGAATGTATCGTTGTTTCAAGACTACTAAATGATTAGGTTGCATGAAGCTGGTTGTTTATGCATACCCAGCAAAGACTGCATAATCTACAGATTCTTCTTAAAAAAAGATTATCTTTTTGAATACTACTTTGATCTCAACATCGCAGCTTTGCTACCAAGCCTTAAATGAGCTTGAGTATATAGTGATCTTCTATGTAAAATATGTGCTAAGGACCTGTCTGATTTTCTATCTTAAAGAGGATTATATGAACTGGACCTTCTCGTGTAGTTTCTCATGCAGACTTTAGAGATTGCGTAAGTGATAGAAATGGTCTTTATCTAGTATTTTGTTTTAAAATACCAGGCTATGTTTGAGACAAATAAAGATATAATCTTCCCAGTTTTCTACCACTGAGTTACATCCTAGAGCCATGTCTTTGAGAATCTGGGAATTAGTCAACCAGAAACATTCTGGTAAACTGAAATAACACCTTAAAACTGCAATTTGCTGTCTCAGAACAACAAGAACTTTTAGTTGGACATGGCCTTAATACAGAGGGAAATAAGCCTTGATGTCTGTCAATAACAACAGAATCTAAGCAAATGTGGTAAAGAATTGCCATGAGGAATTGTTATTTATTTGTGTCAGTCTGTACAAATGCAATCTATACAAGCACTGCTTATACACGTACTGCTGAAGGTACAAGCCCCCAAACCCTGCCCACACATATGTTTGGGTCCCAGGGGAGCCACCAGCAAAGGAGGGGACTTGAACACTGCTTGGAGCTTTTCCTTCATCCCCTCCAGCTCTCTGGACCAGCCCATTGACTGGCACAGGGAGAGAAGCTTGTGTGCTGGGTCAGTGTCTGCTGAAGAAGCTTGTCCCTGAATCTCCTGGGTTGTGGGCCAGGTTTGCACCAGGGATCAGTGAAGCTATAATCAGCTGTTGATGTCTTCAGACCCGTACACATGCAGCTGAGCAGTCCCAGTACATCTGTACTTTTAATTGGTTTAATATACAACGCATCTCAAAATTAGAGAATTTAGAATGAGAGAATTTCAGAGAGAAAGCACTACAGATACATTAGTGGTACATCATAAGGCTGGTGAATAGATAATTTCGATCTGGTGTATCCATATCTAACTTCGCAGGACCATATAGATGACCTGTGGCCTGACTGCCCATCACCTTCTTTTGCAGGTCCCTCAGAGATGGGTCTGGAAAACTAATTTTGCTCCTGAGGCAGTATGCTCTTTGCTGGTCTTGTCCTTGCCATCCTTCAGCCCATCTCCATCAGGCATACATGACAGTGTGTATGTCCATGCATGTTGAGTCCTGATCTCATAAGATAGGTCTGCTTGCATCAAACTGCTTGTGAGCCCAGCATATCACCTGAGCACATGCCAAGTGCACATGATGCCATATATCAGGACGTGTCTGTCAACTATCAGTGAGAGCATGGCATGTTGATAGTAAAGTGCATATGCTCCTCCCCTGTACTAATTATTCCACAGCTCATATTGGCTTGTCATCTCCTTTTTGTGTGCACTAGGAACTGTAATTGCCTGTCTGGTTCATTGTGGCCAAAAGTTCAACACATTGATGGAAGCCCTGACAGCTCTTCCAAGGGGGTTTATCTGATAAAAAACTTTTGCTCAGATATATGGCAGTAACTGAACTATCTGCACTCCCTGCCTTCACAAAACCAGAACAAGGCCATGAGAGCAGACCATTTGTGTGTTTTTCAATTTCTCCTTCCAGTCCTGGACAGAAAGAGACAAAAAAAAAAAAAAAAAAATTTTTTTTTTGCTTTTATGAGGAAACCCACAGCCAATCTTTTTTCTTTTTCATAAAGACAAGATCTGTATTGTTTCCTACTTTATTTGCCAGATCTTACTTTAGAAGCAGCAAAATGATCCTGTAATTCTGGTGACCTATTCAGTAGATATTTGCAGGAAAAATTCTGTGTTTAAATAAAGTGAAGGTTGTGACACAGGCTGAAAAAGTCAGGAAATCCATACTTAAGGCTGACACTAATGCTCATGTGGAAAATAAAAGGCACAGTGACTCGAGTTCAGCAGGGACTGCCAACCATAACTCTGAATTTCCAGGCTTTGTGTCAGGTTCTGTCAATATAATGTTATTTAAATGGAGTTTTATGCCTGTGAATTCACTTGTGCTTTAATGGCAGGTTTATTTTAAGTGGAATAATAATAGAAAAAAAGTCTTGTTAGGAAAGGTTGCTTGTAAAATATCTGTTCTTATACATGACAGGCCAGAATGGATAATCCTGAACCAAAGCCATACGTAGGCACTAGGCTAGAACTGGGTTCAGTTCCTGGCCTTGCCAGACATTTCCTGGATGATCTTAGTAATTTCATTCACCTGCACTCCATTTTCTCTGTCTGTGAAATATAAGGAATAGCACTGACCTTCTTCCTAATGTGCTTCATAAACCTGCTGAAGACAAGTGTTGTATCCAACCTGGGTTTTAACAGAGCAGCACAGTCTACTCATGGGAACATAGCATACCTCACACCTCCAGCGAGATATATTTCATCCGTCTCCTTTTGCCAGGTGCATCTGCACCACACTCCTGTGGCTGCTGAAGGACCCCTGCCTTGGCCAGGGCTCCCACCTGGAGCTCACTGGCCATTGCTGGCTGCAGCGTGTGATTCATCACCTGTGCCATCAGGTCACCAGCAGACCCAGCACCTGTGGGGACTCTGAGGAGAGGGCTGGAGGCAGCCAGCATAGCCCCCCTGATGCAGCGGATGGGTTTCTCTTTCCCCAGCTGCTCTTACAGAAGGCTTCCTTTCCTCCTTTCCTTTTCCTTTCCATTCTGTGGACTCCTCTTATACACTTCTGCCAAGTTTTATGCCTTTCAGAAGCCATCTATGAGACCTGGAGAAATTAATAATATTTCTACTAATTTTAGATGGAATGATGCAGATTGAAGTTTTCTCAGTTTGTAGTAGAAATCCCTGTGCATTCCTGTGGGTTCAGTTTCTGTAAGAATTTAGTGTTGAGGAATGAGCTTATTTGGTGATACCAGCTAAGAAATTGCCCAAGTATTTATACTTGTGTTGGAGCTCCATCAGTCTTTTCTAATGACAAGGAAATTTGATAGAGGAACAAGGTCACAGCATGCTGATCTGACCACAGTGATTTCTAGGAAGATCCACCACAAGAAGTGACAGGAAATGAGGCGCATTTGACAATAAATTCCTCTACAATTCACTAGGGATTGAATAGGAAGACTTTTGGTACCAATGAAAGATAGATCAGAGAAGGCACAGGTGGGGAAGGCAGAACAATCTTGACACAACAGCATGAGTAAAAGGAAAATGAGAATGATGCAGCAGAGCTGCCGATCCCCACTTTGAGTACCAGGCTGCTGTAAGGAAAACACCTGTAAGGATAATGTAATGATGACTCCCATAGGAAGCGAAGGATGGTAAATGCCATTTGTTAAGCTGTTGCTTTGGAGGTTTCTGCAAACATCTACAGAATAGTTATGAACAAACCAGCCAAAATTCAAGCATTCAGCAAAACTGACTTTCGTAACAGTGTGAAGCAGCTGTCCATAATCAAGTAGTAGCACTCCTGCTCTTTACAGCTTGGCAAAGTTTCTACTTGTCAATAAGCTAAGCAAACAAGCTTTTCTTTATGTACTTCATAGCTGCATCAGGGTTTTCCCTTAGGAATTTTTTTGGGGTGAATTGCTTCTCCTAAGAATACTAAAATTAAGAGAGAAGAGGATATAGGAAGGCAGAGGCCAGTGTGAAAAACAAGAGGAGTTGGAGGAAGTGGTGATACAGTCTATGAAGGGAATTAGATTTGGGAATAAGTAAACAATGGGAAAGGTAAATCTGGTTCCTCCATGCTGCTGGTCTCTTGTCTCAACGTGCATTCACCTGAAAGATATTTTTGCCTAAGCAACCATTTGCTTTCTCCCTTGTGAAATGCACCTGGGAAACTCACAGTTCCTGGGGAGGGAGTACAAAAATGAGTCATGGTCTCCTACCGAGACTTGAAATGAGGGAAGGGGAAGTCTCTGTGTTCAAGGACAGTATAGGCTAGGCTATTGAGTAATGAGGTAGGGAAAGCCTTGTTATGAGAAAGAGCTGTCAAGAAAGCACAGAACTAAGGGAAATCATTATATGAAGAGGGAGCAATCAGAAGGCTGTTGAACTGAGATGCTATTACAGTTCTCACTAGGATTTAAGCTTTGGGGAAATAAGAATATGTTAAGATGGAGTGGTATTCTGTCAAGTCAACAAGAATTATAGGGAGGGAAATATAAGTTATAGATTCCATCCTTTCAGCTGTTAGTTTCCCATGAATGTGATACTGAATCCTCTAAGCTCAACTAACTATAGCGGGGTTTGGTTTATATTGAAGACCCAAGTTGGCTTTTGTTGGCATAAATCTTTGCTGGAGTGGCAAACATCTTGTTGAACCTTGCTCTACATAGAAGTCTTTTATAAAACCTCACAGAACATTTGCGTTGCTTTTTTTTTTTCAAGTGCTCTACCTGAACTACTAAAAGGAAGACAGAGGCAGCCCAAGAAACTAGTGACAAGATGAGTTCTCTGTAATTTCCATGGCTGAAGTGCTTCAAGTCAGAATTCTGTGCCCCTTTTGTGAGGCCACACAATTCCCACTGACCTTTATGGGAATTATATATATATATGCATATACGTATACACACACACTTTAAGCGCATCTGGCTTCTGTAGATTAGATATGAAAAAGCACTTTGGTTGTATTGCATTGATAATATAGAAGTTTGAACCAGTTAAAGCTGTAGACAGTAATTTTCCTGTTCCTCTCCTCTGGTACATTGCAGTAATGATTCTTAGGGTTTTTTACCAGATTGAAAGTTTTTTGAAGTGTCAGAGATGTTTTCTGGGTTAACCCTATTACTAACTGTCTAAGATTGTAAGGGACATCTGTGTCTTTTCCAGTCCTTCTTAGTGTATTAGTCCTTCTAAGTGTACTAGATAGCTTCTCTAATGCTGATGCCATCAAGATCCACGTGGCCTAAACCAGACCGTGCCTCTATATGTGACAATTTTATTTAGGCATCTAAAGCTTACCAGGTGGTTTTGTGCTCGGAAGTCTGCAATCTTTACCATTTTCCTTGCTCTCAGGCCCCAGATGGGCTTAGCTCCTGGAGTATGCCAGAGCAAACTTAGTAACACATGAAGTGATGTGCCTCACGAGTCTCACTTAATTACATCAAAATGAATTTTACATGGAGTGTGCTGCGTATCCTGTCTGCCAAGATTTTTTTTGTAGTCTGTAGGAAAGCATTTTCTCTCCCATGAGACAAATGTCCCCTGCCAGACAATGCAAAACAGCCTCTCACCTTCCCTTCCAGTTGGAGAAAGGAAGCAGGAGGGTAGCCAGCTTGAGTAGGGGAGGATAAACATACCACATTATTTTGACCTTAATGATTCAAAAAGAAAAGAAAAAATCCCATGATTTTACAAGAAAGGGTTGATTTAATTGTCAACATATTCTAAATGCCCATTCAGTCTAAATGCCAGATATTTTTTTCAATGTAACTAAAGTCTAAATAAAAAAAATAAAAAGAATGGGAGACCAGCAGCACAAACGCTCTTTGGTAACAAATTTCCTTACCCATTTTTAGCTTAATTGAAGGGCTTTTTAAAAGACTGGTACTCAATCTTTATTCTGTATCTCTTGCTGCTCTAGCATTGTGATACTGATGAGTCTCTTCTTTCATTTAAGAGAAAAATGCAGTTAGGAATATGAAGTTAGTGTCAGAATTCTTCTATGTTCACTTTTGCATCCACTTTGTGCCATGCTGACTACCAGGATGTTCTATGTTTTGCTGAAGAAGAAAAAGGGTTTATCTTAATCTTTGAAATATTCCTGGATCTGGAGTTTGACTTTTCCCATTCCATCATGTTGTAGAGACAGAAGCAAGATGGAATATGAATATGAAACTGGATCCAGACATCCTTCACATTAGGGTTCGGCCAACAGTTCTAAACTTCCTCCAGGTGCATCCTATCACAAATTAATTTACTACTCATTTTCCTGAAATAAATACATTTTTGCCTTAGGCTTTTGGAGTTAACAGGATTTTGTGCCTATTTATTAGCTACAATTAAGAGCATGCTTGTTTGATAGTTCATTATCGTGTCCCAGTAAAAATCTCTATTTCCCCACAATAGTATATAAACCAGGCAATCTGTCTCTTTTAAAGTTCATATTGTGAGGCATTAAAAATATCAGTGTAGCAGCAGAATGTGGTAGTGATATCCAAAAATGGAAGTTTATAGCTCAATAATGCACGTGTATTGGGTGACCAGGTGATTTCTGGTGTTTCTTCATTTCCTCTCCAAACACAGTTGTTTTATAGTCATAATTAGTAGTACAAGGAAATGCTATTGTATGTTTGGGAAGAGTATTAACTCCATATTAGGAGTTAATGCATTTCTGCTCAGAATCACAGGCAATGTTCAGTGGGTTATGTTTACTTTAATTGTCCTCAGGCAGTCCAATCCACCCTCCTGCACTGCTGTTAATGGCTTTTTTACTTCTGTCCTCAATCTTGGGTCCTTAAATTGAACTCTTAAAAAGGAAGCACAGATGAAGAAAAGGTCAAGGAAAGTCAAAAGAAACCTCTGTGGCTAACCTTAAACAAAACTAGGATACTAAAAGGGTTAAAATATGAGTATGTGAACAAGGTATCCAGATCCAAGCAATGAGATATTTTATGTGGAATTTCTTATAACTAATTGTAAGCAGGTGCATTTGAACTGCTGGATACCAACCTGCCAAAATATGTCATGGCTCCAAAGCTTAGCCAGATCCTAATGTGTGGTGAGGTCTGTCTGGTGTTGATAAGCTGGAGCTTTTCTGAGATGTTGCTCGGAGTGTCTCCATTGGACCATGGTAGGCGTTATACAGACACCTGCAGCCGTTGCCAGACTGTTTGGGCTTGCTGTGGTTGAGGCTTCAGCAGGAATACCTAGGCGTTCTTTCCTTTTCTTTGAGTCCAGATGTGGCTTGATACCCATAAATGACAAAACAGCATGAGGATTAGTTCTCCCTCAGAAGAAATTATTATTTGCAGTATTTTTATTCTGCATGTGACCTTCTGTTTCAGCAGCTCCTGAAATGCAGAACCAAAGCTGTATAAGAAAACACCTTGCCTTCAAGTTCTCCAAGGTGCCACATAGACCTCTTCAACATACAAAAGACTGGCTGACAAATCAACTGGACTACCTAAAAATGCACAATCATAACATTTGTTTTATTGGTAACAACTACTTAGATGCATGAAATGGTTTGTAAGTGCTGAGCTTGCTTGGAGCTGTTGGATTGGCTGCCCTTGATGTCATAGACCTGCCGATAATGTCCAGTAAATCTGTGGGGCTAACTGTTTCCTTACTGTGTATAAATTCCATTTCATGACAGAAATAATGCATTCCAGTCAGTGCATTTCAGGGTGATAATTATACATCTTGGGTGGTTAAAGTTACTCCACCTTAGTTGTGTGAAAAAAAAAAAGAAAAAAGAAAAGAAATTGTACTGCTGGCAAAATGAGAGAATTTCCTGGTTTCCATGAGTTTAAGAAAAGAAAAAAGGGGGGTAAGTATTTTTTTTTTCCCATATTGCAGTGAGATTCTGGCTGAATAAAGGTGGGATGTAAAATGAGTTCAGACTTTGAGGTAGGGCCTGTGCCAGTATCTTCAAGCTTTTTCAACTAACTGACCACTGCCAAGCCTCAAATTTTTTTGTGGACCACTGTCTGCCCTTGCCACTAAACTTTTATTTGAGAACTGTACTACAGAGATGCACTGTTTTGTAAGGGTCTAGAGACTGTGACCTCAGAGACAATCAGTTCTCTGTGGACTGTATTTTCATAGGACCACAGGAATAAAGAGGACATCAAAATTATTGACAAGGAAAGACAATAGTAACCATATTCATAGCATGTCTTATACATGTTTGATCACTTTCTTAAAACATTTCATGTTGAAGAGCTCACAGTCTCTTTATGTGTTCACTCCAGAGCTTCACTGTTCATATTATTAGTAAGCCTTTGCTAATGCCTAATCTATATCTTTCCATTAATATAGTCCTATACACCAAGGGCATAGAAAACATGTTCTTCCTCCTTGTAACTTCCTTTTGTCTCTTTTAAGGCAATTACCATATCCCCTCCATCCTCCTTTCAGTAGCTGAACAACCTCAAATCTTTCAATCTTTCCTCTAAGGCACATTTTATAGACTTTCAATTTGTAGTTCTCTGAGGGAGTCTTCAATGCTCAATATTTTTACTCAGATCCGCTAGCTGAGGCCTCACAAGCTCTGAAAGGGGAGTCTCTTGCAGGTTGTATATCTTCGTTTGCAGGCTGCTCCTGTGTGTCATTAGAACAATGGTATCATTCACCCTGTGATCCACTACACACCCTCTAGTCCTTTCCTACCTAAATACTCTTTAGACATCCATTCCCTATCTGCTGTTCATGCAGTAGTTTATTTCTGTACAGAGGTGATAGTCTCTCCCCTGTGGGCAGTGTCATATGGCTTTCTGACTGTTAACACCAGTATAGGAGGATTATGATATCTTTTCTGTCCTCTAGTGCATTAAGAGTTTCTCTTAGTATCATCTTCAAATTTGATAAATATTTTTGATACTTGGTAAATTTATTTTATACTATTTTATTTCCTGAATCATTTGTTGAAAAACTGAGTAATACTTGATGTAGGAAAGATCCTTTAAGCATTGATTGGTCCCTTCTGAAGAAAGACTTGTATTTTCCTCTCACCTAGTCCACACTTCCATAAATTTCCCTGAAGCACATCCTGTCATACCGTCTGGTACATTTCTTCTGATGAGCTAGAGAACAACTGTGACTTCTTTATCTGCGAATTCTGTTATGCGGTTGTAGGAAGTACTTTGGTTTTGCACAGTTTGTTCTGGCAAATGTAAACTGGCTCATGCTTATCGTGTTGTTTATTTTCTAGGTATTTACAGATGGTTTGTTGATTATTTGTTCTAGCATTTCTCTGGCAACCTGGAGCTATAGTGTAAAAATTGCTCTTTTTCTCTTCTGCCTCTTTTTTTGAAGGCAGACGCAGTTGTTGTTCTTTACCAGTCGTCTTTTGCCTCACCTCAGAGACATCTTTCCGATCATATCTGTCAGTGGTACCAAGATTTAACTAGCCAATTTATGATGTATTTTAAAAGTTTATGCATCTTACCATCTTAAATGGTCTAGCATCTGACTGCATTAGACTCAACCATTTTAACATAGAAATTATGCATACCTTTGCTAACCTTTTCTTGTTTTGCTTGAAACTCATGCCTCATGTCTTTGTAGAAATCAGAATTTGGGGGTAGGGGGTGAGGAATGGAGTTTGCATTTGGCTATCTAGGTAGAATATTTGTGGCTTTACAAGAAAATACGTATTGCCAAGCAATCATATTTCTATTAGATCTGACCTAGGAGCGAGAGTGTAATACAAATAAACAGTCCAGGCTTTCATAGTGAATATTAATACAAATTGGTCTCCTAGAATTTTCTGATAGAACTGAAGCATGCATTGGTTGTATTTTGCTTTTATTTACTCTATGCTCTAGGGGTAGTTTGGAACATGAGGAGAATAGGACATGAAACACTTGATTTCCAAAGGTTTCAACAGAATACCCACTAATCTACGATCGGTTTTTCACTGCTATGCTTCTGAGAAATCCTCTGAGGTCTTGCTAATTGATTAAAAGTACCCCTTGGATTAAAGCAAAATTCAGAATATGCAACTGACTTTTTAAATCGATGAAATGAAGAAGCTGCTGATCTTGAGACCACTTATGCTTTGTATCATCTTTCTGTGTATACACACTTAGGGAGCCTTGTGCTGGATCTGGGGCAAGTCCATTGCTGCTTCTTACATTCATTTTGCAGAATGATCTTATCCATACACCAAGAACATCAAAGTTCTACTCGATATGACACCTTTTAACAAAACAAATATATACATGTTAAATAAAAGGAAGACACCTCCACCCGCTAACCTGAAAATAATACCAAGTAGATGAAGTTTCTGGTGTAATCAGAAACCACAGAGTGGTGTTCAAATATCATACTTTTTTTTCTTATTTCCCAAATTATTAGGACTGTATTACAAATATTACTGTAACTGTTTAATTTTACCTTCCTCAATTTTATCTTACTCTACCTTCAAGGCTGCATACCTATGTACTGCAGACTCTGAAGAGATCTAGCCCATATGATTCCTTAGGCTTAAAATACTACATTATAGAATTATCTCCAAGTTAGTGGTATCTGACAAGTTATTTGGTGGCACTTGTTACTTCCAAGTCTCCAATTATCGTAGTTTTGGTTGTGTAAGGGCACAGTTCTGTGAATCAAATTCAAGAGCTGTTTCAACTTTGGCTTCACGTCTAATCTTGCCTAGGGCTCACAGTGTTCCACAGGATTTTAGTCTTTGGTGACAACACTACTAATAAAATAATTTCCATAAAAGTATGTATCAATTTATCTCATAATAGCTAACTTCCAGCACCAGGCAGTAAGTGCTCCTAATAGCTATAGTTAGAAGGAATGTCTCCTGAAGAGCCTTATTAGAATTCAGCATCTTCTCAAAACAGTTTTGTTTGCTAGGAATCTCAGAAAGCCATTGAGAAAAATGTATTTTTTAATCTTATAGAGCCAATCCAGGACTACCTAGCAGTCAGGGAATCATGCATCAAACCAGGAAGCTGGGTACAAGTTGACAGAGAGAGCACTGCTCTGCTGATTTTAGACAGGCACCGCCTATGAACATGTTTTCTCTGCCCCCTTCCCATCATGTAGAGCTGCTTAATGAAAGTGTGTCAGAAGCAGGAGAAGGAGGCCATTGCAGTACTGCTGACTGCTAACCAGCCAAAGGCAATCCCACCTTTCCTGCAAGCACTGGCATGGAGGCAGGGTTGTATCTGCATGAGGCAGAAGGTCCCATGCTTTCACTATGTCCCCACTGCAGCCACACCTAGGTCCTATGGTGTGGGGACTTCTGAGAAGAAAAAATAAATGATGAAGGAAGGGGAAGTCTGTCCTGAAACCAAAAAAAAAAAAAAAATATAAATCAGGGAAGGCAAAAGAAGAAAGGAAATGGAACAGTATGGAAAGAAACTAGGACAAGGAAGGCAAATAGAGCAGGAGCCAACAGCACAGCAATTTGAGGTTTAATTGTGCTGCAGTAGCATTACGGGACATAACAGTTAGTACGGAAAGGGAAGGGCTGCCATCTTCCCAGCTTCTGTAGCTTCCTTAGTAAGCATCTTTTGTTTGTGAAAGTAAGCAAGCAAGCAAGCCAATCCTTGCATATCAGCAGCAGAATAAGCTCCAACAGCAGCAGTATATTAGCTGATACAAAAGTCCATAGTCTCATACAGGGATCCAAGGCTGACTTACAGCAGATGGGAATCAGGCCCATTTTCTGAACCTGTGGGGCTCTGGCAATTTTGTTTATTGGAGTCTGAAGATTTTCAGCATCTCTTTCTGTCCAGGTTGAGGCTATAATGAGGGACACAGCTGGTTCCACGTTGTGTGTCAGCTAATCTAGAAGCTGTTTGATTCTTAAATCAGTTCAGTGTACAAACCTAGTTGCATAGTTTCTCCTGTCACTCAGGGTCATAATCTGCCTTAAAATTCAAATTTTCCCTCATAAAAGAGCAATGGGTGGGACAGGTTGTTTACATTATAGTTTTCCTGTTCCTGGGAAAATGAAGATTCAGAAGTTATAGTGTGCAGGTGGAGCCTTCTTTCTTTTTTTTTTACCTACAAGCCAGTAATTAACATCTTCGCTTCGTGTTAGCCTTCAACATGTGGACCTTATTGCCTCATCAAGTGTCTGAGGGCCCAGCTGGTTTTCATCAGCTGAACAACACTATTTGACAATGAGGAGGAAAGAAAAAGTGAGCTTTGCTAACACCAGTGTTTCCCTTGTCCATGCCTTTTTCTCCACTCGACCTCTCAGCAGCTATCTTCTCTTCCTCACTCTTCCAAAAGAAAATAATGTGGATGACTTCAGTAACTTGTATGTAATTCAAGAATGTTCTGGTGTCATAGAAAAACAGTGAAAATAATATATTTTGACAATATAGAATCATAGAATAGTTAGGGTTGGAAGGACCTTAAGATCATCAAGTTCCAACCCCCCTGCCATGGGCAGGGACACCTCCCACTAAACCATGTCACCCAAGGCTCTGTCCAACTTGGCCTTGAACACTGCCAGGGATGGAGCATTCACAACTTCTCTGAGCAATCCATTCCAGTGCCTCACCACCCTTACAGTAAAGAATTTCTTCCTCATATCCAATCTAAACTTCCCCTGTTTAAGTTTGAACCCGTTACACCTTGTCCTATCACTACAGTCCCTAATGAAGTGTCCCTCCCCAGTATTCTTATAGGCCCCCTTCAGATGCTGGAAGCCTGCTATACCAACTGGATTTGTGACCATAGGTGAGAGTCTCATTTTAGTAGAAGTAAGGGTACTACTTGGAAGAGTAGTTTTTGAGCTCATTATCTGACTTCTCTTCAAGGCTTCTGAAGTGATCCTATTTACTAAGCATATTCTTAGCTCAGAAACTGGTTTAGGATTTGGATTGTGCTTTTATCATTTATTAAACAGAAACAGACTCTGGACAGCTAATACACAGCCACAGACACTGTGCTGGTCTGTGGAGTCTTCTCGTAAGGGACTTTGGGGCTTTTAGCAATTGCCTACAAATGCTCTCTGTGTTCTTGTGGTAACACTCATGCCAAAGATACCAAGCCTGTCTGCTCACAACATCAATGCTCTCCAGAAGCTGGATCAGGCCCATCCTATATTCCACATTTAAGAAAATAGCTCGTTTGAACAGGGGGCTATGACTTTTTTCTACCCTGCTCCCCTGCCTCTCCTCCCACCCCTCATTTAGGCTGCTAAGTCAAACACTGAGTGTGATTAATGATGACAGAGATTACTGTGAGCATAAAGTTCAAGAGCTGAACTGTTTATTTGTTTAAGAAAGTTGTTTTCTGAGTGTTTCTCTATATATGTAGCCACATGCTTAGAGTGAAATACCCCAGCACAGTCACTGGTTTGTACGAATATTGTTTTGACAGCAAAGAATGCTTGTAAACATCCAGGACAGGGAGGGGAAATACTCAGTGTATTAGGACTCGTTCCATTTTCATGTGGTCTGTGCTTGTATGAGTGGCGTGGGAGAAAATGCCTGTAGAATAATACTGAGGAGACGCTGTGTGTGAAATTACACCTGCTCAGGTGAGTAGCACCAGAACACAGGCAGGAGTTTAGAGGTAGCTTCTGTCTATCTCTTCAGCAAAAAAACATTATAGGCAGACCCAAATTCAAAACTTTCAGTTACTGGAGTCAGATGAGGTACTTCCAGTCCAAAGCACAGAACAGAAGATGGCTGTATCCCTACACTGCCTGGGAACTCTGCCTAATGTCATCATTGACAAGCCAAGTCATGGTTTTACATAGCTGACTGCATATATCTGCCATCCTGTTTCTCAAAAACTTTGAGTTCAGTTTCTCAGGAGTGAGATATGTTGCAACTTTGTTTCATCTTCTAGCACTTCAGGCCAAAGTTATTCATTAGCTATGTGCTTACAGTTCCCACTGAGCTTTCAGTTACAGGTGTATCTGAGGTCAAGACTTGACTCATGGACTGCAGAAGCAGAGCTTTGGATTATGTTCTGGACGCTGGGAAGGCAAAGTGAGACTTCTTTCAACCGAGTGTCACCCCTGACTGGCCGCTCTCATTTACTATATTTGATGTAACAAGTTAGATCTGCTTATAACTGAAATATATTTTAGCTCTTAAAATAAATTAACAAAAGGAGGGAAAACAAAATCTGCCCAACTTGCTTTTAGGTTAATCTATATGCTTTTCTAAACACCCCTGCACTTGATTAGTCTGTTAAAAGTTTGCAGCAAGGGTTCTGGGAATGGGAATGGTGTTTAAATTATTGCTTCCCTTTTAAAGTTATCCCCATGATACACACATCAATTTTTTATGAGAGCAGTCCCTTTGAAAATTATCTTCTTGTGTTTTTTTTCTTTCAAAATTTATTCTAACCGAGAATAAACTGATTTTTCATCATGACACTCTTTTCTCCAGAGAATAGTATTGTTTTTCTTTTATTATTTTCTAGTTCAGTCCATTTAAGTCATGCTCCTCCTCCACTTCCTTACTGCTCTAAGCAGAGTCAGGGGTTACTTAAGGAAAGCTGTATCTGACCTGTGTCCAATTTGAAGCTTCTGACTCAAAAACCCCCACCCGCAAACCCTCCCCCCTTGATGTCTTGTTCTTAATGGGTTGATTGCCAGATTATTCCTTTAAAATTATAGCACTTGTTTCCTGTTTTCAAAGGCTAAAATCAGCCACTTAAGCATGACTAAAAAAAAAAACCAGGGTGCCTAAATTAGTTTGTATGGTTAGAGCAATAACAGTTCTATCAGACTGCAGGTGTCACAATACACACACACACACACACATAGAGAAAACTTAAAAACAGGAGGCAGTCTTACTGAACCCAAAGGAATCTTTTTTAGCAGAGTTCATGCTTCTTAGCTCATGAGGTCAGGCTATAGAAAAGCAGCTGACACTACGATATTGAAGGCTCCAGTGGTTTTCCTGCAGGAATAGATGGATGACCTGGTTATTTTATATTGCTGACTTTGTCCATTAAAACAGCAAAGTAAAAACTGGTTTTCCTCATGTGGGTTTCTTCTTAATGAAATTTGTTCCTTGTCATCAAACCTATTTGTATGGTTTTTTCCCCTCAGTCTCTTTTTTCTTAGCATTCTCTGAATTTCCTGACTTCCCCATTTCTGTTGTCAGGATACAGTTCATCCAAGGCTAAAGTGCTCTGACACAATCCACACTACAAGTAAGGGGAAGAAAAAAGCCCAATTTATTAGAATTTATATCTATGCCTTATAGTTTCAGTGTGGCGTTTAATTTCTATTTGAGTTCCCCAAATTCAGAAGATTCAGGAATTATCAGAAATATTTTTAGATAATAAAATTCAGGCCAATAATTGATGCCATGTTTCAGCTTTACTGACTGAGTTCTGAGGTGTTTTGTGGGAGGTTTTACTTTTAGGTCAATCCCCAGAATTTAATGCAAATATTTTGAGGGAGGAATCGCATCTCTTATATACTTACAGAACAGTCTTTATACAACTCCTCCCACATATGAGTTATACTTTGTCTTTCATAATTAATTTTTCCCCCCCCACAGGTAACTTTGTCTTCACATCCTCAGAATTATCAGAAACATAGACATTCATCCAACATTCCATCATTTTCTCACTATTATGATCAGATCAGACATTGAGACAGCTTACCATATAATTTAAGGGCAGCTCTTTCTGCAGCCGTCTCACATTTGTCATATATGTGTACATGGAAGAGCTTACTCATCAAAAACTAAATCCTTTATTTAAGAAAAGGAAAACTCGGAAAGAATAAAGTGCAGCAGGAAAAAATATTTTCAGAGAGCTTTTGTTATGTGATAGTAGCTTCTTTGAAAAAGTTGTTTCACTTTTTTTATGACTTGTTTATGACTGCAGAAGAGCAGCAGAAGCAAAATGCTGACCACTACACTTTTCTTCTGATCTGTCTCCTGATAAGAGAGACCGCATCAGCATCAGACAGTCCAAAGAAACTGTTTTCTGCAAAATCCCATGCAGGAGTGATTTCCTGTCTTATCCAATTCCTTATATATTGTGTGTTAAGTGTTACTTTCTTACTTAGAAGTATTTTTTTCCCAAACACCTCCTTTTTACATGCTATATACATACCATAAATCCAAGTAGTTTAATTTCTGGGTTATCTAAGCATTCAGGAGATACAACAACCCACCTGAAATATTTCCTAGTGAGGATAAAAAGGAAGCTGAATTGAAAAGCTTACCTGACACTCCTGGCTAGAATCAATATAGATATTTGTATCTTTAAATGTTCAATTTCTTATCATTTTAGAGTTGCAAGAGACCTATTTTATGTGATGTTTGATATGTGGCTAAAGCCTCACAAAAGAGATTATTTCAATAAAATTCTACTATTTCAGATTTGAATCCTATTTCATTTTGCTTTAAGCTCACTTGAAATCACTGTCAGACTGTTCCTCAATTTGATTTCCAAATCTGAACCCCTGATGCAAACCCAGTCCAAAAGTGGCTAAGAACATCCTAGTCTGTGTTCACTAAAAGCTTTGGCGACTTTTAATTCATCTAAAACCTTGTGCCAGGGAACCTGAGTTGCTTTGGGTTAGCTGCTTATGAGCAGTTTCTTACCTGCAGGCCACCTCTGTCTAATGAATCAGCAGAAATGGGCATGTCTGTGCCCAGGACCAAACTGCTTTGATATGTCCGTGGAAAAGCTAGGAAATCCCTGTTGCTCCCCATTACTATTAGGCAATCACTTTCCCTGGGAACCTGCTTTTGCTGGAGCAGAAAAGCTGTCAGCCCTGCAAGTGGTCTTTTTGTTTATGTATCTTTTCTGTTCCTCTGTTTACTTAGAGAGACAGAATTGTCAGCTCTTGTAAGGCTGGGCTGCGTAACTGATGGCCTGTCCACCTCAGACTTGCATTTTTTATCTTTACTCTTTTTAAAAAAAAAAAAAAAAAAAGAAGACTCTTATCCAAACACAAGAGAAATGGGCAGATTTATGAAAGCAAAGAAGAGCAAAGTGGAAAAGGAAGTTTATGTTTTTTTGTAGAGACTCGCTGCTGTGTAAATGCACTGAAAGTATCTCTTGGCTGTTTGGGCTTTTGTATAACAGCTAGAGACGCAGAGCAATTAGGTTTTCTAAGTATAAGCAAGAGAATCTGTTTTGTTTATACAGAAAAGTCCCTCAGAAGAGGGGCAGGAGCAGAGACATAAGTAATAAGCGCACATGTTTGGAAAGAGTGTTATGTACTTATAAATATTATAGTGGCGTCGCTATAGTTAAGGGTCTGGCAAGATTTCTCTTGTAAACCCTTCTTGTCAAAAGTTCAGGATGGAGCTGTAAAAATTCCAGGCTGCAGCTTGGCATGGAAGGGCTCAGGGAAGCAGCACAGGCTTCCTTCCTGCTGCCTCAGTAAGTCGGTACCAACCTGATTGTCTGCAGTGATATTGGGCAGAGCCATCACCTTTCTCTCTGTAAAGCAGATGGTTTGTATTCTTGTCTTGTCAGAAAAGCTGGGATACTGAAAATGCACTGGGTCACCAGGTTGTACTGCAGACAGGAATGCCAGTGTGTTGAAGTATGGTAGATAAAAACAAACTGTGCAAAGGAGTGAATCCTTTCACGTCTGGAATCAGTCTACGTCTCTCTAGATGTCTGGTTTCCCAAAGAGAAGATCATGCAACTTTTTAGGAAATTGCTTCATAAGCAAATGCTGCAAAGGGAATGAAAATAAGTTAATGATTTTAGAACTGAACATTTCTTGAGTCTGTTCGCGGTTCACTGGTTGCATTTTGTTAGTTGAACTTAATGATGAAAGGAAGCCCCAGATCTGTTCTTGATCCACAGACTATAATGCTGTGATGATTTTTGTGTATTAACTGGAAAATTTGGCACTGGTAACAAAGGCAAACTTAACTAAGATTAAAAAAAAAAAAGAATCTGCAGTAAATTTAGGCTATCCAAATAACCAGTGAGAAAAATATTTTACGTTTGGGAAGTGTATAAGCTCTTTAAATTCAACAAAAAAAAAAGTAATCAGAAAAAACTCGCTGAGTTCTGCTCAGCCAGACACCTTAGGACTCCTGCACACAGTATCTGAGCTTGGTGTTTAGCAAAGAGGAGCTGCAAATCTCCTTGCAAAGGCTCAAACTGAGCACTGAAAATTTTTATATAGGAGAGGGCGGATACATATGTACTAAACATATTGATATCTGTAATTATACAGGGATTTAGGGACCTATTTTGGGGGCTAACATTTCATGTGAATGTCACCTGATCTGGTCTGCTTGGCTTATGTATATATTACTAACCATTAAGTTATCATTGATATAGTTGTTTTTTGGTAGTGGCTAAAGAGGAATGAATTCTGCTCAGGTATCAGGTTGACAAGCAGTGCCACTAGAGACATCTTGAACTGCTAAGGCAAAAGAAAAGATCATCCAGACAATAAATCAGGAAGCTATGCAAAATGTTTCATCCGCGCCAAAAAAGATTGTAGACTACAAAACATGTGTTTTTACCATGATGGTTGCAGAGAGAATTTAAGCTGAAAAAGGGAATGCTATTCATTAATTTTACTATAAATTGTTAGGCAAAAATCTAATTTGCTAAAGGCACTGTCCCTTCTGCTTCCTTGCCTACTATATAAGTTCAGTGCCTGTAGGCCAACTTTTATACTAAAGTACATCCTGTTCAACCCCACTCAACAGAGTGATACAGGGTACAAAGCAGCTCTGGTGTTGTCCCCTAGGATTCAATCTGGCTTCATGTAAATGTCACCTGGAGAAAGAAGCTATGGTGTCTAGTGAGGTAGTTCCTCTCATTTTGAAGTGAGGAAGCCAAGATAAGTTGCTGTTGGCCAAAATATCCCATTAAAGTGATATTTGGAGTCTGACTTAAATGCAGAAAATTTGGAGCCAAGACTGACTATCCAATCTACACTAAATCTATTTTGCAAAACAGTGGGGCATGTGGTAATACAGTGCAAAGTAAGGCATAATAAGGCTGCTGATTTTAATATAGATCCTTACAGACTGGATGCCTTCTTTCTGCCTGTAGACTTTAGAGAAAAGTCTAATCTTTTCTGCTTCGCAGTAATTCCACTCAGTATTTACTCCTTTCCATTATAAATGGAAAGGGGAAGCCTTTTGAGGCTAAGGTAAGAAAGGCATTAATTTTTTTTGCCTTTTAAAGTAAAGACTTATTAACTATCTGTAGTTACTTACATAGATCAATGCTTTTTAATTCTGAAAGATAAACAATAGAGACCTAGTGGCAGGAAGCTGAAGCTATATACAGAGAGGAAATAAGAAACATATTTTTAAGGGTGAGGATAATTATCCATTGGAGCAAATTACCGTGGGGATTTGATGGATTCTTCATCCCTTGAGATCTTTAAATCAAAACTGGACATCTTTCTAAAACTATGATAGAAGTCAATGTGGAGTTATGGGTTTGCAAGAATTACTGGGTGAGATTCAAAGACTGGTGTTATGCAGGAGGTCAGACTGAAGGCTCATAACTGTCCGTCTTCTGGCCTAAATAAATCCTACTGCTAGAGGGCAAAGAGGTATTCATGTTCTTGATTTTAGTACCAATAGCCAGAAATAGCTACAGTCCTATGTCCTATGTCTGAATTTCAGTAATAGAAGATGAACTTTTGGAATAGTAGCTGACTTCACTTTGAAATGTTTTTGTGTCACTCTATGCAATGTCTTCATTCACATAACTGGAAAAAATATCAGTGGCCTTCAGCACAAGTTTTCCAGGGTACAACAGAGAAAGATCAAGAGATGGAGCAATCTTTTCTTTTTTTAATCAAAGGATCTCCTTGGAATTGGCTGTCTTGGCTCTATGCTTTAGTGACAATTATAATTCCAGCGGTAACTACTTCCACCTAGTTTGCTTTGGAGGGGACATAGGCCATATGTAATATTTAAGTTGAAAATAGCTATAGCCGTATAGCTAAAACAGAAATTACACTCTCAAAAATATATATGAAGGTGTGGAAATTCATTTTTCCCTCTGTAACTAAACTGCAGCAAGATCTTGTCTAACATTATCCTCATTGCTATGTAGGAGCATTTGGTGTGTGTTTGTGCATAAATCTGTATGCGTGCATGGATGCATGCATGCGAGTGATGTGTAATTTCAGTAAAATGAAGAGAGAAACCATGGAAAATCTGATCCAGTACTACTGAATTCCTGGACAGGTAGCCCATGCATCAATCTCTCCTCACTTCACATTCTCAGGACAGTTCAATGTGCCTGAGGCCTCAGAGGAATTTTTCTCATATGCCTCCAATGTTTTTATAAGACTGCCTTGGCAGGAAATACATGTGTTCTTAATAATGATTAAAAAGGATAAATTCACCTTTCAAAACCAAAGTGCAAATGGCATAGCAGGTGTAATTGAGGCAAATGATTATGGTACTTATCTGTCTTTACAGAAAAAGCTCAAAGGAATTTGCTATCTTCACAAGGGTATAATATTTTTAGTGTATGGTTTGCCAAGAATTCAAGGCTGAGTATAAAACATGCCATTCAAACAATGAATGTGAGCATTCAACTGGGATGAAGAACAAGTTTTGAAAAAAGCAAAACAATAAACAGAGTTTGAAATAACACAGGTATAAACTCCACATGTGAAATCCAACAGGGCAACTGAAATGAAAGAGAATATTCAGCCTGGGATCTCAGCACTGCACATACAAGAAGAAAATGGATTTTAGGATCAGATGGCTAGCCTAAGGCCCACCTGATGATGTGCATTTTCACATGATTAAATAAAGAAGGGAATACACGCTTTGGATGAAAGTCTAATTATCTTTAGGTAGCATGTAGGTAGCTCAAAGTGTATTTCTCTGGGGTAAGGAACTGTATCTCTGCAAGCCTCATGCATATTTCTGTGATATTGTGAGAAATCCTGGCTCCTAGCAATCTCCAAAAGTAGTTTTGAGATCAGACTCTCACCTTGCATCACCTCGTTCCTTCCAGCTGGCAGCGTGCATTAGGATAGTTATGAAGAAAATAAGAGGAAGAGACAAGTTTAGGTTCAAAGCAGCACATTTGACCAGCTCTTTCTTCCAAACTTGAGTAAAGAGGATGGAAGGAGAAAATAACATGTTGTTCACAGATTTCACAACTCCAATGCATGGAATATTTGTTATAATTATTTACTTTATTTGCCTGTCACCATGGCAACTGAGTCCTTAATCTATTAAAAAAATCAGAAACACATTGGGGCCACATTTCATGAGCTCTTGAATGTTACTTTCTCGTGTGTAATTCTTTCTCCTTCATTGACTAGTAATTAAGCTGCAGTATGCCTAGGCTTGCAAATCCAGCAAACTTGGAAAATTCCTTTAATTTTTAAAGTTTGTTTGTTTGCCAGGTGGTTTTTTTCCTCCAAGCTTGTCCAACTTTGAAAATTACAACTGAAGTAAAACCAAAAACATAAGTGTCATGGATTGCTGAGGGATTACCTTACCACATTAATATTCAATAATGCCAGCTGCCCTTGCTTAGTACACGAGGGCCCCGATTCAGCGGGGTGGTGAAATGGGGCCTGAAAGTTTGATGGAGAGAGAGCAGACTCTTTCTCATGGAGGTGGTCAACATTTTCAAAGATAGTTTTTTTTTCTTTCCCACCAAGTACACAGACCGCCTGCAACAGTTTCTGGTAAGCAGAATTGTTTGGTAATCTTCCCTCAAAATGTTATGATTTTAAAAGCTGGAAAAATCCCCCACCAACTTCCATAACTTTCAACCCTGTCCAATGGAAATATTTTCAAAATTTAATAACTTCTCTATTTTTTGCCTCTTTTCTAGCTTCTACTGACCAAACTCTGCCTTTGTGGTATATGTATTCTATAAACTACTGAGGTATACAACGCATATGAAGGGGAGAGACAGGATTGTAAAGTGGGGCACTTTACTATTATGTAAAAACTTTTTCTTAGGCCAGGAGGTATTTTGCAACATATCCCATTGTCAAATCATGCACAAGTGGCAGACCCTTGATATGTGATGTTTTACTTAGCCATGGGGTTAAGCATGCTGAAGGTGAAAACATATCTTGCTGGAGGCAGCACAAGAACAGCAATCAGTCAAGCAAAGCAGTAGTTCATGTAGTTTCCTATTCACTCACTGGTGAGGAAAATAAACTTCAGCTCAGAAGTCCTGTGTCACTTTAAGCCTAAAACTGTAGGGTAACCCTTTCAACACAGCAAACTACAAAAAGGGTGGTTAGCTCTGTGGGTAGGCAGTTGAGGGCTGCTGAGTTTTTCTCTCCTGAAGCCTTTGCTTTCCAGGCTGGTTGCTTGTGATTTTGTTAGACTCACTCGACTGGAGGGATGGGGCCTTGTGTGACTCCTTGCCGAAGGAGCAGCAGGACTCAGGGTGAGGGCTGGCTCCAGGCAGTGAGTTTTCCGGTCTTCAGGAAATGAAGATTTAGCAGCCTGGAAACACGGGCAGGAGGAATGATCTGCTTTGCCAGGAGTGATGGGATCTGGGATGCTGGCCTATCTGGCTGCAGGAGCTAGGGAGCAGGCGGGCTGCGGGGAAGGAGCCGTGCCGGCGGCTGAGCCCTTGCCCTGTGGCTTCTCGTGCTCAGTACCTCAGTGCTCCCACGATGCAAAAGTGTTTCCAGATGAATGGATTGTATCCAAGTGTTTGCCTTTTGGCTATTAGCGCTGCGAGAGCAAACAAATTTTCTCATGGCTAACTAACTTCCTTCGATTCCTTCCCCCTAAGAAAGTCGCTTCTTGTTTGTCATGCCATGACAACATTGCTGCACTATCCAGAGCAACTGTGTTAATCCAGGAAGGCACAAATCCGAGAGGCTTGACTGGCAATTTTTAAACTCCAGATGGCCATTCTCCAGCTACCTGTCGGCTTGAATAGGAAATAAGTCTCCTGACAGGCTCACTTCCTTCCGTTTGCATTGTTTTCAGCAAAAATAGTTCTTTAATAACTCCCATAATTACGTTCTTGCAAGGTGCGGCCTGCAAACGTTAGCCTGAAACAGGACAAACATACTGCAATGTCTATTGACTTTTCACCTATTGGTGGCTTATAGCCAGTGTGTTGCGGCTGATTATTAACAATAAAATAGGAAGTAACCTTAAATATTGCTCAAAAGTGCCTAATATCCAAAATCTGGGAGCAGAGCCTCCACTGCTGCAGATTAGATGGGCACCTACTCAGAGCATTTAGGGGTGCTGGTGAAACGAATTAATTTTGTTGCTGACCTTTTCTAATTAATCAGATCCTCTTTATATTGTGTTTCTTCCAAGACATTTCATACCTATTTGCTGTGCATTAATGTATCACAGCTGAGAATGTGTGGAGCAGTAGCTGGCTTTGTTTAGTTTGCTTTTAAGCTGACACTAACTTTCCTTCAATGACTGCTCCATTGTTCAGCATTAGTATCTTTTCCAGTATGCATATAATGTCTTTCTTTATACCAAACTACAGCATCATTTCTGAAGATTGCATATATGTGGCAGTGGTACTGGAATTCAAAATCTGCACTTCAAAGGGCACTTCAAAGCTCTTCCAATTTTTCGTACTGTCTTCCATACCTCCATCATTTGTGCCAAGACTTTGATTAGAGCCAGTATGTGTAGCCACACATCCTAGAACTTCTGAGAGTTCACATTATTCTCTTCTGCTCTATCCTACCCTGCCTTTTCTTATCCTATCCTTCAGCCATTGTTTTGCACCATGGCCAATAATGCATATTTTATGTGATAATTATGCAACTGTATGTATTTACTAAAATTTTGTTTGCAACAGGAATGATTTTTATGGGAATTATTTCATATAAAGACAAAACACATCAGGTCTGATTCAGCGCAGAAAACAGAAAATTCTGTTTTCAAGACACCAGTCTCAGAATTCCTATACTTTGAATTTTGGTAGACTTGACTTGCTAATTCAAAGAGAAGCTTTATCAAAATAGTGGCATTCTCTCCTCCTCCCCCTGATTCATCCATAGTCATGGATCAAATCCAACACCTCTTTACATTTTTGTCCTTTATGTCTTATATATATGTGTGTATATATGTAAAAGTTTCTGAAAGTTTCAAAAGTTCCCTACATCAGAGTATAGGTTTCCATAAGACTAAATCAGATCCAGTAGCAGAAGCTGGTAGAAATTGTTCCTTCACATCATAGTAGCCTTCATATGAGTTAATTACACTTTTCCACAGCTAATTGTTTCTTTCTAAAGTCTGTGAAGCATTCCATATGTTCTCACTAGCTCACACTGTAGCTGGGGATTTTATTTTGGTCTATATATAGCAAATAAACAGTCCAGATATGCTCAGATTTGTTTTGAAAACTTTAGTCTGGCCAAAATGAAGGATATGAGATATAGAAGTAAATTTATGAAGCATCTGGGAAGAGATTCAGGGACAGAGGTATTATCTTAACAGCCTCCACTTGTATGGGGTGCTGATTACTTCAGAAAAAATCCATGCCCAACTGTCACTTGAACTTGGAGAAAGAAGGATTGAAAGAAATGGGCAATGGTAGGCTGGGAACATTGGTTAAAGCGCTAACTGTGGAACACATTGCTGGGGATGATTTCTTTGAAACCATTAATTTAATTTACAATATCAGGAGTACCGCTACATGTCTGCAGGCACCCCATGTTACCCACCCTGGGATTATATATGGTGTGCAACTACACACAGCTGCTGTGTAGGGGAAAGCCTGTTGGACAGCTGGACAGAGGGCAGAGGTCTCAATCCCATGTCTCAATCCTATGAGAGACACTGGCAGAGAAGCTGTCAGCAGGAGAAAGGTAAGAGAAAAAGCAGCTGTGCATAACAGGACCATAGAAGTGGGGTAGGAAACTATACTGGGCCAGGCTGTGTCACTAGGAGAAAGACTGAGGACACAAGAAGGTGAACAGGGTGATTTCTCAATAAAATCAGTGAGAAGTGAGCAGGAGGGGAAACAGAAAGGGAAGCCCCAGGAGCAGATGGTGTGACAGGAAGGGAAGTCCCATTTAGAGGCAGACAAAGTTAAAGAAGTCAGGAAAGCAGTGATGAGTTTGTTTAGGGGAAGGTATGGAATTACCCGATGGGGGAGCCAGGATGTGTGAGGTCAGGTCATTACTCCCTGTTCTGCTGTGTGTTCTCTCCTCGGTGGGTGCCTGCACACCTCTATGTGCTTGTGCCCTTGTATTAGGTAAAAAAGTAGAGGAAAACACTTGGCATAGCCCAATTATGTTGTTGAATGAAGACAGGAAGCTGATGAGGAGCCAGCTGTCCCTTTTACATTCCTGTTCTGGAGGAGTTCCCCTTTAAGCTCTTCTCTCTAACTGACAAGACCCTCTGAGATTTTCAGATTTACCTCCAGAGAAATGAAAGCCCCAAGTCTAATCAAGAAATAAATATAATTCCAGTAGGAAGTACATGATGGGAAGAAGTTACAGAATCTTTAGCTGACACCTGGGTCGGAGCAATCCCAGGCACACATACAGGTTGAGCAGAGAAGAGATTCAGAGCAGCCCTGTGGAGAAGGACTTGGGGGTGTTGGTCGATGAGAAAATTAACATGAGCTGGATTCAGTGTGCGCTCGCAGCCCAGAAACCCAACCTTATCCTGAGCTGCATCAACAGGGGAGTGACCAGCAGGTCGAAAGAGGTGATCCTGCCCCTCTACTCTGCTCTTGTGAGACCTCACTTGGAGTATTGTGTGCAGTTCTGGTGTCCTCAACATAAAAAGGACATGGAACTGTTGGAACAAGTCCAAAAGAGGGCCACGAGGATGATCAGGGGACTGGACCACCTCCCATATGAAGGTAGGCCGAGAAAGTTGGGGCTGTTGAGCCTGGAGAAGAGAAGGCTGCATGGAGACCTCATAGCAGCCTTCCAGTATCTGAAGGGAGGCTATAGAGATGCTGGGGACGGACTCTTCATTAGGGACTGTAATGACAGGACAAGAGGTAATGGGTTCAAACTTAAAGAGGGGAAGTTTAGACTGGATATGAGGAAGAAATTCTTTACTGTAAGGGTGGTGAGGCACTGGAATGGGTTGCCCAAGGAAGTTGTGAATGCTCCATCGCTGGCGGTGCTCAAGGCCAGGTTGGACATAGCCTTGAGTGACACAGTTTAGTGTGAGGTGTCCCTGCCCCTGGCAGGGGGGTTGGAACTAGATGCTTTTAAGGTCCTTTTCAACCGTAACTGTTCAATGATTCTATGATTGACATTTCATATCATAGTCAGTAGCTCCAAAGTGTTTTTTCCCAGTGAGGAGGACTCAACTACTCAGTGCAAATTGAGTTTCTAAAACTTGATGGTGACTACAGTAGTTTTCTTTGTTGTAAAGAGAGTAAGACAGGTTTTATATGGTGCAGGATGAGCAGGAAAAAAATGCCTTGCAATTATGGTAGGTTTTATTCTTTAAAGTCACTCGGGCTGTGTACAAAGAGATCTCAGACTGCTATGATAGCACATGGTTGTTACTGTGTGTACCAAACTTGGGCCCTAGTTTCAGACCTGGGCTTTCCTGTCTACACGAGCCTTGAAACTCAGTGCTATCTTCTCATATCTGCCTTATATAGACAGTAACTATGAATCTGGTTTTCCACTTATCTAACTTCATCAACTTTTATGGAGTTGTTTCTGATGCCTTTCAAAGACACAGATACCCTTAAACATTGTTATCTCTCTCTGGAGTCTTAAAAAGAATGTAAATGTTCAATAGGTGGCCCTGAAGCTTATGTAAAAGCATTTTAGCTCTCGTTTCGTGATACTTTTAAAGCATATAAATGGTTCGTGTTGCCAAAGTTTACAATGATATTTTGAATTTTCTTTGAATTTTAGAGTTGATAGTAATATTTTTTAAAAAGTGAATTTGTCATGTAATAGTAAAGGTGTTACTTCAGCTACTGAAGAACCAAACCACTTTTAATAAAATTTGGTTTTAATTCTGATCTTTTAATTTCAAATGACATCAAGCCCTTTTCTTTTGCCCCCCACATGGGTTTTGGGCAAGATTTTATGGTAGGAATTCAAACAAACGGGAGATTTAAGTTAGATATAAGGAAGAAGTTCTTTACTGTGAGGGTGGTGAGGCTCTGGAACAGGCTGCCCAGAGGAGCTGTGGCTGTGCCGTCCCTGGCCAGTGTCTGAGGCCAGGTTGGACAGGAATTTGAGCAACCTTGTCTAATGCGAGGTGTTCTGCCCATGGCATGGGTGTTGCAACTAGATGAGCTTTAAGGTCCCTTCTAACCCAAACCATTCCTTGATTCTATGATTCTACAAGGTATTTTTGATGAAGGGGAAGACTGTGTTTCCAGTAATTCACAGCTGGATGGTATCAGTTCATTTACATTTTGTAGCACTCTCAGTGTCTCAGTGGCACTGTGGTCTGGGTTTAGTTGAATATAGCAACCAAGAAAAAAGGACCGTACCAAAGTTGTTATGTAACACCCAGAACATTAGGTACAGTAAAGCGATGTAAGCAGACAGCCAAAACCCTCAATTAAAAGCAACTTAATGTGGATGCCAAAACACTCCACCCTTTCTTAGCTCAAGTAGCTAAACCTTTTGGGCTATAAGCACAATGGGAAAAGACTAATTAAGGAAATGAGGTAAGATTCCTTAATATTATACTAGTGACATAAAAACTTGCTCCATGCTATCCCTTCCATATGAAACACTTTCCTGGAGCTCCAAATGACTTTTACTTAGCTTAGTTTACTTTTAACCATATACTATCTCTGTCCAGTTGTTCAAGCGGGCTTTAGTAAACTGCGTGCACAAAGTATGTGTATGGATTTATACATATATGTGCATACATTAACTGTCCATCCATGTGCATACAGATGCATCTATGCAGGGACAGAGGCTGAAGCAATGGTATCTTTTGGATTGGAAGGGCAGGGGAGGACCATGCAGCTGTGACCCCCAACACATGATGCACAGTTAGGCTGAAGTGATCAGTGCTAAAGGGGAAGCACAAGTCCTTGAAAAATGTCCACACACTTAAGTGCATGCACACATTTCTTTCATATGACATTTTTCACTTGATAAGTACTCAGTTTTAGGAAAAGTAAATTACTGAGCAAGTAGAAATATAGCAGAAGCAATTTTTGTGCTAAGGTTAAAATGTTGCATGAAAATGAAAACATGTTGTAGATTACCACCTTAAATTTTTCATTCATAGTTCTTATGGACAAAGAAAGGATATGGTCTTGTCCTTTCACTCTCTACATGGTACGTTCTAAGATTTTAACCTACTAATTCCTACAGTCCACAATAAATAAAATTGCAGTGACTGTCTTTGAGGTTCAGTTGGTATGGTTTAGAGGGTTGTCTTTGCATTATAATTATAATTTTTGGTGTTGTCTTTGCCCTTTGTTACAAAGTCTTATTTGTATTTCATTTCCTAGATAACAAAGACTACCATATGATTAAGGTCATTCGACTATAACCAAGAATCCTAAAAAGGTGAATGATGAGGTATGTGAGATTAATGTACAAATGAAAAAGCAGTCCTGCTCCTTACTTCTCTTATCAGCTTTTAATCCCTATGACGTGCTTGTCTGGTTCCAGTTGATGTCACTGATGGTTTTATGTGGCCTGTGAATTTTTCAAGAAGCAGCTTCAAATTCGCTTGAGTTAAAGAGAGGGGAAAGAACAGAACTGCATTGCAATATAAGTGCTATCACAAGAACACTAACCATAAAGAGTGTATAATGCCTAATGTTCTCAACAGTAGTATTTTATGTAGCTGTAAGATCTGGGAGCCATGAGATGGGGAACAGATTTACTAAAGAGGCTAGCAACAGACAAAAATCATGGCAGGATGCAACTAATTAGGATTGTATGAACAGCTAAAGTACCAAGAATTTAGTGAAAGTTAGTAGAAGAGCTGGAGAGAGGACTAGTGGAAAAAAAGATGGCATCTGTCACCTGCTGTATAGGCAATATAATATCATCACTTCATACCTCCCTCCAAAGAATGAGTGGGAAAAAATTACCTCATAAGGCCTGTATTATCCTTCCAAGAGGTTTTCACGCATCTTGGGTGAAGTGCCAAGTACACTGGAAGTGGGGGAGTGCTAGTCATCTCCAAAGACCCAAAAGGAAATGGAGAAAAGGGATAAACTGGCCCAAAAGCAGACAGAATTACAGTTTTGTGGCAGATCACTCTAGGTCTCATTGACCTTGGCAGTAATGCAGGGGTCATTTCTTATATGAGTGAACTGTCCTTGAATATTTTCTCTAACATCTACAAACAAGCTTTTCTTCTACATCAAACATGTTTGTCATGTTCTCCTTTCCAAAAAATGACAAATAAGAATTTTTTTCTTTACTTTTATATGCTGGGAAAATCCAGCTTTTATCTATCATTCTTTTACTTAGCCCTCCTTAAAAAAAATTATCTAGGCACTAAGCAAGTATGTGCTTCTATTTTCTCTCGTGGAAAAAAGATACAGTTGTGGAGCAACAAACTGTGTTTGAATACTTTCTAAGAGAAATTTAGCTTCATAACTACAGCTATCTACTATGAGAGTATATGAAGATGTTTCTCATTCTCATTACCGGCCTAAAAAAACCCTAAAAATATATGTCTTTTTTTTTTTTACTATGAGTACAGCAAATTATTACACACATGTATTTATTACAGTATACATAGGAGAAGCATAAAGAAGAGTAAGTGCAGCCCTGTGGAGAAGGACTTGGGGGTGTTGGTCGATGAGAAAGTGAACATGAGCCAGCAGTGTGCGCTTGCAGCCAGAAAGCCAACTGTATCCTGGGCTGTATCAAAAGCAGCGTGACCAGCAGGTCGAAGGAGGTGATCCTGCCCCTCTACTCTGCTCTTGTGAGACCTCACTTGGAGTATTGTGTGCAGTTCTGGTGTCCTCAACATAAAAAGGACATGGAACTGTTGGAACAAGAGAAGAGAAGGCTGCGTGGAGACCTCATAGCAGCCTTCCAATATCTGAAGGGGCCTATAGGGATGCTGGGGAGGGACTCTTCGTTAAGGACTGTAGTGATAGGACAAGGGGTAACAGGTTCAAACTTAACCAGGGGAAGTTTAGATTGGATATGAGGAAGAAATTCTTTACTGTAAGGGTGGTGAGGCATTGGAATGGGTTGCCCAAGGAAGTTGTGAATGCTCCATTGCTGGGGGTGTTCAAGGCCAGGTTGGACAGAGCCTTTGGTGGCATGGTTTAGTGTGAGGGGTTGGAACTAGATGCTTTTAAGGTCCTTTCCAACCATAACTATTCTATGATTTTATGATTCTATAAGTGAGAGAGTATGACATTTCAGACTAGACTAGGAGCACTGCACACTTGGTACAAATACTGTGTTAGGCTTTTCAAAGAAATATGAAGAACATCTAAGGAGATAGTCACCCTTTCCCACCCCTGCTTGCTTTCCATCTCAACTCCTAGCTTTTTCAGAGTAGAGACCTTTTAGGTGCTCTGAATTGCTGCTGGAAGCCTTTCTTTCCTTTGCACAGGAAACTAGTCTTCTAAATTAAGCACCTACATTAGCGTCTGAAAATGGCAATACCTACTGATATTCAGCAAGGGAAGTGGCAGCCTAATTTCCTTTATTCCTTTGAAAATTTCCCTTTGAATAGATGTGTACATTCAGTAATGTGTGCGGCAGGAGAGTTGTGGGACCCTCCTGCTCCACCTAAATTTTATTGCCTTAATTTGGGAATTTTGCAGATGATAGCCCCTGGCTGTTACAGTCTAAGCAGTATCCAGGTCTAAAAGACCATTTCCATGGTTATTTTAATCTTCAACCTTACAAGGACCAAGATACCACTTAAGGGTTGATGTGTATGTTTAGTGGCACCACTACAGAATTTAAGCAATTGTTGAAGTTCCCAGACATAGGAAATGCTGAAGTAATCAACACATTTGTTGCCTTATCCTTCAAAGATATTTGTTGCCTTATCCTCTTCCAGACCTCTGTCCATACTGGTATAAATTGGTGTGGCTGGGGCAGTCAACAGCAGGGGAGCAAAATGCTAGTGGGAAGTAGGTGGGATGCACCTGAAGGTGTTGAGAGTGCAGACATAATTGCAAGATTGCTGTCTGTTCTCAGTGAAAGTCATGATGGCTGAGGAAGGTTCCTGATAGCTGGAAAAAAAATAACATTAAGTTCATCTTTACAAGGGCAAGAGGATGACCTGGGGAACTACTGTTCAGCTTTACCTCAGTGTCTGGAAAAATCATGGAGCACATCATTCTAGACTCTGTTTTCAAACACATGAAGGACAAGAATGTGATCAGGAGCAGTAGACATAGAAATACCAAGGGCATCATGCTTCACCAACCTGATTGCCATCTGTGGTGAAATGACTGGTTGAAGGAAGAGTAGTGTATGCAGTATATGTTAAAAGGCCTTTATCTTGAATGGCTTATATCTTGAATGGCTTGAAATCATCTCACACAGCATTTGCAATAGCAGTTTGAGGACATATAGGATAGGTGGATTATTAGATGAGTTGAAAAATAGCAGGATTGTTAGGCTCTAGAATGGTAATTGATGTTGCGAGGTCACCTTGATGGCCAGCAGCAAGTACAGTACCCAGAGGGCTAATACTAGGACTATTTACAAGATACTATGACAACATTCTCCTCCACCATAGGAAGGAAGTGATGGTGGCTGGCATTTAATGGTTCCCTTTTGCAATCTTATAGTCAGTGTTGCTCAGGAATATTTTGAATCTTCTCTGATAAAGGGGAGGACAGATTTTCTCACAGATGTGCAGGTAGCATAGAGGCAGACCAAACATCATGGGCACTTTCAATGAAGAAATGAAAACCAGCTGGATGAGGTTGAGGAATGAAAAACATGACCTCTCTTCTCCTGGAGGCCCAGAGTAAGGTGCTTCTTATCTTCATGATAGAAGGCAATATGAAGTGGACTTGGTACAGGGGTAGCTCAGAGATACCCTCTCCCTCTCCCTCTCCCTCTCCCTCTCCCTCTCCCTCTCCCTCTCCCTCTCCCTCTCCCTCTCCCTCTCCCTCTCCCTCTCCCTCTCCCTTTTCCTTTTCCCTTCCTTTTCCTCTACTTTTTTCATCCTTCCCAAAATTTATCTTTCTTGAAAACTTTACCTTTCTTGAAAACTTTACCAGGATAATATTTGTACTCAGTTGTGAATTTTAACTTCTCTATATTTAGCTCCTTTGATTTTTTTCTTCCTTTGAAATGCCAAAAGGGATTAAAGCATAAACTGGCTTAACTACTCATCGAAAGTAATTTTGATAAATGAATCTGTATTTTTGGGGACAGGGTGGCTCAGTGGATTGATAATGAGATACCATTCTAGGTCACTTGTTCAGTGATATTAGTCTGGTAGTGACTGAAAATACATCGCTTACCATGTGGGAGCTTCCTAGCAATGAAGCCAGTAAGGAACTAGTTGCAGTCAGGGCCTGGGGGGTTCTCCATATCCTAATATATGCAACAAAATACCCAGTAACTGCCTCTCCCTTTCGCAGGCCTAATGGAAAGACAAAGTACTAAGAAGGGGTAGAGCAAGATCTGACACAATAAACAATAGTTTTAAAGCAATGTTTACAAATCATCCTTGAGGTACTTTGGGAAGGCAATGTTAGGAAATCTGTTCTGTGAAGTTCACAATCCAGACTTATTGGTCTAATATTTCCTTCAAATGCTGAGATGCTTCTCACAAAGGCTAAGAACAGAGAATGAAATGTCTCTTGAATTGAAAAGACAGCAAGCTTTTTAAGTCATCTGATCGTCAAGAAAAACATTTGAAAAGCAAGACTATTAGGCTGAGTAATTTCCAGAGAAAGGTAGTGGACATGCCCTTACTTGAATCATGTAAAAGAAAGATGAACTCCTCCCATCACTGTTATCTAATTACAAGGATGAGTGAATAGGTATGGGCAACATTTTCTAACCTGGGTTTTGAAAGTTTGACACAATATCCAAAGGAAGATATGAAAAAGGCGGGGTGGTTTTCACACAGACTGTCATTAAGAGTAGTGAAAGCTCAAGGTCCCAACCCTGCTTCTCAGAAAACAGTTGAGATTAAAAAGTAAAATTAAATTGCTTTAAAGTATAGGCTAAAAAAATCCCTACTCTATATTGCATTGTACTACACATTGAAAAAAAATCTCAACGAAACAACAAAACCCAAACTCAAATTATTATCAAAGCAAGAGAAAACAGTTATTACATGGTTAAAACCATGAAAACTTCCAGCCTATTATTGGAATTCCAGACTGGAGATCTGGATTAAAGGACTATTAGTAGCAAAGAAAAGGTCAGCAGTTGAACAAATGACATTGAAAACATCATCAACAAGAAGTCCCAGGAAAGGGAACAGAAGTATTTTTCTGCAGCTTCCCAAGGTGTGAACCAGAACCTAGAGCCACCCTTAACAGAATTGGGTAGAAAGATCAGGAACGGAAAGCATTGATCCAGACTTGAACAATTTTGCTTTTCTGAAAGAAGGAGAACTGAGTACCTTGATTTTCAGAGCAGGTCACAGAAATAAAGACAAAAGGTCACAGCTAGGCCTTGCAAGGGTTCAGGTTTCCTGTCTTTCTGTTACTGTCAGCCTCAGGCTAAGGACTCTGGCGGTGTTTCTCCCATGGGCTAAAGCAGTCATCCACGAGGGAAGACCATCTAGTGATTCCACATCATACCAGGAAAAGGGAAGCGGTATACAAGCACATGGTCCAGTTCTCCGCTGCTTCACCCCAGCTTGCTTCTGCTGCCATTATGTTTATTTAGAGAAACAGCTACAAGATTATCCAAGCTTAATTCAGAGTATCACAGTTGACTGAAAAATTTAGATGCCTCCCTTGCTTAGAAGCTGTTTTCACATTTGGGCCCCCTTTCCCTGTCATACAGGGTCAAAGAGCACATCTTTGCTGAAATTAGAAGTGAATGGCAGTGGTGACTCTCACTCAGGTGCTGCCATTCACACACTAAGCTCCTCTGCCTCAAAAGCCTGGCCAGGCAATGCTAATAATAAACAAACCATAATAACTCACAACTGCGGCTGAACCCAGCCCTTAATGACATTGTTCAATACAGCTTCAACACTGTGAAGAGCTTCATCGTTTCGTTCCCATGCTCCTAGGAGCATTTCCAGATTGGCTTTACCAAGGGTGATTCCAACAGCTTATTCTAATTGTTTTGCTCGTACACTGCAGGGAAGCTAACCTGCCGTGAAACCTGATGCTCTCTGCAGGAACAGGTTATTGCAGGGTAACAAGTGGCTTTTCTATCCTCAGCCTCAACTGCCAGTACAGTACCACAGGAGGGCACTCATATTAACATGTACACCTCCCTGAGCCACACACCACCTTCCAGGTGTGTGCAGCTGTGCAGCAGAGCTCAGAGAGGGTTTGCAGGGGGGCATGGGCTTGGAAATGTGGCTGAAGCCACCCTTCATCGTCTGTGCCCCCATGCAGAAACTGTTGGTTTGTATTTTGCTTTGCCTTTTGGGTTAAAACAAAGCAAAAGCTGCAAAAAGGCAAAACTGAAAAGCAGTGTCTGCTATGCTTGGGTTTTGTGCATGTGCTAAAGAGTTTTGACCCTGGGAAAAAGGTACTGGGAAAGTCTGATAAACGAGTGGTGAAGGCTTCATTTCTGATTTCCATCAATAAGAAAACAACTTACAGAATCCCCTCTCTGATCACATGATGCAGCAAAGGAAAGTGTGCTGCAGACAGATATTGCTGGCAAGGCTTGAATAATCACTATTTGAAAGGGTTTATCTGCCAGTGCCTCTCAAAGTATCTGAGAACACTGTGGCTGTTTCAAAAGGCTGCTCTCTGGCAAATCTTTGGATATTTCAAAACAAAGTCTGAACTTACAATCAAGTTGTTCCTTGCTGCTGAAGATGGTTTCATCAAATGAAAGCATGCACTGCAATGCATACATTAGAGCCAGAGGAGTCAGAACTTTGATGCTTGCCTCAATATCTCAATTCTGATTTCGAGTTGCTTTTGGATTAAGAGCTGCAGATAAAGGAATTACAAAATACAGGATATTTGTTTCCCAAAGTTTTGATCTCTGGAGCTCAAAGCCGGTATCACAAGGGGTTGAGGGAACATCACAGGGAGGTGTTACCAGCTTCTCAGATGTGAATGGCTGAAGGACAAGAACATGAACAGACCAACTGAAATTCTGTCAGAGAATCCCAAGCAAAAATTCTTGGTTTGGTTTTTTTTCCAGTCATCCTTTTACAGACATGCCATCAGCCTCAGTCTGTTTTCCCGAAAGTCCACCTTTTCCTTGGAAGTCCACTTTTCCTCTGGGAGCATCACATTCCATAAGAAACAGTCCAGTGCATATTCTAACTTGCGAATGAGTAGACTTTGTCAAGATTTTGTAAACTACTTAGCTTTAGCTTCACACTGGTCCCACTGTGTAAGCAGTTTAGTCTAATAGCAGTCTCTTCTAAAATTTTCACCTCTGGAGCCAAGGAGTGCTAGGAGGATAAATAGAAGGTGAATGCGACCATGATCAAAATCTGTCTGTTCCAGACAGATAAATATCAGGCTAGCTTGAAGGTTTTCACCTCTTTGCTGCCAGGAGTTATGTTTTTTTCACAGCAGAGCACTGTGGGCTAATTTCGTAGCTGGTGTAAATCAACGTGCACAACCTTGGTGGAACGATGCTGATTTATGCCAGCTAAGAATCTGACTGCTCATACTCCTACCAGTGCTGCATTGACTTATAAATCTTCCTTTTAAAAACCTGTGGATGAGCCATAGGAACTGTTGCTGATAGCTGCATGTTTCAAAATTTGCCTCAAGAAAGTAAGAGAGCCCAGTTTTAAACCAGGTTAAAAAAAGTATAGACACTGAAGTGGGCTTTTTCCCAGTGGTGCTGGTTTTACTTCTGTGGAAACCAGAATCCCCAACACCTGTGAAAACTGGGTTTGTAATCAGGAATTTAGCTGTTCAGATATGCTTGTCTTGTGTTCTCTTTGAGTTTTGAAGCGATTCACCTTCCCCATTAAACATATATTTTCTTGGAATTCTCCTATTGCTTAACAAGTGCTCCTTCTTTCTTTACTTTCTTTCTTTCTCTTTTTTTAATATACGCATGTATACCTGACTCCTTGGAGATCACTTTGTCTGTCTGTGTGATTGCTGGAGTCAGCCAGCAACACGACAGGACTTGCTTGTTTACATAGCTCTGAGGGTTATGACAACACATCAGAATGTACAGGTGCCGTGTAGAGATGCAGCTTGCAATTAAGATCAGTAAAGCTGACTATTTAATAAAGAATTCCTTCATTTTATAACAAACTGAACTCATTATTATACACACAACATATCAGTTCCATAAAGCTCTCTAAAAAATTTGTTCTCTCTTAGTACTAAATATTGGAGCTAAAGTTAAGAATTAACAATTGCAAAACAATTGCATTATTTGAACAGAAAATTAAACCCATAAAACGTGGTTAAATGCAATTTCCTTGTAATTGCAGTAAATGTGCTGCCAAGATAATTACAAAACAATTATTAATTTTTTTTTTTTAGTCCATTTGGTGGCATTTCACCCCTGTAACGTAGCAGAAATTACCAAATCAAGGGAGCACTCTTCAGATTCAAGTTTGATTTGGGACTTTATTTAAAGTGCAGCTTCAAGGCCAGAACAGTGCTGAGCTTGCTCACTCAGTAGGGTGGAGAAGGCTTCTTGCAAAATTCTTTCCTTAGATTTGAGCACTAAGCGAGGGAAATTTCAGGAGTAACCTGCCCCATTCAGTAGTAAAAAGCTTGTCAGAGCAACTCTTCATTGAAAAATTCAGTCCTCTCTAGCTGCTTTTGAACAATACCTTGACAAAGTTCGGTTTTCCTTTTAAATGCACATACAGCTCAGAATACCTGCCACTTCCTACTGGACCAGGATCTGGGTGATCTGATGGCTATCTATAACTTAAAAAGGGGAATTATTTTCTCCTTTGGTTTTGTTTTCCTCTGAATTTCATTCTCACCATATAATAGGCACAAGTGGCAGCATTGCCTTAAAACAAACAAAAAAGGCAGTTCTAGGATCACGGTTTCTCCTAAAAAATGCAGTCAGATACTTTGTTTTACATATAGTCAGGTGGAATGTGAGGTCTCTGCAAGTATCAGTTCTTTGCTAGAGGATGGGAGATTCCTAGCATGTGGTATGCGCTTTATCCCAAAGGAAGGCAGCAGAATGTTAGCATGTCACACCTTTATCCCTCCATCTTAGAGAATTGCGAAGTGCGCTGATGACACATCTGGTACACACTCCTCTTTTGGGTTTATTCTTTTGGAATCAGCTTTTCCTCTTCCGTTGAGTTTTTTCACTTTCTACTGTTTGCCTGCGCTGCCTCTCTTAGAATGTAATTAGAATTATTTTCTCTGGAGCTGTTCCTTTCATATATCAGCCAATTTATCCATGTTGGATGACTTTCCTATTCCCTGGAAAAGGGATGAGTTTATTGAAATAAAATAATCCTTGGCCCCAGTGACTGAGCAATGGACAGGCAGGCTGGGAATCTGGACAGAGATCCTGCTCTGAGAAGATCTTGGAACACACTGTAACTCTGAGTCCAGTGTTTTCTCATGTCTTCTTTGCCAAGATATCCTCCTTTGTGCTGGAAAAATCCCCTGCTATCAGTGAGGGTTCACATCTTCCTTACTTGGAGCAGGCCTCACTGATATATCATCTTATTTACGCTTATAGCATAAACTCTGTAGAGGGTTCTGTACATAAGTGATAGGAGACCTTTGGAGTTATAGACACCTTTGTCTCTCATTTGCCAGCAAAATTTTCACTGATGTCCTATTCTCAGCCTGTCTATTTCCATAATTTCTAAGTTCTTCTGCCATTCCCACTAGTTTTCTTCCATGTTTTTATTCATTGTGTATCTTTTTTGGTAGTTTATTATTGCTTTTTCCATACTGCTGATCAGCTTTTGTGGAGATAGCCATGAACAAAATATTTTAGGCATTTTCTTGTTTGGAATGTTTATCCCAATAGGATTGGCCAAATAAAGTTGTATTCCCCTGGATTTGTGACTCTGTATCTGAATTTGAACCTGAAAATGTTGGAGTTTGAAACCCCACATAGACAGAAAAATATATCTACATGCTTTTAAGAGCACTGAGTCTTGCGTGGAGCAGACCTACAGCAATAGAGCGACTCCGTTACCTCTAATAGACATGACTGTAGGCTATATACCTTTATTCTCATTTTATTTGCCTGAGCTCTTTCCATTCAAATGTTTCTCCTTGCACTTGCTGAAGCTCTCTTCTTGTCTTATGACAAATGGCCCAAGTCCAAGCAGTCACCACAAATGTTTTCTAGATGGCTGGTAGCTACAAGCTTGCAGGCTGTAGAGCCTTCCCAAAAGAAAAGTGGTGGTTTTGATCTCCTTCTTCCTTGACCCTATGGCTTATCTGGCTCACAGAGAGAGTGTCTGATGGCTGAATTATTTCCAAACACATACCTGGAGTGCAGAGGAACTCACAGTGGGAAACGAGAGGAAAAGGATGGCAGGGAGGGAGAAGTCAAGAAGAGTTTGGATTTGACGTGGAAAGATCAAGTGTGCTGTGGCCTGTTTTGAGAGGAAAGGAGTGTGCCTGGAAGGCTGGTGAACAGCAAGCTAACAGGAAACCACTGCAATAACCGTGCCTCTCCCCTGCTCACTGTCTACCTGTAGGCACCAAAATTTCTCTCTCTGGAGAAGTCCTCCGTGATCCGTTTTCTTCAGTGGCTGCCAGAGAGGGTGAGTAGCTGCTGGAACAGGAGTTGCTGCATGACTGAAGGACTCTCCTACACAGATCTGCTCCTGAGGGAGGAAGGGAGCGAGACAGGTGTGTGTTTGTGTGCGTGGGGATCTATCACAAACAAACAAACAAGCAAAACTACATCCAGGAGGGAAATTTCTTCCTGGCTGAGCCGCCTCTGCCATCTGCTTTGCAAGGAAGTTTGCTAGATCGTACAGCCCTCGGTGCACAGCAGCTGCTGCTGAAAATGACTCACCCAAGCACTTCTGTCCTTTGAGCCTGTGTTTTTCAAAGCTTCCTCTGTTTTCCTGTCTCTTACTCATATCATCAAGGGCTGGGACTGGAAAAATGCATGCAGGTCAGTGCCTGCTTCTGAGTCTTCCAGGTACTGCCGAGCTTGAGCAATAAGGTATAACATAAATTTGGCTGCTTCCATTTTTTTTTTCCCCAGTGATAGTGAGAAGTTGAACTTGTTTATAAGTACCTTCATTTTCCAGTCCAAATTAGTAATTTCCTTTAAACTCGATTCCCAGCACTTGCTTTCGGTGGGACTCTCTAGTCATTTCAAAAGAAGGCAGCCAGCAAACCAGGTATCAATGTGCTATAACAGTGATGGGTTTGGCCTAAGAAATTGACATCTTTCAACTAGTCTGATATCTAAAGAGACCCTTTGTCTGTTTCTGTGTTTTCTGGCAGCTTTTAGAGGTTCTTCACTCAATGAATCTTGAAGATTTTGCTTTGCAAGAGCTTCCACTCTCCCAGTGTGTCATTTTACCCTTTCTTTATAGGCACTGACCTGAACAAAAAATGGTCTCCTGGTCTTTTCCAAGTGCATGTGAGAGTTGGGCTTGACCAGGGGGTAAGTGAACATCATGTCACCTGGGGTCACTTGGGTCCAAACTTTGTGCCTTTTCTTTGGGAAGCCAAGGGGGAGAGAGGGTCCTGCTCAGATGTCTTTCAGTCCCCATGGATCTGTGTGGAACTGAGCTGTTGGCAAGGATCGGCTATGGGAGCCTGACTCACTCCATGTGGACTGTGGTGGCTCCCAGATCACATCTGTATTATAGGTAGAGGCTGAACTCTGACTCACTGCATATTCTGGCTTCCCTGAGCAAGGGAGTTTACTTACCCCTCAGAAGGTGAGGAGGCCAGGGAAGCTGGTGCAAACCAGGGCATGCTGTGAGGTGGCAATACAAGTACACACTGATAGTAATGGGGGAAAGTATGTCCCAAAAGCAGGAGGACCTGAACACCTAGCAGCAAGGGGAAACCAAGGATACCAAGCACTCAAGAGCTTTCAAGTGGCAGCTGAGGTGAGGTTGACATTTTTCCTTCAATCCATGAGCAGAGTCAGACAGACGTGAGTCAGCCTCAAATATTGTCCTTTCTCTGGTTTACAGCAGACACATGCTTTAAAGCTCTGCCATATCATCTTCGTCATGAAAAGAAATCTCCTGATTCAGAGACTTCTCTGAACCACTCAAGATTTCTGTGTGTGCTCTCCCTCCCCAATTGCTTGGAGCCCTGAAAACCACAGCCTTTGCTGGCAGACAATAAAGATACGACCTAAAGTATTCAACAAGGAGAAAAAAAATAAAAAGAAAGAAAAAAAAAGAAAAAGAGAACGGCTGTTGAGGAGGCTTAGAACATGTCCCAACATTTTCTGCAGGTTTTTTCCTTTCTTGAGGCAATCAGAGCACTGCCTAAGTTTTGCACCTGCCATGGGCAAGTGCCTCTGTCTTTTAGTGAAATAACTTTATGCATTTTTAGTGCAAGCCCTGGCCTGCTTCGTATCCTGCTTTACCTGAATGATTATATCTTCTTTACTTCGTTAACTTTTCAATAGGCTATGGAAACAAAAGCTGTCACTCTGATACCTGCCATTTGATATTCAGCAATGCCTTCGGTACAAAAAGAGCCCCTCCATCTCCCAGCCCCCACTTACAAGCATCACTTGGCGTGATACTGCTTGTAGCTGTTCACTGTATCAATATGTAAAACCCTTCCATGTCAATGTTTCTATCAGCAGCAACCTGATCCTACATGTGCTTTACAACACTGGTATGAGTAAGTTTGGTACAGAAATCATTATCTACTGTCCAGTGAAATATCAGTCTATTTTTCTAAGATAACTGGGCTTTATTTGCCTGTATGTCTAAATTATTAATTTGCAAACTAACATCTACAGCTAGTCATGTTAGTAAAGGAATCCCTCTAGGCTTCTGCAGTCTGAAGACAAGCTCTTAGCTCTTGGTAAAGGCCAGGTCTCAGAAGACAGATAGGGGGCTTAGAGTGGGTGGGTTATATATATCATCCTCATTCATTCAAATAGCCTTCACTTGAGAGATCCCTTACATGAGGAAAATCTGCTTGGAAAACACAGAAACCACATAATAGAGCAGTGTACAGCTCAACAGGCAGGAGGGTAGGTAAAAATAAACAAAAGGATGTGTGTTTTGGGGGAGGAATATTTTTTTTGATGGATTCAACCTGGAGGTGTAAGGGTACACAAAAAGCCACAAATTGCTGAGGACAGAGCAGTTTGCAGATCAAAAGAACTTAATGTTGCTTTGGGGTGTAATGGCCCTGATGAAGTGATTTTCCAGCACCTTCTCCTGAGAAGAGGTGAGAGAACAACTTTGAATGTGTTTCTGGTGGCCTCAGCTCTGGTGATTCAGGGAGCAGCTTCTCCAGGCACTGGCTTATTTTCTTCTCTAGGTTCACACGTGGGTGCAAACACTAGGCAACTGAGATTCTGGGTTTTCAAAAGAAAGGAATGCTTCTGGATATCCCAGGTTAGGATGAGCAGCTCTAACTGTGGACTTCCAGAAAGCTGGAGTCTGGTGGAGTGTTGAGTTGACGCCCTTTGAACACGAGTCCTCTGAGCTGAGTCCTCTCAGGTTGGGCATTACAACAGAAGGGAAGGTTTTGATAACCTGCATTCTAGTGCCAAGGCAAGTTATAGAAATGTAAATTCAAAAGTTTTTAGCCTATCAAATTTCCAGGGATGTGAATTGGAGTTTTTACAGGATCTTGAGTTCTCAGCACTTCTCAAAATCAGGCCATTTCTGCTTAGTGATTTAACCATGGCTCTAACTTTCAGCATTCCTGCTTCTCTGTCTCATATGCTTCTCTCTAAAATGCATTTTTTCTTGCATCTACCAAAGAAAGCTGCAGCCATAGTAACAGCAAACGTCACTTTAAAGCACAAGACTATCAAACTCTGTTTTAATGAAAAATATTCCCATCTTTTTGTTTCTTTTGGGGTGAGTTAGAGGATCTCTCTGAAGAAATTTGACTTTTTATGTAGAATTCTAGACAACGCAGCACCCCTTGAAGGACTTCTGGTTAAGCATCTGTGTACCTCTGTACAAATAAGACACCATCATGAGACTGGGAATGGTAATTTCATTTGTTTTTAGGAAGTAGCCTTTACAGCTACATGCTCTGCTAAGGCTGAAGAACTCTGAAACTGGACTTTGCAAAGCCTATATTTGTTCCTTGCAGAAATACCTCTTAAAATATTAAAATTCTTGTCCATCTTATTTCATTGGGGTTAGCACATTGTAAATGGTTCAGATATGAATCAAGCAACTCCCTTTCCCCTTGGTTTTGAAACTTTCTTCCTGAAATCTGACTGGGTCTGTATAACCAGTGTCATTAAATCCCAGTATAATTTTATGTACTGCAGTTTGTGCAAAGAACCTGGCAGTTTGACAGTGAATAATAATTCCAGGTCAAGAAATATGCTCTTAATTATTTCATGATCTCAACGTCTCTAGGGAGGGCATTAAGCAGGCCCTTGGGCAATGAAATAAAATGTTTCTTTAATTCCAAAAAGACCCTGAATTAATTTCTGGGCTTTTGATAGATAGCAGCTACTCTGTTCTTTAAGGTGTCAAATCTATGTTTCTTTGGTCAGGTCTGAGCTGAAGCACACAAAATAATCCAAAGAAATATCTAATTTTCTAGAGTAGTGTGGGCATCTAATAACACTTCTTGTTAAAATGAGGAAAACAAGGCATATTTCAGGTGCTTCCACTGGAGTCTGGAGGACCAGCTTGTGGCACATGTTTTTGAAAGCATGACTTTAGCATTTCAGGGGAACGTGATTCCAGTTTTCAAGCTTCACTGTTAGAACCTGTTGCAAGCTGGTGGTAAACTCCTTTTTTGGCCTCCCAAATAGTGGCCCTACCTACAGTACAAAACATTCCTAGTTCTATCATCTTGGCATTAATTATCCTAATCTCTTTTCTAATGTTCAAGCTGTTAATTTTACCATGTTGTCTAAACTTGCATTGGAAGTGGGGCTGGATTTGTTTCCTTGCATGTGCAGACAGAAAAGCTGAAGGCAGCTTATCAAAATAAGTATAAGATAACAGAACTCTGGGTTGGAAGTAAAAGAAAAAGGGAAAGGAAAAAGAAAGAAGGCATTTGTAAGCTATTTTCTTAACTTGCAGAATTCTGTATTTATCCAAAGCTAGCTTTAAAAACAGGTGGAGCTGCAAGGAATCCTTCTTCCTGAATGTTTTCACTAATAAATGTGAGCGTAATTTCTTAGCTCCATCTGTGGGGAATTAAACACAGGGCACTGAGCTATGAGCAGGAGTCATGAATGTCAGCTTTGAGCATCTTACACTACCTTTTATGGTCCATGAAAAATTTTTCCTGTTCAAATTGAGTTTTCATACAAATCCCAGTTTGCTCATAGAAGTTTTGGAAGCATCAGTGAACTAATTTAATCTCCTAATGGGCTGGCTAAGTTCTCCAATGCATTTCGGACAGAGTAACTTAATCTACAAGAAACTGGTAAAACTCCATAAAAATTCTGGTGAACAGGTCGTTGTCACAAGGTTCATTACAAGAAATCTTGTGAGCCACCATTGTAGAGGTGGTATTGACTGTGTGGGGTGTACAGTGACCTGTCCCCTCCCTTCAGAAGGTGACATGTTACCTCTGACACAGATGATGTCCAACTACATAAATGACTCCAGTTTTTAGTGCGAACAATTCAACACTGTGTCCAAGTATTAAGCTAGAAGACTGTTGGCTTTTGAGGACTGGGACTTCAGAGTTATAACTGCTGCAGCTGAGGAAATCAGTGTGTAAGAGTGCAAGAAGTCAGATAGAATGGGTACAATAGTCCGTTCTGATCTGAGATGGCGCAAAATGAGAAGGAAATGTGGTCTCCCCTCTGCTTGTTTGACAATAAACCAGTTTGTACATCTGTAATCCCATATGAGGAATGGCTGGTTCTAATAATTATACATAAAATATGCCAAATGTGGACCTATGCTACCATGTAAATAATGGCTTGTATCAATAATTATACATAAAATACACAGTCACATGTATATATAGCCTGTTGTATGTTATACTGGTATATTTCCTGCCAGCAACATTGACTGAAAATGCATGAGGTTAGGAAGGAGCTTTTAATGTTAAAACTCCTGGTATTATTTCCTTCTTTTCCTTTTCTTCTTCCTCCAACTGAAAACTAGGGCTCAGGGTCTGCTGTAACGGTCCATGTCCTAGCAGGACTTTTTGAACGCAGGTTTTTGCTCCTTCTGTGCACTCCTCACTTGGCTGCCGTTCCATTTGACTCCGAAAGAAGCAAATACAAATTAAAGAAAGAATGCAGCCCTAACGCCTACACCCAGAAGCTTTCAAAACAGAAGGCTGCTACACCTGTGGGGATAGAACAAGTGTATCAGTGTCCCGGGCTCTGCCCTGGCTCGTCCACCTTTGTTAGCTGGAATGTGCCGATGAAACAATCAGGTGCAGTAGGCGCGTGGCAGCCTGCTTAAAAAACGATTCTTTGGAGACAGGGAGTGGGCTGTGAATCATGCATCCACATAATCTGATGATAACAATTTTAAATGTGGTGATTAGTGTATAATGGAAAGTATTGTGCTATTTGGTATGATGTGTCTGCCACTGTACTACCCAGTACTTTAAAGGTCCCATTTTTCATGCAAATCCTGATTCATACTAGTAGCAAATGCAGAAGGTAACTTTAGGAGTGTTTAGGTACTTCTAACTTCCTCACTCATAGTACATTCGTGCATATGTACACTATTACCTTTTGGATCACTGTAGCAGCCTAAAATCCTGGACTTGCTGCTGGGCAGTACACAAAGCAGTGTACCTCACTGTAGAGGTTACAGGCTCTGTTGTGAACTCTAAGCACAGACAAAAGTGGCCTCCTAGCAGTATGAGCGCATCTAGCAATGCAGAAGTGTTGTTAAGAATACCATCCCAGAAACCAAGGTGTATCTAGCTGTTCAGCTCAACAGATAGTACCAGCAAGATGCAATTTCATGACTGAGCCTTCATGACTGAGCCATCTGCTCCCTGTGAATGCCAGGAGAACATGAGTAACCATCGGTGCAGCAGAGGGACATCAGTGTTGAAAACATTAAAAGTAGAGGTGGATCTCTCTGAAGTTAGGTAGAAAAGGTGTGAGGCAGCAAGGCTGTTTTAATTGTGACAGTGATTAAGAAGCACAGTTTTATATCTCACTTTGGGACTAGAGATGTGTCATATTTATTTTTGGTGAGATTCATTTTGGTTGTATCTTGTAGCATCAACTTTCTATTTCAGGTCTTAGCTCACTGGGCATTTATAAGCCAAATAGAGTCAAAGCACTTATCTGTTGACAGGAAAGAAAAACACAGGAAGTAAACAAAAATAGAGAAAAAAAGCCATGGCAAAGCCAGATGCCCTTATGAAGTCCTCTGACAAGATGAATCATGATTTAGGCGAATTAATAACAGTATACAACACTGGTAAGTTTTTCCTTTTCTTAATCACTGAACTTGCCTATGTCCTTGCCATGAAAACATAACAAATAGGTTTCAGAAGTGAATTAATAGATCACTTGCTTCTATTTACTCACATAGAGGAGTCCAAAAAGAATAGCTGTTTTTCACACAACTTTAGTGCCAGACCTAGTTCTCTTTGGCCGAATTATGCATCACGTATGAATGACATGAATAGAAAACATGAAAGTTAATTTTTTTTTGTTACAATGAAAAGATAAACACAGTATATGAGTGCAATTTATGCTTATAAATTTTATCTCAGTTTTAATTCTGAACAATGAAAGCTCAGGTGGAAGATCTCCATCCAGCATTGTCATCCTGCTTCTATTTGACTGACTGATGTGGCTAGAAAAACGCCCCTATGATGAGGCTTCAGGTAGCCCACTGAACTGGCTGGCTGGGTGTTCATATGAATATGATTAAAACAGTAATCAGGCTTGAAATGCCAATGGCCAGCTCTTATACAAGTCACTTGGATTGTAGACAGAAGTGTTACTTTCCTGGAAGCATTTGCAGTGAAGCAAATCTTCAGTGTGCACACACACACATGAAAAAAAGAAAAAAGGGAGAGACTGTGTAAAAAGGGCAGCTGTCGTTGGCAAAGGAAAGACCTTCTAGGCTCCACCTGCCTTGCTCGTGCCAGTATCTTTAAGTACCACCTCTCCTGACATGCTGAATACACATTACTGTAAAATCTGAGTATTAGGTGGATTGATACGCAAGCCCACACTAGCAGCCAGCACATTTAGGGGAAGTGTCAACAATTTTTTGCAAACATTGTACGTGGTATCTTGCTGGGAGTTTGTTCAGGAGCGCATGCACAGTGTGAAGTAATGTGCTCTTATTTTACAAGCTGCAAGTTGAGCGCCAGTCAGCTGCATTGCCCAGCAATGGAAAAAGTGATATAGATGGGGGATCTCTGACAGCTAAGGATCAGACTGCTGACTCTTATGCCAAACAATAATAAATGTAGATGTTGAGAAATCTCGCTGGATAACCGAGGTTACTCTCTGACCTAAATGATAGAAAAGTAAGAGAACAAATTCTTCCTAATCTCTAAATCCCCAGACCTCATTGCACTATAATAAACCTGATTTGATAATACCAACACTGCTTGAGATCCTGTTACCTATTGAACATGAGGCTGCAGTTGCACAATCATTTTGAGTGAGCAGAGGTCAAATCTGCTGCTGGAAAATGTGATCTTGCAACCCTTTGGCAGTACCCTAGAGCAGTGTCCAAGGCACGACACCCCCATTTTGAAAGATTACTGCAACCAGGACGATTAAACATGGTTCAGCCCTGCTTTGTCCACTGGGCTGTGAGCTGCAGGCCTGGGAGGGGGAAGGTTATGTGTCAGGAGATGCATTTGACTTGAAACTTTGCTGGTGAGGGTTTGTGAGTGGGACAGAGCACAAAGCCTAACATTGTGAAGTGAGGTGGGAGTTAACCTCTGTTCAGGACCCAGCGGGAGAGGTAGGGTGGGGCAAAATTGTGATGGGCTTTGAAGATAAGGCCAAGAAATTTGTGCTGGGTATGGTAAAAAAGGGGAAGGGCTTACACCAAAGGTAGCACATAGCCACAAGTAGGGAAGAAGAGGTTAGCAGCAGCGCTTTGAATTATCTCAAGGGGGACCCTTTTATGGCTGTTGATAGCAGAGCAGAGTGGATTACAAAACTCTGATGTAAATTGTCCAAGGCTTGGACAAGAGCTCTGCCCTTACAGTTGGGCCTGGAAATCCTTGTCAGTTATGCTTAGCAGGCATTGTAAACATGCAAGGATAGACTTGTTTCTTAGCCTGGGGAGCTTAAACAGATACACAAAAACCCTAACAGCTTTTAAGTGTGGCTCTCCTGTTTGTACTAATCACCGCAGCCCACTCTCACTGTTTCAAACCTAATAAAATGAGGAAATGAAAATGAAAACTAGCTCTGGTCTATGAGTATCTTATCTCCTTGTCAACTACAAGGGTAAGCTGGCATTTTAAAACAATAGCTGCTTGCTTACAAAGCCCCTTTTAATTAATGGAACTGGGGAGTCTTTCTCAGAGTGCAGATTTAAGCCCTTCAAAGTAAGGTGAGTAAATTTGGCTCCTCATGATGGTGCACATCATTCCTGGTTGGACAGAAACACACATGCTAAATACTAGGGTTCACTTAAGCCCAAAATATGGAAATAAATCCACATCTGTTTCAAGCTCCTCTTTGACAACTTTGCTGCTTTGTTGTCCTCCAAGGCAGAAAATCGTCCTCAGAACAGAGGTGATTTTATCATTTAATAACTACTAACAATACTTATATCAAATAGCTATCACAAGGGAAATCAGGATAATATTGTTTTTCCACTTGGAAGCAATGTATTTTAGTTCCACTAAAGGAACTGAAACAATCACAGTCCTCTCCCTATAGATATTCCATTGAAAATGAGGTTGGATACACTATGTTGCAGTCTTAATGCATTGTTTTGATGAAGCCACAGAAATGCCACTAGCAACCTATGTAAAAAGCTTACATTTTGCATAAATTTTTCTCTGAGATAAAAGTTATATAATAATTGTAGCAGTATACAGGGAATGTAAAAAGTTAATAGTGTCTGCTAGGCTATAGAGAAATTTCTTTCCATTGACTTGGCTTACTTTTTTAAGGTACAACCTCCCTTAAATCTTATAATACTACAACCCCCTGCCAACTAGTACTAACATGCATGGGAGCTAAGGTGGGAAAATGGATTCTTTGTTTGTGCTGGGGTAGCTGGAATGGAGAGATTATGCTGAGAAACCCTGCAATAAACAGGTTTGAATAGAGCCAATGCTGTTGAGATGCGCAGCAAGAAAATTGTCAGTAAAGTAAGGCCTTAGGGAAAAGTTTGAATAATAAGCCAAACTTTGCTAGCTTTGTGGAAGATGGGATGAGAAGGACAAAAGTGTCTACACATTATACATTATAATGCCTAATTTGTATAGTCGTGGCCCCCTAAATTAGGCTTCAGAAATGAGATGTTAATTCCAAGTGATGGATGGGGTGCAGCTCTTTCACGATGTCCTGGTAGGGAATACTAAAACCATGATCTCTTTACCTGGAGATTAAGCACATTAAGTTGGACTGGGGAATCTCATCTTGTTGTAGATGTTTTAGCCTTCCTTCCTTCCTTCTTTCCTTCCTTCCTTCCTTCCTGCCTGCCCCTTTTTCCTGGGTAAAGAGTGTGAAGTGAATTTGCAAAGGAAAACTGATAGTTGGTGGGCAGACCAGTATTGTCTATGGCAAAATAAAAGAAACAATCTGGGTGAACAGGTGCTGGTTAGATCCCCTGTTTTCCAGGTTTAGCCAAGGGTAGCATGTTAGCATGGCTCAACCTTTCTGGAGGTGGCCCTAGTTCTGAGATACTCTTCTTTCCCCAACCTCCCTCTTCCCCACTGCATCGGGTCCATAGTGAGGTGGTGTCTGAGATGCACCCAGAGGCAGCTGCAGACCCACAGTCCTACACCCTTTCCCTCTCTGGGGAAGGCAGAGTGCTCCTCTGAAGGAAACAGGAGGGACCAAAGTCAGGGGGACCTCAGGGCACCACTTGAACCTGATGGCAAACACCCTTCCTCACCTCAGAAATAATTCCTGTCTTTTGAGTTGTTGTTTTAAACAATAAAGTATAAGAAAACAAGTAGTGGTGTTTTATTTTAAACAGTTTAGCTGCCTCAACAGAAATATTACATACAGGTGTAAGAATAAGGTGTAAGAATAATAAAGACTGTAATTTTGAAGAAACTGCAGAACTGAAAACAGACTCATGGCCCACTAAAAACAAGTAGAAACCCAGAATATATTCTCCTCTCCTTCATGCCAGCCCATTGTTACAGCAGTGTGACAGTAACAGACAGGAGGGGCACTCTTAAATCACTTAATGCTGGCATATGACTACACAATATGGTATTTCTTTTGTTGAGTATGTTATGTTTGAGTGCTTTATTTTCCTCTTCAAGTGCTTTTATGATTTTTTTCTCTTTTCTTTTTGTGTTCATTATTTTCCTCTGGGTTTTCATACCCACCCTGACCCAAAACAAAGAAAAAAAGAAAGGAGGAAATAAAGAAAAATCCAAACCTCAGCAAGTTGTAAACACTACAAACACTAAATGGGAAATTTCATTGCACAGGGTCACAGGCAGAGGTCTTTTTTTGCTTACCTTTATATTCATTCCACATATGTATTTTCCTAACTTTTGATTTCCTTCACACAAACCCATTTGCTCAAAGAAACAAAGTGTTCAATGCGTTGTGCTCTGGTGAGACCTGTCTAATTTTGGGTTTGCCGTTTTGCTGATTTAGTGCCCTTAGGAAGTATGATACATATCCATTAATGCCTCATCTGTAAAAACTTGTGCATGTACATCCTAGTCTTTCATTAATGTTAATGGTGCCCAACCCCTGAATGTACACTATGTCTCAGCACTCCACAAGTTAACTGAGTTCACACCATAAACATCTTGTTCTCGTTTCTGTAGCACGGGCGAGCTTTCTTGGTGGGCAGAAGCGGAGCACAGAAGCACAAATCTGCAATACCACTGTGCACGTGAGAAGTTATTTCCAGCTCTTAAGATGAAGAGTTTTCTGTGGATGCAGGCATCTGCTGTTCTGTGAAGAAAAATGCAATGTTGTTTGCTCCTTTTCCAAGAATCTCCTTGCAATCTTGTTAATTTAGCTGGTAGGAAACATATTAAGCATGTTATTTTATTTACAATGTTATGGTAAGGAGATGAATGTTTAACATCTTCTGCAGGGTGCTGCTTGCGTGAGGGCAGGATTACGTTCCCAACTGAAGCAGCATATTTAGATTATATGTGGAGATTACACTATGAAATACCTGGAGCTGAGGAAACCTTGAGAAGTTTCGAGTCACATAAATTTAGAAAGTTGAAATCTGTTTGTTATCAGGCTTATAGAATCTCCCCTGGGATTCAGCCAAAAATCAACTACAGTGGCAGTGCAGCACAGACACAACCAGCTGCAGTAACCCCTTTTATTGTGGGGAAAAATTTGATGTGACCGTGCCACTGAGAGCTTTTTTGGCACAGTGCTTAGTTGTGTAATTCAGCACTTCAGCACAGGGTTTCTTTTATTAAATACTGATTCTACAGGGGCAAGAAAACTTCCTCAGCTTGAATAACATTGCCCTGATGAGCAGTTGGAATACAGTTTTCCTAATCCTCCTTCATCTCTGCAGAAATCACTTTTTGATTGAGGTCAAACTTTTGCTTTGGCAAGTCATGCAGAATCTCATTAGGCTCTGATTACACACATATGAGTGTCCAAAATGCACAGTAGGCGAAGGGTCAAGGATACAAAGGCTGTTGTTTTTCTTCTTTTCCCCAATGCACCCAGCATGTGGAAAATATCTATCAACCTTCGGTCTGTGTCCCTGAAGCTTCACTCTTGATACGCCTTTTTAAGTGTCCCCCAAGGAATCCCGTTAAACCTGGATCCACACATCCATGAACTGGTGTGTGACTACTATTATTTTTAAAATTAAATGGGTGTCAAGATGGCAGTGACTCAGAAATGTCACATCTCTTCATACTCCAATATGTTTATGTTATGGGTAACCACGACATACATGAATCTCTGACATGCATTTAATTGCTGCAAATAGGGATGCTCTTTAGACACAGGCTATTGTTACTGAGGACTAAAGGTGTTGGCAGTTGCAGTAGATATTTTGGGGCTGAAGCTCTGTAGCTTAGGGTAAGGAAAAAAAATAAGACTGTGTTAGTATATGGGTCCAAGGTATCCACTTTGTTACATGAACACCAATGCATGTGATCTACTAAACATGTAACGAAGCCGCAGATGAAACTGTAAAAGCCAACTAGATGTGTTTGGCTTGACTTGGCCTGGACCCACAGGCTACTGGGAGGAGAAGAAGCTTCTATATGGGAACAAGCAATGGAGATATTTCTCAGTCTGAGAAATTTTAAACTCTGCAGCTACAGAGCCATGTTATATGACGTGTTCACATCAAAACCAGTAAGAAATGCAATCCTCACTTTTCTCTAACTAGGGCTGACAAAAGAGCTACATTTTACCTTATTAAGTGTAATTGTTACCAGAGAGGCTTTATGTGTTTAAATGAGGTCTGCTCATTTTCCAAATGGCAACTGTTCTTTCTGTATTGTTTCTAGCTTCTTGGCTATTTTGTTACTGTTGGCATTTTTCTTTCTCCTTTCTTCTTTCTTTTCTTCCTTTTTTTTTTTTTTTTTTTTTTTTGTAATTTTTTAATGAAATTCGAAAGGATTTTATTTTATCTTTAAAGCTCAAGAAATTTGAAATAATAAGCATCATGCTTTTTCACATTTAGAAAGGCATTTTCAATTCCTATTTGCTATAACAATTTCTGTCCTATTTTCCTTTACAGATCTTATACTTGTGTGCAGCATGGATGGGCTCACACTTCTGAAAGTAATGCAGCTTCTCTATTCCTTTATTTAAGTTGAAGACTGCAGCAGCAACTCACTTATAGAGTGGTCCAGCTGATGCGGTACTGGTAGCCAAGACATACTATAATTTCTAGTGGAAATAGAGTCCCGCAGGTTTTCTTCACAATTTCTTTCCACAGAATGATTTTGAGGCAAATCATAATAATAAAAAAGCACATGTTGTTAGTGAGTTGGTCCTGAATCAGCATATGGAATACAAGCTGTCATACATGTGTATGTAAAGAAACCTTACACTTGTCCTTGTTGAACTTCATAAGGTTCTTGTTAGCCCACTCCTCCAGCCTATCCAGATCATTCTGCAGGGTGGTTCTCCCTTTCGAAGTGTTCGGCAAACTTGGTTGGGGTATACTTGATCCCATCTGCCAGATCATTTATGAAGATATTAAACAGCAATGGGCCCAATATCGATCCCTGGGGGACACCAGTAGTGACAGGTTGCCAGTTGGGAAAGGAACTATTTACTACCACCCTCTGGGAGCAGCCACTCAGCGAGTTTCCCACCCATCACACAGACCACTTGTCTAGATCACAACGTGTCAGTTTCCCTATCAGGAGGCTATGGGGAAACACACTGAAATCCAGGTACATAATGTCCACATGATCAACTAAGCGGATTACTTTGTCGTAGAAGGTGATCAGGCTTGTCAAGCAAATTTGTCCCTGGTGAATACATGCTGGCTTTTCCCAGTCACGTGTTTCACTTGACTTGTGATAGCTCCCAGGAGGATTCACTCCATAACCTTCCCAGGGACTGAAATAAGACTGATGGGCCTATAATTTCCTGGATTCTCCTTTGAGCCCTTCTTATAGATGTAGGTGACAGAAGGAAAAGTTATGTTTTTTCAATACAGTTCTGTTTGCAATGCATCACTTTGATTTGCAGCTAGTAAACCTTGAGTGCCAGGCTGCTTCAAAATCTCATAACCTCTGTGAATCAGACTGTTGAGGCTGGGAGGGTTTGTAATACACACTAACTAGAGGGTTGCATACTCTAGGGTTGCTCATCCAAGTATGTGGGACCACAGCAGCCTGAGCCTGGGGTTGCTCCCAGCTTATGTGTCAGCTGCCCTCTTGGTCAACATATCAGGGACTCAAAGTGAACAATGGAAGTTTTAGCACCCAGGTTAAGAGCCAAGGTTCTGCAGCTGGGAGCTTTAGCAACATATATGCAGTGTGGATTGACAGAAGCAGAGGATTTGTAACACATACTTATTAGTGGTTACCCTGAGAACCTTGCTAAAGTCCACCTTTTAAAAAAAGAGTGCAAATATCCATGTAGAGGATTTTTAGGTTATTACCATTTTCATATAAAATAATTTCTTAATAATAGAAAAGCTTTTTCTTTTTTTCTTCAGAATTCAGATTCAGCAAAACAGTTAATTCGCATACTTAGCACTAAGTATAGTGTTACTTGATGGACAAAGCGAATGGGCTTGAATATGCCTTTTGGTGGTCATTAAAGGATTTCTTTAAATCAGAGCCTTTAGCTGAGTGGGATTATCAAGATGGATTACGTTAGACATCTTTCTTTCATACAGTCTATAAGGGTTTTCATGCTACAATTCCACTGGATAGTGACCCTGTTTTTGAATGCTGTAGGAAAAATATGTATTAAAAAAAATTCACAAATGGGTGACGCAAACAGGTAAATCCATGAATAAGAGCCTATATTACTGAAATTGATAAGTTATGTGCTGTATTTCTATTTGGCAGACTGGAAAATTAAATAAGCACTACAGTGTGTTTAACTATTATAGGAAATAATGTAATTTTTTCCATGGAATACCTGCTTTTCTAATTTAATTTCTCAATCTACATATATGCAAATACAAGTTGGCAGGTACTTTAGCCAGGATTCATTTTTATAGGCCTTCTTTTTGAATCAAATCTGAATACTTGGTCCTTGAAGTAATTCATTTATTTCCACTGGATGTCATATTATGATTTATGAGATTGGCTCTACTCAAATGGGATTTTGCACCTTCTTTTGGGAGACTAGCAGACTCCGCTTCAGAGAAATCTTAGTAATTCAAGCCAAATATCCATTGCTCAATATGCATTGCTTTTATATTCTCTTGGGTCACCTGAAGTAATCCTGCCTGGACTAAAGCAGGTAAATTCCTAAAAACAGTGTCTGTCAGATGGCTTCTCTTGGGAAAACGGTTGTGGAATTGTCTGAATTTTGTCAATGTCATGTCTTGGTTTTGTGAACACATTACTGAAAATAGGTGGACTGAGAGATGATATCCATATGCATATTCTAAAATACATGCTCAGAAAAAGGAAGAGAGCCCTCAGCTTTTCTGTGTATGACCACACTTTATTTCTCTGCTGCTGTACTCCTTTTACGCCTACTATGGAGCTGATTTATCTGTAAACATAGTGGAACCAGAGTAAATAGGTTTCTGAGTATTTTGCTTCTGAGTTCTCTCTCATGTTCCATTTGTAGATGCTGTGGTGACGAGTTTGAGTGAAGTAGCTCTCCACCTGGATATTTCCCTTTGATTGATCCTTGCTTCCTTTGAGATCCTTGAATACAGTCTTGTTTTCTTTCATTGCTAGGCATCTTCTGTTGTGCTTCATGTAATGATAAGTCATCCAACTGACTTATAGCACTATTCATAGCAAATTAACCTTTCTTGAGGTTAATGAAAGCTGTATTACTTTCTATGCTGGAGCTCTTTGTGCGCATGTCTTCCTTTATGGGTTATGTTTGAGTGTGGCTTTGTTGAAACACTGCCACAATTCTGGTAGTTCTGGATTATTCTGTCACCAGCTGGATGCAACTTTCTTTGGTTTCAAGCTTAACATATAATGTAAACACAATCTGTACCTACAGCATGATGCAAGTCTCGAACAACCAATCTGTTCTCATGTGGATAACACCTTTAAATGCTGTCAGAAATATTTGGAGAGAGCAGAGAAAGTAGAAGAAAATTGAGCTTCTGCTCTATGTATTTGTCTGACTTGTAGAAAAGTTCAATAAATCTAAGGAACAATGGGATTGTCAAATGCAATGAATCAGTTTTACTGAACTGATATAACTTCTGCTGTTCATTTGTTCAGAGCCAACAAATTCCATTTTATACATAATTAGAGAATTATCAGTAGTGTGGGCACCACAAATATTTCAGGATTTCAGAATTTTTCAGAATATATTTCCTTAGAATATTAGTATTTTCTAACAACCATCGTAGGCAATGTAGACTTCTATGTTTGGTGAGCTGAGTCTGCTGAAGTCACTTCCATAAGATCCAAGGACAGAAATGCTCACTTAAGGATTGCATTTTTTCAGGAGTGAATAAAAAAGACTTTGTCTCAGAATTAATTTATTATCTATGCCAATCAACAGCATGACTACTTCTTCTTCAGACCAGACTATATTTGGACTATGCTATTGTTCTGCTGCTGTTTTCTGATTGGTTTCGGGTTTTTTTCAGTTTCTCTTCTTTTTTTTCTGAGGAAGTATCTGTCTCACAAAAGGAGCACTCTGTGCAAGTTGAATACCTGCTTTTTGCTTGAAAGAGAATGTTTTGTTTCTGTGCACCCCAAATACCATATGGTTTTAGTGCTAAATAAGTGTATTTGCCTGTATATGCATGTGTATGTGCATGTGTTAGTGTATACACACATGCAAGCATATACATACAAATGTACTCTGTAACCTGAGTATCCTGGTTTGAGTCTCAGTCCCACTTACTGTTTGGGGATTTTTTGTTTTGCTTTACAGTTTGACAAAGACATAGCATTTAGCTCTGCAGCAACTGAAACAGAGTTCAGACTGGAAGAATAAGACTTTCCATGAGAATCTACAAGAATTGTGTTGCCTGCAGTCACTGAGGAATCTGATAGCTGCCCTGCCTTTACATAGGCTGCACCTCACCTCTGCAGGGATTCTCTGACCCTTTCTGTGGTAGCGTTAAAAACAATTCCTCAGGATTTTTTCCAGCTATGTATTTGAGAAACCCTGGGCTTGATTTAAGGGGTGAGTTTGGAATTTCTGAGCAGCAAGCATAGTGTGACAGAAAAATTATGTCCCGGATATAAAGGTATCCAGACTTCTCGAGCAGGCAGCAGACCACCTATGTGGCAGACTTGAGATTCTTCCAGAGCCACTTGTTGAATTTTCTGCGCCAAGGGAAAAACACTGAAAGTGCATTTTCTATAAATGTGCATTAGGGTCTTCTGTGCACTGCCCAAAGTGAAGGAATGATGCCCAGCAAACAAAATTAATTACATATCCTAGTGATGCTCAGGAAAATGTTATTTAGCAGCAGTTTGCCACCCGAAATGCTACTGCGAGAATGGATATGAAGTCATGCACTATGTAACACTGTATGATATTCTCTCAGCATTTTTACTTGTGATGTACTTCAGACAAGGCTCCAAAAAAACAAGGGATTTCCCCCCCCCCCCCCCCCCCATTTGTGTGTTTCTATTTGTGATCCAACTGGATTATTGGCGCATGCAAAAGGCATTTACAAAGTCAAAACACTAAGCTGTAATCTCCAAGTACCTGGTACATTTGCGATTTGAAACACACATTCTGAGCTTTGGCATTAACAGAAATGAAAGCATAATTTTGACGTATATTAAACATTCCCCCAGACTTCAAAATACATGTTACAGTCTATGCCAACTCACCTGAGGGCAAAGGGCTCCAAAGGACTTTGGAACTTGCCTAATTTTGATAAAAGGCTGTGTGTACCCCTTCACTGTTCAGTGAGTGGCTGTTACAACAGCATCTTGATGATCATGATACAACTTATGTTAGGATTTAACATCTGTAATGTTTTGTAACGATATTAATCAACAAAGGAAAGACAATTTTATATATACATCTGAAATACAGACTATATGCAACAGCCAATAAACTTGGCTGATATTATTAAATGGCAGAAAGTCTGCAGTATGGTAGATTTCATCTTATTTGATATTTACAAATTACATACTTTCAAATTATTGTAGTTATAAACATGTAAGTTGATCCAATTAAAATCGGAACCAACTTGGAACCTAAGCCTTTTCCTTGAACCAATATTAATATTTGTTAAGTTCATAAAAAGTTTGAACCACACAATCTGTTTCCTCAAGCCTTTGACTTGGTCTTTGTGACCCAAGGCATCCACTCTTCCACTGCCTTTCAGCAGTGTACTGACTTTCCCCTCCTTTGTGTGATGTCCAATGGGTTTTCCTCAGTTTCCTACTCACTGAAAACTTCTGTAGGTTTTTCTAACTGACTGCAAAGTTTTTGCAGTTGTTCCTTTACCGCACTCTTCACTGACTCCCTTGCCTTTGGATAACCTCATAGCTGATAGATCCATCAGGATGGATGCATGTTCTTCCCTTACTCCCATCTACAGCTAATGGGCTCTTTATTTTTCTCCAATCAAACACATACTGTAATACCCTGTCTACATTAATCAAGAAATTTTTGACAACCCATGAAGACAGCGTTGAGGGAAAGACTGAGACACGGGAGTAGTGGGCAAAAGGAAGAGAAGATTTGGAGAGAACTTGAGCCCCGGAAAAAGGGATCTTTGTGGGAAAGGTGTTTCAAGATTTTATTTCTCATTATCTCATTCAGATTTGATTGGCAATAAATTAAACTAATTTCCTCAAGTCAAGTCTGGATTGTCTTTGATGGTGACTGATTCCTCCCTGTCCTTATCTCCACCCACAAGCCTTTCATTGTATTTTCTATCCCATTTTCTTTCCCCATCCAGCTGAGGAGGGGGTGATGGAGTGATAGAGTGGCTTTGGTGTCCACCTGACATGCAGCAAGGGTCAACCCACCATAGACATCTTTGGTGTCCAGTGTGAGGCATGAGGAATTCTAGATAAGGATAGTAATTGGGAGAGGCAATGTGCAAGATTAAAATGTGTCAAGGAATATCATAGTAACACTTCTTAGAAACTGAGAGGTCAGGGACCTAAAAAGTTAAATTTAACTTTAACTTTTTTTAATTTTTTTTCTAGTATGGGGGATGCAACTCTATGTTGTGCAGTTATTTACATTAGCATGGTGAAGATACATAATGTTCCCAGTCTGCTGTGACAGAAGAAGAATGGCAAGTGTTATAGTTTAACTTCAGCCAGTGACTAAGTACCATCTAGCCACTCACTCACTCTCCACCTCCCCAACCTGGTGGGATGGGGAGAAGAATCAGAAAAAGGTAAACCCCATATGTTAAGAACAGTTCATTATTTGAAAAGAAATGCAGTAATAACAACAACAGCAAGGATAACAACAACAACAACAATAATAACAATAATAATAACAATGAAAAGGAGTGAGGGAGAGGAATAGAAACCAAGGAAAACAGAAAAAGAAAACCCCGACCAAACAAAACAAATGGTGCACAATGCGATTGCTTACTACCCTCTGACTGAATCCCATCCTGTCCCCAAGCAGTAATCTGCCTCTCCCAGCCAACTCCCCCAGTTTATATACGGAGCATGACGTGCTGTGGTATGGAATATCCCTGTGGCTGGTCTGGGACAGCTGTTCTGGCTCTGCTCCCTCCGTTTTCTCGTACACCTGCTCACTGGCAGAGCATGGGAAACTGAAAAGTCCTTGATTTAGGGTAAGCCCTACTTAGCAACAACTAAAACATCAGTGTTTTATCAACAGTATTCTCCTATTAAATCAAAAACACCGCACAGTACCTGCTACCAAGAAGAAAATTAATTCTATTCCAGCCAACCCAGGTGAGCAGGATACCTGTAACCTAAGAAAATGCACCCCCAGTGTAAGACTTTTCATAGGATTGTAGGATTTTTGTCCTCTGTCATCAGATATTTTCTTTGACTAGCATTTATTCACAGATTTTTAAGATGTACTGTACAGTGTTTAAGATAAGGTTGGTGGATTTTTGTTTGGTTGGCTTTTTGGTTTTCCTTTTTTGAGCAAATCTGTCATTACTAGAGTTAAATCAGGACTGAGTAAAGAGGAAACCATGATCCCATGTACAATATACAGAGTCTCTATGTGCATGCACACTCATACACAGTGCTGCAGTGGTTCCGAGAAACTAACTTTTAGCGGTAACCCCTGGGTAATGTACCCATGTACCCTACAAACCACAGCTGAGGTCCTCACCAAGATGTTCCTGACTTGGACTAGGAGATGGGGTTTGGAAAGGTGATATAGAGCTGACTTTCTTTCCTGTGGTGACTAGGCCATTCCCCCGATTTAAGTTAGAAGACCAAGAGTAAACAGTGGCATAATGTATTTGGCAGACACCTGGTGCTAGAAATGAAACAGGAATACCACCCTAGTGCCCTTATCAAAGATTTCTCCTGCCATCCTCCATTTCCACGGTCTTATGGGCTGGGACCCTCCAGACCATGGGCCTTGGGGTATTTACCTGGCTCCCACATCCAGACCTACATCCTTGTGAACTGAATTGTGTTTTGCTGCAGTTTAGAATTGTAACCTTGGAAAATAACATTAGAATGTTCACAGTTGCCAATAAACCATCAAAGTTCTTCTTATGTGTCATCTTAATAGAAATGCAGCACATAATCTTTAATGAATGTTTTCTCATATGACCCCTGTGAGATAAGGAAGTATAGACTAGAAAGACAGAGGTCAGTTACCATTAGCCATCTAAAAGTTAGCTATCAAGCCTAAGCTAGCCATCTGGGCTCACTCTTTAGGCTGGACAAAACAGAGAAAGAAATATGGGCTAACTGAAGACAAATGGAGTAACACTGGTGGATCACCACCCTGTTGCATCTATAAGAACCCTGGGCGTCTAGTGTGGCACCTGCCCTTTAGACAGCTAAAACAAGAGGAATTATTTTCCAAACAGTTGAATAAGGTACCTTAAGAAGCATGTGACATTAGGCAAGGTTTCCCAATACAAAGGCTAGAGTCTTAACTCTATTTTATCTATATTCACATGGGTCTTCTCAGGCCATTGTAAGGGTGATCTGCGCTAGTGATGCAGCACAAACCAGCTGCACAACAGCGCTATCTGGTATTGCTATCTACCTCTGGTTTTGCACATAGAAATCATGTAGACGCACAAATACAGATACACATACACTTTTGGGGCACAAAGGAAAAAGGATTTTAACCCTGCAGTTTCCAAGAAAATTGCAGAAATGACAGAAAACACACTAAAAAGCAGAGAGGACTCAAATCCCCAAACATCTCTGTTAGACATGATCAGCGGGCATTTCATTTGTCAGTAACTCATTCTGAATTGTTGTTCTATTCAGACCTTGCTCTGGTGCCCTGCTCTGTAACTACAGCATGCAGGATTAATATCCTCACTAACTGTTATGCATTTGGCAATATGCTCTTGCCCAATTTTTACTGCCCCCCTAAGGAAATAAAGGCACTGTGTATTCTAGGAAAAAAACACACTTTTTAAATATTCATATTTCCATGGTTGTGTGTGTCTGTTGTGTAAGTTTTCCTTGGTGGCAGTGAACAAAGTACTCTTCTGTGGAGCAGGCTCTCCTGTCTCCTCCAGCAGACTCAGTGTCTGTACAGGGAATTCCTGTTCCTGGCCCAAACCCACAGGCCCTCGGCACTAGAGGACAAGGTCGGCCATTTCACACTCTCTCTTTCCCTTGGCCTGATAGCTGATCTGCGTCCTGGAGAAATGGGCTCAGAAAGACAAAAAGAGGAGGGCTGAGGCAAAGGAAAGAGAGAGTACATGTATGCACTTCCAACTTGTCCTGGGAACTTCAGCAAACATTTCCTCCCTAAGGCAAGTTTGTTCAACTTTTGCAGAAGTCCTGATAGTCTCTGACTTACTGTGCTCCTGATTTAAATGAACTAGTGGTACTTGGCTGAGTTGTTTTGCCAGCACTGTGACAGCGTCATCCAAGCCTCATTTCACACCTTCCATCTTCCATCCTGCCCATGAGGGCTTTTTTTTTTTAACCTACAGTAGCAGTGACTGAGCAACAGCATCCACTGCTAGGCAAAATGCTGCCTACAGAAAGAGAGCTTCCTTTGTTTAGACCTCAGCCAAAGGATCCACGGAGCATACTTCGTGGCTACTTATGGTCAGGGAGGAATGCATATTTTTTCAAAGTTGTGCACTTTCAAGACAGGTAATTGTGTAACCTTAGCTGCACTCTTTTTTTCCCTTTCCCCTAAGGCTGGAGTGACACCTTGCATTCCAGCTGGTGCCGAGGGCACGGCGTAGCTGCACTGTACCACAGTCAGCTTCAGCCCAGCTCATGATCTCCTGTCCTGCACTGAGAAGGATGGTATCAGCCCTTCCAGGCTCTCCCCAGCTGCATCTCACTAGCTGATTACTCTCCCTTTCACACACAGTACAGGGTACAGTATATGAGGTGCCTTTATTATTCTCTCCAGCTATGCTTTCCATTGAAAGCTAGGGTAATTATTCTATTTCTGTTTCAGTGTCAGGTACCGCATAGTTTATGCATTTGTCTCTTCGAAAACATGTTTTGCTTTGATGTTTGCTTTTCTAATGGGGCTAGTTTGCATAATACCTTCTGCTGCAAAAGAATGCTGAATCTACAGATGAGCTATCACTTCTCAAAATACTGATTGCTATCAGGTGGCTTGCTGAAGGCTTTGGCTGTGGCTGTGCACGCGTGTGTCTGTGTGTGTGTGCGCAGCTAGGGGAGTGAGGTAGGTTAATTTCCTGTCTTTGACCAATTTTGACATAATGCATGAGCTAAAAGAGCTAGATCCATTAAGACATTAACATTTACCTGCTTCCCCAAAGCAGCATAGCAAGCTGTCTATTTGCAAGGGGCTGGTTATGTGTGGGGAAGGCATGAGATGACAGGGAAAAGGGGAATGCAGTATTTGTGACACTGATTTCTACAGTACAGTGTTCTTCACAGTATCTGCCACGGTCTCTTTAAATGACTTTTATACCTGTAGATTTTCTCCAGTGTTCATCTTTGATAGTGAGGATGGCTAAAATCAGATAGTTAAAGCATACAAAGCTGCATAGGTCCTAAAGTCAAGTCAGGGAACATGAAACTGAATAGCTGTAGGGAATGTTATGGGATAGATATAGATATATACATACACATGCATATATATGAGCAAGTGAAATTTGCAGCATGTTTCTTCCTTCCCAAATGATATGTTACCACTTACTCATGCTGACCTCTCCTCAGTGAAAACCCTTATCTGCTGCCTACTCATCTGACCTTGTTGCTTTTCCATGCCTGGACCTGATGCCTGACTAACTCCTAGCAGGCAATAAAGGGATGGGGAGGGAAAGGACTCCTTTCATTTTCTTGACAAGGAACCTGAGCAGGAGCCCACCTTTCCTCTGAAAGCTCTCTCATATACCAGGGAGCAGAGCTTTAAAAATTCTCACTGGCAGCAAGCTTTAAGAATCAAATTTGACATTTCGGCCTCAGTATTTTGCTTGCTAGACTATACTCTAGATGCTTTTTATAAAATTCAGGGACTATCCTATCTATAGCATCGGATACTTCTCTGCTTTCAGAGAAATATTCCTGCATTCCACTGCCATCTGAATATATTGTTTTCTACTTATCTTTGGACCAGAGTTGGGTCGTATCTCCAGAGAAGAAACTTTCTCACAATCACAAGATTTTTGGAACTTCCTGGCTTTAGTGAGTAGAAACAATTGGAAATACCATGAGAATGATAATTAAGAATAATTTGTGCTGACATAATGCCTCCCATCCGTAGATCTGAAAAACTTGTATGAACATTAATGAATTACTCCCCTTACTGCTCTGGAATATTATTATCTCAGCTTTGCAGGGGGGTAATAAGGGAACTGTCAGGAATCTAAGGGCCCAATCCTGGGAAAATTCCTGGTGATTTTACTGGGAGCTGGACTGGCCTGTTAGTGGATTGCTCAAGGCCACACAGCGAGTGAGCGATAGCTTTGGGAACGGGACCCAGAGCCACAGGACTGCTTTGTTTCTTTCCAACCCTCAACTTTCTTCAGGTCTTTCATTACTTTGCCGTCTGGATGAGGTGCCTGAAGTTGAAAGCATAAGGCAACAATATAGAAGGTTCATTTATAGCATTTCAAACCTCAGCAGAAAGCTTCACTCTGGTCTGGTCTGAGGGAGGAATTTTAGCAAGACCCAAATTTTAAAAAGGTATCTTAAGTTCTCAGTTCCCACTTTTATGGGCCGGAGAGACCTAAGGCCTTTAACAAATCGATATCTAAATAGTGACATTGCTTCATTCAGCTGAAGTATCCCTTGTGTGAGATTCCGGAGAAGCTGAGGAGAGCTAAACCTAGGAGAATCAGACCCTGCAAACAGGTCAGCTCCCCAAAGAGCATCCCTACCCCGAGGAGACCTCTCCCTGCCCGTGTATGCCTACAGATCAAAGCCACATCTGCTGCTGCCAGGAGACACCTGCCTCACTCAAGGCAACAGCCTGCCGGCTCCCCCTGCTCCAGGGTGGCCCTGGCAACCTCCCCCCCAAGCTCGTACCCTCCTCTCCTGGCCTGCCTGCTGGCTGGCCTTTTTCCCTTTCAGGCCGGGTTTTCCTACCACTTGCTTAATCTTTCTGCAGCTGGGTTGTTTTCCACCTGCTCCCTGGGTTAACCCCTTCCTTGTCATTACAAACCTCATTGCAGATGCATGTAGATGCATGCAAACGAAACACAGATGTATGGAAGCTGAACTCAGCACTGACCAATGCAATATGACCTTACTAAGCACCCCGGTACAAGTGAGAACAGAATAACAAGTGAGATTTGTGGGAAACAACTTACTTTTAATGGTTTGGGATAGTTTTGGGGTTCTGAGCTCACTAGGAGAGACCCCAGAAGGCAGGAGAAGGGCTGGTGCTCCTGGGGCTGATGCTCATACAACCCAGGCCAGTGATCTTGCATCAGCCTAGACCTGCTCTGGGGAAGAGCCTGTCAGGCACTGTTCTGTTCTGCTCTTTACAAGACTCTGGGCATTCAGCACACATCCAGGCAGGGCTGTGGGAAACCTACCCTGCCCTTAGCAAAAGCTTGTAAAAGTAGAGACTTTCCTAATGCACTCTTATTCAGTTGAGACTGCAGAAGAGTTTTTGAGCCATTTCCATATTGAAATATTAAAAGTTCATAAGCTATTATTTTTTTTAATGAATGAAATTAAAAAAATACCTTAAGTTTTGATTTGAGACTGTGAGCAAAAGGTAGAGGTAATGGAATAACCCTGGAGACTCCCTATAATTGAATTCAGTAACAGTCTGTGTAGCTGTTTTCTGAAGGATTGTAACAAAATCGCACTACCCATAGGGCAAGTACTTACACAGACTTCACAGTAGTCTCTTTCTAAAACACTTCATACAAAGGAAAGTTGTTTAAGAGTGAGCTACGTTGCTCAGCAACACTATGTATTTAATTTTTTTTCTTTTTTAACATTTCATAGCTCATGGGACTTTAGGCACTAGAATTAATTCATAAGAAGGCTCCACTGTAGTTTTCTGAAGTTTATTTGACTGTATGAAAACATTTCCAAATAAATTATGTAATCTATAAGATATGTATGTTATTTGTGTGCTGCTTTGCTGGTATTTCTACTAAAGTACTGTTGGATAGGACTTGAAGTTGAACTGAGATATCATCTGTTCATTCATTGGTTGAAAATAATATTTGGGTCATTTTACCTCTCCCCATGCTGCCCACTAAGAGATAAGGAGAACCCTTTTACAATTCACCCTTTTAATTATCTTTATATATTTTACATAGAGTAAATAACAAACTGGTTGAAAAGAGCACAGGTGAAGTTGTTCTTTGTGGCTCTATGAGAAGACTGCAGTTACAAATACTCAACCTGATTATAAGGATACAGTTCATCCTCTATTTTTCCTCACCATTTAAATAATAAGATAGATCTATCCCAAATAATTTCCTGCTCCTACATACCATGTTTATGGGATTACAAGAGTTATATGGAAGGATATGTGCCTGCATTCACCTTTGAGCCACAGAAAAACTAATTCTCAGGGGAATTAGCCTTGATAAATACTTTTTCTTGAGAGTGACCATTAAGAAGTACAAATAAAGTCTGAGAAAGGTTCCTGCCTATATATTGGTAAGGCAAGTTTTCTCCACCCAGCTCCCCCTGATCCTGGAAAGCTTCCACACCTTCTGGCCTCATTACCCATGTTCCTAGTTTCCTCATTACTTGCTCTCAGCTACTGCTGGGCAAATTCTGCAGAACAGTATTCATAACATCTGTTCAAAGACAGCCCACACTCTAGCTGACATGCCTCTTTAATGCACTTTCTGTGAACAAGGGGACAAGCAAATATTTGTTCACAGAAACATTGCTGAAAGAGAAACCTCCATGGATAACCGTTGACATCTGTAATTGCAGAAGGATTGGGCTTCTGGGGGAGATGTGGGGAAGGGAAGGTGGGTTGGCATGGTCGCTTTCAAAACACTTTGTGGGTTTGACAGTTAGGAAGCAAGATCATTGGTATATGATGTCTGTTCATGTTTCTCATTCAAATCCCCAAATCTTCCCTTTAGAAAGCAAATCCCATCCCAGAGAAAAGTGTGAGAGTAATCTGCGGGTGGAAATAAATAGCAATAAACTATCTGATAAATTAGCAAGAGTAACAAATGATGCAGTACCAATGCAGGTCCTGCCATGGATAAGTTACAAATGGAGTTGAAGGCTGTTCAACACGGAAAATACATTCACTTCTATCACTTAGAGGAGTCCCAGCATAAGGTCATCTGTAAGCTGTTTGGTACCTCAATCAAATGATCTTGTAGCCCTCGTCATGGGCTATGGCTGGTGATAAATTAAAGGAAGCTGCGACAGTGGCAGAGAGAATAATTTGGAGCGGGAGACAGCCACTGCAATATGAAAAGAGCTTAAAATGTGGTGTTTTCCAGGGAACATAGGATATGGTTAGCATTTATAAAAAAGGAGTGTTAGCTGCTTTAAAATGAGAAGGGTTATCCTTAGTAACTGTGTATTTGCATTTCAAAGTGATAATTATAGGCATGTATACATACAATTAAATACACTGCACAAAGTGAAAATAAACAAATAACCAGTGCTATTAGCCAAGCCCTATGAACATTTTTTTTGTTATAACATAAATTAATATGTGTTCTTTGAAAAAACAACAAAATGAAATACTCCTATTTGAGATTCTCAAGGATTATAGAAACAACAAAAAATTAAAGCTGTGAAACCCTTTGACACCGACACGTCCTCTTAATCACACAGCAATTGGACCTGGCCAGCTACCCTGATGCAAGCTTTCTCATTCTCATTGGTAATACATTCAGCAAGTTCCTCTGAACTCCAGGCAATCAGACACATAGATGGCATACCTAAGGCTTGCTCCAGCAGGCTCCATTGACGTTTGCACTGTTGGAAGCCATTCTAACGCAGCTATTTATGAATATGTAACATGCAGACTGGATCTTGCCCAAGAGCTGCTCCAGTTTTAATGACTCTACTCCTGTTTGCACATACACACACTGCGAACTCTCCCTGTAGGTGAGCTAAGCAGATCCAGGAAATGCTAGACATTTTGATTTTGGGGTTTGGTGACAGGAATTGTACGCAAGCTGTGATTTCTTGCAAGAATTCCTCACATTTCTGACACACAGTAGGGTGGATACATGTTGTGTAAGAGCGTTTTAACCTTAACATTAAACTGGTCAAGTGACAAATGCTGAAAGAAAGCTAGTGTGTTCAAATGATATTGGGCAATACTTATCTCACATAACAAATAACCACTCTATTACTGTGGCTAGTCCTGAAAAAACTCCCACCAAATTCCTCTTTTTTTTTCTAAAAAAGGTCTTTGTAAAGTCCTGTCTTGACTGTCATACTGCCTGAGGACAGCAGCAACAGCAGAGTGACCTGCTCCAGCCACATGCCTTAAAGGATTGCCTCACTAAAATTAGAGTGTAGCTGAGTCTCTGTGCCCATTCAGCCTGAAGAGTCTTCTGTGCGCAATGTGCTCTCTTGATTAGCTCTGTCCTGAGTTGAAGTTAAAACCTAGTAACTAGACAATTTTACTGTCTCTCATAAAATATCTTTCAAGGCAGTTTCCTACTCCCTCAATTCTCTTCTAATATTCCCATGGGCTGTTTTGGGGTTCGATGTTGAGTTCAAATATGTTCCAAGCTTGTTTGCTAAACCTCATCATCCTCCTGCATTCTCAGCATGCTATTGTACTGCCTAATCCTTGGTGGTAATCTGCCTTTTCAGACCAGTGCTTTCCTGGTATTATCAGAGAGATCAAAAAGAGTTTTCAGCTGGCTGAAGTCATCACTTAATACACTAGGGCTATGTGGACCTGCATCTACCTATGTGCCTGCAGTTTTAAAAATGTAAAAATCCCCTTGAAACACACTGATAAAATAAATCAGAGTGGTAGCTAAGATGGGCTCTCAGTGAATGCAAAACAAAATAGAAGATGCAGAAAATAATTACTCTGTTATTATACCACTTTCTAGACAGCACTATATTCTATCCATCAGTTAGTATTTCTAATTCCAATTCCAGGACCCTATAGAATCTTAGGAGAGGAAATCTTCACCAGAGAGTTTAATGGACAAGGTATGATTTATATGTTGCTTTTGAAAAAAAAATTATGGTGAAAATATGTTGTCAGTCCTGAAAAAACCCCACCAAAATTAATTTGCTTCCCGCCCCTTAATATGTTCTACATGTAAGTCTGCAACATTTCTCTAGAAACTTTGGGGTTTTCTTTTCCTTCGGGAAAAAAAGAAAAAAATTAATGTTTTTTACAAAACTTGGTTGTTTGGTTTATTTTCCTCAGTTAAAAAGCATTTTCTGGGGAAAAAAAAGTTATCCAAAACTTCCTTGATGAATGCTACCTGTTGTGAAGAAAATTTTGCTTTGTTTTGATGCTCTTAAAATCTCTGTTCTTAACACAGCCTTGAGTACATAAACCACCAAAAACTGAGCGTAGCTGATCACTGGGGTAGAAATCAAGTGTTTTAAACTCTTCAAAAACCATCTGCGAGATCTTAGAAATCTGACATGGGTTTTAATGTCATTTAAGATATCTTCCAAAACTATGTTTTTATATCCCTAACATTAAGGTTGGCTGTGCAGATGCACAGATGATTTTACATACCATTATGTATGTCAAGTAGCACTAGGCAAAGCGGTGGGTGCATCTTACACTAGCAGTGCTGGTGTCCCCGGTGTCCATTGTCATTCTTGGCCTGACTGGTGCAATAGTGAGTGGAGAAGTGCCTGTGAAAGTTCTGCCAAGTCACCCCTGCTGCTGCTCTGAGAGCTGCCCTTCCCTTTGGTGCTTGGAGCGACCTCTCCATTGCACTCAGAGGCAGAAAAACACTCTTGGTAGGTAGCTCATACTGTTGAGGAGCGTTGCCATGACTGCTGTAGGAGGACAGCCCTTGCCTTGAAGGTTTTGTTATCCAAAATTCCTAATAAAGTGGTGCTGTACAAAAATTGGACATACTGGAAGATAAAAAATATTCACAAAATCTTCCCAGACTGAACTATCTTATGTTATGGCTCCAGCTCCTGCAATCAGTTATCAGAGTAGAAGTTTAGCCTGGCCTAACGGAAATAGGATATATTCTTAAATAGTACAGAAAGTCTGTGGAAGTAAAGGCAAGCAGAATATAACTCAAATCTGATATCAGAGCCTGTTTATCTCTAAGGCTACCACACCCTCCCCTACCCCCAACCGCTGCTTTTGAAGGACAGATTGAACAAAAGCCAGCCAAACCAGTATAGAACAGAGGGGGTCTGTTCAGCCTGGAGAAGAGAAGGCTGCGTGGAGACCTCATAGCATCCTTCCAGTATCTGAAGGGGGCCTATAAGGATGCTGGGGAGGGACTCTTCATGAGGGACTGTAGTGAGAGGACAAGGGGTAATAGGTTCAAACTTAAACAGGGGAAATTTAGATTGGATATGAGGAAGAAATTCTTTACTGTAAGGGTGGTGAGGCACTGGAATGGGTTGCCCAGGGAAGTTGTGAATGCTCCATCACTGGCAGTGTTCAAGGCTGGATTGGACATAGCCTTGGGTGGCATAGTTCAGTGTGAGGTGTCCCCGCCCATGGCAGGGGGTTGGAACTAGATGATCTTAAGGTCCTTTCCAACCCTAACTATTCTACAATTCTATGATTCTACGAAAAATGCAAAATGTGGCCTGCCCATGAGCAAGGTCCCATTGTCTTCAGGGGTCTGACAAGATGATATACTTCGCAGTCAGCACTTGCTGCTCCTCATGGTGTGGTACAACCTGTTTGTGAGTTACATGTATATGCTTGTGCAAAATCTGTGAATGTACACTGAACTCCTCTGCCTTCTTATCTCCTGTGCAGGATACTTGCGATGTTCTGATTTTCTAATCAATTGCACTTGTTGCTTGGGGGCCTTTACCTTCTTGGTGCTATATTTTGCTATCTGTCATGCCTATTTCTAGACACCCAGCGTTACTGCACATGATAGAAGACTTATTTCAGAAAGTTCTTTCCCATTCCTTCCCTTCTCGGAGGCTGCTGTGTTGGGTGCAAATGAGCTGTCCTAGCATTTATTCTTAATGCAATAATGATCAATTGCTAGAATGTTGCAAAATATATATGCGTACATATATGTACAGTTGTTCCTGAATTTCCTATATACATTAAAATTACCTAATAATGAATATAATTTGAATTGAAATATCATTCAGTTTTCCAGTTCTTTCCAATGTCTTTTCTATTGACATAACATGTTCAAGTTAAAAACAGGAAAACAGCACAAAGCAAAATGAAATCTCCCCTAATTATGAGATCTCTTTCAAACTGTCTCTAGCCAAAAATTGCCCATGATTCTGTAGACAGAAGCATGAGTCCAATTCTTTTTCAGCAGAACAAGACTTATTCTTTTTTTTTCCATATGTTGAGTTAAAGGTCATAGGCAAAGATATGAAATTGACAGTGAAATAAGATGTTCCTTTCAAGCATTGTACTGGCTATGTTAAGTGAATTTGTCTATGTTGACATAAATTATCATCTTTTCCATGTCAAGAGGATTACATCAAAATTACAGGATGCAGCTACCAGAATATTTCCTCAGTACCTCTGAGATGAGCAAAACTATTATTTGTTTTTTCCACTGCCTGGTTCTAAATGTTATTCTGAGCCTTTCAAAAGACCTGCTGATCCATATCGACAAAGGCTTCTTCAAAGGTATGGACAAAGAATATTTATTTCTGTAGTTTGCAGAACAAGAGAGGGCAGATGTACAGAGTAGTAGCACAAAGATGTGCCCAAGCAATGTGCCTTTGTGCGGAAATTAAGCATAATTTGCTGAGAAGCAGACACTTTTATAAATTGGTGCTTCTTTCATGATAGTCACCCAGGAGGAAGTTTGCCTAAATTCCTCTTGCATCTCCTATTTCAGCACTCTTTACTGAAATTTACTGAAAGGGTGTATTTACTGAAGAGTTGTGCTCAAAAGTCTAGAACCAATCTCTTACCTGAAATATCTTGCATCTATCCATTAGCCCCTACATTCCGGACTTAAAACTGGGTAGGTGGTGGTTCTATTATTCCCATAAAAGTGCTTGCAATGTGTATCTTTTTGGCATTCTGCATAAACATGAAAGCCAATCCCAAAATTTTTGTATGCTACAGAGTTCTCCTCCAGACTAGTTAAGAGTCAATAGAAAGACAGCGATGTAGGAGGCTCAGATTCAAGCCTCTATTCCAGTGAAAACTGATTTTGTACACTGATCAAAATATCTATTAGTACTTCAGACTCCTGTAGCACAGCTCACCTGGTGGACATAACACTTACTTGATATATAAGAAATACAAGGATGTAATTCCAAGTCCCTGTTCTGAAGCAGGTAGAACTAAAATGAACTCAAGTTTTCCCACACTGTCGTAGATGACCTAAACAAAAAGGCAACCTGGGACAGAGTTTCCACAGTAGTTCCCAGTTATTTGTTTGTCTCTCTTTGTCACTCTCAGCCAATCCTCTCTTTATATTTTGACCAAAACTTGATCATCACCCTGAGAAATTTTTCCTAAAACAATTTTAGTGAAAATTCACACAAAGAGCTTTGGTTTCAAGGCCTCCGTGTCTTTTTAAAGAGAACAAAATGAAACAAAACTGAAACAACAACAAAATAAATCTCCAAATATTGAATTGAAAGATTTCCAACAGGCTCCATTTCAATATTCTGTGACCATATTATTCATAGGCAATGTGACATTAGAAAAGTAGTCTGTATGACTGCCATACACACAACTTCCACTTTACTAAGTAGTGAACAGCATTTTGGATGCCTGGAGATACGCTAGAACTCACCAAACTACTGCATAGTCTTCTGTATAATGAAGTAGAATTCTGCCGTCATTTGCTTCTGTAGCAGTGCCCTACATAGTACATTTGCCTTTATTTTAGGGAGCTGAGGAAGAAAAAGAAACATATAAATGAGGTATTTTAACATTTATGGAGATGGTGGCCTTTGAGACATGAAAATTTCTAAAAAATATACTGATGGGTTTTTCTAAGCTACAAACTCATATAGATAAAGAAGCTGTGGAAAATGAAGTGGAAAAAATTAACTCTGATCTCTTAATAATGTTACATGTGGTCACTATTGAATCATATGTTTGACTTTAGGAAGGTGTGTTAACAGACTCTGATGGTCATGAAACAGGCCATTTATCCATACGGTGCCAAGGAACAGGAGTTTTCTTGTCTGAAAACCTGAAGTAAAAATCAGATAATGCCCATGAAGAGGAGTTGCTGGAAGCCCTCATGTTCTGTCAAGCCACACAAGGTCCCATGTGATGTTCCTGCAGCTCTGCAGTGAATGCTGCAGATTGAAAAGCTGTTTGAATGAAATCTGAAGAAATGCTCTTCCTGCCTGCTTACTGTTATTGCTAACAGTCATAAGAACCAGAATCCAGCCATGGGATTTCTGGCTGGCTTAGACGAGAGAGGACGGAAAAGGCATCCCATCATCTGCCATTCATCGCTGCCAGATGTGTGCTGCTCTATGTTAGAAGTGATTTCAGTGCATGACTCACGAGGTGCCATTTTGTTCCATAGTTGGTGCAAGGTTCCATGAGCCTGCCAGCTTTCCCTGTGACCAATGTACAAGAGTGATTCCCACCTAAATTTTTCCCTAATTAACAGTTTTAATAGAGTGCGGGCAGTTCCACCCATATGTGAATGTCAGAGCAAATACCTTGACCCTCAGTCATTGTTAGCATTTAAACTAAATATAGAAAATTTCACTCTGCTCAGTTCTTGTAGGAAAGATTCAGCTTTACATCCACACAGTCTATGTAAGAAAAAGAAACTAAACATGCTAATAGAATCTGGCATTACTACTAAGATTGTCATGTGCCTCTAGTGATGGTGGTCATGTGAGAATACAGAATGAATACTGTCTTGTCGAAGAGGGAGTGTTTGCATAAAATTAATTAAATAATAAACATAACTTTGTTATTCAGCTATTAGAGCTAATTAAAAAAACAAAACCACAAACAAAACAAAAACACAAGAGTAAAAACATCAACCCCTAAAAGTATAGTTACTAAAGATGAGTGGCCAAGGTTTAGACCTGCATATCTAACTTTGAAGATATCAGTCTGTTTCTAGGTTGAGGCAAAACCTACAGCTGATTGTGTTTCCTTTTATTGATCATTTGACAATCTAAGACAATTGGGGCTGCTCAGCCTGGAGAAGAGAAGACTGTGGAGACCTCTGAAGGGGGTCTACAAGGATGCTGGAGAGGGACTTTTCATCAACGACTGTAGTGATAGGACAAGGGGGAATGGGTTCGAACTTAAAGAGAGGAGATTTAGCGTGGATATAAGGGAGAAATTCTTTACTGTGAGGTTGGTGAGGCAGTGGAACAGGATGCCCAAGGAAGTCGTGAATATTCCATCCCCAGCAGTGTTCAAGGCCAGGCTGGACAGGGCCTTGAGCAACCTGGTCTAGTGTGAGGTGTCCCTGCCCATGGATTGGGGTTGGAACTAAATGAGCTTTATGAACCATTTTATGATTCTATGATCATTCCCCCTAGAACATTTCAAAATTTAATGACAATCTAAACAACTGAAAATTATAGACTGAGAAATAGAGAATTAATCTGAAGTGACGTATCACAATATTTTTAGTTAAGGTATTTTATGTATGAGGTTTTTGCTATATACCAGATTTCTTCACTAGCGTACACCCCAGGAGAGGAATCATAGCATGCACCTCTTTCCTTTTGCCCCATATAATATTTTGTACGAGTTTTTGGCCAACCTTACAGCTAAACCCCAAAATTATTCCAGGTTAATTTTGTTGCTGAATGGTTCTTCTGTCTTGTCACCTGAAAGCTGAAGTTTTCTGAAGACGGGATAAACTTCAGATGTAAAAATCTTGCTGAATCAAGAACTCTAGTTATCTGCCAGAATGTATTTTAGATGGAAAATTTTCAACTAGCTTCAGCTAAATTCTATTTCTGTGCTGGCAAAATTCCTCTTAAGAGTGAAGAGAGAGTACATAATGCAATAGGCCCAACCATTAGATAAAAGGGTCTTGTAACAGGTTAAATTAACTTTAAAGTTTGCTTGCCAGTTGGAAGGTATAATAAAACATATCCCCAAACCAACGGAGAGCCAGCGGGTTTAATTTTAGGGTTACCAGCTGTTTATATTTGGTGATGCCTGTCATTACAGAACAATTTCTGTGTCTGTGGCTAGAGACACTAATGCCAAACTGAAGAGTAATAGAAAGAGAGGAGTAGTGTAGATTGGTTAACCTTTCCTTTGTGGCAATTAGTTTATCTGCTCATTGGCACTACACTGTTAGTGGGTATTGGCCATGGTCATAGCAAGCTGGCTAAAACTGATCTTCAAATCAGGTTTCCTGCATGTGTGACCAAGACTGGCCCTTCTCACTGAAATGTTACTAGGGCTCTGTGCATAGGCCCATGAGATCAAAAAGAGAGATGGTCAGAAAGGAAAGAGGGGGCCAATGAAATTTGGATTAACCAGATATATAATTAAGTAACTCAGTATGTAAGTTGCTTTATGATTTTCATTGGCCTTTTTAATGCCTAAGTAAGTGAGCTGTATATGTTGCCAGATATGTCATCTGTTACTTTCGTGGTATTCCCACAAGCTGGGAAACAGTCTCATGAGAAAGCCAAATGTCATGTTTTGTTAGTGCTATAAAACACCAGAATGCTGCAAAACCATGAAGAAAACATAAAATCATAATCACTCATGTCTTTTTATGGTTATTGTCCTCTTTGACAGGGCACATTTCTGAGAGGCTTTTGGTATAAGCCTTTCATGAGACATTTACAAGTGCCGTCATATCAGTTCCCTCTGCCACAGATTATGCTAGGACTTTGTGACGAAAGGGTGTTGCTTCAGCCTCCTAATGATTTTTCAGAGACCCTAAGATTTTACAAAGTCCTGATCCCCCAGCAAAATCATTGTCAGATGCTTGCTGCTTGTGAAAAGAACCATTTCATCCCAAATTTAGATGAGTGAGAAGACTCAGGGGTAGGGCAGTTCCAGGATAGACATTTACTCTTTCGATAGAGCAAAAAATAGCAGCCTCTGCGTTAGCTGAAATTGTATCTTTAAGGCTTTTTAAAAACACCTGAGGACTCATTATTGTTGATGTTATGGGGACACATCGATGTGTCACCTGCTGTGAGTATTAACATGCTAATGAGTACAGTTTTTGGAAAGAAATTGGAGTTTAAACAGACAATGTGCAAAATGGAGAAGCAAAGGAGGTCTCTATTTCACAACCAGGGACCTGATTTAGAATGAAGTTGAATAATTTTCCTCAAACCTTTCAGAGTAAGTTACCAGAAGTCTAAGAAAAGCCCTGATGTACATCACGAGAACTAGCTTTGTGGAGATTCATGAGAATTTGGAAATGAGGATTTATCCTTAATTAACATTTTAATTATTCTTCTAACTATCCCAGAAGTCTGTATTAAGCCTTGCTAAGTATGTACTGAAAGCCTTGATGTTGTAAGCAAAAACTGATTCACGCAAGTCAGTGAAGAAAAATTCACTATGCTTGCAAAAATAATCTGGTTATAATGAATTTTCTTTTGCAGTGAGAAGAAGAGGAATAGGAAACTTGCAAGTGTGGTTTTCACTGTTAGCTTTTAAAGATATTTGAGTGGGGAAATCTCAGGCTTCTTTCAATGCAACAAAATGCCAATGTTTCATTGATGTCCCCACAAACATGCAAAGACAAATATTGCTACCCTATTCTCAGAAAACGTAGCTGAAGTCTGTATTCTGTACAGGGCAGCTAGCATTAGATAACTAATGAGTCCTACTCAGCAATCAACAACTTTTCTTGAGAGTCAGTTACGCATTAGTAGAAGACTAACTTTGTCCTTTAGGGTTCTGTTTTGCACGGATGGATTGGCAAAAAAGCTCTGTGCTTCATCTTGTGCTAAATTAATATTGATTTCTACTCATTCTCACAATGAACAAAGTAGAACATTTCTTTTCAAAACAAAGAAAGTAAAACAATTTATGCAAGCTGATGTGGAATGTCTACGGCAGACGACTAGAAATAGACTTTTGCCTCAGTTACAAAATCATGTTGGCTCATGTTATAGGGTTAGAGTAGAAAATGAGTCCACACTCTGATGTGAAAACCTCCTGCCACAGGCAACAACTTGAACTGTTTCTAGCAAAGGATTCATTACTCTTCTATTTGGCGGCAATTACAAACGTTGAAAAAATAATAATTCACATTGGGCACACTTTTTTTCCCCTCCTTTTTATTGTCCCTTTTTGTTTTCTGCTGACTTTTATGTACATTTTATTTTGGTTTCTCACACCCCTTCTTACTCACTTAAACTTACCTTTAGTGCCTCCAGTGACACTGAATTGGATCATCATGACAGCAAGACTTTGGCAGTTGTCAGCTGTGTAAAGAATGGCAGGCAAATAGGAAGCTCGGTGCCTTTGTAGTGGTTTATACCAAAAGTGTGCCTGGCATGTCTGTCTAATTTCCAAGGGAAAGGCAGAGTATGGTGTGGCAGGCAAGCATGGTCACAACAGGTTACTGTGAGGTATGTCATTTCAGAGCATGCAATTTCCTCTTTGAGTCATTTTTCAAGAAAGGATGAATCACTACATCCTCTTCTGTAGCTATGGTTCTGCTTCTGCACATTAGTGCCGTGACTGGATCTGAGGCGGATGCACCTTTTTAATGTTAACTGGAGGTGAACACCGCACACTACAGCAGAATGCCTGACCCGTTTGCAAAGTTTGGGGAAGATGGCAAAAGGATATGCAAAGTACATTTGCAACTTCCACAGCTGACCACGCATGGCAACTGCTAAGCAATGAATATGGGGTCTTAGTAACGCATAAAGAAATCAAAATAAAATTACTAACCTGCTTTGTTTTGCTTTAAATTTGGCATGTGAAGAGCTGAAGAATTCTGCCTCACACCATTGTTCAGGGAGCAAGATTAAAACTGTACTAACCTGCTCTGTCAAAGGATCAATATCAGCAGCTTGATTTGCTGTTTTCAAGTGTCTCTATTCACCAGTAAAGCTCAAATAGTTGTCTCTTTCGCTTGGTGGAGTTCTTTTTTGTTTAGACCTTTAGGAACTTTCCATGTCACTAAAACTCTCTGCGGGGCTGGCAGCTTTGACATCTGACATCCTTTTTTTTTTTTTTTTTCAGTATTTCCACAGAAAGGTAGCAGCAATTCCCAGTGGCAGCTTCGCAGAGCAGAGGGAATACCTCAGTGGATAGTTCATATGTTATGCAGCATCTGTGATTCTTTTCAACATCTCCAATTACTGGCATGATCCAATTCCCATTAACAACAAGTAAAAGATTCCCATGACTTCAGTAGGGACCAGAACTAGATCTTAAACTTCCGTTGACACCAAACATTGAAACAGAAAGTGGACATTGTTGCTGAGATTTGTATAGAACAAAACAGAACAGAAACTCTAGGTTTATATGACATGAAGAATAGAAATGCCTGATGTTGCTGAAGGGTTTGGGGTTTTTTTCCTTTTGTTTTGTTTATTTTTTATAATGTTTGATGTCTAATGGAGTAAAAAAACCTGGTTTAATAGCCTCAGGAACGTGAACTTTATCATACTATTGTCATACTTCCTACATGTGAGACAGGACTGCATCTGTTACTGCTCTGATGCCTGTATTGTAAATCAATGCCAACAGGAAAAGACAGCTCCATTAGAAACAAATGGTTGTAACACAATATCTAATCACAGGTATTTGCAGTACTTTGGAAGCACCATTTCAATCCAAACTGTGATTATACAGGGTATTTAGCAATGTTGACTTCTCACTTGTAAATGGAAATAGTGGTCTTGAGCAAAAATTGGCATAAAACACATTTAGTTTAAGGGCAACCTCAAAGTTGGCTCCTTAATCTATGCAGTTACAGCCGTGCTCTCTGTGCAGCTAAACCCCTGCTGTTGATTGGCAATGTACAGAATCCAAAGCAGTGGCAGAAACACCCCCTTTATGATGTCCTTGGGACACAAGCTATGTGATCATTATAAAATGGTGCACTTACAAGCTTAACACATGCAATATAATTTTGGTTTGATGCATACTATGTAGGAAAAGATTATGTGCATAACGAGAATGAAGTCATCTACTACTTGAACAGAGAGTGCATTGCCAAATGAGCTAGCACCCTCCCACAGGGATCCTCTAGAGTACAGCTGGGTGAAATAGTTTGCCCAGAGCCTGTTCTTGAGAGAAGCAAAGGATTTTTGCTCATGTAGATATTCAGGTTAATTTTGATGCATCATTTTCCCCTGGGAAATTAAAAACCCAAACCAACCAAACAACAACCAAAACAGCCCAAACTAACCAAATACCCAACCAAAAAATTCCAAATAATTTCAGTTAAATGCTGCTTCTTGATTTATTTATTTTTTTTTTTTTTAAATCAGTGTTTTGGAGCCTTGAGAAATATAACAATCAAAACAAAAATGTGGACTTAGAAGTACTAGCCCCCACCCTGGAAACAGGGGATTGCATGTGGAGCTTTGTTATGATCTAGTTGTTCTAACTGAATTCCTGGTCTTGCCTGATTTTAAGATAAACCATGGTTTGGGTTGACCCAAAACATGTTGGGTTACTTTTTAGCTATTAGGGTTCACTCATTAATCTGAGAAATTAATTCTGTGGCCCAATTCAAAACGGGAGGATTTTTATACCAGATAACTTCTAAAAGCACCCTGCTTTACTTAATTCTCTGCACTCTGGCTTTGCTCTGCAAGCTATTACAGAGAATAAGTCTCTTTCAGTGCCCTTTAGGGCACTTCAGAAGCATCCTGGTCTCATGAGTCCCTTCCTGCTCTGATCACACAATGTGTACTTAAGCAGGTCCTTTTCCAGGACCAGTGTGGGAGTAGGTTAGTGTGCTTTTGCTTCCACGTTATGCACTCAAAAATGCAATTAAAGGCTTACATTATTGTATGGAATTCTGTTGGGAAGGTTATAAAGATAGGGGCCATCTGCAAAATTCAGGTCCAGGCCTGGCTTCATATTTCAAATGTGCTGAGTCCAAGGCTGTTTGGAGCAAAAGTTTTTGCTCTGTTCTCCCACTGTTCTTTGCCTCAGTAGTTGTGCTTGTTTAAATATGCCACACAGTCCATACAGTGTGTATGCTTATTTGCGCCATATCTGCACAGAAGCCCCTGTGTGTGTGTGTGTGTAGTGAATACCTTAAACACAGAGACACAGCAGCATTTATTCTTCCTATTGTAGAAGCAATTGTGTTGTCTTTGCTCTGTATGGCACTTAGTAGAAGACAGCAGATAGTTAGGGTGTCATGAGATGACAAGACCTGATCCCTGATCCTCAAGCCTTTTTACAAGCAGATTGCAGCAAAACCAATAGGTAGATATTTTTGCAAAACCAAACCAAGAGGTAGAAAGTTCGGTCAGACAAAAGGGCTCCTCAGAGGTAGGCCTAATGAGTGCCCATGAAGTAGAGGATGCAGTGGTATGGCCGGCTGAAGCAGTTTCCTTCTCCACAGAGAACCGTGTGAGGTGGGACATCAAGGCCAGTCAGTGCTTGTTGAAAGGGCAGGGTGGCTGCTGTTTGCCCCTTTGCTGTCTCTAGGTCGGCTCAGTGGCTGAGAAGAAAGCAGGATGGGATGTGGCACAGCTGCCTCCCCAAGTATCACCACTTTCAAATTCCACTTCTTATCTCAGCCCTTCTTCCTTGTTGCTAATTACCACCTACTCCAAGATGTCAAGAACATACTCCCAGGAATAAACTGCTAGATAAACAAACCCCAGACAAACATCAAAGCTTAAAACAAACTGATAAGCCCCTTTGATTGATTTTAAGGGTGGGTAGGGAGAGGTGTGTTTGGATTGGAAGGTGCAAATGTTGAGCGGAGCAGCACCTGCTGTCTTGTGATCTGACCAAACCATTTGGCTTGAAAAGGCCAAGAGATAGGGAGTCAGAAATCCATTTGGAGTTACAAAAGCAGCAGGGGAGGCTTAGATGAACAAAGGGGCTCTCGAGGCAGGGCCCTGTGCTGGTTTTTGTCAGCTTGGTATCACATTCCCTGCTCCAGTGTGACAGACAAATGCCAGGCCAGATGATGTGATACAATCAGCCTTGTTTGATTGAGGTCTGTACCTGTATTATATGATGGCGGCAGATGCTGATTCGATATGGGGGCAAGTGCAGAGCTTGAACAGCTCAGCAAAAGTTATTTGCAGTTTCATTCATCAGTGGGCAGGAAGGGTGCTGTTCAGAGGAAGGGCAGGTTTGGGATGTGTCTGTGTGAGGATTGAGTACTTGTGAAAGGTGCTCAGTTGCAGCATAAAGCATGTATACAACAGCAGAACTTCCAAACCCCTTCCCAGGGTCTCACAGGCTTTCAGTCCTGCTCTGCAGAGATTGTGCTTACCCTGGCTGATGCAGGAATGGGAATCCAGTGCATGCCTAATAAACTGGAGATTAGTAGAGAAAGCCTACAAAGGCCTAAATATGCCTAAGATCAAAGTGATATAATTTACTGTGATAAACAGGATATCACTTCCTCTCTGAAGTCCCAATACTGCAAAGATACTTCCATGCTCTTAACTACACACATACAGTAATGTCAGCATTACTGATAGGCTCTCCAAATGCACAGTTAAGCAAATAGTATCCAAGGTCTCAGGCTCCTATCAACTAATTTAGAGTGCTTGTGTCTGTGCCTGAGGGTGTCTAGGAGTGTTTCAAATGCTGCAGTGATGGGCTGAAGTGCCTCTGTACCATTCGTGCTTCAGTGTTTCTTCTAACAGTGACTCTTCATTGAGGAGAGCAATTGCGGTAGAAAGGAGGGTAGCATGGCTGGGTATTCTGCTTTGCACTGTGCAATGTTACGAGTGAAAAAATGTAGCTTACAAACAGTTATTTTACTTATTTACCTGCTTTTATGAGTAAAGTAACTTTCTGATCTCTTATTGGAGATTGTTAGTTTTTTCCTAGTTGTTTGTTTTTTGTTTGGTTGGTTAGTTTTGTTTTGGTTTGTTTTTCTCTGCAATGAGACAAAAAAGAAAGGGGGAGGGGGAGGAGAGAAGGCTGTCTCTTTTTAGTTATAAATTTGCGGTAATTGATGAAAATTCTAATTTAAAGCTCATGCTTACCAAGCTCAGAAGTTCTGAGAAAACCTTTAAGGTTTTTCCCCTCTTTCTTGAAGCAAAAGCAAAGAAAATGAGGTAAAGTAATGATGGGTGGGTGAAAAAGAGACAGTTCTTGTTACTGAAAATTTGAAGTGGGCGAGTGTTTCAGAAATGCTTGATCAACATTTGCAAAAACCAGGAGCAAATTTTAAGAAGAGAGTTAAGCATCAGGAATAGTAGCAGAAAAACAATTTAAAGTAAACTACTGAAATTCTTAACTTGAATTTTCATGGTATTAATCCAATTCTTGGATTATCACTTATCCAGTTATAGATTGAGTGATTCTGTGCTCAGTGAAAAACAAGCAATGGATGTTGAACTTCTGCAAATGAGTTTTCGAAACCATATATATTTCAGGACTGAGGGACTCATCCAATCCTATTACTGGCATTTCCTACAGTGTTTAAATGGTGTTTCAAGATGTGCCTCTCCACACAGGGCAATGGCAACTAAAATTCCCAGGCATGCTTCATTTCCCAGTAAGTTTCCTTGAAACCACTTGGAGCATGTGCAATGACTTTAATATGACTGAAGAAATATTGATGTACATTGAAGAGATCAAGGGGAGACATGTTTTTCTGACTCTCTACTTAAAAAAAACAAAGCAACATCACTCCCCTGTACGTTAGACTTTCTGTCTACTGAAATGGCATAGAAGGAATGTCTCCGAGGACTTTCCAGTGCCAATAGGGATGATTTATATCTTCAACACAATTTGGTTTAATCTTGAAGGGAGGGGAGGTGGCAGGGAATGGATATGATGGTACATAAAGAAACATTATTTCCCAGAGGCAGATTTTATTTCTTTAACAATTTATAAAGCTCCAGAAGTGAAATATCACTATTTTGGGACTGGTGTTATATATCAATGAGTTTAGCAGCTGCCGGGCTTATGCATGTATTTTGTACTGTACATACATGCATAAACCCATTGTTTCAACAGTGGTAACAGGGTCTTTATTGTCATTGTTGCTGAAGTTCACTGAATTTGATTTTATAAGACAGACTGTGCACTGATAAATGTCAAAGGCAAACTTGTATAACAAGCAAAACCAACTCTACCTCCACTAATCACCCTATTAACTACTTCAGCTGCTGCATCTGACTTATTCTGCTCTTCATTAATAGCAGATATTGCTACCATAGTTTTGTTTATTCTTCTAGGACTTTTCATGTGATACATAAACATATAAATGTGACCAAAAATTAATATATTGATCAAAAATTTCCTGAAGTCTTGTGAGGAAAGGTGGATGTGTACATTGGAAAGGGAGAAAAAATAAATCTTGTGATTCTTACTGTAGTTGTACTAGCTGTATAAAACCTCTTATAGACTACTTAAAGTGGGTACCTGGATTCACAGAAAAAGATGCAGACAGGCTGATTTTAGGTAGAGAGACAAGCAGTGATAGCTCTTTCAGTGGAAGATGGGTTCTTAAAGACAAAGTCCAGTTATTAAGAGGTCTCAAAATTGTAAAAATTATTGCATGCAAATCACATAACCTCAGATGTATACCATGGGCTCTTTCTGCCTGAATGCTATTAAAACTGAAAATTAAAAGAGGGGGAAAATAGAGAGTTTCCTCTTGAGGTCTTAAGGAACCTGAGGTAATAGAAAGATAAGGCTTTTTTTCTCTTCTGGAAAGCAGAGGTACATGTTTCCTTTTGGGGTTTTACATATTGAGCAGGAAAGAAACTTTCAGAGGGGCTCTGTAGTCCCACTTTTAAAGGGGGTTCTGTTTACCTGTGTTGCCTCTGTTTTCATTTTTCAGACCACAGTTGAGGTGAGAAAGGATATAGCTCTACTGAGATACACACAGTGTTCCCCTATATGTTTTCCCTCCATTTTAGCCTAGTTTTGTTTTAGTTGGAGAAATATCTAGTTTTCAGCTCCACAGCTACAGAGCCTTTACTGTCAGCAAAATCAGTGTATTTTCCTTAGGCAAAGACAAAAGAGACAATAGAAGGGCAGTATATACAGTGTGCATTGTTACAGGCTCAGTGGGGGCTTCTGGTATGGGATTGATTATGGGGATACAGAGTGAGGCAGGGCCATATCCTTCTCTGAGAAACTGGGACTCCAGAAAGCTTTTGCAGACACTGGTGCCTTTTTCATTGCTTTTATTGGGTGCTAGGTCTCTGGATTTAGCTTGTTATTATAGGATGCTTGTGTATTTATTTATTTAGAAATAATTTAGTCCAGAATTTGCTGAAGATTCCACATGTTTACCTGAGATGCAGCAAGATTCAAAATATAAGTTTGCTTAAAAAGTTTAAAAAGTTTACTTGATATTGATATCATTCTTGACCAGGGTTTTGAAAATTGCTGGTTATGGCAGTGAAAGGAGGAGCAATTCTATTTTTTTCTGCTGGGAGCTTGCAAAGCAGAAGTCTGCTAAATTTCAGTGCCTAAGAATGTCCGCATAGTTTGCTAATCCCTGGAAGTGGGGAGCCAGCTTTTAACAACAGCAGGAGGGACTGGACTTTTGGTGTTTGCTAGCTCTGAAACTGGGATTTAGCCAGATTATTCTTCATTTCTCACAGAAAGGGGAGTCATAATGCTTGCTGGAGCCAAATGACAGTTGTGGGAGCTGGGACTTCCATTTGCTACAAACAACAGCAAAGCTAAGAGGAAGCCATTGATGCCAGATGTTTGTTTTACATAATCCAGAGGATGCAGATGTCTTTCTTCAGCAACGGATGTTCTATGATATTCTTTAAAGGCTGGCACCTAAGGAATTTTCTCTAGGTTGTGACCTGGACTGTGCATTTCTAAGAGGAACGGAGCAAGGATCCCTTTTCTCTTTGCAGGTTGCCTGAGGCAGCTTGGGTCTTGGGGTGAAATAATAGCTAGGAATTTGTGCCTGCTTACTCCTACCCCAGAGGAAAGTGAGTGGGAGAATAGTTTAAATTGTGTCTCCCTTCCTGCAACAACCTACACCGAACCTGACGGAAAGAATAGGATAGGATAGGATAGGATAGTCCAGTTGGAAGGGATCTACAATAATCATCTAGTTCAACTCCCTGATCACTTCAAGGCTGACCAAAAGTTAAAGCATATTATTAAGGACATTGGCCAAATGCTTCTGAAACACTGACAGGCTTAAGGCATCAACCACCACTGTAGGAAGCTTGTTGCAGTGTTTGGCCAGTCCCTCTGCAAATAAATGCTTCCTAATATCACATCTGAAGAGTATGGATTGTAAGGAGCAAGAGCTTGGAAGAAGCAAGAGGAATTCAGCCTGGTGCTGCAAGTGCAGCATCTCTGAAACCTGCTCTGTTACAAATAGCCACTTAAAGAACAAGGGCTTTTTTATACTGTTGCCTACTGTGGTGTCCTGAGGATGGTAAGAAAGAAGATGCTAAATCTTGAAGTCAAACAAAGCACTACCTACTCACAGAAAAAATATAAGAGGGACAGATGTTGGGACTGGTGGGTTTCAAAATAAAATAAAGGAGAGGAGTTAGAAATGAAACAGTGGAATAAAAGAAGTCACACATGCCATAACAGATACCAAGAATTCAGAGCCACCTTAAGGCAATGGCTGATAAGCATTGTGTCCTCAAACTTGATGAAGTGGGGAGAAACATAACTGCAACCTGAAAAAAAATGAAGGAATATGAATGCTAAAAAAGGCATATGCTTATTCTGCTGACAACAGGCTACATCAGTTGCAAAATAAAGAGATTTCTATGAGTGCTGTAGGCTACATCCATAACAGTAAACAACACAAGGTCAAGCCTTGAGTAGTAGCTCATGATTGTTCAAACAGTTCAGTTGTTTGCATGGTCTCTGCTATTACTCTAGCAATATCAGCAAACATTTACAGATAATCTTTGGATGGGGGTTAGGGGATAGCACGAAGTGGGGATCTTTCTGAATACGCAGTCTGGATGCAGCCACCCTGCTTGGTTGGGAAAATGTGGTGTCTTGCAACCATGCCATCAGACCAACATCCAACACAGGCCATAGCATGGGATCCCTGGATACTCCTGACAATTACACGTGATCCTGCTCATAAACTTATTGGTGCCTGCTATAAAACTGTTTAGGTTCTCCACTCTTTCCTTTGATGGATAGGAATTGTTCTGATTTCAGCTACATTATATAGCCAGGCACAATATAACATCCACAGATACACTAAATGGCAGTATTAGACTGGGGAAATGTAACCAAATGCAAGTGGCATACAAAAAATATATTCTGAGTCCATAGGCAAGCATAGGAATAAACTAATGAAATGAGACTTGGAGCTATTGGGAGAACTGAGCTAGAGCAGGGATGCAGATCTCGGAGATATTATGGAACCCATCTGAGAATACATTCTCCAGCACTTGCTTGATAAAAGCAATTAGAAAAACATCTTCTCACACTTGTCTTTCCACCTGAGAACATTACTGTTGGGCTAGATCTTATCCTCACTGATGGCTATGTGGCAAAACAAAAAAAGATGCAAAAAATGCCACCAAATGATTGCATTAGGATGAACGTCTGACTGGATTCAGCTGTGTTCAGAGAGATTGTTAAGTCAAAAGTTTTTGCTTCCCCTGTCTCCAGTTTCTTCATCTGAGCTTCACAAGGATGGCCTTGGCCTACCCTTCTAGCTCACCCTTGTCTTTTCAGTCAGTGTATCCCTGCTGAACAGCATTGTGAAAAACCACTGTCATGTGGTAAAGATGTGATCAGGTGGTATTTTTATTCTGAGAAGAATAAAGGTACTGGAACTGCTGGTACTTGCTATTCTCTCTGCTGTTGTATTGAATGTCTTTGTCTTCTTTCTTTAAGAAATAGGATTCTTGGGGCATGATCTTCTAGCACTGTGTATGTGTGAATGCTTGTGGCTTGATCTTAGGCAACAGTCATAATTAGAAAAACAATTTTTATTAGCTGTCACACAGGAATGACACATGTGACTTCTTGTGTAGAAAGCTAGGGAACTGCAAATCTCCACAGACTTTGTTGCCTGTACTCCAGTCCAACACCAAAATATTCTCGATGTCAAAAAGGAAGGACAACAGTCACCCTGGCTTTCACCCAACATGCAAAGCTAAAGAAAGCATGTATTAGAGGAGGTGGAGGAGGATGCTTCATGATGAGCTGAAGATAGAAACACATTCAACATATAGACAGTGAGAATACAGACAGTTTCATTACCTCTGGTGAAGACTGGCAGAAGAAACTGTCAGTCCTGCAAAGAAGAGTAACAATACACCTGTTGAAACAAGCACAAAGAACTGGTGAGAAAACTCGTGCTTCTTACATTAGACATCTGTTGACTTTTGAAACACTCCAGCTGCACTCCAAAAAATGTAGAGTGTTTAGGAACTAAAGGGTGGGAAGAAGTTCAGTGATTTATAGGGATGCCTAACTTATCTTTCTAGATTCTGCACATGCTTATCAGAAGCCTGTGAACTCTTGAGACAGTTAGCACATAGTGGGCGTATGGTAAGATACCAAGAAACAAGCATTTGAAGGAGTAAAGAAAAATGTAAATGATATATCGGGCTTTAAGTACAACCAAGCAGAGCAGCCGTGGAACTATGGTGGCTATGTCTACATAGACACACCTTTAAACAACTGAGATTATTCCTTGTGACCAAGAACCATGAATTTGTGCTCAAAGCAAAACACATCCAAGTGATACTCTAGTGTCAACAGTCTCCTTCCCTCTCCCTTGAATGTCTGCAATAGATTTCTACAAGTCTTCTGCCTCTGAAATTTAAGGAAGGTCAAGTATATATCATAAGTCTATAAAAGTAACAAGTCTTTTTGGAGAAAAAAATAGTCAACAAGATTGTTTCAGGTAATGTGGAGCTGTTTTTGTTTTTTCCTGTGCCAACCCAGACTGGAGTGAACTAGGAAGGTTTAAGTGAAAAACAGATGTGTCTGTCTGCCTGGCTCTCACAAGAACAAAGCATGGGGATGCCCTTCTTCAGGATTTGTGTCATGATTAATGTTTAAGTGCATCTGGCACTAGAAGGAGGGAAGGCTTGGACTCTGGTATGAAGGCTGCCTGGTATTCCTGGAGGGCTAGACTTTCAAATGATTATCCCTAGCACAGTAGAAATGAGGGTCTTTGGGCTTGTAGGCACAAGATGAATTTAGGCACCATTTAGAATTGAAGACCAAGGTAAAGTGTTGTATGGGCACAGATAATGTGGGATCTTAGAACATGGGTTAAGAGAAGGAGTAGAGGAAGCAGGCCACAGAAATTGTTCCCAGAGATCTGATACTCAGAGAAAGAGTTCACACGGGAAAGGATTAAAAAGCTGAGCTTTTGGAATGAAGAAATCTAGTCACTTCACCTTTGGGTGCGAAATAAACATGTGATCTCACCACACTCCTTTAGAAAGCCATATGAATAAGCTGATAATAAATACATCAAAACAACTATCCTATATAGTTGAAAATGCATTGATAATGCAGAGAATAGTAATGCTTATGAGAATTTCTAGAGTTGACATAAACATATGCAGTATATTCTACTGCGAATATAGAGCAGCTGGGGCTCTGGAACAGGAGATAAAATCCCTATGTTACCATACCTTTCCATCCCTCATGAGACAACTCAGGCAGCTGAAACAAATGTGCTAGAAACAGTGAAGTGACTCATACTCCAGCATTAATCGCTTCATGATAAAAGACCACAGTATGTTATTTCTTACTATGTGGTGAGTTGTGACTTTGGTGTGCAACACGCATTCTTGAGTGCAGGGAACCAAACAACCATACTGTTGGATTTAGGACAGGGATGAAGGCTTAAATGAATATGTTGGTCTTCTACAGATGAGCCAGGAAACATACTCAATGGTCAGGCATGAAAAGCATGTGTAGAACAGTAGACATAGCACAAAGTGCTGGCAGCAGCACGAGATTACTGTTGAATGACATCCCAAGCAAACACTGTGAAGTTCTCTGCTCATACTGCAGAGCAGAAATTGCATTGTTAGGATAAATATCTAAATTTCTAGAAGCTGGATTCTCCTTTTAGATGAAATCTTTGTCTTAAAGGGCTATTTTTTCCCAGTAGTTATAATGCAGTACTTTAAACAGCCAGGAGCCAATGACTGCTGGAAAGACCATAAGCCAGATGACTACTGACTTTCAGCGCAGGGAAAGCTGGGCAGAAACATTGACTCACAGGTGTGTCACTAAATCACTCTGCCAGCTTGAATTGTTCCTCGGGTGATGCAGTCTGAGCACCACACCTGTCTAAGGGCTGTGCCTGCACAGATGAAGAAATATGCATCCAATTAGTTCATAAAGAGAAAAAGATTGAGAGGGGAGATTTTTTTCTCAGTATACATATACATGAAAGAAGGAAGCCCCAGGAAGACAGAAGGACAGCTCTGGCAGAGGACTAATTGTTCATAAAGAGGACGTGAATACATTCAGGCTGGAAATTAAAATTAGTTTTTTACCAACAAGGGATTGAAGGGGTAAAAAAGGAGGCCTAGTGTAGTTCAGTAAGAAGCTCAACTAGCTCAGGCAAAGACTACATTGTCTAAGATTGCAGGAGATAGATTTGCAACTCCAGGAGCTCCCTTCTCATCCTACATTCCTGTATTTTCAGAAAAGGAAGACCAAGGTCTGCATTCAAATATACTAACTATAACTGTCTACAGCTGTAAGTATTCCTGCCAAGACTGGTCTGTAATTGGGATATTTATAGGTACAAATGACCACTTGCCCAGCTATCTTCTGGTCTGTGCAACCATGTGGCTTGCACATACAGGAGAGGTTGTGCACTCAAATAGACATGCACAGCGCTGTGTGTATGGAGTCTATGCAAGTTGTTAGCTACTTAAAAATATCTTGGAGTGAATAGATTAAAAAGCTGTGTCTGCTATAGCTGCTTGTGCCATTGCTGAATCTAGCATCTCTAAACATTAGAACGTGACATGGGGACATCAGTGAATTTATCTGCAAATACTGACCCCAGACAAGTAAATTTTTTAGTTGTTTTTTTTATTTTCATTTTTCTTTTAAAAGACTGCTTGTGGGGAAGTTCTCTCAAGACTGACTGCATGGCTTTCTGAAAGAAAACATTTTCTATGATGCTGTTATTTTTTTACAACAGGAAAAAAGTCTTGATGCTATCCTTTGGAGAAATACAGACTTAACCTACTTCAGCTAACCCCCGAGTCATTAGGAATGAAGACCTCAGAAATCTCATGGGCTCCAGTTCAGCAACAGACTTTAGCACATCCTTAACATTAAACATGTGGGCTGTGCCTTTGAAGTCAGTAAGTGTACTCACATGCTTTCGTCAGCTGCTGCATTGGGCTTTGGCCACCTGTTTTTTATCTCAGCAGGATAGAGGATCCAGTCATTCCTGATATCCCCTTACTCATGCTGGTGGTTCCTGAGCCGTCAATAAGACCACTGTGCATACAGGTCTTGCTCAATTCAAACCATGCTAAGCCCACCAGTAATACTGGAACTTTGGTACTATTTAGCATTCTGCATTGGTTTTTTTCTTTTTTTTTCCTTTTTCTTTTGTCTGATAATTTTATTTGAGCTGGGTTGCTCTAGGGATTCCTGCACTCTTTTCTTCCAAAAGCTAGACAGACTGGTTAATAAACATTCATAATTGCAGGCAGCTTACAACACAAATTAGATTATCCTGTGTAAATTCACTTATTCACTTGCTCAAGTCAAGCTTCTACTATTTTGTTTTTCTTATATCTACAGAAACGAATGGGAATCAAACCCCTGAGCCCCTCCAGGCTGCATAGTCACTGCTTTTTCTTCTAAAGTGCCTGAATACCCAATTTTTATTTCCTTCCTTAGCCTTCAAGGAAAATAAGGTAATGGAAAATTAGTGAAGAATTAAGCTCATGTAAGTGCAATCTAATGAAGAAGAATTATTTTGAATATCCAGAGATATGACTTCTAATTTTCTCTTCTGGGGCCCAGACCCTGAAAGTACATTTCTTTTTGGGGAATGGCTGTATGCCACTGGCTGGTATCGCTGGCTGGCTGTGCCCAAGTGCTGCTTATAGAATCATAGAATAGTTAGGGTTGGAAAGGACCTTAAGATCATCTAGTTCCAACACCCCTGCCAGGGGCAGGGACACCTCACACTAAACCATGTCACCCAAGGCTCTGTCCAACCTGGCCTTGAACACCACCAGCGATGGAGCATTCACAACTTCCCTGGGCAACCCATTCCAGTGCCTCACCACCCTTACAGAAAAGAATTTCTTCCTCATATCCAATCTAAATTTCCCCTGTTTAAGTTTGAACCCATTACCCCTTGTCCTATCACTACAGTCCTTAATGAAGTGTCCCTTCTCAGCATCCTTGTAGGCCCCCTTCAGATACTGGAAGGCTGCTATGAGGTCTCCACGCAGCCTTCTCTTCTCCAGGCTGAACAGCCCCAGCTTTCTCGGCCTGCCTTCATATGGGAGGTGCTCCAGTCCCCTGATCATCCTCGTGGCCCTCCTTTGGACTTGTTCCAACAGTTCCATGTCCTTTTTGTGTTGAGGACACCAGAACTGCACACAATACTCCAAGTGAGGTTTCACAAGAGCAGAATAGAGGGGCAGGATCACCTCCTTTGACCTGCTGGTCACGCTTCTTTTGATGCAGCCCAGGATACAGTTGGCTTTCTGGGTGGCAAGCGCACACTGCTGGCTCATGTTCATTTTTTCATCAACCGAAACCCCCAAGTCCTTCTCTGCAGGGCTGCTCTGAATCTCTTCCCTACCTAATCTGTAGCTGTGCCTGGGATTGCTCCGACCCAGGTGTAGGACCTTGCACTTGTCATGGTTAAACTTCATAAGGTTGGCATCAGCCCACCTCACAAGTGTGTCAAGGTCCCTGTTCTAACATTTTAATGTATTTACAAACAGAGTCCTTGACCCACTTTTAGAGGCTAAGGTCTGATTATCCTCTCAGACTGATTTTAAGTCCAAAATATTGTTTTAGTGCTTTTGTTGGAGTAATTACTGCCTCAAAGCGACATGTGAAGGAGAGAGAAAAGACAAGACTAATGGAGGCAACAACTGGGATTTCACTAATAGTATTTTTGGGTCTGGACACAGTTCTTGGTTCTCTGTGTGCTGCTGCTATCAATTTCCACACTCTTTTCTGCTGCGTGTTCTGGATTTTCACATTGCCTTATAATGCCGTTGACAGATGCAATGATACATCCTGACATTGGCAGAGTGAAGTCTAATTTTAGTACCTAGAAAACATCAGTGAAAACGGAGTGAATTTTCATAGAACAGATTCAGGATATTACCATTTCTTCTATGTTTATGAGAGGAAATGACTATTTTGCTCTGGATCAAATTTGCAGATGCTCCCTGGAACACTGTTCTTGATAAATTTGTAATGACAATGTCTCATTTTCCAATTTTGCATTTTCTTGGAAGAAGTAATGCCATTCTGGGCCATGGAAAGTAATCTGCCTGGGTGGGAAAAGTGAAAATTATACTAAGAGAAAAGAGAATAAGGATGTTTACCGAGAGAATCCTCTTATGAAGAAGGAGCAGGACCTGTGGGTTTTTTCATTTCAAAGTTCTGCTCTATGAGATTTTGCTGTTTCTTGTGGCTGAACTGTTAGCCATCAGACACCATCTTCTCATAAACAAATTGTAACATAAAGATTAGACCTTAGACTATTTTTAGGGCTACTAACAACCATAGTGGGAAAATAGTAACGGGTAAAAAAGAAACTGAGCAACCAACTGAACAAAAAAACCCAGAACCCCCAAAAACAGGCTCTTGGATCTTATCTGGCTATTCTTCAATTTTACATTTTAAAGCTTTAAAGATTTTATGAATCAACTTTGAGTATATATTTTTAGTTGGTTTTAGAATCTAAACTCCAGCATGTTGCATTGATTTAAACAACACACCCACAGTCCACTGTGCTGATTATGTAAGCAGACTTCATCATATCTCAAAACTACCTCAAAACTAGCAACCATTTCATCTCTTCACCCCTCTGTTGATTGCAGTCCTGCTGATTTACATCACCAACACATGAAATACTCCCATCTCATGACAGTAATTTTAATTGAGAAAACAGAACCACAGGGATGATATTGGCTCAGGAAAATGGAGACAGACAAGAATGAACTTTCCATTATTCTGGATGCTAGTTATAAATGTTTTTCCTCTTCTGAACTTTGACTTGTCATGGTTGGAAAATCATTACAGCAAGTAGCTGGAGATGTTATTCAGTGCATATTACATGACTGTTGGGCTCCTCTTCTATATCCTTCATTAGAATTTGAGCCAATCTGTGCAATCTTTTCTACTCAGTCTCATGACTTTTGTCTGCAAAAGATGGACTTCCATGTCCATCCACTACAGCTTCCCTACAGGGTAATGGTGATGTGCCAAACCAAAACAAACTACTAGATTCCTTCCAATTCTCCTGCTACTTTCTATAAAGTATATTTGCTTTCAAATTAGCCTACTATTTCTGAAAAGTGCTAGAGTGGCAGTCCTCCTGATTGAAGTCTTCAACCACATAACAGAAAGAGCACTATTGGCAGTAACACAGCTACACCACAACTTCTTTCCATTCTGATACCTGTTTGTAATAAGCTTATAGGGGTGAGAGGCATCTAGGGATTAGAGACAGTTTCCATGCCCATATAGTTTTCACCTTCTCTGTTAGGACATACAAGAAAGGTGCTAGTTTTGGACTTTCCAGCCCCCTCTTTGAGCTTGACCCATGAAGTCTCATGACAGGCTTATTGAATGAGCCTGACAATGAACAACATGGAGAGGCTTAGGGCAGAACTGCAGTACATTTGATTCAGCAGGAATCTGTAGAGGTCAAAGGAAACTTCAGGCATGTTGGAAGGTAAAACAATCTGGTACATTTTATTTTACATACATTATATCTTTCATTTGACCGAGCCTATCAACACATCTGTAGATGGTTTCGCAGGGCTGGAATTGGTCTATAAAACCTGGACTTTTGCTTTGACACTTCTTTTTCTTAGCTTCTCCAAAACATTCCTCTTTCACTCTCCTTGGATCATATGGCCAATGCAGAAAGCAAAGACAATGACAAGAGAGAAAGATACGATTCTTTGATCAGAGTTCTCCTTCTAGCCACATACTTCTAGTGGAGAGAGAGGAAGGGAGAAACTGACAAAGGATTGCAGAACCAGTAAGTTTGTCAGATAATAGAAGCTACACAATGGAAGGAAGCTATATTCCTTTCTGGTATCAGATGGGAACCTGTGAAAAAGGGTGTCTGCTTGGTTGTAATGCATGTATCCAGTTTCCCTCTAGGAAACTGGCAGTAGTTAGGAAGAGTGAGACAGATGCATGACCCAAAGGACACAAAACACTGTGTGATGACACTACTTGAATCTTTTCTAGTCTTTTTCTGCAGTGGAGAGTAAGAGATTAATTAACAGGCTGTTCTTGCAAAACATGATAAATCAGAAGAAACACTTGTAAAACCCCAGAGGTTACACAGACCATGGAAATTTTCAATACAAAGAGGGGTAGTAAGGGAGCCACTCATACACAAGAGTAACAACTCAGACACTCAAGGAGATGGTAGCTAAAATACGAATTTGTTTGCTTTATGAACAGGACATCACCTGAACTGGGTCTTCAGCCAAAATTGATGATATTTCACATCAGACCAAAGCTAACACTTTTTTACTATTATTGAGGTTGAACCTTTTCCCCAGTGTTCTCTTATATTTATAGATACTGTTAAAGTTAAAACTGATATCATGGCACTCCTTGGAAATAGCTGGAAGTGGAATAAAAATAGATATTTTTTTCTGTTAAGCTCAAATGATTTTGTTTTAGGATGGTTATTTTGTGAAGGTTATTTCAGTTACTAAAATTTATCAGGAAAAATGGATTACTTCCCAGGTAATCTGAGGCCAAAAATTTGAGATTTTAGAAGTGTCAGCTGAAAATCAGAAAAAAGTTTGTATCAAAGAAGCATTGAATTTTAGTATTTTATATATATTTTTAATAACAATCTTAATTTCAAAATTTTCCAGCTAAAGTTTTAATTGAAATCCCCCTAAGCCTAAAATTCCTTTTTCTAAAACCAGCTTCACTGTCATTTTAATATTCGTTGTCACAATTCTTTCCATAGCTCAGCTGCAGTGATACTTTACCATTATGTCTTTCTGTATCATCAATGTTTTTCTATCACAAGTCTTCCCTAGAACTAGCAGTAGAGGTTAACAAAATACTCTTCTTTGTCATATCTTATACAAAGTCTATTCCTGCATCTCTAGAATTTCTGATTACTTTCTCTGTTTTATAAATAGATCAAAACACTCATGCCAAGTCTGCACAATGCATTTCAAAAGGGTCAGTCAATATCTATTAGAATAAATGGAAGTGAAATTGTATTAAAACTCCTAAAAGGAAAATATGTCTAATGAGCATGATATTTTTATTTGGGGAATAGAAACTATGAAGATTAAAAAATGAGTGAAGTTAAAGCCAAAATATACCCAGAAACAGCATCCTCAAGAATCTGACGTACCTGTTTGGAAAATTACATGCAATCTTGTGTTAGGATTAGTTGGCCCAAGTTGCCCTGCTGCTTCCTGAGGTTTATTGGCTGCAAGTCTCCAGCGTCTCACAATGGTATGATTGCCACTTCTCTGTTTAGTTAATTGAAGATCTGAGTAACTCTTGGTAAAGAGAGGCAAACACAAAGAGCAATCGTCTTGTGGTTGTTTTGTGGTGCAAACTTGAAGTGCCATACCCTTCGAATGAGTTAACACCTTGTCCCCAGAGTAAAGAAGGAAAAAAATAAAGATCTGAACAGTATTGTTCCAGCTGAGTAAAATTAGAAGCCGTTTTTAACAGCTCTCAGTCTGCAGTGCTATTGTTAGAACTTGTTCACTTGCTGAAGTGTGCTGTATAATGCTACAGTATGTGCTCCCTCCTCAGTGTAAGAGCTCTTTTCTGATAGCTTTCTGAAGCCAAGAATGTGCCATATAAAATGAAGCAGCTATTAAAATGTGCATGAAAAAACAATTTGCTTTGTGCCTAGTTATACCTTCAAGGGTGATGGTTATCAATGTATTTAATCTGAGTCTCTGTGTCTAATCAAGCACTAGAACACAAAATAGTTGTAAGCATAATAAAACTGTGGCAGTAGGAAAGCCAGTGGAGACAATTCAGTGAGTTGCTGAAAAGTGTGTGGGGATTGGAAGAGGGGAGAAGAGGAGGGAGAAGGAGAAGTAGACAAAAAAACCCAGAGGTTTATCCTGCTATTCATTCAGAGTGTGCCTTTTGCACGGGTTATGTTATCCAGTTGGGTGATCATCCCAAACTCTTTACAAGGACTTTTGTACAAAATTTGCATGTACTGTAACACAGACACTGTATTGACAGCAAAGAGCCAGGACCCTGAAACAAGAGCCCAACAAAGACCCTACCTCCTGTAAATGATTGGTGGAATGGAGACATTTCTTCCACCAATTTTTATTAAACCCATCATTCGTATGTCTTAATAGACTTGTCATGGTAGAATGAGTCCATAAGCAGAAATTTCATCCCTTTATGATTTCCCTTATGGACCTCTGTTCAACAATTACTGCATATTTATGTCATTAGTGATACTGTTTTTTTATCAATAGCAGTACTGCATATACTATTGTTTCCCTCTTCATTGCAAGAGGTTAGACGGTGCCACATGTTAGTAAGCTACAAAGTGTAAAAGAAAAAGTTAGGAAAGTAAAAGAGATCATGCACTCTTAGAAAGAGAAAAAAATTCTAGGCATGGAAAAAATGTACATCCTCACAGGAATTTATTCTTATTTCAGCATGAGTGGGATTTTTGTGTCAGTAATTCTATACTGCTCCACGAACTGAGGAAAAACTGTGGATTTAAATAGGCCTCTAGGAACCTGAGACAAGAAAGAGCAAATATTTGATAGGCTTCTAAGGAGATAAATTTCACAGTGACATCTGAAAGTAGAAGGAAAATAACCAAACTACACCATCTCTTCCTTTCTCTGATCCTTTCCCTTTCTTTGAACATTTCAAGTGGCAGTCTGTGGAAGTATGAGGAACTAGCAGGTACAAAAACTACCTGAAAATTCCACAGAGAGACAAAACTGCAGACTTCAAAGATGTACTTGGACTTTCTAACATGCCTAAATAAACTTAAATGCCCATTCTGTCATCTGGTTTCAAGACCACAATCAGTATTGCAGAAAACCCATTAATTACAGTCTCTGTCCAAAAGTGGGATACATGTGTGCGCCAACAAAATTGTATCCCTCTGCAACATAGAATGAATTTTACCTTCCCTTTAGAGATTGCACAGGGATTGAGGATCTGGAAGCTCTAGTAAATGGCTTGAATCACTCTTTGCTTTTTGAAATCCAGGCTGAAGGGGGATTCATACTGAAATGAATGATGAAATCCATACTGAAGGGGCTACTATGTCATTGTGTTGCCTCAGAAGTCAAGCCAGACCTTGATAATCTGGGCTGTTGAAAAATCAGTGGAGGAGATGCAGGTAGGCAGTCATTCCCACATAGCTCATTGATTCACACAGTTCTCACTGAAGGACCAGGATCAAATCATATGTGTTTCTTATGTCAATAATATATCTCCTTCTGTCCTGTAAGACCCTTTAGTTGACTTTGAACTTTCACTATATCAGATTTTTTTTCAAGTGATAATTAAAACAGTAAGTACCTGTGTCTGGATTTAACTTTAGTAGAATTATTTTCAAAGAGATACAAATTACATTCCCCTTTTCTAAAAATAGCATTGGTGGAGGGAGAGCTGGTATAGTCTCCATCTAGTATTATAAGGTCTATACAACAAGCTTTGATTTCCTTTACACAGAAGAATAACCTGGTAAAATTCAAGGGAAATGTAGCTGCTGACTGGAGAAATTTCTAAGGCATTTGCCTCTCACTTACTGAAATGTGTTAGTCCTTGGACGTGGTTCCTTCTTTGAATGTGGTAATACTTAGAGCCTTGTGCTGCCTTTGATCACATACTTTAATCATAGAAATTAGAGATGGAACAGGCATATTCATTCATCTAGTCCATTTCCTGCCACTGCAGGATTGGTCTGTAGTTTATTTTTGAGGGCTTTCTAGTGCTCACATTTCTCCTTGAGATCAATGGGAGTTCCTCACCCAGATCAAGGGCAGTGAATGGCTCATAACTTGTGAAACTCATGCTGAATTGTATTTTGTACGATGTTGGGTGGTATAAGTGGTAGAAATAATAGAATATTCTTCTCATACAGCTCAGAGCAAAGCATATGCTAGATGTCTAGGCATGGTTCACTTGTGCAGGTACTAGCTGAATAGAAAGAAAAGGATACTATGGTCATTCTTCCATGCATTCAGCTTTCTAAACACAAGTGGCTTTCAATGTGTATCATCTGTCTTCTCTCTGCAATGTTTCCAGTCAGCTCTTCATTCTTCCTCAACCTTTTTTCTCTACACAAAGCCAGTCAGGTTTTTGCTCACTGATTTTTTTTTAAATGAAACCACCAGATTAGTGTTTTAGTAAGTGAAAGAAGTATTGATTTTTAACCAGACTGGTTGCATTGTATTCCTGACATGGTAGCATTTAATAAAGGACAATCATAAAGTTTCTAATCTCTTATAGTGAATTTTTAAGTGCTGGTCTTTGAAGAAATTCCTTATATTTTGCCTACCATCTGTATTATGGAAATTGAGGTAGAAGATTTGCCTGTAGGTCTCTGGTAAAACAATATTGTTTAAGGCAACTATCATGCAGTAGGGGCTGTTTACACTGTTTTTTATTACTGAATTTGTTATAATCCCTGAATCTTGCCTCCACCCAACATTTCCCTCATTAACTGTTGTTTCACCTTAGAAGGTTCTGATGATTTGCAATATTCCCCTGGCTTCCATGATACAGTCTATCTGGCATTTCCTTTTTAGTACAGTACTCTTCAAAGTAATTAAAATATAAGCCACAACATGAAAAAGCCTGAATTCAGCTGTCAGGCATGTCTGCATATCATGGCACTGGTCCGACCATAAGCTTCTTAAACGACGCCCTGCCACAGAGTTCCACAAAATGGAAGATTGCCAAGCAGTTTTTAATTCATATAATTCAAAGCCAGTGGCATGAATGACTAACTGCAAAATGCAGAAAACTGTAGAAAGAAGTCCAAATACTTGCTGAAGTACAAAATCAAACGTAACTTTTCAGCTTCCTCTGTGGTTTGTAGTTAGTGTTCATTGTCATGTAACAAAACATAGCATCTCTGGTACCTGCTGCTTATGTCACACAGGTAGAAATTGAGCCCTTGACCCCAACCAGAGCAGTGGCAACACTGCATTTTCTCTTCCAGCAGAAGAAAAAGGCATAGCATGCAGTAGCAAACATGGAACTGCCCTTGCCCTAAATATATTTTAAGTGGGCATCTAATGAGCAGGACCAAAGGAATTCCATGGAGGAGGAAGTCTTAAAATAGTATGGTTGTGAGCTGAGCTATATGAAGTATTTGGCTGGCTCTCAACCCACAGAAGGCAAAGTGTCACACAACAGCCTAGTGTTGCTGGGCGCAGGTCATTGTTAGTCCCAGCAGGAAAGGGATTAACCAGACAATTGCCTTTCTGCAGAGCAGAAACAAACTTCCCCATTAATTGCTACTAGCCTCTTCCTGCTCCAGTAGGTTACTCTGTCTTCTTTCACTGCAAAGCCTTTGCCATTAGAGCAGACAGTACCTATGGGCACAGGAGATACTTCCCAGTTAACTCTATCTTTGCTCTTCAACATTGCAACCTAATGCAACAACACTTCCCTTTTACAGATCACAAAAGTATCTAAAGATTTACCAAGGAAAATCAGTTATTACCATGATGCGCAACACATCACTATTATTGCTGTAATGTAGTATAAACTTATGTTCAGCTCCAGTGTAAGAGAAGGCTTGTGTTTTATCATGATTTTTTCAAGAATAAAATAAAAAAAAAAGTATGAATTTAGTTTATTTTTTTCCACCATAGCTTGAGTTGCAATTGCAGGAATTTCCATCCTGGAGCAGACCAGTAAACTAATTGAAGTGCATTATTCTCCTTCCCTCCAGCTATAGTCCAGGTTAGATGACTCTCAGGACAGTGAGGCTGCATGCCTGCAGAAATGCATATTTTTCTACCTCTTCGCCCATTGACTACTTACAAACAGAAGCCCGTGTTTTACCTATGTGCCAAGGCACAAGAATCTTGTTGTTTAGGTTAATACTACATTATTACTGCTGAAGAGCTGGCATCTGGCACAGGGCACAGAAAACTAATATTGCACTTTTATTTCCATGTGAGATTGGGAGAGGGGAATAGTCCTTAGTTTAATTTCCTGATTTTTTTCTGTATTCACTTAGGTCATCTGTGGAGGTCTGAAATGAGTCTTATTGTTGATGTCTTTTCTCCTGCTATCGCTTCTAGCAAAACTTCTAGTTGCTCATAGTGGTGCATGGAATATTTAAATATTTACCTTTTATGTCTACTCCCCTGCCTCCTTCATATACATTTACAGCTTTTTTGCAAATATTGAGATGTCTTCCTCTGTAAATGTGTAAAGATATTCCATTTCTCCATCATCCTGCTATTAAAATTTGCTCCTTTGTGGATCCAGGGATTTCCTGCTTTTTCTGGTCCTGCATTTTCTGGATTCTCACTGTCAATCTGGGCAGGTTTTTGCTGACTGTCATTCTCCTTTCTTGCATGCTACAGTTCTGAACCCCTCTTGTCATTCCTGAAGAGACTCTCATAATCTTTCCACCCTTCGGTCTTTTTCAGTAACGCTTTTGTTGTTTTACTAATGTTTATGCCCCTTCCTCAGTTTGAGTCCGACTTCACTCCTTACTTTCATGCTATTTGGTATATCATCTGTGTTCATTCGCAGCCTGAGGGAATGGGTTTTTTCTTATTTGCAGGGGTTTAAAGGATGTGGTTACAATTACACGTTTGGGGAAATTCTCCTGGTTTTACGTATCAAGCACCTTTTCTCCCTTCTCTCAGAAACACATGACCCACCCAGGCTCCCACTGTGCAGTTCCCTTCCTACTGAGCTCACTACTGGGAGGGGCAACAAGAAACAGGAAAAACCAAAAGCCCATACAAAGCTCCTCGCTGAAGCTCATTGTACACCACACTCAGGCACTATAAAGTATGAACTTTTTACCTGAAATGCTATTAATAGGCTCAGTAAAGAGCACAAACCCTTGACTGTCTCCTGAAAGTGTTTCTGTGTGTTGTCTGAAATGTGCACGCTGAACCCGATTCTTCAGAGGAAGAAAAATATCCCATTTGGGCACATGATCAGCTATACAGTGCTGCAAACATCATTATATATTATTATATATTTCTTGTTACACTATTACTATTACATTGCCGTTCTCACTGATAGCAGTGTATACCCTGTTTTTAAACCAGTTAGAAAATAGATGCTAATCACAGTTTAAAAAATTGAATTAATGACTGAAAATATGAATGGCTGCATGTCTAATAAAGCTTTGATTCTGCTGTGATGTTTTTTCTCTGAAACTGAAGCCTGCAGAAATTGCTACACTTTCTCTTTTCCTACAGAAACATCTAGCTTTTTTAGCTTGTTAATTACTTGTTACCGTATGATCATCTGAATGCTCTTTTTTCTGAGCACAAAATTGATTTTCTGCATCTTTGCTAGCATGAAGCATGATTTCCTATGCAGAGGCTGTCTAAATCAAACTTCAGAAATAATTCATGAGTTCAGTTTCTGTATCATAACAGCTTTATCAGTTTATGGAACATTATTAGTACTGCACAAAACCATACACAATTAGGAATCATCTTTTCTTAGTATTATAACTGCTTTACAGGACCACATATAAAATAATCTAAGAGCCCATATAATTTATTTTCAGTGAAATGTTTTCTTGAAAGATGGAACTGCTCCCAGGTCTACCTCTTAACAATCTTGTTATTTAACTAAAATAGATCTTTGGCTGCTGCTATGATTTCCTCCCAAGCCATGAATTCATTGATTTTAGACATTATATTTACAAAGTAAAAGAACATGAATACAGAACCACAGTTTCTCAGAAGATCTTCAGTGCCACACTCAGCTGCAAATCTTTTCATTCTTTGGTCAAAGTTCAGGAGCATGATGATAATGTAGGTGTATCTAGGGGCTGCCAATGGCCCCAAGCAGAGACTTTATTTCTGTCCTGTCCTGAGGAACTATTCCTCAGTCTCATTCCTGTTACCATGAGCAAAACTCTGTGATGTGATTTTGTTAATTGAAAGGATATCCTGGTAGTGTTGAAGTCTACATAGATATATGTGCATATGTATACACACATCCATACATATATATACATATGTGTACATATATATATATTGCTGTTGCTGCTGGAGCAGTAGAAACATACAATAACATGCACTCCTGAAATACACCTTAGAAAATGGCTTTGGGTAAGCAATAGGGAACACACCTTGTGTAGCTGAAAAAGAGCATAATAAAGAGTACTTGGCAAAAGTGAACGTAGTAGGCTTTTTCCTTTTCCCCAGAGCACTGGCTGTCATCAATGGGAATGTGGGAGAGAGAAGGACTATGTTTAAGTGGCTGATCAGAGGGCAGAATTAGTCTTCAGAAACACATGCAACCGCAGAGAAGCCAGTATATCCTCAGCACTTTGTCCTGCTTATTCCAGATGCTATAAAATGAGAGAGGTTTATTGTTTGGGTTTTTCTTTTTCCTTTCTTGGATCTCAAGAAATCCCTGTGGTGAGGTCTCTGTAACCTTCAACTTGACCATGGTCATCAAATGAATGCTTTTCACTGAAGGGAAGTCTGCAGCAGAAACCAACTGCCTGGCCCTTCTTCCTGAGTTCTCACAAGAGGGAACTGATTTGTGTGTAAGTAAACGAAAAGATAGTACAAGTTATAAGTGGACTTATGTTAAAGCATTTGATACACTGGGTCACAAGTTTTTTCTGTAAATATTAATTCATATTAGCTTGTATAAGAAAATTATCATATGGATAACAAATGAGTGGAAATCAAAATGTGGCAGAATTTCTAATTCTGGTACAGAACAGTTTGAAGTCTGGTTTTGATTTTCAGCTTTATTAATAAATCAGTAGAGAAGCTGAAGAGAAACACATTAAAGTGAAAGCATTAGAGAGAACTGTGTTGATTCTATCAAGGTGAGAGATAGAAAAAGCCAGCCAGAAATAAGCAGTGTTAAAAACCTCCCTTGGAAGAGAATTGATTATTGGGCTGTTAAAAGAGAAAGCTAAAATGAAGTCAGGAAGCTGGGGTTTTTTTTCTTTTTCTTTTTCTTTTTTCTTTTTCTTTTTCTTTTTCTTTTTCTTTTCTTTTTTTTTTCTTTTTTTTTTCTTTTTCTTATCATTATTATTATGTATCAGATTAAGGGAATACTTTGGGGTAAATTGCTTTTTCTTTTTGCTTTCCTCTGAATGGAGCATGTGGCCTGGCAGCTCCTAAGAGCTTTCTTTACCAAATTCACTGCTCTTGCATGGGGCCTGAACAGCAGGAAACCTTCTAGAAATTGTTTTTTGTCTTTACAATTGGTTTTAATTTTGTTAGAGGGCAATGAAATTATTTTATGGCCTGGAGAGAACGGGGAATGGGATATACTGTCAGTGCTCTGTGGACTTTCATAAATGTAATACTTATACCAACTACAGTGGGCAGAATTCAGTGCCCCTTGTGACCCTCATGGGTCTTGGGTTCCCACTGCCAGCCCAGAAAATATCAGTAAGAAGGTCTATTTGCACTGGGTTAAAATGAAAGTGAGACTCCTTTACTGAAGTGAGTTTTTCCAGCATTAATTAATCAAACAAATTGTTTCTATGTTTGTTAAACTTTGAAGCATGTCACAATCTCCTGATCTTAGACACGAGTTTCAAAATGAAATAAAAGAGTTTTGTTCTAACCAAGTAATACAGAGAACAGTGCATGAGCAGCAGGCAGACGTGATGTGTCCTGTTGCATATGTGAGAGAGCTCGGAAAACCCCAGAACTGAGCCTGTGTTACCACAGCCCTTGAACCAAAATGTGCCACATCCTATGTCTGATAGTGCAGGGCAGTGCAGGGAAGGAGGAAGCAGAGAGCCAGCAGAAAGAGTGTGTGGACACCAGCTGATCACTGCCCAGCTTTGTTGGGAGATGGAAGGGAGACATTCTCATCTGAATCTACATTTTATCCCAGAGATAAGTCACCAAGAAATCACTAACTTAAAAGAAGTTGTTACCAGCTCCAGCCTACGTTTCTTGTTGTTAACTCCTACCTATATCTCTTGTTGGCCCAGAAGGCTTCTAACAAAAGCACTTTCCAAGGCTCTTTGAGCTCCATTGAGTAGCATGAGACTCAGAGATAGCTGGTACTTATTGCTGACCATCATTTGTACAGCTGTAGTGATCTATTACCTTTGAGTACCTCATGCTTCTTAATATTTTGTTTTCTGAGAACTTATCTAATTAGCTCCAGTAATCATGGCTCTTCTACTGATGAGAAACTTCAATTAAATTGTGACTGCAGTGTGTTACACCTGGGCAAATATTAAAAATATTAAATAAGACGAAAATGTTCTTTGTGTAATGATCTGAGTTCAAACTAATCCACTCTAGACATTGCTGAGATTTCTCCATGTAGGCTGCACAGAATGGGTCGCCCAAGGAAGTTGTGAACACTCCATCCCTGGCTGTGTTCAAGGCCAGGTTGGACAGAGCCTTGGATGACATGGTTTAGTGGGAGATGTCCCTGCCCATGGCAGGGGGGTTGGAACTAGATGATCTTAAGGTCCTTTCCAACCCTAAATATTCTATGATTCTAGGATTATTACTTCATAGTCTAATCCTAGGCATTGGATGTTGGCACAAAATGACTTCTTTTGCTGAGGTTTTGACTGTTGCAGAGCCTGTGACAGATGCAGTCTCAGCCTAATTTGTGCTGAGGTACTGAATTTAAGTATTTAACATCAGAATATTAACTTTGAATACACTTCAGTCTTACACTCAAAGCTAAAGTTGATTGCTTAATATTGGTCCTTTATACATGTCTCTGTAAGGAGAAAAGCCTTGGGATCTTACAAGATATAATTTTCAATGCCTAGAGGAATTTAAAATTATAATAAATAACCCATATTATATATATGTTAGTTTTTTGGCAGGACTGATCTTCTAAAGAAACATTACTATTTGATATAGTAATTAGAAATTATTAATCATGTGTTGAAAAGTTCTGCCTTTGCCAAGATGCACTGACTTTTTCCTCTTTTTTAAATTTTTTTTCCCCCCAGATAATGGTAAATATCTACCTAGACTTTTCTCCTAGCACAGTCTCATAATATTTACTCTTCAATTTTTTTCCCTCAAAAGTCTCAACAGATCTTTTAAAACCTACATGAAGAACTAGATTATGATGTCCTTACTCATAATGACTGATTCACAGTTTGTTACTTCCAAATTGTAGCCTAAATCTACATCCTGTAGGTGTGTGTAGAAGGGAGTGATTAAGTATGAATTAGGAGTTTCCAGAGTGACTGGGGCTTTACAGTAAATATGCCAATTAGGTTTATCGAAATTCATCATCTTGGAACACTTACCATTCCAATTGTAGTAAAGAATACTGACAATAAATAGCAAGACATAACAGCATGCAAATTACTATTCAATACTTCAAAGTTAGTAAGCTGTGAGGCATTTTGCCAAAGATTAAGGAAGAGTGGGTTTTCTGAGTGTGAATTATTGCACCATAATTCATGCTCTGGTATATAAAGCAGAACCTGTAAGATCATTAGTTAAATGAGCTTTTAAATATTGCTAAATCAAATGCTAGGTTGATAATGTAGTATGGTAGATTGGGGCTCCTTCTCCCTTTAAATTTATAGCAAAAATAGAAGACAAATTAGCTTTACCAGCAGTACAGCATGATCCTTTTGTGTCTGGACTTGCGTGGTTTAACAGGAGATGAATTTAGGTGAAACCCTCAGGCTGTAGACATTGCTGAAGGACAGAAACTTTGGAAGTTGGATCTAAATTCTCTAATTTGACATTGTTAACATACAAATCCTATCGGCTTTCAATGTTATGTGTAAACAAAATCTTTGATAGTGGACAGCTGTCACGGAAGCTTTATAACTTAGTTAAATGCAATGGCATCTGGGGCATCTTATAAGAATCTTCGGGTCTTAGGCTCAAAAGTTTTGAATCCTTCTTGATGTCTGAGCTTTGTGGGTTTTATAAATGGAAATATAAGCAAGTGGTACCAAACCCATAACGGCAGTCACATCTTCTTTTTACTCTGATGAAGCAAATTCAGGCTACTGTCCCACATGCTCCCAACTGGAAGAAAGTCAGTAATGATGTCCCACCTAAACAGAAAAAGCCTCCATTTATTACACATTAAGTCTGTTTAGACTGCATATTTTATGTGTTTGGACATAAAGGCCTAAATCCTTAAAAGTTTTTATGAGCCTAATTTCTGCACATGTAAGTAATTTCTCGTAAGATTAGGCAGTGGTATTTTAGAGCTTATGGTGTTCATCATCTAAGTGCAAAAAAGTGCTGAACCAGTAGCAGCATAAACCTCTGTATTAGCATTTTGCTTGTCTGTAACAAAGCTCTGTAACTCCTTAACTGCAGCAACTTTCTATTGTGGAGATCATTTTGGAAATATATTAAAGAAGAACTTCCTTTGAAAACATGGTTCTTAGGTGGTTATGTAAAATAGTAATTTTCAACTTGATCCTCTAGCTGATAGAGCTGGTAAGACTTTGTCCACATGTCTTTGTGCTAACTTTTATCTTTAAAGCATCCTGCAAGGAATCTTTCTCTCTGCAATGCAACGAGCAACAAATAAATCATACAGTGTTTAAAAGGCAATATGCAGGGTAACTGATAAAGACTGGTATTTCTCAGGTCTCATATGTACCTGCCCAATCGAATGGTGCAGTTCTAAGAGCTGAGGTTACTCTGCTTGGCTGAAATGAAATTTTTCATGTAGACGATAAATGGGTACATGAAATGATATTTTTAATTGTCTCATTCACTTTCCAGATATCTTCTTTCAGATTTTAAGAGACTGGCAGAAACCTTCTTCCCCTCCTTTTCAGAGGGTTTATGTTTGCCAGAAAAAACAGAATTTGACATTTTACCAAAGTAACTGAGGGAGAAAATGGCAAAATTAAAACAAAGCTAGGTTCCCTCAGAGGCCATTGGTACTGGAGGGTAAAGAAAAAATTTATTCAACAGGAACTCAAAGCACATAAAACAAAAAGTCTGAGGTCCCTAACAAAGGCTTTTGGCACTGTCAGAGTGTAAATAGTAAAGATTAATAAATGTTATTAATTAAATCAGACAGATTTTGCTATAGACATTCTGAAGTGTTCAGAATCTTTCTACTGTCCCCTTTTTGCAAACTCTAGTTGTAGAAACTGAAACAGCTGTCATATTTTAGTAACTGGAATATGAATATAGTCAAGAAGTATAGTTCAATTATTAAAGCATCTTTTGGAAAACCAGGTGACTGGATGTTTAGACCTCATAATCCAACTGTTAGTGAGAAGAAAGTGATTACAAAAATGTAGGAGTGATTTAGATCACTGAATCATAGTTTTCTTATGAAAATTGTTTCCTATAGAGACTGTTGCTCACAGTCCTGAGAGAAGAGCTGTGTTTTCTTATCTTAATGGGATGTTTTTAAGTTGTTATACTTGGCATTATTATTCCTAACTTGCTTAAAAGTGGTATTCCTACATCTCATTTCTTGAAAGCGTAATTTGAAACACCTTCATGTAATATCTCTGATTCTTTTTTTCCTGCCAATAAAGAATGGGTAACTGAACAAACAAAGCTGTTGTAACATTACTGAGTATCTTTCAGGGATACTAAGAGACAAGTGATGGCCTGGAGGAGCAGAGGAGAAAGAAATACAGTGTTTGTCTTAAACTGAGAGAGAAAAAAAGGCTTGAAAAATTAAGTCCAGCTGGCCTCATATCAATACTTGGAAAGATAATGAAACAATTTACTAAGCAGTCAATTTATAAGTACTTAAGGATGATAAGAAAAAGCCAATATAGATTTATCAGGGAAAAGAATGTCAAGTCATTCTAATTACTTTCTTTGACAAGGTAACTGTCCTTGTGAATAAAAGGATGCAGTAGATATGATATACATTAATCTTGTATTTTGACCCATCCTCATACAACTTTCTCACAAGCAAATTAAAGAAAAATAAACCAATGAAAGTATTATGAAATGACTGAAAATCAGTGTTTGGTAACAGGTGTGAGTAGTTAACTATTGAAATGCGTAGTCGGAAAGCCCATTCTGATCAGTGTTTTGGATGACTATACAGACTGTCATTAGAAAGTATTGTATGTCCTGAGGGTAAGGGAGATTGCAACTGTTATCTAAGACATAAATGAAATTAAAAATTGTTGTGAAAAATTGAAAGAATGATCTGAAACTGCTGAAATGAGATTCAGTAAAGATTAAAGTACTCTTTCCAGGGAGGGACAATCACACACACAGATACAGAGTAGGGAGTAACGGGCCAGACAGCAGTGATGCAGAAAAGGAGTCAAGGACGATAGTGGAGTACAGACCAAGTATGACTCAAGAACATCATGCCTTTTTTGGAATAACAGCATTATTCTGTGGTGAATTAAAAGAAATCCTATATGTTAGGCAGAGGTAGGAATTCCATCCTGCTTGGCACATTGAGCAATCAGCCAGGGAACTCAACCTGAATTTGGGCACTACTTTTTCAGAGAGATGTAGACAAATTGGAGAGTGTCCAGTAGAGAGCAACAGGAATGATAAGCGGTTTAGAAAACATGACCTGTGAGGAAAGGTTGAAGGAATTGGTTTTGTTTAGTCTACAACAGAAGAGCCTGAGAGGGACATGATAACAGTTTTCAAGTATGTAGAAGGCTGTTGTAAGGAAGACAGTGATCAATTATACTCCAACTCACTGACAAAGCACAGGAAAAAAATGATTTCTTTAATTTGAAATAAAAAAAGTTTAGCTTAAATATAAAAAAAAAAAAACTCACAAAAAACAAGATACTTTTACTACTGAGGAAAATTGAGCACTTGAGCAAGGCACCTAGGAAGTTTCAAGACTTTTAAAAGAATTGATGAATAAAATAAACATGGGCCAGAGAAAATGAAGGTGTTTTCAAAGCACAGGGATGAACTAGATGTAGTACTGGGGCTCCTTTCATGTCCTGTATTCTCTGATTTCTATGAAATAATCTGCTCTGCAAAATAGCTACCTGACCCCAAATTTTGGTAATGTCAGAATTAATAAGTTTCCCAATTTATGCTAGGGTCATTTACTGTATTTGCATGTCTCAATTTGTCTTCTATTTTTGTTTCTGAAAGAAGGGGTACAGTGGTTTTAAAAGAATTGCAAGTACTTTTTTAAAAACAAAACAAAGCAAAACCAAAAAACAAACAACTGTGTGTAGTAAGCCATTACTGCCATTGCTATCAACAGATTTTATAAACTTAAGTAAATGACACACTTAAAGTACTAAGTTAATCTCTTAAAGAACAAAGGGCATCGGTGACCTAGTGGGTGTATTTGCTTCCTAGAAAGCATTAACTTATTTTTCTGTTTGTGATGCATTTGTGACTATGGAATTGTCTCTGTAGGATAACAAATATGAAAAAAACCCACACATTATCACCATCTCATCTTACCAAAACCTTACCAAGGAAGATATCAGTGAAGACTAGACTGTGCACTGTGGAGACTGAAAGGCAGATATTTCCTTCTGCTGAATCTACTTTGAGAGTGCTAAATTATATCAAAGAGACAGCAGGACAGGTAAGAAAAGGTAGCATCTGAAAACACCATACGAAGGTCTGCCAGGACTAAGCTGCCAAAAGCTTAGGCTGAATTCTTGCATAGATTCAGGCAGTATAAAACCGAGATTTCTAATTCTCTTCTGTAGCTAGTTTTATACTGTTTGGTACAGTTGTTTGTGCTTTATATCACTGAGCTTAATTTCAGCTCAGGTTAGATAAGGAAAAGGAAATACTTTATTTGTTACAGGGTAATACCTAGAGAAGAGAGTGAAAGGGACCTACTGAGAAACAGAATCCAGACCCTGTTACTGCAAATTATCAGGTCTAATAGTCCATCTATCTATCTAATGAAAGCTGTCTTAAAACTCACTATGAACAATAAGAAGCTGAGCCAAATGCATGTCTAGTATTTCCCACTGGGACTGCTGGTCAAAAGCGGGGAAGGAAGTGATAGACACTTAAATGATTGTCTCTCATTTCTAGGTTATTGCATTAAACTATTAAACTAGGTTGATGAAACTACTGGAAGAAGAAAAGTTACAGAGGTTAGGGAAGCATCTCAATAAATAAAAAATAAGGGGCATGAGAGGGAAAGTTGTGTTTATAGCTAAGAGGTGACTGATATCATTTGGTATCATCAATCTATTTATATTTATGATTGCATGTACATGCATGAAATTACAGTTAGAGTGGGTACAATTATTGTTCAGTATTATTTTCACATTTTTCACTTATGTCTTTTGCATAAATTTTCCATCTGATCTGGATAGAGTCCTCTACTCTTCACCCTTTTTTTCACATTTTATCTGCTTATAATGCTGTATCACAACTTCCTCTCCTCCAAGGATTACGAAATCCCCAGTTGATATAATGCTTTTTAGGGAATCATTGACAAAACAGTCAGTAATGAAAAGTGGTTTACAAGCTTGAGTTAGTATAAGGCTTCCCTCCTTTCAATGCGGTACTAAAGATCTACTTTAGCCTACCCATGAGAAGTCAGATTTGCAAATTATCACCTGGGCAGAATTAAAATTTATCCATAATAAAAGCCAACAATAATATTGCATCCTCAATTCAGAGCCATAGCCTGTGTATATAAATCACTGCACTTACCTGTGATGATCCTGAAAGCATCCCTCAGATACCACACTACAGTAGATGTCCTGGTGGACTTTCATCTCTCACCTGTCTGAGCCTGCTTGAAACCCTCACTAATTCACATATTTCAACTTTTTTCATTGTTTGTTCTTTGTTCACTATCCTAAGGTCACCTTTCTCTGCATGTTTTTATCTGTATTTTTCTTTGTTGGCCTCCCTAGAGTATACGTCATTCTCCCTCCCAGTTTAGCTGGCTATTCATTTCCTCCACATGGACTGTAAAACAGCTCTACCTTATAAAGAGACAGTACCATAGCCCATAGCCAGATCTGGTAGACCTCATCAAATGACATGGTAAAGGTATAGGCATGCATGTTATTCATTACATTTTGCTTTTACATGGTGTTTGGCATAATATCCTCTCCCCAAGAAGTCATAGCCAGAAGATCTTCAAGATTCTGAGATATTATAGCTATGTGTACACTGTTCTTTTGTCCCTGTCATACAACATGTGGTGCTATATTTCCTCTGAACATATCGTTTCCAAGTGGATTTAAGATACAACTATTGATATAAGTGTATTCTTTTCAGCTATGTTCAGTAGGGTGAGGGCTATGTTTCTGCCCATCAGAATCAGGGTTTCATAGTGTGGGAATTGTGGAATTGTGTTGCATGCCTTGGCGCAAAGGTGTGTGGAGATCTTAGAATGCACAAAGCCTGTGCAGATAATATTAAAGGATAGTACAGACTCTAATCTGTTGTAGTCTCATGTTACCTGCTGGGAATAGTGCTCCCTGTCATGTGTGCTCTCCCACCAGTCATGCCTAGACATTATTATTGAACACTGGTAGTTGGCACAGGCCAAAACTCTGCCAGCAGAAGTACTAATAAATAAACAAACTGAATGATCATAGTCCAGTAATCAAGTTCATTCCCTGGCCTTGGCTTATTTTGTGGTATAAATAAGGTCTATGTTTTGGACATGCTGTACAAAGCACTATCTGCTTTATTTTTGTTTTGGTGTACTAAGGCAATGTGTGACATATCAGACACTAATACTTTTTAAGATATTTTCAGGCACCAGATTTTTTTTATGACAGTAAAACCACTAATTTTAAGAAATGACTGCCAAAATGTCGCTCATGTTTTGTATATTGCAGCTATTCTCCAAATCTGGCAAATGTCCCGTGCTAGGAAATAAGAACCAAAGGGTGGTAGAGTTCATGGACAGTAACTCTTACTTAGAGCCGGAGACCTCTCTAGACACATTTATTATCATTTTGTACCGATTCAACTGCAGGTTTAGCAGCAAAATAGAAAGCTGTCTTGTTTAAAGGAAGATGTAACTCATTTTATGAACATGAACCACAAACAGCTGCTTCCATATGTTGCTACTATCATCAGGACAAATTCTTTGCTAAATGGCATCTTTAAAATTAAACTGTGTGCTGAAAATAAACACAACAAAAGCGTGAGATCATTGAGGAGAACAGCGATCCAGTCCAGGAGAAAATACATTTTGTTTTAGCTGGAGATGAATCTGCATGACCCAGACAGAGTGTTCTAACATTGACTATCACTGCATTTTGCACTATTTTGACATATAATATGAATGTCTGTGATAAGGACTAAAAAGCACATTGGGCCATCTGTGCTAGTTTTAAACCTGTTTGTCCAACTTTACTTTGGGATATTCTAACATTTCTTTTTTTTAAGTGAATTTTTAACATAGTTTGGACATAGTTCTGCTTTCTGTGGTATCTCTTAAATGCAACCCTCTGTTAGCCAGATTGAAACATTTCACGAAAGTGTCATCATGTTCTCTTTGAAGTTGAAGGGAGATGCATCTGCCTTGAATGAGAGCAGGATCAAATCACCTAAGCAAATGGCCAACTACTCAGATAATCCCAAGGAAGCTAAGTATGGTTTGATACCCTCTGTAAAGGAGACAGAACTCTGGCTTCAGTTTTAATGATGAAGTAATTTCCCTTCCTAACATCTAGAGTGAGAACATCTTGCCACCATTCTCATGCCACAGATTTACTCTTAGTCTTATAGATCTTTCTTCCCTAACAAATCCATAAAGAAAAGTGATATTTGCAAGCCCAGTTATGGCTGTATAGTTCTTGAAGTCTGCATCTAGTAACCCGTGATCACCTGCTCCTTGCTTTGCTTTCATACTGTTGTCTATGTGTTTCTATGCTGTGCTTCAAAATGTATTGTAACATAGCCTAAGGAATCATCTATATTTGGCGTGTAATGTGCTATCACTTATCAATTGTAAAGTGTCTTTTATAAGTGCATCTTTTACACCAGGAAAATTTTGTTTCAGAACTACTGCTTGAAAATTGATTGAAGAAGGTGTGGGAAGGCTAGTGCATGATTAAAGATGCTTTTTGAAAAACTTACACACACCAGTTAAATAAGTTCCACATTGTTTGTTCCAGACCTTTCAAAGGCGAATGAAAATAAATTTGGGTTTGCATTATTGGTTCAGAATATTTTCATGATATACAGAATTTCTATTTTGAGAGGCATACATTTACTTTCTGTTATGGATGGATGTGTGGATGGGAAATCTTGAAAAGATGAGCCACCTACTGACAGTGCAGAGGGCCTGAAATAGTAGCTTTCATGAGTTTGAGTTCCCATGTCAGTATCACACTGACTCTTACTTTTGCAACCATCTCAGCACAGGGCACTAAATGGTTTCTTCAGGTCCCTCCAAACCCTATGTTTCTATGGATCTGCAATTTCAAAATTGACTAAAGTTATAGTATGTTGCTGGGTTATAGGAAACGCACCTCCTTGGGTGTGTTAAAGACAGTACACTGCAGCCATTTAGCCTTATTCACAGTATCCAATTGTTTTTAAGATGATCACAAACAGCGTATTTATTACTGTGGGTTACATCATCTGCCATCTTCTGGTTTGCCAGATTTTTTGTTCTTAATCATGTTGGTTTTCTGTGTGTTGTATCTGTGTAATCAAATGCACATCATTTAACATCCTACTATCTGAATTGAGAGCATACATTTCAGGCTTATATGTTTCCAAGCACAGTGGGCAAAGGAGAAATCAAATGTTAGTAACTACTGCTTTCTGTGTCTCGTACAGCAGGTTTATCTTGATATACAGTTTTGTGCTGGTTTAAACAGGGAAGTGACATTTAAAAAAAATCCACTTTGGGGGATGTTATTGAAAGAACTTAAATGCATGTTATGATTAACTTGCCAAAGCTACTAGGAGTAAACACATCCTTAATGTAGACTAGAACATCTTCACATAAAACTCTTTCCCACATCCCCCTCCCTCCCCTTCACCTCCCAAGTTTCATCCTAGCCTAAGGCAGTAAAATCCATAGGGTGGGGGTTTCCTTAAACACATTGTATATGAGAGTATGTGACTTATCATCTCTGTGCCTCATTTACAGTGAGACTTAGCAGCTGCTTCGTAACCATGTGATACATTGAGCTTTGTATAATAGTTCACTTGAAGGTCTTTGCACAGTTCAGGCATGTCAGCTGAGTACCTTCAAGCAGTGCAGGGACTTGTAATTAAAGTGGCCCGAGGCTGCTTGCCTTTCTGAGGGGCTTTGTCTTCCCCTCGGATCCCAGTGGCATCCTGTTTCCAGAGGCTCACCATCCAAGCGCTCCAGCGCAGGCTCAGCAGGCAGTGGGGGGATCCGAGGTATGTCAGGAACTGAAAACAGGTATGAGAGTTCAAGCCTAGACAAGGGTCTCGTTAGTCATTTGAGCACAAAACATGCAGCACCTTGCCTGTCTGCAGGATCCCGCAGAAGGTAAAGAAAGAACCGCCCTGTGCTTTACCTCTGAGGAGTTATGCCCCAGTCCCTTTCCAAAATAAACAATCCACTGTGTTTATCTGTAATGACTTTTGTCACTTTAAGCAAGTCGGCTGATGCTGACATTCTTGGGAGGATGTCAAAGAAAGAAATATACTGTTTTCTAAGTCAGCCTTTTAAATGACTGCATCACTTCTGCAGCACTTTGCTTGCAAATTCCCATCCATTTTTCCCAGAGCATTTTTGGAAGCACAGATTGAGCAATTGGGAGGAGATTAGCCTGAACTTCCTATTTCTGCCTTTCCATTTCTATCATGCCCTAAGAAAGAGGAGGGGAAAAAAAAAAAAAAAAAAAAGGAAAAAGAATAAACCCAAGGCTTTTATATGGAAGAGGATACTTTTGGTCACTAAAATGTCAAAGGTGTGTTGATGCCCAGAGGATTTTAAACAGCAAATCAACAAGACATTCCTAAAACAGCTGCTCTGGGAAACAGATAATTTGGTTTTACCTCATAAAAGGGTTTCTATGGATGGCTGGTGTCGGGGGAAAGGTCCCTCACAAGTATAGGCTGGCACACTGTTTTCATCTGTTTCTGTCTTGCACTGGCTCTGTAGAAAGTATAAATCAATGTATGAGAAATGACAGGTCTGACTGTAAGGAAATATGTTTACCTGATCTTGTACCTCTTTCTTATGGTTCACTGAAGATGAAATATGTCTTGTGCCATGCTTGCTGCTACATGAGAAACCAGGATATTTCTGCATAGGTGCAGAGAATCACCTTCACATTGTGCTGATGCTCACGAGGCGCAAGAGCACTCCCTTCCCATCACCTCCTGCACGCTCTGCCTGTTGCACTGGGGTCTGCCTTCCTATCTCTCTCCTTCAGAGTGAGGGGAGAGTGGTTAATGCTCACCAAAGTGACTAAGGGTGGTATACAGGTAACCTCTTTTTAAATAGATCTGAAGATCTGTCAGTTTTATGAATGAAGAAAAAGGTCAGTGCTGCCATAAGGTGCATGGCTCTCCTGCCCCCCTGGAAGAGCAGGTTATCACATGCTCATATCCACCACAGCATATAGTCCTGTGGCTATATCTATCCCTCTAGAAAAAAGAGGGCCATGGACTTCCCTCTGGCCCCAAGCCTGCTCAGGCTAAGCTGTCCTCAGAGTAGGAGGCTCTGGTGAGCTATAGCTTTGCTATTAAATGAGATAGTTGCATTAAAGAGGAGTGGCTTGGCTGCACTTCTGTATCATGAGGCTGGTCCTTGGCTCTGAGCAGTGCCCACCAGCACTGTTAGACAATTGCCAGAAATGGTCCAGAGGTCATCGTGGCCCTGACATCGCTCCCAATAGGCCAGCTGGGTGCAGCCCCCTTCTTTTGATGGAAGTGTGATAGGGGTCTTTTCCTTGCCAGTTGGCCTCAGAGCTAGAGACTGGTCCCAGGCATGCTTAATTACCAGTGTGCATAGCTGAAGTTTACGTCCCTGCAAGAGAGAGCAACCTTGGGTTTGCTCTGGGCCGCGGGGTGTCCCTACGACATAATTATCATGTCACTCTTGGTCATTCAGTTCAAAGTATCTGAAATAGCTGAGGGCTATGTTGCAAGCAAAAAGTGGTGGGTTTATAGCCCACATTGAAGGTATGTGCTGTATACCCAGAGGTGTGCCAGGAGGGAGCGGGGAGCATTTCAAAATACGGTGTCTTCTGGGAAAGCGTTGGAGACATGGAGAAGGTGGAGGGAGACAAATGTGGTGTCATCTTAGCCACACTGACCTATAGAAGTAGTCCCTGGGGAAAAACTATCCTCTTGCTTCCTCCAACATGTGTGTTATCATCTGTTGCTGCTTTTGCTACACCAGCTTTTTGCTCTCATTGCTTTTCCTGACATTGCCTCTGCCACCACTGCCCTGGCTCTGCTGCAGCCTTCAGTGAGCCAGGCAGCAGCAGCAGAGACACCAACACACTGCAAACACACAGGGCTTGATTCAGTTTTCCTTACAGTTGTGCAAGCTCAGCTCACAAACCAGGCTTGCTGAGCAGTACAAACCTAACATCAGTTTTATGTTGCTGGCACTCCGAGTAACAGCTGGGTTTCCTTCCAGGCCTGAGCTCCTTGCAGCCATGGGTGAATTGCTTGCTAGAATAAAGCTGGCTAATTTCATACTAATTTTGGAGTGTCTACATTGTGTTTTTGTCGCAGTAGTCTAAATAGACATGAGAAACATTCAGCAAGCTTGTTTGGGCTTTTCTTCTGCCTCTAGAAAGCGCAAACAAGAAACAGCCCAAACCACTGGGACTGCTCAGCTAGATCTGGGGTTTAGATACTGTAATTCACCCATGCTAATATTGTTATTTATATCCTCCAATAATAGTAATATTGAATAGATTTTGGCCTGGTAAATCCCTTGCATATTCAAAAATGGGGAAGTGCGATGAAAAGATTTCCCCGCCTGTCCCTCTGGGTTTGTAACTAAAACATTTGACTTCAGGATTTGCATTTTCTCTAGCATTTTGAAATCTGTATCTCTTTTTATTAACCTGAATGTTCTGGGGCTTACCTAATTACCTATGACATAAGAATATTGTCACTTGGCCAGTATTCCTTCTAGAGATAATATTTTATGAAGTTCTACATATGCATGTCTGAATTGCCTCTTGTTTTTCACTGCTCTTGGAATGAAACTGAATGAAACTCATCACAGAATTAAACTTGCAGGTTCCCAGGCACTGCGCTTATCCAGCAAGCTTATATTCAGCCCATGTTATTTTAACATGAACTTATCTATGATTGTGACCTGGCTGGTCTCAGTCAAAAAACACCATTGATTTAAGGGGAAGTAGGATGGGGCCCAAAATGCTAATTCTGTTAACTTTCTTAATGGGCTTCAGTTTAACCCTACAGCACTGAAGACTGTTTCACTTCCTATGGCCCAACTTTACCGCTTCATCTCCATACTCCAAGTTTACATAACTGCCTTTTCAATCCCATCAACAAAGAATTATGCTGAATTACAGCTTTGTTACTAAAGGGGAATTGTGTGTTTGAGGTATATTTTTCATGAGGCATTTTGGCCAAGTAGATGAGGTATTAATATGAGAAACTATAAACAAATCTTGGTTTTCTAAACTGCGGATAGAGTGATTGGCTTAATTTGTTTCTATACACTGCCATCTTGAAAACTAAACTGAAGCATCCAAATTAAACAGGAGATGTAAATATTAGCCAGATGTTCCCTGGTGTCAGAAGTCTTTTTTGTTTCTTTTTTTCTGTTAAATGGGTACAGGGTTTTTTACATCTAACATAATGACCTATGTTTTAGATTTTGGTCCTGGCCTAATGGCTTTTTATCATATGATTATGATATCATCCAATCATGTAAGCGTCATGAGATGCTGTTCAGCTTTACTGAAGCACATGAGTGTTGAACTGCTTAGTTTAGGCTGAACCATTTGTCTGACTGTCTTAATGTGGGGAGTGAATGTGCTGTTAATTTAGGAAATGCCAGCTGAGGCTGAGGGTTTAGCGAGCCAAGCAAAACAGAGCACTGACCACAGACTGAAACATTACAGAGTTCCTTAATGATTCTGTCAAAAAGAAATATAACACTTTTTTTCCCCTTAAAGAAATTGCAATCGTCTTCTGGTGCAAGTAGCAACCAGTAGTGTTTTAGCATTGATAAACATGGATGGAAAAGACAGGCACTTGACTTAGCTTTTGGTTAATGCTTTTTCCTGAAAACATTTGTTTGAGTTTGATGATAGTGAAGCTTTTGGTTCCATTCCTCACATTTATTATTACCAGGCAAACAACTTCAGTTACTGATAAATCAGGATTTAACAGACACAGATGTAAGATTTTCAATATAATTACAATTGTAACACTGAGTTTATGGGTCTAACACAAATGAGCAAAGTATAATTTGCAGTGCTCTTTTTTTCCTGTTACCTCAATAGCTTTGCTCAGAAATATGGTCTTTTTAAGTTTTCCCTCAGTGTAGGTCTGGATTTGTGTTGTACTGAGAATGCTTGAAGAGCCTTGAATCTCCTGTTAAGTGCTGACAATTAAACTTCCATGAATTTGGCCCTGGAGCTTGAACAGTTATATGTTGTGCTGAGAGGGTTTGCTGCAACAATCCTTACTGTAAGATCCCTTTGCTCCTGAGATGCACATCTGTTAGGGCCCTTTTTTTCCCCTGTAATTTGTTTTAGTGTTGGATTTTGTTTACTGATCTCTGAAATACTGCTAAGCTTGGTTGGGACAAGAAATTGTTTTACAATGTGTGCTTAACACCCTAAGGATTTTGGTGGGTGAAAGAGAGAAAGCTTAATAAATAAAATTTTTCTTCTTCTTTATCTATCCAAAGATTTGTTAAAGGAATGAGGCTTGCCTGTGAACTCTTCTCTGCAGAAATTCTCATCACTTAGGCCATTTAAAAATAGACTGGACAAAGCACTAGGGAACACGCTGCAGAGGACAAGTCTGCACTGTTAGAGAGAGGGACTAGATGACTTTCCCATATCTATGTGTTTTTATTCTAGCAAGGTAATATGCTACCACTGTGCCCTCTAAGGCAACAAAACAGAATAAATTAATCTCAAATGCACATCCATCCCAAGATTTCCACCACAGTCAAGCAACTGCACTGAAAATTTCATCTGGCAATGACCGATCAATAATATTGGTATTACTGAATTACAAGATATCCTTCATAGTAAGGAACATCAGTGTTTGAAAATAAGACTTTGAAGGTCTTTATAACTTATGCGAAATTATTTTCCAAATCATCCTTGTGAAAATAGTGTAAGTGGTCTCCTTTTCTCTTGTCTGACAAAAGGTGTGAATTGCCTCCAGTGACATTGCCTCCATCTGTCTTGCTTCTGTATGAAGTACCCAGCCCTGTAAGACAAAGGAGCTGGAGCCTGCTTCTACTCCCAAAAGGCTCTCACCACATTGCAGTATCAGGCTTTATTTTGGTTCATTACTTTATTGTCTGGAGAATGTGAAAGAAATCAGTCTGTATTTCTTGCAGGGGAAAGGATGCATCTGTTGAAACAAGTGCACCAGAAGGAATGGATCAAAATCTAGAGAAGCCTTTCATTTCAGTAACTGAAGCTACTTTATATTCTGTAAAGCATACTTTATAGCAGTTAAAATAAGCAGAGTTAGCCTTTAAAATCTTTATGTTTGTTTGGCCTGATGCATTAGGTAAAAGGTCATCAGTGGGTTTGCATTTTGAGAGGCCCCTAGTACAGCTGACTGAAAATTTGGGACTTGACTTCATACCGACAAATTAACCATTCTGAACAATCCCACACATACAAACCACTGAGGATAAATTAGCAAGATTTGCAGGTGCTACAGATTTGTAACTGGTCAGGCTTCTCACCACCTCCCTCTCTCTTCTCTCATAATCTCTCTTTATTTCATGTCTAGAATGATATTTCAAGATCTTTATGTCTGGGCCCACCTTTTTATACACCCACTAAGATTTGTACTCCATTACTGGGGACTATTAAGTAGTAGCTCCCAGCTCCACAATAGCTTTAAGGAAAAGCACCATCACTCATTGGCAGAACAGAAGTGTGTTTAATTCATATTTAATCTTTGCTTATGCTATCTACAGAATGTTTCCTCAGATACCATGTTGCATCTTCTAGACCTGGAATCCCCAACAACCCAAAATAGATCCTCCAGCCAAAACGTGGTTTGTTCTGGTCTTACTAAAAAATTACACAGGGAAGGAAATATATTATTTAACCTTGTGTATAGAGACAGAATATTTGTTTTCCATTTCATATTTTGCAATGCCTATGCAATATAGTTATTTTTGTCAAATATTTAATGAGTTTTAGTCATTCAGAAATACCTCAAGAATCTCCTTGTGATTAAAACGTGATGAGACTGTCCCTTTGATAGCCTCTATACAATTATTTCTGCAATGGTAATTTTTAAAATTATAACAGTTGTATTATGCCAGATTTGCAAGCAGAGCAACTGTATATCAATATTTCACTTAAGTGTTATTAGTCAAGAACTGCTGCTGTTACTGAACTCCTGTGATAACGTAAACTCTGTTACAGTATCACTAGTTCCACGTTAAAGCATACACAAGTCAAAGACAAATCACTGGGTGGAACACTCCCCCGCTCCCCCCAACAACAACAACAACAACAACAACAACAACAACAACAACAACAAAAACGCAAACCAAACCCCAAATACATGAGGAATGAAGATCCTATGAGAAAAATTACGTAGGTATGAGATGGATATAGCACTGATCCTCACAACAATGACACAACACTTGTGCATATCACCTTGGGTGGCTTCAACTGCCCAGAGTGAAAGATGGAAAGCAGTCTCACTTACATAGCTCCCAAGAGTTCACTGAAACTGAACTGAGTAATGTCTGGACTGCTTTCTAAACCTATCCAAGATAGCAGTTGAAATTCATCCAGGTCCGAAAGGCCGTAACCACTGCAATGAAGGTTTTTGTGTTCCCCTGGCAGCACCTTTCCCATGTACTCAGAGTGGTTCTGGGGATGAATGCTGCAAAGGAGCCAAAGGCCATGCGGAGGACTATGAGCTCTTAACTTACCTACATTTTCCAGTTTCAACATGCTGGACAAATGGTATGAATTATCTACAGGCTTTATTCTATCCATAAATTGCACTGCCATAGACTGGATTTCAGAGTTTTCTAAGTATTTTGGAGGGAAGAGCCCGGAATGAACTTCCAGACTGGTGATGAATAGAAAAGACTACACAGTTGTTTACTAAAAGAAGAGTTTTTCATCCTTAAAGAAAAGACAGATCGGGATTTAAAAAGTGAAAGCTTGCAAATAAGTGATTTACTGGAATTCTCAAGAGGATGTGTGATTCCTGTTTGTTGATCATTTGTTCTATACCATATTTATACTGTCCAGGAAAGAATTCCCACTTCCTTTTCTCCCTTGAGCTATATCCTGGCCTTTAGGCTGTTTGTTTGTTTGCATTCCTTTGAAGCATTATGAGTCTGGCTATGGCTAGAGACAGGTGAGTAGCAGCTTCCAGGTGCTTGCATGGCTTGTGGTCCTGCATCAAACACTCATGCTGATTTGGAATCAAAATCCATTGCCCTCTTCTGCTGGGTTGCACTGTCAGGGAATTTTCAATGTTTATAATTTGCTTCCCTCTGCTGCAGATTTATCCCCACAAATCACCTGCTGTGACAAGGTCTATGGACAATGGCAATGCCTTTAGTTGACCTCCTTACTCACTTGTCACATTAATCATCATGAATGCTAGTCCCTTTATGTTGGTCTTAAATTTGATATAGAATTATAATAACTCTTCAGATTGGATCAAAATATAGAAAGGCCTTTTGTTTGGTTGCAGTTTCTGAAGCCACTTTATGTTTTATGACCCTGAAATCTGTACAAGAAATACCTATCATTAGACAACTTCGCTGTCTAAGAATCTGCATCATGGTGTCCACAAAGAAACCGTAAACCTCTTCGATTTTTAATAAAGGAGACTTAACTGTGTTTGAAAAAATATAATCTCTGAGAATCTGGACTAATCAAATAAGTCAGAATTAATCTATTTGTTATTACTACTGCTTTGGCTGTCTTACAAAAATATAACAAACACCACTGACCTTAGCAAAGCCAACAGGAGTTCAGTATGAGACACAGAAAATGACAAAGAAATTGCAAAAGTTTTGTTACATTTGCAATGTAAAATATCATTAGAAGCTTGTCCCTGCTGTATGATATTCATCGTGGTCTCCCAATGTCCTCTAGCTGGAACTCCTATAAGCACTGCCCATCTTCATGACCAGAGGCTTCAAATTACTCTTTAGAAAAGGTGGGTGGACTATAAATACCACCATCAACTCACAGAAAGGGATACATAGGCTCAGAAAGTTTACATTTATGTTTGCCAAATTCACAAAGACCCTTGTAGCAAGGACGCAGAAAGATCCTTAGAGCCTCCAAATGCCATTTGACTGCTCCAGACACAAAACTACACTTCCTAAGACTTAAGCCAATAATTACAACAGGGATATGTTTATCAGCAAGAGTAAGTCAAAGCTTTTGTGAGTTTATGTCTCTGTAGCTACTAACTAACATTTGGAGAATTTCTGTGGTCAGTTGCCATTACAATTTCACTGAAAAATACAACAAAGACTTTAAAAAGTATGTACAAATAGGCACATGTATGCACATTAAAATAAAAGAAAAAAACCCTCTTGTTGCAAGAGAGAAGTGTGGAGTTTTAATTTATGGTAACTGAGGAATTTGAGATTACTACTGGCAGGATTTCCTTCTTTAATAAGATCACAGTAGTACAAATAGAGGTGACATATTGCCTCACTGAGAACTATACAGTCCAGGTCTGTCTTAGGCAGTCGTTTGCAGCAGTTGCTAGCAGATGGGAAAATGTAGGAGTAAAGTGAGGAGCTGCAGACAAATCTTAATGTCTGCACAAGGTTCTGGGCCTTAAGGTTTAGGAAGTCTATTTTTAAACTTAGCTTCTTTGAAAAACCAAGACCTGAAACTAATGCTTGTCATTATGGTACAATGATCTATCTTCTTGCCAGAGTATTTGGGGATTATGTTTCGCAGAGAAGTAGAGTTATCTGCCAGACATTATTCTTTGTGTTTGTGATCTGTTTTCTCTCTCTTCTTAGTGAAGCCTACAGCCTTCCGTAGCTCCTAAGGCATTAAAACCAATTGTGCAAATGTCTTCTTTCCCAGGTTTCAATAAACCTGTCTCTGGTCAAGCTGACTGCTCCTTGCAGCCTGCTTGGAGAGCTCTGTATGGCAGGAGCCACTCCAGGAGCAACTGGGGTTACTCAGCCATCCCCTTGCTAGGCAGCTTGCTTAAGACTGGCCAAATGGCTTTGGGATCCACACAGCTCGTTGAAAGATTGAACCAACTTCAAGAAAAAACTATAGTAAAAAATGTCCCCTGTTCAAGGATATTTAACTAGGTACAACTCCCCAGACACGGCCACCACCACAACTCCCCAGACACTGCCACAACCAAAGGCCTCTGAGCAAAGAAAATGAAACTTCTCTGCTCTGCTTTCATGACCAACTTCTGCTTCCACCAAGGGCTGGATGGAGAGGAGGTGTTACTTCATCTGTAGGCATTATATTTTATATGCAGTTGTATGCTATGCTATCAGAAGGATGTGTGCCTTCTGGGATCCGTGACAACCCTTCAAAGTCTCCGGAGCAGGGAGCTAAAGAAGCTCTGAATGACAAAAGACTTGTTCATAGCATATGCTTTAGGTGTTTGTTGTGTGTCATTTCAAATGCATGATCTGCTTACTGGCTATGACAATATTTGGAAAATTTTTCACATATTGGTCTTAGGCTGATAGATTACACCATAATAAGATAAGTTACAGATGCCTGGGCACTGAGTAGTTTTGGTTGTGATACTCAAGTGGATACTAGCCTTGAGAACTCAAATCCTTTCCATGAGGTGGTGTATCCCTCAAACCCCAAAGAGCCCTCCACTGTGAATCAAATGCCTCACAATGATGGAAACCAGTTTTCTGTGCGTTTACTTATAAAAAGGAATTCTTGTATCCCGTAATTTATCTATCTATTATACAGGCCGACTGAGAAGGATGCTTCAGGAGATCCACCAGTCAGTGCTTGTCATTTCCTTACAGCAGAGATATAGAGAATTGTGCTTTATAGCTGTGACTATAAACCACTTGAGAGGAGGATCTGAAACAGGCAGGAGAAACAATGTGACAAAATATTAATGACAGAAGCAGATTGGTATAAAGCAAAACTGTTGTGTCCTTCCCATCTTGATAGCATTAGGGTCCCAAATAAAAGTTTTTTTGTTTGTATTCTATGTGTTGCTTGACATACAAAGGTTTGCAGCAGAAAAAGGGGAACTAGGAAGAAAGAAGCTATGTGTAGAGAAGGAGAAGACTTGTGTATGATAGAAGCATTGTAGGTTTAGTCTACTCCTTATCTGCTGGGAAATAAAATTAACAGAAGGATGCATGCTAAATTTGAAACTGGGGTCAGACGCCTTCTAATTTACAAAAACTGTTCCAGGTCTGTTAAGGCTGAGAGATTGCTTTGGACAGAAAGAACCAGATAAGCACTCTTGCTGTTTCTTTAGATACTCTTATTGTGTTATTTTCAAAACTCAGAAAGAAACCTGAAAATGTTTGTCAAAGTACGTTAACAAGCTAACTGAAGTGGATCTAGGAGAGATAAAAAGTAATCACATATAGCAACCAAAAAACTGCAGGGAAAAGAAAGTGTTAATTTTCCTTGGTTTTTCAAGACCTTGTTTTAACAATGTGTTTGACAGTCTGCTACATTTAAGCACCTGATTGCAGTGAATTGGGTCTAAATGAAATAACTGGTAACCAACAGCAAACTGTTTTCAGAAATATACCAACAGTTGTTTAAGATGGTTTTTGTTAGTCATGGCAAAGTAGTTCACGGTACTTCTCAGTCTTGCCAATTTATTCCATATCATGATTTGACTCTGCAAAAGTCATTGGGCTCCTTTACCTGCTTGCCTGAAAAATAGCTCACATACATCTTCGTCCTCCAAGTTTTGCTTTTGTTCAAATGAAGGATGAAAACTCAAAGCAACTGCAATTTCACACAGTATTAATACAAAACTTTATGAGACTGGGACTAAATCTGTGCTTCTGTAGTCAGTTGTGGCCACATTAGGGTCATTATCAGATCAGGCAGTTACTGCAAACACTAAAATAAAGTTTCACAGTACTTGTCCTGCTGATGTGTTTACCATGCCTTATTATCTCCTCTATGTTAATCCAGATATTGGGAGTGCTGTTATTCTAAAGGAGGAAACCCAAGAGAACAAGAACTACCTCCTTCCTCTCTACCCAGCCTCTCTCTAGCTTTCCCCCTCTGAACTTTAGTGAGCTTCTTTTAGACAGGGGTGGAAAGCCACATTTTGTTCTCCATTACACTGGTGTGTATCTGAATAAACCCACTGCCATCATGGGAGATATTCTGGTTTTACGCTGTTAATGGAGATAGTGAGTTTTGGCAATGACCTTTATATAGCCATGTCCCATAGCGTAAACAGCTTACTCTTATGCAAACAAATTACAAAATTGTATATAGAGTAAGAGAATCCCTGCTTTTAAGTTGTCTTTCTCAGGAAAAGGAATTAAGTCATCCAACTTGGAGATGTGCAATCCTCTTTAATTATTTAAATTTATAACTTTCTATTGCTGTGTAAACTTGAGTTTCCTTGTAGAGATGCTGTTATAATTGTTTGCTTCTTGAGGATATAATTTTAAAAGTTCATACTGTATCTAATCATCTGCAACATCTGATGCAATTTAAGGAAAGAAAAAAAAACCTCCACTAAATATAGTTAACACAGCTTGGTTCTGTCTTCTTGTAACTCCCCTACAGGCAATGGAAAAGGAGCCCAGAAAACAATTTGTTTATTATAAGCAAGTCAGTCCTCCAGGGGATTCATGGAATCACGCAGTGGGGGAGGACAATCACGGCACTGAAATGGTGGGTAATTTTATTTGTTCCACTTGATGGTCACAGTGGCATCATGCTGGCCAATTACTCTTGAGTCAGCAGGTTTCAGAGGTTAAGACCCCCTTGTGGGTTGCAGCACTGCAGGCAAAGTATTCAGGCCAGATTGAAACCGTTTCAACAGCAGAGACGCCAGCCTTCTTCTCCCTTGGAGATCTCCTTTTTCAACTGTGTACGAGACATACATGTGATAAAATAGGCATGTCTCTAACATCGAGACAGCTTAATTATTGAGAGTGGAAAAAATGCCAGCTTCAGATAAAGAAAGGAAGAAAATCAGCCAGAGAGACAGGCTATGCCGAGGAGGCATGAACTGAACAAATATTGCAAACTTAGACTGCAGGTTCCAAAGGAAAGATCATGTCTGGGAATAATCCTCATGCTAATAGCCTACTAGTGTTTCAAGTCTGCTGTACCTTTAACAATTTCATCACATTTTTCTCCAGTAGAAATGTTTTGAGCAACTTCTTCAGTGTTCTGTAATTCTAAGGGGAAAACTAGCAGCAAAGCATTTGCTTTACCACTAGAGCCTGCCACAAGCGATTGGGCAGAGGTGGATATGAAATCTAAGCTAGTAGAAATAATGTGTGTGAGTGTGTGTGAGGGAATTGGGCAGGGTTGCCCAGGACAGGCTGAAATTGTTCCATCAGGCTTAGATGAAATTCATGAAGTGACTCACATTTCATTTGGAGAGGAGTATGAGAAGCAAGGAAGTGGCATTTTATCCTCTTAATTATAATACTAGTATTATGATCTTGGAAACAGGGGAGGCTATTTTCAGGCTTAAGCTCTGTTGTGTATGTGACATTTCAGGCTTAAAACATCTCAAGTGCGTATTTCCTGTCAGAAATATGCTGTGAGAGCTATTCAGTTTCTGAAGGATTCACTGGAGAGTTAAGATCTATGCTTTAATGTTTTTTTGGCTTGTATCATGCCAGTTTGCAGTTTCTGGAAAACATCTCAAGAATCTCAGAACCACGACATAGAAGTATTATTATGATTAATAGTGGTGCTAATTCATCCAGAGCCTGTACTTGAGGGACAGAAATGATCAGTGAGGCTCTAAACTCTGATGTCTTGCTCTGCAGAACTGGATCCAATGACCTGTTAAGTTTAATATAAATGTCAGGTTATTTGGGTTTGCAAAGCACATTGGGATGAATTGGAATGAAAGGAAATGTATATATCAGGATTTTATTTTTTAATAATTTTGTTATTAGGAGTAATTTTTCTTTCTTCAGCAATAGGAGGTTATAAGAAAACTTGGAATATGATGAATGCTGCAACCAATGTTTTCAGATCAAAATGCATTTTGATCTGAAAAATGCTGGAGCATTTTTTTTTTGGAAGTGATGTCCCCGGGAAAGAAGGAATCAAAGGGGGGAATTTTTCTCCGCCTTTTTATTCCTGTAGCACCACTTTATATGACATGAATATTGGAAAATTTTCTCAATGGAAAGTCCTCACTGTGGTCACATCAACTGCTGACATTATGGCTCTATCTACCCTTCTGTCTGGGCATTCGAAGTGGAGCAAATCCCAACTCATGGCCTGATGTAAATCAGGTACATTTTCACATTGCAGTGATTTGAACACTAGAAGGAAGTTAAACACATATTTGCTTAACCATCATGGCTAATCTGTGGCCACTGTGAACATGCACTCATTGTTACTGACGTCTAATGAATAAAGGGCATTCAAGACTTCATAAAAAAAAAACACTAAGAGAATAATTTCGGGAACATAGTAATAAACTTTTTAAGAGCCTGGAAATCTTTCATTTTGGAAGTTCAGAATCTGAAACAGAGCTTAGGAGAAAGGTGAGAAACAGTCCTTGTCTGTCAGTATAACTCCTTCAACTACACATTTGGTTCTCCTGCACAGTGGACAATTAACCCCTGTATGACATATGCAGAGGGTTTTGCATATACATATGCAAAAGTATCCTGTCCAGAGGTAGTCCTACACTCAGCTGCATCCAAAACACTACTTCATCTTCCAGGTTTTGCTGCATCTTCTATGTCAACCTTGGAGTTCATACCAGGTAAGATGGGAGACAAAGAACAAACTGGGCTGTGGAAAAAGCTCCAGAAGAAGGGAAACTATGCGGAGTAAACTCACTCACTTTTCATTCTTCAGACTAGTGGAGTAACTGATATTGATAACAATGTCATTTTATTGGCTTAACTGAATAAACTGTTTAATTAAATATGTATGTTTGGCATCTCATGTTTTAGAGATCATCAGCAATGACAATACAGAGCTTGCTGCGTTTTGGATGCTCGGGGAAAAATAAGGTATAATTTAATGTAAATACTGAAATTCATTTTGGTGGCAAATAATTTCCACTTTGGCTGGTGGAGGTCTTTTTATGAGAGAAAAGACCTGATGCAAGAAATTATATGTATGTAGCAAATATGTAAATCAATAAATGAGGCAACTGGAATTTTTTGCTGCTTGAAAACATACATGCTGCTCCACCGCCACAGGTTTAAATAGCTTGTGTATCAAATAAAAAAAGAAAAAGAACAGTGAATTTGCCTAATTTATCCAAATTAGGAAAAGAAACTTCATTCACATCTTTTAAAGGTTTTTGCCACAAATAAATCAGAATCCTAAATAAATAAGACATGAAAATATATTTTAATGACAGAAGCCTTTATTTCAACATCAAGTTTGCTGTCTATTCCCAATGTTTATTTAGTAATTTTACCTGATATCGTGATTTTTCCAGGATCTGGCATTCAAAAACATGGCAGTGACCAATAGGAAGGATCAAAAATTATAGTCTGTGGGATTTTCAATCTTCTCATAGATACTGCTCATGAAAGATTTTCCAAGATTTTTACCTTTTGCTTTACCAAAATAATATAGCATCTGTTGTATTAAATACACAAAGAACACTTCAGGGAACCGTGAAAGTATGTTTCAGAAGCATCTGTCCAAACGTCGTTACTGTGTTTAAATGATATGCTGAACAGATTATTAGGGTAAAATCTGTCATGCAGAAAAGACGTTTCAAAGACATTTCAGCCCTTAGGTCTACACATGAATATGCAGAAACAACCTCAGATGTAGACAGTCTCAGCAACTCATTGTAAACATGCGTCCTTGTGTATGAATCTTCATGTATGCACAGGTACAGATTGATAAAGATCTACTGAAATAAATGTTTCAAGGGAAAGCAATTCAGGACTTCAAGAAACTTCAATAAGTCTCAGTTAGGAGACTTGTATTTCTAAGATTTCTTATAGCCAGGTTAATAATACATGGCATTAGTCCATCCTCTGCACATCTCAGACAAATCTACACCTGGTTCCTTCAGTAAATATCAGTTATGAGGGACTTCACCATGATGACAATAAAAAGAAATGGTACCTTGAAAATTAAAACCTCTGTGAATAGCTGCCAAAGGAGAAAATACATGACTAATCATTGCTGAAATGCCTCTTCATATGAGGGGAATGATTCCACATCCCAGTCACACTGGTGCCACACATGTCTATCAATGCCATTGTAACTGAACAGAGTAAAAAGAAGGCCAGAATTTAAGAGGGTTCAGTAACTAGAATTAAGACCATTTATAGTTCCATGTCTAGAACAAGAAACACATTTCATCAATCTGATCCAAATAATTTATTTTTTCTCTAGCTTACATGAAAATATAAAAAACTTACTTTCCTTTTTTTCCTTTTCTTTTTCTTTTTTTTACCATAGAGTTTTAGTATTCTTGTGGTTGGAAGGCATCTCTGGACATTGTCTTATTCAACACCCCTACTCAAGCATGGTCAGCTAGAACAGATTGCCTGGGATTGTATCCACTTAGGTTTTGAATATCTCCAAGGATGAAGACTCCACAGCCTCTCTTAGCAACCTTTTCCAGTGCCAGTGTCAGACCACTTTCACAGTTTTATGTTTAATATATATGTAAAATATAATCTGATTAATGCATTTAAAGTGTGTATATCCTTGGAACTGCCTGCAATAAAAAGTAAGAAGGTGTAAGACAACATTCATTGGGTCTTAGAAAAATATCCTCTTGCATTGGTTCCTGCACTGCTGTGAGTGTACGTGGCTGGTTAGCCCCAGGAATTCCCTGGTTTAGGCATCACCCCACCTGGTAGGATTTGAGCCAGTTTTCCACCTCCATGTGGTCTAACCGCCAGTCTGCAGGGTGCCTAGGTGTAAAAAGAAGAGGAGGATGGACTGTGACTCAGCACAGCAGTCCAGGTGCAGTCCAAGGAGATGGATTTAAGCCTGTATTCTACCTAATGAGGGCTTAAATCTGAATTTATAGCATGACCTCCTTGATGATATCTGTTGGAGGGATGGTACGGCCCGGCACAAGCAATCCAGGAAGTTCCTCGATTGTGTTGAAGACAGCTTCCTTCTGCAAGTAATAGAGGAGCCGACAAGGAGAGGTGCCATGCTTGATCTTGTCCTCACGTCCTTTCCAACCCTAACTATTCTATGGTTCTATGGCACTTTCCTGACTCGCTACTCAAGTAGGCATGCACAAGGCCAGATTTAAAATAGGGCAGCATCTAAGTGTTTGGTGGTGTTGGTTTGTTTTTTTCCTGAAAGCTTCAGAAGCCTTGTCCCTTTTTAAAACAGCAGTGTAGGGGTGGAAATCTTTTCCTGGTGAGGCATTGGCTGCAATTCTGTTCAGCTTTGCTGTCCCATGGGTTTTCCTTGTAACTTTTGCAGCACGACAGCTGACTGTGGGATGGAACAAGCTACAGGGACACATACAGATCTCCTGCTTTCTTTTCTTTCTTCTGACACACATGCAACATGTTGAAAACCCCACCATTTCTACACCACCTTTGGAAAGAACTTTCTTGACAGAAACTTTATTGACCTTTGGCCTATGGTAAGTATATATAATGTTAACAAAATCTGGGATATAATGGCTCCAACTAGAACCTGGAGCAAATTCACGTCTTACAGTGTTGGTTGTCCCCTACAGTATGGTAGGGCACCTACTGAAATGTACCTGGCCTGTATGCCTGAGCTTTCCTCCATGGGAAAGTGAGGTTGCTTACCTGCGTTTTGCTTTGATATGAAGTGAGAATGCAACCAGATGTGCACAAAGAGACCAGGGCTGTGGGACACACTGTGAAATGCATCTACCTTATCCTGTGGATAGAGCTATGAGAACCAACTTGCCTGTTAGCCATTGCCCCCTGACCTTTCCAGCATTTGTCTGACATATTCTGCAGACATTATTTAGTGGGGAGCCAAAAAAGAGAAGACTGTGTCTATTCAATGGAACCAAGCACTTTAAAAATTCCAGCATAAAACTAGCTCTGCATTTGGGAGCTGTGTGCAGTGCAGGGTGAAAGGTTATAATCCACAGCTCCTGGGCTGAGGCATGGGTGAAGGAGGATTGGATTTATGTTGTGTATCCTTCATGTAGGTAGGCAGAGTCTTACTTTTTCCCTTCATCGCTTAAAAAATGGAATACTTTGCTGCACGGCCTGGCTCATACAGGTTCCCCTTTATTGGAACATCTGTGTAAAAGTAGGACCACTATATTCTCTTTGATATTCCAGAAGGTTTCTGAATGTATAGAAAACGTGAAACTTTGGAGTTGCATGTCAATTTTCACTTAGGTGCAGATGAAGAGGTTGCATTTATGCAATTTATGCTGTGAGTGCTCTGCACAGCTGTATTGCTCACACCCGGTAAGACCAGTGTTTCCTGAATGCATCAGATTTCCTGAACACAGGAGTGATATATTCATGTGAACCAGAAGATACCTGGCTCTTTACTTCTCTTCGATGGGATTGCTGAATATACGAGAGAAATCCAAACTCAAAATCTCAGTTGTGTCCCAACTTAATTTCTGCTAGAGAAAAAGGATAACACAGGTGCATGGTAAACCTAAACAGGAACATTATACTTAAGGGCTGTCATTAAACAATCAGGGAAAAGTCTGAGTAAAGAAAAAACCACAAACTGCCTGTATTCCATAAGCATAAAGAAAAATTTTTGACTAGTATGGGAACTATGTGCTTAAGCCTCCATTACAGATGTTGAAAACTGTAAGAAAACATGTTGTCTGAGAAAATTAATACAGTACATTCCCTTTATGTCTGTTATGCAGTCTGCAGTGTATTGGCTACTTGGCTCTGGAAACCAGTCCATGGACTCGTTCATTGTGCCATGAATTTTGTGTAGTTCAAAGGTGGGATCTGAATGAAAAGGGAAGGTATAGAAAATACATTCCAGTGTTGAGAATCTCTGAAATCTTCCCAGGACATGCCACTCACAGTGAAATTTTTCTATGTTTTTACAAAGGTAATCCAGGAGGATCCAAGAGGGTTCATGCATTCACGGATTTCAGGCATACCTGTTAGCTCTGCAAAGCCCCTGGGATGCAGTGGAACTCCTACACTCTATTTTGACCTGCTAAGAAGTTTGTTTTGTCTTCCTTTTTGCTTTGACTCCTCCTGCTTGCAACACCAAAGTAAAACGCCACTCAATAAATAGTGAAGATCTTCACTATGGCTTTCTCACACTCTTTCCTTCCATATTCTGGTCTGCCACAGAACTGATTTCCATTGCTAACATTCATCGTCAGCTTGAGGGCTGTCCCTATTGAAACCTTTCTGAGTGAAGCAGTGCCAATCTATCTAAGACTTATCTGCCTTTGCAGTATGCTGCTTGGCTGCTTGAAAGTACTGGTTACACTTGATTACTGTCAAAGCTCTGTTTTTTGGGGGTAACTATAGGAACAAGAAACTCACTGCAGTTTTTGTTAAAGAAAATTAAGATTTGGGAATAGAAAGGAGAATGGTAATGTTAACAGTACTGCTAAAAAAATAGTATCGTTTAGAGTGCAATTTTACTCTAATTATCTCTGCCTAAGTGCAGAAAATGTTTCTATGTATATGTTTATATATACATACCCACATTTGTATGTATACACACTTTTATATGTTTAGAAGGACCAGTTTTAATTAAAAAAAATGGGAAACGTAACATTGCTGGAACAGATTAAAACAGAATAGTTTTAGTGGACCAGAAAGCATGTTGCACTGATAAGGCTTTTTTGTTTTAAATTCAATCCTACCATAAAGTCATTTATTACCCATTGTTTGTTTTTCTAGAAAGGCCAGTGCAGCACCATTTGCTGGCTGATTGACAATGCAACTCTCTTTTTACAGCTTGGAATTTAAAACAGGAAGGCTGCCATTCACATCAGTTGAGAAGTCTACATTTTAGATCACCTGGAAAGGTTCATCTTTGCTGTAAGCAGATGGGAGGTTGTCCTGGGTTCAAATAGCTAAAAACAAAACGTGACATTCTCAGCTGACTGTAGTCCAGGCATGTGTAGTTATCTGCCAAAACTACATCAGAAGGAGCAATTAAAGAAACTCATTTCACTTCAGCTCTCCATTTCCACCAACTTATTAGTTTCCCCTCAAAGAATAACTGAAATGATAATTTTTACATTCCTCAACAGAAACTGCAGCAGTACAGACTGTAAGCCTGGCTTGTCAGCTGAATTTCATACATTGAAATCTGCAGCTAATCAGTACTCGTCCAACCAGTAAAGGTCGCGGCAATCCTGCTGAACTATTACTGAGGTGTTATGAGACATGGACATTATTCATCCTCACTAAAAACAGGCAAAGAGAAAATAAAACAAAAGCAAATGGATTAACTCTATCATATTTGCAGCAGTCTCTCCATGAGAAGAACTATGTCTGGCTCTTCTGCCACCAGGCATACATTTTCTCATCACAAGTCACCTCAAAATCCTGTCATTTAAGCGTTAATATCTGAGCTGTACTTTAGGCACAATTCTGAGAGCAAGAAGGTATGCAAGCTGCACTGTCCTACGACTCAGGTCAGGTCTATGTCAGGAACTTTTGCCATGAGTGTAGGGCTGTTGGATTTTTGCTTGTGTTTTTAACTCTTTCTTTTTCTTTGCAGCACTTCTGTACTGACAAAAGCTAAAGTCTAGTTATAGTTCTATTGGCTTGCAAGTTACTCTTGTGCTTGGGCAATCAGGAGAAGCCCTGCTGGCAAAGCACATTTTGTCAACATGAATTGCATCTATGCTAGGAGAGTTTGCTGCACAGTTACAGCAGCAAAGTCTCCTGGAGGGAAGGCTCACCCTTGAATACCTGAGCGAAATCCTGGCCTGCTTTCTTCCCAGCTGCATCAGGTCAGAATGTGGTGGCTCCAAGCAGCGTGTTAGACACTACTACCAGGGCATTAAATAACACAAAAATCAGGATAAAGGAAAATGTCGTGCAACTTAATGAGCACTACCATTCACAATAGTAGGTCTGTTTCAAGGGAGAAGACAGTCCTGCTCCTAGATAGTTTGACTTTGTCATAATCTATCAGTGAAGGAGCAGTACAAATGCATGGTTTGACTTTATATGGCACCTCTTTGAAATATTACTTCTTCCTGTCAAAATGAAAGCGTGCATGGATACTGAGCTATAGTGTTCATCTGTGTAGGTAATATATGTTGCTGTGTTTGTTGTTATGGGCCCCTATAAGAAGTACTATGCCAGATTCTAACATCTTCCTCAGAAAACAGCTTCCTTCTTTATGCTTAGGAACAAAGTAATGTGAGTAAGAGAAGATTATCTGGACTAAAAGACCTAAAAGCTATTTCCTGTTTAAAGTGGCGGACGAAAATCACACGTGATGGCAACATATTTTTTTTTTGCAAGTGCGCAGAACAGATCCTTCCTCTCCATTAGTGACCTAGAGATGCAAACAGGCATTTATTTTCTTTAGCAACTGTGACACTTCTCGCAGGATCTATATGCAGAAGCAAGCATTGCGCATGCAGCATTTCCTCTCTCAAGCACATTGCCTGAAACGGCAAAGAGAAGTTCCATAATTTCAAGTTGTGTTCAAGAGACCTGTCATGAAAGATGTACTTTTTGTTTTAAACAGAAAGATATAAACTAGATGGGAAGGCATTTACTGAATGTGAATAGGAAAAGCTTCTCAAATGTAGGGGAGCTAAGATTTAATGTAATGTCTGCAGTTATCAGAAAATAGGCAAGGAAATCTATTTTCAAAAATCACTTGAACTTGGCCTAGGCAATAGGTCAATATAATGCAGTCTTTCCAAAAGTACATAACAAAAAAGCACAGAGAAAGATATTTAAAATGCTATAAACTTGCCACAGAAACTCAGAATTGCAACCTCACCATTGTTAGCACAACAATCTGACATATAATCTCCACCCCACGTGGAGCGTACAGCAAGAAAAAAGGTTTGCTAGAAGAAAGGACACATAGAGTTCCAAATAGGTCAGTGGTTTAGGAAAAACAAGGTGCCTAAGCTTACAGACTTTAGGCTCTATTTTCTTCTTAACACTACAAACCTAAGCAGCAAACAATGAAAGAGAATTGCCATTTTTGTTAGCAAATGTCCATATAGATTTGAAATACTGTTTCTGACAGTGGAAAATGCAAAGTTCACTGGGAGGAAGTCATTGTGTGGGACAATCACAGGATACCTTGTACATAGAAGAGTATTTTGTGGCAATAAGAACAATAATCAGACATACCTGATTTATCAGCTGCAGTCCCAGCTGGAGTCAAAATCTTTTCTCCCAGCTAAACAGTGCTGAACTTCTGAGTTCCTCCTGTTACAGAAGCCTGGACTAGAAGTTAATTTGTAATTGATATTTGATGCTTGTAAATATCCGTTAACTACCATGCGCTCCTATGAAGGCTGATGTTTCAACAGTTCTAAAGACCTCTATTTTTCTTCTTTTTGTTCCCAGAACCCATGTTGTCCTGTCAGTGATATACTGACATACCTATTATGTTGACAAACAGAGAATTTGGGTTCAAATATTCGGAAGCAGCCCTCTCTCAGGGCTCTCTGCTGTGATTGCCAAATCACAACCTACAGAGATATTTTGTAACCTGTGAGGAGAGTTCACTGGGAAATAAAAGTATCAACGTTTTGTTTCTGCTAATAATGAAAAAGTGGGGACAGAGAAAATGAGTGGAGCAATTTATTGAAACTACCTAGAAGCTGAAAGCCATTTTCCCCAAAAAGCGGTTTTCTGTCAGTAAGTCAGGGCTGTCAAAAATCCTGGCTGTTTTTGAGTGTAGGCCTTGTCCAGTCAGAACTGGTTAGGATCTGGGCTGAGATGCCAAGTTGTTTCAGAAACACCACTAAAATGTCCATCACGAGTCACAAGATTCTTTTATTAATTTCCCCAGGACATAGCAACCTGGTCCTGTCTCATGTGTTACAGATGAATAGTGAATACTTTGCTATAAATCTTGGGGAACTGTCTTCAATGTATCTTTTTATACCATTCAAAAATGTGAAAAATTAATGATTTAATACTAAATATGATGCAGCTTTTACAGAGGTGGGGTGATTTTTATTAATCTTTTATGCATAATATTATGTCTTTAAGTTGCTGATTGTTATTCATGGATTTTTTTGCTGGAGTTACTTAATAACTGTCAGTTTACATTCTTCTAACTCTTTATTCATTGTCAGCTGTGGATGATCTGCCAGCACACAAGAGAGGGCAGGTTACATCAAAGGAATTTGCATTGGTTTAGGGACATGTGCAAAATCTGAGCTAATTGCAGTGCAACGTTATACTTTAACTGCTTCTTATTAGCAATTTAGCAGACGTCTGTAACTTGGTACTCTGATGTTCAGCGCTTTTACTGGGAGCCCACAGGACTCAGTGAGATGTAGGCAATTCTCTGTGATGGATTTGGTAGACCAAGCAGTCCCAGGTCATGCCTTTGAAGAAGATGCAAAAAAGTGATGGTCAGAACCCACCGCCAGTTGATGGCCCACCGTGTAACATGTATTTGTTGTTCAGATCCACATCTAAGCCTGGTTAGAAGATGTGACAATAACCACATTTGTCTAGTATTAAAAGATCTATGTTATTCATTGGTTTTTTTCTGGAGTTACTTAATAATTGTCAGTTTTCATTCTTCTAACTCTTTACTCCTGTCAGCCACATCTAGGAAGATGATTCTGATGTGAGGAACAGAAAGCAGTAACAGAAGGGGCTAAAACATGAGAAGTAAGGAGTATGTCGAGGCTTAACAAGGTGGGGAATGGCTTTCTGTAGTCTTCCTCAGGCAGAAGGCTCTGTTTTATAGTATAAGTAATATAATATACCCTGATCTAGAATATGTAGCATTCTCAGTGCTGCCAATGCTTGTGGGCAAACAACTTGAACACTCTCCTTTGACTTTGTCCTTTTAGAAAACACCCTGGTGTTTGCATTTTAAACCACCTTTTTTAATTGAGGGACAGCTCTAGCAATAAAATGAGGGATATCTGTTTTTTTCTGAAGCAGATTCCAATTGGGGTTGCAGTGAAAAGATTTACATGTTTGAATGTGCAGGCTGTTCTGCTGCATGTCTACCTGTGTGAAGAGATTGTGAATGTCGGCATGTACCTGAGTTGCTCTTACAAGCTTAGAGGGTGAAGTGTATTGAAAAAGTTGGAGGCCATGTGAATTTGAGCTGGCATTCATGTGATTGCTGTTTTCTATGTCTTGTTTTGACAAAATGATGTAAAAATATGTTTGCATAAAGGACAGATATAAAAGGTTATTTATTCCCTCTTGGCAAGGGCTGCCAAACTGTGATCTTTCTCCACCTCGCAGCTACTTCATGTATGCACTGGAAAAACTTCTGGTGGTGCATATAAAGCAGAGAGGAAAAAGACAAGAGATGGGCATATTAATTATTCCCAAGCAAAAGAGAGAGAGGAGAGACATGTAACAGAAAGCAAGTGTTGCATTTCGCACTAACTTCTTTCTTACAGAGACGTGAGGAAAACAAAAGGAGGGCCATGAAGGAGCACATGCTTATGTTTTTGTACACAAAATTGTGAGTGAACCCGAAGAAAAAAACACAAAGAGGTATTTGTTTGGATGGCATTCCTGAAGTATTGAAATGGTAAGCGAAGATGAACAAAGCGACCAAACTGCCAAAGAGGTAAAACCAACACCACTGTGAATTTAATTTTTTTTCTCTCTAGCCTGGTTTAGCTGTGTGTCCCTCAGAACAGACAGCAATGCAAGTATGCAATTAGGCTGGACCATGGCCTCAAAGAATTTGCTAAGCCATGTTTTATGAGGTATCTCAAAAAGGATATCCCTCTGCAGCAAGATATGCATCCCTTTAAGAAACCTATGTCACCTTTCACCTGAGACACCCTAATTCTGCACTCTGCAACAAGTCAGGGCAACTCTTTTTCTCCCCGCAAAGTCCCATACTACACACCCTTCAAAGTTCCTGATGAGTTTGTATAGGTTTGGAATTAATTAAATTTTGGGGGAAGGAGGCACAGAGCACACAAGCAACATTTTTGTCTGTACTTTACTGCTGTGGTCCATACAGTTTCCAGAACCTTAATTCATCTTATCAGAATCCCATATGAACTTGAGTGGCATTTTCACTTCTAATCAGCAGTGGCAAAGCCCATCTGCAGTGCCAGGTCCAGTTCTGGGGTCACCAGTACAAGCTGGACATGAGATTACTGGACCATGATATTTCATGGTATAGAATACCCCTTTGTCTAGTTCAGGACAGGTGTCCTGTCTCTGCTCCCTACCAGCTTCCTATGCACCTGCTCACTGGCAGAATATGAGAAACTGAAAAGTTCTTGATTTAAGGTAAGCGCTAGTTAGAATCATAGAATCATAGAATAGTTAGGGTTGGAAAGGACCTCAAGATCATCTAGTCCCAACCCCCCTGCCATGGGCAGGGACACCTCACACTAAATCATGCCACCCAAGCCTATGTCCAATCCAACCTTGAATGCCGCCAGGGATGGAGCATTCACAGCTTCCCTGGGCAACCCATTCCAGTGCCTCATCACACCAACAGTAAAGAATTTCTTCCTCATATCCAGTCTAAACTTCCTCTGTTTAAGTTTGAACCCGTTTCCCCTTGTCCTATCACTACAGTCCCTCATGAAGAGTACGTCCCCAGCATCCCTATAGCCCCCCTTCAGCTACTGGAAGGCTGCTATGAGGTCTCCACGCAGCCTTCTCTTCTCCAGGCTGAACAACCCCAATTTTCACAGCCTATCTTCATACAGGAGGTGCTCCAGTCCCCTCATCATCCTCGTGGCCCTCCTCTGGACTTGTTCCAACAGTTCCATGTCCTTTTTATGTTGAGGACACCAGAACTGGACACAATACTCCAAGTGAGGTCTCACAAGAGCAGAATAGAGGGGCAGGATCACCTCCCTCGACCTGCTGATCATGCTTTTTTTGATGCAGCCCCGGATATGGTTGGCTTTCTGGGCTGAAAGCGCACACTGCCCGCTCATGTTCATTTTTTCATCGACCAGCACCCCCAAGTCCTTCTCCACAGGGCTGCTCTGAATATCTTCTCTGCTCAACCTGTAGCTGTGCCTGGGATTGCTCCGACCCAGGTGGAGGATCTTGCACTTGGCATGGTTAAACTTCATAAGGTTGGCATCAGCCCACCTCACAAGCGTGTCAAGGTCCCTCTGAAAGGCATTCCTTCCCTCCAACATATCAACCAAACCACACAGCTTGGTGTCATCAGCAAACTTACTGAGGGCACACTCAATCCCACTGTCCATGTCACCCACAAAGATGTTGAACAAGACTGGTCCCAACACCCATCCCTGAGGGGCACCACTCATTACTGGTCTCCAGCTGGACATTGAGCCATTGAGCACAACTCTTTGCGTGTGGCCATCCAGCCAGCTATCCACCGAGTGGTCCACCTATCAAACTGATGTGTCTCCAACTTAGAGACAAGGATGTCATGTATGACAGTGTCAAACGCATTGCACAAGTCCAGGTAGATGACATCAACTGCTCTACCCCAGTCCATCAGTTCCGTAGCCCCATCATAGAAGGCCACCAGGTTGGTCAGGCAGGACTTCCCCTTAGTGAAGCCATGCTGGCTGTCACCAACCACCTTGTTGTTTTTCATGTGCCTTAGCATGCCTTCCAGGAGAATCTGCTCCAAGATTTTGCCAGGCATGGAGGTGAGGCTGACTTAGCAGCAACACATTAGTTTATTAACAACATTACTCTTGTAGTAAATCCACAACACAGCACTGTACCAGCTAAGAAGAGAATTAACTCTATTCCAGCCAAAACCAGGACAACCAGGTTTCCCATTGTCTTTCCTTTTTTTAATTGAGATTACAGGATCTTTATGATGTTTCTTTTTTTGTTTGATTTTATGGAGCTTAGACTAATAAGCCCTGAGCTTGCTTAATGATAACAGGAACTATAATAATCCAAATAACAGAGTAAAATACAGAAGACAGTTTTCATGGTGCCTAAATCTGGGAGGCACTTGTTTTAACCCTTTGGTGAGTACATAAGTGGCTTTTCTGAACTCCACATCAGATGTTAGGATAATTGTAGTGCTTTGAGCATAAATGTGTGCTTTGTTCAGTCTTCATTTCATGCATATCTTACTCCATTCTGCTTCCTCTGTGGTGAAAAACATGCTCAGAAGGAAGCAAGGGAAGAGAAAAGACAAAGTGAATCAATTATTGCCTTCAGCCTTGAGAAACTGATACATTTGACTTGTAACTACACATGTATAGTGGTGGTACAGTCCTTGGCACACGGAAAGTGTACTTGGGAAATGAAAGTAAATTGCTAGAACATCTTAAAGGAATTATCTAGCCCTCATTCCCTATAATAGGCAATCATATAACCAAACAAGTATGTACTTAGAGATTTGGAGTAACCTCTGGGTAAAAGCCCCTCCCCCAGATCTAGTGATTTTAAACAACTTGTTAGTGAAGAGTTAAAAGAACTATGAATCATGTTGTAATAGGCTGCTATCATTCAGGTGCCTTTAGAGGAGAGACTGGTCTTTTGACAGCTTAACTTTTCACTTAAAAGATTTACATTTAGCTCTAGTATAAAAAATTAAATATCAAAAAAGGAAAAGTGTCTGATTTCAAATTAAAAAAAACCAAATTAAAATATTCAGAGTGTGAAGATCTTCCTAAAGAAGATTTTAAAAATTGAGAATTTAAATATAGAATGAGAGGTGTCTTGTGAGAAACGTAGCAATGGCCAAAGAGATTCAATGGGTAGATTAGCCATAGAGGGAGTTTTCCATCACATTTCAAGAAAATCAAAGGAGTCATCAACCAGCAACTCATAGCAGAATTCAATTTACACTAATAAATAGCTTGTCCAGGTATAGAAGCGGATGTTTTTGAGAAATGTCCTGATAGCAAATAGAAAGCAGGCTCACAGAAAAAACAGAAATTGAGCTCCCTGGGAAGTTTATGCTGCAACTGGACAGAGCTAAGGATCTGTGATAGAGCCCTGTTTCAATTAAAAAGATGAGCCAGAAGAGCTTCTAGCCTTTCCCATCTTTGTGTTTTATGAGTACAGGTGTTACAGGCATGCAAAGTAGCATATCTTAATTGTCATCTCCAAATCAGACCAGTTCCACTTGTGTTTGGTTTAGCATACTGTATTTTGATGAAGTTTTCATCTGATTTCCCTTAAGGACAACAGTAGCATTTCCACTCACTCAAGAAGTCAGGATCTTATGCTATTTCATTTACTATGGGCGTCGAGAATTTAAAGTGTGAATTAAAACAATGGAAAAGCCTTTGTGACATGACACAGGAGAGCAAACCTAGAATTTTGACAGTACAAATAGCTGTTGACTGCCAGAGCTTTCCTCATACTCCAGTAAACTTTGCTCTGGGAAGAGAAAGCTGTACAAAGAGCCACTGGAGCCTAAGAACTTCAAAGAGAATGACATGGAAGTGTAAATCAATAGAGTAACCACATGAAACTTTTAAAGGGTATTTGATGCCTTCATATGTTCATTTCAAAACGTTACCTCACAAATTCCCACTAACCCTATCTTTCTTTAATTCTCCGGTTATTTCCTGAAGAAAAAAAAATCTAGCAGGATCAAGGGTATTGCTGTTATAACCATGAGATTTTGTCAGAAGATGCGTGGAGAATATGAAAAGCTTCATTTGAGCTGATCTTCTTTCAGTATCATGCTTCCTGTGGAGAACAGGTACAAAACTTCCATCATCTGCCTATTGCTTCCATTACTCCAGTGCAGCCCTGCACTCCCGTGCAGGACTCAGCTGGAGGAGTCAAAAGGCATGCACGGTCTGTTGCATCATTTTGCTGAAATGTACTCTTTTTCCAGAAATGTGCACCTTTTATTTATCCATCATCAACATTCTTGATAAATTGCTTTCTCTATTACTTGTTCCTGCTGGTACCCTAATGTAGGCATTAATGTAGCCTTTAGACTGGGTGGCAACCAGGGCTTATCTGTTTTCTAGCTTCCTACTTTGTTACAAGTTAAAAACAGTGTTGTTTTGAACGAGTCAGTAATGATGAGACATGATTTGTTGATGTTGTAATGCTTTTATATAGTTCAGATCTTGGAGTCCTTAGTCAAATCACCTGAAGAAAAATACTTCTACTTTTTGTTACTGAATAATTCTTTCCTGTTATATATTAGCTGATACAAAGACACAGTACATTCCCTTGACAGTTCTGATATGTAAGATACTTTAATAAAAACCTTTCAGCTTCCTGAAATGGCCATATAAAGTATATAGTACTGTGACTTGACTCCTACTTTAAAAAAACACCATGCAAACGTTACTGAACACTTACAGGGCTCTGCTGACTTTAATGAACTTTGGATCAGGTCCAGATTTCCTAATGTGAGAGTCTCAGGAAAAGTATTCTAAAAGGCTGCCCTAGTAGCATCCTTTCAACTGTTAAAATTCAAGAAAGGAGCTTCTTTTAAATGTTTTTGAAAAAAATATACTTCACAATATTGTCATACCATTGTAAGTAGCAAAAAAGCAAGGGTGTTTTAAAGCAGTGACTCTAGAGAAATGCTCTGTATGGTTTTAAACGGTTTAAAATGCAATGCATATACACCTTTCTAATGTCCAGTACGTGTCAACTAAGGATTGGCATTTGAAATCCACTTTTATCTTCATTTGGTTGTGTAGAGACATTTGCATTTTTCTGTGTTTCAAAGCCTTGATGAACCAGACACAGCTGTTTTCTTTAATTAGAACAAACAACAGGAATCTTACTTAAAAATGTTTATTGTAAAAAAGTGGCTAGAAAACAACATAAATTTCACTTCACGCTTTCTTCAAGTTATGTATAGATGCTGCTATAGGCAACAATTTGCTTTCATTCATGACACATTCAATCATATAAAAATAAAAATATTTACATTATGTCCACATACTTTACAAAATCATCAATAAAAAAAAGGCACTTGGAGGGGTAATGCTGAAAATATTGCATTTCCTTTGTGCATTTAAAAAAAATAATTGTCAAACTCCCATGAACCCCTCTCTTGCACTTATTCCCGTTTTTTAGAAAAGATTAAAGTTTAGAGGAACTATTCCATGTTACAAATGGTCAAGCATGCACCAGGAATGTGTGAAGCTACAGTCTTTTTTTTTTTTCTTCTTTAAAAAAGGCACATGCGGTTAATTTGTGGCTTTCAATTTTTCATACATTCTCTTACATGTGTTTCTTTTTCCTCTCTTAATTATGCAGTTTTAAAGCTTTTTGGATCATTAATGAAGGCCTTGGCTTCTAATAAAATAAAATAAAAAACACAGCAATGAATAATAACATTTACTAAGGTAAACTTGGAATACTTTTTAAGGCACCTGAGACAAATGGTGTCTAGCTAGATCCACTTGGGCAGTATTTTTACTGAGAGTTCCACTTAAAATACTGTTTCTTTGGTTGAAATGGCTTGGCAGGAATGTATTGTTAACTTTGTAGCCTTTTCTAAGCAAGAAAAGACGACCCACATTTGGCTTCATCTATGAAGAAAGCTCATAAAGCTTCTTCCTTTAGATCTACTTGAAATGTCATGCATGGTGTCTTTCCCCATGTTTCAGAATTCACACTTAGGAATGTGGATGTGTGACTGAATAGAAACTACTTAAAGCTCATTTGTACTGACATTCTAAGATCTTCCACTGTTTGGTTTTTTGATTGTTTGGTGGTGGTTTGGTTGTTGTTTGTCTCTTTTTTTTTTTTTTTTTAGCTGAAAAGGAGACAAGAAAACGCCTTTGGATTTCCACTTATCATTTGGAACAGGAGTGGAGAAACACATTGAGTCCAGGTAAACACTGACTGCATGACTCAGTGTGCTACACAGCAGCCAGATTCCTCATGTTTGTGCAGAAGAGACATTCTGGAGAAAGTTTTCGAGCAATTTTTGCACTGGTATTTCTTCACATCTGAGTGGGTCTGCAGATGAGCCCTCAGATTGGATCTGTCTGCAAAAGCCCTGTTGCAGTGAGGACAGGAAAACGGCTTCTCTCCTAAAAAGGAAACATCAAGGGAAAATAGGATAAAGCTTTAAAAAAAAGAATAAATACAAGAAGACAGGTAAAGCCTGCTGTTATCATAAGAAACAAATGAACAAGCAGGAAAGATTTGTTATAAGAAAGAATGTGCAATAAAAGGTTAATGGGGCCACAGATACAACAGCTTTCAGCACTGCTCACTGTACTTGCAGAACTCAGTCTTTGCAGAATATGCTGCTAAGTGCAGTCTCAGAGGAGAAGCTGCTGACACCTCCGGCATCCACAGGTGCTTGCAGTGCTTTTAGGCTGGGCTCCTCTAAAAGTTTCACATATTTTCCTAGATTTTTTTCTGCTTAGAGCTGTGTGAGGTACTGGGGGCAAGGGCTTTGACACAAAAGCAGTAAACATCTGTACAGATATTACACTGCACTCAGTGTTATACTCAAAATCAAGTTTTTGCCTCCACAGAGAAAAAAAACCCAGCTTCAGTGATGATGCGTTTCTAATCCTACAGGACTTGACATAGCGCATGCAAAACGCGCCAGCTACTTAAGGAGCTAGAAAGTAGCCCCTCATGCATTGTCTTTCTGGTTTTGATCTTCATTTCAGAGTCAGCTGGAGCCTTCTCAAAGTTAGCAATTTCCAAAGCCTGAGAGTTAACATAAAATCCTTAAAGAAAAACATTCAGTTAGTAGAAATGGGCTACACCATCCTAAAACTATCAAGGGAGCAATGCTGATTTAGACCAGTATCTGACCCACAGTTATAAGACCATGCTACACTCCCTCCCACCCACCCCCCAAGAGGGAGAATTAAGCCTTTTAATGGCACATTTGAAATTCTGAGGATGCTTTTCAAGGTTAGTAAAGAAACACTGCTGCTTTTTTCACCTGTGGAGAAAAATAGCAAAAAGGCATCCTGACATTATAGCAACACGAGACAGCAACTGTAATGGTTGTTCTTACCAGTGTGAGTTCTAATGTGTCCTTGAAGTAGCCAGGGTCTAGAGAAAGCTTTGCCACAGATCTTGCAGACACAAGGTAGTGTGTGGGTCCTGATGTGCATCTTAAGTGCTCCCAGGCTGACATACTCCTTGTCACAGTACTTGCAGCTGAACGATTTCCTAGACTGGGCATCACAGTGCAGCTGCTTATGTTTGGCCAAGCCAGAGAAAGTTGAATAGGTCTTGTTGCATAAACTGCACTGAAACTTTTCAGCTTCAATTGCATGGGGGTCTGAAAGCTTGGACTGGATTCTCTCTTCTTCATCACTAATGGGACTTTCTGAACCGCTGTGATCTTTGGAGGAGGTGTCAGAAGGTGGAGGCGGGCTGACTCTTCCCAAAGATGAGGGGTATCCAGAAAGAGGAGAGAGGTCGTTGGGTAATGGAGATGGTAGCAGCCCGGTTGTAGTCCACACAGTAATGGGATTGTAAGCTACTGAGCTCAGGATCTCTGGCTGTGGTATGATAGGGACTGGATAGCTTTCATACAGGTATGGGGATATAATCACTGGAGAAAGAAGAAAATTTTAAGGTAAGAGAACCAAAAAGTATTTCAAAAGGCAGCAAAATGAACATTTTGGGGATTAAAAGGTGTATAAATTAAACATTCAGTATGGTCATCTAACATAAGGAGGATTAAGGAAATATTATTTCATACATATATTCTGATGGGTAGAGACAGTGCTGGTAAACAGACAAATTACAGTTGGAGCGTCTTTTCAAGGCAGCATACTGTTTCTGAATCTATGCAGCCTGATACAATGAAGCAGTGAAACTTCCTGAAGGATTTGTATTAAAGTTTTGATTCTACCACCAGCAGATACAGTACAGGAAAACTCCAAATCCACTCTAAGTAACTTGAGTTCAAGTGGATGAGCAAACTTCTATGATTCATTGTGGGCAGCATTGGCATATTTCTTATAACTCCTTCCTTATAAGCAAAATAAAAAAAGAGTGAGGAATGAACTAACCCATTACCTCAAGCCTGAAAAGCAATCCCAACCCTCCTCATCATTGCCACGCAATGACCGCAACCTCAGAAGCAAAGCGGTGGCATTAGATTTCATTTCGTTACCTGTATGGGTGTCCAGCTCGCTGTAATTGGGCTTCTTGGACGAATTGAAATGTTTCTTGACCAGGAAGGAGCGCGGCATTTTGGATGCAAGGCTTCTCCTTCTCCCAGGCTCTCTTCGTGGGTCGGCGTAGCGGTCCCGGCGGGTGTGCAGCACACACACACTATCACTGCGAGCGCATCGGTCCCTACCGCACTGCCTGCCCCGCGCAGTCCATCCACTCCGGCTGTGTGTAGCGGCAGTGCAGAAGCGCCTTGAAAAGTGCTGTAAATACCCACTAGTCAGGTGCAGGGGGGAAGGGTTTTCCTCTCCTCCAATCACTTCGGGATGTTCTCAAGCACTCTCCCAAACAGGCTGTTTTTCTGGGAGGGCTCTCTGGCTGCTGGTGGGAGGGATCCAATCGCTGCTCGGAGGGTTTGGTTCAGGTTTCAGCTCCTTCCGCTGGAGACAGCTGTGAACGGAGGAGCGGCGGTCAGAGCGCGTTGTCGTTGCTGCAAAGTGGGTGTATGGTGTGCTCTGTAGAATTTCAGTCTAGAAAAAATGTGTTGGTCAGAGTGCTTTGTAAAAAGGTCAGTTTACTGATTCAGGTGACAAGAGATCTGGCTAAGTCACAGGCACTGCAACTTCTACTCTCTCTTTTCTTTTTTAAAACGAATCTGGTTTCCAGATGTATAAGAATTACAATGGAACAAACTGTTCAGTAAGGGCAGAAGGGGAGACAATACAAGATAACAAGCTAGCCGGCAGAGCTAATGGAAGCCTTTGAACTGACTGTGTGCCTGCTCCGCTTGGGAACTGCCTTTGAATAATTGCACTGAGGAAAGGCTGGAGACGAGCAGCCTGCCTCCCTAGCCTGTGCCCTTCCAGGCAGAAGGGTCAGCAAGATACTGCAAGTGAGCTCAAGGAGAGGGAGAAGCCCTGGAAAAGATTACGTTACAGAGCAGGGTGATAGGTTTTATATAATATGCATACTGCTTCATACTGTTCATGTGAAGAGCTCTTTTTTTTTTTTTTTTTTTACTTTAAAAGTCTGCAGAATGCAAAACCTTGACCTTTCCCTCCTTGGGAGTAATTATGTCACTCTTTTGCCTATCCTCTTAGAGCACTGCCAAGGAAATTTTCCTAATTACCCAAAGCAGTTAAAAGATGCACAGATAAGCAACCCTCCCCAAATTATAGACTGAGTAATTTAAATGTCTCTTAAACGTCCCTCTCCATTAGTACATTTAGGACCTCTTGACTTCCTATGAAGGTGTAATCTGTATTATGTATTTAATTTAGGATGAAAGTGGCTTAAATGTGCCACAGAATTTCCTGGTTATCTAGATTGATTTAGAGGAGACAGTTACAGATAGGTGTTTTTTTTTAATTTTAAAATATTTGCATTTGGAAAACATGGGTAGCTGAACACTGGCGAATTTCTAACACAAATTACACCGTGATTGACTCTTGGTCTGCCCTCCACACCCCTTCCCCCTCCTCCTTGTGTGTTAACTACACCTGCCTGGGCACATACCGGTATGCTGTGCCGGTGTGCTGCTAGGGCTCTGTCCTGTCAGGAGGAGGCAGGAGGGCTGTTTTACAAAGGCCACCCCAGCCCTTCTTCTGCAGCAGGTGTTGGAATAGTCATGAAGGGGGAAAATAAAGTCTCCCTCTGGTTGTGTTAGGGCACGTAAGTGTAGAGTGCTTTGTCAAGTGGCATGACTTCTTAATCTCAGGGATGCCAAAACAAGTGCAGAGAAAGTTATCCATTTTCAAGAACTGATTAAAAAGATTCAGCTGTTCAGCATCTGACTCTGGTGCCTGTCAGCAAAGGTGTCACATGGATTTCCAAACTGCAGGGAACACACCCAGGCAACAGGAGCAAAGTGGCAAGGAAAGGGACTTCCCAAGTACCTGCTTTGCAGCTGGGATGGAGGAGCAGACGTAGCTCTTCGCGCAAGGGAGAGCAGTGCTTGCAGATCCACAAACTGTTGCTTTCCTGAACTCCACAGGGATTAAGAAATCCTTCTGTAAAAGGTTGCATTTGTGGTCCTGCTCCCCTCTCAGCTCTGCTCTATCTGAGAAGTCCCTGTCCCCTGCCAACTCTGGGAAAGTACTGCATTTCAGGATGTGAGGCATTAGTCTGTATCTAAATAGTCAGTTACATGAGCTGTGATTCAGACCTTGAGCTGCTTTAAGTTTGTGTGTTGAAATGAATGGAGCCATGCAGATTTTCACTGGCTCGGGATCTGTTCTTTTGTATGTTTGTTAAAAGCAAAGGGTCTGATTCACCAGTGAGGTACTCCCTCTCGGGGCATTTTCACCAGCATAACACTGGAGTGATGCAGTTTAAATTAATTGCACTTATATAAATCACAGGAGCATAAGCAGTTAGCCCACTGGCTGAGCTGATTGAAGGATGTTAGGAATTGGATAGAAGGCATGTTATTACACGGTCCTGAAAGGATATTAGCAGCACATACTACCTGAGTGAGGTCTGCTGTCAAAAAAAGGGAGAGTCTGCGTGAGGAGTGGGTGAGTCAGAGTAAACAGGTGTTCCGGGTGTTTACAGCAAATGTGGATGAGAGGGCACTCGGAGACGTGCAGCATCCATCCCCGTGCAAGCAAGGCAACACAAAGGTCGAGTGCAGAACACGGGAGGTTTCCCCTCCCTGGGGGAGCCAGGGCGGTGCGGGGATTGCAGAAGGTGGTGAATAGCTCTGGCAGTCACTTCTGCCTGCAGGCAAAGCCTTGCACCCACCTCCGAAAACCCAGGCCTAGAGCCTCCCTCTCACATTTTACAAGTAGTTGGTCTTTTAGGGATTCTTCAAGTTTTTACTTTGAAAGCTCGTGTAAAGCTCTCTTGTTAATGCCACTGTGCTGCTAATTGCTGTTCTGCAAAGCAGGTAGGAAATGATCTGAGCAATTCTGTTGCCTGAAACCTTGGCATGCACTTTGCAGCTACTAAGTGATTAGGACCAAAGTTTCAACCATGCAGCAGAAAAGCTTTTATTTTATTTATCTTGGGGTTTTTTTTTGTTGGTTTGTTTTTTTTTTTTTTTTTTTTTTTACTTCAGGCCACTTGTTCATGTGCCTAAATAACAACCTGGTAGCCTCACTTTACTCACCCCATTCCTGACAGCTCCACCAAATCCCTTTCCTTGTCAGGCTTTCTGAGAAGGACAGCAACTTTTGTTACTCAGCTTTCTGGAGATGGAAGGGTGCCACAACTATGTTTGATATCAAAGAGAGAAGAAGGACCCAAGCTAAGCCATCATCAGCTTAGTTCTTCTCACAATTGCATTTATATCCTTACTAAGCACCAATTACAAGCAAGATCGTGGATCAGAAAATGTTAAATATCTGGATAAACCACGGAATAATAGCTTCAGAATATTTAATGAGTTGTGCTGGACCACTGTTCCCAGAGCACAGTGTATTTCACAGGCGGTACTGTTAAGCACATTTTGCCTGAACCTGCCATGGAGCCATGGAAGGCAACACAGCAAGGTTCACAGGAACCCCCAGGAGGCATCAAGCCCAGCAGGGCATACAAAAAATAGCTCCAGAGGTTTATTGAGGCAGGTGACAACATCAACCCGGAAGGGTTAAAGTGCAAGTATCTCACACTTAAGGTATAGCTCTTACAATTCATAAGCCTCCTACATTTCAAAGGAAAGTGTGAAATGGTTAATCTGAGAAACAAAAATCAGTTTTCAATAGCCAGTTGAATATATAACATATCTACTCAGCTTCAGTGTCACTGAGTGCTTTCATATTTTCCCCTTAGTGCCAGCTTGCATATCCTGGAAAATGGTGCAACTTTCAGAAGGAGGAAAGGTTTAGTATAGCCAGAAGGTGAGAAGTACCTCAGCTGTGATTAGGTTAGATGTCAGAGAGGAAGCAGACCAAAATTAACAGAGTAGAGGGAAACAGTTAGGGAATGGTATTCTTTCCCATTGCTCCAACATATGCGCCTTAAGAAATTTTTTAAAATACATTTTTAGGATACCGTATCTTTCTCATTTTTCTCATCCTTCCAAGCACTGACCTGAACTATCAGCAGAAATGGCAGCAAATAGAAAGGACTGTTGTGAAATCGTGTCAAGATTCAGTCTTGTAGGCTTAAAGGTCAGTGGGTCAGAATAAATCTGTGCATATTGGAATGTTTTTCCAATTCAAGTAAAAAAGTCTCCACATTCTTAACGTTTTGCACCAATAAATTCAGATTTTCTAAAATCAGTAACTGTAAGTCAGACTTATCAAGTACAGTTCTGTAATGGGATCTAAACATCTGAGATTCAGAAAGATTAAAAATGGGTTTGCTTTCAGGACATGTTATAGAACTAAGTGTTCCTCCATGTTTTGGTGAATTCAGGTTTGTAATTCCATCTTAAGCCTATTTAAGAGATGATGATTGAACCACAAAATCTGATTCAGTCTGAACTTTCCAATAAGTCAAGGAGCTTTGAAGTGGGTCTCTTAGAGGTCTAAGCCCATCTCTAATTTATGTACATGTATGAATAAATTATGTTTGTTGCAAACAAACTTGCATTTATTAATAAGGTGCAGAATGGTTCCTTTTGGACCAAGTAGTTCAAACAAGGCTAGCTTCTGTGCACTCTCTCCTTCACACCTGTGTAACTTCACCAAATTTAGTGGGTTCAATTTCAAGTCAATTTAGCCCACAACGAAGGAACCTGGTCACAGTTCAATTTTCCTACATCGTTTCTCCATGAAGATATTTTAACAATGGGCCAAATTCCCCTGTCATTCCCATCTGTACTATCTCCATTGGCTACAGCTGAGCTATTTCAGATTTACTTAAGCAGAATTGAGATTCTAGTCCAATAAATATGAGTGTTTGTGTGTGTAGTGCTGTGACAAGCGTTCATCAAACAAAAGTGTGTTACATCCCAGCTAAAGCTATTACACTCTGGAAAGCAATGCTTTCTGCCTCCTATTACGTTTTTCTGATCTGCCACTATGCCACTGGCATTATTCATAGGAGGAACAAAAGTTTTGGAAACGCTGACCTTGGGATCCAGGAAGAGAAGCGAGGGCTTGCACAAGCCTTACGCTGTTGGAAAGAGCCATCTGCTGGGCACAGACACCTCCGAGAGCCGGCTGCTCTCCGGAGTGAGCCCTGGGACAGCCGCCCCACCGTGTGGCCAGCCCTAGAAATGGGGGTTCCCGAGCCTCCAGGATGCACCACGGCCAGGCAGCTGACGGGTGAGAGTACAGGGGGACCCCATACACTGGGAGTGGTTACGGAGGTGTGTAGGAATGGCTAAATCACTTCCCGAATTTGTTAATAAGGCTGAGATCTATGGCTCTGAGGGCTGTGAGTCAGTATTTGCAGCCTACAGCAAAGTGAGACATGAAAGCATCAGTGGAGATTTCCTGTGCTTTTCTCCTGCAGGTCTGTGTGTGTGTACGACAGAAGTGCACACTTACTTGTCGTGCGTTGTGCATGCAGCATCAAAAAGAGCATGGCCAGTAGGTCAAAGGAGGTGATTCTGCTGCTCTACTCTGCTCTGGTGAGACCTCGCCTGCAATTTGGAAGTTCTCTGTACAGGAAAGACAAGGACCTGTTGGAGAGGGTACAGAGGAGGGCCACAAAAATGATCAGAAGGCTGAGAGAGTTGGGGTTATACAGCCTGAAGAGAAAACTACAGGGAGACCTTATTGTGGACTTTCAGTACTTAAAAGGAGCCTGTAAGAAAGATGGAGAGAGACACTTTATCAGGGCCTGTTGTGACAGGACAAAGGGTAATGGTTTTAAACTAAAAGAGACAAGATTCAGGCTGGACTCAAGGAAGAAATTCTTCACAATGAGGGTGGTGAAACACTGGAACAGGTTGCCCAGAGAGGTGGTGGATGCCCCATCCCTGGAGACATTAAAGGCCAGGCTGGATGTAGTTCTGGGCAGCCTCATGTAGTTGAAGATGTCCCTGTTCATTACAGGGGGTTGGACTAGATGACCTTTGAAGGTCCCTTCCAACCCAAACTACTCTATGAATCTATGCATATTTACAATGTATTTATTTACTTATATGTACTTGAGTTTGTACATATTCTTGTGACCATATTTCGAACACTGACAATTCAATCACATGACAAGTATTTATGGGAGAGAAAGTGTTATTATCCCTATTTTATAAATTAGTAATTGAGGCAGGAAGAGATTAAGACTGAAATTTTCAAAACCTTAGTTCTTAAGTGTACTTTTAATTACCTCTTGTAGTGCCCGTCTGTTGAACAGCCTATATTATAGAATCATAGAATCATAGAATAGTTAGGGTTGGAAAGGACCTTAAGATCATCTAGTTCCAACCCCCCTGCCAGGGGCAGGGACACCTCCCACTAAACCATGCCACCCAAGGCTCTGTCCAACCCAGCCTTGAACACTGCCAGTGATGGAGCATTCACAACTTCCCTGGGCAACCCATTCCAGTGCCTCACCACCCTTACAGTAAAGAATTTCTTCCTCATATCCAATCTAAACTTCCCCTGTTTAAGTTTGAACGCATTACTCCTTGTCCTCTCACTACAGTTCCTCATGGAGAGTCCCTCCCCAGCATCCCTATAGGCCCCCTTCAGATATTACTATCTCCAAATTCTGCACAAGCTGCTGCATCATTTCCTATGTAGCAATTGTTATTGTATTCATTTAGAGTTTTCTGATGAAAAAAAGGATTATACAGTGTATAATTTTTGTTATTAAAATATCATTTATTTTGACATGATCTTTATCCACAGCATGCTGTAGCTTTATAGTTTTTCACCTTTCATAGATTAAATAAAAGTAGTTTGATACCTTTAAAAAAATTATTTGTTGGTGGACTAGAGTACTCGGATTTGGCCACCTGTGTTTTGCCTAGGTTTTCCTTCTGATGTTCTTATACCAAATCCTTCAAGCAATGGTTGAAGTGTTTTTTTCACTCTGCAGAAGACCAGAGTCCACTCTCAAGCATGTCCCACCTTGCCAAATGTACTTTCAGGTTCCTTACCACCTTGTTTTTTGAGTGAGGGTCCTCAAGATAGTGACTGCCTGACAGAAACTGGAAATATAAGGTCCATTCGTCTTTTCAGGTGTGTTGGGCATCTGTGGCATTCAGTTTTCAGACCATGACCAACCCTGGAGTAGGGTGTTATTGCCTGGCAGCCATGTCTGTGTCAAGGGCTCTATTAAGCAGTGATAAGTGTGTGGAGCAGCATGCTACATGCTGGGGTGCAGCAGAGATCTTCTTCTGTTGCTGAACTCAGTACACAGAAATATATGAGGTGTATCAACCATAAAATGTAACTTTCTTGGACAGTTATCTTAAATTAGTGGATCAGTGAGTGTCTCTATTTATCACAGAATCATAGAATGGTTTGGGTTGGAAAGGATCTTAAAGATCATCTACTTCAAACCTCTCTGCCATGGGCAAAGACTCTCTCCACTAGACCAGTTTGCTCAAAGCCCCATCCAACCTGGCTGTAATGATACTGAGTTATCGAACCAAAGTTCATGGTATTTTTGGGTATGAAATATTGATTATGTACTTGTTCAAAGGATTGAAAACTGTAAGTTCTTTTCTGCATCTATCCAACTCTTGGCATCTCAGTGCTGTACACTGTAGTTGCACTGCTAACAGCTGGGACACTTATCTTTGTGTTTCAAAAGGAACAGATGATGTCACCCCATAGAGTTAGTATCTCTGTTTCAGTATAAATTTATCATTTTGCTGTTGCAACAGAAGGCAAGAGCTGCTGGCTTTGCTTGTTACTCTTTCATTTCATCCTGAGGTCTAAGACCCTTCTGTAACCCCTGCTGCTCAAAACAATAGCAGTGGTTTTATGGCTGATTCACCACCTGTATTACCTATTCTTCATTCCCTCATTTAACATTATTTATTACTATTAGTGGATCTTCAGGCAAATGTTATACATGGCTATTTTTATAATTTCTTGCAGGTATTTCAAGAGCTTGGTCTTTCCATTTCTTGAGGTCTGTTTGGAAGTTCCCAGGACCCCAGACATTTCTGACAGTGAAGATCTCTCCCTTACTGGGCTTCAGCTTCTTTGGATTCAGACTAGTACTCTGCTTCTGGCTCTGTTAAGCTTGATAAAAACATCCTATGCTATCTTCTGCTGTCGCCTTAGACAATAACCGTTGCCAGCTGCAGGCCTCATGTCTGAAAGTCCTGTTCTGTCTATCTGTTATTGCTGGAATAGCTTTGAGGGCAGGCTGATGTCTGGAGCTTTTTTTTTTCCTTCAGTGGTACCTGGCAAAAGGCATCATGCAGATTGTCAAGGAGTGGGTGATTCAGCATGCCAGAGCCCATTTTCGACATTGCAACCAGAGATTTCTTTAGTACCAGACAAATCAAGCAGTATATCTTCAGGATTACCATACGGTGACTCCTTTGCAGGGCTCTGTTCCTGATGGGAGGTTTCCCAAACACCCAAGACATTTTCAAGGGCTTTTCACCACCATAAAAATACTAAAGGCTGCGAGAATGAAAAGATACAGCTGCCAGCTCTGGTTTCTGTGAGTGTGAAGGTGTCTCGGTTTTCTGATTTTCCCAGTTCCTTCCTCTGCAGCTCCACCAGGCCTGAGGGATGTCTGCACTTCAGGTTTCTTACTAGATCTTGTGAGAGCCTTCAGTTGACTACAGCATGTGCTGGAGGAGTCTATCTCCTTACAGATTGTATCTGTTAGCCTGCTAGAGAGGGCTCAGAGGGACTATTATCTTTTCCTTTCATGGTGGGGACAATCAGACATCATATTTCAACTAAACTGATGTCCTGCTTTAGCAATGTTCTCTGGCAATGGCACCAGTTTTGCACCAACTACTGTATATTTCAAATGATAGCAACTTTGGTCATTTTGTTTTGTTTGTTTGTTTATTTTAAATGTCTTTGTTAAGAGCTCGTGTAGCCACCTGATAGCTTCAAAACTGTTTGACTGCATATTGCCGGCACTTATCCATACTTCACCCTCATGCTGTGATGTCGCAGTACCCGTGGAGTGAGCTGCAGCTGTCACTGCACATGGGCTAGAACTGGATCTGTTGTTGATCCAAAATCCAGTTATAGACGTGGTAGTATGGCTGATTTTTTAACCAGCTTAATTTTTCCTGATCTGTCTCTCTAACTTTCTTTCCCATGTTCCTAGATGTTTCCTCTGCAATGGTGGCTGTCATTGCTCATGTACTTTTCCTGTTCTCCCTGTTTAGAGACATATAGGCAGGATTAGTATTTCTTTCAGAATCATCTCTGCAAGGTGGTATAAATTGCATCATGAATGACTATCTCTAGAGAGATAATTTTTATGCCTCCAACGCTACATGAAGATGCCAGTGATCTCAATTTTGTGGTATAAGTATCTCATTCTTCTTCCTTTTTTGGGGATATAAAAGCAGTGTTTCTCTATAGCCTTGTTCTGTTCTGTGTAATACTGCTCATTCTGCCACGGAGTTGCCCCCTGGTCTCACAGCATCTCACCAGCGTCTCCCTCAGAGGCTGTTGAGGATTTACTTTCATCTCTGCTCAGATTGTTTTTTGCTCCCTGCCTGTCTGTGCTTGTGGGTAGTGTGTATCAAGAAGTCTGGCTTCATGCTGTACTGCCTTTTCTTCTACTTCTTGCTCCTGCTTTAGTTCTTAGAGAGTTACATCTTTAAGCTTCACTGCTGTAAGAGACAATGAGAGAGAAAACCTTTTCTGGACTGACCACTGCCAAGAGAGTTTAAGGATAATTTGCTGGATAATAACACTGAGAAGACTTCATTGCCACAGATAAATTATATATATGTAGATATAGATATGTACGTTACTGCGTGAAAGAGGTTAGAGACTTCATTGAGGCTCAGCATCATAGGTGACTCACATCTTCATGTGTAAATCAATCTTTTTTAACCCTGAAACAAAGTGGATACAGGTAAACTGAATATTAGAAAATGTCTTGTAAAATGCTGAATGATGCCTATGCCTTAGCTGTAAGGATGTTAATGCTTACAAAGTCCAAAACCATGCTAGGAAAACACTAAAAAATAAGCAGTGTAGACATCTGTAATCCTGTGCCTTGGCTCTGTTTCATCTGCTAATTCAGGCATAGCTCATATTCATGAAATCAGTCTGATTCTTCATTGAAGAAAATATTTGACAAGATGTTGAATGCTGATATTAAAACAGGGCAAATCTTCTCCCTACTGCCTCATCTGCACCTTTTTTTGTAACAGTTCTTTTCCTCCTAACAAGCTGTATGTATTGTATTGTGTATTGTGTCCTGACATATATCTGTCCAGGGGAAAAAAAAAAAAAGAAAAAAATTGATGTACTTTACTTGAATTATGCTGTAATTATATCGTGTAATTTCAAAACTTCTAAATCAGTCAGTGACTTTATAAAATTCAGGTCATAGATTTTTTCACTGCTACCTATGCTCCTTAAGATTTCATCTCAGCTTCATTTAATTCATTATAAAGCATCTATCCTAGATCGTCTGTATTTGTTTGGTCCTGGACTCTTATCCATTGCTATCCTCCTATCTTCTTATCCACATAGCTATTGAAAAAGCTCTAGGTACTTAGTAAATGACTTCAAGAACATTTAGATATTCATGATGTCTGGGAAACCACTACCTTTGACCCCAAATATCTCACTGTTCCTCATGGCAGACATGATAAAGAGAGGTGGTAAAATGAAATGTTGAATCCCATATCATAGGCATCACCAGGGAGAAGAATGAGTAACCAGTATGACAAGCTGACGTCTTTTGAAGTGGAAGTAATACAGACTTGCAAGAGGAGGTTGCCTGTTGCAAAATCTCAACGAACAAGCATTCTCTAGCTGGTCCTTACTTCAGTAAAGAAAGCAAAACTTTTGTGGGGACACTATATAATCTATATTGCAAGTGGAGAGACCTTTGAACCACATCCTTGGAGTCACGTCCTTATAACTCTAAAGTTTACCTTGCATCGTCTGCACTCAACTTACAGCAGGAGTCCAAAAAGATGAAAGATTAATTTCAAGATGAAAGATATCTCTGTTGTTAAGGCTTGATTCAGTTCATTCTTGGAAATGTGTTCCATGTTTCTTCATCCTGAGAAATGAGTCCCAGTTCTGAAGCGGATTACTGCCATTTGTATTTCAGTTGCTGTTTCTCATTTCTAAAATAATGCTTATATCATTTCCCTGTCTTCCAAGGTCTCAGGACTACTGCTTTAAAGCACAGGCAATATTAATGAGGAGATTAGTAGTGCCTTGGAGTGGATTGAAGTCTGGAAGAAAATTCAGAGCTGGAAGAGGTTGATGACAAGGGAATGGAGGGAGGAGGAGGAGGCAGACACAGCTGGAACATGCGCCCTGAAATTCCTTCAAGGCTGAGTCATTTCCCACCCCAGAAGCAAAAGGTGGTGCCACGTTACTGTGTGCTTGTCCTTCTTCCTCAGTTCAGCTATTCTGCTCCTGTACATTTTGTAAAAGTGCCCTTATCATTTTGCAGGGTAAATCTCTGAGGTACCATTTTGAGAGATTGTGTGCTGGACAAATACAGTCTCCAGCAGGACTTGTTTCTCTGCCTCCTGGTGAAGCAGAGATATGAACGAATTGCTCCTGTCATGTGCTAGTGAAGTTGAAAAAAGTATGAAATGCTTTGCTAAAATTCTAAAGACCAGCAGAGAAAATGTGCATTACAAAGTCCAGTTTAGACCACTGATAAACCCAGAACATAAAAGAGAAGAGCCTTCTAGGCCTTTGAGAATATTGCTCTTCACATTTTTTCCCTTTATTTCAGTTTTTTTCTTCATTAATTACTCTTAATAAATGAGTCAATATTTATGTTGGTGATAACATTGGTTCTACTAGCTGCTAGAAATTGCTCATTTGAGGCAATTACCTATTTTGAAATTGCTTAATCTCCAGTTTATTTGTCTGTAGACAGAGTAGATTGCTTTGACGTGAAGTTCGAGCTCTTCAGTGACTTGAGCAGGTTGCAGAGGCTGCACCTCTAGGAAAGGTAAATTTGCCTTAAGTTTAACTTGATCTGTGCCCCTGTCATCAGTGACTGCCAAATTACTACAATCTGTGCAGTGATAGGGATGCTAGGGAGGGACTCTTCATGAGGGACTGTAGTGAGAGGACAAGGAGTAATGTGTTCAAACTTAAGCAGGGGAAGTTTAGATTGCATATGAGGAAGAAATTCTTTACTGTAAGGGTGGTGAGGCACTGGAATGGGTTGCCCAGGGAAGTTGTGAATGCTCCATCGCTGGCAGTGTTCAAGGCTGGATTGGACAGAGCCTTGGGTGGCATGGTTTAGTGGGAGGTGTCCCTGCCCCTGGCAGGGGGGTTGGAACTAGATGATCTTAAGGTCCTTTCCAACCCTAACTATTCTATGATTCTATGATTCTATGATTTGTCTCACTCAATCACTTTTTCCTTATGGAATGAAGTACCCAAAAATAACCGTATGGTCTAAGGCAGCTTGAGAAAAAAAAAAAACCAACAAAATTAGCTAATACTGAAACAGCTTTAAAGCGTACTGGAAATGAGACTGAACAGTGTAGTATGTAAAAGCAATATCTGCTGTTTTATGCAGCTCTGAGCTCCCACATGGTTTGATGTACAGGTCACATATTGCTTTACAGTTTATTGTTTGTGGACTGCTATGTTGCTCATGCAGCCTTTTTGTTGGGGGTTGTTGTGAAAAATATAATGATAAGAAATTCATGCAGAAGAGTCAGCTAAAAAGAGATACCCATAAGAAGAAAGAATAAGCAAACCAAATAAATGTCAGTTATTGATTTCTCAGATCATACAAAGCCTTTGAACAATATGGAGTCTCTTTCAGATGGCAGAACACTCTATTTAGTTCTACTTTACTGAGCTCTAAGTGCCAGCATAGTGCTGTACCTACAGCACTATGACAGGACTATTTGCCTCCCAAACTGCTTCAGGAGCAGTGTTTCAATTCTTTTACATTCTCCCTGAATTTTACATTCTTCCCTCACGCTGCTTCAGAAATTCCTTTTTATTCAAGCATCTTTGTTTAGAATTTTCCATAGTTTCCCTATCCATACACTTTTACATTTTTTAATGCATTTTCTTGGTTCTTTTCATTTTTTCATAGAGTCATAGAATCACAGAACAGTTAGGGTTGGAAAGAACCTTAAGATCACCTAGTTCCAACCCCCCTGCCATGGGCAGGTACACCTCACATTAACCATGCCACCCAAGGCTCTGTCCAACTTGACCTTAAACACCGCCAGCGATGGAGCATTCACAACTTCCCTGGGCAACCCATTCCAGTTCCTCACCACCCTTACAGTAAAGAATTGCTTCCTCATATCCAACCTAAACTTTTCCTGTTTAAGTTTGAACCCGTTACCCCTTCTCCTATCACTACAGTCCCCTTTCTTCCAGAAACAGTAAGTTTTCACATGTGAAGAAGATGACGAATGTGCAGCACTGTGCAAACTGCTAAAACCTGTCTTAGGTAACAACTTAGGTAACCTTTCTTTGGCAAAGTAACTAGGTATATCTGCAATGTGATGGCAGAATGATGCAGCAGTACAGCTTATGGCTATTTTGCAGATTCTTGGCAATAATATCAAACATGCGGAATCAATGACTAAATCTGTCATTTCTGAGAATTATGGTGCATTACCATGCCAGCGTAGCACAGCTGATCTGCCGCAGAAATATCCAGGACTGGCAGAGATGCATTGTGCAATTTGTCCTTCACCAGCCTGGAGGTCACTGATAAATGTAGAGTCCTCACATTTTGTCCAGACAGAGCTTCCGTTGGAGGAAAGAGGCTGTATCTGAGAGGAGCCCATGACATCTGGTAGGCAGGGATGGGAAGCCAGCTACTGCCACTTTAGTGATGAAGTACTGAGGAATGGGGGAGCTAAAAAATCACACTCAAAGCCAACAAAAAAACCTATAGGAGTGTAGCAGGTCTACTGAGAACAATCTTTCCTTTTCCCAGCATTATTTTTAAGCCATCACTGAAAGAAGGCAATTTCATCTGGAGGCCTTTGGTCTGTGAGCAAGGAGGAAGTCCCAAAGTATAAAGACAGCTGAGATGAGCACTGACTGAACAGCACATTTTGCTGTGAAATGCATAATTAAGTTATTTCTTTGGTTACATGCAGTGTTAACTGATGTTATACTTCATGTCTCATTGAAATCCAGAGAAGCAGCCTACTTGGAGAATTTGAGCAACATTTGAGAAGACATAATAATAAAAAAGATCAGGGGGATTCACTGTTAAGTACTGTCAGGGACGTTAATAAAATTACCACTGAAGAAGAAAAAATGAATCGATGAATAATCATGTACTATATCAGGTAAGTCAAGCCATTGTCTCCGCAGTAATTAACTGTTCCAATGATATGGGCTGGCAATGTAATGAGGAAGCAGCAGTGAACATGCACTAATTACACTTGCTTTCAAATTCAGCAGAAGCTTAACAGCTGTTTGGTGCAGTAGGTAAATTAAGTGCACTAGTCAGATCCAATTTTGAAGTGAATCATGGATGTCACTCAATGATTAATGTGTAGGCTGAATGTTTAAGGGCATGATTCAGCTTAACAATACTGTCACTTGGTGTCTTATTATTTCTTGCTGCCTTGAGCACACCTGCTCTGCACAAAAACCTATATGAGGGTGTGTGTGTGGAGGGGGTAAGGAAGAGGCAGCTGAAGAAAGTGGCTTCTGTTGTACTTGAAGAATGTTCTTGTCAGATACTCATTTACAGGGAGCAGAAAGAGCAAACAGGGTTTGTCCTCTCCTCCTGAGAAAACAGCTGCAGGGACAGTTTGGAAGGCCTGCAGTTATAGCATGTACCTGGAGCCTACTGGACTGAAGGGTGCTCATCAGAGGCAAGAGCTGCCTCAGTTCATTGGATCATCTTAAAAGGCATTTTAAGTAGGAAAGTTAAAATTCTACTAAATTATGTTGACACATGAACTCCTCAGGGATTTACTGAGGGCTCCATGCACCACTGCATCTCCCTAGCTTTTCTATTACAGAGCCAAACACTATACTAAGGACTGGGACCTGGGGCTGGGGTAATATACAAACTTTTCTTGGTTTGTTCCTGCTATGTTTGACAAACACATTCCGTATTCTGGCATTGCACACTCTTTCTCCCCAGCTTGTGATGTGACATTGATAGTGTTCCATTTCTGCTGTTTTATTCCATCCTCAACAAAAAATCCCAATCTCAGAGTGTGCTGCAGAAGGTGTTGGCACTGGTCAGTAAGAGCAGAAGAATCACCACAGCTGATTCTTCTCCATGCAAAGGTTGTCAAGACAGTCATAAACCAAAAGAAAACACATTAACTCTGTCAAGTGTCTTGTTAGAGTGAAAAAAACAGGATTTACTTATTTAAGGCCTTTACTTATTTACATTCAGTTTCTTATAATGTATGAAGGCTGTTTTGCTGTTTCTATTTTCAAAACCCAAAGTAAACCCATAGAAAAACACCAAGTATAATATATTATCATTGTATTATGAGGGCGACTTTCCTGGTGAATGACGTGTGACAAGTCGTTGCCTTTTCTAATCTGAAGCTTAGGTCTTGGACTTTCTCCATGCCTTGTGTAGCAAGTGCATTTCCTTTATCAATTTACTTCAGCCAGCACCCTATTCTGTCTGACACAGATCAAATCCCTCAAAATATTACTTTTAAAAGAAAAGAAGAATCTTTCTGTTTGGTCAATGCTGGTTTTGAAAATGAATTAGTCATGTACAGATTCTTGTCTCAGGCCAGCACAGTGAATATATAACGAGTTGCATTCAACATTCTTGTCTGGATGCTACTTCCCTCAGAGCCCATCAGCAGTCCTGCTCTGAAGCATGGCTTTGATTTAGGTGCATTTTTTAACTGCACATAGATGGGAATTAGTTTTAGGATTATTAATGAGTCTATAAAACACAGAGTCATGGCATTAAAAGACAGAAAACAGTCTGTCTTCCTCCTTTAAAGGAAAGGTGGTAGGGTTTCCAGAAATGAAGTAACTTGGGTGAGTCATATAATCTACTCATAGGCTGAGATGCAAATTTATGGTCCCAAGTCCTCTCTAAATGCAAATACTGGGGCTAATGCTTTGCTTAAGAATCAAGTATTGGCAATTTCAGCATGGAGTAAAATAGGCTTAGTTAAAACACTTTAAATGGAGTCAAGCTACATCTTTAAAACTGATCTCCTTATCATAAAATTATAGTTTCTCTCTCTAATGTCATATAAGCACAGAAAGCCAGGAATGAAGAAGTCACTACACTCAAAGTCTCCTACATCGCCCTTTGCTGGAAGCACAACGTGAATTACAGACTTGCTCAGTAAACCCCCTGTTGTAGTCAAGATACAAAAATGTGATCTGATAGGCAGCACTGAACCAAATCACATCCATCTCAGAAAACAACATAGAGTTGCTTTGCATAGCTCCTCAAAAGTTGAATAGAAGGTCTACAGAATCAATCACCAAGCACAAGCAAACAGCAAAAGCCAGCAACCACCCTGTCTGTGTTAAAATCCAAATATGTTGTGGTGAACTGGCTCTTAGAGGTGCTCATGCATAGATATGTGCTTGGGTGGTCAGAAAAAACAGACCTTGAATTAAGAAGGCTCTTTCAACCTAAGGGTCATGATCCTCAGGTTGAGATTTCCACCTGAAAGCCCATCCTTCAGTGAAAAAGAGGAAAAAAGTACCTCCAGCTACATCCGTCCCTGCCGGAGTACACTACTTCTGTCACTTCTAATCTGTGATGTAGACATACTGGAAGCAATATCAGCAAGACAGACAGCCTAAGGCCAAGAAGAGTGTGTGTGGAGGAAGACCAGAAGGTAGAAGCACCTCCTTTAGTTTCATTTACAAATATTCTTTGGATCTTTTACCTTTCAAGTTTGCCTTAAAAATATTTGTGTTATGTAGTTTCTCATTCCTCATCTACTATTGTGTATCAGAGAGTCATGAGGAAGGCATTCACCTAGATTGGCCTAACGTATATATGGTGTCATACATTACTGATCATATAATAAATAGTGAGAAAGGAAAACATCTCTATGTCCAAAGAAAAAGCTTTACTCACATCTAAAAAATCCTTCTTTTAATTTGCCATGTCAACATGATTCATTAAAAGGAAGAGACTTCATGGAGATCAGGACATACCAGCTACAGCTTTGCACTGATGTGCACAGAAAAGATGGAGGCTTGGAATTCAAATTTCAAAAAATAGAATTCAAGGAGAAGCATGTAGCATCTCTAAGTCAGCAGAAGTCCCTGTGCTTAACTTCCTTCTCAAGGCCTGATCTTCTCATAAGGAATCTAATACACAGTTTATGAGGGGAAGTGGCTAAATTATATTGTCAAAAGAACAGCTATGTAAAAAAATCTATTTGCATATACACACATATACCATCCTGCTGTCTTTTGTTAAAAACTAGTGACCTGTTTTCACCAATTTGTATAATGTTTACCTTTTGAAATCTACTACTAAAACTACCACTAACTCCAGCAATTTCTAAGTTACCCTGTAGATTCTCATTAGCTTTGAAATTTATGCAGAAGTGTCAATATTTTGTCTTAAAATCCAAGGGAAAATTAGATTAATGGTAAAAAATCCTTTCTGAAATAGATATAATATTCTCACATATGAAAATATCCTCTTCTCTCTCCCCACCAAAAAAAATGCATTGTAAATGAAACCTAAAAAATTAGACTCTGAAAATAGACTCTGGAAAATATTGGGTGACACAGAACATAACAATACAAATAAATGAGGTGGGTAAAATCACATTGGAGAGAATACAACTGAAAGTAAAGTAAAACAGAATTTAACAAGATAGAGGACAGGATGTCAAATGAAAAATGTAGACAAAACCATCAAGGAAATAGGATGCAATAATAAAATAATGGCTGAAAATAGAGTAATGTAGAAGGGTGTAAAATGATAAAGTGTAAATGAAAGGAAAGGATTAGCAAAGGAATTTAAAGAGGATAATATTTCATGGCACTAAAATCAATAATTTCAACCATAATGTTAAAAAATCCGTAGGTATACATTACTGGACAAAAGTATGAAATGGACATTGCATAATTATGTTCAGAAAGGTGACTTTCTAATTTGTGTCTTCAGAAAGAGACAGAAAGACAAATATCAAGAAACTAAACAGATATGTGAGTTTCTCCTCCCATGAGTATAGTTAAGATGTGATTCAGTGATAAGCTTATGTTTGTATATGATTTTGGCAATAAGATTTTTGTTGGTAGCCATTATATGCAAAATTTTTTAAAGCAAAAAAAAGTATAACACTGTTAATAGGTTGATTTCATATAAATTGTGCCTCTCAGCTTTTATGTTACATGAAATCAGTTTTGCAGTCCCAGGGTACTCATAAATGAATCCCAAATCATGTAATGTCTGCGTGACTGTGACAACTTACCACACTTGGGAAATTCAGCCTTTAGTAGGCCTAGGAGTGTAATAAAACAAGGAAAATAGACTAGATCTGCTGTAGCGGAGTGGTGTATTGGATGAATCTTACAAAATTTAGCCACTGTGTCTATGATTGGCAGTTATTTCATGACTTCTTTATTCTAAGATCTGAGAATCACCAAAATTGCTCCATAAAAATTCCAAGAAAGACTCCCATGTGCCTATTTAGTATGACTAAGAAGAAAAAAAAGAAAGAAAAGATTTTTTCTTTGCAGAAAATTCAATCTCCCCATCAAAAAGGCCATGAAACTGGCCTTTTTCTGTTAGAGTTGGAACTTTGCATTTAGTGTTATGAAAGTGAGATATGACTTTATCTATCAGCATATGACTATCTTGTGATTCTGATATCCAACTTCTGCCTAAACTTTGAAAAATCACTTAATCTTTTGTATGATTTTATATTTCTAAAGAAAAGTGTGACTCATATAATACTTTGTCCATTACTATTGATATTCAGAAGAGATACATTTTGATCTTTTGTTAACATTGTTATACTTTCCATGTATTCAATATGGAAAAGTAAATTTATATTTGGAAGTGTTTCACACTAAAGCAAAACATCAAAGAGATCCAAAGTAAATGTGTGCTTTCTTAGGGAGAATATAGCATTTACATATCTATCAGTAACACTGGCCACCTTGAATTCTTTATACTTTTGCTTTTCAAGAGACAGTGAGATCAATTCTTTACATTTTAAGCTGCTTTCAAAATAGAGAGACAAATCAATTACATAGCTGGTCATACATTTATACATAAAACTGAAGACAAATGTTCTGCTGTAAAACTGGAAAAAAAAATGATGAAGAAATAAATTCTTCTAAGCAACTCAACAATATTTGTATAATTGAAATCCATAATCTGCCTAATTCACTCATCAAGTTTTGCCATTGTTTACAAAGTGGAGGGATGACTAAAACTTATATTTGCTCACCATCTGCCTGTCTGACTTTCTGCTTTGAGAAAAAACAGGCATATCTTCTGCTAATATAAATACCAACAGATGTAAAATAGAAGTATGCATCAGTTTATATTATCATTGCAGCATTACCAAAATTCTGAAGGAAATAATGTTGTATAATATACATAGGTATTTCCAGTGTTCATGAGATGGCCGAATTCGAGATCCTCAGGTCAGTGAGAAGAGTGTGCAGCAAGCTCACTGCCCTGGACTTCAAGAGAGCAGACTTTGGCTTCTTCGGGAATCTGCTTAGTAAGGTTCCACGGGATATAGCCCTAGAGGGCAGGGGGCCCAAGACTGTTGGTTGATATTCAAGGATCACCTGCTGCAAGCTCAGGACTGTTGCATCCCGACTAGAAGGAAGTGCAGCAGGAGGGCCAGGAGACCTCCTTGGATGGATAAGGAGCTGCTGAGGAAAATTCGAAGGAAAAAGAGGCTTATAAAAGGTGGAAGCAAGGACAGGTGGCCTGGGAAGAATACAGGGATGTTGTCCGGGAAGCTAGGGACCAGGTTAGGAAAGCTAAGGCCCACTTAGAATTAAACTTGGCTAGGGATGTGAGATATAACAGGAAGGGATTCTATAGGTACTTTGCAAATAAAAGACAGACTAGGGACAATGTCCCTCTCCAGAAGCTATCAGGAGAACTGGCTACCCTGGATTTGGAGAAGGCTGAGGTTCTTAATGACATCTTTGCCTCAGTCTTCACTGGCAAATGCTCTGAACATACCACCCAAGTCTTGGAAGGCAGATGCAGGGACAGTGAGAATGAAGACCCTGGGCCCACTGTAGAAGATGATCTGGTTTGAGACCATCTTAGGAACCTGAACGTATACAAGTCCATGGGACCTGATGAAATCCATCCGCGGGTCCTGAAGGAACTGGCAAATGAAGTTGCTAAGCCACTGTCCGTCATATTTGAAAAATCATGGCAGTCAGGTGAAGTTCCCGACGACTGGAAAAAGGGAAATATAACCCCCATTTTCAAGAAGGGGAAAATGGATGACATGACCCAGGGAACTACAGACCAGTCAGTCTCACCTCTGTGCCTGGCAAAATCTTGGAGCAGATTCTCCTGGAAGGCATGCTGAGGCACATGAAAAACAACAAGGTGGTTGGTGACAGCCAGCAGGGCTTTACTAAGGGGAAATCCTGCCTCACCAATTTGGTGGCCTTCTAGGATGGGGCTACGGAACTGATGGACTGGGGTAGAGCAGTTGATGTCATCTACCTGGACTTGTGCAATGCGTTTGACACTGTCTCCCATGACATCCTTGTCTCTAAGTTGGAGACACATCAATTTGATAGGTGGACCACTCAGTGGGTAAAGAACTGGCTGGATGGCCACACGCAAAGAGTTGTGGTCAGTGGCTCCATGTCCAGCTGGAGACCAGTAACGAGTCATGCCCCTCAGGGATGGGTGTTGGGACCCGTCTTGTTCAACATCTTTGTGGGTGACATGGACAGTGGGATTGAGTGTGCCCTCAGCAAGTTTGCTGATGACACCAAGCTGTGTGGTTTGGTTGACACGCTGGAGGGAAGGAATGCCATCCAGAGGGACCTTGACATGCTTGTGAGGTGGGCTGATGCCAACCTTATGAAGTTTAACCAAGCCAATTGCAAGGTCCTCCACCTGGGTGGGAGCAATCCCAGGCACAGCTGCAGGTTGAGCAGAGAAGAGATTCAGAGCAGCCCTGTGGAGAAGGACTTGGGGGTGTTGGTCGATGAGAAAATGAACGTGAGCTGGCAGTGTGCACTCGCAGCCCAGAAAGCCAACCATATCCTGGGCTGCGAGTGTGACCAGGAGGTCGAGGGAGGTGATCCTGCCCCTCTACACTACTCTCATGAGACCTCACTTGGAATATTGTGTGCAGTTCTGGTGTCCTCAACATAAAAAGGACATGGAACTGTTGGAACAAGTCCAAAGGGGGGCCACGAGGATGATGAGGGGACTGGAGCACCTCCCGTATGAAGGCAGGCTGTGAAAGTTGGGGCTGTTGAGCCTGGAGAAGAGAAGGCTGCGTGGAGACCTCCTAGCAGCCTTCCAGTATCTGAAGGGGGCCTATAGGGATGCTGGGGAGGGACTCTTCATGAGGGACTGTAGTGATAGGACAAAGGGTAACGGGTTCAAAGTTAAACAGTGGAAGTTTAGATTGGATATAAGGAGGAAGTTCTTTAATGTAAGGGTGGTGAGGCACTGGAATGGGTTGCCCAGGGAAGTTGTGAATTCTCCATCGCTGGTGGTGTTCAAGGCTAGGTTGTACAGAGCCTTGGGTGGAATGGTTTAGTGGGAGGTGTCCCTGCCCACAGCAGTGGGGTTGGAACTAGATGATCTTAAAGTCCTTTCCAACCCTAACTATTCTATAATTCTATGATTCTATGATCCTATGATATTATAACTATTATATTATATACTGTTGTGTATAACTAGAACTTCTCATATTTAAGTTGCCAGAAACAGCAATTTGAAGCTCCATATCTTTGCTTAATTATTCTTTTATACTCTTCCAAAGTTTTTTCTAAGCTTCCATTTAGATACACTGAAATTTATGTTTGCTGCCAACCTTTTGCAAGGTCTACCAGGATACCTTTGTGTAAGACTGAGGAAATGCAATATAAGTCTCCAAGTCTTTTTTGGTTTTAAAAGTGATTCTCTTATTTCATATGAAAGAAGGATGTAGAAGGGTCTTGCCAGTTTTTGTCTTAAACCATAAATGCAATTTATTTTTAGACTCTAATTTCTTTGGTAATAGTGGCAAGTAAAGTGGCTCACTCATGCTTGCTGCCAGGGGCTCTAGAAGACGTGTTTTTACATATTGTGGTCACATATTGTGGAGCCTAAGACCTTCCTTCCATGTTCATAAGAGCATTCTATGAATTTTGCAATATTTTAGAGAGTTTTTTCAATTAAGTCTTCAGGTTATGTGTAGTGGCACCAGAGCAGTCAGCACAGCAGTGTACTCAACTCAGGTGACTGCATTGACTCTTAGGTTGTTTCTTTGGGATTTCTTGCATTGCAATTCAGTGTATTTTCTTCTGGTTGCCCTTCTTTCCAAAATATCTAGATTTTATTTGTCTTCTAGGCCAGAGATCTGAACTGCACCTTTAAGAAATTCTCTTGTTTGAAATACTAACAAGCCTCTTACAGCTATTTCTTATTGATACCAGCGTTGAGATGTTCCTGCCTTTCAAAGAGTGGTCTTTGAAAGCTATCCCATCAGTTTGGGTTCTAAGAATGAGCTAAGGGAACAACAAAGAGAAAAAAAAGAAAACCAAAACCAACAAGCAAGAGGAACTGCAAGAAGTGCAGAAATGTGGGTGCATTTTTTAAGCTAAGTAAATAAACCAGAAACTTACAAAGACCCTCTGCAGGACTTCTGATAAAAAGGTGATTCACTGCATTAAAGCCCACAGCTATTGCAGCATGTGGCAGGAGCAGCCGCTGATCCACACCAAAATGCTATGCAACACAACACTGTACTAAAAGACTTGAGTTTAAATGTTAGTTATATTGTCTTATCTGTGGCTTGATAAATGTAATATTGGCATTTCAATATGATTACACCATAAAAGCAAAGGTTTTTGCAAGGTTATGAAAAAAATCCTTTATACTCTGAATTCACTGCTCTGTTGCAAAAAAGTGGTGTATGAATGGTCACAGACATGTAAGAACCAAACATATATCCATGCAAATCAAAGATGAAATGACAGTTATAAGCCAGAATAAAATAGAGTATTTGACACTTTAAAAACATCTTTCATCCTGATGCTTACATATGAAGCCTAAACCTACAGTGACACTGTAGTGATAGTAGTATATATCAAATAACCACAAATTTGTTTGCTTGTCAGCTGTTTTTCTCTTTGTATATGATAGAATAGCACGCACATCATTTTAATTTTATGTACAATTTAGAATGCATTTAAAATTTAAACAAAATCAAAATAAAGGAAACTGTAAGCTAGCATAGGTGTTTCAATGTTTTCATAGTTCACCACTATAATGCCTCCTTGGAAAAACAAGCAGCACCATGGAAAGCAGAAGTGGTGAAGGCTGTTTTTTACACTTTCTCCCTCTACTTCATTTGCTGGTGTCTAATAAGCAGTGAGTTCTGGCTAAAGCACTTCCCGTGGCTGGAAGTTTTGTATCATCCCTCTTGGCAGTGGATTTCTGGATGGTTTTTGAGAGCTGAGATCAGACTACATTGTCTCAGGGAAGGTGCTAAGAAACCCATTCTCCTCCAACTGGCTGCCTTTTTTTTCTTTATATTTTAGAAATTCAGCAAATTAGGACTTGTTCTATCTGTCAAATTTAATAATGCATATGATAAGCAAAAATTACAGAATGTGCAAACTCATAGATGCTATATATATAAAAAAGATAATTATGTAAGCCTTATTTTTTTTGGGATAAAATGGAATTATGATTTGCATGAAAAATAATTTAAGGGCATTAAGAGAAAAAAAAGAGAACTGCTTCATTTATTCATTTGCTAAGGACTAGATCTTCAAATTTCAGCATATTCAAAGATGTCTAAATAAACTGGTAGATGTGAGCATATTTAGCATGCAATGTAACAGGAAATATTTTTAATGATGCTATAAGATCATTAAAGAAAACATTTTTATGTTCTTCACTTAACACCCGCTAGCATCTTTTTTATTATGCAAGTTGACAGAAGGTTGAAGTGTCTTTGGAGTATATCTGCTCTTTACAAGCAGATATTCGGTACTCCAAAAAGATAATAATTTCAAGGAACAATTTCAAGTCTTATCCTCTGGTTTATGTTTAGTAACATGACTAGTGTCTCTAAAAATTAAAATATTACAGAATAGTTTTCTGTTTCTTTATTTTCCAAGGCAATTATTCACCACCTGTCCAACAGTGATGTTAAAATTACCAGTGCAGTAAGACAGAGGAAGAATGTCAAGGTTATTTACAAACTGAAATGTTTGAAGGATAACCCAAATCTACCAGGAAGAGAAGAACATCAGGAAGAAATAAAGGTTTCTGATCCTGAATTTCCCTTTGAAACTGTCTATAAAGCAGGCTTAAATATTACACACCTAGGTCCTACACATGGGTTGGAATGGGTTGCCGAGGGAAGTTGTGAATGCTCCATCGCTGGCGGTGTTCAAGGCCAGGTTGGACAGAACCTTGAGTGACATGGTTTAGTGCAAGGTGTCCCTGCCCATGGCAGGGGGGTTGGAACTAGATGATCTTAAGGTCCTTTACAACCCTAACTATTCTATGTTTCTATGATCCTATATACTGCATGTTTCCTTTGAGCAGCTATTTTTACATTACTGGTTAAACAAGTGAAATAAAATTTTATATTTTTTGTAAAGTAAAATGCTCAAATCAGTGAGAGATACTAATTAATTAAGACTAGTTTTTCAGTTCATTTTTTCTGCCTCTGAATTCTGGGTTTCTTTTATTCCTTCTCTTTTTTTTTCCTAACTTCTTATGGATGAGGTTGAATCTATTAAATACAAAAATGACTAATTGAGATATTCTTCTGGAGTTATGCCTTTGCAGTTAAATGTTTTTACTCATCTGAAAATTGATAGTCCAGGTGAAGTATTCTAGACTTTAGGAGAGCAGCCTTTGGCCTCTTCAGGGATCTGCTTGGTAGAGTACCATGGGATAAAGCCCATGGGAGAGAAGAAGGGCCCAAGCAATCTGGTTAATATTCAAGGACTGCCTCTTCTGAGCTCAGGAGTGATGCATCCCAACAAAGAGAAAGTCAGGCAAGAATGCCAAGAGGCCTTCAGGGATGGACAATGAGCTCCTGGAGAAACTCCAGCACAAAAAGGAAGCCTACAGATGGGGGAAGCAAGGACAAGCAGCCTGGGAGAAATACAGAGAAATTGTCTGAGCAGCCTGTCTGAGCAGTTTAATAAAGCTAAAACTCTAATAAAGTTGATGGCCAGGGACATCAAGGGCAACAAGATGTCATCTACCTGGATTTCTGCAAAGCATTTGACACCATCCCATATGACATCCTTGTCTCTAAATTGGAGAGACATGGATTTGACAGATGGACCACTTGATGGATAAGGAATTTGCTGGACTGGATGGTCACAATCACAGAGTTGCGGTCAGTGGCTCATCCAAGTGGAAACCAGTGATGGGTGGTGTTCCCCAAGGGTTGGTATAGGGACCAGCACTGTCAACATCTTTGTTGGTGACATGAACAGTGCCCTCAGCAAGTCTGATGATGACACCAGCTGTGTGATGTGATTGACACATTGGAGGGAAGGGATGCCATCTGGAAGGACCTTGACAGGCTTGTGAGGTGGGCCAGTGCAAACCTCATGAAGTTCAACAAGGCCAAGTGCAAAGTCCTACATGTGGATTTGGGCAATCCCAGGCACAGACACAGGTTGGGTGGAGAACAGATTGAGAGTAGTCCTGAGAAGGACTTGGGGGTGCTGGTTGATGAGAATCTCACCATGACCCAGCAATAAGCACTTGTAGCCCAGAAAGCCAACTGTGTCCTGGGCTGCATCCAAAGGATCATGATCAGCAGGTCAAGGGCCGTGATTCTGCCCATCTACTCTGATCTTGTGAAACCCTACCTGGAGTACTGCTGATGATCTTTAAGGTCTTTCCAACCCAAGCCATACTACGATTTTATGATGTTATGACAACCTATGAATGATAGACTTAAAAAAATCCACACTAAAAATGACTATTTCTTAAAAAAAAAGGTCATATTAAATTATTCTTTCAACAACAGAAGTAAACTCCCCTCCAGCCCCCCAGTTTTCAAATAGTTAAATGTTTGGAAAATTTTTTAATGAATGGACAACTTAGATAACTTGCCTTGTAAAAAAAAAAAATAAAAATAAAAAGAGAATACACATCTCTAAAATATCTGTTTTGGCAGATTTTTGTGTCTGTAGCATTTTGTGGCAATTTGAAAATGTCTTTAGTGACCAAAAAGACTAAGGATATTCTTGTACTGTAAGATTATTGTACTGTAGATGCCTGATCTGGCCACAAGATAGCGCTGTAAATCCAAAGAAGGACAGCTTCAGCAAATTTAGCTCCTGAGACCTTAAAAGTGTTGTTTTTTTCCCCAGTGCTGTCAGAAAGCTCAAGAAATTATAACTATGTTTATTGATGTTAATACCAGACAGATAATTAATTATTTAGGATTTTTCTTGAGAAGTGAAAAGGTCACCTTCATTACACATAACTTTGAAAAATTCTGTCAGTGATATTGCGGATCATGAAACATTAAAATGCAAGGTATGATTGGGAATTTCAAACCCCATATATTTGTTTTACGTGTCCTTCCAGGTTTGAAATGCTTGCATTTCTACATTATTGAATGGTGTGTTTTAAGAAAAACATCGTTAACAAGCCCTCCCTTGAAAAACAATGTCTGAGGTCTTTTTCATTGTGACTGCAAGGAAGATAGGAAATGCTGAAAAGCAAGTCTGAAAGAGATTATGCAATACTTTTTTTCACCAACAAAAAATAATAGAAAACTATTAAACTGAGGGTCAAGACCAGAGAAGAGGGAAAAATGGGAATCAGGAAGGTAAAAGGAGAAATTCAGCTTTAGGCAAGAAATATTAAAAGTCAACATAAACCACCTGTTTTCCATTTGTGCACCCTGCCCGCCTCTGGGCATGCCCACCACTGCCCATCTCATGTCTCTTTCTTTCCAAGCTTCTCCAGCAAGCAATGACCATATTCCACCCCTGTGGATGCGAGGCTGCCAGATCAGATCATCCCTGGTTCAGCCTTGGGAAATCCCACACCCAGCTTTATACCTTCTTCTAATGCTGCACTGTGGGGTTGCAGAGAGAACATAATCTTATTTTTTCCCCTTCCTTCAGTGTCATTTCCAAATACGGAATTATTTCTTGTGCAGGCTTGAAAAAAAGCAACACTGTTTCTTCATATTACCTTGCAATCTTCTTCTCTACTCCCATAGTGTTGCACTGTCATAGAAACCTGCCACCATCTCCACGATGGGATTGTTCTCTTGGAGACATAGTGTCTCACTGGGCCTTGTTGCTGAGAAGCAAATGTGCATCTGGGGAGATGGAAACGGAGAACACTGGGAGAAGTGCCTCTGATCAGAGTTTGTTTCAGAGATGCATCTGCTGTTTAGGATAGGATAAGGTGGCACAAAAAATGGGTTGAAATAATAATTGCCAAGTTCATTTGTTGAGAGCACAAGGAAGCCTGCAGATTTGCAGTGCAAGGTGTAAAACCAAAGTGGTATTTATACCTCATCTGTACCTCTTCTTTTAGATGGTCCCAAAATCTTGCTTGATAACCTGGTTGATTATAAAATGGGCAAAATACAGACCAGCAATTCCACTTCTTTTGCTCTTGTTCTTAACATATCAACAGGTGAATTATTTACAAATCCTTTATCAAATAATTGTGGGTTGTTAGTTTGTTTTGGGTTTTGCGCTTGGGGTTTTTTCAGTGAATTATTCAAATGTTACTTCCTAACTGTGTTGTGAGAGAGAATAAAAAATTTAATAGATCTCTAGGCAAAATGAGGAAGGCATTGGGGAAAAGAAGGGACCTTGAGGACTGCTGTGAATTGTGTTTTTTGTTGCTGTTCCGGAGTTGCCAAGAAAGCCAAGCCCCAAAGTAACATGTAAGCCAGGTCTGTATGCCCTGCTGAGGCCAGGGTGTGACTTGCTCTTCAGATGTGGGTTTTATTTGGGCTGTGAGAACCTGGAACAGATCACTGGCACCAGCTCTCTGATGACAGAAGCTAAAGGCAGCTCTTGGCATGTAAAACCGAGGGCCAAGGGATACATAAAAATCTGCTTTTGTAACAAAAAGAAACACCAAACTCTTGGCTAGTTCCTTGGTGTTGTAGTTTAAACCCAGATGGTTAGCTAAGTACCATGCAGCTATTTCCTCAGCCCTCTCTTCCCTTCTACAATTGCTCACCACCAGCCAACCAATACCCAGCCTGACCTCAGCAGCAATCAGTCTTTTCCAGGCAACTCCCCCCAGTTTATAGAGGGATGATGTGCTGTAGTATGGAATACCTCTTTAGCTAGTTTGGGTCAGGTGTCCTGTCTCTGCTCCCTCCTGGCTTCCTGTGCCACTCCTCATTGGCAGAGCATGGGACACTGAAAAGCCCTTGATCAGGGTAAGAGACGCCCAGCAACAACTAAAACATCAGTGTGCTATCAGCACTGTTCTCAGACTAAAGCCAAAACAACACTGCACCAGCTACCAGAAAAAAAAGCCCAAAACTGTTACAGCTGAAGCCAGGACGCCTGGTTATAGCTGTGGTAAGTGAAACTCAGATAGTCCTAGCTGCATCCTTTCTTGGATGAAACCATGGAGCACATTAAGCTTCTTGCAGTTAATCCACGACAGGAATTCAGGATTTGTTTACTTCCATGTCTCGGTTGTTAGATCACAAATCTTGAACAGTGATTCAGCTCCTGGAACACTACACTAATTTGATACTAATCCATGAAGGGTCAATGCTAGTATAGCAATATCCCATAATAGTAGAACAAGAATATTCAATGACAATTTACATGTGCTTGGTGTTGTTAAGCTAGAATTTAGTATCACTGTAGATTGTATGCAGTGGTAAATGTTAAAATTGAGTCTTTTTTTTTTTTTTTTTTTTTTTTTTTTCTTAAGTCTATCACCTGATGCAAATAAAAATACAGGCTAAAACAAATACAAAATGAAAACACTAAGAGTGTGATAGATGCACTGTGAATGTAATGCTAGTCTAAATTTGATCTTTGATGAGATGCTCTCTGATGAGGCAAAACTGAAGCCCTGGGTCTTGATAAGTGAGCCAGGAGGGTCTGTCACAGATGAGACTATTAAAGCTGGGATGTCCCCAGAGCCTTTAGAATCTGGAGAAACTACTGAAAGTAGAACTGACAGGGACACTGATTTAACCAAGGCACTGATTTTGCTACAGGCTCAGGAAGTTCCAGTTTTATGAGAAATGTCAAAATATGTTCGTTTGGGCTTATTCAGACCTACCACTTCCGAGTTTTCATCTTCACCTTTTCACTAGATGACTGTGTGTTCCTTAAGTAGCATATCCTCCAACAGCCAGCCAGCAGAAATTGCATGCAGGACTGAAAACAATTGCTGTTCTCAAGTTCATTACAAGCCCTGCATGAAATTCTTTACATGCCCTGCATGAAATTCTTTACATAAGACTTATTTCCATAATGCTTGTACCATTATTTGAATGAAAAATAAAGCCTTTCTTGTATTCATGTTGAGAAAGTGGCAGTCATTTAAATGAACAAGTGCCTCTTACCTATGAAGTAAGCCTTGGAGCAAGTCTCTCTGATCCAAGCATCTGAGTGAAGGAAGAGATGAGAAGGCGAATGATAATGAGAAACTGGATGGAAGTTAAAAAGGGGTTGCCTTTGGTGTGTTTTTATTAATTTTTGGTTGATATAGGGGAAAAAAGTTGGTGTGTTTAGTGAAGTTTCAGTGCTTCACGAAGTTATGAAAATAGAAGTTACAGTAAATAAGTGTTGAACTAAAAGCTGCTCAGGCAGTATTTATGTGATGAGTGAAAAATCAGGCAACAAATATTTTTTAAAAGTAGCTGCATTATGTGGTTATCACAATCATAGTAACAATTAACATCCAAGTATTATACACCCGCATTTTATGCTGTCATATGAGAAAAATGTGGTTTCTGGCTGTTCAGCAAAGCTAAGAGAGTAAATAGAGAGTAAAAGCAAGTCACTTTGGTTGTTGTTCCCTTCTTAACTTTGTGATGTCAAACGTGAGGAAAAGCCAGCTTTGCCCTCTGCAACTCTCCTTGCCCCAGGCTGTCACTATATTTGTTTTAAACTTTCTTCCAATATGTGTTAAACCAAAAGACAGCATTCTGATATTGCAAATGTCGGAGAACTTCTTTTTTAAAAAGTAAACTTAGTGTGTCTGCTTTTGCCACTGTCATATTGACAGGTTATAAGTCTCTGTAGCAGGCTTCTGGCGTTGCATGACAGGAAACTCATTTTTTTTGCACTAGGGACCTCCTTGGAAACATCCACTGAAAGCTTGATTTTATACTTTCTGTTGCAATAGGATAAGACTGGAGCTCCCTCAATTCTTTCAGATTCTAAACTCAGCAAGAATTTGAACAGCTGTAACCTGATAGCCTGAGCACAAACACACCTGTGCAGCTGGTCACCAAAGGACTTTGACAACATTTTATTCTTGTTCAAATAATTAATTCCTTTGTGCCAGAGTTCCTTTTTCTGTTCTCTTTGTGTAACTCATATGTCTGTTCCTGGTGCTTGGAAACTCTTGAAAATGGGAGTTGTCCATTGTAATTCTGGCAACCTTTTTTCCAAGTACCAGGCATTGCCTTGATCTGCGTAGTTACATGCTCTGACTCTGCCAATGCTTTTGTATCTTTCTAGTAGAGTTATAGATTCTCTGCTGTGTTCACAGGCAGACATCCCTTGTCAGAGATGAATGTTAAGAAAAAAATGCAAAACATGAACAAAACCCCAGTTTTATATTCAGTGAGCCTACAGATTGTCCAATAGAGCAAGTCACTTGTCTCAGGACTGGGGGATTTCATTAGAGCCATAAAAACTTTTACTTTTGGATTTGTTTTTTTTTTTTTTTCGCTTATTCGAGGTTTGGATCTGTAAAACACATCTGTTGCAGAGATGAGATGGATATGAATTGCAGCAAGGAACTTTTCTTGCATTACCTGGGAAAAGGGAACATACAGACTCCTAATTTAAATATGCATTGACACTGGATATTATGAATAGACTTGGTTCACATTTTGAAGATTTTACAAAGGTAATTTTTTCAAAGGAAAGAACCTCAAAAGACAAATGTATTAGGGAGTGCAAAATGAACAGCAATCTTTTCAGCTGAAAAATAATGAGTTGCATAAAGAAATCATATATCACTTTCATCATGGAAACAGTCTGGTGGTGTTTTCCTTGTCCTCAATTTTTTCATGTAAATTTGGGTGTCTGGAGTTCAATCTCCCCGTGTGAATATTTATGCAATAAGTAGCTGGGCTGAATCTACTAGATATGTTAGACTTCGGATGAGCATCTTTTTAACCTTGAGAATTCAGTATGGGCATTATTGGACAGTTGGGTCTTTTGTGTAATTTCACAATTTTACACACCAAAGATTCATTAACCTGTTCTCATATTTAATTTAATTTTAATATTACAGGGAGAGTTACTTGAGATTAGTATTTTGAAATCGCAATAAATTTCATGATCAAATGATTATTGGATTTGGTTTCTATATAACTTCAAATTCCTCAGGACAGGAACTGTTATATTTCTATACTTCAAAAATTTTGAATACTCAAGAAATAATGAAATATGTGAACAATTACAATAAAATTATGATAAAATTATTATTTTTCTTTGAGATTTCCAGGAAAATTCGGCATGGCTTATTCTAATGAGATATTCAAAACCTTTCATTCAAATGCACAGATACATATTCACAGAATCACTGAAGTTGGAAAAGACCCTTCAGATCAAGTCCAACTTTGAAACTAACAATGCCAAGTCCACCATTAAACCATGTCCCTAAGTGCAACTTCTACATGTCTTCTAAATACCTGCAGGAATGTGCATTCAACCGCTGCCTTGGGCAGCCTGTTCCAATGCCTGACTACTGTTTTGGTGAAGAAATTTTTCATAATATCCAATCTAAACCTCACCTGGAACAACTTGAGGTAATTTCCTCTTGTCTTATCACTTTGGAGAAGAGACTGACGCTCACTTAGCTACAACCTCCTTTCATGTAGTTGTAGAGAGCAATAAGGTCTCCTCTGAGTCTCCTTTTTTCCAGGCTAAACAACCGTAGTTGCCTTAGCTGCTCCTGAAAAGCCTTTTCTTCTATGTTTCAAATCCATTACGAAATAGCTGATTCTTAAATAATTTATACTGTACGTGAAATAAATGTGGAGTCATAGGACATCAAGTATATTGTATTTAGTGAAGGCACATTAAAATGCATGAACAGCTTCAAGTATGTTCAAAGTTGTTGTAAATAAAAATATATATTTTAAAATGTCCTAAACGAAACACTGTTCACTGTTGTAAAGGCAGATTTTGAATGACTACATATCTGTAATCATGACAGATAAAATTAAAGACAGAATAGTATTTTACAAGCTGATCTGCTAAGGTTTAAGGTGAGAAAAGACGGATTTCAAAAATTTTGATTCATTCTATTTTGGGTAAATTTTGATGCTAATTTCATAAAAAGTTTACTGGCTTGTACTGCTGACCTTTATTACTCTTTTGAAACCTTTCTGTCTCACCTTCTCAAATTTCTATCTTTTATCTGACCTTTATTAAACCCTGATAATTTGTTGTATCTAAAATTTTTACTGTACCTATAATTGATAGATCATTCTTGTGATATAATATATATAGCTTGCTCCAGCACACAGTGAAGCCCTTGAAGACTACAAGGGCTATGTCTACACTCCGAAGCAGAACAGATCAATAGCACTTAATTTGCAGGGCAAAATAAAGAATCAGAGATTATTTAGATTTGAAAGGGCTGCTGGAGTTCACCTAGTCCAACATCTTGCTCAAAGTAGGTCCATATAGACCAGATGCTAAGTAACTTGTATAGCTGTTTTAAGTATCTCCAAGGATGGAGATTCCCCACCACCTCTCCTAGTAAAACAAATGAATGAATAAATAAATAATCCAATATGATAACAATATTATACACTTTCTGTATTTTGGAGTGCTTCTAGTCTCATCCCATGGACTGAATACCTGTAAGTACCAGGATATTTTAGGTGCGCTTGCAGATCAAATCTTCTGGCTTAGCTTTATTTAAAGAAATGGAGTTCATGCAGTTCAAGAATAGTTTGCCATGTGGACCAAGGAGAGACAATCAGTGCAGAAGAACTTTCCTGAGCTAAATGAGAATGTTCATGTTGTCACAAAAAGTTTACTTGTCAGAAGAAACCCTGTAATGACTTCCTGCTAGTTCACTTCTAGTTCTTTATCTTCTTTGTTGACAGCTTCAATGAAAAACATATTTGTTTATCTTTGTATGGTAACAGTGATGGCTCCTCCAGTTTTCATGGGCATTTCTAGCAGAGAGATACCTTCAAGCTCTCCACATAGCTATAGGAAATTTAACATTTGCTAGAAATGAGAAGATGAGACAGACTTCTTGCTTGTTAATGATATCTGCAGGAATGGGATATCAGTATGTTTAGTATGTTTGTCTTTCTCTATGAAACATCAGCTTAGGAAGAAAATTCTGGGATAGGTAAGATGTCAGCAAACTGTAGGCTTACACCAAACATATCAACATTATAAATTTAGGCACAAAGTAAAGATTTTTTTTTTCTCTTCCAAAAGAAGAAACTTTGTTGAATAGTGGAATTTTGGTTATATATTCTTTTCCTCACAGACATGTCAGTGAGAGAGCCAGCTTTTGCTATAACAATGCGAACCGTGCTAGGGTTCAAAAGAGTCAAGACACAGTTTTTCAGGAAACCAAGTATTTCTGTGCCTCACATTGATTCTGAAGAAAGTCATTATCACTTAATCTTTCAAAAGGGTGAGATCTTGACAGAGTCCTAACTGAAGTTTAGCATTTTGAATGTTAATTGAGACTTGTCAATTATATCCAGTGAAGAAATTATGCTCTTGGTTACGCTGGTATAGCTAAGCAGCCACTCAGGTACTTTCACATTTCTCGCAGTTGGAGACCACAGTAGTTTTCAATCTGAACTCAATTTAAGGGAAAAAAAACCCTGAGAACAAATCTGAAACTTCTATGACAATATAACATGAATTTTTTGTAACGTAGCACAAAATTCTACTTTGCAAATGGCCTTTGCCCCTGCACAAACGGATTTGTGAGGATTTGTAGGTATGGTATCAAAGCAATCATTGCAAATATGTTGCTACATACGCTGTAATTTAAACCTCACAGATATGTTTGTACACTGTTCTATTTTTCCTGTAGTCTTGTAAGAAGTTTCAAAAGTTTTGGTGGCTTGGCAGTATGTTACTTCAATGTTGAGTTCTCTTTCTTCCCATTTAAATACACAGCCAATGAGCAGTCAGGTCTGGTGACATGAGGCTAATCTTAATAGATGAAGTTATGATACTCTGAAAATAGTCCAAAACACGCTCAACGCTTTCCAATGTTTTCTTTCCTCAGTCTTTATTCCATGTCAAACATGCGTTAGTCCAGGTGATTATTCGAATACAAAATATAGTGAATAACATATCTGAAATACAGTTCTAAATCCTGTTTAGATGATGGGGAAAATGCTATTGATGGTTCCTCCTAGTTGCTGTGTGTGTGTGACTGCTTGTGGCATCTTAGGATAAATGACAAGACTGAAAAAAACCAGAAACAAAAACAACAGGATAGATGCACATAAGCAAGAATGGGAAAACACCAATTTTCTCACATTATCTAGCACTGTTTGTGGCTCTGTTCCATATTTACATTAGTTGCTTTTCTCAGTCTCCACGCAGTTTTCAGGAACATCCATAGAGGAATGTTTTGTGATAACTGTTGTATAGGTGTGGCACTGGAACAGGCTGCCCAAGGAAGCTGTGAATGCCCCATCCCTGGCAGCGTTCAAGGCCAAGATGGATGGGGCTTTGAGCAATTTGGTCTAGTGAAAGGTGTCTATGCCTATGGCAGGGGAGATGGAGCTACATCTTTAAGGTCCCTTCCAAAACAAACCATTCTATGATTCCATATCTAACACCAAAACACTCAATTTAAGAAAACAAGCAGCATACAAAGTATAAGGGAGAAAAAATACAATTCATTAAAATAAATGTGGTACAATAAGACTGACATTAGCTTCACTGTTAAAAAATAAAATTAGTTTTACAAAAGTGTAGAATGCTCATATGTCACCCTATTTTATCTGCTGACTTCAGTGGAATAGTATGAGGAATAAATCTGGTTGTAATTCCCAAGCAGCAAGCAACCTCTTTTCATTAAAAATAAAGCATCCTATTTAATAGAAGACATCAATTATCCTATGCTTTCTGTTAAGGGTTAATCAGAGATAATAGAATCAACTGAGTGGTACTGAAGCTAAGCTGTTCAGAGACTAAATATTGACAGATAAAAGTCTTTCAAAACTGTCTTATTATAAGCATATTTTTATGATCCTTCAATACAAATTCAGGTGGCATAGAAACTGAGTAGGACATATCATGTTCTTTACTCTATGTAAACAAAGCAAAGGACACAGGGAATTTCCTAGACTTCATCCATCTTGTTCTTTTAACTAATTGTATTGCATTTTCTTTTCATATAAATGAAATACTCTGAATTCCGGACTAAATTGCAAATATTGCACAAAGTTAGAAACACAAAAATATTGGATGACGTGGAGGCATGATTCAAAATGGTGCCATGTAAACAAGGCATCTTATTTCAGTACAGCGCTTAAAATGATGTAGACTTACCAGAGGAGCCTTCTTGATGTCAAAGGGGATGTCTCAACACTAATACACAGTTATTCTGCCTTTATTGGTATCTAATGGGTAGCATGAGTAATAAATAGTTCAGGATTTGAAAGCAGTTTTAAATTTTCTCAACATTAAAGCACTAACTGGAAAGTTAACTATGCACAAATTATTTGCCTTACTGCAGATATAATTTGGTCACATTTTTAGGATCATATTATAGAAGAAACCAGAACAGGAAATATAAGGTTCCTTACTTTCCTTTACTCATATGCTCAGTGATGCATTTTCTCTGTCACTTTGATCATAGAATCATAGAACAGTTAGGCCTGGAAAGGACCTCAAGTTCATCAAGTTCAAATGCCCCTGCTGTGGGCAGGGACACCTCCCACTAAACCATGTCACCGAAGGCTCTATCCAGCCTGGCCTTGAACACCGGCAGCGATGGAGCATACACAACTTCCTTGGGCAACCCATTCCAGTGCCTCACCACACTAACAGTAAAGAATTTCTTCCTCATATCCAATCTAAACTTCCACTGTTTAAGTTTGAACCCATTACCTTTTGTCCTGTCACAACAGTCCCTAATGAAAAGTCCATCCTCAGCATCCCTATAGGCCTCCTTCAGATATTGGAAGGCTGCTATGAGGTCTCCGTGCAGCCTTCTCTTCTCCAGGATGAACATCCCCAACTTTCTCAGCCTATCTTCATACGGGAGGTGCTCCAGTCCCCTCATCATCCTCGTGGCCCTCCTTTGGACTTGTTCCAACAGTTCCATGTCCCTTTTATGTTGAGGACACCAGAACTGTACACAATACTCCAAGTGAGGTCTCATAAGAGCAGAGTAGAGGGGCAGGATCACCTCCCTCGACCTGCTGGTCACACTCCTTCTGATGCAGCCCAGGATACAGTTGGCTTTCTGGGCTGTGAGCACACACTGCCGGCGCATGCTCATTTTCTCATTGACCAACACCCCCAAGTCCTTCTCCACAGGGCTGCTCTGAATCTCTTCTCTGCTCAACCTGCAGCTGTGCCTGGGATTGCTCCGACCCAGGTGGAGGACCTTGCAATTGGCTTGGTTAAACTTCATAAGGTTGGCATCAGCCCACCTCACAAATGTGTCAAGGTCCCTCTGGATGGCATTCCTTCCCTCCAATGTATCAATCGAACTACACAGCTTGATGTGATCGGCAAACTTGCTGAGGGCACACTCAATCCCACTGTCCATGTCACCGACAAAGGTGCTGAACAAGATCGGTCCCAACGCTGATCCCTGAGGGGCACGACTCGTTACTGGTCTCCAGCTGGACATTGAGCCATTGACCACAACTCTTTGTGTGCGGCCATCCAGTCAGTTCTTTATCCACCAAGTGGTCCACCTATCAAATTGATGTGTCTCCAACTTAGAGACAAGGATGTCATGTGAGACAGTGTCAAACGCATTGCACAAGTCCAGGTAGATGACATCAACTGCTCTACCCCAATCCATCAGTTCCGTAGCCCCATCCTAGAAGGCCACCAAATTGGTGAGGCAGGATTTCCCCTTAGTAAAGCCATGCTGGCTGTCACCAACCACCTTGTTGTTTTTCATGTGCCTTAACATGCCTTCCAGGAGAATCTGCTCCAAGATTTTGCCAGGCACAGAGGTGAGACTGACTGGTCTGTAGTTCCCTGGGTCATGTCATCCATTTTCCCCTTCTTGAAAATGGGGATTATATTTCTCTTTTTCCAGTCGTCGGGATCTTCACCTGACTGCCATGATTTTTCAAATATGAGGGACAGTGGCTTAGCAACTTCATTTGCCAGCTCCTTCAGGACCTGTGGATGGATTTCATCAGGTCCCATGGACTTGTGTGCGTTCAAGTTCTTAAGATGGTCTTGAACCAGATCCTCTTCTACAGTGGGCCCAGGGTCTTCATTCTCACTGTGTCTGCGTTTGCCTTCCAAGACTTGGGTGGTGTGGTCAGAGCATTTGCCAGTGAAGGCTGAGGCAAAAGAGTCATTAAGAACCTCAGCCTTCTCCAAATCCAGGGTAGCCAGTTCTGATAGCTTCTGGAGAGGGCCCACATTCCCGTTATCTTTCACATCCCTACCCAAGTTTAATTCTAGCTGGGCCTTAGAAACCTCTTTCAGTATATGATACCTCTTTCAGTCTGCATCTCTGATCCCCTTGTTATAGATTCATTTAGGTTGGAGAAGACCTTTAAGATTAACAAGTACAACCATTAACCTAACACTGCCAAGGCCATCGCTAAACCATGTCCCTGAGTGCCGCATCTACACTTTCAAATACCTTCCAGAATGGGGAACCAACCACTTTCTTGGGCAGCCTGTTCTAATGCTTGACAAAACAACTGGTGAAGAAATGTTTCCTAATATCTAATGTAAACTTCCTATGGCATAACTTAAGGCCGTTTCCTCTCATCCTATCACTTTTTACTTGGAAGAAAAGATCAACACCCACCTCACTAAAACCTCCTTTCACGTAGTTGCAGAAAGCAATAAGGCCTCCCATAAGCCTCCTTTTCTCCAGGCTAAACAACCCCAGCTCTTCCCTCAGCTGCTCCTCATAAGACTTGTGCTCTAGGCATTTCACCAGTTTCATTTCCCTTCTTTGGACATGATCCAGCACTCATTCATTCTAAGTTAATGTGTTTTTTTCCTCTGTGAAGCTGGAAGAGCTGTGTTTTGGGGGTATGGATACATAGTGCATGAAATGTAAATCTGTCAGCATTTTCTCAGCATGTCTTTTGTCCAGGGCAGCCCCAAATATGCCTCATGCGAACCGTGAACCACTCACCACAGGAAGCCCACGTCCCACTTTTCCCAGGCTGTTTTAGCACTTGTTCATTCTTTTTATTTTGTGTTTGAATAGTTCCTTTCAGTAATAGGAAATACTTTTACCTAAAAAGCAATATAAATAAAACGGTAAAGTGTTTCCTCAAAACGTTACTGGAGGTAGCTGAGCATCTTGCTGCTTCTTGGCATGATAGGTACCTAGTACAGTACAGGTTTAGCAATAAAACACAGGTGATCTGTATGAAAGCCATGACAAGAGGAAGCAGTTATTTTGTTAGCATGACAAGTTTTGATTACAATGACACGTTGGTACTACTCATTGTCTTCAGCTTTCTGGGCATAAGGCCAGGTGTGGTCAAGTGAGGATCTCTTTATGCCGTATACATACCATGCTCATTTGTTTTGATATTGTTTAATAATAGAGTTATGAACTTTTGTACTTTGCTCATATAGGAGGAGTTGATTAGGTTTCCTTGATGATAATGAGTATAATGAATATATGCCCATGCTATTACTGTGTGTATTGAAAGAAGTAAATTGCTCATCATTATTCTATTGCAGGAATGAAATTAGAAGACTCTGCCATTACCCAAATAATGATGGCTATCATGCTTTAATCAAAACATATAATTTTTTTGGCTTACGAGTTAACTAATGGCTTGTTAGTTAACTAATAGCTGTAGAGCCCGATTTGAGGTTGACACATTGATCATAACACAAGTCTCAGAGAGGATCCTGGTTGATATGACAAAAAAAATGTAGTTTAAAAGTTGGGTAGCGCCTTGTTTTCATCAGTAGTAATCACCTTTTACTATTTCTAGAAGCCGAGATGAAGACAGATATGTCTAGATTTGTACTGTGATGGTGATTCTCTATAATATAACCTCCTTTGCCTGTAGCCCTCTGTGTAACAAACTGTGGGGAAGAGCTTTAGTTGTCAATGTTTCAGGCGTTCATGGCTGACCTCTGATAAAATCCTCAAAACACTGCACTAGCAATGCAAACATTTAAAAATATGCCTTTTCTTTTTCTTTAAAGATTGTGACATAGAATTGTGCATCTCTAAAAGAACAAATCATACTGCACTTGACTACAAGAATACTTAATAAAACATACTGTTTTGGGGACAATTTGATCAACCATGGATTTTTCTACAGCTACAGGAAAAGGTGAAGAACTGGGATAGGCAAGCATGGCAGCTTGTAAACAGAAGGAAAGTAAGAACAAAATTGCCTGTGTTCGACCAATAACCCCGTTTGCATCCCTGGATCTGGTGAGATAAGAAATTGCTTTCAAAGACTTGGTTAAAACAGACAGGTAGTCTTCCCTGCTGTATTGCAAAACTGCTTGATTTTGCAGCATTTCTTTCTTTCTTCTGACATTAAATCGCACTTTGTTTTCAAATGCCACTGCTTGCCAAAAAAAGGCTAGAAGATTTCAAAGTCCCTCAAGCTTACTGAAGGGGTCCTGCTTGGTGCAGCATACTCTGATGTCCAGACTACAATGAGGAAACTCCAGAAATCTACTTGGGTGGGTTGAAGAAGTCCTCTTGTCTAAGGCTGTGAGCTCTGAAAAACTACAGGAGCACTTTGAGAAACTGGAGACCCAGAACCATGACTTTCATAAGTATAATAATATATAGATCTTTCAGGGACCCATCACTCCAACAGTGCTTGGTTTTATTTTACTTCTGTGGTTGTTGAGGAATGTATGTGTGTGTGCGAACTCCTTTTATTATTATTTCATGTTTCAGGACCTGAGAACTGGAAATGCCATTTTATCTAGGATATCCTCACCAGGAGACATTGCTAACTTTTGCTAAATGCAAATGGAACTAGAGTCTGAGGTTATCAGCACATCTTAGGCAACCAGAAAAGTGTGAAAATCCATTTCCTAGCTTGGAGGTCTAGATATTATTTAAATAAATGAGATTAGAGAATGTTTAATTTCCTTTACTTGAAAAACAGAAAGAGAACCCAAAGCTGAGAAAATGGAAGATTGTCCATAGGATTCAGAGGCGGAAGTGGGAGTCAATAGGTTGATTGATCTATGCATTTGAATCAATTTCTGTTTGCTTCTTCCCAAGTTTGGATATTATCTTCTGATTGGAACAATTTTTAACCTGTTTACAAGTTGAGTAGTGGTATAAAAGGGATGAATTGCCCATATTACAGAATCAATACAAATATTGAACTGAAATAAGGGAAAAGATTTTATGCTTTGCAAAATGTCAGGTTAGTTCAAAGAGAGCTTGGATGTAAATAACCAGAAGAGGATTTTACCTTATTTATAGAAGCGTGTGTAGCATAAGCAGTTTAACTGCTGAAGGTGATGAATGGAGGAAACAGTTTCTGCTTTTTATACTATTTTTTTGACTCTTTATATATATTTTCAAGCAAGCTTTGCTGTTGCTTAGGTGCATGGTCTCTTCTATTAAAATCTATAATTAAAATAGTGTTGTAGCAGTGTTAGCTAATGCGAGTACTCCTTGTGTCTCTTGAGACTTCCTGCTGGAGGGTGAGAGCTCCAGGGCACTTGTGTTGCAGAGGACAGGAGGCTTATGAGCTGGCTGAAAAATCCAAGATTTACCCTGTGGGAAATTCTGAAATTCTGTGATGTTTTCATCCTAAATAATAAAACTTTAAATTTCTCTCAGGAGATAATTTTTCCAGAGAATTATGGCTTGGAAACATCAAAATGATAATGGTAAAATGCTTTCTTTTCCCTAGTTATGTCTGAATACTTAATTCTGGCAATGCCTGCTGTAACAACACTAACTCCACATTCCCATTTATGGCATGGAGTTTAAGATTTCAGATGGAACTGTAGAGAGAAATCAATACTAAACATTGTTCTTTGAGTTTGAATAAGTCTAATAATTTCCCACCAGAAACATACTCAAAATTAACAATTTATTTTTGACCAAACAACATTTTGCAATAGACAGCTGTGCTGTAAAACTTAACATTTAAACAGTTCTGTTTGTTATTTCTTAATTTCAATCTCATATTGCACAAGTCAGCGCTATGAAAAGCTCTACTTCTTCAGCATTTGGGATTTGGTACTAGCTGCTCTCTTTGCTTATTATTGCTTTTTTTTTTTAATGATGAAGAAACTCAAAACCAAAATATAATCAAAACCCAAACTGTCTTTAAAATACCAGAATTATAGCAAACTAATACAGCATAAAAAATCACTCTAGGATGGAGTTCGCTGTATCTTACACCTACCATCAAGCTTCATATCTGTATCATGGTACTTTTCTGCTCCCAAGGCTGAAGAACAACTGCTCTTTGTCACCCTCAATCTTTTCAAGGTGATTTAGTTTAAGTTTTTTTTGAAAGAGCATAGGGGACAAATAACTGTCCCGTATACCCTGAGATTTTTTCATGTCCCTTCCGTTCCTGACTGAATTTTCTTCACGCAATCCCAGCGAGGAATCTCTGCACTTTCAGAATGCAGCAGGCAAATCAGCCAATTCCCAAAGCTCTGCTGATGCTTATAGGATGTATTGTGACTACAGGGAAATGAAATAAAAGCAGAAAAGCACACAAAAGCGTAAGGTATTCAGCTTGAACATCATCACTGGTGATGAGCTAATAACAAGGGTGCAACTACATTGCCACATATTGTGTTGAATACGTATGCTTTGGAGGCTAATAACCACAATTTCACGACTGATGAGTACAGTCTCAGATTGAAATAAAAAAAATTCTATTCCATTGTTTATTTTTTTTCCCCAATTGTTTTAGTTTTGTCGAACAGTTTGATAGAAATTGAAAAGGAAAAACAATGTGGAGAGCCAAAGAGATTAAATGAGATGAGAATATAGTTAATTATTTTCCTACATGCTTGAAGCGTGGGTAATCTTAACATTTCTGACAGTATGTAAATAACAGCAAATGCAAACTCTTGACAAATTTCAGCCGCAATTTCTCATGAGAAGACAGTAAGATCAGAACCAGCAATACAACACAGATTGCATAGATTATTATTATTTGTAATCATACTTAGCAGTACGAACATAGAGAGTGAACTCTGAATTATTACAGAGTGACTGATGATGTCAGTGAAGAGCAGCCCTGGGGCTGACAAACTCTGTACTGTCACACATCTGCTGGTGATGGCCCTGCCACCCCAGAGGCATGCTGCTGTGCTACCTCTGCCTGAAAAGGAGATGGCCAGTGTCTGGTAAAGCACGGTACGGGGGAGACAAGGAGGGCAAGAACTCTGCCATGTAGGAAAGCCTTTATGTGGCATTACATTTTAAAATATTTATGGGTTAATACTTTAGAGGGCAGCAGCTTGCCTCTTATAAGCCTCAGACTGCCCATGTGGGTGCAGCAGTGGATCAAAGCCTTTATCTGTTAAGTAGCTGTATGTAGTATATAATATGAAGCCATTAATTCATCTGTTAAAAAAATGTTTTTTATTTTAATGATTTTTTTATTTTAAACTAATAAATCAATTAAGATTTGTAATTGATTTATTATCCAAGAGCCCTTGCAGTAATAAAAATACTTAGCAATATTTAATTTTGTTAAAACGTCAAAAAAAAAAGCAGATAGTAACTGTTGAAATTCAGGTACAACACACTCTGGACAACATCCAGTCAAGAAAATGAACTGTGGTACTTGCCTGCAGATCAAACACTTAGGGCAACTTTTAAGTAAATTGCCTGGTTGTAAATTGGTGGTTCCTTGGAGCATGCCTGTGTCTTCCTTTGTGTTTGTACAAAAGCAAGTAAATGGAGAGATATAGCTCATACCAGATCTTGCAGACTGAAATAGTTCGTGAGGTTGTTTTATATGCTGTCAGTTTGAAATTCCTGTATGGAACTGTCTCTTAGGCATACATCTTACCATGGCGTTGATATGGATCAAGAGGGAATACTTCCAATGAGGGAAAATGGTAGCAGCAGAGTTGCTGCTGTTATTATGGTTGCGGGTTATAGCCCCTTCTTTACGTGCTGTCTCTCACACGTTTACTGGGTGTGTTTTTTGGGCTGGCATAGACCAGAGTTTCTATACATAGGTCAGCATAAATGAGGCAATCTGCTCTAGAAAGGAGATAGTATATCCAGACAGCTATGAAACATGACATGCCCTTCCCAGAAAATAGAACCTGTTGTATTTTATTTATAAGTATAAATGCAGCTTGTGATCTCACTATAGCTCTTCTTGCAGGTGCCAGCTGACCTTAAATGACATGCCTTCTTTAACGGGTTCTGCATACAAAACAGGGTCTCTTTTCTCCCACTTGATGTCAAGTGTTATGAGCCTTGGAGAGCAGGAACTAAAGACATGATACAAATTTAGGCAGGAGAACAAACAAGAACAAGCACCAGTAAACCTGCCCTGCTTTAATTTTTCTTGATCTGCAGTGGGAGAAAAGTGGTAGGGGAAGTTTGTTCCCAACCTCATCAGCTCTCCTGAGTTTCAAGGACAGAAAATGTTTGGTCCCTAACAAAAAGATCTCATTCTAATCAGCTGATATGATGGGGAAAAAGGTAAAGCAATAGTTTTTTGGCATGGGCTGAAGTTAATAATTCAGTTAGAGCTAAGAGTCATTACATACCAATCAGTGCAACTCTGCCCCCTTCTCTGTATTTTCAAGAAGAAAATGATGATAAAAGACTTTCCTAAATTCTAAGCATACATATTCATGTGTCTGTACACCTATTTTAATTTTAACATAAATATTATGGAGATCTATACTAGATGTTTCATAAATAGTGTTAATGGGTCACAGTTACTCCTGACATTATATTCCTAGCATTGTTCTTCAGTAAAAAGCTCACAAATCTTTTGCATGCTTTAAAAGTAAACGGCTAGAAATAGTTCATGGTAAGGACAGCTTTCTTGGTTATGCCTCTTACTAGAAAGCATAGAAAGACTATTTATAGGCATGGCAGCAACAAGAGAGTTTGAGCAGAAAACATTCTATTATAGTGTCATCAATTAATTTGTTAACAAGTTAGAACTATTTCAATAGCACAAAGGAATATGCCAGGACATCCTGTTTACAAAACAGCACCTGAATAACATGTAAAATCTGATTCTTATTGGTTTTGTTTGTATGAGATATTATGAGAGTGAACTGCATAATATAAAAGACTGCATTAAATATCTAACTCAAGCTAAGCTGTGAAAAATAGAGAAAAGCTGCGACAGGATTATTAAACAGTCAACAGAACCTGATAATTACTGTTAAAAAAACCTTGCCCATCTTTGAAGATGATAAGACTCAGAGGTAGGTAATGAACTAGAGATGTTGCCAGTGGCACTATGTATTAATAAAGATTTTATTTTTGCTTTTAATATATCTTTGGCAACATTAGAAATTACTAGCTTGAAATAGTCTGCCTTTGCCTATCTCACTGTGCCGTCAGGACAAATAATTTAAGATGACCTGCTGCATCACAGGGTTCAGTCCTACACAGTTGTTGACAGGAAAAACTGGGCTATTTTTCCCCATTGTCAAAGATGCTGCACTCCATCACGTGGCAGTGCATCATCCAGTCTTCACAGAAAACATGTCTTGGATTGCTTTTTTCCCATTTGGCTGTGCCACAGCTTTTTCTTACATTTCAGCTTGGCTTTCATTTCCAACTTCAACTAGCATCATGTGAACAATCATCTCTGTTAGATGACCAGCTTTATCCTTCACCTTTACTGTTTTGGGCAGGGTCCTGACCACAAATTCTGGCAGAGCTTTGAACTGCAGATGAAAAAGGAAAGCTAAGGGTAACTATGTTCCAGATAAGAGTTACAGATGAATGAGAAAACTGTATATATAAAATGAAGAAATGTGCATTATACTGTCATTACTCTTAATGAAACAGAATTTGTAGCAGGAAAGAGATAAATTGTAAGAGTTAAGGGTTGTGCCCCTAGAATACAAAGGAAATACGGTATGTAAAAGCATACTTCACATCTACAGAAGCATCTTAGCATGGAGAATCTGATCAGAAAACTGGTCTGGAAGGAACCCAAGAAGGTCAGTTAGTCTATGCCATGCTCCCAGGCAGGATAAGCTATATATGGATCATCCCTAATAGACAGCTGTGTTATATCCTGATGGAAAAAAACCCAACCTACCCAACCAACCAAAAACCAAACCAAACCTATGAAGGAGACACTATAGCTCCCTAGGCAGTCTACCCCATTACTCCATTGCACAGCTTATCTCTTGCTGCAGTATAAGCCCCTACTTCTTTTCCAGTCATTGATCAATACATTTGAAAATAGGTTTATTCCCTTTTCTTTGCAGCAAGCATGTATTACAAAAGAGCAGAACATGCTCAGGAGAGTGCTTTACTTATGGAGACTGTGATATGGGCCGTACTCTCTTCCTAAATTTAGCAAAGTCAGTGTGCCTATTAGGTAATTAACCTTGTGTAAAGAATTACCTATCTTTACAAGTTACTGAACAAAAAGCTAAAGTGTTAATTTAAATCTTGCTAGCGACTCACCACCACCTTTCCCTGTGGGTGCTTTTAGCTGTGTCTACATGACATGCACACACATGTACTCTGTACGCACTCTGCCCTGGCCTCAGACCAGGCATTCATGAGCTGTGCGTGAAGGATCATGTTTACAGGGCATGGTTATTAAGCTTGTTAGTCTGTGGGCCAGCTCAGAAAGCAATCAAAGGAAACTTGCACCCATCTAGAACTGCCTTTTTTAGTACTAAAGGACTGCCTGCCTAGGGAGGTTAATGTGGGTCAAGCCAGGACACAGGCATGGCTGGGCATGAGCTGCTTCACAAGAAATGCATGTACAGGAGGCATGGACTGAACATTAGGTACAGAGGAGTGGCAGGTTGACTAATTAAAAGGCATCTCCCTATTTTCCTCACCCAATGATGAAGCTTTGTGAATTGGGTAGCACCATGGAAGTCTGGCCACCATGTACCTTGGGTGATGAGGCAAGAGCTCAGCTACAATGAGTGCGCTGGGTAACCCTATGAGAGTCAAGCCACCATGTGCCTAGGGTGATGAGGCAAGACCCCAGCTACCTACAATGTGACATGGAAGAGATACAACACAGGACCACATATAGAGAAAATCTGGTGCCTAGAGGGGCCTGTTAGTTGCAGACCCTTGCATAGATGTGAGGCTACTGGCCTTGGCTCCTGAGGAGCTCTGATCTTATATATGGGTTGCCATTGGCTGGTGAGTCAATGGGAGAAGGCTCATGGGCAATAGGGCCACCAGGAGCAGGATGTGCAAGGGTCACAGTGTCAGGAAAGTAGTGTCTTCTAATTTTACAGACATCCTTACTTCTCAAAAATGTCCCTCCCATATCTTAGCCCTAAAAAGTACTTTTGAGAGATATAGCTTACTTGACATTAGTAAGGGGCAAATTATGTCAGCTTTAATACATAGTATGGAGGAACTGGAACATGACATAACCTAGCACATGGATTTCTGTGTGTAGATGTGCCCGCACAGGTAGGTAAAAGTAGAATTTAGCTCAGACACATATGTGTTTCACCTGACATTTTCTCTTTCCTCTTTTCTGCTTTTTCACTATATTTCTGGCTGACCCTGGTTTTCTCAGAGTACAGTAAGAATTCAATAGCTTTCACATATTATCGAAACTAGACTTCACTCCCCCTTAATACTAAACTAGAAAATTACAAAAGTACACAGATTTAGGTTTAATATGTTCTCTAATCTAATCTGGTCTGTCCTTTATAATATATTTGATTCTTTCTGATGCAAGATACTTTTAAGAAAAGGAAACACTGCTGAGTGGTTGAGTCAGGAGTCAGGAATTTTCTAGCCTTTATGCTTGTGTCCACATTAAAACAGTGAACACATTATTCCGGCAAAGAATCCCTACCCCCACCAACTGAACAAAACAAAAATCACGTATTGAGCTTGGCAGAACTGTGAGAGATGCACACGTACACATGTATTTGTCTCAGAACCCTTACAGCATTTCCTTTACTTCTATGCAAACATTGACGTTGTGAGTACATTACATGATAATGAAAATAAGACTAATGATTTGCAGTAAGATTCTAAAGCTTCTGAATGAAATGGAAGAAATGGGAGATAACATTGCATTGTGTAGTGTGTTTGGACTATGGAGTGTGTATTTCTGTTCTTGAAAAGTCTGAAAATAACTCTGTATTGCTAGACATATAACAGATATAGGAACATACCTCCTGTCTATACAAGCAGTCTACATGCCTTAAATGTAACTATTCGAACCTTTGCAAGTTCTATTCTTACCTCAGTCAAAAAGTGGATATGTTTTCCCTTATGTATATTTTATGAATGTAGAAGATTGGCATATATATAACTAAAACAAACATTCCTGTTGAAAGCTTGCCTGAAATCCATCTTTCTTTCACATGTGGGCATAGGGCTTGGAAAGACGGGTGGTTTTTTTCACTTTCTGTGGACTATTTTGGTTTCCTCTGACAACTTCCTGATTTCAGTCTTATGGTAAAATTTTAAAATGTCACTTTTATTTATGAATAATTAATTATATATTTATGTGTGACTTTTCAGCGTTTAGTTTTAAAGTGGAATGTATGTGTAAGAATACATAAATACAGAGAGTACATTAAGAGAACAATTTGTTTCTACAGTATAGTATTTTTAGAAGACTTACACATGTAAGCAGGGATAATCGAAATGTGAGACTTTTTGTACAATAGAAAATAAGTTAAGGCCAGAACTCTCCCAATGATTTTAGCAGCAGAGATGTATTCTTTCTCAGGTTTAAATTCAGTATCAACAGACTTGGTTAAGCCATTTAAATCCACAGAGGTTTGGGATTCTTCGTGTTGCTAGGAATCCCAGAATGTACACATCCTTAAAAAAGTATGTTTTTCAGACATATCCCATCTTGGGTTTTTTCCATGGATAATAGATTAAAAAGCATAAAATTTGGTTTTCAGCCACTACGTCAGAGCCTTCCATGAGGTGCAATGTAATTAGGAATTTGCAATACAATGATGCTCAATGCCTTCCCAACCTGCAGGCTAATCAGGATGGTGAAGATCATTTATTCTGCAGCCTGATGCAGCTTATTATTGTTATCTTTGGGCAACCTTGTCCAGACTGCAATGGTACCTTTTCTTACTGGTCTTTTGAGACATGGCAGTTGAATCAGGGAATAGGCCTGAATTCTGAAATCGTGACTGTGACCTCACCTGCTTGTTTAAGTATAAATACTCCTTTTAGTCAAGTCTACAGTGACTTATTACATTCTGGGTTTTAATATTTATAAAACCCTTAGACAAAAGGTGTTGCATATTGCAAATTACAGTTACAGGACTATGCCCTTGAAGTCCTTTTTTTTTACCAGTTTGCCTGATCAGTGAGATTTTCACTGGATTAGCATTTGGCTTGCTTGTTAGTGCATACTAAGAGAACTATTCTAGCTTGTTTTGGCTATTTTAAGGAGGATTTAAACTGTTCCAAGCTGCATTAAGGAAGGCAAAATCAGAATCAATCATTTTCTCATCCCTGTGTTGAGGTACTGAAGCATTTTAGCTTAGTACACATTAAAATTCCTTGTTTATACATTAAATCAGAATATAGAGAGTTTATAGGGAATAAAAAAGAGATTGGCTAAAAAATGCCTTAGAAGTGACTCATGATCATGCGTGTTCAGTTCAGAAATCTGAACTCAGTTTTGCCTAAATGTCAGAGGATGTTGCTTGTATGTAGGATTAAACTTTTAACATTTTCCTTGCTCTGTTCTTGCTGTACTCGTCGGTTACCTTTGCCTCACAAAAGGCTGTTGGTTACTACATGCCATAGTAGACGTGAACAGCAAACTAAAAGCAGAGAAACACATCTACAGCACAGCAGACTATTTCAGTACCCAGTGAAACTAGGGTAAAGGTTGCAGCTGGTTAACAAATATTTTGGCAGCACATATAAAGGAGAAAGAAAGGAAATCCAGAAAGCTGAGGTTTGCACTATCAAAGGCTTTACAATTTGTATTAATTTTTAAACACCATAAACTGCTTGGCTTGAACATACAGGCATAAAATAGCATTCATAATGTTTTTTAATATGAAAGCCTGAAACAAGGAGCTGCTGACACAGATCTTTTGAAGACAGCTCTCTAGCATTAGATTTCAATGAAGGAAATTTACTTTTGAGCTTTTTCATGTCAAGGCAGCTGAATACCTTGGCTGGAAATATAAGTAGGAAGAACCAGTTTATTCCTGTTGCTGTGCTCCTTCTAAATGTGGTTCAGCAGAAACAGGATAATCATCCTTTAGGGATTAACTTCACTGCACTGGTCATCTTAAACTACCACACTTGAACAATACCCAAGGAGTTTAACTCATGGGAATATATAGAGAGCAAAGAAATGTGCAGAATGGGTCTGGTGTGCAGAAAGTGTATTAGCAGAGGGACACTATGAGCTGTCCCACTGCACATGAGCATCAGCAGCATAGGAGTTGAAAACTGTCCCTCAGCGAGACAGCATAAGCACCACCCCACTTGTCAGTTTGGACAAGAAGGTTTTGCTGGTATGGATGGAGATTCAGTTAAGCATTGAGCTGGCATTGTTCTCCAGGCTGACACTTCTGCCAAGACTGGGTTTTAGTCCTGAGTGTGTCTCACAGCAGAGGAAGACCTTTCCTCCTGCCTACCTTTCAAAGCCAGGCTTGAGGCCAGTCTGAGCCTGGCTGCTGTGCTCATTCTCAGTCTATGGGGTGGGGGAAATCACTGCAAGTGAATTATACAAGACTTTACAATGGCTTATGGAAGCTGCACTCATTATTATTTTGATGTTCACTGGAGGTTGTGTTTAAGTCAAGCCAAGCTTTCCTTAAAAAGTACTAAGCATAGATTGTTTACAGAAGGCTACACAGATAGTAAAACTTTGTTTACCTCTGAAGAACAGAGACTTTTAGGGTAAAGTCAGTGTTGTTTGCTATTTCTCAGAATATCAGTGGACTTTTACCAGCACAGTATGTAACTTGGCATGCTGTGCTATCAGGTGCTCTAGTGCATGTTTGCTCTGGTTCTTTCAGCAATCCTCTGTGTCTCGCTCACTTGATGCTGGGAAGGGAAGCAGGAGAGGTTACAGCTGAAAAGTACATAATGTTGTTTTGAACACATTATGTTGGAAGTTGGAGTGATATTCTGGAACTTTCTCACCAGTTCAGTCTCTCTCTGACTGAATTAATGCCAGTGACAGACAGCAGCAGTCCTTGATACAGCAGAAACAGCGTTTGAGGTTTTGCTTCAAATAAAATCAAAATATTTTCCACATGAAACTATTTAAAACATATGATTTGGACTACCATATATGAGACAGCTTTATACAGATGCGATATAATATGTTATCAAAGGGACCTTTTAACATATCCAGTTAAATGGATAGTCAGGTTATCTTCCAAACAGATTTTCTCATAATTAAATAATATGCTTTTCAGCTACTCCATAACATAAGGCAACTGCAGTAGGGATTACAGTGAGAATCTTAGCAAATATGAACTACAGGCCAAACTACACAAAAGATGTATGCTGTTACAAGACTTCCACAAAATACTTTAGCTGGCTTTCAAGAGGTATTTTATTCCACATACATCTCTGAAAATTACTTTCCCAAAGAGGCTCACAATGGATACTCTACCTAGTTGTCATCATTACCATGCTTTTTACCTTGCTTTTTTGTAAGCATAACTAGTGGAAATTACATCCTAGCAGCAGGCCATGACAGCATGGCCACAAATGTTTCGTCTCTGAAGATTTATCCGCTTATGACAGCAGGTCATGCAACAGGTTTTTTTCATTCTTTCTATGATTTTCAATGAATTTAAGGGATCCAGAAGGTAATGAATTTTGGCAGGTAACACTGTGTTCCAGGGCATTCTTCAGAATGACGTGTACACAGAATAACTAAAAAAAAAAAAAAAAAAAAAAAAAAAGGCTGTAAAAACATATTTTGCCTTGAATTTGCTGGGAAATGATGGAATTTTCCCCTGCATCTGTAACAAAATAAATATCTACACCAGAAAAATGGTGCATAAGTAGTTGAACAGAATACTATGCGAAGCATCAGCTGTCGTAAAATGGACCTAGCAAGGGATTTTGACTTTTGAGAACTACTGAAAGTCCTGCTCTTTAACTCACAGTACTAGAAACTGTACCAGAGGTACATGGGAACAAATTTCAAAGGATCTAGGTTTTAGGGCTCAAAACCTGCCATGCAGAGTCTAACTTGGAGTTTCAGCAGTACAGAGGGATTGCCACATAGAAGCATTGTTCACACACATCCTTTTTGAGATGCCTCGGATGGCACAAAAGATGTCTTGCTGTGCTGAACATTAGAGCTAGAGAAAAAATGTACAATCTGGGCTCCCTCCTGTCCCCTTGGAATCCCACAAGTCTCAGCAGAGGAGTAGATGGTGCAGCCTTATGGTCCCCAGAGTGTAAAGCCTGCAGTGCTACTGGGTTTACTTATAGTGGAGGGAAGAGTACTCTGACGGTGTTTCTTTGAAAACAGCAAAGAGATCCTGGTCCTTTGAAAGTTTTTCCTGAAAGTTGGCCATGCTTATTCTGTCGTATCAGAAATCAGTCAAGGAACTTTGCTTTCTTAAAGTAGTTAAATTCCATTAAAATTGGCTGCTGCTGCAGTTGATGCGATTGTTATGACAAGAAAGGCTTTTGAGATTCTAGCTCCTTTCTTGTATATCACCTTTACTAGAACTCTACATGTGCTTAACAGCTAGCAGTAGTCAAAGTTAAGGAAAGATATCATTTTGGGTGACATTGTCTATAAGATGGAAAACTGAGAGTACATGAAAATGCAGGTGGGGAAGTGGCAGTGTCTCCCGCTTTCACTGTCTTCAAAGCAAGACTAAGTGCTTCCCAAAAGATGTCTCTCAGACACATGCAAGTTATTTGACTCAGCGGAGGCCAAAATCCTGTGGCCTTTGTCATAGAGGAGCTCAGAGGAGTTTATTTACTAGTCCTTAAACTCAATGCATCTATAAAACACAAAAGGAAAGCTCCGGCTCAATCAGTATAGGTTGTATTAGCTGAAAGGAAGAGAAAGGAAAGCAAAGACAGCAACATGGAGAGGAAAGAGAAAGAGCCTTTCCAATCTTATGAGTCAGAAGTGAATCTCTTGTCACCAATACTCTTACATCAACATAACAGCAGAACAAGATCTATATGCAGCTATGTTAAAAAGCCTTGCAAGGGAAAGTATAAAGCTTCTCAAATTTGGGGCTCTCCAGACTTTTTAGTTTTAATGGCATGTAAAGCAAGTAAGCATACTGCTTGATGTGTACAGGTAATAGTGTTGTGTTTCTATGTTTTTCCCAATATCACATGCTCTGTGGGTAAACATATTTTGTTGCTGGTAATAGCAGAAAATGTATGAGTAGTTCCATAAGTACTAGAAAAAGCATTGTAATGCATATTGCAGAGAACCAATAAACAGCCAACAGTGTACGGCTAAATATAAAATTACTGGCTGCTCTTCAACAGCGCTCAAGGAAAATCATGATTTTTCAGTTATGATCTGTTCAACCAAATTAAAGTCTGATGACTGCCTCAAGATGTCCATTTATCACCCAAAATAAACTGTACTGAAAGAACAGGCAACAATAGATGACTGTATTCGAAGGCAACTCATTAGCACCTATGAGTAAAATTTCCAGCAGCAGCCAGATAACAGGGGCAAGAAATAAGAGTACAACAATAGATCACGTCAGGACAGGATATTATAGAATCTCAGATTGTTTCATAAATATGAAAGAATGGACTACTGCTTTGCTTAGTCTTACCTGTCAAACTGTATTAAAAAACTTGCAAAAATGCTATTGTTGTCTGTTACAGCTGAAGATTTGGTTAAGGATTTAGATTGTACTGAAACAAGTACAACTGCTTTTTTATGTATGCAGACCTGAAAGCAAAAAGAAAAAAAGAAAGATAATAGAGTATGTAATATTCATTTTCAAACTATGATTTCCTCTTTTATTTTTGTTTTTTTATTCAGATTAAAAACTTATGAAACCTTTTGGTGAACTTCAAATTTGAAAGCTTTACAGGCAAACCGGAAAGATTCCCCAGAGCTATGGTTTAGTGCCTATGCAAAATACCAGGAAAAATAGTATTTGAAAACTCAGGTAAAAACTGTGTGGACTTACAATTTCTCTCCAAGAATTGGACGGAGAGTGTGAAGAATGTTTCAGCTGGAAATTCTGGCCACAGATGAACGATCAATATAATTGGAGGTAATGCAAATTGACAAATAGAAGCCTGAGAAATATCTGAAAACAAAACCTTAAGAAAGCAATTTGATGTACTGCACACTTTACATATTTCTTTGTCTTCCAAAATATGCAAGTTGCAAAGCAAATGTGTGTCCAAAGTGGACATGTTGAGCACCGAGCTGAATATTAGAAATGAGAAAAGGACTCCTTCCCTGCATGTCTCTGTGTAAGTTGGTACAGACCTGTGGGCTGTGCCCCAGCACAGTAAGACAGGCACTTGAACATCAACAGCTTCTCAACTACAGGTCTGAAGGACTTCCACCTCATTCTATTTGAATTACAGCATTATCAGCACAGAGCTTCACAACAGGAGGAAGTCTACACCACTGGGCAAACATCTGCTTATATTTACACAACCCTATGGACAGTGGGATTGAGTGCACCCTCAGCAAGTTTGCTGATGACACCAAGCTGTGTGGTTCGGTTGACACATTGGAGGAAAGGAATGCCATCCAGAGGGCCCTTGACATGCTTGTGAGGTGGGCTGATGCCAACCTTATGAAGTTTAACCATGCCAAGTGCGAGGCCCTCCACCTGGGTGGGAGCAATCCCAGGCACAGCTACAGGTTGGGCAGAGAAGAGATTCAGAGCAGCCCTGTGGAGAAGGACTTGGGGGTGTTGGTCGATGAGAAAATGAGCATGCGCCGGCAGTGTGTGCTCGCAGCCCAGAAAGCCAACTGTATCCTGGGCTGCATCAGAAGGAGTGTGACCAGGAGGTTAAAGGAAGTGATCCTGCCCCTCTACTCTGCTCTCGTGAGACCTCACTTGGAGTATTGTGTGCAGTTCTGGTGTCCTCAACATAAAAGGGACATGGAACTGTTGGAACAAGTCCAAAGGAGGGCCACGAGGATGATGAGGGGACTGGAGCACCTCCCGTATGAAGATAGGATGAGAGAGTTGGGGCTGTTGAGCCTGGAGAAGAGAAAGCTGCGTGGAGACCTCCTAGCAGCCTTCCAGTATCTGAAGGGGGCCTATAGGGATGCTGGGGAGGGACTCTTCATGAGGGACTGTAGTGATAGGACAAGGGGAAACGGGTTCAAAGTTAAACAGTGGAAGTTTAGATTGGATATAAGGAGGAAATTCGTTACTGTAACGGTGGTGAGGCACTGGAATGGGTTGCCCAAGGAAGTTGTGTATGCTCCATCGCTGCCGGTGTTCAAGGCCAGGCTGGATAGAGCCTTGGGTGTCATGGTTTAGTGTGAGGTGTCCCTGCCCCTGGCAGGGGTGTTGGAACTAAATGATCTTAATGTCCTTTCCAACCCTAACTATTCTATGATTCTATGATTCTACGATTCTATGATTCTATGATTCTATGTCTTGCAGTACTCTAGTACAAGGCCCAGTTTTCCATGTCACACAGTGTGTGTGATGCTCCTGAGAGTGGATTAAAAGCACCCACTGGAAGAGAAAACTCTAGAGGCATTCCCACATAAAAACTGAATAACTCACCAGCTGGACCTTCCCTCCTTAAAATGCCTAGGGTTCCTGAATTAGAAATGTTTTTCAAGACTGCCAACTAGAAGGGCTAACACAGAAAATAGAAATTGCTCCTTTATAAGGATGTATAATGAGGTAGGATAAAGCCATGTATGTGCTGAGGATTTGCAAATGTACTTACTTCTGCAGCCACTTAGGCTCGAAAAGAGCTCCCTATCTTAATTGAACAGACTCTGAAATATTTGTTAAATTGTAGTGAATGTGGCAGCATTTTCATTAAAAGGACATTTCATAGAAATGGCTTATCAGGCTCCCTAGCACCTCAGTCACCGTCCAGATTAAGTTATGTAGCTCAAGTCCCCATGTACACTAGAGTCAGCTGGAAGAAGATGGTATCACATAGTCAGAGGGTATGCCACCATGTGGGTGGGCAACTACACATGACAGATATCAATGTCATTGGAATTAGTGTGGTTTTTCTTTTTGAGAAGTGCAAGTAATTCTGAAACCTGCAGTAAATGTGCACATGGCTCACTCTTGCGTGCATGAATTGCTTGTGGGTACTCAGACTGTGTGTTTGTATTAAGCACTGGCCTTGTCCAGGGAACACTGGCTAGCATTGCCTAGCACAGCTGAGTGCATTATTCCCCCTGAATACAGCAAAGATGTCCAGGGTGCTGTAGACTTTCACCAGACAGGAAAGCAGCAGATGGTGGTGGCCTGCAGACTTCATTACATCCACAGCCACAGCAGATTCACCAATGCCAGATTGCTATGCCGTGGATCTGTTCAAGTATTGCAGAGTTTTCTGGGAGAAATACCTATACATTTCTAGACTGTAAGAAGTGAAACAGAAAGAGCTGTGACACATCTCCAGCAATGAGCAGTTTCTGAGATAGTCCCATGACAGTAATCTTTTATATCCAGAAGTTAGCAAGAGATGAACGTAAATCACCAAGAGGGGCTCATAATGCATATCCAGATTTGGCAAAACCGAGTTTGATGGTGGCATCTGCCATGATTTCAGTGCATCAGAAAACAGCAGAGATTAAGCTGGTGCTGAAACAACTTTTGAAGAGTGCAGTCTAGGAGACCCAGTAGCCAAATGGCCTCCAGCAACCATGCAAGGTCATGGGTTGTTTTTTTTGCGCTTTCCTTGAATCTGGAGATACCTGTATATTTTTGCTGCCTCTGTGGTCCTTTGTCAACCTCACAAGCTGTAGCTTGCTGTAATGCATTGAGAACAGTGTAGATGCTCTAGGATGGCAGCAGACAGTGGTTCTACAGGCCCCAGTGTCTGTGCAGGAGTAAGAGGTTTTTTCCGAAGGAGATATAAGAGCTTGCATGACTGTAGTCAAGGCCTTGAGAACTACACCCTCAACAAAGCAGGAACATGCCTCCAGCAAACTAAGGAAAATGCAGATGCAGACAAGGCACTGCAGCCTGGGGCCTCTTTATGGTGGTAATGGGAATAGTGTAGACATGGATTCAAAGCACTTGCAGTTCCATTGAGGAAACAGCTGAACAGGCAAATACCTACCTGCAAGATTTTCACGTAGCTCAAATGTATGTATGTATAAAAGGCCAGTACCAATGACGCATTTCTAAGCTTTACTACAGATTTCTTAAAGTTTTCAGATCTTCACTTCCGTGAAAAAATGTGAGAGTTTTTAGCTGGCTGTTAAGATAGTGTCTTTTACCTCCTACAAGCCCAAAATGACAAAAATGACTCTAATGATCCTTTGGCAAGATGCTGCAAATTTGGAAAAGATGGAATCTGAAGCCATAAAGCAGCCTTTCCAAGCTGAGCCTGCTGCCAATGCAGAGAATAGAGTGAGCCAGATTTCATTTAGTACCTGGAATAGTACAGCATGGAAACCACAGGGAGAAGAGTTCACTCAGTGGGAACACAACTGCTTCACAGACCCTTTTGTGCATCTGAGGTGCTGCCAGGGCCACCCTGGTTATCCTTGTGAGCCCTGCTCCTCAGGGAGATAACTGGGATAGTTCAGTCTCCTGGTTTTGAGCTCCAGGGCTGGTGGTCATCCTTCAGCTTCCAGTGGGGAGTGGCAGGACTGAATTACACCTTTAGCTCATAATTTCTAAGGTTACTAAACTATAACACAAATGAAATGTTTGACTCAGAGTAAGTGCTTAAGTTTAAAAAACTCAATAGAGAAACCCTAAAAAAATGAATCAGGAGAAAGGAAACAGTCAGTGCTTTAAAAATTACTAAGGCCTATCCATATCAGAACTATTAAAGTTCCTACCAATTTCAAACCCATAAAATAACACACATTTTGACACAAATTACTATTAGAGCAATATTTTGCAACCATATTTTGTAAGAAATCTACGAAGTTCTGAAGTAAGATTTTCTGATCTTTCTTTTGCCTTTTTTTTGTACTTCTGGTAAATTAAAGAAGTCATTATGGTGTAATAAAAAAAGATATAATTTTGGACTGTATTATAATTAAAATGAAAAGGGTTAATGAACTGTATCTGAATCACTGCTTTCATACTCAGAACTGCTGTTTGGTTCAGACGGTGTTTTTGTCTATATTATAAGTACTACACTTTCAGAAAAATAAAAAATATAAACCTGTATCTGCGATACAGATAAAATCATAATAATTATGTGCATAAAATTGAGTGCCTGAGCATAGGATTTGTTCTTACTTGTTGACATTTAGTTTGTCTCTGACAAGTTAACCTTGCTGTACATGCTGCTGTGATTGGGCACAACCATCTTGTCTATGTTTACCTGAAACTCTGCATATTGCAAATTGTGCATAAAAGAATGTGCTTAAAAGTTTAAACAGTTGAATTTGGACTACACTTATTTGTGAATATTTTCTTTAATAAGCTAATTAGAAAACTGCACTTTATAATAAAGGTACAGTTTTTAAGAGCTAAAATAAAAATAGATGAGGTTTTGAGAATTAATCTCTCCAAAAATATTCATTAAACATGCTTTAATGTCAGGTGTTTGTTGTCCTTGGATCTCCCAGATGAAACTACAGAAATAGAATTCTGTTGATAAATCAAAAAGTACCAGTACTCAGATCCTCAGATGTATTTAGAAATACTTCTCTTGATTTCTGTCCAGGCATTGGTCCTTCTGAAGGCCAAAGTACCAAGCTGGTGAATTACAGAGCAGATGTGTGAAAGCTGAAGCCAATGCCGAGCAAAACTACTTTGTTTTGGCAGCTTGCCTAACTTTAATCTCTATGTGCATGTTCTGCGTGCATGTTCCTCCAATCCTAAAGCTTTTTCAGATATGCAGAGCTAACTTTACCCAAAGGTGGCTTACAAGAAAACTGTAGGTATAATGACAAGCTGGGGATTTTTAACAATTACTTCTCAAACTGCAGGCCAGTAACTTTCTGGCAGTCCTGAAAGGGCTTAAAGTGTATTGGTCAAATACCATGTGGCAGCAGTTCTCTCTCCCAGGTTGGCAGCAGCCGTTGCATTAACAAGTGAGGACAGCCTATGATTAGCAGCTGCAGGACTTTACCCAGGGAACTGATAACCACCTAAACTTGCTGACAACATTTCATTTTCTCCAATGTGAAGGAGTGAATGCGAACACTTGTATCCAATTATAAGCTCTTCTCTCTTGGCTGATATGGAGGAGCTAAGCTGCTGGAAAGTCTAACTGAAGGGAAGTGAGATGAACCAAGTGGAAGTGACATTTCCAGGATTGCATAACCCAGTTCTAGCTATTTCTAGAGTGTCTTGCTGAGTTTAAATACTCCATTCTCTGCATTTTTTCTTAGAAAGATATGTGAAATTAATCCAGCACTTCTCCCAGCTTCTTTTGCTCTCCTTTTCTTTGACAATTAGAGAATTACAGGAACAGAAGCAAAGTAGGTTACAAAACCAGAAGCAAAACATAACCAGTAATGATGCAGAAATGAAGCCTCAACCATTTGTTATGGCTTGACACTTCTTATTTACTGAGGATTTACAGCATTTGTCAGAGATAGAAATAGATAATGCAGGATTTGATCACATGTTTCTCCTGCCCTGAATAGAGCTTCACTTCGCAAGCACAAGGTACATCAACACTCTGTATGGCTCATTTGTGTATGATAATGAGATCTTTAAGCATTTAATGGGACTTGTAGGTAATCGCAGGTAGCAAAGAAAGGCAAGTGTTTAAAAAGTGTATTTCTATTTCCACATAAAAGTGTCAGATGGCCTTGTCATCTTCAGAGTAAGTGTAACATTGACTCTAGCAGTGCAAATTTCCTGTTTTATGTGGGTGTTTGTTAGGGTTCTTTGGGGAGATATTTTTTGTTTTGGTTTGGTTTTGTTCTTTTCTAGAAGGATTAGGACTAGATGTGAAATGATAGCACCTTCTAATTTCTTTAGTCTTTAGACATTTGCTCAGGCTGTAAAACCAGATCCAGTTAATATCAGTAGCACAAGTGAATTATATCTGTAGTACCACATAAACATCTATTTCACATGGAAAGAACTGGTAACAGTGACTTATTTTATATGTCAACAAGTAACCATTTGATCGTAACCGTTATCATCATTGTAAATGGTAACTTTTAATCAACAGCAACAAATCTATTGTTCCTCTTGAGCTGACAATCTGCAAATAGCAATTCTCCATTATCAACCATGGCAGTGGTACTGTGTTATTAAATAGATAGTATTTTGGTTTCACTGACTAACAGAATGAAATGCATGTGTAAAAAATCAGAGCCAAGCTCCCCCCCCATTATCACTTATTTCATTGTGCCTGGTGCCTGTGTTGAAGAGGATGCACTGCTAAAGCAAATCCTCTGAGAAGTCTGGATCACAAGATTTGTAAATTTTTAGTGCTGAGCATTGCACAGTGTTATGAAAGACCACAATTTCAACTGCATACATATACTCTGTATCATATCCTCTAGGACATTTTCAAGCATTTAACAATCAGATAATCATTTCTGGTTTTACTGGAGCAACTGTTTCACCTTGCCTCTCCTTTCCACTATGAAGCTACACTTCGTTTAGCTTCTGCATATAAGTGTGTTTGGTGGTCTTCTATAATTTGGTGGTCTTCTATAACTTATGTTTTTCTCAACAAAATTCTTCAAAGGGACTAGATTAGATTGCCATGGATACAAGAGGACAGGAAAGAGAAGGAAGGATGGAGGGAACAAATTAGTGGTACTCCTAATTTGTCATCTCATACATAATAATTCAGTGTATCTTTTAAATTGGTGCCAATTCCAGTATTCCTTCTTAATAGTCAGCTTTCACACAGACAATGAAATGCTTTCCATTTCCAAATTTATACAGGATCTGTTGGGTTTGAATTTACTCCAGAAACTTGCAGTTAACTTAGCTGCATTCCAAGCAAAATGAAGGGAAAACTTGCACTTAAGCAGGATGAGGGGAATGGGCTGAGCATTTTTTATCTGATTAGACTCATTGCTGAGACTGACCCTAGTAAGAGCATTTTACAGCTGTTGTATTTCAGTGGTGTGAAGATGTATGAAAAAATGCCTATCATTCTTTTCACTGGTAAATCAGAATGTGGCAAAACTCACCTCTTTATATCAGATTTAGATTAGAATCAGAAGTAGGTAAAACACTGATCAAATGAAAATAAATAGAAAAATTTCATTTAGCTGTACAAAACTGACTGCACTATTGACTATGTTCTTTAGACCCTTGTTTGTTTTTTCCGTAATGGCATTTGCTAAGAAAACCTACTATGAACCTGGTGAATAAGACTATACTACAAGTATACTTGTGTTCCTGAAATCACAAGGCTGAGTGTAGACACCAGTTCTCATTTGTCAGAGAGAAATGGATTAAAATTCTGCAAGGCTGAAACTATTTTTAACTATAAGAATAAAGTGAAGGTCAAGGAGCCAGGTGATTTATGTCAAGCAGCTGCATGCTGTGTTGAGTCTTCTGGAATCACAGTCTAGTCATTCTGAGGAGAGTGACTGTAGCACCAGCAGTGTGGTCAGCCTCCCGGTTACCTGAAAGAGATCCCTGAAAGAGATCACCTCTCTCAGCAGCACATCAGTCTAAACATCCATTTCTATAATTCTACATCAAATTTTATATGACTTAATGTCACAGTAAGTAGACAAACATCTCTCAGTGTTGATCCTGCCATAAATGCAGAGGACTGAAGCAACACATGTCAACTGAATTGGTTTTATTTAATTAGCATCTCTTTAAGGCTTGTTACAGATCATACCTCTAGGGTGAGAAGAGGTCATGTGATTTTGTTGGTGCTTTGGTAAAAAGCATATCCTACATCTTAGGATATGGATTAAAAGAACATTTGCCATTCTTTCATTTTCTCTTCTATATTTCCAGGCTTGTAAATCTGTACTTATGCTGTTTTAGAATTGTATCTATTCTGTTATACTTTAGTAACAGTGAATACGACCTCATGTTCCCAAGGCTTGTGGCATGCAAAGAGTGAATGCTGACACAAACCAACCAATTGCATCCACACTATACTTTGGTGGGGTGTTTGTGAGTTTTGATTGCAGAATTTGGTAACACACTTACTAATCCCAGCCTCTCTGCTTCATGCACACCCTGGGACCATGAAGCACATTAGAAAGAAGAGGTCCTGTCCTCCATGGTTACTCTGGATTTGCTGGCAAGAAAGCTAAGTCCTACAATTAGGCATCTTCCCTCATAGCTGTCTATGCCCCCATGAAGTAGACAAACCAAGACTGGTGGATAAATTTCTTCTTACACTAATACATTTCACCATGGAGGATTTTCCAGATGACACCAAGCTGAGTGACATGCCTGAAGGAAGGGATGCCATCCAGAGGGACCTGGACAAGGTCAAGAAGTGGGCCCACGTGAACCTCATGAAGTTCATCAAAGCCAAGTGCAAGGTCCTGTATGTGGGTCAGGGAAAGCCTTAGTATCAATACAGGCTGTGGGGTGAACGTATTGACAGCAGCCCTGAGGAGAAAGACCTGGGGGTACCAGTAGATGAAAAACTGGAAATGACCTAGCAGTGCGCATTTGCAGCCCAGGAAGCCAACTGTATCTTGATTTGCATCAAAAAACATGACCAGCAGGTCAAGGGAGGTGATTCTACCCCTCTACTCTCTCTGATGAGACCCCACCTGCAGTTCTGTGTCCAGCTTTGGAGTCCTCAGCAGAAGAAATGGACCTTTTAGAGCAGGTCCAGAGGAGTGCCACAGAAATGATCAGGGGGCTGGAACACCTCCCCTATGAAGAAAGGCTGAGAGAGCTGAGGCTACTCAGCCTCAAGAAGGCTCTGGGAAGACCTTATTGTGGCATTTCAGTACTTGAAGGCGACTTATAAGAAAGATAGGGACAAACTTTTTAGTGGGGCTTGTTATGATAGGACAAGGGGTAATGGTTTCAAACTAAAAGAGGGTAGATTCAGGCTAGATATAAGGAAGAAAAATTTTACAGTGAGGGTGGTGAAACACTGGAACAGATTGCCCAGAGAAGTGGTGGATGCCTTGTCCCTAGAAACATTCAAGGCCAGGCTGGATGTGGTTCTGGGCAACCTGATCTAGTTGAAGATGTCCCTGCTCATTCCAAGGGGGTGGGACTAGATGACCTTTGAAGGTCCCTTCCAACCCAAACTGTTCTATGATTCCATGAATAATAACTTTTCCTCTCTTTGAACAGAAAGATGGTCATTCTTTTTCTAGCCTGACCAAAGGCTGTGACCTTCAGATCTTGGCGTCTGGCACATCTGAACAAGATACCTCTCTCCGTTGAAGCAAAGTCTCCTAGATTGTTTTTCCTTTTCTGAAAGTCTTATCCTTTTGGAGTTCCTCTCTCTGCTCTTTATGCTGTCTCCTAGTTTTGGACTCTGAACTCTGCAGGAACTGGCTGTGCAGCCTTACAGGCTATGAAGCCTTAGGAGCCCTGGAATTTGAAAAACAAGAGAGATCAACATACCTTTAACAGTTCAAACATGTTTATTTAGAAAGGAAAAGGGAAACTTAGGTCAGAGACCAAAAATAAACTTAGAAATGCAAAACGAGAGAGGAAAACAAGAGCATGCTGATGCACAGTAAGTCACATAACACACATATCATGTCAAAAAGAGTTTGCAGACATGAACATGACATTGTGTAGACATGGGGTCTTGAAGAAACCTCTCGTCTCCTGTCCTCAGCTCCAGTAAATACTGCCAACTATGCCTTCATTGCCTCCAGAGGAGTTTGTTATTGGAGTGAATTCTGCTGGGGTGCTGGACATTTTTACCTTGAGGAATCCAGCTTCGTTACCTCTGCTTTTTCATGGAGGTGACTTGAAGTGCAGTGTCTTTATGTCATGCCTAGACGTTAAGCAATGGTGTTGAATAAGACTGAGGCTGGGACTAACGGTCTCCCAGAGGTGTTGCTTGTCTGGCTCTTTTCTGTCCTTTTTGCTCCTAAGCTGTCACAGAAGCAGGGATTGACAGTGCCTATTCTCTACTTTTTCATTGCTGACATGTTACATATTTCAGGTGGAAAACCCTTCTCCATTGTCATTCAGAAGATTTGGCACTGTGTGTAGAGGCAGCTTTGCAGAAGCCTGAGGAAAAGACTTTCCATCAGAAGCATTGGTGGAGATGAAAACAGTAACCATATTAGATTCATTCACATCTAAAGAAATTAAATAACTTAACCTTAATTAGCTGCCAAGACCTTAATGTTAAACATGGTAAGTTTACAAATGGACATCTAGGAGAGACTCACTTGTTTGCAAGCTTATTGAGCTCCGGACCTCCTACACCAGGCACCAGTGACATCATATTAAATTAGCTAACCCTTAAATTAATGTCAGGGAACCTTGTCAGGGAATAGAACATAATTAACAATAGGACTTGATCTTAAAGGTCTTTTCTAACCTAGTTGATTCTATGATTCCATGGCTGTCCATACTAGAAAAGTGTTAGAAAAGTTCTGGAATGGCTTAGGGTTTTCCCTTGTTCCATCCCAAAAAATTCCCAGGTGGCTTGGCATTTAACACAAGCACGAGGTACAATACTTCACAGACCATTTTGAGTGTAACCATATTATTTTGCAGTGTAAACCAATGTAGATATAGGCCATTCCACTCCAGTTTTCTTCAGGACTAAGGAATGGTTCCAAGCATATTCAAACTACTAGTACAGACAAACTCTAAGTCTGAGGGAGTCTAGAAAAAATGTCAGAGTCCCTGGTCAGTCCTAATGATGTTTGCATTTCTAAGGCCAGCTGGTTAAATTGTGAGAGAAGGAAATAACAAGCAAAATGAACTGAGTATCTGGCCTGACATCACTGCAGGATAAGTCCTGCACTGTGTTCCACTATCAGTCTGGACTGATTTGTGGGTGGATTAAGGCTTACATGTTGCTTCAGGTGTTCCTGTAGAAAACAGAGCAGGTATCTGAGACATATAATGACATGCTGGATGCATTTATTGCAATGGAGAAGATTGAGACATACAAGAACATGCTGTATCTTTACTATATAGTGGCTTTGGAGGAGACAAAAAATGCTACGAAGTAGAACAAGATGACATAAGAATGAGATGTCTATGTGGGGCTACTTAGTCCTCCCAATAACATGGCTTTCACTGAATCAGTGGACGTTTTTTGATTTACATAAGACTAAGGCAGCTTTCGTTTTTCTTGTTCATCGATGTGAGCTCCACTCACAGCAGCAGAGTAAGCTCCTGCAGCACTGAACATTTTCAAGTTTGGTTCCTTCCCAGAAGCTTGTGTACAGATAATTTTGGACAGGTCCTTTGACACTTGCAGAACAGTTTTATGGGCTTGGCTGCAGGTCCTGATGTGACCTGGCAGGCAAACACTTATCTAGCATCCTAGCCACCCTTTCTTTACTCAGTATGACATTAGCACTGGGGTTCAGCGGATGGGGCAGGAATAAATGACATCGGAGTGCCATCAAAGACAATACAAATCACCTCACTACATGGCATAGCCACCTCACCATGTAGGGCTCCTACACGTCTTCCTGTCTTGACAGTTGATTCTGAGCTAGCTGCGCAAGTATGCTGTCCTTGGCTTCCTAAACTTGAAACAGTTCTCTGTGATGTGGTGGCTGTTGTCCCAGGCCAGTTATGTTGTTAGGTTAATGGGAAATATTCCAGCTGCAAAATTATGAATATGTGCATCTTCTTCACATACTCCTTGATTCCTTTTGCACCTCATGCTGCTCCATTCTGAACATCTGGCCTGGAGACAGAGCAACCAGCCAAGAAATGAAGATGCCAAGGGCGTGGTATCTCAGTGTTGAGGAATGGTGTCTACACACTGTGGGGCATGCTAGGCTATAAACACTTTCTAAGATACCTCTGCAGAGCTGCAGAGATGTCAGGTTGTGTTCAGTCTGGTGAGGCTAAGCCAATGCTACTTGCAAGAACAGAGAGTAGGTACAGAACTGAATCAGAGCAGTCTGTGTGTACATCAAAATGCAAAGTACTGTTTACAGCAATTAGAAAAAGTGGATGCTACACAATAAAATGCTTATTTGAATCAAAATAGACAAGGATATTAAAATATGCATGGTTTTGGCTGTGCATCTCTGTACTGGATATGAAATTGAATAACAAGCCAACTCTTCTCATCTCTATAAAAATGTCAGTCTCCAGGGGCGTATTAAAGGGGTCTATAAACTTGCCTATGTTTCAATTTTGATTTGTTCAATTACATTCCATTCAATTATATATTCTGTTTTGTAGGAATACAATTTATTACCTTTATATTTGGTCATGCTGGACCCTTAAGCCTTCTTTGGCATACTTAAGAGATGAAAGTAACAAAAAGCCCACGTATTCACATGTCTCCTTAGAAAGATGTGAAAGATGTAGCTTGCTGAAGGAAATTTATTAGGCTTGGGCAGCTGCTTGTATCTGGATACAAAGAAAAATGTGTTTTAATTAAATGCTAAAATTCAGCTAAAATGACACACATTAAAATGTCTTTGTTTTTTTATGAGTGTAGTACTAGACAGGACATGGAACTAAATGATGAGAAACTTGTAACTGTTAGGTTTTGAAAACTGTAAGTGCACAAAGTTGTACTAACAGTCTAGCAATGTGTATAGTCCTTTCCAGTACTTGGGCAGTGTGGTTTATAGATCAAAAACAGTGGTTTTCCTATTCCTGCTGACATTTCAGGAAATATGCATCATTCAGAGGTGTGCTGCATGGAATCTAGAGTTCAGTAGTTACTCTGCTTTCAGTGTCATCTGATATCTGAAATGGTCAGGAACAACAACAAAAAATATATCTCTTTCTATTTCTTTTTTTTCTGAGTGTTCCATTCCCGTTTGTAGTAAGGATTAAAAATAATAATACTTTTAAAAGTGCCAGAACTGCCAGTAAACAATCACTTCACTGCTGGGAGTGGTCATTACTACAAAGCTGATGTTTTCCAGTGGTGCCACACACTTCAGCAGTGAAGTGAAATGCTTTTTCTGTTCCTTTTGTGCTCAGGCCCTCCCCAGTGTCCTTATGGCCCTATGTCTCTTCACATGCTACATACAATACAAATTTTCAATTCCCCTGCCACCTCACACACTGCCATTTAATTCTTCATCAGTTCCTCAAATCTTCTTGGTTTTGATAGATGAGCCTGTACTCTTGCTGAGCTGTCTGTCTTGAGGGAATATTTGAAGAGTAAAAAAAATGAATGTAAAAGAGATGACACTGGTCCTTGGAGGTAGCTAATAAACCAAACAGGTTTTGATAGCTGACTTTTGCACAGTGAAAGTCTGTTACTTGACATAGTGGAGCAGCTTAATTTCTTTCATGCAAGCCTATTTACAGACTCCTTTCAAACTCTGACATGACAAGTATGCAAAACAATTTGTTGAGATAGCAAATAATTAGAGTTACTGAAAGATTCATGAAGGAAATGTTTATGACAGTTCTCTGAAAATGTTAATACACCCATTACAAAACACTACCCAGGAAGTTCAGTCTTCTCATGGAGAGTCATCCTGTCAAATTAAGACAGAATTGCCTTCAAATAAGCGTGATTTATACTTGCTGTACAAAAATTTGATTGAAATATTAATTATGGATGGGCAATAAAACTGGGCAGTGAAAAAGTGCAAAATCTGCTCTTCCAGAAGCTTGGTAAGAGGAAATATTCTACCTTCAAGTGCCATAAATGTACCATTCTGCATATGCATATAGAAAGATGCTTCCACTGAAATTGTTCACATCTCCCTAAATTTAATATCAGAGCACCCATACAATCATTTGAAGGACACAGTCACGAAGCAACACTACATTTTCTAACACCACACTTACTCTTAGATTAAGTAACAAGGGAAAGTAAAAAAAAATTGTTGCAAAAGTGCAGGGAAGAAAACAACCAAAACAAATCCACAAAAAGACTGGCATCACACTCACAGGTATTCCAAGAAATGAAAAAGTAGTTAAGTTTACGAGATAAACCTTGTCTAGTGAATAATTAACAGGTAAGCTTCAAGGTTAAGCTCAATATAGACTGTTCTTTCGTTTTTGTTGTTTTGACTGGGATGTTTTACTTTTAATGTCTAAAGAAGGGTTATGCCAGGTAATCCTGACACAATTAGGTGGGAGATTTACTCATTTAATGGGTGATACTTATTTAATTTTAAAATTTAAATTATACTTTTGATGAGTATACATGGTTCATGGGATAACATAATTCAGTGTTTTGTCTGTTTAACTAACAATTAACATATGTTAATTTAACACTGTTGCTAAGGTCACAATACTAGCCAGTTGAAAGGCTGAAAATGTTCCTTCTGTAAATGCATTCTTATAAAATTGACAATTATGCACTATTTATTTTGTAGGGTTCCTGCTTTTTTGGCACAAAGCATGGGTATGAACCGAACTTGTAACGTTAAAGAGATTACAGAGTGCCTTTAGTAGGACTTCTATGGTTGTGACGGAAGTTGGGTGGTGAATGCAGCAAAGGCTTCCATAGAAAAAAGAACAGATCAGTGGTTAAGGCAATTGAATTCTGTCTTGAAAGCTAAATTATAACCTTGCCCCTGAGCTTGTAATTGAAGTTATGAGAGTTACTTACATTTATCATAGGCGCCTGCTAACCAATTTTTAAAATGTCTGATGAGAATCTGATTTATTAATGCACTGAGAAGCGAATGAGAGCAATAAGTGGGTAAATGAAGTGTGGCATAGTGCTAAATAATTATAAAAAAGGCCTAGACTGCTTTCATATGAGACACCTAAGATTTGTGAATTCTTGTATCTGAGCTCCTTTATATTTCAGAATTCCCACTTGTTAACTGAAGGTAACAGCATGCCTTGGTTTTGTTGTAATACCTGAAAATAAACGTGCTAGTCTTTTAGAAGCACGCTGTAAAAATAAGTATGCTGTAAAAAGAACCATGGAAGAAAAGATACTGGCGAAGTCTGGTTCTGTATTCAGAGCATTACTTGAAGAAAACACAATAGGTAGGACATAATGCCAGATTGAGTGGGAGAAACGGGGGAAAACTTCTCATTAAATAAGTGCTTTCTATTCCAGTGCAATGCATGAAACAGGGTTCCAGAGCAAAACTGTTATATGACCATGTATGCTATATGATATAGCAAAATAATACAAATGCAGCAACGAAGCAATTTAAAGTTTCACAGACCTGGTGCTCCACAGCTCCTGAGTGTTTTGGCATGGCTCCAATATGGATGGATATTTGTGCGGACCACAAGAGAACCACTTATGTCTGCTTTCTTGCCACGTACAATGCCTAGACCATGGGCATGTTAGAATCCGAATAGTTTTTCTGACAAAGTAATATCCTTGACAAAGTTATGAGTAGATTAACACAGGATCATAAAGCTGAAAGAGAATAGCAGATACAATAAATTATGATGTTGTCAGCTCTTGTCTAGGACACAGTCCTACCTCTACAAATGCCCACCCTCATGGCTCAAGAGGTGCATTTCCCATGGCTCTCTGGGGAGGATTCCCTTCTTTCGGGAATGGATCTGACAATTCAACAGTGCCTACTGTGAGGGCATTTGTGGTGACAAGAACAAATAGCGTGGTGCAGAAATCTATTGCCCACAAATAGAATGAGCCTCAAAATGAAAATTTAGTATTAAGACAGGAAGAGGTGCCTGATACAATGAGCTGATGGCTCAGTTACATTTAAGCATCTGTAAACAAGGAGCTGCAACAGTGGGTAGAGAGGTACATTGTGAACGGGGTATCAAAAAAATCTGCAAACTTTTCTACTCTTGCAGTGCTTCTTTACATAATGAGATAAACATATAGGGTAGCTGGTGCTAGTGCTTGGCGCCAACTCAACTGTCGATTATTTTCTTTGTCAATCTTGCAGATTTCACAAAGGTGAGCCTCCAAGTTTCTCTCAGGGAAGACTACCATGTTGTCAAGACCAAGCAGATGAATGAAAAGGCACAGGAAAATACACTGTGCTTATGTGTTATATTCCCGTATGAATATTATTTTATAGGCAGTTTTCTTTCAGTGTGCTTTACATCCTTGAGAACGTGCTAGCAACTATTCTGAACTATGTCTTTATCATTTCACATAGGATGCACTATTCAAGCAGTCAGATACATCGCTGTAACATGATGTCACACACCACACATGACAGTGTTCTTACCCACAACTCCTGCTGTGAAAAAATAATAAATAAATCAAACATTTCCTTGTGGAGCAGGAGCAACTCAAATAGTAAAAACTTTGGTTTACTTTTTATGTTGACAATTCCGAATGTTGAGGAAACACACTGTAGGACAAGGGATAGTATTACAACTGTTCAGAGAGAGTTGTGCATTTATCCATGGGTAGAAAAAAAACCCTTCTTTGGGGATTTATGCGGGACTTAGCTCTACCTTTACAAAGACATTCACTTAGGTTTCACTGATTTTACCGTGAGAGTAAAGAACATTCCTTTGACTTCACTTTCTCTAGTGTATGTGCATTGTGATGTCCATATTTATAGACGACACAAAAGTCCCTACTGAAAGAGGTACCTTCATCCCCTCCTTCCCCTTCCCCACAGGGCAGAGGATAGCTAACAGCGCCGCTGTTAGTCCCCGCTAAATGCACTCCAGAGATGACAGCCGGTCAGAAGGACCGAGGGACCAGGTCGGGGACCCGGCGGTCGCCGCGGGTTGTCTCGGGCGCGGCCGCTGCTGGGCTGGCTCCCGTTCTGTCCCGCCCCACTGCCCCACCGCTCCCGGGGCGGGCCGCCCGCAGCCGCCGCCGCCAATATAGGAGCAGTCCGGGGTGCCAGTGTCATTCGTTGCGGTCCTGTGCTTCCATTCCGAGGGGTGCTTTCCCTGGGTAACGCAGGTGAGCCGTTGGGGCGGGCAGGGACGGGGGTGCTGCTGCCGTGGTGCCGCTGCCGCCGTCGGCACCGCTGCTGCTGCTACTACTCTCACTCTGCGTCGGTCGCGGCTTCCCTGGTAAACCGCCTCGTCCCTCCCGCAGGCTCGTCCCGGACAGAGGCAGTTTCCCAGTCTCGCTGCTGCCATGGCCTCGGTTCCTTCAGCCGGCTGCCTCTTGGCCAAGAACCAGTACTACAGAAGTAAGTGCACGGGGGCGGGGGGAGAGCGATGTTGTCCCGCCGTCTTCGTCCTTCCCCTCTTGTCTGCCGGGGAGGGTCCTCTGGAGGATAGAGGCTCTCCCGGGGAGATTCCCGTATTGCTGCCCCTCATGAAAAGTCAGAAAGTGGTTAAGGTGGTACCTGGATGTGCCGAAGGCAAAAGGGTAGCTTTGCCTGCTAGTTTTTAATAGTTTGGGGAGTTTTCATTATATCAAGGAACTTCAATTTTAATGAGCATCTGCTTCTGGTTATTAATTTATTTTTCCCCATTTATTTATTTTCCCTATTAATTTTTTTCCCCTACTTAGAAATGTAATGTGGGTGTAATGGCATATGTAATATCTTTTTTATTATTATTATTTTTAAAATATAAAATATGACATAGAAAAAGTGCTAGCCCAGATAGTCTTTGCTTCTAGTCGTACTTCATATTTACTTTGCAGGCTTAGAGCACAAAATCAACTCGCATCTTTGTTTCTAAGTATGTGAAATAATCAGTAGCTTGAGAATAAATCTGGTGAATTAGGATCCCTCTGGACGGGATGGATGTTATAGTGCAAGTGTAGGAATTCGCTGTATCACAATGAAAAGTACAGCAATTAGGTTGGTTTGAACTTGAATATTCAATAATAAGCTCATTTGTTCTGATAGCAACATGTACATGATCGTAAGATTTGTCACTGATTTAAGTGAAAGTTATGCAAACAGATTTCTGTATAATTTTAAGTGAAGAGTAAGTAGACTGAGATCAACTTGCATGAAAGTTTTATGTTCCTTAAAATGGAGTACATAATGCAGAAGTTATATTTTGTACTTAAATAAACTTATCTTTTAAAATGTCTGAGAAATTCTTGGTGTAGAAAGAGTGTACTCTCTCAAAGCATTTTTTTTTATGTGTGTCTATTTTCTGTAAACAGCCAGACAGAACTCGGAGTCCAGTGTTTCTTCCAGCTCCTCCTGGTGTTCAGATGCTGTGAATGTTGCAGACCAGGACAAAGCATTTCATGGTATTGTTCCTTTCTTTCAAGCAGTCTTGCAGTTTCGCCTGTTTGTTGTTTAGCCAGTGTCTAATGGTGTGGACTTTTTCTCCTTTGGCAGGGCTACCTGAGTTAATTGATAAAAGTTGGTGGATAAAAAGCTTTTTCCATAATGAACCATCTCCACCAACTGTTGGCAGAAAAACACTATCAGCAAGCAGGTGAGTCCTGTTTTTACAAAGATGGGGGTAACTTACTCATTCCATTTTCCTTGTGGAAAAAGTTCTGATAAACAAGTTGCAATCGGCCAAAACAAACTGGGGAGTGCAATGCTATTTTGTGGACTTAAAAGATACTTAAAAGTGTACAGCTATAGAAGCTTCCCATGTTTTCACTTTAACAAATGCACTCATGCTACTTCACACTAAGCATGTGCTAGTGATTGTTACTGTTCTACATTGTACTTATCCTTTACCTATAGCACTTGCACACCCATTTATGCAGTTTACCCTTTTGATGTTAAAAAGCTGATATGAATGCATTCAAAAATACTCAGAGAAGTGTATCTGAGGAAAATAAAATTATTACTTATAACCTTTTTATATATATTTCTGCAGTACCAACAGTTGAATAGGACAGCATGTTGGCTTCACTGACTGAGATACTACATACAGACTTGTTTTTCCAAGAGGCCTGGGATCTTCCTAATGTCTGTGTTCAGCTGCAAGAAGAAAACAAAACCTTTGGGAGAGTGGAGAAGTGTATCTTCACAAGATTTGTCAGTAGCTTAAGTGTCATTGCTTAATGGACATGTCCATGGCTTACCTTGTTCATTACAGAGTTGCTATAATTTGAGATGTCTCTCTAATGGAAGTTACCAGTATTAAATATCCTGATGACCTGGATAGTTAGAGAAAAACAGCAGACGATATTGTAAGTTTAGGAGAAGCATGTGTATTGAATGACTTTTCAATAGGTGATACTCTTCAGTTTTACCTTTAAGATATCAGCCTTATAGGCTGATAGTTACACGGATGTAAACAAAATTCAGGTATATAGTCCAGAGTAGGAGACTGCTATATGGTACATGTTTTCTATCAAGTATTTGCATACCAGTTACAGGGAGTGAGTGTACAAGAATGTTTGTTGATAGCTTTGCTTTTTAGAAAGCCTAATTACATGAAGAAATGGTTATTAGTTTCATCTCTTTCTTTGAGCAGGGTGCATAGATCCCAAACTCAAAAACCCAGGTACAACTCTCATTTGTAGCTGTGCATGTTGGTGTTTGAGGTCAGAATAGGAGAGGGAGAGAGAAGAAACCAGTGCCTGTAATGGACACTGACATCTTCCAAGCAGAAGAGCAACCTTAATCAGAGTTGATACTTCTAGTGTTTTAAATTATCCTTACCTGCTCTGCTGTAGCTTTAAAGTGCTACTTGTTCTCCAGTGACTATTAATATTCACTGCTGCCTATTAGCTTTCTGTGCTAGATCTGGCAAAGTATTCAACTCAAAGTAATAACATTAGTGTTATTAACCAAGTCTACCTTTGTCATGATTCATGCTCTTGAAAGATGCAGTAACATAGCTTCATTTACTCTTCAGTATTGCAAAGCAGTACATCAGATTGTTTATTCTACAAGGAATGACTGAAATACATGAGAGATCATAGAAAATAACAGGCTTTTGACTGGATGATATAATTCTGTAAATAATCTATGCAACTTTTTGACATACTATCCCTAAACCTACCTGACCTTTGTCCATCACTGGATGAATTAACAATAGCAAACATTAATGTAGAAAACCTATTTCTTTATAGGCTAATGATTGTCATGGTTATGCATAACTTAAGTGTCTCAAGTGACTGCTTTGGGAAGCTTCCAGTCTTGATGGAGACAAAAAATTTATGACACATGACAACAGAAAAGAACATAATTCTGAAAACAGCTTGAGGAATCTTTAAATTGACTTGTTATATATCTGACTTTGTGACTATTGTGTAGTTTCATCTTTAAGTATACAGAAGGAGCTATATTTTTATACTAAGTTTTTTTATTAATAAAGTTTTAATCAATATTTACTCTGACTTATTTTTGGTATCTAGCAAACTGTTGTTCAGTGTTGCTTGTCATGTGGGTGGTGTTGGGGACGTGTGGGTATTTTGTGAGGTACTATAAAATTTAAATTCTCACGCAAGTCTTTGTGGTGTGTTTGGCGCATTCTTCGTTTAGTCACTTTAAAGCCTAAAGTAAGATGAAAAGGGAATGGTGGAATTTAAGCCAACAAAAAGACCCTAACACACTTTTCTATAATACCATGTTATGAAGGAAAAGAAAAAGACAGACTTGGTACTTGGAAGAAGGTGATTGTATCTCTCTTTGAAGATGCTTGAAGTCACAGAAGAAAGAAATGCTGTAGCCTTTATTGTACATGAGAAAAACAGGATTTGGAATTGCTGCGGGGGAAACTACAGCGGCAATCTTCCATATTGCTTGCTGAGCTTAAGCTGCTTCTGTCCTTATTATGAAGCTGTGTGTAGAACATGCTGAAATAGCCAGTAAGCTGTTAATACCCACAAAAATGCGTAGTGTCTGTATTCATCTGCTTAGGCATTACGAACTACTTGTTTTTATAATGTCATCATGGTGACAGAAAGCTCTGTTCTACAGAGGGCCCGTCACACCATCCTCTTCATCGTTTCCTGTGATCAGCTCAGCATTGGAGCAGCACCACCCCCAATTCATTGCTATTTGTGCCAGTTCTCCAAATTATAGTTACCCTGCAATGCATCAACTCTTAAATAACTCTAAATGTTGCTATGCCAAAGTCCTGAAGTGGTATGGGTAAATGGGATGTTAAAGTGCTTGCTCTCAAATGGATGAATTTTTTTACATTGAGGTAATAGAAAACATTAATTTTCTTGAATTAAATGTCAATATAATGTAATTTTGTAGGGGGAAAGAGCCAAAACTGAAATGATTTAAAGAGAAACAGAGAAATACGAAGAGGAAGCTTTAACTCAAATATGGCTTAAAATAAGAAAACTAGGAAAATAATATTATTTTAATACTTATCAGGGTAAAACCGGTGCAATTGTATTGATCAAAGATTAAGTGTTCTAAAAAAAATTAACTTTTCCTGTTAGAAAGACCATAGGTAGATATTTATTTTGATTAATTTAATGTGCATGTTGTTATACATCTAGAAAAAAGGAAGTAACAGAAACAGGACTTGTGCCAACATGTGATGGATCTAAGTTAGATCCAACTGTCATCACCAAGTTAGGAATGGAGAAATGGGCCTGAAAAAGACTTTATTTTTTTTTCAAATGCACGTATAGCGGTGATATCCAATATTGGGTTTGCATTTCTTTCCTAAAAGGAAAACCTGTCATAGTCTACTGATCCTATTAATATTGCATTGTAGGAGTCAAAAGAGAAACCTTATATTGTTTGTTTTGGTTCAAGAAGGATGAAATCTTCCTGTTGAGCACATTTAGAGAGAGAAACTTGTTACTATGAAGTAATTTTTCCCATTTACTGTGGTTTGGAAGAAATACCATAAAATTCCATTTTTTTCCTAGGATTTTCTGGCCTGTATGCAAGGTAAGCCACACTACATATTGCGGATGGACAATAGTTAGGATTAAATGTAAAGGCTCCAACTACTGCTATGAAATGGGTTTTTTTTCTTGCATACTAGCCTTTTCTGCAGAAGCAAGAATGATAAGTGAACCCATTTAAGAAACATATTTTCAATATAAGAATGAACAGCAAATCAAACACAATGTGAGTTGTTAGGTATAAGTAAATATTTTTTCCTTATATGTGCAGTGATTAAGACTCCCATATACCATGTGCTTCCAACTTCTTTGGAAACATAATTTCTGGTTTTGATATTACCACATTCAGATATTTTTAGATATGTGTAAATCTCTCTTTTTTCATTATCTTAACTAATCATGCATTATTTCTTCTTGAAAGATTGTCTCTTATTGTCACTTTTCAACTCTTCTGAAAAGGAAGAACCAAGCAGGGTTCATTCAGCAATTTCTACAAAGATTAATGTTTGCAAAACATTTCTGCATTTACAGCAGGCAGCTGTGAAAATTTTGACCATGATCATGTTCTGTGTCTTTGCTGACTCTTCAATGATGGAAGGATTCTGTCAGATTTCTCTTGTCCTGTGCTCTGCCATATGTCACTTTAAGCTATTCTGGCAGTAGCAGATGTGAAATATACTGTATGTGATCATAGGAAGATAGGTCTTTGTAATAGAAAGAGTCTATCACTAGCAGGAAAGAGAATCAGATCAATAGATTGGGAGGAATTCCAGTGAAAACCATCCTTTTTTACATTTTTTTTCCCCTGCTGCTTGGATCTCAGAAACTGTGGAGAAAGAAATCAGTTTCCCAACCCTATGCCAGAAGAGGAGGTTCAGATCCCAGTTACAATACTCAATGGTATGTTCAGAGACACTCTATCGACTTTTTCTCAGAAATAGAATAATAAAAGTGCTTGTAGTCATGATGGTAGGACATGATCTGGACAGAGATATAATATCTTTATTAGATCAACTCATAATAGGAAAAAAAAGAAACTTGTACACTCAAAAACATATTGCTTTTCTTAGTTGGGTCAGTCACTACATCTCCTTAAAACTTTGTCATCTTTGACATCAATAAAATTCGTTTTCATTTATACCTGGAAAACAGAACCTATAATCTCACTTTACTTGTTTAATTGAGGCAGCAGTCTTGGGTGCAAGACAAAGCTGTTCTGTCAGTTTGTGAGGCACAGCCTCTAGCATAATGGAAAAGCACTAACAGGACTAGCTGGACATCAGTAACCGTACAGGGATCATCTCCTGAACAGGTTTGGTGTTGTTGTTTTTTTTAATATATATTATGTGTGTTTTGTTGGAGGTTTCTTTTGTTGGAGTTGCTCTTTTTACAAGTGAAAAGCCATCTCATCCTGACTTTGAAGTACTCAGTGATGGTGAGTCTGTAAAACACCCATAGTAAAGCAGTAAAATTTTCAGTTGTTGATTCCACTCACCTTTAAAGATCTTCCCCATTGCTGCTAACTTGATTTTCTCTGCGACTAGCAGTTCAAGTGTTAGTCAGGAATGCATGACCCAAATAACAAACAAAAAAAGTTTTAAAGTGCTGATTTCACCTCTTCTTCAAAGACCTTGGTAGGGATTTCTGAAGAGGTTGTAACATTTTATTTGATCTCCAGCTACATCGACTTTAAGTAGTATTTCAGCACAATGGGAGTGGATCAATAGGTGGAAGCAGCCGGAGATAAACTTTTTTGCTTCTGTCAAAGCTAAAAGCCAGTCCCTTAGAGTGTGTTCCCCACTCTGTAGTTTACTTATTTCAGACTGGGTGACAGTATATAAGTTATTGCTAAGTAAACCAAATGAGAAGGATAAAAGTGATGATGCGGTTTTGGGATGGCATAAAAATGTTGGGCCTTAAACCACATGTTTTTCCTCATTTCATTTGAAAATGGAATTTAGTGAATAGATTCCTTAATATCTTAAATCATAATATATGCCCATTAATAAATAAAGTACTTATATTAAATAACACATAAATTTATATTTTTTAATTTAATTTTAAAATAATTTTCAATCCTATCTTTGATGACAGGTATTGTGCAACTTTCTGTGTTTAATTCCATTGCCACATTAGATATGGAGTAGCTTATTCATCTCAAAAAAAAACACTTTAAATTTTGAATAAATTTTAGAACCTATAATAGGTTCTTACAATAAAACTATTTTGATACAATCTACCTTTCCAGGCACCTTTAAATTGCAAGTTTCACTGTCTCATACTAGTGCAGAAGTAAAAAGATAATACTCAGAGTAAAATACACAGTGAGGTAAGTTCCTTTGAATAGGTATTTTCCCATCATATTTTAACCAGGTTAATTTAATGCTGTCATGACTCCAGCTGAGACCCACCATACATTTCAGTTCAGGTGAAGCTGGAATTACTATCGAATCCCACTGACAGGAAGTGTTAGTGGCTGCAGAATTTATCCATGGCTGTGGCAGATTAAGTGAAGTCCTGAATGTAAAAGGCAAGGTAAATGTATGTTATACGTAGCAATCCCTTCACATTCTGTCACAATAAAATGCCTGCCTGCAAAATACACAATCAATTTGGGGGAAAAAATACCCAACGTACCCTACCAAAACTCCCTCCTTGTTCTCATTCTGTGCTTTCCGGGAACATTTTTTTCTAGGTGAAGCATTAGTTGCTTTGTATTTCTTTCAATTTCATTGCCAAAGAATGACAAACTGAAATACATTAAGTGAACAGACTGTTATTTTCACTGCTTGTTTTCCTGGTTGTCATACTTACTGTCCTACATTAATCTTATGCCATTATTGCTTAATGTGTTTAGTGGGGGAGTTGTTTGTTCTCTGTTTATCTGTCACCATACTGTGAATGTAGCAGGAGTGTTATCTGGAAGGGCAGCTTTGTGGTGTAAATGCTTTTTAAACACCTACACACTGTTAAAACAGAGCTCCAGTTAGTGAGCAGGTCTGCCCAGACCTTCTGAGATAAATGTGCATGGGCTGTGGCTATCCCATGTAAGGAGTGATTTTTATTCTGCATTTTTACAACATAGCATTGGACATTAATCTTGAAAGGCGTTAACTGCCAGGCATTACAATATTATATGAGGCCTTTAGGACTAATTCTGAAAAGGGATGTCCTTTCACATTTTTATTCCTTTTTTTGACATTTAATCATCCACAGCATTTATCATATATATTAAAGGAAGACTTGCCAAGAGTAAGGACTACAATTAATTGGCCAAAACATTCCTCAGCTGAGAAGAGGCCTTTTTCTGTACAGTATCAGTCAAATACTATACCCTCCATATATTTAACTTGCTCACGCTTATAGCATTAATTCAGCCCCATACAGGAAAGTCAACTGAAATTTATTTAAACTGAAGGCAATTCTTCTTCAATATAGAATCATAGAATCATAGAATAGTTAAGGTTGGAAAGGACCTTAAGATCATCTAGTTCCAGCCCCCTGCCATGGGCAGGGGCACCTCAAACTAAACCATGCTACCCAAGGCTCTGTCCAACCTGGCCTTGAACACCACCAGCGATGGAACAGTCACAACTTCCCTGGGCAACCCCTTCCAGTGCCTCACCTAATGCTGAAATTCAGTGAGATCAAAAGTGGTTTTTGTAATAAATAGATGCAAATTCATTTATGGTGGATTGGAAGTAAAAAAAACCCCAAAAAGATGACAAAGCTAACAGTTGTGATAGTCATTCACACCTACCTAAAATCCTAATTATATGTGGACATCACCATAGCAAGATCCACAGAGGTTAAGTTACTGTAAATGATCATTCACCCTCTTTACTCTCCCCTGCTACTCTCTGCACTACTTAAAACAAAACCCAATGAACACTCTTTCAGCACCTAAGCAGGAATAACACAGAAATAAGAGAAAGGACAGCCACGGCAATCAGCAGTCCCTTTAATTGTAGAGTGGGTTAGCCTATCTCCAGGACATACAACATTCTGTCTCTAGTTTAAAAAAAGTAAAATAAAACCAAACACAAAACCCAATAGGATTTTTCTGTGACCAGGAAATAATCTAGACAATATTAGAAGCTCAGAAAGACCAGGCATGGATATCATTTATACTGAGCCAACTCTCAAGTAAGGAAAACAGATTGAAAGAAACTACAGCCTTGCTGTAAAATGGGCAGTAGGATTGCAGCACACTCTTTTACTTCTATAAAACCTTGACTTTTTGGCTGAAAAATAACATCCCTGAAACATGTTGACAGGATATGTTCCTGTGATGGCTAGTGGGAGTTTTATTTAAGACCTCTTTTATGGCTAGTCTTCTCAGAAATGGATTCTCTTGTTTCCACCACCCACAGTGTTATCCATATGTTGTGTTAAAGTGAATTAAGTCTTTATAGGTAACACGATGATGGGCTGCAGCCAAGCAAAGCCTTCCTGAGGCATGCCCCTAGGGTGTATTTAATTCAAAAGCCTGGGAATTTGGGGGCAAATGTATTTTTAAATATATCTGTAGTATTTCCATGAAAGAATAGAAAAAATATATGTCAGAACATTTTGGCTGACCATAATGGCTGTTACAAGGAGATGTAGTGCGAGGAATAAGACGAAAATTTAACATTAACCTACAATATCAGAGATAGCAGGCATTTTACTATTCTCTTAATAAACAACAGTAGCTGCTGAAGTAAATTGCATATAGGGGCTCGATTCTCCCTTCCTTTCAATGGGCAGTACTAGCAGTGATGTCTCTATTTAGACCAGAGCCATCAAGTGGGCAGGTAGCAAGGAGATAAGAAGGCTCAATAAACCAAACTCTCACTTTTTTTATCGGAAAGAAAATCTGCAGGCTCATCTGGGGTCCAGACCTACCATGACAGATTTCTTGTCACAGAACTATTGGAGGTTGTTCACGATTTTACATTAAAAGAATCAGTGATTATTTATTTATTTAGTTAGTTAGTTAGTTAGTTAGTCAGTCAGTTAGTTAACTTGACAAACATTTTAGCTATAGGGACAGAAATCTCTAATGAGCTGAAAATTCTTGAGCAAATGGATGCTGAGAGGGTAATGTTGTTAGTTTTTAGCTCCTGAGAATTTCTCTCTGAAACTTAGCTACATATATTTTCATGATTTTGTTATCAATTTAGCTTAAAATAATGCAAAATCATTAACTAGAGTTATCTTTTATTTACATAATTTACAGTATGAAGAATAACTGTGTAGTTTGTGGCAGAATACTTGTAACAATGTATTTTTAGTAGAATGTCATCTCCTTTGGTATCCATTTAGTCGATGAAAGGGATGCACTTTCAGAGTCAATAAATAAAAGATATTTTTATGGTGCCTTTTCAGGATTGAAAAGGCTGTTCATCTGAAAGTAAATTTCAGATAAGAAACCTCGCTTCCATTTCCCTCATGTTGAGGAGTGACCTAGAAGGAGGACTGCTTATATTTGGCTGAAACACTGTGCTACAAATACAGGAGGAGTTCATTTCATGTAGCTCCTTATTTCCAAGAAATCCAAGTGTCTCCAGCATTACATAAGTCACTCAGGACACTAGAGTTGAAGTTACTGTGCTGAGACCTGCTTAGCACTGTTGTATAATTAGTTGGCAAATCAATTCAACATTTATTTCAAGTGTCTGAAGGAGAAGGAGATTCATGAATACATAATAGAGAATGCATACATGTCTGAACACATTAGTTTTAAAAAGTGCTCTTAAAATATGGTTTTATTGAAAGCATACATTTGAAAATCTTAGATTATTCCGTTTGCAATTCAACACATTATGTGCATGGCACTTGTATAAAATTATTATGCCTCAGCTAAGTAAAGGCCTTCATCCCTGATGCTTCACTTTTACGAGCCTCCTACAATAATGGGCACAGAGGCATGTGCGAAAGGAGAGAAGGGATTCTTTGTACTCTCAGTGTTCACTGAACAGCACGTTTTTTGGGTCACTGAAAAGAGTAGGCACAATTTGAGCAGTAAAGGCATAGCAAAATCTCTCTTTTGAGAACATTCTTTTGAGTCTCATAAAGATTTCCTTTAGCATTGTCTAATTAGCCCTGTTTTCTGACACAGTATTAAATTAGGACACAATAGAGGTATCAACTTATAGGTTGTTGTGGGCCTGTTTCTTGAGTACATTAAAAAACCACAGATTGCAATGTATACAGTCAGTATTTAAAGATAAGGAAAGCCAGAAATTTTTGATAAGGGAGAGACAGGAGCAGAGAAGATGGAATATAAACCTTCTGACTTTAGCTTGCTTCTTTCTCCTGCAGTTTTCCGAAAATTCCAAAGTGACCATTTCTTAGTAAATTAATTTTTTTCTACTTTATAATTATTCTTCTTTTACCAGTCCAGACTGTGACTGGACAGAAAAGGGAATACTTAACAGCAGTGATTTGTGACCTATGGGGTCTAACAGTCAGAATTAAAACCAAACATCAATAAGTACAAGCTTTTTCTCTCACTAATAGTCAAAATATTGTTGCGAAGCCTATATTAATATAAGGGTAAAACAACAATATTATATCTTACCAAATGCAAAAAATAGTATTTCTGGAACTGTTTAAGAGTTTTTATGCACATATATACTTCATAAAGCTTATTAGTGTAGTATGTATTTTTGAACTATAGCTGCTTCCCCAAAATTATGATTACTACATTATTGTATGCAACAGGATGTTTAGAAACTTACTTGCATACCCTAGCTGTTTTGACCGTGTAATCTTAAAACTGCATTAGCATCTCTTCTGTCATATAAAGTGGGTAATGCTGCACGCATTTTGTAAAGCAATCTATTTCACTGCCTAGTTCCCTGTCTTCAGTCAAACTACCAAAGCACGATTAATGATGCATTTGCGTAATTAGTGGGGCCTGAACTAGAATAAGTTTATAATCAAGGATACTGCTTAATGGTGCTTGCATTTCTGCAGTGAAAGTTGTTTCTGAATATATTGAATTCTTATGAAATAGTTTTTGTTTTCCAAGGAGGCTGCTTTCTTTTTGTAAAACGATGCACTTTCATGCATGTCTTTGTGTGTAGATATGAATTTACATTGGAATGGTCATATATTGTATATTTTAAAATTGCTTTTATTGTTAAAATCTAACAGTAATAACATTAAAAAAATAGTAACTTTTCTATTCATTATAATGCTTATGGAAGCACTATAATGTTATTTAATTAGAGCTGAGATCTAGGCTGAAATGAAACTTTGCATTACATAATTTTCCACATGGTTTAACTTTTAGGCACCATAGTTAATGACACAGTTTTGGTAACATTTGCTACTAATCCAGTTGAAAGTATATAAAATACATCTTCTGTTTTACTGATCAGGTGGTGTATTAAAGTAGCTGTCCTCATTTACTGGGTGAAGTATCCTGGGCTTATTATATAAGTCTTCACAGACCACTGGATTCAGAATCATGAATCGGTTTGGACTGTTCTACCAAAAGCATGTTGCTTTAGTTTTTAATGTTTGCTTAAGGAGGCCTGTGCACATGTTGTGTCATCCTCTTTTCACATGTATCTCAGATTCCTGTGTGGCTAAGGGATCTGACAGTAAATTAAATGACCCTTCAGTAAATCAAGTCAAATCTGCAAGTCCAGAGATGTTCCTGGTGTTACGCATGATTGCTAAAACATGCACTGAAGCCTGCATTAAAATCTGCAATGATACCTGCAGAAGTAGTAATGTTCTTAAGTCGTAGGCTCATAATTTAGAAAAATTGGTGTCTGTGTCAAAGTAACCAACATCAACTCTGCTGGCCCAAGGTGTTCTCTAGTTCTCTTAGGGTAATAGCCTGCGCCTTACAATAAGCTGAGCCTCAATTATCAAAGTTATGTCTTGTGCTTTGCTCAAGATTGAACTTTATTTATAATAAAATAATGATTATGATCATAGTAACAATGATAACAATAATAAAGCCCTCACCTCTGGCCTACTATGTCACCTATGCAGATGACTGGCTGCAGAGTTCCTGAACCAGTCAAAGATTTAAGCTTGCACAGAGCATGTATATGGGCACAGCATCAATAATCACAATTATAGCTTTTTCTGTTGGTCCTCTTCAGATAACCGGAAGGCTGCAATAATGTCATAGAATCATAGAATAGTTAGGGTTGGAAAGGACTTTGAGATCATCTAGTTCCAACCACCCTGCCATGGGCAGGGACACCTCCCACTAAACCATGCCACCCAAGGCTCCATCCAACCTGTCCTTGAATGCTGCTGGGAATGGAGTGGTCACAAATTCCTTGGGCAACCCATTCCAGTGCCTCACCACCCTTACAGTAAAGAACTTCTTCCTTATATGTAATCTAAATTTTCCTTGTTTAAGTTTGAACTCATTATCCCTTGTCCTATCACTACAGTCCTTCATGAAGAGTCCCTCCCCAGCATCCTTGTAGGCTCCCTTCAGATACTGGAAGGCTGCAAAGAGGTCTCCACACAGCCTTCTTTTCCCCAGATGAACAGCCCCAACTTTCAGCCTGTCTTCATATGGGAGCTGCTCCAACCCTCTGATCATCTTTGAACTTGCTCCAGCATGTCCATGTCCTTCTCATGTTGAGAGCCCCAGGGCTGAATGCAGTAATTGGCTATGCTCATAGGGGAAACACTCAAATAAAGTAAGCATTCAAATTTGACATAATATTTTGAGGCTGTTCTATAATATTGTCTTTAAAGGCCCTCCTCCACTCAGTGAACTCATAAATTAAGGAAACAAACAAGGGTTTGAAAGCATTTTATCATCAGCTGTGCATGTTTGATGCTATCTATTGCCTTCTGAAACAATAACAACAATATATGAATAATGATCAGGAGTCATTATTAGGAATCTTCACTCCAGAAAAAGCAATCACTATTATTGAGTTTATATAAATCAGAGCTTCTCCATAGGATGTTGAATTAGCTGTGGGAAAGACACCTCAGTTTGTGTGCCAGAGTGTGCATGTGTGAACATTGGGTCTGTTGGGCAGGAAGAAGCAGAAGGGACGTGGAAAGGAAACTGCAGTGAGGAGCACACACAGTCAGGCTTCCAAGGTGATGAAAAGACAGATGCTTCCTATGGGCGCTGTGGGGATGTTATTTTCTACAACCCCAAATGCCTCTGGAAACTGCTAGACTGAGATTAAGTTTGGAGCAACTCGCAAGGTCCCACTGGCTATGAAGGATGTATGTGTTCCCAAAGCATTTAATTTTGATCTGCCAATAGATCAGAAACTTGCTGTGCTTAGAAAGGTTTTCTATCCTTTTGACATGTTCTCCTTAAGAAAAATAGCAGAGAGATTCCTCTCAAGGCTTTGGCTGAATTTGGGTCCTGTCACAAATTACTTCACTTTTTCCAGGATATTATTTACCCTTCTTTCAGATATAGCCATTATGAGATAGTCATAAATCATAGGTCTCCATTTTCAGTCCTAAGTGTTTAAAACCACATATCTTAAAATACATGGTGGTCATTGATTTGTCAAATTAGAGGTGTCCCCAAAAATTTCTAATGTCTGTTCCTTCAGGGAGATCTCTCTTGCAATTAAAAAGCACAATTTAGGTGCTACTGAAGGTTAAATAAAAATAATGTCAATAACATCTTCTATAAATGAATTAGAAATTGTTTCTGCAGAGTGCTCAGGCACTATAATGAACTATAGGGAAGAAATGCTTAGCTCTTAAATGAGCTTCGGGAGCACTGGTGTATTAGCTATTAGGAACTGAATTTACCTTAAACCTGTCTTCACCCATCTATGTAGATTCATATCATGAACTCTAAAAACTCTAGGACTTAAGGTGGAAAATGGACCCATCCGATCCCAAAACCCTGATATTTCTCATGATCTGCCTGTGACTCTCACTTCACAGGCAGACAGAATTGTTGTGAGGCTCGGGGGGGGGTGAAGTCATAGAGCAGAAAGAGCTGAAGGCCCTCATTTTTCATTTACCTGCTAGATGACAGACGTTGTCTAACTCAGGGTGATGTCTGTTACGCCTCACCTCAACAAGTGCCAGAGTTGTAGGAAGCAGTGACTTGTTAAAGCTAAACTATGAGAGGTAACTCTGTTAACTCCTTACCCTTACAAGTATATCTGTGGTACAGACATTTTCATATGGTGAGAAGTTTGAAGTTCTTTTGGCTTTTTATTATAGTGACTTCATACACTTGTTCTGGTTAGATGCTGAATGGGAAGTGTTCTGGTGCTTTTCTCCTTTTGTACCCATGCAGAAAAAGACATAATTTAACACTAAACACTTTAATATTCAGTCTTGATCTGTAGTGAGACTACAGAATTTTGGCTGACCTCAACAGGAGTTGCATACCTCACAGGCAAAAGTGTGCTCAGTCTGCGTAATGCCAAGGAAATTAACTTTATTCACAACTTTGTTCTGCTGCTAGTAAGTCCTGAGTGGTTTGAAATTGAATCTTCAAGAGCAGGCATAAGCGTCGGCATCTGATACATATTTTCAACTGTGTTGATGGGATGTAGGATGCAGCAAGTTAAGTGGTTTCTGCTTTAATACATATTTTACACATGTTCATGTTCCATTGTACCACTTGTTCCAAAGAAGCAATCTTAATCATTATTTGCTTTGTATTTCACAACTATCCTTGGCAGCAACAATATTCTGACATCCATCATCATCCAAAGCAGGGAAGATGCTTCATTTTTTCCCCTTATGAGAGCTAGAAAAATAAGTACTGCCATAAAAGGAACAGTTCTTAAAGTCAATTTTTTGTTAAAGGAAAAAAAAGACACAGGAAGAATTCAGTAACAAGTTAGCTCTAAGCAAACATTTCATAATCAAACTCCAAGGGCCTAAATTTAACTTTGCATACATTGATCTGGACTGGTGAAAGGCTACTGTACTCTCTGAAGCATGTGTGTGTTTAAAAAAATAAACATACCAAAGTAAGTTTTGTTTATTACCAAGGTTTATATTCTAATTTTAAACACTAGCTTTTCTGTTTAAACAATAGCAAGTAATGAGGGGGATATTATGTAATATAAGATACAGGTGCTCTTCAAGTCTCGTTAAATTCAAACCAAATAAATTACTGATTTTCATATGTTCATTTCCTACAGCATCTTTTTGAAGCAGTTATTGGAATAGTGTTTTTCTGAGTAATTAATTTTTCAATTTATTTTGCATGACTATGAAGCACAGCTAGCAATATGGGCACACAAAAAGATTTTAGAAGATATTATTAATGAATTGAGACTTACATGTTTCTGCAGCTGTTTAAACTGTTTGGTATATTCCTGAGAATTAGCTTGGTGATGTACTTGAGCATCAGATGAGAGCATTTTTTACTCCTTTTATTGAAAGAAACTGCTGCTGCTACAGGCATGATTTAAATTTATTGTTGCTGTAACCAAATATATTTCAATACGTCAATTTTAATGTATGTGGGCACTCTAAAAATGTCTTTATTCCTGTGTCTTTAAACACAGAATTTGATTTACACTGGCAGTATTACATTCATAAGGACATTTTATGTTCCTGTGCTCTGTAGAATGTTCTAATATCTGGTTTAAAGTTTTGTTAGCCATTGCAGAACCAAGGCTTTTGTCTGACATTACAGCCTGCAAGCAAAAACGTGATAACTTGCTTCTGTAATACGTCTGAATGAGCCAAATAGAGAGTTTTGTCTTGGGTAAACATAATATGTAGGCATCATTGCAGAAGAACAGTTTTAGTGGTATCACAGGAAGAGAATGGGTAAAAAACAGTATCTTGCCAAAGCCATGTAGCTTTTTATTTAAAAATGTGTTTTGGATTTTCATTTCAGAGTGCACAAAAAAGAAATGCTTTCAAAATGCTGTAACATAACAACTTTACATTGTTTTGTAGTAAAAAGCTGAGACAAAATTGATAGCACAGATACTGTTGCAGTGCATCTGCCCTGTTCAGCTTCACCTTCTGTTGTAGACAGCAAGGTCCTGTTGAAAAGCTGGTCCACAGTAAACATTTAACTTGCCTGTGATGTTAAGCTTTAATAAAGCATCATGTTCTCTCTAGGATTAGCCAGGAGGTAGATTCTGTCCTATACAATACAGATCAAGCCTCGGTAATATTTACATAACTTTGCTCCTTCTTGGTTTGAGACAGTTCAGGTGGATATGAAAGCTACAGCCTTAAGAAAACTGGAAATGGAACATGATGTATAAGGAACTCTGCTAAGAAGATGACTGCAGAACTTTTCTCTGCTCACTAGCTGATCTTACAATGTCACATAAAGCTTCTAAAAACTAATGGATTCCCACAGGTAATAAGGAAAACTTCAGCCTCTTCTTTCTTTTTTCCAAGTGCAAAATACTATTCTTTACTGATGCTTTTAAAAGCATGGTGTATAATGAGGCATCAAGACAAAAACCATCTTACACAAAGCAGAAATCACAATGAACTGCTCTGTAAGACTGCTTCTTGAAGTAATGGTTAATAACCTTACTGGCAGTAGCCAAAATATTCTTCAACTGAAACTCAAGCAAAGATGCAATGCTGCAGCCTCATTGTGAAGAACTTTTTATTTCGGTCAGAGACAACAGCAGAATGAATTATTTGTTGTTTCCTTGTGCTACTGAATGTACTTTGTTCATTAAGTACTTAGCTATTCAGAAAAAATATGGCAATGAAAGCACTTTGCATATACACAGATATCACTCTTGGAAGAAATGCTTTGCATCCAGAAAAAGAGCTGTATTAGCATATCTGCAAGATGGGAAAAAGTGACTGATTTCTATAAGGCAATCACGCAACTCGCACTGGCAACTGTTTGCTATGCTACAGCACTATTGATCCAGGAGCCACGTCACAATCAATCAGACCCTCAGAGGACCATGAAAGTGTTGCAAATGCTCAACTTAACTAAGCACACCATAAAAAGTTTTATTGAAATAAAAAGTGACTTTTTTTCAGCTTTAGATACCTACCACCTATTTTTTTACCTCAGCTTGAAAAAATAATTTGTGAGCTTAATAATAACTCTTTCAATATACTAAGACCATAAACTAACTCACTAAGGGTGCTTTTCTCTAGTAGTAACATCAAGTTACATAAAAATAAGAAAATCTGCCAAAATAAATCTCATAAACCATTATTTAATTCTCTTTCCCCCAGAATGATAATCCTCTTCTACTTCGTTTTTAAGGTGCAAGACCATTGGTTACTAATTCAGATCAGCAATATATATGACAGCCTACTTCCCTGACTCTATTTGCTCTGTGGGCACCAACTTTATTACTACTGGAACTTTCTTTACATGAGTGACATAGAGAAGCCCATGTTGATGTTGCTGTAATTCACTAGAAATGTCTGCTATTATCTGTGTCTCTGCCTGGTGCCATGAGTGTACACTTACTGTCCCTTTCTGTTCTCTCCACCTCTCACCCCCTCACATCCAGTTTTATTATACCGAGAGCAGGCTGGGGCACATGTCTCATAACACTGTGCAACATTCTGGCTCTACATGGTGTTCTGGAATGGACAAGTCAGTCTTTTGTAAGTGCACTTGAGTCTTTCTCTCTTTTTTTTTCTCCCCTTTATAGGGTCTGATTTTTGTCACATGGGGATGAGTTGCAGGTCATAGGAAGATGTTTTGGTATTAATCCTTCCACACCAGTCTATTCAAATGTGCCTTCTCTATTACGACTTGTAATGCCATTTTAGAGAAACATAAATATTTTTGCTTAATAACTTTAATCAAAGACTTACCTTTCACATGTAAATTTAAAATTAAATTTAAATTTAGAAAGTGAAGCTCTGCTTTAGGTGGAGAATTCCAGGTTGTAAGGAACTAAAATTCCAACTGCAGTTTCTAGAAGGAAGTTCTCTATCTTATCTATAGATTGCCTCAAAAATATGGTTATACAAAACCCTTTCCTGAACATTTTTAAAAGTAGCCAATGCTTGATATATTCTTGTAAACTAATTTTGAAAGTCCTCTACAAGTAAATTTTCTAAGATTTAATTCACCCTAACAGTTTTGCACTACTGTCTGAGGTTTCTCCATACTTCCTCTTAAGAGCAGGTCTGCAAATCAAAGCCTTACCTCATAGGGTAGACTTATCTAAAAGACCAGAAATAACATGAACTATAATTCAAAGCCTCAGACACTGCTGCATGTGAACTTTCATTACTGCAGTAGTAAACTTTCATTAAATGCACATTAATAGAACAGCTTCTGCAAAGAATGATAGCATGTTTCTCATAAGTAGGTGTAAACTGAGTAACAGCAAAATGCTATTAATATGTGTTTGATTGCTTAAAGGGATTCATTGCTCAAAATCGTCATGGCAGATTTACATTTGCCTTTGAATATATAATTGAATTTAATCTAATGTGCGAGAATTGTTTGCTAAAATACTTGCCTACATCGTTAAGTGTTGCATGCAGAGATATATACACAATAAAACCATTAACAAGAACTACACTACTACATGCAATTTCCCTTTGAGGTCCTAACCTAACTTTGGTTTAAATAGCCAAAATACTTCAGTGCCTGAAAACTAACAGAGGAGACACACTGAACACATTTTCCAAAGCTGGAAATCAGTTAGGGATACATGGCGACTCAGATGGCAAGAAATGAAAGCTTTCTTCATGCCTGCAAGGAGTCTTACTTAAATTTGAATTTAGGTATGTGACTCCCAGGGGCTTTAGCCCTATCCCCAGCATTCACTGGTCAGAGTACCTGTGCAAAGACCAGTAGTCTTTTTCTGCTACTGTATAGATTGAAACTGCTGATGTTTAAAACAGTGATGACCAAGAATGTATTCTGTGTAACTCTGAAAGAAATTTCAGTCATGTCAGGTGACAGAACTATTATGAAACAGAAAGATAGTGCATTAACTGCCTTGCCCCAGAGGAAAGAAACTCTCTACTAGCCCACTACTTAGACAGCTTCTACAGTAGTTTTGGGAACCACAGAATATCTGTTCAGAAACTAGATAGAAGCACTTAGACTGGACAAGAGAAATCAATCCAGTGATAGGAAAATAGTATTTAGTAAGCCAGTATCAACTTCCTGTCTATCAGATCAACTGACCTTCTCTAAAGGCTTTGAGGTATAGCATGATGTGTTAAATTGTTCCAAGAATGGGAATAACCCAGAAAAGAAAACAAAACAAAACAGAAACCCCATACTTTATTTGCTGAAAAAAGCACTGTGACCTTCAGTGAGGTCAGTTATATTCTCTAGGTAGCCATAACTAGGTTACATGGAAAAGAATACCAAGCAATGCCCATAACAAAAATTAAAGGACCGTTGGACAATCTCAAGACTTTGGAAGAATACGACCTGTCCACTGGTAAAAAACCCCAGAACCTGAATGGGAAAGTGCGTACTGAGAGCTGAACCGTGATAAGGTACAGAAGATCAACCTTTTGAATGGCACAGGGATAATGGCATAACATGTCACAATATTTCTCATTTTACAAGAAAGACTTGATATGTTTTCCCTCACAAGCACAGTTTTACATGTTTGAAATGCAGATTTGGTGCTCATAACCACAGTATTTTCTGCCCCACTCTGTGAACTAATCAGACAAAATGTGCAGTGAACCTGGGGATAAAGGAAGTTTAAAGTGGTGATCAATCTGTAACGTGATTGTTTTATGTTGTATGCCCTATTTATTAAATATAATATGAACCTGTTGAAAATTAGCCCCCCTTTGCTCCTGGCAACACCTGACAGAACAACTGAGCATAAAACTTTGCCTGAAGATGTTAAAAACTTGGACACTGACTTTCCCTGACGAAGCGAAACTGCTCAGCTTCAACTCCTATCTTTTAACCTGTGTCAGACAGCTAACAGACACATTTCCTTAAACAACTTTCCTCCCTTGGTCTTTTTCCCATTGCTAAGATTTCATATTTGCTCTTTTAAACGTAGTTTTGCTTGCAAATGGCTGTGACTAACATCTTTATCACAGGACTGATCGAAAAACAAATCTGAAAGGAGAGAGCAAAATGCTGCAGATCAAACATGTTTGTATTAAGCCTTGCCCTTAAAGCCATTTCACATGTTTACTGTGTCTCTACAACAAAGGAAACAGCTCTTGGCAATGACCTTTTTGAATCTGTGGCATATCTGAAATGTGCAGCAGAGCATGGCATTTCACACCAGTAACCTTTTTTCCTACGCTTAAACAGCTCTTTCACTGCTTTACTCCTTCTGGGCATATCTGGGACTTTCTTTTGCTCTCTCACACACATCCACACACACACACACACACACACACAGAGATAGAATCTATAGGAATTATAAACAAGCTTCTGCAAATTTGGAGGCTATTTTCTTACTTGGAATTCACAAGTAAATGCTGGAAATTGTTATTCCCTTGCATGCTCTCAGCACCTTTTGCACCTCTGTGTATTTCTGGTTGGTTAGGACTCCTTCAGGAGCAGTTCTTCAAGAGTATGTCCCCTGATGATCTACCCCTTCTGGAGAGATATGCACCGCTCCAGGAACAGTGCCCTGAACATTTTGCTCATGCTCTATGGCACTGCCTCAAACTGCAAAATTATTTGTAATAGAAATATTTTCAAACAATACATTGTGACTAAAAGGTCCCTGGAGCATGGACTTCTCTTTGGAAAATGTCTAGTGTACTGCAGGATTACAGCTACGGTCTAAACAGGACACCAGAACCAGAGGCTTCTGCAGTTTCATCTGAAACCCATGGTCTGAGGAATAATTACTTGCGCTACACTGCGACCAACAGTTCTGTATAAATGAATTTATTCACTTCAAGTTTGCAAGGCAAGACCAAGGGCCAATGAAACTGAAGAGTGCAACACTGACATTTGTAAGCCATTTAACTTATCTATTACTTTGCTTGAAATAGTCCATTACTTATTTTATGGAGTCTGTCATTCTATTCATACTTTTTACATAGAAAATAATACTAAATATTCCATCTAGGACAAGATCAGCAAACCATTTCAGGCCTGTTAAGATACAGCCAATGTTAAAAACTGTCCTCTTACAGCATGCCACTTTTATCTGAGCCCAGCTTCCTGATCACTCACACCAACCACCTGCTGGCTGGCATCCAAGCTCTAGCTTTGAGGAAATCACCTAGGCTCCAGCTTCAAGGGAACCAGTTGACTCGTCAGATAGGTAAACCAGGACTGTTCATATTAGTTTTGTGCTTCTACTGAAAGTATGACTGCAATGACTCTGGGCACCTATCTCTGTGACTCTGAGTCTGAAACCAAGCTGTTACCACAGAAGATACAGATGTAGGCCATGTCCGTAGTAGGAGGCAAGGGATCACTTTCCCATGAATGTTTTCTCCTTTCTAATGTGAATGTATACACCAGTTGGTCTGTAATACATCATTGATAACCAGCTGTTATTTTTCCAGCATGAGAATGTCAGACAAGTGCAGGGAGTCAGTGCTTGCCAGTATAGATTTGCCAAAAGATTAGAATTTAATTTTGCCTCTGTGTGTTGCTTTTTATCAATGCCTGTGAAAGTATCAGATCTATGGGGGAGGAAGGCAGATCAAGTACACACTAATGCCACCACTAAGTGTGATTGCATCTGCATCTTGATAATACAGAGAACTGATAAAAAAGGAGCAGACTGTTGTAACAAACGATTGACATTTTGATGAATTTGGAATGTAACACAGGCTTCAAATATATAAATACACTAGTTTAGAGTTCTGAAGTATCAAATGGAATATTGAAGCTGAAATTTAACAACTGACACAAACTCCTTTAAATAAAACATGCAGACACCTACTTACATACTCTGATTTTTAATCTCATCATGCAAATGCAATCAATTTATGTCTAGAAATCATATGTCGATCTTACAAAAAACCTAGATATCTTGGAAGCCAATTTTAATGATAGTGTATGCTCATCAGAGCTTAGACAATCAGAATAACCATTTTCTATTCAGGAAATGGGGACAAAAACTACAGAAAATGTATTTTTATTATTCTTTGTGAATGGAGAGATTGTGTTTAAATTAAAGACTGAAAAAACATTTTAAAAGACAGAAATAATCCAATGTAAATTCAAGATGGACTAACAATGTATAAAACTGAGTGTTGTACTGTCAGAGAAGAAGAAACACTGCAAATAAGATTAATGATTTCTTAAAATGCACTGAAATTGGGCCTTCATTCAACACAATGTTCTGAGGCTTTAGTGCCTGCAGATCTCAGCCTACAGGAAGAATGATGGCTTGAGGGAGCAGTCTTTATGCCTTACCTTAAACCTACTGAAAACTCAGAGTGGCTAGGGAGAGAAAAAGCACCAGCAGCAAAATGTGAAATCCCAGTTCTTCAAATCTTCACAACATAAAATGCCTGAGGGACGAAAGTACATGGTCTCACTGTGGCCAAGAACCGAGTATAGTGCAAACTGCCTGTCTTTTGTGAACTGTGCCATGGACCAGAAAGGCACAGGAGACCAATAGTGGAAACTGATGGGAAGATACCTCACGATAGTGCTGTTGGCTGCTCTGTTTAGAGTCTAACACTGAGAACTGGATGTGAAAGCTCTTGGTTAATGGTGTATGTGTGTGTGCACGCATTCTTCCTGACACAGACAATCCTTTGTTTGGACCACTCCAGAAATTGAACTTTGAGGTGTCAACTTTTTCCTTGTTCCTTTTCTCCTACCCCCAGGACACAGACTCATATCCTGATATTGACTGTTCTGCTCACTCCTTTCAGAAACAATAGAACATGTTGTCAGTATGTTTTTTAAACCAGGGTTTAATCTCTGATATCTAAGTAAGCAGGCCATGGTGGTCTGGCCATTCTTGCAGCACAGTTATGGGGAAAAACAAGGTAGGTCTTGTGCTTTTCTTCAGTTATTTCAATATAGTTTGAACATAAAGAAGTTAGAATAGTCTCACATACAGATATTTGCCATAATAAAGAGTAGTTTAATATTTGGCCTAATTTGCCATCAGTTACAGAAATACTGCAGAGGGAACACGATAGCCAAAAAAAGAGACTAAAAACTATAACTTTTATCTATATCATTCCAGGGCTCAAGGTTTTAACTTCCACTGCTGCCTATCTTTTTCAAACATACACACACACAAAACAGGTCTCATTAATTCAAATCTATGCCACACTATGATTAAAAAAAACCCAACAAATAAACCACCTAATACTTTATTAGAATTTCCCATATTCTAACTTGTGGTAATTGTCCTATTCCCATGCACCTCCAAGAAGAGTGTAGCTTCATCTTCTCCATATCCTCTAATCAAATATTTCAAGCAGCAATAGTTTTTCCAACTAGACTGTTCTCCAGCCTAAATAGGAAGCATACATTGTTAAATCATGGTCATCTTGCCCACTGGGACATCCACATCCTCCTCTGTGGAGCTGCTTTCCCAACCATACTGTTTCAAGGGGTGTTCCATTGTACTGGATCTGACTGGGATGGAGTTAACTTTCTGCATAGCAGCCCCTACTGCGCTGTGTTTTGGGTTTGTGGCTAAAACAGTATTCTTAGCACACCAACTGTTTTGGCAGTTGCTGAATAGTGCTTGAACAGCATCAAAGCTCTCTCTTCTTCCTCATCTGCCCCCTTCCTCCCCTGCTCAACAGCTAGCTGGAGGTGGGCAACAGGTTGGGAAGGACACAGCAAGGATAGTTGACCTGAAAACATATTCTATACTATATTATGTCGTGATCAGCAATAAAAACTGAGGTAGAGGAAGAAGCTGTTTTTTTGTTTGTTTGTTTGTTTGTTGAAGTCCATGAGGCCTATTTCTGTCCAGGTCTCTTTGAACCACAGCCCTGCCCAGCAGCTGTGAACCTCAGTGACTAATTCTAGAACTCAGGTTAAGGTAGATTTGTATGGTCAAACTTGTTATTAATGACTTTTTGCCAATAAGCTGTGCAGAAAGATCAATAAATTCACCAAGAGGCACATAAAATGTGTCCAGGAAAAGAATAACATGGAAGCATCTGAAGTAATTTTTAAACAGGTGAGATATATAGTTTTAAATACAATGAGAATAACACCTTCCAGGTAATAAACAAATCAATTTTCCCAAGACTGTAAATTCATGGTATTAACCACCTTAAACCAATATCTACATGTGTTGCCCTGTATTTGATGAAATAGAAAATAAACCTATAAATTTAATTATGTTAGAGTTGTTTTTCAAGTAAGTCACCTCTTATTTATAAGGACATCTGAGAATGACTCCTTATTTAAGAAGTGTTGTTATATGATTTGATATTCATGGTGATACTTGGATTGATGGGGGAGAAAATTAGCAACCTAAAACTTGAAGGAATTAAAAACTTTCTGCTTTGAACGGCTCAGAAATGCTGTCCCTTTGTAGGTCAGATTCACCAGGAACAGGAATGGCTAGAAGGAAAAAAGGATCGGACTGTATGAAAAATTAAACTGATGTTTATTCCAGGACTGTGCTGGAAGCAGTTTTGCCTGTTTTAAAGGATATTAAAAATTTTAGTGGGTTCCTGGCTATTAAACCAGCCCTTAAATGTGACCTGTCAATCAGTATTCCCTGCTGTCACTTTCTTAGAGGGAGTCTCAGTGCCCATGTTCATGATCTTCCTTCTCCACTCAGAGTTTTTGTTTTGCAATTGTCAGTATTATTGTAGAAACCTGTCCAGCATACTGTATATAGTTGATGCCTGAAACTGGTAATTCTATAGTTTGTTTGTATACCCTGATACCAAGGCAGGGTATGATAAAGCTGGCTGGAATACAGATATAAGTGCTCTGATCTTACCTTCTATTGTAATGCAGATGTTTCGCCTATATATAAATTTTTCAGACCAGTACTGTGACTTGCAATAAAAGATTAATTGAAAATTACAGATTATTTTGCATTTACTTGTAGATGGCAATGACTGTCAGTACAGGCTATAAAGGTCTATGGCTGGTTTGAATACCATCATAATAGTGTTTTACTATAATTTTCCACAACTTTCTCATCCGAAAAAGGGCAACACAAGCACATTCACCTATCCCTACAGATGAGTGTGATCCCTGCTACTGAAAATAATCTACTGAAAATACACTTAATCATGCCAGTCTTCCCAGGGAAGTTTCAGGCTTGAAGGCTCAGTCCTCAGTGTATAGGTGAAGTGTGTTTGTGCAAGTGGGTGCACAGCTGTGATGCAGACATCAGAAGGCCTTCAAAACACTGCACAATCTATAGCCCATGAGAAACTGCATTCATCCATCTATCTTGATCTATTTAGGACCTAGACTGATGAATTCACTTCCTTTCTGAACATGCTGGTGCTTTAACTCCAGCTCCGGTAACTCCAGCTCTGAGCAGCTATGAGGCACCTGAAATGTGTGCACACACATCTACACACGTTCCACCCTTGGAACAAATTAAATTTCATTCAGAGATAACTGCAGGACTGACTGGATACCTTCATGTTATCTGTTCTCTACTTACAGAATTGAGACATTTTCCAGTGTTATAGAAGCTTATCTGTTAAAAGATTAGTGCTCAGACATGATGAAGAAGACAAAGTGAAACACAAAGTATTTTAACCTTTTTACTTGTTTTATTGAAATCATAGAATCATAGAATTGTTAGGGTTGGAAAGGACCTTAAGATCATCTAGTTCCAACCTCCCTGCCAGGGGCAGGGACACCTCCCAGTAAACCATGCCATCCAATGGAATCATATGTTTATTTGCCCATTTATTTTTCTGGTTGTCAAGATTTTGGGAGACCATATTATACATGTAGCTACCTTGTAAAAATCTTAGCAGTACATTTTAAGAGGTTTTCTATCAATCAAGGTGGGGTATCACTTTGTGATCCTACAAGAACCAAGAAATATTTTCAGTTGTGAAGTAATAAAGTGATCTTGAATCACAGGTCAGTCTTTTAGTTAGGTTGAAGAAGCTTTCAGTTTCTAGCCTCCTAAAACAAATTTCTGCATTTGTGACATGGCATAGGACATTAATCATTACCAGTCTTAGTTAAATTGCAGGAGAATTCCATGACAATTCCTTTAGGAGAAGAATGTGATAAGTTCCTTTCATTATTTTGGATCTCTATTCAACATTTCTATTTAGGCTAAGTTTATAAGATAGCAGGCTGTTAGCTTTATTCCTCCCTCATAAAAGGTCCAGTGTAAGCTTCAAATCATTCTCAATCTTCTTACATACGGAAAGCATTTACTTTGTCCCTTACTTCTACAGTGGTATATACTGGCTCCTTTTCAAAATGTAATGAAAGCTTAGCTTTCAAAGCCATGAAGTCAATTGATTTCAGTTTTCCTCTATTTTTCCGTATATCAATTCTAATAATTTTTCCCTTTATTGTAGCCTTAGAGGTTTCCTAGTCCATTTGACTATTTACTTTTCCCACTATAGTATGTCCAAAAATATCAAGGTCATTCTTTATGATCTTCGTTATATCAAAATCTTCTAGCAGGCCTGTTATTAAATCCCTGCCTTCTATTTTTATTTCACAGTCACTTTAATTAGTACATGATCTAACTGCATAATTAACTTACTAGCTATATATCCTGGAAGATAACAATTGGACCTCATAGAATGCACTAGGTATAGAGAGCTTATAACATTTCAAAAGTCCAGGATTTTGTGCTGTTATCTATTCTCTTGTGCCTTTAAATTGAGTCTCTAAAGTGTCATTTGAACTGTTCTTTCAAGATGAGAGCTTCTTGATATTAGAGGGGAAGGCTGGGATGCTTATTTAAGGAAAGCTACAGAACAGGATAATGATTAGCTGAAGGTATATTTGTTATCTACTACTGCAGCATGCATAGTGGACCTGCTAATTGATATGTCTCACCATCTTAGCTTTCCTGTCCTCAATAAAACCAACATGGAAATAGATTCTCAAGTCCACTTAGTTTTAAATGAGAAAAACATAATGGCTTGTTTCATATATCCCTCAGTAGGTTACCACTGTTATCATGGACTTAGTTACTTCCCAGTATGAGCAGAGGCAGTTAGAGGGTAGAATAGAATGGAAATGTACAAAACCTTGACCATATTGCTTCCATGTATTCTTCCCCATGAGATACGTATGAGGAGGCTGGCATGGACTCTGCGGGAGGCAGCAGTTTGGAGAAGACTAGAACTATCTCAGATAGAAAGAGGCAGATGCCACTAAAAGGATGATTACTAGAAGTAATGAGAGAAGGAATAAAATTAAACAGTGAGATGCTGCAGTCCACTGCATGGTTCACCTAGAAAAGAGGAATAGCAGTGGAATACTTCAGACATAAGAAAGAATTCCGTTGACACAGTGTAGACATCCACAATGTAAACTTGGAATCTCCCTAAACAAGGCAAAGATACTTCAAATGTGAAGTCCATGTCATGGTACTGCAGATGTCATGGGTCAGAAAAACTCTACTTTATGTTTGGCAATTTTTCTCAGTGGTTTATAAAAGTGGTACGGATCACTACCTTAGATAAAGATGACTACACTGTGAATATGTAAAGTCAGAAAAGATGAATTTCACTTGGGCTGAATGAAAAATGGATTATGATGGAGATTTATGGGCTCTTCATGGCTACAACAAATTCCGCAGTTTCTACAGAGGGTAGTTGAAAATACACATGTAGGAAAATGAGATCTGTATTTCTGTGTGGTAATTCCTCTGTGTAGATGACATACAAAGATAACACTGAAGACCCTTGTTAAAAACTGCTTCATGAAAATTTGGCAAGCAATTCCTAAGTCATAAAAAATTAAACACCTACTGAGAACTTACGGTATGGATAGGGACTTGAACAGGCTAAAAGATACAAAAAACTCTCAACAAATTGGATTTTCATATATACTGAATTTCTTACATACTGAATTTCTCATGTGTCTAAGCACAGAATATAGCTCAGGGGACAAATATTTCAATATGAGAGTAGTTGGTTCAGATACTAGTGAGACAAAATAGAAATTGAGAAAGAACCTGGTATTATAGGCTTTAGTTTTTTAATGAAATAAAACCTGAAAAGGTCAAAGCATGTCTGTAACAGTGACAACTGGAAAAGGAAAGTGAACTGTGGAAGCAGAATACTCTAAGATGGCAAAATGTACAGTCACTCATGAGTTTGTACACCAAGGTGAAATACCAAAATAAGTAAAAGTTGATATTAGGGAAATAAAAGGCAGTATAACATAAAAGATAAAAAAGATAAAACTAAGAAACCTGCTTCTGTGAGATATGCCTCAGTTTAGTGACTGGCCTGGTGCATAATAATTTATTCGTGCATAAGACAGGTTGAAGCTCCATCTACCATGAAAACTTTAGAATTCTGTTAATATCATATGCTTTGGCAACTCCAGACCAAGAAAACAATTACATGTAAGTTGACGAGCATAAAGTATCAGCTTAAGGTCATAATAGAGAAGAGGGAAGTCATGAAAGAAGAAAGTAATGAAGCTAATTGTTTTGTGTATTATTGTAAAAAGAAAATAGCTGGGAAGGGGCATCATTGGTAAAGATTTAGAGACACAATTTGCTGTCAGTAAGACCAATCTTAACAAAGTCAGTAGCTTGGTTTTAAACTGATGAGACTGACATCACGGTTTAAGATTCAGGGTTGAGTTCAACATTGCCTGGTGTACTGGCTTGCATGGCAAGGTTTTGATAGCAGCGGGACTACAGGGTGGTTTCTGTAGGAAGCTGTTAGAAGCTACCCCTGTGTCCAATGGAGCCAAATGCCAGCCATCTCAAAGGTGGACCCTCTGCTGTCCAAGGCTGAGCCCATCAGCAAGGCAGTTTTTGCCCATCAATTGTAGGGGTAGCACCTCTGTGATAGCATATATAAGAAGGGGGGAAAAGCTTGTGCAACTTCAGCTGGAAATACAATTGTGGATATGTGAGAGAAACAACTCTGCAGACATCAAAGTCAGTGCGGAAGGAGGGGAGGAGGTGTTGCAGGAGCAGAGATTCTCCTGCAGCCTGTAGTGAAGACCATGGTGAGGCCGGCTGTGCTCCTGCAGCACTAGCGGTCCACAGTAGAGCAGATATCCACCTGCAGCCTGGGGAGGACCCCATGCTGGAACAGGGGGATGCCTGAAGGAAGCCATGACCTGGTGGGAAACCCACATTTGAGCAGGTTTGCTGAAGGACTTGTGACCTCACAGGGGACCCACACTGGAGGGGCTGCACCTTGTAAAAGAGATCCACACTGGAGCAGTTCATGAAGAACTGCAACCCATAGCAAGGACTCACATTGTAGTTCATGGAGGACTCTCTCCTGTGGGAGGGCCCCCAGGAGGGAGCAGGTGAAGAGTGTTAGAAGTACTTCCCTGAGAAGGAAGGAATGGCTGAGATAACCTGTGATTAACTGACCACAACCCCCGTTCCCCATCCTTGTGCACTGCTGGGCAGAGAATTTGAGAGTGAAGATGAGCCTGGGAAGAACGGAGGGGTGAGGGAAAGGTGTTTTTAAGAATGGGTTTATTTCTCATTTCCTTACTCTAATTTGATTGGTAATAAACTAAACTAATTTGCTCAAGTCAAATCTGGTTTGCCTGTGATGATAATTGGTGAGTGATCTCTCCCTGCCTTTATCTCCACCCACAAGCTTTTAATTGTTTTTTCTTTCCCCATCCAGTTGAGTAAAGGCACAACAGACCCTCTTTGGTGGTCACCTGGCATCCAGCCAGGGCTAACCCATCATACTCCATTCAGACACGCAGCTTTACAGAAACTACTACAATTCATGCATTGAAAATTACAGAAGACTTAGACTGTGGTCTCTAGCCATAAGAATATCATCATTCCCTCTGAGAGGAAGAATAAAAAAGAAAAGTTGTTTTTTGTAACTGTGGAAGAACTGCAGGCATATTCAGACATTTCTGAAAACTGTCACAACCAGAAACTCCTTCCAGAATGATTCTCATTTCAGTCTAAATCACTTCTGCTGTTTTTCTGACATTAGATATACGAATGGCAGTTCAACCAACTGTGTCTGAGAACAAAGAAAATCCTTAGTTCCAAACTATCATAACATGCATTTGATTCAGGTTTATTACAATTACATTTTCTTACCGGTTTTAAGCACTTCTTAGATTCACAGATAAAACTGTGACTGATTGAAACTACATAAATTTTTAAATTCTACTTGTTGAACATTTTGTATAATTTCTAAGTTGTAATAATAAAGAGCTGTTTCCTGGAGAGTTTGACCTAACTGGTGTGAATAGTTTTTAAAATGAATAATATGCCAGACTCACCAACGGGTCACCTTTGTTTGCACAACGTTAAATGGTGGCAGACACTTCCATTAGCAAGAAGCTATTAGATTGTCCAGACTGTAAATTGCAACTCTTAATCAATAGTTGTAAATAAATTCATCAAAAATAATGATAAAGAAAGCCTAGCCAGGTCAAATAAGAATTCTGGCTACTTTTCAGTTAGGATTTTCCAAGGACGTAATGAGAGATAAATCCACTCCCTCCCATTTGTGAAACATCAATGAGAAGCAGCACCAGAGTACCAACTGTTCTTGTCAGGAGGAAGATGCCTCCTATGAGATGAGTAATGTTTCTGGCAGGGAAGAATGTATTTGCTCAATTAGCTTCAATAGAAGGCCATTTACATAAGCCATGTTCATTTCAACAGGGTGTTTAACATTTCGGCTTTTGCTCTATCCTTCTGACAAAACAAAAATGGTGAGTAATGAATATGCATATTGAAGTCGGTATTCAGTCTTGGAATCAGTAATGTTAACAAAGTTTGACTCAAATGTTTAACTTTATAAGTAGCCCCTTGAAGGAATTACAGTCTTGCTATGAAGAGTTAAGGGTACATTATTCTATATTTTTAATTGAAATGGCCCCAAACTTATAGCTTGCCAGCATAAGAAAAATTAAAGTTTACAGTTCTGATGCCTACAGAGAGCTATAGTACACTAGCTTCCCTACCCTCTGTGTACTGCTGTTGTTAATTATAGGCATTTCTGAAGTGTAAAACAAACACAGGGACGCTTTGTTCCTTAGTACTGTCTGTTTAACTGTCTCGAGTAATTCCCAGATCACTCCATTGCATTCTAAGGGGACACACTGGATTGGTTTTGGAACAGGCAAACAGCTATATAACTGTGTTTGAAGCCAAAAAAGTTTAATTTCTGTTGCTGTAGTCCTGCCTGAGTATCCCTAATGTCTTGCTGTAAGTTTTCTAGAGATGCTTTTCAATTTTTCTTGAGGCAACTTCTGTAGTTGCTCTGAATATTTGCTTCATTTATTAGAAAATTCTTTTGCTAAAACAAAACTGGATAGGGCAGCTCCAACTTCTCTGGACAACCTATACCAGTGTGTCACCACGTTCACAGTAAAGAACTTCTTCCTTATATCTAATGTAAATCTACTATCTTTCAGTTTAAAACCATCATCCCTTATCCTATTGTCATGGTTTAAGCTCAGTCATAAATCAGCTGCACAGTTCATTAGCTCCCCCTCCCCCCTTCCTCCCCCCCCTCCTGGAGGGCTGGGGAGGAGAATCAAAAGAATGTAACTCCCATGGGTTGAGACAAGAACAGTTCAGTAACTAAGGTATAACACATACCACTACTGCTACCACCAATAATAGCAGTGGTAAGGGAAATAACAAGGGAAGAGAATACAACTGCTCACCACCTGTCGACTGATACCCAGCCTGACCTACCAGTGATTTAACCGTTCCGGGTCACTGCTCTGTTTTCACATCCTGGGCATGACATGCTGAGGCATGGAATACCTCTTTGGCTAGTTTGGGTCAGGTGTCCTGTCTCTGTTTCCTCCTGGCTTCCCCTCCTCCCTGACAGAGCATGAGACTCAGAAAGCCCTTGGTCAAACTAAGCATTACTGAGCAGCAACTGAAAACATCAGTGTTATCAGCACTGTTCCTAGGCCAAAAGTTAAAACCACAGCACTGCACCAGCTACTAAGAAGGAGAAAAATGACTGCTACTGTTGAACCCAGGACACCTATCTAGTATATCTAGCAGTGGAAAAAGACCATTGAAGTTTTAAGACAGATCGTGGTAAAAATACTGTTCTTATTTTCAAGCAATTTTTATAAAGCAATTTTAAAGTGACCTTATGGTCAACAATAAACTGAATGTATATTTGTAATAATTGGCCATCTTCTAGAGCCTTCACCCTTCCTCTTTGTTATATAGATGTGACTCCTCTAAATGTTTCCCTAACGCTTGAGGAATTAACTCTTCTTTATTTCTTGGGTTAGGCTTTTCATTCATTAGAACAAGTGATAAATCACCCTCTGCCTTCAGTGGCAACAAAACCTGTGGTCCAGTGTTCCAATAGTAACCCTGTTTTATAAAGTGTGAATTCATGTGCATTCAAGTCTTCTTGAATAAATTAGATGCAAATTAAAAGACAAATAGAACCTATGTCTCTTAACTACAAGTGTTTGTTGTCAAATGAGAGAAGGTACCTAGCTGAATTTTTTTTCAGGTGTCTCATTTGAAAGGAAGAGAATAAAGGAAACAGAGAAAAAAATGGAATACTAGAGGGCAGTGATGATCGAGCAGTATTGGAGAAATAGTTTATTTGGCAAATGAAACATTTGCAGTGGTATTGAGCAGATTGTAGAACAGGAAAAGCTGAAATCAAGATGATCAATTAACCATCATTTGCATCAAATAGCTGCATCACACATTATGATATTAGAAAAATCAGGTCCATTGAGTCCCAAAGACAGATGTCACTAACAGATGAGAACTGTACTTCCCTTTAGATGGAAATAGAAGAAAAATACAGATGACAAGGCTTTGTTGGAATAATGCCACTCACTTTAATAAAGCTACTCAGGTTATGAATTTAGGCCTTGGAGGACTATTTAGAAGATATCTGAAAAAGAGACAAGTATGTCTAAAAATAACTTAGGTACTTTGAAAGTGAGGGCTGGCTAAGGAGATATGAGAAGTTGTTGAACATTTTAAAACAACAGAAGCAGAAGAAAAAATATCAGTAAACCTCATATGAGAGGCAATTTTAAAAAAGAAATTGGTAAGTTATATTTTGCTGCAGTAACTCTGACATGAAGCTTCATACTTGAGCTGATCTGTTTTCAAAGCTACCCCACTTCTTTTTTGACTCCATAGCTTTCCTAAATGGCTTCATCTAGAAAGACACTCCTCTTTTTTTGATGCAACTGTTTACCAAAAGCTCAGGGCATTGCCAGTCCTATCAGCAGAGATGCTGCCGATGGAGTTGGATACCCCCTGAGGCTGTCCTTTTTCCTTCTGTGGGATCCTCAATGCCCTGTACAATTAGAGAGGTGCATGGCAGCAGGAGAGGCACCTTCCTCCCTCCTCCTAAGTGCCATGGCCAGCACCCACCCCTTGCCCCATGGGAAAGCAAAGTGGGTGTGTATGCCTTGCAGCAGAAAGCCTTGCTGTAAGGAGGTGAGGTGGGCTGGAAGGTGTTTGTGTGGGTTGGTGGTCCCAGAAGGCAGCATCTGGTGGTGGGGGAAGCCTTGCCCAGGAGCAGCAGATTGCTTGTGTGCAGCTGGATTTGGTGGCAGTCTGAGGATGGCCTAAGGAAAGAGCTCTTGAGAAGTATTTGGGCAGGATCATAGTTTTCCAAGAAGGGACCTGTCTTTCTTTTGGACAGGAATTTATATTGCAGCTCAGTATTGTTCTCAATATTTATATATGTAAAGGGCTTACTAGAACTGATGGTTTTGTATGTCTTTTTTCCCTAAATTTGTGTTTGTTTTTCTTTAAGAATTCAGACCTGTAAAGCTTACTGGAGAGTGGGGACTGCTCTTTTCTGTAGGCACTGTGCTTACAGAAGAGGTTGCCAGAGACAGAAAGGTAAGAGAGACAAAAGTCTGAGCTGGGAGTTCACAGCTCATGCTTAAATGGAGTGCTGTGAAGAGCAGAAAGCCACGTTTCAGCAGTGACTCAGATTTTCCCAGGGGCCGGAGTGTACTGCGGTTCACTGCAACTCAAAACACTGCTGAGATGCCTGGAAGCAGGCACTCACCTTTAAGCAGACAGCGAGGAGGAAAACAGCTGTGTACTAGACCTAGTAATACTCCCCTGTCTTACCTGTTTTTTCTGAACCATCTTTCTTTGCGAGTTTAAGTTCCAAGCTTGACTTTTAGAGGAAGAAGTCTAGGTACAACCACTTTAAAAAGGTCATTGTTTCAGGGTCCTGTGCCAAAAACCCCAGGTGTCCAGTGAGAGAAAAGGCTTTGCAGTTTGTAAGCAGGACAGTACTGTGGACCTTAGCAAAATAAGTCTGGTGCAAAACTCCTGTTGACCTCAGAGGAAGATGTAGCAGGAACTCAAAGTATTTAATTTTAGGACCCTGATGTTTTTATGATTAAAGAATTTGATTAAAGAATTTTAAGATTAAAGAATCTTGCTCCCTAAGATTTGTAAGTCTATTCCATACAGATTCAGATGATTTCATAGCATTTCTATAATGGGATACAGGTAAATGCAGACATTTTGTCATAGATTTTTATGGTGTAGTTCTTAAATAGTATGAATTGCACACAATAGGAACTCTGATAAAATGGATTCATAACAGTTGCATCGTGGGCTTGAAATTGTGATATTATGTGTTAAAAAATAAAATCGTAACATTTCTTGGAAAATTTAATTACAAGAGAAGTTAATGAATTGCAAACTAGCTGTAATTCAAAAAAAGTTTAAAGAAGGATGCTTTCTGTGAGGCCAAGATCACTAGAAGTTTTTCGTTATTGATAAACTACGGTTTTGTGAACTTGCTGTAAGCATTGAATTACATCTGAAATAGCCAAAAATATCTTTCCTAATACTGCTCCTCCTCCTTCCTCCCAACTGGTTGGTTTTTAAACCTTTCAGTAGAAAACTTCTGCAGTTTCTCAGGGAAATGCAGGCTTCTTCGTGCTTCTGACACTTGTCGTGTGATTTCTATCTGCTTGAAATGCATGAAAACAAGAGAAGCTATTTTCGAAAACAAAGATGAAGAAATTGAACAGAAAAAAACAGGGGGCAGTGGTTCAGCTAAAACAAATTCCATTTACTAATCCACATCCAGTAGGTCTATACAGGCAGGTTAACATGAACTCCAAAATATCAATCTCCCTGCTGCATGTCTAGTTGGGAGTCCTGAGTTATGCCACAGTCCGTGAAAGTCCTTACTTTTACTACGTGTACCTTTATTTTAATTAACATTTTGTTTCATATTTTATTAATTATTTTAGTGGGTTTGATGTCATCTATGTGTAAAATGCCATACACAAAGACTTACCAGCAATTAATTCTGGGATAGAAGAAAAGAGAGATCCAAATGTGCTCTTAACACAGGGACATCATGAGGGGTCTGGACAAAGACACAGTAAGATGTAACATCTGGACAATGATTTTTCTTGCGCCACGCCACTGCTGAACTGCATGAAGGTGTGTGGGTGAAGCCTTAGCTAGTATATCACTTTATTAGCTCAAAGCTAACAGCAAGGTTTAGCTTTTAGTATTTGTTGCACCCCTGGCTGTTCTGTTGAGAAGAGTATTCTCGCACGTTAGTACAGTAGTTTAACAATAGTTAAACTACTAGTTATAAACTAAAACTATAAACTAAACTAGTTATACTACTAGTATAGTAGTTTAATGATAACAGTGAAATACTGACTTGCTGTCATATCTGTACTGATAAAATGACTCACAAAAGTGTTATACAGTTAATGTTTCTACACTATCAGGGTATTCCTTCCCTATACTCCCCCAGCCTCCACCCGTAAAATAGCAAATCATAATCATATATGAGAAAAAAAACATGAAACTTTCATACTTGGTAGTCTCCCTCCCAGCTTCTCTGTCTGACAAAAGATGTAGGCAGAAAATACAAGCAATAAGTTCAGCCCCATTCTTCCTCTGGTATGATTATTTGCACTTTTTCAAAATAAGTGGTAAATGCACTAAAAGGACTGCTATTCTCTTTTACAAGCTTCAGGTTGCTTAGAGTAAATCATAATATAGAGCAAAAGACAATTAGATAGTTCTGTATTCCATTATAGTGCTGTAGATGCTGTTAAAATTATTTTAAATAAAAAGTTTGCTTAAGAATATGCTTTTCCAATTGCATAAAACATTTTTCTTCACTTTTGAAATGCAAGGAAAAGGAGGGAAATACTTAGAATGTAAAAAGTTTTCTTGATGCAGTTGTATAACATAGAATTTCTTTCACAAATGGAAAAAGAATTTGATGCGAACATGAAGGTCCTGCATTTAGCAAGTTACTAAATATTTGCTTAGAAGTAACGTCTTTGATGTTTCCTAGGACTTTGCTAAATAATTAATTTGAATTATGTACCTTGCTCAACCAGATTCACTAGATCTAAGTTTTTAAGAGAATGTTCCACATCTACATTACTTTTAATCTTTCTTCCCTCTTGAGAAAGTATTTCCAGTGTTTTAAAATCCAATATTTAAGCAAAATAAGTCTGAGATCTAAAGGCTAAATGGTGACTCTATCACTATAACTTTGCATATTTGTGCTTTTTGATGCTTACAGGAATATTGCTATGTGATATATTAAATCTTACTGACTCTTGATTATTTTAAAAAATTAATTTCAGTATTTTAATGGATAGCAATGTAGGTTTTCACATGGTAGTAGCAGGTCAGATATTTCGATGTCCACTGGTGTTATCTGTGCTGGTCTTCACTGTTCTTTTTATTGTTGTTTTGTCGGTTTCATTTGGTGGGTTGTTTTGGTTTTTTTTCAACTTTTTTTGATTAGTACTGTGGCTAGTGCTGCAGCCACTTTGACGGAGTCCACAACTGACATCCTCTTTGTGGGAGCGTGCTGGTTTCTTCCAAACCTTCTGGTAAGGTCCTTGTGGAAGACTCTTTGGGGAAGGTACTGGAGCTAGGGACAGTTTTTTATATGATAGACTAAATTCTGTCATAACAAAAGGATATGCCTTAGCTTACCTTGTTTTACTTGTTTTCCAAATGAATGTTGGGAATTAGAGGTGGGAAACATGCATGGGTACGCTGTACAGAAAAGAGTGGTCTGGAAAGAGGCAAAGGTAAGTTATTCCTTTACGGAAGCGAATCTTAGTACTTTGCAGGCAAAATCTGTTCCATTTGTGCCTGCTCATCATGGAAAATATAAGGGGCAGAGAGTGATAATGCAATTTTTTATTAAAGAAGGCAGATGTCCCTAAACTTCTAGTCTCAGGGCAAAAGCTGCTTCTTAATGTCCAAGTCAAAGCAGCTGGAGTTCAGGCCCTTCTTAGAGCTGTCTAGGAAGAAGTTGAACTCTGTCTACAGACTGCAGCATAAGATACCTCCACAAAAATAACAATAATCTTTATGAGTTTCCCTTTCAGTATTTAGCTGCGTGTTGGTCCCCTGGCAAAGTAGTAGGGAACACTAAACAATCTTCAATATGTACCAGAGGCTTTGTAATAATTCTGAAGCTAAGATTGTTAACATGCCTGCCACTCCTGATGAACTTTGTCTGTGCTATCTATGCCAGCTAATGATGCTAGTACCTGTGTCCTCCTTAGTTACATATAGCTAATCAGGCAGAAGCATGTGTCTGAATGGACTGAACATTTACTTGGCTATAAGGCTGAGCTGAAGCCAAGGAAGAAGGTGAAAGAGAGGAGTATCTTCCACTGGGGGTGTCTGGCTGGATGGAAGAACAAAACACTCTGAAAGCTCTTGCTTACCAAGATGTATTGTTATCTTCTGAATAAATTAAAAAAAAAAAAAATCTACAAAAATCCCAACCAAGTTTTTTGGTCTTCTCTTTGGTTTTGTTTCTCAAAGTAGGAAGCAATTAATCTTTTAAGGTATATTTCAAATGAAATCTCTTGTAACAAAATGAATTACTTTGGTAGATGATAATATTTCTCAAGCATAACAAAGTAGTGAAAAAATTAATATTAAATTTGTTCTGAGTTAAGAGCTTTAGAAAGTGAGTGATTGAGCAATGAAACAAGATTACCTGAATATGCAGCACAAGAAAATAATTTTTGTTTTCTATTTCCTCAAATTAAAAACTTCCAGAGTTTCTGTAATATTTCAATTTCTCTGATAGACACAGCAGGCTATTGTTTCATAGCTGAGGTGATAAAAAGGTCTGTGGTCTTCATTCACATCACACATGACCACCTGTGTTGTATGAATAAATTTATCACTTTGAAAAGCGGGATAACAGCAGAGCAGATAAGTTTCTTGCAGGACAGCCTGATAGACTTTGGCCTTCAATCAGTTAAGAACAGGAGATTCAGCTAAGTTGTTCTTTAAACAGGATCTTCAAGATACTGCTGTAGTATATGTGAATACAGACCTTTTGCTATAGTGTCAGTGTCCCTGTCATAGTTTTTAATGACTCTTAAATGACTGAAGTTTCCTAAGTGTTTATCCCTTTCCAGTACAGGAAGGGATAAAATTCTTTATGAGCGGAAAAGTGTTGTCTTTGACAATGTGAGGAGACTGATCTTCATGAAGGAAACGGGTGAGTGTTCCTAATGAATCCTGCATGATATAGTACATAATTCTTACTGGGGAAAAGATGGCATAAAGACAGCTGTCTACAGCAGATCTTTGAGGACAAGAACTATATATAGAACTTGTAAATACACTGATGTAAATGGTTGTTTGATCGACTTTTAATTTGCTATTTGCTTCACTGACTTCTCATTAACGTTTCTTAAAAGCCAAGGTATGCTTATGTTAAAGTTTGGGGCTTTCTTAAAAAAAGAAGGTAATTCTTGTTTCCAGTTGCTGTTAATTTATTTTCTGATTAAAGTTCCATTGTGGCAACAACATTTGCATAAATTGCCATAGTTTCTTCATAAGCTTTTCTAAAATTTGTTTTATGGAACTAATAAAATAACTGATAATTGTTTGTTGTGGTTTAAGACTAACTCATGCAGACTCTCTCTCTCACTCACTTCCCCCTCTTTCTTCCCCCTGCTCCCAGAGGGATGGGAAGGAGAATCGAAAAGAATGCAACTCCCACAGGTTGAGATAAGAACAGTTTAGTAACTAAAGTATAACACAAATCACTACTGCTACCACCAATAATAATAATGATAAAGGAAATGCAAGGAAAGAATACAATTCTCACCACCTAATACCAAGCCCAACCACGCAGTGCACCCTCACCCTTCTGGGTCTCTGCTCTCTGCTTTTACATCCTGGGCATGACGTGCTGTGGTATGGAATAACCTCTTTGGTCAGTTTGGCTCAGGTGTCCTGTCTGTGCTTCCTCCCAACTTTTCCTCCTCCCTGGCACAGCATGAAACTCAGAAAATCCTTGGCCAGACCAAAACTTCACTAAGCAGTAACCAAAACACCGGTGTTATCAGCACTGTTCCCAGGCTGAAAGTCAAAAACACAGCCCTGCACCAGCTACCAAGAAGGAGAAAAATGACTGTTGCTGCTGAACCCATGACATTGTTTCATTTAAATTTAACATCTGGTATGAAGTATTGTTTAACAAGTACCTAGCTGCCATGTTGCTGAGAATGCTGTTAGTAACTGCATAAGCACCTAATTCAGACTGAATCTTTTAAAACTGTTAGATATATGCTAGGCTTGCCCAGTTTCAAGATAGTCTAAGAATTCTCAGGCTTTTAATAAAAGTGTATCTTATTTCTATAGCAATTACAGCACTATAAATTTAAGGACTATATATTGAGAAGGTGCTTCCACCATGATTACTAGACCCAGCGAGGCAATATGAAATGAACACAGTAAAGGTGACATTCCCATAGTACTTAACCTGCTTCCATTTATTGCAAGACAAGGGTGCTTTTTTAAAACTTGAAGCAAGAGGGATATTTGGAACCATATGGGCAGGATAATTTTCATGTTTAATAGAAAATACTGTCTAAGAGTTGGACCAGAACTGTAATTCTTTTTTCACTCCTCTCCTGCTCAAGAGAAGTTGTCTCCAAGGACAAACCAGTCTTCACTTCCCCCATCTTTCATAGAAGTACTGAACTTGATTGACCAAAATGACTGCGTGGGATTCAGGTGGTGTTGTAAGGTGCCTACTCTGTTGCTACACCCCAGCTGGCTTTTAGAAATAATATTGTTGATGAAAAGTAAACCTACACAAATAAAACTGTCTTCTCAGTACTGTGAGTTTGAGTCCCAGAGTCAAGCATAAGGTCTATTGCTATTTAGCTTCAACTTCACAACCACTAGGGTGGTTTAAGGCAGAAGTTTGCCATTTATAAAGTCTTTACGGTTTTTGAAGACTGCTGAAACAGTAAAAGATGAAAGTAGTGCTTCTGAAGCTATGATTTTCTGCTGAATCCCCTGTGCTTGTTTCTCTCTTGAATAATGTCTACCTTCCCTCAGTGCTGGTGTTTTTCATGTAGAAGAAAAAGCAATTTTGAAGTATGCCTTGTGCCAAGTAACATTATACAACAAAGTGCCCTTTAGGTGGAGAAAAATAACCCCAGAGACAGTGATTCTAACAGCATGTATATATATCTTTACCTATTCCTGCGTTCAGAATATTTTAAACTAGGCCACAGAAAACGCTCTGGTTAAAGACTGAGAGATTTGCAAAGCTTCTGTAAAGGTACACATAGAATTGTTACAAATTTATTGTTAGCTACTAAACACTAGAGTTTTCTATGCACAAGGGTGGCATCTCAGAAATTATTTGCATTGCTGTACTAAGGATGCCATATTATTTACATGGAAACTAAGTCAAGTTGAACTCATTTTCCCCCTATAGATATGTGATTGCTAAAAGATGTCCTGGATGAAAATGGTTATATTAGGCATATAGTAAGAATCATAGCCTTGCAGAAAATGCAGACAATGCACACTATTTAGTAGTTTGGTGAAACCTCTAGTATTAAGAGTAAAAAGTTTAATAATTGAAGAAGTGTTGAAATCCTAGAATAAAATATCTTCTCTTGTTACTTTGGTTCAGAAAATTGTGTAAATTTTATGAAAGCCTGTACTTAAGATTTTAGCCTGCTGGTGTAAAAAGTTTAGGATGTTCAAGTGAGACAAAACATAGAATCATAGAATGGTTAGGGTTGGAAAGGACCTTAAGATCACCTAGTTCCAACCCCCCTGGCATGGGTGGGGGTGCCTCACACTACACCATGTCGTCTAAGGCTCTGTTCAGCCTTTGTCCCTATCCATCAGTTCTGTAGCCCCACCATAGAAGGCCACCAAATTGGTCAGGTGTGATTTGCTCTTGGTGAAGCCGTATTGGCTGTCACCAACCACCTTGTTATTCTTCATGCGACCTAGCATGGTTTCCAGGACAATGCTCTTAAAGCTTCCCAAACTTTCTAAGATTCTAGTTTGTGATCATTCCTTCTTTTTGATGTGTACACTTGAGCAATTTCTTGTAAAAGAGGAGACTGTGCAGGATTATAATCCCATTAACAAAACTGTAAAATTGCAGATGCAAGAATCATACAATGGTTAGGGTTGGAAAGGACCTTAAAATCACCTAGTTCCAACCCCTGCCATGGGCAGGGGCACCTCACCCTAGACCATGTTGCCTAAATCTCTGCCCAACCTGGTCTTGAAAATGCTGGATATAAAATTATAAATGATGGAACTATCAAGCATTTTATTATAAACCCTTGTGTGAAGCCTCAATAATCTGGAAAATTAGCCCTTTGTATATAGCAAACTTGAATCCAAGCTCTGAATCTTGAGATGGTCCTTAAGAGAAGAATTGTTGTCAATGGAGTTAATACCTTTAATTTGAGAAGCTTGCGAGCTAGATCCCATGGAAAACATTTCCGGACAACTAACAGGCTGATGAAATTCAATTCCAGATCTTTTTGCAGGGGCAATTCTGAATTGACATTATAATACCTGAAACCTACTAACTTGGATTTCTTGTCTTTTCATTTTTGACTTGTTTTTTGCTCTTAGTTGAAAATAACACATCTCACTTCTAAACAGAATATGTTTGCTCTGCTTGTTTCTATAAAAAGAGAATACATTGTGTCTTTTCAGGAACTGCTTGTCAGTATGTACAAAATTGTTTCTCCTGATAAAGTATACTGAAAAAGTTATGTTGCATACACTAAAGAATCTAAAATAATTTTTGGGTCAATGCAGCCTATTTGTAGCTTTGTTTCTATTCTCACTATTTTTACTATTAAAAACTCTTAAAAAAATATAGTAGTCTTAAAAATAAAAACCACCAACACTTTAATTTTGGAAAAGTTTTTGAAACTGTCTCAAATAAGATCTAGTGTCCTATATGATGCAGAGGAAGAAAATGGACAATAGAGGACTTGAGTTTTCCTGTGATTAGCAGTTTATGATATGAAATAAGCACTTGTTTATTCAGATAGGTGGAATGAGACCTTAGTGTTTAAGTATATAAGTGTAAAGAGTACTATAAATGTCTAGAAAAGGCTACTGTGTTGCTTTATTTTTTTGCTATAAAGTTTAATCAGTTGTGCTCAAATTCAGGAGACAATTCAGTAAGATACTTATTGGATAAGCTGACACACAGACAAGGAATTTAAACACACAGGAATTGTTGTAAGCAAGACATTGAAATTTAGTGGCAAATATGAGAGGTAAAAGTGGCAGAGAGCGATAAGGAACTCCCAGGCTATGAGCTACCTGGAAAGGGGACCAGTGCAACATGGCCAAATGAATAAGTAAAGAGGTTAGTTCTTAGAAGCAGTTTCAAAAGCTATGGTAGGACACAATTATCTTTGCCAAGATAAAGTGATGATTAAAGAGGCAGAACACAGCAAGATGAAGATAAAAAAAAACCCATAAAACTCATCTATATTTAGACATATCCTGCAGCTAATGATTTATCAGAGTCAAAAAAAAAAAAGATGCCTGGATTTATGTGACCGAGTGATAAGCTATAGAGCAGTTAATTGGATCTATAGTCTTACGGTGTTGCATTGATGGATAGGAGTGCTGACTTGGCAGGAAGGGAAGGAAGAGCTTTGCTTAGTCAAATTGTGCTTGAGGTAATATCTAGACACCGAGGAGTAAGTAGTGAAAAAGAGGCAAGAATTTTGGTTAGGCTGTTATCTCTATAGTGTAGTTGACCTTCATCCATGAAACCCTTACAGACATTGATAATTATGAAAGAATTTTTTTTTATCTTGCTATACCAGAGGGAGAATACATGAAAAGATGAATGGGCCATATCTCTGAGGTAAGAAAAAAAGAGTAAAGATTAAGAGAAAAGGAAAACCAAGCAGACAAATAAGCTAGGAAAACAATGAATCTGTGGGAACAGAGGAGGTATAAAAAAAGTGGACTGTGAAAACATCAGATGAGTAATTCAATCAGCATTTTTCAGTGACATATTAGTAATATTGGCCTCATTCTGTAGAGAAATGTTGAGATAAAATAAAACTTTGAGACCTTATGGACTTCATGTAACATGTCAATGGCAGAGTGAAAAACTGGGCTTAGATCTTGTGTCTCCATGTACAGCAATCTGCCCAAACAGCAGTAGTAGCATGTGAAAAAAAAAAAAGAAATACAGCAAGCATAAAAATGTGCAGAAAAGGTATTCTTTTAAACTGAGATAAACAGAAGGGGTAAAAGATTGACATGTTAAAGAGAAATAATGAAATACAAAAGCAAGGAAAAGTGTAATTTCAGTGGTGTTAACAGAAACTTATATGATGATGTGTTTTTCGACAAACACTGAGGTATTAGGTTTTTCAGCCTATTACGGCCTATAGTAGTGTTAAAGAGTACATGTTTTCCAGGAATTTGTTTAATGTGGATGCCACAGGAGAAAAAACAGGAAATGAAAAAAAGGTATTTTGGGGCCTATGCATCTGAGACAGTGACCCAACAGAAAGTTTTCATTAGGTGTAATCTTGGGGAGGGGAGAGAAGGGAAAGATGGATGGTGAAACAATATTGTGGAAGCAAAACAGGGTGTTAAGCACTGACGGAAGTAGAAGGCAGAACTGTCGCTAGGTACAGCTGTGGCAGGGGAGAGACAAATAGGCTAATAATAATAATTAGGTAAGGAAAGTTAGTAAAATAAGGGATGTTGAAAACTGGAAGTAAGATGCTTAACAAATAAATATAAGTGTTAAAAAATCCAGAAAATGTGACTGATACCTAATTTACCTTATAGTTGCTTACAGAGCACTTGAGCTCCTTAGATGGGGCCATAAAGAAGGCAAAAAAGGAGGGCAAAAAAAAGCCTGTTTGTAGAGCTGAACAGTTTTACAAATGTTTTTCTGTGATTTACTTGTGCTTTCCTAGAAATTATAATTTTGAGGGTTATTGTCTAAATTAGGCACTGTCTGTACATGTGTTGCCCATCTCTGAAAGTAATTGCCCTTGGTATGGGAAGAAATTCCAAGATTCCCATGATTATTGATGTCTGGGAGATCCTGCAGATTTCCAGTGTTTCCCTCCTCTTCTGCTGTAAAAGGAGGGAGAGGTTTAGGGAGACACAATAAAGTAAGCACTCAGTTGTCAAATGTATTGCTTTATGTGTTCGAAAAGCTATTTCCACAGGAAGGAAGCACATATCTGCAGCTTTTATATTCATTTAGTGATTTTGTCTTTATTTACTTTCAAGACAATGACATCCATATGTGTGCCTGTATTTGAGTAATTTATAAAAAGAATGGTTTATAGAGTTTGCTAGAACGGATATGCCAGTTGCTGGAGAACCACATGTAGTATTAATTGGTGGAAAATAATTGGTTTTTGTGCATTTTGACTATTCAGGGGATTTCTGAAAGTGTAGAGAGAGTGGCTTTCTGAAAGTATGTACATCAAAACTCCTTTGTTTTTTTTGGGGTAACAGAATGCTTCAGAATGTCCTATACTTGGGAATAAGTACAATTTTCACTGCCATAAAACCAAAGCAAAACACAGCTTCGAATCTCAGTGGAACACTGGATATTTTCTTCTCTTTTAATTTTGTGTTGGCCACACCAATTGTTGACAAGTGATTAGAGAAATACTGTTTTTTCTCACTACTTATAAAATAGAGATAGATAAATTTTAATTAATTTTCTGTTGGTAAATTACAGGGGAAAGATTAAATTAAATGGATTGATTAAAAATGTGGCAAATGTATCCTTTAAGCAACCTCCTATGTAAGCTCTTTCTGTTGGCTGACTTGATAATACCAGTTTTTCTTGTCTTTTCAATGTCAGAGAACTAAAGTGACACTTGAGAAGACAAAGTATTTGAAACAGAGTAGCTAAGAACCAGAGAGAGCATCAAGGTAGAGACCATTTGAGGATAAGATGTAGTGAAAAATATCAGACAGTTGTAAGAACAATAAGGTGGTCTGAAGGTAATGCTAGCACCGTGTCTCCAGAGAAGTGGTAGGCAGATTTAAAATATTTCCAGTATAAAACTCATTAATGTTGATTTAATTTCTATTAACATTATTACTGCATGGAGAAAGCTGGTGTGAACTTGTGGAATAATGTTTATAAATTTACTAGCATCTTAGAATGTCAAAAAATCAAAAAATTTTGATGAGTAGTTATGATTTTCTTCTAAAGATGCTATATGTGTAAGATACATAATATTAATAACAATAGGTTCTATGGAATCATATAGCTTAGCATCACTTTCTCTAAATGTGGTCTAGAAATTCAGTTTTTATTGATATTAATACTTGGTGGTATTAAGCAGCCTGTGAGACTTTTATATCTGCCAATCTATCTGCTTCACATGTATGCGCTGAATATCCTGCGGTTTCTGAAAAGGCACCTAGGCATCTGTACTGAGGCTTTCAGCATTTTGTACAAATGGCCTAATGGTAAACAAAGCTGGAACAAGGTGTGGGAAGGAAGGGGGGTGTGTAACTTGTGCTTTTTGGTCAAAGCATTGTGGCTGTGCCTGCGGCTTCCAGTTACTGTCTTTTATTCTTGTGATGGAACTCCTCCAAATACCATCTATAACCAAGTTGTACCTAAAATGCAGCCAGATGAATCATCCTGAAGTTTGTTCCTTTTATATATATATATATGTATATATATTTACTGCATTCAGTGTTAGTCTCAGTACTCTGTATGGTTCTTAGTCTGCATATTGTAGAGCATTGAGTACTGGTGTTTAACTAGCGCACTAAACTCTTAAGTATCATAGCATGATAGCAGTTTGGTAGGAGAAGCCACTATTACATTATGTAAATAAGACTTTTTATTGACTAGCCAGGTATTAATCCTTTCTATGTCTGCTCATCCAGAATCTAACATATTCCAAAGGCACCTATGCCTATCAAGGACTACTGCTGTAACATCTCAGTACTAATAAAGCTACAAGTCAGTACTGCTTAAAAGAGGTATTAGTGTTTCCAGGGAATATAGAAATGAAATAAATTCTAGAGGTGTCCCAGTCTTTCATAGATTTGAGAAGTCAGTCCTTTACTGAAAGAACTACCAAATTATGCTGTCAGATAGTTCTATTTCTCTGGCAGCTCAAGTAATTACAAAGAATATTCTTTAGATAAATAAAACCAGACACAGCTCAGATATCTTGAAGAGTGAAAAGTTGTAAAGACTGTTATGCACATGAAGAGACAGCTTTGTGAAGAGCTGTCTCCATCATCTAGGGCGTGCTGCAGTGCGCCTTAGCATACAGCAGGTAAATGTGGGATTCAGGTGTTCTCATAGCATAGATAGGAGGATCAGTCCCATCAGGGTGACAGCAGACTGTTGTTGTTGGTCTGTTTTCTGCAGCTGGAAAAAAGGCTACTTACCCATGAGCTTTTCACCCTCTGTTGCTCTGGATAACAATCTCTATGCTTGCTCATGCCTGGGGCTGGGATTTAGCTTTACTTAGGACTTGGACCATTTCAGAGTGACTTCAAGAGAAGCACTTCTATATTTACTTTTATGAAGAAGCTAATGGGACTGAAAATAATGATCACTCCTGTTGTAATGGAAGTCCTACAGACATGTTCACTAGAAAAGTGTGAATAGTGGTAGGCACTTTTTTCATTTAAGTTTTGAATGAACTGTTGAAGCCTCGAATGAAACGCATTGGATTTTGTTTCAGCTATGGAAAAACTGGTAACTGAATTTCTACCTACCTTGTGTTCTATTTCCAATAATCCCAAAGGAGAGATTGTGTAAAGTTACAGCCTTGCTTTAAATTGCTATGGATTTTACTATCTTGTTAATGAAGGATGACAAGCAAGCAATGCAAAGATAGTTATGCTAGTAAGCTTCTCAACCCTGAAATGAACAGCATCCCAAACGTTTTATCATCCTGTTTGCAAGCTTTCTTTAGCCACTGCAAGCTGATCATCCTGCTGAATTTCTCCTGCTGAAAGCAATTTATCTGTAGCTATTTGTCCTTTAGGGACCAGCTGTGCATTTGACGCAAAATAAGATTTATGCAAATGATTCATCCGTATTGAAATTGAATGATTTAAATCTTCAGTTTTTCTAATTTACTTCCTGTGCTCATTAAGCTACTTAGAGCAAAAGTAAGTGACTATCCAAGCATCCTTTTCAGAAGACATGATTGTTTGCTCTCAAATAATAATGACTAAGAATACTCAGAATAAGAAAACTGGTTCTAAAATGAAAAGGAACAATTGTGCCTGCTGCTCATTACTGATGATGAGAGACTGTGAGGTGACTGACTCAAACTTTGATGTTTAATATTTAGGTGTCGGTCATAGCATGTAATTTTAAATGTCTTTAAATGAGAGGAGGGCCATGAGGATGATCAAGGGACTGGAGCACCTCCCGTATGAGGATAGGATGAGAGAGTAGGGCTGTTCAGCCTGGAGAAGAGAAGGCTGCATGGAGACCTCATAGCAGCCTTCCAGTATCTGAAGGGGGCCTATAGGGATGCTGGGGAGGGACTCTTCATGAGGGACTGTAGTGATAAGACAAGGGGTAATGGGTTCAAACTTAAACAGGGGAAGTTTAGACTGGATATGAGGAAGAAATTCTTTACTGTGAGGGTGGTGAGGCACTGGAATGGGTTGCCCAGGGAAGTTGTGAATGCTCCATCGCTGGCGATGTTCAAGGCTAGGTTGGACATAACCTTGGGTGACATGGTTTAGTGTGAGGTGTCCCTGGCCATGGCAGGGGTGTTGGAACTAGATGATCTTAAGGTCCTTTCCAACCCTAACTATTCTATGATTCTGTAATTCTATGTCTCCCTACATTTAGTGTGTGTTAATAATTTTGTTTTCTATTGCATTTCTCTCATAAATTCTGTCCCCGGAGACGTAACCTAATAAATAGATAACTTTTAAAAATTATTACAGCAAGAAATATGCATCTATTTGAAACATAAGATTTAAGTTTAATGGGGTGCAGAAGAGAAAAATTCTCAGCTGTGATTTGAGATTTGAGCTCAGAATGGAGAATCTTAAAATGATAGATTGGTCAATGTCAAACGGACATTGTAGATGTCTTGTGCTTTTCCAAAAGATAGAAAAGGTTGGAAACCCATGCCAGCACAGACATAGTGGGTTGGCAGTGGTTTTTTTAGGCGCTGTTCCTTGAATTAGGCCAACATACACATTTTTTTGAAAACAAAATAAACCATAATGTAATATTAATATGTTCTTAGTTTCTATACAGCAGAAACAAAGGCAAGCAGCAGCCAACTCCTTGTGTCTTCTGAACAGGTTTCTGAACACTTTTTAGGTTTTGCTTTCTCACCGAAAAGATAATTGGTTGTCCTAAATGATGTTCTTCTACATGACTAAATGTAGACTTGCATGATATTGTGATAGTACTTAAAACACTAGTCTTCTCCCATAAAGTTACTTGCAGGGTGTTACTCAGTTTTGCTTACAAGCCCTTTTAGAGCAGGTTGGATGTGTGCTTGTTTAATAAAACTTGGGAAATACTGTAATGATGTGCTGGCCATCTTCCTTCCGCTTGAATGTCTGTTCTTGCTGCTTTAAAATGATTTGCAAGCCCATGAGGCAGCAAAGAAAATTAAAATGAATGCTAACTACTCAGACTGCTATAATTTCTCCTCCCTTGCAGGTAGGAAGATCTTCAGCATCTAAAGAAAGCTAAAAAGTAAAAGAAAAGTAAGTGAACTGATGGTAAGTTTGAAAATGAGAAACTATTTCTGCATGGACTTGAACTTTGTACGCCTGTGCAGGGAGTGACTGGTGTAGATGGAGGGGTTACTGTACAGGTACGCAATGTGGGACTGACAAAGGCAAACTAACAAATTATTTCATGCACATAGAATGTTGGAAATTACTGTAAGTGCTGAATAACTGGGGTTTACATCTATCCTAATTTAGTTAGAAGAAAGAAAAAGCTATCCTCTTTCTGTCCGGGGAAGAGTACTTTTATATTAAATTATTGTATGGACATGTCACTAGTTTTGCATAAGGTAAATCAAATACACTTTCCTTCCATAAACTCTGTACCTGGTGTGAACCATAGCTCACGTTTGCATGTTTAGCTTTTAGACGTCTATGTTAGTGAGATGAATCACTCCAGGAGAGGCCAGAGGTCTGCAGCTGAAAGCATTGCTCTTTGTGATGCCTAGAGCCTCACAGGGTTTTCCAAGGCTTGCCTTTCCTCCTTCCCAACTGTCTTCAGCAGTGCTCACTGGTTATGTGGTTTAGAACAACTTCAGGGACTAATTCCAAATCCACTGGTCTGGATGAAACAAAATAGTTCATTAGCTTCTAGGTTAAATTTGTTTGCAGATGAGCAAACATCCTCAAGGTACTCTGTCAAACACAGGCTGTAATTATGAATCTCTTTGACTTATAGCACCAGTTCCTACACTATATGCAAAGTATACTTTTGGGAGACATTTGAGGAGAGGAAAGACAGTCTGTGACTAAAGAACAGAACTGGGAAATATGAGTTATCATCTGTTCAGTGTTATCTTTCCTGGGTAATCTTGAACCAGGTACTTGAAATATAATTCTATTCTGAAAAATACTTATATGTAAAAGTAGCACCTTGTTATTCAGGAGAATGAAAGCCTCTGGGTATTTGAAGTGTTATGTGAGGACTCTGACAAAAAAACCCCAGAGACCCTACCCCCCTTTCCTACCCCCTAAAACAGTATCACTGCCTTTTTTTTTTTTTTTAATTATTATTCCAGTTCACACTGAAGAGCTATTTGTCAGGGAAAGAAGCTGGTATTGTGCCTTGTACATCAAGTAAATGGTAACCACAGGGCTACCTTGCCTTCTATTATACATCCAGTCTCATCACCAAAGGCTATTGTGCCATGTTTCAATTATCTGTGCACAGAAAATGTCTCCCTTTATTACCAGTACTTCTGGACTTGTTTCTGGTCTTTAATAAGATTGTGTGGTTTAAATGGCCTACTTCTAATAAGTAAGAGGTGGCCCCAACTAAAAATATTCCCAACTTGCAAATCAAAGGAAAACTTCATCAAGAAAACAATGTTGTATACAAAACCTTATTTAACTTTACTTAGCATGTGCAATACATAGCTTCTTTAACATACTTATTGTATTGTACATATTGGGCCTATGCCTCATCTTTAGGTTGGATGAAGGTTTTTTTAAACAGTGTGCATGACTATATAACTTAGGTAAACACCATGTGGAAAAGTAAGAGCTTGTGAAGTTTTAATGGTGACAGATTCGTAGCGTATAAAAGCGTATAATGTTTTTTGCTGAAAACCTACTAAGAATGGCAGAGAAAGTGTGTCTCACTTGTCTGATCTCTTGAATGGTCTGAAATTTCAGAATGGACTTTGATTAAATTTTGTGAGCCAAATGAAGGTTAAATCCCAACAGGTTTGAATTTTATTTCAGATGGAAAGGCTTATTTTTTCATATCCATGCTCTGTTTTGTTAAGTAATAAGGAAGAAAGTTTCTGTGTTCCCTCTTGCATGTAGTGATATTGAAAAAAACCTAGACAGACCTAGAGCAAGAAAACAAACTGAAACCTTGGGATTCTTGTGGTTTTTGTTTTCCTGCTCAGTATAAGTGGTTTTTAGTATGTGGATTAGGTCACAGATAAAGAATTATCCTTTTCACGGAACTCATTTTGCAAACAAGGAAAGAAGCTACTCAAATAAAAATCTGATGTATATATTGCTGTAGCGACCTGCATAAGACCTGAGTATGTAATGGTATTGAAGTCTGATCAGTAAAGAAAGTAATAATAGGACATTGCAAACATTTTAAATTCTGGGGAATGGTTTAACAATTTATTGATCCCCCTAGCAAGTTTTCTTAGCATGAGATCTGTATATTTTTTGCAGTGCAACAACAGTTATGGAGGTAAGTTTCAGCGTATCTCTAACCATAACCTTAATAATTTTTCCAGACTGAGGTTGCATGTGACTCTGCCACTGTCATAGGCTGTCTGGTTTGTTTTAATTTATCCTGTATATGGCATTTTTTCTTAATGTGCTTGTTTTGAAGAGCTCTTCTTGCCTCTCCTCCCTGGGAGATAGCTGTTTTCTTTTGCTGGTCTTTTTCTTAATTTCTGTAATTGTTTCCACTATTTGTGTTTCTTCCTTTTATCATGCTTTCACCTCCTATAGTAATTTGTTAACCAATTCTGTTAATTCTTCAAGGAAGGAAAATATTTGATTAGAAAGTTTTGGGGTTTTTTTTTTGCACCTTTTATTTTGCTTGCTCACATGCTCTCTCATTTTCTCCTGTCACATTATAGGTTTTACCGCAGGATGGCCATGGCCTTTTGCCAGAATGGCTTCACGCTTTTTAGCAGTTTTCAGGAATTTTATCTGAATAATTGGATTATGATATTTGCTTACTGTGTCATCTTATTTAAACTCTTTATTTCTTTGGTATTTTGTTTATTTTCAAAGGTTTTTTTCCACATTTTTATTTACTGAGAAATCAAGGTTTGAGTTGGTAATGAACGTAAAGCTATACATAAGCCACAAACATAAGCATTTCTAGTTTTCAATCAGATACATTTTTGTTACTCTAACACATGCTCTTGTTATTCATGGGCAAATGTAAATACATGTAGCTGCAGTCAAGTCTGTAATCCTCCATGGTTGCATAAGTGTGGTATCCAAATATTTATCTGCTGCTGGTGTATAATGTGAGGGAAATCAGCTTTGCTGTATCAATTAATGTGTTTCTGAAGATAAGGTGAGTTCATTCACATGATTATGTGAATGAATACAGTAAAACTGACATTCATTATAACAGAAGGTGGTTGGTAGGTACCCCAACATGCTTCTTAAATCATCACAGATTAATTCAGCTTGGAAATAGAAACAGATTTATTACAACAGACAAGACAAAGTTGTGGTGTCTGTGACTTAGACCTTGTGCGTATTTTTTGGGAATGAGTTTGTTATAGCAGACTTCTGGGTGGGGGAAGGATGAAGAAATAAAAGATATGGATGTAGTAAGGCAGAAGAGAGAAAAGGCATGGGGGAATGTTCTTCTGAGGACATTCCTTCTTTGCACTACCTGAATTAATCACCATAGTATGTAATAATTTTTAGAATAAGACTTGTAGGATTTTGTTCACAGTTTGGTTTCTGAGAAAATAAAGAGCAGAGACAAAGAAGTAAAAAGGTGGATAATGAGAAGACAAGACTCCTTAACTTACTTTCTCGCTGTCTTGACTGTTTTTTAATACGCCAGGATTGTGGTCAGGTTATTAAAAATGACTAGACATATTAACTCAGTAAAATGATGGAATAGTCACTGACAATGGCAATGGAAATGAGCAATGTTTAAATAGATTAGTTTAAAAAGGTAGCCTGAACACGTCTTGATGGACACACAGAATTAATGGAAGTGTTAAGTAGATGCACTGCTGTGACTTCAGGGGAAATAGAACCTCATTCATTATTTGACCAAAATTTCTGGTATCTCTTTTTGCTGGATTTTGTCACTGGCCCTCCCTCATATGAAAAATATTCTATGCACAGCCTTGGCTGTAAAAAACCAAAAGCTACAATACAAAACGTAGCTTAATTTTTCTATCAGGCTAAAGAGAGGGTTAAATAAAATTGCAAATAGTGGTTTACTTAGAGCTAGCCAAAGGTTATCTTTCATATGAGCTAATGCTTTTTTAAAAGCGATGCATTGTCAGCCTTGGAGAATTAAGTCCTTTAGTTAGAAGTTAGGGTATATTCCAGCACTACTGCTGTAGTATAGCAGATGATACGAAAGAGCTTTTTGATGAGAGTAGCTTTAGATACAGCCTGCATGAATGGGTATATGGTACAGACTTGAAATAGCTTGACTTCACTCGGTCTTGTCTAGTCAAAACAAAACTTTTCAATGTGGCTTTAATATTTACGCACTGTCTGGAGACATGACAAGCACTTGAGAATCAGGATTTAAATTGTAGAAGAAACCAAGAAAGCAGAGTTAAATTCTTGATTTTTGTGCTTATCATTTCCATGTCTCAATCATTTCAGTAAAACAGTTGGTTGTTGAGGGAACATGGCAAAGAAATGAAGGATCACAGTACCTGAATTTGAGGTTTGGTGGTGTTCCATTAGTTACAATCTACTATTGAATAATCATTATACGCAACAGGCAACAATAAGCCAGCTGTAAGCAGTATGAGCTCAAGGAATTTGCATTTTTGTTCCTCTTCTAACATAAATTCCAACTACAGCTTAGAATGGAAGTGTTTCTTCTTAGAAAACACATTATCCCTCCCTGAAGCACTTCAGGTAGAAGACACAGAACAGAAAATGTCAAAGGAAAACAGAGGAAAAGGGAAACAAATTTTATGTTTTTAAAACACTCAGTCTTAATGTACACTCAGATGCTCTAGTAGACATTCAGGTACTGAGAGATAGAAATCAGTAGCCAATGAAGAAAATAATAATAATAACAGTATTCTTAAAGGGCAAGCTTTTGTGAATGGGAGCTTTAGATCAGACTGCAGATATGTGTGCATGCAAAAATAGGAAACTAATATTTTATGACTTGATGTCATAAGAAACTTAATTGCTATTACTATGTCCAAGGCCAGGTTGGACAGAGCCTTGGGTGGCATGGTTTAGTGCGAGGTGCCCCTGGTCATGGCAGGGGGGTTGGAACTAGATGATCTTAAGGTCCTTTCCAACCCTGGCTATTCTATGATTCTATGTTTTCTTACAAAATTTTCAAGTTCCTGATATTAAATTCAGATCTGAGAAGTGACACATGAAAAAATTACTGTAGCACAAGATGCACTTGTGCTCCTAGTCCCAAAAGTATGTTTTAATACTTCTTGCCATCTGGTTTCAGGATGACTTTTTCATCATCTTGCTCAACTTCATCCCTCTTGCCTTCTGTCCTTCCCTCTTAGACATATTGATATAGAGAGTAGGTCTTGCAGTATTTGACATGCCTGACATGGGTTGTGTCTTTTATCTACACAACTAAATGGAATCAAGAAACAGCAGTGATTGCAACATAAGAGGGAAAAAGATCTATTGCTTTGGATGCAGCCAACAATAACTCAGGAATGTTCTAATGATGCTGGTTCTTCAAGAAAAAATGCCATCGAGTGTTTTCCGAAAGATAGGATACAATTCAAAACTAGTGCACTGCAAGTAGGATGTTTAGATAAGTTCAGAATTGTAAAGAAGATGATTATTCCTAAACTTCCTCATTAATTCCAGAAATTGCATTTTGAATAACTTGATTTGATTGCCTAGCAGTTTAACCTGATTATATAAAACCTTATTTTCCCTATGTTACCTGTTGAATAAGGTTCTCTAACTTATGATAGTTAATAATCTAAGGTGGTGGTAAGTGTTTGAACTCAGTCTTTTGAGTAATGTCTTTCAAGAGGAACAAATACTTTATGGTAAACAGAAAACTTTGGAACATAAGTATTCTCTAATATAGGTAATTTCATCCTAGCTGCTTTCGGTTTTATCTTTATTTCTATTTCTTTATTTCTGCACAAAAACATGAGTGTAGATGGATGCCTAAATAAATGTCGTTTTAACCCTTGGAACCTCAATGAACCTGCAAAACTGAATGAGGAGCTGCAAGTGCTCTAGTCCTTCGTTATTTGTGCTAGCTAACTGGAAGGCACAGACAAACATAAAAGGACAACCGAGGTCTGTAGTAAAACATGGCTAGGATAAATTATTTAAGAGAAAAAATATTCTGCAAGAATGCACAGAATAGATCAGGCTGAAAAGAAATAGGAAAGTGCTGTCAACCATTTCAAAACAAGTAATAATGACTTTAACCTTAACATATAGTTACATTTTCCTATATTTCTGAAAAACAAGAGTAATACTAACATGTGTATGTGCATATCCTTTGTATAAGCAATAAAAAGTGTTTCAAGGTTGTTTTTTTTTCCCCTCAGAACACTTAATGCTTCTGCTTCTCATCCAGATTGATGCTGCACAGTAACCAGTTTTTTCTTATTCTCTCTGGTTTCATATGAAAACCAAAATCAGAACAACAAAAACAAAAGAGCAAAGAAATAAATTGTAAAGCATCTAGCAGTATCAGAGTTTTCTGCTTGAATTCACTTACACAAGCTTCTAATGTTTGTGGTAAAGAGGTAGATTATTTTGGTTGGGGAGGAGTATCTCCATCCATGCAAGAGCTGATTTCTAAATAACTACCTAATGGAAATAATTCCCAATTGGCAGTATTTAAACCTACTGCTGTTGAAAAGAACCCACCAGAATTCCAGCTTCTGTAGATCCCAACTACAATGAGCATGAGAATGTATCTAGCATTGAGATTATATTACGTAAATTCCATATTGAAAATATATCCTGTAGCACTGCAATCAGACTGTCTAAAATGCAACTGTATCCTACATAATTCTTCTCCCTTGAGACTTAGTATCAGCAAATCTTAGAAGTCTTATCTACTAGGATCTATAACTGCCATCTTTAACACACTGCCCTGTATCATTACCCTAGGCAACAATTAAACTGAACCTATTTTCCATTTAGTTAGCTTTTTCCAAGAAAGTCAATTATTATTGTCTTTTCTCATTACTGTGGTACAGCTCAACTGACAAAAGCAATACTAATGTTTTTGAATTAATTATTTAGCCTTTTATAGCTCAGTTTAGAAAACGGCTATTTTTTTATGCAGACTTGGATGTAAAAGCACACTGAATATTTTGTATATTTTGTCCTAATGTAGGAACATATTGTTACAGCAAATGTTGGGTTGATGAATGTTCAGGGACTCAATTTTGAGTAACTATTTCGTAGATTCAACTAGGAGCTCCTGTGTGATATTATAAATTACTGGAATTCAATATAGTGTACTGTGATCAAAACTGTAGAGTAAGAAAGGAAGGAGAATGCCAAATGGAGGCCTGGGCAACTTTCTGATTTGCCAGAGTATGCCAAAGCATAGGTGTCTATTTCTAAATTGATACAGACTGATACCGATGTTTTAATAGTTTTATACATTTAGATTGGATATAAGGAAGAAGTCCATTACTGTAAGGGTGGTGAGGCACTGGAATGGGTTGCCCAAGGAAGTTGTGAATGCTCCATCCCTGGCAGTGTTCAAGGCTAGGTTGGATAGAGCCTTGGGTAACACGGTTTAGTGGGAGGTGTCCCTGCCCATGGCAGGGGGTTGGAACTAGATGATCTTAAGGTCCTTTCCAACCCTAACTATTTTATGATTCTATGAGTCTATGTTTTTGGTATGCACTACCTTTAAATCATAATCCTGCAAACAATCTTGCATAATCATGCAAACAATTCACACTATATGCTTGCTCAGTAGTCATGAGTATTCTACTTACTCTCAAATAATGTTGTTAATAAGTATTAAGGTAAATACATTCAAAGTTTTTGCAAGATCAGGGTCACATAAAACGCAGTATCGGTTTCACTATGTCGGTTTTATGAATAGCGTATTGGAGCCACCGGATAGTGTTGTGGTTTAAGCCCAGCTGAAAACTTGGCACCATGCAGCCGTTTGCTCACACCCCCTTTTTCCCTTACCTGAGTGGAATGGGAGGAGAACTGAAAGAATGTAAACCCCAAGGGTTGAGGTAAGAACAATTTAATAACTGAAGTACAATATAATACTAATACTAATACTACTAAGGGAAATAACAAGGAGAGAGTTATAAAACTAAAACAGGAAAGGAAAAAAATCCCAACAATAAACACAAGTGATGCATAATACTCACCACCCGTTGACTGATACCCAGCCCAACCTGTGCAATGATCAGCCCCTTCCAGCCAACTCCCCCCCTGTTTTTATACTGGGCACGACATGCTGTGGTATGGAATGCCCCTTTTGCTAGTTTGGATCAGATGTCCTATCTCTGCTTCCTCCCAGCTTCCTGTGCCCCTCCTCACTGGCAGAGCATGAGAAGGAAAAGTCCTTGATCGGGGTAAGCATTACATAGCAACAACTAAAATATCGATGTGTTATCAGCACTGTTCTCAGAATAAAGCCAAAGCACAGCACTTCACCAGCTATATGGAAGAAAATTAACTCTATACCAGCTGAAACCAGGACAGATAGTCAGTTTGATTTTATGGATTTGGTTTTCTTATGTTGCAAAGTTAAAACATTAAAGTAAATATGAGATAGAGCCATAAGTGTATCTATACACAACACTGTAATTTTATAAATATGACTCATCCTTTTGAATTTAATGAGACTTTTTGTATATCTGAAGTTGAGACTGGTTTTTGTCTGTTGCATTACAGTCTATAGAGTTTAATATTGTGTAGAGTACTAATGTGACTGTGTATTAAGTATTTTTAGACCGTCATATACAAATGAAGAGGGTAATTCAACTTTGTGACTGGAAGTTCGCTAGTCACCTTGTGCCACTGTCTCATTCAAGCGTCAGTGTCCTTGTAGACGGATTTTTTAGGAGTTATTGAGGAGAAATGATTTGGACAGGCTTGTACGACATTTTTAGTGCTCCAGAGGCAAACGCAAAGTTACCTGCATTAATTGTACTGGCCTTTATGCACTGCTATCATGTACATCCAGTCTTCTTGCCAAATGGAATGAACACATTCTATAGAAGTGTTTGACCTCTAGGAAAACCCTAGCTACTGTGATCTATACTGTAGTTCTTTCCTTTGATGCAACATTTGTTATTCAGCATACAAGGTGAAAGGTATTGTGTTATTAAATGTTAGTGACACATGCTTTTTCTTCTTTATTTATTTATTTTATTTTTTAATTGTGGCATAGGGGCTAAAGTACATGACTAATATTTCCATCTAATACCTGAACTATGGAAAATGCCAGGCTCACAGCTTTTATGGTAGAACATACAAAGGTTCAAATTTAGTAACATCATTTTCTGCTACTGTTAACTTTTTGGTTTAGTATGGGGTTTGTGTGCTAAGTCAAAACCAGCACTCATCCTTCTGCACGTCAATGGTACCATCATCTCTTTGTCTTGCACTTTCAAAAAGACATAAGCAGTGTGTTTTAAAGCAGGATGATGTACTTGGTGTTACTAGGTTTTTTATTATCTCCTTTTAACTACCAGAAACTGCTGTGGAGATGTTTACAGGCAGAATTTTTAAGGAAAAAAAAAAAAAAAAGAAATGGTATCTTGGTATAGTATAACGGTCCTGAGGGGAAACCACTCTCTCAGACAAAATGGTTGCTTTCTGCATGGTTACAGGAGCCTTCATTACAAGAACCCTTGCAGCACTGTGTTCACTTGGATCAGGTTAGACTGCCTGTGCTGATATTTCACTCATTTCTTAAAACCCAGATGACCACTCTAACATCTGGGTGATCTGTTTATTATTTTAAATGATACATCTCATACCTTAATGATTTATAAAATATTGTCTTATATGACCATATGACTTCTGTATGTGCGAGAAATATTTCTACTGACTACAACTAACTGTATACTGTTTAGTCAGTTTTGCATCAGGAACTGCCTGGAGGAGGCAGTGGGCCTGTAAAATTATTTATCCAAGGTAGATGCATTTTTAGTAAGTGCATAATAATAAATTGTGCATATATTATATATATATTGAAACATACAGCTAGTGGCTATCAAAAGGGCTAGGCACAGCAGGCCATGCTTAGGAAAATGCCAGGGCTGTCTGAAATTCTCACCTGCAGAGCTCCTGTAGCAGTTAAATCTTTTGTTTTGAAGCTGACTAAAGGATCAGACATTCACTTCGTCTCAAGTCCATTGTCTCCTCTCTTCAGAGACTTGTTGTGAAGCCTTGCCCTATCCAGGGATTTACTGTCAGAGGGTGTTGTGTGTGTGTCCAGCCGCCACACTGATACCCATCTACACCACAGTTAGAATTATTGAATAGACTTTAATTTTGTACTTATATCCCAATTATATCTTTAATTTTACATCTTTAACCACAAAACCAATTGAGTCCTGTTGGAATTCTTGAAGACTGACGCATATGTTTATATCAGAATTTAATTTTGCCCAAGGTCTGTTACCTGATATGTTAAAAAGCAAGAAACGGGTTTGTGGTTTGGCTTGGGTTTTTTGCCTGTTTTTTTATTCTTCTAACAATGTGATAAAAAAGTCCAATTGTAGAAGTACAACTGGATCAAATGTATGAGGGAGTTATGTTTGTTCAGTGAAATTGACAGTATTTACCTGTTTGTGATAGAGAAAAAAGCACTAACAACCTGATGGAAAACAGTAAATGAAAAGGCAACAAGGCAAGTCATTAGACTTTCAAGGAAAGCAGTTTTCACTATTCAGTTGTACAAATTGAGGCTACAATTTACTTTACAAACTGTAAGTAGGAAGTAGAACTTTGATTCAAGCACTGTTACCAAATTGTAGCTACTGGTACTATGTAATGTTTTTGTATTAATCATCTAAAACTATTTCTGGTTGGCTCACTTTTATTAATCTGCAAGAAATTTTGCAGTTGATCATAACAAGGAATGTAAGTACTTGGTATTTTAGGAATTTGTCTGTTGTAAGTGTATGAAATTTGTTATCTCTAACTCAACATATATATGGTTATTTAGAAAAGATGTTTTATTGCCAACACTTTCAACTTACCCATTAGATGATTTATAGGACAGAACAGAGCAGAATACAGTAGAATAGGCTATTTCAGTTGGAAGGAACCTACCATGATGTCATGGTTTCAGCCCAGCTGCAAATCAGCCACACAGTTCGTTAGCTCCCCTCCCTGCCTTCCTCCCCCTGCTCCTGGAGGGCTGGGGAGGAGAATCAAAAGAATGTAACTCTCACGGGTTGAGATAAGAACAGTCCTGTAACTGAGGTATAACATAAACCACTACTGCTACCAACAGTAATAATAATGACACGGGAAAAAAGGGAAGAGAATACAACTGCTCACCATCTGCAGAGAGATACCCAGCCCGACCCAGCAGTGATCTAACCCTTCCGGGTAACTGTCCCCAGTTTTTACGTCCTGGGCTTGATGTGCTGTGGCATGGAATACCTCTTTGGTTAGTTTGGGTCAGGCGTCCTGTCCCTGCTTCCTACTGGCATCACCTGCTTGCTGGCAGAGCATGAGACTCAGAAAGTCCATGGTCAGACTAAACATTACTAAGCAGTAACTGAAAACATCAGTGTTATCAGCGCTGTTCCCAGGCCAGAAATCATAGAATCATACAATCGTTAGGGTTGGAAAGGACCTAAAGATCATCTAGTTCCAACCCCCCTGCCAGGGGCACGGACACCTCCCACTAAACCATGCCCCCCAAGGCTGTGTCCACTCCAGCCTTGAACACTGCCAGCAATGGAGCATTCACAACTTCCCTGGGCAACTCATTCCAGTGCCTCACCACCCTTACAGTAAAGAATTTCTTCCTCATATCATAGAATCATAGTTCCATGTCTTTTTTATGTTGAGGACACCAGAACTGTACACAATACTCCAAGTGAGGTCTCACGAAAGCAGAGTAGAGGGGCAGGATCACCTCCTTCGACCTGCTGGTCACACTCCTTTTAATGAAGCCCAGGATATGGCTGGCTTTCTGGACTGCCAGTGCACACTGCCAGCTCATGTTCATTTTTTCATCAACCAACACCCCCAAGTCCTTCTCTGTAGGGCTGCTCTCAATCTTTTCTCTGCTCAACCTGTAGCTGTGCCTGGGATTGCTCCCACCCAGGTGTAGGACCTCGCACTTGGCATGGTTAAACTTCATCAGGTTAGCATCAGCCCACCTCACAAGCATGTCAAGGGCCCTCTGAATGGCATTCCTTTCCTCCAATGTATCAACCGAACTACACAGCTTGGTATCATTGGCAAATTTGCTGAGGGCGCACTCAATCCCACTGTCCATGTCAACCACAAAGATGTTGAACAAGACGGGTCCCAACACCCATCCCTGACCACTCGTTACTGGTCTCCATCTGGACATTGAGCCATTGACCACAACTCTTTGCATGCAGCCATCCAGCCAGTTCTTTATCTACCGAGTGGTCCACCTATCAAATTGATGTCTCTCCAACTTAGAGACAAGGATGTCATGGGGGACAGTGTCAAACGCTTTACACAAGTCCAGGTAGATGACACCAACTGCTCTACCCCTGTCCATCAGGTCCATAGCCCCACCCTAGAAGGCCACCAAATTGGTCAGGCAGGATTTCCCCTTAGTGAAGCCCTGCTGGCTGTCACCAAACACCTTGTTGTTTTTATGTGCCTTAGCATGCCTTCCAGGAGAATGCGCTACAAGATTTTGCCAGGCACGGAGGTGAGGCTGACTGGTCTGTAGTTCACCAGCTCATCCATTTTCCCCTTCTTGAAAATGGGGGTTATATTTCCCTTTTTCCAGTCGTCGGGAACTTCACCTGACTGCCATGATTTTTCAAATAGGATGGACAGTGGCTTCATTTGCCAGCTCCTTCAGGACCCGCGGATGGATTTCATCAGGTCCCATGGATTTGTGTATGTTCAGGTTCCTAAGATGATCTTGAACCAGATCCTCTTCTACAGGGGGCCCAGGGTCTTCATTTTCACAGTCCTTGTGTCTGCCTTCCAAGACTTGGGTGGTGTGCTCAGAGCACTTGCCAGTGAAGACTGAGGCAAAGATGCCATTAAGAACCTCAGCCTTCTCCAAATCCAGGGTAGCCAGTTCTCCCGATAGCTTCTGGAGAGGGCCCACGTTGTCCCTAGTCTGCCTTTTATTTGCAATGTACCTATAGAATCCCTTCCTGTTATCCTTAACATCCCTAGCCAAGTTGAATTCTAAGTGGGCCTTAGCTTTCCTAACCTGATCCCTAGCTTCCCAGACAACATCCCTGTATTCTTCCCAGGCTGCCTGTCCTTGCTTCCACCTTTTATAAGACTCTTTTTTCCTTCAAATTTTCCTCAGCAGCTCCTTACCCATCCAAGGAGATCTACTACAGCACTTCCTTCTAGTAGGGATGTATTGCTCCTGAGCTTGCAGCAGGGTGATCCTTGAATATCAACCAACAGTCTTGGGTCCCCCTGTCCTCTAGGGCTATATCCCATGGAACCTTACTAAGCAGGTTCCTGAAGAGGCTAAAGTCTGCTCTCTTGAAGTCCAGGGCAGTGAGCTTGCTGCACGCTCCTCTCACTGTCCTGAGGATCTCGAATTCGACAATCTCATGATCACTGTAACTGAGGCTGACCTGGAGCATCACATTTCCAACCATCCCTTCCCTGTTAGTGAGGATGAGGTGAAGCATGGCACCTCTCCTCATTGGCTCCTCTATTACTTGCAGAAGGAAGTTGTCTTCCACACAATTGAGGAACTTCCTGGATTGCTTGTGCCGGGCCGTACCATCCCTCCAACAGATATCAGGGTGGTTGAAGTCCCCCATGAGGACAAGGGCCTGCGAGCGTGAGGCTGTTCTTATCTGTCTATAGAGCCCTTCATCCACAGAGTCCTCTTGGTCAGGCAGTCTGTAACAGATCCCCACAATAATGTCTCCCATCGCTGTTCTCCCTTTAATACTGACCCACAAACTCTCTCTCGACTTCTCACCTGTCCCAGGCAGAGTTCCATACTCTCCAGCCTATCCCTAACATAAATAACAACTCCCCCTCCCCGCCTACTAGGCCTGTCTTTCCTAACGAGCCTGTAACCTTCCATTCCCACACACCAGTCATGGGAGCCATCCCACCATGTTTCTGTGATGCCTATTATATCATACCCCCTTAGACGTGCACACATCTCTAATTCCTCTTGTTTGTTCCCCATGCTACAGGCATTTGTATAGAGGCATCTGAGCCGAGCTCCAGTTGAAGCCGGCCCATTGGCTGGAGCAGCTGGAATATCTCTACATAGCTCTGAACGTTTACTGTAGGTGCTGGCAAGTGACTGGGTGTGTTGGGATGGAATGATGCCCCCCTCCCCCAACACATCTAGTTTAAAGCATCCTTGACCAGCCTGGCAAGCCTCCTCCCAAATCCACTCTTCCCTTTCTTTGTCAGACCAACTCCACCAGCCTCCAGTAGACCTGGCCTACTAAATTGAGTCCCATGTTCAAGGTACCCAAACCCATGACTACAGCACCACCCTTCTAACCATTTATTAACCTAGCCAATCCTCCTAGCCTTTTTGAGGTCCTGCCCTTTATCCTGGAGAATTGATGAAAAGACGATCTGATCTCCAGAGCCCCTAACCACCTCTCCCAGAGCTCTGTAGTCCTTCTTTATGTTCTCCTGGCTACTGCTATCTATATCAGTAGCACCCACCTGGATCACTAGAAGTGGGTAACAGTCAGCAGGACTGACTAGAGCAGGCACAGCACTGCACCAGCTACTAAGGAGAAAAATGGCTGCTACTGCTGAACCCAGGACACTCTGTTTACAACCTATCACAGTATCCTTATTTACAGTTTATGGGAAATCCTTTTGATGCTCAGAGTGTAAAACCAAACCTGTAATATACATATATTTTTTGGTCTGGATCAAGATTCTTGTAAAACCACCTGCATATGCATCAAAACCTGGACATCACTTAACAGGGAATCTCCTAGTGTATCTATTTGTGACACAGTGAGAAAAAGAAAGAGTGATGGAAGTAGTTAAAGTGGAAATTGTGGGGTCTGTAAATTTTGCAGGATTTTCGAATCTATAGCTACTGATTCCAAACAGCTGCCATGCGTGAAAAATATTGCATGTGATTTCACTGCATACATTGTTTGAATGCTCAAGACTGGTTTATATACCCCATTCAAGTCTATACTTCTATAGAAAATACCCAGACAGGCTGTTTTATTGCGCTTCTAAAAGCAATGCTTAGTATTTCCTGATAGATTTGGCCCTATATACTGATGACATCGGGATGAATAAATGATACGGTTAAATCTTTTAAGTAGATCCTGCAAAGTGTTCAATAACTCAATTCTCATGAAAATCAAAATGAAAGGCATAAGGCACCTTGAATAAAAAGGCCTTCAAACATGAAAATTATTTACTTGGTCCCAGTCTCTGTAACTTGCATGTGCCAAAGGTAAGAGTCTAAAAATATTACCAGACTCCTTGTAATTTTTGCACGCTTATTGTGGCACACGATATCACATTGTGCCCTGTATTTCATAGCAAAAGAAATGCTAAATGTTAATATATGCGTATACATGTAGTAGTTAATAAAAAAAAATGAAATTACTCTTATGTAAAAGAATGATAGTAGCAAAATATCTAAGATTAGAATCCTTATTTACTGATGTCTAAGAATATCCCCAAGTATGTTACTGAATCGTTGTGCATGTACCTTGCTTGTTTTTCCTGTACAACATAAAGGTCATTTTATAGGACTTCCAAGAAGAAGCCACAAGAATTTATGGATTCCCTACTGGGAGTCTATAATCAAAATCCTATTTTATTTTTAAAGGCTCTGAATGCTTTCAGTTTCTATGCAGTTATTGTAAGATAGTAGATGTTCAGGTTATTCATGACCAAAAGGTCATTAATTTACAATGTCCCAGTAGAAAACAATGCAATTTATATGACATAGTGTATGAAACTACTTCTGTATTGTAAGTTTAAAAGGTAAGACTATGAGACTACTTGCTTTTTGAAAGTGTGGATTGAGTTTTTTTGCTAGAAACTGTTATAAAATATCAGCTTAATCAAACAGGTCATCAGTAGTTTTAAATAAAAAAACAAATCTTGCGGTACTCAGACACACACCTTTGAGTCCAGGTGCTGTGTTTCTATATTTTCAAAATGAGGTGTCATAGTTTTCTATGTCATCTTCTGTGTTTGCTTTTCAATGACTCCTGTGTTTTTATGATAACTATGTTAGTTAATGGTCAACAGAGCATTTAGGTTTTTTGTTACAAATACAGTTGTAGCTTGGATAGCTGGAATGGTTTCCATTTGTTTGTAACTAGTGTTGATAGTTAAGGTCAAATTATTGGCAGTCAGTCCTTGTCCTCTTACCAGCATCCAAGTGTGTAAGATAAGGACAGATTGAACTAAAAGATAATTTTACTGCAATTTCTTCAGCAACAGAAGCAATTACCACAGCCTTGCTGTTGGTACTCTACCAGCTTTGTAACTATATACTGAACTTCAACACCTGAGGCTGACAAAGTGAATCTCCTTGGCATGAAATTCACATGTGACTAAAATACACTCCAGTACTGCTCTGTATCACTAGCATCAAAAGCAAAATACTTGGCTGTAATACTATGTACTTTTTTTTGAGTCTTTCCACCTTTGAGAGTATCAGTGGTAACAGACTGTAATTGCCTCGTGTGACAAAACTGCAAAGTAGTGTTCTATGATGCTAGCACAGAGCTTTGCACAAAATCTTGATTACTTTTCCCTCATGCTGTTCCCAGAACCGCGTTTAACTCTTCTCCTAAGGGGAAAACAGGATAGTGTATGGAAGACACATTGCAAATCTAAGCCTCCAGTAAGTGCTCTTTGCTGCCGTAGCAGAGCTATTTTGGGATTTTTATAAAGATCCTTCATTTCAGCTGTTTCTAAACAAAATACATTTGTATTGTAAAGAACACTTTTTTTTTAATCTTAGAAATAATGCAATGAGATGTAACAATATATTTCATATTGTAATAATACAATAACCCATTAAAGCAAGTTACTGTTATTTTTCGCTAGTATATTTTAGAAATATTTATGGGAATAAAATTTGGGTGCAGGGGCCCAGCCTCTGTAACAAAAACCCATGATCTGAATGTGTTCCACAGTTTTCTCCAGAATGAGAATTTTTTTATTTACATTTTAAACAAAATTAAATTTAAATTAAAAGATTACCTCAATATATATTACATAACTATTAATAAAAATAGTATTAGATATTTCAAGTTAATAACTAAATATAATTAAATTAATATAGTTAATTACTAACTATAGATAGTAACACACAATATTTATGATCAGAAATCAAAATACCAATTATATGTCCAAAAACTATATGCTTCAGCAGCAAATAGCAGTTGTGTTATATAACCACTCTCCATTCCACACAACTACAGGTACAACTATATTTTCTCTATCATATGGGCAATCATGCAGCAAATTCTCCCTTGATAACAACTTAGTTGAAACCTGCTCTTAATTATAGTTACTAATTTGAATATTTCCTTGGTCACTGAAGTTTCACTGCTGGAGCCATAAAAGAAGTGAATAAATAAAAGAATAAAATTAGAGACTCCAGAAAACAACTAGGGAGAAAAAATGTACCTGGAGAAAGCAGTATGGAAGACAGGAGGAAATGTGATGCCTTATACTGTGAAGTATACAACATACTTTTTGCTGTGCCAAAAGAAACCTTGAAAGAAAAAAAAATAACCTTACTTATATATGCCTCAGCAGTGAGGTGAAATTGAAGGGCAAATATAGAATAAGAATGATTGATAATTTTGATACTTTTTTAACAGCATAAAGGAGTAATCTGCCCACATTTAGAAATCTAACACCAGCCAGCCAGCCTCATTTGACTATGGAATTATGGGGAAAAAAAAGGAGAAAGAAGTCAGGTGGTTCTTATAATTACTTACAGCTTATCTGTCTCACCTAAGATCCTTTCCTGTCTTCTCTAGCCTTATATTGTCCCCACTCCTGTCCTGGGATGTTACCCTTGCTGCATTTTTCTCTTGCCTTGTTTCAGGTAATTATCTTATTACTCATGCTCTTTACTGATGGTTTTGGCATTCTGTGCTTTGAAGAGCAGACTGAGTTCCATCCAGAAGCCTGGAGGGGAAAAACCAGCTCAAGAGCTGGAGCAGGGAGACATGGTTGATTTGGTGGATCTAGTGGATGGCTTTGGGTTGTGGTAGGCTGTGAGGAAAGAACTTGGAAGGGCCTTGTTGAGTAAGACTGCTCAGCGGTATTGGTTGCTGTTGGGGAAGCTGCTTTGCAGCGTACTTGCTGTCAGATGAGTATTGATGGGGGAGGCTACTTTGGTTTCCCCTCTATAGTGGCTGTACTAAGGCAGTGGAAGTGTGAGGAGTGCTTTACACCAGGTGCTTCACAGCTGACTGGAACAGGATCTTGAAGCAAAGCCTGGTTCCCAGGGTCATATGTAGGGGGAGCAGAGAGCACTGTCATGGCCCCTGAAGTCTCAGAAATTGACCTACCTAAAGTGAGAATGCTAAGCAGAAAGCTGCTAGACCTGTGGGAATGTGGAGGACAGGGCATCTTCCTTCAGTCTAGGCTGAGCACAGCTGTCTTTGATGCTGTGGAGCTTCTACTGAGGATGTTTGTACTAAAAAAAGACCCTCAGAAAAAAAGTCCGTATGATATGTCCTTCAAAAGAATTATGTTTTTGGAAGACAGCTTTTTGCCTTTTTTCTACAACTGTTATTTGTTTGGGTTTTTTTTGTTAGTCTTTTTGCATGATGTGGAAGATCAGAATTTTGTTTTCCTTCACCTAATATTATTCAGCTCAGAATTGCAGGAAAATGTTTTAAACATCAGACTATATATGCAGCTTCAAAGAAGTGTGTGCTGTTTGGGTTTTGTAGAGTTGCTTTAGAAAAATAACTGAAAATTTACTAAGATGGGAGGAGAGAGAAGGTATAACAGAAAGTCTTCTACACATAGTTATTCCTTTTGAGATAAAGTATATTTATTACATCCTTATTTTAGAGGTCTTCTTCAGTATATGTGAGCTAATTGACTGCATGCCAATACATTTTAATGGAAATTTCTTCATTAATTTTGCTGTAAAGCTTTCTTTTTGCACCATGCCCTGAAGTATTTTCCCACCTCTGTATGTTTCTCTGAGTCTCTTCTGTGTTTTAGAATCCTAATGTGCCTAGAGGGTCTGCTTGATTTTGTATTCATACTCACAGCTACAGCCTCTGCAAACAAAATCCAGCCTAAAACAGTTTTCCAGGTCACTATACAAGTAAGCACTTTTAGGGCAGATATATGTGTGCCATTTTCTCGCCTTGAAGAGTGGCTCACATGCTTTTCAAACTGCACATAGTAATGTGTACCAGTAAGCTAGCTTACGTCTGTGCAATCAAATGTTTGCAAAGAAAGAGCCCTTCTTATATTTGAAGTGTGCATGCCTAAGTGGGACCAAAGTGCTCTTCCATGAGGATGGTAACAACCTAGAGCACAAAGACTGGCTGAGGAAGTTGGGGCTGATCAGCCTGGAGAAGGCTGCATGGAGATCTCATAGCAGCCTTCCAGTATTCGAAGGGGCCTACAAGGATGCTGGACAGGGACTCTTCATTAGGGACAGTAGTGATAAGACAAAGGGAGAATGGCTTCAAGCTTAAACAGGAGCAGTTCAGGTTAGATATAAGGAGGAAGCTCTTCACTGTGAGAGTGTTGAGGCAGTGGAACAGGTTGTCCAAAGAAGTGGTAAATGTTCCTTCACTGGCAGTGTTCAAGGCCAAGTTGAACAGAGCCTTGGTCCGCATGGCCTAGTGTGAGGCATCCCTGTCCATGGCAGGGGGGTTGGAGCTAGTTGATCTTAAGGTCCTTTTGAACCCAAAACATTCTATGATTCTATGATCTTTGGTGTTTCCTAAGGATTATTTTAGATTGCTTTCCAAACTCTTTAAAGGTTTCTAAATTTTCTGCAACATACGTGGAACTTCAGTATCCTGTTAAGGAATGTTTGGGGACAACTAAGGAGATGATTACCTTGTTCTCTTGGTTATCTGAATTTTGACTCGGTTGTCAGAAGCCAACGTTTCAAGCCAACTGTAACCATAGTGCACTCAGACAAGACAATGCTTGGGCTTGCTAGTGTGCATTTCTGTATACTGACTTCTGTCTCCTCTTCCCCCCAGTTTTTTATGATTCATGGAATCATGCTCTGGCATACTTCAGATGCTCAAATAAATTTGAAAAGCAAAGTGGTTCATGCTGAAGAGCAAGAAACCAAAGTCTAGGAGTGGGAGCAAGCTGTTCCATATGTAGAGGAACTTGAGAGCAAAAGAGCTCCTTGCCAGAGTTGATGCTCAATACCAGAGCTGCAACATCAGTGTGCAGCCTTCACTGTGCCAATCCAGTACTAGCTTTTGCCAGTTTGTCTTCCTCAGTCTCTACTCTTCTGCAAGCAGTTTGATTGAAATTGTCAGCTGTCATAATACAGGTGCGCAGTGCCATCAGGAACACACTGTCTTAGAACAGCAAGCACTGCAGGTGTCCCTGAGAGCTTCATTCAGCACTTTCCTTCCAAATGTGTAGGGTTTGGGTACTGGAATATGAATACCATCTGTTGCTCACTTGAGGCATGGAGTCTATCAATAACTTAGAAAGGAATGCCATTCTGCTGCTGCAAACTTCAGATACTTCGGCTGCCTGTAAGGCTTGTTTATCTTCAGGAGTCTGGGGATTTTTGACCTGGATTAAACCAGATTTTTGTTCACATCTGCATACAGAAATCTTTATTGATCCTTAGGAGCCACCTGACTGTTTTTGTAAGGAGCGCTGACTATGTCCTGTTATCACATGCTTCTGCTCAGGCTGGCTGCCTGTGTTAGTTAACAGGGCAGTGCAACTAGTTGCATAAATTTGTAACACAAATGGATACCAAGCATGTAACATCAATACTGAGCACATACTGTTCTTCACCCTTCTGACTAGCGCTGATTTGGTCCTGTGGGCTGAATGGTTACAGTTCACCAGCTATGCTCTTGCCTCTCATCTTTGAGCTGCTTCTTCCTGGGGGATTCCACTGCAAATGTACCACAGTGTACACCAAAGCGCAGTAAATGAGTATGGAGCTTCTCTGAGAATGCATTTCTGCTTCAGACTAAAATGCCAGTGTTGATGTACCCATCAGCTCTTCAGTTAAGACAGGGCTGTCAGGAATACCCTGATACTTGAAACTTTGGTGACTGAATGAGCCAAACAAGGATATTTTTGCTAGCTTCACAGTGGCAGACTTGTGCTCTAAACCTTCCATCAGCTTTGCTGCCCTTCTTTAGACACGCTCCAGCACCTCAGTGTCTTGGGCACTTTTTACAAAAATCTGCTGGTTTCCACAATGGATTTTTGCTTTCACACAGAAGCTGATGGTTGCTCTCTTTGTTTTCACCCCACTGTTGATGTGTTTCTGATCCTTTTCTCAATTAATCTGGGGAAAGCTTAATGCAGTGAAAAGTTATGTGGCAGTTTCAATAGACCAAGACTGAAAATATGTTTAATATGTGTTCTGTCCTAGTTAAATTAGCAAGCTACATTAGGAAGGTTGGTGAGAAAAACATGATTTTTTCATGTGTTTTTCTTCATGGCATGTCCTAAAAGGTCCTCAGGAAAAGTCCAGTTAATTGTTTAGGCATTCAACGAGTATTAACATGTGACATACTGGAGCACCTTCAGAGGACCATAAGTCATTTCCTTACCAGTAATATTCACAGTATCTTGTAAGAATGTGGAGAATAAATCCTTCCTACATGAAAAACTTGAGTGAACCAGGAGGTAGGCAGTATAAGTAAGAAGGAAATAAAAAAGTGTACTTATATATAAGCTAAAACTGATATGCTAAAATCACTGCGGGTATAGCTTTAGATGTCTGTGACTTTAGAAACTGAAGTGCTGTCAATCACATCTATTCTCACAATGAGTTTTTATAAGCTACTCAAAGCCTACAGTAATTAACCACTGTCAGTCACAGCTATTTGTAAAAAGAGAGAACCATAAATAAACTTGGTAGAAGGGAAGGTAGAAAATCCTTGCTGTCTTACATATATCAGTCATATGAATTAGAAGTTAAAGACTCAAGTAAAAATGTTTGTTGCATATTTTTACTTCTATCCCATTTTGCCAATGAACAATGACAGCATTCTAACCAAATGATTAAAAAAGTTAAACCTCATGGCATGTTGTACATTTTTCAATTAGTGCAATGATTAGAAGAATGTAAGGATAATTGTCAGTGTACCTGATTGATGTCTAGCCAGCATAAAAGGACAGGACAACAGATGGGAAAATTGATACATTTTACCTGCAGACGTGTCAACCCTGAGTGAAAGTTGACAACAGAGACAATTACAAAGAGCAAAAGCCTTGGGGCACTGTTGATGGATGGTCCATTGGAAGAACTGCTCAAGCATATTTTTGAAGATGTTGAATCAGAACTTTGATAAGACCAGAGAGAGATGGGATATACAAGATTATCCTGTGTTTCATGGGAAAGAGTCAACTTAAAGGATAGTTGAGGGGGGATTGTAGTATTGTCTTTATCTGCAGAAGACAAATGTATTTCATCTTTACAACTTTTGGTTAGAAAATTGTTGTGTTGTCTTGAAGCTCAGTTTTGGTGATATATTGACTTATCCAAACAACCCCTTAACTGTGGCTTGATCTGTTTTGATGAGCTCATTGCTGGGTCTTCTGTTTGGGAGACAGTGCTTAACACAGTTCAGCAGTAACTAAAACATGCTGGTATTATCAGCACTATTATCAGCACAAATCCAAAACATAAGCCCTGACAATTTGCTATGAAGAAATTTAATCCATCACAGACAAAACCAGCACAATGAGGTATAGCAAGGAACTGATTTTTGAAGGCCATACTAATCCTACAGACAAACCAGAAGAAATTACATTTGGGATGTAACTAGAGCCACTTTCCGTGATTAGCTATGAGTCACCTCTTACTGCAAAACCATCTGGCCTGTTATCATGACTTTTTGTCTGAGTATTATGCTGGACAAAGTGTTATGATAAGGCAATTAATCATATTCTGAAATGTCTGGCCTGTTGGGAATGTGGACATGACAAATTTACATTTGTCTTCACCTACTTACCCTCAGCAAATTTGCAAGTGATGCAAAACTGGAGAGAACGATTGATTCACCATGACTGTGCTGCCAGTCAGAGGGAATTTGAAGGACTGAGGAAACGAGCTAACAGAAATTTTACCAGTCTCAGCACATGGAAAAGTGCAATCCGGAACCTTTTGAAGAATAGTCCCATGCACTCGTACATGTTTGTGGTCACCTGGTTGTAAAGCAGCTCTGTGGAAAGAGACCCAGAGGTGCTGATGGACATCAAGTTGAACATTAATCAGCAATGTGCCCTTCCAGCAAAGGTAGTTAACAGCCCGCTGGGCTGCATTAGGAAGAGTGTTGGAAGTTGAGGGAAGCAATCCTTCCTCTTTACTCAGTGCTGTGGAAGACACACATATAATGCTGTTCCCAGTTGTGGCCTCCCCATGGACATGTGGGAGCAAGTCCATTGAAGGACCACAAACAAGAGATGCTGCAGTCCTTTAATCATGTATGAAGACAGACTGACAGATGGAATTATTAATCCTGGAGAAGAGAGGGGAAGGCTTGTACAATACATAAAACATATTCAAGAAAAAATTATGTCATGGAAAATTCTCATTAAAAGTGAGGTGAATATTATTACTTGTGGAGCTCATGGAGACCTAGTGAAGTTGAATTTCTATTACAGCTTCACTACTGAAAGCAGTAGGAGGTGGAGCTGTATTCACAGTTTCAGGCACACCCAGAATGACCACTGGTAGCTGAGACAGAGCAAGTCTTTCATCCAGACAGTTTTTATGGGCTTTGTATTTTCTGTATTGACAGAATCAATTTCAGGATTTTCCACAATATGAACCATGTTTTAAGAAATGTTTGTATTATATTGCCTACCTCCCCCATGCCACCCCAAGTTGCATTTGCATTTGTGAACTCATCACAATTCAACCAGTCAGAGTGCAGCAGCCCCTTGTAGCAAAATAATTAACATTACTGCCACACTGCCACACAAGTCTCATAAATTCAAATGGGTAAGGTTATACAAAATATAACCCCCCCAGTATTCTTTCAAAAAAAGCAGATATTGATTTCCAATATTTTCTTACTTCTCTACTAATTTTCAAGTGCTTCAAAACAAAATTTCCTCCCACTTTTTTCATAAAAGCCCCATAATAACCTATATACACATTCTTGGCACTTGTTTTTATTTTTTATAAGTTTTATAGGTTTCTATGAAATGACTTGTGTCACTAGGCACTCACTGAAGTGTGCATAGGTTGTACAAATGGAGTAAAAGGAACCTTCTGGTTCCTGGGACCAGTAAGTTATCGACTTCAAAGATAACTTATTGGTTCTCTGTCTGATGAGAGGAAATAAAAATCACTTTTAATGGTTGAATGCTATTGGTGTCTTCCAGGGTTTCTCCTCTTTTGAAAAAATCTGTTATTATAGTTGAGTGTCAAGAGAACCTTGAAGAAAGAGCTGAAAAAGAAAAAAAGCAATCACAAACACCATGAAAATTCAGGATTGAGAGTAACATCTCTGCTTATGGGACTGAGGGACTGAGAGTAAAACATACTATTTCTGGGTCTGAAACTTGTGCTATATGCTCTTTTCTATGTTTTTGTTAAATAAGTTTCTTCTCATGTAAGTATTAAATGGTAATAATAACCCAAGGTTTATATCACCCTGGAACTTCAAAGCTGAGTGCTCTTCAAGTGTTTGAAATCCTGAAAAAAATAAATTCTGAGTATCAATATTTATTAACAAATTACAGGCTATAAAATATGTTTTTCTGAAATGCTTGCCTTACTTTTCAAAAAAGTTTTTCTATCTAGTTTTCACCATAATCTCTGAATATTCCCAAGTTATGTGGACTCAATGATAGGCTACATAACTTCTGAATTAGAAATAGTCAAAATGCATATTTAAAATCAGAATTTTTAGCAATGCAAGAAACTGTCAGAGGTAAAGGTTTGATGCTCTGAGGTAGTAAAAAATATCTGGCAGACAGTTTTGGTTTTTTCTTGACTTCAGGATCTTATTTTTTTCTCACCTGTGTTTCATTAAATATCGTCGTTCATACAATAGGACTTGGGGGTATTGGTTGATGAGAAACTTAACATGAGCCGGCAGTGTGCACTCTCAGCCCAGAAAACCAACCATATCCTGGGCTGCATTGTATTTGAAAGTCCATCATATTTGACAAATCATGGCAGTTATGTGAAGTTCCTGATGTGTGGAAAAAGGGAAATATAACCCCCATTTTCAAGAAGGGGAAAATGGATGTGCTGGGGAACTACAGACCAGTCAGCCTCACCTCCGTGCCTGGCAAAGCCGTGGAGCAGGTTCTCCTGTAAAGCATGCAAAGGCACATGAAAAACAATGAGATGGTTGGTGACAGCCAGCATGGCTTCACTAAGGGGAAATCCTGCCTCTCCATTTTGGTTGCCTTCTAGGATGGGGCTACGGAACTGATGGACTGGGGTAGAGCAGTTGATGTCATCTACCTGGACCTGAGCAGAGCATTCAACACCGTCCCGCATGGCATCCTTGTCTGTAAATTGGAGAGACATCAATTTAATAGGTGGACCACTCGGTAGATAAAGAACTGGCTGGATGGCCACATGCAAAGTGTTGTGGTCAATGGCTCAATGCCTAGCTGGAGACCAGTAACAAGTGGCGTCCCTCAGGAGTAGGTCTTGGGACTGGTCTTATTCAATATCTTTGTCAGTGACATGGACAGTGGATTGAGTGCACCCTCAAGCAAATTTGCTGATGACTCCAAGCTGTGTGGTTCGGTTGATACATTGGAGGGAAGGAATGCCATCCAGAGGGACCTTGACACACTTGTGAGGTGGGCTGATGCCAACCTGATGAAGTTTAACCATGCCAAGTGCAAGGTCTGACACCTGGGTGGGCGCAATCCCAGGCACAGCTCCAGGTTGGGCAGAGAAGAGATTCAGAGCAACCCTGTGGAGAAGGACTTGGGGTGCTTGTTAATGAGAAACTTAACATGAACTATCAGTGTGCACTGGCAGTCCAGAAAGCCAGCCATATCCTGGGCTGCATCAAAGGGAGTGTGACCAGCAGGCTGAGGGAGGTGATCCTGCCCCACTACTCTGCTCTTGTAAGGCCTCAGTTGGAGTACTGTGTCTAGTTCTGGTTTTCTCAACAAAAAAAGGACATGGAACTGTTGGAACAAGTCCAGAGGAGGGCCACGAGGACGATCGGGGGCTGGAGCACTTCCTGTATGAAGATAGGCTGAGAAAGTTGGGGCTGTTCATCCTGGAGAAGAGAAGGCTGGAGTAGAGACCTCATAGCAGCCTTCCAGTATCTGATGGGGGGCTATAGGGATGCTGGGGACGGACTCTTCATTAGGGACTGTAGTGATAGGACAAGGGGTAACAGGTTCAAACTTAAACAGGGGAAGTTTAGATTGGATACAAGGAAAAAGTTCTTTATTGTGAGGGTGTTGAGGCGCTGGAATGGGTTGCCCAGGGGAGTTGTGAATGCTCCCTCGCTGGCGGTGTTCAAGGCTGGATTGGACATAGCCTTGGGTGACATGATTTAGTGGGAGGTGTCCCTGCCCAGGTGTGTTGGAACTTGATGATCTTAAGGTCCTTTCCAATTCTAACTATTCTATGATTCTACGTTCTTTTGCTGGATGAGAGCAGTCTGCCATTTGGACCAATTAGTCTGCCCTCGCCAATGAGGACTTGTTTCTCTTTAGCTGTGCTTCTGTCACAGAAGTCTGGTCTTGAATGAAGTGTGGCACACAATTATATTTATCATAAGTCATTATGGTTTAGTTCAGCTTACATGTGTGCATTTGATTCAAATATTCTTGACTGACTCTGCTCTTTGTCATTCAATATGCCCACAAAATTTGGAAAACTGTGTGGGTTAAGAAGCTGTCAGAAATAAAATAGATAAAGGTGAGGTTTTTCTAATGTTGTCAATTTGAATAACAATACAGTTATACTATTCTTGCATCTGCAATTTTACAGTTTTGTTAATAGGATTATAATCCTGCACAGTCTCCTCTTTTACAAGAAATTGCTCAAGTGTACACATCAAAAAGAAGGAATGATCACAAACTAGAATCTAAGAAAGTTTGGGAAGCTTTAAGAGCATTGTCCTGGAAACTGTGCTAGGTTGCATGAAGAATAACAAGGTGGTGGGTGACAGCCAATACGGCTTCACCAAGAGCAAATCACGCCTGACCAATTTGGTGGCCTTCTATAGTGGGACTACAGAACTGATGGATAGGGGCAAAGGCTGAACAGAGCCTTAGACGACATGGTGTAGTGTGAGGCACCCCCACCCATGCCAGGGGGGGTGGAACTAGGTGATCTTAAGGTCCTTTCCAACCCTAACCATTCTATGATTCTATGATTAAGTGCATTTGTGAACATTGAGGTGAATGTCAAAGAACCAGCAAATGTAATTTTTTCATTATTTTCCTGAAGAAAACTCTCATTTACACTACTCTTAGTTTGAAAAGACTTATCACGGTGGTAAAAATCTTCTCAGATCTGGGAAGGTCACATTGTTTTAACTGCTAGCTACATACAAAGAAGATGGGCTTTAGCTCTCATGTAGAGTGAACATAAAGCCTGCATGTAGAATGAACATAAAGCCTACATGCAAAAAGGAAGGCGATCCTAAATATAACCACTTCAGACATTTAATTAGCATTTTCTTAGTATTTGGAAGTGTGAAGGTAAAATTTTGGAGCATGAAGGACTCATAAAAAGATAACTACATGCAGCCTGATTAAAGATTGGATGATACGCATCATAGATTGTGATCATCAAGAGGTAATTGTGTCAGAAGCAATCAAATGTATACAGGAAAAATCAAGACCTCTGAATGTGGGTTACTGAAAAGCTGGAAAAAATTGTATGCCAGAATCACTGCTGTAATGTACGATTCTGATTCAAGCAGGAAAGATTATGGTTGCATAAAGCCTTGAGTCACCAGACTGGTGGCTCGAGGAACTGGAATTGGAAACCAGATCAATCAGGCCTGCTGCTGGTTGAGCAGCTGCAGTCTAGGTCACAGTCAGTGGCTAGTGGGAGAGGCAGGGCCTTGTAAAAGTACCCCGCACCTATACTACTATTGACTGTTTCAGAGGTGGTGATAGCTCTGAAGTTTGCCAGTTTGGAACAAGTGAAAATATGACCACAGTCACATATTTAGCCATGAAGAAAAGGGCAGGAAAATGCAAAACTACTTGCTGTAAGCTATGATGTCATCTCTCCTTCTCATATTTTTCACTTCTGATGTAATCTTAGTTTCGTGCTGTTGATATTCAGTTATTTTTTGGCAACGAAGAAAACCTGCAAAATAGGAGGAAGACTAAAAAGAGGTGAGAGATGTTTCAAAACTAATTCAGTGTGTAACCACAATACTTCTTGAAACTGATACCCGATTTGCTCTTTAAAACCATAAATAAAATTGGCTTTAAATATGCAAACTAAAAAACACCCACCAAATATAACTAGAATTTCTGTACTGTATTTTCTCAGAGCTGGAGTAGGATGTGGCTTTCTCAGAGCTATGAGTAGGATGTGGTAGCTCATCAAGAGCAGATTGATAATGAATAGGGCCTATTCAGATCTGTTGCTTGTCAAATAATTTGAAGTAGGATGTGGAGTAGCTAAATGTGATCTTGGACTCTGGTTTCTTGCATGTAAAACTAGATTTACATTCATGGGCAAATAAAGGGACATATAACACATTGTTAGCACTGCTATACTAGGCCGCTCTTACGAGTTCTCAACAGTGGCACATTGTTTTCATACACGTGGACGAAAAATGATAAGATGCTTGTGATTTGCTGTGTCATACAACACACAGGCAAAACTAGACATCCTGATGTAGTTGTTTATCTCGTAACATCATTCCCATGAAGACATTGTGGGGCTTGTTACCAGTTTCTTGACAACCAGAATATAGCAAGGATCAACTATGAATTATCTGTAAAACTGGGTCAAAATCCAGGCTACTGACTGATTTTTCCTCCTAAGTACAGATAAACCTTTCAATTCAAGGCTGACAAACATAAATGCCTGGGGATTCATAAATCTAAAGATATAGAGTTTGGGAACTGCCAAAGCATGTATTTACAAATCTGCATACTCTGTATGGCCAGATCTTATTGCCAGTTTTATTAGACTAAATAGGCTAACTTCTGTAGAGTTTCTCCAGGTTTGGTTTGGTTTAATGCTGAATTTGTCTCCTTATTTGTACAGAAAAAGAAAAATACTTAAATATGAGTTCAAGCAATTTACAAATATATTTCTCTCCTCCATGTTAGCCTAGTATATTTCTTGAAAAAGTATATAAGTCTTTTCAAGGGAGAAATATGTCAAAATGTTTTGCTGTATATTGCTATATTGTTTTACATGAATCAAAAAATTAATGAGATAACTTTGTATGTCAGGTTAGGTTCCAGTTTCTGAGGTATATTTTGGGTAGCAAGTAAAGAGGAACGGATAAAGAGCTTCTTCCCATTATGCATGGTATGTAAATATGTGTCTAAATGCAGCCTTCAAACTAGGCATTAATATTTTCTCATTAAAGTTATCTTGTCATTTCTGGATGTCCAGAAGTTCAGGAAAAACAGTTTAAATGAATCAGGACATAGCCAAAATGATAGAAAACCCAGACAATTGTAGCCAGTGCTGCTTTCAAGGTGCCTTTTCATGATTTGAGTGTTTTTAATCCTTTTTTTTCTTTTTTAATGCTGTGTTTTTCAAGATCAGCTGGAAATGTAATTCTGCTTAAATATTAAAATTGGCTCTTAAAAAGATAATTCAGGAACTTTCAGTACTCAGCATGTCACTGAGCTGAATTCATTACTGTAATTTTTACACTCCATCACTGCAAGTCCATTGAGATTTCCATTCTAAAACTGGAGCAGTACGTCAGAACAGTAAGTCAGGTTTCTTGTAGGAAAATAATAAATGTCCAGTCAGAAATCTCTGGAGAATGCAAATTGAATGATCTTTAAATAATTCTTCCCCTATATAGAACACACTTGTAGCTCAGAGCTTCAGGGGTTTCCTTTCTCCTTACTTCACCTTTTTTAAAAAAAGGTACTGTAATCAGTCCAGTGAGCAACTCAGTGCCGGGATGAAATTTATGACCTTTTTGATAGAACCTGCATGTTTTGTTCACCAAAGTGAATTTTTCTGGCAATGACATTGTGGCATTTTTCCTTGACATCCTTCCAAAACAGTAAAATTCATATCTGAAGCTTAGCTGGTTTCCATCTGCTCACCAGACCTTTTTTATTCCTTTTGTCAAAAAAATTCTTTTTGCCAAGTCCCCTTTTCTCCCCTCAAAAAACTCTTTAGTTTTTAATTTTTCTTTTTTCCTCTGTTTGTTTTTGTAAAGCCTATAGTTCTAAAAGATTCTAATACATGCCAACTATGCTATAAGTACTAAGATGTGGGGAAAAAAAATACTGTGTCTGACACATCAAACTTATGCAAAACCTGTCCTCCAAGATAATTCTTGATCATGTTTACAAAGCAGTGCTACTGTCAGGCAGGCTAGGAGTTAATTGGATATAGGCAGTGATCTTCTAAACAACTCAAAGCATAGAGCTTTGTGGGGAAGAGGGGAAAGAAATAAGGGTGTTCCATCAGACAAACCACTTTCACTTTGCTGCTCTGCCTTAAGTTCTGCTCACTTTTCCAAATCAACACTTAAGCTTCTCAGAAAACCTTAACAGTAACAAGGGAATGTGTTTGCAGCACTGCGCTGAGATTGAATAATGGCACCACCAGGGAGCAGATGAAAGTAATGAGAAGACCAATGGCCTTCTACATGGCTGTCATTGACCTCAGCATTGTATTGCTGGGCCTGGGTTGATAAGAATGTGACCTACTCCTGCTGTGTTAACCAGTTCCACTCCTATGTCTTAATTCATACGGGGATTACACCCACCTCTGACTTTCCTTTTAGAGCAATGTAACTGAAAGTTGCTTTCTTATCAATTTTGATTTTTATTTTTTTCTTAATTTGAGAAACACCACTGTGATTTGCCAAGTGGCAATATTTCTGTAGCTAAAAATCAAACTTCAAGTTTGAATGTGGAGTAAAATTGTTAAATATTATTATGGTCACTATTCGGGGGGGGGGGGGGGGGGGGGGCAAATAGGCTTAAAAAATCATCTCAGCAAGATTTAATCAAAGGCTATGGATGAACAAATCAGTTGCACTTTATGATTCCTGTGTAGATGGCAAAAACATCAAGTTCATCCAGTGTACAGAAACACATCCACCAGATCTAATGAATATATAACTAGCTGCAGATGGAGTACTCCATATGTGACAATAGCATGGGGTATTTAAAATCCCCAGGCATGTATATTTCTCTTAACTATAACTAATTAGTAAATAACAGTGGAGATGTATTTTGGAAGACTTTGACTGTAAGAAGAATAAAATAAATAAAAATCACATGGTTAGAGGGTCTGTTCTGCACCAGCACCATTAAAGGTCACATTCTTCATTTAATCTTTCTGAAAATGTTAAATAAATAGCTGAGCTGCCCTGACTATACTGTGTTTGTAGTAATTTGGTTTCCATTCGGCATGTCATTTATCCTGTTGAACTCTGAAACTCTTTAGAGGAAAGACTCTGTTAGTTCTTGAGTATATATTTACTCGTTGCATGTTCTGTAACTAATCAAATATAAATACCTCTAAAATTCAGCGTTCTAGGGTGATTGTTTTTATGCTTCAGGGTGCTTATGTTCTTTGTTTCTGGCACATAGCATGATCTTCCATCAGACTGGTCTAAATAAAAGGCCTTGCTTACTTTAATCTGTACAGTTCTTGTGTGTAAAGCAAATCAGAGGCTGTAGACTAGCAACCATGGAAACTGAAATCCTTTGACTATAAAAATGCCTGAGTATTGCCTACACAGGATTTAACAGAAACAGGTTGTCAACATGCATACTTATTCCCTGGCCTCTAGGTTGCAAGCAGTAATTTGGGTTTCCAACAGTGTAATCACCATTCATTGTATTGATACCTCCCTGCTATGCTACTTCAGTCATAGTGCATACCTGTGTATTAAAGCTTTCGATTTGGCGAGTTGGAAATCTATTTACTCTGGTAGTCATCCTTTTGTCAAGAGTGAAAGTTTTTCCTTTGTTTTTTTTAACAACACAAGAGAATATAGAGATTAAATTGTCAATATAGCACACTAGTGATAGTGATAACTAACGATGCATAGACTTCCAAAATTGCCTTTTTAGATGGAAGAAATTCAGTGACTGATTCTCCTCTCTGTTACTGAGTTTAAAGTTATGCTTGCTCTCCCTGACATTTTTAGAAGGCTTTGGAAGCCAGCGGAAATCCTTCTGCAAATCCTCCCTCCTATTTATTTGTTTTTTCTTCTTCAACTTATTTGACTGCACATCTTTAATCCAAACAAAAATTTGATTTTTAAGCTGTATTTTCCCTTTATCATCCAGGCTTTCCTGTGGTTTCTGTGTGTAACACTAAAAAGAGAAGAACAAAAAGGTAAAACAAGACTGATGGAACAGGCAGCATAGCATCCTTCCACTTGAGATCTTCTGGGTTAAAGCACTGTAAAATCTGGAGTTAGAGTGCATCTCTAATCCCTGCTTCTGCTTCTCAGCCTGTGATAGAAGGCATTTTAGGAAAAAAAAAAAAAAAACAACAACCAAAAAAATGCTAAACAATTTTTAATCTTTTCTGTGACAGTGTTACGCCTCACGTGAGCAGAAATTCACTGGAGTAGTGACTAGCACTGGAGCCCTCAGTTTTGGAGAATTTCTTGGTCTTCAGGGAATAGTTGTTTATTTTATTAGGGACAGCATCATCTGAAAACACAGCAAACGCTTCATGCACAGAATGTCCTTAGCTGGTTTCATGTTAGGATGCTTACACAAAGGTAAGAACTCAGAACTCACATTCAGAATTAGCCTGAGGAAGAGAGGGACATTTAAAATTCACATTAAACAGGCTTCACAACTGGACTCCAGTTTCTGTTCAATGCTTGTTTCCCTGCCACTGTTCCTGCAGCCTACTGCTGGGGCCAGCAGGTTGGCCGCAAATATCGGGGACAGTGCATGTGGCCCCAGGGTTTTAAAAAGGAAAAAGAAGAAATTTCTAATGGTATCTTACTTTTTTGGCATTCTTGCTGCCAAACTGGATGAAGATGGAGAGCTGTCTAAGTCAGCTGCAGTGAAGGAAAGGAGATCTTTAGGAAAACCTATTCACAGAGTACTATTTCACTGGGCTGTGCATGAAGACTGCTGGCAGTGTGGAAGCTTGTATTCAGATTCTTCACAGGCAGAGTAGCCACTGGCTCATCCAGGAGCATGGGAAAGAAAGAACATTTGTTCTTCTGGGCTTTTGAAAAGGAAATAAAAATCTTTTTAAATTCTTTTTTTGCTGATAATGTTTCAGCTCATACCAGACTACATTATCTGTGGATATATTATTGAAAAAGTTGTCCATCCCTAGCTGCCAGTCTACTGTCTTGTCTTTCTAGATATATACATGATTTCAACTTTCTCATAACATAGGTAATACTAGAAAAAGAGGATCCTAACATTCTGTTTCTCCCCATCTCCCTGTTTCCAAACCCTTAGACTGACTTTCTAGTCATTGCGCAGCCTACTGCACGTGAACTATATTAAATACATAGCTTCAGTAAAATAGCAATTTAATTAATCCTAAAAAGATCTAAAAACATGCAAATGAATCATTATCACAATGAACAAAGCTAATCACAAAACCAATCCATTATAGTCAGTTGAGAAGTCCTTTTTGTACTTGTGTATGTGAAAAAGCAAATATATCTGCGTGAAGAGAGTAGAGTGAGACAGCCAAATCATAGATATGATTACTGAATTTATTGCTGAACTGATGTCTAGAAGTCAAACTGGCTGGCTGTGTTATCTTTGCTGTCAGTAGATGAACAGGAGGCATGGTGTTTCTTTAACGGGTCTGTAAAGCCCCACTTTGGAGAGTTATCCTTGATTTTGTGTTTGTTTTAATTGTCATTCGTAAAATATATCAGAGCATTAGGGCAACCTGTTTGAAGCCTGTCTGCTGAGGTAGGACAGTTATAAAATTCTATGGAACAAGAGCCAGAAGAAATGTTTATAACAAGGAATAATGTTGATGGGAAATTTTAATTTACTGCACCAAATTAATTAAAGAGTAAATTAATATAAAAAGAATGTGCACTTTAATGATTTAATTTGTTTATTTTCTGGGAGTGTAACAGTGTGGTGAAGTAGAAGGGAAGCTCTGAAACTGAAGTGATATCCTTGTTTGGCCATGTGCATCTTCAGTTTCACAGCTGGATCGTTTATTTTCCCGTATCTACTGTGTAAGGACAACATATTCTGAGTAAGAATTGAGGCTGTCCACACACGAGCAAAAGAGATGATAGGTAATAGACTGTAACACAGTTGTTCCTGAAGTAAGAGTGAAAGATACCGTTTTCCCTGATTTTAATCCTGAATGATATGCCTAGATGTTAAGAGCTAAGCAAAATTTCATGTTGAGAGAAGTGAAAGCATTACTGTTATTTTCTCTTTCACTGGGTGCAAGTGCCAAGGCACTGGCAGCAGGCAGTCTGCAGAGAGACCTCTGTGAGGAAAGGCTAGACACAGTTGGCTACAGCTAGCTGCAACAGAGCCCAGCAGCCAAGATGGCAGTGTCTCTGTGGTAACATATGTAAGAAAGGGCACAACTCTTTACAGCAGTGTGAGGAATGAAGGAAAAAGGTGTGAGAATCCTGCTTACACCAAGGTCAGTGCAGAAGCAGGGGCAGGAGGTGCTTCAGGCACCAGAGCAGAAGTTCCTCTTTAGCCCGTGGTGCAGACCATGGTGAGGCAGGCTGTGCCGCTGCCGCACAGGGAGGTCCATGGTAGAGCAGATTCCACCTGCAGCCTGGGGAAGACAGATGCTAGAGCAAGGGACAAGCATAGGGAAGAAGTAATAGCAAACAGGAATTGTTCTGGACTGACTGCAGCCCACCATATCCCACCCCACTGTGCTGCTCATTGCGGGGAGGTAGAGTTGTCTGGAATGAAGGAGTAAAGCTGAGCCTGGGAGAAGACTTTTATATTTTTTCCTTACTAACCTAACTGTAATTTAATTAGCAGTAAATCATAGAATCATAGAATGGCTTGCATTGCAAGGAATCTTAAAGATAATCCAGTTCCAGCCCCCCTGCCCAGGGCAGGGACAACTTCCACTCGACCAGGTTGCCCAAGGTCCTATCCAACCTGGCCTTGAACACTGCCAGGGATGAGGCAGCCACAGCTTCTCTGGGCAACCTGTGCCAGCACCTCGCCACTCTTACAGTAGAGAATTTCTTCCTTATATCCAACCTAAACCTCCTCTGTTTAAGTTTGAACCCACTGCCCCTTGTCCTATCACTACAGTCCCTCAAATTAAATCTGATTTGCCTGTGGAAGTAACTACTAAAAAAAAAAAATTATATCCCTTGTCTTTATCTCAACCAGTGTGATTTTTCCTCCTATTATCTCCCTGTGTTCTGTTGAGGAGGGGAACGGGAGAGCTTTTTCGGAATACATTTCTTATTCTAATCTTACAGAAGTTTGGTGGTGTTTTTTTTTTGTTTATTTTTGTGTAGGTGTGTTCTATTTTGGTTTTGGTTTTGTCTTTTTTTTTAAATGAGTTGAATATCTTCAGGTATTACTGAAATAGGCAGTTGTGTAGGTGTCCTACTGACTTTCTTTTTCATGTGAATGCTATACTCAGTGACTGACAGCCTCTTTTACTGTAGCCAAATGAATATTGCATTATTACATGAAAAATGAAAGAATCTCAGCAGGGAAATACTTACGTCTAAAGTTAGAATAACTTCTAAACCTGGTTTAAGTTGCTTTGCGTAAATTAATGTCTTAAAAGTCCCCAGTGTTCTACAGGCCAGGTGATTGTTTTTACGTCAACTTTGAAGGTCTACTCTTGGCTGACCTTTCACCTGAACTAAAACTGGTTCTATCATGTCCTCAGTTACATCCCTTAACATGAGATAAAAAGGAAAGTAGCTATTTCATGGATGCCATTTAAGATTAACCAGAAGATAAAAAGGAGTATTTTAAAGAATAGCTTTCAGTTGCTTAAGGCACAGTCTCCAGATAATTTCAAATATGACTTTAATACAAATGTTGACTTGAAGATATGATAAGCTCTTTTAAAAAGGAGGTGGATGAACATTTATCTATTCAAAAAAAGAAGTAGCTTTTCAGGATTTTATTAAAATGCATCCCTCTAATTCTTTGAATCATCAAATTACGTGGAATCTACCTACTTAGAAACGAAGTGAGAATTGGGCTGTTTAGACAGGTTTCAGGCTTCAAGGTTCTCTTTTATGTTTTAATAGAAATTCTGCCTGGACAAACTTTTCTCATAAGATTTTTTTTCTCACTAGGATTAGAGATGCCTTTTAGAAAAAAAGAAAAACCTAAAAAAAAAAAAAAAACAACCCAAAAAACTCAGATTGGAAAGAATTAATTTTTTTTTTTTTTTTTTTTTTGGAATTCAAGCTACTCTAACAGCTATTGGGTATGAATTCCATTTTAATATTAAAGCTTATCTAGACAACAAGCTTCAAGGCTATTATGCCCTCTGCACCCAAGCAGGCAAAAAACAGAGAATGAGGTTAAGTGAAAATGATGATGCAGTACTACTAATTAATTGAGAAGAGTTCCAAAGCTATGGCAACATATAGAGCACAGACTTTGAATGGAAAAATACTTAGCACTTTTTCTGTCTTCGTTTTCTGCATCACCAAAGATCCTTTATCAAAACTGAAACTCTAAACCATCTGGGCTAGTCTTCTTTGCTCAGTTATACACTTTAAAACAGGGGTAGATTTAGAACTGAAATAGGCTTAGAAGGCAGGACTTGCATTCCATCTTTGAATGAAAGGTCAGGCTACAAGCAAACAGATCTTTTTTCTGCCTTTTCCCATTATTCTGGTAGCTAGAGCAGATTGTGCTGGAAAATATCTTGTCTAATCGTAATGCTTGGACTAATTTTGTTCAAACTGCTTAGAGGGAAAACGAACAACTAGTGCTATTCAAGCACACTTGTAATAAACCATATATCAAATCATATTTTCTGGGAACTTTTAAAAGGCTTATTCATTAGTACAGCCAGCTGCAGCTTGCTGCGATTTACAAATACATATATATATATGCATACATGTATTTGATAATCTGTTAATATAGAAACGGAGAACTCATGCCAGAGAGAGTTAAAACAGAATTTGCAAGGAACTGGAGTAACTAGAGTCAAAAAGAGAGTCCTTGGAATACCATAGCAGTCTTATACCTGCATGGGGCAGCATCAGAACACCAAATAAACATCAATCAGGAAAGTAAAGTATAGACATAAGCAAAAGTCAGAACTTAATGGTTACATGGTTCATTTGTCTACTTTGCACTGTCAGCCTCAAGAGTGAACATTCTGCTGTGGATCATCTGTTCATGATCTCTGCAGACGGCTCTCCTGTCGTTAAGGAACACCTGAGAGAGCTCTGTTAAGCACAGCACCAATAGTACATCATCTGGGGCTGTTATCCAGAGAGAATAGATAAAGGGAAGGGAGGAATAAATCAAAACCAGCCTGCTCATGGCACTTGTCACATCATGCTCATTTCTCTTTGCTGCAATTTTTGACATCTATGGGAATGCAGAGGATTATCTGAAATTCAAACATTCCTTATGGATGTTACCACAGGGAGATGCATTTTAGAGTGTTCAAACTCTCTTATTTCAGTGAAGTACTTTAATTCAGTCTGTGTTGCAGCTGGCAATGCAATGCTAAAAAGTTCAATAGAAAACTGTTTGGTTTAGCATGTGCAAACATTTATAAAGATACATTAGGCCAATAACATGATTATGATCAACTGTTTTAATGCAGAGAAATTCTCATTCCTTCATTTTTTTCCACCTAACTGCTTACAGGAAGGTAAACTGTTTTCTGTATCGGCACCTAAATTGTGAAATGCGCTGGAGGTTCACTTGGATAGGGGCACAGCGATAACTCAAGTGGGCTGGCTTAATTATTTCCTTTAGAAACGTCAGAATCTTCCATTTGACTGAGTTATTAAAAATGGAGAGTCCTGTTGGCAGGCTTTACACAGGAAAACTCCCCAGGCATCAGAAGAAGCCCTATGCACAGAAAACAGATTGAATATATTAATTCTTTGGATTTTGGTTTGTTTGGTTTTGTGTTTGGTTTGTTTTTTGTTTTTTGGGTTTGTTTTTTTTTTTTTTAACTTGGCTTATTTAGTACTTGGTAATTGTTATTTATCAAAGTTAAACACATTTTAGGATTCAAAATGCAATAAAATTCACCTACCTAATTATAGACTTGGAACGGCATTAAATATCTCAGAAGAAGCAGTAAGAAAACCCCTTTAATCAAGTGATCAGGTATGTTACTGAAAGTCACAATTGTCTTGCCTCCATAGCATATTAAGTAATACCTAATCAAATGTTATATTCATCATTTCTTCAGTATTTTTCTTAGGGAACTTTGGCTGTAAGTTGAAGAAATCAGGTTTTATAATCAGTTTTATTTTATCCCTTGATGAATTAACAGGAGTCAGATAAAGTCTTTCCAAAATTGTAACTAATGTACATTGTACCTAGCCATTTTGTGAGTAGCTGCAGATCTCTGGTAGTCTGACCAAGATTCTCAAAACTGTTACTATCTGCCATTTACTGTTTAGAACAAGCACAATTTAAATGGTTGAAATATATGATCAGCTGACTAATAGTGATAGAGGATATTGCTGCAAACAGTTATATATTAGCAGGTGTACTTTAGTTTCATAATGCTATAATTACATCCTATGTTGGGCAGGGAGGGCTGGAAGAGACATGTTTGGAAGCATGTGTTTAGAGATTGTGTTGTATCTCCAAACATCACTGGATAAAACAGTGCTCATTAAATATGCAAAAATGTATAAACTTAAATATGTTCTGTTGTCTATAGAAAGTTCAAGGAATTAATTTCAGTTCTCAAAACATGAGAAAAGTTATAAGTGGGCAAAGCTAGATATTAATTATATGGATGTTATTACATTATATGTGTTCTTACCTATGAATCCAATGAACATGTGGTCATAGTCATAGCGTGTGAAGTTTCTGGGGTTTATGATAGGAAAATGACACAATTTTTTTTCTCTTTTTGTTCCTAAAATGCAAATTGCTACAGGCCAAAGGGAAGGAGCATGTATCTCAAATTTTTTGCTGCCTTTTTATACATACCCATTTGGAAACTTGCTATAAGCAAAGAAACTGCCTCCAGTTTTTTGGGGTTTTTTGAGTATGTTCAGGAAAAGCAAGAATTGTGTACTACTTAAAAGAAAATGGTGCAGATGTCTGACACCATCACCAGCTTCTCTTTGGTAACAGAAACAATTAGCTTGACCCTAAATTTTGTCTAAGAACCTAATTTAGAAAAGGGAAGCTTCATTTTATTTGGTGCCCCTAGAGAAGAATTCTGGGCTTCAGGGTGCACGTGGAGGCATAACAAACCTGGGCTCTAGTGGATTATTGTGGAAAGTGTGTTCTAAAACCATTAATGAACCCCAACACTAACAGCAGCACTGTTGTGTGTAGGCTGAGTGATCTCTGACTTAAGCATCTCTGACATATGACAAAAAATTTCAAGTCAAAATAGTGATGATTCCCCCCAATATTCAGTTGAAAAATTCCTTATGCAGTATGCTTTTTACCTGTAAGTACATAAAGCAGAGTCATAGACTGCTGGTTTATTCAATATGGGAGATTAAGAAGCATCTAGAAAGAAAAATTTAAAGAAATTAATACTCATGTAGTCAAATTCGAGCTGTTTCACTCCACCAGATGATATTTTGTTTAATATAACTGGAAAGAACTAAAGGACAAACCATTCAGTTCATAACATTAGAATCGATCCAAATATCTTAAAGTTTTGGGCAGTAGATTATATAGAGATGACTGTGTTTTCTGCTTTGAATTATATTTTGTAAGTCAGAGAAGTGTAAAAGGAATCAGGTCAATCAGGCAGAACAGGCATCCTCGTATTTTCAAATAATTAAAAATCACTAAAATAATGATTCACACAACTAAAAGTCTATCTTTTCAACTAAATTTTTCATTCTTAGCTGTAGATATTTTATCAATTTAAAAAATGTTGTGTTCCGGGGACAGATAGATGCCTTCTTACCTTGGCTACATACGTGTCTGTTTCTGAAGAAGGCGTTATTTGTCTGGCAAACTGGATCTTGAATTATGTACTATTGGAAGCTAATGAAAGTAAAGTTAATCAGTTTATTAACTCCTGGTTAACGAAAGTCTGACAGAAACAACAGCTTCCTTAGTCACTCTTGCTCTTACTGTGTAATTAAAGCAGGAAGCAAGCATACGGCTTCTTCTGTACAATCACATCAAAAGAAGATTGGAATTGCTCACAGTGATTATTAAATAATCCATGTGGTTTTGCCCATACTGCATATCAGCTGCATGTATGGTTTTTACACAGCTGTGTGCCAGCTTTCCCTTTCACTCTCAGATAATCAGAGAGGATTTTTTCCCTTTTTTTATCCAGGTGTGAGCCTTCTAAAATGGTTCCTTCATTGTGTTCCACAGCAAATGCTTCATTAAATCCATGATAAGCATGTTACCCTTCTTTCTTCTGCAGCTAGTTTAGGTCTTCTCAATTCTTTTAATTGATTGATTGCTGTCAGTGTGATTGACACTATAGAAACACTCTTTATGTCATTACAACTAAATTTAGAAGTCCTGAACAGTTAGCTCAATTTAATGTCAATGGGAGTTCATTATGCCTTCCATTATAATTCCCTTTACAATTATTGATGACTAATGGGTTAATTAACCTAAAATATTCTGCATGTTATTTCTTGTTGAGCATGATATTTCTATCAAGATTTGAGGAAAAAGAAAAGCAATATTTGATGTAGTGTTCCTGTACAAAAGTACTGTAATTTTGTCAATAGGTTGGTTCATGATGTATAATCAAGGGACAAGTAGCTACATTAGATTTAGTTAAGGCAAAGAATTTTTCTTGTAAGTTTTTATTATATTGTGTTCTTTTATAACTGATCTTGACACGCTTGTGAGGTTCGCTGATGCCAACCTGATGAAGTTTAACCATGCCAAGTGCAAGGTTCTACACCTGGCTTGGAGCAATCCCAGGCACAGCTACAGGCTAGGCAGAGAAGAGATTCAGAGCAGTCCTGCACAGAAGGACTTGGAGGTGCTGGTCGATGAAAAAATGAACATGAGCCAGCAGTGTGCGCTTGCAGTCCAGAAAGCCAACTGTATCCTAGGCTGCATCAAAAGGAGCGTGACCGGCAGGTCAAGAGAGGTGATCCTGCCCCTCTACTCTGCTCTTGTGCGACCTCAATTGGAGTATTGTGTACAGTCTGGTGTCCTCAACATAAAAAGGACATGGAACTGTTGGAACAAGTCCAGAGGGGGGCAACAAGGATGATCAGGGGACTGGAGCACTTCCTGTTATGAAGATAGGCTGAGAAAGTTGGGGCTGTTTAGCCTGGAGAAGAGAAGGCTGCATGGAGACCTCATAGCAGCCTTCCAATATCTGAAAGGGGCCTATAGGGATGCTTGGGAGGGACTCTTCATTAGGGACTGTAGTGATAGGACAAGTGGTAACGGGTTCAAACTTAAAGAGGGGAAGTTTAGATTGGATATGAGGAGGAAGTTCTTTACTGTGAGGGTGGTGAGGCAGTGGAATGGGTTGCCCAGGGAAGTTGTGAATGCTCCATCCCTGATGATATTCAAGGCCAGATTGGATAGAGCCTTGGGTGACATGGTTTAGTGTGAGGTGTCCCTGCCAATGGCAGGGGGATCAGAACTTGATGATCTTAAGGTCCTTTCCAACCCTAACTATTCTATGATTCTATGATTAGATTTTTTTACAATGGACTCTGTGTTACTTATGTAATTAATTTAGAAGGAATCTTGTGGATCTCCTCTTCTGAGAAGATAAACCAGGACTGTGTGGATAGAATGAGTTGTGGAAGAAAATGAGAAATATGAGTAGCACACTGGTGTCATCAAAATGTATGAATGAGAATTTAAAGAACAAAGCTGCCCTATCCCGTCTCTTATGATGCAAGTATGAATAGCAGTGTAAAACTCCAAAGTGAAGATAAAAAATAGTAACAAGATCTTAGTATAAATACTGAAAGTTAGAATAGTGATTAGCATGGAGAGAAGTAGAGGTGCAATTAACAGCAGAAAGACAAGGTGGAAACTGCCTAAAGCCCACACACAACTAGTTCAAATATTACTGGAACTGATGTAAGTAGGTGCAGAAAAAAGGTAGATGAGGAAATGTCACGCTGAAATTAACATAAAGGAAGAAATTGAAAGCACATGCTGTATTTGATAGTAGTGTTGGCCACAAAACAGATTATGGCCTGTCACTGTTTAAAATTTTAAGTATGTATGTCTTATGTATTAAAGTAAAAATATACTACTTATTTTATGCCAGTCTGCTTTTTGCATTCCACTGCTGTAACTGAGAAATTGCGGGGGAAACCATTGTGGAATTAGTATATAGGAAAAGTATACCTGGTTGAAGCTCACACATTTTCTTGTTTGCAGAAACATTGTTTGTTAGTACTTCAGAGCCATTTTGTAAAGTATTAACATGCCAGTTTGGAAGTCTATAAATATTTTTACATCTGAATTTACCCTCTTTGCATGTTGTAGCTGTGATTTGTTGGAGAAAACAAGGCCTTAGTAGCCATACCACAGTGTTCTGAAAAGGATGTTGACAGCTCCCGTGAAATGAAGTCAAAACGAGGTCTGAGGTCTGCATTGTAACCTTGTTGACATTCTGAAGCTAGTTTAAATGTTTAGTAGCTGCCACACAAAAAGATTTAGTGAGGGCTGAGAAGAAAGGTTAAGTCTTTTACAGTTCAGGAACAGAACTCTACAATTCATTTTCATGAGGATTCATAAGTAAGTCATTGTTAACACGGTTGAGCTTTCTGTGATTAGATATTGAACCCTTGCTTGAGGAAAATAAATTTTAAAATTATTAGTTTTCTTAGAAACATAGAAGTATATTACAATTTTCTCTTAATTTTAAAATATTAATCTAAGACAATTTAGAGTTACTAGCTCTGGAGTGTTTTTATATGATGATCATATAGTTAATGAAAATGTAAGAAAAAATCGGCCATTTAAAGATTTTCATTTGAGCACTAAATGCATATCAAAATTAGATTATGTATAACCATAGACCAGTTATAACACACACTGTTTCTGCCCACAGTGTGGTGGGCATAAGGGAAGAAAAAGATATTCTGGCATGGAGCCTGAGTTTAAAGAATGAAAGTCACACGTTCTTAGGAAACTATTGTCATTAATTCTGCTATTCACAGAACACTGATTTATGCTTTATGAGAAGTAAAACCCATAGTTTATGCATTTCAACAAGGAAAGTGCTTTTGCTGATTTAACTTATTTTCATTGGATAATTACTAGGAGCTCCTCAGTCAGTGGGATTTTTTTACTGATGGAGTTGACCCAGATAGGCATTTCTGGACTGGTGTGTTCGTTAACTGGATATGCTAGGGTTGAAAAACTCTTTATTCAGATTTCAAATAATTAGTCTCCTTCTACCTATCTTTTTCAGGCGCTTGTGTCTTGACCACATAACCTATTTTTGCATGGAATTAATTTGATTTCCATTATGTGTTTTAATAGGCTGGGGCAGCAGTTTTAAATGTTTGGGTTTGGTTGGTTTTTTGTTTTTGTTTTTTGTTTTTGTTTTTGTTTTTGTTTTTTTTTTTTTATTTTGCAGAATAAATAAGTTGTTTTAACGCTTTTTTTCAGAAAAAAATGAAAATGTTGCTCAAAATAGTAATTATAATATAATTTTCAATATTACAATTTTGTATACTCACAATGGAAAGTTTCAAGCTGGTAGGCTACCTGTGTGTGCATATATGTTATATGCATTCCTGATGTGACAGAAAAGCAAATGTTTAGCTATTGCAAATTTCCTTTGGCATGCCAATACTCAGTACTCAGGTTATTTCAAAGTCCTTAATTGTCCCTGGAATGTTTGATTTTACTTTGTTCCCCCCACACTTGTTTCTAAATAAGCTTTCTAAAAATATTGTGTCTATCTTTTGATCTTGGTTGTATCTTTCCCTATACTGAAGTTTGCTTTCAAAAAAATGCCTGTAGGCCTACTCTCTTTTTGTGTTGTTTCACCCCTTCCTGGAATGCAATCCCTGTTTTTAATAAGAGGACACTGAGTCATGCATACATAAATTATCATGATGCAGAACTTCCCTTTCCTTGCTTCACAACCATAGGTAGTCAAATCTCTGATCAAATAGTGAGCTAGCATTTGTGTGGTGGTGTTGAACCTCATTGTTGCTGTTTGTTTGCTCAGTAAGACAAGGGCACAGTGTAACTGTGTATTACACTTTAAACAGTGTTCAGTGGGCCATAGTAACAAAATGTGCTGTAAAAGTGAAACACAGAAATTGGTGCTTAGCTGTAGTATGGATCTATGCAATAAAATTCATTAGTATGAATTCTACTCAGTACTCAGAAATTATGATCTGGGTGCAGTGACTTAGTCACATCTGGCTACTTAGAAAATAAATACCCCCTGAAATACACAAGTGATCTGAGATTTCTTTTAAATTAATAAGTATAGTAGACAAAGTAACTTAATGCACTTTCTGTGTAATTTCATCTCTTTTATCTTTCTTCCTCGTCATTAAGTTACAGAATGAGGAGCTTTTCCTAGTGTATCAAGATGGATTAAATCTTTCATGATTTCATCCTAAGATTTCAAAGTAAAAATGTATTTGAGAATAAAATTATGGATTTCTTCCTTTAGTCAAGAAGTAAAATTTATGTTTGTACTCTAACAGATAGGAGAAATACACTAGTTGGAATTCTGGATACTTGCAGTCCATAATAAAAAAATAGTAGGAGCCAAGTAGCATTATTTAGGTTTTCTAAATGCATATTCCTAGCACTCTATACTAATGCATGCAATTTAAAGCTCATTTAAACACTGTTATACTGTTTTTCCATATATTTTGTATTAGTGTTCGCTGTTAAATGTCATGAATATATGTTTTAGTTGCTGTTAAATGATCATCATGCATATATGTTTACTGGTTGGAAGATGATTTTCTTTTTCTCTTTATACATATATTTATGTTAATGATGGAATAAAGTATAGAAAAATTAAGTTTGTAGTAAGTGCTTTGAAACAACTTATCACAATGTCTTTGCTAAGCAATCCTTTCCTGCTGCAGGACACTGGAAACACCCGAAGTGGTAATGGAGAAAACAGTTGTGTTAAGTAGCATGTTTCATGCATACCATGTGACTGATGTAAACAGAAGATATGCAAAGCATTAACACAGCCATTATTTGACCTGTATCTGAGTTTATAAGAGTGTAGGCGTTAGGTGTTACACTGAGAGGTTTTTTTAATATCAGTACATGGTTTGTGTAGCGGATTTACAGACTTCTGGAACACTGTATCCAGTTTTGTACACCCCTGGAAGCAAGTCAGCTGTTGGTAAACTGGATCAGGTTCAGTGGAGGGACAGCAGTATGGCTGGGGGTTTGAGCACTTGCCCAGAAGACGATGAAACCTGCCTTGTCTCTGTAGTGTTCAGTGGACAAGAAGAAGCAGACACAAACTGAAATACAAGAAAATCCATTTAAACAGAAGAAAACACTTTGTCTCTAAGAGTGCTCAGGCAGTGGAACAGGTTGCTCAGAGTGGTTGTGGGATATCTTTGGAGATATTCAAACATGACCAGGCAGCCTGCATTTGCTCTGGCTGACACTGCTGTGAGCAGTGGGCTGCACTGAATAGTCTCCAGAGGTGCTTTTTAACCTCCAATAGACTGTGATTCTCCAACTGTGGTGCGTTGTGGAAATGGCAGTTGTCAGGTGCACAGTGCAGGCAAGTCTGTTTTCATGCTGAGACTCCTATGATTCCACCCTCCATCCAGAGAGAAACTGAGGAGGAATGTTCCACCAAGGACAAGACCAATCTAAGCTGGAAGAACAGTGGTTGTGTTTCTGGAATGCCAAAGTAACAACTGAGTGTTCCAAACTCAGCTGCTTTGTTTTCGTGGATCTCTGTGGTTAAAATATTTTTAAAAGCTGACCTTTGGGATGAGCAAAAGATGACCTTTATCATGACCCTCACTTGCCTAATCTACTTATCCTTTTTCCTCTGAGAGTGTTGGAAGTATGGCACACTATGTTCTATATTCCTTTCTCCGAAAAATTCACTTTACTTTGAGAGGAGATGAGTCATTTCTTATTTTCTTTCATTCACTAGTACCAGCATCCCTTTCTGTTTCTTTCATCCCTCCAAGTTGTCGCCTGCCTCTTACCCTGCATGAAAAAACCCACCTACCTCATTCAGTTATTTTCTAATATAGGGGCTCTTTCCTGCTTCCCACATCCACCTCTACCATGTACCTCATTAGCGAACTCAGTCTCCACTGACTTTTCCCATCCACTCTGAAAACTGCCTTTATCATTCTCTCTTAGTGGGGAAAAAAAAAAGCCTGGTATTATTCCTGTGCTGGGAAATACTCTAAATCATGGATTTCCTCAACAAAACTCTTGAAAATGAATTCAACCGCCTTACCTTCCATACCAGGCACACTCTAACAAAAATTGTTCCTGCGATTAGTAAGTAATAATGTCAGGAAGAAGTAGTCACAGCCTAGAAGCACTGATAAAACATTTGTTGATCATATAAGTAAACTATATTGTATGCTCAGACTGTCTTGGCCACTGTCTTGCTACTGCAGCTGTTATTGATGTTTTTCAACAAGACTTGTGTAAATATTCCTGCCACTTTCTTTTTCTGTGACTTACTTTCTCCTAGATTATCTGATAAAAGCAATACACTTACCATTGTCTTAAAAAGCAGTATGTGGATTTAGAATATTTTTACTGTAGTTGGCATCATAAATTTTTAACAATTGTTATTTTTTTAATAAAAATTTAAAATTGTCCCTGGCCAGTGCAGTTCAGATGTTGGGCTTACAGATATCTGTGGTACAGGTATTCAGTGGGATATATAGGCTGCTAAAGTAAGACAAGTTATACAAATTATAACACATAAATTGTGCATTGGGACAATGGACCTCCAAAGGTAAAAGGACGTGGACTGCAGTTCTGCTTTATGCACCATCTCTGGGGGTTTTCTTTTTTCCCCTGATTTCTCATTGTTAGAGACACAATTATTCCAGTTCTCAATGGTTCACAGTCTTCCACTTAGTGTCAACGTCAACCATTACAGTTAGTCTTTGCAAATCTAAAGTCTGAATCAGATCTAGTTTTCTTCTAGATGCTAGAAAACAGAATAATACTGTTCTACTTCAGAAATACTTTGAAGGGTATGTTAATTTAAAAAAAAATACAGTGGATATGATTTCTTTTTCTTTTCTTTTTTTCCCCCTTTTTTCCACTCCTCACCAAATCTCAGTATCAAATCTATTCTTGTGTTGATGGTTTTGAGTAGTGGTGTGAGAGCTCTTTATGCTTGGGCAGTGGGGAATTTAGCTGTTCTTGCCTAATTGCAATTTCATTTTTGATCATTTCAATCTCCAAAGTCCTGCTGTCTTACACATGCTATCTTCTTGGGGTGCTTAATAAATTACAGGCTTTCTAAGGCTGAAGTAGCTGCCTGAGCAGTAAATAATGTTTTATCACTTCCTGACCTGAATGTTCCCTGTAAGTCTTTGTTTCACTAGAAAAAAAAGCAAAAAATATTTTCAATGAATGAAATGCACTAGAGAGATGTTTCTTTGAAGTACACGGGGAAAAAAAAAAAAAAGAAACAACAAAGAGCAGTTTTACAGTGGTCTTTTTCCACATAGGGAATCATACCCATCACACCCTGGACCTGAGAATTGACTTCTTGTGTTCTGATTGGATAAAAAGTTCTTGAAACCTAGTGCAATTATTGAACTAATTATGTTTCTAATATATTTTCATTTCACTTTTGAAAGTGATGACAGTTTTTATGTTTCTGAATGTTTTTAATGAACAAAAATTATCAGTTGAGAAGAGCCTCGTCACTTGTGCACAAAGGAAGTGTTATTGTTTCTCAGAACTTATTTCTAAAGTTTGTTCTTTTAAATAGATAAACCCAAGTCCCTCTACGTGGATCATTTAATAAAACCACACCCCTTCAATTTGTTTGCTGGGCAGCCACAGGAGCTTGTGGATTCTTTACAGTGAAAGGATGGCTATCGGTTTGAAAAGACTCTACATAATTATTTATAAAAGAAGAGAATTACAATAAGCTGCTTCATGCAACTTGTTAAAATAAGATCATTAGGAAGAATTTGTATAGACATGGAAGGAAAGAAGGGGAAAATTACAGAAATGAAGATGCATATCTAAATGTATTGCATTTGGAAACATTTCAATTTGCTTGTAGATTGAATATTGAATAAAAAAGCTTTAAGAAAATGAAAGCATGATCTATTTTATAAATCAAGGTAATATGCAAAAAGCTGAAGCACGTTTTGCATGATTCTCTGCCATTCCCCTTGGTGTATATGTTGTGATCTTTACTACCACTCTTCTATTAAAGAGGCGTAAAGGAGTTTAAAGTTAATTTCAGGAGAACGTATTTTGCAGTGCATCATAATGTTATTGCAAGACTGTTATTAGTACTAATCATTATGTATATATTCTCCTTGATTAATTAACCAGAAAGATGAAAGGAAGAAAATTCATTTGAGGAAGTTGGTCAAATCAAATAAAATAAAACTATTCCTTGGGGGGGGGAAAAAAAAAAAAAAAGACAAAAAGCTGCATAAGTATTAATTGAATTTACTTTTAAAGTGTCTGCAAATTACAGTAGATAAACTATATTGCCACTGGAAATGACATAATGAGAGCTGTTATGCAAGCGAATGCTTGTATTACTGTATTAGGAATGATACTGCACTCTTCCTGCTTTTATCTCTCTATCATTAAATGTTATGTCTATTGGCCAAGCCATTGTTTGTGACAAGCCACCTTATTTTTGGATGAAGTAATATTTTGTTATCAAAAAATACAGTGCCTTTAACGAACTCTGTTAAGACTATTGGAAAATCTTGCTTACAAGTAATGGAAAATAATTGAACTTGAAAATTATAATCCTTTCCAGAGAAAGAAAATGTTTAACATATCTCCACAAATACTTTTTTTATGTATAGGTTTATGTAAGGTAGTTCTATTAATATCAACCGGAGGCATGCATGTGAGGAGTAAAAACAGGCAAGATGATATTAAGACATTTTATTATGAGAATTTAAGGTCTATTGGACTAGTAAACTACCCAAAAGTATAAATTAATTTACCATTTATTAATGTTTGCTTCATTTTTTTGTAGAAGCAGTGTGGCTATCCGAATAGGGTTATCACATTTTATACAAACATCTAATCATCTAACCGCCATTTTGGTTTTCAGTCTTTTGTCTATTGGCTTTAATTAACTTTGGACTGCTCTTTTGCTGTCTGTGTTACAACTTTAAGTAAAAAGAAGAAGCAAGTAGAAAAAACCCAAACATAACACCTATGGAGACAAGAGTCTTTTCCTAATATGCAATCATTATTGATGTTACAACAAAACACAGCAGAATTCCAGAGCCAGGTTGTTTTTGTCATTGGATGTTGAAGTTTACTAACCAATGTCTGCTTCCTGGCAGCTTGTAGCACAATGTAAAAGCATGGACTCTTAACCTAGTACCCTCCTTAGTAGTGCCTGGGTCTCATTTTGCAGAATCGTGTTATCTTTGGTAGGACTATGAAACATCAGGAGAGTGCCCTTGTAAATGCTAGAAAAAGCAGTTAAAAAGGCAAAGGTATGAAAGTCTTGTAGTAAATGTGAATTAAGGAACTGGCAAGAAAGAACCCAAGAAAAACCAGGCAAGGAGATCTGAAAAATTGCTACTGAAGACTACATGCGGCATGATCACTTCAATACTTCCATGCAGCTTCTTCACTTGATATTTTCCTTAATACGAAACCTGAAAATAGCGGTTATTAAAAATTCCATACCTTGCTATGTACTATGAAGTTCTCATTAAAAGCTTTGCACTTTTAACTGGAACACTGACACAATGTATTTTTCTATGTAGCTGGCAACGCTAGCAGTTAAGATTGCTGGAATACAGATGAATAGCAACTAAAAAACTTGTGTATTGAAAATACGCAATGAGGAAGGAGAAATAAGCCACAGCTATGGGTTGAATATTACTTTAGAGACTTGAAGGAAGAGTTATTTAATTTTTAAGCATATGGAGCTACATACTTTCCATTAACTACTTCCTAATACTCTCAATTCTTGAAATTCCCTAAATGCTGATTGTCCTTTTTTATGTTATTGCTTGTAAAGATAGCTTGTGTTAGTATTTAACTTTAAAGATCTTCAAAAGCAGTGACTACTTAATGATTACTGTAGTGTCTTATTTTCAAAGTTTATGCTGTTTATGGAATATTTTGGCACCCCAAGCATGAAGTGCACTGGTTTACTAAATAATACAGTTGTCCTAACTGTCCTTGTCTTAACTTGGGCTTATTTTCTGCATTATTAAATCAAACTATCCTTCCTTCATAAAATAGTAACAGCACAAAATATATGGATTGATTCACTGTCATGGCAAAATAATAAATGCAATGCATCTCTCTGTAGCATGTGTTCAATAGCAGTGTAGACTACAGCATGAAATTTGGTATTTTCTAGCTATTTGTGTGGGTGGCATCTTTTTAAAAGTAACTTAACACCTTGCAGCAAAATATTTAATAAATACTCTTAGCTCTTCTGGCTTGGAGTGCATTTGGAGGCTGTCTATTAGGAAGATTTTTGACTTCAAAGTCCACTTCTTATAACTACTAATATTAAGGGAATTCAGTAGAACTAAGAGAAGCCATTACTTTAGCAGAACTAGTCCAAGGTTCCCTCTATTCAGGTCCACCATTTCTTCACCATGTGGAGAAAACCCATGTAGACTCACAGAACTTATGTTACTGCATCTCAGATCGTTCTGTCCTGGAAATAATATACTGTGAGCAATGTCAATTAAACACATGTCTCTCCTGTGTTTCAAGTACACAGGACAAGCCTGCCTCCTCTGTTATCTCAGAGTAATTCTTGATAAATAATGGAAAATATGCATATTTTTTCAACAGGAATTATGTTTTGTTATTTTTATGTATTTATGAAAACTAATTCAGAAAAATACCAAAGGCAGAATAGATTGTGAGCCCTTTAGGGAGCGTTCTTTGTTTGTATTTTTATGCTTCACTATGCAGCTACAAAACCTAAATGCTGTTCAAATACAAGAAGAATATAATCATAGTTTTTAATACTTTCATCAGTATCTAGGTGTCCCAAAATGTATAATCTTGCATTTTTTTCTTCTCTAAAGGTAAAAGAGAAGTAAGCAGCAAAATAAAATGGTGTTTCTACATTAGTCTATGTATCATGAGTGGCTATGTTTAAATAGATAACATGTATAAATGTGTGAAAGGATCATTATTAAGTTCTGTAGGGAAAAGCAACTGGAAGAAGTATATAACTCTTCTCTGGAATCATAGCAAGCAAGTGCAGGTGTTATGATTTAGACCCAGCTGGCAGCTAAGACCCACACAGACATTCACTCCCCCCAAGTGAGATGGGGGAGAGAATCAGAAGGGTAAAAGTGAGAAGACTCATGGATTGAAATAGACAGTTTAGTAAGTGAAGCAAAATCTCTGCATACAAGCAAAGCAGGACAAGGAATTCATTCACCACTTCTCATTGGCAGGCAGGTGTTCAGTCATCTCCTGGGAAAGCAAAGCTCCATCATGAGTAATAGTTATACGTGAAAACAAAACACCATTGCTCCAAGTGTCCTCCCCCTTTCTTCTTCTTCCCTTAGCTTCATAGGCTAAGCATGACGCCATATGATACAGAATATCCCTTTGGCCAGTTGGGGTCAGCTGTCCCAGCTGCATCACCTTCCAATTTCTGTGTACCTTCAGCCCACTTGCTGGTGTGGTAGTGCAAGGAGCAGAAAAAGCCTTGACATGTGCAAGCACAGCTCAGCAGTAACTAAAACATGCCTAAACTAAAACAGTTTTCAGAAAAAATACAAAACACAGCCCCATACTAGCTACTGTGAAGAAAATTAACACTATCCCAAGCCAAAACCAACCCAGCATGTTAAATATCTTTGAATCTAAACAAAATTTTGTTTTTCAATAATAATGTTTGACAGAAATAAATGATAATAGAATTGAAAATTTTGAAAATTATAGTTGGAGAAGAGCAAATTCCTAGGTGGAATTTTGATTAAATATTCTGTTTTATTTTACAGGTACCAAGAAGTTACGCATAATTTTGTAAGGAAGCTTGAATCCTGATATCACTCAAAACATGACAAGATGTACATTTGCCTTTCAAATTACACAAATCTTGTTAATTCACATTGATTTGATATTTATTTTTTCTGGGTCAAACCTAGCAAAAGGCATCACATCAGCATTTTGGGAGGAAGTTTAGGTCTTCATGAAATAAATGTTGTCACCTGCTTTTTCTTAATTAGAAATGCCACAACTCTCAGAATTTTTTTTCATGTGAAAATATATAAAAAGAATTTGAAATCTCTAAAAGGTCAGGCAAGCGATTGAATCTGTTTTATATATCTTTTGTAAAATCAAGGATTCTATGTTCTAGTGCTGCAGTGAATTTCCTCTAGATCATCAGTCACAGGTACTAGTGCTCCGCCTTAGATCATATTGCTTTTACCATATTTCTTTTTTGCAAGTGTAGCAAGTGTGCTCCAATCTTCTCTTTCTACTACTCCTTAGCTGGAAAAATAAAACCAAACATGCAACTCTCAGTTGCCGGATCTCAAACACCTAATCAAAGGGCAGTTTTGCTTTCAATCTAAAAGTACTTGGACAAAGACCACTTGATTCCCAGATCTCCATGTTTCAGAGATTTAATTTCCTTTGTTCTTCACAAGAAATGTAAAGTTATATCAATTTAAGGTGACTCTCTTGATTTTTTGTTTTGCTTGTGTCTTGTGTTCTAAATGTTTCTTATGAAATTCATCTGCATCTTCCATTTTTATCTCTGGTTTTTCTTAGCTACATACATTTTATCATTCTTTGACATCCTATTTGTTTCCGAACAGTTGATACTGCACTGTATGATGCGAGCCTATAGACAGGGATATAGTGGATCCTATCATACTCCCTGACCCATGATTACAGTGGAGAAGTGAATGGTCCCTGGTCAAAAGGGCCCTTCAGATTCTGCTGCCTACACTTACAGTATGTGATGTTTGTACCTTTGAAGAAGGGGCCCATATCCAACATATCTGCCTAGTAGAAAATATATGATGCCTCTGCAGTTAAGTATAGTGGCAGACTGTGTTGCAAGAGACATGTATTGTAGCTTAGGGTAGCATAGATTCAAGAATTTTTTCCCTCTGATGTGTTTCTTCTCATAGCATTATCTTTCCTATTTCCTCTTTGTAAAGTGTACAAAGAATGACAAAATTCTGTATACATCAATTATGGGGAATAAGGAGCCTTGCCTAGCAGTGTGTCATGGAGATCCCCACTTCTAAAATAAAGGATAATTAATTTACAGTAATCCTGTTAGGATTTTGAAGGAAGAAGAGAGTCATTACTGTACAACAATGATATTTCAAAGGCAGGAGGATCTTTAGTGTGTAGGCCTGTCTATTAAGCAGTGCACATCACTAAAAAGGGTCCACACGTCAACCCAAGTCAATTCATTACATTCTAGAGCAATCCACTCCTTAAAGTTTAAAAAAGATACTATTCAGTGAAACAAGTACCATTTTAGTACCATCATGGTGAAAAGATTTCTGTTTTCAGGCATACTTGGAGATGATTACAAGTTATCTTTGTCAGATCTGTTGTATGCTATAATTACAAAGATGAAGATTCAAGAAACATTTAACTTCTGTAAAGCTGTTACCAGGAGACAGTTACAAAATCCTACTTCTCTTCTCTCTCTTGGTGACTATCTGCCTTAGGTCTTAGTCTCAACTTCTCCCTCATTACATCTACCCTTAGTTTCAGTCTCTGTCACTCCTTTATCCCTTCTCTCCTGCAGTGCCACTTTCCCTATAGAAAGTAGGGTCTGAGGATCTGTGCCATTCTTACTACTGCTTCTCTTCTCTATGTCTCACATCAGACTCTTCCAGATGATTGCCTCATCTGTTTTAGATTCATCAGGCTCTCAAGAAAGAGTTTTATCAACATTTAAAGAAGATTAAAAGTCTTCTGTTCCTCCATCCTCCTTAGAGGTGTCAGGATGCAGATTAAAAAAAAAAAAAAAAAAAAAAAAAGGGAAAAGAATAAAAGAGAAAGATTTCTATGAAAAATACTTCAATAAAATGAACATTATTGAACTCTTCATGCTAAAATAACAATGGGGCTGCCCTTTTTCTCTTGCTGAGACTTCTTTTTTTTGCCTATTAACATTCCAATGAAATACTTTCAAAAGCACCGCAGAAATACATTCAAGAGCGTTGCAGTTACTTTTGACCTGTGCCTGACCCCTTGGCAGCTGTCAAGTATTTAAATAAATCAGATGAATGAAAGGAATGGTTTTGGATATTTTTTTTTTTTTTCAGGAAGGCATTGTGAAATTTAAAACAAAAATATGCCACTTGACACTTCCGGTAGCTCTGTGGCATAACAAGGAAAAAGGCTATGTTTCTGTACTTCTGTGGCAAATTTTCATTTCGTAGTTTTTCCTTTTTTGTTAATCTTTCTTTTTTTTTTCAGATTGATACTCCTCTAATGTGCCTTTTCAGTTTGTCTTTTTTTCTAAACCATCTGCCTTCTTTTAATGTTTCTATTCCTAGTAATGTCTTTACTTAGGTACAGACCTTACTGTGGTCTGCACGACGGGCTGCAGGGGAATCTCTGCTCCAGTGCCTGAAGCACCTACTGACCCTCCTTCTGCACTAACCTGGGTGTCTGCGGAGTTGTTTCTCTAATACATGCCCACTCCTCTCCTCTGTCTGAAGTTGCACAGGCTTCCCCCTCCCCTTCTTAAATCTGTTATCCCTGAGGCACTACCACTGTCACCGATGGGCTCAGACCTTGCCAGTGGTGGGTCCACCTTGGAGCCACCTGGCACTGGCCGTTTTGGATATGGGGGAAGCTTTTAGCAGCTTCTCACAGAAGGCACCGTGTAGCACCCCCACTACCAAAACCTCACTATGCAAACCCAATACAACAGTATGCTGCAAATTGAAGGAAATTGTCATGTCGTCTGTTGGCACTATCTGACACCTTTTTAAGATGTCATAATCTGTAAATTCAGTAGTGATAAACAGTTACTGTAAGTATCTCAACTGGTAGATGCCTATGATTTCTTTTTCTCCCCAGACATATGTGTCGAAACTGAAATTACTTTGTCTCATTTGTAGTATATCCTGCTGCCAGGGAAAGATCAATTTCCTAAAGCATAGCTGCCTAGAGTTTCCTAATAGTTACCTTATTTTAAGAGTAAATATGTGATCTCTACAAGCTGATTCTTCATAACTGGAAATGAAATGCAATGGCCGCACAAAGGTTCAAACGCCACAGAATCCCATGACTGACACCCAGAATGGTTTGCTGAATCTAGAAATAAGAGTTCATATCTTCCTTCTCTGAGGGGCAAAAACTGCATCCTGAAGCCATTCATAATTAAGAAACCCCTTAATTATAAGGGGTTTTCCTTAAGAACTGAATTGCAGGATTAAAGAAGAAAATAATAAAAGTTTGAAGGATTACCTTTCCAGCTCATCTTAAGTGGCAGTAAAATTCCAGGATAAACCAAATATAAATTTTATATTGTATTCGAAGATTCAGGGTTTTTTAGCAGAAGTTCTGCAAAATTTAATCAATTGTTTATGAAGAAGGAAAGCTCGTTCTCCCATCATTTTTCCCATTTCCTGCTATGGCTTTTTTATAACAATTTCTATAAATATTCACATCTCAGAAACTGATGCCAAACTGAAATTTATGAACTTTTTCTTCTATTTTCCTCTTTGAATCAGCAGGAAGCACATTCCCACTCTCTCTCGATACTCTCACCTTTTTTTTTTTTCTAATAATAATTAAAAAATCCATGTGCACTAAGAGAGTGTCATCTTCCCAAAGTAAAAGTATTATCTCTTGAAGGAAATTCCTTAGATTGAGTTCTAATAGTACCTATAGGGGAAAGTTTGTTTTGTAATGCAGTCTGACTTTATAATTTTTCTCAATTTTTTCAGAGCATGTATTTTACAGAATTTATCCTACAGTGTCCTGTCACATGTCACTGCATCATGGAAATAAATGCAACCACATTCTATCCCAGTACCATTTTATCACTTCCTTTTTGCCTCTGTTTGTCTTGGGAACTGCAAAGTAGTTTAGTAGCTGATTCTGCAACTCGAATTTCATAAGCAGGCTGCTCTTACTCTACCATGAATTATGCTGTACAATGCAGAATCAGGTGTAGAATACATTGGCATTCTGTCTACAAAATAAGATGAAAGAGTTTTGTAATGGGAAGTAATGTTCAGAGAGACCTGGAATGCACCTAACTGTCTAGCAACTGAAACAAATTTACTGCTGATGGTGTTGCAAAGGGCAATACTAAAGGAAAGTTTCTGTTCTAATGTAAAAAATTCAACTGTTTCATGTTACAATCCATCTGATTCAAGCTTTTCTACAATAACGTAACTTCTTTTATTTATTTATTCTTTTATTTATTCTTCCATTGCAAGTAATTTTTCAGGTTTCATGTGTAAATCATAATGGCTTGTAAGGCCTGGCTTTGCGAAATGGTTGCTAATGCAGTTGCTGGAAATAAACTGAATCACCAACAGAGGGAGCAGCGCACTGAGGCCATGCAGATGACACAATTTTTGGAGCAGCACTGAGATGCTTCTCATGTACCGAAGGAAAGAAAGCAATGACTGGCAAAATAGATATATTTTTAGCTACTATTCATTTGGTTCCCAGACGTTAGGTCAACAGTTAGGTGAGATGTCTGATTAAGATGAAGCTCACTGATAGCTTCAGGAAGATGTAGAGGAAGGAACACTATATTAAGAAACAAGATTTTTGCAGCAGCATGGTATGCTTATTTGGGAGGACAGCTAAAAAGCCAACCTTAGATAAGGTTAAAAGAAGGGTATAGGGAGATGTTCTTAACCATTTCTATTAATTCTGGATGCTGTTTCCCCTGCCACACTCTTACGGTATAGTGGATTTACAAGCTGCACTTTTGAGATCTTTCTTCTGGCATACTTTGTCATTCCAAATTATTTTCCAATATTCTGATAGAATTTGGGCCGTAACTTCTTGTGGTTTCTTCAGTAGTAAGTAAAAAGAAAACAAAATTAAGGCATAAATATCATTTTAACTTGGCCATCTGCTACATCATTTCTGATGAACCCTTTCTTACTGTCATTTCATTCAAAGCAATGCAGCAGATGGTGTGCGAAACATCATATAAAGTACCTTAGCCTTCTTTTGTTTATAGGTATTCTAAAAAATGATCTGTCTATCAATCATTGTTAACTAGCTACTCTGTAGGAAAACAATAAAGTTAGGTGAGCAGAATTAACAATTAATGATACACATCCTGATGTCTTCACTTATTTTAAATTATTACCAGAAGGAGATCCTCCCTGAAGCACTACCAGAGCTTGAATGACTAAAAAGGCCATTAAAGTTTCAGAATTTTCTCTAATAAACTACTTCTGCATTCACTTTCAGCTTGTACTCTGTAAAATGATTACTGTTTCAGAAACAAACACTGTTCTTTGGTGAAATAGTTTTATGCAGGTCTATGTGTCTCCTCTTACCTTTGTCTAAAAGGATCTGCAAATGAATACAGTGGCAGGAATGGCTGCTGAAGGAAGAAGTTGTAAAAGACAATATGGAATATTGATTGAAAATTCTTCTTGAGCGTTTGTCCTCTGATGTTTTAACGCCAAAGTTATTCTGGAGTGTGTGTGCTACATAGCCCTTGTCGCCTAAGTTAAAAGACCTAGTTAGGAAACCATGATCAATTAAGAGAGAGTGAAAGAAAACAAATTAAGTCACAGAAAGATTTGGAGGTGCAAAATTAGTCCCTGGTTTTACCTTTTTGTTTTCTTTTTTGTTGTTTGTCAGTGTCTGAATGTGAATATCATCAGTCCTGCCAAAGGGTTTCTGTTGGGGCAAGACAGAAATGGAAACATCACATGTCAGTTATGTCTAGGTAAATCTACGTCAGGTTGAATTTTGAATCAAGGGGTTTTTTTGCTTAAGCAATATTATGCATACAAAATATGCAAGGTAAGAATTACAGGAATTACGGCTTAATACTATTAAATTACAGATACAAAACCAGGAAATAGCAGCTGAACCAATGCTGGGATTAACTTCTAAACCAAGAAGCAAGTGTACCTCACTGTTTAGTCTCTTTTATTTAAATGTGGTTAGTAACAACATTTGGGATATTACTCAGAAAACGTGATAAAATTAGATTTTTTCCCCCATTAAAGATAATTCTATGACTTTGTTACCAAGGAAAGTACTTAGAGTATGTTCTAGTAAGGAGAAAGTTTTATACATGTTTGTAGACAAAAAACCAAATACTAGCAGGTAATTTAAGCTAGATGTTATGTCCTTGTTTTAGGAAAACAATTTGGATCTATTGAGAAAGTCAATCTGCAGGATTTTGCTAGCAAAAAGAATCTTCTTGCTTGTCCCAGGGACATTCATGCTTGAAGAGTTGAATATGGGCAAATTGCTTAATTGTGCAAACGATGGTCTAGCATTTGCTGTTGAGAGCACTGTTAGTTATCTGTTTAGCAAATTTGTCATAGTAGTTAAAGACAGTTTTTTGTCATACAGCATGTGACTAAAGCACTCCTTCCACATGTTCCTTTACTTTAGTCCTCATGTGGGATTTCTTTCTTTTATTTACCCTTTGCGTTTTTCATTCTGTGGTTCATCTGCTTTTCAATACCCAATTTTAGAGACAAGTGATTAAAATTCTGATTCTTATACAGGCAGAATTCTTACCCTACACACAGAAGACAGATAGAAACTACATGTGATGACTAATAGTATGTCTATATAATCTTTCTATTTTGGAATACATCCTAGCATCCCATTATGGAAAAGGTAATTAAGTCAACTGAGTAAAACAGGTTCTGCTAAAATAAACAAAATAGCCAGTAGGGAATTTCTGTCCTATTTTAAGGCCATATTGTTTAAAAAATTCTGCTGTTCTCACTTTTAAATAACTTCAATGAGAACTAAGTTAATTAGGAGTTTGATTTCTGCATGCATTATTACCACCCTCAAGTACTTCAGGAAATCATTATACATACGTTTTAAGCACAGTATATAAATGATGATGTTGTTAGGCAGAAATATTGAGAGCTCTCTAGGTTTTATCACTGCAGAATTTATTTTTTTTTTGTAAATATATTTATACATTTACAAAGTGTTATAAAACATTTACTTCAAAATGATAGTTTGCTGTGATAATCAGTCCCAAGTGTTCAGACTGACCAGACTACACTGTTTGCATGCAAAGATTATTAATCTATGAATATTGTAATCAGTTATATTTAAGACAAAAAAGATACTTAAGATAGCATGTATTGTAAACTAAATATATTTGTAGATAAGAAGAAGCTGGTTCCTGAAATATAATTTGAAACCTGTAGATGCAGTTTGGGGTATTGTCCACTGATATGAATTTTACTTTTCTATAAAACTTGTAGTATTTTTGATGTACACCTTCCTCTCTGAAAAGACTTCTGGGCTTATCCATTGTCTCATTTGACTGACCATGGGCCCTATAACATCCACCGAATAAAATAGAGATTTTTTCTTTAACCACTTTCAATCTCAAAGGTTAAGAGTGTACAGATAGCATCATAATACATTCATTTTGGTAAATGAACAGCTTCTTTGGTGATGCACACTGTCTCCAATGATGGAATGTGTAGGTGGAATGAATGAAATCCCAAGTTATAAAAAAAGTCTTCTTAAAAACTCGTAAAATGAATTAAATTTCTTATCTCTTAAATTTTTACTAATGTCATTTGTATTTTTCAGAACTTAATTGTTAGGGGTATATGTCAAGTACATACCTACCTGATGAAAACAGATGTTAATTTTGAACTTAATGACTTCTGCATTAAGAGCAAATGCATAGCAAGGAAGAAACACAGAATCAGGTTAGAATTAAGGTCTCTTTCCCTGCCTTCTATTCTCTCTTCTTTCCTTTTGCTCCACAGGAAATACTGTCAACTGCTTCTTACCTTCTACAGATTATTTTGTTTTTTATCACATTGGATCCTGTAGCTTGAACTCAACCCAGTCCCACTTTCTGCCTGCTTGCTCTCATATCTGCCCATGATGAGTGACAGACCTGCAGAAAACATCCTTTTGTACTCCTGATACAGATAGAAACTGAGCATAGAGGCTGGGATTTACTCTTTTGCAGGCAGCCAAAAAGTGCCCTAATTCAACACAAATATTCTCAGTATATTCTAGAAACTTCTCTGCTGATTATGCCATCAGTCCAGCAGAGGTACACAAAAGTAGTACCTAATTTTTCACAAAAAACCTGCTATTGGTTTAGAAAAATAAGTGCAACTGTTGTCTGTTATTTCTTCATGAAATGTCAAAGTAATTATTCCTTACAAGGAAAGAAACGAATTCCACTGGATGTTTTTCTAGCTATTCATGTTAAGACTTTTACTTTATACTTTTAATAAAAGCCAGTCTTCTGATTATACAAACCTGCTTTTGTAACAAATTGCATTTGGCTGTGATTTTTGGAAATAGTATTTACTCACTGTATCATCCTGTCAAATGCTACTACTGTCAGGCTAATCCGTTGTGAATTTTCTCCTTTAGAACAAATCTACACAGCCTTGGAAAGGAAATTATGGTCAGAGCCTATCTTTTGAGGGACAAGCCAGGTAACTGAAAGCACAGATATTCAGATTTACAGTGGCCATTTGTTACATAAACTCGTTGGAAGTACAGATTGTGTGAGTTCAAATCATTTCTGTTATGAGGAAGCAAAATGGAGTCCCTTTCAAGTAAGAAAAGAGCTCCTGGCTCCTTTCTCAGTGATATCTTTACTTAAGACTATTATACTCTGACCAGAATAACTAGATAAATCAGTTACTCCTCTTATTATAAGCTAAGCCTTATTATGAGTCGCATCTTGCAAGAATTTATTGAAATCCTACTATAAACTTCACTCCCAAAAGCTGCTACCTGAAAAGACGAATTATAACATTGAACTCCAATATGTTTTCATTCTCTAACTTTCCCAACAAAATCTATGTCAAAATACAAAGGCCAGTGTTTCCTTTTGGCAAATTTTTTCCTCTGAGAGGCAGTAATGGAAAACACACTTACAATGTAGAACTATTTGTAAAGAGTTTAACTCATAAATAAAATTATACATAAATAAATTGTATCTATATAAATAAAATTACTCAGGTAATTGATCTTAAGATATACTAAGAGGCTGATGGAGAAGAGAGACTGTTTTTGTGACTGAATTATGGTTTCTTTTTCTGTCTACTCCTAGCTTCATTCCCATCATAAAGCAAATGCAAAAGCATACTTTTATTATAAATACTGCTAGTACTTTTACTTGGAGTACAGCACAGGGACATAGTCCTAGTATGCGGCTTTAATTCAAACTACTATGGGTTTAGAGCGTAAAATATTTGTTGTGTCTATATAGACATTTCTGTTCAGAGTTTCCTTTTCTGCTGTGTATAAATAATACTTAGATATGATAAAAAGCTTCTATGTGGACATAGCATGCTCTGCCACTGCTGGTAGACTGCATAATCTTTTTGATTAATTCAAGTGTTTAGTTAATTAGATTGCATGTAAAAAACATAGGAATATACATGATGTCATGTTCTTTCTATGGCAGAGTGAAAAATACATATTAAAACTACCCAAAACAGCTCTTTTCCACATAAAAGCAGCACATACACTAAAAGTAGGAGGGAGTAAATATGCAAGACTCTTCCAAAGAAATATCTATCCTCATCTGGTATTTGCAATGAGCCTTACAACCTCCCTCTAGAAAATAATAACCCTGCATAAAGTTTCTAGGTTTGGTAGTAGCATAGATTTGATTTGAGGTGACCATGAAGAAACTAGTCTAGTGCCTATTAAAGGGTTCAGTCCTCTTGTCAGTTCAGTTCTTTGGGGTGATCTGCAAAATCAGGGCCACCTGACATGTTTTGGTAGTCAAGTCAAGATCTTTGACATGTGCAGAAAACATACTCTTGTGGAACAAATAACTTGTGAAGTTTAGCACAGACTATATGCTGGTTTTCACTGAAGAGTGGTTTTCCAAAGAAGGGCAGATGAATTTGGCCTTTTTTCATTTGAGCCACATGACTTGTTAATATCTTGCTTTCTGGATCAAGGTAAATAAAAGAGACAGAAACTAGTCTACCATTTGTGTGTGCTGGCTATGGACAATAGAGGAGATAAAAACATAAGTTGTTGATGAATTCAGCTGAAAAACTGAGGTAGTATGATTCCAGACAATTGAATAATATTAATATCTATCTTATTATATATGGATGCACTACAGTACAAAACATCTATGAAAACACATTTACTTCCTTGAGCTGCTGTTTTGTGCAAAAGAAGCAGAATAAATTGAAGAAGTTTAGAAAGTAATATCATAGTAATTCAATTTCAAGTCACCTAAACACAAATCTTTCAATGTATTATATATTATGAATCAGAAAACTTAATTAAAACCAACTTTTGTATTAGTATACAAATTAGTTATTAATTAATATTTTGCAGTTCATTATAAGTCTTTAAAAAGCTTTTTGTTTGGGAATCAGATAATATTGAGACTTGAGGAGTGACTGTGCAGACTCCCTTCTGCATGATACTGCCTTTCCTGCATTCCAAAACCAGACAAACATAGCATTTGTTTCTAAAGTCTTAAGTCATTTTGACAGCAGGTACATTTCAAAGTAAATAGAGCACTGGGGAATTGTTGGTCAGAATAGGTGATCACAGGGGAAAAGAAAAAGCAGCATTGACATATGAGTTTGTATATTACCAGGAGTAAATGTAACCAGACTTGAATTACTGCCAGGACTGTGGTCGCAACCAAGCATCACATGCAGGGAATGTGTGAGAGGAGGAGGTTCATTACTTACCTATTAAAAACCTTGATTTTAAAAAATCAACTGCTCTAAAGAAGTTTTGGATGACTTATCTATTAACTGCTTTCAGTCTACAAATCAAGCAGCAGCATAATCTTAATCCTAGTAGACATGTTACAGACAAGCCAAGCAGCAAAACATACATGGTATCTCCCCTATAGAAATCTCTCTTTTTGCACATATGCATGATTGCATACAAAGCATCCTGACTATGCATAAGAATAAAATAATAAGTCTTATATTCACATCTGCAGGAAATGTAAATGTGATATTTGGAGGGATGAACTATGCAAAGTGCACAGTTCACATCTTTGGAGTCCCTTTATGTTGTACATATTTGTGTAGTAGCATGGATGAGTGTTCAGCTAGTGGAATAGTGTATGTCAAGAACTATCAAAACTTTGATGTTACAGTTGCTCAAATGTCAGATATATGTGTATAAATGCTCATAAATATTGTTTTGCAAGAATATTGTGCTATGACTATGTAAAACTTCCATTAGCACTACTTATATTACTTTGTTCACACTTTTCCATCTCACTGTTGAAACCAAGCAGACAGGATTTTTCATGGTTTTGGAATTGCTGAAACCTTACATAAATTATTAATACATTCTAAAAAGCCACATATTTTCCCAGATGCTTTAGTGTATTAATTTGCATTTACACACAACAGAGAATTAATCCTGCAAATTCATGAAAAAATGTCAGTTAAATGCATGCAGCCTATGGTTGATGGAGCTCCTAGAATGATAATTCTCTGAAGCTGAAAGTGCATTAAAAGGGCACAACATGTTTGTTGTAAGATTCCCCAGGAACAGGAGAAGCAAATCCTCAGCCTACATAGACTCATAGAAGAGTTAGGGTTGGAAAGGACCTGAAGATCATCTAGTTCCAACCCCCCTGCCATGGCCAGGGACACCTCCCACTAAACCATGCCACCCAAGGCTATGTCCAATCCAGCCTTGAACACCACCAGCGATGGAGCATTCACAGCTTCCCTGGGCAACCCATTCCAGTGCCTCACCACCCTCACAGTAAAGAATTTCTTCCTCATATCCAATCTAAACTTCCCCTGTTTAAGTTTGAACCCGTTACCCCTTGTCCTCTCACTACAGTTCCTCATGGAGAGTCCCTCCTCAGCATCTCTATAGGCCCCCTTCAGATACCGGAAGGCTGCTATGAGGTCACGCAGTTTCCATTTTGATCAATGTTCTGTTTGTGTTGGTTTTTTTTGCTTTTGTTTTTTTTTTCTCAAGGAACATTAGAATTGCTCCTTTATGGCAGCCCTGTAGATGCACCTGCATTGCATCAAAAATACGCTTCTGAAGTGAAACTCCTTGTACCAAATATCAAAGCTTGCTATGCTTTGGTTTGTGTGAGTGCTCTATGAGAGTGCACAAACTGGATTTCATTTTTAGATGAAACTCAACTGGAAACTATATTCCAACTACTAGTGGTTGTTCAGTTCATTAGCTTTGAGCTAGTACAGTGTTAGTCTTTAGTAGAAACATCTGAAGCATGTTTAACATGGCTATCATATTCTCAGCACAACTCTTCCATACTACAAACATGTTCCTGGACAATATTCACCCATGCAGGGGTAGTCATAGAATGCCTAGATTTCTACTTGAATTAATTGCCTGAATTGTTAATAATATAGTTAAGCTTGACCCACCCAAATTAAAAATCTCATTCCTTGTATCTAAAAAGTCCTTAGTTTCTCAACACATTCACAGAATCATAGAATCATAGATAGTTAGGTTTGGAAAGGACCGTGAGATCATCTAGTTCCAACTCCCTTGCCATGGGCATGCAAGAATATCCTGGAATGTAATGTGTAATGTAATGATACAATGCCAAAGGGCACACAATATAAAGACAAATGTTTCAACTGAATTCATTGTTATAATTTACAAACAAATCAGATTTGTTAGATATGTTTAAAGCACAAGTTCTAATTCAGCAGTAGACCGAAAAGAAACCCAAAACAAAATGCCATTCCTGCTTTGATGAAAGTTAACCTGCAAAGGAAAACAATCTATGTTTCTGACCAGCCTTTTCCTTTGGAAAGGCAGGTCTAGAAAGGTCTTATTATTAAGGTACACTGAACGAAACCTAGTTTTGCTAGCAAGTGAGAAAGCCCAACATACGCAAGCAGTCTTTGTACAAATAACTCCCCAAGATCATCCAGATAATGAAGCATTAACGTCTAACTCCACATGAAGCTGAAAACCAGTATTATGTTCTCTTCAGTTCCATATTCTGTGTAACTGCTTTGTGTTTGCCTGTCATCAGTAATGCAGTCATTTACAACTGTCCTCAGGTTCCACCCTGTTATAAATTCTATCAAGCTTCTAAACTCTTTCATATCTAGTACCTTCGTAGTTTTCTCGTGTTAGAACTATTAATTCATTAAGTTCAAAATATTTCTTCTATAAAAAGGTTTGTCTTTCCCAGTGGGATATGACTTACTTCTTTTCTTCTATTTATATTATAAAACAAACAAAGGACAAACCCCAAAAAATAACAACCACAGAAAAAAAGAAAGAAAAAAGTATGCCCAAAGAGATGCAGGGAAGCTGGTATTTATATAAAATATGGAATGGACACATAAAATATGTCAGTTTCTGTGGTTTGCTCAAGTTCCTATTCAAGCCCAGTAGAAATATTCAGATACAGACTGCTTTGAAGTGACCTATCATGACTCAGAGCCATAAAGTTTCTTTCGCCCTAGCTTCTTCCAGCATTTAGTAACCTGGAGATCTACATCCCCTGAATCTTTCTTTGACGAAGACTTTCCAAGACCTTATCTTTCCATCAAACCTAATGGGAATTTTTTTTATTTCTACAAGACATCTTTGTTACTTTACTATTTCAGGTCAGATCCTCTAGCTCTAGGCACATAGCTCTTGCCTTCTCAGCTGAGGACACAACCCACCTCAAGGCTCCTCACTTCTATTCCTTCTGCAACAGTCCTTCTACCTCAGGAATTTAATTTCTGTGGAAGCTCTTGCCAATTCCAGACAAGTTGTCCTAATCCCATAGTCCATTTTACACCTTCATCTAGCTGTTGTCGTTGTATTCTTGGTGAATGAAGGTTTCCTTTTTGTCTACCTCTCTCTTCAGAGGCATATTCCTGGCTTTATGACAAATCCCATACCCTTGTTTTCAACACGGGTTAAAAATAAGATTAATGAATATCCTGAATGGCATCTGAAGGAAGACAATATGGAAAAACTCCACAATATATGATAGCCTAAAATTTTGAGCAGAAATCAAACTATTGTGTAAGAACAAAATACTCCTGTCCTGAAATGCTGTCTTGGCCCATTTCTTCCTTACTATATGAGTTCTCTGGCCTCAGTGAAGGTTTATTAAGTATTAAACAAGTAGTTACCAGAGTTACTAGGCCAAATGTAAATACTTCTTTTTTAATCACATTCGAGGGATGTGAAGTACTCTCTTTAAGTGTCTTTAGTTTCCAAATGGCTGTTTTCATTCTTGCATTGATACCACCCTTTTATGGAGTAGTCCTGACTGCATTTATTAGTAAAGCATATATTCATATTTTTAATAGAATTGCAAATCTTTAGGTTCATGGTTATGTTGTCTTTTCCTTTTTCTCATCAATATTGAGTATATAGTTCTTAACACTTTTTTTTCCCGTCATTTTCTGAGGTACTAATTTATTTCTATTACTTTAATCCAAGTTGAATTTTTTTAAGGTGTTTATATTACTTCTATTTATGTGTTAAAGTCATTCAGCAATAAAAGAATATAAATAGCTTATAAAGAAAGCATTCTTCATTTTAACGGTCCTACAAAAAGTAGTTTGTATTTCTGAGCTTAGCAAAGGGCTTTCTAAACCACTGCCAGATGCCTAATACATTTTTCAATTATTATAAACATTCTGAACTCTCATAGCTTCTTATGTTAGTACAGAGTTATAAGGTCATTCAATTCCACATTTGTTCATAAAATAGCTCAGTACTCATATTGCAATAATATCAGTATATCAATATATTAAAGTTTTGTGTATGAACATAAAATGCAAACCAGAGCCATCACAAAATGGGTTTATGTTCTACTAGGCATGTAAGAATAAATAAATACTTTTCCTCTTTGAAAGGAAAAATGGGTTTGTTGTAAGCAGACCATTTGGGTGTGGGGAGGGCACTGTTCTAAATGGAGAATGCATAAGAGGAGAGAAAATGTTCATTGACAAGAATTCACAAATCTACGCTCACTTCACTCCAAATTAAAGAGGCACCAAAAAAAACCAAAAAAAAAAAAAAACAGTAGCTGTGCATTTGAAAGCTGTTGTCTATTCATCTCCTATCACTAACCCAGAGCCATTCTTTGGTACTTTTTTAATAAACCAAATTTACAAACCTATCAGTTATGTGAAATACAAGAATAATTCACTGAAATATTTAATGCTGAATATAGTCTGCTTATCCAAATGTTTAAAATCATACTGTATGAAGTATTTCAGAAAAAAAGACATGATAAAATACCACTTTACTGTCTAGAGCATAGAGGTTCTACAACTTGCTCTGAAGAAGGAGGTATTGTCCCTTAACCTTGCTTAGGAAAAAGCTCAATTTCCTTAGTTTGTTTTTTTCTCAAAACATGATAAACTACAATTATATATTTTGCACTGCTCTCACTATACTGAAGTACACTTTCCATGTTATTTCATTGTCTTTTACTGCTAACCTGTCATAGTGCATCATGGGAATAATTTTGTCAGATTTCATCATGGTTCATGTACTCTAAGAGTAGTCTGTAAAGAATTAAACCTTACTTACCTAAACTACAAGTTTTCAGGTTTGGGATACTGTTTTAAAAATATATCTAAATATATTTATATTTATATTTATATTTTTTAATTTTATTTATATTAATATTTTTATTTATAGCTATATTAGAATAAATATTTTATGGGTTAAAATTTGATTGCAAAGATTAGAAATTTAAAAGAGATTCTTTAGTTATCATCTTAGTTTGCTGAGAAAAATCAATGTAAAAATTAATTCTCCACCTCCAAAACAGTGAGGCATTTCCCTTATTTTCTAATATTGACACCAAGTTGCTAAGTAGAATAGAATTTAGTAATTTTAGTGGGTTTATTATGTTTCACAGACACCATTTTCTGGTAAGAAGTTCCAACTTCTAAAGGTGAGGGAGATGATAATTTAACATCAGGTGTTTTGGGTAGGTGAGGGAAGTATAAGTGCTTGAGACGGTCAAGCGCCGCTTTTTGTGTTTATCTTAAAGCAACTCAAAAGACAAAAGGAACTGACAGCTCGTTCTCGCTTAGGAAGACGACAGATGAGCAGAGCAGGGGATCCTGCTCCGCGAAGGCGGTGAATTCTTTCCTGTGTTGTGTGCCCTAAGGCAGCGAAGATCAACTGTCCCGGCAACAAACTGCCTGGAGACTGAGGAAAAGACACTGTGGCGCCCTTCAGGGCACAAAATGAACTGAGTCTGGGGCTCACCAGATCCCCTGAGGGCGAGTCTCACCTGTGGGAGGGTTCCAAGAGAGCCTGACCCTATAGAAAGGCAGCCATCCTGCGGCCGTGCGCGTGCATCCCTGCACCCTGGACCCACGGGGGCCCACTGACTACAAGGACCACAATTGAAAGGACTACAACTGAAAGAATTTCCAATCGCCGACAGAGAAGACGTAGTTGGATCCACGAGGTGGTGATTCTATTTCTCTGTTTTCTTTCCTTCTTTCCTTTTTTATTTTCTCCTTCTACTTTAGATCTTTTTAAGAATAAGAACCTGCCAAGACTTTTGTTCTGATTCAGAGAAATCTCCAGGAACTCTATAAACATTCCATGCCTCATCTACTAGTTATTCTATATTTCTATTGTCAGGTCCTGATAATTTCTGAAGGTTTCTTCTAATATTTTTTGTTATCTGTCCTAGAAATGAGTTAGTGATTTGTAATTTCCCTTCAATAGAAGAAGGGCCTAAGGTAGTATATTTTCACATTACTTGTCTTAATTTGTCCAGGAATTCAGTCAGTGTTTCTTTTGGTCCTTGTTTTATTTCAAAGAGAACAGACCAATTTATGGCTTTTGGTACTGCATTTTCTAGCCCGAATTCAATCAGATTCTGATATCTCTTTAAAGCAGCATAATCTGCTGGATTGTCAGAGTCCCAGTCTGGTATAGTCAAAGGAACATATTCTTCCATTCTTCCTGCTAATGCACCAGTGATTATTTGGACATTAACCTGAGCACAGGCTGGTTTTATCACCAGTTGCTTTTCAGTTTCAGTTAATGCATCTAATATTAAGTCTATACCTCTCAAATCAGGATCCTGACTTTTGACAATCAATTAAAATTATTTTGTTACTCCTCTTTGATCGTTTTGATGATTTTTTGCGATCTGTTTCCAAGCACCTAAGTCTCCCATTGAAAAATTTGCTCTTATTCTGGTTCATTCCTTTGGTCCCATTGCTTCCCCTAAAGGTGCCTGTGTCACATATCTTGTTTTACTATGGACACAGGCAACGATCGGGGTACCTTTAAATTCTTTTCTGCTGTTATCATTACTATTCATTCCTTCCTCCTCATCAGAATAAGGAGGACTTGCAGCAGGGGTTACCAGATTAATTGGACCTTGCAGGTTTTGCATTGCAAATCTCAGGGAGGCATAGTCTATTCTATCTTCCTCCCTTTTTCTCAGTTTCAGACACATTTCATCTATGTCACATCCTGAACATCTTTTTAATTAGGGTTTCAGTCTTTTTCCATCCTTTTCTAAGGCTAGAATCAGAGGACCAGGTGGTGCTCTATTCCACATTCTTTCTGCCACTCTGGATGACTTCTCAATGTGAAAAATATATCTGCATACACTACTTCATCCCATTTTACTTGCCACCTTAAAAATAACATTAATTGCAACAACGTATTATAATTCAAAGTCACATTTTTGGGCCATTTTTTCTGATCCTCTAAGGTAGCCACTAATGGCCACCATTGGTTACAATATTTAATTAAAGTCTTTTATTTACCAAGCCCCTGGGGGATCCTCCTAATTCTTTCCAGTGAGCCAGAATACATCCCAAAGTGCTCTTTTCTATTATTTCTCCACTCTGTTGATTTCTCATTTTCTTATACACACTACAAGCACACACTCACAGGGGATCTCAAAAATTCCACTCACTTGCTCACAATTTTGAAAACAAAGACAAAAACATAAGCCAAGTACACAAATACGAATTAGGAGCACAATAAAAACAAAAACAGTTTGCCATTCATTAATTACTCAAGCACAGCATCAAATACTGGTTTTCAGAAATTGAGTCAGATACCAGAAAAATACAACTACGTTCCTGCATATGACCTCTCCTATGCCTACCAGAACTATTCAGAATGTATACCTGTATACCAAACGGACACTAGCAGCTATGCCTTTACCTATGAGATTTTTCTATCTCAATTTACGGAAGGCTTTCTTATTCCTGCATACACCTTACGGAATATTAACCACTTTCCTTCATTCCTGAGTTGGACATCTCCTACGCCTTATGGGACACTAATCAGCGTTCCTGCATAGGACATCTATGCCTTACGGAATGCCATAAAATAAAATAACAAAAAAGATACCTTTACAATGACGGTGATGGTCCTTTCCTGCTCCCACAGTGATCCAAGTGAGTTGAGGGGTCCCGCTGGAGAAATTTTTCCCAGGGGCCCTAGAGAACCATGTCCTCAGCCAGTCTTGCAGCTGAGCAGAGACTGTCCCATCTGGGGTGCCATATTGATTCAGAGAAATCTCCAGGGACTGGCCAACAAAGTTTTAGGTTGACAAGCAGGTATTCTTTATTGTGGTGCTGGGAGACACGGCGGATAGCTCCTCCTAGCGTGTCTCCTCTGAGCATCAACCAGGCTGTGATTACATTGCCCTTAAACATACATATTCATTAGATTACATACATTACACCATACTTCTAGAGAATCCCTCCCTCACGCACACAAAAATGTGGTAGTGGGCTTTGGGATCCCTGGTGATTATTTCTTCATCATTTCTTTTTAGGATCGCTGTCATATCAGTAACCACCAGGCAGTTCTGGCAAAGCTTATCTTAGTCATTTCCTTTTCTCTATAATTTCTAACAAAGTCTAATGTCCTTGAAGTCATTTATTTACAACCCTATTCTTCAATCAATCTCATTCTTCAATCCACCCTATTCTTCAATCAACCCCATTCTTCAATTCCTCCTGACACAGTTTTTGGGAAGTTTACAATAAAATTAATTGTTGTTTCATTTTTCAACCTCTGGAGGGCCTGAGGTTTCTCCTGTGAACCAGAGTATTGTAAAAGATCACATCCCCCTGGACCCGAAGAGTGGGACAGGACAGTGCTTTATCAGATTGCTAACAGAAGATTTTATTATTTTGCTATATTTATGGGTATTGGTTCAATAGGATAGTCAAAAATTCAATAATGGAAGAATAATGAGAAAAAGTAACTTGTAAATTTGTTTATAATGCACAAAATTAGTCTCTTACGCCTAATTTGAGTATGCTGGAAACGTATTCCTGAAATAGGGCCACAGATCAGGAGATAAAAGAAGACAGGCTCTTACTACAGTTCAAAATCCTTTACTACTGATCCAAACTCTCCCTTCTATGGAAAGAATTAGAACCAGTTTCTGGAATCCTGCATGGATTTGGCCCATTTGTTTTCATAATTACTTTTCAGTAAGCATTAGCTCCTCTCTCTCTCTTCCTGGCCATTTGCTCTTCTCGTCAGTAGTTGTCAGTAGTTTAGTCATATGTAACCTTATTCTGAAATAACCCCTTGTGTTACTGGAACATTCTCTCTACTTGCTACGGAATAATAAGGCTTTCCTGTAATTTCTGAAGGGTTGTTCAGATTTTTATACAGACCATGAAAGAGGTTTCATTTGCATTCTACTGGCTAATACCGAATCATAGAATGAAAGTGCCAAACTTTGCTATGCATTTACATCTGAAGTTCTACCACAAAAAGACCCTATCCTGTAAGCATGTACCTGAATCTTCAGGGTAAAGGTGGGCTGTCAGGACTGGGAAGATATGATGCTGACCACATTGTTGTTCTGTGTGCTGCTGACCAGAGAAACTGTTGTGACAACTGTGTTAGTTCAGTGTACACATAGAACAGACTTCTAATTCTCTCTATTATTTTTTGTATTTTTATTAGTGCATCTCAGAACACTCTCAGCTGTTGAGAAAGTCAAACAGAAGTCTTGTAGTTAAGTTCTTGGTTGAGCAAGGAGCATGCCACACACATCTGAGTTTATTTGGCTCCTGTCCATGTGGAATCTTAACCATTAAAAAAAGAATTTATTAATTCTATGAAGGATGCTGTTTTGGCTAACATCTCAAATGAGCAAACTAGGGTGAGCAAACTAGGAATTGACTGAGGTAAAACACAGGTCTATTGCTGAATGTAAAAAAACAGGCTTTCATTTTGTGATTAAACACTGATACAACAGCACTCTTTAGCCTGTCCTTACCAATTAGCACTAGCTGATGAAATACTGGCATGAAGCCTCTTGCAGAATGGGTTCTGGAGATCTTTATGCTGCCTGTATGAACTGTCACAGCTTCAGACTGTTTGTGGAGGAGGCACATGCAGAAATATATAAGATATACACAAACTGACAAGTCGCTTATGTATATGTTTTGAGAAGACAAAGCCTGTAATGTACCTAGGGATAAAATCCTGGACACACTTTTAATAGCATAAGTCATCACTGGGCAATAGGTCAACTTGGCTGGAATTAAGTATCTATAACTCAATTATAGGGTCATGACAGTTGCTTTATCTGTGAAAAATGCAGAGATTTGGCTTCAAAAGAACCTGTGATGTGTAGATTATGCTGACAATAACTTCTTATGTATTTCCTCCTGTATTTTTCTGAATCAGGAAGCTGAGTCAGTCACAGAAAGTGAGGCAAGTGAGCTAAATAACCTAGAAAGATAGAGCTTGTTTAATGTCACACCAATGAAGTGTGAAGAGGGCTGGATTATTACTTGCAGAGATAAACACGTGGAAAAGAACAAAGTTAGTTCAGTAAAAGGCAGAGTTTGAGATTTGGATAACATTTAATGAAATGGACATGACTATGTTTAAATTAAAAATAATAAGAAATTAAAGTACACTAAGTCATTAGGTCTACAGGATAACTTTCCAATGGGAAGAGCACCAAGAGCTGGGCTTCAAACTCTTAATTTAGTGTTGTTTCCATTAATGTCAAGTGTATTGTTATTAAGTTGTGTTGTAGAAACAACTGTTGTGATTAGAATTGAATCAGACCAAAGGGCGGGAGGGGGAGGGGGGGAAGAAGAGGAGGGAATTAAGGGAAACAGGGAGAGCTGATCAGAACTTCAATTAAGCAGCTAGAAAACGGAAAAAAATAATATCACAAAAATAGTGGAAAAATGAAACCCCTTAGTCTCAGCATACACTTGCAAAATTTCAATAAGTTTAAGCAGAAACTAATCAAGACCTTTGGATTCCTCTTAAGAGCGCTGTACATCAGTATACCTGCAAGCTATTTTGAATTGCTGACAGGAATATTAACATTCATGATCTTCCAGTTTATAATCGAAGAATTGCATTAACCCGAGAGAGTGTAAATTGATTGTGGAGATTTAGGACAATTACAAGGTGTTTAAAACATTTAAAACATTTAGTCTTTTGTTAGTAGGGCAGAATTATGACAAGATATGCCAGCTCACAGCTACAAATTTACTTTTTAATGTAAAGTAGTGTTAAATAGATTCTATTTTGAAAGAGAACAGCCTGAGGAAAGAAAAAATTTACTCATAGAAGGCTGTGTCATCTTTATTATTTCTCAATATATACTAAGAATTTAGAATATCCTGAAGACCTGGAGCTGATAAACTAACTTTACATCTGCCGAGAATATACTGAGGAATAAAATCTAATTGCAAATCATGTTCCATGATTTTATAAAATAGTTACATGACTTACTTTCTCTTATAATTTGTTTGCAATCTGGCTTCTGTTTTGTGGAGAAGTTATATGGTCTTTTTCACTGAACTACAAAGTTGTGCTGTTACTTTTGTGTGAGATAAAATGAAGAGCTCAGGTAGTTCATTAGATGGTGAAGTAATGAATTATGAAGTGATTCTTTTCTGTGTCATGGATGGAGTGACGTACTAGACTCATAAGAAAGAAGTAGCAAAATGTTTATTAATATAAATCAGAGACTTAACAAAGCTTGATAGTAAACACAAGAGTGATTTAACAAGATTTGATGGCAAGGTACACTTGATTATTTGCTGCATAGAGGACAGGGTCAGAAAAAAACTTCCCACTGAGTTATGAGGTTCAGAAAGGATCCCTTTGCATTTTAAACTCCTCCTTAAAGGACAGTTTAGGTGAATCCAGACTTAGTCCCAGATTTGGTCAGCGGTATATGTCTAAAGGATTATATATGCACAGTTAATCCTCAATGTCACTTTTTTAAGATTTCAAAGTTTAGCATGCTGTTAATCACTTACTGAGAATTTGTTGCTTCAAGAAATCTCAGCCTTGAGAAGTAACCTTGAGAGGCATCCTTACTCACAGGGAAATCCGGTTTGTGTTTCAAACACAATGTTCAGTACGTCCTGTGGAGTCTGTTGTTCTCAAGTAACTTAACCCAGGAGGAATAAAAAGGGCTGCAGGGATAAAGCCAGGAATTTTTATCCTACATTAAATGTCCCACAGAAATGGGACATTCACAGAAATGGGAGAATTTTGGTTGCATAGAGCTTGGAAGAAAAGAAGACTTGTCACTTGAAAGAGATAATAGCTATATGGATGAGTCAGAATCAGTGGACATCCAGCAACTAGAAGGTTAGTTGTTCTGGGTTTTTTTTTAATATCTTATCTTACACTCATCATAGGGAAGTTTAACCATAGTGAAGGTATTCTATACAGATATTGAGAATAAAAGTTTAATAGGGAAGGTTGACATGAGAAATGAACCTGGGAGAAAAAATTGCTACTTATTAAGTCCAGCTGTTTACAAATGCCATGTGTCCCGAAGGGACATAATAACGAGTAACATTGTCAAATGACTCAGTGAGTGCTCTGAAGTACAATATGTTTTTATTCACATGTTTAAACAGCAAGGCTAAAAATGATTGAATTGCAAACATTTTTATTTATAACCTGTATCACAAAAAAATGGCCTGTTTGTTTTTTCTTTTTATTATTATAAATTTGTTATTATTATATAATAATAATAATAATTCAGAGGGAAGGCCATGAAACACCACTTGGAATAATATTACATTACTTTTGATGCATACGCTGTGCTTCATGTCTGCTTAAAGAGACCGTTATATTTTAAAACAACAGTTTATAAATATGTGTTGTACACAAAAATTGATCATGTTCAAAATACATTTTAATAAAGTCAGATTTGGGTTTTTGTAAGCAAACTGCCAAGGAAAACAATGTTTACAATTTTATCTATTTAAGAATTTTTATTGTACCTGTTCTGTCCATTACGAACAATAATGGATTGGAATATTGAAATGGGAAAAGACTAACTCTCTTGCTGTGTCTTCTGTCTGTACTGTCATTGTCATGGGTTCAGCAGCAGCAGTCATTTTTTTTTTTTTTTTCTCCTTCTTGGTAGCTGGTGTAGCACTGTGTTTTTGATTTTCAGCTTGGGAACAGTGCTGATAACACCAGTGTTTCTGTTACTGCTTAGTGATGTTTTGGTCTGGCCAAGGATTTTCTGAGTTTCATGCTCTGCCAGGGAGGAGGGGGAGCCGGGAGGAGGCAGAGACAGGACACCTGACCCAAACTGACCAAGGAGCTATTCCATGCCACAGCACGTCATGCCCAGGATGTAAAACTGGGGGGGGCAGGAACCCGGAAGAGTTCAGTTCACAGCTCGGTCATTGAGTGGTGAGCAATTGTATCCTCTTTCCTTGTATTTCCCTGATCATTTTTGTGGGTGGTGGTGGCAGTGGTGGTTTATGTTATACCTTGGCTGCTGAATTGTTCTTGTCTCGGCTAGTGGGAGTTGCATTCTTTTGATTCTCCTCCCAATTTTTCCCCCCCCTCGGAGTGGGGGGGAAGAAGGAGGGGAAGTGAGTAGTCGGGCTTTGTATTAGAAGGGGTGAGCTATTGTATCCTTCCCTTGTATTTGCCTTGTCATTATTGTTATTGGTGGTAGCAGTAGTGATTTGTGTTATACTTTAGTTACTAAACTGTTCTTATCTCAACCTGTGGGAGTCGCATTCTTTTCGATTCTCCTTCCCATCCCTCCGGAAGTGGGGGGCAAGATAGAGGGGGGAGTGGGTGAGCAAAACTGTGTGGCTGACTGGACTTAAACCACGACAGTTCTTTTGGCGCCCAACGTGGGGCACGAAGGGTTGAGATAACGACAGGATTAATAACCACTCGTCACAATGCTGATTTATTGGCTCTCAAAGTTGTTGTTCTGGTTCTCACGGGTTCAGCATATGACACTTTACTTACAGCCGGTGTTTCTTATCTTAACATTTCTCAGACATGGGCTTTTGGTTAAGGCTCTTGTTATATTGTACTCTATTGCACTGACTTTTAATACAGTAGACTCAATGATCATGAAACTGATCCGGTTTTTGTTCCCGATGTGGTCACCAACTCTATACTTTGGGAGGTATATAATAGAAGTGTTTAGCAATTACACATCTTTTTTCACCTCCTTGGGTGGTCAACCTGTGAGAGAGACATTCTTTTATGCTCCCAGCCCCCCCACCAGACTGTTTACAGCATCGTTTGAGAATTTTGAAGGTTTTGAATGGCCTTTAGATACCCTTGAGACCTGCCTGCTGGTTGTGATGGGGATTGTTGTGTTGGTGCGCATACCGAGTGTGTTTTTCTCACGACTTTTTCGTCTGGTCCCGAGAGTTAAGCAGAGTGGGGTGTGGGCCTTGTCTGGGGTTAGTCTGCAGTCTAGAATGACTAAGAGGTTTTCTCCAAGCCTGGACAGTCATGAGTGGCAGGGTGTGTGGGACAGTATGGGCAAGCATCTAGGCCAGTGGGCCCCTCCAGTGTTTTGGAACTTCACTAATGAACAAATGCAGAATCCAGAAAAATTAGTAAAACACTTAAAGGAGGTGTGTTGTCATTCTGGTCACACCAGAGATGGACAAATCACGGCAACGTGCTGGGGCTTGGCCTATGCTTACAGAGCCTTATTCAACACCGTCCAGCACCTTCAAAAGGAAAAAAATGTCCCTGGATCTGAGGGTGGAATAATGGACAGCGCAACTGCTCCAGCTCTAAGCACAACAGCTACACCACCCCCAGAGACAAGTACAGCAGCTACTCAAACTTCAACAGTAATGGACAGCGCAGCTACTCCAGTTCCAAGCACAGCAATTACACCACCCCCAGGGACAAGTACAGCAGCTACTCAAACTTCAACAGTAATGGACAGTGCAACTGCTCCAGCTCTAAGCACAACAGCTACACCACCCCCAGGGACAAGTACAGCAGCTACTCAAACTTCAACAGTAATGGACAGCGCAGCTACTCCAGTTCCAAGCACAGCAGCTACACCACCCCCAGCAACAAGCACAGCAGCTACTCAAACTCCAGTGACAAGTACAGCAGCTACCCAAACCACAGTGATAATCACCGCAGCTAAACCAGAGGACCAACTCGTACCAATATCGGTTGCCCCTGTACGCAGGAGGAAAAGCAAAAAAGAGGCAATAAAGACAAAACAAGATGAAGAAACAACATACTCACCACCTGGGACAGCATCTGATCAGGAGTTATTATCACATGACGAAGAAGAAGAAGAGGTGACTTCCCGATCTCGGACCTCAACCGAGCTCCGGAATATGCGAAAAGATTTTACCCGTCAGCCAGGGGAGCACATCATCACCTGGTTGCTCCGATGCTGGGACAATGGGGCCGACGGTCATGAACTAGAAGGCAGTGAAGCCAAACAGCTGGGATCACTTGCTAGGGAAGGGGGAATTGACAAAGCAATTGCAAGAGAGAAAAAGTCCCTCAGCCTTTGGAAGCGGCTCTTGGCAGCTATGAAAGATAGGTTTCCATACAAGGACGATGTTATGAGTCGTTCGGCCAAGTGGACTACCCTGGAAAAGGGCATCCAGTCTCTGAGGGAATCAGCCATTGTAGAGATGATCTACAATATCAAGCCGAATAATGGGAATATACCCATAGATCCAGATGAAGTTGAATGTACACGACCTATGTGGCGGAAATTTACACGGAATGCACCCACATCATATGCCCACTCATTAGCAACAGTAACCTGGAATGACATAGTACCACCAACAGTGGATGAAGTGATTCATAAACTCAGAGAGTTCGAAGACAATCTCACCCCTTCCATCATCTCAGCTGTGGAAAAGCTGTCCCAGGACCTCAAACAATTGAGAGACGATTTATCCAGCTCCTCACGTGTACCAACACACGTCTCAGCTATTAACAAAAGGCGTCCTACTGTTCAAGAGAGAAGATATAGAAGGTATACACCACGGGGCACCCTATGGTTTTACCTGCTGGATCACGGGGAAGATATGACAAAGTGGGATGGAAAGCCTACTTCAGTTTTGGAGGAACGGGTGCGTGAATTGAAGAGGAGAATAAAGGTCAAGGCTGATCACCCCATGAAGGCTGCGGCTTCAGTCTCTGGTGAGCAGGCTCCCAGATGGAGCGGAAGAGATGATTTTACTTCAGCTCCTGTGATAAAGAAGAATAATCCCTTTCTACAAGATGTGAGTGACCAATGTGATGACTATTAGAGGGGCCCCGCCTCCAGCCAGGTGGAGGTAGGGGACAATCGGATTTATTGGACTGTGTGGATCAAGTGGCCTGGCACAGCAGTCCCACAGAAGTATAAGGCTCTAGTAGATACCGGTGCACAGTGTACCCTGATGCCATCAAGCTGTCAAGGGGTGGAACCCATTTATATTTCTGGAGTGACAGGAGGGTCCCAAGAGTTGACTGTACTGGAGGCTGAAATCAGCCTGACTGGGAGGGAATGGCAAAAACACCCCATTGTGACTGGTCCAAAGGCTCCATGCATCCTTGGCATAGACTACCTCAGGAGAGGGTACTTCAAAGACCCAAAAGGGTATCGATGGGCATTTGGTATTGCTGCTTTGGAGACAGAGGAAATTGAGCAGCTGTCCACCTTGCCTGGTCTCTCAGAGGATCCTTCTGTTGTGGGGTTGCTGAAGGTCGAAGAACAGCAAGTGCCAATCGCGACCACAACAGTGCACCGGCGGCAATATCGCACCAACCGAGACTCCCTGATTCCCATCCATAAGCTGATCTGTAGATTGGAGAGTCAAGGAGTAATCAGTAGGACCCACTCACCCTTTAACAGCCCCATATGGCCAGTGCGAAAGTCTAACGGAGAGTGGAGACTAACAGTAGACTATCGGGGCCTGAATGAAGTTACACCACCCTTGAGTGCTGCTGTACCGGACATGCTAGAACTTCAGTATGAACTGGAGTCAAAGGCAGCCAAGTGGTATGCCACGATCGATATTGCCAATGCATTTTTCTCAATTCCTTTGGCAGCAGAGTGCAGGCCACAGTTTGCTTTTACTTGGAGGGGCATCCAGTACACTTGGAACCGACTGCCCCAGGGGTGGAAACACAGCCCGACCATCTGCCATGGACTGATCCAGACTGCACTGGAACAGGGGCAAGCTCCAGAACACCTGCAATACATTGATGACATTATTGTGTGGGGCAATACAGTGGAAGAAGTCTTTGAGAAAGGGAGGAAAATAATCCAAATCCTGCTGGAAGCTGGTTTTGCCATAAAACGGAGTAAGGTCAAGGGACCTGCACAGGAGATTCAATTTTTGGGAATAAAATGGCAAGATGGACGTCGCCAGATCCCCACAGATGTGATCAACAAGATAACAGCAATGTCTCCACCAACGAATAAGAAAGAAACACAAGCTTTTTTGGGTGTTGTGGGGTTCTGGAGGATGCACATCCCGAATTACAGTTTGATTGTAAGCCCTCTCTATCATGTGACCCGCAAGAAGAATGATTTTAAATGGGGCCCTGAACAACAACAAGCTTTTGAGCAAATTAAACGAGAGATAGTTCATGCGGTAGCCCTTGGACCAGTTCGGACCGGGCCAGATGTCAAAAATGTACTGTACACTGCAGCCGGGGAGAATGGTCCTACCTGGAGCCTCTGGCAGAAAGCTCCAGGGGAGACTCGAGGCCGACCCCTCGGCTTTTGGAGTCGGGGATACAGAGGATCTGAGGCCAGCTATACCCCAACTGAAAAAGAGATACTGGCAGCCTATGAAGGGGTTCGAGCTGCTTCGGAAGTGATTGGCACAGAAGCACAGCTCCTCCTAGCACCCCGGTTGCCAGTGCTGGGCTGGATGTTCAAAGGAAGGGTCTCCTCTACCCATCATGCAACTGATGCTACATGGAGTAAATGGGCTGCACTAATTACGCAACGAGCTCGAATAGGAAATCCCAGTCGTCCAGGAATTCTAGAAGTCATCATGGACTGGCCAGAGGGTAAAGATTTTAGAATGTCACCAGAGGAGGAGGAGATGATGCGTGCTGAAGAGGCCCCACCATATAACGAACTGTCGGAAAGTGAAAAGCAATATGCTTTGTTTACTGATGGGTCCTGTCGCATAGTGGGAAAGCATCGTAGATGGAAGGCAGCCGTATGGAGTCCTCGACAACAAGTTGCAGAAACTGCTGAAGGAGAGGGTGAATCGAGTCAGTTTGCTGAGGTGAAAGCCATCCAGCTGGCTTTGGACATTGCGGAACGAGAAAAGTGGCCAGTACTTTATCTCTATACTGACTCATGGATGGTGGCCAATGCCCTGTGGGGGTGGTTGCAGCAATGGAAGCAGAGCAACTGGCAACGCAGAGGTAAACCCATCTGGGCTGCTGCACTGTGGCAAGATATCGCTGCCCGGGTGCAAAACCTGGTGGTCAAGGTACGCCATGTAGATGCTCATGTACCCAAGAGTCGGGCCACTGAGGAACACCAGAACAACCAACAAGTGGATAAAGCTGCTAAAATTGAAGTGGCTCAGATGGACTTAGATTGGCAACGTAAGGGTGAATTATTTTTAGCCCGGTGGGCCCATGACACTTCAGGCCATCAGGGCAGAGATGCGACATACAGATGGGCTCGTGATCGAGGGGTGGACTTAACAATGGACACTATTGCCCAGGTTATTCATGACTGTGAAACATGTGCTGCAATTAAGCAAGCTAAACGGTTAAAGCCTCTTTGGTATGGAGGACGATGGCTGAAATACAAATATGGGGAGGCCTGGCAGATTGATTATATCACACTCCCACCAACCCGCCAAGGCAAGCGCCATGTGCTTACCATGGTGGAAGCAACCACCGGATGGCTGGAAACATATGCTGTGCCGCACGCCACTGCCCGGAACACTCTCCTGGGCCTTGAAAAACAAATTTTGTGGCGACATGGCACTCCAGAGAGAATTGAGTCAGACAATGGGACTCATTTCCGGAACAACCTGATAGATGCTTGGGCCAAAGAGCATGGCATTGAATGGGTATATCATATCCCCTACCATGCACCAGCCTCTGGGAAAATCGAACGGTACAATGGGCTATTAAAAACTACACTGAGAGCAATGGGTGGTGGGACTTTCAAACATTGGGATATTCATTTACCAAAGGCCACTTGGCTGGTCAATACCAGAGGATCTGCCAATAGGGCTGGCCCAGCCCAGTCAGAACTTCTACATACTGTGGAGGGGGACAAAGTTCCTGTGGTGCATATAAAGAATTTGTTGGGGAAGACAGTCTGGGTTATTCCTGCTTCAGGTAAAGGCAAACCCACTCGTGGGATTGCTTTTGCTCAGGGACCCGGATATACTTGGTGGGTAATGCAGGAAGATGGGGAAGTCCGATGTGTACCTCAAGGGGATTTGATTTTAGGGGAAAACAGCCAATGAACTCAATTGTATGCTCTTGTCTGCTATGTAATACTTTCGTAGCCCGACAACTAGATGTCTTCAAGTCATCAGCGACTGGCCCTCTGATTGTCATCCCAACAGAGAATGAACTTTAATGAAACCGGGCGAGTTCTACAGTAAAGGAACGATCAGCATCAGCAGGCAACGATCCAACGCTGCACATGGCTTCCGCTGCTCTGAAGAACTGTTACAGGAGATGGAGCTTGATGTCACGGACCAAATGGACTCAGCAGCTTTGTAGGGATTGGTTTATGCACGAAGGGATGATCTCTCTCCCTCTGTATGTATGTGCCGATGTGTATATATATATATGTGATGGTATATTGAAAATGTGGGATCCGAGCATGACGTGAATGGTATGGAATAAGGGGTGGATAATGTCATGGGTTCAGCAGCAGCAGTCATTTTTTTTTTTTTTTTCTCCTTCTTGGTAGCTGGTGTAGCACTGTGTTTTTGATTTTCAGCTTGGGAACAGTGCTGATAACACCAGTGTTTCTGTTACTGCTTAGTGATGTTTTGGTCTGGCCAAGGATTTTCTGAGTTTCATGCTCTGCCAGGGAGGAGGGGGAGCCGGGAGGAGGCAGAGACAGGACACCTGACCCAAACTGACCAAGGAGCTATTCCATGCCACAGCACGTCATGCCCAGGATGTAAAACTGGGGGGGGCAGGAACCCGGAAGAGTTCAGTTCACAGCTCGGTCATCGAGTGGTGAGCAATTGTATCCTCTTTCCTTGTATTTCCCTGATCATTTTTGTGGGTGGTGGTGGCAGTGGTGGTTTATGTTATACCTTGGCTGCTGAATTGTTCTTGTCTCGGCTAGTGGGAGTTGCATTCTTTTGATTCTCCTCCCAATTTTTCCCCCCCCTCGGAGTGGGGGGGAAGAAGGAGGGGAAGTGAGTAGTCGGGCTTTGTATTAGAAGGGGTGAGCTATTGTATCCTTCCCTTGTATTTGCCTTGTCATTATTGTTATTGGTGGTAGCAGTAGTGATTTGTGTTATACTTTAGTTACTAAACTGTTCTTATCTCAACCTGTGGGAGTCGCATTCTTTTCGATTCTCCTTCCCATCCCTCCGGAAGTGGGGGGCAAGATAGAGGGGGGAGTGGGTGAGCAAAACTGTGTGGCTGACTGGACTTAAACCACGACAGTCATGTATGCTTGTTTCTGGTTTACATCAATACAGATGTTAGCCAGACCAAATCACCTCAATTTGCTCATTTTTCATTACCATACACGTATTACAACGTTAATCCACTGTGTTTCTGTAAGAAGGAGATCTGGTTTTTAGGGACTGCACTGTTTTTATAGCAAGTTGTGTCTTTCTAGAAACCTTATTATGCTTATTGTTGGATAATTTTTTCATCCTTTATGGCTGTAAGTAATGATGATATTTTAGGAGCTATGATATGAGATTCTTCTGGAACTGCAAGTACCTGTCTTCTGTCTCTTAATACTGACTGACTGGGACATGAGTTTGTTAGATAAGCCTCTCCTGACTGTAGACCATTTATTTGTGTTGGGGAGTGGTGAAGTTCTGTGTTTGGGGTTTTCCTTGCCTTCTGAAACATGGAAAACTAGTGAGCCCAGGAACTGAGAAATCCAAAGTAGATTGTGTAGAATGCAAAAATTCTCAGAAGAGCTGCTTGTTAATGATCATTGCAAATTTTCATGCTTTTATGTGTTTGTGCTTTTTGAATGCAGTTGGAAACACCAGCTGAAAAAGTCAAATAAGAGAAGGATAAGCAGGTTTAACTCCTTAAAATAACTCTTAATGTAAATAACATTTATTGCCTGTTGAGATCCACTTTTTTCCTCTTCCCCTTCCACTGGGTGCATCAAATGTTCTACATGATTGCTTTACAAATGAAAAGAACATATAGAGCATGGTGACCATAAAAATAAAAACAATTGCATTTGAAATGGGCACTGTATTTTTGTTCAAATGCAATTACGGAACTCTAGTTTAGCTTGTTCTGTAGCAGGTGATCTGTAATAGTTGGTTCTAACAGGAACTGAGCAAGGTAGTTTCTATAGAGTATGAATACCAATTCTACCTTACTCTGATGCTTCAAACTGTAAAGAGAATGATACAATGAACATGTGATTTTATTATCAAGAACAACAGAATACATATATGACAAATTGGGTTTGCATTTACTACAGAGAAGCAGAACTGTGGTTAAATGAGGTTTGATCAGATTTTGAGTGTTGCCAAAGGAGTATCTGAATTCTCATGACACCTCTTTTGCTCTCTTGTTCTTCAATTTCGTTAGATCAGAGCTTCCTTTTGATTCGATTTTTTTCACTGCTTTCTATCCACATAATTCATTTCTCTGAGGTTTATAGGTGCTTTGCAGGGCTCATTGAGTCAAGGTTTTTATCAACTCATGTTATCACATCTCCCACAGGCTTCTAACAGTCAGTTGATGCTTGCTTATAGTTGTTGCAGATTTCAGACCATTTCAGTATGTTTTTTTTAATTTATTTTTATTTTATGATCACTGAAATACAAGTATCTAATCCTTTACTTCAAGGTCAGCTTTTTTCTTTTTTAATTCCTTTGTCTTTTGACAGTTTTCCTGACTGGGTTTGGGGGGCTCTAAAGTGCTATTTGAATAACAATTCCTCCCACTGATTATGTAAACCAGATTGCAACTGGTAATATGCTGCAAAAGATTTTAGGAAAAACTATCTTCATTTTAGCCTTGTGGTACTGCTACATAAGCTGTTTGATCCATTTTGAACACTGGAGGTTAGTTTGTTGACCAATCCAATATATAGCTGACATAGTTCTTCATTCTCTACATAAAATTATAGTGTGAGAACACATCCTTCACATTTTTCTCCCTCTAGCTGCCTGCTGTGAATATTCTTGTTACTTGACAGAGCAGAGTTTAGTTATATTTTTGGAGCCTAGGGCAGCACAGTGTGAAATGAACAGACAAAATAATATAAAGTTCCATGCATTTTATGAACTGGTTAGATGCTCACAAGAGCCTTGTTACTTCCAGTTCTATTTCAGAACAATCCAAAGAATCATAAAGTTGAGAAAATTCTAATGTAATCTGCAGAAATACTATAAACAAATATAAGAAAATACTAAACCATGAGATTGGAAAAAGTCTATGATATATTGACATTGGAAAGAATCTGGCATGGGCCATGAAGAAGATGACAGGACTATGAGGAAAGGCAGAGAGGGCTAGGACTTCTTAGCTTAGAGAAGGCTCAGGAGGAATCTCTTCAATATGTACAAATACCTGAAGAGAGGTTTCAAAGAACGTATAGCCAGACTCTTTTCAGTGGTGTCCAGTGACAGGATAAAAGGCAATGGGCACAAACTGAAAAACAGGAGGGTCCCTCTGAAGACCTTCTCTGTTGCCTAGGGAAATTGTGAATGCCCCATCCCTGGAAGTGTTCAAGGCCAAGCTGGATGAGGCATTAAGAAATCTGACCTAGTGGAATGTAAACCAACTGAGGGGGGTTGGAACTAAGGTCCCTTCCAACCCAAACTGTTCTATGTTTCTATAATTGATCAGGAAACACTATTTTATTGTGAGGATGACTGAGCATTGACACAGGTTTCCCAGTGAAGCTGTGGAAGCTTTCTCTTTGGAGATACTCAAAAACTCCCTGAACATGATCCTGTACAAGTGATGCTAGGTAGACCTGCTTGAGCAGGGGGTTTCAACCACTTGATTTCCAGATGTCTCTTCCAGTCTCAATAATTCTGTGATTTTTTGATTCTACTTGTAAATGATTTTTTCATGAATCATTCATTCAGTATCAATATGCATATGTTGTCGATATCTGTTAATTTCTATTCTGCTTTTTGTTGTGAACCTTAGCAGACAGATGGTAGGCATCAATTGATCTAGCTCACAATTCCTTTTAGAGTTTTTTAACTAACCTTATAAAGAGCTGGAACACCACAAGGTAGAATCTGAGGGACTCACATACCATCAGTACAGAGTGCATTTGTTAGAGCTTGGTTCATGTGCCCTGACCCTCCATCTGTGCTATAGCCACAAAGGAATAATCTATTATCATGATTATTTTCCCTTTCAAACTAGCAGCATAAGAGGCTAACATTCTCCTCTCCTGTTGCTTTTCTTTCTTCAGTCTGGTGAAATTTATAAGGTACAGACCAGTACAAATGTTGCTGTTTTATAATCAGAGATATTTTTAAGCTATTCATTTGTTATGTGTCAAGGTGGTAGTGGAGCCTGCCACATTCTTTATTTCACTTCTCCCAGTCTGGAAGAGAGGGGAGATATAAATGGAATTTCTGATTTGTTTTTACAGCAGCTTTAGGTTCTCCAAATGATCTTTTTTGTTATTTATTTGTTTGCGGGTTTCCCCACTGTTACCTAAAAGGGAAACCCAACACTTCTTTCACTTCCATGTATGGAAGATACAGGCTTTTTAGTTTAGGCAGAGGTTACTTTTCCGTCATTACACAAGATCGCTCAAAAGCATTTACCTCCCCAGATTTGTTGTCAAGAGCAGTTTTCTAAGCCAGTTATCTATTTGCCATATCTGTACTGGTAACTATATGGTTTATAACATGTTTGAAGTCATGGCACTCACAGAGGACATGATAGTGTAATTGGATGCGTCTCATACAAAGGATGCAGAAAGCACAGTCTTTGACATTTCCTTTTTTCCCCTAAATGGTAGTGGTCACAAAAGCCAGAGGCAGCCCCTAAAAATGAGACATTAGAGATTGATGTTTATGTGGCTGCTGCTGAGACTTCAGAGAATCTCCTCAATGAACATTTTACTTTCTGATCTCACTGATTTTTAGGGAAGATACTCATTTCAGATGGAATGTAGAAGTCTGACACATAAAGCTAAAGGTTTGTCTCTCACATAACTTGCACTCATGTTTCTTTATTCTTCAATATGAGCAAAACTGTAGACAGCTGCAGTCTTTCAGAATTTAGTGCTATCTCTTGGTTTTTTTGCAAGGCTCTTTATATGTGTTACCAACAGGAAAGAAAAAAGCACTATCAGTAACTGCTGCCTTTTATCTGAGAGGCTTCATAGAACTTCCACAAAATGTTGGTTCTGTGTGAGGGCAGGTTTGACTTCTGGAAAAGTGACTGTAGTACAGTGCAGCGGCATTTGAACTCCACTGTATGGAAGGTGTGAGGAAAACTAATGTGTAGTTTATAAAAATAAGGCTGTGCCTTATTTTTTTTTTTTTTCTTCCCTTTCCTCAGTTATTTGCCTTCTCCTGAACTGTAAAATGAAAAAAAAAAAAAATCAAATTATAATTTTATGGTAAGGAGAAAATTGTGGTGCTGCTGCCATTCAACTTTTTACATTGTGTCACCAAAAAAGTGTATCAAATATGGAGATGTCAGTGTTAAAAAGGTGATGTGATGCAACTACAAAGATCTAATTTTTCATAAACAGCAGTTGAGCGATGTAAGCCACACTAAGAGTTCTGCGGAAGAAAACACATGAATTACTTTTTCTTGTGTGAAAAAACAAGAATTACAAACAGTAATGCATACTTCCTGTTGTAGATGAGCCAATGGTATTAAACAGATTTTTTTAATGTGTAAAAGTACATTTTAAGGGAAATTATAGAATTTGTTGAGCTGTACTGTCTGCAGCATGCCATTTAGATGTTAGAAAATAAATACATGGTGGAGTTATTTGTACTCCAAGTAGGAGTAAATAGATCACAATGTCCACAAACGAAGCTGTGGTCTTCAGTGCTGCCAGGATCAGCAGTATCTGTTACATGACGCAAAATAGATGGAGTTATCCTGTTGGCTATACAAGATGTGTATCTTTTTCAGGGTTAAATTTTTGTCCTGAGAGGCATAGATAATCACCTGTTACAGTAGGATAACTTGTTAGTGCTGCAGTTCCAGCCAGTAACAGGTCAACAGATGATCTCACCTTCAGCGTTGCCTTAAGTACACTCTGGCACTATGTACAGTTTTTTATTTTTAATAATTCATAAAATGAACTCAAATCCTTCAGGTAACTTGAAGGAAATGAGAGCAGAGAAAAGTCTAAAAATTGAAATCTAAATAAGCCGCATGCTGGCAAAATTGAAAAATGAAACTTTGGGAAAATGAAACATTGAAGATGGAAATTCAGACTTCTGCATTTACATTTTAAGAAACATTCTGACAGACTGACTGTTTAAAGGAAGTTCTCTGGAAACTGGAGTCTGTTCCACTCTGGCAACCTGACATTAAGACTTAAAGACTGCGAAGTCTTACTCTGTTATAAATGTCCATAAATTATAGGTCATTATGTTACCGAAAACCTCTGTCAAGAAAACCTCATAACACCAATGTAGTGTTAGAAGGGAGACATTCTTTATTACAGCGCTGGATGCATGGGGAATCTTTCCTCCAGACATGCCTAACCAGGGTTCAAAACATTCAGATATTTATATCTGAAATTATTACATATTCATATATCCTATTTTACATCCCAGTTTTGATTGGCCATAACAAACACACACCATATGCTAATTTCTATACATGCGCTCAAACTTTTTCTATTGTTCTAAATTGAGTCTGGGGCGTAATTTGAGTCGGTGGGTATTGAGTTGGAGGTTGCGATCTCCCCCTGCTGGAATTACCTTTCACCTACATTGGCGGTTTTTTTTCATTTTCTTGTCAAGTTAATTACAATCATTTATCTTGAAAGAATACCTGTTCTTTGACTGCTTATTTAGACGTTCTCCTGGGACCATGTTGACCTCTTGGGAAGTGACTATACAATAGTAACATAGTAGCGTAGGTAATAAAAACTTCTCAATTGTAACTGATGACCTAGTTACAGAGTCTGTTTCAGTTCTATGGTTACAATTTTATGCCTAGAGAGGGCACATAATTCTTAAATTGAGTACCGGAGCAAGAGAGTGGTCCTGAAATTTTAAAAGATCGGAAAAAATGAGAATGAATGTAAATAACTACAAAAAAATTAACGTAAAGAAAATACACTCACATCTTTTTCAAGTCATATACTGGATTCAGAAATAATTAACATAAAAGGCAACTCCTGGTGGAAAGCGGTAATAGTCTAGTGGGAGACACCATCCAGACAAATCTAGTTTTACCACATTAATTTTTCATTCACTTACTATTATAACCTTTATGAAGCTCAGCTTGAAATTTCAATGGCAGGTCTTGTCCTGTTGTATACCATTTGTTTGCATATGAATCCAGAAAAGGTTTCTTCACTCTAAGCTTTATAAAACTTTGGAAACCTTGGGTATATAATAGGAAATAGAGTTACTTCTGTAGGCAAAAAATTCTGTACAGGGAACTACTTGAGAATCTTCCTGACACTGTTGTGACACTTTTGTTCAATTTCACTTTTAAATAGTACTCTTAGAAGTTAACATGGAAATTTACCTCCTAGTCATGAAACTGTAATATCTTAAGCTGTTGTCTGTAGCTGAATCAGAAAGGATTTAGAAACAAGACCACAGCTTTGCTTTTCAAATGGCCAATTGTTTGTATCTAGATTATCTAATTAGCATGGACCTTGTCTGGTTTGTTTTTCTGCCCCCTCCCCATTCTGCTACTACTTCACACAGGTAATTTGCTTGAATAGTTGTTGCTTGGAAGGCTATCACTGTGTGAATCAGAACATCTGTCTGTGACAGCCAACAAGAAACAAAAACTGTCTGTTCTATTCTGAACCTTGCTTTTTGTTTTAACATAGCATTGCACATTGTACAAAATAGTATTTCAGTTCCAGTGTTCTAAGTGGTTTGTTTCCATTTATTTAAGATATGACTACTTGTAAGCTATCTTTTAGCTATCTATTGTTCAGCCATGGGAAGTCTCTGACAAGAGCCCTTTTTGATCCTTAGGTCCTTAATTCCTTGGTACTGGAAAAACTTAACAGTAAATATGCTTCTATAGCCATTCAGTTCTTGGAGTATCAATTTCATTGTTTGTTTATGGCAAGCATTCTTGTAACAACTGATGGAAACCCCGAAAGCCTTGAGGATGTAGCAGCAGCTATTTCAATGCTGGATTTTTGGTAGCTGTTCTCATTGCTGACTCTGGGGCTGTAAGAATATAGCTGTGGCTCCAGCGTGACTTTGTTTCCCCAGTCTTTGCATGGCAAACTGCTTTCTGTCTAAAGAGAGTAAATGGAGTAGTCTGGCCCTCTGGGCTGTATGTGTGCTGTCTTCCTTTAGATGATGTTTTTATGACCCACTATTTATTGCTTGGTCTCCTTTATTCTGGTCTGGAGGGATTCCCTGGTGGTTTATTTCTGACAGCATTTCTCAATCCTTTGTGCTCCCTAGCCCTTTCTTCACAAAAGGATTGAATCTCCCTTTATCTCTCATAACCATTGTGAGATTGGAAAAGAGCATTGTACATGACCTGGTGGTGGTGGGAAACATGAGCGTACTCTCTGACTGACAGAAAGGCTTCGGTTTCTTCTCGACTAGTTGATTTGCATGGTTTATGAAAAAAATTCTTAAAGATGCTCCAAGTAGTGGGAAGCTCAGAAAAGACTATTTTTTTCTTGGTAATGCATAAAATTGTTTTTAATTGACTAATGATCAATTTATAGGGGTAGTAATAGAGGCAATTCTCTCAGTTGCTATCTCATTACACTATGCAGTGTGCACTGTTGCACTGTATATATTGCAATATTGCACTTTTCCAGAGGGCCAAATGACTTATTTCTTATATGTAGAAGACCATTGTGAAGATACAGTTATAAGTTTCATTGTGACTTCCAACCTTGCAGCATAGTTGCTGAAGAACAATCAGAATTTATATTTCCCAGATTACACCAAAGCAATGCTTACTCATCAGAAATATAACTTTTTGTTAAACTATTAGCTTGTATTTGTTAGGTAATACCTCACCTATCTCTGGATTTTGTTGGATCAGAGACTATTTGTATATCTAATTGCCCTGGAAAAATATCCAGACAGTTATTTGAGGAAAAACCCCCATCAAATTCTCTTTTCTTGCCTCTTTCTATGGATTTATACAGAGAATTGTTGACTCCCAACACTAACCAGCTTTGAAAGATCTGCCAACTTTATATATAAGGCTTGCTGTCAGTAGGAAAATCAATCTAAGTTAATTAGCATTAAGTAAAGCAGAAGAAGTAATGTAGGTAAACGTAACAACAAAGAGTATATAGTTAGTCTCTTCCAGTCTTCAGTTCTTAAGTCCTAGTGAAGATGAAGTAATTTCCATTCCAACACAAAAGTAGTGATCTTAATGCTCTGATCTAGTCCTTTCCTACTACAGGTGATCACAGTAGATTTTCTATGATTGCTAATAGCTGCAGACACTCCAGAGAAGAACAGCAGCAGAGCTCCTTCTTCTCCACTGGATAGCTGTGTTAGCTGCAAAGGCTCCTTGAAAGTGTCTGTTCCAGTGTGTGTAAATTGAACAGACCATATTTGAAAATCTGGCTTTACACAGTGTTACACAGTTAAGTGCTGCTCTTCTTACCTGAGAAGCTATCAGAGTACAGTTTTCTGGGCACAGAGCTGGTTGCTCTCAATTTTCATTGGGTCCTCAGATTTTCATTTTGCTGATGATGCAGTGAAGCACTGGAGCACCTCCCGTATGAAGACAGGATGAGAAAGTTGGGGCTGTTCAGGCTGGAGAAGAGAAGGCTGCGTGGAGACCTCATAGCAGCCTTCCAGTATCTGAAGGGGGTCTATAGGGATGCTAGGGAGGGACTCTTCTTTAGGGACTGTAGTGAGAGGACAAGGGGTAACAGGTTCAAACTTAAACAGGGGAAGTTTAGATTAGATATAAGGAAGAAATTCTTTACTGTGAGGGTGGTGAGGCACTGGAATGGGTTGCCCAGGGAAGCTGTGAATGCTCCATCGTTGGTGGTGTTCAAGGCTGGATTGGACATAGCCTTGGGTGTCATGGTTTAGTGTGAGGTGTCCCTGCCCATGGCAGGGGGGTTGGAACTAGATGATCTTCAGGTCCTTTCCAACCCTAACTATTCTATGATTCTATGATTTCCAAAGTGGTGATCATGACTGAAGGGAGTCACAGGATCTACAATGAATTGCTGAATCAAGATGAAATTACTAATTGTTTTTCATTCACTTTGTTATTTATACTTATATTTATATATTCACTTAACATATTTAGTATGTTTATCTTCCTTGTCATAAAATAAATCTCTGAAGAAACAACTATCCCTGAGAGCAGGAACCTATCCTTGCGCCTGCATTCGAGGACTGCTTGTTATCTTCAGTGGGCCTGAAGAGAATTCAGACTTATGAACAGAGTAAGAAATGCACGTAATGGAGGTGTAACTGCTGATATGTCTGTAAGGAAGTCATGACTTCCTCTGTTATTAGCAACATTGCTCTATCATCATCCACAGTCGTTTGGGAGTGTTTATCTTCCAGATTAACATTTCTTCCAGAATGGTACAGAAGAGTGAAGGTACCATTAGAGTGCCTAAGGGAGGTGGAACCAAGAGCCCTGCACTGTAACAGCTCAGCCAGCAGCAGGGCAGCTGGGGGAGCCTGGCAGCAGACACCTCCGTGGATATGGACAGTGGTTGGGCCAGGACATGGGCCAGCTTGGTGGGGCCCGTGGCAAAGCAGGGCAGGGTAGGGAGCTGGAGACCAGCACTTCTGTAGCATTGCAGGGGCAGGGACTGGCAGCCCTGGGAGCTGCAATGGAGTCCTGGGACCTGGCCAGGGGTTAGGAGAGCACCTGGGGATGGGTAGATCTAAGAAGGATACTTTTTCATTAATTTGGTTTAGTATTTTTGTAAACCTGATCAGTTTGGGTTATCTCTATCATGAGTAGGTTGTACCTCTCCAAAGTAAGGGGGACCTACAATTTACTAGAACTTTCTGTGGTTTCCAGGGAAGGGGATGGGGATTCTTCCATGTCTTGACAAAACCTTAATTTGTTTCTTTGGTTATTTAGAATCATAGAATCATAGAATAGTTAGGGTTGGAAAGGACCTTAAGATCATCAAGTTCCAATCCCTCTGCCATGGCCAGGGACACCTCACACTAAACCGTGCCACCCAAGGCTCTGTCCAACCCAGCCTTGAACACCACCAGCGATGGAGCATTCACAACTTCCCTGGGCAACCCATTCCAGTGCCTCACCACCCTCACAGTAAAGAACTTCCTCCTTATATCCAATCTAAACTTCCCCTGTTCAAGTTTGAATCCATTACCCCTTGTCCTCTCACTACAGTCCCTAAAGAAGAGTCCCTCCCTAGCATCCCTATAGACCCCCTTCAGATACTGGAAGGCTGCTATGAGGTCTCCATGCAGCCTTCTCTTCTCCAGGCTCAACAGCCCCAACTTTCTCAGCCTATCTTCATACAGTAGGTGCTTCAGTCTCCTCATCATCCTCGTGGACTTCCTCTGGACTTGTTCCAACAGTTCCATGTCCCTTTTATGGTGAGGACGCCAGAACTGTACACAATACTCCAAGTGAGGTCTCACAAGAGCAGAGTAGAGGGGCAGGATCACCTCCTTCGACCTGCCGGTCACGCTCCTTTTGATGCAGCCCAAGATACGGTTGGCTTTCTGGGCTGCAGGCGCACACTGAAGCTGGCTCATGTTCATTTCCTCATCGACTAACACCCCCAAGTCCTTCTGTGCAGGGCTGCTCTGAATCTCTTCTCTGCCCAACCTGTATCTGTGCCTGGGATTGCTCTGACCCAGGTGTAGAACCTTGCACTTGGCATGGTTAAACTTCATCAGGTTGGCATCAGCCCACCTCACAAGCGTGTCCAGGTCAATAGTTGCTACAGCCTTTTAAATTTTTATCTTCACATCATCTCTGAAATCTCCACCTGCCTTCTAATGGTGCTTGTGTTGCAATGTACTTTGTTAGCTCTTTCTTTATTTTAAGGGAGTTTAATCCTTTTGCATTGTATTAGGTACAGAGACATTGCGCACCTAAAGGCTTATTCAAACAGAAATGCCATGAAATGTTATAAATATGCATTAACTGCCTGATTACACACTAGGGAACCCCAATAAAGCAAAAGAGGCTATAAAAACTTGAAAGAATTTTGAAATTATGAGGTGGGTTTACCAAACTGGTAACACACATACAAAAGAATTGTACCTCTATAAGCTCTCTATTACATGGGTGTATATATATGTATATATTATAAATATAAAAAAACATATCCGTAAAATATCCTTGTAACAATGCTATTGACTTTATGAATTGCCTGTGCATTTTTTCTTAGGTTTACTAATAAAAGCTTATCGGTGTCATGATGTCTCTCACTCTGGTTGACATGACGCTTTCGTCTTGCAAGCTAAAGATTGCATGCTTAATTTATTTTTATAACAGCTATGATAAAAAGTACAAGGTTTTTAATTCAATGTATAATCATAATACCTTTGGCAAAATGTCATTTGGCACACTTTCTCTATAAATGGCGAATGTAAAATGTTTTTTCTACACATCCTTACTCTGTACTGAATTCAAATAAAGTTTTAAAGTCTTTGTACTGCCTTCCCTCTAATTTTGCAAGCAAGAATAACTTCAGAGAAAAGATTCTTTATCATTGGCAGCACAAAGACTGGTCCAAAGTGTTTTAAAAGGTGGTCTATTACTATTTTGTGGGAGATAGTTTTATTCAAAACAATATCAAGTTTTTTTACTTCTCTTCAATTGCTGTTGAGGTTTCATTGTTACTCAGACTCTGTGAACATTAAATTTCTTTCTGGATGTATTTGTTTCTGATTCTAGGCTTCCAGAATGAAAGGATGGTTCATAAACCAAAGCTAATATACTTTTCTACTTTCATATTTTTATGTCTAACAGCACTGAGCTGAGGATATAAACAACAGTTTCCGAATTAGTTACAGAGCAAATACATCTTTTAACCAGTAACACTTTGTTTCTTGATACCTGCTCAAATTCTTGATTCAATAATTTCCACTGTTGATCAAGAAATAGAAAATAATAGGCATTCAAAATTCTGGTTCTTACATTCATTTCAGTCTTGGTTTTGAAAACTTGAGTAATATTATTGACATTTATTTTGTGAATTGTCACTATATCTAGGAACCTACTGTTTAATAACCTAAGATTTACTATTGATTAAAAAAGTTTGTCCTTTAAAAGTCTTTTTAAAATGTCTTAAATAATAACTAGCAGGTTAAATGAAGTGTGACAATTTATGTTAACTTATGCTCTTCAGTTTTCAAAGACATCCTTGGAGGAGAAAAGTTCTAAGCTTATTCTGAAAGTTAACAGTGTCTTAGTTTTAGCTGAGGTTTGCAGAAAATTATTCCCAGGCAGTCAGCGACAAAGTAGAAGAATACTTAATTGCCCAATTGCTAATTTTCAAACAAGTTTGTCAAGTGTGATAAGCAGTACAGGAGCTAGCATCATGACTATGAATGAGAGATATTGGATAAAAAGAGGCATACCACTAAGGATGGCAAGTGACCAACAGTAATTTAGCAGAGGAGGAGAAATCAGTGGGGTAAGACAAAAGAACTGACATAGTCAGCTATGTTGTAGACTGGGAAAATGATTTTTGCATCAGCATTCTGAACTAAAATTATTTTAGCAAAAGGTATGAATGCAAGGGCAACAATCCAAGTTTTCACAAAAGAGAAGATATAGGTGTTCAAATTTTATTTAAATCACTATAGGCAGCTGTATGAAATAGAAAATTCAGCAGAATAAAACTCTTAACATGGATCTTTAACTACTGTCCTGTACCTCTGTCGTGGTTTAAGCCGTAAATCAGGCAGCCCGTTCACTCACTTCCCCCTCCTTCTTCCCCCCCCCACTCCGAGGGGGGGGGAAATAGGGAGAAGAATAGAAAGAATGTAACTCCCACGGGTTGAGATAAGAACAGTCCAGTAACTAAGGTATAACACAAACCACTGCTGCTACCACCAATAATAATAATGATAAGGGAAATACAAGGGAAGAGGATATAATTGCTCACCACCGATGACCAAGCTGTGAACTGAACTCTTCCGGGTTCCTTCCCCCAGTTTTACATCCTGGGCATGATGTGCTGTGGCATGGAATAGCTCTTTGGTCAGTTTGGGTCAGGTATCCTGTTTCTGCTTCCTCATGGCTTCCCCTCCTCCTTGGCTGAGCAGGAGACTCAGAAAGTCCTTGGTCAGGCCAAAACATTCTAAGCCATAACTATAAACATTGGTGTTATCAGTGCTGTTCCCAGGCTGAAAGTCGAGAACACAGCGCTGCACCCGCTACCAAGAAGGAGAAAAATGACTGCTGCTGCTGAACCCATGACAACCTCATAAGGGTATAAATTTTATCAAACTTCATGAGGAAAACCCTTGTAATTACTTGTTCTTTTAGTATATTTTCTGGTAGTTTTTTGTGGGTTTAAATCTGTACCTAATTAAACATTTTGAAATTAAATGCATAAATGCGTAAAAATACATCAGTTCACATGATATAAACTGCTTCTGCATTTTTCGTAACAGTAACACTATAACTGACAAGGCTGCTGTACCACAGGAGAAATCACTTGCATTATTTACATTATCTGTGTGCATTTGAATACATTGATCCAGTATCCTGTCCACCATCACTCAACAACTGAATGGAAATTTTATTATTTCTAGCAACTTAAAATACATGGTTAATAGACCTGAAACACACACACACACACACATATATATAATTGGTGAACGAAACACACTGAAATTTCAAATCTTGGCTGGATAATGCCTTCTGAAATACTGCAGGAGACAAAAATATCAATAAAAAGCCACCCTGATAAAAATTATCAACACATTTCTCTTTAAACTTCAGTGGAAGTGTTACTGAAATATTTAGTAACAGAGGTGATCCTTGATCCTTTCACACCTGAAGCTGTCTGATGGACCTCTTATGTTTGGTCTTGAAACAGCAATAGATAACAGATTCTGAAATGAAATTGAGTAGCCATAAAACCTTCTCGCAGCAGCACCCTTGTTTGCTCTTGCAAACACCTCTACTCACCCAAGTTAAGCAACTGTAAATGAACACAGTAAGTAGCACAGTTCTTATCCAGGATCCTTCCCCTCCCAAAAGAAAGTTTAAAACTTGTGTGTATATATTAACCTGGTAATACCCACTTGCAATGTTTCTTTCCATTATTAGATATTCCACTTAGGGATTCAAATGTGTGTTTTACAACCCAGAGGCTAGCAATCATTGCTCCTAGGAAAAAGGCTGTGTTTTTAGGGTACTGTAATTTTTAAAAGGGAACATGAATAGTTTCATGCTAATTTTTCCTAGGACTGCTGAAGAAAAGCTGCACTAAACAGAAGATTACTCTTTTTGAAGCCTTTTTTTAGTTTCCATTTATGTCTTCAAAAGGCACTCTCTCCTTGAAGCTCAACAAGAGTACTAGAATGTAGTCGCTAATTCTGCTCCCAGCCCCCAAAACACATATTTGTAGCATTTCAAGCATGGCTTACTCTTAAGCAACATGCTTTCATTTGGCATCAGACAAACCTAATGCTTCATCTGTTCAGGTGTGGAAAATAAGCTAAAAAAATGTTTGCTTGGCTTCTGACTGGATGAGAGCATTCAGCTTCTGATACTTTTTTCTACTTTGGAGCTTTGAAGGCCCAGTGAAATGAGTACAGTATTTCCTAGCAGAAATACAGCAACTTTACTGACGTGAAGCCTTATCACAGTAGCATAAATAAATGACTAAAATATAAAAAAACCCAAACTTTTTTTCACTTTACACAATTTTCATGGCAAGACTAGATCTATTTGATTTATGTTTGAGATTGTCAGTTGCAAAATCTGGAGGACACTGACTAAACTCTGTAAAGGAGTATGTAAATATGACTGAAAATGAGGGCAACTCTAATTTCAGGTAAAAAGTAGGGATTTAAAGATGATTCCAAATCTGGTATCATTACTTTGTTTTCCTCATAATTCCTTTGTTTTCAGCTTTGAGGGCTTTTTTCTTGTCCATCTGTTTAATTTATTGATACTTCTTTTTTCCTTTTTTTTTTTTTTTTTTCCAGTCCTACCAGGGCCCTACTAAGGCATTATTCAAACCTTCAAAAGATTTACTCTTGCAAACTAAGTCTAGCATCTGCATTTGCAATAAAGGGTACTTTCCTTAGTTCAACATCAGTCAGTTGCTAATTAGGTTGTAAGATAAACCAACCTTGCCTTAAAAGAGAGTTCTGTTAGACACAAGCCCACTTTTGGGTGGCATTTGCTTAATGGTTGGGTTTTTTGTCTAACTTTTTCCTCATGACCACAAGTAAGGTCAACTTGTACTATTTTGAAATTCTTAATTGAGAATTTGAGGAAGACACATGATTTAATAAAGTAGAAGCTATTAAAATGCTACAGGACTGAGAAACCTAACGATAATAATGATCAAAGCCCCCTGAATGCTTTTAGGGAGGTCTAAGCATTTATAGACATGAAATGTTACAGTAATTAACAGTCTTTCTGGTACAGGTATTTACGGCTATTTACCAGTCACCACATATGGTGACTGTTTACCAGCCACCAGTTTAAAAAGGTTACTGTTTTGTTTGTAAAATTGTAGACTAACCACATATTTGTGAAATTAGGGGTAACGTATTAAGTACTTATGGCCTGGCAGTACATAAAAGCTAGATCTTACTTTTGGGCACTATTACCAAAGACTTTTAAAAACAGTCATGAGGCAAATAGTCACTAGCGTGGGTTTTTAAGTATCAGAATGATTCAGTGGAAAAAAATAGAAATTACATTTCTAATACGAAGGGATGACATAAACAAGGACTGGGTCTATTCAGTGAATGGAAAGGGAAACTGATTCTCACATTTGAACTTCTTTCTTGTCACTTTTCCCTCTCTGCACTGATCCTGCTGAGAGGTGGGAATTTTGCCATTCCTGTATTTCTTGTGTTCCCATTAATCACCTTTCTTCTATGTTCTTTTGGTAAATGAGGGTAGATGCTGTATTCCTGTTGCTTAGCTAACTCTCTTTTCTTACCTTTTTTAAACTTTTTAAATTAAACTTTATGAATATCTGATTTCTGCTTCATATGAGAAAACTACAGCAAGACCAATCAGCTTTCTCTTCAGCCTAAAATATGCCTATGTAAGACTGAGTTCTTCAACTGTCAGCTCTGAGTGGTGGTGTATTGTGAGAGATGCTTGTAGAGCATGACGTTTTTGCTCTCTACTGCATCTTGTTCGCTCTATTGTTTGCTGTCATAGTTTTTCTACACACTGTAACAGTAAGTCAGTGTCTACTAATGAGCAGAAGTGATTTTGGTAACTTCAGCTTTTTTAAAAAAGTAAGAAGCTGTCTATAACACATTCTTTATCACTGCTCCTGTTTCATAAAGTCTATAAAAAAGGGTATCCTGAACCATTTTGCCAAGTGGAGGTGCAGGAGCTTTGAAGTGTTACAGAAGCTTTGAAGTGTCACAGTGTTCAGTCAAAACATCACTATGTTCTTCTGCTCAAGAGACTTGGAATATCTTCTTTTCTCAATCTGTTCAAAGCTGCGAGGTAGAAAATACACTTAGACATTCTTTAAATACTTGACTTTGTGCAAGTTGTAAAGCAGAGACATTTCAGAGTAATAAGAACAGTACTGACATAATGAATTAAAGACATAAGACCATCCTTTGGTTTGCCAATAATAAAGAACCACATATTTAGGAATGTAAAGCTTACCTATAATCCTTAGATTATGTAATACATAGAAAATCATTGCCAATTCGTAAAAAATTTTAACAATACAGATAGAATGCAAGAAACAGATAAGAGCTAAACTCATGGGCTGGGCTATGATGGGCCAGACATAATTTACAGCTCATCAGCAGGGGCCTACAAGAAATCTGAAGAGGGACTTTTTACGAGGGTGTGTAGTGATAGGACAAGGGGGAATGGCTTTACCTGAAAGAGGGTAGAATTAGATTTGACATCAGGAAGAAAGTCTTTACTATGAGGATGGTGAGACATTGGCACAGGTTGCCCAACCAGGAGGCTGTTGGAATTTCATATATCCATAATTGTCATGGTTTAAACCCAGTCGTAAATCAGACATGCAGCCATTAGCTCACTCCCCCCATTCCTCCCCCTGCTCCCAGAGGGATGGGGAGGAGAATCAAAAGAATGTTGTCATGGGTTCAGCAGCAGCAGTCATTTTTTCTGCTTCTTGGTAGCTGGTGCAGCACTGTGTTTTTGATTTTGGGCCTAGGAACAGCGCTGATAACACCAGTGTTTCGGTTACTGCTTAGTGATGTTTTGGTCTGGCCAAGGACTTTCTGAGTTTCATGCTCTGCCAAGGAGGAGGGGAGCCGGGAGGAAGCAGAGACAGGACACCTGACCCAAACTGACCAAAGAGGTTATTCCATACCACAGCACATCATGCCCAAGATGGAGGACGGAGAGGAGAGACCCAGAAGGGTGGGGGGTGCACTGCGTGGTCGGGCTTGGTTTTAGGTGGTGAGAAGTTGTATTCTTTCCTTGTATTCGCCTTGTCATTATTATTATTGGTGGTAGCAGTAGTGATTTGTGTTATACTTTAGTTACTAAACTGTTCTTATCTCAACCTGTGGGAGTTGCATTCTTTTCGGTTCTCCTTCCCATCCCTCTGGGAGTGGGGGGCAAGATAGAAGGGGGAGTGGGTGAGCAAAAATGCGTGGCTGACTGGACTTAAACCACGACAGTTCTTTTTGGCGCCCAACGTGGGGCACGAAGGGTTGAGATAACGACAGGATTAATAGCCACTCGTCACAATGCTGATTTGTTGGCTCTTAAAGTTGTTGCTTTTGGTTCTCTTGCGTTCATGGTTTCAGCCTGTTGTACCTTACTTACAGCCGGTATTTCTTATCTTAGCATGTTTCAGATATGGGTTTTGGTTTAAGGTTCTTGTTTTATTGTACTTTATTGGAATGGCTTGTGATACGGACGGGCTCGAGAAGCCGTGGGGGGCGAATGTGTACCTGGCAGTTCGGCTGCTCTTCACCGTCCTGGCGAGGCTGTGGAGAGCCGAGGGGGGGCTGCCTCGGGAGCCGCCGGCTGCCGAAACGGCCCGGGGGAGCGGACCCGGGGAGCAGGAGCCGAGCCCCCCCACCGAGCCCAGCCCGACGGCTGCCGAGCAGAGGAAGGAGGTAGCAGAAGGGGTGAGCCCCCCGACTGAGCCCAGCCCGGCGGCTGCCGAGCCGCGGGAGGGGGAGGCTACCGAGCGGCAGGAGGAGACGGCAGAGAAGCCGGGCCCCGAGGCTGAACAGAGTCCCGTGGCCGAGCCCAGCCTCGTGGCGGCCGAGAGCATTCCCCGGCAGCTGCCCGCAGAGCCGCAGGAGAACGCAGGAGACCTCGCAGCACTTCCCAGCAAGGCAGAGAAGGAAGCTCTGGACTCAGACAAAGAGCAGCTGGTGGTGAGAGAGCCGGCAAGCGCAGCAGCTACACCAGCCCCAGTGGCAAGCACAGCAGCCTCATTTGAGAGCTCTGAAGGGTTTGAATGGCCTTTGGGTACCCTTGAGACCTGCCTGCTGATTGTGATGGGGATCAGCATAGTGGCATGCATACACAGTGTGTTTTACCCACAACCATTTTGTCTGGTCCCCAGAGTTAAGCAGAGTGGGGTGTGGGCCTTGTCTGGGGTTAATCTGCAATCTAGGATGACTAAGAGATTTTCCCCAAGCCTGGACAGCCATGAGTGGCAGAGTGTGTGGGACAGTATGGGCGAGTATCTTGTCCACTGGGCCCCTCCAGTGCTTTGGAAGCATTGGAGATGGAAGGCAGCTGTATGGAGTCCCCAGTGACAAGCTGCAGAAACTGCTGGAGGGGAGAGTGAATTACTTTGAGCCTGGTGGGCCCATGACACCTCAGGCCATCAGGGCAGAGATGCAGCATACAGATGGACTTATGATCGAGGGGTGGACTTGGCAATGGACACTGTGGCCCAGGTTACTGACGAGTGTGAACTCTGCACACAGCCTCTCCTGCTCTAAAAGGCTGTTACAGAAGATGGAGCTTGACGTCACGGATCGAATGGACTCAGCAGCTTTGTAGGGATTGGTCTATGCACTGAGGGATGATCTCTCTCCCTCTCTCTGTGTGTGTATATATATATATACATGTGATGGTATATTGAAAATGTGGGATCTGAGCATGACGTGAATGGTATGGAATAAGGGGTGGATAATGTCATGGGTTCAGCAGCAGCAGTCATTTTTTCTGCTTCTTGGTAGCTGGTGCAGCACTGTGTTTTTGATTTTGGGCCTAGGAACAGCGCTGATAACACCAGTGTTTCGGTTACTGCTTAGTGATGTTTTGGTCTGGCCAAGGACTTTCTGAGTTTCATGCTCTGCCAAGGAGGAGGGGAGCCGGGAGGAAGCAGAGACAGGACACCTGACCCAAACTGACCAAAGAGGTTATTCCATACCACAGCACATCATGCCCAAGATGGAGGACGGAGAGGAGAGACCCAGAAGGGTGGGGGGTGCACTGCGTGGTCGGGCTTGGTTTTAGGTGGTGAGAAGTTGTATTCTTTCCTTGTATTCGCCTTGTCATTATTATTATTGGTGGTAGCAGTAGTGATTTGTGTTATACTTTAGTTACTAAACTGTTCTTATCTCAACCTGTGGGAGTTGCATTCTTTTCGGTTCTCCTTCCCATCCCTCCGGGAGTGGGGGGCAAGATAGAGGGGGGAGTGGGTGAGCAAAAATGCGTGGCTGACTGGACTTAAACCACGACAAATGTAACTCCACAGGTTGAGATAAGAACAGTTCAGTAACTAAGGTATAACACAAACCACTACTGCTACCACCAATAATAATAATAATGACAAGGGAAATGACAAGGAAAACAACAAGGGAAGAGAATACAACCGCTCACCACCTGCCAACCGATAACCAGCCTGACCCAGCAGTGATCTAACTCTTATGGGTCCCTGCCCTCAGTTTTTACATCCTGGGCATGATGCGCTGTGATATGAAATACCTCCTTGGCTAGCTTGAGTCAGGTGTCCTGTCTCTGCTTCCTCCTGGCTTCGCCTCCTCACTGGCAGAGCATGAGACTCAGAAAGTCTTTGGTCAGACTAAACATTCTAAGCAGCAGCTAAAACCATTGGTGTTATCAGGCCAAAAAGCACTGCACCAGCTACTAAGAAGGAGAAAAACGACTGCTACCGTTGAACCCAGGACAATAATCTACCTTGCAGCCATGAAACCAAAATTGTTTTGTCTATATATTCTACACAAATATTTGCTTATTCAAACTACCTGAAATACTCACAATAGTATATTAAATTCACTGTAGTGAGCAGAAGTACAAATATGCTGATGCAATTTCATTATCATACAGACATTATGTGGAAGAGAAAAGACAGGCTTTCCACATTTAAGCTAATGGTCCTCTCTAATAGCAGGGATAGTGGGATAGCAAAGCTACTGATGCAGCCATTGTAAATAGATACTTGCTGTATAGCTCAGACTCTTTCTGATGTAATAGGTGCCTGTATATATTGCTGAAGGATTAATCATAATATTTGTATATAACTAACTGTTAGTGGGAAATATATCATGACAGACTAGACAGCATGAGAGAGATGAGGCTGCTGCAGTTGCCTGCTCCCAGGTTCAACCAGTGGCGATGCTGAAGATGCATTCCTAGTCGGCACATACACAGATACACTATGTATATACATGTGCATATATGTACATTATTGACATATATATGACTGACATATATGTAAGACATATATATATGACTGACATATATGTAAGACATATATACATGACTGTCCCCAGAGATCACAGGCAGACACACAAGGCACTCATGTGAACACACACAGCACCAGTGGTCTCATTCTGCTGCCATCTCTGGCTGTGCAGAGTGGAGGTCTTATATTGAGAATATAAGAATATGTATAATTATATAATACATATATGTGTGTACAGTGAGTGCCTCCAGGAGCTGGCTTAGACAATGCAGCAGCCTGCCCAGCAGCTGCCCCTGTATCCCAGTCTCCCCAGTTGCTGGCACTTGGCCATATAAACCATTGAGGTTGCAGCCTCGCTCCAGCTGCTGATATAGACCATTTCTGCGCTGGTCTGCACTAGTGCACACACACATGTGCATGCACACAGACATGTAGAGCTGGTCAAGATTCCCCAGGCAATGCAGAGATAGTTCTTTACATTAAATTTATAATCCTAAACCACATTAGGATACTGCAGACTGCTGACTCAGTGGCATAGACAAAATGTGACTTGATATGTTGCAGTTAGTTTCAAAGCTATTAAAATTATTGCTGGAGACAAATGAGCTAATGCTTTCTGACAGAAAAAAAAAAAAAAAAGCCAACAAAAAAACCTCCTAGTTGTTCAGAACTTTTGGATATTGTTGCTTATTCTCTTCTTAAAACTCTGAGTGATGACACATGTCAGACTAGAAATTTAAGAAAAAATTATCTGAACAGCCATTCTGACTGCATTCGTATTCCCATTATCTTGATCTACATTCTTTATATTTTCATATATTTCTTGGTTTTGATGAGGGATTGAATGTGCGCAGGCAAGTTCTTATCACTGTATCTTTGTTTATTTTGTCGAAGCCAGACTGATTATTCTGTAATTCTGCATATAGTCTAGAACTAAGAATAGACATAAAAGAATATCATGCAAGTGGGGTGCAGAGTTGTATCCTGCTGCTCAAAAGGAAGAAGTAGGAGGCAATCAGCCCTGAGAGGAAAGCAGTTTGTTTCAGTGCAGAAGGAAGTATTTATCCTCCTGCACTTTATAGTGGAATGCCTTTTATTTTACCTGTTCTGATCCTTTCAGTCTCTGTATGTAGGCTGTGTGTTCTGAGAATGGTGTTGCCCCTGCACATGCTGACTAGAATAGAGATTGTAATTCTGTGTTGACATGCAGGTAATACACATACACACATATGAGGGAAGTCACCTTTGTGTGCTGAAATAGGAACCTGAATCCTTTATTCCACTCTTTCTCCAGTCATACTGCCAGAGTAGAAGGGAACTGTAACCTCATCCTTACCTTGTGAAACCAGTAACTACATTGCTTTTGTGACCTAAGGGAGGAAAGCCCCACTGATCCCTCCAAGTAAATCAACATGCAAGTGCTGCTGTAGCCTGTACAGCTACTGTTTATTTAATTTTAATCTTTTCCACTGTGCTCATACTACCTATCAACAGAAGTTGTCTCACATATTAATACTATTACAACATACTTAAAGCTGTTGCCTTGAACACATGCAGTCTGTTGTTAACCCAAAGGGTTTTCTGGCGTGCAGTAAGATACTGTAAAAAACACAGCACTTGAACACGAAAAAGCACAAAGAGGATGTTATGGATACTCTTACACAAAGTCCAAAACATGCATAGTATTTCTGTTTAGAAAAGTGAATTTTTGTACGTTCAACTAAAAGTTTTAAAGTGTTTATCTAATCAGCAGGAAAAAAATTGAAGCATGCATCCTGTCTGACCAGTCACAGTCAACCAGTTTAGAACTTAGAAATCCATTATCTGAAAGAGGAAAAAACCCAACCCAAAAATGTTTAATAATAGAAATCCAGAAAACTACATGCTGCTAGCATTTTTCTTGCGTGGTCTTTTTTTCATTTAAAGAAATATGAGTGAATTTTGTCTCATCATGTTACCGGGAAGCTGTATTAACAGATGCCTTGGAACATGATGCTGCTATGGAGGAAATTTAGCAGTAAAAAAAAATTCGAACCTATCCTGGAACAAATAGAAAATATTTTTTGTCTACATTCAAGTCCTGAACACTGGTGAATATTGGAGATGACCACACTTGCATGCAAGCCTAAATTTGTCTTTGCCGATGTGAAGATCATAATTTCTTTTGTAAATGTTCTGTGCTGACAAACAGTATCACACTTGTGATTTTAGCTCACATATGGGTCCTTTTATTATGCTTTACTTTCTTTTTTTTTTTTTTTCTAATTCTTAGGGGTGCTAGTGATTGTTTTTTTTCCATCTCAGTATAACATGTTCTTTCCACTCATTTCTTTTCCTCTCAGTTTCGCTTTGCTTTCTGTGCTGAGAAAAGCTATCATGGATTCAATATTCAAACATGGACTCAATATTTAAACATGTATCAAAGGAGAGGGTCACACACACAATGCACTCAACAGTCTTCTTCCTTTCCAGAAGTGGAAAATTGTCAGTGGGTCTCAGTTTCTGAGACCAAATTTCTCAATAAAAAGCCTTAAGCAACCCATCTTCCTCAATATTCTACATACTCTCAATACTCTTCCATTGCTGGAACAGAATGTGGCATATTTCTACATCCTACGTGAATAAGAATATTAACATATACAAAAAATATGTAGAATATCATATCTAAGGTATAAGAAGTTGATGTATATCACAACATCATAACTGATGCTAAGTTCAGTAAATAAAAGCGACTGTTCTCCCTGCAGATAGTGTCCTGGTTTCAGCTGGGGTAGAGTTAATTTTCTTCCTAGTAGCTGGTACAGTGCTGTGTTTTGGATTTAGGATGAGGGTAATGTTGGTAACATACTTAAGTGTTAGTTATTGCTGAGCAGTGCTCACACAGGCCTTTTCTGCTCCTCACACCGCCCCACCAGTGAGCAGACTGGGGGTGCACAAGAGGTTAGGAGGGGACACGGCTGAGATCAGGGATGTTCCATACCATGAGACATCATGCTCAGCGATATAAACTGGGGGGAAAGGTGACAGGGTTGTTGCTGTTTGGGAACAGTCTGGGCATCAGGTGGTGGGTTGCGAGTGAGTGCATTGTGCAACACATTGCTGTTATTTTCCCATCCTTTTCCATTCTATTAAACTGTCTTTCTCTCAACCCATGTATTTCACTCTTTTCTTTTTTCTGATTCTCTCCCCCAGTCCCACTGAGAGGGGAGGGAGCAGCTGTGTGGTGTTTAGCTGCATGCCAGGTTAAAGCATGATAATATTAAATTTAAAATAAAGAGTAAACTTCTGCAGGGAGGTGATGACTGCAGTTTGAAGCAGAGTCACAAAAGTACTCACAGTCACTTTCTTATAACTAAGTTTTCTTGAAATGTTTTGCCCAGTCTGAACATTAAAACCTAGCCCAAAACAAAAGTTCCAGAAGTGATTTCTGCACAGTTTATATATAAAACTTCCACACTTTTATCTATATATTAGATGTATGTGGGTGTGTATGTCTATCTGTATATATAAATGTTAAATTGGGTACATGTGTATGTGTAGATAGGTGTATATATTCAATATATCAGACTATTCATCATACATAAATAAAAAATGAAAATTTTAATGACTAAATGATATTAAATTGTTGGAATAATTTTAATTAACAGTTGCCTTCTTGGTTGCTTTGGTTTTTTTTTTTATTATTAAACTGTGCTGTAAATCTTCATGAATATTGGGGAAAACTTTTCCAAATGCCTGTAGATTTTCAGTTATGCTTTTTACTTTGTAGTGAAGTATTCTTATCTACAAGAGCAAATTAATCATGGCTGCATGGCATTCAGAAAACTTTGGGCTTTAAAATTGGCCATTTCCACATGAGGACATAAATGAGCAAGGAACGATGCCAGTAAAGAAACGTGTGCTGCAGCTGAACAGAAATAGATGTAAAACGGCTTGTAAGCTTGTAATTGTTGAGGTATGCTGTTACATTTCTCAATAGTGCAGTGTATTTTCAGAAGGGAGATCAGAACAGTGGATTCACTTGCTGATGTCGGAAGCTTCAGAGAAATTTGTATTTGGAGTCCAGAGATGGCACCCAACGGATGAACTTTACAGCAAAAGATCATTTCAAACATTTTTCTCATGATGTCACCTGAGAAGCATAACTTCACAAAGGAAAAAGATGAACACAAACATTTGAATACAAATAGTGTTCTGTAAGTATTAAATAGAGAGGTATGCAATATTTCATATCTTTTTCAGTAGAATATTTTCTCTAACTGGAAATTGCAGTGCAAATTGTCTAAATATGAACTTGTATTTTCTATTCTGCCTTTACATTTCTTTGCAATAATGCAAAATCTACTAACACACCTTTCATCACTAATGGTGCAGTGCAGCTTATACTAATAGAAAAAAAGCTATAATCATGTGATTGAAAACACCTATGTGAAGCTAATTTGTCATCATTTTGAAGAGTCTAGTGGGAGAAATCATACAAAATAGTAGGAATGGAAAACTAAAATTGCTTTCACAATGGAATTTTTTAAGTTTAATGGGGTTTTTTGGGTTTGTTCTTTTGTTTTGGGTTTTGTTTTGGGTTTTTGGTTTTGTGGGTTTTTTTTGGTGTTTTTTTTTTTTCACAAGAGGAGAATATGTCTGCCTCCAAAATAAAGCTTGCCTATATATATATAAAGACCATCTAGTTCCACTCCCCTGCCAGGGGCAGGGACACCTTCCACTAGACCTGGTTGCACAAACCCCATTCAACCTGGCCTTGAACACTCCCAGGGATGGTGTAGCCACAGCTTCTCTGGGCAACCTGTACCAGTGCTTCATCACCCTCACAGTAAAGAATTTCTTTCTTACATCTAATATAAATCTCCTCCATTCCTGTTTAAAGCCATTCCCACTTGTCCTGCCACTACACACCCTTGTAAAACATCCCTCTACAGATTTCCTGCTGGCCTCCATTAGGCACTGGAAGCTGCTCTAAGGTCTCACTGAAGACTTCTCTTCTCCAGGCTGAACAAGCCCAGCTCTCTCAGCCTGTCTTCACAGGAGAGATGCTCCAGACCTTTGATTATCTCTGTGGCCTCCCCTGGACTTGCTCTGATAGGTCCATGTCTCGTGTTGGGTTCCCAGAGCTGGATGAAGTACTGCAGGTGGGGGTCTCTCAAGAGTCTAGTAGAGAGGAAGCATTATCTCCCTGACCTGGTGGTCACAGTCCTCTTGATGCAGGTCGGGATACTGTTGGCTTTCTGGGCTGTGAGTGCACATTGCTAGCTCATGTCGAGCTTCTTGTCAACCAACATTCCAATGTCTTTCTCCTGCTCTCAATTATATGCATCTTTCTCCTCAGGGCTGCTCTCAATACACATATTATAAAATAGTGTGTGTTTTTAATTAGCATACTTCCTGTTAGTGGAATTAGCATCATTGCTCTGCTTTGCTAAGTAGATAAAAGGATTTGCCAGTAGTCCGCTAGTCCCCATCCTATTTATCCATCAATTCAGGTGGCACCATAAAGTACTTTCACTTGAGTCTGCTGGGATAATGAACTTGCTGAGAAGCAAAAGGCATACATGTTCTGCAGTGTGTACAGCCAGTCTTTTCTTACTCTCACCTATCTACCATTCTTTTCTGTTGAGAGTTACCCTTAGCTTTCCCTCAGACAACTCCATCTGTCTGGAAAGTGCCTGGCCTAGAAACTAAGGACTACGTATTTAATACCTAGTTTATGGTTAAATAATAGGGGGAAAAAGTGAACTAGATGAGTCTGACAGCATGATAAATACATTAAGCAGCATGTTTCAAACTCTTCATTGTGATTAAGTGCAGTAAAGATTCTACTGAAGAAGAGAAAAATGAGAAAGGTTTTCTCCCCCCTTATCTTTTGATTAAAAATATATTCAACAGACTGCATGCACCACAGTTTGAGAAGCTCCCAGCTCCCAGCTTTTCTCACAACTTTCAACAGCATTACCTTCAGCTAATTCTTAGAAATAAAAGCTAGCTGTGCTAATCATTAGAATTGTGTTTTATTCAAAAGCAGCAGGTACTAATCGGTTGGATTTGCTTAATGGGTGAATCTCATTAACATAGCATGTGGGAACAATTTCTTTTACTGTTTTTTTTTTTTTTTTTTTTATGCATCAGGGATTTAGCTACAAAAGGCCATTTTTTTTTTTTAATTTTTATTTATTTATTTATTTATAGCATGCAGATAACATGTTGCTGCCACAGCATGTAAGAGTGCACTTTCTAATGAATTGGGGTTTCTGTCCTTTAAAACTTGTGGTTTTGAATGATTATGAAGAAATACTCAAATAAAGATCTTATTAAAAAAGAAACCCAAACAACAAAGAAACAACAAACAAACCAAAAGAGTGAGCATTGTGTGTTTCTAGTGTGATGTCATGGTTAAAGCCCAGCTGTAAATCAGCCACACAGTTTGTTAACTCCCCCTCGTTCCTTCCCACGCTCCCAGAGGGATAGGGAGGAGAATCAAAAGAATGTAACTCCTATGGGTTGAGATAAGAACAGTTCAGTAGCTAAGGTATAACACAAACCACTACTGCTACCACCAATAATAATAATGACAAGGGAAACAACAAGGGAAGAGAATACAACCGCTCACGACCCACCGACCGATACCAAGCCCGACCGAGCAGTGATCTAACTCTTACAGATCTCTGCCCCCAGTTTTTACATCCTGGGCATGACGTGCTGTGGTATGAAATACCTCTTTGGCTAATTTAGGTCAGGTGTCCTGTCTCTGCTTCCTCCTGCCTTTGCCTCCTCACTGGCAGAGCATGAGACTCAGAAAGTCCTTGGTCAGACCAAAACATTTGAGCAGTAACTGAAAAATCAGTGTTATCAGTGCTGTTCCCAGGCCAAAAGTCAAAAACACAGCACTGCACCAGCTACTAAGAAGGAGCAAAAAATGACTGCTACTGCTGAACCCAGGACAGTATCCACCACTTATTCCATACCATACATGTCATGCTCAGATCCCACATTTTCAATATACCATCACTCTTAAATATATATATATACACATATATATGTATATAGTTCTATAAACATATATATCTATCTATATATATATGTATTAGCTCTATAAACAACTGAAACAGAGGATGTTGGAAAGGGAACTTCTTGTTTTAAGATTAGGAATCTGTTATGGCCTAAGCATAGAACTTGTTGCTATTCAAATAAGGTTGTTCAAGGAAATGTTGATAAATAGCTGCAGTAAATTTTAAAGGGCTGCTAATGCAATTTGATGGGTTTATACCTTTTTCTTTGTATAGTTTGAAATCATTATATTAGATAAAATGTAGCTGGGAATTGAGCTGAGAATTTAGCCACCTTCTAGATCTTCCAGAACCTGAACAGTTTTTATTTGTTGGCTCAACCTTCTGCATAGAAGATTTCATTTAATAAGCATTTACAAAGGGAAGTACTTGTTTGGCTGGTTTATTTTGGTTTTATATTCTTTAGGAAAAGCATAATTGTTATTCTCTCATTCTTTAAAAATTTGGAGGGACTGACTGGTGCCACACAGACGTTGCTTTAGTGGATTAAGTGCTAGAGATGAAAATACAATGTTCTGCCTGAAGAACTAAATCAGGGACAAATAAGGCAGCTCAAATGTGCATCTTGTTTTCACATGTCCATATTGAAATGAGGAAGGAGAGAGAATTAAAGGAAGTTGGCAGTGAAAAGAGGAACTTTAAAACCAGATATTTCAGTAAGGTCAGCTGCTTCTTCCAAATTCAAGTTTACATCATTCTTAGATGTAGGAGTTGACAAGAATCCATTCAGACTGGAAAACCTTGAGAACTTAACTGGTTAAGTTTATTAGTATACAGTGTAAGGTCAAGCTGTTTAAAAATAATAAAGATAAAATTTATTTTAAACTGGAAGCTTAATTGATGAATATGATTTGTGTCATGTATCAAGGTAAAGCTGAGTGACCGTATTTGCTGTACATAATATAACAGAAAAAAATCTACTTAAAATAAACATTACAAGTGGAATACGTAAAATCAGGTGAACTTTGGTTACAAGTAAACTTTGTTCTGTAAATGAAAATAAAAGAACAATTTTCTAGTATGGCTACTTGTTGCTTGAGTTAGTGCTCAGAGCTAAGAAACGCCTTGTCCTGGCTTTGGCTGGAACAGAGTTAATTTTCTTCCTTGTAGGTGGTACAGTGCTGTGTTTTGGCTTTAGCCTGAGAACAGTGCTGATAACACACGGATGTTTTAGTTGTTGCTAAGCAGCACCTACTCAGACCAACGGCTTTTCAATCCCTCATGCTCTGCAAGTGAGGAGGGGCACAAGGAGCCGCGAGGAAGCAGAGACAAGACACCTGACCCAAACTAGCCAAAGGGGTATTTCATACCACAGCGCATCATGCCCACTATATAAACTAGGGGGAAGTTACCCAGAAGGGACCAATCACTGCTTGGGCCAGGCTGGGTACTGGTCAGTGGGTGGTGAGTAATTGCACTGTGTACCACTTGTATTTATTGGGTTGTTTTTTATCTTTCCTCTTTTAGGTTTTTATTTTCTCCCCTTGTTATTTCCCTTATTATTAGTAGTAGTAGTATATTGTAGTTTAGTTACTAAATTGTTCTTTGTGTTTTACATTCCTTTGATTTTCTTCCCCATCTCACCTGGAAGTGGGGGAAAGCAAAGGGGTGAGCAAGCAGTTCTGTGATACTGAGTTATCAGCTGGATTTAAATCAAAAGAAGTCTATCTTTTCTTGACCTTCCTGTTTTACTATTAAACAAAAAGTTATTTAAAATAGACAGTGGGATCTGTATTTTGTTCTGTCAAATAGCAACACCAACACATATGACTATAGATGACTGCATCAATATTTGAGAGCATACACACAGAGAAATATCTGTATAGACACACATTTTAGAGCATACTGATAATCTCCAAAATTCATGTGCCTCAAATAAGGTTGTCTCATCCAACATATTAACATGTAAACAGTAGTGCCAGTCTTCGCACTGACAAATTTTGCTTTGGAGCCAAGAAGGTTTTACAAAGATAATTTTAAAAAAATTCTCATCTAAGCAACAAGTACCAGTAATTTTTGAGACCTGATTTGACTCTCCTCTCACCTGCAGCTTTATCTACGGCTTCTAAAGATATGCCCAAACCTTTTGACTAGCTCTACGGAAATAATTTTAAAGTATCTGACATAATGGACCAATATGAGAAGGTTCTCTCCTCTGTTTATCTAATGCTCGTCTGTTTAAATGAGGAGTAACTGATTGCCATTTTCTATTCAGTGCAATTGCAAGTCTTGAATTTCTGGGCAAACACTTCCTTTACTGACTACAGTGCAAGCTGCTCTCAGTGTGAATGATAGTTAATTATAATTTTTTTTTTGAGGTATCAGAGATTTAAAATTAATACCAACGGATTGAATGAGGAATAATGTGAAGAAGGGCAGGAGTTCATATGCATTGTTATACATTATGTGCCTCATACTGTGCTATAAAGCTTTCTGTCACCCTGATCTTCATATTAGCTCATACTGAAGGGAATTATTCTGCATAAGGTAATGACATTTCTTTCCTAGTTTCTCCCAGAATGTCACATTCAGAACAGTTTTCCAAACTTCTTGATTCTAAATCAGATTATTGATGAATATTTGCATAACTGATTTTGACGAACCCAAATCTGTGGGTTTGTTTCCCTTCAAGCTGTGACAATGCTGGACAGAGTTGGTATTGTGTGTACTTGCGGCCTGTAGTATTAGTTGCTTATGTTTTTATATTTTGCCTCAAACATTTAATGTGAGATGGTAGCCTTGCATTAAATGTTTCTGGGGAAAGTTTCACCAAAAAGGGTTCAGTTTTTTTCTGTGAACTGGATCATTTGAGAAAAGTATTACAATTCTCCAGACACAGGGAAGCTGTAGGGAACTTATTCTTTGGACCAAGGGTTTGAAACAATTAAAATTCATCTTATGGACTTACTGCTAAAATAGGAGTTCTAAGAATTTCATGTTGCATGTACCCATTAGAATTTGACAAGAATCATAGAATCATAGAATAGTTAGGGTTGGAAAGGACCTCAAGATCATCAAGTTCCAACCCCTCTACCATGGGCAGGAACACCTCACACTAAACCATGCCACCTAAGGCACTGTCCAACGCAGCCTTGAACACCGCCAGCAATGGAGCATTTACAGCCTCCTTGGACAGCCCATTCCAGTGCCTCACTACCCTCACAGTAAAGAACTTTTTCATTATACCTAACTTGAACTTCCCCTGTTTAAGTTTGAACCCATTACCCCTTGTCCTATCACTACAGTCCCTAATGAAGAGTCCCTCCCCAGCATCCTTATAAGCCCCCTTCAGATACTGGAAGGCTGCTATGAGGTCTCCACGCAGCCTTCTCTTCTCCAGGATGAACAGCCCCAACTTTCTCAGCCTATCTTCATACAGTAGGTGGTTCAGTCCCCTCATCATCCTCATGGCCCTCCTCTGGACTTGTTCCAACAGTTCCATGTCCTTTTTATGTTGGGGACACCAGAACTGTACACAATACTCCAAGTGGGGTCTCACAAGAGCAGAGTAGGAGGCAGGATCACCTCCTTCAACCTGCTGGTCACGCTCCTTTTGATGCAGCCCAGGATATGGTTGCGTTTCTGGGCTGTGAGTGTACACTGAAGCTGGCTCATGTTCATTTTTTCATCGACCAACACCCCCAAGTCCTTCTCCGCAGAGTTGCTCTGAATCTCTTCTCTGCCCAACCTGCAGCTGTGCCTGGTAGTGCTCCGACCCAGTGAAGACTGAGGCAAGAAAACTTGCAAAACTCCAACCTGTGTTAAAGATATTCTGTTCAGACAGTTCTGGATAAATAGACCCTTTTCCTACATTTGCTGATCCTCATCGTACTCAGAAGCTTTCATGACGTAAGAGGAAATGACTTTGAAAGGACAAAAGATCTGGTCTCTGGTAGAGTGATAAGGGAAAAAATGTTTGAATGCCAACACAAAGGACAGGGATCTATAACTGCATATTATGCTGGGAAAGCCTTCTGCACGTCATCAACTGCTTTCCGGAAATTTTGTATACTTGTAGCTATGCAAATAAAATCGATGTTTCATGTTTTATACACTACTCAGTGCTCTGATATGCATATCTTTCAAATGCATTCTAGTCTAATCAATCATGCCCAGATTCTTAAACAAATTTTGGCAGCAGACAATGAAATAGAACAATACTTAATTCTAAATACCTTCTAGAATGTCCTAAAATACCTGCACCTTCTGTGCCTTTAGACCCATCTACAGATTGGGCATCAGCACATTACATCATCTCACAAAAGCACTCAATTGAGAAAGAATTTTTTGGGGGTTTTGTTTGTTTGGTTTTTTAACATGATTTAACAACACAAGGAGTTGCTGACATGAGCAAAATGAAGGAGGAAATAAATCAGTAAAGTCACTATTAACTAAGCACTATCCTGTGGTCTATGGGACTACTGTGGTTATGGAACAAAGTTTGCTTCCAAATGGTTATTCAAAGGGAATGATACCAAGACTGCACACTTTCTTTGTGTTGTCTGAAGTACTATTGTGTGTAACTACATACATAGCATAGGATGAGCTCTACAGAGATGAATAAATGCATGCACTTGGATTGAGCTTCTTTTGTACTGCTACTTGTCATTGCTTACTTGACATACATAACCTGTGGAACAAGAGAAATATTATCTAGACAGTTAAATTACTACAGTAGAAAGTTTACCTGTGGTTGACAAGTGTAGCTTTAAAAATAGCATATTTGAAGTCTTGATAGATGAAATAGCTTAGTTTGTGAAATCTTAAAATCTCTTGTCTTTTTTAAAAATCCAATTACCATAATATTTTTGAATATGCAGAAATATTTCTTTTTTGTTAAGTAATGAAAAAGATAAAATTTTAGCTCAAGGCAAAGTTATGATTAGAACATTCAGAAGTCTTAAGAGGCAAATGTACTTTTAAAACAGTTAAGGATAAAAAGTAATAAGTGAAAAGTTTCCAGGCAATAAATTGAGTTATACATGTTTTGTGTTCAAATTCATCCTATTTAGATCCGCTATGAATAAAGGGACTTGTTAATCTCTTTGTTTTCATAAAGCTATATACCTTTCTAACTACGTCTTGCCTAACTCTGTGTGTAATGATTGTCACGATCAAAACACATATTGACTTGACTAGGTAAGAAACATCTATAGATGTTAATTGTATTTATTTGGCTTTATTTTCCTTTATTTGGCAACAGATTGCCAAAACCCTATAAATGAAGATGTTGTAAGGCCATATGTTTATATGAGTTTCTCCCCACTGAGCAACAGGAATTAAATTTCCACAACTTCATACAAGGTCATGGAGCATTTATGTATGCTCAGCTCTCTTTTCAATAACCAAAAATATTCAAGGGCTACTATGTGTGGATATTATTGTCCTTTAAAATACAATTAATTGAAACACACCATCCTAAAATACAGTTCACTATAAAGAACAGTATATTATGCAAAATTTAGTATGAAACAAAATCCTTAACAATTTTTATTGGATTTTAGATATTTAGTGCAAGTAAGGACTGTGGCTTCGTCTCCATCTGTCTTCAAGACCTAAGATTTATGCTAATTCCACCTAATCCCATTTTTGTGAAGCATTATATTCTAAAGGATTGCCTTTGATGTCAAAGAGGTACCTGTTGACTCATTACAATTTATTGCTGTTCCTGACTGAATTCTGAGTTTTAATTCCAGAAACAGAAACTACTAAACTATACTGCAAAATATAGGTGATATATCATAAAATCATAGAATAGTTTGGGCTGGAAGGGATCTTAAAGACCATCCAGTTCCAATCCTCCTTGTCATGGGCAGGGACACCTTCCACTAGACCAGATTGCCCAAAGCCCCATCCAGCCTGGCCTTGAATACTGTCAGGGATGAGGCAGTCACTACTTCGCTGGGCAACCTGTGCCAGTGTCTCGCCACCCTCACAGTAAAGAACTTCTTCCTAATACCTAATCTAATTTCACCCTCTTTCAGTTTAAAGCCATTCCCCCTTGTCCTGTCACTTCATGCCCTTGTAAGAAGTCCCTCTTCAGATTTCTTGCAGGCCCCTTTAGATACTGGGAGCCGCTCTAAGTTTTTCCCGGAGCCTTCTCTCCTCCAGGCTGAAGAAGTCCAACTCTCTCAGCCTGTCTTCAGGAGAGGAGCTCCAGGCCTCTGATCACCTTTGTGGCCTTCTCTGGATTCACTTGAGCAGGTCCACATCTCTCTTGTGTTGGGGTCCCAGAGCTGAAAGCAGTTCTGCTGGTGGGGTCTCATAAGAGCAGAGTAGAGGGGGAGAATCTCCTGTCAACCTCTTGGCCAAGTTATCCTGGGATGCAGCCCAGGCTATGGTTGGCTTTCTGGGGTGCGAGTACACACTGAAACTGGCTCATGTTCAGTTTCTCATCAACCATCATCTCCAAGTCCTTCTTCTCAGGGTTGCTCTCAATCCACTCTCCATTCATCTTGTATTTGTGGTGGGGATTGCCCCAGCCCAGGTGCAGGACCTTGTGTTTGGCACTGTCAAACTTCATTAAGTTGGCATTGGCCCACCTCACAAGTGTGTCAGGGTCTCTCTAGATCCCATCCCTTCCCTCCAGTGTGTCAATCACAACCACACAGCTTAGTGTCATTGGCAAACTTGCTGATGGTGCACTCAATCCCACTATCTGTGCCACTGACAGAGATGTTAAACAGTGCCATTCCCAATACCAACCACTGAGAGACACCAGTTGTCAGTGTCTCCACTTGGACATCAAACTGTTGACCACAACTCTCAGAGTGCAACCATCCAGCCAATTTCTTATCCTCCAAGTGGTCCATCCATGCCTCTCCAATTTCAAGACAAGCATGTCATTTATAATACCATCACAGGTTCCTAACTGCAGAGCAGTGACTGTAAGTCGCCTATTCAGGCTGCCATAATAGCAAAAGTATCTTTGACAGTGCAGAAGGTGACAGAAGGTTGGGGACCATGGAAAATCTAGTATTTCTCATGGTAGGATGGGATCCAAGGATGTCCAAAACTCAGACGTAGTTTGTCTTTCTTTTACTATACTTGCCTTAAGAGAAACGGAATTTAATTGGCTGGGATAATTTTTATCAGCTAAAACACTAGAATAGCCAAAATTTTAAGTAGAAAAAAGTCAGCTATATTATTTAGACTGAAAAAAAAAAATGTGTAAAACCAAACCTCTTCCCCTGACCATTATCTCTCCAGAGCACAGTCTTTCTTCTGGGTTTGCTCCCATTACAACAAATCCAACTTGGTAATATCCTGGTTATATGACATTATTACGTACAACAATATTACTTTTAGAAAGGCAGTCAGTATTGACGCCATGAGCAGACAGCTTGCAGGTAGCCCTAACATTAATTGATCCTGTGAGCAGCGATACATTTGCAACTGAGGCCTCTCCAAATGACCATATGGATTTAATGGAGCTGAGCAAGGGGCATGCTTGTCCTTTTTGGCACAGCTGTATAAAGGCACTGTAGATGTAACCAGAGGTGTTTTAAAACAGTCCTGTCAATACCCTCCACTATGTCTAATGAGCCGAACAATTCTAATCTCATAAAACTTAAATCTTTTTTGTCTTTTCATTGATTCCAAAACAACTTTAGAAACCAATCACCCAATTCTGCCTTCACTCAGCATCCAGCATTGAATTAAAATAATAAATTCATTAATTGAGGACTTAATGTCTAATTTCATCTCTTTCCTTAAGAAAACTTACTTCTCCTGAGCTTCCAACAAAGAAGAAATAGCTCTGCTGTAATAATCTTTGTTTACATCTTCTTATGTGTTGCCTTTAGAGGTAATTCAGGCAGTCCAAAATTACAGCTATAAATCCCCACTGTCCTTTTTACTTTCCCCCACAAAATTCTCAGAAAAATCAGCATTCTACTAAATCACATACTTAGCATAACAGTGATTAATGATAACCTGACTTCCATCATTCTTCTTTCTAGACCTATGTCAATCAGGAAGATTTTCTGTCTTGTCTATAATCTGATAGATATGGAATGTGAATCAGGTAAACATTTATATAACTAAAATGCATGACTTCTTAAGCAAGAGCATTCTGAATTTGACCTTTGTAATACATTTTCTTGAATATATTAAAAATAAGAATCTTATATGCTCTTATATGTAAATGTCTAAAAGCTTATCAAATTATATTTAGCCTAAGAGTGAAAAGAGAAGGTTTTCTATAATATATGTCCTTCACAGGCTCTTTGGTTCCTGGCTGTTAGTATGCGTCAGGATAGCTCTGGCAGAAGCAGATAAAACTTGCCTTACTACAAAAGAATGTATTTTTTCCTTCTATAATTAAAAAACAGAACAAACAGAGTTCCTTGGAAGCAAGGAAACCTAAATAAAACACACATTCTGGATACTGTTAAAGTCTGCGCTGATATTTTGTTTGAAAAAAGCAAATGTGAATAGCTTAGACCCCCTCCTTCTCTTTTTTTTTTCGTTTTTCTAACCAACAAGCACTGAAAACAGAAGAGCTCTTACCCACAAAAGCTGTGTTTTACCAAAACAGAAACATGCATGAGTAATTAATAGTTCTAAGCAACTTACTTTAAAAATACCTATGAAAAGAGAAGTCAAGGTGGAACAGTACAGGAATAAAAGACTTTGTAGATGGATGTGTCCAAGCTGTGTCCTCCTTTTCTGGGTATTCCTTCACATGAGTTTATTACAAGTCTTACTGACTTCTGAGCTCCAACAAACTCCAATTCCTCATGTCCAAATGAACTCTTTCTTTCTGTCTGCTTTACAGAGGAAGACTTCTTCTCTGGGGAGTAGACGACCATAAGAGGAAGAAAGTAGTTCTCATCTGTTTCTTTATGGAGGGCACTGCTTGACACTAGGTGAGGAAAGCTGGCTGCCTGTCTACAGCACCTAATTAGAGAGGGGAAAGTCAAGCCCTTACATTTGAAGAGAGCTGAATTGTCTGGAAAATAATATCTCTCACTTTTTAAAGAATATTGCCAATTTCCATGTTATAAAACACATTTTCTTCCTTTATAAATTATTTCCTCATAAAGACTTTTCTCTGCAGCTTCTCTGAAGGAGATAATCTGTATTTTGACTTTTCATCTAAATTCCTACATCACATAAAATGGGGCAGTGAAATTTTTAGCGCCATCAATGTAATGCGTATTCTGCTTCAGTTGGGGACTGTCCCTTTGATGCTTGTGGTTCCTGGAGAAAAAATGGTAATCCAATCAGTAGCTCAGAACTAATAACGTTGCTAATCTAGATAACTGAGATAACATACAAAGATTTCTCTGAACAAAGAGCATCCTTCCTGCTTCTCTGGGTGATGAGTCAGAACTGATAATGAAGATCATCAAGCCCCAACCCTTGGATGATTACCCAGAAGAAAATGGGCAGTAATTAGGCAAAGGTAATATTGGCAGAGAGCAGCAGGACCACCCACTCATGAAACCCACCAACTGAAAACAAGAGAAAAACTGAGACTGTGTGCCCAACTAACATGAGAGGCAAGACGGGCTTTTAACCAGTAAGTGGTGAAATACTAATTAATGAAAAAATTGTGTAACTCTCTCAACTGAGGGACACTGATTTGTTTGTATGTCTGTCAAAATGTATAAACAGCTCAAAGTTACAATCACTAGGGGGCTTGATATGTGGAGACCTTCCCTGAATATTCTGCACAGAGTAAACAATATTTCCTTTCTAAACTAGACTCAGTGTCTGTTTAGAAAACACCAAAAAGGCAATACAATTCCTGTCTCCCGTAAGTCACTTTTTTATACTTACCAGTATAGCAGCAGTAATAAAAGTCAGAGGTGTTTACTCTATCTTCTTATTCTATTCATCCATATTCTATCTTTTATCCTCATGTTGCATTCTGGAGGCAAACTATATCGCTGAGTCAGTAACTGGTTTGAAATGTTCAACTTCACCTTTTCCCAGAACTTAAGGTTTCATTAAAGAAAACTTGAATGAAAGCTTGATGATAATGTCTAATAAATACAAATGCAGGTATCTTCTGGGTCATATGTTGTTTTCCAGTAGAACTATTTAATTTGTTTCTTTTACTTCTGTCTGGGCTGGTTTTTGTTCCTCCAATTGCTTACTAAAGAATAGCTTATAGTAATATATAAGGCACTTTTACAAGACAAATATTTTCTTTTGTCATTCTAGCTTTATATTCTGGATTATTACTGTCTCTTTTATGATGCATTTTTCCCATAATTCAACAGTAGAGTCTGTAGCTGATGAACTGTATTTCAGCAACTTTGCAGCAAAAGAGGGTGTCCAAGTCCCTTTGCTCAGGGGTGTTTGGGATCTTTTTGTAGTGAATATCTGTAACTGAAGGGTTAATAGGAAGGGATACCTTGCAGAATAAGAAATCTGGATTTCTTATTCTAGTGACCTACTTTGGAAGGGATAATTACATGCCTCCCTGGAAGAGAACCAGAATTTATGTATAAATTCAGTAACATTCTCCTGAATTTTTACATGTCCTAAACTAAACTTTCCATAGTATTTGCTTAGGTTACTATGAGAAAAGCACACAGATTTGAAAGATGATTCCTCAAGGATGCAATCAAGGGGATGCAATCAAGGTACAGACTCAATCCTTAGTGAGTCTGTACAGGCAGCTGAGGACACAGCAGGCTACCACGAAGGTGCAACAAGACCAGGCTGCTCCAGAGAGTAAGGTGAGCCAGCAGCTAAAGATGATAATAAGGCAGCAAGGATGGTGACATGATCACCAAGCTCAGTCCTCACAGTACCTTCACCTGTTCAAGGTGAGCAGAGCAGGTCTGGTGTCAGCCAAGAGTGCAAAGAACCACACAAGTCTGTGACAGAGAGGTACTAGCATCAGTGAGGCAGAGTTTGGCCAGGACCCTTGTAACAGACAAGTAGTCCAGATAAACACAAACGTGATGCAAGGCAGGGCAGGCCCCACTTCTCATGGCCATTTCTCACACAGCTCTTTCCATACAGTTGTCTGACCTGAGATCACTGTTGCACCAAAATTTAGACCTAAGCTCAGGCAGCCAAATCCCTAGGGGAATGAAGGAATAAGTTGCACTCATGGCAAAAAGATTTAATCTCAATCACTCTGGTAGACACTGAAGACAGAACTAAAGCAAATATATTGTGTCCTTCAGTCTTTATATGACTGTATAACTCCAATTTTATGTAACGTGAAAGAAATCTTATTATTTCGTAGTGCTTGTTACCAAGAGATGGCAATAAATGGTGTGAGGGTGAAGATGTGCAGCTATATTTTTGAAATGCAAAAGGGAGAACATTTCTGTGAAGTCATCTCTGCAAATCAACCTTGAAAATGCTTACACAACAAATGAGAAAGGAAAAATTCAAAATGTACAAGGTAGTAACTAGGGAGCATATGAATCTGCTATAAGGAAATTTAGCCAGTAAAATGGTATCATTAGGAGACAAAGGCATGTTGTTTTGCATATTTTCCATGCTTCAAGTTAACAGGCACAAAGCAATCACAATAGTTGTCAAAGATGCTGAAAACTTTGTGATCAAACTCAGGTTCAAACTGGGATATTTTGCAAGTTTATCTGAAATAAAAATTCAGATTGCATTCTCTGGCTCAGGGAAATAGGATGCTCTCTTCAGGGCTGCTGGCCTACGTACCACTTTAATGTGTGATACTCGACATTTTTCAGGTTTGAGAAAAATGAGAACTTTCTCTTTGCAAATCATCAGACTTACTTTCAAAAAAATGTGGGAGCTTTTGCCAGAGGTATTCTAAAGGACTGTTGAAATTCAAGTCATCTGCATACCTGTACAAAAGGAACAGCTGACACCACTAAATGTGTTTTTCAACTTGTCTACATCAAAGGATGAAACTGATTCCAGACAGTTTCAGCCATGGGCTTATCTATTCACTGCATGCAAATTCCCAAGCAAAGGTTTCGATAATACTCATGCAATATGAACCTGATATTCACAGTGCAGTAAATTTGCTGTTGAATAACAGATGCTAAAAGGAAATTTAGGCACTAGGGTCCAAATCTAGATTTCCAGCTCCCAGAACTGGCCTGGGTTTCAAGTTAGTGAATGTACGATATACATTTGGCATGTGCTCAAGGCTTACTATGTGAAAGCCAACAATCTGTGTCAATCAAAAGCTTGATGAATAGCAAAATAGTGTGCAATTTTAAACTGATGAAAACTGGGAGATGCATTTTGATGTCTGAAGTATAAATTCACTGTATTAAGGCAATGTAACACTGAACATGAGAGCATTTGAAAGAACAATATTCAGGTCATGGTATAGTGAGGGAATTGAATAGGCTCTAATTTTATTAATCACTATCCCATTAATCAAATCGCTATTCCATTAGTGAAATGGGGTCATAACAGGAAAGAATGACCCCAAAACTTTAGCCATTTTCACTTTCTATTGTGGAGAGTCAATTTTTTGACAATTACAGACAAATGCAGTGTTTTGTAAAATCTTTCAATTTCTTGATAGACACTAAGGCTTAACTATGAAACTTTGGATTATTTCACTCAACTTGTATATCCTAAAAAACACCAACAGATTACTGTGTATTGCAGCTTATAGAAAGTTTGGAGTGGGGTACAAGGAGAGGGCAGATGGCTATGGCCCTGAAGGTGTGAAGAAAAAAATCCATTAGGGAATGTAATTTTCTATTCCAGCTGCTTCGCAATTATTTTAGTGAGCAAGAAATCCAAATTACTTTATAGTATCCTGAGATTCCTCATGAAAAACTTCAGTATTAACTATACAAGTAATAACAGCACTGAAAACATTTGATAACAGATTCAACAGCAGCTTCAAAAAGATATTAGGTATCCTTGATTTGGCTTTTCTGCTGGTTCAGCAACAAAACTGTTATCAGTCAAATAACCATAACTTTGCTAACTCACATATTTTTATACCCAGGATAGAAGAATATAGGGTAAGAACTTTTTAGGATGGCTCCAGCATAACTATACTGATGTAAATAGTACTGTATTTGTATTTTTCAAAGCTAACCAAGATTCAATACAAGCAACAAGTAAATAAATTCATCCATTACACTGTGTTCACTTGCTGTGATTTTGATAGTCTGAGAAAAAGCAGGAGCTTTTAGTTTATATCAGAGATTGTGCTCTTTTTTGAAGGTTTCTTATGTAAAATAAAAGAAAAATAAATTCCCAGGTGTCTACCATTTAAATCAGTTCAGTATATCACTCAGCATTACAAGACTAATCATGTAACATGATTTTATTGAGCCTTTTTCATTAGCTTTTCTTACAGTGGGGTTATTCAACTAATATTCTGGTAATTAACTTTTGCTTACTTTGTAAAATTCTGCATTAGAACTCATGGCAGGGGGATGTAGATGTTATCTATCTCTAACTAGAGTATCAGTTGATGAGCTACTGTACAGCAAATGTTAAGCTCAATAGGTATGTTGACTTCAATTTAGAGCTATCACATCAGAAACGATACCATAAAGTCAAGCTCCCAAAGAAGTCATCCCAGAGTTATTAAAAGGAATAGAATGAAAGAACCAGATTTTTGAAAGATTAATTTTATTATGAACAATCCTGAAACTGTGAACCAGCAAAGCTAGAGGTTTTGGAGCAGTTTAAATCATATCAGTGGGGCTGGAGGAAGCCAAACCAGGTGACAGCCTGAAACAATTTAGCTATTAAGAGCCCTAATTAGGTAAGATTCCTTAATCTAGATATTGTCCTTCTGTGCCACTTGTCTGATCATCAGCAGGTGAATCATAGAACCAACCAGGTTGGAAAAGACATCTAAGACCATCAGGTCCAGCCATTACCCCAGGACTACCAAGACCACTACTAAACTGTGTCACCAAGTGGTTTTGAACACTTCTAGGGGCAGTGATCCCACCACTTCCCTGGGCAGCCTGTTCCAATGCCTGATCACCTTCTCCGTGAAGAAATTTTTCCTAATATCCAATCTAAACCTCCCCTGGTGCAGCTTGAGGCTGTTACTTCTTGTCCTATCATTTGTTACTTGGGAGACCTACCCCCACCTCTCTACAGCCTCCTTTCAGGTAGTTGTAGAGAACGATAAGGTCCCCAGTGAGCCTTCTCCTCTCCAGGTCCTTTTCCATCAGGCAGCTTTCCAGCCACTCTTCCTCACGCCTGTAGCATTGCATGGGATTGTTGTGACACAAGTGCAGGACTCAGTACTTTGCCTTCTTGAACCTCAGACCACTGATCCCAGCCCATTGATCCAGCCTGTCCAGATCCTTTTGCAGAGCCTCCCTATTCTCCAAATAAATTATTTCATAAACCTCTGTAGCTGGAAAATAAATTCCTTTTCGTCATTTCTCTGGTTCATGGAATTTTATTAAATTCTGCAGAAAAATTGTCAACCAGCTGAAAATGCTGGATTAAATATTTCCATTAGGGAAAAAAATATCTTAATGATTTACAGTGTTTAACAGTTTGTGACAAATTAGCAACACTACTTATCTTACTGCACTTTTAGGTCTTTTACAGTTCTTACAGTGGTTTTGTTCCAGTTTTATTTCCAGCTTCCATTTAAAATGTGAAACTTAATTTTTACACATTTTTAAATTAAGCTATTCATGTTCTATGATAGTTATCCATGAAGATTGAAACAAACAAATAAAACACTAGAATTAACATACACTGAATGTCCACTGCTGTGATTTTATGTTTAATTAAAAAAAAAAAATCAAAACATATTTGCAAGTAATCCTTGTGAATGTTAATCCTTATTGTGAATGTTAATCCTTATAAGTATTTATAAGAAACAATATAGATTGGGTTCTTTATACTGGAATTCATCAAGAGCTCCTCATATGGAGAAAGGAGCACCAGTATTGCTGGCAGAGTTGGGAAAAATAGTATGATGTGAAACCAGTGAAATGACAGCCTCAGTTTGTTACCGCTGGTTTCATGTACCTAACTGAGGCTGTTAGGATCCATAACTTGGGTAAAGTCATACATAGGCTACAGCTGGCAGGGGTTATAACATGCCTGCACTGCCTTCGGGAAATCCAGGCAGAGCCTTAAAGGTCCAAGCTAAAGGCTTGAGGAGAGCTCTTTGCCTCTCTGTGGATTCCATGCTGCACACCTGGCTGCTGGGTCTGTAGTACCTCTACTCCGTGTAAAGAAATAATTTGTTCTGTTGAGGCTGACCAAGCTTTTTACATGGTGATTGTAAATCTAGAAGGCGATGGTCCTTTCAGAAGTCCCTATGTTAGGGCTGTCCCATGGGTAAGGATAGTGCGTCAGGATGTCCCCTTGTGCTGTAGGAGTCTTCAGTCATGTGTTTTTCAGTGTTGCATGGTATAAAAATAGTTCTTTGGGGGCCTCATGTTATAAAACAAGTTCATTATAAATATGACAGCTAGTTTTACTTTGCCTTAAATTCCACTCTGAACAAACAATTTAAATGTTGAAGATGAATAGATAACATTATTACCAGAAGGTAGAATTGTACTTTAGCCCTGATTCAGGGATAAGATCTTACAGTCAGGCTATAAACAGAAGAGAGTATCTGCATTCCCATGATGCAATGTTATTTAATCACTGACCTTTGAAGCATATTGGCTGTTACATCACCAGTTCTGTGGCTGAGTCTGCTCTTTCCTAGCTGGGGAACAGAGAAGGGCAGGGGTAGGTATATTCAGAATCTCATTTAATCTTCCAAGAAATAATGAGGCTGCAGAACCGTGGAGTGCTGTTGGGAATCTCACACCCCTTTAGTCAGAATAATATAACACAAAAGCAGTAAAGCTCTTTTTACTGCATGGAGGCTGGGTGAGTAGAAAAAGGCAATATCAGTGGAAAATTACTGTTACTATTTCACTATGAGGAGGTTGCCACCTTCAGAAGTTAATTATTTTCATAATAGTTTATACCAAATTAATACCCAATTCATAGTGGTTTACTAGTATTAGTGACAGTTCTGAGAATTTAAAGGTGACAAAATCATAAATACTATACAATGATGACTGCAGAAATGGTCACCTGCTGTCACTGTAATGGTTGTTATCTAATCAGACACATCATTTGTTTGAGTATATTAGGCCATTCTAAATCCATTAAGTTTACTGTGATTTACCATAATCTAATTAACCTATAACTTGACTCTTAACCTAGAAATTAATGGTAGCTTTTTGTACAGCGTAGTATAAATCTACTGTATTCAATAAGCATCTCTTTGAAACAAAGTCTCTAAAACCAGAATAACTGAAAATGGATGCATTTCTGCTGTTGGAAATTACTACATCTTACTTCTAGATTGTCATGGTTAAAGCCCAGCTGCCAACTCAGAACCACGCACCTGCACACTCACTCCCCCCCATTCTTCTTTACCCTGCTCCCGGAAGGATGGGGAGGAGAATTGAAAGAATGTAACTCCCATGGGTTGAGATAGGAACAGTCCAGTAACTAAGGTATAACACAAACACTGCTGCTGCCCCCAGTAGTAATAATGATAAGGGAAATAACAAGGGAAGAGAATACAACTGCTCACCACCTGCTGATTGATACCCATTCCAACCCGAGAAGCAATGTGGGCCTTCTGGGTTACTGCCCCCAGTTTATATACTGGTCATGACGTGCTGTGGTATGGAATATCTCTTTGGCTAGTTTGGGTCTGGTGTCATATCTCCGCTCCTCCCAGCTTCTTGTGCCCCTCCTCACTGGCAGAGTGTTAGACTGAAAAGTCCTTGATCAGAGTAAACGTTACTTAACAACAACTGAAACATCAGTATTAGCATCAGCACTGTTCTCAGGCTAAAGTCAAAACCACAGCACTGCACCAGCTACTAGGAAGGAGAAATATAACTGCTACAGCTGAACCCAGGACATAGATATAGGAACTGTACAGGGTTGGTTCTGGTCATGGTGTAAATAGGTAAACTAATTGAAACATAGATGTCTGGAAAATCTTAAAACAAACAATTACTTAGTACGCCATGCAGTTCTCATTAATTCATTCTCTTTAGCTGGAAGCAAACTTGTGACAGATAAGCATCTCTTGTTTCATGATATCTCTCTTTTTTCTTTCCTAAACTTCATAATATTTGATGTTTATTCAGCTAGTTCACCAACATTTTAATCTGGGAAAAGATGAGTTTCCTGCTTAAAATCTTTCCTGTGGACCCAGCTGGGTGCAGCATTAAACGGAAATTTGCTTTCTTTATTACTCAGTAATGCTCTTGCATTTAGATTGCTGTGTTCTAGCTGCAGCCATGTGTTAGTATTGGTGAAATGATTTTTTTTTTTTTTTCAAGAAAATTCCTTTTAGCAGTAAAATAAAACAGCAAGCCATCTCATCTTGGTAGTTAAAGTTCTTCTTCTATTTCCACTGCTGAATGACTGCTACACATCTGAAAAAACCATCTGAAAATAAAGTTCTCCGTCCTTTTGAGTATTTTAATGTACTATTCCCATTTTCTCCAATATGCACTATTTTTCAAGGAATACCCGAGCAACAGTTATATCTCAGTTTCACAGACTGATGTTAATTATAGTTGCAACTAAACCTATTGCTTATTTAAAAGAACAGAAATCTCTACAACTAAGGAAAAATACTGAACTGCAGCAGCATGAAAAAGCAAAGTTTGTGTTGCAGTAAGTTGGAAAGCAATAATTATAAAATATGTACGTGAAGGAGTTGACAGGTATCAAAGAATGCATAAACTACTGGTCTTTGTTCATGTAAAGACACATAATACAAAGTGTACCTTTGCATGTTCTTATCGTGATTTGTCACTAACTGAATAATCTACACTTTGCTAAACTCTGGCCATCCTCTATACCACATAGTAAGCTCACAGCAAGGTTTGACTAAGCTTTGGCTGCAACCAAAGCTATGTGAGGCTTTGACTAGGAATTTGACTTGTGACTAGGATTTTGACTTCTTTTGATTAGGAATTTGTTTGTAATCTTGTTTTCTGGTAGCAGCCTGAACAATCACCTTTCCTTGCAGTCATTCTTCAGATTAAAGGTTAATGACATTTCATAACTCCTCTCCTTCCCTCTCCTAATTCAAGTTAATCAAGAAAGAGGGTGGGGACTCCTGTAATAATAGTCCTCTTCTTCTAATGTGACTGTATGGAACCTAACTCAACAACTTCTTCAAGCTTCACCAATGACAAGTGAGCTCATGTCTGAAGCTCATCATCAGTACTGGTTTCTACTTGGTTGGAATCATGAAAGATCCTTGAAATTAGAAACTTTCTCATGATATCTTGTATCCCAAAGGTTCTGAATGGGTTCAACAGCATCTTGCTAAAGTGCTAAGAAGTAAATCATCTTTAAAACCTTATATATCACTTGCAAAATATATATGGATTGTATGTAAGATTTTCCTGTGATTTCAGGATGTTCAATTGGCTCTTTTTCTTTCTTTCCTTTTCCCCAGTGACTACATATATTTGTGTCATATAGAAGCATATTTAATTTATCTTGTGTCTACATTTCTTCACTGTTTGTATTAAAGGATCTTTTATATTATCAACATTACTGTCCTCTTATTATACCTAATTGGCTTTTTCTCACACTCTCAAAGTTGTTCAATAATGCTTGTCACTGTTTAAAACTTGGATTCTTTCAATTATAGCATTTCATTGAACCAGAGAAACTGAAAAAAAACAGCTCTATTTTTGATAACATAGTAAATATATCGCACAAGAAAGACTTCATAAAGCATCCAAGCTATGAAATAGAGCTCCTCTTTAGAAGTTGTTGGCTTTTTAAGCTACCCTTCAGTTTGTTAAGAGAAAATATCTATGTCTGTCTCTCCTGTGCAAGCAGAGAGGGACAGAAACAATTAAAGCTAGTAATAGTGGTATTCTGTATCGCTGAATCAGTCTGAATGACACTGAGAGCAAACACCAACTGAAACATCCCCGTAAATTGTGTAAGAATTCGTAAATTCAATAAAATTCAATGTATTTGGGAGCCAAAAAAATTATAAGGTAAAAATTTTATAATCCCTTATAATCCCAGAATTTTCTTTTCTGGAAGTGTTACCTTTCTGCCTTTCTGCCTGTCCACAGGCATGATGTCCGCCAGAACTTCAGTGAGAACTCTGTTACATGCAGTGGCTTGCATACAACACACACAATACTTGGGTACAAATTACTGCTGTGCAACTTATGGTTAAGACATGAACATACAGCAACAAAAACAGAAACAGGCTAATTTTTGTACTTGCGAGATGCGATGCCCCTCATCTTTCAGCAGCAGCTTGGATCTTGAAGATGTCCTTGTCAATAGCTTAGTCTGATTAACACTTGCAAGGAACTGAATGACTTGCTTACTGAAACTGAAAAGTATTCTTTTCAATAGTTTAAAGCAAAGCGAAAGCCTTGACTGTATGTAAAAGCTGAATACTCCCTCAAAAGGAAACCAATATCTGTTAATGAAAGGTGGCCCAGTGTACTTAAATGAGTACTTGAGTATGCATCCTACCTGTTAGCCTAATAGCAATTCAGGTCTGAGGAGGAGAGTAGAAACCATTTGCCCAAATGGTTCTTTCTTTCCTCTTCTTTGAAATGCCTGCAATAAACTGATCATATACACTGTCCTTATACTCAGTGAAACAAAATGAGAACCCTAAGGGAGCTATTATTCCTGAAAGGTTTTACACAGTAATCTTGGAATGCTATGAACCTCTTCCTGCAGGTTTCTGCTATTTTCCCTGATGAGACCCAAGTGCCTCTCATCAGCAGATACAGCTATTCTCCCCATGTTGCCTGTATAGAACATCCTGCCACCAGATTGTATGAAACACCTGGAGCATGAACTCTCTGTGTGGAAGAGTGAAGTCTGAAATAACATTTATGTTTCTGGATGAAGAGGATGCTGTAAGGTCACTGCATCAGCTTGCACTTTCCCAACACTGAACGCTCTGTTTTCTTAAAAATGAATCAGAAGAAAGTTATATCATTCCATTTTTCTATAAATAAGAAGAAGATATTAACAGATTTTAAGGCAGAATGAAATTAGCAAGAAATTTGAAAGGTCATTAGTGAATGTCTTGGGATTTTAAAAACTTTAGTGTTTAAAAATTTCTTTGAATAACTTAAGGTGGAACTGTGAAGTCAAGCACACTTTATAGGATGAAACTAGTTCTGTATTCATGGTTGTCTTTTCTCAGGTGACAGTGAAGTCAACAGTTAATCAATAAGAATTCTGCCTTGCTTTTGTCTTGTTCTTTCCTCTGGCAAGTATTTTTCCATCAATCAAATAATTTGGGCAAAATGAATGGAAGAAACAAGGATCCTGTAGTCTGGTTTCTGGTAAATGCAAATGGATAGAAGTGGTTATAGGCTGTCCTTAAGGGAGCACTTAATTATTCATAAAGAAGGCAATGTGGTGAAAAATAGTGGACTATAACTGTTGCTATTACTGTACTATGACTATTGGACTCATGAGAGGTGCAGACCATGAGTTCACATACTCACAAAGAAGTGAAAAATTAATAGAGATTTTCTACCTTCTATACAGGTACTAAACTCTCATATGGAAGAAAAACCTTCCAATCTCGGGAAAACTTTTCCTGATAAAAGCCATTTGGTAAACATTAACCAAATTCACAATCTTTTGATAATTCAATCAATGATTTTGAACAAAGCTGTTATTTAGCTTCTCTCAGATTAACCGACTGTAATAATATGTCTTACAATTAGTACTGTCCCACTCAAAGAAAACTTGCTTGCAGTGAAATTGATCGTAAACAGAAGTAGACATGAAACAGTACAATTTTTATCCAAAGTATGTTGCATACATTATAGAAAAATATACAAAATTGTGATATGTTAGCTGCAATAAATATTTAAGTTATTGGTTTAGATTTAGGCATTTAGATTTTAGTATGCTATTAAACTATTTTCATTAGAGTGCCCTTCTAAAGGCATATTTGAATGTCATTTATTACAGTAATAAAATATTATGCAAAAGCAATATACACAGCTAGAAGGTAAACAGGATTTTGCCAATTAGGTGAGCATATGATAAAGTTATATATAAAGTCTCAATTTCTCATCTAAGTTTAGCATCAACAAATAATTAACATCTGTGCTAAACTCTCAGATCTTTCATAATGATATTTCTTGGCTAAAACCTTGAATTTCCAGTGCTGCTTACAAGTAAAGTGTACACTATTACTCATGTGTATTTTTTTTTTTTTATTGCTGTAAATGGGAATCTTTATAGTTGCTTCCAATAAGCTTCAAATTTGTGAACAACTGCTTTCAGGTTTCTGTTCCTGGAAACTTCAGAATCGTTTCTGTCTGAATAGGAACTTTCTAAACTTTCTTAATGAAAAAATTGCTAACAAAAATATATTTTGAAATATTAACACCCAAAATTTCTGTAATAAAATAAGCTCTTGTCCTGGGTTCAGCAGTAGCAGTCATTTTTTCTTTCTTAGTAGCTGGTGCAGCACTGTGTTTTTGACTTTTGGCCTGGGAACAGCGCTAATAACACCAATGTTTTTAGCTCCTGCTCAAATGTTTAGTTTGACCAAGGACTTTCTGAGTCTCATGCTCTGCCAGGGAGGAGTGAAAGCCAGCAGGAAGCAGAGACAGGGCACCTGACGCAAACTGACCAAAGAAGTATTCCATACCACAGCACGTCATGCCCAGTATATAAACTGGGGGCAGTCACCCGGAAGGGCTAGATTACTTCTGGGTTGGGCTTGGTATCGGTCAGCAGGTGGTGAGTGGTTGTATTCTCTTCCCTTATTATTTCCCTTGTCATTATAATTATTGGTGGTAGCAGTAATGATTTGTGTTATACCTTAGTTACTGGACTGTTCTCAACAGTCTCAACCCATGGGAGTTACATTCTTTCGATTCTCCTCCCCATCCCTCTGGGAGCTAATGACATTGTGGCAGATTTAAGGCTGGGCTTAAACCAGGACAGCTCTGTAGGTCATGGTACTGCTCTGTGAGTCATAGAGTCGTAGAATGGTAGGGACCTTGAAACCATCTAGTTCCAACCTCCACTGCCATGGACAGGGACACCTTCCCCTAGACCAAGTTGCTCAAAGCCCCATCAAACCTAGTCTTGAACACTGCCAGGGATTATTGTGGTATGCAGATATTTTTCTGTTTAACTGGGAAGTTCATTGGGATCACAGAGTGTGTGTCTCTAAAAAAATGGGGATGGCTGGCTATTTTCAGGGCAAGATCTGTGGGGTACTTAGTTCACTGCCAAGGAGGTCTGTCACAGAAACCCTCCTGCTTATGGGAAAGGAGAGGAACTGAAACAGCCAAAATAGTTTTTCACTGAAGTCCTGCTTTCAATGTGGCAGATGTGTGAGTTTTGATGTGTATTCCAGGCATAATTTAGTCTTCTTCCCAGAGTTAACCAACTCTGACTGCTGTTGTTATGCCCTTTGGAGAACTGTGTCTTGCTTGGTAAAACCAAAGCAACATATTTAGCTGATCTAGTGCCCATGTGTGACAAAGTTTCATTCAAGTGCAATGAGATTTAAATTCTTAACTAAATCTCACTTCAGTGCTCCCTGTTTGTTGTATCAACATTATGTAAAAGACGCTTCACACGTTTTCATAAAATCATATGGGGAATTTAGTACAATGGGATTTATAATGCATTATTGCTGTTAATCAATAGCTCATGAAAAAGGAAAAAAAAAGGAGGGCAAGAGACATTGTATGAGCTCCATGTAACCATTTAAATTCTCAGTCCTGGAAAAGAATGACTGGTGATCAGCCATCACTTTAGGATGTGATATTAATATTATCGGACAAAAAATATCCTATGATAGTTCACAAATCATTTGGCTCTGATCTTCTGTTTGGAGATACATTTGCCAGTTCATTTGTAAAGGCAGAGTGATAGCACTGGCTTGCAATACCTGAGGTGAATAGCTTGAGAGAGAACGCCTTCAACAACTGAGTGGTGGGAACCTCAGCGTCCAGGAGCTTCAACTCAGAGTGGCAAGAGACCACAGGAGCCTCAAGCCCTCGACAGCTGGTGCGAGCAACTGACTCACAGGGGACAGCACCAGGAGGAGTGGCACCAGCCCTGACTGGTTAAAAACCTGCCCCAGGGAGCGCGAGCGACCAGGACGGGTCAAGGCAGTTTGTGAGGGTAGGCGAGTGGGATGGTGAGCACTCAACTTATGACCAGGGCTCGGTCTGGGAGCTCTGCTCTGGCTGCCCTGGCGGTGGCCAGTGTAAGCACCCAGACAGAGCTGATGAGAGGGGAGGTTGCAGTGCAGAGCTCGGGGTGTAGAGAGCGCCAGCACTGCTCTCCTGAGGGGAGGGTGCACAATGGGCAGGGCTGCACTCGGTGCTCCCTGATGGAGGTCCTCCTGCAGCAGGCGGCTGAGCTGCGGGAAGCTGTTACTAGGCTGAAAGGTGTCAGGGAAGCTGAGAGGAAGCAGCACTGCTTACTCCAGGACCAGACTGTGCAGGGGCCTCAAGCGTCCCCTCTAGCTCATGGAGGGAAGAAGGAGGCTGCTAACCCAGGAAGCTGGGAAACAGTAACAAAAGAAGCAACAAAAAAAGGAGGAAGAGGACAATGAAAAGCAAGGGGCTTCCTCCTAAATCTGTTGTTCTCGCCCAGAACTGCTTTGTTGTCCTGCAGGGGGCTGATGAGGAAACACACTCGCATGAGGAACAACCAGCTGATGCACTGGAAAAGAAATTCTCTACTGATGCTGCCAAGAAAAAGTGGCGGGTCGTAGTGGTAGGGGACTACTTTGAAAGGAACAGAGACATCCATCTGTCAGCCTGACCCAGTCTCAAGGGAGATGTGTTGCCTACCAGGGGCACAGATCGGGGATGCTGCAGAGAGGCTGCCTGCTCTAGTCGGTCCCACTGACTATTACCCACTTCTAGTGATCCATGTGGGTGCTACTGATATAGATAGCAGTAGCCAGGAGAACATAAAGAAGGACTACAGAGCTCTGGGAGAGGTGGTTAGGGGCTCTGGAGCTCAGATTGTCTTTTCATCAATTCTCAAGGATATAGGGGAGCACCTTAAAAAGGCTAGGAGGATTGGCCAGGTTAATAAATGGCTAGAAATGTGGTGCTACTGTCAGGGATTTGGGTGTCTAGAACATGGGACTCAATTTAGCAGGCCAGGTGTACTGGAGGCTGGTGGAGCTGGTCTGACAAAGAAGGGGAAGAGCGGTTTTGGTAGGAGGCTTGCCAGACTGGTCAAGGATGCTTTAAACTAGATGTGTTGGGGGAGGGGGGCATCATTCCATCCCAACACACCCAGTCAGTTGCCAGCACCTATAATAAATGCTCAGAACAATGTAGAGGTATTCCAGCTGCTCCAGCCAATGAGCCGGCTTCATTTGGAAATACAAATGCCCGTAGCATGGGGAGCAAACAAGAGGAATTAGAGATGTGTGCGTGTCTATGAGATATGATATAATAGGCATCACAGAAACATGGTGGGATGGCTCCTATGACTGGTGTGTTGGAATGGAAGGTTACAGGCACTTCAGGAAAGACAGGCCTGGTAGGCGGGGAGGGGGAGTTGCTATTTATATTAGGGATAGGCTGGAGAGTATGGAACTCTGTCTGGGGACAGGTGAGCAGTCAATAGAGAGTTTGTGGGTCAGGATTAAAGGGAGAACAGTGATGGGAGACATTATTGTGGGGATCTGTTACAGACTACCTGATCAAGAGGACTCTGTAGATGAAGCACTCCATAGACAGATAGGAACAGCTTCACGCTCACAGGCCCTTGTTCTCTTGGGGGACTTCACCACCCTGATATCTGTTGGAGGGATGGCACGGCCTGGCACAAGCATTCCAGGAATTTCCTCAATTGTGTGGAAGACAACTTCCTTCTGCAAGTAATAGAGGAGCTGACAAGGAGAGGTGCCATGCGTGACCTTGCGCCCACCAACAGGGAAGGGCTGGTTGGAAATGTGATACTCCAGCACAGCCTCAGTTACAGCGATCATGAGATGGTCGAATTCGAGATGCTCAGGACAGTGAGAAGAGCATGCATCAAGCTCACTGCCCTGGCCTTCAAGAGAGCAGACTTTGGCCTCTTCAGGAACCTGCTTAGTAAGGTTACCTTACTAAGGAACTATAGCCTTATAGTTCCATGGGCTATAGCCCTAGAGGGCAGGGCGGCCCAAGACTCTTGGTTGATATTCAAGGGTCACCTGCTACAAGCTAAGAAGTGTTACATCCCAGCTAGAAGGAAGCGCAGCAGGAGGGCCAGGAGACCTCCTTGGATGGATAAGGAGCTGCTGAGGAAAATTCGAAGGAAGAAAGAGGCTTACAAAAGGTGGAAGCAAGGACAGGTGGCCTGGGAAGAATACAGGGATGTTGTCCGGGAAGCTAGGGACCAGGTTAAGGAAAGCTAAGGCCCAGTTAGTATTAAACTTGGCTAGGGATGTGAGATATAACAGGAAGGGATTCTATAGGTATGTAGCAAATAAAGGACAGACTAGGGATAATGTGGGCCCTCTCCAGAAGCTATCAGGAGAACTGGCTACCCTGGATTTGGAGAAGGCTGAGGTTCTTAATGACTTCTTCCCTCTGTCTTCACGTGCTAATGCCCTGACCACACCACCCAAGCCTTGGAAGGCAGACACAGGGATTATGAGAATGAAGAGCTCAGGCCCACTGTAGGAGATGATCTGGTTCGAGACCATCTTAAGAACCTGAACGTACACAAGTCCATGGGACCTGATGAAATCCACCTGCAGGTCCTGAGGTAGCTGGCGAATGAAGTTGCTAGGCCACTGTCCATCATATTTGAAAAATCATGGCAGTCAGGCGAAGTTCCCAATGACTGGAAAAGGGGGAATACAACCCCCATTTTCAAGAAGGGTGTCATGGGTTCAGCAGTAGCAGTCATTTTTCTCCTTCTTGGTGGCTGGTGCAGTGCTGTGTTTTTGATTTTGGGCCTGGGAACAGCGCTGATAACACCAGTGTTTCGGTTACTGCTTAGTGATATTTTGGTCTGACCAAGGACTTTCTGAGTTTCATGCTGTGCCAGGGAGGAGGAAAAGTTGGGAGGAAGCACAGACAGGACCCCTGACCCAAACTGACCAAAGAGGTTATTCCATACCACAGCACGTCATGCCCAGTATGTGAAAAGCAGAGAGCAGAGACTCGGAAGGGTGGAGGTGCACTGCTTGGTCGGGCTGAGTGAGCAATTGTATTCTTTCCTTGTATTTGCCTTGTCATTATTATTATGGTGGTAGCAGTAGTGGTCTTGTGCTATACTTCAGTCACTAAACTGTTCTTATCTCAACCTGTGGGAGTTGCATTCTTTTCAATTCTCCTTCCCATCCCTCTGGGAGCAGGGGGAAGAAAGACGGGGAAGTGAGTGAGAGAGAGACTGCGTGAGTTAGAGAAGCTTAAACAACGACAAAAGGCAAAATGGTTGACCCTGGGAATTACAGACCAGTCTGTCTCACATCTGTGCCTGGCAAAATCTTGGAGCAGATTCTCCTGGAAGGCATGCTAAGACGTGAAAAGCAACAAGGTGCATGGTGACAGCCAGCATGGCTTCACTAAGGAGAAATCCTGCCCGACCAATCTGGTGACCTTCTATGATGGGGCTATGGAACTCAGGTACAGGGGTAGAGCAGTTGATGACATCTACCTGGACTTGTGCAAAGCGTTTGACACTGTCTCACATGACATTCTTGTCTCTAGAGTTGGAGAGACATCAATTTGATAGGTGGACCACTCGGTGGATAAAGAACTGGCTGGATGGCCACACGCAAAGAGTTGTGGTCAGTGGCTCAATATCCAGTTGGAGATCAGTAATGAGTGGTGTCCCTCAGGGACTGCTGTTGGGACCAATCTTGTTCAACATCTTTGTCAGTGACATGGACAGTGGGATTGAGTGCGCCCTCAAGTTTGCTGATGACACCAAGCTGTGTTGCTTGGTTGATGTGCTGGAGGGAAGGATGCCATCCAGATGGACCTTGACACGCTTGTGAGGTGGGCTGATGCCAACCTGATGAAATTTAACCATGACAAGTGCAAGGTCCTCCACCTGGGTTGGAGCAATCCCAGGCACAGCTACAGGTTGAGCAGAGAAGAGATTCAGAGCAGCCCTGCAGAGAAGGACTTGGGGGTGTTGGTTGATGTGAAAATGAACATGAGCCAGCAGTGTGCGCTCGCAGCCCAGAAAGCCAGCCATATCCTGGGCTGTATCAAAGGAGCGTGACCAGCAGGTTGAAGGAGGTGATCCTGCCCCTCTACTCTGCTCTCGTGAGACCTCACTTGGAGTATTGTGTGCAGTTCTGGTGTCCTCAACATAAAAAGGACATGGAACTGTTGGAACAAGTCCAGAGCAGGGCCACGAGGAGGATCAGGGGACTGGAGCACCTCCTGTAGGAAGGTAGGCTGAGAAAGTTGGGGCTGTTCAGGCTGGAGAAGAGAGGGCTGCGTGGAGACCTCAGGGCAGCCTTCCAATATCTGAAAGGGGCTTATAAGGATGCTGTGGAGGGATTCTTCATGAGGGACTGTAGTGATAGGACAAGGGGTAACAGGTTCAAACTTAAACAGGGGAAGTTTAGATTGGATATGAGGAAGAAATTCTTTACTGTGAGGGTGGTGAGGCACTGGAATGGGTTACCCAGGGAAGTTGTGAATGCTCCATCGCTGGTGGTGTTCAAGGCTGGTTGGACATAGCTTTGGGTGGCATGGTTTAGTGTGAGGTGTCCCTGGCCATGGCAGGGGGGTTGGAACTAGATGATCTTGAAGTCCTTTCCAACCCTAACTATTCTATCATTCTCTAATTCTATTCAATTGCAGGTACCATAAATACAATTGCCATATCAGAACATGTTAGCTGCTTCAATGATTTCATCATTATCTGAAGATGAGGACATATAAATGACATGATAGATACAACAAATCATGGTACATATAAAAAATTGCTTTATAGCTGATAATTTATTTGTTCACTGTTGTTGTTTACTACTATTATGAAGAATGAAAAAAAAAATTAAAGGCCCTGGTTCCAGGTGTAACCTCCATCAGTAAGGTTTAAAAACCTGTCTTTAGAAGTATCTTTTTCTATTTTTCAAAATTCTTCCAATGCATTGAGCTAGCCAATTCAATCAACCATTATGAGATTGCTTTTTGGAGTCTTTTTAATACTGATCAAGGTAATTCTTCAAGGGTTAAAGAAAGATGAGATCCTGCAAATTGCATTTCTTCCATTCCTTGGCTCCATAACTCTTAAACGAAGATCATGAGCAAGCACCACCCTTTTTGTCTACCATAAATGCATAAAATAATCATAAAATTGAAATTTATAGTCAGATAGCACTGTGAAGATACTAAGTTGTGACAAGAGTAAATAATATTTGAAAGTTGCACTGTTGCAGTTGTCTACATACTTTCTCTTTGCTTGATCATAAGTATGCTGCTCTCATCCAAGTTTTGTGTGTGTTTCTTGGTTTTAACAAAATTAATCACATTATGACATCAGTCATAAATATACTTGACCAGATACTATAATAGCTTAAGCAAGTACATTTGCTGTTTTCTATGTAGTTTATGTTTTAAAAAGTAACATTTTTATTTATATGTATTTTTGGCATCTTTAGTATTATTTACCTTTATTTTAAGCAGAAAAAATTCTATGGTTTGACCCCTTTCTTGTTTTTCATGTGACTTCTTTTTTATAATTTTATTGAGGAAAATAAAATTTGATGAATGGTGGTAATAGTACACTATCTCAATCATGTCTTAGTATATCATCAGTCTTTGTTTTAGCAAATGAATACCAATCTACACATTTTTCCATAGCAACAATTTAACATACAAAGAATCCCCACAGTTTATCTGTGGAAGCTTTTCAGCAGCCTGCCTGAAGGATAAGAAGTAAGTTTTTACTCATAACTCTGATGTATTATACTCTTCTGATTTGTAATGAATTTAATCTTTAATAGCTAACTATGCAAGTTTTTTTTAGCAGGTAAAATAATATATTTTATACAAAGTAATTTTTAGCTCCTGCTATCAAAACCACTACTTCCCCTTTTAAATTGTGAGCTGTTCTGGAACAAAATTATATGAGGTGACTCACTGCTAAATTTTATCTTCTCTGAGGTGGAGTGCCTTCAAAAAGAAGTAGCTGAGAAGGTGCAATTACACATACTTTATTTTTAAACCATTTTCTCTTAATTTCTTTGCCCACACTTCTTTCCTCTGAGTAAGCACTGTCACTTTTATGACATAAAGCGCAGCAGAATTACTAAGGGTTATATTGCATTAACTTTTGGGGTTTTTTTGGGAATCATCTACAACTTTGATCACTTGAGGATCTAAATGCTAGAATATTTAAATGAGGCTTAGGAAAAAATCTTAAACAAAAGCCCTGTGAACAATACGGGTCAATGTTATGCTACATTGCCCACATGCTAACTTTGTATCCTCTTATTTAAGTAATGGTCTTGAGGTTGATTTATATGTCTGCTTTAATATTTTTGAGACATTATAAGAGAAGTAAGTGAAATTTTCATAGAAAGTAGTTTATGGTGAGTCTTTATATCCAAAGATAATTCCAGGCTTTTGGAATGTCAAATATTCCTTTGCTTGTTGATAATTTTCTTTCATATGTGTCATCTTGTCACTCATCCTTGGTCTCCTATCTTCAGTAATTTGAAGAGCTCCAATGGTTTTCAAGTGCTGCTAAAGCCTACCTCTATGAACAAATAACAGTGCGAAAATGCAAACTTTGAACCTAAATATGAATAAACCTGGCTGAAGGAAGCATTTACTGCTGTCCTCTATGGATACAATTGATTTAAACTTAGCTGTGCCTTACAGAAGATGTAACATTGCCAAATGAGAGGATTCTCCTGCACAGAACTTCTAGTAAAATCTTACAAACTATTCATAATAATACTGGAAATTATTTTTTATCTCTCAGAGAATTTCCATAATCCGATGAGGCCCAAAATCTTTTAAAAGAACTTCCACAATAATGTGTGCTTTTACCTGGTAACTAGTTGAGTACACCTGCTGAAATACTTAAATAGACTGCACCTAAACCACAGTCCTTCCAGAAATGATTGTTGTTACTTCAACAACAGTTTTAACAGATAAATCGTTTTGGCATTTCACTAGATCCAACTTTGCCTACGAAGTGTGCACATCTGCCCTATCTATTGTTTGCTAAATACCCTGTTTTCTTTTCTTACTTGCTTCAGTTCTACTCATAATTACTTATGCTGATGGCACCTCGAAGTTAATTTACTAAAGCCCATTCACCTCTGGGCCCTGTTTTGCCACCGTTTAAAAACAGCAGTGGTTTCAGGATGATAATGTGATTTCTATTCTACCCCATCCTGGAGAAAGCTCACTACATTTCTTTTCTCCCTTGCTGCTGGCTCTAAACTCTACTCAGTATTGCCCTAAATCTCTCTTATGTGTTTGTGATTTCAGGGTTGAAATACTTCTGAATAATTTTGTGATCTACTGAACAGTTTTCCTGTCTTTCTGTCTGCCTAATGGTTCCTGATGTCACCATCAATATTTCCAGTCTCCCCAGCCAGCCTTGTTGCTTGCTTCTTGAATTTCTTCTGCATCTATCAGGATGCTTCCTTCCCTAATTTTCTACATTGATGAGCTGCCCATTTCCTCCTCAATAGCACAAAAAACCCACCACCCAAAACAAGTGGCTGTCTCTTTTGTCCTGTGCACCTACACAGGGAGCAGGAAGATAAAATATTTGCTTTCAAGAAAAGAAAATAGTGGGTTATTTGAACTGGTTGTAATACACTGAAAAACTGACTAAATTGTCAGTGTGCATGTATGACTTCATACAAAGATGGAAACTGCCTCTTAAGTCCCTTTTCGCATCTATAAAAATACAGTACAAAGTACCTGTAGTAATTGCTGATGCAAGTGTCTTAATTCCTCTTGGGGAAATTGTGTGTCTTTTTCTCAATGTTTTATACCTTATGAAGACTAGGTGAACAAAACTTTCAAAAATCTTCAGCTTCTATTGATGCTTTAATATCACAGAAACTTGAAACAATTCACATAATATTCAATTAAAAAAAAAGAGTTCTCACTTTCTCACAGTTGTGGGTTTTTTTTACTTTATTTTCCCCCATTGGTTATGGAACATACATAATTCATATGTTGGATTTGTGCATGTAACCCTTGAGGGCAAGGAAAAAGTATTGTTCATATTAAAATAAAGTAGATTTAAATGCCATGCTTTCTCAGTTAAACCTTCTATTGCAGAGGAAGAAGTTATAGCTCTACCTTCCCTCATATTCTGGCTTCTCCTTAGTCTGGGAGGTTTAAGTGCAAAGATGTAAATTAATGAAAATGTAAGAATGTGCATGTTCTTTGGAGATGTTATTTTTTCATCTTTTTCAGCTGTCAGTGGTATGATTTAATGGTTTAAATTTGAGTTAAGGAAATGGGGATTTCACCTGATAGTTAATGACTTGTGAAACTGACTTGAGCAAATCTTTTATGATGTCCCCATGACAACTCTTGTCTTTAACTATGGGTAAAATTAACAAATGCTTTGGAAAGACTTAATTAGATCACTGACTGTGGCTGTGAATGGAACTTGGTAGACTGCATTTTACAGGTCTTTCTCTACTTATTGAATGCTGGCCAAAAGACTGGCTCAGAATCAGAGACAGAGAAGGCCAAAAGCAGCTGGTCAAGAACATTAGTATTTCTGTCTTTGCATAATTGCTGTGAATATTGCAGTCATCAAAGTAGGTACAAAGACAAAATGTGTTCCTGGTCTGAATGGTGGAGCATGCAGACATGTCCTGTCACCAGCAGAGCAGTGCAAATGTGGGAGGTGAGGCGCAGTCCCTTTCTATTGCCTTCTTTTTTTGCAGGCAAAACAGTATTTAGAGATGTGTGGCTTCTATTCTAGCTCTGCAGTTGTGGAGAGAATACCACTGAAATAGAATTCTGATGTCAGACAAATAAAGAAAATTGTCCTTTTCATATCATCTGTATTCCATGTTCTTATGTTATAAATCCTTTTTTTTTTTTTTTTTTACTTGAAACTGTTTGTATTACAGGCAGTGCAAGTGCTCTTTAAATTTACATTTGTGTCTTAGTCTGCAGCTGTACTGAAAAATCTCTATTCTAGAATGGAAAGTTTTCCTTGGTGGCACACTTTAACAGCTTGGTTCTCTTGTAAGCAGAAGTTTCCTGTGTTATGAACAACATGTAATTCTATGTGAGACATTACTCATTTTAATGAAGCTCACAACTATGTGGAATACTCAGTGGCACATTTCTTTGAGAACAATTTTTCTGGAAATGCATTTTTTCATTGAGCTCTCAGCCAATATGAAATAAGGTTTTACTGATTTACAATGACTGTGACCAGTTTAGAACATGAGTCTTATTTTCAGGTGTGCTACAACTAACATTTTGAGAAGTTACTAGGAATGCATGTTAAACTATTACTAGGACAAGAGTTTCTTGTGCCAGGGGAGGTTTAGAGTGCATATTAGGAAAAAATTCTTACTGGAAGGGTAGTCAGGCATTGGACAGGCTGCCCAGGGAAGTGATGGAGTTGCTGTCCCTGGAAGTGTTCAAAAACCACATAGACAAGGCCCACAGGACATGGTTTAGTGGTGGACTTGGCAGTCCTGAGGTAATGGTTGGACTTGATAATCTTAAAGGTCTTTTCCAGCCAGCTGATTCTATACTGGAGGGAGGAAACTTACCATGTCAAAAAGTGGTTAATACAAAACATAGTCTTGCGTTTGGTCAAAATTAACATGTGAAGAGAAAAAAAATGAACTGCTCAGAATTTCTGAAGTTGTGCCCCTCTGGGCTGGTGAAGCGCATTATGAAAAGATGTGCGGCTTCTAAGTCCAAACTGCTGCTCAGCTGTTTCTACAGCAGCTGGGCAAGAACAGTACATTGAACGCCCAGGTGGAGCTGAGGAATGCTTGAACAGAAGAATGGGGTTGTGCTTTCTTTCCTTTCTCAAGTAATGTGTTAAGTAAGACTTCAGTTAGTGCTTATCTTTCACCCTTGCCAAATATACAATAGAGCTCTGTTGAGAGCCAAAGCAGTTAACTTTATTCAGTGTTCTAGTCTTGGGACGAAAGTTTCAGTGAAATATATAGCAATGAAAACTAAGCTGAGGTTGCTTTGCCTTGGAATGTTGGAGAAGGATGTGCTGGGAGGGTGTAGCCTAGACTGTCTGAAGAAAAAATATCAAGGCTATGAATAGAACTTCTGTGACTGTCTGACACTTTCAAAGTCTGTGTTCAAAGGAGCATTTAAGAATTCCACAATAAGTAAAAAAGAAAATGCTTCAAATGAAAAATATTTAATTTTTTGGAAAATGTAGAACCTATGCTAGCAATGAAGTTCCTCATAATTTGTCACTTGAATAACTTTGATTATATTTGTCTCAATCATTAAATGAAAAGAGAGGAAATTCCTTCTGGATTCCAAGAAGCAACTAGTGAAATAACTCAGACTTACTTTTTGCTGAAACATTAAAAGCACAATCTTTTTCAGTGCAACTTTTTTAAGCATCAATTTTACTTAAAACAATTATAATTTTAATAATTTGGTATTATAGCTGATAGTGTGGAATGGACTGTGATAGAAAGTTTGAAAACTGAAATTATGATCATTTGCAAAGTCCTTTGTATGCAAATCCTTACTATATGCAACATTGTATGTTCAGGCTTTGCAGGATCTGGATCTTCAAATCACTGATCTGGAAATGTGATAGAGACTTTTTTCCTAAGACTGGTAGCATTCCATGCATTTCTGATAATGTTGTAAAGTCTTCCTAGAGAAATAGACAAATAAATAAATAATCCAGCTGTCTACTGACCTTGTTACTGGGGAAAAATTCCTGGAGGGTGAGGGGGAAGATAAGAACAAAATAAATATTCAGTTTCTTGTACCTGTGATGAATTTATATGGTGGGAGAAGATGTTTCTGTAGTCCTGTGGTTCAGTACTGCTTCTGTAGTTGACCTCTGCTCTTTCTGCCTTTGTTACTTTCATGTAAGAATGATTTCTGCACTATGAAAATATTTCCTATAGACTAAATTCAGTTTAGACTCAATGTTCTGCAGGCGTTGCATTCATTATAGGCTTTCTAAATGACAGTTTTGAAATGCTGCATATTTAATGTTTAATATGTCCTTTTTAGTTGCTTAAAATTAGAATGTGAATTACTTTATATTTTATATGCATACTAAGAACTGTAGTAGGAACCAACACATCATCTTTAATGGAAAACACACAGAAACACATGCGTAGAAGACTGGAAGCAGTATTTTAAAATAAATAAGTTTTGATAGACTTTAAGCCTTTCTGAGGAGCTTGATTGCCAGTGTTGTCGAAAACTGATAATCCTGTCAAACTAGTCTTTTCACTGTCCTTGGGAAATAGCCTAAAATTTGTGAACAGAATGTTTTGCTTCTGCCTTAATCGTGTTTCAGTGAGACATTTTGAGAACACAATGAATGTATATTTTGAGGGTTTTTTGTTTGTTTAGACTGTGTGATAATGAAAATACAGCAATTATCTGAAGATGATCATCCTGTCCTTATCAGGACGTAGAGGAACTACCAGCTTATAACCTCTGTCTCCTAAGTGAAGAGACTTGAAAGAAAAGTAGGAGGTTATCCTGGAAACTTGAGTTCTAGAGGGAAATGGAAGTAATCTAAAAAAACAGAGAGAAAAAGACAAAGTTGTGAATATTGATCTTCTGAAGAATGTGACTGCAAAATTGAGCCTGGAAAATGTGAAGTTTAGAAGTTTAAGAGTGGGGAATTTCCTTTACTCATTTGGTTACTTACTTCTAATTGAAATAATAGAAATTGCTTAATTTTTCATCTCTGTTTCCAGGTTAGACCAAAACCACACATTCTTTCTCCTTCTTAACCCAGCATTATGATTTTTTAAAATTCCAATAATCTGGAATCCTTATAACCCCTATATTTGCTTTCACAGAGGAAATGATGGTCCATATAGATGAGCTGGCAGGAAAAAAAACATGGCTTTCGTTCTGGTCAGGAGTTGTTGAAAAATAATCACTTTGAAAAATTGCGGTTCTGATAAATCACCATCTTCTCTCCTTTCAAGTTTCCAATGTGATGTAAATAGGATGTGCTTGTCAGCATGACTGGGCAAAAGCCTATGCTGCTGAATGATCCTTTTCCTGTGTTAAGTGCAATCAATACAGAGCTTGTAGAAATGGTTGGGGACAGAAGTATGAACGGAAAATATAAATCAGTTTCTGAATATAATTGCTCAGTATTATGAAAAATTAAGTACAGTAAACCTCACAATCAAAGTAAACTGTTTCTTATTTCTTCTTAATATTAAATTAATCCATAAACACAATGCAAACAATGTTTAAACTACAGTGCAAAAACCATAAAGATATATTTAATGTATTTTTTTTTATCTAGACTTTCTGCTGACATATATTGAACAAATAAATTATTGTTTGTAAAAGAAGCAGCAGGAATATTGAGACAACATCCATAGATGCCTGCAGGAGTTGTACTGAAATTTTTTACATGAAACTGGCTTCTAAGAAGCCTTTCAAGTTCCCTGCACCTTGTGGTTCTTGTGATTTGGACCAGAAGGTGCTTGTTCCTTATGATCCTGATAAGAAAAGCATTTTGGCTCTGTAAAGTATCATTTAAACTGGTAGGTTTTTGAGCGAACACTGTAAAGAAAGAATAATATAGATAATTTTAAATCACTTTAGATACTGGAACCCTGAGTTAAGCAACATTGAGTGGTCTTGCTATGTGGGCACAGCACACTGTGCAAGGTCATGCAGCTCACATGATCTTCCTTACCGTGTGGGACCTACCGGCAAACTCCTTTCACAAAGTGCTGGCCAAGCTCCTCCTGCAGACAGGGGCTATGGACTGCACAACACAGCCTGAAGGCCCAGGCCCAGAGATATCCAGGTTAACTGCTGCATGGGTCATTAATTTCCTGATGTACAGTGGTCTCCCAGTTAGGATCACTGTAACATGTTAGTGGGAATTATCACACCCAAACAGAAGTTGTCAAATGAATGATAAAGAGACTTGTGTTCAAGACAAAAGAATTCTGCTGTGGTGAAGAGTAACAGGGATTAAGTCAGTTTTGTGATAAGTGAATGGATTGTCTAATTGTTAGGCCGGAATTTAACAGGGAGGAACTGGAACAAAAAAGAAATTAAAAAATTTTTCCATGCTAATGTATACGTGTGAATGCCTCTGAGAGTACAAACTTTCTGGCACTTCTGTATCCCAGGGTACTGGTCAGTCTATTGCCCCATATTGTGGAAATAGCTATTGTAGTGTAGTAAAGTGTGAAATAAGATGTGAGTGGGAGTATCAGTGCATCATGAATGACAAAACTCGTAAGGGATCACTATAACTTAATCTTAGGCTATCTTTGTTGTCAGAATGAGATCAATCAGGACATAAACATTGGTATGGCTGGCTGCACAGCCTAATATTCTGTTCTATCCAAGAGGTGTAACCCAGTAATAAAGTTCTGAAGAATAAGCATGCTTTCTTACAAATGCTGATAAGCTGTTTTGGAAAGTCTCTGTTTCGTTCCAAGTTCTGGCTCACAGATCTGTCTGGGAGCTATGCAATTAGCTTTGTCCAGCAAAGCTTCTACTGCAGTCTCCTTAAGAGCAAAGTCTGTGAACACTTTAAAGTGTCAAAATTTCTTGTAAGCAGTTTCAGGTCCCTCAAGCCCTTGCACAAGCTCCACTTGAGGTGTGCAATGCAACTTATAATTTAAAATGCAATAAATGGACTTATTGCATGAACTTGCTAAATAAGTATCAAGATACAACAATGTAAAATCTTAAAAAACCTAACATCAAAACTACAGAAGCAAGCAACAATCTTGTTCTATTTCTTATTAGATTAATTAAAATGTGATAGCTTCCTACTGAGCTGCTTAACTTTGAGGAAGAACTGCAGAGCAGCTGCAAGTGGCAATTCCTAAACTTAACAATCATACAATCTAGTAATAAACTATAAAATTACTTTGGAAAATAAAATCCAATCTATGGAATTTCAAATAAACCAAATAAGACTTAATGCTTATAGCCTGTCAGACTTTGCTTTTAAAATACTGACAGCTTGGGGTAATTTGTGAATTCTTGACAGAAATTATAAAGCAATTAATATTTCATTACCCAAGTAAATGTTTGGGGGAACAGATGACAAAAGGAAAGAGTTTAGATAAACAGTAATTCATCTTTTCTGCTATAATCATGCATATCACAATATAGTTTTGAACATGAGATCTCTGTTAACTTATGATACAAGTAAATAGCTCCTAAACTTTAAAATCAGCCAAGTGGATAGAAAAGAAAGATTGAAGAGAGCTGATAAGAAAAGGAAATTATTATGAAAATTTGACTATCACATCTCTCAGTAAGGGCATACAACTCTGTATGATAGTTTTGTCCCTTCGAATCTTAGAGAATATCAGTTCAGAGGAAATTTCTTCAGCTCATCAAAGACCTTCCTCTGACAATTTTTATGAATGCTAAAGATTTCATGGAAGAATCAGATGTCAATAACACAAGACCAAACCCTGAGAAATTAGGAGTTATTTCATTTTTATGTATGTGAAATTGTATTTCATATGTTTTTATTTGCTGCCATTTCTAAAAATACCAGCAGAGCTTGAGTAGAATCAAAAATCATAGACTGGTTAGGGTTGGAAAGGACCTTAAGATCATCTGGTTCCAACTCCCTGCCATGGGCAGGAATGCCTCACACTAGACCATGTCACCCAAGGCTCTGTCCAGCCTGGCCTCGGACACTGCCAAGGATGGAGCATTTGCTATTTCTTTGGGCAACCTGTGCCAGTGTCTCACCACCTTCACAGTAAAGAACTTTTCCCTTATATCTAACCTGAACTTCCCCTGTTTAATTTTAAACCTATTCCCCCTTGTGCTATTGCTAAAAGATGGGTAAGAACAAAATGTCTGTAAAACAATGCAGCAAAAATTATGATAAATCTACAGCTGAGAAATTAGTTCAGATATGATGGAATGACAGAAGACATTTATATTTAATAATAATACCTAGAGGGGTTTCTATCTTAAATTGTCTAATAATTTGATAGGAAAAAGACATTCAGTCTTCCTTACTTTGTATGTGGTATCTAATCTGTAATATCTAGCATAGCCTGCATTTGTAACCTTCTAGACTTTGCAGATAGAGAGAAATACAAACAATAGAGGAAAGATTATAACATGGATTTAGTGCTGTAGTTGGAGTGAGCAAGGGTGTAAACATAGTAAAATAGAACAACAAGCAAAAGGCCCTGTCCCCCAAAGTACAATGTTCTTTCCTGCTGCAGAAGCAATCTGAGGAAGAATCACCTGTTTTACCGTCAGGAAGGTAGTCTTTTTGTATTTTGTATGTTCAATAGCAAGGGATCACATACAAGAGCTGGAATAACTGGATAAAACTACTGCTTATTTCTAGCAACTCCTCAAAGAGCTTTGGAGAAGAATTAGAAATTCCAGGAATTAATTCATATGAATACAGTTAATCCATCTGAAATAAGGGAAGAAAGAGTAGATGTGAATACATTTTCAGAGCAGTATCTATGCCTTTGTCTCTAGCGAAAGAACAGACAGCCTCAAAAAGTATTTCAGGAGGTACAAACCAAGAGTCTTTAATTTATCCAAGCTTAAGCTTGTAACCTCAATACTTAATCGCTATAAAAATAAAATAAATCTAGACATTCAAAGTTTTGAAAGCAATGATGCCTTTTGCACAAATTCTGCTACAGTGGCATATCTTATTTTCTTAATTTGCATGCAAGTTCTTAACACTGTCTGTATGAGCTATGCATTTAGAAAACCGCTAGGTCTACCAAAACTCAGTCACAGTTTTCTTCTACCCAGCTTAATAGCTAAAGACTTTGGGACCTGAAAACGTTCCTGATGTAAACTATTCAGGTTGTCCTTTATTTGCCTATACAAATTAATATGGCCTGATGATTTTGGCGAAACATTTTGTGATGACCTTTTACTACAAAGTTAAAGTTCAGTTTATTTGATCTGATAATTTGGTTTGATTTTATACTGCATAGTTCCCACTGGTAGGTTAGTTTGAGCACTGATTTTTATCTCAAGGATGTTGTTTTTTAATTGACTGACTTTAGGCTATTTAGAGTATCATTATAACTATTTAAAAAAATGGATATTTAATTTTTGGTCATCTATCACAAAGCAGTTTTGTGTAAAGGCAACAGACTTTGCTTTTCTGATATGATTTCTACAAAGCGATCTTCCTGCTGACAGAAAGTCAAGCAACATTATGCATTCTTGAGGGACCAGCTGAAATAATAATTTCTTTATTAGCGTCATTACTACTAGAAATATATAGAAGTTAGAATTACAAATATATTTTCCATATATAGAAAATGGTATGTTTTGTATTTTTTTCTTTTTCTTCTTTTTCTAATGGTTATTATTTGTGTGTAGTTTATACTGTTAGAGTGTGCCTACATCCTATTTTATATTGAATCAGGAGTGTGCTTATAAGGAAAAACCCCTAGCCACCTGATATACCACACTTTGATATATGCTGAGAAATAATCTTGGGGTGTACAAACTGTTCAAATTAAACTAACCAAAAGAGAGGTTTTCAGAGTCTATGTAGCATGTTGTCATGGTTTAAGCCCAGTCAGCCACGAAGTTTGCTCACTCACTCCCCCCTCTTTCTTCCCCCCTCACCCAGAGGGATGGGAAGGAGAATCGAAAGAATGCAACTCCCACAGGTTGAGATAAGAATAGTTCAGTAACTAAGGTATAACACAAATCACTACTGCTACCACCAATAATAATAATGATAAGGGAAATACAAGGAAAGAGAATACAACTGCTCACCACCTGATACCAAGCCTGATCATGCAGCAAACCCCCACCCTTCTGGGTCTCTGCTCTCTGTTTTTACATCCTGGGCATGGCGTGGTGCAGTATGGAATACCTCTTGGGTCAGTTTGGGTCAGGTGTCCTGTTTCTCCTTCCTCCCTGCTTCCCCTCCTCCCTGGAAGAGCATGAGACTCAGAAAGTCCTTGGTCAGACCAAAACATTACCAAGCAGTGACTGAAAACATTGGTGTTATCAGTGCTGTTCCCAGGCCAAAAGACAAAAACACAGCACTGCACCAGCTTCCAAGAAGGATAAAAATGACTGCTACTGCTGAACCCATGATACATGTTCTCACAGCAAAGACATGTTCAGTCAATGAAATGAACGTAGTCTATGCATTTTGGAGGGTTTTATGTGAATATTCAATCCTCAACAGCTGTTTCTCTTTATAGATCCACTTCTCCTGGAGTGACTTCATTGCTCTCCACTGCTTCCTGAGCAGCAGAAGTAGCGAAGGAGGTGTTGATCTCTTCTTTCTGATTTCCAGAGACAGAACACATGGGAATGGTTCAAAGCTACATCAAGGGAGGTTTAGGCTTGGCATCAGGAAACATGTCTTTACCAAGAGGGTAGTTAAGCAATGGAAAAGGCTTCCTAGAGAGGTGCTCAATGCCTCAAGCCTGTCAATGTTTAAGAGGCATTTGAACAATATTTTTTATAATGTGCTTTAACTTCTGGTCAGCCTTGAAGTGGTCAGGCAGTTGGACTACAAAATCATTGTAGGTCCTTTCCAACTGAAAAATTCTAGTCTAGTCTAGTCTAAACTATTCATACATTCTTCTGCAACTTATTACTGTAGACACAAATATTTCTAAGAGCATTCACTGGCTCTAAAGCTATTTGACAGAATGGCTTGGGTCCTGGTCCATGATGTTACCTTTTTTTATTATTCAAAACACAGTGACTGCCTCTAAACTATTTCTGCTGAATGCTAAATCATGTACAGGAATTTCTTGAAGACTGGTAGTTTATCTGGATAAAAATTGTCTGCAGCAATCCTAACAACAATATAGGTGATTAAGTTCAAATTATCTCAGCTTAAAATGGGCCTGAAATGTTTTCTGCAATGCTAATTTACTGATCCAAGTAAAGCTTTATTCAACTGTAGGTGCACTGGATGGAATAATTCCACAAAGTTGTTCCCACTCTTAGGCACTCTATTTTGAGGCTGACTACTTATTTCTCAGTGTTAGTAGTGGGGATATAATTAAATGGCACTGAGAGCACAAGGAGTCACTGCGTCAGCAAGTCGTAGTGGGTGTGCGAAACACTGTATATCGGAGGGCAGAGCATGGGTCTCTATCATGGTACTGGTCTTCCAGCTCAGTGACTTGAGTCATTAAAGCGCCCACTTGTCAAAAAAAAAAAAAAAAAAGGATGCTGAATAATGTTCAGAATCATGCTTAGTTATGCAGTGATAGCTTGCCTGAGCCTGAAGTCTTCAGGCTTTTGATCCAAGCTATGATTTAATATGACTGTTGAGGGGGGAAGATCGCTGATACATTTGAACAGGAAATGTGAAAGTATATATAGCTAGATATATAGCATTCAGTCTTTTATGTAACAGTCATTGACAGAAATGGATAACACAACACTAGATAAATTAATGGAATATTATAATACGGCAGTTCTCAATTTTGCCACTTTGTTCCTTTCCCTCTCCTTTGCATAGTGCAATATAAAGGAAATGAAATCTCTGCAGTTCCATCCATGTATTCCTTTCCCTTGTGGGAAAATGGACATTTGCAATGGCTCTGCTCCCATAAGTGATCCTAAATATTCATAGACAGCCATTCCATAGGTTGTGTAAGTACTGATTGGCGTTTGTAGAGAAACCCATTTAGCCAGCCTTTTTCTTCTGGCTTCCAATTTGGCCCAAATTAAAAATGGCCTAGCTTAGCTCAGACCTACTTGTAATTGACAGCTTGCTCTTTGCATAGGCTTCTTTATTAAGAACAAAGAGTGCCCTTAGGCCACCAAGAATTGAACTAAGCCCTAAAGCTGTCTTAATATCACTGATGGACTTAGAGAGGAATTGGAGACAAGTAGCATTACTTAAGTATTTTGTTGGGAAACAAACTGTGACCAACTCAAAAAGCTAATAAACATATAATAAATATTAATATAGGAATTATTCTCTATGGAAGAATATTCTTTGTAAGAACATCAATATAAAATATGTTGTAATTTTTCTTTTAAATGCAACAAATTTAGAAAATATCCTTAATTAACATGGATGATGTTACTCCTTGAAACCAAGACTTTAAGGGTTTTTTTAGTACTGTTTTCTGTAATCAAAACTGCTCATTTTTCTAATCTAATTTTGATTTTTTTTTAGTCAGCTCAACCCTTTTTATTATCTTTACCCTATAATTCACTGTTAACAGTTGTTCATTCATTCTCCTGCCAAAAGCAAGGGAAAAAAAACATTTTTTGTGATTTTTAAAAACTCAGTAAATTTGAGCATTGAGGTGTCTCAGTTACTAGGTGGACAGAAATTCTATTTTTCAGATATCATATCACACTCAACACCCTATTCTATGACTTGTTTCCAGGAGTATGTTAAGCTGTGTTATCTTTGTCCAGTTTTAGAAGTGAGGTGTTTTTTTTCAGGTGTTTCTGTAAATTTAGCTGGGAGAAGGAAGGATGAGAGAGATGCTTTGCCCTGGAAGTTATGAGGTTTTATGGTCCTACTTATGGTAGGTTGATTAATTAGACTTTCGCACAGAAAGCCATGAAATTCTTTTGCCTGTTGACAAAACTTTGTTACAGAGAGTCCCATGTTACCAGGGAAACACAGAGGTTACATTATTTTCTTTTAGGGCACTCAGGAGTCTTTTAGGCAGTGCAGATTTAGGCTTTGCTAAGTTATGACTCCTGCTCTGGTCATCTTTTAAAAGAGCCAGTGAGGAACAGGACACATACTAGCACTATGCTAAACTGGCTGAGAAGTGTTTCTTACTGATGCATAGAAGATGGCCTGATGTGTGATTTTGGAGAGAGTGAAAACTTGTGGGCGTTCTGTGTGGTTGTGTGTCCTTGTTGCTGTAATGAGTAGAAGAGCAGGATTAGAAAGCAGGGACACTCCTGTGCTCAGTTTTATGAAGATAAGAGGGGGAGTGTAAGCAAAGATAGCTTAAACCCACCCTATAAGGAATCAGGAACATTTTAGCTTTTAGAATGCTCCACCTTAGAGCAGCAATGAGAGGTGTGCTGATGTTGGTTGAGATGTCTGCGACTCCAGAGTTCATCAGCCATCCGCTTTTCAACAGTTCTTTTGCCCAAAGCATAGGGTGCAAACACCACACGGGTTTTTTAGGACTCTCAGCCAGTCAAGAAAAGAAATTTGTAATGTTAACTTTCAATCACATATGGATGATAGTAATGCCAGAAGCCAAGAAGCGTATTTCTGCTACTGTACTTCTAGAGTCTTAAACTGTAAACAGCTTCAGAAATATTTATAACATCAGTTTTGCTTTTCTTAATGAATTCCACTTGCTCTAAGTTTTGAGAGTGAAGAAATGGTTCTGCCTTTATTGTGCCATCTGTTCATGACAATGGATGGAAAGGATTTGAGAATGCTGAGCTTTTGGTGTAAAAGTGTCTACCTAATGCTACCTTGGGGAAAAATGATTTGACAACACCCCTGAAGTTACCTTGGAGGATTAGAATTGTAACAAAGGGAAAGTTACATGAGAAAGCTGGCAGGCTGCAGACCTGCTTTGCTGAAATAACAATGATAGGAGAAGCTATTTTCAGTGGTTAATTTTTCTGACATGTACGAAGAACTACAGACGTTGAAAGTCAAATTCTGCTAAAAAGTTCAGATGTGCTGTTTGTGTCCAGACATCCACCAGCAACTAGAGATCAAACTCTAATGTCTTTCTGTAATTGACAACAGTTTCAGGCTAGTAAAATTCCACTTATTTTCTACTTTTTTTTAGATTTGCACCCCATATGTATAGTCACCTAAGTGGGTGCAGAAGCTTTCTGCACTGTACTGTGTTACGATATAACTAGCGCTTTTTTTTCCTTGGCAGAAAAGTAATCTTATTCCCGTGTTGCTTACCATCCCCAATTAAAAAAAAAAAATAAATTAAGAATCTATTCCCTTTATTTTTCTTGTTTTCTTTATAAATTCACTTTCTCAGATAATAACTTTTCCCCCTGCTGTGGTGGGGGGCTATGGTAGGCCTGCGGATTCTCTGACTGAAGAGATGAAGTTAGAACTCAGTCTCTAAGATGTTAAAGTGTATCCATGAGAAATGAGGCACCAAAGGCATCCGAGTGGAAAAGCAGAAGGCATCTGAGTGGGAAAGTAGAAGGCATCTGGAGGAGCAAGTCAGATAATGGAAGTAACTAACTACAAAGGAAGAACTTGGAAAAACAATGGGCTTTAGTAATGTGGTAAAGGGTCATCCAGTAATGTGTCATTGCTAACTAATATTAACCAGTGGCTAAAAAGACCCATGTGCGCTAGAAAAGGTATATAAGTAGTGGTTTGTAGTAATAAAAGATCTACTATTTTTTCTTCCTACTAAGTCACCAAAAATGCGTGTGTGTGTGATTTTTGGCTGTCTCAACAACGACATCTGGTGACCCCGATGTGATCGCCCAAGGCATGATCGGACTGGAACTGAAACTTAACGAGAGAAGGAAAAAAAAAAAAAGAAAGAAAAGGAGGATAGTCGTGGAGACAAAGCCCAGCATAGCATTGAGAGCAGTGGGGTTCTGCATGTCCGGCCTGATTTAAGACACCCGGATTGGTGAGCTGCAGCGGACATGGGAGCCTTTTTAAGTAAAGAGGGATTGGTCGTATTGACCGTGGGGACGATGATGTTACAAAAGTGGGGGGTGAATGTAGACAAACTACTCCTCCGAAAAATGCTATTATGGAGTAAGAAACAGGCTCAGATGTTGTTGATAACGTGGCGGTTGTTCTTTGAGACTTTAAAATCATTTAAAGAGTAGCAAGATAAAGTGGAGCCGTCGACCCCCCTTAATGATCAAAGCGTGGGCACCCACGGGGAGGAAGGATTTCAAAATGAGAGTCCTCCAACTGAAGGGAACGGAGCTTCTCTCTGTGTGACTATGTCCCCGGCCCCTGTTGCGCAGCTTGATGTGAAGCATAAAGAACCATTCAGTGTAAAATCCTTGGGGGGGAAGAAGACAAAGACACTGGGAGAAGATTCTGATGATGAGATATATGGTCCGGGTGCCCCAGCTACAGCTAATTGGCAATACAGGTCCCCTAAAGAGTCACTGGTTCATACCCCTTCTAATCCTGAAAAAGATGTGAAAGGACCAGATTACCCTGTTTCAGAGCCCGGTCCCTCCCCCCCCTGCCCCTCCAGAACCTCCAACAGTTGCTAAGACTGAGGGAGGGCATGAAGACGATCTTTTTGACCTGAGCCCTGAGGAAGAGCCTACTCTCAGATCACCTGAAACTTGTGGGAGGAAAAGTTTTAATTGCACTTGATATTCTATGATTCTATGATAATGCTGAAACTCCAGAACACATTAATGAGGAGCCTGTGCAAGTTCATCAGACTGCTGTTGCTGCTCCTGAGATTCTGACACCTGATAATTTTGATGCTGACCTGGATAGTCCTTTTGACCCGGTGCCTGTTGATCCGGAAAAGGAGCCTGATATATCCCCCAGATCCTTATGATAAATGGGCAGCTGTAAAGGGAGAAGCGAGATGGGTGGGGGATGCAGATGTATTGTGTGCTTTCCTGGTGGTGTATGTGCCGAATCAAAACCCATGGTGGGAAGACCTCTCTGTATGCTCTCATCAAAGGTATCAGGCAAATGGTGATATACAACTCATTTTATATAGTCTCTCTGTAATACTTATGTACTAGAGGTTGGCAAATATAAGTATGTCCTTGTTTCTATTGACCCTTGCAGACCTTTATAGATACTGCTGGCCACTTCTTCTGATGTAGGCTGGCCACCTGAGTCAGAATGAGTGTGCAATTTGGTCAGTATGAAAGCCCAAGCCTCATGCGATGGAGGGGGGGCAGAGCCTCCGCGGGGATGCCCGCTGAGACTGAGCTTGCCACCTTGCACTGCGATGATGCTGCTTGGAGCTGGTTTCTTGATTGTCTTCACAGGGTTGCTGCACCATGTTCTGTACATGGGACCGTGTAGTGGGAGTAAAGATTGTCTGGATTTTGTGTTTCAAATATTGTTGTTGAGTGGAGTGTGCTTGTGGGATCATGTGTGTGTGTGTGTTGAGGGCAGGCAGTGTTCTGTGCATTTTTTTGTTATTGGGTTCGTGTAAAAGTTTTTAATGGGTAGCAGATAAACATTTTGGGCAAGAAAGGGTTAACGCAAAAGCGCGGTTTCCAACAGGTGTTTATGACTGCTGCTTGGCAGGCTGGCAGCTGTAGCTGCTGCTGAGCAGGCAGGCATTTACGGCCGCTGCTGAGCAGGCCGGCGTCTGTAGCTGCGCAAAGCAGAGTGGGTGACTTTGGAAAAAAAATAAGTAAATAAATAAAAAATTCTGTAACCATGTTCAATAGAAGCTGCCCTCGATTCGGCTGCCAGTGGTCCACCGGTGGCACGGCCAGGATGAGTGCCTCAGGTGTGGAGTGAAAAAAGAAAACAAAACACTCTTGATCTATTGAAGTATCGGAGCAGTATGTAGAGACGCCACAAACAAAGCCTAAAGAGGCCTGCAACACATGGGGCATAGGGGAGGATGCCTTGGAGAACAGATAGATCGGTCAAAACAAGAATTGCTAACTGAGAAAGCAAGAGGGGTAGTGCAGCCGCAAGCTTTACCAGCCACCACCCAAGCAGCATCAGGGTGGCAGAGAAACAAAAAAAAAAAAATAGAAAAATGGGTAATGACACAGCAAACTCCTTGACTGTTAACACCGCGCAGTTTACTTCTGCAGCTGCTTCACATTCCTTTTTCATCAGAATGCCTCTTTAAGGAATCACTTTAACCTGTCTTAATTCTTAAGAACTGATAACCTGGGGGAGGGTGTATATTTGTGTCCTCCTACCTACAGGTCTATGGCGGCTACCTGCAAAGTTTGTTAAGCCTTGCCATGAGCTGGACAGACGAGTGGAAGAACCTGATGCCTCAGCTATAAGAGCTGATCGTCAATACCCCTAGAAGAATGAGATAGAGGAAGAGAAAAATGAATGATTACAAAACATCATTTGGGGGCAACTGAAAAGTAACAGCTTGAATATATATGCTTGTAAAATAACTATTATTAGAGGCCGTGATTTTGTGTATAAAACCACCTGTGTTTACTAGCCAGTTGTTAATAAGAAACTACACTTTGTATTGTATGGATTTGTCACTTGTAAAAGAGATGTTAGAGCATGCAAATTTGCAGCAGCTGTTAGAAAATGCTAAGGCAAAAGCTAGAAAGATTCTAATACAATGGTACTGTTATACAGCAGACAATGGAACAAATTAAGAGGGTTAGAGAACTCCACTGGTAGAAAATTTCCTAAACTGGTCCCTTACTGCCACTAGCATCTTCAACATGCTGCTGCACCCTGTAGTATACATACTGGCAATGTAAATCTGTATGTGCTTTGCCATAGTAACGATTTGTTACTGGATAAAGTAGGTGAAACTCTGCATTGACAACGAGGTGCCAGGACAGAGGTTGGCCAAATGCCTCCTACCACAGTCAAGGGCAAGACTGGGTTGGCCTCTGTGTTTGCCGCCAAGAAGAACCTTTAGCTCCGCTGTTGGGTGCAACCCAGCAGGCGTTGAGCGGTGGGGACATATGCCATGCCAGACCTTGATGTGAGGGATGGCCTCCCCTGTTATCAGAGTGCCATCCAGTGGAAGACCCGAAGGTGTTTACAGATGGCTCAGGGAAAACCAGAAAAGCTGTTATTATGTGAAAAGAAAACTTTCACTGGCAGCACTGAATGGAATATCAAGAAGGATCACCCCAAGTTGTAGAGCTTAGAGCAATAGCAATGGTATTTCAACATTTTCCTGGCCTGGTTAAAATTGTTATGGACTCTACTTACATAGCCGGGTTGATTCAATGATTAGACAAAGCAGTTTTGGGACAAGTTTCCAATGAAAAATTTTTTGGGATCCTAAAATTAATACAGCTAACAACACAAAACCAGAAATATCACTATTATATTATGCATGTTAAGAGTCACACCACCCTCCCAGGTTTTATAGTGGAGGGTAATGCAAAGGCAGACGCACTAGTATCTGCGGTTGACCTTGGACCTGTTCCCAAAATAAAACAAGTGCAAGCATCTCATCATTTTTTTCACCAAGGCTCTCATGCTCTACAGCGACAGTTTAAGATTTCCAAGTGAGGCACGTGGCATCGTTGCTGCCTGCCCTGACTGTCAAGGCCAGCATGTTCCTACCTATTTTGGCACTAATCTTTGGGGTTTACAAGCATTACAGGTATGGCAAACAAATGTTACACATGTTGCTGAATTTGGCAGGCAGAAATAAGTGCATGTTTCCATAGATACATTTTCTTCTGCTGTTGTGGCCACCGCTCAAACTGGTGAATCTGCTTGGGATGTTATTAGCCATTGGCAGTACACTTTTGCAACCCTAGGGGTTCCACAGTGGAAAAAAAAAAAAACCCAGACAATGGCCCTGCTTATGTGTCAGTGAAGGCTGTGTCTTTTTTGCAAGCTTGGGGAGTTTCTCATGTTACTAGTATCCCCCATTCTCCAACAGATCAAAGCATTGTAGAACGAACCTGTGATGTGCTGAAATGTTTTCTTTAAAAACAAAAAGGGGAATGCCAGCGTTTTCTCAACACAAACAGTTCGCAAAAGTGCAATTTGTACTAAATTCTTTAAATTTGTCTAGTTTTGATTCTCTTTCCGCAATACAGCGCTTGTGACATCTGACGAATGATTCCTTGCCCAATCCACTGGTTCTATACAAAGACCTACATGATAATGAGTGGAAAAGACCAGAGCCATTGCTGACACAGGGTCGAGGATACGACTGTGTACAGCTAGCAACAGGACCATACTGGCTGCCAGTGAAATGTATAAAGCCCCAGAACTCAACAACAGAAAGAAAAGACAATGACAGAAATCTTTGTAATATCTGTTCTAATACGTGTAACCATGGGTAATGGACAAGTATACTGGGCACATTTGCTAAATCCCCCATTATTCCGACCTGTTGCATGGTGTGTAGGATTCACTGGTATGCCACATGTTATAAAGGTTCAAGTGACTTCAAATCAGGCTAATCTTTTTGAAATAATGCTGCCTGGAGTAGTGGCTGGCTATGTTAATTACACAAGTAATTTAGCAGTGGTAGAGCGGACACAGCAAATTGTAAAAAACATGCTAGTAAAACAAAAAGGGGGAATGATAGGGGAGACCCCAAATGCATGAATCAACAAAGCATTGTTTGTTTTAAATGTTCTAACATTATCCAGTTCTGATTTACACACGGGCATGAATGTCCTTCCAATTATTAGACATTTTTCCGCACTAACCCATGTAGGCCCAGATCTGACACCAGGGAAAGAACCTGCTATGGTAATGGTAAAGTCTTTGGAAAATCATAACTGGGAAGGTCCTTTTAGGTTAATAACTTGGGGAAGAGGGTATGCTTTGTCTCCACAGATGGAGGTCACCGTTGGGTTCCTGCTTAGCGTGTGCATCCTGTTTTGGATTCCGACTCCAGCAACTTAAATCTGCATTCACCCTCACTGACGTCGTGGAGCAGCTCTAACATCTGGGTGACCTTAGCCAGGACACTGAACCAAACGACCTTTTGTGCTTCGATACGTACAGCAGACCAGCCCTTCCATACATGTCTAGTTGGCCTGCCGGTACAAGGGGTAGTAAAAAATGTAACTATTTCTGATTGGGTTCAAGCGTTGCCCAACATAACAAGAGACCCAGGAGAGATAGATATTGTAGGCACTGTGAATGCCCCTCAGTGTTGGTGTTTTGGCTGGAAAGGAATGCGATGTACCACGGCCATGACATGATCAGGCCAAGGTGGGTCAGAATCTCTGTGGTCGGACCTGAAGCGTTATCACAATTTTACTGATGTCTGACCAAACAGTCCTCTGTTTTGTAATATGACAGCAAATAATAGTTCATAGTGTTCCGTTGTTAATGAAACTACTATTGATAGCTTACCAAAAGCATTACCTAGAGGTATATTCTTATTGTGTGGTGACAATTGTCCTACCTAGAGCCTCTGGGAGAAAGCTCCAGGGGAGACTTGAGGTCGACCCCTCGGCTTTTGGAGTCGGGGATACAGAGGCTCTGAGGCTAGCTATACCCCAACTGAAAAAGAGATGCGGGCAGCCTATGAAGGGATTCGAGCTGCTTCGGAAGTGATTGGCACTGAAGCACAGCTCCTCCTAGCATCCCGGTTGCCCATGCTGGACTGGATGTTCAAAGACAGGGTCTCCTCTACACATCATGCAACCAATGCTACATGGAGTAAGTGGGCTGCACTAATTACACAACGAGCTCAAATAGGAAATCCCAGTCATCCAGGAATTCTAGAAGTCATCATGTACTGGCCAGAGGGCAAAGATTTTGGAATCTCACCGGAGGAGAATGTGATGCATGCTGAAGAGGCCCCACCATATAATAGACTGTCAGAAAGCAAAAAGCAATATACCTTGTTTACTGATGGGTCCTGCCGTATTGTGGGAAAGCATCGGAGATGGAAGGCAGCTTTATGGAGTCCCTGATGACAAGCTGCAGAAACTGCTGAAGGAGAGGGTGAATCGAGTCAGTTTGCCGAGGTGAAAGCCATCCAGCTGGCCTTGGACATTGCTGAACGAGAAAAGTGGCCAGTATTTTATCTCTATACTGACTCATGGATGGTGGCCAATGCCCTGTGGGGGTGGTTGCAGGAATGCAAGCAGAGCAACTGGCAACGCAGAGGTAAACCCATCTGTGGCTGCTGTACTGTGGCAAGATATCACTGCCTGGGTGCAGAACCTGGTGGTGAAGGTACGCCATGTAGATGCTCATGTACCCAAGAGTTGGGCCAGTGAGGAACACCAGAACAACCAACAAGTGGATAAAGCTGCTAAGATTGAAGTGGCCCAGATGGACTTAGATTGTCAACATAAGGGTGAATTATTTTTGGCCCAGTGGGCCCATGACACTTCAGGCCATCAGGGCAGAAATACAACACAGAGATGGGCTCGTGATCGAGGTGTGGAATTAACAATGGACACTGTTGCCCAGGTTATTCATGAGTGTGAAATATGTGCTGCAATTAAACAATCTAAACGGTTAAAGCCTCTTTGGTATGGAGGACGATGGCTGAAGTACAAATATGGAGAAGCCTGGCAGATTGATTATATCACACTCCCACCAACCCGCCAAGGCAAGCACCATGTGCTTACCGTGGTGGAAACAACCACCAGATGGCTGGAGACATATGCTGTGCCCCACGCCACTGCCCGGAACACTATCTTGGGCCTTGAAAAACAGATTTTGTGGCAACAAGACACTCCAGAAAGAATCGAGTCAGACAGTGGGACTCATTTCCAGAACAGCCTTACAGACATTTGGGCCAAAGAGCATGGCATCGAGTGCGTATATCACATCCCCTACCATGCACCAGCCTCTGGGAAAATCGAATGGTACAATGGGCTGGTAAAAACTACATTGAGAGAAATGGGTGGTGGGACTTTCAAACACTGGGATACACATTTACCAGAAGCCACCTGATTGGTCAACACCAGAGGATCTGCCAAAAGGGCTGGCCCAGCCCAGTCAGAACTTTTACAAACTGTAGAAAGGGATAAAGTTCCTGTGGTACACATAAGAGTTTGCTGGGGAAGACAGTCTGGGTTATTCCTGCTTCAGGTAAAAGCAAACCCACTCGTGGGATTGCTTTTGCTCAGGGACCCAGATATGCTTGGTGGGTAATGTAGGAAGATGGGGAAGTCTGATGTGTTCCTCAAGGGGATTTGACCTTAGGGGAAAACAGCCAATGAACTCAATTTTATGCTCTTGCCTGCTATGTAGCACTCTTATAGCCCACCAACTAGATGTCTTCATGTCACCAGCGACTGGCCCTGACTTCCTTCTGTCCATCATCCTAAGAAAGAATGAACTTTGATGAAACCAGACAAGTTCTGCTGTATCATCAGCAGGCAATGATCCAACACTGCACACAGCCTCTCCTGCTCTGAAAGACTGTTACAGGAGATGGAGCCTGACATCATGGGCCAGATGAGCTCAGCAGCTTTATAAGGATTGGGCCATGCACTAAGGAATGATCTCTCTCTCTCTTTGTGAGAGTGTGTATGTGTGTATATATATATATATATATATATATATATATATATATAAGAAAAGAGTGGTGGTATATTGGAAAATATGTGATCTGAGTATGACGTGAATGGTATGGAATAAGGGGTGGATACTGTCCTGGGTTCAGCAGTGGCAGTCATTTTTCTCCTTCTTAGTAGCTGGTACAGTGTTTTTGACTTTCAGCCTGGAACAATGCTGATAACACCGATGTTTTTAGTTGTTGCTCAGTAATGTTTACTCTGACCGAGGACTTTCTGAGTCTCACGCTCTACCAGGGAGGAGGGACATGAGAAGCTGGGAGGAAGCAGATCCATGACACCACACCCAAACTAGCCAAAGAGGTATTCCATACCACAGTACATCATGCCCACTATATAAACTGGGGGCAGTCACCTGGAAGGGTTAGATCACTGCTTGGTTTGGGTTGGGTATCAGTCAGCAGGTGGTGAGAGGTTGCATTCTCTTCCCTTGCTATTCCCCTTATCATTATTATTATTATTGGTGGTAGCAGTAGTAGTTTGTGTCATACCTTAGTTACTGGACTGTTCTTATCTCAACCCATGGGAGATGCATTCTTTCGATTCTCCTTCCCACCCTTCCAGGAGCGGAAGGAGGAAGGAGGGGGAGTGAGCGAGCGGCTGTGTGGTTCTGGTTTGCTGGGCTTAAACCACGATAGAGATGCTGCTCAAGTTTTAAAGATAATTCTCCTCATTAAAAAAAAATAAAAAATAAAAAGAAGGAATAAAAATTTGTGGAGAAAATAAGTTGGTTTGTTAATAGTGCAAAAGCATAAAACTCTGTGTGAATTAGAAAAGTGGGCTCTATTCTCCTCTTTTTCTTCATGCCCACACATTTAAATATAGATGCATATATAAATTTATTTATATCAATTTGATATGGTGGTATGTTTTCAGAATTTCCTAGGGCCTCTCACATATAACTGTAGATGGATGAAAGAGTGACAGAGCTCATGCTTAGGAGAAGATTAGAAGGTAGAAAAAAATCTGCCGAGCATCCTGTGTCTGACATGTGTTTCATTCTTGTGAAATGCAGGCCTTAGAGATGAACGCTAAAGAACCTTAGGCTTTTTTTGCCTTCCCTTTTTTCCTGGATTTGACCCTAAACTGTAAATTCCAGCTTAAGACTGCCAAGACATTTACAAATTCATGCCCAGGTGTCGTGGTTTAAGTCCAGTCAGCCACGCAGTTTTGCTCACCCACTCCCCCCTCTATCTTGCCCCCCACTCCCGGAGGGATGGGAAGGAGAACCGAAAAGAATGCAACTCCCACAGGTTGAGATAAGAACAGTTTAGTAACTAAAGTATAACACAAATCACTACTGCTGCCACCAATAATAATAATGACAAGAGAAATTACAAGGAAAGAACACAATTTCTCACCACCTAAAACCAAGCCCGACCACGCAGTGCACCCCCCACCCTTCTGGGTCTCTCCTCTCCGTCCTCCATCTTGGGCATGACGTGCTGTGGTATGGAATAACCTCTTTGGTCAGTTTGGGTCAGGTGTCCTGTCTCTGCTTCCTCCCGGCTCCCCTCCTCCCTGGCAGAGCATGAAACTCAGAAAGTCCTTGGCCAGACCAAAACATCACTAAGCAGTAACCGAAACACTGGTGTTATCAGCACTGTTCCTAGGCCCAAAATCAAAAACACAGTGCTGCACCAGCTACCAAGAAGCAGAAAAAATGACTGCTGCTGCTGAACCCATGACATTATCCACCCCTTATTCCATACCATTCACGTCATGCTCAGATCCCACATTTTCAATATACCATCACATGTATATATATATACATACACACACACAGAGAGAGGGAGAGAGATCATCCCTCAGTGCATAGACCAATCCCTACAAAGCTGCTGAGTCCACCCAGTCCATGATGTCAAGCTCCATCTTTTGTAACAGCCTTTCAGAGCAGGACAGGCTGTGTACAGAGTTCACACTCGTCAATAACCTAGGCCACAGTGTCCATTGCTAAGTCCACCCCTCGATCATGAGTCCATCTGTATGCTGCATCTCTGCCCTGATGGCCTGAGGTGTCATGGGCCCACCAGGCTCAAAGTAATTCACTCTCCCCTCCAGCAGTTTCTGCAGCTTGTCACTGGGGACTCCATACAGCTGCCTTCCATCTCCAATGCTTCCAAAGCACTGGAGGGGCCCAGTGGACAAGATACTCGCCCATACTGTCCCACACACTCTGCCACTCATAACTGTCCAGGCTTGGGGAAAATCTCTTAGTCATCATAGATTGCAGACTAACCCCAGACAATGCCCACACCCCACTCTGCTTAACTCTGGGGACCAGACAAAATGGTTGTGGGTAAAACACACTCTGTATGCATGCCACCATGCTGATCCCCATCACAATCAGCAGGCAGGTCTCAAGGGTACCCAAAGGCCATTCAAACCCTTCAGAGCTCTCAAATGAGGCTGCTGTGCTTGCCGGCTCTCTCACCACCAGCTGCTCTTTGCCTGAGTCCAGAGCTTCCTCCTCTGCCTTGCTGGGAAGTGCTGCGGGGTCTCCTGCGTTCTCCTGCGGCTCCGCGGGCAGCTGCCGGGGAATGCCCTCGGCCGCCACGAGGCTGGGCTCGGCCGCGGGACTCTGTTCAGCCTCGAGGCCCGGCTTCTCTGCCGTCTCCTCCTGCCGCTCGGTAGCCTCCCCCTCCCGCGGCTCGGCAGCCGCCGGGCTGGGCTCAGTCGGGGGGCTCACCCCTTCTGCTACCTCCTTCCTCTGCTCGGCAGCCGTCGGGCTGGGCTCGGTGGGGGGGCTCGGCTCCTGCTCCCCGGGTCCGCTCCCCCGGGCCGTTTCGGCAGCCGGCGGCTCCCGAGGCAGCCCCCCCTCGGCTCTCCACAGCCTCGCCAGGACGGTGAAGAGCAGCCGAACTGCCAGGTACACATTCGCCCCCCACGGCTTCTGGAGCCCGCCCGTATCACAAGCCATTCCAATAAAGTACAATAAAACAAGAACCTTAAACCAAAACCCATACCTGAAACATGCTAAGATAAGAAATACCGGCTGTAAGTAAGGTACAACAGGCTGAAACCATGAACGCAAGAGAACCAAAAGCAACAACTTTAAGAGCCAATAAATCAGCATTGTGATGAGTGGCTATTAATCCTGTCGTTATCTCAACCCTTCGAGTCCCATCTGGGTCGCCAAAAAGAACTGTCGTGGTTTAAGTCCAGTCAGCCACGCAGTTTTGCTCACCCACTCCCCCCTCTATCTTGCCCCCCACTCCCGGAGGGATGGGAAGGAGAACCGAAAAGAATGCAACTCCCACAGGTTGAGATAAGAACAGTTTAGTAACTAAAGTATAACACAAATCACTACTGCTGCCACCAATAATAATAATGACAAGAGAAATTACAAGGAAAGAACACAATTTCTCACCACCTAAAACCAAGCCCGACCACGTAGTGCACCCCCCACCCTTCTGGGTCTCTCCTCTCCGTCCTCCATCTTGGGCATGACGTGGTGTGGTATGGAATAACCTCTTTGGTCAGTTTGGGTCAGGTGTCCTGTCTCTGCTTCCTCCCGGCTCCCCTCCTCCCTGGCAGAGCATGAAACTCAGAAAGTCCTTGGCCAGACCAAAACATCACTAAGCAGTAACCGAAACACTGGTGTTATCAGCACTGTTCCTAGGCCCAAAATCAAAAACACAGTGCTGCACCAGCTACCAAGAAGCAGAAAAAATGACTGCTGCTGCTGAACCCATGACACCAGGGTATGTTATTAGCACTCCAGTCTTCATTTTATTTGTTACATGAGAATTGTTGAGCTTATATTCAGTCAGTACTGAATATTCAAAGAAAGCTGCCTCAAGCCTGCACAGATGTGAAAATAAATTGGGTTTAAAATGCAATTATTTGTTCTAGGTAACAAACAACTACCTCTAAACCTTTGCTTCCGAAGTTGGTTTTACCTTTTTACACTGGTTCAACTCTGTCAAGCAGAGGAAGCTTTTTTTCCCTTGGAAGGAAGATTGTACTGCAGGGCTCAATTACAGAACATCTTTGAGTCTCTAATTTAATTGTCTCTATTGTAATTGTATCACTTATGAAAATCTTACAAATGTTGTCAAGACATCTGTGAAAAGTTCAACATTTTATTAGGAGTTTAGCTGCAAATTAATAGAGATTCCCAACATTAGGAACTAGAAGTCTTAGAACAGAGTAGGTTAAATGAGTACTGCTGTGCTATATTTGATACAGAGTTATCACTGTATAACACTGCAGTATGATGGGTTTTTTTCCCATTCATTTCACTGTTAAGGTGGCTCATTTCAGAGGTGACTTTGTTATTGTTTTTCATGAAGACAGAAGGTAGCTGGGACACCTTAATCTAACTAAAAGAGGCATACTGCACCTGCAGTAATACTCACTGATTAACATTCTTAGGCTAGTAAAAGTTCTTGAAACAGAAAAAACCCCCAAACAATACAAAATCCAAACCCATATGCATTGGCTCAAAACAAAATACATCCAGGCAACTGATCCGTCTGTGGCGCAGTCTATACTCTGTTTTGAAGAACCCTGTAAGCATCTAGTAGAACTTTTGCACACTCTGGTAATTTGGGCTGAAGGTCTTCATTTGCAGAGAGTTGCATGTATTTGGTAGCCATTGAAGTTTTTTTCTCCCCTTCTTTCCTTTTTTTTCCTCAATAAAAAAATTAATCTGTTTGAATTTTTAAACATGTACGCTTTGAATTTTAGCATGTATAATGACGTACTGTGGTCCACTAACCACTTTGCAATCCTTTTGCTCCAAGGCATTTTTAGTATGAATTTTACACTCCACAAATTGCTATTTCATTTCTGGGCCAGTCAAGAACTCTTTGCTGAGCATCTTCTAGTCCTAGTGATTTGTTGTTGGTCATTTTATGAGTTTGTTTTAAAGCCTTTTCTAGTTGCATTTCAATATGACACAGATCTGTTCAGTGCCTCCTCTGGAGCTGAAATCTTTTGGCATGGGAATCTCCCCAAATTTCGGCACATCAAATAGAGAGACACATATTTCCCTTAGCATTCTGGTGTGGCTTTACCTCCTCTGAATGTTTGCTTTATACTTTGATAATCTATTGGTCCTCCAGACTCTTTTCTAGGCTTTCTTCTCCCAGTGCATTTGGAAAGAGTTATGATTTCCAAGACATTTGTAAAGGCTGTTCCCCAGTTCTCTTTCTTTTTTGGAAGCTGACAGTGTCTCATTCATTTTCTCTTGTTGGAGGAGGGGAGGAGAGAAATTATTAGTATTTTCTATATACATGTGCATGTTTTCTATAGATGTGTGTGTAGCTGCAAATGAAAATAGTTTTCCCCAAGGATGTTTTATAATTTCTAATAAGTTGCCTTATCTTGCTCATTAGTGATAGTGAAAGTTTTTTGGTGTGAAATCTTTTTCTGAGACATGCAGCATATTCCAGTTATCTGGGCATTCAGTTGTAAATATCTTTGCAGCTATACATTATACAATGTATATATTATTTTTTAAATATATTATATATGCGTGTGTACATATATGTATATATTATGTACGATAATATGCATTATACAGTGTATAACTTGGGGTCAAATCCAGTAAAAAGGGGACTTCATTGAGCATCTAGTCAGAATGCCCGAAGAGTAGTAACAAATCTTTCCCTGATTTTTTCAAAAAATGCAATAATTCAAAGTACCCTGAAGCAATTATCGTGCGCTTCTTCAGGAGTAATGACATGTAGGCTCATCATCCTTTCAAGGATCACAGGAGTTGTTTTGGTGTTGCCTGTTTCTCAGACAGGGAACAACATAAGATTTAAGAACCCTTCTGAAAGAGAGGAGACAGACGCAAGGATAAAATTCTGCCAGTCTGCTGTGATGGTGTTCAGGAACATTTTATGCTACAAAGTTGTTAATTTGTGAAGAAGACTACAAAATACAAATACATCCTACCCTTAGACAGCTGGTTGACTTGATAGTTTGTGGCTTACCAGTGGTAAGTGCCTGAAAAATTGTAGACCAGAGAAATAGTTATTCTCTGTTTGAGAAGTGAGAATCTTTTTCCTTGTCAAGACATATCTCTGTAAACAAAAGACATTGTCTATAAATACTGTGTGTGTATGTAGTCATGCACCAGTGATCATCTCAACCCTCTTACTTGCATGGAATGGTTCATAGATTAAATAAGAAATGATGGTATCCCTTTAGTTCATGCTGTCTACGGAAATTAAATGCAGTTACTCCTGAAATCCTTTATTACCTGGGCAAAAAAGCAGATAATATTATTGGATATGTAAATGTTTTTGATTAAACAGTAATGACACTAAAGAGAGATTTTTTTTAATTCAGTTGCAATTTATTATATAGGCATAATTCAAAAGTTTGAGCAAAGTGTAATAGATTTAAAGCTGTCTGTCAAGACACAAAAAAAATAATTCTATTTCTACTAATATTTAATAGATGTTATTTAATCAGAATGGGAAAAAATACTTGAATAATATGTATAGCAGATACTTCATTATTCAGTAAGTAACAATGCTAAATCACTGTATAAATAATACCATCAACTTAGCCAGTGAATGGCATTCAACTACTTTCCAATATGGACAATAATTGCCTTTCTGATTATTAATGATCTCTGGATTAATTACCATTTAGTCATGTCACACTGACAGTCCATCCTGTGCTCTTCCACTATTATCTAGGTCCTCTTAGATTCCAGTTTTGTCAAAAGGCTCTCTCCTGCAAGTGTTTTTACATTACAATCTGTCATATATAAAAATTTTGTTGCTATAAAGTCACTTATATCAATATACTGCAAATATAATTCAAATCTTTATAAGTTGCTTTCCTTACTGCATCTGACATGCTTAGGTATAAAATAACTTTTTTAAAAATATAGATTTTTTGCTGGATTTTTTTTTCTGCATGCGTCATATTGTCTCATAAATTGGAATTTAGAAGTAATGTATTATTTACAAAAAAAATCAACTTTTGTTTCCAAAAGTGTGATACAAAGCATTGGTCTTGTAGAAATAAGCTTAATTTCTTGTTTTTCTATTCTTCCTTCAATTTCACTCATTGTCATTTGGTAACCAAAACGATAATAATAATCAGAATGGGATGTTTTTAATCTACTAAGCAGAAAGTGTAAGTATGAAAAGAAAACATAGAACATTGTTGGCTGAGTTTTTCAGTGAAGAAAGCATTATTCTGTTTTGCTGTGAAGCATTCCTGGGCTAATGTAGCTTTTTTCATGGAGGCATACAGAGAGATTGAAACATTTCTGAAATGGGCATGCATTCTTGCTGTCCTGAGATTACTATAAGAGAAATTAATCATTTGGGATTTTGAAAAGATGATGAAGTCACTAAAAGTCTAATTCATTCAGAAGACCAGTCAGGATTGGTACTATTAAATACGGCTTTAACAATGTGCTTATTCTTTTTGATTTTTATTTTTTTTAATTTGCTAATGGACCAAATGTAGATGTAAGTTGAGGCAAAGAGTTCTTCAGACTACTGAATTCTGTTTTGATTTGTCCGTGTTTTGACTGGTCATTTAAGGTGCTCTTGAACACTCTCTGGTTTTCTCTATTGAGTTTGAGAAGAAAAAAATTGTGTTCGAAATGGCTGGACTGTTTCTCAAGATGTGATGGATACTAAGGCTGTAGGTGATTTTAGGAAGGACTGGGCAAATAAATTGAAAGAAAAATTCACCAAAACCTATTTAGTAAAAAGTCATTGCAGAATTTATCTGCTGATGGAGACACACATCACTGGATGAAGAGGGGGAGTATTGCTCATCTGTATTTTACACTCTTGTCTGCATATGTAATTTGTGATCTCTACAGATAAAAGAGTTTGATGGTTGGACTTTCTTTCATCTGTTAGGATTTGTATGTTTGATTGTTGATATCAATTATTTAGACACTTTTGTGAAAGTGTTTTTGAATTTCTACTACCTAGTGGAGCTTTATCTTTAAAGCAGACATATGTTCCTTTATTTCTCTTGTGTCTTATTAGTTTAGCTCATTGAAAATTTGGAAATAGATATAAAAACCAAACACAGCTTATATTAGCTAATTCAACCTTTTTTCAATGTCTGTAGGAATAGTAACCGTAGAAATGTCTCAGATTCCTGGTGTTGGTGTAACATAGGAATATTGTACTTTTAAAAGAAAGTTGTGGGGAGAGTAAAAAAATCAGAATTAATTGCTGCTTTGAAAATGTAATCATCTCATTTTCCCCTCTTTAGCAAGAGCAAGACACTTCATATTTTGTATCGCCATCAACTATAATTTTTCTTTGATTTTTCCCCCTAATTTTGATTTTACTAAAATTGTAGAACTAAATTGATTCCTGTTCCTGAGTTGCATCCAGATCCCATGCCTAAACCTAGGTTCATAATGCAATTTTAGAGCTGATGCAAAATACTTGAAAAATCTTGGCCAAAGCATTGCCATGCTCTCCTCCCTTCAATCCTTGTTCATTCACATGCACTAGGTCCTAGATATATATAACGACACACTTAAAGTGCTTTATCTCAGTTGAAAATGTTTAAGAACTGCCTTTTTTTTTAAGCTTCATTGGGCAGAATGAGGATAATCTTGGGGGGGTGTGTGGTTATTTTGTTTAATTTGGTTTGTTTAGGGTTTTTTAAAATATATGTATTTTCTGCTGTAGGTTATAATTAAAAAAGGTAGTTGAAATTTTACAGAGCATAAAGAATATGTTAGCAGCATGAGCAACAAGGCAGGAGGAATTTAGGGTATGAATTCCTGGTTTTTAGCCTGTCTATCATCAAAGAAAATGTGGATTTTTTTCTGTTGTAATTTATCGAGATACAAATACTTTTACTTATTGTTAGCTAAATTTTGTTTGTTCTTTTCCTCTTCGATTTTTTTAGAATTGACACTATTATAGGAACAAGAAGGGGACAAGCAATTATCTCATTTCAAAGAAGTACTCTAACAGAAAAAAATCCTCCAATCTTCCATTGATTTTCATTGTTGCTTTGTACTTCCCCCTCCTCCCTCCTGATTCAAAGATGATATAAAATAGACTAATCCATTACTTCAGTCACAAATACTCATTGAAAGCTCAGGACTACTTCATGTTCAAAGACATATCTAATTACATTCTTACCCGCATCTCCACAGATGTCTGTGAGAGATGTCTGTATACTGCTAATTATCTTTGGAAAAAAAAGGCCTAATAGTTCAATTCTTTACTTTGACTTATTTTTATATCTTATTGACTGCTGTAATTTGAAGCTCCTACTGCTCTAATCTTCCTCTAAAACTGAACTGCATTTTGAAGCCTCAATAGTTGATAAAATTGTTATCAATTACATGCCCTGCTGTAACTTACAAAAAATGATCCCCTCATTCTGATGCAAAAGGATGATACAATCTCTCTTCAAAATATTTCAAGAATTCATGCCAACACCTGGCTTGGAATTGCAAGCAAGGATTTTGAGCACAGCAGCTGACTGGCAAAGAAAGCCAGGGATCCTCAAAGAACTAAAATTATTCAAAAGTGCATCTTTATTAATATTTTGTTGTCTTAATCAGCAGTGACATGTCTCAATATGGTACTATTAAAAGCAACAAAAATGTAGCTTTGAAAACCTTAGCTCCAACTTCAGACTTCATAATACCAGCTGAATGACCCTTTGTAATGACTCAAACTCAAATAATCCCTTAAAATATTAAAATATTATGCTGCTTCTATAGGATGTAAATAGGCTTGCTTATAGGCTGGAGGGGTTTTGTTAGTTTTTCTCTACACAGTGCTTTAGCAGCTCATTGAAATCTGTGTCTGTGGAGTAATTTACATTAAAGTACATTTGTTAAATTTATTGATATCATCCAACAAATTCTGCTAAGTGCTTACACTGTATATAAAAATAAAAATGAAAATGCAATAGCTACTTCACTGCTTTCTGGCCTAGTGCTTTTCCCATATACTTAAAAAAGCAACACCTAAGTAATAAAAAGCCAATCACAGCCCAATTTGAGTTAGACCTTTACAAATATTTTCATGTATAGATGAACAAAAATATATCAGCCAGGTGATTTTGTGGGTATTCTCTTAGTGACTTTTACCAATTAGGTCATTGATTCTAGCTTGTTTATTGCATAATATTCAAGTAGGTCAGGTTTGTGTATATATCAGCTATCTACACGGCACATGCTGCCTGCTCCAACTGAGTGATGTTGAACATCTGGGCAGAGTAATTTTCTGCTAGTCTGTTGCACAACACATTCAGGAATTTTAAGTAGCAAATAAGCTCTGCCTCAGGATAGTGGTGCTAATGTTGATAATATTGGTGTGCCCAAAGGTATTAGCATGCTTTCTTAGACTCTGGTCCAATACATTTTTATTCATGTGGGTAAAATTTTCTCAGTGAGGTATTCCTATGGTAATCAGCAACCTTCATGGCAGTAAAAAAAATAGCAAAATACCCAACCAGTTATTTGCCAGAAAAAATGCCTCCACTTAAAATTCCTATAGTCAACAAATGTTTTTTAGTGTGGCTCCCTAAGGATAGGAAGCTCAGTCTTACATAGTCGTGCTTTCTCTTTCTTTCTGTGCCTCTGGGTATCTTCTTCCATACAGTTTTGAGTCCATTCACTATTTTGGTTAAAATTAGCAAGAAAGGCAAAAGTTCCATGAATATTTCAGGTTATATAGCCCTTGCCAACCCAGTAGAAAAAAGAATAATGAGTCTGAGCTCATATTGAAAACTTAACTTCAATAAACACCAACAATCTACATAGGAAGGACAAAGATAATGACTTAGCATCACAAAAAGCCTTGATTAGTACATACTTAAGTCATGTACAATCTAAAAAATTATTTCTAATATGGGAAACCAGTCATTATTATTTCTCTTGCTCATTGAACAGCTTTGCTTGAAAAATGGTCCCTATGTGAAATAAATTGTATGTTTCTAACTAGGAATACACTGAAGGAAATTTTATGTGTTTCAATTCCATCAAAATTACAAATATTTTTGCTTTCCAAAGCTTTATTTGGAAAAAAAACTTAAATAATGAGTAGCTGCTAGCAGGTTCGTGGGAATTTCTGAACATCCCACTGGAGAAGATGAGTCACAAACAAAAACAAAAAAGTATTAAAAGTCAGATTTAGTATGTGAACTGCATGTTCCTGTAAAGTCAGATGAAAGGGGAAAATGAACTGAGCAAAGATGATCTTTTCCTTAGTAGTGGAACTACACTGTGAACCCAGTTCTGTATAAGAAGTATGTCTACATAATTTGTTTTACCATTCCATCTGGTTGAGCAGGAACTAAACCACCTAAGAAAGAAAAAAAAAATAGATTTTCTGGGCAATTTGTTCATTCTCATGATATTTAAATGTTTACTGTGTTCTTCATCTCATTTTTGTAAAGTTTTCTTTGTCTTGCTTTCTTACATTCCTCTCTTCTCTCTCAGCTCTCTCTATGTGTTGCAGCAGTCAATTAGCCCTTGGCATTAAAAACCTGTCAAGAAGTTTTTGAAATATGCAATTGCAGAAACAAGTTCTTAGGAGGTTGAAGGGAGGAGGAAGAAAAAACCCCTTGTCCTCCGACTTCTTGTATCATGCTTGCATAGACATTTGCTCTAAAAATTTTGTTTCTTGAAAAGACATATGTAATGCCATAATTTTTTATTCCACTGTTCTCTACTGAATCCAGAAATGAATATACGAGATTCCCAAAATAAAACATTTTTTTTTTTTTTGTTTTCAGAATATTCAAGCACTCAGGAGTTAGAGAAAAAACAGTTGTAGATAACTATTTACTATGATGCTTTAATAAGATACACTGTTTATGCCATAAATTGCAAACAAAACTTACTGAGTTTATACGGAGTATCTTCAGCAGAAAAACATGTGAATTAATAAAATAAGTCTTGGTTCCAGTTTCTATTTTGCAAAATATTCTCTCAGCAGAACTTATATATGTATGTACTTATGTGTGCATATATGCCTATACACATATATAACACACTCATACACACACACAGATGTATATATGTGCATGTATATGAATGTATATGTAGAATAATGCCACCTACGAAGTTTATGGAACATACACCTTCAATGAGAAAACCTGGATTAAAAAATAACTTGCAGGTTTGAGAATTTAGCTCAGGAATTTAGTTCAAGGATTGTTCTGTGACTTGGGAGTTTGACTTTGTCCTTTAGAATGAGGTTTGCTCAAACTGGCCAATTCTGTGTGTTTTGTTTCAGTTTGTTTTTTCCAAATTACACTTGATTTGGCTTAGTTGTTCTAAGTTAAGCTACACTATACTTAAACAGTACAGCAAGTGACCATTTACTTGGAGCCAGCTGAAACTCATTCTTGCATCTGTTCTTATATATATATATATATTTAGTGAAGAATAGGAGTCTGATTATATCTTTGGATTGTCCTCATAGTACCTAACATTTTCTTGAGAGGCTGAAACGGTGTCATTTGGAAACAAATTTAGTAGCTACTGGAATTCTTTTGTTCCTACTCCATTATGCTATTAATTCTAAAATGTTGCTTATGTTGCTTTCATTCACAGTGGGCATGCAGCATCTCATTGTGCCTAAGAATAACTTCGTTGTCCATATTTTTTAGCATTTGGATTTCAGAAACATTGAATTTTGCTTTTCATCCTTCTTTCAAAAAGATGTGGGAGACAAAAAGAAAGAACACGACTCCATCCTTGAGTTGACAGTGATTTTAGGAAAATAGATATCTCAGATGTGATGGAAAGATGCTATTCAGTGTTAGAGTTTAATTTAATTTCTCTAAAAGAGAAAGAACAAAATAAAAACTATAAAAAACAAAAAAAAAGAAAAAAACTCTAAACCTATCATTATCACAGTACAATAGTTTGAAAAAGACCTTGAGAAGACTAATTCCAACTTCAGGGACTTTTGTTTGTGGTCATTTTATGGTCATCAGCCATCTGTTTACCAGCTCCTTTCATTTCCAACAATGCTGTCAGTGTCAGGAGTTTAGTTTGCCATCCGTCTGCCTTTAGTACATAGCTGTCTTTATTTGACCTTAGAAATAATTTATATAAAGTATAAGAGGAACACTGTGCATGTGACTCAATGACTTATCTGGCATTTAGTTGCTCATTGACTGGGAACTACTGGACAGAAGTGCAATCATGGGCAGTAACTCAGTCTTCAAAGATGTTTGCTCTACGGAGTCTTTTGGGAATCTATTTTTTGTTGTATCTTTTATATATATATATATATATATACATTTCAGTTTTCTATTCTACCACTTCTTCATTCTTCTCACTTGAGGGTTCCATCGTGTCCTTTTCCGTTGTTGCTACAACACTTCACAGTTGTTTGGTTTGGTATTTTAATCCTCCTCAATCTAAATCTGCATCTCAGAATTCATTCCATCTTGGATTCAAATTAATGCCTCACAATGAATTACATAATTATAGAAAACTCATTAATTTTTTGTAAAGCAAAACTTCTGTAATGAATCACCTCTATCACAGAATTAGGAGTTATCTTTCAGAAGTTTCCTGGTTTTGGAAAAAATGTACTTTGCTGTCTCAGCTAGGCTTAGTTTCACAGTGTTTCAATTGCTTTATGTACAATAATAACTCAGTAGCTCATATTTTTGCTGCGTCTTTCTTTCTCACATCCCACTATATCCATGCTTGAATCTATGCAGTGTGTCCTGCGAATTTTGCCTGTGAAATGGCTTCAGCTGCTCCTGTTTTCTCACTACCAACATTATCTTTCCTGAGCCTCACTTTTTTTCATAATTTCTGTCCCAGATATCTCTGTGGAAACCAGCTCTTATAGAACAGGATTTCATCTTGGCCTCTAGTAAGAAGAGATTTATTAACAATGCAACTACCTATGTGAATTCAGCTAATGGTTGCAACTCCAAGAAGATTCCCAAAATCCCTAAGAGAGGCTCTTGCCAGTTCTGTTAAGGAGTCCATACTGTATTCTTTATTTTCGTGAGCCAATTGTAAGCTCCTCAAATAAGGAGAGTGTCTTTCTGCACTTCAATCCTTCATCTAATAACTGCTTGTGATATTTTTTTTAAGCTCTATGTATGTTACTGTCATGTAATTATCCCAGAAGTGTGGGATAGTTTAAATAGAAAACTATATATAATGAAGAAGAGATTTTTACAGTAAGCCCTACAACATTTATGAGGAATAGAACAATGAGTTTATTCTGGTGATAAACAATTAATATATACTAGAACTTCATCTTGTGGACATAGGATTTAAGGACAGAGATTCTGACACCTTAATGTCTTTAATTCTCTGTATGCAATTTCTCGTTCTAACTGTACTGTCTATAGTGTGCAGGTGCTTGTGTGCAATGGTGTATTGAAGAAACGGTCAGTGAGGCATAAGTTCTACATTTTCTTCAATCCAGAGAGTCCACAGCTAGCTGTGGATGCAACAGTACAGTGGGGCCTGTGCTAGACATATATAGATTGCAGGCATACTTGAAACTGAGCTAATTATATACAGTTATTAAGCCTTAGTATTTGTGTACAGAGTACTCCTACACAATGAGTGTAGTGTGTAGGCAAATGAGAAGTGTCCAGATAATCCTGGATTCTGGAGGCGTCTCTGAGTAGTACCTAAGAGTACAGCTCTGAGAGATGAGTATTGTAAATCCACTATGATCAATGAGTCAAACTCTCTGCTCCTCACAGGGCTACCTAAAACTAAACCATATGACTAGGAGCACCTCACAGATACTACTTTAACTCTGACAGGCTTGTTGGCTGTGACTGTTTCCCTGGGGAGCCAGTTCCAGTGCATGACTGCCCTCTTAGTGAAGAACTTTTTCCTAATGTCCAATCTGAACTTACCCTGGCGCAACTTCATTCTATTTCCTCGTATCTGACAACCAGAAAGGAGATCAACACCTCTCCCTCCACTGCCCCCCTCAAAGGAGCTGTAGACTGCCATGAGGTCATCCCTCAGCCTTTTCTTCTACAAGCTGAACAAACCTCAGCCACTTCTTGTAAGCCTTGCCCTCAGGACCTTTCATCATCTTGGTTGCCCTCCTATGGACATACTCTAATAGTCCGATGTCTTTCCTGATGCCATATTGAGGAGCATCCGAGATGGCTGTGTTACCAATGCCCCTTGTGACATGGCCACCACCAACATTTTGCACTTTGTGATATGTTCACAACTTCACCAGGGCTGGTGCCAGGAGCTGGTGACAGCCCTTTGTGACATGGAAATGACCTTCTTAACATCAGGAAACACTGTTTTACAGTCAGGTAACTGAGTACTGACATAGGTTGCCCAGAGAAGTTATGAAGTCTCCATCTCTGGAGATATTCAAAAGCCAACTGGGCATGGTCCTTGGCAGCTGGCTCTAGGGAGCCCTGCTTGAACAGGCGATTGGACCAGATGACCTCCAGAGGTCCCTTCCAGCCTCAACCATTGTGTGATTCTGTGCAAACCCAGAAAACAGTTAACTAAGGTTTTCCCTCCACACTGCTATTCTCTCGACCTTGGTCTTGAAAAAAATCATTTTCATAACTTAACACAAGAATTCTGTTGCAGAATCAAAGACATTGTGCTGTCTGGCTGCTCAAAAGGATTGACGTGGAAGAGGTGTCTCTTTTATCTGTTTTGTTCTTTTTTCTTTTTTTTTTTCCCTCCCCAGAACTAATCTGTCTTGCCCACTGCCTGACTTTTCAATCTAAGGACCAAATGAAGTTCCACAAATAACAGTTATTATAAAGGACTTTGATTCATCTTCTAAAAACAGTCCACACCATGCATCAAATTTCATCTTGTAGGGCTATAATACATGAGCACTTTATCTAAAGGTTGCATGGGAAAAATGTAAATTAAAGCTTGCTTTCTTTAACAACTTCTTTGCTCAGCGTCGTTTGAGTGCAGTGCTTGAGCACTAAGCAGATTCCTGGTTTTAAGGTAAACTAACTGGACAAAAACCAAGATGCATCTTATCATGTAGCATCATATTAATACACAGATGGATCTTGAGCATGGACTGATGATTTTGCATTCACTCCAACAAGTCTTCTGCCACCTGAACTAAAAGAGTACTGACTAGTAGCACATGTAATCATCCTCTGGTACATCAGCGACAGCAAAAATTGCGTACCTATATCAGTCTATGAAAGTTACTGCTACCCAGAGATCAGTGGAGATGATGATCAGGTAAACCATTGCTGCAGTTGAGAACGCCTCACTCTTGAGCATAAACTACTCTTATGAGACAAACTCTTTGCTGCCTCATGCTTTCTACCACTCCTAGTGAAGCTTTCCTCCCTTTTCCTTGTTCTTTGCCTCTACTTATTTCTCTTTCCATCAATCATAATCTCCAAACTGACACTGTAAATCTCTGTGTGATCTCTTTTTAGGGTCTTCTCCCTCACAACCAAAATGTTCTTTCAAAGTAAATCTCCAGCTTCTTCCTTGAGCTATGCTCTATCTTGACTTTGTCGTGGTGTTTATATTTAAATTCCAGAGTGGATTACTTTCACTGTGTGACATACAGTCTCTTCAAACGTATGAACGAAGTAACATAATTATACAGGAAAGAAAGCAATTTCACACTAGCTAAAGAAGAAAAAATATAAATGTTGGGTGGAAAATGGTTTAAGTCATATTGATGTTCTCAATGTGTATTATGAAAATAATTACTCTTATATGAAGTTGATTTTAATGCCTCCTCTTACCCCCCAGTGAAGTTACCATTTTCAGACCCAGTATGTAATTTGCTTTGACAGTAAATTGTGGAAAGTTATTTTGGAAGAACCAGCTGTGGTACATTAGAAGAACACAGTTCTAGTTGAAATGTTTTAAGGAAAGAACGCGACCAAAGAAACCATTTTTGCTCTTTATGCCGTATATTTAACTCCCTTTTCCTGCCACAGAGAAGTGACCAATATAAGAAAAACTCATGGCAAAGAAATAGGGAACATTGGAAGGAAAAGAATCAGAAAGTAAAGAGGAGAAAAAAAAAGAATGGAAGAATTTAGTGCTTCCTGAGAATGCATTACTTCTCAAAGTTCAATATACCATTTATGACTGTCTAAGGTGAAAGGGATGCAGGTTTCAGCTGGGATCACTAAGAAGTTAGTGATTCCTGGAAGCTCTTTAAATCCAGGAATTACTCCAACTTAATGGTGGGGGAACAGCAGGCAGAATAGCTTTTCAGTGATGAATTATTTTATTGCTTAAGCTCTATGAATTTCTCTCCTAAGAACACATTGGTATTTTATTTGATTTAAACGAGAGACATTGGCACTGATGGTGAGCATACAGAGCATTTGGACAAATTAGTAAAGAGGTTACTACATCCATATGTGTGTTGCTTCAGGGATTAGTTGAATCTAATCTCTGAGACAAATGCCTACATTTAAATATTCCACAGATTTGTGGAGATTTGTGGGAGCTCTCTATGTTTAGAAAGGACATTTATCAGAGGAATCAGAAAACTGTAATAACCCAGCACATTTTAAATCTGAGTCTGAATGCTCGTTTCAGTAGAACGTGACTCAAAACAGTGCTTATTGAAGCAAACTGAGATGCCATTTTCAGGACTAGTAACTTAATAATTAATCTCTGAAGATTTGTAGCTATCAAAAATTTACAAATTTTGAATTATTGGTCACAGTCTCCAATGGCTTTTGTCTCTTTTCAAAACTTTAGCATATTATGTTAATGCTCTTTCCCTTGAATAACCAGACAATATTTCTTTTGCTTTAATTTTTTTTTTTTGTTGAAAAGAGTGATGTTCAAGAAAAATCTCAGAAGAGTATAAACATGTGGATATTTTGCGTTACAAAGTCCTCTTGTGGGTGGTTTGATGCAATAGTTATGCTATACCTAGGAAGAATCAGCTGAGGGTATGTCAGCATATTCCTTTGTAAGACAAAGATGAATGTCAAGACTAACTGTGTAATATTTTCAAAGGGCTGTCCTAGCCAAATCCTACCAGGTGCCTATGGATCTCAGCCCAGAAGAAATTGAGTTTCTGAGTATGTTGGCGGTTTGCCCTAAAGGGATAGAATTGGTAACGCTAGACACTGAAATAAAAGCAATAAAACCTGTGATTCTCTGTTTCAGAATCTGTCACTTGAATTCTTGGAAATTTTTTATTTTCCATTAATTTCCTTCCATCTTCTTATTTGTAATTTTAATTTTAGTTTTTTCTTTTCTGTTTCTATATTTTTAATATATTTCAAATTTTTCAAAATGCAAACAAAAAAGAAATTTCTACCAAAGTTTTCAGATTTTCATGTTATGACCCTTTCAAGAATTAAATTAAAGTCCTTTCATTTGTATAAGTCCTTTCAGGACTTAGACTGGGTGTTGACTTCAAGAGTGATGGAGCCATGTTTCCTGGAGATGGCTGAACACCTCCCTGACCCTGGGAAGTGATGAATGAATTCCTTGTTTTGTTTTGTTTGCATGCATGGCTTTTGCTTTACCTATTAAGCTGTCTTTGTCTCATCCCATGAGATAACCTTTTGCCCTTTCAATTCTCTCCTCCATCCCACTGTGTGATAGCAAGCAAACAGCTGTTTGGGGCTTAGTTGCAGGCTGGGGTTAAACCACAATATGTGTTCATGGTAATGTTAAGTTTTTGTGTCTGAGATTCTGTAATTAAGTTGTCTGATTTTATTAATTCCTTACTCAGAAATTGAATAGATAGCACTGTTTATATGCTTACATAATTTTATCCTGCTGAGGCTACAAGCATTTCATTAAAAAATTACCAAATTCATAATCCTAGAAATAGGACACAGTGTTCTTCAAATATGTCTGCATGTCAACAATAGAGCTCTTACAGCAAGGCCACTGTCCACTGATTTACTACTTAGACTCCACTAGAAAGTAGTTAGAAGACCTGCCATTATTGTACGACTTGATGTTACAGATATAACAAACTTATGCAGACACGCAGGTTAGAGCTCCAGATGTCACTAACTTGTGATCGATTGTATAAGATGGCTAAATGATTAACTTGATGTTTGAATGCATTCAAAACAGATAACTATGAAATCTGACAATATATTCAAGGTAACACACATACAATATACTAATGTGGTATTTAAATTGGTAAAAACTGTCACTGTTATAAGGGAATGCTTTTCCATGTCTTCTACATCCTGCCACAGCTAAGTTTCAAAGTCTTATTTTTCTCTGTATGATCAAAGAACTCTACCTGCCATGGCCCCTAACTCATACGCTTAATGGTTTCCTGTGCAAAACCAATGACAAATGCAGAATCATTATCTAAAAAAGATTAAAATTAACTAAGTTCACCATGCCTTGTCAATGATTAATTTAAAAAAATCGGTTTCACTTTTGAAGGGATGATTTGAGAGCATCATTCTAGAGAAGACTTACGTAATGGAAGAAAGTTTAAAACAGCTTTTCCTGTATATCTACACTATTGCATAAATCTAAAAATCAAACGGTGTGTCTATAATAATACTGACATTTGGCAGTTGTTCTTTGATTCAAAGTTGTAATTACAGGAACAATATATAAGCCTGTAGCAGGAATTGTATATGACCTAAATCAAGATATTTAGGATTCCTATATATTCTTGCATCATAGAGAGAAAGTGATATTAAAGTTTATCAGGAATGTAGGATGTTGTTGGTAAACAACATTAGGATGCTGGCTGCTGATGCTTGAATTCAGTTATCACATGGCAAAGGTGATACTGTCTTTTAGTAAAGTATGAGTAGATTATGAACAACTAATGTAAAAAAAAAAAAAAACTGCCAAAAACTGGTTAACAGAAATGGGCTTAAATGCTGTTTTACATTTGTCTCTCTTTGGTTTTAACTTCCGTGGAAATGGTAATCAGTGCTATGAATGGATAGACATCTGGAATTGCTCCTCAAAAACATTCTACTCAAACTGAGTTGCTTCTATGTTAGTCTTTGTTGAAAAGTTTCTTTACGCAGAACACAGTATAAACCCAGCAGTGTCAGCTACTGCTGACATTGCTACAGCTCCCTTTGTGGCATTTCTTCAGTGATATAATATCAGGGGATTGGAAAAGAAAAAAATCATTAGGTTTCTCATTTCTTTGAAAACCTATCCTTCAAGAAATCTTCAAGAGCCCTATTGCTTGACAATATATTTTAAGAAAAAATGTAAAGAGATGGTATGACTTCCAGAAGGATTCAAGAGAATTCTGAAAGAATTATTGAAAGAAAACTAAAAAGTTAGATAACAGTGTACTCTTAGGAAGAGATATAGTCGGAATGCATAATTATTAGTATTCACATGAAACACCTTGAAGGCTTCTGCTGCTGGTATCTTTTCTTCTGAGCTGGCTTTGAGTAAGAATAGCATAAAGTTTTCAGGTGTTCAGTGCTTTCCTGCAGGTACACAGGAAGGAGGAGAGGTTTAGTTAGAAGAACTTTGGTTTGCCCCACTATTTCTGCAGCAATTCTTTGAAAGCAAACATAACTCCATCTGAACACAAAATCTCAAGCTATCAAACGGACATTAAGAAATATTAAAACCCTGTGGCAAAGACTGTGTGCTTTACATCATACAACAGCACCATGAAACAGTAGAAAAATGACAGTTGGAGGGCGAAGGGTTAATTTAGTTTGGGTTGGCTTGGCTCAGCTTGGTTGTTTTGGGGGTTGGGGTGTTTTTTTGAGACCTTCCTTATTCAGGTAACTGCTTTTTGTTTGGTTGGTTTTTTTAAGCGAAGGTCTTCAAGGTGGGACTTGCTTGCATTTTGTTTGAGGTTTTCTGGTGGAAAGAACAGAGCAAACTCTGATGAATTTGTAATCTATGCAACTTAGTGGAAAATAAAGGCACTCCCTGGGACTGGCAATCCATGTAATTTTATAAAAAAAAAAAAAAGGCACCCTCTGAGCGAAAAAAAAAAAAAGTAAGATTTAGTATAGAGAGCCCTTGTAGTATTTAACCTAACAATACTTTTATATAATGTAACTTTCCCCATGTCTGAGACAATGCCTCAGGTAATTGCAAAAGAACTATAGTAAAGATGAATTTTATTGTTTATGGGAATGGAGTCAATAATCTTTACACTTACATATGGAATGTTGTGCCCACCTCAATGATTTTTTTCTCATTTATGAATCTAAGAAATCACTTTAGTTCGGCTTTGCTCCATGCCTGACAAAGTCTTCGGGAATACCAATCTGTTGAATGAAACTATTGCCCCTATTTACAAAAAATATATTAGAGGCTTTTGCTTCTGTTGTTTCACATTTTAATCTTGTTTAGCTATGGAAAAGGCTCAGAACAGGAAAGGCATTTTTCTGCTTGTAGCCTGCTTTTTTCCCTTATGGTTTTTTGCCAAATGCAATTCTCAGTCATTATCTCAAATCACTCAAAAAATCACCTGCAGTCACACTACTCCCCGAGGCAGAGTTCTTGTTTTTTACTTGCATTTTTTAGTTTCTGAGAATATTGGCAAGTATTTTGATTACAGTAATGAGTGGTTCTAGTCTACCTACTGCTGGATTTTTGGTCTCAAGGGAGCATTCAGTTTTAAAAGTTACTTCTTGGTTTAATCTCTACAGGTTTCATCATTAACTCTCCTTTCAATCTCTCAGTACACACTTTTCAAAGAAGCCTGAATGCCTCTAAAAGTTCAGCTGCTAGTTATTTTGAGAGATTTTTCATTTATACTTCTTCATTAACTCTCCAACTACCCACACGCAGGCAACTTGCCCAGAGACACCTTCATTTTATTTCTGTATCACTTTGACTTGGGTGTTTCACACCTCAGATAAAACCCACTCTGTGCCTTTTCTTTTTTTCCTTCCTTGTTTTTACCCTCCCTTTATAGTGTCATTAGAGGTTTGCTTGTCATAAAGTTTGTTTCACACTGTTTACAAAAGTCATGAGATTACAGATATAGGTTTATGAAAGTGAAATGATGACATTTAGACATTGGCAACAAAATGCCTTTAGATTTTTTTCTTCTAACCTGTACTTAAGGTTGTTTTGGGTTTGGTTTGTTTTTTCTTTAATTCACATTAGATTTATAGCCCTAGTCCTTAGTCTCTTCCAGGATGTGTATAGTACCACTGCCAAGTATGATCACTGTGTGCTTCCTGGGCTCTTTGTATCTGTTGTCACTTGAGTATGAGTCAGCATTGGTTTTTGTTTGCCAACAAGCTCAAATGACCAGCTCAGTATGTGAGGCTGCCTGATTCCTGATTCTTGATCTTGCTAAATACCTAGTTTTTCTCTGTGCCAGATCAATGTAAGAATGATGACAAAGTAGCTCAAGTTCTCACATGGAAGCCCTCCCTGGGCCTTGAGCTGGCTTCACTACAGAAAGGCTCTTATCCATCATTCAGTTGATGAAAATGGTTTAACTTAATCATATCTGAATTTGCTGAGAAATGCTTGGATTACTGAATTTTCTAGGTTTTTTTGCTATCTGACTCATTTTTTAAAGCTATTAAAGACCATAATGCAGCTGAAGAGCTGAAAACAAATGGAAAAATAATTTTTAGTGTCTTAACTAATTCTTAACTTATTCAAGCCTTGTCTTCTGGCTAGGTATAACTTTATATTTTGCTCAAATTGCTTATAGGCAAAGACAGGTGGAGCAGGAGCTATTTATTCAGGTTTCAGCAGTTTCTGAGAGATTCGCTCGTTTATTTTCCAACACTGTGGAGCGCTGATGTTGCACGAAGAGGCAACCACAAGACTCCCAGAGGCAGGGCTCTGAAGAGAGAACAGGAGTGATGCTGAGAGATGGCATCAGCAGCTGCTGGTGTCCTTGGGAGCTGTCGCAGTTTGGCAGCTCCTTCCTTTGTCAGTCTGGAGGAGCACTTAGCCAGACACCCTGTAGGCTGCAGGATGGTTAGGTACAGTAGGCACATGGGGAGATAGTCGCAAGGGTGAGAAAAGAGCTGTCGGGAAAAGAGCTGTCAAGATTAATAGATACAGGCAGCTAGGTCTGCCTGCAATAGTTATATGTCCGGTTTATGTTTCTTCCTTCAGGAAAAGATGCCTTCTTTAGAATTATGACACCAGAAAACCAGATATATTAGCTTTAGGTAAAGCTTTCTGACTCCTATTCTTGAAATCTACTCTAAATGAAATTGCAGTTGCATGCTTTCATTTACCCATGAATCTTTCTTTGAGCTTCAGTGCCACTAACAAAGAGTTTACTTTTGCCCTCATCTGTATTGATGGGCTTCAGATATTTTCTCAATTATATTAAATACTACACTTATCCTAGACAGTTTTGATGTTCTGGCTGCCTTCGGGCTTCTAGCAGACAACAGGGCAAGTAAAGATGGATAAATAGGATTGATTGATAGTGAGCATAACACAAAATATCACTTTTGTACTCTGGCATGGAAACTGAGCAATGCAAACACTACAAATAGGTGTTCAGCAAAGGCCCTCTGGGCTGGGATACAAGCTTTGTCACAGATTTGTTAAAAAAGGTACCACTAAAACAAAGTAACAGTGTCATCTTCAGCAATCTTCAAGATTATAATTTTGTTCACTGTAGTCATATGGGTCTGATTAAAAAAATCAAATTATCCTCTGGCATACGGATTTAATAAATAGAGCACGTTTGCTCCTGCTAGCAATAGGAAATTACTATAACTTGTACATATTTTGTTTGTTTATATTTTCTCACTTGTCTACATGGACAACTTGAAACCCACAGGGTATTTAGAAGTTTTGTTTTGGATATTTATGACTTCCTTGGTTTGTAAATGGCAGGTATTATTTCTACACTTCTGCTGATGGTTTTAAAGAGGAAAAAATAATTACAAGGGTTTTTACCAGTGGCAAAAGAAACAAAACCAGTTAAAACTTAATTTGATCTGGGTACCTAATTCTCTTTAAACTTCTTAGAAAATGGGATGCAGCAAGCACACCTCCTCAGGGCTACAGCTTCATTAATGCAGAACTTAGTGTCCACACACAACCTGAGATCCCAAAGGGACCCACAGTCAAACATCTGTCATATCAACCAGAGCATTGAATATGGAGTTCATGAAGGCTTAATGTTAGGGATGAGAGAGCAAATGGTATCTGATCTGGCATGAAGTTAGAGTGGCAAAGGCAATATCTAATCCAGCATCAAGCATGACAGAAAAAGGTTGACCTTTCAATAATTTTTAATGTTCAAAGCAGATGGGAGGAAGGGATTGGTACAATCCCAGTGCTTTGTGTCCTAGGATTAAGCATTTGTGTCCTAAAAGTACTAAAAGACTTAAGGCTGCATTTGCTGTATTATTGAACCATGTGTCTAGTCAAATTCAGGGACAATATAAAAACAGGAGAACACTGCTTATCCCAAAGAGTTTGAATCCTAAAGAACAGAACAAGCAAGCATGCATAGCAGAATACAAATGGAACAATTTTCATGACAAGAATTGGGTATCAAAGAGCCATGTGGTGATATAGGTTGGATAGGTGATAGGCACACAGCCTGATGCTCCAGACTTCATTCCTGTGGGGATTAATTGCAAGGTATATTGGGTTTGTATGGCAAGGTGTTGGTAGGAGGGGGGCTACAAGGCTGGCTTCTGTGAGAAGCTACTAGAAATTTCCCCTGTGTCTAATAGAATCAATGCCAGCCATCTACAAGGTGGACCCACCACTGACCAAGGCTGAGCCCGTCAGCTCAGCTCTGGGATAATGCATTTAGGAAGGAGGGAGAAAAAATGTGTGCAATGGCAACTTCAGCCAGAGAGAGTAGTGAATATGTGAGACCAACAGCCCTGTAGACATCAAGGTCAGTGCAGGAGGGGAGGAGGTGCTCCAGGCACCAGAGCAGAGATTCCCTTGCAACCTGTGGTGCAGACCATGGTGAGGCAGGCTGTGTCCCTGCAGCCCATGGAGGTCCATGGTGGAGGAGATTACACCTGCAACCTGGGGAGGACCCCACACCAAAGCAGGAGGATGCCTGAAGGACTCTGTGACCTCATGGGAAGCCTGCGCTGGAGCCCATGGACTTGTGACCCCGCAAGGAGCCCATGCTGAAGCAGCCTGATTCTGAAGGACTGCTGCCCGTGGAAGCGACCCCCACTGGAGCGGTCTGTTCCTGCACCCTGTGGCAGGGACCCATGAAAGACTGTACACTGTGGGAAGGGCCCCATGCTGGAGCTGGGGAAGAGTCTGAGGACTTCTCCCCAGTGGAGGAAGCAGCAGGAGAAACAATCTGTGATGAATTGACCACAACCTCTATTCCCCATCCCCCCTGCACTGCTGGTCGGGAGGAGGTAGAGAAAATCAGGAATAAAGTTAACCCCGGGAAGAAGGGAGGGGTGGGGGGAAGGTGTTTTAAGATTTTATTTCTCTTTACACTACTCTGATTTGATTGATAATAAATTAAACTAATCTCCCCAAGTTAAGCCTGTTTTGCCCGTGATGGTAACCAGGGAGCAATCTCTGCCTGTCCTTATCTCACTCGACCCGCTAGAGGCTTTTGCTGTAATTTTCTCCCCCCATCCAGCTGAGGAGGGAAGTGATAGAGCAGCTTTGGTGGGAACACAGCACCCAGCCAGGATCAACCTGCCGCACAAGGCAAGTAACTGAGTAGCTACATGCATATGATTGGAATGGGAAATCCCAGCAGCTAGAAGCATTTCCTGAATCTACATCTGAGTAAGATTTGGGTGTGCCTAATCTGCTTCAGTAGTTTATCTAAATTAGAAAGTAGGACCCCAGGGCCCTCTGTACCAACCCCCCAAAAACTGGTTTGATAACAGGCACCGTGTAATTCTGAAAATTGAAGCAAGGTCTCCTCTGAGAGGTTACCACTCATTTGTCATTACCCACTGACAAAAAGTCAGGGTCTGGAGCATCTGATATGATATGATTAGGATTTTGAGGACCAAGAATAATTTCTATTACACACCATATTGCTCTCAGAAGCATCTTTGAAACAGAGAAGAACAATTTTCCCCAGATATATTTGAAAATGCCTCTAATAGTCCAACATAGAGAGGTATTTAGTGTATCTGCCAAAATTTTTTCTTAGTCCTCCTTAGAAAATTCTTGTGCCTTCCATTTTTTTTCAATAGCTAAGGTTTGGTAACTCATTTACTTTCTGAAACTTTCCATATGATCTGCTACTGTTAAAAATTTGAGCCCTGTAATCCTGACTGTCCATAACAAAGACCTTTGTTGTTGTTTGTATCCTTTTAATAATGTAATGCCTAGCTAAAAATCAGTGCACTCCTTAACAGGTAACTTTAACAGTTCAAATTTAAGCCACCCTTCTCCAAACTGGCACTCATTATCTCTCTTTCCTGAGCTTCCAGACCTTCAGGCTCATAGCAAGAAAGTCCTCTGGCAGAAGATCATCAGAATTGACACATATCATGCGGCTTTTTTTTTTTTTTTTTTCACTTCCAAGTCTAAATGTTTGTTTCCTTTAGTTGCGATGGCATCTAACAGTTACAAGTATTTTTCAGGACCCCTTTTATAGTACAATTATAGTAAACAAAAGCTTTTGTAGAGGAAGAATTTATCTGATAAGTATGTCAAGTACTATAGAACATGTAATGCAAACCAGACTTCTGGACAGAGAATGTAGTGGCTGAATCAGGAATGTTAGTCTCTTCCAAGCCTTCATCCAGAAAAGCTGTACCAAGGATGAAAACTGACACAATGTACTGGTTTTGGCTGGAGCAAAATCAATTTTCTTCATAGCAGCTAGTATGAGGCTACATTTTGGATTTGTGACAGAAACAGCATTGGTAATACACAGATGTTTGAGTTGTTGATGAGCAGTGCTTACACAGGGTCAAGGCCTTTTATATTTCCCATATTGTCTTGCCAGTGAGCATGCTGAGGGTGCACAAGAAGTTGTGAGGGGACACAGCCAGGACAGCTGATCCCAACTGACTAAAGGGATATCCCATACCATAGGACTTCATGGAATCATAGAATCAGCTAGGTTGGAAAAGAACTTTAAGATCATCAAGTCCAACTGTTACCCCAGGACTGCCAAGACCACCACTAAACCATGTCACTGAGGGCCTCATCTACACAGTCTTTGAACACTTTCAGGGGCAGTGATTCCAAAACTGCCCTGGGCAGCCTGTTCCAATGCCTGACTAGCCTCTCTGTGAAGAAATTTTTCCTAATATCCAATCTAAACCTCATGTAGCACAACTCGAGGCCTTTTCCTCTTGTCCTATCATTTGTTACTTGGGAGAAGAGACCAACCCCCACCTCACTACAACCTCCTTTCAGGTAGTTGTAGAAGGTGATCAGGTCTCCCCTGAGCCTTCTCTTTTCCAGACTAAACACCCCCAGTTCTCTCAGCCAATACTCAGCACACTTGTGCTCCAGGCTCTTATTGCCCTTCTCTGAACCCACTCCAACACCTCAGTGTCTGTCTTGTAGTTAGGGGCCCAGAACTGAATACAGGATTAGAGGTGCAGACAAGTACAGGGAGATGATCACTGCCCTGGCCCTGCTGGCCACACTGTTGCTGATACAAGCCATGATCCCATTGGCCTTCTTAGCTGCCTGGGTGCAAGCTGGCTCATGTTCAGCAGCTGTCAGTCAGCACCCCCAGATCCTTTTCCACTGAGCAGCTTTCCTTCCAACCACTTCATTTCATTGTTCATCCTGAACAATAAAAGCTGAACAAGAAGGAGGAAGCAGGGGATGTTTGGTTGGAGTGATGGCATTTTGTCTTCCCAAGTATTTATAACACACAAGTATTTGAACACCTGCCTGCCCATGGGAAGTGGTGAATGTATTCCTTATTTTTCTTTGCTTGCGTGACTGTCTTTTGCTTTACATATTAAACTGCCTCCATCTCAACCTGAGAATTTTCTCACTTTTATCCTCCTGATTTTCTTCCCCATCCCACTGCAGGGGGAATGAGTGACTGGCTGTGTGGGGCTTAGCTGTCTACCAGGGTTAACACACAGATAGGAATAGATGGAGTTTTTCACTGGGCCAGCTGAAATTGCTTTAAAAACCATACAGTCCTACTGGACTTAAAACCTGTATTTGCATCTGAAATGGTTTTTTTGTTTCTCTTCTTTGGAGTTTTTCAACTCTGATGTTATTTGTTTCAGGTGACATCAGAAGCAGATAAATGCTCTTATGGGCTCTATTAGTATCCTAGTCCACAGCAAACAGTATCTAAAGGGCTTCTTGCACTTGAGTTTATGGCTTTGATTACTAGCTCTTCATAGATTTTTTTTCTGTAAACTTCTGCAACTGCTTTTTAAACACCTGTAAAGGTTGATCATCCACATCCATTTGTGTCAGAGTTCCACAGATTAGCTATGAGCTATGAAGCATTCATGTTTTGTTTGATGTGTTGTTTTTAGCTAGATTACTTTGACATCTCTAGTCTTTATTGGACTCCTCCTTCCTTTTTTATTTTCTGAATGTGACATATGATTTCACAGGGATTTTTTACCCCTTATTAGTTTTTTCTTTTCCTAAGCTGAATAACTCTTGTGACTGCTGTTGATTATTCTTTCTAATTTTTCCCTTCTTCCCTTTTGAGTTGGTGATGGGAGTAATAGCAACTGCAAAGGACACCCAGGGTAGCTTTATACAATATTATATAATATGGTAATATTTGCTGTATTGTTTTCCTTTTCCTCTTTTAGGCTTTTATTTTCTTTTTTACTCTCCTGAGCACTGAGCTGACATTTTCATTGAAATATTTATTACAGGCCTACCCTAAAGATCTCATTCCTGCATGACAAAAGTAATCTCAGAGCTCATCACTTTGTATGTAAACTTAGGATTGTTTCTCCTCATGTGCACCACTGTGCATATACCTATACTGATTTCATCTGCCATTTCATTATCAGGTTATTTCTTCTGCAGTTTAGTTGCCCTTGTTTTTGTTACCTTGAATAAATATCACCAGCAAATTTTGTCTTCTTACAGCTTCCCCCTCCCTATTTTCAGATTATTTATGCAAGGGTTGAACAGTCCTGAAACAGCAAAGATCCTGTATCACTCCACTATATTTCTTAGCTAAATGAATTCAAAGTTCAACAACTGAAACGACATTAGAATATTTATGCACTTTGCTGTTGATTTCCTCCCCTTCTTTAATGATACTTATGCTGAATTTTATTGAGGTAGTAATGCATTTTTCAAACACCAAATTTTTAATAACCTTGAGCAGCCCATCGCAGGGGGGTTGGAACTAGATGATCTTAAGGTCCTTTCCAACCCTAACTATTCTATGATTCTATGATATGATCATTCAAGGATGTAATTTGACAGACCTCCTTGAACCATGTTAGATTTTTTTGTTTAGCTAAATTCTTAGTATTTTTTACAATTGTAGGGACAGGGACAGTTGTAGTTTCATGGTTCCCTAGAGATTTTGTTACTATATTTGGCCAGGAAATTTTGAAAACTTTGTTACTAAGACAAATGATGAAGGACACTTGGAAGAATCCCTAGAAGCATACTTAGAAGCCCTGGAAAGAACTGCAAAAACATAGTGGGGTACTAGAATGGTAAGGCTTAAGTGAAGGATTGTCCAAGGTCACAGAAGTAAGTTGGAAAGACACAATAGCTGAGGAAGCAGGCAAAGAAAGCATAACAAAATACTATCTTCTACCACACAAGAGGATCTGAACCAAAGATCACTCTAGTCCAGCTACTAAGTGCATAGGAGCAGTCTTGTGAAACTCTGGTTAATAAATGTGTGTACATGGGTGTGCGAGAAGTGTGTGTGTGTATTAAGCAACATGTCAACTGAAAGAAGCATATTTAGCCTGTCATTGTGGATGAGCAGTGTAGCAGACAGACTGAAATGCACCATTTCCATTAAGGGGCCAGGGATTTTGAATATAAAATGAAACCAAGGTCCAAGAGAAGAAGTGCTGCAGGATGGTGAGACACAAGGAGTCTTAAAATACATGGGATTCTGGAAATCTGGCAAGTGCTTGAATATGTAGATCTTGAACAAATCTGTGACAAAAGATTATCTGAAAAGTCTCTTTTAGAATTACTCAGTTTGGCTGCTTCTCCTATAGGCAAAAGTATGGAATAGGGCATATAATGACAATTTCAGCCAGTTTGGATCACAGTTCAACACCAGGGCCGTATTTCTGAATGACAGATGATTCATGTTCTATAATTTTTTAGCATTTATACATCTGGGTTTCAACGCAGCATTTGGCACTTTTGATTGCATCAGATTAGGCTGTTACATTATAGTTTGACTTAGAGTGTTATTTTAGAAATATATATATTAAATTAATTAAATTTGGCAGGTTCCCAAACCTTTACAGTAGCTCTTTCTTGCAAGGCTTTTCAGTTTGCAAGCTGAATATGTCAGATAATATCTGGAAATGTTCGTGACTCTTTTCTGTCTTCTTTTCAGGTTTTCCTTTTTTTTTTTTTTTTTTAATGTGGATTACAGAACTTCACGTTATTGTGATATGCCTCACTAATATTATATACATCTAACCATTACTGCCTTCTTCATAGAGCCTCAGATCACATTGTCACTTTTTGCAGCAGAATTTCATTTACAGTTTGTGTCAACTTGTCTATATGCTGTACATTTGCTCTTTTTATGGTAAAGTCTTAATTCTGCCAATTATGAAGTCTGGTCTTCAGTATACAAATTTTCATTTTGCAAAGCTAAATTCAGTTTTTTGTTTAATCAGTTCAACATACATCACTGTTTTCTTTTATTCCAGACATTTTTCTTTGGTGGGTTTTTGTGTAAAGGTTTGTTTGACTCTTGCTTAGATACATGCAATCAAAATAATAAATAAGACTCTGGTACAGAAAACCGTATATTTTAATGATTAGCTTTTTCAGAAAATAGAAAAATTAATCAAGTGCATTTGCAAACCTTTTTTTGTTATTCTAAGGTTCAAAAAGTACATTCCTATAGCTTTGAATCACAAAAAATCTTCAGGTTTCCACATGAACTTTTAGATTGCCACATGAATCTTCAAGTTCCCAGAGAACATGGCAGCACAGTCAGCCTAACACACAGGAAGCACAATGAAACAAAAAAACAAATAAAACCTAACAAAAAAAAAAAAAAAAACCAACAGTGGGTAAATGTGAGAATTAATTTAATTTCAAACTTGCTTTTGCAACGAAATACTTGATCATGGCTTTAAACTATTTCTTGCATTTCTTTTTCACTAGCCTTTGGTAAACATAACAATAAAATGAGAAATGTCTCTTTTTCTAATTTTGCTTCCCTTTCCCTTATTCATTCCTTTACTGAGTGACAGTAGCAAAGGAAAATATAAAAATTAGTGCATAACTGGGGTAATTTTCTCACATGTGTGAAGAAATGAACATTTATTACCAGCACTATGGAATAAAAGATAGACTCCCCAAATGAGGCGTAACTTCAGCCAATTTGATCAGATATCATGTCTGAAGCAATGGGGAGCATTAGGTAAATTGGAAGGGAGTAGCTTTGGACCCTTTACCCTTGGCAAATCTATTTCTGTATAATGTATTGGCTCAAAGAACTGTTTTATTCCTACTTTACTTGTCTCTGTATCCTCTATTTTGCCACTACTTTTATCAGAATGTGTCCATGTACTTTACAAAATGGTTTTGCTTAGCCTTAAATCTAGTCATTTTTACCTAATAAATCACCATGAGAAATGAGTGATGTTCCCTAAATCACTTCATCTGTTGTGTATTGTAGTGATTTTCTCTGTAGTTTTTGAATTCTCAGTGACGTACTGTGGTTTCCTTATCTGTTTCAACTTAAATCTCCCTTAAAAATATGCCCTCCTTAATACAGTTGATTACACTTTTTCTCAGAGTAAGAGTTATCTTAGGAGGTGTCCTCATGTGTCATTAAATAGATGGATTTTTACCCACATACAAACATCCAGAACAAAAGGTATCTTATCAGGAGAGAAGTTCTTAGCAATTAAATTATCTACAGGAGTCTCTGGGTACCTGAGTAAACTTATCTGGGCCTGACTTTATAAATTTTATAATATAGGAAGGGTTTTATTATAATTATTGAGCAGAGCTTCTCTTTATTCATGATAAAGGAAGGTACTTCATAAGCTTACAAAAAATTTGCCTCCCAAGGCGCACGGAGCCAAGCCCTAAACATGAAAAAGGAAGAAATTTTTTCCCTAATAATCTACATTGTAATGAATTTGACAAAAGTGTTTTACAAGTAGGCAACTAGCAAGTCACTTTTCTGAGTAATACTTAAGGAGATGTTTTGGTTTTTTTTCAATGTCAAGTCTTCACAAAGTATCATCAGTGTTTTGGGTTTTTTTCTTGCTTCTTTTTACTTTGAATTTTTAGAAATTTCAAAATAATTTCTTTAAAATGTTAAATACATTTTTTGAAATGTTAAGTTGAGGTTTCATAGGGGACACTTGTGTGTTGTTGTTTTTTTTGATGGAACTTAACCAACTTCATGCTGGGATAGTCAAAAGTCTGCCTAAATAAGGAAAGCATTGAAATTCTACTGAAATGGAATTGGAACATTATACTTTTAAAAAATCTGAGCTATATTTTGTTAATCAGAATGGACAAGCAGTTTTATTTTTTGATTTTTCATCCATGTGCATTGTTTTAACTATTTTTATTGCCTTGAAAAGTTGAAGGCCCCCGTTAACAATGAGAGTTGATAAATTAAAGCTTGCCAAATGAAAAGCAGACATTTTGAAATTTCTTTTAGAACGTCAGGTTTATCTTTCTGCTGTGTGTTTTAATGACATTGAAAGGGTTTCTTGAAATTTAATGCAAGTCCATTGTAATTTCTTTGTCTTTAAATAACAATCTGTTTTCCTCTAGGTTCATCTTCAAATAGAGAATCCCACATGTCTGCCTTGTCACAATGATACAATGAAAAGTACACACAAATTGCATTAGGCCTAAACATAAAACAATTTTATTGTCTTCTATAAAACCAGCTGTTGGGTAATAATTCCTGTGGCGTGACAATCTAATGTAATTTAGGGGACACATTTCTTTTGGAATAAAATGTCAAAATAAACTTAAGAACACATCGAGAGAGAACTTTGGATACATTTGGTAGGCATTACTAGCCAATCCTTAAACTATTCAGTGTTTTTCAAATTAAAATAGTCATTATTTTAAAGTTAGAATTGGGCTGGCATAGATTTTTTGCAGTAGAACACTTAGAAATATGATAAATTTAATGAAAAATGTCGGCTATCTTCTTTGTATCAAAATTTCACTTCTATGCTTTGCCATTTTACCTTCTTCTGTGAGATGTTTACTGAAGCCAACTAATCTAGAATTATGTATATATATATGCATAAATAATCAGCTTACTCTAGAACACGACTTCATCGTCAGTTGTTTGAAGATAATAAGACAAGATTATTTTACTTTGGGACATTCTGTAATTATGTATCCTAACAGATAAATAAATTTTTTTTCTGCATAGAATTTAATCAGTAACAGTGAAATTAAAGGAATTAGATGGATGAGCATATATATAGTTGCTTACTTAGTGTCTCAGTTTAATTAGCGTCTGGGTTTCTGCCTGTGGTTACAAAATTTTATTTTCTCTTTCCTTTTCCTCGTTCTACACATTTCTCACTTGGAAACTGGAATATCAAGATACTATATTTATACAAGCAAAGAGTGAATGTTTATTGAAACTATTCATTATTATAAAACCAGTACCTTTCCACATAGGCAATACAATAAAAAAATCTGCCAATACTCTTTGCAATATTTCACTTAGAAGCCAAATACACAACTGAATTGGGATCTCCCTTCTAAGGACCATTAATTGCTTTTGCCATCAGGCTGTGCTGAAAGCTACAACATTTAACATGGCCGAGTCTCACAAGTACTCTTTTCCTCACTCATTGTAGATGGGAAGTAATGTTTTTCATTAAAGTAAATAAAGCAAACAGTAAGATGATTAAAAAACTATTCAAAATTTATTAATTAATATTCTTAAGTTTCCTTTAAAACTATGCATTGCAGTATTTATCTTAATTTTCCTTCTACTGGCTTGTGAAAATGATTCACATTCAAAGTCATGAAGAAGGCAAGAATTCTACAAGAATTTTGTACAAGAATGACAACATAATACTTTGTAACAGGCAAAACCTTATTTATGAAATACCTCTCTTCTTCCCTGCTTATTTTTAAGACTTGACTGAACACACACTTAAAATAAATTACCAATTTATTGAACAAAAGTTACTGTTATCTCTTGAATAATTCAATCAATAGTATTCAAGCAGCTATAAAATCAGTCAATCAGCAAAATATTTGTCCATCTGTTCAATCTTATTTTTATTCTAATCATAAGTAGTATGCAAAAAAATTCCATCAGTTTTAAATGTATTGGCATGCAGATGAAAGGAGCTTTTGATGTAATTTTTTGAAGAAAAGAATGGATGTTCTTGATGATTGAACAGTTCTTTAACCTTAAAATTGCTCAGGGTAGTAATATTTCTCTGTTCAAATGTAAAGAGTTTGAACAAAAAAATTTATTCTATTAAAGTAGAACTCCAAGTGAAACATGCTAACCTGCAGAAATATATTTAGTTGGTACAAACTATGCTGTAAACCTTCAAATTTTTCAAAAACAGTTCATTAGAGTTCATCGGAAGTTGAAAACCACTGTCGCGGCTTAAGCCTCTCTAACTCACGCAGTTTTGCTCACACTCTTCCCCCTCTTTCTTCCCCCCGCTCCTGGGGGAATGGGAAGGAGAATTGAAAGAATGCAACTCCCATAGGTTGAGATAAGAACAGTCCAGTAACTAAGGCATAACACAGGACCACTACTGCTACCACCAATAATAATGAAAAGGGAAATACAAGGAAAGAATACAACCGCTCACCACTGTCATGGGTTCAGCAGTAGCAGTCATTTTTCTCCTTCTTGGTACCTGCTGCAGCACTCTGTTTTTGATTTTGGGCCTGGGAACAGTGCTGATAACACCAGAGTTTTCAGTTACTGCTTGGTAATGTCTTGGTCTGACCAAGGACTTTCTGAGTCTCATGTTCTGCCAGGGAGGAGGGGAAGCCGGGAGGAAGCAGAAACAGGGCACCTGACCCAAACTGACCAAAGACGTATTCCATGCCACAGCATGTCATGCCCAGGACGTAAGGCAGAGATAGGAGAGACCCAGAAGGGTGGGGGTGCACTGCTTGGTCGGGCTGGGTATAGGTGGTGAGTGATTGTATTCTTTCCTTGTATTTCCCTTGTCATTATTATTATTGGTGGTAGCAGTAGTGGTCTCCTGTTATACTTTAGTTACTAAACTGTTCTTATCTCAACCTGTGGGAGTTGCATTCTTTCGATTCTCCTTCCCATCCCTCCGGGAGCAGGGGGGAACAAAGAGGGGGAAGTGAGTGAGCGAAACTGCGTGGCTGACTGGGCTTAAACCACGACAACCACCTATACACAGCCTGACCAAGCAGTGCACCCCCCCCCCCCCCCCCCTTCTGGGTCTCTGCTCTCTGTTTTACATCCTGGACATGACGTGCTGTGGCATGGAATATCTCTTTGGTCAGTTTGGGTCAGGTTTCCTGTCTCTGCTTCCTCTCGGCTTCCGCTCCTCCCTGCCAGAGCATGAGACTCAGAAAGTCCTTGGTCAAACCAAAACATTCTAAGCAGTAACTGAAAACACTGGTGTTATCAGTGCTGTTCCCTGGCCGAAAATCAAAAACACAGCGCTGCACCAGCTACCAAGAAGGAGAAAAATGACTGCTGCTGCTGAACCCAGGCCAACTACTTTAAACATATTTAGGAGAAGGACTGAAACGTATCTGTAGTAAAAAAAAGAAATTGTTTAATGTTTTTATAGATAACAGTAAGAGTGAGGCTTTGTTTTGTTTTTATCCTCCCCCATGGTGCAAGCATTTGAGATTTCCTGTTCAGGGAATTTTGGCACAAGGGTGGAAAGTTCAGTGTATTTTGGTTCAGATTTCTTTCACATATGAATATTAATGGGTATTCATGACAGCTAGCTGAATCTTCATGCCCTATATGCTTATGCATTAGGTGAAAGAAAATCTTGCCATTTGTTACATCAAGACCTGTATCAAAACCTAGGTTTCCTTTAGTCAGTTGTCTGAGGCTGGTTCTTGATCCAGACATAGCTAACCAGCCCACATGACAATAATAGGTTCCTGTGCATATTCTGTGAACCCAATGCCTGTGCCTGCATACCTATATATAGACAGGGGTACTTGATCTGATCACAGCATTAAGCCTTGGTTTGCTTTGGGAAGTACTGTAGCTACATATACAGTCTTTACTGAGTTCAGGAAAGATTAAGCCTTAAAAAGTGATTTTTTTAGAGAATGCAGGATAGAAATTATTCATGTTTCTATGAAAAGAGATGCTTCTGACTAATAAGGTTAGAAGGAACTCTAAACTGCTCCATCCTCTCGCTGCATGCTTCATTGCTTCTCTTATAAAGTGAGAATAATGATTTCCTACCTTGCTCTCCATAAGAACTTAATGTTTGCAATAGAATCATAGAATGATAGAATAGTTAGGGTTGAAAAGGACCTTAAGATCATCTAGTTCCAACCCCCCTGACAGGGGCAGGGACACCTCCCACTAAACCATGTCACCCAAGGCTATGTCCAACCCAGCCTTGAACACCACCAACGATGGAGCATTCACAACTTCTCTGTGCAACCCATTCAACTTCCTTACCACCCTTACAGTAAAGAACTTCCTCCTTATATCCAATCTAAACTTCCCCTGTTCAAGTTTGAATCCATTACCCCTTGCCCTATCACCACAGTCCCTAATGAAGAATCCCTCCCAAGCATCCCTATAGGTCCCCTTCAGATATTGGAAGGCTGCTATGAGGTCTCCATGCAGCCTTCTCTTCTTCAGGCTGAACAGCCCCAACTTACTCAGCCTATCTTCATACGGGAGGTGCTCCAGTCCCCTCATCATCCTCAAGACTCTCCTTTGGTCTTGTTCCAACAGTTCCATGTCCTTTTTATGTTGAGGACACCAGAACTGGACACAATACTCCAAGTGAGGTGTCACGAGAGCAGAGTAGAGGGGCAGGATCACCTCCCTTGACCTGCTGGTCACGCTCCTCTTAATGCAGCCCAGGATACGGTTGGCTTTCTGGGCTGCGAGTGCACACTGATGGCCAATGTTCATTTTCTCATCAACCAACACCCCCAAGTCCTTCTCCGCAGGGCTGCTCTGAATCTCTTCTCTGCCCAACCTGTAGCTGTGCCTGGGATTGCTCCCACCCAGGTGGAGGACCTTGCACTTGACATGGTTAAACTTTATCAGGTTGGCATCAGCCCACCTCACAAGCATGTCAAGGTCCCTCTGGATGGCATTCCTTCCCTCCAGAATATCAACCGAACTACACAGCTTGGTATCATCAGCAAACTTGCTGAGGGCGCACTCAATCACACTGTCCATGTCACCTACAAAGATGTTGAACAAGACGGGTCCCAACACCCGTCACTGAGGGACACCACTCGTTACTGGTCTCCAGCTGGACATTGGGCCATTGACCACAACTCTTTGCGTGCGGCCATCCAGCAAGTTCATCATCCACTGAGTGGTCCACCTATCAAATTGATGTCTCCCCAACTTAGAGACAAGGATGTCATGGGAGACAGTGTCAAACGCTTTGCACAAGTCCAGGTAGATGACATCAGCTGCTCTACACCTGTCCATCAGTTCCGTAGCACCATCATAGAGGACCACCAGATTGGTCAGGCAGGATTCCCCCTTAGTGAAGCCACGCTGGCTGTCACCATGCACCTTGTTGGTTTTCATGTGCCTTAGCATGCCTTCCAGGAGAATCTACTCCAAGATTCTGCCAGGCACAGAGGTGAGACTGACTGGTCTGTAATTCCCCCGGTCATCCATTTTCCCCTTCTTGAAAATGGGGGTTATATTTCCCTTTTTCTGGTCATCAGGAGCTTCACCTGACTGCCATGATTTTTCAAATATGATGGACAGTGGTTTCATTTGCCAGCTCCTTCAGGACCCATGGATGGATTTCATAAGGTCCCATGAACTTGTGTACATTCAGGTTCTTAAGATGGTCTCGAACCAGATCCTCTCCTATTCGACCTGTCTCTCAACTCAAGATTACCAATATCAGAATCATAGCCCATGTTTACTTTGAATGGAGGTATATGCTGCAGTAATCCTTAAAATCCCAGTCCATTCACCACTCACTCAAAGGAATCATGTTAATGATCCCTCTCAACTTTATTTATTCTCAGTGAGACACTGGAGTGGACAAGCTGAGCTGGATTCAACACTCAAACCCAATTCCTGCAGGTTGGGAATGACCATGGTGCCCTTTAAAGGACTAGTTAATAGCCAGCTGTGCAATAAAAGCAAAGGGACATGAAAGGCATGCTTATCATTCCAGGTAAACTTTAATTTTTCCATCTCAGTATCACTGCTGATGATCTCTTCAACAGTCTTCTCCACAGTTATTTTGTATTCCAACTAAATGGGCTTATAAACAGAAAATAACAATTTGTGGGACTAACGCACATTTATCTGAGAGTCACCAGCTCTGTTAATGTGTATTTCAAAAGCCTTGTCTGACCAATGCTGACATATGTAGCTGCTCAGCAATGAATCACAAAGGAAACATATGGATTAAAATTTTATGGCATTAAGATTCTTACTGAAGCAGAAGGTGTCTTGTGTAGGCTTATAGGGATGATTCACAGATAGTTACCTGTCCTGGGTTCAGCAGTAGCAGTCATTTTTCTCCTTCTTAGCAGCTGGTGTAGTGCTGTGTTTTTGACTTTCAGCCTAGGAACAGCACTGATAACACCAATGTTTTTAGTTACTGCTCAGTAATGCTTAGTCTGGCTAAGGACTTTCTGAGTCTCATGCTCTGCCAGGGAGGAGGAGAAGCCGGGAGGAAGCCGAGACAGGACACCTGACCCAAACTAGCCAAAGAGGTATTCCATACCATAGCATGTCATGCCCAGTATATAACTGCGGGCAGTTACCTGGAAGAGTTAGATCACTGCTTGGTCGAGCTGGGTGTCAGTCAGCGGGTGGTAGGCAGTTGTATTCTCTTCCCTTGTTATTTCCCTTATAATTATTATTATTGGTGGTAGCAGTAGTGGTCTTGTGTTATACTTTAGTTACTAAACTGTTCTTATCTCAACCCGTGGGAGTTGCATTCTTTTGATTCTTCTCCATCCCTCTTGGGGGGGGATGGGGGACGGGAGGGAATGAGCAAGAGATGTGTTGCTGATTTGACGACTGGGCTTAAACCATGACATTACCACTATGTTTTCTTGAGCATGAAAGGAAACTTCTTTCTTTTGAGCATCTTTTTTGCAAGCTCACCAGTGCTTGTATATATGTTTAAAAAGTTCACAGAAAGATTGCTTGGCAGTGTGACCTGGCAATTGAAGTGCGTGTTAGCTTGTATAGCTGATGGTATTCCTTCAAACCACGCTGATCAAAACTCATTTCTCTCCAGATGCAGAGCTACCAAAGCAATTTTATGCACAGAAAGGATGAAGATATATGTACCTTCCCCGGGCTGTATTCTTATTACTGAAGTCATCCAGTCTCTGGCTATTCAATATTTTCAAAAAGGCTGCTTAATACCTGGTATTTTTTACGCAAAAAGTTTGACTGGAAAACAAGCTAAAGACTCTGCTTCCTCTGAGGATATTGGAAGCTAATGCATCAAAACAATAAAAACTCTCATAACTAAGTCCAAGGTGTTTTTGGATCCTCCCACCTACTCCCTGCTATCCAGTTGCTGTGGGAATGAAATAGCCGGTCCTGTGAGAGTGGTTTTCAAGTAGCTCTGAACAGGAATTGTTATTTCTGCAAGGAAGCTACTGGCATTTGACATTTTTGTAGTAAGAATGCATAAATTTAAAAGCTATTACCTTTCACCTTTGAGGAAAATCATAGCTGACCATGACAAACTGGTAAAATGGGCATATTAAAAATAGGAATACAGTGCACATGGTTAATTCTTAGCAAGATATTCCATGAAACTTCTTTGCTTTGACTTTGCACCATTTGGTTTAGAAACAAGATGAATACGGTCTAAGAGGTCTTTCTGGTAAACGGCTTCTCTTCCATCTTTATATGCTGCCTAATTCACAGAAATATTTTTAAATTATTACTACTGTTCATACAATGTTCTCCATAGTGTATTATTTTCTTCTAAAGGTTAATGTAATAGCAGTCCAATTTTAATGTTACTGAATCATCAAAATTATAACATAGTAAAAATATTAACTTGCAAGTAGCTAGGAAAATGCAGCCCAGGTTCAGTGTTCTGCAGGTTTTTTGTAAACAGCTAAGTGGCAGGCACATAATGATGGCATTTAGCAAAGTTTGTTTGAAAAAAAGAAAAAAACAATGCTTAATACTTTGAAGAATAATACAGTCAAGAAGGCCTTTATGCAAAGTTTTTAGTTAAGTACAGCTTGGAAAAAAGAAAAAAGTAAGTTAGGAGAATTTTGGCATTATTGGAAAATAATTCAAAGCTCTTAATATACAGTTAATCAATTAGGTCTGTATCTACATGGAAAATGCACATGTGTAAAATCAATGTATCTGAGTCCACATTGTCACAGTATTAATTCGGAAATTTTCATATTTCTGACTAGTTCTTGGATATTTAAAATTAACTCATTAAGCTGTAGGTGTCCAAAGCTACATAAGTAGGGCTAAGCAACCTGTTATTTTATAAAACTATGTAAACTTCATAATTCATATAAGTTTATAAACTTCAAGATTTTATAGAAGTGTATTGCACCTCTAGTTTTCCTTCTAAACTGGGAGGAACTCACTCTAACTCCAGAAATGAAGGAACAAGAAAGTGTCAGTAATAAGGACAAAAAAGTCTTGGAGTTGTGAATTGCGCAAGTAGTTCGTGTGCTTTTCACTATGTATCCACTCTTGACCACTGGTGCAGATAGAATGTTGAGACAGGTGAATCTTTGTCCTTATTCTTCTTTTCTACTTCTCTTTGACAGTGAATATCTCCTGATCAGCATAAAACTGCCTTTGAATTTCTGTGGTTTTCAGTGCCTTTTAGTAAAGAAACATTTCCTACATGGGCTTGTTTGGATTCAGTATGAACATTCACTTGAAAAATTTAGACCACTGGCTTACAATTGTTTGTAAACTCTTGAAAGGGGTCATAATTTTGGGATTACTCCCAAAGAAGTGAAAAAACCCCAAACCAAACAAAAAACCCCAAGTGAATGGATGCTATCATATGACTGGCAAGGTATCCACTTTAGGAAATGTGATCATATCGATAAGAACATGATAATTGATAATTAACCATGACAAGTGCTAGGTCCTAAACCTGGGTTGGAGCAATCCCAGGCAGATTGGGTAGAGAAGAGATTGAGAGCAGCCGGGTTGGACAGAGCCTTGTGTGACATGGTTTAGTGGGAAGTATCCCTGCCCATGGCAGGGGGGTGGAACTAGATGATCTTAAGGTCCTTTCCAACCCTAACTATTCTATGATTCTATGATTCTATAACATATTCATTCTGATTCTGTTCTACTTTTTCACAAATATGAAAAGCCCGGTCAGAACATGAATACTGTCAAAGTGTTACTGGGCTAGCCACAATGCACTTTTTTATGAAAGCCAAGTCATAATTTAGTTCTGTATTGATAAAAGGAGTAAGAACTGTTGAGAATATGTTTATTTTGATGTGATATCATCACTCTTGTTGATCAAAATACAAGAATCCAGTTCTCCTTCCAGAAGGTCATGTCAACAACAATTGCAATTCTAAACCATGCTGTTCTGATGCACTTCTGCAAGTAAAAATGAAAATTTATGTTTCCCAAATGGCATAAGCATAAAAAGTCACTTCCTAAAATAACAATAATAAAATAATGGATGAGAATAAAACTAGTAGTGCACTAAACATTGTGAATGAATTTTCAGTTTGTTGTCTGTAAAAATGTCTCTGAATCTTTCATTAAATATTACATCTATTTATAAAATAATTTTAAAGAATTAGTATGAAGAGTATTTTTTTGAAATATTTTCTTGTGTCAGTCTATTTGAGTGCTACATTGATTTTCATGTTCAAAATGGAAACAAAAACAGAACCATAAGGAGCAGTAAATTATTGTAATTAAATAATCCAAGGGAAGGTAGCCAGCCATCAAGAACTGTATATATAGATGCTGTTTGTATGAATGCATGAACACGTTTTTCATCATTAAATGAGCACTTTTATGTAAAATACACAAACAAACTACCTGGTGCTACTTTTATTCTCTCTCCAACTACTTGTTATATTGAGCAAAAAGTGTCGCAGGTACATGCATTGCACAATACTGTTAGCCACCTGTCATGTTCACATTTAAAGTAATCTTGCATTCTTTTTCAAACTAAGTGGACTGAAAAATAATCTAAGACATTAGGCTTTCTCTCATATTTTCAATTGTTATAAGTGTAATTCAGTGTTTTCTGAAGTGTTGGTATTAAAGTAAATTTATAATTTTATAAGAGAATACAGTGGTTAAACAGAGAGCAACTTATTAGTGTTTTGCAATATTGCTTTAGGGCTTTTTGTTTTGTTGTTTTATTTTTTAATGTCCAGGAGTACATGGCAACATTCAACCCACTCCAGAATATACCTAGCAACCCACAGGACTTGGTTGTATAATGAACTGCTGTCTTGGTTGTGCATATTCCTCACTAAGTAGTAGTACTAGTGAAATTTGGGTTCTGATTGATTTTTGTAACATGTTTATCTGATTTTTGGCAACGGAATTCTGCAAAGCAGTTTGCATTAATTTGTCTAGTGTGGACTTGAAAAGAAACTGGATGCTGATCTCTTATTTTTGCCTGTATTCACTATTCAGATAATTATCTTTTCCTGTATATCCAGGACAATCCATTCATACTGTGAAACACTTTGATTCTATAGTAATGAATGCTAAGCTTTAAACGTAGATGTTTAGTCTTGTATGGATAAAAGATGAATGAAAAGTAAAGTATTATCAACTCTTCATATCCTGGCTTAATTTGTTAGCTCAGGGTACGTAGACTAAAGTCCTCTGGAATTAAAAGCCTAATACTTCACTTCTACTTATTATAAGGAATAGGCTGTTATTTTATATAGGTAGCTGCACCCTCAAGGCCATATCTGGAGATCAGTAATAAAGAGCTAACCTCTTCTTTGAAAGGTTTACCCTCTAAATAAAAATATTAGAGGAGCAGAATTTTGCCTGATACACAGCCTCGTGCATGCCCCTGAAGAGCATAGTACCACCAGAACCCTCAAGCAAACTTCCTCCCACATAAATTCTTCTTTTCTGTTCTTTGAGCCATCCAAACATCTAGGTCTTCATCCCTCTAGTTTCCTGAAATTTCAGTACCAAATTGCATGTAGATATGGCGCCTACTTAGGTGCTTACATTCTGGCTTCTTGACTTTTCATTCTGAATTTGCATCCTCTCCAGTGCAAATTCTGTACCTTCAAGAGTGAGAAATTCACTGTCTCACCATCCTTACTGAAGTTCAGATCTGTAACTCTGAGGGACATTGTAGGATACAACCTTACTGGTCTACTGAAGCCATTACAGATCAATGTATTTCATCACTGTTAAAGTCTAAATTGTCCTTCGGCTGAAAATCCTGTCTGCCCATATGGGAACAAGTTCTAAAGTTAATTTGGAATGCTCTCTCTTCATGTCCTCCAAAAAGTGATCTATTATGGAAATGTAAACAAATCATCCACATTTTTAGCTGTGTACTGTGCTTAGTGAGAATGGCCAAATAAAGACCAAACCTCAGTGCAAATCTCTGAATAAGAATGGCCTTCTAAACTAACCAAAGATAGTGAAACATTTCTTTATTGAAAAGGAGTCATTGTGTGTTTAGTGTTGATCAATAACTGAGACGCTATTGGGACCACTGAAGAGGTTTGCAGTCCTATTTTACTAGAAGTGAGGTATGATTTGCAACAAGAGGCACAGTAAGTTTTCAGGCCTGGAAGAGTGTCTGAGCCCCAGGGCTTTTATTTGTTCAGATCCTGAGAAGGAGAATCCATGGCTGTCTATGTCAAGAGGAAGGTAAAACTTGGATCTAGTCATCTTTCTTGAAGCAGACACATAAATCAAGTGTCATAGGAAAAGAAATACAGTTTTGCTTTTCTTGCTTCAAAAAGCTATCGTCCCTAAGCCCTATTGCCAGTCTTGCAGAAGTCATGAATGGGAAATTCCATGTACAAAACCAAAACTGTCACCTAAGTCCCTCTTGAAATGCACAGAGGTCCACAGGCCTGTGCTGCTCAGCAGATCAGCCCACCACTGTTAGGGCAGATATACTGCTTCTCAGGAAGCAAATAAATAGTAGTCCTGAAGGCTCAGGCATTCTTGGGGAACTTCTGTCTTCTTTACAACCTTTCAGAACCACTGAGGGCTGCTGCCTTCCCCTGGTAGGCTGTCTGAGGAAAAGCTGTTGGACCACTCCCCAGCTTGCTCTGAATGCAGAGGGCAGGGAGCCCTCACCGCAAGGGTCCACAGCAGGTCTGGCTCACCATGATACTACAATGTGTAAAGAATGACACATTGTAATGCCAGTCTCCTAAGTGTGTGACTTTATTTTCAAAAGCTACCTAACAGCTTAAGCTGACCCACACCTACTACAAATGAGCAACATTACAGTCAAATGAAATTCAGTCAGACCTCTTGGGCTGCCATAGGAGAGCCTGGGTACTTCTCTCTTTCTTTTCTGGTGCTGTTCCTTGATGCTCTTAAGGCAGGACCTGCTTTTGGAGCCATTCTGTGCTTCCTGCTCTCAGGGCCATGATGGCACCAACTCTTTCTGCCTCAGGGGCATGACTGCTTGTGATGACAGAGCTCTGAAGCTGTGCAGCCATGGAACCTATGACCAGATGAGGGAAAGCAAGGAATAGCCCTGTGGGGCATCCCCTTTTCAACCATGAGCTGCATTTGTGCCCAGCCCTGGACCTTCTAGTGAGCATCTAAGGGTTGTGAATGCTCCATCTCTGACAGTGTTCAAGGCCAGATTGGAAAGAGCCTTGGGCGACATGGTCTAGAGTAAGGAGTCCCTGCCTATGGCAGGGAGGTTAGAACTAGATGATCTCAAGGTCCTTTCCAACCTGAACCATTCTATGATCTGTTTGTCTCATCTTGTCTGGGCACCACGGAACTGCACCCGTGTCAGAGAGGATGCTGTCACCCTTGTCTCTATCACACTTCCCCTCAGAAGTGCCTGGGCCTGGTGTTCCCTGACACCTCCTACCTATTGCAGTTTTCAGATAGTTTCAGTGTATATTTTATCATTGATCAGTGCTAAATGCAAGAAATTTGTTTGTTATTAGAAAGACAGGATGTTTTTCTCTTTAAATTTCCTGGAAACTTTCCCAAATGGGTTGTTTTGGGACCTATGGCACTGACTGAATAACAGTGCCTTCCATCGATCTTGTTAAATGCACTGCAGGTTGCAGCGTGCTGCATAGAGGCTTTTGGGGAATATCTATCCACCATGCCAGCAGTAGTTACCAGCTCTTGAACTTCTGGACTTTCATACATAGTGCTATTATTTGAGCTATCTTTAGAGATGGTCCAAAGCTGTTCCTGGAAGATATTACTTCAGAAACATGCCCATGCTGAATGTAATAGGCAATTGCTTTAGTCAGTCCCACATGCAGACTACAAGCACAAGGGATGCAGCTGCCAGGTATTTCTGAAGGCCCCTGAAGACCTAATCATTCAATGGAATCATTCATCTGTCAGACTTGGACAAGTACATTACAGACAGCTGACCTTATAGGATAACAGGACTGAGTCTGCAAATAGAGAAGGTGAGAATTAGAAGAGTGATGAGACAGAGAATTGATGGGGATGGAACAAGCACATGAAAGTTTTGGGTTCTTTCTCTGACACTGCTGGCCAAGTGTTGAGTTCATAGCCATCCAAAAAGCCAAATCTGCCACAGGAAGACCTAGGGTATCCTTCAGAAATCTTCCAGGACTGGAAGGCTCTGAATCATGTGATAGACCTGCTGGTTTCTCCCCTGGTTTTCCACCTAAGCATCAGTCATATGCAGCTAGGCTTGCACAGAGAAGCTGCAACCAATATCATACATACACATTTGATGTGATTAATACTTTAGTATATATGGAAAACATAATATCACCTCTAAATAGTTACCAATGCATTGTTATTCCACAGGCACTTCTGTGTTTGGAAATCTAATTTTTCATTTTTTTCTTCTAGTAAGAGTGACTGTTTCGTTCAGTTGGTTGAATTCTATTGTGTGTTTTGTTTTACAATTTCAGGTGAAAATGGTGAGCCTTTTTTTTTTATTTTCGCATAGACTGTATGGTGGTAGTGGAGAGGGGAATAAATGACTTTCCTACATTAAGATTTGTGTGATGGAGTGGGGAGAAGGAGGCTACTATAACTGCTGTTCTTTACTGGCTGTAGTATTAAATAGCAGCAAGTGCTTTACTTTCTTTACACTTTACTGAGTAGATAAGATTCATCGATCTGCTTTCCCTTCTTATTTTTCATTTTCTCACAGCACCACAGAATGGAAAGGACCTTAAGATCATCTAGTTCTAATCCCCCTGCCATGGGCAGGGATGCCTCACACTAGATCCTGTCACCCAAGGCTCTGTCCAACCTGGCCTTGAATACTGCCAGGGATGGAGCATTTACCACTTCTTTGGGCAACCCATTCCAGTGCCTCATCACCCTCACAGTAAAGAACTTTTTCCTTATATCTAACCTGAACTTCCCCTGTTTAAGTTTAAACCCATTTCTCCTTGTTCTATTGCTATGGTCCCTGAGTCCCTCTCTGGCGTCCCTGTAAGTCCTCTTCAGAACTGGAAGGTTGCTATGAGGTTTCCACACAGCTTATCTTCTCCAGGCTGAACAGCCCCAATTTTCTCAGCCTGTCTTCATACGGAAAGTGCTCCAGTCCTCTGATCATCCTTGTGGCCCTCCTCTGGACCTGCTCCAACAGTTCATGGCCTTCTTAAGCTGAGGACACCAGAACTGCACACAGTGCACCAAGTGGCGTCACATGAGAGCAGAGTAGAGGGGCAGAATCTCCTCCTTTGACCTGCTGGTCACGCTCTTTTTTATGCTTCTTCCATTCTTCTTCTTTTGTAAGGAGATCAATTTTACTTTATGTTCAGAGATTACTTTTTCATTACTAACTTACTTATAAAGTTTAGTGAGGTCACTAGGCAGGCTCCATCTGCTATCGTATCCTCTGGAAAAGCACATTTCTCAGTTTTCCCTTTGTTTCTACTATTAGGTTTTACTCTGTATTGAAGATAGCTTTAGGAAATTGTTTGTTATGTATTTCAAAAGCATTTGGTGACAGGGAAAACTTTCAGTGGTTTACAGATACATCTTGGACTACTGTTGTACACTGTGGCAGTCCAGGGCCCAAACAGAACAAAACCAAATATTGTCCAAAAAAAATCCTATTGAAGAGTGTTCTGAAAAAAATACAGACATTTGCTAAACCTAGAGACAAAGCTGGAGATAAAAATTTGCTTTGGGGTCATATGTACTCCTGTCATGGAAAAAATGACCTTGTGTAGCAAGTATCTCAAAACTGGACTGCTCCTTATGGACCTGTGGCTACAAATAAAGGAACTGTAGGCTTCAGAGGTTCATGAAATAATGTATGTGTGCACCCACTGAGAAATTCAAAGAGTCTTTTCAGTTTGAACGCACATGCTTTGATTCATATTTTCTGATGCCCTGCATGGTGTCTAATGTGAAATTTAACATGCATGTATTGAAAGGTAGTCTTTATTCAGTCCTAGTGCTCTTCAAGCAAATAATACCTCAGGGTAGAATTACCGGAAAATTCATAATGAAGCTAGAGCATCAGAGCTATGCTCCATGCCTCCGTAACCAGCCAAATGTTACACATAACAGTCTGATGCTGTTGGCTGCTGAGAAAATTAATAGAATTGTGTCAAAAAAGTATTTTTTGGGGTGGAGGCAAGGCATATATATATATATATATATATATATATATATATATATATATAAAACCTAAAGTAGATGGTTAGTGATAGTGTCTGAAGTATATCTCTAAAAGTTCACATTATATGTTAAACATATTCTTTTTTTCTTCTGTGTTCTGGTACAGTCTTTATCATTTATTTTTAAAAGGTATAAAAATAAAAAAATAATACATGTATCTGATGGAAGAAGGAGAAGAATGTAAGGCAGTGGGTGTGAGGCAAGAGAAAGGCTAGAGCAAGTTAGAGATATAATATGTAAGCTGTATTTATAGATTTACAAAAGTGCTTTCCTCCAAGCGACACCCCATTTGCTATTTGGAGGAAAAATAGGTGATTGTATAAATAGAGTAAAGCTGTTTTCATAATTACAGATTAGTTGATATTGCACACCTCTGCAAGTAGCAAGTTTTCTGTTATACAAGTTTCATTTCATGTATGGTAACAGAAGAGCTGCTCTCAGGCACACCAAATTAAGCTAGAAAATAAAAATATGAAATAGACCACTTTTATTGCACAATTACATTATTATATTGTGTACCCTTGTAAGTGACTTAAAGCATGAAACTCAAACTCAAAAAAATTTTATTGTAGGGAGGTTGGTAACTTCTTCGATTGATCTTTAAAGTTCTGGGTGTATGGATTAAGGAAAGCTATTTCTCCAGGAAACAACTATTTTTGTGAGCAATGTCAGAGAAAAAAAAATATTGATTAGAATTTCAACAATTAGCTAAAAGCTGAAACCACATTTGATCTTGCTTGTTTTCAATGTAAAAGTGATATTATCAAAGATTATATTAATATCTTACTACATTCATTGAGGAGTTCATAGTTATAAATCATGTTGAGATGTAGAGCTATATTAGCCTTCTTACTTACAGATAGTTCTCTTTAAAAACACAAATTCCAAGTCCTTATGTTATTATGTTAGTTATGGGAATTTTAGGCATAAAAATGCATGGCCATATACACTTCACAAGTTCCTCTTTTCCCACATGACCCTCAGGAGGCATGTGCTGGTTGTCCTCTCTCCTACCAGTTCTGCTCCTTCAGCACAGTGCTCTTTCACTCCAGTTTTCCACGTTTCATTTCAGAGCTCACCCCTTTGCCAGTCTTCTCACTACCTCTACCCTATTTAGCTACTGACTGCTGATCCCTTTAAAATCACATGCCCTGAAATACTTTAAAGATCACTAATGAGATATAAAAAGGAAAATTCACTATGGTTAGTAAATATTCAATTTTTGCTCCACCTCACTGGTATGAGTTTAAAAGTTTTTTTGACCTCTGGATCAGGCAGACCCTCATCAGTTTGGCTGAGATTGCTGACTGTCTTCTTAGCTACAGAAGACTTACATTTCCTCATTTATTGCTCATGTTAGCTTTCCTGTGAGTGAAAGATAATAAGCAAATAGAACTAAAAGAAGGAAAGCAATACAGATTGACCTGCAAAATAGCCACAAAATCTAGCAATGTTTTCCTAAAATTATTTAAAATAGTCGAGCAAAGTGATTGCTTTTCGACCTTAGTTTCAGAGGCAGCTATTTGACACAGTTTACTTCCAATTTTTCAATAAACAAGAAACCCGACTATTCAGCTGGATAGCAACTTGCAAAGAGCAGTCTTTCATATGACAGCACACAACTATTTACAGAACAAGTATAATTATCAAACATCTGGTTTCCATAGAAAAAGAAGGACATCCACTATACAAAAATAAATTGCACATTCATTTCAAGGCTAAAGCATCTCTAATTAAGATGCAAGCTCCCAAAACTTGGACTAAATCAAATCAAAGTTGCAGTGATGAAGTACTATGCTTCAGTATAATGACACCCCCAAAACATCTAAAAAAGTGGTGAGATTTTGATGTTTGCTTTCAGTAAGGGTTTTACTGTCTTTAAATCAAAATGCAAGAGTAAATAAATATGCAGCTAGAGAAAATTTCAGAAACTCCTCTTTTTTTGTTCACTGATGAACAATTCCCTGTGCTTGGCAATTTGTGAGTTGTTTTCTAATTATCAGTCCTCTGTGGGGGGCAAAAATTCAGAGAAAACCTTCATTTAAGGTCAATTTTAGGCAGTCATTATCCAAGCAAAATTACTGTTAAAGTATTTTTATCCAGGGTTGTTTTTTTTTGATACTGGAGACTCAGTGTTTGAATTGCTACTTTGCAGTGGCTTTACATCAGTGATTGCTGTAGGGTGTATAGCCATAGAATACATTAAATGCAAATTCAGCAATTCTGAATTCAGCAATTCTAAGCTCAGAAAAAGTAAAACGTAGACTTGATCTGCCTAGGCTATTCCACTGGCATTAACTATTACTCTATTGTACTAAATTATTGGATATGAAGGATTTAGTCCAAATAAATGCCATTTAGAAAGTCGTATAATCAGAATAGTCAGAACTGATTCTATTAAGATATATAATGCAATTCCATTGTACAAACAAAAATTGGCCTTTGTCAGAATGGCATCAGTTATTTGTACAACTGTAATTAGTATTTCAGCACTTGGACTCATGTTTATATCCAATAAACTTGTTTTCCTTTTTGAGTAATACAAGTTGGTTTTGGTGGCAGTATTGCAGCAACAATAAAACTCCGCTTTCTTATCCACTATTCTCAGCCTAGAAAAATTGACAGGTTTTAAGATTTGCTGTGACGTTCAACACATCCACACTTTAATGATCGCCTTAGTTGGCTGTTGTCTCCTGTTCAAGCTTTTGTGTGTGCATGGTGTGCATGACTGGGGAAGGCAGTGGTTTGAAATGAGATGCTTGTATTTTGCATCAATAGCTTCTGCTAATGTCATCTAATGAAATTTGCATGGAAGGGAAGCAGTAATAAAGGTCTTGAACTTTTAGTAATTTGCAGGCTGAAAACAACACCCTGAAAGGCATCCAGATACCAACTGGAAATGAAACAGTAGGCAGCAGAGCAGAATATTCTCCTTTTTATGCCAAAAGACAGCCATCTTTCACACCTGAAGAAGTAGACAGCAAAGGTCTAGTACTATAGGCTCCATAAGCAATTTTTACAAATTTGTGTTGGAAGGAAGAAAAATATACTTTATGTAGCAGGAGCTGCAGCTGAAAAAAGAGCTGTGGTATTTTTTTGGGAAAAAAGAGAACTGTGGTTTCTATACTAAATGGAAATACACCTTACCATGGGATGCTGAGTTGAATCATCATTCAAGAAATTGTGTTGTGAATGAAAACTTTGCCCCTTGAAGTTTTGAATTGATTCAGAAACAATATTTCACTCAACAGTTTTACAAAAACTTCTCCAAAAGAAACACAAGCAAAAATTTGGACCCTGAGCATTGAATAATGTATCCATCCATCCATCCATCCATCCATCCATCCATCCACTCATCCATCCATCCATCCACTCATCCATCCATCCATCCACTCATCCATCCATCCATCCATCCATCCATCCATCCATCCATCCATCCATCCATCCATCCATCCATCCATCCACTCATCCATCCATCCATCCATCCATCCATCCATCCATCCATCCATCCATCCATCCATCCATTCACCAAGGCAGCTAGTACCCCTGCTAGTCTTTTCTGATGTCTCTTCAGGGTGGTAACAGGACCTGGCTTTGGCTGGGCTGAGTCTTAAGCAGCGATGTTCACTCCTGCTACAGTCTTCACTGTGTAGGGGTAAGCTGACAGTCCTCACAGCCCTTTCCGATGAAATAGATTTGTAGAGCTGAGTGTCAGCTACCTAACTCCTACAGCTGGTGATAAATATGGTGAGGGACAAGCAGCAAAAATAGAGATTATTTAAAAGTCTAAAGTGTCCAGAAAAATGTTGTCTTTCAGAGATACTCCAGACCTTTAAAATTCAGATGTCTCAGTCTTTTGAGAGAGCATGAAATAAATCAAAAAAGGTGCAGAATTTATTTGTCCTCATGACAATGACTTTAATGGAAATGGAAGAGGAAATTAACCCATTTTCTCATGAAATAGATTGTATTCAGTGAGTTAACTTCTAAATGCTGAGGCTTTTAAGTCAACCAAATTGAAGTGAAAGGGAAGCAAAGTGATTACGCTTTAGTTTATATGCTTCACACATTCTTTTTGACACCAGCATGACATTCAGGGTTTGCTGCTTTGCACTAGTTAATGGTATGTTATTTACAGTGTGTTGTTCTTTTGTATGATACATAACAATTGGACAAATCAGTAGTTAATGGCTTTCCATTTCCATAAATATTTTATTAAAATTGTTTTATTAGGGTTATACTCTTGCTCAGTTGGGTTGTTTCTTACACTACAAGTTTTCCCTCTAACAAATAGCTGCCCTGCAACTGTTATGTACCGACGAAGTGAGACACTAAAAATCGGATTTCCAGCCCTCTTGCATAATCAGTACTCCAGGTCCCATTTTATAACACAAATATTTTTTTTATCACTGATTTCTACTAGTTATAAAAGCTTCTTTTTAATTTACTGATCCTAACTTAAAACCCTCTATTTCTTGTTTTTGTTGTTGTTTCTAATGAGCTTGATGTTGCCAAGATTAAAAGAGGCTTGAAAAAAAACCAGCTTTAAAACAGCTTTGATCTCCTAAGGTGAAACATATTTCTGTGTAAGTTTTTTCCTCTGAGGCATGATAACACTTGGATTGATCTAGAGGGGGAAAAATAAAAAAGTGAAACAGGTGGGTGAGAAAAGAAAGAGGAAAGAAATATGGGAACTTATAATGAAAATTAGACCTGCTTACATTTGGTTTGCATTAACAGCCTTTTCCTACATTTTATTTAAAACTCAGGAATTCAGGACTCCATTGTTCCAAATTTTCTGAAGAAAAATGACATCCTGAGAAATGGAATAAGAATTTAGGACACATAGCTTTTTATTCTCTTTGATATAAGAAAACACTCTTTTAATTGGGTTTTTCTCAAAATTACAAATTGATTAGAAATGAAGAGAAAGAGAAGAAATCTTACATTGGGTACATTTACAAATAATTTCCTGGTTTGTCAGGGACTAGTTAAATGCTTTATTAAATAGTCTAATGCCACATGGCAACCTAAATCTATGAATGGGATTATAGGGATATAATTATAGGGATATGATTATAGCCATATAATCCCTAGGGATTATATACATATGTACTATGATTAGTTTCTGTCCTAAAGAGTCTACTAGCAAAATTTAGAAAGGGAACAGAAGAAGTCAGACAAACAAAACTGAATGGTAACCTGGCAAGGGCAATCAAACTATCAAACTATCAGTTTTGGTGTAAGGAGTGGCATGAGTCGCAACACTCCTCTTCGAAGCCATTGCTGGCTGCTGTGTTTGCAATTTTGGGAAAAACAATATTTGAGAAAGGATTTTTAGAAAGTTGTTGGAGGGAGAAGGCTTATTGGGTTCTTTGCTTGCTTGTTTACTTTGCTTTCTCAGGGAGTTCTTCTCCTGCATGGAAGGTGATAACGGTTTACTTGTTTAAAAAGGCAGGAAGACTTCAGATTGTGTTCATCACGTACCACAGCTTTGCTTTCAGTGTTGACAATTATTTTTAAAGGCATAAATGGAATTAGACATCTGACTGTCCTTTGTGCCTTTGGAAATCTCACCCTCCGTACATAATTTAGTGCACACCAATTAATTTTTCTCAGTTTGGTTTAAAGATATTGAAATAAAATTACTTTAGGAGCAAAGGGTTGTTAGTTTTTTAATTCTTTTCCATTTCTGTCAGAGATTAAAATCATATCTGGCTTTTCTTACAGTGGATAAATAAAATTTTTATTTTAGTTCTGTGGCAAATAGTGCTGTGCTAATATAACAGCAGTGCATTCTTCTTTTCAAAGTGAATCTAGATTCTCTTAGCAAAGATTGGACCTGGAAAGTCAACACAGCTTCAATATATCTCACAGTTAAAGAGGAATGCACTCCCAGCCTGCATTTAGAGCTTAGTAAAAAATGGGGTTTAAGCTTCTGTCATTGTTGTTTGCTCTGATAAGGTTGCTCCTGCTCTTTTCATATGGCACAGTCCTTGTCAAGTTGCAGTCCTCTTAATTTAGATTGGGAAATTGTCCAAGCTTGACCAACTGTAATGATTCATATTGGAATAAAACAAGATCTGATATATTTCCAGAAAAAAAAAAATCATTGACAGAGAAGTAAATCAATGTACAAATATGTTGCCAGTCTTCATGCGGTAGAGCCTAAAACCAAGTCTGATAGACGAGAAATGTTCCCTCTCAAACCACCACTTCTTAAAATTACAGGGTTTAGGAGCCTAACTCATGACCCTTAAAAGCCCAGAGCTGATGCTGCTGTGATCATTGACCTCAGGGCCTTCTTCATGCCCTCTGGATGCGGCCAGGAAAGAGGAGGCAGATGAAGGACAAAGACCATCATTGCTTGTTACTGCATGAACATGGAGGAAATCTCATTTGCCAGAAGAATCAGTAATTGGAAAATTTGCAGCAAGGGGAACAAAGGCTCTGGCTTTTCCTTCTTAAGGTACAGAGAGGTCTCAGGAAATTTCTTTGTGTGGAGATGCTGCTGATTAGAACTCTGTGTCAACACAGTGTTCAACTGGGCTTGTGCCATCTCAGTTTCCCTAATTAAAAGAAGGTTGCATTATCAGCAAAGAATTTATAAGTGTGAAGACCAAGTTAAAGAAAGAAACAGAAGAATCAGGCAACTTATTAAAGATGTGAATACAGATACAGGTTATGGCAGAAAGGTCAAAGGCTGAGAGATTCTCAAATGTAAAATTCTGCAAACGTAATGCTTTGCTGAGAATACCTTATCTGGGAATTGCTAATTTATCAGTGGGGAAAGCAAATATATTTTAGCTTTATAGCTGAATAAACATTTCTCTGTCTCTCTTAATCCAAATAAAAGCATAATTTAAAGATGAAACAGTCAAATATGTTGAGGAAATTTAATGAAACTGCCAAGTAGGAATTTAATTTTATAACAACCAGCAGAGAGCAGTGCTACTTTGCAGTCCAAATATGATTACATCAAAATCTTGAAAGCTTTTTCAGCAGAAACTTAGCAAAATTCTATCTAGGACTTTTATAAATATACATCTTCATACAAGTTATGATCTTATGTCAATTATGAACTTCTAGTTTTAGCAGGAGTAGCTAGAAGATTCTGGCAAGTATGGAAAAGGAAATAGGGAAAGAAATTTAATTTCTGTTTCTAGAATTCCTTCTGCATAAGCCACATATTCAAATTTTCTCCTTATTAATTTAAGTGTTAAACATTAAACTGCTCAGGAAGACTTAAAAAAAAAAAAAAGAACAATCAACTTTGAATTAACCAGTAAATAAGTAGGACAGATATCATACATGCTTACCAGCACTACTAGTGATGTCTCACGATTTCTTAGTGCCCCAACTATCTGGATGCAGTGAGGGTGTCTGAAGTTAAATCATGAAATAGAAAGAATGATGGCAGGTGGAAGATGAAAAAAAAAAGAAAAAAATACTAATTGAAAGTTTTTTTCCTTCATTCTTGTGGCTTGTTATAGAGAAGACAAATATAGTTGATCAGAGATTCAAGTTACAACATGGCTTCTTTGAGATAGGTCTATCCAGAAAGATATGGATTATCTGAACAAAATTGTTCAAGGTGAAGGACAGAAGGTTTCACAAGAGCACAGATCTTCACAAGGTACTTCATACAGAATCTAAACCTGAACGGTACCATAATTCTAGCCATCCTAAATGACCATAAATAACAGGTTGTGAAATTAATCTGACTGAGCAGATTAAAGACACTATATATACCTAAAACTGACTGCAAGTAGCATTATTAATCATCTCTCCTTCTTGAGAGGTGAAATTCGCAGCTGAATATTGGGTTCTTCTTTTTATTTTCTCCCTCACTTTTTTTTTTTCTTAACTGCAGTCCCAATTTACAAAATATGAACTGGATTAGAGTCTTTGAAGAGTGAATTAGAGGTTTTCTTAATTTTTCTAAGAATAGTTTTAAAACATATTTATGATCATTAACCTGCTTTAGTGCATTATTATTCATAGGACTCTTTAACTGTTGTATTTGTTGTCTTCTTGGGCCATCCTGAGGTACTTGGGAAACTCTTCAAACCAAAATATCTACCAGTAGATCGAATATTTTTTATAGATCCCCAGTGACAACATAATTAATTAAAAAAAGAATAAAAGGATGCCAGATTTGTATTACAGCTCTTAATTGGACTCCTGACTGTGAAAGAGCAATGGAGAATCCTTTTGACACGAAGGGAGGTACCCTAAATAGGCTGAAATCATCATTACCACTTGTCACATTTAAACTTGTATGACTGCAGCATTAAAGTCAGAGCTGTGAACCCAGAAGAAATCCAGCGATTCCTCTTCATTTTGCTCGTCCTTAAAATAATTTAGTGTTTATGGCAATTTGTGGCATCCAGTACAGCAAAAGGGAAAATGCAGATGGTCACATTAATATAGTGTCAATTATCAAGCTATAAATTAACTAGGTGGCATTCTCACTGTAAAAGGAAAGCTAAGACCCCATTAAAATGGAGGTATTATTACATATATATAAAAAAATATTATTACATATAATATATATTATATATAATACATATTATATATAATACAATATGTAAGATATAATATTATATGCATAATATTATACATATTTTATATATATAGCCTATATATTTAGCCTATATATTTAGGCTATATATAGTCATATATATACACACATATATATCCTATATAATGTATATATAATATACAAAAATTATATAAATTTATATAATTTATATAATTTATATAAAAATATATACTTTTTTAATGAAAATAAATCATGTCTTTTACTGGGTTAGCTCTCTCTAAGTACAAGCCAAAAGTCCTTTTATGCACCTGACTATAATTTAACTCTTCAGCAGAGGCATAATCTTACAGCTGAGCTTTACAGTAAGTAAATGCAAGGCTTTAGCATATTTCCTATTACGAATGGATGCAGAACTAGGTTCTCAAGGGACTATCTACACATACAAAGAGGGCATTTGCATGAATGAATATCGAGCCTGTAATATCGTGCTTTTACATTGCAGTGTGGTTAACAGTAGATACTTAATATCTTATTAAGCACAAACCTTCCTTAAGAACTGAAAGGTGCTTCAGGGAGATGCATGCCTTTATGCAATAGCAGCAGCTTTTTTGTCCTCCTGATCTTGTAAAGAGCTACATAATCTAGGTTAGATTAGTGAAAAAAGAATGGTACCTGTAAACAAGCATCTGGCAATCATATAGTATAAAACATGTTAATACACTGTAGATAGAGAATGGGCAAATGAGGTATTTCTCAGTGCATGATTCATTCGGTAGTACTGACTTGGTAATAGTTAAAAAATACAAGTGTGAAGTAATTCAAAGAGAAATGCACAATATTTGGGTTAGACACTTATTGCCTGATGGTATGGGATCTTAAGTGCAACTAGAGAGATCAAAGCCCTGAACAGAAGAACTGTTAAATCATTTGCCATATGAGCTCTTTTGTAATTGACTGGCTGATACGCAGTTGCATAACTCTCTTTTTTAGCTGAAATTATCTCTGATACATTGATGCTAATGCTCTGTATGTGTGCATGTGGGTGAATATAGCTATATACAATGCCTTTCTGATCTGGACTATGCAATGAAGTGCAAGTAATGATAGGAGCAAGAGCGGTTAAGCTGAGGTCAGTTGTAGTCACTGCCCTGCAGCTGCAAACCTTTTCAGAAAGCGAATGGATCAAGGAAGGCGATGAGTCATAAAGCTGTAATTAGTTAAAAAAAAAAAAGCAACATCCTCAGGGGTATAGAATCTGCTGCTACAAGCTTATCAGTGAAATTTAAGCTGCATTCTGCAGCCTAACCCAGGTTTTATACTGAATTCTGCTTGCTTTGCCAACAAAGCAGACATGATGGCCTTACAGATGCCTTTTTCAAATATTAAAAATATCCTACAGGTATAAATCAAGTAAGATTTGTCCTCCTGACACATCTGCTTCAACCATCAGTCTATAGTTTATATGATCCTTCTTCTGTTGTAAAACAAAATTCTCGGCAAGGCTATCAACTTATGTCCCAGAACCTGCAGAGTGTCAGCTTTTATGTGAGCTGGTCAGAGGAACATGCTCCATGTTTCCGTAATATCTGTGATGCTGGCATGGATTTGAACCTGCCATACAGCAGAAGTCACAGGTTAACTGCACAACACAAACTTTAGTTTCCTGGTTGTTTAGTCTTGTGGTCAATTACTTACCATGCAAAACTTAACCTATTTGAACCTTCCCTACACATTCTGGTGACAACTTCTGTGACCTTGGTGGAAACACCTATACTTTCAAAATTTCCCTGGTGTGGTAAGGCAAGCAAGGCCTGTGGTAGGTCAGAAATTGCTTTTTCTGAATGTGTCTCACATTGCTGAATTTAGTGTTGTGTTTAACTGCATTGTGTCTTAGCTGAATTCTTCTGGATTGGGTATAAAGGACTTCGTGAGAATCTTACCACACAGAAAATATGGCATATGTGAATAAACAAAGAGCTCCCAGCTTCTACTAGTGAGAAGAGGAAGCAGCAAGGACTTTTAATGGCTAGTGTAGTTCAGTTGGAACTCAACTAATTTGCCAGTGAAAGGAAACTCTTCAAATGATCACATTCTCTAGGAACTACTGCAGAAGGCATTGAAATCAGAAGCTGGCTGTAAGAAAATAGCCAAGAAGTAAAGTGGAATATGATTTCCTCAGATTCATTGCCAGACAAGCTGAGGACACCATCTCCCTCTACTTCAATTATTTTGTGGTACCGTACGTTGACAAATAAACAGCAAGGCAGAAAATAATTTGACTTTGACAGACATGAAGAAGGGAAGTTTTTCAGTGGTTTTCAAATTTTAAACTTTTAAATCAAATTTTAAGACTTGGTTTCTGTAGAATTACTCTGAGGTTGGAATGGATTTTCTAAAGAACTTTGACCCTGCAAGTATTAAACTGCATAGCATGTCCTTTCCATGGCCATGGAGATTTAAATCCAGGTATTTCAGGGAGATAGAAAGATATGTAGCTTTGCTCAATACTTTTTTCTTGTTATTCAGACTAAATTTACCATAATTCTTGTGATTTAGTATTTTTTTTTTTTATCTTTACTGCTTTTTTTTCCCAATTGTCCATGTTCTTCTGAAAGTGATCTTGTGGGCCTGGAAGTTTTCATACTTAAAAGACGTGGAGATAGTTTATTTTGAAAACACAAAATTTGATTGCATCATGCAAATGGAATGTTTTCTTCAGTATTAAGCAAGTCTTATGAAAAGGATTAGGATGCTGACATAGGTCATGGAAGTGGCTTTCACTGAATGCTGAAAGTGAGAAATATTTAAGTGCTTTGAGGCAGTCAAGTTGAAACAGTCCAAACTGATTTTGCACAGTACTCAGCTGCAATTCTTATTTTTTCTAGTGTAGAATGAGGGTTTTCCAGCTAAAGAAAACTGCATTACAAATATATGTCACAAATCTCTGGGCTCAACCTCTCTCAAATTTAGCTGCCTAAACTGAAGCTAGACTGAGCTAGTTAGTTATTTTGGTTACTTATTTAGTTGAAGGAAAGAGGTATGCTCTTCCAGAGGGCAGTTCCTCTGGTCTACTTGAAGAAATTAGATGAATGATTTAGATTGGATACCTACTATTTAGATATCTAAAGTTAGGCAAAGCAAATTCCATACAATGACAAAAGGAGAGGGAGGACACAATGCCCTGAGCCCTTAGCTCTGTAACATGTGTGGGATTCGGTGGAAGCTGGGGTTCATCCTACATGCGGAGGTATCCTAAGGTATGCTGCAGGAGTCCCTCTTGCTATACAACATAATTCCAGGTTTTGAAATTCAAAATAATCAGGCAGATATATATATATACCTAAATAGGGAAAATTATTTTATTAATTTTATTGTTTTTTAATTTGCATTATAAACAACAACTACTCTTGCAGAGACATAGTAAATAATCAGACTTTTCTAGTTAGTCAGAAGAGTATTGATATGCATAAAAGTTTACTGCTGACTTCTTTCTTATAATTCTGTGATGAATATCACTTAGAATCATCAAATCAGCTAGGTTGGAAAAGACCTTTAAGATCATCAAGTCAAACCTTTACCCCAGGACTCCTAAGTCCACTACTAAACCATATCACTGAGGGCCTCATCTACTTGGTTTTTGAGCACTTCCAGGAATGGTGATTCCACCACTTTCCTGGGCAGCCTGTTCCAATGACTGATCACCCTTTCAGTAAAGAAATTTTTCCTGCTATCCAGTCTTATGCAACTTCAGGTGCAAATTTCACATACCTATTTGTTCAGAATGCTTCAGGCATAAAACAAAGGTTCTTAAAGACCTTCCTCCCATACTGAATTCAGTGACTGCTACTCACTCCATGGAAAACTGCGTGTTGTTTCTAGTTGAAAAGTCATGCAAAAAGCTGCTAGTCCTAAGGGGAAAACAAATAAACAAACAAACAAAATCCCAAAACCCTCAGAAGTATAAGAGAAAGAAGTGACCCAGAGCCTACACAGTATGCAAGCAGAATTCCTACAAAGAACTGAACTCTTCTGCTGAGAAACATAGTTATTTCTTTCTCAACTTTTGATTATGCCAATGTAAACTTAAAATTCGGCTTTGAAATGTGAAGCTGTAACTGAACCCACAGAAACACTCCTATCACTCATACCTCTCATTTTGAACAGCATATGAGCACACAACTTGAACACTACATTTGTACAAGTGGTATTTTCTTACAAACCAGTTCTCCTTGAGGCTCAGACTGACTTCTTAAGGCAGCATAGATCAATATGACTAACAAAACTTTTGTTGACTTTGATAAATGTGAGAAAGGTAGCACAGCAGCTTTAGATTATATTTTTTTAAGTGTTTGATACTGTAAATCACACTATACTATCAAATAAATAGTCACTGCAGAGTAGTCAGGGATGCTATTTATGCTGTTGAGGTCTTATCTATCTAGTGAGAGGCAGACTGTAATATCAAGCTTTCTCACATCAGGTTTTGCTGTGGCGGGAAATTGCAGAGTGCTGCTAGGAATGGGACAAACTCTTCTCAAGGCAACTTAAAAAGGGAGTGAGCTAGCTGATCCTACTCCCAGAAGGAAAAGGTGGGTTTTTGTATAGTCTCTTTCTCACCTGCTGGCTCTAACATTAGGAAAATCCCAATGAGAGGCTTTAGCATCTACTTTTTCTCCTGAAAACACTTTCTCTTTAGAAAAGATAAAGCCCATTGAGAAACTTTGATCTTACTATATTATTCTGTATAGAGCCAGTATGAATTCTAACACACAAAAATAACATTATTAATCCAACTTTATTTTGCAACTAATGCTGAAGAACTCTCAGCTAGAAGTTATAGAATTGCACAGGTAAAGAGAACAGTGTGGCCTTTTATCACAGCACCAGATGACTGAAATTTACTAACAGGACTGTCAGAAAGGTTTTATATTACCTGGTTGAACATAGCCAGAAAAGAGATAAATAGATGTCAGGATAGTGAAAACACTAAGATAAAAAGTCATTGAGACTTCTATTTATCAGGCACATCTGTAAAAGCAGAGCCTTCTGGTAGGTTTCCTACTCTGCCTTTCTCTTCACCATATATCTAGGTGTTACTAACTCATTCTATTTCTTTTCTGTGTCTTAAACCAGATTCCTTTGAACTTGTTCCTCTCATTTCTCCTCTTTACCCACAACAAGAAAAATCTCTTCTTGAGAGGTTGATTCACTTCTGCGTCGTTTAATTGGGGCTGGTGGAGTCAGCTTCATTTTCACCATTGTAGGTTTGCACGGTAATTACAATAACCCTTTAGACAGATGTTTATCCTTGTATAAGAAAATGCAGTAAGATCTTCTTTTTTGTTATAAAATAATCTATCGTCATGAGATTCTGAAGGGTCCAGTGGACAGTAATGGATTTGACAAAGAATTACAACGTGTTCAGAGTTAATCCTTGAGTAAGAAATTTGGGAGAGTTTTTATTTTCCAAGCACTGTTCACCCGAGAGCAATTTTTCAAGGTTGTGAGTATTGAGTTTGTAAGAGAATTTGGCCTTAATTGTTTTCATTTTAGCAGTCAGCATATGAAAAATGTGCCCTGTCTACATGAGATAAACTAAACAGCTAAATAATTGAATCTGGCATGCTAGGAACAGAACTGAGATTACTAAACTACTTGAATCCTATGCTTTATTTCACTACTAAGTCAAACAGCTAGTCTTCTGTCTAGATATGCATGAAAAGTTTTAAATTAAATTCCTGCTGGAATCCCTATTTTGGTAAAAGATGACTTTAAAAAAGTTATATCTCAAAAGAGGTGGAAATACATTTCAAAACAAGATGAATGAAGCTGACATCTACAAAACACTTTCTCCTTATTTGACTTCCTTTTAATATTTAAGTCATAGCTAAAATGGTTAAAAGCTAAATAATCTCTATTAGAAAGATAAAAATTAAATATTTGCATTTATTGAGATTTGAAAGTTCCTATGAATTAAAAATCGGGTGGACTTTTAGGTTTTAATTTTTGATCTAATTCAAGTCAGGGTTTTTTTTTACCTTTTAAATAACTTCTGCTACACAATATAACCCTCCTATTTGATTCTACGCAAACCCCTATATTAGGGATTAAAGTTTTAACAATTAACTTGTCATCCTTGTGTAATGTAGTAGGTATAGTATATTATGTACGGTACCTAGAGTACCATAAATAAATTGATGTAATTAATTTTGTCAGTTCAACACCTTTCTCCAAACACCACTTGTCCCCCAGCCTTTCTTAGGTATATCTCATTTGTTGCTAGTTAGCTTAATAATGATAGACCAGGATAAGAGGAGAATTAACTACCCATGGGACTGGATCTATATGTGTCCATGCTGTTCAAGGAGCTCTTGGTTTCAGGAGATTGTGTCTGTTCTTTTGAGAGTCACGGAAAACTGACAGCTAAAAGAAAAGGAGAGGTATGCAGATAACACAGGCTTGTCACTCCTGGAAACATTCAAGGCCAAGCTGGATGTGGTTCTGAGCATCCTGATCTAGTTGAAGATGTCCCTCCTCATTGCAGGGGGTGTGGATAAGATGACCTTTGAAGGTATACTGTGATTCTATGATTCTATGATGCAGGGTGGGTGCCCACCTGTGTGACAGCTTTGTGCTCCTAAGGAGGAGTCTTGTAGATAGAGGGAGCCAAGCTGCAAATGAAAGATACAATGTCTAAGAGTAGACTACTACATCTCTAGCCAGTGTGATAGATCTTTTGCCAAAGGTGGTCAGCAGTAGGCTATCCAAAGAAGATGTTGATAATGAGAATTGCGACCGTGCCTGAAAGGAACCAGGAGTCATGATCTGAGCTCATACCAGTGACTTGGGGAAGTGTATGAGTGATGCTGTGGACAGTTGTTTGGGCTGTCCAATAGAAAACCAAAGAGGATTTTCATGGTAGCATTCTCCAAAATGCTACCAATTCCAGGGCATGAAGCATGGAAGGCAGACAAGGATCCAGAGTTGCAGTGCACAGATGAGACCGTGTTGTACCAAGGACAGATATTTCAGTACATTAGGAAATGGTAAACCTTTCGAGACAAAGGGAACCCATAAAGGAAGTACAGGCTTTATTTTAATCAAGGCTGCTGGCTCTGAAAATTAAGAAGGTCTTACAGGATTATTTTAAGTAAGAACTGGGAAAATGTTGACAAACATGGAGAAACACCTCCTTCAGACTGATTCAACTTGGCAGGGTAACCTGGATGATATTCAGCTCACCTCCGAAAAAGCCAGAAGGGAAATAAGCAGAAACAGGGAGGACAAGTTAGTTTGCCTAAAATGGCAGCTGACTAACATGACAAAGCTAAGCCAAGGGCAAAGCTAACAAACGCTGACTTCTACACCAATGCTAGAAGCCTATAAAGTAAGATGAGGAAACAAGAATTTCTGGTAATAAACATCAACCCTGATGCAATAGGCATCTCAGAGACCTGGTGAAAGGATAATTAAGGGGATGCAGTGTTGCCAGGCTACCACCTTTGAAGGATGATGGAATGAGATGTGCATGAAGGAAAATATATAAAATTTAACAGCATAAAAATATTGTGGGGAAAGGGAAGGACAATGGAATTCTGTGTGGAAATTACATACTCTAATAATAACAAACAAATGGTACTGGGATGATACTCTGGACTCTTTGATCTGGAGGATGATAGTGCTTAGGTAATGTTGTAACTTTAAGACAGGTTACAATAGCAAAAGATTTTCAGTGTTTGTATACAGACTATATAGACGTAGAGATAAGAGGCAGAGGTAGAGATAAGAGGTAGAGATAAGACTGTGCTTCCTAGAACAACTGATCTTAGCACTCTGATGAAAGCTGCCATTTAGGCTTTGGTCCTGAGTAATGCACAGGACCTAATTCATATGGTATTAGTTGAAGAACACTCTGTAACAGCAATCAGAATAAAATTAGGCTTAATATTGCAGTGGGAGAGAACAAACCAAATAAATCCCAGATACAGACATTCGATTTCAGGAAAGGGAATTACATAAAAATGAGGCAATTAGCAAAATTACCCCTAAAATGAATACTCAGAAAAACCAAGAAGCCTGCAAGCAGCCTTGAGGCTGTTTGAAAATACTGTATTAGAAGCCCAGGTAAACTGCTCAGAAAAAGAAATCATGATGACCCAGTAAAAATCCCTGTATAGCTAAATGGAAAACTTAAGAAGGGTACTGTACAGAAAGGATTGACTGTAAAAAACCAGAAAGGTTGTCCAAATGGGGAGAGCAGTAAAATCATGACATAACATGTGTACACAGGAATTTATGGGAAAAATAAATAAATTCGTGAAAGATGCTCAGTCTGATAATAAAGTGGCTTTAAACACCTCAGAACCTGGAAACCAGCTTATGAAACAGCTGGACCACCTGATGACAAAGGTGTTAAAGTCGCCTTTGAGGATAAGGCCACAGCAAAGAATATGACATTTATTTGTTGTATAGATTTTTTTACTGTTAAAGATGTTGGGAAGTTTCCAACATCCAGTGCATCTTTTGTAGCAGATCAGTCGGGAGCTATATCCACTGGAGCTAAGTATACAGGAAGTATTAGATCACATAGAATAGGTTAGCTGTCAATAAGTCACCGGGATCAGCAACCATTCACCCAAGAACTGTGAAGGAACTCAAATGTGAAATTGAAGAGCTGCTGGCCAAAATATGTAACCTATCACAGCAGCCACTGAGCCAGAGACCTGGAAGATTGCACTGTAAGTCCCATCCACAAAAAGGGCTCTGGAGAGGATCACTGAGGCTGTCTTTCATCTGTGGTAAGATGAAAGAGTCGATAATAAAGGATGACATTACTTAGCACATGGATAAACACAGCCCGTTAAGAAAGAATCAGCATGGCCTCTGGAAAGGGAAACCCTGCCTTGCTAACTTGCTCTGGGCACATTGTACATGGATACAGCTGCCAAGAGAGGAGCCAGTTGTGCCATGACCTGAAAAATAGCCAAGTCCAGGTCATGGGGAATAGGCAGAGGCTGCTGGAGCAGTACCAGAAAATGGGCAGGACTGGCAGGACAACAGTGAGCTCATCTTCCCTGAAGTCAAGGCCCCACAGCAGACTTGCCTACCCTCACAGCTGCTCTGAAACCCTCACTTCCATTTTGTCCCAGTTAGGATCAGGGGAGGGGTTTGTTGTAAAACTGTAAATGCTCAGGTAGAGCAGTGTGTCTGTGCCTTAGTAGATATTTAGCATGTGGAATGGAGTTTACTTCTCTCCAGTCACCAGGCCAGACCTCTTGACTCATTTGGCCAGTAAAGGACCATCAAGTTGGTTTTCACATCCCTCCAGTCATCTGGGTTTTTATCCAGATTTGTAAGCACCAACCTTCTTCCCCTAGAGAAGAAAAAGACACCAGGTCAAGAGGCTGACTTGACACTCTCCGTGATGAAAGGCAACAGTCTTGTTCAAGATCCTGCAGAACTTTACCAAGCCTTCTGCGATATAGTGCCTCTAAGGAGCCCCACAAAACAGGGACTGATACCGATGTATACAGATCCCTATAGGATAGCTCTGATACCCCATGTTGAATGTTTTCTCCTTGTTGAGAGACAAGAGGCAAATGACAGACCATGTAAAGGATGTTTTGGACCAGATAGGAGTTATCAAAGATGCTCTGTTATGGGACCACATAGTCCTGATCTGGTTGAATTCTATCCTCCAACATGGGCACCAATTGCAGCAGATGGCTTTCACTGATCCTGTGCTACGGAAAGAAACTGGGAATTTGTGCTCCAGGTCTTCCACAACAGGGCTACTATGGCCCTCCTACACAATAAAAGGAGAATCCCAGACGTTGATAATTCATCCCAGATGCTGGCATGGTCCATGTCAAACTTGTCCCAGAATGTACACCAAAACTCTGCAATCTGATTTTCTGTACATGAAGAAAAGCAACAAAGAGCTTCTGAGGACATGACCAGAGTGCATGCGAGATCCAACTGGTCCTGAAGCAAACAATGTGTTCCTTGGCACCCCTCTTCCTCCCTTAAGTATAAAAGTGCCTGCCATGGTCTTTGTGTCTGAAGAAATGGATCTCTGAACATACAGCAGCACCCCATACCCAGAGGCCTTTCTGGGTCTAAATTTATTCTACATCTTCTGATGTTCCCTGAAAGGGTGTGAAGTGTTGCAGTGTGTGGTCATTCACTTCTCTTGCAGTGTGTGGTCATTCACTTCTCTAGCTCTCCAACTTCTTGCTCAGCTGTTCTGTCACTGTGTCCTTCTGCCGTAGGTAATATTCTTGTTACTCATGTGTAGTTGCAGCAAAAGAGCTTGGAATGTACCTTCCATATATTTCTACATCTCTGGGCTCAAGTGATGTGGGAGACATCCGCACATTCCCAAAGGGTTTCTGCACTTACCACAGAACCTGGAAAACACTTTTTTATTTTATTTTATTTTGGGCTTTCTATTCTTTAGTGTGCAACATCTTTTTAGGTTGACAGTTGGCAAACGGTCAATAAGCTTTTTGTCTATTTTGAGGAATGTGCTGGGGTCAGACAAATGCACCCAGTAATTTAGGCCTTTTTGTTTACAATGACATTGGATGAAATATGCCTTGATATTACCCAGTTGTTTCAAGATCCCTAAGTAAGGTAAAATGCAAATGAGAGTATATATTTATATCATCCACAGTTGGCAGTATGATGAAAGTAATTATGAAATACAAGACCAAATACATTAAAGCCATGCATTAATCTCTTACAGTGTGGTTAAATTGGAAATACATTTTTTTCTTTCTCTTCCTCTTCCTCTTTCTTTTATTCTTCCTCCCTTCAGCTGACTTGCCATAATTTTTTTTTAAGACCTTCTTATGAAGTCATAACTTTCCTTAAACAAAGGTAAAACTCTACCCGCTCTGCCTAGCAAGACGATGCTCAGTAAGATGCATGAGCAATCTGAGTCTGCTGACACACACACACAAAAGCATATTTTTCTCCCTTGAATCATTACTTAATAAAGTGTCTATCAAAAAGGTGAATAAAATGGTTTATGTCAATCTGAGCAGTCTCCAATTTTTGCCAATTGAGAGCAGACAAGTTCTGTTTACCTGTGTCTGCCTGCAACAAATCAGTTAGTTTGAGTTAAGCCCTTTTCAAAGGGGGTTTGGAGGAATACTTACCATTATGGGAAATGAACTGAAGGAGTGAAGAAAGAGGTCCTTGAATTATTGTATAGTACAGTGCAGTTTGGCAGATTGTTAGCTGGAGGAAAATATTTGCTACCATTAAGCATTTTGTTGAATTTTAAGAGTGATTGTTTTTTATTAGTTCCTTCTATTTTAAATCCAGTGTTTGTTTCCCATAGAAATTCCACATGAGTTTCAGCCTTGAACTTCTTTTAATTTCTAAGTATAGGTAGGAAGTTTTTAACAATTTGGGTGTCATATAATGGGTAACAATCTTGTACAACTATTGAAAAACAAAGTAGATCATGCACCTTAATGAAGACTTTAAAATATGGCAAGCAGTTTGCACTCAGGATCAATTTACAGAAACACAGCATAGAATCTTAGAATCATGGAACGGTTTGGGATGGAAGAGGCCTTTAAAGGTTACCTAGTCCACCCCCCTGCACAGTGATCAGGGACGTCTTCAACCAAAGCAGGATTCTCAGAGCCCTGTCCAATCTGACCTGGAATGTTTCCAGGGATGGGCATCTACCACCTCTCTGGGCAACCTGTTCCAGTGTTTCATGACCTCCTTGGTGAAAAATTTCTTCCTTATATATAGTCTGATCCCACCCTTTTTTAGTTTAAAACCATCACCTCTCATCCTATCACAACAGGACACCTCTAGGTATTGGAAAGGCTACAGTAAGGTCTCTTTGCAGCCTTCTTTTCTACAGACTGAACAACCCCAGCTCCCTCAGTTTGTCTTTATAGAAGTGCTCCAGCCCTCTGATCATCTTCGTGGCCCTTCTCTGGACCCACTCCAACAGGTCCATGTCTTTCCAGCGCTGAGCACTCTAGAACAGGATGCAATACTCCAGGTGGGGTCTCATGAGAGCAGAGTACAGGGGCAGAATCACTTCCCTTGACCTGCTGTACATACTTCTTTGGATGTAGCCCAGGATACAATTGGCTTTCTGGGCTGTGAGTGCACATTGCTGGCTCATGTTCGGTTGTCCATCCATCAGTATTCCCAAGTCCTTCTGGCAGGGCTGCTTTCAATGCCTTCATCCTCCATGTGTAGGACCTTGAATTTGGCCTTGTTGAACTTCATGAGATTCACATGGGCCCACTTCTCAAACTTGTCCAGGCACCTCTGAATGGCATCCCATCCCTCAGGCACGTCAAACACGTCACTTAGCATGGTTCAGAGATCAGTGTTTCTATGAAGCAAGCTTGTTTCTGAAAATCAGTCGCACATGACAGACATAATGAAGCAATCTTTTGTCTTTCAAAAAATTGATTTTGAAATTCATGATTTCAAAAGACAGGAAATTACTTGGATACTGAGTTCCTTCCAGGATATAGAGAACATAAGTAACGAAACAGTGTTCAGAAGACTTAATTTTTTCCTGGGTATTCATTTTGACTCTCACTAGAATCTATTGTCTTGGCATGCTGAATACTACCAGGGGCAGAGATTCTGGAGTAAGCCACTCATGAATCATCCAGAAAAGTAATTGTTAGGGGAAAGACCCTGTAAAATGGGACTGTGAAACAATGAAATCAAATTGAATTTAAGATGGAACAAATGTGCTGTGAGAGAAATGAACTTAGCCTTTGACTATTAGAATTTAAGGGTCTCTCTTTTTATTACAAATATACCAGAGGCAGAATATTGCCGGTGAAATTGCTCCCTGCAAACCGAAGCTTGAAGAATATGATCTGCAGGCAATCATAAAGAATTAGTTGACCAGCATCATCTTCCTTACCTTGCTTATAGGCTTGAGCACAAAATTCTAGATTGAGCATAAAATCGGTAAGGTCTGTTTAAATGGAATCATTATGAAATTGACAGTTAATCAGAAACAAAACTGAGTGAAAGTCAATATAGAAGTTTTATGTGTGCAATAGGTTGCGAGTCCATATACTCCATGGAATGGAGTTAGATATGTGTCTGCAGGATATGTGGCAACAGAAATATAGAGGTACCAAACAAGGGTATAGATGTGTAGATAACTAAGTCAGAGATTATAGAAATTGGCAAATCTAAACATTTCCTAATTGCAACAGGAGATAAGACAAAAAGCTGGAAAGCATGCAAGACGAAATCTTTAAACCATGTCACAGCCTGGCTGAGTGGACATCTTTTTACCCTAAACTGATGAAATGGAAACTTTTTAAAACTGCTCCTAAAATGGCTGACCAGACTTCTGGGGGAAAAAAAAAAAAAAAAAAAAAGGAAAAAAAAAAGAGTTTATAAATGTGGATGAAGAAAAAACAGGAAATACATTCAAAAGCTGTCATTTACTTTGTTGCCTGGATACACTGTGAATCATCGGAAAATTTGGAGACAGGCTTACAGGGAGTAGTACACTGTAAAGCACTTGTCCTTTATTCATGTTCATAATTTATATAAGTTGACGCCTTTAAATTTTTTTTCTAGTACAGTTATTTAAAGATTGAGCTGCAGCTGGAAATAAGATGCAACTGTTTTAATGAAGTTCCCTTTCAGCATGGAATTAGAATTTGAATAGCTACAGAATTTACACGGATTTGCTGGGCTCTACTGGTAATTTCTATGTTATTCAGGATTATAAGCATTATGCACTTGCTTTGTAATGAATGTGAGATACTCTCAAATGACTTACAGATATTCCTCTGAAAAATTTGGCGGCTACTCTCCAGAAATGAGTGCATTAAAAATCTTAAGAAGAAAAAAAAAAAAAAAAGAAAACATAGTGTAAAAAATAATAAATATTTTAACCAGCTACATCGCTAGAGCAGAAATGGTTTCATAGAATTGAAGTCTCAACGTTGCAAAATTTTTCCTTACATAGGGAATGGTGAAGACTGCGGAGTATCTAATAGGAAGCATTGGTGCAAAAGTCCTCTTGGCTACAATACTGATACAAGATGGGATGCTATTGGCCTGCTTGGCTGCCTGGGCACAAGCTGCTCATATTCAGCTGCAGTCGATCAGCACCCCCAGGTCCTTTTCCAGACACTTCCCCAGGCCTATAGCATTGCATGGAGTTGTTGTGATGCTAGTGCAGGACCCAGCACTGAGCCTTGTTGATATCTTGAAACTGGCTGCAGCCCATCAATCCAGCCTGTCCGGATCCCTCTGTAGAGCTTTCCTTCCCTGAAGCAGATCAGCATATCTGACCAACTTGAAGTCATCTGCAAACTTACCAAAGCGTGTGCTCAACACCCACAGCCTTTCTTTCACCCACTGGGTGGGTCACCTTGTCATAAGATTTGGTTATTCAAGCGGCACTTGACTTTCATAAGCTCATGGTGACTGAGTCTGATTGCCTGGTTGTCCTGTATGTGTCACGTGATGGCAATCAAGATGATCTGCTTCGTAATCTTCCCCAACACCAAGGTCAGACTGACAGGCTCATGGTTCCCTGGATCCTCCTTCCGGCTCTTCTTGTAGATGGATGCCACATTTTCAAACCTCCAGTCACTGGGACCTCACTGCTTAGCCAGGACTGCTGGTAAATGATTGGTAGCGGCTCAATCAGCAACTCCACCAGCTTTCTCAGTACCCTTGGGTAGGTCACATCCAGCTCCAGAGTCCTGCATGTGTCTAAGTGGTGCAGCTGGTTGCTGACCTTGGCTTACGGGGGCTTTATTCTGCTCCACATCTGTCTTCTAGCTCAGCGGCTGAGTACCTGGAGAACAACTGGTTTTGTTATTAGAGACTGGGACAAAGAAGGCATAAATACCTACAACTTTTCCTCACCCTTTGTCACTATGTTTTCCCCTGAATCCCTTAAAGAATGGAGATTCTCCTTAGCCCTCCTTTTGTTGCTAATATATTTATAGAAACATCTTTTACTGTCTTTTACAGCAGTACCCAGCTTAAGTTCTAGTTGGACTTTGGCCTTCCAATTTTCTCTCGGCATCACCTCACAACACCCTTGTAGTCTCCCTGGACCTCCATAGGTCATAAACTTGCCTTGTTTTCCTGAGTTCCAGCCAAATCTCTCTGTTCAGCCAGGCCAGCTGTCTTCCTCACTGGCTTGTCTTTCAGCACATGGGAACAGCCTTGTCCTGCAACTTGAAGGTTTCCTTCTTGAAGAATGTCCAGCCTTCCTTTGCCTCCCAAGGTACGCTGTCAACCAGCCTTTTAAATAGGCCAAAATATGCTTTCCACAAGTCCAAGGCAGCAGTTCTACTGACCACATTCCTCACACATCTGACATTCAAAAACCCTTATCATTTTGTGATTGCTATACCTAAGACAGCCTCCAACTATCACATCACCCACGAGTCCTTTTCTGCTCAACAAGAGGTCCAGTGGAGTGCCTTCCATAGTTGCCTCACTCACCAGCTGGGTCAGGAAGTTATCTTCCACACACTCCAGGAACCTCTTGAACTGCTTTTCTTTGCTGTGTTATATTTCCAGCAGACATCTGGCAAGTTGAAGTCTCCCATGAGAACAAGGGCTAGCAGTTGTGAGTCTTCTCCCAACTATTTATAGAATATTTCATCTGCCTTTTAATCCAGGTTGGGTGGGCTATAGCAGACTCCCACCATGATAACTGCCTTGTTGGCCCTCACCCTGATTCTTAACTATAAACACTCGACCCTGTTCTCAGCATCATTAAACTCCAGACTATCAAAACACTGTTTAACATACAGGACTACCCCACTGCCTCGCCCTCCTTGCCTGTCCCTTCTGAAGAGTTTATAGCCAGTGATGTAGCCCTTAGTTTACAGCCAGTTAATAGTGAGTGATGTCTAACTTATGTGATACAACTGATGATGTCACATGTTTCAAGTACACTGTATCACTGTCGTGGTTTAAGCCTCTATAACTCACGCAGTTTTGCTCACTCACTCCCCCCTCTTTCTTGCCCCCCACTCCCGGAGGGATGGGAAGGAGAATCGAAAAGAATGCAGCTCTCACAGGCTGAGATAAGAACAGTTTAGTAACTAAAGTATAACACAGACCACTACTGCTACCACCAATAATAATAATAACAAGGCAAATACAAGGAAAGAATACAATTTCTCACCACCTAAAACCAAGCCCGACCACGCAGTGCACCCCCCACCCTTCTGGGTCTCTCCTCTCCGTCCTCCATCTTGGGCATGACGTGCTGTGGTATGGAATAACCTCTTTGGTCAGTTTGGGTCAGGTGTCCTGTCTCTGCTTCCTCCCGGCTCCCCTCCTCCCTGGCAGAGCATGAAACTCAGAAAGTCCTTGGCCAGACCAAAACATCACTAAGCAGTAACCGAAACACTGGTGTTATCAGCGCTGTTCCCAGGCCCAAAATCAAAAAACACAGCGCTACACCAGCTACCAAGGAGGAGAAAAATGACTGCTGCTGCTGAACCCATGACAATCACATTAATAGATAACTAGAAAGAAGGGTATATGTTCAACTAGCATTTACTTATTTATTTATTTATTTAAAGTAAGATCTGGAAATTACAGGAACTTGTGAATCCTAAGCGATCATCCTTTTGTGAGAAAAACATAACAGATTTATCATAATATTTTGAGAATGCTTTAGTAATTCAGATGGAGAATCAGTAAAGGTTTGTTTCTGAGTAGAAGATCAGTTGGAGCAGGATATTTCACATCGGCCATCTAACCAGTAGCACAAAGGAAAGTGGTATGAGCAGCACTCACATCTTTTCCACTGCCAGGCCTGTATGACCAGATTCATATTTACAGCCAGGTCAACTGATACAAAGGAGTGCAGATTCAGACTCATGCTTTGAGGACAATAGTAATACGTTTTATCCACCCTGAAGAAAAGAAAAACAAAAGAGAGTATAAAATGAATGCCCAATTTTAATGGCATACTGCTACAGGTGACCTGCTCATAAGCTATGTAAGTTACTGTTAACAATTCAGTTGATTAAGCTGTGTATTGATGACAAATGAGTTTGTCAGCAATGTCAGAAGCTTGGGTTCATATTTTTCACTGGGGATGCTCTTACATAGTAGATCTTCCTGGCTAAGAGAAAATTATAAATTTATTGTTCTCAGAGTGGTTGCCAAAATACAAATTTCCATTCACTTAACCACAGCTAAATTAATTTATATGTTAATTTTAAATGCCAGTTCAAGGAAGCATACCCTGGAATAAAAAGCACATAGCTGTGCCATGGAGACACTAGTATTTATGCTTTATGAATGTTGTCATTCTTAGAATTAAAAATTGGAAGCTAGAATACTGTCTTGATTATTACTATCCTCAAAATGGAGCAGGAAGGTGTTAGGGTGTGAACCAGGGCAGGGAGAGCTGAGTCTTCATCTGATGCTGCTATTCACCTATCATGTGATAGCATTGATAAATTATTTAATATCTGCTTCTTTTATTCTATATTATATCTTCATGGGGTGATTTCCTGTAGCAGTGTGCTGTGCTCTAGCTGTATCTGTTTCATTTCCTTTGCAGATGGCTCACTGCCATGGAAGATAATGGAAAAATGAAACTGCCAGGCTTCTACCTCCTGCCAGTTTCAATAGAATTTTGGAGAAAAAAATAGCAGAATTTAATCTTAAAGACTTTCATTATGGTCTTTCAGCATGGTATAAACTGTAACAAATTGTCTCTCAAACAGTTTATGTTAACGTCGTGCTAATTATGCTTTAACAAAAATGTCCTTAAATCTTACACTGGCCTTAGAATGTGTTCAAAGTTTTAACAACATCATGGCATGTGAGAACTTTGGTCAGGAGACAAAGTAATTTGAGAAATAACAGTTGAACACCAGATTTAGATCAATAAGAGGTATTCATAGCTAGGACAGAAGGGTGATAAGGAGGAAAAAGCCAAGGTAAGTGGAGACAATTTATATTATTTTTGGCAAATTTAGCTTCTGTTTCACATTAAAAACAATAATTCATTTTAGCATTTTGCATTAGATCATCCCTCAAAATCAGTTAGGGTCTAAAATCCACCAGGTAGGGGACACCAATTATTCAAATACATGAGAGGACATAGTAAGCAGTTTGATTCATAGAATCATAGAATAGTTTGGTTGGACAGAGACAAGGCTGAGATGAGGATACAATTAATTAAAATTAATGAAATCCCTTAGAAAGTTAGAAAAGCCTGAGTGGGAAAACAAGCAAGCAAACAAATGAACAAACAAACCCCAACAGAAACCAACCCTGTACATTTTCTTTCATAGTTGTTTAATAGTCAAGTCAAAAAAGATTTACATATATGAAACAGACTACACCAAAGAATTCAGGAATTTGTGTCTGCAAATGCTGGGTTTTCACATCCTTCATAACTGTCGTGGTTTAAGCCTCTCTAACCACGCAGCTCGTTCTCCCCTCACTTTCCCCTTTTTCTTCCCCCCCGCTCCCGGAGGGATGGGAAGGAGAATCGAAAAGAATGCAGCTCTCACAGGTTGAGATAAGAACAGTTTAGTAACTAAAGTATAACACAAATCACTACTGCTACCACCAATAATAATAATGACAAGAGCAAATACAAGGGAAGAATACAATAGCTCACCACCTAAAACCAAGCCCGACCACGCAGTGCACCCCCCACCCTTCTGGGTCTCTCCTCTCCGTCCTCCATCTTGGGCATGACGTGCTGTGGTATGGAATAACCTCTTTGGCCAGTTTGGGTCAGGTGTCCTGTCTCTGCTTCCTCCCGGCTCCCCCTCCTCCCTGGCAGAGCATGAAACTCAGAAAGTCCTTGGCCAGACCAAAACATCACTAAGCAGTAACCGAAACACTGGTGTTATCAGTGCTGTTCCCAGGCCCAAAATCAAAAAACACAGCGCTACACCAGCTACCAAGGAGGAGAAAAATGACTGCTGCTGCTGAACCCATGACAATAACTCATCAGTTTCCTTTCATTATCCTTTCACAATAACCACATGCATACAGAAGAAAACTTGATCATCCCACTGTTCATTCAGTATGTGTGCTACAGCCTCCGTGGTCAGAGTCTGTGTACTCTTCTTATTTTGTAAATTCACTAGCACCTTAGGACTCCCTTTTTGATTGGTTTTAGGTTTTATTGTAGCCCCAAATACCATTAATAACTAACAAGACCATTAGGAACCATCTACACTTTAAACTGACATTGCAATATGAAACATTTCCTTATTTCAAAGCAATGCTGAAAAAAAATAAGTCAACTCTAACATTGGTGTCATGGGTTCAGCAGTAGCAGTCATTTTTCTCCTTCTTGGTAGCTGGTGCAGTGCTGTGTTATCTTTCAGCCTGGGAACAGCGTTGATAACACCAGTGTTTTCAGTTACTGCTTAGAATGTTTTGGTCTGACCAAGGACTTCCTGAGTCTCATGCTCTGCCAGGGAGGAGGGGAAGCCAGGAGGAAGCAGAGACAGAACACCTGACCCAAACTGACCAAAGAGGTATTCCATGCCACAGCACACCATGCCCGGGATGTAAAACAGAGCAGAGACCTGGAAGGGTGGGGGTGCACTGCTTGGTCGGGCTGGGTATAGGTGGTGAGCGATTGTATTCTTTCCTTGTATTTGCCTTGTCATTATTATTATTGGTGGTAGCAGTAGTGGTTTGTGTTATACCTTAGTTACTAAACTGTTCTTATCTCAACCTGTGAGATTCTTTCGAGTCTCCTTCCCATCCACCCGGGAGGGGAGGGAAGAAAGAGGGGGGAGTGAGTGAGCAAAACTGCATGGGTTATAGAGGCTCAAACCACGACAATTGGTTATCACTTTGACAAATGTGATTAATTTCCTAGTAGGATACCTGATAGAAAAAAAAATACTTAAAATTTGTTGCTCATAACTGGGATTGGAGACAGGATCCAAAATAGTGCTTCAATTTCCCTAGCACTAAAGCTATCACAAATATAAACATCTGTAAACCAGATTCTCATTAGCTACATCTCTTCCCATGGCTTAAGAGTTTGTCTTGTTTTATGGCCTTGGGAGAAGTAATTATTCAGGTCTGCATAGGTCACAGGAGGCCTCCACTGCCATGGCTCTGTAGAACTGAACCATTGACTGAACAACCACTGAAGAGATGAACCAGCTGGGTCAGTCACTGTGAACACCAAGCAACTATCTGCAGCAGGCTAAACAATTCTGCTGTAATGTTTCTGCTGCAGTCTGTGTCAGGTTTTAACACAGAAACACACAAAATCCAAGTCACCCAGTCCGTAGTAATATCCTGTGATAGAATCTATTGAAAAGTTACCAAAATCATTAGTCATGACTGAGTGATTTCTAGGATGACTTATAGAAGCCATGAAAGCTGCCTTGAACCTCCCCTACTTTGTAGCTGTTTAACCTTACAGTGAGGTTAAGGTGTTACACAAAAATGATTTCTGCAGTGCAAACCAGGCTTGTAACAGATGTGAGAGACTGATCTGAATATGTCCATTGTCTCAAAGATTGGTCTGAGAAGCTGAGATGGAATTCCACTTATCTTTTTTCACAGACATGGGTGGGAGGAGTTCAGATAAGACTCCAATACCTGTTGCCTGGGTGAAGGGTGTGAGGAGCTGAACTGGGACTCCACTGTCCATTGCCTGAGGGATGAGTGGTAAAGAGCTAAGACTCTTCTGTCCATTACCTCAAGGATTAGTGTGAGGAATTGCCTTCCATTATCCCAAGAACTGCTGCCCATTATCCCAAGAATTGCTGCAGATACATCTGTGTGCAAATGCACACTTGCAGTTGAAGAGCTGGCTGCAAGATCAGGGAAACTGGTCCACAAGGAACATGCAATACATGACATGAAGAACAGAGGTACTCCCCCCAACTCATTATAAAAGGGAAAAAAGGTAATCACGAAAAGGAGCCACTGCCATGAGGATGACTCCAGGAGGACATCTCTGTGAGGACACTCTTCACCGATCACTACTACAGACCCTGAGGGACACCCTCCATGAGACAATGCCATGAGGACAACTCCAAGAGACACACTCCTTCAAGGTGATGATTCCAGAAGGACGTCTCCATGAGGACACCCACCTCCGAAGACTACTATGGATTCTTGGGGGACACTCTGCTTTAATACCAGCTACGAAACCTGAAGGACTCCCACCACCTCTGATGACACCGGTGGGTCCACAGTGGTGACACTCTCTCTCTCTGCACCGCAAATCCTTGCTTCATTTTCACCCTTTTTCCAGCCTGTCCTATCACTATCCCCTTTGTTACAATAATTTCTCTTTTTTATAATAATTCTCTTTTCGTAATAAACCAACTGATCAATTACAGTACTTGACCTTGTTTGTGTCTTAATTTCACTCTTGGGATCACAAATTGAAACACTTGGGTTTCCTCCAATTGAACCCTGACACGACACAACCACAGTAAAACTAGAAATGCAGAACAAAACACTTGAGCCTGATTTTTTTTTTTCTGACTTCAGAGGTTACAATTTATTTTCTCAAGTTATAAATACATTATGATTTTTTTTTTATTTAGTTTAGACTTCAGGTCATATTTTGAAATAAGCAACAGCCAAAGCAGTACACACTTAATCTTATTGCCAGAAGCCATTTTTTCTCCTTTTTCCTCCTAGATTATTTTCTTTTGTGCAGAAAACATAACATTCTTTGTTAATATGATCTGATTTCCAAACATTATTCAAATCTTATTTCATCTCAGCAGCAGATAAATAGAAAATGTTCAACTTTTCACTTTGAGTGAATATTCTCAAAATAAATACTTTGCCTAACCAAATTAGTTGATTTGAGTTCTCTTGGTTCTAGCAGCACTTTTTCCTCTATAGAAGTGCAGAAAAATTATACTGATTTTATTCAGATGAATAGTTGCTTAAACAGAAATACAGCAGAGAAACAATATAGAGGACTTTGCCTATCCTTGGTTTTGTTATTATTATTTAATAGCCTACATTTCTTGTTGGCAATACAGAATCTTGGGTTGAAAATTGGCTACTTACAGTGTAAAACTGAAATCTGTGTCATGTTCTTCCAGATACAGACAATTATTCCTGTGATAACACAGCTCCCTACCCCTCCTTTATTTTTTAGTGTTGGCTAGTTTTGGAGGTTTTTTTTGAGGGGGTAGTGCTATAGAATCAGAGAATCACTTAATTTCAAAAAGACCTTTGAGACCATAGTGTGCCACCCTTAACCTAGCACTACCAAATCCACCACTAACCATGTTCCAAAGTGCCACATCTACACATCTCTTAAATACTTCTAGGGATGGTGGCTCCACTGCTTCCCTGGGCAGCCTGTTCAGTTTTGAACAAACTACCGTACACAAGAGCCCTTGTGTATAACTTATCCATTCCTTCTGATTAAAAATGATCTGTGAGAAGGTTAACATTTTGTAAGTGCTTGCAAAATGCCTTTTGCATTTGTCTAACATACAGTAATTTAAAAAAAACCCCAAACTTATAGATAATTTATTTTCTGTCCTGTGTAACACTACACAGAAAAGAATACCTTCTCATAGAAATGTCAAGGTTTCAAATTGTATTTGCATTTCTTTAGAGCAACCCTGTTCCTGAAATTTGGATATTGGGCTGGATGTGCAGTGTAACAACCTGCATCATCTGTGACACTGGATCCAGCTTAGGGGATTTACTGGTATGTGTTTTAACATCCTTTATCTATTTTCACATTTGTGTTTCCTCCTCATGCAGTGAATTTTGGATTTGTCCTGACATGACACTGTGCTATAAACACCCAGAAAATTTGGTGAAGTGACATCACACAGTGCAAAAAAGCTTTTTATGTCTCAAAGAAGTATCCTGGCCATGGGGCTGTTTGCTCTTCTGAAATTATATTCTCCCTTTTTCCTTTTCTTCCACATAAAGTCCACTTTAGACCTGGCAGAATTCTTGCACAGAAATTTCTGTGGTTTTCTCAAAATGGTCCTTTCTCATAAAAAATGTGTAATTGAAAAAAATCTTGAGTGGAGCTAGTCACATGACATAAGCATTTTCTCTCTTCCATCAGGGAAAAATCTTTCTTTTGTGTATATACATTAATGTTAGAGTTCTTAATCACCGACTCCATGAAACATTGATATTAATAAAAAATTCTTGAGATGACCATGACTTTTTGTTCACAGTAGGAATAAAACCAGTAGTTTTTCTTTCAATACTAGTGTAACAACAAATTGCTTGTCTGTGGCAACTGGAAGCCCACAAATGCTTTTCTGAACAGTTTAAAGTTAATACGTTTTCAATTTAGGTGCCCAATTCTGGTTTTTGTAGCTTTTCCCGTGAGATCAGAAGCTAATTTTAACTCACATGAATACATATCAAGATCCTTCGGCATTTTGCTCCTGTTTGTGAAATAGTTGTCAATTTTGTGAGTGAAGTGCATAGTTAGCCCTTGGAGAAAATAAAACTAATTATTTTCATACAATATGTTTGGGAGTAAAAGCTTTCTCTTCCTTACTTTCATTTTTTCGTCTCTACACAGACAATTCACATTTTTTTTTCTTAGGACATTAATTGTCCTTTTCTTCTTTTTGGGAGATCTGAAAAAAAAGAAAAAAAGTATAAGCATTCCTTTGCCTCTGTCTAGAAATCAGTATGATCTTGAAATCTCATTCACTTCATTTTCTTTTGCCATTTATGTAATTGTTCTTCAGCGCTCTTTTAAGAAGAAAGCACAACTAAAGAAACATTGGCCAACTGTATAATATATTCTGAGTACAATTTTCCTGTTACAAATAATTGTAAAAATATTCAATAGTGTTGCGGATGCAAAAAGAAAAGAGGGGTATTGTTGGGGAATGGCTGCCAGAAAATGGACACAATAGGATCATAGGCCAAACGATGGAAAAAGCCTAACAGTACTGAACCAAAGGCTTTGAGGCCCTACCTGAAGGTTACTAGAGAGCGTGTGCGTGAGAAGAGATTGAGGGAGTTGGCAGAGGAGCCTGAGAAGTTGGGATGTGTAGGGAGGAACTGGTAACTGCAACCTTGAAGCGCAGCTGCAAGCCGGAAACTCCCTGGGACATAACTAAGAGGAAAACTACGGGGGGGGGGTGGGATGTGAATGTAACCTTTGAGCTGTGACCAAGCACATACCAATCATGTAACCAATCATGTATCAATTAGTAGCATGAATAGCCAATCATATATTAGCAAGTGTGCCTTCATAGAGTATATAACTGGAACCCTCAGGTGAAATAAACTGAGTCTGATGAATGATCATATTGATTGTCTTCATTCTCCCACCACGGAGAGCAGGCAGGGGGGCCTGCCGCAGGCAGAGGAGCCTGCAGTAGTTGCCTACCGCACAGGCAAGAGGAGCCTGTGGGCCCCGCCCGCAACACAATAGCTTTAATTACTACTGAAAATGGTGTGAAAATTTTTTTCTGCAGAATTCAGGCCCGTCCAGCCACCATTTTTATATCACTTCTTGTATTTAGACAGTTGTACTCCCAGTGAGCACTCACATCTCTGTTTAATATGCAAGGCCAAGCCAACAAAGAACTATGCAAATGCCAACTGCTGTCCACTCAGTTTCTCTTTTTTGTTTTATTTACTCAGTGGTTCAGTTTTGCCTTCAAGGCTCTATTGACTAGTCTGAAATACAGACAGATTTCTTAGAAAACTACCGATTGGTGGCTGCCTGCTTTGATAAGGGAATGAATAATGATTAAACTGCCTTGCATTAGAGCAAGCAGAATAACTGCCACTGGAAGAATTTAATCCTTCACTACTTCAGCACTGGAAACTTGAGGATGGAGGGAGATCACCAACACGGAGGAGATACCATGCAGTGGAAGATCAAAGTAGGAGGGCAGAAGAGTAGGCAGTCAGTTTACCTTCTGGCTACCCACTGCAGAGCAGCCCATCTGGACGCCCATCTGAATTACCCTCAGAAAATTCATAAACAAAGGGGAACTGGTCTATTAAGGAAGATCTCCTGTCTTTTTCCCCTCTTTCTGTTCATCTAAAGTCTTTGTCATGGATGATACTTACATTGAGAACTTGAGAAATAAACCTCGATTTAATACTAATGCCACTTTTATTTACAAGTGCACAGCATATTTCCCTCGAGTGAGCACAATACAAATAAACAGGGAAAAAAGAAAAAGAAGACTGTGAAAGCAAGTAATCCAAAGCCAACCGTCAGGTATTGTCTTTCCACCAATGTTATCCCCTTCCTCAAAGAAGGTTTGCAATGTCTAGTGGATAAATAACCTTATTGTTTTCTCACATCCAAGCTTCAAAAATATGATCCTTTTTCAGAGTTAGACATAGCAATTTTACATTCACAAGAAATCTTAGATTTGTGGAAAGTCTAGGAATCTTAGGATTACCCTCCCCTCCCCCTTTTTTTTTAACATCTACTCCATAGAGAACAATGAGTAAAAAATATCATCCTAACTTATTTTATTCCTCTATTTAATATTGTATAATGCTAGACTGTATTTCTCTGAAATTTTCTCTGAATTTCTAAATCTTCCCTGAAATGTTACATTCTTGTACCTTGTGTTTTGGGGTTTTTTTTCTATTTGAAGTTTAACTTAAGAACAGAAAGATAGCTTTTGCTTCTCTGATTCTTCAGAAAGAAGTCATAGGATATAAATGGTATTGAACCAAAGTACCATAGAATAGAACTATTTCTTCACCAACCTGAGAACAAAGATAAAAGATATTATCAAAAGAAAACTGCTTTTTAAATCAAAATAAATACACCAAGAAAACCATCTAGCATGGTGACATTAGAAAAAGTGTAATTTATGATTATGCACAAAAGAGGCACTACATTTCTGACAATGTTGTAGTTAATGGAAAGAATCACTGATTTGTTTTGAATTCAGTAAATGTGAAAAAGTAATTCTGAATCACTGAATTGAATTCTTTTCTTACCACTGCAGTTTGAGAGCTACTGTTGGCACATTTAGCTGCTCTTCAGGACACTGCAAAAGACAAAAAGCTTGCAAAACAAGTTAGTAGAGCAAACAGTGCAGGTGAATGGCTGGACAATTCTCCCACTTGGGTAACATAAATATCGACCGAGTTGTTATTGAATGGAAGGAAGTTTTAGATTTACCTTCTGTCATGCCAGCACAGCAAAGATACCACGACTGTTAGTTTCCTGCATATTCAAGGTAAATTTCTAAGGCAAGATCAGGGAGGCCAGGAACTGTGTCACACAGTAAAATCCATCTTTCACAGTTCCTCCTAAGTTGGTACTCCTCATGCATCATCTGGGCAACTCCTACTGTCATGTCGTAATTGTAAGAAAAGAAAAAAAAAGAAAAAAAAAAAAGTAAGATGATTGACAGAGCAAAATAAAGGACATTCTAGCACAATATATTAAATGATTGTCATCAGGCTGTTTCCAGCTCAGTTTATCTCACTCTACTGTTGTACAGAACAGTAATATTTGACAAAAATGAAAGACTGTCATGAAGTGCCAATCTGAAAAAAAGCAAAATCCAGTGCTCATACTGTACTTTTCTAGCATGCAGGCTGGATGAAATAATAGATCAAAGATTTATGGAAAGTACAACTAAGGAAACTATATGGCTTTTCATCAGAAAGCCCAAACTATTCTCATGTGTTGCATTACATTATGGGTAATTCCTCATTTTAGTGTTGAAAGATGAAGAATCTGAAGGCAACTCAGTAAATGGGACAGAGAGGAATGATGTAAAGACAAAGCCTAGCCAAAGGCTTAATATGCTGTCTTTCTGTTTCTGCTCAGCAAGGGCAAAAAAAAAAAAAAAAAAACAAACAACTAACAGCTTAAGAAAAAGAAAGGCTGTGGTTGATGATTTGGCTAATACTAAGTTTCTTACATAAAGTGGGACTGGTGCTTTATTATAACTGCTCACTGTTGATTAGAAACAGTGATAGCAGGAGTTACAGCTACTGCATAATACAGAGGACTTGAATATTGACCTACTATGCTACTTCATTACCTGGGGTGGTATTCATCTCATCCAATATTAGCCATCTAATCTATGCTGGAGGTTGGGGCTCCTTCAATGGAGAAAAATGAACCTCTTCAGTGTGATTTCTCTCATCCTTAGGTAGATATTCACAGTGCATAAGATGAATTGTCCTCTGGAGATGCCTTATTCTCTTTGAATATATCTACATGATTATGATAGTTCAAGCATTCCCATGTTACGTGGATAAAGTTGGATATGACAAAATTCATGCTTATGCATTTGATAGTAATGGCATGTCTTCACTGCACAGTGCAAATCCATGAAGGTGTATCTTACTAAAAGGCACCTTGGGAATGAAAGCAGAGAAATTTGTGAATAATTCAGCCTGAGAAGAAGGCTGATTTGCTCCAGAGAAGGAGCTAAGCAGCCATTAGTGCACAAATTTCTCTACACTCTCTGTAAGTCACTGAAGTTATAAAAGAATGGGAGCAATATCTACTACCTGTGAGGTTTAATAACATCAGAAGATCCTCTATATAGAAGTTATCATATAAATGCATAATGCAGAATACTGGCAATACCTAAGGAGGCTCATTTTATTATTACTGTTCTTTTATCTCCACTTGAAAAAATAAGCGTCCCTAATTTTTAGAACAGCATCCTATTTCCATGACACATGAACTGTCACTTTGCATTTGCTTAGCAATGACAACTTACTTTTTGCAATAATTTACAGTCATTTAAATACAATATAAAGGGTATCCGCTTTAAACAAACTTGAGATGTCACTTTTGCCCAGATGCAAGCAGTGTTAAAATCTGATTATTTTTTCCTCCAACAATTCAGAATTGAGTTGTTTCTCCATAAGTGGTGCATATTCTGTGCACTTACATGCATATCTGAACCTACCGGACTGTGCTCTCTCAGAATACTTTTGGACTGTTATCCCCTTCACGTAAAACATAAAACAGTAGGTTACTTCTAAAGCAAACTATTTAAGTCAATACTGATATTAGAGAATAAGAATCTCACAATAATGTAGGAATAAAATATATCACAGAAAGCCAATACAATAAGGAAGCTCTGGATATTGTTTATTCTGCACAGAAGAAGATACATTCCATAAAACACATGAGAAAATTTCACATAAGGAATAACATGTAACCACATGTTGTCCACACACTGCAATTTTAAAATGGATGATTATTACAAGCATTTTAAGGATATATAGCTTTGCTTAAATTATATGCCAGTGCAACATGAGCAGAAAACATTTCGCAGCTTTTTTTGTCCTATTATTTAAGAAATCTTGAAAATTCTCTTGTGATTGAAAGTTCATTGGAAAGGTTCTCTTCCTTTCCATTACCTATTTCATGCTGTTTTGACAGATCTTATATGCTCAGCAGTAGTACTGACCAAAACAAAGCTGCAGTTTTGTAAGCAGTAAGCTTTTATTCAGACTAAAAGGAGGAAGAATCAAGTGGCTTCAAAGACCATGTTTTATAGTGAAAATTTTTATCCAAACTGTAGAACTCTTAAGGAATTTATCACCCTTTTTTATATCTTTTTAGTCCATTCAGTATTCTCTGCATTAAGATCTTGTAGCTCTGGCTTTCTCTAGTAATACTTTTGCATCTTTTCATACTTCTAGAAAAGCAAAGGTGCATTTTCAAAAATATGAAGGGTGGTTTGGACAGTAACGTGTTTTTAAAGTAATCTCACAATTTAGCTTTTATTTCTCTTATATTCCCAAGACTACTTTCAATAATGTGATACATTCTTAGGTCAAGTATGACTGGGGAAGCACCTATTTCAATGAATGAATTTAAAAGGTAACCTTGGTAGAAGGAAGCTTATGACAAGTTTTTTACTTTGTCAGTACAATTTTGATCAACAGAGGTGGATAATAGGTGCATTTTAAAAAAGGCTTTTATATAGACAAGTTGTGATAAGACAAAAAGTTTGTAATATTTAGGGAAAAGCATACATACTATGTGACTTTTCTTCTTCAGCTGGCATGACTCAAAGCAGCTCCAGAGCTCACTTATAAGTCATTATTCTCATCTGCAGCTAATTAAGTATCACAGTTGCTTGTTTGTAATGGGCCAAACATTTTCACATTTGGAGAGGTGAGCAGAAGAGAGAACAGGTTTGAAGTGCTATGCTTGGCAATGTCTAAAAGGTCACAGAAAAAATGATGATTTACATCTTGGAACCAACTGTTTTAGTAAACTTGGAAAACATGTTTCCTGTCTGTCCTTAATGTATCATGAAAAATAATAGTATTAATGCCTGGAAAACTGGGCTACTGTTGTGGCTGACTTTAAAGGAATTAAGACTTTACTCCAAAGTGAACAATTTTTATGTCAGTCATGGTTCAGGGTTAAGTACTGCTGAATTAGAACACGCAATTTTAAGTTTTGAGCCCTGGTTCAAGAAAACACTTGACTTTTGGCCAGTGCTGAAATTTATGCACTTTTCCAGCAATTCTTTCTTAGTTAGACTGAAGGGAATTAAGAATCTGCTAGAACAACCTGAAAAAGATACTCACTGTAACAGGTGTGTAAATGACAATTACTTGATATTTACTTCCTTATTATCTGATCCAAACCTATGGAATTTAGGCCCTCGATGTTTCTGATGAATTGGTGCTGACTGCTTAATGGATTTTTATAGCAGAAACTCCAAAACTATCTTAGAAATGCTAACAAAGATAAATATTTTCAAGTGGTAAGTTTGTGACTTGATACAGAACATGCAGCATTCAGGACCCTAATGAACTTTAATGGTTGGCTGAAATTCTGGGAATAATTGAAAAACTAAATGTCTAAAATGAATCTCCTCTGAGAGAACTTTTCCCCTAAAGTATTTTGACAGAGTAGCACAAGTGTAGCTCTTCATTTGTTGTTTTGTTTACACCCACATTGTCCTCAAATTGAAATAAAATTCTCTTACACAAAGGTAGTGCTTGTTATGAGGTAATGTACTAGATGTAATTACCATCACAGGAGCTTTGTGCAGAGCATTATAATTTTTTTGTCATCCTGTTCATCATTGAAGCAGACAGCTAAAAAACATTTTTATGTAATTATCAATATTTAATTAATCAAAAGTCTTTTCTAGCTCTATTACAGCATAGCTTGAAAACAAGGAAACTTTAGGAAGGTATTTTTATTGTAATACACAAATGGCTGCTTTCTTACTTTGCAGGATGTCATAGCTCTCCCTTTTTCTCTTTAAAGTCAAATTATATATGTGTGTTTATTTTTTCCATTAATTAAATATGTTTATGATGTCCAGATATGCATCTCATGGCACTCCAATGTCAAGTCCCCGATACTTCATTCCTCAAAGCATTATATGTGTAAGACAAAGGGAAATTGAGGAGAATCAGATTAACAACCATATTTAGCTCCAGCAATTTACTTTCATGGACTTACTCCTGTAACAGAATTAAAACCAAGGACCCATAGACACATAGAAACTGGCAAAGAATAAATGGAAATTTCCTATTCTCGATCTTTTAATAAATTCAATTGAGCTGCTTGCCATAATTGATTTTTTCTCTGGTTTTCCGAACACTCTGCTTTACCCTTGGAGACAAAGAGATGGTTCCTTTTGCATCATTCCTGGAAACACCATTTGTTATTTTTATCTATGGATTTATTAATGACACAGACACAAATTTGGAAACCTTTCAGATTCTGAAATTTCACCTCTGTTCTTCATTTCAGCTTGTCATCCAGTGAATTCATCAGTGTCATTTATAGTCGTGAATTTTTATGGAAGCCGCAGGCACTGTCATCGTAAGACCAATTGAAATATATTCAACATATTTTGAAAAGTTGACTATGCTGCAGTTAAAAGCTTGAATTACCCTGACTCACCTGACTCACCTAAAGCTTTTAATAATTTATGTTTTAAAAGAGGTTGTTGATGTACTCTATTGAATTTGATGCTAATGTGTTCGATAAAAAAATCATTCCGAGGATAGGGCTTAAGTTTTCAAAGTTTCCTCTGATTCTAGGTGTATAAATTAAATGGAAGTGGCTAAATGCTTAGGTCAGCCAAGAACTGCACATATTTCTCACCTGGGATAATCAGGCCAAGTCATGCAAAGACAGCCCCCATAAACTTAGACTAACAGTTAAACCAACAAACCATAAACCTGTTTCAAAATACAGGATGTAATTGCTACTTGGAACTATCACTCAGAATATATTGGATTAGGATTTATCCTGCATTATTGGGCATTGAGGTGAAAAATCAATAGCGAGGTAAATAGGGTGCTTGATAATCTTATCTAGGTTCCCCTTCCCATGAAAGATTTAACCAGATGATTTTCTGAGGTACCTTCCAAGCTGGACTGTCCTATGAAGAATAGATTACAAGAGGTAGCTGTAGACTTCAGGAAACACCAGCCATACACATGACAGACTCTCCACCATCTGCAATGTAATATATAATTGAGACCTAAAATCATGGCATGAATATTATGTGCATGATCACCTAGGGGGATCAAAGACTAGAGAACAGTTTATGCTACTAAAGTGTCCCAATATTCTTACTTGTTTTAATACAGAGTTCTCTGAACAGGAACAGGAACAAGCATATACTCATCTGCTTCAGTGAGATACTTGAATAAAATCACAACTTTTGAAAGAAGTGATTCAGTGGCCTGAAGACACATTATTCCAGCCATAGTGATATCTGTGGAGGAGAATGGCCTGCCAAAAGAGCAAAAAACTCTTTGAAGACCAAGACTTATTACTATCATTTAACATACTCTCTTGAGACTCAAAGCTGTCCAAGTTACTGGCTTGTGACCCAAATAATGGATAACAAAGCTGTTGATAATATTTTTATAGATGCCACTAGAGCATACTGTAGCCTGTCTTTAGAAGTCACATCCTAAAAAGCGTGCATATGTGCATATTCTCTCCAAGATCAGATCCTTAGTCAGGCTGTGTGGACTATGAAAATCTTGGCGGCAGGTCCTCTGTAAGCTTCAAGGACTACCACTGTGTAAAACACAGTTCTCTTCATCTGTGTGCTTTTTTTTTTTCAGTCTGAAATGTGCCTACCAATGCAAGGCCCATGCGACCTTCCAAAACAGTAGGTTTTTATGCTGTGAACCAGAAGGATGTCTCCATGATGGGTGCTGCACAGGTGAGGCCTGGCACAGGCCCATGCAGGACTGCAGGGATGCACATCCTGCTGCCACCATGAGGGAGAACAGCATAGGTTCACTCCTCATGGACTTGGTCACTGTTATTTAAAGTGCCAACTAGAGGGTACCTCCTGAATGAACCATGCCCAGGCTTTGTTTTGGTAGGCACCGTTGACTCATTTCAGAAGAGAGTCTGGGATTGAACTAATGCTCATGTATCACAAATAACCTTGGGACAAGAATCTAAAAAAAGAGCTTGAGAGCTAAATAACTTGTAGTATGCACATACCTGAGGCTGCTAGAAGCAGCGGAGATGGGTAGATTGCTGAGGTGAGTAGCTCAAGAGAGGACACCTTCAACACCTGAGTGGGAGGAAGCTCAGCATCCAGGAGCTTCAGCTCAGAGCAGCGAGAGCCACCAAGGGAGCCTCAAGTCCTCGACAGGCCTTACCCAGGAGCCAGCAGCTCATCTGACCCGAGCAGGGACTCACAGGGGGTGGAGCCAGGAGGGGCGGCACTCAGCTGTGACTGGGTAAAAACCTGCCCCAGGGAGCGCGGTGAACAGGGTGGATTGAGGCAGCTCCTGCAGGCAGGCAAGCGGGATGGTGAGCAGTCGCTGTATGACCAGGGCTCGGACTGGGAGCTCTGCTCTGGCTGCCCCAGAGGTAGCCAGTGTAGGCGCCCAGACAGAGCTGATGAGAGGGGAGGCTGCAGTGCAGAGCTTGGGGTGTAGAGAGCGCCTGCACTGCTCTCCTGAGAGGAGGGTGCGCAATGGTCAGGGCTGCAGTCTGTGCTCCCTGGTGGAGGTCCTCCTGCAGCAGGGGCTGAGCTGCAGGACGCTGTCAATAGGCTGAAAGGTGTCAGGGAAGCTGAGAGGAAGCAGCACTGCTTGCTCCAGGACCAGACTGTGCAGGGGCCTCAAGTGTCCCCTGTAGCTCATGGAGGGAAGAAAGAGGCCACTAACCCAGGAAGCTGGGAAACAGTAAAAAAAAAAGCAACAAAAAAAGGAGGAAGAGGACAATGAGAAGCAAAGGGCTTCTTCCTAAATTTTTTGTCCCCACCCAGAACTGCTTTGCTGTCCTGCAGGGGGCTAATGAGGAAACACGCTCACACCATGAACAACTGGCTGGTGCACTGGTACTGCCAGGAAGAAGCGGCGGGTCATATTAGTAGGGACTCTAATTTGAAAGCCACAAGAGGCACCCATGTGGCAGCCTGACAGTGATCCATGTGGGTGCTAGCGATATAGATAGCAGTAGCCCGGAAAACACAAAGAAGGACTATAAAGCCCTGGGAGAGGTGGTTGGGAGCTCTGGAACTCAGATCGTCTTTTCATCAATTCTCCAGGATAAAGGGGAGGACCTTAAAAAGGCTAGGAGGATTGGCCAGATTAATAAATGGTTAGAAGGGTGGTGCTACAGTCAGGGGGTTGGGCATCTAGGACATGGGACACAATTTACTAGGCCAGGTCTACTGGGGGCTGGTGGAGAAGGTCTGACAAAGAATGGGAAGAGCGGTTTTGGTAGGAGGATTGCCAGGCTGGTCAAGGAGTGACCTTGACATGCTTGTGAGGTGGGCTGATGCCAACCTGATGAAGTTTAACCATGACAAATGCAAGGTCCTACATCTGGCTTGGAGCAATCCCAGGTACAGCTACAGATTGGGCAGAGAACAGATTCAGAGCAGCCCTGCGGAGAAGGACTTGGGGGTGTTGGTTGATGAGAAAATGAGCATGAGCCGGCCATGTGTGCTTGCAGCCCAGAAAGCCAACCGTATCCTGGGCTGCATCAAAAGGAGCGTGACCAGCAGGTAGAGAGAGGTGATCCTGCCCCTCTACTCTGCTCTTGTGAGACCTCACTGGGAGTATTATGTCCAGTTCTGGTGTCCTCAACAGAAAAAGGACATGGAACTGTTGGAATAAGCCCAGAGGAGGGCCACAAGGATGATGAGGGGACTGGAGAAGCTGCAGTATGAAGATAGGCTGTGAAAGTTAAGGCTGGAGAAGAGAAGGCTGCGTGGAGACCTCAATAGGAACTTTCCAGTATCTGAAGGGGGACTGTAGGGATGCTGGGAAGGGACTCTTCATGAGGAACTGTAGTGAGAGGACAAGGGGAAACGGATTCAAACTTAAACAGGAGAAGTTTAGATTGGATATGAGGAAGAAATTCTTTACTGTAAGGGTGGTGAGGCACTGGAATGGATTGCCCAAGGTAGCTGTGACTGCTCCATCCCTGGCAGTATTCAAGGCCAGGTTGGACAGAGCCTTGGGTGACATGGTTTAGTGTGAGGTGTCCCTGCTTTTGGCAAGAGGGTTGGAACTAGATGATCTTAAGTTCCTTTCCAACCCTAACTATTCTATGGTTCTATGATAGAAAATGTACCTTTTTCTCACTGTTCACTGACATAAGCCACTGTTTAAAAATACAAAAAGTGAACTATTGCCGTCATCTACTCTGAAACAATACAAGGTAGCTTGAAAGAAGACCATGTCTCAGTTATTAATTGCTCCAGAGTTCTTAGACTCTGACATTGTACGAATATAATGGTATGCTTTATTTTAAAGTCTCATATTTAATACAAAGATTAATACAAAATATACAGCTTCTATTCAGTCTGTAGATGAGAAAAAGAGAGGTAGAAACACTTTAATGCATAATTCTGGCACCTCCGGTCATTCTGGTAGCTCTGCCGATAGGCCAGAAGAGCATTTCTGCCTGTTCTTGTTGGCTTTGTTAGGTAGGAAGGTGTCTTGCAGAATATTGTAATTTCAAAATCTAAGATGAGATAACTTAAAAGTTGTAACATGAAATATAGAATAAGTTGAATTTTAAAACATGGATTTCAGCCTCCAGAACCCAATCCAGGCTCTCTGAAGTCCAAATGACTTCAATTGGTTTGGACTATAACTGGCAGTTACTGACTTTCTGTAAAGGGGAAAAAAATACGTATATGTGTATTTTTACATTTCAACATTTTCCGTTTTATTCATTACTACCATAAGGTTTCAAGCAAAAAGGAAAGTGGTAAAAATGGCCAAAGACTCATCTGAAATTAGATGGTCTGATATGAAGCACCCCAAGGAGAAAAAAAAGATCAGGAAAAGACAAATAGATGATGTGCAAATAAACAAATGAGGAATATAAGCATAAAATGAGGTATATGGCATATTATCACTGTTCATGGTTGCTTCTTGCTTGTCTGGATTATTTCTAGGTGACTGACTGATCATAATTCCTGTTTTTCTTCTGTGGTAGTCTCAATAGAACACTACCTTACATCCTGTTCTCAGCCAGGTTTGCTCTCATTCTTGATACATGTTAGTTACAGAAGCATATTTATATTTCAATTCTTCAGAGAGTGTTTTATCTCTGCTCTTTCCTCTATCCTTTCTATGCACAAAAGATCTTCTTGCTTTTCCTGGATAACACAATTTTGTGTTAAAAATAAGACCAATGACGCAGCCTATTTCCTGTTTGCTTGTTCGTAGAAGTCAAATTTTCTAATTAATCTGTTTGCTTAGGACTATTTTCAGAATACCTATTACCTTCATATCTAAACACTTTTATCCGAGCATCTATACACAGCAATAGATCAGATCCATACTTGCCAACAGAATTTCAAAATCCTGATGTCACAGAAATGCAAACTAGATATGTGACAAGCATTCCTAAATGTTTCTGGAAAAGGCACTGATTTTCACAGCTTCAGCATTTTTATTAATTTGATTGGAAGGCCATGATAAATGTGAGCTATTTGAATTGTTAGCAGACAGTAACATGGAATATTACACAGATGATCACAATGAAATTGAATTTTCTAACAGGTAGCACATAAAACATAACTGAGATTGCTACAAAAAAAGAAGGAAAAAAAACATTGAAGAGAAATTTTTATAGTATCACTCTGGCAAGTGTTCCATTCCTAATACCTTTGATACAACGACAATATCACTGTAATGCTACCATACAGAGATATATGAGTTATATGAGTACATACAGTATGAGATATATGAGTACACTTTTTTGCTTTTGCACATATAGGGGTTGTCTATGTGGCATGATATTTCATACTCTGGCTGCCTTCATTCCAGAAAACACTGACATTCCATGTGCAACCCAGATGTTTTAGCTAAATACAATATCCTACCCCAGGATACGATACCTTGCATCGGGACTCATTAGCTTGACAGTTTAAAGCTGCTAGTAAAATTATTGCATAATGCAGAGAATGGGACATAACTTAAATCATGTTCAAATACTGCCTTTTAAATCTTGCTGTTGTCAGGATCATTTTGTCTTTCTCTGTGAAAGGCAATATTAGCTTGAGACATATTCATCCTAGCCTTCTCAGTGAATGTGTGGACTCACTAGTACAGAGGGGATCATGGGCAGAAGCAGGATGAGAGCGCCTGCATCCTGCAGACTGTGTTCTACTCTGGAGTCAGGCAAGTGTAGCCTGACACTGATGTGCCTTTTGTAGTCCTAATAGCTAGTTTCTTGAAAGAGCAAACAAGATATTTATAGCTGAATAAATATGCATGGAAAACCCTTTATGGCTTTGGATGACAAAAGCCATGAGTAAAATTCTCTTCCACAGATTAGTAACATCCATAGATACAAGCTGGAATTTTATTTTTCAGCATAAATGTCACAGGATTGAAGATTCTTTAATAAGATGAGCTTTCTTCTTATATTGGCATGAAACTAACTGTGCATTCACAACCCTTTATATTCATAGTTGTCAAGTGAAAAATAAAGAATATTTGGTTTTGAATTCTTCAAATGTTTTATTTTTACAAATTGTCAGTTTTTCATACAACCTCAGATCACATCCCCACCATGGTCTAAAGTTTTCCAGATCTGAGATGGTACTTCAGTTCTAAGAAAGCCCCTCAACATAATCAGCTACCTGTCAGCGAGGGCTGCCCTCTGCAATGTGAGACATCAAGTGCTTCACCTTGCACTATGTTTTTTCACATTCTCAGGCAATTTGGAAAATTAAGGTTTTTCCCAAGCTTTAGATTTTGGAAACACAGGAAAAATCTTTTCTGCTTAGTTTTAATTATATTTGCCTGTCCTTCCAAAGAGGGCATTCAAGAACTATGTTTAAAAAAAATCACTCTATAGTTAATTGATATCTTTAATAGCATGTTTATTTGTGTTCCCTTCTTAGTCTGAGCCCAGGGGAAAAAAATGGGAGGGGGGCTTCTACGGTCTGGTGAATAGTAAGGCCATTTATAGTTGTGAAAACAGAGATCCAAATATTGCATAGAAAACAGTCAGTTACCCTTCCTGAAGTTATGGAGAAAATTGTTAACACAGTCTACTGCTGTTTTGCTTTCAGAGTTAGCTATGTGAAATGCAACTGCAGTTAAAGTAATCTGGCTTTTACTGTCAAGTAATTATTGCTCACCTAACCTGCTCACATTTGTGAAAAAATGTTATCTCCTGCAATTTTAGTTGGATGATTTTGTTTGGGTTTTATTCTCCTCCCTAGGTATTTAAGTCCTTACTCATCTTGCTATCAGCCTCTGTTATGATGTATATGCAAAAATTTAAAAAGGTGTTGGCAAGATGGATTGCTGTAAGGAATGGGGTTTCACGTTGTAGGTACTTATGCATATTTAATCCGACTTTGTATTTGTTTGTCTGGGTTTACTTCATGCCAGAAATTCTAGTAAGTAAGTGTGAGATAATTATATTCTGCTTTGAAATTGAGCCATTATGTACCTTAAACAAGATTCAGCCTGGTGGCAGTTTGCCATTTTTACTAGAAGCAAAGCAGACATTGTACTTCCAAATCCTACGAATCTTGGGGTTTATTTTTACCTTAATCATGTAAACAGCCATGGTTCAGAAATGGAGTGTATTTAAAATTCAGTTATTGGTAGGTCTTCATAAAAATCCAAAGGAGGAAGATCCTACTGGAAGGCATATCTTTTCACACCAAAGACAATTATATTTTCCCATCAACCTCACTCCACTTGGTAGCTGGTATCTTCTGATTTCTCCCATCCTTGTACAAATAAGCTTTTAGCCACTTATGACTAATGCCATCTATTTCTCTTTGGGCACACACTGGTTATTCATCATCTATGAAAAAAACTTCCTGCCTTGAAGTTGAATACTTAATGATTCATTTATCTGACAGTTCTACTGTTGGCTGTAACACAACTATTGACAAGTCCCCAAGGAAGAAATGGTATTCATCTTCTTACTTTCACCAACATTTTCCCAGAGGCAATGGGTGCAAATCAAATCTTTATTCTTCTCCCTTTACCTTTAATCTGAAATACTCTCAAACTGAGTATGATTGTACAGAGATCAGAACCAAGACATAACAGTCATTTACTGGATTCTAACCATTAACAATTTCCACAGCTGTCATACACTACCTCAGGTTTAATTGGGTGTACTAATAAAAGGAGTATTTCTGTGCACTGAGGCACAGGCTATTCTCGTGTAATTTAGGCAGCCTTCTGTAAGCAGCCTTACGGGTAAGTACTTAGGGAATGCTACTTACTACAAAAGGTTTCCTCGAAACTGAAATAGTGCATTTGAAATTGAAATAGTGCATAAGTTGCATTAATGAAGTCATAAACCACGCTCAGCCAAACTGTTTTATGTCACTGGAGAAGTTTTAATCAATCATATTGTGCTCTCTCTTTAATATTGCTGCATTTGGAATTGTTCAGAGACCTGTCCTGGAACAAAAGATTGTTAATTTTTTTTTTAATTATTATTATTACTGAACACGAATGGTCACAGCAGTTGCAGATTTTACATAACCAGTAAACTGAGAAAAAAATCTCTTCTAGATTGAACATTTACCTTTTTTGACCATTTGATTCTTTAAAAAGGATGGAATGAGGTGGTAGTGTGATAGCTTGAGACCCAAGCACATCAGTTAACAAATCAGGTCAAAAAGGATATTGAATACTGTTTATAAAGACGTGGCTAAAATCTAGAAAAAATATTGCAACAGTTGGGAGGTATTTTGACTTTCAAGTTTTAAATACATCATATGTATATCACTGGGCTGTGGAAACTCTGAAAATCAATTATTTTTAGCACATTAAGCAATATTACAGACTCTTCTGAGCACCACTGGGATTTGAAATTTACTAATTGTCATTCAGGAATGAGATTACCACCTGCCCTGTTGGCTGTATAAAAACTGAAGTACTGATAGTAAGAAAACCAGTTGAAATTTGTAATCTGGTGAAATTGAAATGTATTGTGTGTGCTTAACTTCCTCATTTCAAGTTTCTGCCTGGTTGATTTTTCCAAGTCCAAGCTTTAGCTGGTTGTAAATGGTCAAAATCAAAAGACTTATGGAAATAATACAAAATTTCATATCTATGACATAACAAATACAGATCTTGGTTTTAAATCAGTCTGATGATTCTCAGAGCCTAAGGCAATTTGAGTACTTGTGGTTTGGAATAAATATACTTTTTTTCAGTTTAGCACTGTGAGTGTTCCTCTTTCTATAATCTCTATTGTCATACGGAGAACTTGAAGCAGGTCTTACCTGAAAAATTCTTACTGACTTCAGTGGGCATTAGGGGAGTCTCCAAGACTATGTTTGCACTGCAGGATCCCAAAGAATATCAGAGCCAGACCCAGAAGTGCACCATCACATTATTTTCCTTCTCTCCCTTCCCTAGTCCTCATCTCCATGGGTAAGAAACTAGGTGATTAGGCCAGGGGGAGCAGCATCACGCCTCTGTGACTAGGGTGTTGGAGGATTGGGACCCCCGGCATGCCAGGATGCTTATCTGCTGTGCTGTCTAGACTTAGCCTAAGTGCACTTGCGCCAACACTCTGACAGCAGTACTGCAGAGACATTTTTCTTTCTTTAAAGAAATAGAAACAGTAAAACCTTATAAATGCAACATCCATTTTACAAGGTTAAAACAGAAGGCAGTAAAAGGAAGAGTCAGGAGGTTTGGTTATCTCATTTTCTATCAATATAACTTCAGGATAATTCACATATTTTATAATAGTACGTGGAATATTTTTTTCAAGGACCAAAAAGGTTTTATACATGTGTAGATTTAATATGTAATTAATGCATTTTTTTGCATCTATGTGCATGAACATTATGTATAGAGCTGCAGCTGTGTGTATGGTTATCTCTGTTTGTATGTATGCATGTGTATGCATCTTGGCTGGATTTTATGATAGAGATCAATATTGCTCATTAGAAGAAGAATGTTTTCTTATAGCTTGTATATATTGCTTAAAGCTGCAAGTAAAGTGCATAATCAAAAAAAGCACATTTTTCTCCTGGTGATATTATTCACTTGTTGCTCCTACTGCATCTACAGATACTGAATTATTTGTTTCATTGTCTCTTTGTACTTCCTAATATACAAAATCCTTATCTACACAGAGGTTTCAATCATATTCAAATTCTTTTTAAAAAGACTTGTAACGTATTGGCTATTTTCCCATTTGTTGGACAACAGATATTACTGAAGACATCTGAATTAAGATTACTCTTTTAGGCAAAAGAGTGGGGCAACTTTAATTTTGTTAATATTTTGAAGCAAGTAAATAAAGAGGTGAGATCCTTATTAACAGAACATGAATATATAACTCTAGAATATTCTGCATATACCATTCCTTTATCTAAGGATGAATACCGACACTATAGCTGTTTTACAGGTTTTGAAATTGAATAACAAGGCAGTTGTGGCAGTTGTGACTGTTACTACCACAGTGCCAGTAGCAATTTTCCTGTTTCTTGTTACAGCCATTTACATTTTTTTCTCCGGGTCTGTCAAATATCAAGTTATTAAATGCACAATGGTTATGATTAACAAGAAGTCAGTACTTACTATACTTTCCAGTGCGCTGTCTGGGAGCACCTACCTTCTAAGCTTAAAGAATTGCTTCAGTGATTGCATTTCATACCAAAAATGAATAGTGCAACAGTTGTATTCACCATCACAGGTGACTCAGTTTGTGTAGGTGTGTATAGCTAAGACATACAAATATTTTCCAGATCCTTAAGAATGAAAAGTGTCACAAAATGCTAAACATCTGTCCATAATTCTGCCACTGATACTTATCAGTGTTTCCCACACAGAAGTCAGTGAGCTAGGCCAGGAAATTACAGTGCGTGACACTATCTATGTTTCTATAAGAAAACATATTCACATATTATTTCCTTCCCTCCCCTTGCTACTTGTTTTCCTTTTGTGTTCTCTTTTCCTACTTTCTACTGATAGAAGATAGCACAGCTTGTTGGTAGAAGGAGAACTAAAGCAGTGATATTTTACCATTCTAGCTACTAAGTCAGTAGTCTCATATAGGTCACTGATGCACAGGGCTTTCCATTTTCATTTTTGTCCTCTGCTCATGGGAGAGACATAAAGAGATTAAAGGGATAATGGGTCTAACGCAAAGCCCTCTGTGGGTAATAGCAGGTCTGACAACAATTCCGTTTCACAGCAAGTTCTGAGATTTGGGGATTTGCTTTCATCCACTTCAGAACAAGTGGGCATTTTTGCTAATTGAAAATCTTTTGAAATGCTCATTTTGACTATAAAATGTGATCTTTTTGAAAGAGGAAGAAGTCTGTTGCTTGATAATCAGAGAAATAGTTTGAGAATTAAGGGTTCCACGTTAATCTCCTCTTCCTGATAACATGGGACCAACTTCTTTATTCCCAAATTAAATAGATCAGTAAACTAATATTTCTCTCATCCAGACCATCAGAAAATTATGTGTAAGTGGAGAATAATTTCCATTGACTCTAGTAGCCTTCAAATCAAAGTAACAGGGACAAATACGGCTTCCCTCTTAATTTTCAGCATGTGAAAAAAATATTGATGCATTAAGACATTGTAATCCATACATAGTTATCGAACAGAGTTTCTTTACTCTGTCTTAAGTGCTGTTACACTACAACCACATCAACTAGTTTCTTTTAGTACTGCTTTTACTAAAGGGAACTGTCTAATAAACCAAATAATTGACTTTTCTGTAAAATTTTTTACTGATGAAAAGTCTTTCATAGCACTGACCTAGAGAAACAAGTTTTTTTCTTTGCTGGACTCAGCGGGATTGATTTATGAAGTCCAGTAATAATGTTGAGAGATAATCCAAAATGAATCTTCATTATCTGAAAGAATTAATTCTCATCTTTGACACACCCTTCTGGGCTAAATAAGTTGTTAGAAACAGTTAAAAACCTTGTAACTGGATTTTTCAAAAGAATGAGCAATTTTACCTCATTTTTTTTAGATTTTGCTAATTCTTAAATTAATCTCAATCCTGAGATTATGCACCCAGAAGATTGCATAATTCTTCACCTTTGCTGGGGGCTGCCTACCAGACCCTGTGGGAAGGATCGCCATCAGCAAAGAATATGCCGGTAAGAGCTATCAGACTAATATAGTCTCCTCTTGCTTTTTTTCTTAGACAACTTTTTTTATCACAACTCCACATATTCTCAGCATTTCCAACTGAATTTTTTTTATGTAGCATTTGGATTTTTTTAAAAGTTATTTATGTATAGATTTACAAGACATGATTACGTAAAATGATGCAGGCGCTTTGATCACGGAAACAAAATCTTTTGTTCAGGTGTTTAATGTGCTTTATGTTGTGTACATTCTATTAAGTAATGGTTTTATTATTCACATGTGAATTAAAGACACCTAGTGAGAAAAACACTAAAAATTTAGCATTCAGTACTTCACAGTTCCTTTACAACTACTATATTTTGCTGTATTCAGAAAATTAGAGCCCTAATTGATGATTTTCAGGTACTATGTATGTGCATACATGCACCCAGTTCCCCATGACCCTCACCACCTGCCATTAAAAATATTACCATTATTTTTCAGCAACAATAGACAGGAGAGATTCACTGACTACAAAATCAAAAGAAATCAGAGTGAAGACAGCATCTGAGCTGTTACTATTTAAGCAGTATGCAGCTTAGTGAATCTTGTGGGAAGAGCTCAGGGTTGGAAGCTCTCAGTGTGTCTTGAGACTAAGCCCCATTATCTAAGAACTAGTGATATTAAGGAGGCTTGGGGGAACACAGCTTCATGAAAGATCTTGGATTATCACCCAGACTAGAATATCAAGTCCAGGAGGGTTGACGGGAATAATCTAAGTATGCCAGACAGATGCAAAACGTCTTCTAAGATCCGTTTTAGCTCCAAATGTCAGTCTTTGGAGTCTTTCCAGAGGATCTTCATGTCTAGGTTGTAGTTTTAATAGAGTACTTAATCATAAGAGACTGGAGTATCTCTTAAGTGATTCTTTGTGATCCTAGAGCATTAAACCATTTTGTGACCAGAGGAAGTCACAAGCAAAATCTGTAATTTGGACAAGAGAGCCATAAAAGCCAGACAGACCCTTTTGCCTGATGGACCAGGAAGAAGACAAAGAATATGTTGCATACATGGCAGTTCCTTGAACCTCTCTCTTTTTATCAGAAAGAAGCTGTATAACAAGAATCACCATATTTCAGCTTTGACTTTTTTTTTGTCCCTCAGCATTTCAGTTTGTCAGACTGTGTCTCCCTCTCCACAAGAAGGCTTCAGGTTAATAGTCCTTTTCTCTCTGCCAGAAGGCTAATGTAAAACCTCTAGAAAGTAGCCAGCACAGGTGTTGAAAGTAAATGTTTTATCTATAGGCAGCTGTACATCAGCTTCTGTACGGGAGCTGTGGCACGTGATTGTAACAGCCTTCAGTTTGACACAAGGGCACAGGGAAGCTTCGACATACGTCAGCGCCCATCAATACTAGCTTGGATTCAGACGCCAATCAGTCAAAACAGCTTGCATGAGCTGTACATAGACTCGTACGCAGACTTTCTGCCTGGCACCAACTCAGCCTTACAGAACTGTGTTTTGAAGTATCAAAATAAACTGATATTATCAGAAGAGGAAATGCTTTTTTTTTCCCACTGGTTTTGAATTACTTATAATTTTACTATGCTGAATGAAAGAAGAAAGCATTATATAAGTTTCCACAGATGTGAAAGGAGTTTTTTCCAAATTTTTATTTCTCTGGAAAGATTTTGAGATATCTTATCAGCAACACAGCATTTCCTACCAAATAAAAATGAACTTTCTCCCCCTTTCTGGTCTGAAATAACCAATAAATTTCAAGATGATTTAATATATTTCATATGTTCAAAACTCTGCTACTCTTTTATCAAGCTTTATGCAAATTTTGGAGTATTTTGTTTCTTTTAAGAGCTATTAATCAACAATGGAAAAAAAATGCTCACTCAACCCCAAATGTTAACTCAATATTTTCTTTCTAAAATTAAATTAAGTACAGAATTAACATTTTTAAAAGCATTCATAATAGTATTGATGTAAAAACTAACTCACTATTTAGTGCCAGTTGGAAAAAATGCCAGGAATTCATAGTAATTTCATAGCCACACAACTCTACAGGTGATGGGTTTTGCTAAGGCTTTAATAAGTTTGTGATAGATCTATGACTCATTTACACTCAGTGTCCCAGTAATATCTGCAGTGAAAAATACAATTGCTTTGAGATGCATGTTAATTTTTTTTGTAAGATGGTACCCATGTTGAAGGCTAATTAACCTATAAAAACTAAAGTGTCCAACTATTGCATAGTGACAAGCAGTTTGTTTTCATCATGAACAAGCTGCAATTAATATCTAAGTACATATTAAATTATGGTTATTTTCATCACATCTGCAGATAATATCAGGTAATTTTGAAAGGTGCTGCTAGGAGAAATAGAATCAGAATATACTTGAGTCAATTTACTCTATTGAAACAATAAATAAATTAATTTGCTTTATGCAAATAATACTTTATTTTTTTTCACAGTCAACCTTTAATTATGATAACACAAAGTCTACTAAAATAATTAAATATGTACAGATGAGAATAAATGAATCATTTTTACACAAATATTTGTAACAAAAGAAAGGTCTTTATGATCTAATGAATAGCTAGTGGGCACAAACCAGGAAAATCTGCAAGTCAACCAATTGAAATTCAAAGGGAAGCTAATGATCTGAACTCAACTTCCCAGTCACCAATGGCAGAAAATAGGATACATGTTGTTTCTAGAGAAAAGGGAATATGAAATACAGTGTCAAGATTTTAAGGCTATAACTCTGCAACACTTTTCTTGCAACATTTTTCCCCCAGAGAAACAAATATTAAGGAATTGTTAAAATAATTGGTTAAGTTTATATATAAAACATCCATTTTGTTTCTTCCCTGTTTGTGAGTGGGACTAAAGCTTTCCCACAGATGCCTGGGGTAGTGGAGCTCCCTCCAGGATGGAGGAGAATAATGCAGACAGCAAGAGCAGAGCACTGATATGGGACCAAGATGATGCAGATGTTATTCATAGTTTCAGCATATCTCATCTATAACTTGGAAAAAAAAACACTAGATTTATTCCGTCCTTAATTTTAGTTCTGTAAAAAAATATTTCAGAGGTCTATATTTATAGAGAGGTAATGCTTGGAAGACAGATTATTTCTGTGAAAAATAAGTAGAGGTAGATAGTCAAAATTCATTCTTAGGTTTCAGCGCTGCCAGTTGTGTCTCACAAGGAACACTTCAAAGATACCATGTCCTTAGATAAAAATGAGAAACTTTTTGTACAAGAGTTTCTTATTAAAAAATGCTCATTTTATGATTTCTGAATGAGATGCTGAAGGTGGTTTTTTATATCTGTTAGCAAAAGAGTGCTGGAATTGCACGAGGGCTTACTTTGCCCTGGAATCAACAGCTCTTGGGAAATGTTGTATCAGAGATGAAGCTTCAGCTCAGTACCTTCATGTTTTTGTAATGAGTAATAATTTGGTACATGCATATACGGCACAGAAAACCTTTGCAGTAGGAATGTCTTGCAATAAGTTTACTTGAGGAAAGTTGCAGGTCCTGCTTCACTGCAGTTACTGGTAAAGTGTATCTTCTATTTTTATCAACTGCAAGAGCCCTGAGGGCACTTAAAGATGCCCTCATCCAGCCTCCCATGGACCCCCACCCTTGCCCACGGGACCAAGACCATGTTTCAGCTCCACTTGGAGCCATCAGTCCCTGCTGTAGGACACGTGTACACATTGCAGGCTTACCTACCTGCAGTTCTCTCATAACCATGCTGTGCCTGGCCATAGACTTCTCTGAATTGGACCCTCATCTGCAGTTTGTCTTCCCAGCTTGACCTTGGACCTGACTTTGTCACTATACCATCCTAGTCCCCAGGAAGACATTGAGCCTCGCAGCACCCTGACACCACCCAGAAAAGTGTGCATCCTGGTTAGCCATGGCAAACACACCCAGGGGCAAATGATGTCTTTTCTGACAGACAGCAAACCAATATGGTCTAAAGGCAGGAACAGGCTGTGCTGAGAAGAAAGGGCTATGAGTAAGAACCATGTTCATGTTCAGCAGATGGCACCAAAGTGTGGTTGGAGAAGCATGCAGTGGTGTTGGGAACCATTTCACAGCATCCACGGCTAGGATTGTTCGGGGGGAAGCTCCAAAACTTTGAGACTATCTACATGATGGAAGAGCAATGCTGATTATTCAGTAGTTAAAGGATCTGGCATATTTGACTCTATCGTGGTTTAAGACTAACTCACGCAGTCTCTCTCTCTCACTCACTTCCCCCTCTTTCTTCCCCCTGCTCCTGGGGGGATGGAAAGGAGGATCGAAAAGAATGCAACTCCCACAGGTTGAGATAAGAACAGTTTAGTAACTAAAGTATAACACAGACCACTATTGCTACCACCAATAATAATAATGACAAAAGAAATACAAGGAAAGAATACAATTTTCACCACCTAATACCAAGCCTGACCACGCAGTGCACCCCCCACCCTTCCGGGTCTCTCCTCTCTGCTCTCCATCCTGGACATGACGTGCTGTGGTATGGAATAACCTCTTTGGTCAGTTTGGGTCAGGTGTCCTGTCTCTGCTTCCTCCCAGCTTCCCCACCTCCCTGGCAGAGCATGAAACTCAGAAAGTCCTTGGCCAGACCAAAACATCACTAAGCAGTAACCGAAACACTGGTGTTATCAGCGCTGTTCCCAGGCCCAAAATTAAAAACACAGCGCTACACCAGCTACCAAGGAGGAGAAAAATGACTGCTGCTGCTGAACCCATGACAGACTTATTAATGCAGAAATTAAGTGAGTTGCACAACTGTAGGCTGGGGTCAGTTTCTTCGAGAAACATCAGCAAATGGTGAATAGCTCAAAGACCAGTTGGTTTTTCCTAGAACAGGTGTAGGTCATGCATGCAAACCTAGTGCACTGTAGCAGAAAACTACCTAGATGTTACAGGACTGACATACTAGGCCTGGTTTTTTCATTTTCATGTGCACCACAGAGCATACATACACATATCATGTTCCTTACACCAAGAGGCACCTGCACCGTCCTTCTCTACCATGAAGCAGCCATTCCTGGCATTTCCAGCAAACACTGAATTCATTCACAGAGCACCATGTTGATGTTGTGGAACTGAGGAGGGAAATCCAAGCTAAAGCATCTGCCGTTTCTATTGAAGGATGGGAGGGATGTCGTGGTGGCTTCATGCAGCAAGGCTTGACTCATTCCTCCCTAGGCAGAACCACCCACCCATTTCCTTGGGAGCCACAAAAGCAGCTCAGTTTTAACCCCTCACCCTTACTGGGAACTACGAGTTTGAAAAAATATTGAGCGTCTGAAAGCATTTGCTGATTAAATAGTCATTGCTCCCTTCATCCTCCCATGGGCAGACACTTAGGCCAGGCTGAAGATGCCAGGTAGATCATGTCCTAATATCCATCTGTCAGGGATTATCTGTAACAGGCATAAGCCTTAATACCTCTTCGCAGAGTTGATTCAACTTTGGGGCAAAACTGTGATTTTTATTCCACCCACAGAAATTGTCTCAAATATATATTAATGCTCTTTAATGCCAGGAACATAGCAATCATTTTATGAACTATGGCTATATCCACTTATATTTCAAAATTTCAAAATGCTTTAATCAATTAAATAGTTTGCATATTACATCCCATATTTGAATTCCACTGTCTCATCTTTTCACTACCTGTGAAGATAACAGAAATAAATTCTTTCATATCCTTAATAATCTTTCATCTTTTTAGTTTTCTTATGGAGACTCTTAGCTGCTACAGAGTGTAAATTAGTTATTCTCAAATAATGATTAGTTATACTCAAAAACTACTTATTTGGCTTCCAAAAAAACCCAGTTTTGAAGTTTAAAATGTGTAAAATCAATTTTTAAATGCACAGAGGGTAATTTTATCTTCTTTTGGTGAAGAAATGGGATAATTGTGATAATGCAAAGAAAAATATTGTCACTGAGGACAATACAGAAAAAAGTAATTTTTAATATTCTTAGATCCTACTATTTACAGCATATGATTTTTTACTTTATTTTAATTAATTACTGAGGCATATAATATAGATAATTTCCCTGAAAGTAGTTAAAAAACTTTGCTACAATTTTATCCAAATTCTCCTTTAGGTTAAAAATACCCATTAATGACATGCAAGACAATTACAGACTGGCATAAATAATAACAGCACTGAACATGACATACAAGCTGAGTGTAAAATTTCGCATTAAGGAATGAATTTAAGATTATGAGCTTCACAGTCTGGCTTTGAGATGCTCTGCTGTTTGATTTCAATGCATGTGGGTTTAAATTCTCCAAACTTTGAGATTATTTGAAAAGCTCAGGATTTCAAAGTAAAATTCACATAGAATTTACAGAATTGCTAATATCCTGTTTACATATGAAAAGGGGGATTTTAATGTATAAGCATATTTGGCTCCAGTCTGAACAAACCTCCATGTCTATCTTTGAGTCTATGTGCTTGTGATTTTTAAATGGATTGACAAGAGCTCTTGAGAAATAAACCATGGCACCAAGGAATGTCATGGAACATAACTGTGGCCTTTTTGGCCACCCACAGACTGTAAAAGGCTGTTTTGGTCTCCATCATTTCTCCAGTCAGATTTTCAGACTACAAGCCATGGTGACAAATGGCACATTATTTTATATAAGTGTGCCAGATACTGGAAAATCAAGGTGGTGGGTTTTGTTTGTTTGTTTGTGGGCTGGGGTGTGGTTTTTTCTTTTTTTTTGTGTGTGCGGTTTTGTGGTTTTTTATTTTGTTTTGGTTTGATTTTTAAGCTTAGTTTAGACTGGTTGTGGGGAAACATGGGGGAATATGTTCATAGACTTCTGGACTTGGTTGTGTGGTTTATTACAAGTCTGTGAATGGAAACTAAAATCAACGCAAATTCATCAAAAAATGGGAATGAGCCCTGCATTTGTAACTCAGTATAGGGAATACCAAGGTGCTGACAGATGACCCTGTGACCTACTTATTACAAAGCATGTGACACCTGACCTTGAATGAGTTACATGTGCTATTCTAATTGCTATCTTCTCCAAAAGTGGACATTAAAACCAGATTAATTCTACTCTCATAGAGCCAATGAAAACCCCATCAGTGCTATGTTTCACTTTAATTTGTTTGATATTCTTCTTAAAAAGATCTTCTTACAGACTGATAATGTCTTTTTATTGAGCATTTTTATGTGCATAAACAAGACCCAGTAATTTGTAAGAATTAAAAACACATCTAGACATCTATTAAAGGCACTTTGTAATTGAAAAAAGAGTGCTTGTAGATGAACATCAACCATGCCTGGTTTCAGGGACCGATTTTTATATGCAAAATAGGAGTACGCATTGCCTTCATTTGCAGATTGAAGTGGGTTTCATGTTGTTGATGGCTTAGAACTGATAAAGTCCTGTCAAGGAAAGAATAGGTAATGGCAGAGAGCCATGATGAGGCATCAGGACCTACTGCATGAATGGAAAACCCACTGTTGCGGTAATGTTGAACAAAAAGGCTCTTCCCTTTACTCTGCAAAGCATTTGTAACAACTTTCTCATATATCCATTTTAATTGTCCACTACTACTAATGGTTTCTTTCCTATGCACTTTTCAAAGCCTTAGTTCTCTGCTCTTAGTTTCCCAGCTCTTTCACAGTGAGGCTTATGTGTGACAGACATACGCATCAGTGTTCAGCTGCCAAATGTCAGAATTGCTGTCTGCAATCAAAGTGAACTATATTTTAACCAGAAAAAAAGAGACTGGGTGCTGTAATAATTTTGCCAAGGGAAAAGAATACGAATGACCTCTTGCTGATAGGTAGTCAATACAGTTTTACAAAGGATGTCACTTGCTCTCTTGTTGGGTGACATTCTTCCTTTCACTCCCATCTTTTTTAAACAATGCCATTTTATCTTCATGCTTAGCCTCTATTTCTTCCATGGTTAATGGTGTTCCACATTTGTCACTCCATCCTTGTTGGTGACTTTAATGGTGCCAGTCTGCCGAAGCTGCAGAACCTACAACAGAAGCCAACATGCCACCAGCTTAATTATACAAAATTTCTTATTTTGCATTGGCCATACTACACAAAAACAATTCTGGCTCACCCACTCTGACTTTAAATGTTGCTTCATGCTCTTGACTACATGCTAAGCTCACCTGAAATCAGATTTCTATATAAATCTTGTGTTTGTGCTGCTTGAAGCAAAAATACAACACTAAATTAAACTTATAATTGAGTGTAGAAATGGCAGTCATACTTCATAAAATCATGTGGCATCAGTTTGATAATGATTAAAAGTATTATGCGCTGTTTTCACTTTTTTTTGGTAGGGTTCATCTTTCAGCATTTTCTTGCTGCTAATGAAACTTGTAACTAACACATGTATTCTAATGAACATAGGGACACTTTGAAAGATCCTGAAGTGAAAATTATAACAACTTTCTCTTGTGAAAATGAAATGTTGCTTGAACTATCCTACTCTTCATTGTCACACAAATTAAAAATTGAGAGGTCTCTATGAAGGATGACAGAACTTTACAGAATTGCAGAATTACAAGATTATTAGGGTTGGAAGGGACCTCTGGAGATCACCTGATCAAGTGATCCTCTGGTCAATACCCCCTGACCAGGGGGGGTTGATAGGTTTTCAATGTCTCCAGAGAGGGAGACTTCACAACTTCCCTGGGCAGCCTGTTCCAGTGCTCTGCCACCCTCAACAGAAACAAGTTTTTCCTCATGTTGAGGAGAAACTTCTGTGCATTTGCTTACGGCCATTGCTCCTCATCCTGTCACTGGGCACCACTGAAAAGAGTCTGGTATTATCCTTCTGGCACCCGCCTTTGAGGTATTTATATGCATTAATGAGATCCCCTCTAAGTCTTCTCTAGACTAAGCTTCTTACAGGTGGAGGAAATTGTACGTGCCAATTAATCTACACCCAGGTTTGCAAGTGGTGTGTGAAGGTGGCTTCAGTACTGAAAATGAGGAGGTTGTCCCTGTTGGAATTTGAGCGTGGAACTGTCTCTATCCAGAGTAGTTAAAAATCATAAAATACTATTTTTTTTCCACTTTATTTAAAAACTGTACTCTCTATGGCTGTGTCGACTTTCTCAGCAGGGCATGAGCGAGGAGGGCTACTATACCACTTCTGCGTTTGAATAGATTTTGGTTCACTACTTATCACTTCTTTTAATTCTCAGACATGCATTTCAACCATCCTAGTGCTAATATCTGTATGGTTGTAATAATTAATTTTTTCAGTCTTGTCAGGACAACTGTCAGCTCAAACTGCTCAATCTTGTGGTAGAACCACAATAGGACAGATAACTTGGTTAGCTTATGGCTATCAAGAGCTCTGTTAACATCAATCAGTATTAAGAAACAGGGAGAAATAAGGATCTGTATTTCCTAGATGAGAACTGAAGTACAAATCTGTTCAATTAGGCATGAAACCTATCACTGCATATTCTCATGCATTTATCAACTCCACACTTAACTATACTCTCCACAGCAGCTCTATAACTTTGCATTTAGCTTGTATGAACCTGTCCTTTTAAATTCTTTTCCCCTTTAATGGCTTACTGCACGTTACTGAAGTTAGTATTTATAAAAGGATTCATAAAGAACAGAAACATCTTTGTTTTCACCAGCTAGGTGGAAGAGGGCCCCTTAACTGTAAGATGCATATGAAAATTACTTTTCATTCCGAGCAGATTAAACGAGTGGAGAGGAAAAGGGCTGGCAGAGGAGCCACGGAAAATCAAAGCTCAATCTCCTTTTACAGGTCTTTTAATTTTAATCCTCCGTGATACACTCAGCTTGACTACAAAAAAAAAAAAAAAAAAAAAACAAAAAACCAAAAACACATTTCCAAGAGCTAAAACGGGCCCCAGAGGAGGCGGCAGAAGCCACGGTCGCTTTCCCCATCTCCAGTCCAGCCGCAGCACCCCGACGGGCCGGCTCTGCCCAACACCATGCCGCAGCACCGGCCCAGTTCCGTGCTGCACCCGCAGCTCCCCACAGCGGCGGCCCGGCCCGCCTCCCGGCCCAACGCGGGATCGCTGCGCCCGCACGCAGAGCGGAGGAGCGCCTTGCCGAGGGACGGCCCCGCTGGAGGCTCCCCGCGGGCTCCATCCTTCTCCCTCTTCCCGCGGCAGTCGCTCTCCACCTTCTTCCCCGCAGCATGCGCGGAGCCGGGTTGGCGTCTGGCGGTCCCCGACCCGAGCGGAGAGGTGGCTGTCCCGCGGTAGCCGCCCCTCACCGGCCTCTGCATGTCGGGTCTGTGCACATACATAATGTATTTTTTATATATATATTATATGTATATATATGTCTCTCTGTGTGTGCGTGTTTATCTCACCGAAACGTTATACCGTATCATTTCAGCCCTGCTCCCCGGAAAGGGTGATGACCGCAGGGTGATGACCGGCGGCACGCTCCTAGGCGAGCACACTCGTGGGCTTTAGGGAGGCACATGGGAGCATCCCTCAACCCTTTTGCTCCCTTCGGGCCCCCTCCTAGTCCGACGCAGCCCGTGGGAGCTGGGCTCGCAGTGCTCCGGTGAGGAACAGGGGCCATAGAACCGCGGCCCAGGGAGACGGGATGGGGGGGGGGGGGGGGGAGTTCGAAGGGGAGATGATCGCGCCCGAGCCGCTGCCGCTCCAAGGCATCCTGGCAAAGTGATAAAACCGGCACCGAATTTCTTCCGAGCGCGGGGGTCAGTTTGCGTCGTCCCTGGACCCAGTCGCGGCCAGAACAGGCAGCCAGGGAAGTTGAGCGGAAACGGAGACCCTCTGAGGCGGCAGGGGGTTGGCGGGGGGCACGGACACAACTTTCCCGCTTAGGTAAGGGGAGAGTCGACAGCCGCAGCCCCCCAGGACCGAGGGATTGGGCTCCGCAGCTAAGCGGACTCCCTGCGGCCTGGGGGGACGCCGCCTCCCCCCGGCGGGAAGGCAGCTCCAGCGGCACCAGCAGAGCCGGGGCCACGAGCGAGCCCCGACTGCCCCCCGGTAGCTGCTCCTGCGGCGCGCAGCGCAGCGCAGCGCCCCGCCTTACCGCCCGCTCGCCCCGCTCCGCCACGGGGGGCGGCCTGGGGAGGGCTGCGCGTCACTGGATCCCGGGGCGGCGGCGGCGGGGGGGCGTTACGAAGCGCCCCGGGAGCGGCGAAGGGGGGCAGGCGAGCGTCCCGGGCGGGGCCGGCATCGCCGCGGCTGGCTGCGGCCGCGGTGGCGGCGGCGCGCCGCCTCGCCTCCCCTCGCCTCGCCTGGCCGCTCCCCGCCGCGGAGGGGCGGTGCTGCCTCACCGCACTCCCCCGCCCGGCGCCCCCGCTCCGTCTCCGGGAAGGGCGCGGGGAGCCCCACGCTCCCCCTCGGCGCGGCGGTGGCTCGGGTGCAATGCCGTGTTAGCCGGAGGCCGTCGGGAAGGGGCGCGAGTTGCCGGGGCTGCGGTGGCACCATGGGCACGGGGCTGGGGGCGGCGGCGGCCGCACTCCCTGAGCGCTCCGGCTGAGCCCGGCGATGTGCCGGCGCCTTGTGGAAATATTTGGGAAATAGCGCGGAGCGGTCCGGGGAGGACGAGCGGCACGGCGATTCATCAGCTGAGAGGAGGTCGCCCGGCGGTGGTGTGCAGGCAAGTAAGTGCTCCTCTGCCTCTGTCCCTTCGCTGCGTACCCTTCGTCGCGAGTGACTTTTTAAATGCAGCTACCGCTGGCTCGCTCCTGGTTTGGAGGCAGGGTGGTCGGCGGCGCCAGCGGCAGTTTTCAGGCGTTTGAGTGCGGAAGGTTGGTGGCTGGGATTGCGGGGAGCCCCGCTCCAACTCCGCCAGAGTCCGCCGCGGGCATCTCGACGGCGCGGTGCTGCGGCGTGGTGGCCGGAAAGGAAGCGCGGTGTCCCAGTGCTTCCACTTCTGCAGCTGGGAGAGGTGATGCCTTCTAATAGGCGTTAATATAAAATGCCTTTCTCTTTGTGCTGAGATGTAACTGAATTGTAGGAGTCTCTAAATTGGTTTATATCAGTGCTTCTTGCAGGAGAGAGGCAGGGTGAGTGTTAGCCTTTCTGGCCCATTTGAAAGGATTACGATAGTGAACCCAGAGTTTTGATTTTTATGCTTTTAACTTTCTTGTGCCTTACCTGGTGATTTCCTTTGAGATGCTGTTGCTGCGAGGATATGGTTTGTCCAGACTTGTTTGTTTGCTTAGTTTTAGCCTGTGGGTATTTATTGCTATACTTGACATTGCCATGAAACAAAAAGTTGACTATAATTTATTTTAGTATATGGAGCACAGGTTGCAGGCAGGGGGCTAATTCTGTTCTTGGAGGACCTCCACTTCAAAGGAAGAGGCCCGTGGAGCTGTAATCTCTTGCTAAAAACTCGGAGAGCTCAGAGCAGACTTGTCACACTGCAAAGAATGAACTCTCCTGTTCACCTTTCAGCACTGATAGCTAGGCAGCCTCCCTTCCCATATCTATGAAGTACCTGTCTCTGGAACACAGGGGATAGAGATATGAATTCTGGGCAGGTGTGGGAGAAGACAGAACTTCAGACAGCATTTAATTAAGCTTGCTGTCATTGATTTCTTTGGTGTCTTCTGAATGAGCTGTATGAGCCTGAAAACTACAATCTTTTACAGTGACCTTGATGTATGTTGTGTTCTAACATGAAAGCAGCGCAGAATAAGAGCATTTACACAGATCTATAGCTAAGCTCTGACATTCCACTAAGAGCTCAGTCAACTAGTGGACGTGAACGTGAGCATTCCAGTGAATGTGGTAGTTTCAAGCAGGGGCACTGGGCATGGTGTGTGTGTGTGAAATAAGGTGGGGAAATTACTTCCTGATAGTGAAAAAAGTGTAAGTTGCAACGTTAGGAGCGTATGCTCCTTCAGAACTGTCACTGTGCTTGAAATGTTTGTTGAGTTTTGGATATTTCAATTTCTAATCAATGAGGTCTTTAGCGGAAGGGGTGTGTGGGTTTGTGTGACTATCTCAGCTTCCCAGGTTAATGCACTTTGATTTGTCAGCAGCAAGAGATCTTTTTACGCACTGAAATACACATTTTTACATAGATGCAATATTGGCATAAGAAGATTAAAAGATATTGGGATGTCAGTACAGTGTAGGTGTGACTAACTCATGTTTATAGCAGAAAGATAAAGTAAGCCTTTACGGTGATGGTGGATGGGGATCACTGTGGGTAAGCCGGCTGGGGAGAGTGTCATTTGTTTCAGCACAGTTTACTGAAAGTGTTCCTGTGGTTCATATTTCTGACTCTCTGAAGATGCTGTGAAGCACAATTAGAGTCACTGTTGCTAGACAGTGGGATGCAAACTTATCCATTACTTAAAACACTCAGCTGCTTGTGTGTCATATAAAAAAAAAAGTACAGCTTTTAGCAAAGTCTGCCTGTGGCTTTACTGTAGTAATTCCTTCTTCGGTTGCAGAGTGGCAGGCTTTCACTAGGCATGTGCAAGGGAGATGATAAAACACTGAAGCATGCACTGATCTGGAATTCATTCAGGCTATATATTACATTTGAGGTTTCCACAATTAACATAAGTAACTGCTTATACCTGATTGTATAAGTAAATGGGGTTTAAAAACTGTATTAGCTTTGTCACTTCTGAAGCCTGCTGCAGAGCTGTTTTCTTCCTTTTCTTTTTAGTCCTTCAAACTAATCTAATGCTATACTTGCTTTTTGCCTGGAGAGGAAGAAAACATAATTTAATGATGTATCATTTGGCTTTTGTGGTATCTTATCCCATAGCTATGAGATAATCTAATGAAGGTCCATCACTGAATTAAAGAACATGGTGCTCTAGATTTTCACGTACAGCCAGGTTTCCACTCTGTTACATGTCTGAAGAACCAAGTTTTCACAGGGTCTGATAGAAAAAAAGAAACATTTCTTTTTATATTAGAAGCTTGAGAAGAAAGAGAAAGGTAAGAGCTGAGATCTTTAAGGATATAATTAAAAATGACAACTTCTATGATATTAGAACTTTTTCTTCACATATTTTCTTTATCTTTTATGTGGTACTTTTCAGAAAGCCTTTTTGCATATTTATTTTTTGGTTTAAAATCTGTGTCATTCTTAATTTTAAAAAATCAGGAGTGGCCATCATATAGTTCACTGTAGGGCTGTTCTAGTATCCTCTTTAATTTAATTTAGTTTGCTTATATCTTTTGAACTCAGATTTCTAAAGTACAATGTATGTGACTTCATAGCATTCAGCATTGTTTTAAGACTATGCAAATATCTTTAATAGAGAAGATGTTGTCTTGATTCAGAAATTTCAGGGCAAGCTCAGAGATTATGTTTCTTCTCTGATTTTTTTTCACATTTGCTGAGACGTGCTGCTTGGCTGTCAGGCATAACTTTCATAAACTGACAGGAAGACCTGTAAGCAAAATTAAACATATCAACAGTTAACTGTGGTTTTCATAGTTAGCCAAACTCAGTTGAGTGTGTCATTTCTGTTTATTCATCTTAAATTGAATATTAAGACAAACAAACAAGAGCTGTAGTCTGCTCTGAGTTCTTCCCTCTGAAGTGCTCAAATAAGTACCATTTCTTCATGCTTGTAATTCAGCACTAGTTCTCGTGCCTGAGCTACTGGGAAAACTGATGTGGTCAGTATTTCTTACTGGTAGGCATTGCCAGGTCTGCTTGCATGCATTGTTTAAAGTAAGGAGTTGTAGTGAATGATAAGAAATGCCAAATGGATTTTACACATAGTCTTTCTTGGCCTTTCTCATGGCTGTGATTTTGGTTCGGGTTCATGTGCTTTTGGTTCAGGTTTCCAGGGAGTGGACTGAATGTGGGTGGCTTGAGTCTCAATTTGAGTCTGCTGCATCAAGATGTACCTCTGTCAGTATGCTGTGACATTGGCTCAGCATGATTACACAGCTGACCTTCTGTGTTTGCCCTGAGTTTTACCTACCATAACTGGAAGAATCAGAAAGCCTTACTGTCATTGTGGCCAGCCTAAATTTTCTGCTCTCCTGTTGCAGATCAGAGGAAGGAGAGAAAGCATATGTTAAAAAGCCCCACAAAACTAAAACTGATCATGCCTCAAAGATACAGCTCTAATCAACACCAGGGAATGCAGTGGAGACACGGCCAGTGAAATTCACATATATATTTAGTTATTCAAGGGAGAAATTATTGTCCATCTCAAGAGACTGATTTAGTGGATGATGTGTCTACTCCTTAAGGAGGAGCTATGTGATACGGTAACAAAGCTTTTTTCCACTGTGCACTTTAGATGTTGCTGTCACTGTCGTTTGGGTCTCTGAGCCTGATCTTCAGTGATTAGTTCAAGTTGGCCAAGAGGTGGAATGTTCAGTTACGTGATGAATTTGGTGGTGCAGCAGCCAAGGGCTGGGTTGTTTCCGGGGCACTTGCTCTCTACAGTTTATTAAAGTATTGCTCTCTACAGTTTATTAAAGTATTGAATAAAGGGAAACTAATCAAAGAGAGTGTTTGGGATGAGTTTAATTCCATCATTTGTTCTTCAATTTATGTTGGGTATTGGACCAAACCCTAGAAGTTCTTCACTGTGATACTAACGTGAGAGTAAGACTAGATTAGAGTTACATATGTATAAGATACTGCTGGAGAAGGTTTGCTGTGCCACTCAGGTATTCAGAATGACTGTAACAATAAGGGATAGAATGATAAGGCTTTGTGGAAGGCTGTGCTGTACCTTCTGCTGTGAAAAACAGGAGGTCCCCCATGGCAGGAGCTGAGCACAGCTGAGCACAGTCTTGCCCTGAAGGAGGAAGTGAATGTTCCTGGAGTGGAACAGCCCTGGAGCAGAGCGAAAGTCCCACACTGGTGCTCGCAGGGTGCTTTTCAACAGCCACTGAAATTCCTGTGTGAGATGTGGTTGAGATAAAGGCACTGATGTTTTACTGCTTTAGTACCGGCATAGATACTGAGTCTGTGAAAGAACTCAGGGCTTCAGAGATGCTGTGAGTGCAGCTGATTGTTGGCTTAGGTGGATGCTGGGAAGGGACTCTTCATGAGGGACTGTAGTAAGAGGACAAGGGGTAACAGGTTCAAACTTAAACAGGGGAAGTTTAGATTGGATATGAGGAAGAAATTCTTTACTGTAAGGGTGGCAAGGCACTGGAATGGGTTGCCCAGGGAAGCTATGAATGCTCCATTGCCGGCGGTGTTCAAGGCCAGGCTGGACATAGCCTGGGGTGGCATGGTTTAGTGTGAGATGTCCCCGTCCCTGGCAGGGGAGTTAGAACTAGATGATCTTAAGGTCCTTTCCAGTCCTAACTATTCTATGATTCTATGATTATTCTGCAGATAGTTATCATTTAGATCTCGTCTCAAAAATGTTGGATTTTTTTTTATTTTGTTTAATTTTTTTCACTATGAGGTATTTGTTACTTGCTGTTAGATTTGTGTGTTCCTTCCCTGGTTGGATGACATTTTGGTTCAAAGGTGTGCTTTTAAAGCTAATGACATCAAGCACTTCTGAACTGTTTGTTTCTTGGAGCTCCTGAGATAATGTTATTGGTGGAGGAACAGTTTATTCATTGATTTATTCTGAAGTCTGGATTTGTTATTTTTTTCTTCCATTTTCAGTGTAGTTTTTCAAATAGTTGACGGTGTACTGGGCTTCCTGTTGAAGGTGGGAAAAACGGCTCTTTAAGAAAATTTTATATTGCTTTTGGTCAAATTATTTAAATAGACTTACAATTAACTGTGAGCAAAGGCTGTTGAATGAAACAAAACACATGCCTTTTTCCCTCCACCTGTTGTATTACATTTATTTAAAGGAATGCGGCTATCCATAAAGAAGTAAGAATGGGAGTACGGTTTATGACATTCATTTTTCTTCCCATTTCTTTAAAAAACTAAAGATAATTTGAAATGGTTCTGTACAGATGTCAGAATCTGATGAGTGATAGTAGTCCTACCCTCTCATTCTTTCTTGGTTTAAAGACCATTTTGCTTTTTTATTGGATTTAGATTTAGTGTGAAAATGTCACTGATATCAACAGGTAAAACACTATGACCTTGGAAATATTTAAAAAATTTTATATTCATACATAGTTTAGTTGTTAATATTTACCTTACTATAAAGATTTCTTCCTAATTACAGAGATCTTTCTGAAATTCTTTTTATGAAATGCTTTGCTATTTCTAAATTTATCTTCATTCAAAATTATGTGAGATTGCTTGTTCTAGTTTCTCTGTATGGCAAAATTTTTTGATTGACTGTTTTAACAGTTGTGAATAACGAACTGTATATTTCGGCTTCTGCAACACAAATGGACATTGATTTTCTTTGGCTTGCTTTTGACCACTGAAGGAGTAAAGCCATTACAATTATGCTTGTAAGAGAACTCTCTACTATCTCTCCTATCATTTTGTGTATGTTATAAACAGCCTTTGAGAGCTAATCTATGCTAATCAGGTTTTTTTCAAGTGAAAAAGGAGGGGAAAATCATCAGCTCTACAGTTGCCTCGCAGCTCTAGGTTTTATCAGACACAGCTGTCTGCCTGTATCCATTACTGGTTGGTATCACAGCTGTATGTTCCTGAATGCAGCAGAATTCACATACAGTTCTTCACACAACTGTTTCAATCAGTTAGTAAATGGCAGGCATTTATGTGGCAATATAAGGGTTTGGTCCATGCAGAGCAGTTGTCACGGTGTAACAAAACACACAATGATGCATGTGTAGAGCCCTTCACTGAAGACAGATTTTGAGTAAAAATGAGCACCAGATCTGTGTCTCTGTGGGCTTTAGGGTTTGGAGTGTTTTCATTCTCATTCTGTGGGTTATGTGGTTTGCTTTTATATGAAGCAACTTTATGAACACAGAATGTAATATATAATAAAAAGTAGTCTTTGCAAAATTGGTGTTAGGCTTTAATAACCTGGAGGAACGGATGGAAAAGCAAACTGGGGCTGTAAATGCACGGAGCTGGAGTGGTTAACGTGTGATGAATGGAGCATGATTGGCCACTGCCAGGGGGGCAGTTAGTGGCAGGGCTCCCTGTATGCAAACTAAGCAACTCTATTAATGTAAGTGCAAAAATAGCTACTCTCTTGCTTTTTCAGCTGAAGCAACTTCCCTGTCAAAAACAGTGACATTCATGAAGGAATTTTACTGGAGGAAGCCTACTGTAACTGTGCTAGATGTTTCCAGGCAAAGTATATAGAAATCATGATGGCATCTGATGATTATCACCTCTCATTTTTCTTTTGCTCATTGAGATTAGGAAGGACCTTCCTGGATAATTGAATATACAAGTAGAGAATTTCTTTCTACATCATGTCATTAGTCTTTCAGCTAGTTAATTCTTAAGTATCAGTAGTAACAATTCATCATATGCCTTTTAACACATGTCTGTGCAGCTGTGAGGTTGCCTGGACAATTTTCTGGGGATGTCTTAATTTAAATTGCTTACATTTCAGTTTATATGAAATGTTATATGTTTTATACAGCATCTGTCCTCTTCACAACATTATATAACCTATGTAACCTACTAAGGGGCAGCTGATCTTACCAATCAGTAGTAACACATATTTTTATGTCGTTATGTTTTATGGTGTTATTATCCATGTTCTGTATGCTGTTTAAGTTTGCAGTTAGTTTAAAAGCCCCCTAAAGCTTCCTATTTATGGGAGATGGACTATATGGGTATTCAGTGCATGCTTTGATTAATTGAGAAATCCAGTGTTTACAGTGAGTTGATATTGCTATTTATCACTTTGCTCCTGCACAACATATCCCTTCAATATACCTCTTACTGCCTCTTTTTAACCTCTTAATGATATTACAGTACTTCTTCCTGAAATGAAAATCTTGAGGTTAATTGCAAGCATTATTTTCCTCATTTAATATATTTTGCATTCAAGTGTTTTCTCAAGTGTGAGACTCTATTTTTTTTGTGTTCTGCTTCTGTGTGTCTTATGTTCAACATCTACTAATCTTTATACACTATTTAATATAGACTGTTAATCTTTTACAGTTTACAGGACTGAGTCCATTACTTTTCCTCTTTGAAATCAGGCTTGATTTTTACTTTTATAGTTAGCTCTTTCCTATTATGTATTAGCTACAGTTGTCTAACTATAGCAAAGACATCCTTTTTTGTGAAAAAGGCATTTTGAGAAATGAAAAAAAAAATACTTGGAGACCGGTTGCCTTTCAGCAAATTACAAAAGGATCATCCAGCGTCTACTGAAATTAACTGGACCTTTCCAGTGAAGTTCATACGTTGTATGCACACCCATCTTTTCAGTATTTACCAACATAAGTCTTACTACTTTTAAGTGTATTTTCAGGCATTATCCCTGAAAGGTATCAGCTCATTTTTGCCTAAAAGTAGGAATTTGGCATGATACAATTTTATTGTTTTCTGTAAGGAGATAATGGATTTAGGTTATTGTTTGAACATATGGCAAAATAAATTTAGGGTAGAGGCTATTACTCTGTAGACCTTATTTTACCACATCTGGGGAGGAATAGAAAGCCTGTTTGATCCAATCAGTCACTCTGTCATAGAATCTCAGAACCACAGAATGGTTTGGGTTGGACGAGATCTTAAAGATCATTTAGTTCCAACCCCCCTGCCACAGGCAGGGACATCTTCCACTAGCCCAGGCTGCTCAAAGCCCTGTCTAACCTAGCCTTAAACACTTCCAGGGATGGGGCATCCGCAACTTCCCTGGGCAACCTGTGCGCTAGTGTCTCACCACCCTCATCATGAAGAATTTCTTCCTAATAGCTAATCTAATTCTCCCTCTTTAAATTTAAAGCCAGTCCCCCTTGTCCTATCCCTACACGCCCTTGTATTTCTTTTAGGCCTGCTTTTAGGTACTAGAAGGCTGCTGTAAGGTCTCTCTGGAGCCTTCTCTTCTCCAGACTGAACGAGTCAAACTCTCTTAGCCTAGCTTCATAGGAGAGATGCTCCAGCCCTGAACTGAACACAGTACTCCAGGTGGGGTCTCATGAAAAAAGAGCAGAGTGGCAGAATCACATCCTTTGTGATTCTGAGCCATGCTCTTCTAAATGCAGCCCAGCATAGGGTTAGCTTTCTGGGCTCCAAGCACACAATGCTGGGTTCCTGTTGAGCTTTTTATCTGCCTACACCCCCAAGTCCTTCTCCTCAAGGCTGCTCTCAATCCAATCTCTGCCCGGCCTCTATTTGTATTTGGGGTTACCCTGACCCAGGTGCAGGACTTTGCACTTGGCCTTGTTGATCTTCATGAGAGTCACACTGTTGTGTTGTTGCTGTATTGAATATTATATCTAAAAAACCTGATAATGTGTCAAAGATCATAATCTTAAAATAATTGCTATATGTCTGCTGGTTTTTATCAAAAGTGAGATGGGAAATTCTGCAGAGCAGGAAAGATACTAACAAACATATGCATTAGTTGTATTGCTGGTTAAGGAAGAAGTCTGTTATTTAGAGAAAGATCCCTCAGATTCTTGTTAGACAAGAGCAGCATGTTTGGAGATGATGGTAAAACTCAGGAAATGTTTTAAATATCAAAGAATCTGATCCTTGAATAAATACTTTGTTAAAATGTAGAGAAAAGAGGAGTTCTGCCCAATGTGGCTGAATGGCCAATATAAGAGGAGCTCATCCAATTCTGAGAAGGTCACTGGGCAATGGACCTGAATCTCTGCTGCCTCAGGCCTCCAGGCTTTGTGTCTGAAATGTGTGGAAGAAAGTATGAGATGTCAATATTGGAGCAGTGGAGAAAGACTCTTGTGGCATTTTTGTTAGCTCTTTATTTCAGCCTTGTGAAACCAGTAGTTTCAAGACGGACTTTTTGTATATGTGCTGAATCCAACTGAGTGATCTGGACAAGCTCCTGTGAAGCTTTTGCATCTAGGAGAGTGTATTTAAGGAATTTGCAGGCTGGTACAGCTTCCTGCTAAGCTCCTGACACCTGGCAGGGTTTAGGGTTGCATGATGTAGTGTTTTAGGGGAAGAGTTTTTCTCCAGTTGATAAGGCCAGCACTTTTGCAGGAGGCAGTCCTCATAATATGACACCTGCTTCACCACATTATATTATTTTCTAAGAAACCTTTCTTGCAGTAGTGTTTGCCACTGTAGATTCAAACAGGAATGCCTTTTGATGATTTTATTCTGTGTTTAGTTTCAGGAGATGTTTATGTTCTTAAACATTATAGAGAAATACAATGCCTGTCTATACTAAAAAAGTGTGTCAGAGAAGAATCAAATATGTTTTCTACTCAGTAACTGTAGGGAAAGGTTAAGACCTGATCTGAAGTGCTTATTTGAGAAGTATTCCGAGACTTAGCGGGTGCTTTCTGGTACTGAAGGGACAAGCTACAATAACTTGTTGTTACAGAAGACCACAGGAACCTGCATATGGAGGTGAACATATCCATGTATACTTCCGTAGGAGAAGATTTGGTGCAGCTACTTACTGACCTTGGATATTATAACTTTTTATGCTGGGAGAGACCCTACCTTTAATGGGAATTTATCACCCTAACTATGCATACTGTGTGAGCCAGGAGTTATTCTCTGAATCTCAACACTGAAACCATAAAGAAACCTATAAGCATCTTTTCTCTACTTTTTTCTTAAGAAAATTAGTTTAAATAAAGCTTTCCTAATGTCAGTGAAATGTTTACCAAGTAGAGCAGAAGCTTTTAATGGCTTATGATGTGTTATGAAGAGCATTAGCAAAGACCATTCAGCAGATAGAACGACAAGCTGTTAAAGTGTTATATTTTAAGTCGTAAGTGTTGTAAGATCATAGAATCATAGAATAGTTAGGGTTGGAAAGATGCAGATAAGATGTTCATTCACATACAGTTCTTTATTAGAGAGAATGATAGTAGGTGTTTAAGGATACATATAGGGAATTCTGCTGTTTTCCCTCTGGATTTTTTTTTTTTGTTGTTGCTTTTTACTCTCAGGAGCACGAAGGGACATAATACTTTTCCCAGTACCTACTGCATGGTAGTACTGACCACTGTGTGTATACTGCAGTATGCCTTTTATACAGTTCTTTGATGACAGCAGGACGGTAAGTTTGAGATTGGCAGTAACTGGGATCATAAACATCTAAAGAGACAGTATGAGAGAAGGTAGAAAAATGCACTGGGTTTGCTTTTGCATTCTTTATGCTGCGATAGAAAGAAGATACGTATGACCCTTGAAAAGAGGAAAAAGTGAATAGCTGCATTTCTAGACAAAGGAGAGAAAGAACTGCAACAGCAAAAGCAAGATGTTCGGTGAGAGGGCTGCTGTCCATGTTCTTTAAGGGAAAGTGGTGCTTCCCAAGACTGCAGTTGTTCAATAATATTCAGAATTATGTCCTTGAAAAAAAGACCTGCTACTCATGTAGAAGAGTTCTGCCAGAAGAATGTTTGCTGTTCATATGAGAAATGTCTGGGAGAGACTATATCTGTGTCACTATTCTCCAAGAGTCCCGTAAGTTCCCTGCATTTAAAGCAGGACCTCCTGTGCATCCTTAGACAGACCACTCACTTCTGTGGGTCCATTTGGGGGTGTAGTTGAGATGCACTGGTTCTTCAGGCTATCTGAGATTGTCCTCTTAGTGCACAAGAAGCAAAATGGAAATTGGTGAATTTCCTCAGGTTGTCTCATGTTAGGCAAGATGCAAAAGTGGCATCATCAGGATTTCTCTTCCTTTTTGCTCTGCCTTACATGTATGTACATGTGTCTCTGGCTCAAGGTAAATGCTGCCATAAACTGGACTCCATACACACACATGCCCTTATAATAGACTCTACAGTGCTCAGAAGTCTGTGGAGACTAAGAGGAGTTATGGACCTCATTTCACAACTCTAATTTCCTTAGGAGAATTGTCTGGGCACCTTCCTTTCCAGCAAGTAAAGCTGGAACAAATGGCTGTAACCACCTCTAAAGGCAACTGTAAAAGTGTAAAATTGAGATTGTGAGCTTTCTAAATACTAATTCTACTTCAGAGAAAGTAGATGAAAAAGAAGCTGCTTTTATGGATCAAGTGCCAATATTACTCCAGTTGCAAAGTGAAACACATGATTAACTTACATTCCTCATTTTATGGCAGCAGAGTTGTCTTTTCTGGATGAAAGGAAGTATTTTAGATCATCTTACATATAGAATTTCTAGTGCATTTTTAGTGCGGGAAAAACCTCTGCACAAAAGCTCACAAAACCCACACATTACTTTCAAGTTTGCAATTACAGGTAAATGTCTCTTTCTGCAGGTTTATGGCATGTAAATAAATAGCTGGAGATGCTATTGCAGGAAAGGCTAGCCCTTTATTTTTAAAAATACACATCTATAGTAGTAACCTATATTTATGAGTGTATAAACTGTCTTGTTCTGTTTTCAAAACCTATGGTTTTAGCCAAAACACCCATCTGTTTGTTTGTCAAAGCTTTTTGTTAGCTTAAAAAGAAGGTATAATTACGGAAATACCGTCTTTATTTGAAAGATTTTTTTAACACGTCCATCTGAGATATACTCTTGCATTTAGAAATTATAAGAAACAGCATGAAAACCTTTAAAGTACCACAGAGTAACGCTAGATGTAAAAACTACAGTCTGTTATACAAGCCAATTGTTTTCACAGTACTGGGGCACATTTGGGATGAAGATTAGGGACAGTATTTGACCTTTTGAGTTTTTGACTACAAACAAATCCAGCACAGTGAGCACACATGCGAGATGCTCTCTTTGTATATACCAGTAACAGCTGTCTATTCAGCCTTCAATTTAGGATGAGGGTCCCTCTAGAGTCTGCAAGTCAAATCTCCAGAGTGATGCTTAACTTGGTGCGTTACGTGCAACAGATATCTAAACTGAAGGGTACTGCTGCTCATAATCAGAAGACTCCTCAGATGTGTAGCTGCTGGGAGGGAGAAACTGTTGTTCTCTGTATAGATAAGTGGTTCTTGGGATAATCCTTATGGCAGTTGTACTGTTGCTTTCCCTAGCAGCCTTCACGCACTTGCTTGGAACAAGAGTGCAGGTGTTTTTGACTACCATGACAGGCAAGGTGTGTGACTGAATCAGCTCTGCCTTCCTCAGCCACAGAGAGGATGTTCTTCTACTACAAGCTCAGTTTTAATTTCTTTGATTTACTGAAGTATGCAAGGCAGCTTCTGAAAGTGTGAAATGATTTACGTGACGGTCCCTTCCATCTGACTAGCTACCTGGTATCTGGGGCCTTGTTGGAGTGCTTCTGTTAAAAGAAGACAGAAGATGTATATCAGAGATTTTTGTGGTGGCACCCTTTTTATTTACAAAGACTGGACAGTGAACCTGCTGCAGATGTTTGCTTATGTCAAAAAGCACCTTTAGGTGCCCCACAAAGCTTGCAGGAGAGTGCAATTAGTCGTGGTTACTATTAGATTCATAGTTCAGAGACTTACTTGCTCGAAACCTGTGAAATTTTCAGTACAGCAATCCTATAATGGCATAATACAATGATGTAAAATTACATAATTCAAACAAGAAGTGGTAAATGGAGAATGTTTCTTTGTTGTTCATGTGTATAGCAGTGAGCACAGATGGCACCTTACTTTGAGGTACAAGATGCCATCATGATAAAGGTAAAAGAGTTACAAAGACTGTTGTCAATTCATCTGTAAAACTTCAGGTATAACATCTGTTTCTATTTCTGGTTACTGACACATATGCACAGGGAATATATTTCCCTTAAATTGCCATAAGGCTTAATTTTTGCTTTTCTGACAACTTTTCCCTGAAGGGATGATAAAATTGGTAATCTGAAAGCAGCTCATTTTAATATTTTTGAGGATGGTTTCTAGCTAGAGCTTCGCATCTATGATTTTCCCCTACATGATTTATGTTTTATCCTTTACAATATATGTTTCTTGACAGTGTTATTGTGTTTGTAATAGATAAATGTCTATATATGTGTTTTAAATAAGATATACTAAGTGCTTATTAGCCTTATAGCCCTGTAAGTTGGAAATCGGTGATAAAACCATCTTTGATTGTGACAGTGGCCGCATTATGTAGCTAGATGTTCTTGAGGCATCTTTTACACCTACATACTCCCCACCTGCAGTACTGCATCCAGCTCAGGAATGCTCGGTACAGGAAGGCTATGGACCTGTTGGAGGGAGTCCAGAGGAGGGCCACAGAAATGATCAGAGAAGCACCTCTCCTGCGAGGAAAGGCTGAGAGAATTGAGGCGGTTCTGCCTGAAGAAGACTCTGGGGAGGCATTATGGTGGCCTTTCAGTTCTTAAGGGGGGCCTATAAGAAAGATGGGGAGAAATTTTTATCAGGGCCTGTTGTGATAGGACAAGGGGTAATGGTTTTAAACTAAAAGAGGGGAGATTCAGACTGGACATGAAGAAAAAAATGTTTACGATGAGGGTGGCCAGTTCCTGGCTGTCGTGGTTTAAGCCTCTCAAGCCACGCAGTTTTGCTCACTCACTACCCCGTCTTTCTTCCCCCTGCTCCCGGAGGGATGGGAAGGAGAATCGAAAAAATGCAACTCCCACAGGTTGAGATAAGAACAGTTTAGTAACTAAAGTATAACACAAACCACTACTGCTACCACCAATAATAATGACAAAGGAAATACAAGGGAAAAGAATACAATCGCTCACCACTTATAGCCAGCCAGACCAAACAGTGCCCCCAAACAGTGCCCCCCACCCTTCTGGGTCTCTGCCCTCCGTTTTTACATCCTGGGCATGACGTGCTGTGGTATGGAATACCTCTTTAGCTAGTTTGGGTCAGGTGTCCTGTCTCTGCTTCCTCCCAGCTCCCCCTCCTCCCTGGCAGAGCATGAGACTCAGAAAGTCCTTGGCCAGACCAAAACATCACTAAACAGTAACCAAAACACTGGTGTTATCAGCGCTGTTCCCAGGCCCAAAATCAAAAACACAGTGCTGCACCAACTACCAAGGAGGAGAAAAATGACTGCTACTGCTGAACCGAGGACATTGGCAAATGTTGCCCATAGAAGTGGTGGATGCGCTATTCCTGGAGACATTCAAGGCCAGGCTGGATGTGGTTAAGGGTAACCTCCTCTAGTTGAAGATGTCCCTGATCATTACAGAGGGATTGGGCTAGATGACCTTCGAAGGACCCTGTCGTGGTTTAAGCCTCTCTAACCACGCAACTCGTTCTCCCCTCACTTTCCCCTTTTTCTTCCCCCCGCTCCCGGAGGGATGGGAAGGAGAATCGAAAAGAATGCAGCTCTCACAGGTTGAGATAAGAACAGTTTAGTAACTAAAGTATAACACAAATCACTACTGCTACCACCAATAATAATAGTGACAAGAGAAATTACAAGGAAAGAATACAATTTCTCACCACCTAAAACCAAGCCCGACCACGCAGTGCACCCCCCACCCTTCTGGGTCTCTCCTCTCCGTCCTCCATCTTGGGCATGACGTGGTGTGGTATGGAATAACCTCTTTGGTCAGTTTGGGTCAGGTGTCCTGTCTCTGCTTCCTCCCGGCTCCCCTCCTCCCTGGCAGAGCATGAAACTCAGAAAGTCCTTGGCCAGACCAAAACATCACTAAGCAGTAACCAAAACACTGGTGTTATCAGCGCTGTTCCCAGGCCCAAAATCAAAAAACACAGCGCTACACCAGCTACCAAGGAGGAGAAAAATGACTGCTGCTGCTGAACCCATGACAGACCCTTCCACTCCAAACTATTCTATCATTCTATGATTCTGTGCTAAAGTACATGGCGGCCTGTGCTTGTACAGGGATTGACCTCTTTCAGCTAATCTTCCTCAAGCTATGTACCTGTGAGATATGTACATCTGATTCGTGGAAATAAGGAGCAATATTAGACAAGATGATGAGATATGACCTCTCCTTGTATAACCACAGATTAATGGTTAAAATGTACTGTACATAGTTCCTGTGTTTTGCAGGAGACTGGCTCAGACCAGTTTTGTTGCTGTCTGCGCAGTGTTGTAGGGTGGGGTGTCTGGGCACGTGAGCAGAGGAGGGGGGGTCGTTTTGGCAACGAGCCAAGAACAGAGAAGATTCTAGAAGATGAAGAGAGCATGCGTGGGAGTTATTTGCATAGACCCACCTTCTCTTAGAATGGTTATGAATATGTATGAGTAAAGGAAATATAAGCAGGAGGCGGGAACTGCGTGCGTGCGTGTTGGTGGAGCGCTGACTCCCCGCGCACCCAGCGCTGTTTGCTTACCTTTATTCGCTTAATAAATTGCTATTTGGAATTTATCCGTGATCTTTTATCACATACCCTTCTCAAATCTTTTCAGAACTATAAGTGAGGATCATTTTTCTAGCCTCTTAAAATCTTCTCTTTACCAGCCTCTGCTGGTTCTTTATCCCTCACATCAAACTGAAGCTTTCTCTTTGTTTTTAAGGGTTGGCTTAGTAAAGCTGAGCATTAGGCGCTGTATTTAGCAGCTTGTTGAGGTTTTTGTTCTTACCACCTGTCCACCACTGTCTGAATTGCTGTTCTGTCCCTTGAAATTTCCATAATACATATTTTTTCTTGTCTCATATGAAAGTAAAAATGCATTGCTTGAAAATCTGCTTTTATAATGTTCAGTTATCGTCTTCTACTAGGATGCTTGCAGATGGTTTCCATCTGGAACTGATTTCAAACCTAAACGGGAAGTTTTTTCAGTGGTTCATTTTGAATACTTTTGTATGAATAGTTTTATGTAATTCAGTGAGATCTTAATGCCTCATTCTTGAGTAACTGAATTTTTGTCTCTTTTTTCGCCCATTTTTGTCCTGCTAATCCAATAATTGAATCTACTTAATGCATACTGTTAGGTATATATCCTGGCACACAGCATGAAAATAGTATTTCTTTCGATAACTGTGCTTGGCTGGTTAATTTAAAACTATTTAATACACATTTCTTCACTGAAATTGCAGATGGTTGATGTGAATCTTTTTAGTCATCTGCCTTAAGGCAGTACAAAACAGACAAGGGCAGATTACCTGGAAATTTACTTTCAGCTTAATAAAACTTCCCTGTTTTGTTTATGGATGAGTCTTCAGCATTTACGGCAGTTGTGGCAGTGGTTGTTGTTGGATGCCTTGGACTTAAACTGTTTTCCATTTGTTCAGCAACAGAACATTCAAAGTGTCCAGAGTTTAGTTTAAAAAGTACAGAAAAAGGATGTAAGAACAAACAGCTTGATCAAGTGAAATTACACATATCAATTTGAATGTACAGTGAATTAAAAAACCCCAGTGAATTATCAGAAAGAAGTTTTGCTCTTAAATCCAGACTGTGAAGATGTGAAGTGTGGAAAGACCCTAAAAGAAGATGTGGATCCAGCGTGTGCCGCACTGGCTCCTGCCTGAGTCCCCATCATGCTCATAAAATGCTGCTTCGGGCAGTAGAGCACTAAAGTGGGCAGAGCTGGAATGCTGCAAAGCTGACCTGCCTCCTTCTTTTGAAAATAGATCTTTTGGTTATACTTCATACTCTTTTCCTCAGAGTTTGTAATCCAGAAATAGCATAACAAATGAGCATATGGCAAAGGAGTAGTGAACCCATTTTGACTAAAGAGAACCTAGGCTATGGCGTTTGTGGGCTGATCAGAAGCTGTGTGAACAACTGATAGTTAAACTGGTCTGTTAGGAGTTTGTTTTTTTTTTTTTTTTTTCCAAATTTTCTTATCTATAATTTAGTGGAATTTTGCTCCAAACTTTTCTGTGTGTAATATTTTTTGTTATTGAAGTTTAAGAAAAAACTGTAAGTTTTGTAAGTGATAGGACAATGGGTAATGGGGTTCAAACTTAAACAGGGGAAGTTCAGATTACATATCAGGAAGTTCTTTACTGTGAGGGTGGTGAGATCTGGCACAGGTTGCCCAAAGAAGTGGTAAGCGCTTCAACCCTGGCAGTGTTCAAGGACAGGTTGGACAGAACCTTGGGCAACATGGTCTAGTGTGAGGCATCCCTGCCTATGGCAGGAGAGTTGTAACTAGATGTTCTTAAGGTCTTTTCCAACCCAAACAGTTCTGTGAATCTGTGACTTCACCATCTTTACCAAATGTTCATCTTCTGGCAAGGCCTCTAATGTATTAGGCCTCTGCATGTAGAATTAATGACAATTGCCTAATAGTAACAGTGTAAAAGAGTCATCCCTTTACAAAAGAGAGAGAAGAACCATCCATCGTGATCATGCCTGTCCCATGGCACCTTCTCATTGGCTTATTCTATAGGGTGAATTAGCAAGCAGGTGTATTAGTTGCTGATGTGAGACATTAAACCACTTACAACTTACATTTTGCTATCCTAGCACACAGTATATGCTCATTAGCAAAGATTTCTAGTTCCATTGCCTTTCTTTTCTGCAGCTGTCTTGTTATCATAAGGCAACAACTGTAGCTGATACTCAGATGGCCTCACTATTAGGGCCATGTTTGCTTAATAAGAAGTTATTGTTTCAGTACAGTATATTGGCATAGCATTGGGGATTGTGAAATGTTTTCTCTTTAAATGGGATAATCCCCCGTGGTCTTGCATGTATTGTATTTGTGTAAATATCTCTCTGATCCCACCACACTAGGACCTTGGTTCATCCACAGTAGTTGGTAATTCTGCAAGCAGTCCTTTCATTTGTCTTTACTTCATTTTGAGATGGTAGGTTATCTATCAAGCATAAAAGCTCAGATCCCTGGTGGGTGTGTTAATTGCCAGTAGGATTAATAATGGAAATTGTTTTATCTAGCTATGTGTTTGCACAAACCTTTTAGGAACCTGTTTTGCTGAAACTGAGTATGGGGAGGAGACTGCAAACTCATAAAGGCTTTTGTTGATGTTCAGAAATACAAATATTTTTCTCACCTGTTCACCCTTGTGTGGCATATACATGCAGCATGGTAACACAAACAGTTTCATTTTCATAGGCAATCAAATTAAAAAGTAATGACGACTATGCCAACATGTCATGGAATCATAGAATCATAGAATAGTTAGGGTTGGAAAGGAGCTTAAGATCATCTAGTCCCAACCCCCTGCCATGGGCAGGGACACCTCCCACTAAACCGTGCCACCCAAGGCTCTGTCCAAACTGGCCTTGAACACTGCCAGGGATGGAGCATTCACAACTTCCCTGGGCAACCCATTCCAGTGCCTCACCACCCTTACAGTAAAGAATTTCTTCCTCATATCCAATCTAAACTTCCCCTGTTCAAGTTTGAACCCATTACCCCTTGTCCTATCACTACAATCCCTTATGAAGAGTCCCTCCCCAGCATCCCTATAGCCCCCCTTCAGATACTGGAAGGCTGCTCTGAGGTCTCCACGCAACCTTCTCTTCTCCAGACTGAACAGCCCCAACTTTCTCATCCTATCTTCATACGGGAGGTGCTCCAGTGCCCTGATCATCCTCGTGGCCCTCCTCTGGGTTTGTTCGAACAGTTCCATGCCCTTTTTATGTTGAGGACACCAGAACTGCGCACAATACTCCAAGTGAGGTCGCTCCCTGGATGTTTTGCATACTGTGTTGTATTTCATAGAGTAGAACAATTGTGTATTTATAGAAAAAGTATTGTGAGTCCTAGTTAAAGATTATTGTGGCCAAATTGGTAATTATGATACGAATGGGGAGTGCAGTTCATTAACATGGTTACGGTTATGAGACACAGGCTTCCGTTAATTTGTCTGTGTACTTTTAAAATTATGTCTGGGGAACTGTGAAATTTACTTCAGTGCTCAACAAATGGGCTAAGAGAAGCCGTGATCTGTGGCAGTAGGCACTTTGCAAAGTAGCTGGATGGATGAGACACTAAAAAGCTTCTGCCATGTAATTCTGGGCTCACAGATTAAAGCAACTTAGAGTTCAGAAGCTGTAAACCCAGAGCTGCCCAACAAGATGTTCAAGGCACAGGGGAGCCATGAAAACTGATTCAAATGCACAGGGATAAACTTCCAGAACTCATATTTATATTAAAATATTTATTACTATTTTAATTTTTTATTTCCCCTTGACATCTCTCTGTATTCCATGCCAGATTTCCAGTCATTGAGAGAATAGTAAACACTTCTCTCTCACAGGAAAAAGGAGAGTTACTGTGTACTCTTTCATTCCCGTGGCAGTGGCAAGGGGTTATGTAGTGAAATAATTTTGGTTACTGATTGGAAATACAAATTTTTCCACTTCTGAATTTTACTTCCCCCCCCCCCCCCCCCCAATATTTAACGCATTACAAGGATCTTTAGACAAATTATAGGTTTTTTTATTGCTCTTGCATTCTTTGGGAGAAGTTGTTCCTAGATTTACTCAGATACTCAAATTTTCATGCAGTGCTTCTGAAAATTAAATGTAGCATTCAGAATTGCATTTTTAAATGGTGTAAACAAATTGCCTCTAGAACTGGGGAAGAAACATCCCACTGGTATCAAAATTGGCACAACTTGTAAACTGGCTTCATGCTCTCTGTTCAGACGAAAGGTGTAAAATGCGCTTGTCTAGCTGAGTAAAAGTTTTCTATTTCTGAGAAAATAAAAGGATCAGTATGCAGAAAATCCTGTAAGCACATCCATGTAATTTAAACAGGTTTTTTTTTTAGGAGAAAGACTTTATTTTTCATGTACAGTACTAACACACTGGTGGATTTATATTCCCTTTATGCCTTCACATATTAATAACCTGTTTTGCTGTATATATGATTTCTCTTTCTTACATTTTTCATCTTCTAGCCACTCAAGTGTGCTTTATACTCACCTAGAAAAAAACAGTAATTTTACTTTATCTGGTGGCATCAACCCAGTGAGTGATAACTGTTATTCTATGCTAAAGTAACTTTCATTTACCCAAGACTGACAAATCAGTACTTTAGAGTTGGAAAACAAGCAGACAAGTTTATATAACAAATGAAAACAGTGAGGTATGTCTAATGAATTTGTATCTCAATGAAAAAAGTTTATTGGGCCTAAAGCCAAGAGCATTGCTACAGGGAATGTATAAAATGCTGTGATATAATTTCCAGTGGTAGCTTTATGAATAAAAGGATAGAATGTATTAACAATTATGCCAATGGCTAGGACTAAATTGAATTATAACTGCATTAACTGTGGTAACAGTTCTACCCTTTTCCTTTTCCTTGCAATTGTTAGGAAATGATTTTCTTTGAAAAAAAAATAAAGCAGATTATTACAAAGCAAGCATAGCGTTCCATCTTTGACTACAGTGAACTTGCAATGGTTGATGTGAGTACTTATCTTTTTGGAAAATACAGATTTATTCAGTGAAATCTAGCCTAGAGTGTAAAACAGCTGACATGCAAATATGAATGATGACATACATGACATTGGTCATTTTAAAAAATCCATGCTAAAACAGATTAAGATTGATCAAAACCCTTCTGTGGTTTTGGTTGGTTTGGTTTTTTTTTTGTTTGTTTTTGTTTTTGGTGTGTGTGCAGTTTTGTTTTTGTCCTCCACTGAAGCAATTTACTAGAATTCTTCATAGGAGTTCCTGGGCATTAATTAGTATAGAAAACAATGCCTTTATTAAGCGGCATTAAGGTATCACACTGGAAAATTAGTACTTACCACTCGTGTCCAGTGTTCAGTGCCTTTGATATCAGATATGCTGCCCTGAACTACGGACCATTATGAACTGAGAACAATCAGAATGGCATCCAAGACCAAAGTATCATAGAATCGTGCAACTGCCCAGGTTGGGAGGGACCTCGAAAGATCATCTGGTCCAGCCTTTCAGGAAGTTATGAACTGTTTTATTCCTGCTGTCAACTTTCCATGTAAGGACTGATAAAATGTATTTCTGATTGATAGATCTCATGACTGATGAGGTTGATTAAGCTTCTGTAATTGAGGAATGAAGCCTTAACTATGAAAATGCCACTTAAAGCACTGGAACAATAAGTATGGATGAGCTGAATTTGCTTCCTGTAGTGAACTCCACACTTGCACTGTTTGTGCTAAACTGAAGGGGTTCTTCCACCTGACCATTACTTTCTGAACTGAAACCTTAGGAGTGCATGCAATTATTCCTGAATAGTTTCAGATGTTCTGGAGTACTTACATTATAATTGACCACATTTGTTATTTTTTTACTCCTAGTAATACTTAATGTGTCATCATTTTCTGAGTTTTGCAGTTTTCCTCTTCTGGTGGTTATTTTATCAGCAATGCCTAGTTTATCTATATTTACCTGTCTTTATGTGCACATCATTTATATACAATTTAAAGATCTCCTTTAACTACTTACTTCTCTTTGTTTTGCATCCTGTCAACACAATTTATGCTTTTCTTGCCTCTCCCCATCTTCCCACCCATAGATAGGTTACTGTTTTTTCTCTCTTAAACTTTCTTCTGTGTTACTGGTGCAGCTGGTTTTACTTACGTCTTTTACTTCCTTTACCCATTTCTCACAACTTAATATTGTCTCTCTGTCTTCATACTATTCTTTTTTTCCTCTTGGATGCTTACAGTCATGAAAATGATAATGTGTCGTGGTTTAAGCCTCTCGAACCACGCAGCCCGTTCTCTCCCTCACTTACCCCTTTTTCTTCCCTCCGCTCCCGGGTAGATGGGGAGGAGAATCGAAAAGAATGCAACTCCCACAGGTTGAGATAAGAACAGTTTAGTAACTAAAGTATAACACAAATCACTACTGCTACCACCAATAACAATAATGACAAGGCAAATACAAGGAAGAATACAATAGCTCACCCCTTCTAATACAAAGCCCGACTACTCACTTCCCCCTCCTTCTTCCCCCCCACTCCGAGGGGGGGGGGGAATTGGGAGAAGAATCAAAAGAATGCAACTCCCACTGGTTGAGATAAGAACAGTCCAGTAACTAAGGTATAACACAAACCACCACTGCCACCACCACCCACAACAATGACCAGGGAAATACAAGGAAAGAGGATACAATTGCTCACCACTTGATGACCGAGCTGTGAACTGAATTCTTCCGGGTTCCTGCCCCCAGTTTTACATCCTGGGCATGACGTGCTGTGGCATGGAATAACCTCTTTGGTCAGTTTGGGTCAGGTGCCCTGTCTCTGCCTCCTCCCGGCTTCCCCCCCCTCCCTGGCGGAGCATGAAACTCAGAAAGTCCTTGGCCAGACCAAAACATCACTAAGCAGTAACCGAAACACTGGTGGTATCAGCTCTGTTCCCAGGCCCAAAATCAAAAACACAGCGCTGCCCCAGCTACCAAGAAGGAGAAAAATGACTGCTGCTGCTGAACCCATGACATCATGGCTGAAAAAAGATTCTTTGGTATGTCAAGGAATGGCAGTATTTCAGATGGTGATTTTGCAGACGTAAGTGTGAAAGAGTGAGCAACAAACCTCATTAAAGAACTTCATCTCATCAGAGAATATTGAACAGCTGTTTTCAGCCTGACCACAATGGAAAATAGAACGAGTCAATGAAAAATTATGCTTATTAGACACTAGGATTATTTTTACAATGAAATAGTGAATAGTAGGAGCTAATGCATGATGGGGCTTCCACCTTTGACAGAGGGTGTGTGCTTCTGGCACACTAAGAAAATTCTGCCATCCAGGAAGTTCTTTTACTGCCTGCAGATTTGGTAAGATCTTCTCCACTTTTCTGATCAGAAAGATGAACTTCATTTTGCTTCAATGAGCAGTGAGACTAGAAGGGATAAGCCTTAATATGCCGTGAACCAAACTAAAGAAAACTTCCTTGTCCCAGCTAGGTCAGATAGTCCCCACCCATAGATCTTCTGGTCTAATAAACATTAAAACTCTGCTTTTAAGGTGCTTGTGAGCTTTAAAAAGTGCTTTTTTAAAAAAAAAAAATTTTAGATTCTCTTGCCGTATCTCCCCGAGAAGGGCTTTAGCTCTATTTATTCAGTTCTTTTAATTACAATTGTTATTGTAATCAGTAATTTTTTTACTGATCTGACGTTGATGACAGATGCAGTCATGAAGGGTCAGTGCAAGCACTAACTATTATAAGGGAATTTGGACATAAAGATGCCGCTTAGAAAGACAGTTTTTTAGGTAGGAGCTTGTGTGTGGAGGAGGAGGTGGTGGTGGTGGCTGTGTTACTCTTGAGTTTGCAGGCGAAAGAGCAGTGATACCAGGAGAGCAGCATGTGCTGACACTGTCCTTCCCTCCCAGGCACACCATGCAAACAGGAGGGAAGCCATCTGGTAGGAGCTGTGCTGGGGAAACTGCAACTGGTGGTGCTGTTTGTGCCTGCGGCTGTGCTGTCCTCTGTATCCAGCCAGCTCTAGCACAACATGGAAAGTATCAGGGCACATAGCTGGTTCACTACTGTCTGCCTGGCTTCCTTCCTCACTGAGGTGCTTGTACGTAAGGCTTGCCTCCTTCATACATTCATATGCACCATTACTTGCTTAAATTATTGTGCTGAGGTATAAATCAGTGGTGGTAGTGTGGCCTTTTTATACAGTAAGCTAATAAACTTACCTCACCATTAACATTTCTTTTCCTGTGCTTTTATCTTTTTCTCTGGATTTCCTGGCTATACTATATGTGGTCCCTTCAAAACCTCTTGCCAATGCTACTAAAACAAAGATGATAAATTGTCCAATGTCTTTCTGTGTACTACTGTATGACATTATGTTCTTCTAAATAATTTATTAGCAGAGAAATTGCAATGAAAGTGTGACTCTGGCTTCTTTGAAATGTCCATCTTGACAATTTATGATCTTTCACAAAATATTTAGCTTGTTTCTAAGAACAGAAATTAACTAAGAGACAGATTTTATATTGCATGGGTTCATGCTGCTTTTTAGTGTTTCTCACTAAAAAGAGATTTGAACCCAGCTAATTAAAGTTCAGTCAGCCCAGACAAAACGTTAGGATGCCTTCAGTTCTAAAGACAGCATAAAAGAGCCGGAGTACAGAGTGGGTGAAGGAGGCTACCACTGCAGCTGTCTGAAAACTCAATATATTACAAAGACTGTGCAGTGGAACCTGGTTCATGTTGGTCCCTGATACTTCAGTCTCTATCAGAACTCCCTAGAGCCCATTTTAAATGTATTCTGAATCTTTATCAGTTGCTTTGAACATTGTCACAGTTATTTTGGTTTCTACAGAGCAATGTAAAAAGATTAAGTTGTGATTTCTTTTAAAGACAGTTTTGGCTAATCAATATATTCCCATGTCTTCATCATAGAATCATATAATGGTTTCCATTAGAACAAATCTTAAAGATCATCTAGTTCCACCCCCACTGCCATCAACTAGATCAGGTTGCTCAAAGCCCCACCCAACCTGGCCTTGAGCACTTCCAGGGATGGGGCAGCCACAGCTTTTCTGGGTAACATGTGCCAGTGTCTCACCACCCTGATAGCGAAGAATTTCTTCCTAATGTCTAATCTGATGTACCCTCTTTCAATTTAAAGCCACTCCCCCTTTACATGCCCTTGTAAAAAGTCCTTATCCAGTTTACTTGCAGGCCCCCTTTAGGTACTGGAAGGCTGCTCTAAGGTCTCCCCAGAGCCTTCTCTTCTGCAGGCTGAACAAGCCCAACTCTCTCAGTCTTTCAGCGTACACTTCAACAGTTACTGCTAACACAACAGAGAACTTTGCATCATCTTAATGAATACAATATTAAAACACATATTCAGTGGGTGTGAACTATGCGCAGAATCAGCTTCCATTTTTTACCTGCAACTCTAAAGTCAGGGAACACAGTGATTCCAAAAGCAAACTCCTGAATTTTGATGAAGCTAAACTGTATATTGAAAATTTGATCTAAGAGTATCCTTTAAAAAAAAGCAAAGGAAAACAAACAAACAAGGCAACAACTGCTTGTTGGCAACAACTGCTTGTTGGCAACATGGACAGTGGGATTGAGTGCACCCTCTGCAAGTTTGCTGATGACACTAATCTGTGTGGTGCGGTTGATATGCTGGAGGGAAGAGATGCCATCCAGAGGGACCTTGATAGGCTCAGGAGGTGGGCCTGCGTAAAACACAAAGATGATCAGAGGGCTGGAGCTTTATCCTGGAAAATCCTCTAAAATTCCAGCATTTTATGGAATTACAACCTTGGCCTGGATATAGCGTGAAATCATAGACCATCTCATTGTCACTGAAAAGCTCAATGGCGAATCAGGACACGAAGCTGTGTTGATTGAGAGCTGTGTCTGTTAACTAACTTCATTACTGTTTTACTTGCTAGTACTGGGCAAATACAGAGTGGTGATTTGACCCAGACAGTTTTCACTGCTGTACCTTTCCAGATCTCGTTAGTGTGTTGTCTTTAGGCTTTCTTTCCTTTCTCCTCCTTTTCTCCCACACCAGAGCTATTGCTCGGTTCACTCAGTTCAGGAACAGGTTGGATTTTTGAACACACTGTTCAGCCAGAGAAAATGTGCCCATGACCTGTTCAAGGAGTGCTCCTGCATATCCCTTATGCCAGAGAGTTTTGTGATGCATCAGTTCACCTAGTGCAGAAGGTAAGGTAAAGCACCTTTAAAAAATGGAGCCTTTTGAAAAATAGAAATTATGTTAGCTTTAACAACAACTGAGCAGAACATAAGAGAGCATTTGCAGCATCTGAAACTCAGATAACTTCAGAAATGAAATGAAATGTTATTTTTCCTGCCTGTATGTTTTGGCATATCAATAGATTTATTCCTGAGCAAAAAACCTTTACCTGGACGCACTCTTATGCCTTTTGTATTTCTATTTTTCTTCTTTTTAAATATATACCTTTATCTTAGCAACCAAAGCCCATTTTTAAACAAAATGTGTTTCACTGTCATTCCCTCAGAAGTTTTACCCAGCTGTAGCTACCGGTAGTTCTCCTGTGTGTGCCTTGTCATGGGCTACTCTCCCTCGCCCTGCAGAGAAACCACGTTCTGAGTTTTGTATTTTGGGTAGACCTCATTATTCCATGAGCAGTCTCTAGCTGGTTGTTCACTGAAGCTGCTTGCTACACCTGTCCACTTCCAGATTTTTCCTCACATATTGGATGGTGGTGGTACAAAGAAAGAAACACGGAGAGCAAGGGGGGTACAACAGCTGTGAATGAAGTAGCCTTCAGGAAATCCTGCCAATGGTAATAAACCAAGCTCTTTATTAATCACCACTTTTCTGAGCAACTAATGCCAGCAGAAGATGTATCCTAAGAAAAAAGAAAGTATAAAAAAAGTATACACCCCCCACCCCCCAACCCCTTTATAGGTTCATAATATTCCTGTGTTTCTGTTCCAGCTGGCTTAATTTGGCTGTCTCCATATCTCAGGATTTTCCATCTGGGAGGATTTGTTAGTCCAATTTACAAGTAGGATTGTTGAAGGTCCTCATTCTGTTTCTATTCATAGCCAAGAATAAAGTCCCAGATTTTTTGTTCAGAGATCTATGTTTGCAAGGCACAAATCATCACAGTTTGTGGTGTGGATTGAACCTAAGTTTTTCTCCAGATAAGAAGCCTGTGGAGCAAAGCAGACTGTTTCTAGCATCTGGGGGACTTCCAAGACCACATTCCAGTAATCATGTGAAACAGATTCTCGGTGTACATAAATCATGTGTATTCAACAAGAAAATTACTATTACATTTCAGTTTCCAGATAATTCTCTGTTAACAATTTTATAGCTTATCAGTAGTTCCCACAGTGTTGGTTTTTTCTTTTGTTTAAGCTTTGAATGTATGCATTAGGCATTAACTTTGAAACTATATACATTCCCTTTTATTCCCAATAATGTTTCCCTGGGAAAAGGGTAGAGAATGCTTTATTTAAGCATTAAATGCTTGATTTATGTTCTTCTGCTTGTAAATAATTAGTATTTGTCTGAATACAATAGCAGAAAGGGAGGCAAATATTAAAAATAAAAAATATACCATTTTTTCCCATTGTAATGCTTTAAAAATAAATAGAAAAAAACCTTTCATGTTAATTTCAAAACCTCAAGATATTTTTTATATTGAAAATTTCTTCAAATGCATTGTATAATCAAAACTTACTTAGGAATTTATTTTGCTATTCTTTAGTTTTTGAAAGATTACAAGTTTTATAAACCTTGTTATCTATTTTTTGGGTGAAATTTAGCACTATGATGACACCACTTTTTATCTCACATATTTTCCTGTGTATGGTAGGCATTTTCATGTTTCTCCAACCTTGAAATATTTATTAACACTGCTTCTGACACCTGGGAAGTCAGAATATGGTTTTTGGCTGGTAGAAAAAGATAAAAATGCTGGCTCTTGTTCACAAGCCTCTCACAGAAATGCAGTGGTCCTTTCCAGCTTCTTTCGTCTACGTACTGGGTAAGAAGTGTGGGGAAGCAGAAGTTTTGGAAAGTTTTGGTTACCTTCCTTGTAATACCATTTGCCGGAAATAAGGATATATGTGATTTTCTTTTCCTTTTGGACTTTTTGCAATACACCTGTGTTCATACACCTGTACTTCAGTTGTTGTGGGGTTTAGGTAGGAGAAGAAGTGGTTTATCAGCTTTAGTATTGCTGTTGGGTTTTTGAATTATCTCTCTTTTCTTTTTGTAAATGAAAAGATAAAGTTACTAAGATTGCAACTGCCAGTTTTAAGACCAGTAAATATATCTGTTCCTCCACTTTGGCCTTGTATCTCATGGGAGTCCAATAATATGACAACATTCCACTGGCTGTTGCAGCATTCACAGAATACGATAAAGGGTACTAAGAAATGAATTGGGATTTCCAGATATTTGCAACATGATGAGTTGCAGCCTTGCTTGTGGCTGGTAGAATAAGGCATGAAGCCACAGAGTGAGTAGAAACAGCGAAATGTAATACTGAACATCAGTTGCATACCCTGCACAAACAGTGGTCTGAATATCCCTTGATGAGAAAGTAACATTTGACTTTCTGATTCGAAAGTACATTTGAGCTAGCTTTTCTTGTGTCACATTTGCATACGAAATGTGGATGTATTTATGGGCCTGCTTTATATACACCTGTGCCATTTGGTTTGATATGGGACAGGAAATTGACTTCTTTTGTAAGTGGCGGACGTTTGTATGCCTTTTGCACACTTTTCATAGGGAATGGAGCAATTCAGATAAATACTTTTGTATTAAAGAAAATGGGTTTGATCTAATACATGCCAAACCCCTCTTATTTTGATAGCTATATCATCTGGAAATGAAGAATACAGCGTAGGATCTCTGAAGTGAGTTCTCCCTGGAAGTGAGAGCAAAGCCAGGGGATAGTTGCTGGAGCCTTGTACAAACATTAAAGCAGGCTTCAGGCGGAAAAAAAAGTGAAATATGTGGACAGGATGGGTCAGTATCTGGTGGATGAAACCGAGACATACATGCGGTGAGGAAGAGGCTGAGTTGGACTGGGTGATATGGTGAGAGCCGGGGCAGATCCTGCCAAGTTCAGCAAGCAGGACTGGACCAGAAGCTGGTGTCTAAATGTGTGCCCACAGTCATGAGGGAGGAGAATTGGCTTTTTGTGATTAACTGATTTAATACTTAATCTGGCTCAGGTCCCTCCACTCTAAAATATTGACAGGAACCTTTAATTACCTCACACAAGTAGTAATTAGCCTCAGTTTCAGTGATGGTTCCTGAGGTGTTTACTGCATATGGCTATACCGTAAAGGCAGGTGAATTAAAAATATGGGTGCTCCTTTTTGCAGCTGTATAGATGTTTTTGTATCTATATTTAGTTCAGTTTATGCTTTTTATTTTAAATAGACTTCTGTACTTAAATTCTGATAGTAAAATCTGAAAAGCTGATTTTTTAAAACTTAATAGAACTGCACAGTTACAGTATTTTTCCCCGCATCATGCTGAAATGAAAACATTACAATAACTACAATTATTCCAGAACTGAGCTTTATAGGAAACAACAGTGTAATATCCATTTAGAATAGCTTTGTGTTACAGTAAATGACTAAAGCTGGAACTTGACTCATTTCTGGTCAGTGCATAGAGACTAGGAATCTCATTCAGAAATCCCCTTGAAAGTAATGTGCCAATTCAAGAAATAGAAATCAAATATATCTATCCACCAGCAGAGTTCTTCATAGTCATGAATTGATTTTAATGTCAGCTCCAATTTGTTCTTAGATTTTTGAGGCATTTCCTAGCAGAGAGGACTTCAGTGATTTATTATTTGTTGTGAACTGAGTGCTCAGTTTTTCCCAGGTAACACTTATTCACTGCTCTTGAGACTTTTTTCCTACTGTTCTGAAGCATGTCCTGTCTTTTACTTCGGCTAGAAATGTTGCTCAGTTGAGTGGTGATTTTCTCTGGGAAAAAAGGAGGAGAAAGGAGTGTAGGATAGCATTTCTGAAATCTTGACAGCCTGTTGCACAGATGTCTTCATTTGGGCTATCTGTGGCCAGAGGAAGCTCCTCCAGAAATGCTTTTGTGTACCTGTAGGTTTTGCAGTTGATTTTACTATTTACTTTGCAGAAGTTTCTTTTAGAGTCATGCTTGTTCATTTTGCTTCCAGTAAACACTTCACACACACAGAAGCATATTTTGTGATATATTTGTAATATTTGATTAATTAAACATTCAGAAAATCTAATAAATACTTGAATTTCTTCACCTCGCTAGGTCATTTATTTTAACAGATTTTCTTAGATATATCTTAGCCTCCCTGCTTAAAATTGAATATGTAGCTCTTTGCTTTACAATTTAATATGTGGCCCCTAGCTTTCGCATCAGAGAATTGTTTTCTCCCATCCCCTTAACTAAATAATCTTTAAGAACCCTCAGTTTATAGAGATTCAATTAAATAATTCCTTTTTTATAATTAATTTATGAACCACCATAGTGATCAAGTAAATACTATCAGAAGTTATGTCTGAAATATTTTACTATGAGCCTTACACCAATTCAATGACTTTATCTCAGGTAATCAAATTACTTTTACTATGATGGATAATAATTTGATGCAGTCAGGGATGACTCTGATTTGATGCTAAAACACCTTAATCGGGATGGCCTGTGTTTTCTTTAAGGTCAACCATGGTTATCAAAGGCACCACTTTTCTTAAAGCCATTAATTTCTTTATTGCAGTGATATTCCACAGAATGACAATACAATAAACTGCCTTTCTCCTGCTTCCTTGAGATGTGATAGAAACTTATCCTTTATTTCAGAGAGGAAGGAAGAGCAGGTTCAGTTCCCATCAAAATGACTTTGTGTTGCCTGCTGCCTGTGTTTAGTTAAACCTGAATACATTTCCAGTGAAGTAGCAAACATTTGAGTTCAGCATTGTGTGACTGCATAAACATCCTCATGACCATGAATTAATGGAATACATTGAATATCTAAGGTTTCTGTGTGGGAATTAGCAGGGGTAGGGCAATTTCTTTCAGACTAAGGATTCCTACTCATCACTGGAGTGCTTTGTGCATCCCTATAGTACAAAATGCTAGTGATGCCTCTCCTCCCAGATTTCAGTTCTACTCCAGCATAGCCGCACATTGGAGGGGGTCATTTTCCGTATTACGAGGAAGTGCTCTTGTTGCTTCACTGCTGAATGAGGTTTCACTTGCAGTTTTTTATTTCATGACAAAGTTTGAAAGGGCTGAAGTGCAGCCGTGACCTTCACTCTGCAGAATTCCTTTGAGTAGGGAAGGAAATAGGACCTGTATTGCATGAAAATAAGTGTTGAGCCTTACAGTCTGGCTTGTTTTTGTCCACATCGCTTTGTCTGCTCCTGTCCCTGAGTCAGGGCCAGGCCTAATCTGGCCTTTCACTGTCTTCAGTTTTTCACATGCTTTGAAATAATTCTGTACATTATTATGTCTATTTGAAAGGCTTACACCTTCAAACTGTTTAATTTTATTTTTTTTTTTGGCTTGGCAAATAAGTTTCTAAACCTACAGAAATGGATTGCAGCCTGTATACACTAACTGCTTCCTATCCCATTCTACCTTTCACAGTAGCAGGATTGCTGAGAGATAAGATGAGCATTACTTTCAAGCGTAGCTTTACTGTTTTGCCACACAGCTGTTTTGAAAATGCATTATACTTCAAAGGAGCGTTGTATTATTTGAAATGTGCGCGGCAGAAAAGAGATGAAACAAACCCTAATGTTTTCTGCTTATTTAAGGTATATAGCACTTCTAACTACCAAAAAAATGTGAGGGTCACGTAGTAATGCAGACAGCATGAGAAGCATGTAGGGCTATGTTTTGACTTACAGAATGTGAGGAGTATTGATCGAGGACAAGATTACAGAGGAGCACTTACATTATTCAGCATGTAGTTGAAAGGAAGCAACACTGCAATTCCAGGGTGATGAAACACCCATGAGACCACGGATGAGATTATGCTACAAAAAGAGGTTTTGCAATACTTTCTGTTTATAACTGGATTATGTTGTGAGATTCAGTGGTACATAAATAAGATCATATAGGAAAACTGTAACATTTGTATCTTATCCAAAAGGACAGATATAACAAGGGTAAAATACTGTTAGTGTAGGGTAAATGTGCTTTTAGTCTAGTTTACTGTCTGTGCAACAGGCAAGTAAGATTTTTAAGTCATGTGAAAGTTTTTCCCTGCAGTGTTTTGTTAGAACATTTGAAAACACTTAGCTCTATGTTTCCTCAGGCAGTATCCTGATTGAGTAGTGAATGAATTTAATGAGATTCATTTAGGCACATGCTGAAATGGAGTTGTATGATTATTGGTTATTGGCTATCATTTATGCTTTAGTAATGTTTTAAAATTCTGTGCTTCTGCTGATGGAAGGTTATTTTAGGTTTTGATCAGATATGAAAACCTTTCTGAAATCATTTGCAGACTTACCCACTGTGCAGAAATACATTGTTGTATGCTTCAAGTTTGTAATGCAGTAATTCCTGAAGAAAAATATTTTGAAGCGGATCATACGTTAAAGATGGCTTACAGACTGTCTTAAAAAGCCTTTAAACACATTTAAAAAATATCCTGGTGGAGTAATATTTTTCTTGTCATATTTGTTGAGACTAGGATGGTAACTGGTATTTATTATTCAGTAGGACTGACAAATAACGATCTATGATACATTTTTATTATGTTCAGAGCAAGATTCTTGCTCAGTGGTTGTAGCTACAATTTAATCAGTAAAGAATATAAATTTGCTACTTTGACAGCCTAATGATGTAGGAAACTCTGAGGAATAAGTGGTCAATGAAGAGGTAAATGCTTACTGATCATGCCCTTTTTCAAAGGAAAATCTTACCTCCAGTGTATTAGATAGGTCCTTATTCTGCTGGTGCAACAGATACCTGAAATGCTAAGTAGCACAACCTGTCAATTAAAAAAAAAAGGCAAGTTTAACCATGTAAACAAGATTTTACTTTGCATAATACTTATAATTCAAAAGAGTGGCCATACCACTTGAACTGTGATGTAGGTCAAATCTTGTCTTACTCATTAGTTTGTGTCTAGTATGTTTAGTTTGTGTTGTAAAGAATATACTTACACTGTAAAGATACTTTTCTTATTTATTCCCTTTTTCTTTCCTTTTTTTTTTTTTTTTTGGTAATTTAAATAAAAAAGCAGTTTTTCCATTCTTGCATTTGAGTGTGGTTTGTTTTTTGTTCGGTTGGTGGTTTTTTTGGGGGGTGGCATTTCTTTTTTTGTAGTTTTTTTTTTTTTTTTTTGGCATGCACAGCCTAAGTATATTGCGCCTTTAATTACCAAAAGCTTTGTGTATTTCCTTCCAGTATTGCTGAATAGGTAATTTGCCCGTTTACTGTAAGAGAAGCATGGTGAATACTTTGTCTTTTGTTTGTTTTTTTAAGCAAGTGTGCAGGTCTGCTCCAAACAGAACAAGGAGGACTTTGGCTTCCAGTTTCTCAGGGTTCTTTTGTCATCTGGGGACATTTGGAAACAATGGAGTGTCATTTTGGGAAGGACACTGTTATTTTTAGAATGGAGTCAAACAGAAACAAATAAAAGGGTTGTGATAGTGTAACTGCTGCCTAATAAATGTAACATAAAATGAGTTAGTGGTGGTGTATTACAGTGCAGCAAAGACTGGGTGAAAGTGAGATTAGTATGTGTAGTGCAAGAAAGGAGTGGGAATAGTAACACATACTAAGTATCTTCCTATATTTGAGGCCTGAAGAAGAAATGCTCTTCTCCAAGGGAAATAGTTAACCCCTTATATTACAACAGTTGTTCTTAATAGGAACATATTCAGGAAGGCTTAAGCTGACAACGTCAAGGTGGTTTATTGATTATAGCAATTGTATGTAATGTCTATGCTGTACCAGTCCTGGCAAGCTATGCATCCAGCAGTTTTGCCAGAGACCAGAATGCAGTTGCATACTGGTAGTATGCAGTTGCATACTACTCACTTTGCTGAAAGGGTAAGTCAGTGAACAATATTATCAATGCCCGTTTTGTTGACTTATCAAGAAACATGCAAAATGTTCGCAGTTACTGCGTCTAATACAAAAACAAAAACATATTTATAACCATTTTGCATTAGGCACCATCTGGACCATATGTGATTTTAGGATTGCAGTAACACAGTACTTGGGGTTTTACAACTGGGCATTCATGGAAATTCAATGCACAATTTAAAATAAGGCAGGAAAGAGGCCTTTGCTCTGTCAGAAGCAAAATAATTTATTAATTATCACTCATCCAAATTTGTTCCTGATTCAGAAATTGTACAATTTCCCACTGTGAGTACTTTTGAATATAGTATTAAAGGTATACACTTGGTAACATGTTTTTAATGATATGACTTTGGGGGGGTATTTAGTTGTTTAGACCAAGTCCTCTTCTCAGACATAGTGTACAGTGTATAATATACAATATACAGTAATTAGGGTGCAGTAAGTATATGTCAATATAAGCAGGGCAATTTAGAGCACCCAAATTAAACTCATCATCAATAAGCTCTGAAAAAGTCTCTCTGTGTCTGTTGTTTTTATAAAGCAGCTTGCAGAGTGTAGTGATCTTGCTTATTCATGTTTCACATTGTGAATACTCTTGTATATGTTTTCTTGGGAATATGCGGCTGAATTAATCCAGTATAGGTGACACAAGCTCAGGAGTGTTGCATCCCAACTAGAAGGAAGTGCTGCAGGAGGGTCAGGAGACCTCCTTGGATGGATAAGGAGCTGTTGAGGAAACTTCGAAGGAAAAAAGAGACTTATAAAACTTGGAAACAAGGGCAGGCGGCCTGGGAGGAATATAGGGATGTTGTCCAGGAAGCTAGGGACCAGGTTAGGAAAGCAAGGGCCCAGTTAGAATGAAACTTGGCTAGGGATGTGAAAGATAACAGGAAGGGTTTCTATAGGTACATTGCAAATAAAAGACAGACTAGGGACAATGTGGACCCTCTCCAGAAGCTATCAGGAGAACTGGCTACCCTGGATTTGGAGAAGGCTGAGGTTCTTAATAACTTCTTTGCCTCAGTTTTCACCAGCAAATGCTCTGACCACACCACCCAAGACTTGGAAGACAGACTGTGAGAATGAAGACCTTGGACCCACTGTAGGAGACGATCTGTTTTGAGACCATCTTAAGAACCTGAAAGTGCACAATCCATGGGACCTGATGAAATCCATCCGTGGGTCCAGAAGGAGGTGGCAAATGAAGTTGCTAAGCCACTGTCCATCATATTTAAAAAATCATGGCAGTCAGGTTGGGCAGAGAAGAGATTCAGAGCAGCCCTGCAGAGAAGGACTTGGGGGTACTGGCTGATGAGAAAATGAACATCAGCCAGCAGTGTGCACTTGCAGCCCAGAAAGCCAACCGTATCCTGGGCTGCATCAAAAGGAGCGTGAGAAGCAGGTTGAAGGAGGTGATCCTGCCCCTCTACTCTGCTCTCCTGAAACCTCACTTGGAGTATTGTGTGCAGTTCTGGTGTTCTCAACATAAAAAGGACATGGAACTGTTGGAACAAGTCCAGAGGAGGACCACGAGGATGATCAGGGGACTGGAGCACCTCCCGTATGAAGATAGGCTGAGAAAGTTGGGGCTGTTCAGCCTGGAGAAGAGAAGGCTGCATGGAGACCTCAGAGCAGCCTTCCAGTATCTGAAGGGGGCCTATAGGGTTGCTGGGGAGGGACTCTTCATGAGGGACTGTAGTGAGAGGACAAGGGGTAATGGGTTCAAACTTAAACAGGGGAAGTTTAGATTGGATATGAGGAAGAAGTTCTTTACTGTAAGGGTGGTGAGGCACTGGAATGGGCTGCCCAGGGAAGTTGTGAATGCTTGTCATGGGTTCAGCAGCAGCAGTCATTTTTCTGCGTCTTGGTAGCTGGTGCAGCGCTGTGTTTTTGATTTTGGGCCTGGGAGCAGCGCTGATAACACCCATGTTTCGATTACTGCTTAGTGATGTTTTGGTCTGGCCAAGGACTTTCTGAGTTTCATGCTGGCAGTGTTCAAGGCCAAGTTGGACAGAGCCCTGGGTGGCATGGTTCAGTGGGAGGTGTCCCTGTCCATGGCAGGGGGGTTGGAACTAGATGATCTTAAGGTCCTTTCCAACCCTACCTATTCTATGATTCTATGATTCTATATCCTTTTTAATACAGCTTTTGTTGATTTATTTTACACACAATTTCTTGTCAAATAACATTTGTAATAACATTTACTTTATACCAATATAAAATCCCTGAATTTTCATACCTGAAATCACAGTGTGCTTTAAAGTAAAATTGTTCATTTCCTACTTAAATTCCAAATTTAACTTCAGGTATCAAAACATAATCATAGAATCATAGAATAACCACGATACGGTTGGCTTTGTGCGCTGCGAGTGCACACTGAAGCTGGCTCATGTTAAGTTTCTCATTGACCAATGCCCCCAAGTACTTCTCTGCAGGGCTGCTCTCAATCTCTTCTCTGCCCAACCTGTAGCTGTGCCTGGGATTGCTCCCACCCAGGTGGAGGACCTTGCACTTGTCATGGTTAAACTTCATCAGGTTGGCATCAGCCCACCTCACAAGCGTGTCAAGGTCCCTCTGGATGGTATCCCTTCCCTCCAGCGTATCAACCAAACCACACAGCTTGGTGTCATCAGCAAACTTGCTGAGGGCACACTCAATCCCACTGTCCATGTTACCGACAAAGATGTTGAACAAGACCAGTCCCCACACCCATCCCTGAGTGACACCACTCATTACTGGTCTCCAGCTGGACATTGAGCCATTGAGCACAACTCTTTGCGTGTGGCCACCCAGCCAGTTCTTTATCCACTGAGTGGTCCACCTATCAAATTGATGTGTCTCCAACTTAGAGACAAGGATGTCATGTGAGACAGTGTCAAATGCTTTGCACAAGTCCAGGTGGATGACATCAACTGCTCTACACCTGTCCATCAGTTCCATAGCACCATCATAGAGGACCACCAGATTGGTCAGGCAGGATTTCCCCTTAGTGAAGCCATGCTGGCTGTCACCATGCACCTTGTTGGTTTTCATGTGCCTTAGCATGCCTTCCAGGAGAATCCGCTCCAAGATTTTGCCAGGCACAGAGATGAGACTGACTGGTCTGTAATTCCCCCGGTCATCCATTTTCCCCTTCTTGAAAATGGGGGTTATATTTCCCTTTTTCCAGTCATTGGGAACTTCACCTGACTGCCATGATTTTTCAGATATGATGGATAGTGTCTTATGGCTAAAATGGCATAAAAGCAAAGTCAAACCCACAGAAGAAGAGGAAAAATGCAGCTTTGTTTTTTTTGTGTTTTTTTTTTTTTTTTTTTTTTTGGTGGATTTTTTTTTTGTTTTTTGTTTTTTTCCATTTGAAAAGGAATGGAGAAGTACAATTTACTTAAACGAGCTTAGAAGTGTTTTGAACAAGTCTGGTTTTAATACAAGCCAAGAAGATTGGCACTGGAAACCACAGGACATTGCATCCACAATAAAAGACAGGAAGCCTGTGAAAATGGAAGACACAATGATGTGGTTGGTTGAGTAACCAAAAACTGGGTATTGTCATGTAAACCAAAACACACCAGGCAGTGTTCCAGTCTGGAATCTCTGCTTTAATCATACAGATTAATTAAAATTTGGGAGAGATCATATTTCAATCTACATCTCCTTAAGTAGTGCTAACAAATTTGGGAAGGTGCTCAACCCTTAAGTTTGAACACATGTATTTTTCAAGACAACAGTAGTAAACTGTAGGGCCAGTTAAAAACTCGCAAAACCAGTAAAACTCTCAAACAATTTTTTGTAGATTTCCATGAACAAATATATATATGCATGACAGATTCAATTTAGTTGCGCTAAGTTAATGATAGAATTGCTACTACTACTGGGAAAAAGTTGAACTCTGCTCCTTAATAATGCTGGTGACATTTCTGGGGTTACTATATGAAGAAATTATATTTCCTGAAACAGTTTGATGGCAGAAGCTCTAACTTCTTGGAACGCCATTAACTGAAAATCTGCTGTCTATGTTTTACGCACAGTGCCTTGAGGGCACCAGAAGCCCTTGCTGTGCATGCTCATGTTCATTGCTGGAAAGATGCTGTAAACACAGCTCAGAAGGACTTGCTCTGCTTCTTCTTCAGTGTTTTATCTCTCACATGTATGGTAGAGTATCTTTAGAAACATCTGACAATTCAGAATGAAACAGGGATTATTTCCTGATAATACATAACAGAAAGCAGTTTATACCTGGTATTTCTTAACTGTTTGAACATGTGATTGGCTTTGCAGAATCAGACTAGGCTATCTAAGCAAATTCAGTCTCCTTTCTGCTGGATGTTGTTCCCCTGGCAAAGTCCGTGTGTGCCAAGTCCATTTATGTATTTGCAATGGATAACTAATCAGTTTTATGTGCTCCCAATCTGTGAGAATACAATTGGTAGTGTACCCTCTCATACCTGCCAGCTCCCATTGAATTTTGTGAGCACAAGGGTTCTCAAATGTTTATACGGTTGATCACATTTCCATCCAGACTGCTGTGTGGGCCACCTGCCCCTTCTTTGCAAATATATTCCAGGAGAATTAGAGCAACTGACTCCTGAGGGATGTGTTTACTCTAGTTTATGGAGAGTTTAGTGAAGGTCAGCAGCTGGAAATAAGAAAAAACAGAGCAGCATAATATTATTTACCTGTCTGTGAAGCACAAAGAGATTGATAGATCACATGGTCCTGACCCACCGAGCAAGGAAACCTCTGACCATTCTCCAGCAGTGTAATTAATTTGAATGTTCTGTTCTTCATGCATATGTGAGAAAGGAAAGCAGAAATGATGAACTGATGCCTATCCAGAGATTTGCTAACAAGTAAGAAGAGAAAGCTCATACATTTAGGGCAAGTTTAGAGCCAAGACCAGAACATAAAAGTTGATAAGGCATTGCTGTTAGACTAACAGCCACCTTGTGAAATGTACACAGGCTCACTCTGCTTCCACCACAACATACGCCAGCAATTGCCTCTGATTGAGTTGCCAGCTGACCAGCGTATTTGTTGACTCTGTGAAACTGCTTCTCATTTTGGGCTGGTGACCATCCCTGTTCAGAAAAATGGACTATTCTTAAGAGGAAATTTTGTGTTCTGATTAATTTACTATTTAATTTTCAGTGAGGACATTTCCATAATGTATTTCCAAAGTATTCTTTGGAAGTCCTTTCACACTCAGTTGGACATTGAGGCATGTGCGTAGCTTAAAATGTGAACAAACCCTTCCAAACTTCTACTGAATTACTGATTGAGAACTTTTGTTATTGAGATCTTATCAGAAGACAGGTTTGTGAAAATGCTGAGCTCAGACTTGAGCAAGATTATACTTGCAAAATACTTTTTAAATTAAAGGTAAATATTAAATTAATGAAATTAAATATTAAGTTTTTAATACAATCAATATGAAATAATAGTTCTCTTTTCCATAGTTACTCTATGTCCTACAAACTTTGTCTTCATTTAATACACTTGAGGATTGCTTAAGATTGCTTAGGTAGCTAAGTGTGATTGCAGTGACTTGAAACAGTATCTTCTAAAGATGCCCACTTGAGTCTGTGGACTCCCTGTGGTGGTGGTTTAAATTACTGTTGCGGTTTTTGGCTGGGATAGAGTTAATTTTCTTCTTGGTGATTAGTACAGTAGAGCTGTGTTTTGGATTTAGTATGAGAATAATGTTGCTAACATGCTGGTATATTAGTTGTTGCTAAGTAGTGCTTACTCTGAATCAAGGACTTCCTAGTTTCTCATGCTCTGCCAGTGACCAGGTGCACAAGAAGCTGGGAGGGAGCAGAGCCAGGACAGCTGACCCATATAAGCCAAAAGGACATTCCATACCACAGAAGGTCATGTTCAGTAAATGTGCTGTGGGGAGGTGGCTGGGACCTGCTGGTTGCTGCATTGGTCAGTGAGTGCTGAGCAACTGTATTGTGTGTCACTTGGGTTTTCAGAAATTTTTCTTTTCCTTCTATTTTTTTGTTCCCTGTTATTATTGTGATTGTTGCTATTATTTCTATTATTATTATATTTTATTTCATTTAAATTATTAAACTGTTCTTATCTCAACCCATGGGGATTACTTTCTTCTATTTTTCTTCCCCATTCCGCCTGGAAGGTGGGATAGTGAGAGAGCAGTTGCATGGTACTTATCTGTCTTATGGGATTAAACCATGGCAAATAGGCTTTTATGTTTATTAGTGGCATTAGGTGACATGAGAAAAGATTGTTTTGCAAAGACTTCACTTCTGAGTGACAGAACTGATTTGGGGTGGGAGAACTCAAGGAAATGAGATTGTGAGAGAAGATAATTTTTCGTTCAATTAAGGAACAGAGAACAATTTGCCTAAAATCCAGCCAACCAAAAACCAAAAGATGATGTACAGTTTCTCAGGTTTCTGTGAGACAAGCCATACATTAGGAGCCCAGGCAGATTTATTTACAGTTATATACTGATTTTATGGAGTTCAGTGAGTAGGTAGGAGCAGACTATAGAAATTTACATCAGTCAGTTATGGTGTAGATATCCTTAGATTTGTAGTTTCTTGTCCTTATATTTATCTAGATTTATTTCCTGTGGTGTTGACTAGTTTTCAGTGTAATTAATACAAGTTATTTGATATATATGTCTCTCACTTTCTTGACTGTTTTCAACTTAGAATAATGTTATTTTGCTGTTCTACAAGATATTTCGGGTTAAATTCTTTAAAGAATATCACAAATTTGAGTCTTGTGATTATAGTGGTCATGCATGTACCTTGTTATGGCTATATTGCTCAAGAAAGTACGAGATTATTTTAATATTTCTGCTGTTTCTGGATTGTAAAATAATGCATGTAGAGTACAGGAAATTGACATAATTCTTGGCTTTCCATGTGTAGGCACCTTTATGTAATATCTTTGCTTTCCTGTCTCAGAAAAAGAGAATTTGCAGCGGAAGCCATGGATATATTTCTGCAGTGTTGACAGTGTGTCAAGTTTTTTGTTCTACCCCATATTTGCTTAATAAATATCTGTTATTTTGCATATGCCTTTCTATAAGTATAGGAGCATATATAAATGTAATTTTAAATATGTAGCAAAATATGTTTGCAAATGAACTTTTACAACAAAAAAAGTATTAAAATATTCCAGTGTTGCAGTCAGTGAAAATAGACTAAATTGTACAGCAAGTATCAAGTAGTATTAATTTTCAAATTACTATGCTCTTTGCATTTGTCAAGTTCCTTTTTAAGTTCTTTCATGTTTTAGAATTGTAGATTAGTGTGTATAGCTATGTTATATTTAGCATTCTTTGTTCTTGGTGCTCACTTTTATGTAAGAAGGCAACTGAGTCAATTTAGGTTCACTGAGCCTTACTCTGTATTGAATATTACCATTACTGAGGAACAGTTTGCTTTCCCTTTGGAGTTTGAAATACAGTTTCAAACTTTTTTTTTTTTTTTTTTTTACTTCTGTTTTATACTGCTTTTAACTATCTGAAGGACTGAGTGAATTTTAGGAACACACTGAATTGTATTGTGCTCTATTGTAATCGAAGATTACATTCAGCAGAATAGGCTGTAAGTGCCTTCCATATTTCTGACTTAATTGGCTTTCCTCTGAATGAATTCACTGGGTTTTGTGGTTTTTGGCACACAGCTGCAGCCTGTAGCTTGTGGGCTTTGAGGCTTTTTTTGCCAAAGCCCTTCATAGTTAAACTGTGTTTAACTACGAGCTTCATCACCTCAGGTTTGAAGTTCCCTGATACTGGATACTAAAGCCTGGGAAAACTGCTTTAGTTTGCCATTTACTGAAGAAGAGTTCTTGTATTCCCTGGAATTCACTTCTACGTATTTAACAGACAGCCCATGTTAAGGGAGTTGCTATCTTTTGGCTGATCTCAACTGAACCATTCAAGTTGAGGAGTTTATTCCACGTGTGTTAAGTGTAGAGGTAACTTCTAGTGAAGCACGGGTTAGTGGCTGTAACTCAGATTAACAAGGAAGATCAGTAGGTTTTATTTGTCTGTTACTAGGTCTGAGTTGTTAGCAGTTCAGTTGCTTCAGACTGTTCTCCTCCACCTTGCATGTTGTACAGTCCTTAAAGGAAAAGAGTGGTAGAATAAAGGTACATGTTAAAGGAGGAAATGTTTTAACCAATTGTGTAGTCTGGGAACGTAAATCCTAACGTCCAATTCAAAATTAGATTCTTACTGTCAGATGAAGTGTAAGTTAACATTGAAGGTGTTTGTGTGCCTGTCTTGCACTCTTAAATCACGTTGAGTACCTTTTTGTCATCGCTGAGTGCGTTGTTATCATCACCTATTCAGAATACTTGCAGAGTTCTCAGTCATAATGATGGTGGGTGTCATTAGACCATGATGAGGCTCCTGGAGTTAAATCAGTACATCTAGGCTTGTTCTGTTAGCTTGTTTCAGATTTAAGTTTGCTCAGTTCATTTGCACTAGGCATTCTTAGAGCTGTAACAGACATGGGTGTATGTGCTTGCCCATACTAATATTAAATAAATATTTGCAAAGTCACTCCTATGTTGGTAAGCTTCTTGTAGGAGCTCCCTTCAGGTCTTTTGGCAGTGTTACAGCAGCTATTCATCATTGTCTTTAGGATTTCCATCTTTGTTCTACTGAAATTTATTAACACTGTGCTATGATAGCCTGTAATTTTAAGGGTTGACAGCATATCTAGATTTATGTGTTCCTGTTTTCTCTGAGATATGTGGGCTAGAAGAAACACCACACTGGATACAGTGGTCACCTAGAAGGTAGACAGGCTGAAGACTTAACTTACAGAGTTGTCCATTAAGTTTATATAATTAAATAGTCTAAATATTTAATTTATTATTAACAAACAGTGCATTAATAAAGAACCCATAATTGAACCAGAAAACAATTATAAAATTATTTGTTAACATGTAGCATTTATAGTTACATAATAATTTAAATATTTGTATTAAAATAATGCCACCATTTAAGTACATTAATACTTGTATTAACTCAGTAGCTTCAATGCTTGTGGTGTATATGGCATCTAGACTGACTGTATCAGAGCCAGCAATGTTTTGATGAACAATTTTGCATAAGTATTATCAGGTAGAAAATGCTTTCACTGAAAATGTCATTTTCAAAAGTGTAAAAATTGAAATGTTATTTGAAAATTTGATCAAAACTGCTTTTGCAATCCCCAAAATGTGCAAGAAGGTTATATTCTGTAAGAGAAAAAAAGAATCACTAAAGGTTTTGAGTATAATTTTCAGTATTGTAATGTATGTAAGATATGTCTTATGTAAAATTGTAGATGATTTTTTTTTTTTTACACAAATGACATGATCTGTAAATGGAAAAAGCTTCAGAGTTATTATTCTGCTTTTTTTCTGGTTTGCCTTTGAAATTTTTTTTTTAAATACCAGCTGTAGTTAACAACTCTTCCTAGCCCTTGATCTAGCCTCACTGCTGTGCATAGTCACAAGCGTACAGCATTCAATGACATAAACAAGAATAATATGTGCACATGGTTGAATTGTTTGGAGTAAGGTCGTATCTTTTATGCCTTTCATAAAGTCCCAGTAACATGACTGTAGTGCACAGCAGCTGTTCATACATGCCTCTGCAATGGAAATAAAAATGGATGAGAATTCCAATTTCATTTTCACTTTGATTCTTTCTTTCTTTCTTAATTATTAGTCATGTGAGTAAATCCCCAGATAGTCCTTTGAAAGTTCAGAGATGTGTTTCTGTAACTAATCCGTTCTGGATTTCACAGAGCTGAATTTTGATTCTGTCATGTGACATGCAATAAGATAGTCCTACTTTGCAGGAACTTGTGCAAGCACCTCCTGTTTCAGATAGGAAAATATTGCTGATAGTGTATTATGACTTTGTTTACTGTATGGTGAGTTTTGTTGATGTTTAGTAGGAAAAAAACATAGAAGTATACTAAGACGTAGCAAAGAACAATTTTAAATGGCTATTAAACAGGAAACAAAGAGTAAAGAAATATGTTGATGGGAATTTACTCTTACTTATCCATTGCTGAGAAGTAACCTTAAAAAAAAAGTATATACAGAAATGTGTTTCAAATCATTGTTACTTGCACTGAACTTAGAAGCATATATAGAAGTACCTACTATACATTTACCAAGGTACTGCAGCAATATTCACTAAAAATTATATACTTCATGTCTATAAATTTGAATTATAATCTGCTATAGAAAATCAGAATCATGATGGAATCACAGAATGGTTTGGGTTGGAAGGGACCTTAAAGATCATATAGTTCCAAATGCCTGCCATGGGCAGGGACACCTTCCACTAGACTATATTTTTCAAAGCCTCGTCCAACCTGGCCTTGAGTACTCACTTCCAGGGATGGAGCAACCTGTTCTAACCATTAAGATGCTCATGCAGTACAATACGATCCAACTTTGAGACTCTGTGAAGTCCATATCAGATGCATCTGAGAACATTTGCATGTTTTGGAAGGGTTTATAGTTTATCACAGCAAATCTCGATAATTTTTACTAAATTTGTCTTATTTTTAAAAATGTAAATGGCATTCATTTCTGGGTAACACATTTTATATGCAATTCTGTTTGATCTTTTAAGAGAGTTTTTATTTTCCTGTGTCTTTTCCCTTGTGGCAATTATTAGCTAATTCATTTGCTCAACTGTGTATTTCTTTCATGACGGGTTTTCAACAAGGCCTGCCTTGCATGTCTCACTAATACATGTGTTTAAAAAAATAATAAATAAATTTGTGAGTTGCAAATGTAAACAGCACATGAGAGCATTTCCAATTACTTTGCAAATAGGTTTGGTTTCTGTAAATATGTTTATGAAGCTGTAGTGATGTGAGAACTGCATATTCTGAGCTATTATAACTGGAATGCTGCTTGCAGCTGAAAATGTGTTGTTTATGCTTGCGTGTATGTGTGGGAAAAAGAAGGGCTTGCTTTTCTCCTAGCAGTCTTACAAAGTCATGCATGTTTCTGGGTCAAGCAAGATTTCTTTTTATTCTAGAAAATGACAAATTTCAGCAAGTCATTGCTTTGTCAGATACAGCATTGTGTTTATGCAAGTCATTGGTGGTGCAAGCTTGAGTCTTCATCTTCTAGTTGTTTGCTTGTTTGTTGTTTCAAAACCAAATGCACCCACTTTTTTTTTTTTGCTAACTAATGGAACCTTTATTTAGAATCATAGAAGTATGTTCACTTTTTAAAAAAGTTCATCCTTTTATGGATGAGTTTTACACTGGTGAACGCCTCATAAAAGGTTGGTTTTCTGTGTACTTTGTAATATCATACGGTATTTCTGAGAATAGTTGCTTTTTTCTAATTCTTTCTCGCTTCTTTCCAGGTGGATGAATTTCACTTTTCTTTGAAAATTACACAAATCCTTCAAAAGCTTTTATTATGGACACAATATTAAAAGGTTTAATGTAAAATGACTGTAACTGTGTTGTGCTGTTAAGACGTGATTTGATGGCTGTTATGCTGGGAATGACTGCAGGTTTCCATATGCCTGTCTGTGGAGTAATAGGGCAGAAGATGGGTGAGGATCTAGTTGTGATTCCTCAGCTTTGCCTGGAGTCCTTATATTGTCCTTGATGAGCACTGGCAGATGGGGATGGCTGGCTCTGAACTCTGTCACAGCCCTTAAGCTACATCTCCCCTTTTTTTTTTTCCCTGTTGCTCATCCTCCCCTCTCCTCTTGTCTGCATACTAGAAGACATTCACTATTCAAGGTCCAGGAGTAGGTACTGAAACTTCCATTGCTGGTCCTGCCCTTGGTGGGGCTTCTCCTTGCAGGTCTGTCCCCAGCACCACAAATGAAAGGGAGCATGCAGGGGACAGCTGCTACAACTGATCAAAGTAATGTGAAAGATGCTGGTGCCAAGAGAGGCATGATGAGCTGTGAAGGGAATTTGGACACAGGGGGAAGTCACTTAGAGAAAATGTGTTTTCCTTTAGCATCAAATTTAGATAGTCTGTCAGTATGCATGTGTATAACATTTATGCATTTTTAATATAGCTCCTAACTTTTCAGAAGAGTGTCCAACAGACTTGTGTGAAATTTAGGCAGAATTAAAATGGGCCAAGGACTATGACAGCTTTTTTGGAATAATTTTTTTAAGGGAGAGTCATGCATCATAATGTTCAGTGGTTTAATTGCATAGAATAATGAAAAAAGAGTAGGTTGGAAGACAGCTCTAAAGGTCATCTAATCCAACTTCCTGTTGGAAGCAGGGTTTTAGAATATTTTATCAATGCCCCTGTCAACCTAAGTCTGGAATATTTCCAGGGAGGGAGATTGCGCCACTTCCCTGGCAACCTGTTTCCAATGTTCAGCAGTCCTCACAGTGGGGATTTATTTTTCCTTATATTAAGTTTGTATTTCTACTGTTTCAGTTTCTACCTGTTGCTTCTGGTTGTGTCATTATGTGTCCCTACACAGAGTGTACCTCCATATTCTCTATCAAAAACTTTTTACGTATTAGAAGCCATCTTTTCTGTGAACAAACCCAGCTACTTCAACCACTTTTATTATGTCGTGTTCTTCAATGCTTTACTCATCTTCGAGACCTTTCACTTTTGTGGAGGACATTTGGTGGCATCTCTAATCAATTCTCTCTTTTGAACTGGGTTAACCAAAAAAGTAAAGCCAATGGAACATCCTGAAAATGTGGACTACTAAATGCTAAAGAAAATCTATGGAGTCAAACAGGATAGGATGAGAAAAAGAATTAACTTACAATGTGGAATTAATGATACTTCTCTGTTTTGTCTTTCTGTTTTCGATGTAAGTCCCTTGTCCTCCTTCACCTGATGTGTGAATTACAGGATTTTTTCCCTATGCTTTTTAAGGATTCAAGTTAGGAAGGGTTTTTCTCCACATATCATGAAACCAGTGTTAGCAGATCCATTCCTGCAGAGGGTGGTGATCTTTCTGTCCTTAAAACTGTATGAGTCATTGTGTTTTCTTAAACTAGCAATCATGCATAATTCAAACAAGCATGGCCCCATGTCACCAGAATGTGTGATTCATCATACTGATACTGCCTAAGCAGCCTTGAAGGACAGTGCATTGGAAGTTCAGTCCTTTCTGTTGTTCTTGGAGGACTCTGCCCTTGGAGTTCTTGATACCCATGAATTCATGCTCTTATAGACAAACTACATGAAATGTGTTTTGGACCTATCATCTGCAACCAAGTTTGACTAATAGGAAGTTGAATAAGGTGAAAATATGACTGAGCAAGATGAAGCATACTTATGCCAAGAATGTGTAGAAATGGGTGTTAATGAAATGAAGACAATAATTAGTCTTGGGGAGGTGGGAATTAACAGATCCTGGGTTACTCATGGAGCTGTACTGCTCCTCATTCCAATGCTTTGTGATACTCAGTGTTCTCAAGGTGTACCAGCATGCTTTGTAGTAGCCTCTTTGCACAATTTGGATGGTATTAAGACCTCAGAAACTACCAGGAAGCAACATATTATCATATGCACATTATCACCTGCCGTTGCTCTACATATCTGTCCTTTTGTGATCTATTAACAGTCCAGTACGTCCTTCTAATCTTTTCCTCTCCTGTGGGGTGAAACATGCAGTTCTACATTGGGGCTGCAGTATTTTATGTGCTCTTTTGAATCTGCAGCCTATGTTCAGCTGCTGATGTTTGTTAATTGTTAGTGGCTTATGACCCATATTCTGTGGCATACTTAAAATGCAGCCAGCTCATAGTCTTTATTACTGGGTTACTTTTCAGAGGGAAAGAATTATAACAAAATAGTCTAAATATTAGCATCCTGCTAGCAAAAGTAATGGTGGTGACTTGTTTCCTTTAGAAATTTTCATCTCTGTATGCTGTCATCTTGTCGCCTTTTGCTTGAAATGTTTTTAATGTCTTTGTGAGCTCCACTGGCCCTTTGTTGTTTGTGGGTAATCCTTAAGAAAAAAAGCCAAGACTTTGTCTGACAGACCTTGTCCTTGGTCTGTGTACTATGCATTTTTCATGGGACATGACAGATATTAGGTGAATGTCTAATGGTTAGAAACAAAAGCAAAAAACACAATCCACTTATACAAGCAGGTAAACCAACAGAAGAGAAGAACTGAAAGAATAAATAAACAGCCAGAGTTCTAATTTTTCAGACTGCTCTACATTAGTGTAGTGTTTTGTTCTAAATGAAAGCCACTGTAGAAATAATGCACTAGCTCTTGTTTCTTTGTTGTGTCATCCTTCCCCTAGCATCTAGACAGTACTTGGTTTCTTTACAGGTTTGCTTTCCTTTCTTATAGTGATATGTGAAAAAGGCTGTGCTGCATTAGTAATATAAGACATCAGACCCAGGTGATCAGTGTCTCTGAATAGGTGGGCTATGTTGCCTCTTCAGTGTTGTGAAATTGGCAAAGTTTGCCTTGCAGAAACACGCACAGAATAATAGAATCATAGAATAGGTAGGGTTGGAAAGGATCTTAAGATCATATGGTTCCAACCCCCTTCCATGGGCAGGGACACCTCACACTAAACTATGTCATGCAAGGTTCTGTCCAACCTGGCCTTGAACACCGCCAGGGATGGCGCATTCACAACTTCCCTGGGCAACCCATTCAACTTCCTCACCACCCTTACAGTAAAGAATTTCTTCCTCATATCCAATCTAAACTTCCCCTGTTGAAGTTTGAGCCCATTACCCCTTGTCCTCTCACTACAGTCCCTCATGAAGAGTCCCTCCCCAGCATCCCTATAGGCCCCCTTCAGATACTGGAAGGCTGCTCTGAGGTCTCCATGCAGCCTTCTCTTCTCCAGGCTGAACAGCCCCAACTTTCTCAGCCTATCTTCATATGGGATGTACTTCAGTCCCCTGATCACCCTCATGGCCCTGCTTTTTACTTGTTCCAACAGTTCCATGTCCTTTTTATGTTGAGGACACCAGAACTGCGCACAATACTCCAAGTGAGGTCTCACAAGAACAGAGTAGAGGGGTGGGGTCACCTCCCTCGACCTGCTGGTCACACTCCTTTTGATGCAGCCCAGGATACAGTTGGCTTTCTGGGCTGCAAGCGCACCTTGAAGCCAGCTCATGCTCATTTTCTCATCGACCAGCACCCCCAAGTCCTTCTCCACAGGGCTGCTCTGAATCTCTTCTCTGCCCAACCTGTAGCTGTGCCTGGGATTGCTCTGACCCAGCTGTAGGACCTTGCACTTGGCATGGTTAAACTTCATCAGGTTGGCATCAGCCCATCTCCCAAGCGTGTCAAGGTCCCTCTGGATGGCATCCTTTCCCTCCAGCATATCAACCGAACTACACAGCTTGGTGTCATCAGCAAACTTGCTGAGGGCACACTCAATCCCGCTGTCCATGTCACCCACAAAGATGTTGAACAAGACCAGTCTCAACACCAGTCCCTGTGTGACGCCACTCGTTACTGGTCTCCAGCTGGACATTGAACCATTGACCACAACTCTTTGCGTGTGGCCATCCAGCCGGTTCTTTATCCATGGAGTGGTCCACCTATCAAATTGATGTCTCCCCAACTTAGAGACAAGGATGTCATGTGAGACAGTGTCAAACGCTTTGCACAAGTCCAGGTAGATGACATCAACTGCTCTACCCCTGTCCATCAGTTCTGTAGCCCCATCATAGAAGGCCACCAATTTGGTCAGGCAGGATTTCCCCTTAGTGAAGCCATGCTGGCTGTCACCAACCACCTTGTTGTTTTTCATGTGCCTTAGCATGCCTTCCAGGAGAATCTGCTATAAGATTTTGCCAGGCACAGAGGTTAGACTGACTGGTCTGTAGTTCCCTGGGTCAGTCTTTAACACTGATCTAATTCAGCAGTAAACATTTTCATATTAGTAAGAAAAATGCAGGGAATATTTTCAGGGCTACCTCTGAATCCACCTTAATATAGCACAGTATTCAGTCATTATATGTCTTCCTTATTGAGTATGCTTGCTTATTTGTTTAGATAAGTCTTCCTGCCATCAGGACTTGATACTGTGTGTGTGGGAAAAAAAACTAAAAGCAAACATGCCTCGTGTCACCCTTATATCATTGGAAATTCCCAAAACACTAAGGGATATGCTAAAAAGCAGCTTGGTTTTTTTGGAAGGGATCAAACATGAAAGTAGAGGGTAGGGATAATCTCTGGCCCTTCAGGCTTGGGAAGAGCAGTTAATTAGTGCTGTGCTTCCTAGTGCAAGAAAATGCTTAGTCCTAGGAAATTGATTGGAAAGTCACTTGCACATAAACCCACCAGCATTTCATCTTACCCATGTCTAAAACTGTTATATGTAGCAGGGGTACCTATGTCTCATAGCCTGGAATACACCCAGTCTATTGTCTTCTAGCTGTGTGCTGGGGCAAGTTCCAGGTGTACATTGTGTTTTCCTCATCTGTTATGATTCCTTTTGAAGTCTGGCTTGCATCAAGCAGGGAGGAAGCTAACAGGGAGGTACCAGGGTTACCTATTAGTCTGCTTGTGCACCAGAATTTATGTGTATATGGTGTTTGTAATCCGTCTGTGATAGTGTAGTAAGGTTTTTTTGGAGCACAGTGGTTATGTGAGTCCCCAGGGAACTAGGGATCTCTGAAATTCATTTGTGCTCTTGGCAAGGTCACACAGTAGATGAAGGATATGGATTCAGAAAGCAAACAGACAGTTTGTGATGGGCAGGAAAGGCATAATCTGATGACGTTCAGGACTAGAAGCAGTCCCACTTTAAAAAAAAAAAAACTGAGATAAACTTCTGGAGTAGTTTCATCTACTCTTGTCAGGCATGTCAGTGGAGCTAAAATGAATGAGGTTTTCATGTAGTGAGCACTGTGTTCTTACTGTGAAAGCTCTCTAGGCACTTTGGTGTTGGTCTCAGTGCTCTGAATACATACGCAGGTAAATTTTCTGCAATCTGAATAGGATGTAGGAGTAATTTTTCTGTGTGCCTTTTGATTGGCCTTTGGGTCTATGGTTTCCTTTTCACTTTCACTTGATGCTGTGTCCTGCAGTGCTACTGTCCTATGCCTCCAAAACAAGGAAAATCACTCTGGTTCCCCGGAGTTAGAGATGTATCCTTACCAAAAGGGCCATCTTTGAAAGAGATGGATATTGGAAAGCAAAGTTATTTCTATCTTAATTCGTCTGTGTGGCATCTACAATTTATTATTACTGCAAACACTACAAAACAGAAATCTTCAAGGTCACTGTTGTGCGGGAAGTTTGAGCAGGATAGTCGCTTACTATGGTGTTGTGGTTTAAGTCCAGTCAGCCATGCAGCCTGCTCACTCACTCCCCCCTCTTTCTTCCCACAACTCCCAGAGGGATGGGGAGGAGAATCGAAAGAATGCAACTCCCACAGGTTGAGATAAGAACACTCCAGTAACTGAGGTATAACACAAACCACTACTGCTACCACCAATAATAATAAGAGAAACAACAAGGAAAGAGAATACAACTGCTCACCACCGATATCCAGCCTGACCCAGCGCTGATCCCCCCACCCTTCTGGGTCTCTGCCCTCCATTTTTACATCGTGGGCATGATGTCCTGTGGTATGGAATACCTCTTTGGTCAGTTTGGGTCAGGTGTCCTGTTTCTGCTTCCTCCCAGCTTCCCCTCCTTCCTGGCAGATCATGTAGCTCAGAAAGTCCTTGGTCAGCCCAAACATTCTAAGCAGTAACTGCAAACATTGGTGTTATCAGCGCTGTTCCCATGCCAAAAGTCAAAAACACAGCGCTGCACCAGCTACCAAGAAGGAGAAAAATGGCTGCTACTGCTGAACCCATGACATATGGAGCAAGCAAAAGTTCCAGAAACTGACTGGAATATCTTAAGTTTCCGTACTGAGTATGATGATTTTAATCCTTTCTACTTAGTTGTTAATTCTTCAGAAAAAAAACCACAATCAAAATAGGTACAACTTCTGAGCTTTGTTTCTGTATCTGTTAGTCTTTATGATCCATATGGATTTTAGGGGTGGATGTATTTGCTACATAGTTATTTAGATTTCTGATTTACACATGAGGTAGGCCATTATTGCATGGCTTTAATACTCAGTGATGATAACTTCACCTCATGTTGCTTTTTCAATTATTTTTCTGTGATACTTGGGTTGTGCAGTGAGCCTATTTATTTTATGAAGTTTGGGAAATCAACCCACAACTTTTCAGAATTAATCTAGTCCATTTTTTGACAGTCACTAATAATCTTGTGAATAGCCATGATTGCTGTTTATGGCATGTAGCAAGTTCTTGCTGAGTATAATAGAGTATAATGCCCAAGATCTTTTTCATTTTATCTGAGCTTTGTAAGTATGTAAATGAAATGAAAGGAGGATGGAGATCAATTACACATATTAAAAATCAACCAAACAGACCCACAAAACCAAACCAAACCAAAAAGCCAACAAAGCCCTTCCCCAAATAGAAAATAAAGAAACAAATCCAAGCAGAGATTGATTGATAATGTGAGTGTATTTTAAAATGATCTACAGGTGGTATCTTGAATAAAGATATATAATTATTGAGAGACCTGTTGTCTCAGTGGACAGCTTCATTCACCTTTTTTTATCTATTTAGGAAAAGCCCCAGTGCTACTTTTCCAGAAATATTGCTTTAAATCAAAATTTCTGGAGGTAATAAGTTATAATTCAGTCTTAGACACAGTCAGGTATTTAAATACATGCCCAGGGTCAAATAATTCAAAGTCACGGACTCCATCTTAAAATTATTGAGTAAACTAATGAAACTACACAGCTCTCTCTTTCTTAGACCATCCTATTTATCTGAACTCAAACAAAGCAAGAGTGAATATAAATATGACAATAACTCATATTGCAGTAGAACTTCTGAAGGAGTTGGTTTAGATTTGTACGAGTAGAGGGAGGACCACTGAATAAGGGTAATTTGGGAATATCTATGCTGTGGGAATTATAAGTCTGTATTGTGCTCCAGGAATCACATCTAATTAGTCTATATTCAGGAAATACATTGCTTGTGAGTGAAGACGTCAGTGTGTGTGTGAAAAACAGTATGTGCTTCCATATAGCTGAACCTGGAAGTGCTGCCATATTAAAAAAAAAACAAAAAAAACAACGAAAAAACCCCAGTGCCACCAAAGCAACAAAAAACTACAGGTTGTCAATATGTAAAAGGTGCAGAGTAACTTTTGTACTGAAGATCTTCATCCTGCTGAATTGGCGCTTTCTCAGTTACAGAGATTTTGGAGAAAAAACAAAACAGACATGAAACCAGGAAAAGTTTAAACATGGTTTCAGAACTTATTAAATGAGATTTTGAAATGTAATTTGCACATATAGAAACTGAAGGAATAAATAACCATGGTTCTTAATAGTTACATAGACCATAGGTCTACTTACTTGATAATTTTTTGTTGGAAGAATGTCAGTGCCAGGGTTCCATTTAGAACAATGTCCTCTCCCTGACTGCAGCTAATCAGGGATAGTGAAATGGAAAATGCAGCAAAATCTCTAGTACGCTTTTATGGCCTGAAAAAATCAGAGGTAAAAATGCCAAATAGAAACCTTAACTTTGCAAGTTATTGTCTTACAGCCTAAGGCTTATGGGATGTTTAGAGGGTTGTAAGGTGTTAGAGATCTCTGCTATTATGTTTTCATTTTACGTAATGTGGCTCTAATTTATGAATTCTTGGGCATTTACAGGAACATAACTTTAATCCCATTTTGTTAATTTTCTTTATATTCATTCCAATATAGCAATGCTCCTTTGGTGCTAGAATACCTGTTATTTACGGATACATTTTATTTTTGTCATCCCTGGTTCTGTTATAGAGTAGCTATAGCATGAATCCTTAATTGATACCATATTGCACTTTAAAGGCCTGAATAATTTAATAAACTATTCTCCTTTCCATACAGTAATGCTGTGCATGAGAAGTCTGAAGATGGATTTGTTTACATTTTTTTGAGCATCAAGCTGTGTCACTTTTCTTCTCTTACTTTCCTTTAGATTTTTCAAGCATGTTTTAGTTGACAAGTGACCAGAGTTAAAGATATGTTAGATTTATCTTAGCAGAAGGGCAATCTACACAAGTGAGAAAAAATAATTAGTATGTGTATACAATCCTATTGCATAGGATAGGCATCAGAACAATATTGCTCAAAACTGGACCATTACCTTCTCTGAGAAAGAAGAGATAAAAGCACCCTTGTGTCTCATTGTCTCTGCTTATGGTAATGCTTGCTTTGGTGCTTTAATATTTCATTAGTTGCTTTGTTTTTGTAGCATGTTAACTGTAAGGCATATCAGTTGTTCAGCCCACTGAGCACTCCATTGGAAAGTGGGGAACACGGTTGTTTGCTGTTATCATGATGTACTCAAACAAAGTGGGTTAAGCGCATTGTGACATAGAAATTATAAAGCAAAAACAAACACGTGAGGAGTGCAAGACATTTACATCTGTGCTTTGGCTGCCTTGTTACTCCCGTAGGCATCTTGTTACTAAATCTAGGTGCCTTTAAGTTTTGTAACCCAATTGCTTTGGTAACTAACTTAAAGTCACATGAACAGATGCGTTGCAGGTCGCTGAGCATGAATATTTTCAGTGGGCTTTGCATAACTTCTGAAGAAAATCAGACTGTCCTACTGGACTCTGAAACATATATCTGTTTTTGTGGAATTTCATCTGGGATATGTACTCTTACAAGTTTGCTGTTGTAGATCACAGCCAGGCTTTTCAGGGGAAAGAGACTCGATCCCTTGCACCTTTGGAATTTTTTAGTAGTCAGGTGCTGTCTCCTGTTGTGACAAGAGCTTTTCTGTTACTATGTACCTAACAAATAACTCCTTTTTGTATAGTTCATGTCTGTTCTATTCTAAGAAAATGTAAGTTAAAGTATCTGTCGTTTCATGCTGCCCAATATTCATCTTGGAGACATAACAAAAATACCCACCCCAAAACCATTCCTAACTACAACCAGAGTTCCTGAAGTGACCTTGCCCTGCCATTTTTACCGGTAGTGGCAGCTGCTCCCTGTATCTACCATCTGCCCTTTCGTACAATCACCTGCTTGTAATCCATTCAAGCATCATTTCTTCTGAAAAAGAAGTGCTTGTGCTAGAGGGGGCCTGCTGGAGCCAGAGTTAGGTTATTCTAGGCAAGAAACCAAGGCTAAGAAAAGGATAGAGCTTCCATATTCGGGATGGATGAGGGCAGTGTAGCTTAGGCATGAAAGTAGGCCTTACCATTACTTGTCATAGAATCATAGAATCATAGTATAGTTAGGGTTGGAAAGGACCTTAAGATCATCTAGTTCCAGCCCCCCTGCCAGGGGCAGGGACACCTCACACTAAACCATGTCACTCAAGGCCCTGTCCAACCTGGCCTTGAACACCGCCAGCGATGGAGCATTCACAACTTCCCTGGGCAACCCATTCTACTGCCTCACCACCCTTACAGTAAAGAATTTCTTCCTCATATCCAATCTAAACTTCCTCTGTTTAAGTTTGAACCCGTTACCCCTTGTCCTCTCACTACAGTCCCTCATGAAGGGTCCCTCCCCAGCATCCGTATTGGCCCCCTTCAGATACTGGAAGGCTGCTATGAGGTCTCCATGCAGCCTTCTCTTCCCCAGGCTGAACAACCCCAACTTTCTCAGCCTGTCTTCATATGGGAGGTGCTCCAGTCCCCTGATCATCCTCGTGGCCCTGCTCTGGACTTGTTCCAACAGTTCCATGTCCTTTTTATGTTGAGGACACCAGAACTGCACACAATACTCCGAGTGAGGTTTCAGGAGAGCAGAGTAGAGGGGCAGGATCACCTCCCTCGACCTGCTGGTCACGCTCCTTTTGATGCAGCCCAGGATACGGTTGGCTTTCTGGGCTGCAAGTGCACACTGGCTCATGTTCATTTTCTCATTGACCAACACCCCCAAGTCCTTCTCTGCAGGGCTGCTCTCAATCTCTTCTCTGCCCAACCTGTTTGTGTGTCTGGGATTGCTCCAACCCATTCCTTGAGGTCAAACAGAGTAGAGGCAGGTGCCCAGATTTGCCTGCCAGACCACTAAGGTTTTTGGTGATGGGAGGAGGCAGTGTTTTATCAAATGTACCCAGTTTCTTTTCTCTCTCCTAATAGGTTGGACAAGTGTGGTTTCTTTGTTTTGTGGTTTAGTTTCTTTTATCCCAAATCCTTTGTGTTCTCTTAAATATATCTGCCTGCAGAAAATGAAGATTCATCACTTTATTTTCAGGGACTGAATGAGGCTGCAGTATCTCTATAGGTTGTGGCAAAACATTATCGAATTATAGTTAAATATGACCCCAGTAACTAATGAAATTTCATGGAACAAAATTGTACTCAAACCTCATTATCTTTGGACCTGATATAAGTAATTAAATATCCTGATTTGCTTTTGTGAGGGTCATACACTGCAGTAGGAGAAACTGTCAGTTTGCTCTAGAGGGGAATGCTTGTAATCCGAAATGTGCATAATGTGATTTAACAAGACTTAGGTTCTTTACACTTCCATTTCCCATTCTGTGAACTGAAAGACAGCTAGGTTGCTGTTTTAAAATACATGGGTTTTAGAAATATCTTAAAAGGATACAGACTTTTAAATGAAACTTTAAAAAGTTACTTATTAACCTATTTACTTTTATTTATTATAATTTTACTTCAAACATTACTTTTCTGCTTTGTGAAATTTCTTGTCTGCCTTTGTAAACATCTTGAAATTATAAGGTATATTTTAGGCCATCTTTAGAGTGGACCCACAGATGGCATGTCACTCAGAGATACAGAGACTGTGAAAAGGTGTCGTGGTTTAAGTCCAGTCAGCCACGCAGTTTTGCTCACCCACTCCCCCCTCTATCTTGCCCCCCACTCCCGGAGGGATGGGAAGGAGAACCGAAAAGAATACAACTCCCACAGGTTGAGATAAGAACAGTTTAGTAACTAAAGTATAACACAAATCACTACTGCTACCACCAATAATAATAATGACAAGGCAAATACAAGGAAAGAATACAATTTCTCACCACCTAAAACCAAGCCCGACCACGCAGTGCACCCCCCACCCTTCTGGGTCTCTCCTCTCCGTCCTCCATCTTGGGCATGACGTGCTGTGGTATGGAATAACCTCTTTGGTCAGTTTGGGTCAGGTGTCCTGTCTCTGCTTCCTCCCGGCTCCCCTCCTCCCTGGCAGAGCATGAAACTCAGAAAGTCCTTGGCCAGACCAAAACATCACTAAGCAGTAACCAAAACACTGGTGTTATCAGCGCTGTTCCCAGGCCCAAAATCAAAAACACAGTGCTGCACCAGCTACCAAGGAGGAGAAAAAATGACTGCTGCTGCTGAACCCATGACAAAAGGACATACGCATTTATTGCTAAGGGAGACCTACCTGTCTAGGAGGTACAAAAAATGGCTGTTAGCTTCCATTTTCTGACCAAACAATCTTTATTAATAGCTGTTCCTGCTTGAGGTAATTCAAGAACTTAAAGTTTGGAGAAAAGTTGTAGTCTTTGGAGTTTTGCAACAGCATATGCGTCTTAGACCTCTCGTTCTGAATCCAGCAGATACCTAGCCCAGGAAAGTGTTCATGGCCGCTGCAGGTTTTGTCTCAACTATTTTGCTGTGTACCTAGCATTACTGACAGCCCCACCCCAAGAGGATTGCATGATTGTGTGTTATATGCATCGTCTTTCATGTTCTTTACTGTCTGTGATGGTAATGCAAGATAAAAATAGGCTCCAAAATCCATGTCAAAAGCAAAGATACCCCAAAGTTGATGTCTTGGCAGAAGGATCTATCCCTTACATAGTTTACAGATGATAAGGTGTATCAGCCAGTGTGTTAAGTTGCAATGGACAAGGTAGAAGATTTTACAGGCTAATTTCCATCTGACCTGCCTCAAGAGCTCGATTTTCTTTCCACAAAGGATCTACTGAAGGCTAAAACATCCCTCCAGGTGGTGTTGTCTTGAGATCTGTGAAAGATTTGCTGGTACTGAAGGAAAGGTGTTTCATACAAAAATACATGTGATTTTACATTCACTGTGAAACTTTACATTTATCTTTAGCAAATGTGCAGTGATCAACATCTCGCATATAATGCAATTTCTTTTTTTTTTTAATTTTTCTTGCGTAAAATAAATTAAGAGCAAGTTTTACGTATGTTCTCTGAAGGGTTATTAAAACCCATTCTGACCAGTGCTAAGGAAGCTGCATTTAAACCAACTGTGTACCAGATTTGGCTCTTGAGCCGGTTTGACCATTCCTGATACATTGCATACTTAGAGCAGACAGGCATTAAACTGTGATTCAGCTGATTGTTGAGATAAGAAGACATATCTCAGGAGGTGTGTTTGAAAAGCAGAGATAAAACATAATTGCAATATCTTAATAAGCACAGGATCAGCTTAATGTGCTATATACTAAATACAAGAAATATAAATTCTATAGAATTGTAGAATAGTTAGGGTTGGAAAGGACCTTAAGATCATTTAGTTCCAACCCCCCTGCATGGGCAGGGATACCTCCCACTAATCCACGTCACCCAAGGCTCTGTCCAACCTGGCCTTGACCACCGCCAGGGATGGGGCATTCACAGTTTTCCTGGGCAGCCCATTCCAGTGTCTCAGCACTCTAACAGTAAAGAACTTCCTCCTTATATCCAATCTAAACTTCCCCTGTTTAAGTTTTAACCTGTTAACTCTTGTCCTGTCACTACAGTCCCTAACAAAGAGTCCCTCCCCAACATCCCTACAGGCCCCCTTCAGATACTGGAAGGCTGCTATGAGGTCTCCATGCAGCCTTCTCTTCTCCAGGCTGAACAGCTCCAACTTCTCAGACTGTCTTCATATGGGATGTGCACAGTGGTGAGACTTACTGGTCTGTAATTCCCTGGATCATCCATTTTCTGCTTCTTGAAAATGGGGGTTATAATACCCTTTTCCCAGTCATTGAGAACGTCACCTGACTGCCATGATTTTCCAAATATGACGGACAGTGGCTTAGCAACTTCATTTGCCAGCTCCTTCTGGAACCACGGATGGATTTCATCAGGTCCCATGGATTGTGCACTTTCAGGTTCTTAAGATGGTCTCGAACCAGATCTTCTTGTACAGCAGGCCCAAGGTTTTAATTCTCACAGTCCCTGCATCTGCCTTCCAACACTTGGGTGGTGTGATCAGAGCATTTGCCAGTGAAGACTGAGGCAAAGAAGTCATTAAGAACCTCAGCCTTCTCCAAATCCAGGGTAGCCAGTTCTCCCAATAGCTTCCGGAGAGGGCCCACATTTCCATAGTTAGTCTTTTTTTCACTGTGTACCTATAGAATCTCTTCCTGTTATCTTCCACATCCCTAGCCAAGTTTAATACTAACTAGGCCTTAGCTTTCCTTAAGCTGGTCCCTAGCTTCCCAGACAAGATCCCTATATTCTTGCCAGGCTGCCTGTCCTTGCTTCCACCTTTTATAAGCCTCTTTTTTCCTTCAAATTTTCCTCAGCAGCTCCTTATCCATCCAAGGACGTCTCCTGGTCCTCCTGCTGCACTTCCTTCTAGTTGGGATGCAACACCCCTGAGCTTGTAGTAGGTGATCCTTGAATATCAACCAACAGTCTTGGGTCCCCCTGTCCTCTAGGGCTATAGCCCATGGAATCTTACTAAGCAGGTTCCTGAAGAGGCCAAAGTCTGCTCTCTTGAAGGCCAGGGCAGTGAGCTTGCTGCACGCTCTTCTCACTGGCCTGTGGATCAAGAACTCTACTATCTCATGATCGCAAAATCTATATCCCTAGAAAACTAGTTAATAGTCTTGTGTTGACTCTGAATACCTAGCCAGAGGTACTGCATGAAATAATCATGCTTTTATAATCTTTCTTTCATAGAATTTGTGAAATTCATTTGGTGATATATGTTGGCAGCTTAAGTACATGCAAGCAGAGTCCTTGCTTCATCTGCCTCACTTCTGTTTCACCTTCCAAATGTGCCTGAAGTTTTTTATAGTACTGTCCAAATTCTTTTCCATTTTAAAATACACTAGAACTTGCATTTCACAATTTTCATATCTTCTCTTCCTTTTTTTTCTGTGTTGCATTTATCATATTATGTCAAAAAGGCATTATTAATAAGCACTAAACAAACATTGGAGAAGAGATGGTGCAGTGGCTGTCTTTTCTAAGCAATGCAGTAAATCTGGTTTGTAGTAGCTACATTGGTGATCCAAGCCAGCAATTAGTATTAAAATTGCTAGCTTAAATCCTGTTTTTTCTCTGGAAATATTAATCCCATTTCTGGGATTTTGCCTCTGTCTCTGGCTTTAAATAAAGGTGACACAGAGCTAATGTAAAGTATGCTGCTCAGTGTCTGTCAGGTTATTCTTACCTCTAAGTAGTGATGAGCCACGCAGAATGTAGGGTTGTGGTGATGCATCTCGAAGGCTCGCATTCTGAGTGTCAAAATGGGAATACTTTTCAGTAACTCAGGTCATTTTTCTCTTGGTTATATTTTCAGGTTGTGCAGGCCTTCTTTAATGCACTTGTACTGCCAGTTCCATAACTGCTCAATATTTCAGTTTATATCAGCATGTCAAAGTAGAATTTATCCTTTCATTATTCATCACTTGTAGATGTGATGACGTGCTTTATTTCTATAAGAAGGGAAATCTGTGCAGGAAGTGTCCTTTTGGCAGTGACAGAAATGTACAGGTGTCGCTGCCTTAGTGAAAAATGATTCTGTATATGTTTTAAAATGTACAAGAATTCTTGCAAGTTGTTTTGTGTGCAAAACATGCCATTTCACTGCAGTTTGTTTTTTATTTTGGTTAATTTTTTTTGTTTGGGGATAACACTGTCTTGTGCTGCTGATCATTCTACACCAGTGTCAGATTCCAAGGATAAAATTCTGATTCCACAGCTGAAAATACTAAACAATGATGGGCTGTCCCAGGGTAATGTCCCAACATAATGGGAAGTTCTTCTGATATTAAAATTAGCCTCATCACCTTTTGTTGTCAGTGTTTTTCAGAAGTGTTTCAAAGTACAGCTGCAGGAATATTTTTCTGTCCAAGGACTCTGTCATGGGTTCAGCAGCAGCAGTCACTTTTCTCCTTCTTGGAAGCTGATGCAGTGCTGTGTTTTTGATTTTGGGCCTGGGAACAGCGCTGATAACACCAGTGTTTCGGTTACTGCTTAGTGATGTTTTGGTCTGGCCAAGGACTTTCTGAGTTTCATGCTCTGCCAGGGAGGAAGGGAGCCGGGAGGAAGCAGAGACAGGACACCTGACCCAAACTGACCAAAGAGGTTATTCCATACCACAGCACGTCTTGCCCAGGATGGAAGAGCAGAGAGCAGAGACCCGGAAGGGTGGGGGGTGCACTGCGTGGTCGGGCTTGGTATTAGGTGGTGAGAATTGTATTCTTTCCTTGTAATTTCTCTTGTCATTATTATTATTGGTGGTAGCAGTAGTGGTTTGTGTTATACCTTAGTTACTAAACTGTTCTTATCTCAACCTGTGGGAGTTGCATTCTTTCGATTCTCCTTCCCATCCCCCCAGGAGCGGGGGGAAGAAAGAGGGGGAAGTGAGTGAGAGAACAGGCTGCGTGAGTTAGAGTGGCTTAAACCATGACAGACTCCCATTCACCTTCATAGGGATTCTGATCCTTTATAATGAAAAAGTGCTGCTGAATTCAAGCAGTGACACTTTTGCTGTGTATAGCTTTTATAGTTAGGACATTAAATTTTTTATCATTATTACAAATATAAGTTATATTAGGTGGATAAAACTCTTTAATTCTTTAAATGCATGTTTGTAGAAGAGAATTATTTTAAAAAATATTTTTAGGTTAAATATTCTGTTCAGAGAAATCCTGGTCCAGCTATTAATAGGAGTTGTTTTTTATTAATTTCAAGGGTGAATACTCCACGCTAAATATTTGTGCAGTTTCTTAAATATTTTCTGAGTTGTGTATTTCATGCCAACCAACAAGATAAATTATGGATGAAGAGAAAATATATTTTTATCTGTTTAGTTAAACGGAATTTCTACTTAGCTGGTTTATTTAAGGTGTTCAGCATGGTAATAGACCTACTTACATGCTGTAGATGGTGTACGTAAACTCTGTCTCATAAAATATGTGTTAGGAGGAGAACAGGGAAGAAAGGGCAGAAATGAAGATTCTAAATGCATGTGCTCAGGTGCGCAAGGTGAGGACAATTTGTCAGGGTTTATATGAGGTAAATTAATTTGTTATTTGCTTAGGAACTTTGCATGATAAAATACCAGCAAACCTTTTAATTTGATGGGGTTTTTTTTTTTGTTTGTTTGGTTTTGGTTTTGGTTTTTAAGTTTCTAATGTGCATGTAATGCTGTCGCTGTCTTAGAACCCGTTTTCTTTGCCAGATTAACAGTGGTTTTGCACAGTAATTTTTTGTTTATAAAATGTCTTGCCAGCATTTGCCAGTCTATAAATAATTGCCTTAGAAATCTCTGTATTTAGGAAAGGTTTAACTTTTATGAATTTATCCTGTCTCTGCCTTTTTTAAAATAATATCAACCATATAAAAAAGGAGCTATTAACTGCTTTTCTGGTAAATTGTCGTTTTGTGTAAGATTAATTTTCTCTCAACTGTTAGTTTTGTCAAAAGGTAATGATGAGCCATTGTTGTGGCTCTTCAAGTAGAGGTTTGCCTGGAATTTTGAGGCCCCATTTGGATTACTGTGTACAGTTCTGGTGTCCCCAACATAAGAAGGACATAGAGCTGCTGGAGCAAGTCCAGAGGAGGGCCATGAGAATGATAAAGGGGCTGGAGCACCTGCAATATGAAAACAGGCTGAGAAAATTGGTGCTGTTCAGCCTGGAGAAGAGAAGGCTGCCTGGAGACCTCAGAGCAGCTTTCCAGTATCTGAAGGGAGCCTACAGGATGTTGGAGAGGGACTTCTCATCAGGGATTGTAGTGATAGGACAAAGGGAACTGGTTTAAACTTAAACTGGGGAAATTTAGATTAGATATATGCCAGAAGTTCTTTACTGTGAGGGTGGTGAGGCACTGGAATGGGTTGCCCAGGGAAGTTGTGAATGCTCCATCACTGGTGGTGTTCAAGGCCAGGCTGGACAGAGCCTTGGGTGATATGGTTTAGTGGGAGGTGTCCCTGCCCCTGGCAGGGGGGTTGGAACTAGATGATCTTAAAGGTCCTTTCCAACCCTAACCATTCTGTGATTAGAAGCCCCAAGACCTGCAACACTAGGGATAAGGTAACTATATCATCAAGATGCAATCCAAGATCTGTGACAAAGTAAATTCCTTTGAACCACCCTTTATTCTTATTGAAAATCTTGGGCAAGCTAACCTTTTTTGCTAGTCTGCAACTGAAATAGAAAAGTCAGGCATGAAACAAAAAATTTGTTCAGCCTTTAAAAGATTAATTCACATTATGTAATTTGTACTTAAAGGAATGTCTGTAGCTATTCAACTGTCCATAGGTCAGTGTAAAGAATAGTCTGTGTCTGAAGAATAGGGAATTATCAGGAATTTTCCCACTATTTTTTTTTTTATACCACCATATTCATATGACATAGTGATGCTATTTTTAGACTTTTTAAGAACTGGAAGGATCACCATTGATGACTTGTTTTACTTCAGTCTGACAATGCTTCAACATTTTTAGGCAAAACTTCTTGCATCAGACAAGTAATGGCAGGTCAGTAAGGAGCACTCATTTTGGAAAGACATTAAATCTTGCTTTCAAGACTTAGAATGAAGACTCTATGCAGTTTTGATAAGTTGATAGTCACTTTCACCATTCAACGTATGCAGCTTCATGTTTTGTTTGAATTTGTCTGACTTCTATGTCTACACATTGGATCTTGTAACTTTATTGGTTACGAAGTAATGATTTACATTTAGAAAGTAAATTAGTCTCAATTGCACAGTTGCTGGGTGTACCTTATCTGCCTTCAGATGGCTCAGTATTGCATCATGAAATGGAGATACAGTTATCTGCAAATCACAATTCTCTAATTTGCATGTTGTGACCTTAAAATGAGCAATCACGTTGTGTGGCTGCTGTTTAGGAACAGCTGTTTGGGACCAATTCAATTTCTTTAAGTGAGATAGATTACAGAAACAGCTGGCTATCACATTATTAGAGATTAAGTCTTAAAGACCCTGCAATTCAAATAATTATGTTATTCTGGTTATAGAAATGCTGCTGGGGCTGTGGAGATTAGTCTTGTCCACAATGACTTTATGTTTGGAAATTACTGAATTTTGAAAATGGAAAAATAAAAATATGTGATTCCAGTATAGCTTTTATAATAGGGTTTAAATATTTTTTTCTTCTTTGTTTGCCATTCCGCTGAGGAGATTTGCCACCCTTGGAGTGGGTGCAAAAGTCTGTGCTGTGGGCAGGCATAGAGCCATTGAGAGTGGCTGTTCTCAAGGTTTAGGAAGCTTTGTCTCCTCTCTGTTGCCAGTAAAATGAGAGGAATGCAGTACACAATTTGGATGATATCAAGAGGTTGTTGGCTTTATCTTCACCATAACATTGATTTTATTTGATGGCAGACCTCAAGCACTTTCACCAAGATGACTGTGTCATGCGTAAACTTATCATTAAACTTACATAATCATGCAGCCACCATCCTCTTTTTTGCTACTCCTGGGGGTTGAGTCATCCCCAAAAATAACTGGGAAGAGATCATGTATTTTGCATCCTTGCTGTTCTTTGGGACAGCTGTGTTGCTCACTTTTCCACTTTAGCTGAAAGTGTTAAACACACACCTCTCAATCAGAATAGAGGCTGATTTCTTCCATTTCCCCTAGGAGCTTTGTGTTCAGTGCTACCTCTTGTTTTATTTTTGGTACAGCCCGGGGCAGTCTGGAGTGTGTTTTGGAGAGAGAAGATGCCGGAAGATTGCTTTCTCTCTGGTTCCAGGTAGTGAATAAATGATGTGATTGTTCCCTGGAGAGCAAAGCAGCATGGCCTGCCAGTGAGCTTCACATTGCCTGCGGGACCTTAGGAGTGAGACCAGATGGGCTGGGAACCTGCCCAAGCCCTGGCTTGTGTGCGCTCTGCTCCCCACCAGCCTGCCCACTGCACCCTGTGCTCCCATCAATGACACCTGAGGATCCTGCTCTGAGGCTGGGCCCTAAGGTGAGCCAGTGTTGGAGCCTATTTCTAACAGGTGAACTAGGCCCTTGGGTCTTATAGCCATATGTAGTGCTTTCTGGAACAATAGGAGGAAGATGAACTATTCATAGAGGTGAAAAATGCTGCTTCTGTATTCTGATAGGAAAGGCTGGTTCTGCATGCAGTGTAGCAGGCCCTCTTCAGTCACAAAAGATGTTGAAAATTGCTAAAATGGCATGATTTCTCATCATTCTGAATTCTGGTGTAGGGATCTTATTAGCTAGTCTGGAAGGGGAAACAAATGAACAAGGACAAAAGAATTAATCTTTGCCTGTAAAGGGGATGGCAGAGGCATTCTGCACAACCATCATGATTTTTCAGATGCAACATGTCAGCCTTCATTGTGGCTGTGTTACCAGAAATACTTAAGCAGAGCTTCAGCTTGACTGTTTAGATTAGAGAATGTTTGTAACTCTGAACCGTGGCAGAGATATGTGATCAATATTTAGCTAATGGAACTGTAATTCTTCATCTGATGAAAGTAAAGTGACAGGTAATGAAGGATATTTTACTACCTGAAATTACTGTTTCTTGCCATGCTAAAAATCAGTCTTCTCCCAAGAACCTTCTCAAAGGGCTCCCTGACATGACCTCTCGTTGCACTTTATTTGCCAAGATGCTTTTTTTAAGATGGTGGTGTTGGCATGTACACTGATGAATATGCGGAGAGCAGGGAGAAACATACCATCCCCAGGACAGAGCCATGAACACTGATGGTGGACTGGAGATGCATATCAGTGTACTCTGGCTACTTATTTCTCACTGCCCAGGTATATCATTACTGCAGCAAACAAAGTTTTGGATTTGATGTATGCAAAATAGGTAAAACAACTTTAATAGGTCTGACACTAAGTTGAATGACAGAACAACCAAAATTTCAGAAAGTGCAGTCAAAAAGTTTAGATGCAATATTTAATGATGGAGTCATAACACATGGGTTATAAATGCACATTCCAGAAGTCACAAATAGTTTTGTGAGGATGCAGTTATAGAGCTGTTCTTAAAATTCTGCTGTTTCTATATATGGGGAACAGTTTTGCTCCAGCTAGGCCTAAATGAGGTAGATGCTTAAGAGTATGATGAAAACTGTGGATATGTTCTGTAATTATTCAAAGACAGTTATGTTTAATAATTATGGAGATAAACTGTGGAAAATATTTGGAGTGCTTTTGTGTAAGAAGCTCATAACGTGACAGTCATCACCAAAGCCCACTTGAATGACTGTAGGAGGACTGTGAACAGCCCATTTTTGTGTCCTTCTAGGATACGTGTTTTCTTTATATATATTCACTCCTTGTGATTTTTATGGGGCTTGGAAGCTGAACATCAAATGTGGACTAAGCAATGAAAAGACTTAGAGGTGGAAGGGCACAGGCATATCATTTACATAAGATCTTCAAAGGTTTGTTGGTAACCCATCAATTTGATAGATGGACCACTCCATGGATAAAGAACTGGCAGGGTGGCCACATGCAAAGAGTTGTGGTCAATGGCTCCATGTCCAGCTGGAGACCAGTAATGAGTGGTGTCCCTCAGAGATGGGTGTTGGGACTGGTCTTGTTCAACATCTTTGTCAGTGACATGGACAGTGGGAATGAGTGCGCCCTCAGCAAGTCTGCCGATGACACCAAGCTGTGTAGTTCGGTTGATACGCTGGAGGGAAGGATGCCATCCAGAGGGATCTTGACATGCTTGTGAGGTGGGCTGATGCCAACCTGATGAAGTTTAACCATGACAAGTGCAAGGTCCTCCACCTGGGTGGGAGCAATCCCAGGCACAGCTACAGGTTGGGCAGAAAAGAGATTGAGAGCAGACCTGCGGAGAAAGACTTGTGGGTGTTGGTCAATGAGAAAATGAACATGAGCCAGCTTCAGTGTGCACTCACAGCCTAGAAAGCCAATCATATCCTGGGCTGCATCAAAAGGAATGTGACCAGCAGGTCGAGGGAGGTGATCCTGCCCCTCTACTCTGCTCTTGTGAGAACTCACTTGGAGTATTGTGTGCAGTTCTGGTGTCCTCAACATAAAAGGGACATGGAACTGTTGGAACAAGTGCAGAGGAGGACCACGAGGATGATGAGGGGACTACAGCGCCTCCTGTATGAAGATCGGCTGAGAAAGTTGGGGCTGTTCAGCTTGAAGAAGAGAAGGCTGCATGGAGACCTCATAGCAGCTTTCCAGTATCTGAAGGGGGGTTATAAGGATGTTGGGGTGGGATTCTTTATTAGGGACTGTAGTGATATGACAAGAGTTGACAGGTTCAAACTTCAACAGAGGAAGTTTAGATTGGATATAAGGAAGAAGTTCTTTCCTGTAAGGGTGGTGAGGCACTGGAATGGGTTACCCAGTGAAGCTGTGAATGCTCCGTCAGTGGCGATGTTCAAGGCTTGTTTGAACAGAGCCTTGGGTGTCATGGTTGAGTGTGAGGTGTCCCTGCCCCTGGCAGGGGGGTTGGAACTAGATGATCTTAAGGTCCTTTCCAACCCCAACTGTTCTATGATTCTATGATTCTAACTTCAACATAGATAAGCTGACATAACACATCTGTGCTGTACAGTGGGTTCGTAGTGGATAAATTTTGGAGTTCCTTCAGCCCCCAACTGATGTATCTGACTATTGAAACACAAAAAATTAGCCTAAGAATGGTATTGTCCTGCTGTAGCAAACGACACTAAGTTCATTATGTGTCTTTGCCACTGTATTATGCTACACAGTATTATGGAGAAGCATTCTGTAAGATATAAGTAAATTAGATGTAGCAGGATCCTCAAAGGAGCTGCTAATATGCTAATGTATCTGCATAATAAACTAGATACATGTTTGTTTATTCAATATTGCAGCATTTATTGTACTGACATTTCTCCTTGCTGATATGTTGGGTTTTTAAGCTACTGAGTATACAGGTATTTACAGAAGTGACTGAGTAAAACCAGATAATGGACAACATTTATATTGAGATTGATGTTAAAACTAATGGGGCTTTATGCTCTCTTCCTTTCCCCCAGTCTGCCTCTTTCTCCAGTGCTCCCAGTGGGTTTACAGTCAGTCATATGTCAGCCATTACTTACTCATCTCACCCACTCATCCACCTCTGTAATCATGCTCAAAATTCTGACCTGCTGTGGCTTCATTCCCTCTGCAGGCAGGTATCTGGCTCCTGCTGAGCTGGTGTGTGTGCTGAACAGCCTGCTGGACCTTGTGGTGACCTCAATGGTGGTGTCTTGTCTCTGTGAGCAGCATCTCCTGTCTGGTTTTCCGTTGCTGAATAAACCAAAGCTCAGATGTGAACCTGAGCATATTTTTAGGCTCCCCCAAAAAAAATCTCATGACAGAAATTTCCATTTTGTCGTATATGTAGGTAGTTTTGAAATAGAGATTATGTCACTGTTGTTAACTAGTCTATATCTGCAGGGAACATAGATGCAGGGATCTGATGAAAAGCTTTTTTTGATTATTTGGTAGTCTTTTGTGATGCACGGACAGCTTGGTTTCAAAACGCAAATTGTGTCATCCCATCATCAGAAAAAGATTACCTAAAACATGTGGTAGCAGCAGTGCCGTTAACCTAAAAATGTGGATATGTCCTCTCTTATTGGGTTCCTCTGATCGCAGGCTTTGATTTTGTAGTCACTTTCATTTGTATTAGTTACTTGGTAAGTAGAGCTTATATGTATAAACCTTCCTTTTAGACAGAAATCTTTTCTCTGTCATGTAGAACTTGAATTATCTTTTTCTGTGTCAACAGTCAGGTGAGCTATTTTGCTCACATTTAAGTGTTCATCTGGGACTTCATGGTTTTCTTGCAAACCTGAAACATTATTCTGGAGTATGTTTATGTTAAAGGAAGGCTTGCTCAGAGCTGTTCCAGCAAATGACCTGTTGTCTTTGGCAGGGCTCAGAGAGAAAGGCTGTGAGTGCCCTGTGTTGAGACACTCCTTTCAAACAAACGTGTTTATCACTTGGCACTGCAAGATGTAATACTGTTCATTTTTTGGCAGAACTCTCATTACATGGTCCTGGGGTTCAAAGGGTTTTCCTGCTTTAATACGTTTAAGGTTTTGATGGTTTTTTTCTTCTCAGTTAGATGGAAAGTCAGACATGATTTTTATATTTTTTTTACTTAGTGGTTGACAAAAGATCAGAGAAGATTAAAAACATTTATTTGTGTTGCCAAACTTTAATTTTTAAATGTTGTATAGACTGCAATAATTGAACTGTTTTCAAATGAAAATTAACATTTTTGGGTTAACCGCTTAAACAGAACATTTTAACAAAACTTACCTTACCTTGAAGTCTAAAGGTTGATTGTGACAGACAGAACAGAGGATTCTCAAGAAGAGTTTTAGTTTAGACTGTTTGATTTTAAGTTAGAATAGCTTATGCAGAAAATTTCCACTGATGTGGTACTAAGCAAGGCATAAGTAATTCTGGGTCACCAGGTTTGGCAGTATGACTCATGATGTATGGCAGTGATTTCAGAGAAGAGACTTGAGTCTGGAACCATAGCACAAGCTATGTAATTCCTTATTTATACTTAGAAATAGGTTTACTTTTTACAACTTAAGCGAGAATAGGGTCGAGTAAAAATAAATAAAAAAATCCTAAAGGCTTTTAAAAAGGCCTTTTAGAAATTATCACTGAGCAATCTCTGAGCCACTACAAATAATTTAACAATAGGAACATAAAAGTAATTTCTGTTAAAATCTTTCTTCTGTAGAATTCAGAAACCGTAGTAATGATCAGAGTATAAATCCCTTCATCATAATACACCATACTGGCAGGTTTTTATAGTAGATGTTGACAGCTGCTGTTGAAATACACTGAAGATAAGCAGGGAGCTGGTGATGTTCAGTTATTCTATAGCTAATAAAATTGCCAAGTCACCCAAGTTTGCAGTATGACTCATATATGGCAGTGATTTCAGAAAAGTCTTTTCAGCCTCCTCAAGACATGTCTGGAACCATAGCACAAGCCATGTAGATACAGAAGCAACATAAGTCCAAGAGGAAGGCAGCAGGTTGCTATGGCGAATGTAAATGTTGAACTGGTGTTTATCTACTGCTAAACTGCTTTGATGTTTCTATTCTAAATATCTTTCCATAAATAATCCCAGTACATTTGTTGTGTTCTTATTAAATCAGATTTTAAGGATTCTGTGGTTTTCAACCATTCTTTTGTATTGGGATGAAGTATTAGTGTATTTTATTTTTTTTTTTTGCTGGCTAGGCTGTGTGATTTCCAGTATAGTTAACAATGAAGATCTTTATCCCTGATAGAAGAGAACATGGAACAGCTGTCAGCACACAGCTGGATCTGTACTCCCTGGTTCCTGGCAACACCAGAAGAACAAAGCTGATGAATTTATGCGTGTTACTTGTGATCCAGAGGAGGTTAAAAGTGCTACCAGTTATTGTGTTAGTAGCAGGGAGCCAGAGTGATAAAAGAGCTGTCAAAGAAACTCCAAGGGATGAAATTTTTAACTTTGTTTTTCAGACTCTGATTGAAATTTCTGAATTGGGTCCCTGTTTTGCTTGGCCTTGGAACAACCTGTCTCTTTCTATTTTGCAGTACAGGGGAGCTAGACCTGCAGATTTTTCATATCCTGTAAACGGTATAGCTTAAAGAACTTGATTAAGAAAATGAATGATCATCTGCTGATGGTCAAGGAGATTTTGTGATGTAGATGTTCTTTTTTCACTGCCTTTCATTGTCAGCTCTGTTGTATTTCAAGAGAAGTGATAAAGAGATGGTCAAGAAGTTTTGCTCTTTAGTGAACAGCAATGTTTTTGGGAAATTAAAATCTTTGCTTTTAGTAATAGGATGTTTGATGCTGTGCATGCAGGTGGCAGTCTTCAACATTACTAATGGGAATCTTTTGTGAATTACTCATATTTTATGTAGATAATCTAGATGAGAGATAAATCACATATCCTCAAAACTGGAACTTTACAGATTTTCAGATGAATGGGTACATAACTACATGAAATAAGTGGAAGAGAAAGACTATAATAGAGTGGAGAAAGCAGGCTACAGTAGAAGTGCAGGTGCTAAAATGGATAAACTCACCTCAGCATTTTACATCCTATAGGCTTTTAATAAATACAGTGGCAAAAGAGAAGTAGCAAAAAAATTAATGCTGTAGATCACACTTTATAGGTGAAACCCGGAAATCATTCTCAATTTAGTCCCAAGTGAAATCTCTTATACTAATCCAAAGCAACAAAATATTCTGAGTTAACCAACCTCTGCTGAAGATCTCTTTGTAGCAATCTGTCTCACAAGCCTTTTGTTTTCTCTTGGTGCCACTAACGCTGAAAATGGGATGAGAACAGCTGTTATTTTGTATGTAAGCTTTTCATGTGTAGTCCCTGAGTGCAGGGGAAGATATGAATTTAAAAAAGGAAGAGATTGAGACTTCTCAGGAGATTTGTTTGAGCTCTGGGATTTGCTGATTCATAGATACGAACATAGTTGAAGTTGTCAGCTATGTCAACTGATACTTTTAATATCTATTACGAGGCTCTTAAATTAACACTTCACATTTTTCATATGAGCAGCTTTGTACATAAAGTATCTGCCCATATTTATAGTCTAATTTTGCGTAGTGCTATTTAAGGCTCAGAACCCAAGCTAAAAGATTTAGAATTTTCTCCTCTGCTGAATGGTTATTTTGCCAATGTTCTGCCATTAGCTAAATCCATGGCCTTTTCTTTTTCCAGAAGGAGCTCATCTGCAGAATCTGTCACTCCTTGTTTTATTTGTAGATTTTATTGTTATTTTTAATCAAAATATTTTCTCTCACTGATCCCCAGTTCCTTTCAAAAACAAAGAGATCAAAGTCTGTTGAAGTATGAATAAAGTTCTTCCTATTTTTAAGACTTGCTTTCATTTGGAAGCTCTAGCAGTATGGGTAAAATTTGCATCAAGGTAATCATAAGTACAACTTTTGCATTTCTCATAATCTTCATGAATTTCTTCTTGAAATAGCTTTGCCAGGGTAATATATTAATTTTTGGTAGCAAATTCAGGGTTTGCGGAAGTTTCTTTCTCTGCTCCAGCAGGAAACCAGCTCTTTTCTGTTCTTTTCAGTGTTAGAGAAAGGTAGAATTGATCCAAAGTCAGTGTGTAGAATATATCAATTCTATCAAAAGGCTGAAAAGTAAAATACCATTTAATTTGGTTTTGAGCAATCATTTTAAGTTTCATGTGATGGATTTCTGTTATGCCTACAATTTTTCCTTGAATTTTTTCATTGTAATTAGCTTATGTTTCTGGCCACCCAAGAAAAAATAAATTAGTCAGATGAGTGTGCCTGTGCTGATGAGTCAAGATTACTGTCTGTAATGTGGGCCCTAGAGAACAAGGAGGATAGTGGTGACTTCAAAGTGGCTATGGATGTGTTAGTAAGTGAGCAAAACTTAACAACTCATCTCACCTGAATCAAGAAAGAGCTGCCAGATAGTGATATATTTTTGGTTTTCTGTGACTTGGGCAGAATTTACTTGAAGATGTTAGTAGCAGTGTGCTCTTTATGCCTTTGCTGTTTCTTTTATGGTATTTCATTCTTTACAGACAAGTGAAAATTGAAACAGAAAACATTACGTGTTGATATAAATGATTGATTCCTCTGTCATGACAACCCAGAAGTGATCATTTGTCAAATTCTATGACTCAAAGTGCAGAAAGTAGATGAATTTGCAAGGCACATTTTAATATAGCTGCATTTTGTGTGGCGCTCAGGTCACTCTAGATAATGCTTTTCTTTTTTGGTATTGAGTGAAAGATTCTGGTAAATTCTGTATTCACAAGGTATCATGATGATAAATAGACATGAACATATGTGTGAATAGAACTGTAAGTGAGCTTCATGTAATATGGATAACAGTATTCTTTAATAAGCAAATAAGAATGCAGATGGATTTCTGTTTTGGGTTTGGTTTTTTTGGTGGGTTTTTTTTTTTGTTATCCTATGAAAGAAACAATTTTGAAATCTCAGATTGTATGAATAGATAGGTTATCTCCTGTATTCATACACGGTCTGCAATTAATCCACGCATACTGAATTTCACTTTGCAGTAGTTAATTTTTTCACTGCAAACAAATGCATGTAAATGTAGCGAACATTTTCCTCTTCCTAAAGGTGACATCAGAAATGAAAATGGTCTTTTCTTAATATCACATTTTTTTCTATGTAGGTAAACTCAATATGAAAATATTTTCTAAGAGCTGTGTATATTTTTATAATATAAGTAAAAGTGGTTTTGCTTTTACTTTTGAATTGAGGTGTGGAATCTCCATGCTTAGAGTTGTTCAAAACTTGACTGAACAAGGCTCTGAGCAAATCAGTTTAATATTGAAGCTGGATCTGACATCATATTTGTCCCAACTTTGAGTGGGGGTTTACCAGACCTCCAGAATATCCCTTTCAACCTACATCTTTTTATGGTTCTATATATTAAAAAAAGAAAAAGAGGCAGCAAAAAGCCTATAAAAAACTTCAGAGGTTCCCCTCTGTTTACATACAAGATGTTTTTGCTTCTTTCATGGTTTTGTTTGTTTGTTTGTTGATTTTTTGACAAATAAACAAATTCCTGGGTTCAAAACGTACTGTAGAGGGAACAGAGTTTTACATTTTGAAGTATTTTCTGGGAAAATAAATCTCTAGCCTTGACACTGTCTGAGCTTAATCTCTTAATCTCTTTGAAGCAAACTTAATTCTTGAAATTAAATCAGTCTTGATTTCCAGCTATTCATCCATCCAAGATACCATGTAGAAACCTGTGCTGCACTGTCTTAATATTTGATTTATCCCTATTTCTGTGATAGTATACTAAAAATAAAGCTGTGAAAGAATGTGGCTTGTTCAAGTAATACAGGAAGGCTCTGAAGAACAACTCTTAAATTTTATTTCAATAAAATAATCTTTGTGGAGATCTAATAGTGCAAGATGCTACATAGAAGCATAGAATGCACTGACAACTGTTTTTGATGTTTTTGTGGTTAGAGCAAACATATAATACAGTCTAAACATGTAACTGAAACTGTACAAGACATTCTTGAAGCTCAGCCTTGCAATGACTTCAAAAGACGTGTGCTCAGGTGGCTGCAGACAGGTGGTTAGACACATGCAACATGATTTTATTCTTTAAAAGCTGTAGGGGAGCAGGAAAGTACCTAGATAGGGACAGCTTTAAAAAAGGAGGATAACAAAGCCAAAACTCTTTTGCTGAAACAAGTGGTTAAAGGAAACATACTATGTGGGAAAATGTCATCTGAGTGTTTATTGGAGTGGCCAATGTGTGTATTTTGAATCTTGGAGATCTAAACAGGTATAAGTTTACCTCTTGTTTCATTTGAATTAGATAAATGAGTCTCTGATGCAAGGAAGTTAAGTGTTCCTTAGAGATGAAAGCCACAGAGGTAGAGACCCTGCAGAGGGTGATCTTCAGCTGACCCTTCTGGAAGCTGCTGTCATGACAAAGGAGGACAATAGATACATTGGAAGTATTCTCTTAAAGTGGAAAACTGAGTTCCTACATGCAGAAACTCATTTTTCTGGAGCTTGAGTTGGAGACATGAACTTACATATAATGTCACAATTTCCATGCTCACTTGAACTGTCAGCAAAGGTCAGCTGATAGCTACGTATGCTTTCAACCATGATGCTGTTAGTAGTGCTTCTATAAAACTGATTCCAGCTGATATGAGGAGGTGGACTGCAGAGGTAGGAGTGTTCTTACAAGGTGTGTGTCTAGCCAGTGCCATAAGAATCTGAAGTGGCTTGGATCCGGTGTACCAGTTGCACCAGATAGTGTAAGATAGAAAGAAATAAAATTTGAGTAAAAAGGACAAAAGAATGGTGTTGTTAAGTTCCACTTAAGCAGGATATGTAAGAAGACCTATTTCTCAAACCAAGTGTAGAGTGCTGCTATGCAGATTATGGAAAAGTATGTGCTGAAATGAGTATTCCCTTTATGCCCAGGGTACACATAACCTTTGGTGAACAGGAATCTCAGGCCATTAACGAGTTGTATTTGCCATTGGTAATCCCAACAACACACAATGCAGTTTGGATCAAAAATTCTTGAAACTACAGAAAGTATGTGCACAGAGACAGTGCTAGGTTTTATTATTGATGTGTCCATGATTTTCAGTTATGAGATGCCATTAGTGTCAACTAGCCTATGATTAAAGATATGGTGTCTTTTCTGTGAGTTGCTTGTTTCTGAACCGGAACAAGCAAGCTCTGCAGTCTTCCAGGGAGAGCGCATTTTTAGCTAGATAAAGAACCATGACCATAATCATTTAAGATTTTTAAAATAGCCATTAGTAAGGATATGAGTGTAGGTTCAAAGCAAAACTGAAAATAAGCCATTGCATTCCAGTACAGGATCTCTATGTTAGCTAAACCTTTGCTTTTAAAGTTATCTTCCTGATCAAAACCAGTTACCTTTAATTCCTCTTGCTATTTTTCGTCCTAAAATTGCCATTACTGTAGTTGTGGTTAACATCAATGCCATGTGACTTTACAGTTCTTCTCAATAGGTGTCAGCCAGTTCTGAAGTGTGATATCTGAGTTTGTTCAGTGAACGAGGTTTTCATATACCTGTGCTTCTTGTTTAGACTTCCTGTAAAGTTTTGTGAAAAAGCTGTTTTATGCCTTTTTAGCAGTGTTGCCAGTAATGCAGTGGGAATTATGTGTATGCCTGTGGGGAGTGTGGAACCAGCTTCGTATGAGTGGGACATGGTTTCATCTCCCTTCAGCGCAGCAGAGTGACAGATTCAGGATGGCTGAGCTGCAATCTGCAAAAATCCATGTGGAAAAGGGATTTCCAATGCGGGAGAAACAGATCTAGCTTGAACTGGTCAGAAAATCAGAAGAACACAATCTTCTTCTATTACTAATTACATACTGTAACATTGTTTTCAAGATGGACCAGCTTTAAAAGCAGAAGTCCTAAAAATAAATGTAGCTGGGACTTAGTTGTGTAGTTTGGCTACTCAGAAAGTAACAAGGAGTGAAGGCTGGCAAGGGGCTATGTTTGGAGGTCGGCAAGGGGCTATGTTTGTACATAGGCTGCTGAGTCTTGCTTTAGATCAGGTATCTCACGCTTTCTCTCTCTCCTCTGCCTCTCATACTGACATATGCTTCAGCTTGGAATCCGTGGGCAGGTGGTGCTACCCCCTACAAAGGGCTCAAGTGGATTCCTAGGTCATAAGGAAGCTTCAGCGGTGTATGTCTGAGATGTTTCTTAGTTTCTCTGAACATAGATCAAACAGTCCAGCAGTCCTTCTGTCCTTCATTAGTGTCTTTACATCCATCTGAAATATGATGTGACTTATAAATTATTCTAAAGTATCTATTAAACTGACATGTAATGCTAGTTTCATAAGACCATCTTGCAGCTGTAGATTTAAAATTATCAGTATTTTGTGGTGGACATTATCAGATATGTCTAATACAAATTTTTAATACAGATTTGTCCAAAAGTGGAAGCGAGGATACTAATACCAACAATTCAATATTTATTGTACAATGTTATTTTAAAAATAGAGAAGATGTTGATTGGGAAGTTTTCAGTATTTAAAGAAACATCTTGAGTGCTGCATTTAGGCAGAAGGAATAGTCAGCGTAAAGTCTGATTGAATCGAAGCCACTTTCCTTCAATGAGTGCCCACAGTTAAGGCTGTGGTACAGGGTAGCTGTCTGTGTGTATTGTCTCTGGTACAATTCTTAAAAAAGCTTTCTGTTAATGAAAACTTGTGAACTTCTGATTCAGCATTTCACTTTTCCCTTAAAAACCCAGTTATATTAATGTCTTAATGATAGAAAAGAATAATTAGTGGAAATGTCTTTGTGAACACTAAATAATGAAGAATTAGAGAGTCCATTTGTTACCGTGTATGTACTTTGAATGGAGAGATATGTGTTCAAGTTCTTACTTTTACATGGAGAATCCATAAAGTACAGGAAAGGCAATGTTTCAACACAGATACAGTGAATATACATAATGGAAGTGCCAAAACTACATTCAGGAGATGTTGTCCTTAATGTAAAAGTGTGTCGGTTCAGTAAGTGAATACTGTAGGTTGTATCCACTTCATTGAACAGGAGGGAAAATTGCAGGAAAAAGTCATTGGGAAACTGGGTCAATGGAGCCTTGTGAAGCTTAAAAACGAACAATAGAGTTGAATTAAAAAGGGCTTTAGTACTTAGTTTCAGATTCTAGTATTTGCATCTTAATTTCAAATTCAGTTCCTAATTTCTGATTAACTGACAACAGGAATTAAGAGATGCGGAGATTTATTGAAGAGAAAGATTTCTGAAATCACTCTGAGGTCCTGGGACACTAGGGAGGGCATGCTTTAAAAAGTACTATCTTGAGACAGCTGAGATTTTGATCGTATTTTTTTAACTTTAGAAGCTATTAATCATAGTGGACTAAATGCTGAAATGGGAGAAGTAACTTGAAGGTATTTTAGCAGTTGAAGTAATTGGGAAGGAAATTACAGAAACAGCAAAACCAGTGGGTTACTTGCTGCTTTCTCTGCTGTCATATTTTGTGACAGAGCATGGCTTCATGCTTGTCCAACACACAGGTCTTGTTTTACCAATTGCCTTCTTAACAGATATTTATGAAAACAGATACAGGCAGATAAAAGTTAGGTAAGAGAAAAGACTGCCAGAATAGCAAGAGGGGATATTTCATTAGAAGAAACAAGAAGCTGTTTCAGTCATTAATTAGAGTGCCCTGTGGGGTCCTGAGTCAGAGGTGTCTAGTTCTGAGGTTAGTGAGGGTGCCTGCTCAGGTCCCTGTGTATAGATGGGTCAGGAGCTGCTTTACTGGGTTTGCTATTCTGCACTTGGGTAGGATCTCTATTTAAAGATATGCCAGGTAACTCCAGAGAAGCAGGACTTGAACAAAACACTTTTGGCACAAGAAAAAAATGATTGCACGCTTAGGAGGGGGGTGGAAAAAAAAAAAAGGAAAAAAATGTGAAAGAGTGCAGTTCTGAAACAATATTTTAATGAGAAAAGAAACAAAGCTCCGGCTTTTGAGCTGGTGCCTGAGATAATAAGAAGCTGGACTTGATCTGACTCCCTTCCAGCACTGTGACCTTCACAACCTATGTGTGATGATGCATTGTGCACAATGAATCCCAGAGCGACCAAGTTGATAAAATAAGTCATTAGTGCTTCCCTGCCTCCACAGGGGCTAGAGAGCACTTATGCCAGAGGAGAGCTAAGCTGCAGGAGCATGACAGTATGTGGCTGTGCTCCTGCCCACCGGTGGTCCTGGGGGCACCAGAAGCTGTCTGTGAAAGGACAGGTAGTTTTTATTTGGGAATTTTTCTGTGCCAGGAGGCATAACCCTGACCGCAGAAGTGAGAGGCCTTTTTAAAATCATCCCTATTTAAAAAATGCTGATTGAAACAATAAATTATGGTTTCATAAAACAATCATGCTTTGTTTGCTACATGCTAAATATCTTACCTGTTTGCTGTCTTTGCAGCCTATCTGCCAGACAAGATGCTCGGTGCGTTCTGGGTTGCATTGTTTCTTTTCCTCAAAAAAGGGATGAAGTTCTGGTTTGTGGGGATGTAGATAATGGAGCCATTGGAACTGCCGTCTGAAGAATTTGTGGGAGCAGTACTAAAGCTTTAGTACATGTGAAATAAAGATCCTCTTCTGTGATGTTTTTCCGCGTTAGAGAAGATTGTAGGGCTTGCCTGGTTTTTTTTTTTATTAACAAAGCTATGTTTTAACTTCTCATATTTTACTGTGCCTGTTGTCCTGGACAACAGTACCCATTTTTCACTTTAATGAGCATTGAAATTCCTGCTAGTTTTGTTTAAAGACAGTAATGAAAGTACATTTAATGTAAAAAGTGCAGATTCAATGTGAGTAATTTCGTATTTGCAGGCTTGTTTCTTTGAGTGTGGATAGAACATTTTGTTCTTCACTATTTTAATATAAATTTCTACTTCAGTTTTCTGAAGTTCTCTTTTATTTATTTTTTTTAATTTATTTTTTCCCATACTAAGTAGAAGATGTGTACAGTAACTTTATAAGCTAATTATTTGGACTTTCTGCTTACAGTTCCACTATACATCCAGACACGCATAGCCATAATTACATATTGTACATTCTAGTTTTCAAGAGAAGAAAAGTTAATTTTGAGGATGTTATGATATTCCATGTATACAAACTGAGTAGCCCTCCTCAACCTGATAATGCTGTTACAGTAATCTGATTATCAGGCTGCCAAGGGAAAAGAATCTTACAGAACTGTGTTATTTGGCAACTAACGAGTGAAAAACTTCAGGGGATTGAGTTGCTTTTACAATTACAGGTAATTACAACAAATTAATTAATTGTAATTAATTACCTACATAATTGGGATTCACAGATATGATAATAATATGGCTATTTGTAAAACATGCACACAAAGCAATCTTCTCTTAGAATCCATTTTGGCGTCTGGAAGTGATTTAGATGGTATTATTGACAATGCATCCAGGCTTGATTTCTGACTTGAATTTCCAGTGTCCTCAAAGTATTAGAGAATTGTTGAGACACTGTGATCTCTCACACTGTAAGATTAGGAAAAATCATCATACTCATTTGGTATCTATATAGGGCCACAGATGCTCATAGTCAGCTGAATATTTCCATGTTTCTAGAAATTATTTGAAGTAAGATAAACTACAGATAGAGGGCAGAACTCTCTGTACTATCAACAATACATTTTTAACTGGCTAGAATGTTCAGAATGGAGTAAACTATTGGGTTTTTAATTGTCAAAGGACTAAGGCTAGAGTATTCAAATTAAAGTCTGATTTCAGACCTGTTATATGTAGACATAAATTCAACAGAGCTTAATTACAAAGGTTTTGACTGTGGTATGTCTTGTTGAGTTTGCTGGAAGAATTTGCAAGAGGGGAATTACCCTTTAAGTTGTTGAGATTTTATGAAAACTTTTAGAATATCAAAAAATCAGAATGCCAGAAAAATAGAGAAAGCTTTGGACAATACTGATTTGGACAATGACAGGTGAGAAGTCTTAAAAAAAATCTGTTCAGTGTTTGGTTTCTAAATAGTTTGTCTTTAATCCAATTAGAAAGTACTCAGTGTTTTCATAAATGTATCTGCTGAGACTATAGTGTTTACAAGTCTCCGTAGCTGTCTGTGAGGAAATGTGTTACTGCAGTGTAGTACAGAGTTCCATAGTGGTTTTACAAATCTAAACTTGATTCTTACCAGAGTAATTTTGTAGTTTCCGTGTCTGCTGCTAACTGCTAAGTAGTTGTGCCAAAGTAATAACTGGATATCAAATGAGAGATTCAACGTACTGAATGCACCTATGGATTCTATTAACAGGATATCAAAGTTTACTATAAAATTAAAATACAGTGGTGGCTAAGTAACTTTTTGAACAAATTTCTGTCTTGTGCTATTAATGATTATCCGATGATCTTTTAATAATAAATTGTTAATGGCAGACATTTTTATTCTTGATTTTCTTTGCCATAGAATCACAGAATAGTTTGGGTTGAAAGAGACGTTTAAAGACTATCTAGTCCAACTGCCCCCTGTGATGGGCAAGGATACTTTCCACTGGACCAGGTTGCTCAAAGCCCTGTCCAACTTGGCCTTGAACACTGCAAGGGATGGGACAGCCACAGCTTCTCTGGGCAGCCTGCACCAGTGTCTCACCACCCTCGCAGTAAAGAATTTCTTCTGTGTCCAGTTTAAACCTACCATCCTTCGTTCACCCTTGTGTCCGATATAACTCTGCTGCCCTTCATTGTGGGTTACTTGTGTCAGTCAGCTTTGAAGCTGAATGCAGTCTTTCCTCCCCGTTGAACAGCCCCTGTTGTGAGACCTGCTCCATGCTTCCGGCATATGCATATCCCAGGGGTGTTAGGCGTCAGAATCCACCTCAGACACCTCCAGGGACTTTGCGAGCCTCACGCTCCTCCCAGTGCACAGCAACTGCCACTGCTGTCAGTGCTGGCATTCGCTTCCCACTGCTTGTCAAACGACCACTTTTCTCTGCTAACTGCATTAAATGGTGGGAAGTCTACAGTAAGATCCAGCTAAAAGAATTTAACTTCCAAAGTCAGCAATAACATGACATTGTTATTAATAACAGCTCATACCCGTAGGTGTTCCTGCCTCTTTTTCAATAACTTTAGCCAAGTGTTTGGCAAAGAAAGAGAACTCTCCAAGTATGTTTGTTTCCAGATTTATCAAGCAAAATCTTAATCATAAGTGTATGCAATTCTCATTTGTTTCTAAGAAAAAAAGAAATCTGAATCTTTATGGGAAGGAATAAGTCACTGTAAATAATAGCTTCTTTTCTATTTCTAATGAAGAATATTGGATATTTTGTGTTTTGACAGCTGATGGCTCTCATAGGTTATGAGTTATTTCTAGAGGGAAGTTACCGTGTTTAGGGTATTGTATTCTCAAGGAACCTTTTTCTTTCTTTTATTGTAAGAATATAGTAAGAAGGTTGTGAAGAAGCAACCAATTTCTCCAAAGCCTGTAATCTAAAACTCTAATATAATGTTGCCATCTGTCATCTGAGGGTCTGTGAGCTTTGAGTACATTAAAGTTCATTTTTTGTGTGTATATTACATTTTTTCCTTCCATTAAAACAGGCTCCCTAGGGTGAGATGAAATGTATTAAATTCTACTAGGTGAAGATCATGCCTCTGTACTAAGAATGAAGGATAGCAGAAGGGATCTAGTGTCTACAGAAAAAGCTAATTAATTGGCATGTTAAAAATCCCCACTGGTTCCAGAAAACAAAACATAGTATTTCTCTCTGCAAAGGTTATCTCAGGTATTTTTCCCCTGCTGTTAAATTTCCCCTATTGTTAGATAAGTAAGAATTTAACAATGGGGGATTGCTGGCATCCAGCAATATCTGCTGGAAGATTTTATCCCAAAATTTCAGTAGTACTTTTCTCATGTTTTAAAGATTAACCAACTCAAATCCCTGAATATACTGGGCTTGGTATTTTTTTTGAGCCATGTAAAATTGCTAAATTTTACTCCAGGTATTTTTTCAAATAATTTTGTCAAAATGTGGAAAGACAGGAATTCTTTTTTCTTTCAAAGACATATCATTTTGTTATATGTAATTCTAATCTGAATTTGAATGAATAAGTTTGTTTAAAACAAAAATGAGACTGTTACAGTCTTTTAGCTGTTAATTCTGTAAAAGCTCTTGTTTTTAAGTTTTCCCTGAGTGAAATCTTACCTGTTCCTATCACAGTATTTCTTTTAAGAAGAGAAGTAATTTTGTGTCATGCACGCTAAGTGTGAACTACATTGTTCTTTTTAACTGCCATGTTTGCCTAGGTCATTTTCCATACTAGAAAAGTTTTTAACCTTAAGGCCTTTTCTAACCTGGACCTTTGAATGAGTAAGTAGGGACAGGGAGTTAAATGTGCTTGTATGATCTTATCAGGTGTTTAACTGTATACACTTTGGAGTCTTTTAGGAAATGTTAATATATGTTAAACATTAAAGATGGTGCAGTTGATCCAAAACACTTTCTTTGGTGAGGTGAATGAAGGAAAGAGAGCTGTGGTGTGCCAAAGGGCTTTGCAGAGCCCTGTGCTCACCCCAATACAGGCTCTATGCTTGTGCCTAAAGCAGGTACCACTGCACTTGGGGTTTTAGCAGGGCACTTATGAAGCTGCCTAGATTTGTCTTCACAGCTGAAGAGCCTCTCACTGATCAGGTAATGCTGACAGTGTGACAAGATCTTGCTTATGTGAGTGAAGGGGGGCTCTTGCTCTCGCTAAGCTCAGTCTCGTCAAGGAGCTGTGGTGTTCAAGGGTCTAGCAGGGAGCGAAGCACTTTGCTTGTTCAATGATAGGTGTGTTTTTTATGTGTAAGAGGCAACATTTCAGAGATCCTAATGAGCTGGGACTCAGCAAGAGCTTGTGTGAATCAAGAGCTCTTGTTTGCGCAGTGGCAGATGTTGCTTTTGCCAGCAGCAGGCATGATTACTGTCTGGATGGTCTTAAGATGTGACAAGTGTTATCTGGCTGGAAATTTGTCATGCTTGACCCCAAGCAAAGACAGAATAAAGCTTGTCAACACAGAGGTAGCCTACAGATACAACAGCATTCTTGCCATCCAAAATCGCTACAAGTTTTTATTAAAAATAGAAGTGAATGAGAAGCAGTTTGGTTGCTTTGAATCCAGTCTTACTTACCTTTACTTGTGAGAAGCCTGTGGAAGAAATGGGAGGCTTAGGAATTTACTTCTGCGTTTATTTATGGGGGGGTGTTATTAATTGGTTTGGCAAAATGAAAAAAGTTACAAATTCATCAAAACTCATGTGACTGTTTAGTTGAGGTTTACATTCTTCATCATTTTTTCTACTTCTTTTTGGAGTTTCTTGAGAGCTATATTTTACCACATATTACTTTTTACTGGGGAAAACGCCCATGCCTAGCTCTGTGATCAGTTTAACAAGGGAAACTCCGTATTTCCAAGTGGTGTTGAAGATGTTGGGCACTCATTTGAAGAAGCTGATTGAGATATGGTGCACTTGGTTTTGGTTACGTATTCATACCTGGAAGACAAAAATAATGGAGAAGTATGTGAACCAAGAATATGCAGTTTCTGTTATTCCTTCTAACTCTTACGGGAAGCCTTACTCTAGGAGCAGTTCAAGACTGGCATGCTATTTTGTAAGCTACTCTGACCCCTGACAAGCTTTCATGGCTAATCAGGTGTTAAATTCTGTTCAATTGTTCCTGTTTTCCTGAGCTCTTAGTAGTCATATGGAAGACAAAGTCAAGTAAGCTCTGTTATTTTTAAACAAAAAAAACTCCCAAACAAATAAATAAGAGCAGAGTGATGGACAAAGAAGACAGGTTAATTAAAAAGGATGAGGAGCCTGCAGGATAACAGGAGGAGTGATGTATTTTAAATCTTGCATTTCAAAGATGGTAAAATGATAGTGTTCTTTCATTACTCCTCTTTAGCCAGACTGAGATGAAGATTGTGTGTTTCCAGGCAAGGAGTGGATGCTGGTTTTTTCAAGGCAGTTTTCTCTGTTCCATCAAGCCACACCACAGTATTATGTTTTCTGTGTCACCTCAAACTCTTCTAAAGTTTCCAGAAGCCACAATGAAGGGAATAGTCTCTATGCTAAGCGTCAGGTAGGGCTAGTGTTATTCCCTGACCTTCTGATTTTATTCTGCTATTGTTTTAAGAGATAGTTTTAACATAGATCTTCAGTGGCAATATCAGAACCTTTATTTGGCTACTTCAGTTGTCTGCCCTCTAGATAGCCTTTTTATTCTGCACCTGGTTTATCTTTGTACACCATATATTATTTTGCAAAGGACATCTCTCCTTCTAATGATCTGAGGAGTAAGAAGGAAAAATGACAATCTCTTGTCATCAGGATAACAAATTTCAGTGTTTTCTCTGAAGTATTTACATTTTCAAGTGCTCTGATGTGACTGTCATGAAATGGGTATATAAAAGTGTTATCTGTCAGTATTTATGTTCATCAGAATTATTTACTGGGAGAGAGGCAGACTGACTTTCTATTGGAAAATTGAAGCTTAAGAAAATGCATAGCTGGGAGCTGCATAATAACAGAAATGCTTTTGTTGTCCTGCGTGCCCAACACATTAAACTGTACTTATTGTGGTGCTCTCTGTTACTTTTAAACTAACACATATATATGTTGAAGAAGTTTGGCTTGCATTGAGTAAGACAACATAATGTAAGCTTATTTTAGAAAGAGATTGGAATGCCTTCCAAAACTGATGTTAATGGGGAGAATACTTGTTATACAATTTAATGTCATTTTACATATTCATCTGGTTGTATATATACATATGTGTATTTCATGCTGATATACATCACTATGATGAAAGATGGTGAAAGAATATCAGTGGCTTACCTTACTGTCAATTGGCCAAATTAGCACTAAGTCCTGCATGATACCTAAAAAAATCTCCTGCAGTTAATCTCAGGATACCTATTTAAAGATAGACTATTAAAAATTAACAAACTACTGGAAAATACATGAAAGACATGAGTCATTAGAGATAGTACTGCAGTACATGTTGAAGCCGACTTCTTATGTTTCCACTACCTTTTATATGTGAAGGAAAGAAAATACATTTTCATCATATGTCACTGTGGGAATAACTAAACCAGCTGTCCAGTGCTAGAGGAAATAAGATAATTATTTTGTGATGCTTGTCATAGCCAATAGCAAGTGGATTACAGTGTGCAAAAGCTAAAAGCGACTTCTTCAGGTGTAATGAAAATGCAAAAAAAGTCAGGCTCTCTTGAGTTTAATGATAGTTGAATCTCAAAAGACTCACAGTATTAGGGTTGGTTTTGTGCTTTTTGGTTTGGTTTGTTTTCTTTTTTTAAATCCTGTTCAGCTTCCCTGAATTTAACTGAATGTGTCAAATTAATATATATTTCATACACAAATGTATCTACTGGAGTGATGAAAATAGAAGAATTGATGAAACAGAGAATGAAAAAAAATAAAAGGACTTGTCATACTGTGGGAGGAAATATCTGGGAAAGGAAGTAAAGACTTCTTACTGAATATGTTTGCCTATTATTATGTCAACCATAGAGGCAGTAATAATAAATTGCTATATCACATGTTACAAGGAAACATGACAGGTCTGTGTATAATAGAACCATCCAGGACAAGAGCAGTTTGGTTTGAGATTTCTAGACAGAATGGTGGGATGCTGGAAATGGCTGTGAAGTTTAGTACAGCATCTTTTATGTAACAAAAAAGGTGACTTTTCCCCATCTGTTTAATGTATCACAAGGATCTCAGAGAGATACAGACATGCTCCCGTACTGCATTTGGCGTTATACAGAACCATGAAGTGAAGTCATTAGGCTGTATTAAATGCCATAGCATGACAAACTCATATGCATCTGTAGGTTATCAGAGTGGAGTGTGTAATTAAGCAATTGCCTAGGAGACTGAAAAATTATAAGGCATATTTTTTGTTGTAGAGGCTTTGTATAATGGAGCTTCTAAATACTATATCCTCGCTTAACATAAGACACACGCACAGGCAGATAGGTGGCTGAGCTTATTAAAAAGAAGATAATGCAATGAGTCAAGACCAGACTGTAGGCTAACACTTTGAAAAGTCTCTGGAGCACTGCCGTTGGATTTCAGTGTGGCACATACGCTTAATCAGTGTGATTTCCTTCTGCAAGCCCCAGCAAAGATGCTATGATTGTTCAGAGAACAGAGAACAATCATGGTCAAAAAGATGAGATCTCAGAGACTAATATCTTAGAAGACCAATGTTTCTGGACAAGTTGAAACTTCTTGACAATAGGCTTTCTTAATTGCCTTAGGCTTTCTATTTCTGAGATACGCGAAAACTGTAAACAACTTACATATGCTACTTGCTTGGTGCCAAATGCTTGCAGCCAGGTTAGTTGAGTCTTTAGAAGCTGTAGGGAAGAAAATGTAGCCTGTTTTGTTTATTTTATTCTTTTTTTTAATGCACAGTTATTTTGCACAGTGCTGTTGGAAGGCTGAAAAAAGAATCAGTCCATGTGAAGGATATAAAAGAATACCAGCATGACCCATTAAGCCTTCTTTCCTTTTGCTGTTTTTCAGTAATTGTGAAAAAATTATTAAAAAAGCTATAAATTGCCTATTATTATATATATAAATAATATATATAAAAAAGTGTCTATTTTGACCAAGTATGGTAGGTTTTAAAAATAAACATACACATTTGTAGCTTGTTGTGTTTTTCTTCAAAGCCTAGAGATAGGGCACAAACTGATGATGGTACTGTTTGTCAGAATTTGATCTACAACTTTAACTCGTAGTTACATTTTGAAAAACCTTGCTTTTTTTTTTTAGAAATAGTCTAACCAGTGTGCCCCATGACTACTACCATGGTGCTTTCATACCAATAGAATAGACTGCTATAGACTGCATGGAAGGGTGCATAAAATGTACTTGAAGAGAACATATTGCATGTTTCTGTAAGGTAATACTTGACATCTCATATATGTGAAATATTCTTATTTCCTTGAACCCTTTTCATTTAAATTTTTAGTGATTCACTTTGATGTGAGAAATGCTAGTTGTCAGGAGTAAGGTTTAGAAGAGTTATTGATAAATAAATGACTTCTAGCCTTAAATCCAAATTGTGCTTAGCACTTGCTTTGGTATGAAGAAATAAGCAACTGTCTTCCTCCTGTGCCTTATGACAGCCTTGTGAGCCATCTGTGAAATCTGCTGGAAGATTACTTGGATATGTCTTCCCTTGCATCAGTCCTGAAGATAGTCACTTCTAAAAAGTGGTTGTCTTTAAAGATCATTTATGTAATATAACTCAGCTTACTAAAATGTGTTTGAAATACGAACCAGCCTGATGCATCATAGATTTGTAATTAAAATGCTGTCCAAATTAAGCCTCACATAAGTTAATTAGACATTTTTTATGTAGTGAGACTACATGTTTGACAACTTAAAGAATTATGAACGAATACCGGTCTTGCAAAGTGAAGAGCATAAATGAAACTTATAATTTTGGGGGTGGGGTGATAGATCTTTCCTAAGATGTTACAATGACATCACAACTTTTTAAAGTTCAGTTTCTTATATATCTTTTTCCTTCTAATATATGGTTGATTTGCCAGTTGTGTAAATGACTGACTGGTGACAGATCTGCTGTAGATCTGGTGTATGGTATTTTATTGGTTCTGGGTTATGATATTGTATATTTATGGGAGAAAGGGCACAAGTCTGATTCTCTTGCTCTTGAACCCTCTCATACTTGGAACTTCTCTGGCCTATTTGATTTATCAGGAAGGGTTTCTTTTATTGCAGAAGCAAAACGCTATCCTCAGTTTACTTGCATGGTGATATGAACAAGTATACTGATGTCAGTATGACCTGGTGAATCCATTTTATATTTTGGCTTTCATGAATTTAGCACATTATTCCAGTGAATATGAAATTAAAGAAATACATATGGTTCTTTAGTGTCTTAAAGAGTAAAGCATTTTGTAAAGAAAGATTAACAGATTGCTCAGTGCCAATGGCCTGTGCTGCCTGAGTAGACCTGTCATGGTCTGCTTGCAGGGTTCCTACTGACATTTTGGCCAGAAGATTACCCTAGAATTGAAGAGGGTCAGTCATGTCATTGGGACTTCATTTTAGGTCTCAGTGATCTGTAGAATTTTGGGATGTATTCTGTGGCATGTGATGTGCCAGTGTAAATGGAGTAATGCAATTAGGTCTTAGGGGTGTGCCTCTGGGTGTGTGTACTGAAATCAAGTGTCTGCCATTTGCACAGTTTTATCTGTGGGGAAACTGAACAGTAGTATTCAGTAAAATGAAAAAAACCCAAACCTTAATGACTTAAAGGGCAGCTATTCTTCTTTTAGGTTATAAATTGAGTGGAGTGTCTTCTCCCAGGCTATCCTCCCTAGTCTAGCACAGCAAAGGCATGCAGGAGGCATCACTGGTGCAAACTGTGATTCTGTGCCGTTCCTCATGTTTGAGGACAAAGTGTCTCAGCTAACTGCTCTGTTTGAGGAGGAGACTGGGAGGACTAAGGCTGACATTGTAAGTCAAGCAACATTTAAAACTTCACCTTTAACTTAATTTAGGTAATTAACTTAGTTGCCATGCTGTCATGTATGGTTTGGTTTTGCTTGGTAGTAGTACTAATGTATGGATTTAATGTTCACATAAATATTTCTCAGATACTGGTTCTCGTTAACTTACATTGATTCTCCAGTCTTCTTTTGTAAGAGTGAAACACCTTAAACAGAATGACAATTTTGCAGATATTCTCACAGTATTATCTGTGAAGATAAAAAAATTTTACAGTTTAATAATAATAAATAACCTATTGGAAGCACTCTCTTTAAAAAAATCATTTGAAGTCATTAATTGTATTAACTACTTTCAGTATTAGGTTACCCATTCCAAGTTATGAATATTCATAATTCAGTTGTTTCATGGCTTGCATTCAGTACGTTTTAATATTAGAGAAACATGTGAATTGAATTCTGCCATTGTCATGTTTTCTCTTATTGCTTTTGCAAATTGCAGATTGTAATGTTTCAAAAAAGTCATGGCAATCGAAACAGTGAAGACAAGAAGTTTGATTACTCATATAATGATGCTTGATACATTTATAGACAAGATTACATGCTGGGGCTGCAGTTATTGCAATTTATACTTGGTATCTGAGGAGAGCTCTTTCAACCTTATATACTATAATCTGTTGAGGCCAGTACACACGTCTGGGTACCACACGGCCTGAAAGGCTGCTTGTTTGTGGGATAAATCATAATATGGCTTTGGGGGATGGTTTCTTGGCTTTTTGAGTTCTTCCTGAAAAGGTTAGCCACAGAGGCCTCAGAGGTGTGTAGTAGGCTACAGTAAAATTTTAGTGATGATAAACTCTTTCAAGTACCTGGCTTCTGCGCCTTGCCCATTACTAAGTGCCATTCTGTGGTTCAGAAAGATTACACCAAAAAATTACATTGTTAGTCACTGCTGCCTTTCTCTTTTCATTTCCTCTATTGCTTGGGCCATAGACTGCTGTCAGGAATTATGTAGTTTGGTTTTTTTTTTTTTAATCAAATTGAACAAGCAAAATTCCTGATATATATTGATACTGAAAGGAAGTAGTTGTGATTGAGGGACCTTGGGTCATAGTGGACTGTGGAGTTTGGAAAAATATTTTGCATCATCTGTTGTGTGAGGATACATAGCATGTATGTTCAATTGACCCTTTGGACTAAACAGCTTTTGCAAAACTGATTAAGATGATTGCAAGAGGCTTGAGTTAGATGATCAAGACTGCCAATGTCAATCCTCTGTTCCTAAATTTAGGATTTGAAAAACTGCAGCTTTGATGTAATGTCTAGTGTTCATATGGAGCAGGATATTATTTTCAATAGATTGCCCTCAAAGTGTTTTAAACAGCCTACATTTTGCTGTGTTGTCACTTAAATAAGAAATTAGGAGCATGAAAAAAAGTTTCTTATATTTATATGGGTAATGGATGCAAGTGATCTGGGATACATCATATTCCTACACACAAAAGCCTACGGAAGAGCTTAATTTAAGGTTGTCACTGCATTATAAGATACTGTCTTTCATAAAAGAACCACTGCTGCTTGAAACTATTATTTTTTGAAGAATGGAGAAAATACCCTCCAGTAGACTTCATCGGATGCTTGGAGTATTAAGGCATGAATTAAGCCGAATAAATCTTCTGTGACATTTTTCTTAACAGTGGTTTTAATTCAAAATTTCTGAGCATTCCTGAAAGTGTCCAATATTTCAGTATTTATAATCATTCTAATCACTCCATCACTGCATCAAGCATCTGAAAAAAATTAAAAGGTGATGCGTTTACACTCCCTTCCTGTCAACAGTTGTAAATCAACCTGAAAGCAAAGTAATGATAGTTCACAAAATGTACAGATTATTAAGCTTATTAAAATGTATGAGTTTTGTGAGACAGCTATGGAAAAAAAAAATCCAGCTAATACTCAGGACTTTGATGGCTATCAGAATTACATTTGTTGTATTTTTAAAATTCATGTGCAGGTTATTGAATCATGGAATAATTTGGGTTTGAAGGGACCTTAAAGGTCAAATTTCAGCTTGCTTTCCTTTCAGTGACCTAGAGGCGAGACCTCCATAACCTTGGATTCAAGTATCTCCCAGATAAATATCAAGTGCTATTATTTCACTTGTTGTTGCAATTAAAAGAGAGGGGTTTTTCTAACTGTCGTGGTTTAAGCCCAGTCAGCCATGTAGTTTGCTCACTCACTCCCCCCTCTTTCTTCCCCCAACTCCCGGAGGGATGGGGAGGAGAATCAAAAGAATGTAACTCCCAGAGGTTGAGATAAGAACACTCCAGTAACTAAGGTATAACACAAGACCACTACTGCTACCACCAATAATAATAATGACAAGGGAAATACAAGGAAAGAGAATACAACTGCTCACCACCCGATACCAAGCCGGACCCAGCAGTGAAACCAACCCTTCCGGGTCTCTGCCTCTCATTTTTTCATCCTGGGCATGACATGCTGTGGTATGGAATACCTCTTTGGTCAGTTTGGGTCAGGTGTCCTGTTTCTGCCTCCTCCCGGCTTCCCCTTCTCCCTGGCTGAGCATGAGGCTCAGAGAGTCCTTGGTCAGCCCAAACATTCTAAGCAGTAACTGAAAACATCGGTGTTATCAGTGCTGCTCCCAGGCCGAAAGTCAAAAACACAGCGCTGCACCAGCTACCACGAAGGAGAAAAATGACTGCTGCTGCTGAACCCATGATACTAACATTACAGCAAGAGTGCACTCCTTGCTTTTCCGTATAGCCATTATCAAGGTTTGCCATTTTTCTAGTGTATGTCTGTGGAGGTAGCTGATTGGAAAAGGAAGCTATTTTTATTCCTTATACTTTGGTGTCCTTCACTGTGAAAGGCTAAGTGAAAGCTTGATCTTGATTTCCAGTTGGTTTTTTTTGTGTGTGTGTGTTGTTTTTTTTTTTTTTAGGTGCAGCTATAACGTACTTACTTACATCCAAATTCAACAGTCCTCTGTGATGAAGTCCTAGATACAATGCTAACCAAGGAAGTATAAGTATTTAAAGTTGGGTTTTATTTTGGTCTGTTGTATGTTACCACTTACTATATGTAAAACGCAAGCATCTTTTCCTCTTTTTAGGAGGCCTGCTTTTTAGACGTAAGATAGTGAGAAATGTGATAAAATAATTGCTTGCTTTCTTCAGTGCCATTCTCTAGGTTGTGAAGTCCACCCAAGTGCTTTTCTTTGTTCTTGCATGTTCTTTTCCTACTATGGGCTGGACTATGTGTTTTGGTCTCCCATGCAAAGGACCAGCCCTTGCTGTAGGGTTGTTGACAGTGCCATAGTCTACAGAGGTGTGTAGAACAACTGATCAGTGGAATCTTCTGGATCCACCAGCTGTTGTCCTGTTGTCAAGATCTGACCCTACTGACGCATGTGGTCTGTTCTGTCGTACATTCCTCCATTGGCTTTTCTAATCTGGTCAGTTCTTTTCCTTCATGCTTAGGCTTCGTGGTAGACTCTCCTTTGTTGTGCAGTTTAACAGGACTTGTGACTGCAAAATCCAGTTGTGCTACATTTTAAAAATATTTTATTTTAACAGAAAAATGGACAATCCAGAGGTGAATCTGTGTGATAAGCTTTAGTCTAGAATTTTCTTGCATTAACATGGAAGATAATTTAGCTAAATGGACTGTCATAAAGTGACAATCTTTTCAATTCTATATATAACACTACTTTTTTAATCATGTACCTGCTGCAAATAAGACTGTTGCTGAAATTCTGCTTCAGCTAGCTAAATGGAAGGTAAATTTAAACCTATGTTTTGAGAGTGGCCATTAGTAAGCAGTCTCCTGGAACATGCATGCTGAACTGTTTTTCTCAGTTTTGCAAAGATTAGGTGTTACCTGCCCTAAGTTGCTACATGTTTTGTGTCACCACAGGCAAAGCCTCCTTTTCTAGATTTTTCAAGTCACTGTATGTTTGCTTACTGTTGGAAAGATGCTGTCACTTGCAATCCAGTAGTCATAGAAAGGTATGATAAAATGGCTTAGCTCTCTGAGTGAATGGGTGAAAGAATTTATGACCTTTGGTCTTTATTTGACAGAAATAAATCTGTGAGATTTGACATGTGTACATTCAGTTTGTAATGGTCTTATGTACCAGAAGTTAGGGTCAGTATGCCATTTACAATGCTGGAATGAGGCTTCAAATGTGAGCTTGTGATAGAGTTCACAAACGCTGAGTATAACATACAGAAATAGGGAAGTGTGGCAAAAGCTTTAGCTTGACAGAGCTAATAATAATGGAGGCAAAGTTGTGAGCTAAATGTTCTGTGAAATATTGTGTATTTCACATTTAAACAGCCTGAAGAATTCTGCTTACTTCGTATATTATTGTAAATGAATATTTGTATTCAACCAGTAAGTACTGTTGGAAAAAAGAGCACGCCTTGAGGCACATGGTCTTTCTCGCTAAAAAAGATGCAGCAAATTTCTAGCAAAAACATGATAAAAACGATGGCTGTTATTTTACTCTAACTATGTTAGTAGTTGGATAGCTTAGAGGAGATAGTGGTTATGATCTGCAAGCTGGAAATGGAGGTAATTGTGCATTTGACTCACTGGGACAGAAATAGAAATAGTACCCAGTAGGGTCAGCAGGGATATAAGACATAAAAAATCCATTTTGCTGTAGAATGAATGTCAAAACTTTCGTCAAAAAAAACCCAAAAACCAAAACCAAAACCATCCTACAAACCCTATCAAAGACCAAAAGAAAACACCATTTCCTTCCTTCCTGTGCTGGAATCACAGAATGATTTGTGTTGGAATGAACCTTAAAGATCATCTAGTTCTTGGAACCTCCCCTGTCATGGGCAGGGACACCTTCCACTAGGCCAGGTTCCTCAAAGCCCTGTACAACCTGGCCTTAGGGAAATCATTAGAAGATTACATTTTGTAGGATAGCTAAGCATTCCTCAAATTTCCTAGTTCTGTATTTAAACGGAACTTACATTTCATATAAGCATTACTTTCCTTCACAGAAGGGGACTTTTTATCTCTGAATTATTTTTATAAGTTCTTTTATTTAGTTGTTTATTTACTTAGAAATTGCTCCATGGAAAAGTGAACTGCATCAGACTTTAAGAGAATGTAGGTTAATATAGACTACTGAACCAACTGAACAGCTAAAAAATTTCGGGAGAACTGGCTACCCTGGATTTGAAGAAGGCTGAGGTTCTTAATGACTCCTTTGCCTCAGTCTTCACCGGCAAATGCTCTGACCACAACACCCAAGTCTTGGAAGGCAGACACAGGCACTGTGAGAATGAAGACCCTAGGCCCATTGTAGGAGAGGATCTGGATCGAGACCGTCTTAGGAACCCGAACGTATAGAAGTCCATGGGACCTGATGAAATCCATCCGCGAGTCCTGAAGGAGTTGGCAAATGAAGTTGCTAAGCCACTGTCCATCATATTTGAAAAATCATGGCAGTCAGGTGAAGTTCCCGACGACTGGAAAAAGGGAAATATAACCCTCATTTTCAAGAAAGGAAAAATGGATGAGCTGGTGAACTACAGACCAGTCAGTCTCACCTCTGTGCCTGGCAAAATCTTGGAGCAGATTCTCCTGGAAGGCATGCTGAGGCACATGAAAAACAACAAGGTGGTTGGTGACAGCCATCATGGCTTCACTAAGGGGAAATCCTGCCTGACCAATTGGGTGGCCTTCTATGATGGGGCTATGGAACTGATGGACAGGTGTAGAGCAGCTGATGTCACCTACCTGGAGTTGTGCAAAGCGTTTGACACTGTCTCACATGACATCCTTGTCTCTAAATTGGAGAGACATCGATTTGATAGGTGGACCACTCGGTGGATAAAGAACTTGCTGTATGGCCGCACGTACCGGTTGGGACTGGTCTTGTTCAACATCTTTGTCGGTGACATGGACAGTGGGAATGAGTGTGCCCTCAGCAAGTCTGCGGATGACACCAAGCTGTGTGGTTTGGTTGATATGTTGGAGGGAAGGAATGCCATGCAGGGGGACCTTCACACGCTTGTGAGGTGGGCTGATGCCAACCTTATGAAGTTTAACCATGCCAAGTGCAAGTTCCTACACCTGGGTGGGAGCAATCTCAGGCACAGCTGCAGGTTGAGCAGAGAAGAGATTGAGAGCAGCCCTGCAGAGAAGGACTTGGGGGTGTTGGTTGATGAGAAAATGAACATTGGCCGGCAGTGTGTGTTTGCAGCCCAGAAAGCCAACCATATCCTGGGCTGCATCAAGAGAAGCGTGACCAGCAGGTTGAAGGAGGTGATCCTGCCCCTCTACTCTGCTCTTGTGAGACCTCACTTGGAGTATTGTGTACAGTCCTGGTGTCCTCAACTTAAAAAAAACTTTCATAACAATTTCTAGCAGAATTTTTTGCAGTGAAATGTTTGGAAACCGTCCATGAGCTGTGTTAAGTTTCTCACTTCTCTGAACTCCTTTTAATTCTATTAAAAAAAAGTATCTAATAAAAATTAAAGAATAACAGCAGCTTAAGGATGAGAAACTTGAATGTCAAGATCTACACAATATATTTACTCTAAGTTGAAACTAAATTATGCACAGTTAAAGTACTTATATTCTATTTATGGGGCCTGACTGATTTTTAAAAAAGTTATAACCAAATATACTTTTGTGAAGTAAATCACATAGTCTGCAAGATAAATAAATTATAATATTGCTAAGAGCTAAAACTGCAGTAGAACACTTGAAAGTTATATTTATCTTTTCCTTCCTCTCCACAATGATGCTACAGTGGAAAATCTTTATTTGTTCTTTGTTCACACAAACTATGCACAAAAAAATGCATAGATGTGAGTAGAGATATTACAGAAAAGACATTCCTACTTTTTGTCTTCCCAGCTCCAGATGTGCAAGATCTGACTTTATCCAGTTTCATGTATGTGAATTTCACAAAGGAAGTCTTAATTTATGAGAATGTGAAGCTAACTTCTGCTATTCAAGTCACAATAACTTGCCAGGGAGATGAGCCACCCAGTGTTGACCAAAGTGTAATTTTGATCATTTCAAGAGTAACAGTTGTTGATTGTATACATCAATCTATGTGTTGAACAACTTGCTGGACCTTCCTAGTCTCTCGTTGTCCATTATGTACTACATTTATTATTTCCTTCATGTCTTAAGGTATCAGATAGAACACTAAGCCATTACATCATATTGCATCTTGGTTGATATCTGTGAATGGTTAATACAGTAAGCTGGGCACAAATAAATACTCAGAATAGTTAACAAATGTGGGTTTTTTTAACTTTTTGCTCCAAAATGTTTTAGCCGAGGAAAGGAGCAACTTAGATTTTTTTTCTCCGTTAGCCTCTTCACTAACTGTATTTAAGATTAAGCCTTAAAAATAAGCTTTTAAGAATCCAACACTGGAAAATCAAATTAGCAGTACTGCAGTAAATACAAATATAATGCGAGTCTGATCTTTTTATAACCATGCAGACTGAATAGGTTGAGAAAGAAATAAGCCAGCACTGTGAACAAAGCAAGTGCTGTCTGCTAGCTTTGTTTGTTATATTTGATTTAGATGCCTAAGCATTTTTAACTGTATTTTTACCTCTGAATGTATATAACTTAAATGTCTTCCTCTTGTGTTACCAGAATCTTAACATGATTAGCACCTTATACACAGTGGGAATCTCAGGGTGTAAGAATCAAATAAAGAGCTTAGCCATTGAAGGCATCTGTTCCCACATAAGAAATATTTCTGTTAAACTTAGAATGAATTGCCTGATGAACAATTCATGGTATGAAGATTTGGATACAAAGGGCCACTGACTTAGGTCTTCACCATTATTAGAACATTTCATCATAGGCTGTGCATTACATGTTGTGTGAAAAGACAGAGCTGAAACACTGATTTTGCAGACATGCATGTACGTAAAATTAAACATTTAATTCCATTGAGCTTCAGATTCTTAAAGCTAAGCATGAAAGCATTGCAAGAAGAAAACAGACTCTGTCTGAAAAGTACTGCATTTGAACTTTGAAATTGTTTCATATTTGTGTTTCACTACATAAAACTTGAGTGATTGTGGTGTTTCCTGAAAGTTTTCTGCTTATGCTTAAATTACATAAGCAAAAAAATGGAATACTATAAATCAAGTTGCAATAAATTGTTTGGCCTTTCTGTTTCCCATTTATAAATATCTGATTTGCGTTTGCCATAAGAACCATAGATTATAACCCAGGGCACAAAAGAAATTAGTGGAATCAGAACTTGCTTGTGTTGTAGAATCTCATTATCATGTTCTGAGTGTCAGTTTTGCTTACTGGTGAGTGCTGTGTGCTGTGTGCTCTGTGCTTTTTTTCAGCAGATGGAAAGAGTCTTGGCCTACAGGTGATACTATTAGCGAACAGATGGAACTTTAGGTAGAATACGAACGTAGGGAAGGTTTAGAAATTGAAATGATCAGCTGTGCCACCTCTGATATTGTCACAGTGAATGGCTGGTACATTATTTTAAGAGCATTTTAGTACTGGAATTTACATATCATTTTCATTTTGTTGAGAAACATGATAAGTAGAAATATTTAAGCATGTACAACTGATGTGTGATCTAAACTACACAATTGTCCTTTATGGACAACTGGAGCCTGATTGTTCAGTGTGATCGTGTGGGTCCATCTTTCTTTTGTGGATTTTCAGAATTTATTTATCTGAGGAAAATCTCGGTTGACAAAGCCCAGTATTAAGTCTTGGTTATTATGATGAAGTCACAATAGAAAGATATAAAGACATCACAGAGATTGTATTTCTGTAGAACAGAGAAAAATTAGAAGGATGAATTTTATTACTGCTGATGTTTCATGTAGCTTGGGAATGACTTGGAAGTAACGTGTTACTGCTGCTTGTGTCACTGCTCTTCTCACCTGATCCCTACTGAGCAGAATTCTTTGCTTAACATTTACAGTTTGCTCCAAGGATTCATTCACTTGATATCTAAAGACTGTAATTAGTTTTTCTTTCACATCACCTTACTGTTTTAAATTCTCCCACCTGTCCAAAGCCCTCTCAGTATTTGCTGCCAATGTCCTAGGACAGCAGACGTGGGACAGGTGAGGGTAAGAACTAGTTGTGGGGTAGAGGTGCCATTATGGGCCCTTGTCATAGGTTCAGCAGCAGCAGTCATTTTTCTGCTGCTTGGTAGCTGGTGCAGTGCTGTGTTTTTGATTTTGGGCCTGAGAGCAGTGCTGATAACACCAGTGTTTTCAGTTACTGCTTGGTAATGTTTTGGTCTGACCAAGGACTTTCTGAGCCTCATGCTCTGCCAGGGAGGAAGGGGAGCCGGGAGGAAGCAGAGACAGGACACCTGACCCAAAGTGACCAAAGAGGTATTCCATGCCACAGCACATCATGCCCAAGATGTAAAAGAGAGAGCAGAGACCCGGAAGGTTGGGGTGCACTGTGTGGTTGGGCTTTTTATTGGGTGGTGAGCAGTTGTATTCTCTTTCCTTGTATTTCCCTTGTCGCTATTATTATTGGTGGTAGCAGTAGTGATTTGTGTTATACTTTAGTTACTAAACTGTTCTTATCTCAACCTGTGGGAGTTGCATTCTTTTGCTTCTCCTTCCCATCCCCCCAGGAGCGGGGGGAAGAAAGAGAGGGGAGTGAGTGAGAGAACGGGCTGCGTGATTTACGGCTTAAACCACGACAGCCCTCCAAAGTAATAAGTTTTTGGTTCTTCAGGAAGAAACCACCAAAAATAATGTAGCAAGTCTTGATTCTAGATGTAGAGTAAGTGCAGATGTAGAAGTGGGTGCAGAATCTACCAGTATTTTTCATCTCACCGTTGCTGTTTGTTATCTTGTGGTGCTGCCTGCCCAGCTTCTGCAAGTGAGAGTATATAGTTTACCTTACACCCATGTAAAACAGATTACTTGGATTCCAGTACACCGATTCCCATGTTTAACTCTTGTCAGTACTGTGTTTTGCTTGGGATTGCAGAAGCACTATGACTTGAGCACTTTGACTATGATCATGTGCTTGACCATATTCCACCTTTTCACTCATCCACTGTGATCAGAATCAGTGTATGCAACTTGCTGTTTGTACTGCAGTTAGAGTTTCTTCTACTTAGCTTTCTGCTGTTTTGAAATTATAATCCCTCTGGACATCCTATGAAGCAGAAGTCTAATTCATCTGCTGGAGAGTTGTCTCTTGATTTTACAGTTTGTACTAGACAGCTACATTTCTGAAGTTGCGTGAAAATGCACATGCCACATTGGCTCATCTTAATCTTAGTTTGAGATTCATTTGGCTCGAGGTAATGCATTTTTCAGAAGGGAAAAAGAATTACCCCGATATTATTGATGTTTAGTCTACAGTATGGAAGCTTGGAATGTGGAACTCCTTGTAAGTGGCTTTTTAATGCCTGTTATGATTCAAGGGTAATTATATTGGTTTTTACAATGAAATAAAATTTTGTAGGAATTTTGAGCCTAAGTCTTAGGTCTTAAAGGAAAATCATGTACTTTTAGTCTCAATAATGAGAATGATCTAACAGTGATCTCAAAAACATTAAGGCTGCTTGTCAAATACTATAGAAAGAGTTGAACTGCTTAAGTTCAAAGAATTTTAAGAACATCTCCACAGGTTTATTACATAAGTAACTCAGCATAGTCTTTTCAGTGAAATGAAGATAGACAAATGTCTAAAAACTGAAATTATGTGAAATGAAATTTCTGACTGTGGGAATATAAAAAAAAATACTGTTTTCTGAAGTACCGGCATCTATGTGAATTTAATTATGCTACTTGCAGAAATTTTATAAGTATGTCTAGTAATGACAGGATTGGTTCTTCTGACTTTATTAAGTAAAGTTTAAGACAGTTTTGTCACTTAACAAAAGTTAGTGGGTTTAACAAGGAAGTTGATGAGAGTACCTGAACTATATCTGGAAATTTTTCTTGATTCAATCAGAATTCAATGGCAGTACTTAAACCAGTCTAGCAAAAATTCAGAGTTTAATTTCACAGTAAGAATAAAATAAATGTGCATAAATCTCTTATTAAAATTATGCTTTCCTCGCTTCACATGGAATTTAGTTGTTTTGAAACACTTTTTAATTTCCAGGTGGTAGGAAGTATAAGATGTATCCCTACAAGTATCTTCAAGAAGTATTTTTGTTCCTTTGGCTCATATCCCTTTGTTTCTTGCCCTAGTTAAGCTTATTCCCTTTACCAGTGATGTCAGTTGTCATGTTTTCTTCCTACCTGTCCTTGCAACAGTTTATAACAATAGGTATGCTGTGATTTTCCTCAAAATCCTTTTTTAAATGCTTACGGACATTTAGTGTAATGGGAATGTGAAGTAGAGCTTACTGAACTCCTGTCAAGTATGTAATTTTCAAAATCACTGCTTGAAATACTGGCCTTGTAAGAGACCACTCGTTCTTAGTGGAGGAAGAAATGCTAATGCTGTGAAGGAAATAGAGAATGATACAAACAAAAACTGGGACAAGGATTGCTTTGTGACAGATGGAGGTGAAAATAATGTGTTTAATTTAAAGCCAAATTAAATAAATAAGTGAAAGCAACATGTGATCAAATGTCAAATCAGTCTGTGCTACTGGAAGCTCTTCTATGTTTTTAAACTATTTTTTGTTCTTTCATTTAACTATTTATATCACATCTATATGTTTATATCTTTATATTTTGCACTAAGAATCACCTTTTTATAGGTTCAGAAATTTCATGTTATATGTTAGGTTGTGCCATAATCTGTATGATACATCTTAGTTGTGTCTTTAACTTTTCTTTAAATGCAGTTAAGAGCTGACAAGTGGAGGATAAAACCTCTGCAAAGCTTTAAAGTAAATTATTTTGATGATCTGGAAAATACTTTTGGGTTTGAATCAGAACTCAAATTGTGAGGTAAATGCTGTAAAATATAAAAAATAGTATAAATTACAGCCTAGGTCAGCACACAACAAAATATGGTGGATGTTATTAAAATTACTATTAATTATTTTCTTAAAGCCCCCCCCCCCCGTTATTGGAACGTTGAAAGAACCTAAATTATACACTGATTCTGTGCAAGAATGTTCTCCAAGTGCTTCTTTTTGCAATAAGCTATTGTTTCATATTTTTAATTTGATTTTGCTTGCTGCTTTGTTTGTATGCTGTCCTCTTTGGTCTTGATACTTCATTCTTTTTGTTCTGTGTTTGCTTTTCATTCTTCTCTATAAAGCAGATAACATGGGATATAGAAAACAAACTGGAGAAAAATGAATACCCTGAGTATTTGTCTTGAATTACCGAGAAGCATGAAATTATATTGTCATTCATTTACTTAATAAGAACTGAACAGAACAGTCTCAAGTTCTCATATTTCCGATCAGCACCAGTGTTGCAGGTTATACGCAGCAGGAAATAATTCTGTGCCACAGACTTTTCTCCTTTAACCTTACTTCAGTACCTTGATCTTTCATGTCCTTCAGGTTCGTGTTATGGCAACTGGTTTCCCCAGGGGCTTGAATACACATGTGGCTGATAAGGTTGTATTAAAGGATGTAATCCTTACTTGTGGCTGTTTAGATCAGATACAAGGTCTAGCTTTCATTAGGGTACTGAACATATCAGCTTTGTAGCTACCTTTGGGATCACTTAAAAATGGTAAAGCTAAAATTTATGCTGTTGAGACAGGAAGTGTCATGTCATAACTACTATTGCTGAATGTGAAATGTCTTGGAAACATTGCGAAACCAGGACTCTGTACCGTCATAGAACCAAACCAAACCAAAATTCAAAATCTAACCCAACACCCTCCACGCAAAAAAACCCCAACAACCAAACAACCAAAACCAAAACAAACAAAAAAAACCCACAAACAAAGCAAAACAAAAAGAAAATGAAACAAGCAAACAAAAACTCCAACAAACCTATGAAAGCAGGATCTTCCGGTACTTGAGGGTTATCAGAAATGACAGCTGTAACTACATTTTGCCATTAGGTTAAGATGTAGTATCTTTTTCCAGAGTATTTTACCAATTAAAATCATAATAGTAGTCCACAAACCAAACTGAAACAAAAAGATGAATTTCTGTCCATCTGCTCCCAATATATTTCACTTTTGTAAATCTTTTCTTATGTGTGCATACATAGTACATATGAATAGCTGCATATATATATACACACAGGCCCCAGCGCAATTGCTGTACAGCTGTTCAGTAACTGGCACCCATTTGTATATGAAGAATTTGCAGTTAGTTTAGTTGCATGCTGTACAATAATACAGCACTGTTAATTTTTTAGTGCATCTTAAATGGCATTAGTCTCAATTATGCCCAAAAGTTGCCGTCAAAGAGGATTAATTCCTTCATGAAGAAGATATCTAAGCTAGGTAGAATGACTCACTGCTGGAGAAGACGATGCTTTTCTCTTAACTGAAGGGGAATCTAATGCTGGATGTCTACCTTTTAGGTGGTTGAATCACGTTCAGTAAATTCCACCATATATGCCCTGTATCAGTTTTCTCGCTGTTATTCGGCTGGCTGTCTTCTGGTTAAAGATTAATTGTACATTTGTGTGTTTTTATCAGTGAAATACAAAATTATCACTTCATCTTCTGAGAAGAAAGCATGACTTGTTGGTTAAGAAAGAGTGACAGCACTGTCACAGAAATGACTGAAATCTTCAGAAGGGAATCTGCTGGTGAAGAGTAAAACAGCTGAGATGGCAGTTTGGTATTTTGTCCTTCTGACTGAAGGAAAAGAGTGGAAGATCATGAGAGTGACACATCTCTGTCAGTAGTGAGTTGCTCTGAAAAAGCAGAAGAGACATATTGTCACCTATCTATCATGATTTCCATGACTAGAAAGAATATCTTACGAAAGAAAATCCTTAAAACTATGAACGTTTCTCTGTTCCTTAATTTTGGTAGTGTTTTATTTAAATACAGTATTTTGCAGTACGTACATTTTGTGGTAGAAAAGGATCATTCCTTATTTGAGAGATAAAATTTGGCCTTTTAAGAAGTCTGATTTTTCTCCTTCAGGTTGTCACGGGAGAACCTTTATTTGTAGCTATGAGTGATGGGCAGGATTGATATATTATTTGATATATTTAGATATTTTGGGGGAAGGAAAGACTATTTGTTTTTAGAAATTTCTTTTTAGAAATAAGAAAAATATTAGAAATTATAAGAAAGTTATCCCTTTTTAGAAATAATTCACTGTTTATTTTCATCTCTTGATGTGGATGATAGAAGGCTGTATAATACAAGGGAATCATTCAGTGATGTACATAACAGTTTTTCCTTGAAAAGACTCTCAAATCGTCATAATTTAGCAGAGTTTGCTTTTCTTCTTTGGGAATTAACAGCTTTCTTAAGTCCTATCTGAGCATATCATTTAACATTTCCATTGATTATAGTTATTTTAATACTTGCAAATGCTGAGGTGACTGTCTCAAGAGGGGATGCCTGCAGCGCCTGACCTGGGGGAGGCTCGGCATCCAGGAGCTTCAACTTGGAGCAGCAGCAGGCACCGAGGGAGCTTCGAGTCCTCGACAGGACTTACCCAGGAGCCAACAGCTTAGTGGACGCTAGGAGCTGACTTGGAGGGGGTGGTGCCAGGAGGAGCGGCACCAGCCCTGACTGGGTGAAAACCTGCCCCAGGGAGCGCGGCGAACAGGGCGGGTTCGAGGCAGTTTGCGTGGCAGTTTGCACAGGCAGGCGAGCGGGATGGTGAGTGGAATGGTGAGCACTCACCATATGACCAGGGCTCGGTCTGGGAGCTCTGCTCTGGCTGCCCCAGCAGTGGCCAGTGTAGGCACCCAGACGGAGCTGATGAGAGGGGAGGCTGCAGTGCAGGGCTCGAGGTGTAGAGAGCGCCTGCACTGCTCTCCTGAGAGGAGGGTGCTCCCTGATGGAGGTCCTCCTGCAGCAGGGGCTGAGCTGCGGGACACTGTTACTAGGCTGAAAGGTGTCAGGGAAGCTGAGGGGAAGCAGCACTGCTTGCTTCAGGCCCAGACTGTGCAGGGGCCTCAAGCGTCTACTGTTGGTCATGCAGGAAAGGAGGCCACTAACCCAGGAAGCTGGGAAACAGTAACAGAAAAAAACAACAAAAAAAGGAGGAAGAGGACAATTAAAAGCAAGGGGCTTCCTCCTAAATCTGTTGTCCTCACCCAAAACTGCTTTGCTGTCCTGCAGGGGGCTGATGAGGAAACACACTCCCACCAGGAACAACTGGCTGATGCACTGGTAAAGAAGATCACTACTGGTGCTGCCAGGAAAAAGCAGCAGGTCATAGTGGTAGGGGACTCTACTCTGAAAGGAACAGAGGCACCCATCTGTCGGCCTGACCCAGTTTCAAGGGAGATGTGTTGCCTACCAGGGGCTCGGATCAGGGATGTTGCAGAGAAGCTGCCTGCTCTAGTCAGTCCCACTGACTATTACTCACTTCTAGTGATGCATGTGGGTGCTACTGATATAAATAGCAGTAGCCCGCAGAACATAAAGAAGGACTACAGAGCTCTGGGAGAGGTGTTTAGGGGCTCTGGAGCTCAGACTGTCGTTTTGTCAGTTCTCCAGGATACAGGGGAGGACTTTAAAAAGGCTAGGAGGATTGGCCAGGTTAATAAATGGTTAGAAGGGTGGTGCTATAGTCAGGGGTTTGGGTACCTTGAACATGGGACTCAATTTAGTAGGCCAGATCTACTGGGGGCTGGTGGAGCTGCTCTGACAAAGAAAGGGAAGAGTGGATTTGGTAGGAGGCTTGCCAGACTGGTCAAGGATGCTCTAAACTAGATGTGTTGGGGGAGGGGGACATCATTCCATCCCAACACACCCAGTCAGTTGCCAGCACCTATAGTAAACGTTCAGAGCAATGTAGAGATATTGCAGCTGCTCCAGCCAATGAGCCGGCTTCAATTGGAGCTCGGCTCAGATGCCTCTATACAAATGCCTGTAGCGTGGGGAACAAACAAGAGGAATTAGAGATGTGTGCACATCTACGGGTGTATGATATCATAGGCATCACAGAAACATGGTGGGATGGCTCCTATGTCTGGTGTGTTGGAATGGAAGGTTACAGGCTCTTTAGGAAAGACAGGCCCAGCAGGTGGGGAGGGGGAGTTGCTATTTATGTTAGGGATAGGCTGGAGAGTACGGAACTGTGCTTGGGGACAGGTGAGCAGTCAGCAGAGAGTTTGTGGGTCAGGGTTGAAGGGAGAACAGAGATGGGAGACATTATTGTGGGAATCTGTTACAGACTGCCTGATCAAGAGGACTCTTTAGATGAAGTGCTCTATTGACAGATAGGAACAGCCTCACGCTCACAGGCCCTTGTTCTCATGGGGGACTTCAACAACCCTGATATCTGTTGGAGGGATGATATGGCCCGACACAAGCAATCCAGGAAGTTCCTCGATTGTGTGGAAGACAGCTTCCTTCTGCAAGTAATAGAGGAGCTGACAAGGAGAGGTGCCATGCTTGACCTCGTCCTCACCAACAGGGAAGGGCTGGTTGGAAATGTGATGTTCCAGGGCAGCCTCAGTTACAGCGATCATAACATGGTCGAATTGGAGATCCTCAGGACAGTGAGAAGAGCGTGCAGCAAGCTCACTGCCCTGGCCTTCAAGAGAGCAGACTTTGGCCTCTTCAGGAACCTGCTTAGTAAGATTCCATGGGCTATAGCCCTAGAGGACAGGGGGACCCAAGACTGTTGGTTGATATTCAAGGATCACCTGCTGCAAGTTCAGGAGTGATACATCCCTACTAGAAGGAAGTGCAGCAGGAGGACCAGGAGACCTCCTTGGATGGATAAGGAGCTGCTGAGGAAAATTCGAAGGAAGAAAGAGGCTTATAAAAGGTGGAAGCAATGACAGGCGGCCTGGGAAGAATACAGGGATGTTGTCTGGGAATCTAGGAACCAGGTTAGGAAAGCTAAGGCCCAGTTAGTATTAAACTTGGCTAGGGATGTTAAGGATAACAGGAAGGGATTCTATAGGTAGATTGCAAATGAAAGGCAGACTAGGGACAATGTGGGCCCTCTCCGGAAGCTATCGGGAAAACTGGCTACCCTGGATTTGGAGAAGGCTGAGGTTCTTAATGACTTCTTTGCCTCAGTCTTCACTGGCAAGTGCTCTGACCACACCACCCAAGTCTTGGAAGGCAGATGCAGGCACTGTGAGAATGAAGACCCTGGGCCCACTGTAGAAGAGGATCTGGTTTGAGACCATCTTAGGAACCTGAACGTATACAAGTCCATGGGACCTGATGAAATCCATCCGCGGGTCCTGAAGGAACTGGCAAATGAAGTTGCTAAGCCACTGTCCATCATATTTGAAAAATCATAGCAGTCAGATGAAGTTCCCAATGACTGGAAAAAGGGAAATATAGCCCCCATTTTCAAGAAGGGGAGAGTGGATGAGCTGGTGGACTACAGACCAGTCAGTCTCACCTCTGTGCCTGGCAAAATCTTGGAGCAGATTCTCCTGGGAGGCATGCTGAGGCACATGCAAAACAACAACGTGGTTGGTGACAGCCAGCATGGCTTCACTAAGGGGAAATCCTGCCTGATCAATTTGGTGGCCTCCTGTGATGGGGCTACGGAACTGATGGACAGGGGTAGAGCAGTTGATGTCATCTACCTGGAGTTGTGCCACATGACATCTTTGTCTCTAAGCTGGGGAGACATCAATTTGATAGGTGGACCACTCCATGGATAAAGAACTTGCTGTATGGCCGCACACAAAGAGTTGTGGTCAATGGCTCCATGTCCAGCTGGAGACCAGTAACAAGTGGTGTTCCTCAGGGATCGGTGTTGGGACCCATCTTGTTCAACATCTTTGTGGGTGACATGCACAGTGGGAATGAGTGTGACCTCAGCAAGTTTGCGGATGACACCAAGCTGTGTGGTTTGGTTGATATGTTGGAGGGAAGGAATGGCATCCAGAGGGACCTTGACACGCTTGTGAGGTGGGCTGATGCCAACCTGATGAAGTTTAACCATGCCAAGTGCAAGGTCCTCCACCTGGGTGGGAGCAATCTCAGGCATAGCTACAGGTTGGGCAGAGAAGAGATTGAGAGCAGCCCTGCAGAGAAGGACTTGGGGGTGTTGGTTGATGGGAAAATGAACATTGGCCGGCAGTGTGTGTTTGCAGCCCAGAAAGCCAACCATATCCTGGGCAGCATCAAGAGGAGCGTGACAAGCAGGTCGAAGGAGGTGTTCCTGCCCCTCTACTCTTCTCTTGTGAGACCTCACTTGGAGTATTGTGTACAGTCCTGGTGTCCTCACCATAAAAAGGACATGGAACTGTTGGAACAAGTGCAGAGGAGGACCATGAAGATGATCAGGGGACTGGAGCACCTCCCGTATGAAGATAGGCTGAGACAGTTTGGGCTGTTCATCCTGGAGAAGAGAAGGCTGCATGGAGACCTCATAGCAGCCTTCCAATATCTGAAGGAGGCCTATAGGGATGCTGGGGTGGGCCTCTTCATTATGGACTGTAGTGAGAGGACAAGGGGTAATGGGTTCAAACTTAAACAGGGGAAGTTTAGATTGGATATGAGGAAGAAATTTTTTACTGTTAGTGTGGTGAGGCACTGGAATGGGTTACCCAGGGAAGTTGTGTATGCTCCATCGCTGGCGGTGTTCAGGACCAGGTTGGACGGAGTCTTGGGTGTCATGGTTTAGTGTGAGGTGTCCCTGCCCATGGCAGGGGGGTTGGAACTAGATGATCTTAAGATCCTTTCCAACCCTACCTATTCTATGATTCTATGATTTGTCTTGCACTAGTCTTGTTAAGCTGCAGTAAGTCATCTAGTCTCCTTCTGTCTCTGATGGAAGATTATGGTGAAAATCGACTCTCCTTGCTGTTAAGTCCAGTAGCAAAACCACTATTGAGCATATTCTGTTTGTATTTATCCCTTCTGGGATCTATAATATTCTACCTATCAAGTAATGCATATGGTTGTTTTTTCATCTGAGTCATTAAATAATTCCAAACTCCATGCTTTTCCTTTCGCCTTTAATGGTCTAGTTATCTGTGGTTTACAGCCATGGTCAAGATAATTACTTTGAGTCCCTGCCATGAAGAGAAAAAGCCCTGTGCACTGCGGTGACTGTGCTTGCACTCATGTGTAAAGAGAGTGTGTAGATTTTCTTACGTATTTGCTGACAATGTGATATTTAAAGATATGTCAATGTATTGCAGTTATAAGAAGTTTTCCCATCTCTTTATTACTAGGATGTACCTGTTCAGAGAAGAAACAATGCAGCATCGATTTTATTTTGCCTTTAAGCACTGTGTAGGAAATTACAGAACCTTTTCTCAGCTGGATCCATCCACTGTATTAAACTTATTAACCATGATACAGTTAAAACAAGAATTCTTATGCAAAGTGAATGAAAGAGAATAGCAAAACACCAAGGCCTAGATTAATCCTCTGTAATGCTGTATGTTTGACTGTGGCGTGTCTGATGTGCAGCCAGCCGTTCTAGTCTTTTTTGCAGTGAATGGAGAGAAAGCATCCTCTTTGGCAGTGAAGGTTTGGATAGGATTGGCTGCGCCACAGAAGTTCATGTCTGTCCAGCAACTGTAAAGGGAGAAGAAGGCAACATTCCTCTTATCATGTGAAGCAGTGTTTCCACTAAGGCTGCATAACCCTTGAAATCAGAATTCATAGCAAAGTATAGTTTTAGTGGCCTTCCGTTGTGTCCATCTTCAAAGCATATTTGCTGTTCCTCCTGCATAACTAATATATCTGGGACTATTGGTTCCTAGGTCAAGATAACCTTAATTATAAATTGCTTTATCATAAACAGTATCAGTGCCATCAAGTCAATGGTGACAGAGACAGTGGGAAGCAAATCTGTGTTATGGGAGCCAAGCTAATTATGAAGATCAGCAGTACTGTGTTCGTGGTGATTTTAGTGGAAAAGTCTGCACTCCTAACAACAAAGTATTCTTTAAAATTAAATGTTCCATTCAAAAAGCCCAAAGGAAAAAATGTAAGAACTAGAATAACCTGCTTGAACATCCATACCACGCACTTATTATGATAAGTCAGTTATAGTCATTCTGTCTTGTAAGTGAAATCTGAAATACATAGATAATAATGTTCTACACTCAACTAGTTTGTCAGTTCTCTGTTAACCTATATTTACGCTATGTTTACTATAGTTGTATATTAACTTGTTTTTATTATTGGCTGCTTTAATTGCTACTACATCAGTACTGAGAGTATAAATTAATTTAAAAAATAGCGTAAAATAAACTGTTTAAACAGTTCAAAAAATCTTTTCTCTTATCACAAGTATCTTCTTGAACGAGGGCATTCCTGCTCACAAGAGGAAAGCAGGTGGTTTATGTCTCTGTAGATCCAGAACAATTCATTAGCTGTGTGACTGGTCCATGACAGAAGCATGTTAAGCTTGAGCACTAGACCAGAGTTATCTTGAAGGAAAATGCAACATATGGGAAGATAGAAAAAAATTGTGTTGTGGGAGATTCTTTTTATGAAATATCGAGTCTCTGTGAAAGCCACCCAGAAAATTAGAAAATTGGAATTGATCCAAACTCAAATAGATTAATAAAAACACTTCAACTAGCAAGAGAGTTGACAGACAAATTGCCATGCAGTTGCTGCAATAAGGATAAAGCACACAGTTCTCATCTTGCACATTCTAGTTGTTTGAAAAATTGCTTCATAAAATTAAGTTGGGCTGTGCAGGTCTTGTATCTTGTTTAAATTCATTTTGATGGCCACATGGAGCAAGGGAAAAGTCAGTGCATGCCTTCTTTTCTGCTTAAACCTTAAAAATTAAGCCTGCTGCTTTGGTGTCTTATTTATATATCTGTTCCCTAGGTATTTTCCTGGTATCCCACATGTCCTGTAACTATCTATCTGCTAGATTTAAATTAGTAACAGGTTTTAAATTTCTGAAACAATTATCTAGCAATCTCTTCTTACATGTAGAAAGTAAAATCTTGTTTTTCTTGAGATTGTAGAGACTCCAGCTAAACAAGTTGAATGGACACGTGTAGCTTGAGATAACCTGTGTACACATGGCCCTGGGTACAGGATGCTAGCAAACTGTTACTCTTTTGCGATCACAATTATTGACCAAAGTAGATGCTTAAATCCTGTATGTAAAATTTAGTGAGTGTAAGGATATTTTTTCAGGTGGAATATCTTCACTGCGAGGAAGACTACATTGTATGAAGAGAGTTTGAGTTGATGTGAGTGAAGATCTCTCACCCTGGAACAAAAGTACTTTGGTCAAATTAGACCCAAGAGTTCAGGCATGACATTAAAGGACTAATAAAGGTATTATGGAAAGCCATGTCTGTTTTTTGAAGCCAGTATATTTTACAGCAGAATATCACAAATCAAACTGGGAAATACAAAGTGTTACTGGTAAGCAAAAATTTTTATGGATCAGGAACTTGTTCTGTTATGAAGACACATGTAATGATATGAGTGCAGAGATAAAAGCCATTATTTTCTCCATCCACCTCTGGGTGTGATTTTTCAGAAACCTCTTGTGTATTGGGCTTGATAGGGATAGAATTAATTTTCTTCACAGCAGCCCGTATGGAGCTGTGTTTTAGATTTGTGTCCAAAACAGTACTGAAAACACATTGATGTATGAAGATAGGCTGAGAAAGTTGGGGCTGTTCAGCCTGGAGAAGAGAAGGCTGCATGGAGACCTCAGAGCAGCCTTCCAATATCTGAATGGGGCCTATAAGGATGCTGGGGAGGGACTCTTCATGAGGAACTGTAGTGAGAGGACAAGGGGTAACAGGTTCAAACTTCAACAGGGGAGGTTTAGATTGGATATGAGGAAGAAATTCTTTACTGTTAGTGTAGTGAGGTACTGGAATGGGTTACGCAGGGAAGTTGTGTATGCTCCATCGCTGGCGGTGTTCAAGACCAGGTTGGACAGAGCCTTGGGTGTCATGGTTTAGTGTGAGGTGTCCCTGCCCATGGCAGGGGGGTTGGAACTAGATGATGTTAAGGTCCTTTCCAACCCTAACTATTTTATGATTCTATGATTCTATGTTTTAGCTATTGCTGAACAGCATCAAGGCCTTCTCTCTTTGTCACTATGCCTCAACCACCCCTCCAGTGAATAACTAGGAGATGGGCAGGATGCTGGGAGGGCACTCAACCAGTCGGATGACCTGAACTAACCAGTGAGATATTTCATACCATATAGCATGGTGCTCAGCAAGAAAAAGTGAAAAGAGGGTTTTTAGTTCAGTTAGCCATCTTTGCTCAGAATCTTTCTGGGCATCAATCTACTCATAGGTGGTGGTCAGCCTTAGCATCACTTTTGTTTTGTTTTGTTTTGTTTCTCTCTTCTTCAACTTTTACTTCACTTGCTCTACAGTTTTTATCTCGATCCTCACATTTGGTTTTTTTTTACTCTTCTTTTCCTCTTCCTCTGTCCTTCTGAGGGTGGGAGTGAGCGAGTAGCTGAGGGAGGCTAGCTGCTTACTGCGGTTAACTCACATCTTGCTGGTCTAATAATTTGCCTGCTTCTCCCCCATCCCACATTCTATTAAGACCTAGGGACTGTAGGGCTCAAAGGTACTGTATGATATAGATAATATTTATTACAAGTTTGGGAAATGTATCACATTTCTTACTCAGATTATGCATTATGTATCACTTGGTTTTACTCTTTACTGCCTGCTTGAAGTCAAAGGGCTAAGCGGGGAATTGGTGTGTGCAACAGCCAAAAGAAGGCTTAAGATTCAAGAAAGCATTTTTTTTTTTCTCTTCAATGTAACTTTAAAACATAGGGCATTGTTAAAAGATTCTATTCCTAAGCAGGATTAGAATTGGTAGGTTTTGTTTGCACTGGCTGGAGTTTGACACGTTCAGAGCATGGAATGATTGCTGGTAAAAGTAGGGGAGAGGGTCCACAAATGGCAGAGTTCTTTCTGAACATTTCCTGCAACAGCTAACAAAGCTTTAAGTTCCTTGTGCATCAGTTTCTTTCTGGGAGGCAGCCGGTTAACATCAGCTAATCACTAAGTGTTCCTCTTGTTGATTTCTTTGAAAGAGGAACCTGTTTTGCTTAGCTTAGACTGTGCACTGTGTTCAGAAATAAATGGTACTTGTGTTGAGGCCTCTGTTCCTATGTGTTTACCACCAGCAGTTACCTACTGCAAGACTTGGCAGAGGCCGAGTTGCTTAGATCAATTGATAGTCCTTGGAGTGAAACCTAGAAGGCTGAATTAAGTTCAGGATCTGATGAAAATGAAAGAATAAGCAAAGGCCTGGGAAGAGGTCTGGGGAAGTCAGAAGAGCGTATTGAAAGACACTGCTCACCTATGAATATTGAGTGTATGCATGATGTGTAGAATAACAATTGTCTCCAGTTCCTGAGAAAGTCAGGAAAACTGTTAAGAGCTTGCAATACTTGTCTGTGTTTTGACACTTCAAGTAATACAACCAGACAACAAAAAGCTATGGACCAGTTTCTCGTGGGACCTGACATTTGCAGTTACGACTGATTTTATATTCCTGCTTTAAGGGGTTACCCACAGAAAAATAGGTATTACAGTGTTTAGCATAAAGGAATGCTATTTTTCGAGTGTATGGTGTGTGGTGTAATTTTATATCTTCTAAGAAAAAAACCGATTACTGATACCCTCAGACATTGAAAACATGATTTTTTTCATCACTTACAAGTTCACAAATTTCACATAGGTATTTGCAAATATATCTCACTTTCTTCTGTGCACTTCATAGTCTGTGAGTGGGGACAGATGCATGTAGAAGCCCTGTAGATGGATCTTTAATATTTAATGCTTCTGCTTTTTCGTACAGTAGTGCTGATGGGAAGGAGTTGGTCCCTTCTTATGTCCACCTGCCACCAAATCAATAAATAGACATTTTGCTGATTCTGCAATCTCTGTATGTTGTTTGTATCAAAGCTTTGGCTGAAAACTTTGATTGGATTTACTGTGGATATTAGGATAAAGTTCTATATTCTCCAGAAAGGCTAAATTGCCATTACGTATCTTGCTTTACCTCACATTTGCTCAGGGGTGACATTTAAGCATGAGGTTATTTTTCTTATTTTTAAAATATGCAATGGATATAAAACAAGGCTTACATGTGCACAAAAATCAGTTTCCTGAGATGTTTTGCTGGTATAGACACATGAAAGCAGTAGCATATTTTCTAAATATTAGTTTAAAATTATATTAAAAACCAAAGTTTGCTGTAACTTTACCTACCTGAAGTTATTTCTTGCTAAGAATGCTAGTTATCTTCAGAAGTTTTCTGAGGGTGATGTTAAATTTCTCAGTCAAGTTTCATTACAAATTGTGACACCTTAACACAGGTATTCCTTTAAAAGGAAGGAAGGAACAGTTAATTTTATAATGTATTTTATTAGCAGATTATATATGGATTTTTCTATAACGGTTTTCTTAATAGAAGTTGTAATAATGGAGGCAGCTGTAAATTAATCCGGTAAAGTAATCTTAGCAGTCTTGTTAATTTCCTAATGTCTTCTTCCTCTTCTGTATTTCCTCTGTTATACTGACAGACAACATTCTGTGATTTCACAGTTCTGTTTCTTTCACTAATTAACAGCCTTGGCCACCCAGCCCTCTCTAATGTCAAACAAGAACTGAAACAGCCCTTGTTTTTCCTGGTATTTTCTTGCTTCCACATTTGGATATGCTGGAATTCACAGTATCTAGTGATAAAAAAGTGATTAAAAAAACCCCAAACAAACAACAAAAAACAGAGTAAGGAAATTAAAGGTAGAAGCTGTTTGTGAAAGAATATGAAAACCAGATAGCTGTTTTTCTCGTCCTTGCCCTTTCCTTACACAAATGCTAAGTGCATGCAAAAGTGAAAGGCTCATATGTGTATATAAAAATCTCATAAGGCAGGTTTTAAGCTTCTGGGGCAGAAGAGGAGTACAATGGGAGGAACAGAATTTAATATTTATGTTTATATTTATGCAAGTTAATAAACATCAGGATTTTCTGTTATTTCCAGCATCTTTGAATTCCAAGAACCTGAGGGTAGTTCAGATTTTGGACATTTCTCTCTGAGTCTCTCACATCTCTTCGTCAAAATGAGTAGTTTTGGACTTTTATCTGAAGCTGCTGTTTTTGACAAAAATTTACAGGTCAAAGATTTTGTTAATTATTTGCTTAATGATACTGCAAATTGTTTCTAAGATTACACTGGATGTACAGGTTGTGAGTTAGCATTAGGTTTCCCCTGAGGTCTTTGAAATAATCACACTTTTCCTTTCTTTTTATGGTTAAGATGATGGAGTTCATATTTTGGACAGGTTTCTGGCTAGTAGGGCATGTGCAGTACATACTATACATTCCTTTGTGTTCTGCCTTGATTTATGCTGCATGCCATTGTTGTTTTTTTTTTTTTATCCTTCTTGTGAAATAAACTTGTATTGTCTAGAAGTGACAAACGAGCCTATCCAAACTGTAGATAGATATACACACCAAAAAAAGCTTAGAAGATGAAATTAAGAAATCCTTTCTGATGTGTGACAGATATGAGATGCACCCCAGTTCTGCTCTCTGCTAGTTTGCTATTTGTACATAAAGAGCAAACGTTTAGTTATCTCAAAGGTCCAGAGAAGGAGACAGGGTACTTATGATAAGTAAAATTGGATTTGGTGTAATGATTAATAAAACAAGAGACATGCAGTGGGACTTATTAGCCCAGAAGCTTAGCCTGACAGATGGATTCTGGGCTTCTACTAAAAGGATACAAATGGTATAAAACTGAAGTGATTTAATAAGAAAAAGAATAATACTTTAGACTTCAAATGTCACCAAATCAAGAGCTATCTCTGTCAATGTTTCATTACTTTGATTTATTAAAAGTGGAAAGTCTGAACCTAAGTGTAACTTTCACCATTTATTTATTTACCATTAGACCCCTGGTTTCTTGGACATCTCATTGGAGAGACAGTTTTTAGTATTCTAGAACACTTCTGAGAATTTAATTAGAAACATAAATTTTCTGAAGTATTTTAAGGACAGAACATTTTCTTGGTCTAAATCTAATTTATAATTGTCTAGATTTTATTCCAAGTGCTTTTTTTCTTATTAAACATGGATAAAATGCTTACTACAGCTCAGTAACATCTTGAGAATGCCTACTTTCAAGAAAGATTGGGCAACTATGTTAAGAATCACATACGTTAAATTAGTTTCATGTCTTGCAGTTAAAAGAGTGATAAAGACTTATGGACCTTGAAATCCTGTCATAGTTTTAATAGAGGTTTACAGTTCTATCCAGAATATGTTGTTATGAAAAGGAACAAGGGAAAGTTCACTTTGGTTTTTATTGTCTTGCAATTGCTTTCTGGGAATATAAAAGCATTTTACCCTACTTTCTCAATTCTGTTCTAAATAGTTTCATACAGTAAATATATCCACCATTACACTGTTGGAACTGAACAAAACTCTTAAAAAGTGGATGGACACACAATCTGATTCTGTTTGTTCTTGCTGAATTGTCAATGGTAATTAAGGAAGTACATTAAAATTTCATTTCTTTATAAAGAAAACTATTTGGCTGCTATGGAGGACTGACTGACACTTTTATTGGTAAAAATGGTCAATGTACACATTGGAGTATTAGGATGAATAATGAATATTTTCTGTTACAAAAAGATTTAACAGCTATGGATCATATTATGTTCACTACCAGGTCAGAGGTGCATTTCAACAATTCTTTGCCAAATTTGCTTGCAGTGGAAACTGATGCAGCTCACACCTATGTAAGTGCAAATTGCACTGATTTTTTTTTTTTTTAATGAATTACTGATTTTTTTTTTCTACAGTTCTTGAGCAAAATTCTAGATTTGGGAACTAACGTAATTCCTTTTAAATAGGCACGAGCAATTTTTTTTTGTCCTGTGTGCACAGAAAAATTCTAAAAGCCTGCTCCCACCTGCTGATCATTCTAAATGCTTCATTATTATACTGTATGGTTTTGTATTGTATTATATTATGTTTTACTAGTGTTTTTCCAGCAGTGCTTTTACTCTGAGCGCTCCAAGTAAAGTAAATTGACATTTTGTTCCTGATAAAAAAATGTAGCAAATAATAAAGTACAGCAGCCTTTGCATTGTTGCTTCTGCTGTGACAGTGGAAAGAGACCCTTTTTTGTCAGGTAAAAAAGCTTATCAAACACATTTAATTTTCCATGCAGTCATCTTTATGCCCTTTCTTGTTAGTAGGGGTGGCTTATTTATTCTATGGTTGTTATCATAATACTATAGGAATTTTAATGAGGAAGGTATGCCTGTTCTGATTGGTCATGACTCCTATCAAACTCTGACATCTGAATTTTGAAATTACTCGTAGTCCACAGGTTTAAAAAGATTCATTGATATTACCAATTTAAAAGTATATGCATGTCTGGATACCTGATGGCCTATCATTTATTCAGGTGAAGAATTCAGAGAGCTACAGACCAGTACTTTAGTCTATTGAAGATATACTAATATGTCTGTAATATCAGGTAAGTATCTGCCACTTGTGCTTAGCTTATGCAGTTCACATTTGTCAAACGTATATTATACAGCATTGTAGTTCTTAATTATTTTTCCTCAAAGGTCTGTGCAGCAGATCTTCCTTTTATTGCTTTTTTTTTAATGTACATTCTACTATCATATTCTCTCTCTGAATAAATTAATGTTTGGCTCTTTCTCAACAACACACCAATTTTCCAATGATAGATCAGGTTTGTTAGCAGTATCTTGGGGGAGAATACTGGTAGCAGTATTCTTAGGGGTAGAATTATAGAACCATAGAATGGTTGGGATTGGAAGGGACATTAAAGATTTTTTAGTCATTTCCCAATTGGGAGAGACACCTTCCACAAGATCAGGCTGCTCAAAGCTCCATCCATCAGCGTGGTTTCTTCGTTCAAATGTGGTTTCTTAATGTGAATAATCTTTTAAAGTTTTGCAGTTTAAATTTTATATCCATAAAGATTCTTTCCTTCCCCCTGGCTTTTATTACCTCCCCTAGCCTTTAATTTCAACTGTTTTCTACAAGCCTTTCTTTGTATCTTCACAATCCCTCAAGCTATACTGTTCCATTTTCTTAGTCTTTCCTTCATGTTGCAATTTTTATGCTTTTGATTTGTATTGAGAAGTATATGTATATTAAAAATTTATATATTTTTTCTTTTTTTTTTTCTCTGTTATCTATGGTCTTCACCTAATAAAAAGTTTATTTTTTTTTCTTCTATTCACATATTAACTTGATCCTCCCTTTTTGCCTTCAAGTCTTTTTTGGTGTAATAAAGAGTGCCTACACTGTTCCTTCATCACATCGACCGTGTTCCAGGATATCTGGTTGTTGCACGGTTTTTTTTTCCCAACTGCTTTTTCAGTTAGTCCCTTCATATCTCTCCATTCTGAAAGTTTCAGCTCCCCAGTCTAACAAAAATACTGCTATTGAAAGTCATGTTCTTTTAACCACATAACTTCTCTCTTTAAATTCTTTTGTGTTCTTTTACCTTCAGAGTCAGATTTCTTCTCTTTCCCTTCCAAACTGTACTTTCTGATCTGTTAACCTCAGTGTCACACTCCAAATACCTCCTAATTATATGTTGCTTTGCTTTTGTTTTACCTCCCTCTGTCAGCCTGAAGCTTTGTCTCCATCAATTCTGCCCTTCGTAACAGTGCCCCATTTCCTCTTGGTTAAGGGTGTTCATATTTTCTGAGTGCCTATTGTCAATCTTAGAAAAACATCTCAGTCCCAGTGCATGACAGAATACTTTTCTGATTTGTCTGTCTCTCCAGTGATAACCGTGCTCTGTTTTTACTGAAGCTTTACACCATACCTGATTTCATGAAAGATTCTCTGATGAGCTGATTGTAAAGTGCCATGTAAAAATGCAGTGTTATAGAAAGGATGATTAATATTATTATAAATTAATATTATTTCAGACAAATTTAGAAATCCTTCTAAAATACTTATGCTTTGTGCTTTTCATCTCATCACTTTTGGTTCTCACCTTGTAATGTACTTTCTGCTTCACTAAAAGTATGATAATGAGGCATGCATAATTGAAATGAAAATCTCTTCAGAACCCCTTCTGATTGAATATGTTGAGAATCATAATCAAGCACTCCTGAAGATACAGAAAACTATGCTTATTTATGCACAGCAAAAGTCTGGGCTCTGCACAAGTTGCTTAGTTGGCTGACATGCTGTCCTTTGAATTATTCTAATTACAAAAAAATATCAGGGATACACTAATGGGCAGTAAAAGAAAGCAGTAACCTTGCATATGCACAACAAAAGAGCTCTATATGTGAAGTACTTAAATGAGAGTGGTACTTACTGAATGCATCTTGTGTACAGAAATGGTCTCCAAAGGAGCAAAAAATCTGTAAGAACAAGAAATCTGTATGTACCTGATACAGCCCAATTTTTTTTACAGGTGCATTTTTCCCTGTTATTGTAAATACTTATGCTCTTAACTTGAATTTTGAAGCAATTGTTTCCTGACTTTTGGGATTGTGATGCATGACCCTCAACATTTCAGTTCTGATCATGAATCTTTCTTCTGACAAGTTTCTATTGTTCCGGAGGATTCTTTTGAAGAGTGAATTTCTTTCTCTGAATTATGGATATTACTAAGTTCTGTAATACATACCATGCTTTGAGTGAATACTTACATATGTAGATAATGTGACATATAAATGTGTTTAAGATATTAATGCAAGAAAGCCAATGCCTGAAAAGTTAGGAAAATGGCAGCAGTAAGATTCTCTGTGCAACCTTAATGCAATTTCTAATCCATATTTGGATTAATAAAATGTCTAATTGCACAATGGTCTATTAAAAAACAAAGTGCCTCAGTGAATGCATAAGGTAGAGAGTACTGACAAAAGGTGTAGTAAAGCGACATATCCTTCTCACATAGTGTCAGTGTGCCATATTTGTTTTGACCAAGCAAGACTTTTTTAATGAATACTGTCATTAGCTGTTTTTTTGCACTCCTATGATAGTTTCAGGATGCTTTATTATATTAACAGGTTTCTTTTTATAACATACTTGTTAGATATTTCCCCCTTCACATAATTGTAAAAGTCACAGGGAAAATGATCAAGGCCAAAATTATCAAAGGTGGCAGCTCATTATTTCAGACTATTTTGATGCTGTAATACATTATTTCTTCAGAACAGGCCTCTGTTACTAGTAAAGTTAACAAAGTACTAGCAGGAGTCCAGGGGGTTGAATTATATTATGAGACTATTATGATAACACTAGAAACATATAGAAACTGCAGGTGATACTCGTGCTTTATGTTTCTTGTCCATCACCCTGCAGGGACTGAATGGTCATGCCAAGAAAAATTCAGTATTTCTGAGGAGCGTTTAACTGACTTAACTACAACGCTGCCCACTGCTGCCTTGCCATGCTCAGCTGCGGCTGTGAAATTAATCCTGAGGGCACAGTCTGGCCAGTGCAACAGGTGAAACAGAAGTTCTGTGGGGAGAAAAATGATATATGAAAATACACAGCTAAGCACATATTAATATATGTATACCAGGAACTTGAAGTAATGTGTCATGGTGACTCAGTATTACTGTTCACTGACTCTGGAGTACTTGACTGCAGCTGTAATTTATGTGCTTTTTATGTTTAGGGGTTTTTCATTTGCTTGTTTGTCATGTGTATTTAATGTGCTTTATTTTTAGTATGTTTGGAGTTAGTGTTTGTTTTCGTTTGGTTTTGTTTTCCTGTGAAGAAGCTGAAAAGAGATTGAATCAAAAGTTCCTATTCCCAGCTTGATTAGGTATTTTCAAATATTGCACAGCATGATCCTCAGTGGTTGAAAGTAATAGTTTAACTGGAAGAGGTGCATGCCTTGTTTTCTTGATAGAGACTTGTCTCTGGTCAAGAACAGAAGCATACTTTCAGACTGATTTTGCAGCTTTTTGCTAGATAGCATGGAAACTGTGAAGACTCAACACTGGTTGATTTTGAGCCTGTCGAGCCACATCCTCAAGGTTACAGACTTTTTTTTGCCTATTCTCTACTGCTGTTCTGTTCCATCTTTTCCTGTCACCACCTGCCTAGATTACATCTTTTGATCAAACACTTTGAGCAGCAGCAGGATGAATATAAGAAGGAAGAGTATTTTAATCTGTCTGTCTATCTATCTATCTATCTATCTATCTATCTATCTATCTATCTATCCATCCATCTGTTTCACTGTGGATCAAGAAGCATTAAGAAATAATTCTAGGGGCAACTCTTAACAACTCCTACAGCCATAGGATGCCATTCTTGGGTACGTAAAAAGGCTAGCAACATAAAAAAGCTGTAATGGATCTACCATGCATCATAAAGTTGAAATCTTCAAAGATTAGAAGAGCAATGAAGTGTTGAAGGGTCAGGAGAATAAGTCATATGAAAAGTGGCTGAGGGAACTGCGGTTGTTTAGCCTGGAGAGAAGGAGGCTCGGGGAAGACCTTCACTCTTTCTACAAGTAGGTGAAAGGAGGTTGTAGCAAGGTGGGTGTTGGTTTCTTCTCCCAAGTAACAAGCAGTAGAACAAGAAGAAACGGCCTCAAGTTGTGCCAAAAGGAAGTTTAGATTGGGTATTAGAAAAAAATTCTTCATTGAAAGGGCAGTCAGGCATTGGAACAGGCTGTCCAAGGAAGTGATGGAGTCACCATTCCTTGAGGTATTTAAAAGACCCATAGATGTGGCCCTTAGGGACATGGTTTAGTGGTGGACTTGGCAGTGCTAGGTTAATGGTAGGACTCAGTGATCTTAACGGTCTTTCCAACTTAAATGATTCTATGATTCTAAGGCATAGTCTTACATGTGTGTGCTACATATGTCGGGTAAAATAAATTGAAGACTTGTACCCTGCTTAATTAGGTCAATTTTCTATGGCAATACCTGAAGAAGTATTTCTCACTTCAAAACTAATTTCCTGCTTAATTCACAGTGTTCCTGGGTGTTATGATGCAAGATCTAAATTTCTAAGAAAGTTTTTTAACATTGGAGAAACAGTTTTCTTTCCTCACTTAAACTCTTAGAAAGAATGAATTTTTTACTAGCTAAAACTTTCCAATAAAAAAAACCAAAGCAATATCCAAAAAGACCCACTACATTTTCTGTCTGCAGTATTTTTTGTGTTAAAATGAGTGCAGAATGCTCTGCATTAAAATGGTATTCTGGGTTAGCTTGGATGTAATATAAATCCTTCTGTTATAGGCAGACTTTTAAGCTAAGGACTGCAGCTCTGGCCATCATCCAACTTTTGCAGTTAATTATGGCTGTAGACAGTGTTCTAAATTTTGAATCTCAGTCATATCTGTGGTGCTGCTTCTTCAGTGTCTAAAAGAGGTTTGGCTATTAATGGAAGTCTGTTGGCTGAGATTCTATCCAGAAGGCCTGAAATTACGTCCATGAGCTGAAGGATTAATTTAAAGAAATGGAGGACTATTGGATCTGTTTCTCCACCATAGCATTGTGTACTGTCTTCTTTCGAGGAAAGGATTTTTGTTGTATTTCTCATTACAGAAAGGCCCCTTGGTATCTGTTCCACATAAGGCCAGTTGTAAGACTGTCAGCTTTCCCTGTGGTCAGCTATGAGCTGAGGTACTTGTAAAAATGGAAATACATGCCATACATCTCTTGGCTTCTTTTTACAGCTCTGTTACCATTCTTTAAGAATAACTTGTACAAAGCCACCAGTTGTAGGAGTTCTCTTCCCATTTTTGACTTCTCACATTTAGCACACCATATTGTTCTCTGTGTCAGACCATGGGACATTCTTAGCTATTCCTCTCAGCCTTTGAGTTGCTTTCAGTCTTCATGAGAGTCCTAGTTTGTGAAGTCATGCCCAGAACATTTAATGTTGAATTATGCTTTCAAATTAACATTAATATGACTTTTGTCCAAGTTTTTTTATATAGCACTGTGCAATATTTAGTAGTATATTATAGCATTTGCTAACCTTTCTATGAAAGTTTTGTGTAAAGGAATATTCATAAGGAGAAATAATTAAAAATCATAAAATTAAGTGTGGAAAAATCATAAAAGCAGTGCTATAAAATAATCATATGAAGAAATATGTAATACCGCCACGTGCCTTTCTTAAGTTTATCTGACACAGTAAATTGAAAGTTTAAGTTCAAAAGCATGTCTTTTAAAATAACTTAGAAACTTTTAGCCACTAAAATGTAAAATATTTTACTATTTCATCTGCAGTATAATGTTCTACTTGTTAAACACCAAAGTATTTTGTTCTGCTATACCTGATATTTAGTAGTGCCAAATTGCTTATGTAACTCACTTCTACCAGCAAATCACTGTTTTTTGTAGCTGAGGCAAAAGAACTTGCCTTTTAGGTTGGACTTCTCTCCAGCCTTAGATGTTTTCACCTACAGCAAGTGCAGGACTGGTCTTCTAATTTCTCTTGGTCTTTATTGTGCATTTAGTAGTTGTTTTCTTTCATTTATGGTTACTAAAGTTACGGTGGTAACAAGTTTTTAAGGAGAAATACTATAAGCCGTAGTTTTATTTGAAAAAGGACCTAAAAATCAGCAGATGACTATGGAGCAAATCAAGAATTCCCATTTTCCTCTCAAATATCCTTCAACACTAAGACTACTGTATTTTTCAGTTCAAGATTCTGATTAATTAAAATTGTTAGGAAGTAGAAGGAGAATGGGAGCCAGAATCACAGCAGAAAAGCAAAGCTCAGGAAGATTAGTTGCAAGGAAAGTGGGTCAAATTAGAGTATTACATTTTGTGTGAAAGAAAAAGATGTTGAAGTGAAGAGACATATCTGATCAAGTTTGAAGACTGGTCACTCTTGTGGTAGAATACTGTGAAAGCTGAAAGCGAAAGGCTGAAATATGAGCATTCAGATAATGGAAGATATTTTTAAGAATAAAAATGCACATATAAAGGATAAGACATACTGTTATTATTCATAAGGAAGAAAGACAAAATATTTATTTTATACCTTTGGGAGGTTTTATACATCTCAGCTTCTTGCTTCAGGAAGCCTTATATTACTAAAGTATAAGGTGGAAGAATGTTATTTGTAATTGTTACCTTGAAAAAGAAAAAAAAGTTCTTTTAGGAAGGTGAAAATGTAAAGCACTCAGTGTCCATTATGTTTCTGCCCTGCATGAGCCTTTGCTGTGTTGGTCTGGAAAATATATGTGATCAGCTAAAAAGGCCATTCCTGCATTGTAGGATTCAGTGTGGAAAAGCCCTGATGGTTATGCTTATTTCTGTGCCATCCATCTTTAGTAATCTTAGGAAAGACTAACAAAATAAATCAAAACAATACACTGGAAACCTGTGGTAGTGTAGTTCAGATGGAAAAGAAGGCTAGTTCAGTAAGTGACTACCTGCCAGGTATGGAATCCTAATGTTGTGCCTACACAGTGTTTTAATTTTTGTTTTATTGTTCTGTTGAGTTTTGCTTTGTGGGTTGCTGGTTGATTGGTTGATTTGGTTATGGCTGGTTTGCTTTGATTTAGTTTGATTTTGGTTTGGTTTTGTGTTTTGTTTTAAACTCTAATGGGTTAGAAAGCACTTGACTGAGTACCTACCTGGGCTTTGCATTTCTTTTATGTATGTGAAATAATTGTATATGTTTAAGTAGCTGATATTTGTGGGTCTAGTGAAGGATGAAAATAAAAGGTGACCTTTTAGGATATGGGGTAGAAAAAAAATAAAAAAGTGAAAAGGTTGTTTTTATCAGTTGTTCATGCCAATCAAGTAAACAACAGCTATCCTGAAGTAAACCATAATTTCTGCTCTCAGAAAAGACTCCTGTCAGTGCCCAGTGACTGATTCTTTCCAGATACTCTGTAGCAGGTAGTGCCCAATGACTGAGAAAACTGCAAACTAAATATCATATTACAAGGTAATATGGTTTCCTTTGAATTAATAAAATAATTGAAACCATTGGGGTTAAAGTTTTTTGAAGCAAAGCTTATAGAATCGTTTCTGAGCTAGTTAAGCAGAAAACAATTTTATTGACCTCTTGGTCCATCCTTCTTCCTCTGGGGTCATATGCTTTGTTCCAATTTATCTCCTTAATGCTTCTGTCTTTGCATTTTCCACTTAGTTAATTCCTTTTGATTTGCCTCATGTTTTTAGCAGAACTCTATTCTCGTTTACTAAGTTTTCACCTAAAATCTTCAAAACTCACATCTTTTAGGCTTACGCTAAGCTCCTGAGTTGACTGGACTGAGCAGAAGAACCTCTAGTGCATAAGCTAGAAATTGCTGGGAGCACAATAGCTGCCACCATCCAATAGCTGCCCAACTGAAAATACACAAACCTAAAAATTTTCACAAAGCAGCAGCCTTGGAAGTAATTCAGATTGCAAGGCAGGAGCCAAGTAAAGATATGGCACTGCAACCAGACAGTGAGTTGGAGGAAAATGATTCCCAGGATTAACAAGCTGCAGAATTTATACTTAGTGAACTGTTAAAAACCAAGGAAGGAGGAAAATGAGAGCTGTCAACAGCTGCAGGGCATGAGAAGCGTGAGAAAATGAGAGGTGCTTGCAAATAAGATGGCTAAAACAATGACATTTTGGAGTTGAAAAGGTTGGAAACATTCTTTTTTCATTATTTTTATTAGACAAACTCTGATTTGAAAATTGAAATAAAGCAATCAAGAAAAACTGTGAGTCTGGTGTCTTATGAAAAGTCAGCTAAAGATTCATGTAGCTCATGTGTCAAACTTGACATATTCCTTGCTAAAGTGGTAGAAGAAAATGTTACCTAGATGTCTAGCTTTATCGTGATCCCTATGTCTAGAAGAGGAAAAGTTTGGCAAGGGAGGAAGCGCTTATGTGTAAAATGAGGCTTGGAAGTTATAGTCCACTCCAAATTCATTTGCAAATAAAGAAATAAAATCCTATTCAAGAAGTGAAATGAAAATGATCTGCATTAGCAAATGATGACCTATGCTGTTATTGAATGGGCTTTACAAATCTCATCAAGGAGTGCTTGCATACTTGTATTAACTCTTAATAGACAAGCAATTGTAAATATGCAATCTGTGTTAATCTCTTGCCACACATTAGTAATTGGAGTGATTGTGGATGTGTAGGTGAATACTTTGTATTTTGGTTTTATTGCTTGTTTTCAAGTAGTTTAATTAGCAAAAGAAGGTATGTCTTCTGAGAAAATATGAGTATTGCTATATTGATGAAAGCATTTTGAACTCATTAAATATTCTTAATAGTTCTGATTCTTATTTTCTTTCCTATTGCATTGACTAAAAAAAAAAAATAATTGTTGCAACAGTGTAGTAGTTCTCACTTTCTACATAAGTTAATGGGTTTTTTTTCCACTATTGGTTTACCAGCCAAGGTTTCTGGACAGAATTTGTGTGCTGGACAATGAATATATTCTAATTTGACTCATTTTGAACATATATATTTTACATGTGTGTACATACCATACAGAAAACCTTGAGACCCTCAATTCACTGAAATAAACTATACAATTGTTAGGACCTTGCCTGTTAGCCCTTGAGAGTGAGCAACTTCTGTTCCTATTTGAAGTAGCTGTCCAGAAACTCCAGAAACATGACCTGGATTTTCTGGATTCTTGGAAGGAAAAAAAAAAAAATCTGCAAGACCAATTTAAGTGCTTTACTGGAAACTGAAAGTGCTGCAAAGGATTAGTGACTCCAAAAAGAAAAGCAGCAACCTGTGCCTCTCAACAGCTTCATAAAACTTTCAGATGGAATTTAATAGGGTGTCCTAGTTTCATCTGGGATAGAGTTAACTGAAAAGCCTTGGTTTAGAGTAAGCAGTACTTTAGCAATAACTAAACCGTGATTTTTTAATCAACATTATTCTCACACTAAATCAAAACACAGCACTGTACCAGCTACTAAGAAAAAAAGTACCTCTATCCCAGACGGCACCAGGACTTAGAGAAAAACAGAAATGGTGATGAAAGTGAGTGAATGAGTGTCATCTGTGAGGCAAGGCAAAACAAAACTCTGGCAGCATATGCTGTTAGCATAACCATTTTGAAATGGATTCAGGATTGATGTGTAGCTGCTAATGAAATGGACATACTTGTTGAAGAGCCATGGACATAATGTAGAAGGCAGTCTGTTATCAGATTTACTATAAATCCAGTGGTTTCAGATCTATAAAATGAGTATTAGGGAAGTTTTTACTGCAAATGTTTTAATTATCCGTCGCTAAGTAGGTGGACATTGAAATTGTACTATATAGCTTTCAGCTATATAGTTATTGGTACAGTTTGTACAGTAGTCTGCCTAAATTTTTCACAATGCAGAAAAGTTGCGATAGTATCTGAGACCCAATTTAAATATCTGCTTTGAGCTTCAGATTCTTAAATTCTGCAAGATTAAACAGTATTCAGGAGTACCATAGCAAAGCAAATTTTAAGAATAAAGGCAGAAATTAACTTGAAGCATGAACAAAAATCCAGACATCGGAAAGATAAAACCAAGCTCCACTCACACTTAGAAATTAGTTGGGTGAAGGAAAGGTTAGAAGAGAATACATTCAAGCCTGATTTAAGTAGAATTATTGCAATTTACACTGAAAAAACTTGTGTAACTCTGCTTGTTGCAGTCTTTGTAAAAATAATTGTACTATCTAAATTAAAGTCATTAATCAAAGATTAATTATATGTCATCAGATAATCTGCTGCTAGAAGTGTATGAATTTATTGTTCACCATGGATTCTTGCTAAAACATCTTTCCTTTCTTGTATTATAAAATAGCTGAAAAGTTGTGGTTTGCTGATTCCTGAGATTTAAATGCGTTTAATTTTACCTCCTAGACAAACATTTTTTATTTTTTTTAACCATCTAATACATATGTGAGTGTGAGAATTAGAATATATTCTAGAATTCTTTAAACTTATGTATGGCTTTGCTTGGTTTTGATTTTTTTTTGGGGGGAAGGATGTTAGTTGAAAAAAGGACACAAGCAGTAGTTAAAGGTTTGGATATTATTTTTTTATATGCATTCCCTTACTTATAATTTGAATTTTCTTTCTGTTTGCCCATTCAGTCTTCTTGAGCCCTTGCAGGTGAGTGGGAGAAAAGCATACATTACATTTCAGCAGTAAGCTACTCATTATCAGTTACGTATTCTGCTGAATTTTAATCTTTTGTTTTTAACCATGTCTAGCAACATCACTGGTGCTATGGAGGACTGACATTTCCTACATTAAGACTTTGTCTTTTGTTCCTCAGAAACTAATCTTGCAAAACTAAGCATGTAACTATGTAATTAAAAGCTGTATCACAAAGCATTGGCAAAAGACTGCATTGTGATAAAGCAAGCAGTCTCAGTTCTAACACTTACACATTTTTGAGGAATAGTTCTGAAACCTTCACAGCATTCTTCTAGTTTTGTTAAGCTGCTTAACTATAAACTTATGCATTGGCCATCAATATTAATTTAGTGTAAATGCTCCAAGTTGGCATCCTATCCTTCACTGAAAAAAAAAAAGGTTCACTTGCAAAGAGAGAGGAGGAGTAACTGTTCTTTCCCATATCTACACTTGAGCTCATGCATATGCATAGATTCATAAAATTAAACAATAATCATGTGTAGAGATGCATGCACATGCCTGTGTGAGTTACCGTTTTTTTGGTTTCAGTTCTTAAAGATTAAGAATATTTTTGTTTCCTTACCCTGTTGTAATTTTTTTTTTTTTAACAAAGTGCGGTATTTGTACCTATACTCAATAGGTACCTATATATATATTTATATATATACCTATACCTATGCTATATATTTACAATTTTAATGATCAATGTCTACGCAGATATGTCAGATTACTGTGAAAAAAATGTTCATATTCTTCATATTGTCTCCCATCAGCAGACATGATGAAGATTGTATGTATCTTTGAGTGTATTTTCTTTGTAGTATTAAGTGCCTTCCATTATTTTATGCTAGGTTAGCCAGTGTTTCTTTTTGAAATTAGAAAAAGAAAAGGAAAAGGTCAAGTTTAAAGGTGGACTCCACATTATTTCTTAGTGTGGGCTCAAGTACAGAATCATAGAACCATAGAATGGTTTGGGTTGTAAGGAATCTTAAAGATCATCTCTAGTTCCAACCCTCTTGCCATGGGCAGGGACACCTCACACTAGACCAGGTTGCTTGAAGCCCCATCCAGCCTAGCCTCGAACACTGCCGGGGGATGGGGCATCTACAACTTCTCTGGGCAAACTGTGCCAGTGTCTCACCACCTCATAGAAAAGGATTTCTTCCTTATATGTAATCTAAATCTACACTCATTTAAAAACCTTTTTTCCTCTTATGTAGTCACTACAGCCCCTGGTAAGAAGTCTGTCTTTGTCTCTACTGACTCCATTGTAGAGGAGCTAAACCTAAGATCTTCTATCCCATACTCTCTTGGAGACACATCCTGTCATTGGCAATAGGACAGTTTATTGGGCTACTTCCTAAAGCTACCCAACACCATGTACACTGTAGGTTAAATGTGCCCAGGTTTCAGGCATTCTGTAGCGTAGCCAGTTATCCTGTGGATTCACTGTTCTCTTTAAAACATATTTAAGGCTGAATCTTCACTAAACAGTACCAGAATACTGCTATTGTTCTTAAGTGTTGCTCTTAAACAGTGGTTTTTTTTTTTTTTTCAATACTCCCTTATTTTGAAATGCATTGCAAATTGCAAAATACTTTAGGTGATACTGGAGAACATCAGTAAGTAATGTGCATGTGCAGCAACAATGAACTTTCTTGTACCCAGCAGCTGTAGGTTCCATATTTGCTTTGTTTTCGTTTATTCTGAAATGTCTTATACTAGTACTCATCTCATGTGGAAATTTCTGTTTCTAGTTTCCCAATGGTTCTTTATGTATCCAATGATAGACTTCTGTGGAAGGCAAGATTACTTGGGAAGGAAGGAGCTTAAAAAAGACTCTTGAAACCTGGTGTGATCTTCATGCATTCTAAATAGCTGATTTCTTGAGTCATTTCACAGTGGTTGTGAATGTTTTTGACTATCCTGTTGAGTTAAGGGAGTGCATCAGACAGCTTTCTCTTGCAGTATATAAAAAGCTAACATCCAAACAGAAATTCTTCCTGACAAATGCTGTGGTTTGTGTCAGGAGTGAAAATGAAATGCAGGATGGATAATCCAATCCAAAATGGCACTTTAGCTTTGAGGACACACTACTTTTTATTGTGCAATCTGTAATTAAAAGCCAGACAATATCTCAGTGTCCCAGCAGACAAATGAAAATACAAAATATGTGTGTTTTACAAGCAAGTGGTAATTTAATTTTTAGATTACCGTATTTTGTGTGGTCAGGAAAAGGGAAAAGATGACAGTCACAAGCCCTGATTTTGAGACCTGTAACTGGGCATAATGTTAATTCTCAAATTTACCTAATACCTTAGAAAAGTAAGGCAGTAGAGAAGGCAGAGACGTACCACTGTCTATAAAATGAACACATGATAAGAATTATTTAACTGATGAGTTCATGAAGTTTCATTAATTTTGATAAATTAGCAACAAGTGTAGTAAAGTTAAGAAAAAAAGAACACTGGCTCTTTGGGTAAAACTCAAGTGAACATTTCTTTAAAATAGCATATATTTATGTATGTTTTACAAATGCATAATAACAAAATAGGTAAGTGGAAGCTGTATTTCCTGCTAATTTCCATTACTTACTTTTCTTTCTCATATAAACTAAGATTTTGTTCCAGTTTAACTGAATGCAATTTTTTTAAAAAATCAAACAGAAGTAGGTAGTCTCAGATGTTTTCATCTCGTTGTTAAATACAAGGCTGAAACGGAAGTTTAAAATTTCTTAATACCTTTTAATATCAAGAAATATTATCTTTTATGTAGAAATAAGTATTAAATGTTTTAACTTTCTGATAAAAATGGCTGTATTTGCAAAAATGACCAGCAATTAATTCTGTCCCACTGTGATCAGCAGTAACAGTGACTCCTGGGGATTTCAGAGATTTAAAAATTCCACAGCTAGAGCTGTCCTACAGTGTGTCCTACTCCTACTAAAATAGCTGAGAAAGCAGTGCTCTATGCTGTTTCGAGTTTCCCGGAGTTTTCCTAGCATAGCACTTTTTTAGTCTTCTACTTTTTTCCTCAAAAATATCCTACAGTCCACGTATATGCATAGTCTGGATAATCAATGACTGTAGAATAGTTTTGATTAGAGTGTCTCTTCTCTTAATATTTGTGTGATTTGTAGCTGTACATGTGAACAGTACAGTGAATTCTGTCATACCCAGAGTAGAACAGGGTTTCATTTATTGTCTTTTTTGGCTATTCTGGCTTGGTAACCTTAGTTTTCCATTTCTGTGCACAAATCCATCAAGGATTAAATACCTAATTACATAATTATTAAATGCTGTATTGTGCAAGCCATGCAGGTTTGGTTTGCAGATGTTGACAGTGGGTCAGATCTAAAGCTGGAATGGAAGCCTGGCTTTAAGCCAAATTCTCTTCCATAGCTTAATGAAAACTGAACCGATGACTTCCTGCTACTGTTTTAGAGCTTCATTGCTAATAATCAAACAATCCTGTGGGAACACTTTCAATAGTAGAATTGGAGTAGAATGGAGTAAAATGTGTACTTAGGACATAAAGATGTAGTAATCAATACAGCTTAATTAGCCTCACACGTCCTTTATACAATTAGTGTTATTAGCTCAGTGTTGCCATCAGGTTTAGTGAATGAAATGCTATATGTTATAGAATGTTTGGCTCAAGCTTCTCTAGTGCTGGTCTTCTTGTAGCAACCAGCGATCACCATCTTAAAATGGACAAGTGGTACTTCCTTACATCTTAGGTACATTGTCAAGGTTATAAAAACACCAAAAAAGGTCACAGCTTCAATAGCTGTGGTAAAATAAATAAAGCTGGAGCTCCCTCAGCCCAGAAGTAATCTGTGGATTGCATTGTTTCGACTTTCAGTGACTTTACCACTGAAGGTGACCACTGAGTCCATCAGTCATAAAATGGTGCAAAGCTTTCCATTTCATGTAGCAGAAATTTTGCACAAATTGTCTGGGGCTTGTCATGGGTGAATGTCAAGGATTCTTTAGTGCATTGTTTCATTGTCTTCTCGCATATTCTAGTGATCATGTTCGTAAAAATTCTAAACATTTTTTCTCATTAAAACATTTTTTCTCATTAAAAATTGAGAAGAAATAATATCACAGTTGTTTCTTCTCTTACGAGTAAAGTGCATTGAATGAAATCAATGGCAAGAAGAATACCCTGCTTGAACTATAGTTACTTTTGTTAAGTTTGTGGTTTCGTTTTCACATATGGGACTCACATTTCCAAAAAACACAAGTAATAGCATTCAGTAAAGTTGTTCTTAAAAGTTATGTTGGCAGCATTTGCATTATGCATTCTGTGGATTAGATACAGAAAAATGCATTTTAATTTGGGAAAATTTATATGTTTAAAGATTATGGGAAAGGTTTTGTCAAAATTCTGGTTTTGTTTCTATTTTGTTTGTTGCTGTTACGCAAGAGAGTGTTTTCTATGCTGACTAGTGTTTGTAGATTCATTAATAAACAATATGGACAAAGGCAACACATTATGTTCCTTAGCTTCTCTTTATTCCTTCTCAATTTTTCATGGATTACAATTTATTATAGCTAGTACTCTCATTTTTATCTATCTGGATGTATTTAGAGGGTTGAAGATAAATGCACAAGAGGTACCAGTTATGTATGTATAGGCATCCATGCTTCGATTTTTCATTCCTGTGCTTAAGATTTTAGACATGTCTTGTACATCAAGAGGAATTCGGGAGAGGTAGAAATTCTTACTGGGTTTTACTTCAGTTCTTTATCTTCCTCATAAAACAGTGTTGGTGAGAATTATGCTGTTGCAAAAAAAAAAAAAAGTGTGAGAAGATACAGTGGTCTGGCCTCCCTGCAGTTGTATGCTCCGTATCTCAGATTTTCATGTAACTTTAACTATGTTATGAGGCAAACCCCGCAGTTTTTGTATCTCTCAGGTGTGGCTTTCCCACTTGCATTTCACAGACCTGCTGTGAAAGTTATATGGGTTTTGATATCATATATAGTGCCATGATGCTTAATGGTTAGGTGACCAGCTAACAGGGTGAGCTTCAAGATGCTTAAGGCATCCAAAGGATACCCTCGACTGAGACAGTCGTGCACGAGAAAGCTACTTGAGTGCGTAAGTCCCTTTTAACTTGAATGCCTAAGCAGTTAGGAAGGAATTTGGTGCCTGAGAAAATACAAGCGTTGAGGTCATGCATATAAGGATGTGGGCCTCTTTGTTTTCTATTCTATTTTTCACTTAGAAACAAATGAGTTTGTATTGCACTGGTTCCTTTTGTTTCTCTTATTTAAACAGAGTACCTTAAAATCCTTATCTAGGAATAAAGTTTATACCCTTCATCAGTGGAATTATTTATTCAGAAAGGTACTAGTGAATAAAAAAGTATCTCTTGTACTGGATGATTTAAGTTAGGCAAGATAGTTAAAATGGGCCAAGTGGAAATAGCAGTAATATATTAAAAGCAAAGCAGCTGAGTGGCTACCTTTATGAATTAGATCTACATGTTTCAGTATTATTATTTCATGTATTGTGAGGAAAGTGATTGCACTGCCTTTATTAGGATAGGTTTTGATTAATTAAACCAAAGGGATTCCAAAAATCCAGTTTTCTTCTCACCGTTTTGTAGTTTGATTTTTGTACTTCTTTGTTTTAATAGATGAAAGTTTCTGTAGTTGGTTTTGCAATCAGCCTGAGATTATTATTACATTGTGCAGTGGAATGAGAGTACAGTACCTAAGCCACTCATATCCCCTAAGAAAATTTTAAATTAGTTCAGTACTGCATGTTAATGTTTGAATTTTCAATGTTTCAGGAGAATGGTTGTTTATTTAAAAACAGCTTTAATGAGATTTTAAAAAAGCTACAATTACATTCTGGTTTGTTTGAAAAAAGTTCACATTGTTGGCCAGTTTAAAAGTCAGTGAGTTCCTTCAGTTTAACCACTTCTTTTTTGACAGATTTAAGTTACCATTATGTTGAATACTTATTTGCCTTGGTTATCTCAACTATCCTTCAAACTAACATACCCCAGCAAGTATTTAAGTCACAAAGAATTTAGTATCTGAAGGGGGCCTATAGGGATGCTTGGGAGGGACACTTCATTAGGGACTGTAGTGAGAGGACAAGTGGTAACAGGTTCAAACTTAAACAGGGAAAGTTTAGATTGGATATGAGGAAGAAATTGTTTACTGTGAGGGTGGTGAGGCACTGGAATGGATTGCCCAGGGAACCTGTGAATGCTCCATCCCTGGCTGTGTTCAAGGCCGGACTGGACATAGCCTTGAGTGGCATGGTTTAGTGGGAGGTGTCCCTGCCCCTGGCAGGGGGGCTGGAACTTGATGATCTTAAGGTCCTTTCCTACCCTAACTATTCTATGATTCTATATAATTCAATTTATAGGAAAATATCTAATGAACCACACACTGTTTTGCTCATTACTCAGGACTGGCTATGGCTGCCTGTCATACTTTGCGGTTTCTTCCCAGTGATACATTTTGTTATTATTGTCTGAGAAGGTGTCTCAAAAGTGTTAATAGACATGGCTTGCAAGTTCTGGAATTTCACTGTTACTGAGTGTCAAGTGACACTCAAATTTTTTGGAAGTAGATGTAGGTAAAGGTGCACTGTGAGAAACTTTATAGTGTTCAAGCAGGAGACAGAAAGCTCACTTTATGCGCTAAAAGGAAAACTTAGTGAAGAAAGCTTGAACATTTTGTTCAAAATTCTATCGAAGCAACATGGATGTAAAATTACTATTCCAGATATTGCAGTTTTATTGTGCATTGAAGTAGTCCCAAATACACTGTAGATAGAAAAATGTGCAGTGTTATGTTGGTGTTGTACAAGCTGGGCAGCCACAGGCTGGATGCCATTAATGCTCAGTTAATGCTGGGTGCCGTTTTGGCAGTCTCTGTAGTTCCTTGAGCTGTTTAGCTTTAAAACTTCAGAGGTTATATCTATGGTTACTCATTGGGATTGCTGTGTCTGGAGAGCTATCCTACGAGTAAATACAACTTTTGATATACCTTCTGTAATCAGCTGAGTTCTCTGCTGTGCTTACACTGGTACCAGGCCAAATATCACTAAATAAGAAGGCGCTAGAAAGTGTGCTTAAACAACTAAATCACCTGGTTTTCTGTTAGCTAATAATGTAATTACTAAGTATTAGTATTAACAGAAAGGATAACAGAAAGTTATATTAAAATAGTGACTGTAATAAAATAGGGCTGTGTAGTTTTGTAATACTCATGCTGGACAACAGAGGGACATTGCTTGGATACAAAGAGGAAATCAAAGACTTTCATGAAGGGGTTGCCTTCCCTTAAATTGTTTAACTCTGAATTCTCCCCAGATTCCCTAGGCTATTTGTGCTGTGCCACTCTATTCACATCTCTGGATATATACCTTAAAACTGTTATTCACCATTTCTACTTGCGTGTGCAACATTCTTCTGGTCTTTCTCTTCCTAATTCAAATCCCTAAGGAAAATGTTTTTTTCAGTTCTTGTGTTATTAGTTTCTCATGGACACAGTTTAACTTGCCCTTCTTATTTGGAAATTTTTTAAAGCCGCTCCCTGGGTCAGTGCACTTTGAATCAAGGTGGTGCCAGTCCACCTTTTTTGAATCTCTGGTGCCAGTCTCTCTCTGGCAAAACCCAGGGCACAATGCAATATTAAAATGGTGATTTGCTTTGGAAAGAACTGTTGAGCTCAAAAATCAGAGTCTAGAAAAGTAAAAAAATAAACAAGAGAATATACTATGTGTAACTGCACATGCCACGTGGGTGCGAGCCAAGGTAATGTGTTTGAGAGCCAAAGCATTTGGAAGCAGCAGCAGGAGCCCTAGCGGCTTATGTGACTTCCCAAGAGCTTGTAACTGCTAGCAGAATGTGCACAGCATGGGCAAGCAGGAGGACTAGTTCAGGAGAATTAGTCTTAGAAGGAATGAACAACTTTGCAGGAGACAATGAGTGCATATAAGAAACTTGGAAGCTTTGTTAGTTCTACTTCTGAAAGGAGTGCATAAAACAAAGTGGTGCCAACAACAGTGGTATTAGTGTCAAAAAAGTCAGTAACTTCAGCAGTTGGGTGAAGGCAGGGCTTACAGAGACAATGTTTTTCATGCTGATTATTCCGATAGACTAAGACATCTTTGTCTGTCAACGCCCAATGAGCTGGCTAGCTATCCGTTCCACCACGCAACAGAAAGGTACCATGTGTTATACAGAGGGAGAATATCCATTGTTTGATTAAATGAAATCACTTCAACTGTGTTATATATGTCCCCCTGATAAAGGGAAGTAGGCATTGGAAGGACTAAGTGTGAACACATTATGGCATGTAAAAACACCATCCTTTAAGAGAAAGGAAAGCTCTCGAGATCAGTGAGCAAAGATCTGGAAGCATCTGGATCTTTGAGGGTCAGGATCCCAAAAACGTTCTTTGCCTCTAAGATGTTGAAAACGGGATGAATTTACGAACTGCTGTAGGAAAAATGGAGAGACCATTCTCTCCACTTCTCACAGTATTCTGAAGGAATTAGATTGCTGTTTGGAAGAGAACCTTTTCATAATTTGTGTCTAACTGAAACATTTTCAGAAACAGCAGGTAATATTTTTCTATGCTCAGTAAATCAGATTCTGGCAGTTGGTCACAGAAACCAGGGCAGAGTATTGAGCACTCTGTTGCTGAGGTGAGCACATAGTGCTCTGGTGCAGTGCACAGAGGAGTTTCCCAAACCAAGGGAACTTGCAAAAGGAGCTCAGAGAGCTGTCAGGAGCCTGTGGCTTGTGCCACAGGGGCTGACGACCTGGGCTGAACACACAGACTGAAGGAACAGGGTGTGACATTGATAACAAGTTCCTGTCTAGCTTCACAAGCATATCTCCTGAGTGACTGCCCCACCTCCCCAGGTGCCCTCACATAAAGGGTAGGAGGCTCTGTAAATGGAACTGAACCATAACAAGGGTGGAGGTTCATCTAACTTGGAGGTATCACTGAGGTTAAGTCGGTCTATGCCCTGCTTCAAAACTGCTTGCAAAAAGAAAAAAAAGATGGGTCATTGTCATAGGAGACTCCCTTCTGAAGAGAACAGAAAGCTCAGTATGCAGACGGGACTCACTTCTTAGGGAAGTCTGCTGCCTCCCTTGGGTCCAAGGATGTGAAGAGAATGGTTCCTACCCTGGTTGGGCCTCAGATTATCCATTACTGATTTTTCAGGCAGGCAGCGGTAAAGTCGCAACAAGAAGTCTGAGGACAATCAAGAGACTTCAGGGCCTTAGTACAACTGGTTAAGGTATCAGCAACACAAGTGGTGTTCTCCTTTGACCTTCCAGTTGCAGGGGATAATGAGGGAAGAAATAGGAATAGTTAGTGGATCAATACCTGACTCTGAGCCTGGTGTCACTGGCAGAAATTATGTTTTTTATGATGACATCAGGCCTGCTGACAGCCCTTCTAAGTGTATAAAAAAAAAAAAAAACAGAGAAAAAGCAGGCTTTCTAATGATGTCCGCTGTTGACCACTATTTCAAAATGGAGCCAGAAGAGGTTTGGAGCCAGTTTGTGGCTGGCTTTTCCATACGACAGAGATCTGAATTATTGTCTCAATCAAAGATGCTTATTAAACAGCCAATTAATTCTGCATTCATCCCTCGGAGCTAAATCCAACTCACATGGATTAGGACCTTCTGCTTTGCATCCAGACAGACAGTCTAAGCCATCCACGGATTAGGACACTATGGCCTAAACTCTTAATCCTTTTCTCTTTCATGCCAAGGATGTAATTCCTTATCTTGAAATTCCTGTTTAATTTTTTGTAACTTCTTTGACTAGATCCTCCGTAATTACTTTTTATTACTGTGCCTAAAGGAGAGACAGGCAAGAGACTGTGTGAACTTAGTCCCTGAAACTTTATTTTCTTGTCCTTTCCTTTGATGTTTTGAATGTTTTAATTATAGGGACATTAGGGTCTGAAATGTGTAGAGTAATGTACAAACAGCCCTATATACTGCCTGGGTCTATATGTCTGTTTCTGTGACAGGTTGGTGTACATGACAGCCAGTGGAGATTTTATATGTCAGCAAGATACCTAAGTGCAGAATGCAGCAAATCACTCTTCATTGTTCAACAATTTTGTACTTCATCAGTGCAGTAACTGACAGCTGTGGTGTTCTTACTTCAGCCTAGCTTCACAAATCCCCCCCAGACTAGCTACAGCTTGTCTCTACAGAACTTATTTAGGCAGAAGTGTCCATTCTCTTTTATAGTTTTTGTTTGTTTATGCTTTAATCCCTACCTGCCTTTCATGTTATTAGCCTAGTAATGAGCTTTTCTGGTACTTGCTTCTGCAGTTCCCTTGACCTTTGTTCCAGGCTAGAGACTGTTTTTCAACATAAGCAGAAGTGCTCCTCTGCTTGCTAATATATGGTCACAGAGTAGTAGTAGTAGTTCATCTAAGCAGTATATAAGTAAAGCAGACCTATTAGAAACAGTGGAATTTGTCATGGCATGATATGGCAGTGAAACCTTCCTATTATGTTGGTTTACCTTGTGTCTATATCTGCAGATATTTTGGTTGGTTAACCTTTTGGTTCTTCTTCAACTTCCTATGAAGTTGTGAATGTCAGTTCAGTCACTTCCTTGCCTTTCCATGTTATGCTGTAGTAAGCACAATATGATTGCAGTTCAAGTAAGTGCACATCTTTGCTGAGTGTCTAAGGACATAAATAGGACAAGGGTGGTAAGTAATATCCATAGTCAAAGCAACTAGATGAATTCTTAGGTATACAATCCCCTTTTCATTTTAAGCTGAAAAAGTACAAATATAGAGGGGGCAGGGGATGCAGGGAAAATTCTGGTCATTTGCAACCATGAAGTGCATGTATCAGGTATGGGATTTGGTGGAAGTGGTCTAAAAATTTTTTATTGCATCGTGGTAGCATCAGAATACCTTTTTGGTTTGTGTCAAATCATATATTGTTTGTTATCTTGTCTTCTCCCTAGGAGGAGAAGTACATACAGTGAAGTAGGAGTTTTGTGCTTGAAGTTTTCTCTTTATAGTATATTTGTATTTCTGTACATTTATGGCAGAAAAAGACTATAAACACCACTGCCCTTAAGTCCTCGAAGTGCTGGGGCATGCTGATGCTTTCAAAAGCTTTGGATTGGCATTGTGGGCAAAGATTACAGTTCTCCAGAGAGAATATTTTGTTTTAGAAGGCAAAGTAATCAGTTTCAGTCCTTATCTGGTGCTTTAGGAAACTTCAGTTGATCTGAATCCAAGTGTGGAGATCCTAACAGAAAGATGAGAGTGAAGAACTTGAGTTTGATGCTGTACACTGGAAAATCAGTATAGAGAACTTATGTTTGATAACGTAGCTTAGTGAAGCGACATGTGTAATTTTATAGTATCTTTCTGTATTTATTAGTGAGTTTCCTAGGTACCCAGGTATTTCCAGTATCTTCAGGTTTACTGCAATTCTGTAACTGAGCCATAAGATGATAAAGAGGTGAATAACAGATAAGATTCTTATAAATGGGGGAAAATCTCTTAGGAGGGAGGGAGTACAAATCACTTTCAAAGTAATATGTGAAAGCTGCGCTCTAGCAAAAAAAATGTACTTTTGAACTAAGGATGGAATACTATTTGTCTTTCTGGCCTTTTAAATCAAGGAAATTTTACTGTGGGGTAGGTTGGGTTTTGGTTTTTGGGTTTTGTTTTTTTTTTTTTGGTGGGGGGAGGGAAGGGGAGGAGGATTAAATTTTGTTTTCAGTTTTGGAAGCTTATTCTTCATTAGTGGCCTGATTTTCTTCAAAGCACTTGTACAGGTTTGGTGACACCATAGTAGTTTTATTGAGTAGGTAGGACAGTGTTGTTTCCATGTTATTAGCACTTGAGACTGTACTTCTTCTGGAAGTGGCCTTTAATTTTTGAAAAGGTTAAAAAAATAGTTGCATATGAGGAAGATCACAAATAAGAAGCCTTTTAAGCAGTTCCCCTGGAACCTGTCTGCATCCGTCACACAGTTACAACCTTACCTTATGGTCAACTTCACTGAAGCCTGCAGGGAAGAATGGAACAAGAGGATGGACATTTGCCCTTTATTTGCTAAAAGGAGAATGTCCCTGAAGAATCTGGAATTCACTTTTAGCTACCTCTGACCTAATATTCCATCTCTAGCATACAAATTCTTCTGCTAGCCCCAGGTGCATGCATGTCTCCAAATGATTGTTCATCAGCTGTGCACACAGGCACTGAACTTTTACCTCACACAGCCTTTCTAAATACTTCTGAAATCTTACCTACTGAGTGGAGGTAAAAGTGTATTTTGCTAATAGCAGTTTAAGATTTCAAACTGTGCCTGCCACAAGCACTTGTGTCTGACTTTTGAAGACTGTAATTTGAAAGTTTCAATGAAACTTTCCTATTTACAGGAAGTTTAAAGCAAGTTGTGCTTTCCCATTTAAAACCTTAACAAAACAACAGAGATTTTGTAACATAAATTGCTAGTTTCCAAAGGTTTCGTTTAATACTAATAATATTCTAAAGCTTTTGCAAGTCAGCTAAAGAGAAGCTATTTACTGCATACTGCTGTGATCCTTGTGGCAAGTTCCCACTGAGAGATGTGTTCACACATATTCCAAAGTCCCAGTTTTCTTCTGTTTCTACAACGCAATTTTTAACTGTCCTTAATTCTTTCTAACAAAAAGAGTGATGATCTAGTATAAAAGTATAATAAATAACACAGTCAAAAATAATGCTCTGCAGTAAGATTAAAGAGTGGGCCTGATCATGCACACCATCTCTGTGCCGCAAACCGGAGTTTTTATTGATTGGAATGATGTGATAAGATAAATACACTCCAATAATAGAGGGTAAAAGTCTTAGTTTGAGATAAGACAGCAACAGCATTTAATACCAGTTCCCAGATACACATATGCATGCACATATGATGCATCTTAAAGATGGGAGCAAATCTATTTTGTATAGTTGGTAGTAAAGTGACTTGAAGAGAAACAATCAGCTCCTGCCACTTGTCCTTTCTTTGGGATTTACCATTCTCTGAAGACTCTGCCCCCTTGCTCCTGTCTCCTCATGTTCTGTTAGTCCTATTGATCCTGTGAACAATTAATCTTCAGGGTGCTGAAGATCACATCTCCTCCCAGCAGAAGAAGAGATGGGGAAACACAGCACTGGGAGACAAATCCTCCAGAAAAAAGTCAGTCCTACTGTGTAAAAGCAAATCTCTACCTAATGAGTTGCTAAAGTTCCAGTTGTGCTTTCAGGCCACACCACCTGTCCTTCTTGGGACTGCTGCATATGTCGGCTGAGCCCCCAGAGCTGATTCCTCATGGGAAAAGGGGGGCAGAGCTGCAATTTATCAGGGTACCCTGGGCAGAGCGAACAGTTTGTCCTTGAATAGCTCTTCAGCTTTATAGCCTGCACACGAGCCATCTGCACGTCTGTGGTTGTGGTCTGTCCTCCTGCATACCCAAGTGCCCAGCTGTGGAGTGAAGGAGAGCAGCAGGGAGGTAACCTCAGCTACAAGGTAGGTGTGAGGACAATAGCAGGTAGCTAGGAAAGACAAAAATAAGCCTGAAGCTATGTGATAAAGGATGATGAGGAAGTCTTTTGGGTCTTTTAAAACCTACCTAGAAATGGGTTTCTAATAAGTGACTTACATTTTAAAGGCTGTAGCCGTAAGGTGGAGGACTGGACATTTAAGTGGATACTTTCGTTATGGAAGGACTAACATTACTGAGAAGTTCCCATGCATAGATTTTATCTCTTTTTTTAAGAAATGGGTATAAGTTAATAAGGGGAAAAAAAAATCTTAAGTTTCAAATAGAGATATTTATTTTACTCCTGTTGTTAGATATTTCAAAGGTTTGATTGCACACTTACCTTTATTTTATGTCTGACCATTCTTTGACATTGGGGTAAGTTGTAAAATGTATTTTTTTTAAATAAAAAGGAAAATGCTTATAATTTTGGGAACCCATGTTTTGTCACACTGATAAAATATGTATATATGTGTAGGCATAATATACTAGAAGAAATAATGGCCTATTTTATATGCTGCTGTGTATGTTTATTTTGCTGCTTATTTGCTTAGATGGGAAGATAATGAATCCTTGTGCATACACAATGTTTCTGTTGCAATTATTTGTAATTTACATTAGAATAAGGTAGTAGAGAGGCACATAGGAAGCCTTGAAAATATTTACAGATCCTTCACGTTAAAGTTTTAAATTAAAGAGAGAGTATTTGCAGTTAATGAACAGCCTTGATAATGGAGATCAGCCAATACCTCCAAAGAGATTCTAGTATTGTCTTCTTGAATTTAGCCTGATCACCTGGCTTTTGTTTTCTGACTTGTCCATCCTTTATAAACTAAAATATGTTTTAAGAAATATACTGAATGAAGGCTAATTAACAGATATCATCCCTTACAGAGAATAATTCACCAATATTAACTATGTCATCTGAACTGACTATAAGAGCTTGTTTCTGCCCTCTGAGAGCAAAGGTACCTTAGAGAACAGAGACTTTCCAGGAGTGCTCAAGTTAAAGGTAACCTTTATGTAGATGTCAGCTCTGAAAGGAATGGAATATATCACATGTAAAAGATAAATCCAAAGGATGAGATGATGAATGGGATTTCTGGACCACAGAGTGTGTTAAGAAGTTGTTTTCCCCTGTCTTGTGCCCTAAAATATTTTGTAATTTTTAAGATTAATTCTGAAGGGACTAGGGACTGTTTTGTGCTTTGTCTAAATTAAAGCTAAGGTTGCTGTGAAAAAATGCTTATTGCCTGCTATTCTCCAGGATATGAAAAAGATGTTTACTTTTTATTTTCTTAATTTATAGTTTTTAACAAGACTCATAGTCATAAAGAAAGAGACCCATTAGACCAAATACAGTTTTCCTGAAAGAAAATAGACTTCAAGTTGTGTCAAGACTGTGCTTGGGTGTTTTTGTTTTGTTTTCTTTCTTTCTTGGACATTTTCTTAATATTTATCTGTGTGCTCATCTGGCTTTGCTATGGGAGTCTGACTGTGTTAAAAAGTTCTGTAAACTGGGTTCAAGATAGATATGCCCAGTTGTTAACAGTTTATTGGCTATGCTCTTTGGATGGCTACCTAGCTTGGTATACGCCATGTTTTGGGCAGGGAGGAGGTGTGTGTGTGTCTAGATACAGCTATTTGTGTGCATATATATATATATAACCTAGGGTTGACATATGGCTTGATTCATTGTTTTGTCAATTACCATTACAAGTGCAGAGCTGCTGAAAGGTGGACATATGTTTGCATAGATACTATATTTAAATGCCAATAGCACCATTAATGTGGAAAATAAGAATCGATATTTATTCAGTGACATGCCTGTCAGACAAAATTATAAACGGAGTATCTGTCACCAGTTATAGGTATAACTTTAAAATTTCGATCATATATCTGTAGGAAAATAAAATTTATTTATATTTAGTCTGGACATTGAAAAGGTCTGAGAAAAAGGATGACAAATGTCAGTACATATTTTTATTGTTCATTGTTACCCATTTGGGTTAATTTATTCTGTTTAATTTAAATGTCTCATTTTCCTGCTACATATACTGCCTTCCATGGATCCTGATTATTTTCTTTGTGAAGGAGGATAGCAGTATAGTAAAGGGTCATCTGACATTGCCTATGCTGGTTATAGAAGATTTGTATGCAAATCTGCTAATAAAAAACCCTGAAGATCATAGAATAGAATCATAGAATCATAGAATAGTTAGGGTTGGAAAGGACCTTAAGATCATCTAGTTCCAACCCCCCTGCCATGAGCAGGGACACCTGAAATTAAACCATGCCACCCAAGGCTCTGTCCAACCCAGCCTTGAACACTGCCAGCGATGGAGCATTCACAACTTCCCTGGGCAACCCATTCCAGTGCCTCAGCATCCTTACAGTAAAGAATTTCTTCCTCATATCCAATCTAAACTTTCCCTGTTTAAGTTTGAACCCATTATGCCTTGTCCTCTCCCTACAGTCTCTAATGAAGAGTCCCTCCCCAGCATCCCTATAGGCCCCCTTCAGATATTGGAAGGCTGCTAAGATGCTGGAATAAAGCTGATGCTTTTCTTCTGACTGGCTATATGTGTGTATTACCCTTCTAGATAGTCATATTGATTGTGTATGAGCAAAGTGTCGGATTAAATTTTTGTTGGTAGTGTATTTGTGTCAGCTAACTGACAGCAGAGCTTTCTGTGGTTATCAAAACAGCTAAAGAATACTCTTCCAGAGAAGTTTATCGCAATTGCACAATATTGCTGGAATTCTAAAACCTGCAACCAAGCAGTTCTTCTGCTATAGGAGGAAGAAACAATGTAATGCTGATGAAATAAAGCACTGTATATGTTCTGTTCTTCTGTATTGTATCTGTGCTTAATAATCTGCTTATTTGCATTAACTTATTATCAGCAGAGCATGACTGTACTGGCAAGGTTTATTTGAGAATCTTTCCAAACTTCCATAGTGGTTTGACATCCTCTATTGAATTAACAGGTAAAAATAAAGACACAGTGGTCACTGTGAAAATCATTTAAATTTTTATCATTCTGATTTATTCAAAATAGTCACTGGACCAATACTGAAGAGTAGACACAGCTTCCATCTCGTAGCTGCCTACATGATGTGGACACCCTGTAGAGCAGGATACTTAAGAAATGAAGAGGAGCAGCCAGGTGAAAGTGGTTAGGCCTACCCCATTTGCAGACTAATTGCATTCTTTGTGGGGTGCCTTGGGTTCTTTCCAGATGATTAAACCCACAGCTGGGTATTGTTGTAGAAGCTTCTCTGTATTTTCAGGATTAACAAGGTTTAGATTCTTTTTTTTTTTTTTTAAATGAAAATTATATTCGTATCTCTTCTGTTACTGATGTTCTTCGTATGCAAGCACTCCTGATACTATAGTCTAGCTGTGGATTTCTGTCATGGTTTAAGCCTCTCTAACTCACGCAGTCGCTCTCTCACTCGCTCCCCCCTCTTTCTTCCCCCTGCTCCCGGAGTGATGGGAAGGAGAATCGAAAGAATGCAACTCCCACAGGTTGAGATAAGAACAGTTTAGTAACTAAGGTATAACACAAACCACTGCTGCTACCAGCAATAATAATAATGACGAGAGAAATACAAGGGAAAAGAACACAGTCACTCACCACCTGATACCCAGCCTGACCAAGCAGTGCACCCCCCACCCTTCTGGGTCTCTGCTCTCCATTTTCTATCCTGGGCATGATGTGCTGTGGCATGGAATACCTCTTTGGTCAGTTTGGGTCAGGTGTCCTGTCTCTGCTTCCGCCTGGCTTCCCCTCCTCCCTGGCAGAGCATGAGACTCAGAAAGTCCCTGGTCAGACCAAAACATTACCAAGCAGTAACTGAAAACACTGGTGTTATCTGTGCTGTTCCCAGGCTGAAAGACAAAAACACAGCGCTGAACCAGCTACCAAGAAGAAGAAAAAATTACTGCTGCTGCTGAACCCGTGACAATTTCACAATTCAGAAAACATCTGCCACATTCAGTATCGAAAGTCTTAAGGTCTTGGCTTTCTGTATCATAGGTTTTGGTATATTCCAGTAATAAGCTCCTACTGTTTTGTTCTGATTTGGTTTTCAGTACACCATAAAAAATGCAGCACTTAACAATCCCGTTTAAGATATAAAAGATTTCAAAACCAGGGAATTTCAGTTCTGTCAGTGTCTGAGACTCCTTTTCAAATTACCTTCAGATGTGTGCTGTGCTGACATGTGCTTTGCTCCTCAGTTCCCTGGATAGAAGCACCTCTTTAGAGTTCCATACAGCCAAAAGTCTTTTGCATGTAAATATAGTTTCAGGATGAAAGGGGAAAGATGGAGGGAGAGGAGCATCTGCCTCTATTGAGGAACTGGGAGCTGGTCAAGATGCATGTCTGGGATCGCCCAATGTCTCAAGCAGGACTTAGTGATTGTGAAATCTCAAGCAAGAGAGATTGTTGCCAGCCTGTGGTCTCATAACAGAGGTGAAGAATAGGCTGAGTGATCAGAATCCATGTTTTGTATGATGTTAAGTTGTCACTCTTCATTGATTTTAACGAAGTTGGCATGTACACCATGTATGTTTAGAGTGTCAAACATTTTAAAATGTATCGCTGAAACCAGGTAGGCTATATTAATATTCCATTATGAGAGGGCTTTTTTTTGTGGCTGAAGACAAAAATCTTTCTTGGTCTGATTAACTTAAGCAAACATTTATCTCCTCTGAATAAAAGCATGAAAACTTTTACACCAGATAAAGCTTTATTCTGCTTTATTTTTTGCTTTTTTTAAGTACTCTGTAGTCTTCAATTTTGATTATGCTGCTGCTGGAAGACTGTGGCAATAATTTCCTGAAAAGTATCTGTGAATAATGAGTCTATCTTTGTATTCTGAGGCAGGAATATTTTAAAGTATTTATTACTTTTGACAGAGAATATATCAAAGAAATGGCATGCTCAAGGTGCGTGTTTTGGTGAATGAAACAGCTGAGTCAAAAGTTATTTTTGTAAGATTGGCTCCCTCTCTTCTTCCTCTCATACTACACGCTAATAGAATTCCTCCTCCACTCTATTACATTTTCCTATCTCAGTCCGGACTTTTAAACATCTGAGCATGTATTTGTTACAAATGAGACAGTTCTCTAACTTCAATCTTTTCTTAACCATGTTCATGCTAGTAGCATCTCCTCAGCTAGAAATAAGAAATACAAATGTTTTTTTAACGATTATCAGGAGCTAAGATCTGTAACTTTCTTTTTCGTTGCAAAGTTACTCAAGACCTACTGGTTTTTTTTCCTTTTTATTAGTATGTTACATTACTAAGAATTTCTTGTACTCCATTTTTATATTGCTTCATATTCTGTTTTGGTTTGTATTTAATGCATATAAATATATTTCAATTTGAAATAAATTATTTCATAATCCATATTATGTTAATGATTTGCTAATTATTTCTATCTTCCATAATAGTTTCCTATTATCTTTCTTCTTGATCATCAAGCTGTTGTAAGTCTCCATTATTTGTATTTCTTCATGTTCTCTGTCAAAATTTCTTTCTCAATATAATAATGAAGCATTTTTTTTCATTCTTTGCTCTTTCTTGTCTTTTTCCGTGTCCCATAGTATTCAGATCTCACCTCTCTTATTGGCATGCAACTGTCATGATACTTAAGAACTGCCTTTATTTTTATGTACTGGTTTTTTTTTTTTACCTTAAAAATTATTCTTGTTCTCAAGAATGTCCATTGTCCTTCAGTTGATTATATCAGAAAATATTTTCTTAGGCTAGCTGTTTGTTTTATTACTCTTGTTATTGACACCTAATGAATGTATCTTTCTTTTACCATTTTTAAATGTCCACAGTAATTCTAAAGTCTTCCTATGAGCTCTCTGTAGTACAGACAAAACTATTAAGGCTTAACTGCAATCCACTGTATCTATTTTAAACCCTCGTTCTTTCCATAGAAACCAAGTTTAAATGCTTCTCCCTAGCTTTAACTTGAAATCATTCAAATTTGGAATAAATAAAATATTTTTTTCTTCCAAGGAAATAGGTTGCAGTTTGGAAATGACAGTAGCTTTCTGTAGTAATGTCTGCTTTTTATGAGTAAAAAAGCTCTCACAATATGAGGTAGATTTCACAGCCGAATCATAAAAACCTGTCCTGTGACTTACGGATTCCACACAGGTAGCTGTCATCTGAGAGCTACTGTCTGTCTGGATCTTGCAAGCAACCTTGCTTGCTGGATTCAAGAGAATTGTGTATATAAGCTTGGAGACTATTTGCTAATCCTGGTTAAATAGGTTTCTGAGCTCAGAACTCAGGCAAACATTCAGTCACTGAAAGAACTGCCTGGACAAAAGGTTGAACATCTCCTACTTGCTTCTGCTGACACAGTCTACAGTTAGCTGAAGGTGTATTTTGGGTATCCTGTTAAAAATTTAGATCTAAATGTTTTCATTTAAGGCATAATATAAGTTTATATTGAACAAGAAACTGAAAGTGGCATTTCTGAACCTATATCCAGTTCAAAAACCAGTGGCCTATCTTTTGTTTCCTTATTAGTGGAATAAAAAGAAATAAACAGATAAGTTTATTAATAATCAATAATTTAGTATTAATAATTACTTAATATTTAAATTAATAGCTAATAATTATTAGTAATTAATAATTAAGCATAATTCATGGGCAAGGGCATATCCATGTTATCTTTTACAAGAAGACCCAGTATAACACTCGCAAGTTTATTGACATGAGCCATCTTTAGACTGAGAATTGAACAGCTTTGCTCACGATGTCATTCTGTAGAACACAATGACAGGCCCTCCTGTCTGAAGCTGGGCCATGTCTGGCTGCCTGAGATTGCAGATATGCTGCTGTCCTGTCCAGTCCAGCCAAATTGCAAATACAACTCCTCAGACTTTTGCACTCATCAAGTGTTAAAGGTTTGGTCTAGGATTTGTTTTAGCTGTTTCTACAAAATCACACTCATGCTTTTTATCTCCCTTATGTGTTGTTCCTGAGATTAAATTTCACGAAAGAACCTTATAGAGAATGTCATAGAATCATAGAATAGTTAGGGTTAGAAAGGACCTTAAGATCATCTAGTTCCACCCCCCCTGCTATGGGCGGGGACACTTCCCACTAAACCATGCCACCCAAGTTTATGTCCAATCCAGCCTTGAACACCGCCAGCGATGGAACATTCACAACTTTCCTGGGTAACGCATTCCAGTGCCTCACCACCCTCACAGTAAAGAATTTCTTCCTCATATCCAATCTAAACTTTCCCTGTTTAAGTTTGAACCTGTTACCCCTTGTCCTCTCGCTACAGTCCCTCATGAAGATTCCCTCCCCAGCATCCCTATAGGCCCCCTTCAGATATTGGAAGGCTGCTATGAGGTCTCCACGCAGCCTTCTCTTCTCCAGGCTGAACAGCCCCAACTTTCTCATCCTAACTTCATATGGGAGGTGCTCCAGTCCCCTGATCATCCTCGTGGCTCTCCTTTGGACTTGTTCCAACCGTTCCATGTCCATGTTTCTGTGATGCCTATGATATCATACGCCCGTAGACATGTACACATCTCTAATTCCTCTTGTTTGTTCCCCATGCCATGGGCATTTGTATAGAGGCATCTGAGCTGAGCTCCAATTGAAGCCGGCTCATTGGCTGGAGCAGCTGCAATATCTCTACATTGCTCTGAACATTTGCTATAGGTGCTGGCAACTGACTGGGTGTGTTGGGATGGAATGATGTCCCCCTCCCCCAACACATCTAGTTTAAAGCATCCTTGACCAGTCTGGCAAGCCTCCTACCAAAACTGCTCTTCCCTTTCTTTGTCAGACCAGCTCCACCAGCCCCAGTAGATCTGGCCTACTAAATTGAGTCCCATGTTCAAAGTGCCCAAACCCCTGACTATAGCACCACCCTTCTAACCATTTATTAACCTGGCCAATCCTCCTAGCCCTTTTAAGGTCCTCCCCTTTATCCTGGAGAACTGACGAAATGACAATCTGAGCTCCAGATCCCCTAACCACCTCTCCCAGAGCTCTGTAGTCCTTCTTTGTGTTCTGCGGGCTACTGCTATTTATATCAGTAGCACCCACATGCATCACTAGAAGTGAGTAATAGTCAGTGGGACTGACTAGAGCAGGCAGCTTCTCTGCAACATCCCTGATCCGAGCCCCTGGTAGGCAACACATCTCCCTTGAGACTGGGTCAGTCCGACAGATGGGTGCCTCTGTTCTTTTCAGAGTAGAGTCCCCTACTACTACGGCCCGCTGCTTTTTCCTGGCCGCATCAGTAATGATCTTCTTTACCAGTGCATCAGCCAGTTGTTCCTGGTGGGAGTGTGTTTCCTCATCAGCCCCCTGCAGGACAGCAAACAGGAAACATTTGCATCACTATCAAAATCTAAGTCTGTAATTTTCAGCCTGCCAGAGAAAGAAGATTCTTTGTAATTTTCTTATATATGCTGTTTTTTTTTTCTCTTTTTTAAATATGTGGAAATTCTAGTTATAAAGGGGGAGCCATAGTTTCCTATTGCATGGATGCAACAGGAAAAAAAAAAGCAGGTATCCCTGAAGATGTGCAGAAAATTATCTAGTCTGCTTTAGTTGGACTTACTATTTGAGAATTAAACTCTATTAAATATATACGAATTGAAGAGTGGCAGGATTTAAGTAGATGGTATAAATCCCCAAGGTTTTTATGGTCAGACAGGCAGTGGGATTCAGACCAATCTTATTAAGCTCCTTGTCATTCCTCCTGAGAGTTAACAGCAGAATTGCTCTGAAACAACCAAGAGTCTTTTGAATGGAGGAGCTATGTTGAGAAAGCAGATTAATATTAAAATGCCTGCAATTCAATTTGCTTTCAGACTAATGTTTTCCCTGAGGATATTTTCAACTTTAAGGGCAATAAAATCATAAGCTTAGATTTGACAGCTTGGAAATTACATAGAAGATGATTCCTTGTAGAGTAGTCTGTTTTTTCAACTAACAAATCATACCAGTTTGCCTGTAGGTTGCTATCTAGATCTAGAAACTCAAAATCTGCCATTTCTTTTACCTGCAGCATTTTGTTCGTTAACTCACTGAATTTGCCTCGTCCCCTGACGGTGCTCACTGTTTGGTGTGTCTTGCCTGAAAAAATTCTGTTCACTCTCCAACTTCTGAACATAGAATTTCAGATGATACAGTTTCTCAGAAGGGTAATTGTGAAACAGTGCCAGATCCCTTTTCTTCTCTGTTTCCTTTTTTCAGTCCTGCTTTTGAGTCTTTGTGCTGTACTTACTTAAAAAAGGGATGTAGTAGGGAGAGATGGGCGAGTTAAAAAATGAAATTTCTGTATAAGTTATAGAATAGCGGAATAACTTGGCTGTCACCCCAATGGGAGACACTTAGCTGATTCTACTTCCAAGATCTTAAGAGTGCTACTTGACAACAAAATAATGACTCATTAATGATAAGTGAAGTATAGCTTTAAATGTCAGTGGTTATTTTTGTACTGTAAAGTGTTGTGGTTTCGGCTGGGATAGAGTTAATTTTCTTCATAGTAGCTGGTATGGGATATGTTTTGGATTTGTGCTGGAAACAGTGTTTATAATTCAGGGGATATTTTCCTTACTGCTTGGCAGTGCTTCCAGAGAGTCAAGGCCTTTTCTGCTCCTCACAACACCCCACCAGCAAGTGGGCTGGGGGTGCACAAGGAGCTGGGAAGGGACACAGCCAGGACAGCTGACTGTGACTGAACAAAGGGATATTCCATACTGTATGGCACCATGCTCAGCATATAAAGATGGGGGAAGAAGGAAAAAGGGGGAGCACGTTTGGGGTGATGGTGTTTGTCTTCCCAAGTCACCTCTATGTGTGATGAAGCCCCCCTTTCCTGGAGATGGCTGAACACCTGCCTGCCGATGGGAAGTGGTGAATGAATTCCTTGTTTTGCTTTGCTTGCATGCACAGATTTTGCTTTGCCTGTTCAGCTGTCTTTATCTTAACCTAGGAGTTTTCTCACTTTAACTTTTCTGATTCTCTCCCCTATCCTGACACAGGGGAAATGAGGGAGTGGCGGAGCGGGGCTTAGTTGCCCTCTGGGGTTACACCACAAGCTAATGGTATTCATATACATGAATTCCCAAATCTTGCCCAAGATAGTCTGATAATACTGGATATTAGTATAGATTATATGTAGGGGAGAAATGTCCCTGTTTGTTTGAAAGATCTATTGGAGACTGTTGGTCAGAGTCCCAGTCACAGTAAAAATCCAGTGGAGTCTGCATATCTGCATTGCTTTGTCTATTGTATTTTGTAAGCTCTCTGTCAGGAGCATGCACCTCTGTTTCCTTCTCTGTTGAGAATTTCTGTGCAGTTTATTTGTGTATGAATTATTGTATATGCTGGATAGGGACATACTATGGAGTTTTATACACACAATGTTGAAAATAGTTCTAAATTTTCCGTTTTCTTGAGTTTGAGGAACATGCCCACTTCAAAGCACTTTCCTAGTTCATATTTATTTCTTGGTTTTCATCTGTCTCTACACACCGATACAGTCTCAGATCAGACAGCTTACTTCTGACTCATGATTTAGATACATTTATGGGTAAAGAAACTACCCAAAACTTCTTACTCTTATGGAGTATAGAGAAACAGCTTTCTGCCTCAGCAACTGCTTATGCATATTTATTGAACAGCTTCTTTGAGGCTATCATGAGCTTGCTTATCAGTGAAAATGACTTGACGTAGTCTCAGATCTCAGTATCTGTGATTCCAGTTAGTAATTTAATAAATGCTGAAACTGTCTAAATCTTTCATTTATTCAGAATGCAGCATGACAATGAACAGCTGATGACAGTGGAGAAATTCAACAGAACCTACTGTCTAGTTTAATTTCTTTTTTTTTTTTTTTTGTTAGCTTGTAGAGCCTGCATCTGTGACCATGACACGCGCAACTTCAGAGAACTCATTATTATTTCCATTGTGCTCTAGCAGTTTTCATCATTCACAGTCAGAGGTGTGCAGCTGATGTTAAAGAATTTCCACGCTCAAGGGAGGGATAAACGCTCTTTTATTATTTCATGCCCCAAAGGACAGCCAGGTCTTCTGAAGCAGAAAAATAAAAATATGACAGCATTAGAGATGCACATTTTCCAGTGTTTTATTTTATCTTTGTACAGAAGGAGGAAATAAGTGTTCTCTTACTTTGAAGTAAAAATAGATGACTGGCTAACCTTGGGTATTTATGTTTTTAAAAAGTTCGGTAGTGAATTTAAGAAATACAGAATTTAGATTTATGTCTAGACTTCCCAGAATTGGTTGGTAGTGAGGTTTCTATTCTTGGTCAATGATTATACACTTCCCCTTTAGTGGATTTCTGCCTTTATTTAGAGAAAAAAAAAAGGTAAATGTGTTGGTTTTCATGATCTTTTTCTATAGGTGTGCTTGTCCAATAAAAGATCATGACTGGAAATTATCCAGGCAGGCTGGTTTTGGAGGTTACATATTTTCAGGGGGGATCATAATTAAGAGATGCCAGAATCACAGTTTTATGATTTTTATTTATTTTCCCTTTAAGCACTTCTGTCTTTTTCAGGTTAAGGGCACATTCTGTCTAAATCAGTAAATCAGAAGAACTTATGATGGTGAATGTGAATTGAGATTCCTGTATATCAAAAAAAAATCTGCTGTGTCATCATCACTAATGAAACACTGGTGATGAAACAAATAATTTGTACATTTGGAATGTCTCATGAAGCAATGTTTTAACACATTTTCCCTTCAGTGCTTTTTTTTAATCAGTGAATGATTGCCAGCTCTCCAGCCAAACTTCTGCAGCTCCAGCAATGGAATTTTTTCTGAATCACAGTAAGAATTACCTCTGCTGGGGTTCAGCCCTGATATATTCACACACAAGGTGTAAGCCCTGTGAAAGTCCTGTTTCAAGGGTGAATTTTACTCTTCTGGATAACATTTACATCTTGCAGCTAGCAAACTGTTTGTACTGAAGCCTCCTTGTGTATTTGAATCATGGCACTGAGGTTTTCATGGAAACGTACTAATTTTATGAAGACTAAGGATTTTGCTAAATGTACATTTTATAATGTTATTTAAGCAAAAGACAAGAGGAAAAGGTTTAATGAAATGTTTTATCACTACAAAAATAATTAAAGATGCAGTTCTGGTTTAAATGAAATGAGTTTAAATCTGTATGCACAGTTGTATACAGAGTACATTAAAATTTTTCATGTGATTAATGTATCACATAGTCATATTTGGGGGGAATATAATGCTGGGTTTATTTTTTGTTGCTGCAGATAAAAATTTTGAAATTTAAGGAAGTTGAAATTTAATTTACCTGAAATTTAGCTCTTAAAAATGGGAATATTCTAGGAAAAAGGGTTGGAATGAACTTTGAGAGATCATGCTGTCCAGTCCTTCCCTACAGTTGTGAGATGAGCTGTACTTGAACCAATCCTAGAATATCTATATTTAAGTAGTGCTTAGGAGAAAAAAAAAGCAACAAAAAACCCCCAAACACCCCCCCACCCCCTAAAAAAAACAAGCCCCCCAAAAAAACCACTGCCTCTTGTGACAGAAGTTCACAGCTTCCTTTGACAGTTAATTTCTGTGAACTGCTAAAGGGTTTCTACTACTGGTAAATTCTTCTTGGTGTGTAACCTAAATCTTCCTCGCTGTGATTGAATCCCATTGCTTCTTGGCCTATGCACAACAAACGCGGACAGCAGTTTGTTTCTATTCTCTGTTCTTTTTACAGGTGCATATATACATATATGTATTTATGTGTGTGTATATATAAAAATGTATGGCTGCATGTGTTGTTTTTTCTCAGTCTTCTCTGTTCTGGGCTAGAATGACTTAAATTCTTGCAGCCTATAGGCCATATTTTTTGGATGGGTGATTGTTCTTACTGCTGTCCCCTGCACTGTCTCCATCTGTTTCATGTTTGTTTTTTTAATATATTGTATCTAAAACTATAAACAGTAGACCACAGGTGGTTTTGTAGTGATTGAGCAGATTGGACGGAGCAAATGCTCTTTTATTGTAGTTATCTCAAGCCATCCTCCATTGGCAATGTAAGTTAGGGAAAAATTCTTTCAACTGCTTGACAGAACCTTCTGTTTCTGGAATTAAAATGAAGTCTTTACTAGTAACTTGTGCTGAGGAACATCAGAATCACACTTCAGTCTCTGGGGTAAAGAAGATCTGTACAGTGTAACAGTTGTGTCAATGATCCTTCAGATATTGCATAGGTCTGAAGGTTGCAATGTCAAAGAAATAAAAAAATCAAGCCAACACAACATTTTGGTACAGCACAGTGGGAACAGCTGTTCTTCTGTGAAGTACATTGTTCTCAAAACTAGTTTACTAATCTGGCCAAGCCAACTTTTCATATGTTATTACAGATTAGTAAGTGGAAAATACAGCGAGGTGCTTTTGAAGGTAAGAGGCAAGGTAATGGAAATGTGTCATCAGCTTTTGGCTTTTCCTGCTGTATCTTTATATCAGTTCACTGTTGTGGTTGACACTGTCCATTTATTGATCTATTGATGCATACAGCAGTAAGAAGTATTTATTCACCTTTTAGTGAATGGATGTCTTAATCATGCGTATCATTGTGTGACTGGGAGTACACCTTAGTAACTTTGAAACATAGAATACATATCCCTTTGGCTTTACCTTACGTTTTCATTTCTTTGGTAGGCTTCTTCATATGGATAGATATACTCTGCTATAAGGGCAAACTTTTTTTTTTATATCTTGCTTATATTTCTCAAAGATGAGTCATATCATTGAGGAATATACAGCCTTAATGAGATTTTCAGTAAGGTTAACTTAAAGTCTGGCATTAAAATTTTGATTTGGAGTCTGGTTTTGTTGCTCTGATTTTTGTTCAATTTGGAAACCCAGAGCACTAATTTAAGCTGCAAAAGTCCACTCCGTTTCACATTTCCTGCTTATTGAAGAATCTAGGTTGCTTTTATATGTCAAATATATTCCAAAATAGGAACATATAATTTGCACATATTGGTTAGTAGTGATAGCACTAGTGCATATTATATGCAGTGACAGACAGCTGCGTTAAAAAACTGAAACACATAGGAAAGCTACAATAAAGCAAAAAAAGAGGACACTTTAATTTTTGATTCAGAGGTTTAAAAATGACAGGCAATTGTATGAAAGTAGAGATCACTACTAGGTTAATGCTAGTATTTCAGAAGTCCTATCTAAACCTGTGGCCCAGTTAATTAATTGCTTTTATATAGTGTGAATGAGGTTTGAAGCACTTGGCAAAAAACAAAAGTCTGACAGAAATTAAATTTTGATTAAGAAATAAATATTGAATCTACTATGTTGGTTTCTCTATTTGTTGAGGAAAACCTCAATGAATTCTGCTGAGATTTCTAATAATTGAATGCAGTGAATGGTAACACCTACATTTTGGGATTGCATATATCTTTTAACTATTCTTCAATACCTGCTAAATGATAAATAAAATAAAATAGTGTTGATAATTTTTTTATTTTAATTTAATTTATTTATTTATTTTTCTTTTATTTACAATATTTTAGATTTGCCTTTGTTGAAGCTTTTTCCATCCATAGTGGCTACAGCACTGCAATGTGAAGAGATGTCAGATATTGCTCCATAGTGTTTTAGAAAAGACTAGAGGTTCAACTATGAGCTTGTTCTTATTATCTAGAGAAAGAGGTGCCCACTGGAAAGATCACCAGGAAGTTAATAACCATCTTACATGTAAGTGGGAGCTGTGGATGATAGTGCCTTCACTAATAATTTCCTGAAAAAGGAAGCCAAAACACACCTGGAGTGGGATCTTTTCCTTACTGAAAAATGAAATAAGAGGCAAAGCATTAGGGAGCATTCAAAAAGGCTCAGCAAAAAAAAACAATGTAGAAACTTTTTACTAGATTTGGAAAAAATCTGGTCCCAGGTTACAAGAACCTTTCTGTAAATAAGAGTGAGACTATGAGATTGTTTAGGAGACTATTTTAGAGCCAAAATATATGACCTTTATCCATCAAATCATTGCTCTGCTGGTGTCATAGAAGTGCCTGTACTGACTTGAAAAAGTCTTTGACAACATGGTGAACAGGAGAGGCTGGAAAAAACAGATTATGGCACAGAAGTGAAATTAAAAGATACTTCTTTGATGCCTATGTGTTGATTATCATAGGCTGAATCTAATTTGGGATAACAATGATATGACTGATCAAATTTGAGAAAATTACTCTTTTCTCTTTTGGACTTTTAGCATGCTTACTGTCAACTTCACAGTAATTAAAGAAATTACTGTCTGCTATGATTGAGGCAGATTGACCTTCTATGCCACAGCTCTGCTAATGAGTTTATTGCTTACTTATTACTGAAGTAATGAGAGTGACTAAGATGCAAATGTCACAAAAGTTAAGAGAGTTAGTTCTAAAGCATTGTTTGCTGGTCCAACTCTTGCTTAAGCTACCGTAACTGTTTGGTCTCCAAAACTGAAATAAAAAGACGGGTAGAAAGAATTTGGTTTTGCCATTAACATTAACATATAGTTTCATACATGTCAGAGAGCTCGCCCTTGTTTTGGCCTCAGAATGAACTTTGTAGTACAGATGATAAAACGTAACTGATAAAGGTCCTTGAACATTTTTTTCAATTCACATTTATTTAAAAAAAATGGGCATGATCTCCTTTTAATGAGTTTAGTTTAGTAGTAAATTTGTGACTGAGCTAGGTGCCAAAAATTTCAAAAATAAATAAAAATTATTCAGTCTCAAAAAGAAGCATATTCAAGATTATAAATTGAAATAAAACCCTATAAACAGCATTGTAGTGCTGTTGAATCATCATTAGTGGCCACAAAAATGCAAAATATTGGCCTTTTTCACTGGAGATAATGTGTTCATTTTTGCTTTTTCTTAATTTCATGATCTTAATTTGTGCCTATTTAATCTAAAAAAAATTGATAATTTAAAAGCATGTTGGTTTAATATTGCTGCATATTACCATTATAGTAGTCATAATGAATGATAGTTTCTTTTGAAAATCAGCACGTGTTATTTCTGCTTAAGCATTTTGGTGAGCGAGGCTCTTTTGATGGGTTGTAACAGATGCCCGTTCAATTACTATGAAAAGAAGTGTCATTACTGTCAATTATGTAAGTGAAAACATTGCTTATATTTACTGTGATATACTTTGTAGGAGGTAGATTGTCAGGCTAGTGGGATGTTGGTCTCCCAGTGAAGGACAAATACAGAAGACTCTTCTCCCAGGAGCAGTCCCTGTTCTTACAACATGTTCTTACAACTGTGATGTAAGTGAAACTTGAGGGAGCTTTAGTATCATGACTGTACCATTGTGTAAAATGCCATGTTACAGAATCAGGGGTTAGGGGGTGATTGCTTAGTTCTGTCAGTTATTATAGCTTTAAAGATCCTAATGGGTATGTGAAAATATAGTGAGACTCAACACCTTCCTGTTAACCAGGAACAACTTGCTGAGAAATGTGAAGCTCTTAGTGTCTTTCAAGATAATGGCAAAATTTCCACTGAGGTCATCAGAGACAAAATTTCATCTGTGCAACTCTGAAAAAATAAGGCATAACTAGGAATTGTAAAATATTCTTGGTGTCTGGTAGGTTTGTGCAGAATTCATAAAAGAACAAATTTGAGAACAAATAAAATATAGGAGAAGTTAACTAAAGTTGCCGCTTGTAAGTTACCCGGGGTTTCTCTCAGATATCTGATATGGCTATCGATTTTGTCTTCATTGTTTAGCTTCATGTCATGGGTTCAGCAGCAGCATTTTTCTCCTTCGTAGTAGCTGTTGCAGCGCTGTGTTTTCGACTTTCAGCCTGGGAACAACGCTGATAACACTGATGTTTATAGTTACGGCTTAAAATGTTTTGGTCTGACCAAGGACTTTCTGAGTCTCAAGCTCTCCCAGGGAGGAGGGGAAGCTGGGAGGAAGCAGAAACAGGACACCTGACCCAAACTGACCAAAGAGGTATTCCATGCCACAGCACGTCATGCCCAGGATGTAAAACTGGGGGCAGGAACCCAGAAGAGTTTAGTTCACAGCTTGGTCGTCGGGTGGTGAGCAATTGTATCCTCTTCCCTTGTATTTCCCTGGTCATTATTATTATTGGTGGTAGCAGTAGTGATATTTGTTACACCTTAGTTACTGGACTGTTCTTATCTCAACCTGTGGGAGTTGCATTCTTTCGATTCTCCTCCCCATCCCCCCGGGACTGGGGGGAGAAAGAGGGGGGAGTGAGTGAACGAACTGCGTGGGGGGTTTAAACCACGACACTTCATCTGATTTCATAAAATTGTCAGAAAATTATACAATATGGTCATTACCAAAATCATATTCTTTTAAAACATTAAATAGCCTGTGATGTATAAGATGCATCTAATTCATTCCATATTCAGAGTGAATCATATTATTTATGAAGATTTGAACATATGAAAATAAATGCTTGCCCAGCCTTTTGAGTATTAGTGTTAGACATTGCACTATAATATTTTAAAACAGCAAATGCTTTCAGCTACATTGCTGTTAAAGACAGAGTGACTTTATTCTTCATGCTGGTTGCTGTGTTTTATGCTAAACTTTAATATACACCATATATTTATAAACCAATATTAGCACTGAGTCTTAGTTTTACTGTTTGGTCATTCTTTTCCCTTACCCTCTGAAATTGGTCAGTGTTATTTTAGTTGCTTCACACATAGGTTTTCATTTATAAAAACGTTTTTCTTCATGTTGCTGATGCAAAGTCATAGTAGAAGTCAGTTTTTTCATAGAAGTAACATTTCATCCAGTCACCTGTGCAACAGTTGGCTGTACAATCATTGCCTTTCAATGAGAAAGTCTCACCCCATTCAGTTGTACAACACTGTATAAAGAGTGATTATCTTTCACTCCAGGACGACTGTTTCTGTGGTTTGTGAGGGAAAGGGCAATGTGCTTGTGTAAATTAATCTGACTGACCATTTGGAGAGGAAATGAAATTATTATGTAGCATTTTTATTACTCTATTTCTGAAGGCACTGAGCCTTCCTCCATAATTGTAGCCATAATTCCATCTGCAGTAATATTTTAATTTTTATGGCATATACGATACCCTCAGTGAAAAGAACTATTAAAAATATGTTTTTGCAGCAAGCTGTATGATGTATAGCATAGTAAAAAAAATAAATAAAGTTTGTAATTACTGAATACAATTTAAATACTATTTATTTCTTTGTTGAGTAAGGAAGGAGTAGCTAAGTTTTTACGTTTTTTGACAGGCAGCATAAAGAAAAAGTCATTCAGGAAGAAAACTGTACAAACATATATCTTTAAGTGGTCTGGTTGGGTCCTACTGCCCAGAATAAAGCAAATCTGCCTGTTGAGTCTTACCAGCTCACGCTTGTCCCTCTGCACAAAATTAGGTAGCTTTAATGCATCCTTCACAGACAGAAGGAAAAGGATGGACTCAGTGTGACAAATGAGCAGTCATCCTGCATCTTCATGTAGTCCCTGGCCATCCCTCTTTTAAGTGCCTTCTTCCACTATCTTACTCTGAACATCCTCTGTATTAACTTGAAAGCTTGGAAAGGAGGTGATTGTTGAAGTGGCGCACAACTTTATGCTATGCTCTGGATTGTCAAGTTTCCTGCATTGTCCATGTACTGAGGAATTAAGGTGGGTTGGGTTGGAAGGTTAGAGGACAATAAAAGCCAAATGAAGGCCATTCTGCCTGTGGTTTATAGCCATGGTCTCACCCCAAGTTTGCTATTAAAACCCAGCTGAATTAATGTATTTTCATTAATAAGAAGGTTGGCTGAACCTGAATCAAATCCTGCTGTGCTTAATTTCCTTTACTGATTCCCTTTTATCTACAAGACATAAAAGTGAAAAGATTATTGTTAATCTTAAATGAGCTATTTGAGTGATAATTGGAGAGCTGGAGGCCTTTTGCTTTTGGTTAGGTGACTCTGAGTTAACATTAGGACACTGAAAACAATAGTGTATTATCTGCATTACCTATTTCTGACTTGCATCAAAATGTGTTGCTCATTCTGATGTTATTCAGTGCAATTATGTCCTGAGATACATCTGCACCTGCTTTTCATGCCTTTTTGAATGGGGATTTTGAATCTAAATGTTACATACAGATAGGAGTTTCTGTTTATTAATTTGGAATTTATTTAGTGAAGGAATAATGGACAGAAAAAGAAAGGCTTATATAGCATATTAACTGAAATTAGAGCTCTTCACTCACTGAACCCCACAGCAGACACTGCAAAAATGTTTTAAACAGTACTTTAATTTCCATGTTAGACTCTATATATTTGCATTTCCTCTTAATTTTGTTTCCATAATCGGCTTAATTATCAGGAGAATCCATAAGAAAATCTGTGATGTTTCTTACTGGCTTTTACAAAATGCTTTTGATATCCAGTAGCTATATACATTTTGTTCAATTCATATGCCATACCTACCATTAGAAGGCAGTTTCAGAGTCTCTGAATGGTCTTGCAGTACTTAATTTCAGCCTGGATTGCCAGGGTAAGACATAAGTATAAGTACCTGCTGAATGTGACTGATATCAGTTGTTCTTTTCACCTGAGAATCAGGAAGAGACAGTTAGACCTTGTACTACTTATTACTGTAGAGCAGAAGTGTGGATCTCTAACATGCTGACATGTTTAACATTTCAGCAGTTCAGATCTTCTCTCTGGAATTCTAATTTTGCTTCAGCAGACTAGTCTTGCTGTAGGTAGGTGAAATGTGAAGGAAGTAGTAGAGGATAAAAAGAGAGAGTATTAGTCAGTGCTCCAGTTTAATGGGCTGCTAATTTTTTGTCTCAGATAGCACATTTCTGAGATGCTTTGTTCCATATTTTAGAACAGTATCTCTGAAGGTTTCTACCTGGGAGATTACAGAGCACACAGTATAGAGGGGGTAAAGTCTCACGTTATAACTGACTTAACAAGAGCAGTTTTTCAAATCCGTTGCAGTATATAAACCACAGTCAACTTACTGCTTCATTTGTCAGTATAATAGGTGAAGGACAGATAGCTACAAATACCTACAAAGCATTTCCAGTTCTATTATGCATACTTTTCAAAGAAAGGTCGTAAAAACGAAGAATTTGGAGAAGTTTCTGAATTCCAGTAGAGGTAATATAAGCTGATTGCACATTTAAGTAATGATATCATCATAATAATAAGAATAATCTATGAGCAATAGGTTTCATCTTGGACACAGCTCTCCATCAAATGAGTTGCATATTGAGAAATATATTCTTTTATGACTTTACACAGCAGACTGCAATGTATCACATCTTGCAGTTTTCCCTTCTTCTCTGAAACAGAACTTTTCAGCATTTTACAGGACAGTTCTCTAAATTCTTTCCACTTAGACTTGGTCAAAGTTAGGTTGCATTGCTCTGCAAGTATATAAATTATTTTTTTTTAATTAAGATTTGGGAAAGACACTCTCGATTCCAGTGTCACTTTGTTTTCTGGTTTTGAATTCCCTTCTGATTGTGGTAGATGATTCTTCTATCTGGAATATTAAAAGGGAGAAGAAAAAAATTACATGTTTAGGAAGCTCTTTGTGTATACAAGATTAAATGACCTGTAATTGCCCAAAAGTTGAAAAATGTGATACTTCATCTTAAAAACTTAGAAATGAGAAAACTGTAGAATTTGAAGCTAGAATATTGCAACAAACTCTTTCAGCTCAAGCTTTTGAATATTTGTGTATTATAAGGTATTTCTAATACTGCAATCTTAGATTAGATGCTCTTAAACCTTAGCAAGTACACTGCAATCAGTTTTGCATAGCTTTCAGTCAAACAGTCAGAATTTGAGTTTAGGAGGAACTCCAGCAGAAATTAAAACCAAGACCTAATATAACTTGTAAAAAGAGAAGCAGTGAGACATAAAATTTTTAAAAGAATAATAAGGATAATATTGGCAGGTTGTGGAGACAGTAAGATGTCACAAGCAAAAAGGTTAGAAGTGAAAGAAGTCATGAATCCTGTGTTGTCAGTTACAGTGTCAAGAAGATTTTGAAGTGGAATATCACAACTTTGGAAAGACATGAGGAAAATCCGTATATCCAGTTCACTTCTGCTTGTTTGCAACAGGCATTGAACAAACTGTTACCCAAATTTCCCCTTATGGCAGAGTTGCGTAGTTAAAGAATTATAGGTCTGCAGTGATGAATATTAGAAGATGGAAACAAAAGCCACAGGCATGGCCTGGTGAAGTCTTCCAACTCTGAGATCTCATTATCTCCAGAATACAGAATGAGGAATGGGCCTACACCTTAGAGTTTCTGGGAAAGTATCTAAATGAACAGATATATTATACTCTTCTCAGTTATTTCAGTTTTGTAGGTTTCTGAACAAGAGACTTGAAGTTTGCAAGGCAAATGAAAAAGTTGGTTACAAGTTTTGAGGAAAAAGTAAAAGAAATGAATTTTGCCGTATAAACCATTTGAAATTCTAAGTGGTGAATAACCACCCCATGTTATTATTCTCTACAACCTGATCCTAAGCCTCCACTAAAAGCTTGAGAAACTATTACACGTGGGAAGAGATCCCAGAACAGAAGTTGTATCTTTTCTTCCTGTGTTTTTGCCTAACCATGGCTGCCTTGTCTAATGCTGTGCAGAACTGGTGTTGGGTTGAGATATCTTGGGGATGCCGCAGCTGCTTCCCCAGGAAATGTATAAACTTGATCAGAAGCCATATCAGAGCAGGCTTCTTGGAAGGAGCAGTAGGAGACGCACACGCGGTGAAGGTGATCTGATAATTTTGTATGAAAACGTGGTTTTGTATTGTCTGTTTCTAGGTTGGTATCTTGAAGGTTTACAGCAAACTGGTCCAGGGAAAGAGGAATTACTAAGGCAGCTGAGTTTTGTCAAAAATACTGAAAGAGACTGAAAAATCTCGTGATGCTAGAACTTCATTCGGTGAAAGACTTATTTTTAGCCTGTTACTTAGAATTTGTAATGATGGGATAGTTCTTTGACCAAACATGGCGCTATGCTGTGTGCACTGATGCTATTATTTTTATTGGAGTAATATTTTTTACATTATTATTTGCACCCATATAAAAAGATCCCATAAAGGCAGACCATAGACATTGTCTTTGTCCCTTCTGAAGACAAACAGTACACTCTAGGTAAGCATAATTTGGCAACCTAAGAGAGCACATGCACTCCAGCAGTCTGTTGGGGAAGGTCTGAAAATACAAGCTTTGTCTTCCTGCTCTGTTTCCATGAAGGAGAACAAAAAAGTTCATTTGATTAGCTGCGACCGTGGGGGAAGCAAGCAGCCGAACCAATATGGTTGATAAAGCAAGCTTCGATTTATTCAGAGAATACGCTGATTTATATAGATCAAACGGTTGATTGTTTCATATTTTTTATCATATGGTTGGTTACAAGCTATCCATGTTACATTTTCATTGGTTAAAACTAGCTAACAATCATTATTAAATATATTTATCTTGTGGTTACATCTTGCAATTCTTCTTCCTCAATTTCAGTTCCTTCGGTACTTTCCATCTTGTCCAAAACCAGATTGTTCCTTCTGATAACGAGTCCTCTCCAGCTGCGCAATTATGGTTTCAATGTCTATTGTTGGTTTGTTGACACTGCTGGGCACGTGGGCGCCAGACTGTATTTTGTCCCAGACAAATTTCTGCTCACAAAGCGATTTCAGTGACCCGTTACCTTGCTCTGCGAGCCATTCTCCAACAATTAGCAAATATTAAACCATTTTTGAGGGGGTCACTGCTGTTCTAGGGTCCTCTTAAAAATCTTATACATAACACTACTACTATCGAGAAGGTGGTGCCTAATGTTTTCTCCTACATTATACTGCAAGTTACGGCAGCAGATTGTATATCAATTGATTTTCTCTAAGGCACTCTCTTTTAAAAGTCAGAGGAGGCAGTAGAAGACCATAAGACTGCATATAATAAGGACAGGCTTTTTTTTTTTTTTTTTTAATCTTTTGGTCTATTAACATGTCATCTCAAAGGAAATAAGTAATGAAGTTTTTTACTCCTGTGTTCTTAACAGATGTGTCCTCTTGATTCAGTTTCTTCCGTTTCTTCCACAACATGACTGTCAGAATCCAAAAGAACTATGAACTCAGTGGATATTTACTACTTGTCAGTTCTTATGATCTTTCAGGAATCATACTGTGATTCCGAAAAATCTATTGAATCTATTCTATGATACTATGCTCATGTTCAAGTAGTAGCTTACAAATTCTCATGGCAATACTTCCGAACTCACATGGTATTTTATAGGTTGACTGTTCATGATTGTTAAAACTGCTGCTATTTTTAGGGAAGGAAAATAAAAAAAAAAAAAAGAAAAACTGTTTTAAAGAAACAAATATTTCTCATTGAGTGAACCATTGTTTTAAACAGACACTTATGGCTGTTAAAACCATGAAGAAATGCAAGAATGTGGAAACTGTGCTGTTGCTATGAGAGGTAGTATCATCAGCTCACTAAAGAAATTGCGATTTTCAAAGGAGAAGCCTTTCCCAAAGAGTGAAACACTTTCTAATACCTTCTTTAGCATTCTAGTTTTCACTAAATTTTTAAATCAGGCTCAGTCAGTTATGCTTTATCAAGAATTCTTTTAAAATATGATCAAGTATCACAGACAAGCATAGAACACCACTTCTGAAGCCAGGACCATCATAAAGGATTCACACTCTGTATCAGTATTTATACTGATATTGGTTTTTTGTTACATAGTTTCAAGCTCACATAAAGCTGCTTGATACCAAGATTTCCTAGTCTAACTTGCACTTTGGCGCGTTCATTAACTGGCAAAAGAACATACTTGGGGATTCTGAGCAGCAGAGTTCTTGACATGAATTTTCCAGAACTTCTGCTATGCCATCATTTCACATTGTCCTGTATATGTCTCAGATTTAACTTGTCTGCCATTTACTCTCACTATGTCCTTGTAGCTTGCCCCCATGGCATTGCTGTCACTTACACTGAAAGTAGGAGACCAGTTTTTTCCCTGGGCTATGTGGACGTCAACAGTTTCTAAAAATAGTCATGTATTTTGTTCTGCTGCATGGTCTTAATTTAGCTTAGCTTCCTGCCTTAATCATTCCTTTGTGACAGGTTTGCCAAATCCCAGATCCTCAAGCATTTTGCACAGCCCCACAACACCCATATTAATTTCCTGCATCAGTGTGTTGTGCTAACATTGACTTTAATAGCTTTAATTCAGTGTGTCACTGGACTTGTGTACAGAGGTTGTTTTCTTTACATATCTCTCTTTCACTTGAATATTTCTAAAATGATAAAGAATGTTTTTAAGCAGTTGTGACTCAGTTGGCACACAAAGCTGCACTTCAGTAATTTGATTTCAATAGGCATGTCACAAGCAGTGAACTTTGATAGTTCTGATAATCTCATGAAAAGACTTTTTAAAGTACAGCATGGTTACCATAATCATTTGACTGCAGATGTAAGGAAAGTATCTCTTAATGCATCTCTGACCCTCTCTTCTCAACATTACTGCTTATAGTCACCTTATCCCTAATTTTTACGTGACTTCTCTTTCTCCAAGTTTAATCTTTTTTTCCTCAGGTCTGCTGAGGGTGGAGGAGGGAAAAAAAAACCCAACGAAATTTAAAGTTAGGTTTTTCCTATACCTAAAATACTTTCCCTTCAGCTTACCACTCATAGTTAAAATATGGAATACTGTTGGTGAAAAAAAATACGATTTATCTTAGTACATATGGATTTGATCAAGCTGACTTTTATATACAGTTTTAAAAAATAGTACGTAATGGGAAAGGCAAATGATTTTTTAAAAACATGTTCCACTTTTCTTTCCCTGCCCTTCTTATAAATAATCTCTTCCCTCTTCTCTAATGTTTTTCTCTCCCCTTTTTATGCTTTTTATGCTTTTTACATCAGTCTTCTCAGACCGGCGCTGCGTTACATTTATTAGCACACAAACTTTGTGGATAGTTTGAGAATTTTGTTTCCTACTTCCATTACCTTGGGGAAAAAGTGTGCTGAAAAAGAATCCTATACCTCCCTCTAGTTCCATATCCCCACAGGGATAGGGTGGAGTCTTTAAACTGTAATCTTTCTATTCCTCAAAATAGATTTTAAAGTGAGTAAAGGAGTTGTGACCTGAACTCTGTATTCTCCCCTACTGTCTTGACCGAGAGTCGTGGGAAGCAAAAAAGATGAGCAAAACTCCTGCTTTACTTCAGTGACTGCATCTGAATTGCAGACGTCTTTGGTACTGTTTAGTGTACCAATATTGATGTACACCAATATATCTGTGGGTTTTGGAGACACCAGTAGAATTATTTAAACTTGTGTCCCATTTGATTTGAAGACTTACGTTTAAAATCTTTCAGGGAAGTTAAAAAGTTAGAAAATACTTGAATTAAGCATGGCTATGGAAGCTCAGGTCATCATCCTTTTGTGTATACACTATGACTTGGTTTCAGTTACACAATCACAATCTAAATTTTCCACTGGAACCTACTTAAAAAAACAAACAAAAAAAGTAACCCAGAATGAGCTATCTTCTGGTACTGTCACAGGTAGGCTTGGAAGCTTTTGAGCTGTCATTTGAGCTCTAGCTGCAGTGTTCTGGCACTTCTTGTGAGTTTCCAAAAGATGAAGCTCCTGGTTTATGTTTATCATTATCAATAAAAATGGCTTCTGGCTTTGAGGGTAGCTGCATAAGGCAGCCTACATCCCTGGTATTCAACTGTCCTGTCCTCTGAAGTCAGGTGGCTGTAAGATAATTGTCTATTGAGAATAATCTTTATACTAACTACTGAATCATGTAGTCTGTTGTTTTGAAGAGTACTAGTTGGCACGGGCTAAATCCATACTTAATAGCTTAATGGTATATACATGAAATTTGCTGACATTGCTTAATTCAGTATTCTTTACAGTAAAACAGGTGTATGCTACTATGCCTGTGGAATTTTGGTCTGAGTTTGGGGTACATTTCCCTGAGGGACAGTGCTCTATGGTGGTTACAGACCTTCATTTTCACTCTCCTCAAGGTTGTCTCTTTCTTCCTCATCCCTCAACTTGCCCTTCACCCAAAACCTTCCTCAGTTTGGCCTACCCTATCTCCTTTCTGCTGATCTACCAAGTTTCAAATTCCCTTCCACATTCTTCTCATTCTATTATGGGCAAAAGTTTTTCAACATGACCTTCAGCATCTTCCAGTCTGCTTGACTGTACAGTTCAATTTTCTCATTATCTTCTCTCATCTACGTTTAGTGACTCTTACCTGCATTTAGTGGAGTGTGAAAGACAATCATAGAAGGAGTTACTGATATTAGTCCCACCCATATTATATTGCATCGTGAACGTGTCCAAGACTTTTACAGACAAAGAAAAATTTCTCATGACTTTCAGGTTTTGACATCCTGGCTCTCAATGAGCTCAAAAATACATTAAGTAAAATCTAAGCTGAGCAGCAGTCAGTTATGAGAAAAGATGACCAAAAATAAGTAATTCCCACACAGTGACTGATTAAATAGGGATGGCACCTATAGCTGCCCACCCACGTCTGCCCTGCCTGGGTATCATTATGTGGTGTCTCAGTGTTCCTGGGCCAGCATATTTTACCACTAGTCTGAATCAACCTCAGTTTTTAAAAGTGGAGCAGGCTGTAGTTGGTGTTTCTTAGCAATTGATTACTACACCCCTATGGCAGGATTAACAACCTGCAAGAAAGGCTGTATGGACAGCTGTGATGACCATTTCACCAACTCAGTCCAGTTCAGTCCCATCCAGATTTTCAGTGAGGGGTGCTGCTCTCATAGGGATATTTTCTGATGAGTATTGTTTCTCACTGGCTACTTAACTTACTTTATTTTAATGTTACAGTACTTTAAGTGCTGTTTTCCTGTGTGGCGTATTTTGCATATCTCAAGTTCTTTTTTTATGCATTTTGACAATGTACTACTGGAGGAACAGTTTGACAATAAATAAACCTGACTTGATGATATTACAGCAGTACTGCTAAAGATTCCCACTTTCTGGTTTCCAGAGAAGTTAAAGAGGCTTTTGCTGCAATCATATAAAAACTCAAGTGGAAGATCTAATCATTTTCATTAATTTTAAGCCAATTTGTTGGTGTTTGTTTTCTGTAAGTACTGAATTCTTCTGTATAGAAGTATTTGCTTTGAAAAAAGACAAATGGGATGAAGGCCATGCAAACCATGATCATGATATATCTCGTGATGGCTAGAACTTCCTAGTTAAGGCACAGGATTATTCCGTCTTCCTTCCCTGGCAACTATTTGAAATGGATTACTTAATTTTTTTTTAAATTAACCTGAGGAAAATTGGTGTTTAATGGTAAGCTTTAGAAGTGACTTTGCAGATAAGGCAACACTGTAGCAGCAACTGCAGTAAACCTTGGGTGCTCTCTGCCATAGTTATGCTGTCCCAGAGACCACAAACAAATGAGTGGTTTTTAATGGTGACCACTGGAAGTGTGTGCGTGCTTCTTGTCACAGGAATTCTTAGCAGGAAGGTTGCTGTTGATCACAGGACCAGGTAGTAGGAGCTAACTTACAGCTTAGACTTTAGTCAAAAGCTATTAAATAGTTACTTGATCACATTAATTTAAATACTTTTATAAATTATTTTTTCCATTTATTCATTTTTTGTGATTAACTTGATTATTTATGGAAAATCCGTAAATTAATATTTTAGAAAAGGAAAGAAAAAAAAGCCATGAAGAAAATCAGTGACATTAAAGGATCAATAACCTGATACAATAAACAGCTCATCTAAGCAGAAGTACACCACAGAGATGCCTTAGTCCGCTTTAAATGCTCACACCTACAGACATAATAGGAAAGCATTTAAAACACTTCCACTGCTCTATTTCAAACCAATTACAAATGTAATACATTGTGATACAAAACTCGGTAATATTACATATTACAGTGTTTTGATTTTGTTAATGTCGACTAGGAATGTTCTTTTTAATAATATGAATCATTTCGCAGAAAAAAATGATAAAATAGTAAGGAAATAAATAGCAAAGAAAGGTCAAATTCAAATATTGGTTTGGTTATGAATTTTCAAATGAAACTAGGAATTTATTTATGTGTTGGGCAATTTAAAATGACTTGTCATTTTGTTTTCATTGAAGTTAATGAAACTTCTGAATTTCTCTGAGATTTGACTGTCATTTCTTTCAGTTATGCTTATCTTGTTAGTTCAAGCTCTATCGAGTTTATGATTCAAACCAGCGTATGAGCAGAAATGGTGTCATATCAATTGAAAAATCCTAGTTTGCATTTTACTTGGTATACGGGAAACATTTCAGTCAACTAACAAAATGGAAATATGTGCTACTGTATACACTTGTAAATTGAAAGAAAAACATATTCGTATTCATTTAATCCAATGAACTTCTTCTGTATTAAGTCTGATGTCATAGAATCATAGAATAGTTAGGGTTGGAAAGAGCCTTTCTTTATTTAATGTTGGTTTAATTTTTGTTGTTAATTTTACATTGTTATTTTGATTATTTTAAGCATAAAAACAAACACCGTCGAGTGAACATGGCATGCACAAGTATCAACAGCAATTAATTTAAAACATTTTTTTAAAGTCAGTAGGGATACACTTGCCTACAGAAATTGAGGGAAAGTCCTGTTAACAGTGTGGAAATATAAATTATGTGCTGGTATTGCATTCATGGTGTTTTAGTCTGAAATGAAAGAGCTAGGATTAGTGGGGATTGTGTGACTGAGTTTTCTGATAATAGAATCCATTTCCTAAAGAAATACATTTAGCCAAACAATTCCACTAAGTGTGTTTTAACACTTTTATTATATATGCTGCATACATTTGCTTAGTCTGTGGATATATAAAACTCAAAAATATTTTGTATGCTTATTTCATTCAGTGGTCATACTGATTTTTTGTACTTCCCTATTTGTGAATCAATTTATCTTAGTTTGCATTAATCCATACTGTTCTGGTCACATAGGAAAATTTTAGAAACTTTTATGACTATTTAAATATGTATAAATTTAGTTATTACCACATGATTCTGAAGTCTCGTTTCTGTGGACTTTACATGGCTAAATGTGTGTTTTATTATATTATCTGTTGAATAAATCATAGAGTCATAAAAAGGTTTGGGTTGGAAAGGACCTTACAGATCATCCAGTTCCAACCCTCCTGCCATGGGCAGGAGGGACACCTTCCAGTAGATCAAGTTGCTCAAAGCCCCGTCCAACCTGGCCTTGAACATTGTTAGGGATGGAGCAGCCACAGCTTCTCTGAGCAACCTATGCCAGTGAATCACCACTCTCATCATAAAGAAATTCTTCCTAATGTCTAATCTAAATGTCCCCTCTGTCAGTTCAAAACCATTCCCCCTTGCCCTATCAAATTACGTGTCCTTGTAAAAAGTCCCTCTCCAGATTTCCTGTAGTCTCCCTTTAGGTACTGGAAGACTGTTATAAGTTCTCTCTTGAAATTTCTCTCCAGCCTGAACAAGCCCAGCTCTCCCAGCTTGTCTTTCCTAGAGAGGTGCTCCAGCCCTCTGATCATCTTTGTGACCCTCTGGACTTCCTTGAGCAGGTCCACATGCCTCTTGTGTTGGGGGCCCTACAACTGACAGCATTACTCCAGGGAGAAGAGCAGAATAGAAGGGGAAGATCTCCTCCCTCCACCTGCTGGCCATGCTCCTTTTGATGCAGGCCAGGAAATGATTTGCTTTCTGGGCTGCAAGCACGCATTGCTGGGTCCTGTTGAGTTTCTCCTCAACCGGTGCCTGCCCCCAAGTCCTTCTCCTCAGGGCTGCTTTAAAGAGTCTCCACCCAGCTTGTATTTGTGCTTGGGATTGCCCTGACCCAGGTATACTTGGTTTTGTTGAACTTCATGATGTTTGCAGTGGTCCAACTCTAGATCCTGTCCAGGTCCTTCTGGATAGCATCCCTTCCCTTCAGCATGTCAACCGCATCACGCAGCTTGGTGTCAGCAGCAAACCAGCTGAGAGTGCACTCAATCCCACTGTCCATGTCCAAAGATATTGAGCAATCCCAATACTAACCCCTTGGGTCAATGTTCAAAGTTGGAGGTAAGACAAAGACAAAACTTACATTAAACTGACCTTGCCATTAAGTATTATCTTACCCACATGTTGATTTGGAAAAGCATGCTCCGCATTTGAAGAAGTGGAAGCATTCCTGTCTTTAGTTTCTGTTAGTGTCCAAGGAATTCTCATATTAAAGTGTCCTGAGTGTTTACAACTATTAATTTATTTTGTAACCTCCTGTAGGAGATTGGTACAATTTTGTTTGGGGTTTTTTTTAAAGCTTAAGAGTAATCAAAAGATGCAACATGATGTGGAAAGTCTCTTTCCAAACTATTAGCATTCGGCATAATACCAGAAGCATGAAATTTATATTTGACTGGGAAACAATTGCCTTGGCAGAGGAATGTCAGTATCTCTTTTATAAGAACATTCTGTGTTGAGAGATAATGGAGAGAAAAACTGTACTGTAGTGCCAGATAATCAGAAAAGAACTTCTGTTCATCTTTCATACAAGTCACTTTTAGGCAAACCTGAGATATAGTCTAAATCATGACACAGTTCATGCAGCCTCCAGAACAGTTAAGAATGAAGAGACATTTAGTCCCTGCTTGGGCTCTGACATCTGCACTACCTCTCTTCAGAGTTAAGTACATAATTATATTTAGACATGTCTTAGTGATTCACTAAAAGGTAACACTGGAAAAGAGAGACACAAGGTTTGTTTTTTTCTAGCAACATTCCAGGCTTTGACCAAACTTTTTTGTTCCAGTTTGCCATAGAGCATTTCATGTAAAGACATGCACTGGCAGACCATTGGCATTTAACTTTACCTTATTCAGACGATTCGCCTGTAACACTGCATTCCCCCCCCCCCCCCCCCCAAAAGACTGCATGTTGCATTGTTCTTTTTTATTTTGCTATTTCCATCAGCGTGCTTTTGCCAAGCCAGAACAGACTGGGTTATTTGTGAGATCATTTTGTAGATGTTTGTTCTGGGGGGCATTAGATAGTTGTTAGCCCAAAGAGTACCAGATAAACAAACAGAAGCCCAAGATACGTTCATTCAGTTAATACTACCTTCTGGCTCACTCTTTCTTGTAAAAAAAAATGTTTATACAGTGAATTCTTAATTGGGCTTGCTGATTAGAAATGCTTGCAACTAACAGAATAAATTATGATTGGTAAGTAAATATCGTTCTTGTTTTAACCAAGGTAAAATGAATTAAACATTAAGAACCTTTTCAGCTACCAGTTGCAGCTTCAATTCTTTTGAAGCATTAGCTTTGCCGACAGCTGGACATTTTGTTAAAAAGGTTTGTTGGGTGATTATTTTCCTCACTACTGCAGAAGTGCACAGCTTTGCTGAGTACAAAGTTCATCTCAGTCCTTGAATTATCAGGTAGATTGAAGTACATGCAGCTTAGGGGCCACCAGCTCTATAAGCATCTTTCAACTTAATTTATTAAAGCTGTAATTCTGTGAAATGTATATATTGGAGTATTCTATGTAGTTCTGGTGTCTTCAAAATAAAAAGGACATGGAACTGTTGGAACAAGTCCAGAGCAGGGCCACGAGGATGATCAGGGGACTGGAGCACCTCCCGTATGAAGATAGGCTGAGAAAGTTGGGGCTGTTCAGCCTGGAGAAGAGAAGGCTGCATGGAGACTTCATAGCAGCCTTCTAATATTTCAAGGGGGCTTATAGGGATGCTGGGGAGGGAATCTTCATGAGGGACTGTAGTGAGAGGACAAGGGGTAACGGGTTCAAGCTTAAACAGGGGAAGTTTAGATTGGATATGAGGAAGAAATTCTTTACTGTAAGGGTGGTGAGGCACTGGAATGGGTTGCTCAGGGAAGTTGTGAATGCTCCATCGCTGGTGATGTTCAAGGCCTGGTTGGACAGAGCCTTGGGTGTCATGGTTTAGTGTGAGGTGTCCCTGCCCCTGGCAGGGGGGTTAGAACTAGATGATCTTAAGGTCCTTTCCAACCCTAACTATTCTATGATTCTATGATTCTATGGATGCCTCTTCATGTATTGAACTGTATGAGGGAAGTGTGAGGCTGTGTTTGGATGTAGAGACTGTTCCCAACTCACTCAGAAATTTTTCACCAGATGAGTCCAATATATTACTATCATAAATTCTTAAAAATCATCATGTTAACTGAACATAAGTAACTCAGTGTTCAAATGAAATATAATTCAGCTGTTCTGAAACCAGTAACTGAATAGAGTTTTATTAATCTAAACTGTTCCTTTGATTTACTTGCTGTCTGCACGCCTCTGACTACTCTTCCAGTACTAAACGCTCTGTGACAAGCCAGATGGAATGAATATGCCTTCATGGAATTTGCATTTAGAGCAATGCCTCTTTTTTCCCCAACATATTTTTCTTTTCCTTAAAGCATAAACAACCAGCTATGGTACACCTAAGGATAATTTCTAAGCCTACTTTTCCTATTTACAATATAAATGTTTTGGTGTTTTGGTGGTTTTTGTTGGGGTTTTTTTGTTGGTTGTTTGTTTGTTTTGGGGGGGTGGATGGGTTTGTTTTGCTTCTTAGTTATTGCTAAAAAAAAACAAGCAGCCCCTGCAGAGTTACAAATGTGTATGTTGCATTTCCTAACGTGCAAAAAATGACAGATATTACTTGCTTCAGACTTCTCCAAAATGTAGAGCATAAAAGATCTTGGTAAAAATGGAGGCAAAAGAATGAGTTGAAAAAGCAAACATGAAGTTTAGTAGTGAACTTGATTACAATGAGTTGCAGATCTGATATTTGTGCCTCTGAAACATGGTTTTAGTCCATTACCCAGTTACCAGTTGAGACAGTTCTCAGGCAAAGAGAATTTATTGTGATCTGTCTCTAGCAAGTAAGAAGTATAGAAGCTGCAGTAATTCCATATGCTGAATTGTACTGCATTAGATAGTACATAATTTTTCCATGAACTTGCATACAGTATTGTATTCTTACTTTGTATCAGTAACCTTGAGAATGTAGTGTTTCCTACTGTTCCTACTGTATTCCTGCTGTTGCTTCAATAGTATTTTATTTGGCTTGTGGTATTCCCAACGCTTTGCAAAGTGTCTCTTATTAATGTTTTGTGCACATTAATTTTTTTTTTGCTCTATTTTTTTTTTGTTTGCTTTCTTATTTTATTAAGTATACTGAGGTATGCAGTCATGGAAGTAGTTTGTGAAATTACATCTATTATACCACTTGAATATGACCTGACTTATTGTAAGAAGACCAGAGCGTAGCTCAAGTGCTCAGTGCATTATCCTGAATGAAGTTTTGTTGCTGGGGGCTGCCATTTCCTTAAACTTTACTGTTTTATTTTAGCCGTTTATTTAGCACTTCAGAACACAAATGCCATAATAATATTGCTCAGTAAATTTTTTTGCAGTATGGAATAGCTGCTTGTTCTGCCAAAGGGGTGTCAAATTCTGTTACCAACCTGTCTGTTATATGTTACATCCTTTACATCTATCAGCAGAGATGAACTAAATAAGTTTGGTAACTCAGTTTTGGAGGAAGTGCAGATTGCAAATCGAGTCAAAAGGGAGGAAAGTAACTTTCCTGAGCATACTTGTTTACATATCTTGATTGCAGTGGTTCCCAGCACTTTCAGGGGAAGCCTCACTGAAGCCATTATTTCTCTTTGAGTAACACACTGCGTGTTGCTCAGGCCTTCCCCTGTGCTTGCAGACCTTGTCTGTCCTGACACTGTTTCCTCCGCACCTCCTCCCTTCAAAGCCACAGGCAGCTCCCTTCTCACTTTCTGGTCCCAAAGACACCTAAGAGTAAAGGAAGAAAAAAAATGAAATAATATATATGTATATGGAAAAAGAATACTGCATCTGAAGGGGGCTTTAAGCTACTAACCAGTGGACTGTCTATGTGAGACTGAAGGAAGCTCCTAGGAGAGCTGGAGAGGTCCTCAGGTGAAAGTGGTAGTGACTGGGAGATAAGGGGGTTACATAGGTTAGCCAGAGGCTGATCAGGGATGTCTGTCAACAGTGGCTTTCACAGTTTATCATTTTACAAATTTTTATTTTCAGAATTACTTAGTTTTAGATTTTCTACCCTTTTTTCATGTATTACAGGAGATTACAGTTACTAATCCTTGGGGCATTTTACCAGCATAAGATCACAGAATTTGTGCATGATTCATGATATGTATTCCTGTAACTTAATGATCTAGAGTGTTTATTTGGTATGTAAATGCTGGAAACAGTGATGTTTCTGAGCTTATTTATGAGGTAATGCACTTTGAAAGCAAACCATCTATATGCCATGTCTAAAATATCAAGTGTTATAGAATTGCTGATAGTCAGAAAAAGAACACTGATAATGGGCTTAAGTTCTCTGTGTGCAGCTGCAGGCAATAGAATCATAGAATCATAGAATAGTTAAGGTTGGAAAGGACCTTAAGATCATCTAGTTCCAACCACTCTGCCATGGATGGGCAGGGACATCTCCCAGTAAACCATGTCATACAAGGCTCTGTCCAACCTGCCCTTGAACACCGCCAGGAATGGAGCATTCACAACTTCCTTGGGCAGCCCATTCCAGTGCCTCACCGCCCTTACTATAATGAATTTTTTCCTCATATCCAATCTAAACTTCCCCTGTTTAAGTCTGAACCCATCGCCCCTTGTCCTGTTACTACAGTCCATAATGAAGAGGCCCTCCCCAGCATTCCTATAGGCCCCCTTCAGATACTGGAAGGCTGCTCTGAGATCTCCACACAGCCTTCTCTTCTCCAGGCTCAACAGCCCCAACTTTCTCAGCCTATCTTCATACGGGAGGTGCTCCAGTCCCCTGATCATCCTCGTGGCCCTGCTCTGGACTTGTTCCAACCATTCCATGTCTTTTTTATGTTGAGGACACCAGAACTGTACACAATACTCCAAGTGAGGTCTCAGGAGAGCAGAGTAGAGGGGCAGGATCACCACCTTCGATCTGCTGGTCACGCTCCTTTTGATGCAGCCCAGGATGTGGTTGGCTTTCTGGGCTGCAAGTGCACACTGCTGGCTCATGTTCATTTTCTCATCAACCAACACCCCCAAGTCCTTCTCTGCAGGGCTGCTCTGAATCTCTTCTCTGCCCAACCTGTAGCTGTGCCTGGGATTGCTCCAACCCAGGTGGAGGACCTTGCACTTGGCATAGTTAAACTTCATCAGGTTGCCATCAGCCTACCTTGCAATAGAGGGATACAGAAGCAGAGCCAGCTATACTGAAAGGATTAGTAACTGAGTTGCTGAATGCCTGAGTGTGGTTTTTTTGTTGAGAATTTTGTAGTCCAAGGTTTACATTTTAGACAATATTTTAATAGCAAAAGCTGTTGTTACAGACAGTGAAAAATTGCCTATAGCCAGTCCCAGAGGAAACTGTGAAAGACCTTTCTGTGGGTACCAGAGAAGTTATTTCGGTAGGAGATGGCTGTCAGGAGAGTATTTGTTGTATATTTTATTTTCCCTATTTGTTGATTTTTTTAAAAGGGTAAAAAAAGGGGGTTTAAAGGTTTTTTAACAAAGAATTTTGAATTCCTGTGAAACTTTATAGTTCCAAGATTGCTAAATTATCTGAGCAGAATTAGAAGCTATTTTAGATTGTGAGCTGTATGTACAATCAGCTATGATCCTGTGAAGCCTAGTTGTTCTTGCCTATTCTTCTATGTGGTAATACAAATATTTCTGAAATAAGTAAATAAATTTGTAATAAATAAAGCCAACGAAAAGAAGAAAAATTGAGAAAATGGAGTAATACTGAGTTGTGGAAATCAGCTGGATTCGATATGATTAGGTCAAATAGTATCTATAAAAGAACCAAAGAGGAATTGTCATTGACTGTGGAACCAAAACCCAAACTTTGCAGAACTTTATTAATAAAAGGCAGAACATAACGTAAGTGAATACACTTTTGACAGCGCTAGGAATTTCTGACCTGATATAACCAGGGCCCAAGACAGGAGGACACTGTGCAGTACTTCAGTTTATATTTTCAAGATATATGCTTTTATAGTCCAAAAAGGCTAAAAAGTCCTCAGAGGACATTTTGTTAAGGTGAGTAAAACTTCTTTCCAACTAGAGTTTACTCAGCACCCAGAAAGAGAGTTCATAAAAATTACAAGGAAACGTACTTCATTGCACAGACTGTCGCACCAGAGGGAAAATCTTCAAGATTGTAGTAGCAACCTTGTTTTTTATGAGCACCTTGAGAGCAGAATTGCAGGTATAGTTCTTTATTGCATCTTGGTGCCCTTGTGAAGCTGATAAATGAAGGAATGATGATGGGTCCATTTTAAATTCCTGCTTTGTAACCTATCCAACCTAGGCTAGCTCTGCTAGCATAGAGCACAGTCTGCGAACCAAGCAAAGCTCAGTATATACAGAACATTAACCTCATATGTGTATGTATGCTTGGGTTTAATGAAACTTCATCCATGGCAGCAAAGCAAATAAAGATGTTTTAGTAGTATTATTAAGACTTACATTTTTGTAGACATAGCATTTAAATTTTGCTTTAAGCTTAGGCTAATGGAGCAATTTCTGTGTGGTAACTTCGAATACTATATTTATGCAAATAATTGTAAGCACATAATTAACACAGAATAGCAGTAAAATGTTTGATGGGGATGATTTTTCTACAGGTTTCAATTCGCTAGCCATTGAGTGCAATTACTGTTTTGCCCAGAAGTGTTTACTGGAAATGTTATTGGCTGATGCATGAGTGTTTCTATTGCAGAACCAACAGCAGGACACTGTTATCCTCTGATAACAGCCTGTTCCAGTGGCTTTATCCCATCAATAAATGAATGCATAAGTGTGCACTGAGATGAATAGACTTGCGGTAAAGGCCAGGCAAAGTAATAATCACAGGATTTGGTGTGACATTTTGCCAGCAGTCACACATATTCTTGACTTTCTAACATTTGTTTCTTCAACTGATAAATATTTCTGCTAAGTAGGCACACTTAAATGACACTGACTTACTTGGAGACATTAAGTATATTAATAAAATGTGAGACAAAAGGTATTGATGCATGATGATTTTTAATTAGGGGAGGAAAAATAAACAACAGTCTTTTAGAAAAGAAGGTGTATTCTGAAGAGCAACGTTTAATTGTCTCAATATCTGTTACTTTCCAGTATACTCTTAATATTTTTGTTGGTGGGGGAGGATGACCGAGAAATAAAAGCAACCCCAAAAAAAAATTTAGACTTGAAATAAGAAAAGTAAATTTGAATGCCCTGTGGAAAGGAGAAGGTTGTGGGAACATAAGCATTCCTTTTATTATATTCTATGAAATCAGATTGTGTACTTTGTAAGAAACAGGAGCAACTTCTGATACCTCACACTTCCTAATCCTGTTGCAACTTTGATCATTTCTCTTTTTAAGCAATGACTGTAACTGGACCTAACAAAGAGAAGTGCAGTTGCTCAGCTCAGACAGGTAACTTTTATGTTTTGCAATATCTTTTTTCATTCTAATGAAATCTTTCTCTCCATTGTAGACAAGTATCACTTGCTGTGTCATAGCACATGGATTTCAGGACCGCCTGTGAAGAGGTAGGATCAGATGTTTTTCTTTTCAAAGAATAGTAGAATCAAATTCCATGAACTTTTAATCTTTTTTATATGCAAAATCCTTTTTTCCTCCCCTTTTTTCTGAAATGAGAAAGGTTATATAATCAGATACAAGTTATTCAGCTGGTCACTTTATGGTGGCAGACAGACTTTATAGCAGAAGATGAAAAAATTTGCCCAGGTGTATTCGTCCCTAGCCCTCACCTTTGTGCATTCCAGTTTGCCTCTGTAGGCACAATGTAGGTGCAGGTAGCTATGTTTCTTCCGTGTGATCTTTGCTCTTCATGCAGTGTTTATATCTGAAAACATCAATGGAGTCAGAAATCTGTCTGGTGCTGTAAAGGTGTGGGAAAAAGTTGGGTAGGGAGGGAGGGGAAGATGACCAATATGAAAAGGAATTCCATTCTGATTTGATGAGGTAAGAGGGTTATTTTTGCTTGAAATAAGTATAGTTTCATAATGCCAGTGCAAAGTACTTCTTTCCCCCTTCCACTAACTTTGCCTTAAAGTAAATGAGATGTATTTGTAGACATTAAAAAGAGCATCTTATTTACTCAATGATTGTCTATGAACAAAGTTGGTAATGCATTTTTACAACATCAGCAATTGAGACACAGTGAGAACTGTTTACACCAAATTGCGCAATGATGTCAGTGCAGTATTGTGATTAAAAAGTCAGGCCTGTACACTGAAAATTGCAAACAATGTTTAGGAAGTTATGACTGAGAGCAAGAAAAATGGCCGTATCTGTAAGCGTGACCATGATCCCATAAAAAAAAAATGAAGTTGAGGGATGGGAACAGCACTAGAATCAAAAACTAACTGCAGCTTAAAGCCAATTTCGACCTGAGAATCAATTGGTATTAATTTAGGGGGGAATAGAAAATAAACAGGCTAAAGAACATTAAATCATGACAACATTCTGAAAGGAGTAGTAGGGTCAAAACCTAATATGACAGTTAAGTTTACCTTTGGAAATGAATGCAATGATGATTGTTCAGGATGCTATGTATCAAGCTTTAATACCTTAGAAGATTCATGCCCAGTCTAAATTCTGTAACAAAAAGTATATCCCAGATTATTTGCCTGGAAAAAAATTTTTGCTAGTTTCGAGGTTTGGTTTGGGTTTTAGAAGAGAATATTTTCAGTTGGAAGGGTCCTTCAATGATCATCTAGTCCAATGGCCTGACCAAAAGTTAAAACATATTGTTAAGGGCAGGTTGATTTTTTTAAATATATTATTTGTTTATTAATACATTTATTGACAAAGAGGCAGATACATATTATTCTCATTGTATTTTAATGTCATTATTTAAACTGTACACTTGTATACCTTTTTTAGTAGCAATTAACTTAGCTCTGTGCCAAGCAGCAGTGATGATAAGAACAGCCACAGAAGGATGACCTAGCATATGGGTTCTATCTTAGCCTTTACAGTACAGTACAGTAAGTTAATTGAGAGATGTGTTTTATACTGTATCTGGTTTCTAATGGGGGCATTGATTTCAAATTTAGCTCTTTAAAAATCAGCTGCTTTGTTGGACTTTCTATGATAGACAAGGAAAGGAGAGGATGACTCCACCCATCCTAAGAAAGTTCTGTGGCCTGGAGATCCAAAAGAAGTTCCTTTCGCTTTTAGATTAATAACTTAAATGCAGTGGATTCAACCGTAGTTTATCTGCTTTGTGTAAAATAAGTCTTCTGCCCCAGAATCAGTGCTGTCACTTCCAAGAAATTCTGGAAACTGTGATCTACATCTTTCCTCCCAATCTAATCAAAGTTAATAAAATACAGACTTTCAACCTACTTTCATCAAATGCCTGTGTCTAAATAAATCATCAGCAGCCTTATGCTTACATATGGCCTAATTTTTAACTAAAACCTCAACACTATCATTGAAAAGCATCATCTACTTTGGTTTTTGTTTGGGGAAAACATACTGAGCTGACTCTGAAAGCCCAAGAAGGGAAGCTGCTTCAGCTCCATGGCCCAGGTGCAACCAGTAGTGAGGGTGAGTATGTATCCCCAGTAGACACACACATACAGAGCACACATATACACTACAGGTATCCATGCATATGTACTTCTGTACATGGCTAACGCATATCACATACCGACACACAGAACACTCACAGAAACACAGACAGCGCCAGCAGGGAAAATACCTGGTATCTGATGATAGGGAAGTTATAGTTAATTTTTTCTTGTGGCTTATCTGCTTGCTAGTTGTGGGAAAAATTGCATTATTTTATAATTAATTATTCTGGATTCTGTGCTTTTTTCCCTCACTGATCAGCAAATGTATCCATTGTGCTAGTTCTTGTACTTACTCAACAATTTCTAAACCGTAAGGCTACCTGGCTCCTCTTTTAGCCTTTATCCTGAGCTTTCTGAACTTTACAAAAGCATGAATCATAGAGTCACTGGGTTCTTTAAATGTTCTCCTGTACTCACTTGACCTTCTGTATTCTGAAAACTCTCTCTTGAAAGATAACCTTGGTCTCTGACATAATACTGTCCTCTGCAGTGAAAGTACCCTTCTGATGAAAGGGAGGGCTTGAGATTGTTATAATGTATGAGAACATTTTCCCTTTAGACACTCTTCTTTTCTTTTTTTTTTTTCTTTTCTTTTTTTTTTGAGCTGATATTTTCTATATACTTTATGAATAAGCTGCATGTGCAGCTTTCTAACTTTTCTTGCTTTGTAACTTTTGAAATCTCATTCTTTACTTCTATTAGCTTGGCTTTTTTTACCTAATAAAACATCAAACTTGCTTAAATTAATAAATATCCCATTCATTTTAATGCTTATAATCTATTAATCTGTCTTTATAGTACTGTCCATTGTTTCTTTGAGGGATTAGTTTGAATTGGTAAACTGTTTGTCCTCTGCTTTATGTGTACTGTGAGTGATCTTGTAGACTTCACACACTTTAAAATTTGATACATTCTGGTTTTCAGAGGTCTAATTGCCTCTGTTTCAACATCCATCCTGTATTTCTGTTTTGGGTTTTTTTGCCTGCCATAAAATATGTTCTATTTTTAAGCAGTATTTTTACTTCCTTGTGACTTTCTTTCATAGATCTTGTTATTTCCTATTTTGGGCTGTTTCTACTTACCTTTTTGCTGTTTTCAGATATACACATTTCACGCTAGACTGATGATTTCCTCTGTTTATAAATGCCGTCAAATGGCAGTTCTGGGATTTCTAATCCCTTGGGTTTGTGGAATTTTTCTTAAATCTAGCTTCCACTCATAATTTAATCCCAAGATCACAAGATGGAAAATTACCAGCAGTTTACCGTGCTTGCGAGAATGTAACATAATAGGTGAATTAAATTTTAAGAAACGCACATGTTCTCACAATATCTTTCTATTTTATGTTATCTAATCTCTTGGTGTCAACTGTAATGATATAATCTAGTCCCAGTATAGTATGCTCATTGGCAATTCGAACATCAAAACTTGTTTCCTGATAGTGTCAGAAAATAAGTTTTGCTCCAAGAAGTTCAGTAAGAAGCTCATATATATGTACAAATTTATACAAATATATATTCTCCAAATGTCTAATTTACATATTGAATTAATCAGACTGTATGAATCAAGGAAATTCTCTGAAAGAAAACCACTTACAAAGAGTACCATAGCCAAATACTTACCTAGCAAATACCTGGCAAATCAAAGAAAATGCAGATGAAGTCCAAATTCAATATTTTCCTGCTGTTCTTTGAGTTGGAGTGTAAAATCGATGTGCAGGAATGGACTTGCTATCCTCTTAGTTGGAAAATGTAGGTATCTGATAGAATACACTCTGAATGGCAAGCTGAACACATCCCTGTGTATCTGGGCTGTGTTCCAGTATTTTACAACAAAAGTGCTTTTAAATTGCACTAGCAACACCTCCACAGAATGAGTAGCTGGACCGTTTAAAAAAGATCCCTTGTGTAGTTCTGACACATATTCTTACATCTTGTATTCATTACCATTGTCGTCTTCTACCTCTGATCAATTTCCCATTTTATTATTATACTTACAATTATAAAACAGTGAGAGGCATATCACCAAATGCCCGGGGGTTACCTTCAGTTCAGATAAGCATCCAAAAGTTTTGCTACTCATCTGAAGTGAACTACATACATATTTAAGGCATTTTCTACAGTCCATTCTCCTTACTGATATCATATTCTTGATAGTAGAAATAAGTTTCAGGGCTTAAAACTAAATTGGAGAGGTTTCATTCATTTTAGGATATACTGGCCAAAGCAGACGCTAAAAACTTGAGGCCACCTTTTGTAGGAAATGTATTCCTTTTATCTTCCTTTCTTCCAGTGGTTTATGGACTAGCCTATTCTGGGATATCTGTTGAAGTCTTCCTACTAATGTGAAGCTAGTATAAGCAAAGCTAATCAAATTATTTTATTACCGCAAGGCAGAAGAAATAGAAAAAATAGCATAAACAAAAATATATAGTGTCATGGTTTAAGCCCCTCATGCAGTTCGTTCACTCACTCCCCCCTCTTTCTTCTCTCAGTCCCAGGGGAATGGGGAGGAGAATTGAAAGAATGCAACTCCCACAGGGTGAGATAAGAACAGTTTAGTAACGAAAGTATAACACAAGACCACTACTATTACCACCAATAATAATAATGACAAGGCAAATACAAGGAAAGAATACAATCGCTCACCACCTATACCCAGCCCGACCAAGCAGTGCACCCCCACCCTTCCCGGTCTCTGCTCTCTGTTTTACATCCTGGGCATGACGTGCTCTGGCATGGAATACCTTTTTGGTCATTTTGGGTGAGGTGTGCTGCCTCCACTTCCTCCCTGCCTCCCCTCCTCCCTGGCAGAGCATGAGGCTCAGAAAGTCCTTGGCCAGCCTAAACATTCTAAGCTATAACTAAAAACAGTGGTGTTATCAGCGCTGTTCCCAAGCCGAAAGTCAAAAACACAGCACTGCACCAGCTACTAAGAAGGAGAAAAATGACTGCTGCTGCTGAACCCATGACACATAGTCATGTATTGAAAACTAATGAAGACTATTTAAAATTGCCTGAAATACTAAATAAGTCTCCTTCAGAACAAAACATAGAGGAAGTTTTAGAAATTACATACATGACAAGGAAAAACACAAATAGGGAAAAAAGTAAACAAAAACATTTTCAACAGAAAACCTGCCAGTAGCCTTATTTAGGCCAGATAAATTAAAAACTATTTATGTTGGAAGTCCTGCAGAAAATTTACTTTGAAATCAATATGTAATTTTAAAGATGTTTCACATGCAGGATTAAGTTTTGTATATGCTTGGTAGAGACTGCTGCTAGCATAAATGTATAAATCATAGTTTTCCTGTGAAATTACTTATTAAATATTTGGGAAGGCCATATACATTCTGCCATGCTGTTTATGGTGTGTGTTTCTAGATTTCTTTTAGGAAAGTTATTAGGGTCAGATCTTATACTCAGCCAATATAGACAATGTGCTGTAAGTCAGTATGTAATGGGAAAAGATTTTTAAATGGCTTTTTTTTTTCACTGCCTTATTGCTAATAATAAGTGTGGCCATATACTTCATAGAAGTAGTCTGCCTTGAGGGCTCTGGCAACCTGTACTGTTCTCTGATAGTGATCTGAAGCAGAAAGTTTAGCACAGACCTGTGTGGCAAATCAACAATGGATCAGTTTTCAGCCCCTCTTGTATTAGTTCCGGAAGAGTAAGCAGTTTCTAGACTCCTGCCAAGGACATCAGCTCTTGCCATATCAGTGTTCTTGTCTAATGCAGCTTAGCAGGGTGTAGACTGAGATGTCAGAGGCAGCACTGTGCAGGTGCGACATTCACTGCGTCTGTCACTTAGGTACTGCTACCTTCCTTCATCACTGCTTTTGCATGAAGTCGCTGACTCCTCTCCCACATAGAAGCTCATTCTTTCACCACTGTGTATTGCTTCCATATTCATCCCCTAGACTACTTCATTCACTTCATAAAGATGTGGAACTTAAACACCCAGTTTTCTTGCCCTCACTACAACAGGTGCCAAACTCTATAGATAGGGAGAAGAAAGTAGGAGGGTATAAATTTAAGTAGGGCAATGTTCCTGGTGGTTTTGTCTCAGTCAGTCAAGGTGCATTGGTTGAACAAGCTGTTATTAGCTGAACTATGCTTCTCTATCCATATCTGCTATGAAGTGATGCAGTTTATCATGCGTTTAAACACAAGAAGATGCCTTGCATGATCTAACACTGACAGTTACAGTAGCTTGGCTGACATGCTGTATGCTGGTTTATTGCTGTAGGTCAGGGGTTGGGCAGCACCCTCTGCAAGTGAAATATACAATGCTTAAAAGGAAAATTTTAGCACACTTGTCATGGAATCTCTTAAAAATTAGTAATGGGAGCAAAAGCTAACATCAGCTACAACCCACAATCCCCCACCTCATCCACATACATACAGGCACACCATCTAAGCTTTTCAAATATAAGAAATGACAAGGGTGTAGGCTGGACAGGTGATCTCTCACCAACCAGAATAATTTTGCTGGGGCCACATGGATGAAAAATGTTGATATGCACAGTAATTTACATGAAAGCTTATAAACAGGATGCCTTCCGTAAGTTCCAGCTCTGGATAAGGATGCAGGAGCTCTTATCTTTATTTTATTCAGTTTACTGGATGCTTTGAATGGAGTGGGGGAAAGAACAGAAAGGAAATTTCAGAAGACAAAAAGGAATTTGTTAATGCTTCTCTCAGGTAGGAGAGGGAAGAAGGTAGTATAATTGAAGATTTAATTTTGAACTGTATCATAAACCAGCTTTTATACAGGCCAACAACAGTAAAGTGGTTCATTACATTTTAGAGTGTCTGATGTAAATAAGATCCCAGTGTGTGCAATCAGTCTTTCCAAGGGCCAAAATATTTTGCTGTTCCCAAGCTTGGTTTCCTTGTTCAGATTGAATAAGTTCAGCCCACATGCATTTAGAAACTGACTTGAATTTTAATTTTATTCTAATGGCTAATTGTGTCTGCTATGGTTCTGTTCCTCTAATTCCCACAATGAACCCCCTCAGCTTTTGCAGAAAGACTCTGTGGAGATTTTATAGAGTTATTGACCAAATCAGGAGTGTGCAGTCAGTCAAGTACAGCAGAGTTACTATTATCAGTGTACTAGAGGCAGAATTTGTTTGGTTTCCAGTTATCCAGGAAGGAGGAAAGGCAGGAGAAAGGCATTTTATAAGTGGTAGATGTTTGTAGGCTACTCCCTTTTTTTTGAATGTAGCTATTTACAGCTTGCTTTGTTCAACTTCTGTTGTCACTTAGTGCTTACTTCACAACTCCATAGAAAGAGGAGTTGTCTTAGCTTATAAAGCAAAAGTTACAAGGAGAGGACCATGGGAATTTAACTATTTTACATTCTGTTTTTATTCTCTTTTTTAATGTTGTAATATTCTATGTATGATGTGAGAGGGAATTTTTCGGTGGTGCTGAAAACCTAACATTTGATTTGTCTCTCCATGTCAGTTTCTATCTTGTCCTGTTTGAAAAAGACACCTTAATTTTCAAACAAGGCTGTATGATGTTTTCTGTCCAGGGCTCTTCTACTGACCAAAGTGTGAGTTCAGTGCATGAAACTCTTAGGTTTTTCTTTTTTACACTTGGTTAATAGAATAAAAATGTCAGACCAACTTTCAAAGTTATGACTGAGTTATACACATTTCCCATTGGTGTCCAAGGGAAAACAACTTCCTAAGTTTGAGTGTTGAGCATTGAGCAGAAGTGGCAGAACATTGTATAGAGCTATTTAAAGGTTGTCCTCGACCTTTCCACCTCTTTTAAAGCCTTTTTAAACCAACTTAAACCTTTATTCTGACAATTGCCTACTGTCAGTTCCATATTTGTGTTTCTTCTGTCCATGCTATGGATGTAAGGTATCAGAGCACACTATGGGGAGATCTTCCAAATCCTCTTTTAAATTCTTGTCTGAGAAAAAAACATCAGATTCAGCCAGGTCAGCCTTGGTAGTTAAAGTTCACAGCAAAACTTTTGTTTCCTTGATCTCCTCTCAAACCAGCTTTTTACAGACAGTGGATTGAAATGTGACCTGAATGAAGGCAAAGTTTTATTGGCATTGAGTGGAAGATTTTAAATGCTTTTATATCTGAATTTTCTGCTGAGATACATACGTGCATACATGCATATCTCTGTATCTATGCAAATAAGTATAGGTATCTAGTACTGTTAAATTGCCAGTTGTAAGGCTGAACTTTTAAATTGTTTGTAAGCAAATTTCTCGTACCAAAACCACTCTACCAACATGACTTTTCTCAGTTATGAAATGTTATAAGAAGTGTCATTTCAACACAGCCTTCAGGGAAAAATTATTACATATTGGAAGTACTTACATGTGCAGGCTTTTTCACTGCTCAAACTACTGCCCCCAAAAGTAGTACAAATAGGTACTACTACAAAGAAACTGTAAAACTGTTTGCAAGTCACTTGTTCTGTATTGAAGAATCCTACAGAATTCTTGATGTAACAATAAGCATAGAGTTCAAAAGTTGAGTAAGAAGTAAATTACTACAGGCAGTTGCATTCTTTGATCTCTTTTATTCTTGACTTCAACATCTGCATTTGAAAAGGAATGTAAAAGCAAAAGTCAGTATGCTTCCAGATCATGAAAAGCCCACACAGGTTCATGTAGGCTGTCAGTGCTCACACCTGGTTAGTTTGGAGGTGTTATTGTTCATATATCTGTGTCAAAATTGGTGTAATATATGGAACATCAGCCTTGATTTCATGTCCAGGTGAGGTGTCATCATTTAATACAAAGATGTAAAGTAAGAACACAGCTGCTCTGAAGCGATTTGGAAGGAATTTCACAAATTCATCATGGTCAGAATAGCACCTTATTTTTGTAAAATCTGCCTTTGCTATTGCTTCTGTAACCATCATTCTCTTGTAGTCTGAGCACAGTGAATAAAGACAGTGAGTACTGGTTACAATTCTGCATATTTGTTGTCATTTTATAACTGTACCTATCTCTAAGCTATTCTGTTTTAAAATATCACTTCTGGTAATGCAAACTTTAACATAAAACTTTTTTTCTTTATTCCTTCCTTCAAAGACAAAGACAGGGATTTGTTTGCTGCAGGATGGTAACCAGGAGCCTTTCAAAGTGCGACTGCACTTAGCCAAAGATATTTTGATGATCCAGGAGCAGGATGTGATCTGTGTGTCCGGTGAGCCTTTCTATTCTGGTGTAAGTAGTTTTTATTTTTTCTTTGAGATGTACTTTATGCAAAGCAAAAATACTCTGTATGTATATGTGCGTGTGTATGCCCACACACATACGTATGCATTTACTCCCACAGTTTGATATTTCACTTATACTGTTAACAGTAAGTGTGTTTTTATACATCATCTTCTGAGAGTAAATCTTAGCAATACTCATCTAAGAAGTAGCAATAAGATAATGAATAATTTATATGCATGATGACAATATTGTTTTTCTGCACTCACCCTTAAATATTGGAGCCACTGAATGCAATAGGAATGACAGAATTTTGCAGTGAGTATAGACAGCTCAATGTAGTTACATATCCAAGTACTGTCAGTGGACTTGATAAGACAGTTGATGTGTAACTTTTATGGTAGGGCTTTGCTGTTAGAAGAATTATCTGCTGTCCTCCTTCGCTTTGGTGGCTTCATGCAATAGTCCAACACCGGACTTCATGCATGCTGTGACTCCATGCTGCAAGGGTCACTGGTTTTACCAGCACATTGTCTTAATAAAGGTGTACTTCAGCTGGAACAGTGTAATAGTGCGATTTATGTATTACTGTTTTTATGTAATGCGTCAGCTTTCTTATTTAAGCACCATATTGAATTTTGTGGATAAGAAACTGAGCTTTGTAGACAATTATTTGGAAGATGTGTAAAATGCAATATAGAATAATATTGTAGGATTTGGAACTATTATAATGCTAAGTTTTTATTAAATTCTAGAAGATCACTAAACATAATAGCAGCCATTTACTATTCATCTCTACAGACATTTTTATAGATACTGTATGTTATAGAGATGTTCTTAAGATCTATAGGAAACTATCATAAAAATTCCGCCCTCCCTTTGAGCTAAATGAAATTATCATAGGATTTCATGTAGAATCTTGTGATGCATAGTAGTCAAGTATCTATTTAGGAAAATATTATGTGACTGTTACTATATCTGTCTGTTTTATTTATTAATTGCTGTTGCAACATCCCTGTATCTCTAAATACAAGTGTAAGAAAAAGGTACAAAGCAGAAACCAGAAATCAATTGGTAGAATATTAGTTGTGCTAACAGTGTTGAAAATTTAAAAGAGAATCCATCTCACTGTTAGGAACATCTTGAGGTGAATGGTTCTGAGTTTTTCTCTGAAACAAGAGTATCACACTGTCTACACTGTCTCCATGCAGGCTGGGTTTATTTGCATGACAAATCTGACATTAGCTTTTGACAGTTTCATGCTGTATAAATAGAGTTTTCTAAGACAGGTCTGTGTGCTTTATATGGAATATAGACATTCCTTTTATCAATCAGTTCTTCAACACAGAGGGCATCTAGCAGCTCAGATAAATTATGAGTTCTAGCTCAGGCTATAGTTGTTCAATTAGCAACACACTGTGGCACCATTACTCCACTAACCCCATTCTGGCATTATTTATTAAAACATTTTATTGCTCAAAAATATTACTTTCATTATTGTGCTGTAATATCTATTACTTCTACTGATGTTGTTGTTTAAATGTCTTCATGAAATGCATATTTATTATTTTTCCATTTCACGGAAAGGATTTCTCAGACAGTTTTGCCCTCTTTAGTTTTTCAGTGGCACTATGGAAAAAAGTGGATGATTTGCTTCATCAGTTACACTCTCCTTATCTTATTTGCATATTGAATGCATATCACAATAACCGATTGTTATTAGTGTGGTGGGGAGGAGTTTCTTTTTTCTTGGAAGTGTCTTTTTGACTTCTGAGCACTTTACCCTGATTTCCTCTGGTCTTGAATCAGTAGGTTCATTGCAGCTACGGATGATTGGCATTTCACAGACAGTTAACTGTCCTTTTGTCACAGGTCATTTAAATCATCTGGAATCATGTGCTTTGATTCTATAGCTTGATCAGACATGTCCCACAGGCTTTCTTTTTTTTTTTTCCTCATTTTTATTCTTGATGCATTAAGCTTCTTATTTGTTTGTTTGTTTTCTTATTTTTCACTTTGCTTCATTGATTTTGTTCTTTCTGTCATTCTAGATCACTGACCACATCCATTTTTCTTTTACATGCATGCTACACAGCAAGTCTTCTCATTAGCACCAAAGGCATTGAACGCCTCATAGAATAAACTCTGAAGAATAAAAATAAAATCTGTAACTGAAGACCAATATCGTTACATTTTACAGAGAATAGCTACAGGAAAAGTTTTTTAATCTGTTCTAATAAATAATCTTCAAATAATTTGATTATAAAGATTTACTTAATTCTGCACTGATAAGGACCAAAAAGCTGTTACTGTGTTTCTAGTTCAAAACAGTGCCTCTTCTGTTTGTTCAGTCTGAGTCAATTTGCATGCTCCTCTGTGTAAGACAGACTTTAAACAGACACTTAACGTTCCAGCAATATCCTGATCTGCATCCTGAGGAGCTGTCTAAATGAAATCAATAGCTCCTTAGGAATGAGGTGCTGCTTAATGTGAGTACATGGATAAGGACCTAGTTCTTAATTTAGAACACTTCCCTTTTGGTGGAAAACAGTTCTTGTTTTCCAAAACTAAAGAGGTGCAAAGGAACCTTATCTCTTCTTTCATTGTGTACAGTTTGAAGTAATAAAATAAAAAATCTAAAATATTACAAGCAATATAACGAGTGTTAAGCACTAAAAACCAAAGCATCTGTTTTTTTAGTAGGCTGAACAAAACGATAGTGCAGCAAGTGTACCTCTGGCAATTCCATAAAGCATCAAAGATTGTTCAAATTACCATGGATTAGATCTAAATTTGAGCATCAGTTGCATCAGTAACTATTACAGAGATTTCTTTATGTATTCAATAAGAAAGACTTTATTTCTAAGAGATGGAAATGTAGTAGGCTCTGCATTATGCTGGTGGATATCTGATGTAGATTTGAGCTCCAGTGCAAATGACTAAAAGGGAGATGAGAACATTTTGTGCCTAGAAGGCAATGTCTTTACTAATCCAAATTAAATCCTCATCTGCCTTTATAGCATGGGGGTTGTATGCCTGAGTTGCCGTAGGTCTGAAGATGATCCATGAGTGTCTCGGTGACAAAATTGGAAGGTAAGACCAGTGGCTATTAGGTCAGGTAAACTTCTGTCTCACTTAAAGTACTGGACCCTCAAAAAATACTTTTCCTTAATTGTGCTATTGCTAAGGCAGCTTTCTTAAAAATATCATCATCATAATTTGACACTTTTTTGGACTGCTAAGGATTTGGCATCCTTGTCTCTAAATTGGAGAGGCATTGATTTGACAGATGGACTGCTCAGTGGATAAGGAATTGGCTGGATGGTTGCACTCAGAGTTTTGGTCAATGGTTTGATATCCAAGTGGAGATCAGTGATAAGTGATGTTCCTCAGGGGTCAGTGGTGGACTGGTCCTCTTCAGCATCTTTGTTGGCAACATGGACAATGGGATCAAGTACACCCTCAGCAACTTTGCCAGCAACACCAAGCTGTGTGGTGCTGTTGACATGCTGGAGGAGAGGGATGTCATTCACAAGGACCTGGACAGGCTCTAGAATTGAGCCAGTACAAACATCATGAAGTTGGACAAGGCAAAGTGCAAAGTCCTACACCTGGGTCTGGGCAATCCCATGCACCAATACAGGCTGGGTGTAGACTGTCTTTAAAGCATCCCTGAGGATGTGAACCTGCTCAAGTGAGTCCAGAGGAGGGCCACAAAGATGTTCAGAGGGCTGGAGCACCTCTGCTAGGAAGACAGGCTGAGAGAGTTGGGCTTGTCCAACCTAGAGAAGAGAAATCTTGGGAGAGACCTTGTAACAGTTTTCCAAAGCCTGCAAGGGGGCCTACAGGAAATCTGGAGAGGGACTTTTTACGAAGGCATGTAGTGTGGTAGGGCAATGGGGATGGTTTTAAACTGATAGAGGGGACATTTAGATTAGACATTAGGAAGAATTTCTTTATGACGAGTGTGGTGAGATACTAGTGTAGGTTACCCAGGGAAGCTGTGGCTACCCCATCCCTGGAAGTGTCCAAGGCCAGGTCAGACAGGGCTTTGAGCAACCTGGTCTAGTGGAAGGTGTCCCTTTAAGCATTAAGGTCCTTTCCGACTCAAACCATTCTATGAGTCTGTGATCATAAATCTCTTTGACAGTCTATTATATTATGGGATAGAAAAGTTAGTTTTTTTCACTTTTTTAATCAGAAAGAAATGCCCTCAAAACAGCTGAATGAAAGCATGTAGCAACTTCATCAGTATTGATGGCAGAGATATAGAAGATCTTTATTTTATATTTCCTTTTAAAAACATTTCTTGAAATACATGAAATTATATTCACAAAAGTTTGCTATAAGCTCCTCCAGATGACAATGTGCAATAAGGGAACTCCCAGAGTTCTTTAGATGTGTGGGCCAATAGCCTGGAATAACAAGGATAGCCTAATACTGACCTTGCTGAAAATTATGATGGGAGGGGTGATAGTCTAAGACATGGCATGTGTGATCTGAAATATGACTCTTCAGTATGTAAAACTATTAAAGATTTACTCACTGGAAAATGTTAATCTTTGCAATTCCAGAATCAATGTTTTTGGTTTAGAGTTAATCCTCACAATTCCTATCACCTTTCATGAACATCTGAAATTCAATTAAAAGGATTATTGTGTTTTATCAAGTAGTTTATCTGGGTTTTTTTATTCTTTCTTCAGTAAATTTTATTTCTTTGATAATTGTACTCAGATTTTTTTTTCTAATAGAGTATATGTGAGATCCATAAACTAAGGATATGACAGCGTACCATCTGACAAGATGGTTTATTGAAATCAGATACTGTTTTACTAAAAGACTGAAAATAAACTGTGAGCAGCTGGCAAATTGCCAAGTTCAGCTACCAGGAGAGTTTACACCTTTTAAAAATTTTCTTAAAGATTCTGTTAAAGAGCCATGGATTTTCTGGATAGCTGCTAACTCACCTGATGGTAACATGGAAGTGGTTCTTTTGAGTAATGTAGTTGTATGCTGCTGTGTAGTAATGCATTATTTCATTAAACATGAATAATTTCTTTAATATTTTTTAAAATTAAGGATCTTTTGGGGAGATTGATGTGAAGATCGTTCATAATTCCAATAGTAGTAAAAAGTGAATGTACATTTTTCTTTTAATTTATAGAGCAACAGCTCTCAGAGTAGTATGGCATTTGTCCAGAGATTTAACTGAGATTAATACAAATATATCTGAATGTAATCTATGGACTGTAGCTGGGTTTTTTGATAAAGAAAAGAACACCTTTTCCAAGATCAGAAAGTAACACTAACTTAAATTGTTGAACTTTAGCCAGACCTGATTCCTGGCATTATTAATCATGCAATCATTCTTCTTTTCTTGTAAAGATAAGAACATGTTATATCTTACTTTTAAAGTTATCCTTTTGCTATTGAGAGATCAGCTGTGTTGAAATATTTATAACTCTATACAAAGCCCATTATGGTATTAAAAAAAAATACATTCCATTAGAGATAGTTTTTCAACTTATAAACTTTGCACAATAACATGTTTTTCTTGATTTTTAAAATTTAAACTGTAGAAGTATTATTAATTTTTAAGTATCAGTTTAAATTCAGAACATAATCACTTTACTGTCACTTGCTTGAGCAGTCAGATGAAGTTATAACATTTCCCATGCTTGCACATTTTAGTTTTGGAGACTTCCTGAGAGTGAGTTTTAAAGCTGTTACATTGGATCAGCCTCTTTTGAAAGCTTAAAATTTTCTTTTCATGTATTTTGGTGTACATAAAAGAAGTTCAAATAACATTATCAATAATAATGACCAGAAAAAATATCTGAAAAGTTAAAAGCTCAAAATAGTAAACATATGAGTTTATTTTCTGTTCTGTATTGATTTCTGTATTTATTTAATATTTTGATTCTGTTGTGTGATTGAATAGTATGAATGATGCCAAAGTAAAACTCCCTGTCCTGGAGAGAATTGCAAATATGTGAACACATAGGTCACCTTTCAAGTGCTTTCCATTCTTGTTACCTTCACAAAGCTACCAGTAGGGATGGTGATTTTTTTTTTTTTTATCGTGTTGGTATCTGTCAGCTATTCAGTGGAGTGAATCCATTTTTTTACAGAAGTCCTCAAATATCTATCAGATGGTGGTAACTTTTTTTTCCTCTGCCAATCTGGACAGCTTTTAAAAGTGACAACCTGACAGATGTAAATGTGCTTATTTAAGGACAACCTAAGCCGGCTTAGTTTTCTGCAGCTACTTAAAAATAAAAAGCATAACCATTTACTGAGGCTCAAACACAGGACTGCCATTTGTAAAGCCAAATATGAAAGAGCAGAATAGCTTTTTCTCGTTGGAAGACGGTCTTTCCCCCCCCCCAAAAAAAAAAAAAAAAAAAAAAGTGAAAAGATAGTGCATACCAGGAAACACTCGGAACCCCCAAATCATTGGTCAATGGCAGTGTATATGAGGCAGTAAAACTGGAAACCGCAGTTATCACAGAATTACAGTAAGTTCTGTGATAGTAGTTCTGTGATAACTGTGGTTTCCAGTTACTGATATTCCAGTTACTGATGTTCCTACCAAGCTTAGTGGGAATTCAGATCCATACTGACTCTAGGTTTCTGTGATATTTGTTGGTTTTTTTTCTCTTTTATTTCTATAAAAAGAAATGCAGTACTTTTCAAATAAATTAATCTTCGGAGTAGAATTTTTATAAGTAGATATTCAGGTAAATGTTTCTGCTTTTAGACATATGCTGGGACCATTTTGAATTAAGAACAAGCTAAGGGTCAAGTGCTTTGTTTGTTCAAATCAGTGTTAACAGTCTACACAACACAGCTACATTTACCATCCTGAGTCTCCAGCATGGTTGCAGCGGATGGGGGTTTCCAGTTGACCGGCATTTCACCACCACCCCTAACTGCCAACCTTCTCCAGTTGCATGAGGAACTGAAATAATGAGACAAGCTTTTAATGTCAGACAACAGAAGTTGTTAGCAGATGAGCAAGTCTGCTGGCAAACCTTCTTAACACTAATTATTCAAATTGGAAATGTGACTGACCTGTGTCCTGTGTCCTTTACACTCAGAATGAGTGCAAAATTTGACTGCTCATGTCAGTTAATCCAAAGAAATGCCAGTAAGAAAGAGCAGAGCATTACCAAAATGAGGATATTGAATCTTCCTTCTTGAAAATGTATGAAAAACAATTAAAGAAAAATAAATTCTTATGACATTTTCTTATTTCAGAATGTTGATTACTAATAGCCAATAAACTACACGAGGTGATGGTCTTGAAGATACTATGTTATCAAATATAAACAGGTTGATCTACAAAGTTGCTGCCAATGTATTGATTATATATTTATATTTTGTTGTTGCATTTTAAAAGCTATAAAACTCTATTTTTTTCCCCTGTGTTTTTCCATGTCACTGTGCTATTGTAGTTCCCTCTCCGTATCTATTCCTCTTTTCCCACCTACTGATTTGTTCCACACCCATGCAGTTTTTTTCCATGTTCTTCCATATGTATAGTACCTTGGTGTCTGTTCTATCTGCTGTGACAAAGAGAGGTCTTCTTTTCTGTCTGGACCAAGACAAATTAATTCTCCATACCTTTACTCTTGCAAGATGAATAACCAGGCACACCAGTGTCTGAATTTAATGTAATATATATATCCTAGTAAAAAGGTTGAGTAATCAAATACTAACACACTGTTAACTCAGTTTGATGAAGAGATTTGAAGTTTCTTCATCCTTCTGTTCAACTGATATTTGACTACTTTCATGGAGACAGATTATTAGATCACATTAGGTTACTGTTTTGTGTTGTACAAAATAAATAATTTCAAAGTATTACTAATTATTCATTATTGTTAGTCAGTTAAGCAATTAGAAACTTCTTTTTACATTATATACAAGTCAGAATAAACTATTTGTATCTGTGCCCTAAGATTTGTTAAAAATAACATTAACTCTTGACTAAATGTAAATAGTTAATGAGTACATAAGATTCTGTGGTTTTGTTCCTATTTACTTTTGCTGTGCTCATAGAGTCACACAGTCATTCTTCACTTGTAATCTCATTTAAAATTATGTCCATGATCTCTAGAAGATTCTCTGGATTTTAAGGAGAAATTTTAATACCTCTTTAATTAAAGCCTAAAAAAAACCATTGCTTCTATTTCAGTGCAAAACTCTAAGGAAGAATTTTTTGGGCAAAAGTCTTAGCTCTCCTTTCCAGTCAATGAACATATGTGTGGATGAGGAATTTTCTGAGTTAGAGGCATGGAAAATGCTGACAGCTTGGCAGCAGCTTTGAATTTTTCAATAAAATGATAACTACTTTTGTTCTGTTCCAGGAAGCAGCTTCTAAAACACTGCTCCGAATCTTGCATTTAATGATCCTAGGAGCTCTAACTTTCCCTCTGGTGTAATGGAGGTAACAAATATGATAATGGAATAGCAAGCTCACAGGACATTTTGTGTAGTTTTAGTATTGAACTAAGTAGCTTTTAATCAGAATCAAGCTTTAATTTGTAAACTTAAAGGTGAAGTTACTCTTGGAATTTGCAAAACCGTTGCAAACTCAAGCATAGAGTATTATCCTGTGCCAATAAAGGGAAAGTGAAACTAATTAAAATGTTAATAGACAATCCACAGCTGACAGAGATTTTTAGTTAGTTCGATTATATTTTAAGTGGATAGTTGGAATCAGTGGAGCATCGCTATCATAAATCTGAAATAACCATAAATGGCCAATCAGGATATTTAGAGCACTTCTTTACTGGTACAAAATGTGCTGCCTTCAAGAGTTGTTGCCATATTTCATTATGTCCTGGGTTCAGCAGTAGCAGTCATTTTTCTCCTCCTCCTTAGTAGCTGGTGCAGTGCTGTGTTTTTGAATTTCAGCCTGGGAACAATGCGGATAACCCCGATGGTTTTAGTTGCTGCTCAGTAATGTTTATTCTGGCCAAGGACTTTCTGAGCCTCATGCTCTGCCAGGGAGGAGGAGAAGCTGGAAGGAAGCAGAGACAGGACACCTGACCCAAACTAGCCAAAGAGGTATTCCATATCACAGCACGTCATGCCTGTTATATAAACTGGGGGCAGTTACCTGGAAGGGCTAGATTAATAGTTATAAAGCCTTTTAAGAACATAAAGCCATTAGGCCAGTGAAAAGCATTTTATTATTGTCATTGCTCATTTGAAATACTAAATAAAGAAATCAGAACAAAATAATTTGCTCCAGATTTCTGGTCAAACTTCTTTATTTTAGTAATCATTCTATTAAAGATATTATTTTACATTAAAATATAGTGCAAGGTTTATTCAGGTCACTTTGATTGAAGATGGCACTGAAAATGAAAATTGGTTTGGGTTTTTTTTGCAAGTCACATGCAAAAAGTCACATGCAAGTCTTGAAAGTCACAAAGAAAATCTTAGTTGGATAAAGATTTTTCTGGCAAAACATTGCAAAACTGGTATCTACCATGAAAATACTTATTCAGGTTACTTTGCAACTCTAAGGAGCGGGATTTGTTGACATTCTGTCTCTCTACTGAATGGAGGACAAGATTATCACCTATCTTGGGCTCATGCTTTGACTCACCTGCAATGAATATATTTATTTTTCTTTATGGATTACAGTTTTTACAGGTTTATGAAAAGTGTGATGCTTCTGACAGTTCTGGAAAAGCTTTTTCACTATATTGTTGATGTAAGATTTGCAGTTGCAGACTAAGCGATTATTGCTAGTTTACTGATGAAATATAGAGCTCATGTAATTCTGATTTGTATTTTTGAAGATCATTAATTGTTTGCATGTGTGTGATTGCTAGCTATTATGCTATGAAGCATAAGTAAGTCTTTACATTAAAGATACACCAAAGTCATTCTTTATTATGAGAATGAGAAGCGTGTTGAATTAGCCTAGGTTAAATGCAGTGCGATGCCTTCGTTGCACATAATCACTGAAGTGGCTCTAGTTTGCAGTATGTTTTTAAAGTTCAATTCAGTTCAGTAACAGACATTAAATATTTAATATCTACTAGAAAAGATCGTAGAAAAAAATACTAGATGAAACTCTCTTGATAAATTATGTTGTGCGTGAAAATTGCAGTTGCTTGAATTTTTTCTGTTCCCTTTGCTTACTTTTACAGTTTTGTTTATTTAGTAGTCAGCTATGCTAGTGAAGTATTTCTGAAGCATACATTTCTTCCTCTTAAAAAATAATTCTCAACTCCAGTGGAAAATGTTTTTAGTTTCCTGTTAGACAGTGCTGGTAACCTCACTTAAGACTCCAAATTAAGAGTTTTTAGGGCTGGTTTGACTATGCCTTCACTTAAGTGAAAATCAGAAATAATATTTTATTGATGCTTTTACACTGGTTTTTGAAAAGAAAAAGAACGAGAATAGAAATATTCTGCAGGACAGCTTTTTATTAAGCTTTTTAAAAGCATAACTCCAGTTTAGAATATATTCATATGTCGCTATTTAAACTTTACAGTGACTACTCACATATGGACTACAAATTTTACTGAAGATTTATGGTTTTCACTAAGCATACCACTTAATTTGAAATTTAATGGTAAAGGGTGATATTCTTTATTTCACTCATAGTTAATGTAGGTCATCAAGCCAGTTTATTATTCAGCATCTTAGGTAATGCAAATATTTTCTATTTGATTTGACACGTATAACAAAACCACTAGAATGCATTTACTAGAATGTGCAAGTCAAGCTTCTGTTCTTATCTAGGTGTTCAACACAAGCTGGAGCTGAAAATGAGGTGGAGTTAACAGGAAAAATACAGCTACTGCTGGAGCCACAGCTGAGTGTTTCATGTTCATCTGTGTAAACTCAGCTTACACCACACATTGGGCTGTGGGCTGTGGCTTATATTGGTTTATCCTGAATGTACTGCCTGCAGCATTACCTCTGGCTGAAACCTCCTGACAGACTAAAGGTTTTATAAGTACAGGTAGTGGCCTGAAGTGAAATAACTTTATGGACTGAACCCAGTTTCTGGGAACTTCGTTATAAAAATTCCTTCCTAGATGGTGTGAGTTGGGAGCTGTGGAGACTCTTCTGGTCCTTCTGCACAGTGCAGAAGCACATAGATGAAACGGGATAGTCATATATCCCTCTATTGCTATGCTATGCATTCATTAGTGGGTAACAAATACAAAAGTATATTTTTTCATGCATTTCAAATGTAAAAAAGATATTGAAACATTGGGCCATTTAAGAACAGAATTGTATACCTCCTTCTTAGAGTAAACATTTACAAGCTTTAGACTAAATAAATAAACAGAAAGTCTCATTTTAGGCAACTCATTTTGTTTTGCCATTCAAAACACAGACCTAGTTTATGCTTGCTCTGTCTGCAGTTACTCAATACATCAACAAATTTGAGAAAGAAAGCAAGCAACTAATTTCCCCGCAGATCCAGGTTTCCATAACTCTTATGTGGTAGCCTGACATGCTTTCTTTTCCTTTCTGTATATGAAGTAAGGAGGACAAAATACCTGTGTAAATATTCCATCCTTCCTGTTACTGATATGTTTTTGATGAGAGACATTCAAATCTGTCTGGCACTGGCTGATTATCCTGAAATAGATTAATATATATACATAAAATATATATTCAGACTTGCATTATGCAATATATAATTTATAAGATCTAGAACACATATAGAGGACATTAAAAACTCCATATATTCCATGTATTTGTATATGGTTATATGGAATATCTGCTACTAAGGCTTTTTAGTGCTAACCAAATTGACTAATTCTAAATGATCCTTGGAAATAAAGTCAACAAAACAAACTAGAAAATAAAAAAGTCTTTTCTGTAAATGTTCATATCTAAGAGATACAGTTTTTACAGAAGAGCATTTAGAATGAGCAATAAAAGTAAAAAAATGGGCTTCTTTAAATAATTCTATCTGTAACATCCTTTAAATCATTGCTTATGATTTTTAAACCCTAGCTATGACATCAACAGTGGCTGTGATTGTATTAGCTTTTTTAATGTGGTTCGGGGCTGTGCTTTGAAATGATTATCTGGATGATGTGCACTTATGTGTTGGTTCACATCACTGAGTGTTCTTGGATTACACAAACTGTATTCCTTCTGGATTAGACTAAATTGGAAAATGTCCTAAAGAAGTGCAGTTTATGTACTCCAGCATGTATTGTTCAGTCTGCATATGGGAACCAAATTCGGACTAGGCAAGGTTAAGTCCTCTGAAATGCATGTGTTGTGCACTAACTGTTAAAACTTTACAGTTCTGTTCTTATTGCATTGCAGTAATTGCTAGTATGGTATAAATTGTACAAATGTATTTTAGTCTGAGACAGGGCCTCAGCTTTTTTTCCAGACTTTGTCTTTTTTCTCTGTGGCATAGGTTTCATGGGATTTTCGCATTATGAAATTCACAGGTTTATTAAAACAAGAAAAATCAATGTAGGGAGAAAGCATAGGAACAACCTATTAAAGTGTAAATATAGATGTCATGGCAGAAAACATTAAATCTACCTTTTTTTTTTTCCAGGAAAGAACAGTAACAATTAGGAGACAGACTATAGGAGGATTTGGATTAAGTATAAAGGTAGGATGGGGTTTCGGGGTTCTTTATTTCTATTACTCCCTGTTACACAAAAAGCGTCCTTGTATATAGTTAATGTTACTTTTAATGAGGACAAACGATATTTTAGAGGGCAAGAAACAAGAGAACAATCATATCATAGGATGTAAGCTACTGTCCAGTAGGCAAGCCAGCAGCTACGCGGCCCTATGGAATGAAAGACAATATAAAGATCATTCCCTTAAGATTTAAGCTGAGCAACTCTGGAATAAAATTTTATAGGAGAGTTGAAAAGTGTTTGCAACTACACAGACTGTACTTTTGTTCAACATTGCTCTAATTCAGATGGTTATTAATGAATGCTAAATTACACTAGCAGACACATGGAACAGCCAATAAGTTCATCATCAATTCTCCTGCAAAGGATGCCACATTAATTCACTGCAATTCATTAATAGGACAGGGTGTTACCGCTTTTTCATATTTATTTTGCTGTAGATCAACCAAAGGTAGCAATCTGTCAGGCTACATATTTTTGCTTTCTTCAGCAAGGCTTAGGTACATATATAAGTGTAGGTGATCCCTTTTTGAGGGAGGGGGGAATTTGATTTTTGTCATCAAACTTTATGCTTTTGAAAACCTGTCATAGTTTAAGCCCTTTCCTTAGTTTTGAATCTCAGTGTAGACAGCACAACATTAGTTCTATCTTCTAGACACAGCAGTCCTCAGTCTCAAGATAGCAAAGGAAAAACTTAAATGTATTTCACGTGAATGCAAAGAGGCTTGAATTATGCATACAAAGTGAAAGTATAGACTTTCCTGTGAACATCTGCTAGTGCTGACCTTGTAAAAAGGGACTCAAAAGAGGAATTAATGTGCATTTGTGTTGTCCTTGATAAGAATATTGCTGAATAAAAATACTAGTTATTAAAATATGTCTTGGTACACTTGCCATTATCTTCTTGACCCACTGAAGACCTCTATTCAAGGATAACTAATTGCTATTTTGTGGCCAAAGTTTCTCGCAAGTTTAGTCAACATCGCACAAGTTATTTTCCTCTAATGTAAGTTACATTTCACTGAATAGTGATGAAGTAATGAATATCAGTGTAAAATTAAGTATATGTCTGAATGAGGTTTTATTTAGCTGGTGCCAAGAAATAACTGGTTACAGTAAGAACTTTTGAGGTTTGGAGAGCAAATCTCATAAAGAGTCACTAAAATTGATTTCTTAGGTATACATTACAGTGGGTTATCTTTTAGAGTTAAAATTGCTAAGGAATTCATGATTATATTATTTAAGTGTCAGGTACACTGTATAAAACAAAATATCATTGAGAAATAATTTAAACAGTGAATGTGCAGTGGTCTTTCTTAAATTAGTGGAGTGAGATATTCTTAAATTTTTGGAGCAAGATGTCCATTGTTCTGCAGAAAATCCTTAGAAGTTGCAAAAGTATTTAAAAGTGATGAAATGGATTGTTAATTCAGCCTAGACAGGAAAAAAAATCTTGTTTCCATACGGAAACAAAACAAAACAAAATAAAACACCTATATCAACTGTACTAAAAGCAGCTGCAATAGAATTTACAAATAAAGGCTCTAAATTAAAATTATTTATTTTTTTACATAGATAATTTGATCAGTATTAATCTTAAGTAGTGGAAAAGTGAAGCTACTTAAATTCAGAGTTGAATAGATTATTTCTTTTTAATTTTTGGAATAACTAACAATAAGGTTATGGAATCCATTCAACAAATATATTAAATAGAAAAGATATCTCAGCGAAGGAAACAAAGTTACTCGGATGATGTAGAATAGGTAGTGAAAATGGCAAGTAGAATTTTATGTGTATAAAACAGTATTATTTATTTCTTTTTAATGATTTATTTTTAGAAAATCAATGAACATGGAACCTCTTTTGCTAGATTCCATTTTTAGTAATCCTACACTCTCAAAAAGAAAGATTGACAAGCAATTGGATAGCCAACACAATCTAAACACAATAATTAATATGATCTGCTACTATAATTTTAAGATAGTAGTAAGAAACAACTTAGAACTGGAATTTAAAGTAATGCTATTTGTAGTTTGGTAAGCAAACTTTATGAAGACATACTGAAATGGAGTTTTTAGGTATGTCATGAAATGTCAATTTAAATTCCAAGTATTCTGAAGAGTGCTAGTTTGCTTTTTTAAAAGGTACCAGTCATGGTATGCTTCCTCTTGCAGATCAGTAACAGTTTGTTACTTTGAGATTTTTGAAGATAGCTAAACTTTAATAATAGACTTACATTTATTATTAGTTTTAAAAAGAAAAGTAACTATTTTTGTAGAAGTGAGGAGGCCTTTCCTCCTTGTTTCAGTAACTCTGTTTCCCACAAAACCACATGTTGTTGTTGTCTTGCTACTCTCTAGTTACTTGAAGATGGGGGTTGTCTGAGGACTTACTTAAAGTGGTGTGTATCAAGTGATGCAGTTTATCTGATGTGTGAGTTATTGCAGTACAGTGATTTGTGCCACTTACTTCAAAATGTGTTTCAACATGATTTTGTCTGGTTTTAGCATTCAGCTTTTAAAAAAAATCTGCTTGTAAAATTAATTTACACAAGATCTGAACTTAAGCCCTTTAAAATATTGCTTATAATCCACTCTTTGAAGGTGTGAAAGAGCAAAAGAAAACCCATTTTTATATTTTTCTGTACTTTATTTCACTGAAATTAATTGTAAAAGTACAATTGAATTTGAAGCAGAATTGATCTGGTTTACACTCTTCAGAAGGAATTATTTTTTAATTTCTGAAGCCCCTTTAGAACTCTCATTAAGAAACCTCTCTATGTGAAGGAATAGCCATGGAGTTAGATGTAGAAATTGTGTAGTATTTCAGTCATTTATCACATCTGACACGTTTGTGATTTGACACAAGAAGCTGCTAAGTATATGACTTCTGAAAGAACATCATGTTTCTCAGTAATTGGAGTGTAGAGTTCTTGTGGAAATAGACAATAAAATTGATAGATCATTAAATAAATTAAGGTTTGCCATTACAGTCTGACTTCTGGCTACCAGGACACTGTACACTGCCATTTTCCTGACTGTTTTGATTGTTCTCTTTAAATGATAAATAGCATTCCACATCTGCTGAGATTCAGTATGACTTTCAAAATTTGACTCAATCAAAAAGTCTCTAAAGCAAGCATGTGCACTTGTCCTGCTCACACTTATGTACATACTTAGATGATTCTTTTTCTATTCATTCTGTGATATTTTTTTGTTAACACATTTTCTCTGCGTTTCAAATTGAAACAATAAAAAAAATAAAAAGACTAGAAAGCTTTAAGTAAATAGATGAATCATCTAGCTTTTAGTTTAAAAAATTATCTTTTAAGCTTTAAAGGCTTGTGTACATGATTCTTGGCACAGTTTTGGCTTATACTTTAAGACAGTCTTTGAACACAGTTCAGAGCTTTACATGGACTGCTTCCAATAGGCAGCATTTTTCAGTTGGGAAGATTATCCTCATAGACATTAGCCATATTGTGCCAATAGCCTTTAAAGCTATTTTTGTTAGTTCAATAAATGTTGCCTTTTAGTATGAAATAAAAATGTCACCTACATTGTCTGTGGATGCTGAAGTCCAACAATTGCTGTAAAGTTTTGTAGACTCCCTCTGCTTAGAAAAACAAAAGAGTAATTTTCTTATTATACTTGGAGCCAAACACAAAACCAGCATTTGCCAGTAAAAGTTGCTAGTTTTAGTTCCATATTTTTCATTACTAAAATTTTGGAAAAAAATCCTCATACATAAAAAACTGGCCTAAGAAAAAAATCTTTAGAGCCATGTCTGCAGCACTTTGAAAGGAAATGTGGATGACCTTCCATGAGTAATGGCCAACATCCAGGGCAGTGACCTTCAAACAGCTGTCAGTGATTAGAGCTTCCTCTGCCTTTTCTATCAGGACCACCTCCACAGGTGGGTAGCTACCTTTATTCCAGGCTCATCCATGCCTGCTTAAGGAGAAATGACACAGAAAATTTACAAAGATGCGTGTTAGAGTCTGTTAGAGGTCTGAGCCCTTAAGACTTCAGCACCATTGCTCAACATTACTTGACTCCTGGTCTGAGATTGTAACTACATTTCCCCATTTAGAGGAATGGAAAATTTAAAGCATTGGAAAAGATCCATTGTCTAGATAGGTGGTCAACTATTTTCTCTGAAAGAGAAGAGTAAGCAATTTCTTAACCAGGATTCCTAGGAAAAATAACAGTGTGGCAGGCTGTGATTTCTGAGGATCTGAATTTGTACAGGTTACATTCAGGCTTACATGTTGATATTCTTTACAGAGGAAAGAAATATGTGTCTTTGTATGTATATGCCTTTCTCTTCCTTTGTGTTTCCTTTATTATTTAAGGTTTCTTTTTAATACTTTATTCTTAAGCACCATAAATGTTTCCAGTCCCCACAGGATAAATTGAATGAAGCAACAGCACTGAATTGGTGCTGAACTGTTGAATTATTGCCTACCTTTCCTTTATTTTCTCCCATTTATTGAATGCCTACTGTTCCATTTCTTAAGGTTTCCTTTTGGTTCCTTGTTACTTATTCCGCTGCTTTGCTCACTCTTTGTGCTTGTGTAGCAGGGACAGAAACAAATAAAGGCTACCTTTGAGATGAAAAGTCGAAACTTGCTTTACTTGGGCTTTTGTTTACCAGTTTCTTGCCCGCATGAAAACTGATCACAGCATGACTGCCGTTGTAGTGCAATGTCCATTTTGCTTTTTACAGAACACACTTTCTTGCATTAATCTCTCCAGAATTCACAGGGACTAATGTTCTTTCTCTTCAATTCTTGTAGAGGTTTGAACAGCATTCACGTCACTTCCTGAGCTGATGATAGCAGCTGAGAACTTTTTTATGAGAGGCAATGAGGAATTAATCCCAATCAAGTTTTGGATTTACTTTTTTTTGGTTGTTGTTTGGTTTTGGATTTGGGTTGTTTTTGGTTTTGTTTTGTTTTTCTTTAAAAAAAGGAAATTCAGAATAATTATTTTCTCTGAAACCTGCAGGTAGAGAAAGGGTAAACTTAATTTTAAGTAAAGAGCCGTTCCTAGTGACTGACAAAATTGCCATTTATTCTGTTTTCAGGGTGGAGCAGAACATAGTATTCCAGTGGTCATTTCTAAGATTTCCAAAGAACAAAGAGGTGGGTATCAGATTAGTACACTGTGTTTTGATGTGCTTCTTATAACCCAGTGCATTAAGTCTTGAGGTTCTCCAGGAAGTGTTAAACAAATGCTTTATCTCTCTGTGTTATTATTTTCTCTATCCTCAGAACTGTTCTCTGAAAAAGTACGTAATTTATATTTGGAATATTTTATAAGCAATCTTCTACATGATTTAAAAAAAAAAAAGAGTTCTTGTAAGGCATTATTTTTAAGGAGAGAAATAATAAGGTATTTAGAGAATAAAAATGCTTAACAGATTTAAATTTTGTGGCTTTTATTTCCAAACAATTATTGCCAGGAAGCTCTAGCAGATCAAATGTTTGCCCATTAAAGCATGGTAACACTAGAAGAGAATGCATGTCTTTTTATACTAGTTAGGGTAGTACTTGAACAGGGGTCAGTAATGACAGAACCTTGATAATACCTCTGTGTTATTATTAGATGCTGTGCTGTGTTAAGCCTTTGCAGCAACTCATACCTAGAAAAACTGGTGCTGCATAAGGACTCATTTTTAATACAAGCAGAGCTGGTGCTGAATTGGTTTTGAAGTATTGTTTTTTGACTGGAAATATTTTGAAATTACTGGAATGATGTAATATGTGCTAGGAAGGTGGATAATGGTTAAACAACTCATGATGTGTGCAGTGATGAGAGATGAAGGTTGTGAAACAGTACTAGCATTGAGTGTTTAATGTCTGTATTAAGTTTGTGTATATTGGTGTACATGTGTATAAGGTCAGAAAAGCAAACTTGGAAGCATTTCCTTCCATCTGTTATGCAGTAATTTTAGGATCCTGATTCTGCACAATTAAAACGTGCCAGCATAAAAAAGTTCTCATATTCACCCGAACAGAGAGAGGTACAGAGGGATCAGGATACTGAGAACCGAAAGCCAACCCTGAAAGGCAGACATGAAAGTTGTATATAAGGAGGCTATAGAGCAGCATGGAATGAGCCCCTGAGGAAGGCAATAAAGTTAACTTTCAGAAGTTACACTTGTGACTCTGTTCTTTTCAGTATACATATCAGAATGTAATGCATCATAGTGTGGCATATATTAACTACGCTAGCTATTAAAATGCTATTAAGGACTGCAGAAAAATTAAAAAGAAATTTAATTGAGCACACTAAAGTGCACACTTTTTTTGTCATTTTTTTGTTGCAGTTGCTGATACATTTTCTCTAACCTCAGTACCTATCTAGATATAATCTCCATTACTGCTTTTCATAAAAGTACTGCTAACTTTTAAAGCTTGTTTTGAGGGACATCTGTTGTACAACTGTCTTGTGATATCATGCCATGCATCTCTACTAGGGATGCAGATACAGAAAATGATGTTTGATCCAGAAGCTGTACCTCAAAATTCTGCAGGCTTGGTTCTGCCCTCCTCCCTGTTGACTCCAGCTCTTTCTTTGGACCTTTAAGAATGTGGCATTTGATCCAATTCTTAAAACTAGTGATGCACGTGAGGAGCTTAGGCTAGCAGATTAGGTTGTATGTGAAGTGTTAGTACATTTAAGCCCAGTATCTGGTGAATATTGAGACATGCATTTATTTAAGAAAAAATAAATAAAAATTAAAATGTCAATCCTCCAATAATTTAAGCATCTTTCATTATATATAGCTAATAAGAACAGTCCTTCAAACACATATTGGAGTATTATAATTTATGTCAATATTGATTACAGTTTTACAACTCAAGTAAATATGAGTAAAGTCTTTTCTAGAAAGTGTCTTCTGTGATGTTTTGGGATAGTACAGATAAATAGTCCCATATAATCTCTTACCATTCCTTAGTCCTCATGTTAGGGGTTATTTATTTCTTTATAGATACTTTAATAATCTTGTTATATTTCTTCTGTATTTCTACAGTATATATGCATTAGATAGCTCTGTAACACAACACAATATTTAAAAATTGCAACTTTAAAATTAGATTTTATAAATTCCCTTATGTTTTATAAGGCATAGATTTGTTTTAAAAATAAAACTCAGTTTGGCTGGTGATTTTGTACAATATACTGATTGTCTAGCTCTTCAGCATATAAAGCGTTATCCAGCATAAATCTCCACAAAGTTTGCCAAAGATACAGGCTCTTTGGTAAAAGCTTAGAAGTTAAATTTGTCATTCATATGTAGCTCTGGAGTCTCCATGTTGCTTTTTCCTTGGAGTCTGTAAGAAATGGTCTCTCACAGGCAAATAGGACATAATCCTGCAGTCATTTTTTATTAGGAAAAGTATGCCGTACCTCACCATAATGGCCTGAAATGTGTTAATGACTGAAGGAAGATGTTTCGTAGTCTTATATTGGGAGGGGTAACACTGATATGCCAGTATTTTGGGATTTAAAAAAAAAACCCAAACATCCAAATAATTTATTTGGAAGTTGATTGTTGGGTATTTTATTAGGGTTTTGTTTAATTTTTTAAAAGATTATGTAAAAAACATTAAATAGGAATACATGTACACAAAATGTAGGATATTTTCCCAAAATGAGTAAAAAATATGCTTTCTGTTTTCAGCTGAACTTTCAGGTTTGCTTTTTATAGGAGATGCAATTCTACAGGTGAGTAAAATTGCAAGTTCTTTTGTTTATATTTTTCTAGAAAAGTGAAATGAAATGTATACTTATGAAATGTAGAGTAAGTCTTCTCTTTATCTTTTTAATAACAGATTAATGGAATTAATGTGAGAAAATGCAGACATGAAGAAGTGGTGAGCATTTTGGGTTTTTTTGTCTATTTTTTTTCTTTTGTAGTGATTGAGATGATAGTGCACACTGATTGCAGTCTGCTAGTATCAGTTGTATTATTGTTATTTCTAAACAAATGTCTGTACCTTCTAGCATGGCAAGAAGGTAAGATCTTAATGCAGTCTTTTCTTCTTAAGCTTGATGTAATTGCTGTTCTCAGATAGGCTTTTTCTACATTAAAGGTGGTTATTTTATTATGCAGATTTTAGCTGTACATATTCCAACATTTCTTCTGGCTTATAGCTATCAAATTCCAGCAGTGCTACACCTTTCTGATTGTGTGTGGTCATTTTAATTTCAAAAGCTGTAATTTACACTATGTTGGAGATTTGCAGATTGGTTGGTTTTAATCACAGTTAAAAATTGAAACAAAACAATTAATCTGCCTTTAATTTTCTGCATGTTACTTATGAGGGTGCTTTTGTCCTTCAGTTAAGCTGTTATCAATATGGGTTTAAAATAACAGTGTATTAAGGAGGTTCCTCTAGAGAAGCCGTGTGTATTTGAGAGCTTTATGGCAGAATGATCCGCTTGGTAAGTCAGCTTTGCTAAAAGAATCATGTACAATTCTTATATTTGACTCTGTTTTAGTACTTTGAGAAGTAGGAAGATCTGTATTTCAGAAAAGAATGCCAGAAATGAGAATATTAAAAAAGAAATTATCTTTAAATTCTGTATAGTTCCATATAATTTGTACTTATATTTTTAAAATGATGTAGTAATATTATATTTGAAAGTTTACTTTTCTAAAATTTACTTTGCCAAAAAAGTATGCTGGATTTCATACAGCATTCCGTTATAGACCAGATCATTGAACATATGTCATTCGGGTATTAATATTAATAAAGATGAAGTACTGATGAGCAAGTTAGTGCAGGCTGAAAGAGTAGATCCACTGCACTATTCCTCAGAGTGCTTCTGTTCACTGGTTTAATGTTGGAAATTTGTGCTGCAAATCATGCTTCATTCTTCAGAGCCTTCATGATACCACCTTCCATGTACACTGGCTAATATAATATTTATTGTACTTTTAAGTTTTAGCTGTGCAACAGTGATCAGCTTTTGATCTTTTATAAGCTTACCACAGTTATTTGGTTTAATGTGCATTAATAGGGTAAATCTCTCAATGGGATTTCAATAGACTGTTGAAATTTCAAGACATGAGAAAAAAAAAAAAAAGTGTAGACTTGCTCACTCAAAGGCATATTGAAAACTGGTAAAAGTACCAGGATTTTTTTTTTTTTCTTTTTTTCTGAGACAGTCTCTGGACCATTACAATTATACATAAATCTGTTGGCTATTTATGATCAGATTGAATAGATTTTGGAAAAGCCAGAAGGTGCATATTGACAGAGTAGCTAGTGCCGTCATGTTAAATTTTGTTTTATACCTTGTTTGTCCAACATAATCTGCTTCTCAAACTCCATATAGATAATTTTCTCTGAATAATAGAAAAAAAAGTGTATCTTATCAGCTTTGAATGTGCATTTGTTTATGTGCAATTATTTTAGGAGTTTAAGAAGCAGATAAATTAAATCTTTATTGTAATTTTTTAAAATTAATAGTAAATATTGAGCAATGTTTAAATAAGATAAAATGTCCATACGACATTTTATAAACTCAAATACATAGAGGAGTTAGAAATATAAAATATAAAAGAAATACAAAAAGCAAAGTGAGTGAACTCTGATAATCTGGGTTTTTTTTAGAAACATTCAGTATCATAAATTAGATATTTGTGGAGTACATTTGTTGCAAAACCAGCTATAGTAATGATAGATGTGGTTATTCCTTGTGCAGTAATCAGCGGGTTTAGTCATAGCACTGAGAAAAGGGTAAGTACATCAACTGGTACATTTAACTGCCTGCAGGAGTTAGGTGGGATTTTGTCTGCCGCATGCCCTTTGCAGTTTGAGTTGTCCTAGCACTTCTCTCTTGTAGGGTCTTTGTCAAATACAGGATCTGTAATTCTAATCTGAAGGTAATAGGGAAAATAGGATTCTTGTGGAGCATAGTTGCTCACAGCTGTGAAATGAACAGTAGTCGAAACTTGATTTTCAATACTTATTGCATCTAGGTATTTTTCAAATGGCAATGTAAGGTGCATGAGCTCAGAGGTTTGTTTCTTTCTGATTTTTTCTGTAACTAATTAAAACTTAGTGGGTAACATATATGAGAATATATTAGTGATTTGGGTTGTCTTAATGTCTTGTTCATTGTAAACCAGCATGGATTTTTTTTTCAGTGTGTAAAGCTGAAGATGCCTGTAGAAAATTCAAACTTGTATCTATCTGCAGTGTGCATCATACGAGTATTGATTCTTTTTCTACATCAAAAATGTCTTGTTGCTTGCATAAACTTTTTAAGCCTGTGTCATATCTTCATAGCATGAAAAGACCTGTGGCATAATCAGTGCAGCCTGTTGTTTTATACTGATGTTTAGTTGGCCCTAGTATGTCACCGTATTTTATTGATGCATATAAATTTATATGAATTTAAAAATTAAGTAGTTGTATCAAATTAGTGCCATGTTTCATAGCAGGGAGTGTCTTTCCCCAGTATGGAGTGAACTTGGTTGGCTTAACACTTTTGGGCACTCCTTTGCTGTCTTTATTGTCTTCCATTGGTTATTAGAACTGATGACATAGTATTCAGTGATGAACAGATCCTGTTACTAAAGAACTACATGTAATTGCCTGAATCACACAAAGAGATACGTAGATATGGATAGGCAGATCAGATAGACAGGTAAGACTCTTTTAAGACTGGATAGATAGATTTAGTCAATTCTCACCTTTCCTCTACACCATTCCTTCTGATTTTTCTTCTTTCTTTTTTTAGCTTTAGTTGAATCACTTAATTTTGAACTTAGGTTTCTGGTTGTAGAGGTGAGATGTTATTCATTTGTGAAAGCACATTATGAGTTTTTATCAAAGGCTGAATGTCAGCTTGTTGTTGTGGCTTGTAAAGACTCCCATCGGAGTACAATATAACACTGCTTCAGTCATAGTTCTCTCCTATAGTAAAATAAATGCATGTTCTCTGTGTTAACATATCATCATGGAGGGAGCTTGAGGGAAAAAAATAAAAAAATCTAGCAGTTCTCTTAAAAAATATCTCTCAAAATCATACTGGCAATTTGACTCCAGAAATACCGTGTGAACTTGAATGTAGAGGTAAGAAGAATCCATTATATCTGTTAATTTACATGAGTTTGTGGTCTTTCTACTCTGTATTTCTTAATTATTCTTTTCCTAGTAGACTGTCCTTTACATTTTACAGCAAGACTTTTTAAAGGCTGAAATTAGGATTATGTGTAAACAAACCTTTGAGTTTAGGCTTCTTGTAGGCTTATTAAAATGGTCCAACAATGCATAACTTGTCAATCCACACACCTAGTCTTTTAAGGGCTCACAATGTACCTGATTATTCATAAGGCTATAAACTAATATATTGGTAGTCTTACTATAGCACTTACCTCCATTTATTGTGAAAACATTAAACAAAGATAGGTAGGCAATCACCAACATAATGCAGTTCTTATAGCACGCATGGACATTTTTGGTGGTTAAGGATCTTGCCCGGAACCACCTGACAATGGAAAAACTTGTGGGAGAATGTGAGAGGCTCTCCTGTGAGCTACTTCCCTTTAGCTAGTACTGAGTGGCTCGGAGTGGGAAAGTACATGTCAAAAATCTTGTGCTGTATCTACTGTTTTTACTGTTTCCAGGGTTATACTGCACCAAAGCATCTGGGGCTCATGGAAAAGGAAAAATTTCAGTCAAATTAATTCTGATATGTTTAAGATTATTCCTTTGTTCCTAAAGTGGTGAATAAAGCATCTCAGGTAGTAACAACAACTATGGTTAGATATCACTGGCGTCTCTTTGGATCTTCATATCTGTTCTTCTCTTAGGAAGTGAAATAGAATTAAATTACTATGGGTATGAAGTAATTTTTTATTTACTATTTGGGAAAAATTCAGGGAATGTTTCCTAATGAGAAATAGTTCCTATGTGCCACTCCTTGAAAAGCAGCAGGAAAAGCTCATGCAGAGGTATGTAGGTAGGTATCAAGACCGCATAGATATTTAGACTTTGGAGGATTTTTATGTAGCACTAGCTACAGTATGCAGCACTGTCTTTCAATTCAGCCATCAGCTGCGTTTTGCACAAGACATATTTTTCCAGCAGAATGACCTGATGTGATGTCCATACATGCTGCATTGTATCTTTTGCTCTCCCGTTTTCTCTGCATTTATGGCAGGGCCATAACTGTGCCAGCTCTCCATGACTCATGCACATTCCATGAAACAGACAGTGTATGGCTTGTTGTTGCTTAACTACAATCATGTGCAGCTGGCGGAACTCTTATTCTTGATTGTTGGGGGTTTTTTTGTTTGTTTTAAAACTATGGTTTCATTCAAACTGATGTTTAAATCCCATTATAAATAGCTTAAGTAATCTTTTTTGTAAATGGCTTTAAGCAGAAGAACAAGCATGATGTATTTGTAAGGTAGGACTGGAAACAATATGATCTGAAATCTCAGTCCATCTTGACTTTGTGGCTGTGTCTTTTGGTAAATTATGTTTTTATATTCTCCTTTTTTTTTGCTTAATTGTGAAATAGAGACTTAGACTATTATCAGATTTAGCTCCCTGAATTACATGAAGTACTTAAGGGTCTCTACAGATACGGATCTTTACACTAAAATTGTGCTGTTTGGTGACAGTGGTAAAAGCAACCTGCAAATACAGATTATCACCTTCTTATATTATGCGACAGAGATTCTGTACTATATAACTCATACCACAGCCATCTAATACTTTCCCCTCTAGACTGAATGGCAACTTTAAATTTTGGAGCTATTTAGACAGTATTTCTAAGAGAAGACTATAATCAATCTGCAGTTTGTAACTTTTGAATTTAAAAGTGAAATATAATTTTCTTTTTCTTTAAATCCTGTATTTCCTTCATAAGAAGAGGCCAAGTTATTACTTTTTCCGTACAGCTTCTCTTTGCTATTTGCGACTTAGGTTAAAAAAAAAAGGGGGCTAATGTCACATTAACTGCCCTGGTGCAATTAATGAGAATACCTGTTATTGAACATCTTTATTGTTCATTAAATATGGATCTAATAATAATCTGTCAAATATTTTGACATTAATTTGAAAAAAGAGTCCATCAAGTAGAAAAGAACTTGCCAAATGTAAATAGTTTACTGGTTTCTCCTGTGTGGTGGAAATTCCTTGGATTAGGATATGTCCTAGAGCAGTGTTTTTAACAGGTATACAGATGCTTTTCTAATCTGGTTTTAGCTATGTTTTTTTTTTTTAATTTAGGTATTTTTTTAAATCAAACTCAGTAAAGCTTGAATTTATTCAAGCCCTATGATGTTAGACTTTTAAAACACCTTCATGTGTTGCTTGTCTTCCTATTTTATATCTTCATTTCTTTTTCTCAAGATACCTGTAGCTATATTAGTCATTTTAAAACTACTCATCAGTACTATGAACTTTTACTAGCTGAACATGCCAGCATGACTGATACCATGCCTATATGACTACTATTTTTATTTCCTTATTACATAGTTATGGTCCTCAAAGCAGCAAACCATTAGGGTTTACTGGGTTAGAGTAAAAGATTAAATCACCAGTTATGGTGCAGCATCCTTCAGATAACTGCCATTGGTTCCTCCTTTGTCATGCAATAGTGGATTTAAAGTGTGTACCATCAAACATGCTTTGTTTGTGACCTTGTTTACATTGATATCTTACTATAGTGACTCAGGTTTCTTTGCTTCTTTGGGAAGCAAATAGAAATATTTCATATTTACTTGTACATCTGTGTGTTTCACCCTCCAGGACTTTTTGAAAGATTTCATTCTTCATAGCATCTTCCAGTTGTGGAGCTATATCTCAGTTTGACTTTGGTACAGGGACTCAATTTTTTCTTTGCTGTGCATCGATGCAATACTTCACAATAATTAAAAAATAAGAAAATGGGGCTGGCTTTCTAGTAGACTCTCAACCAGAGTCCCAGTGATATTTATTCTGTTTCTGTGTGCTTTATATTAGAAAAAGCGCAGTCCACTTCAGCTAGGGGTTTAAGGGGTTTTTTTTTTAGTTGCACTAAATAGCCCATAATAGTCTTGTAAGACTAGACAAGAATGGCATAGAAAGCATCAAAAGCCTCCAAAAGACAGAGAAAATAAACATACAAAAAATAGACTCCACTTTAATGTAGAAAACCTGAAACTTTCTACAGGCATGAAAATTATCTTCCCTAATCACTATTAAACAAACATTCATTTACCTGTAAAGACTAGAAAATGCTACCTGACTGGCAACAACTGTATTTTCTTTAAGCAGATAACAGCCATGTAATATAGACTGAAATCAAATACTCACTTCTGAAAAGCAACCTCTCTATTTCTTTTGGTTTGACGTTGGCCTGTCGTGGTTTAAGCCCAGTCAGTAACTCAGAACCACATAGCCGCTCACTCACTCCCTCCCCTTCCTTCCTCCCGCCGCTCCCGGAGGGATGGGGAGGAGGATTGAAAGAACGTAACTCCCATGGGTTGAGATAAGAACAATACAGTAACTAAGGTATAACACAAACCACCGCTGCTACCACCAATAATAATAATGATAAGGGAAATAACAAGGGAAGAGAATACAACCGCTCACCACCCACTGACTGATGCCCCGCCCTACCCAAGCAGTGAGCTAACCCTTCCGGGTAGCTGCCCCCAGTTTATATAGTGGGCATGACGTGCTGTGGTATGGAATATGTCTTTAGTTAGTTTGGGTCAGATGTCCTGTCACTGCTTCCTCCCGGCTTCCCCTCCTCCCTGGCAGAGCATGAGACTCAGAAAGTCCTTGGTCAGAGTAAGCATTACTGAGCAACAACTAAAACCATCGGTGTTATCAGCATTGTTCTCAGGCTGAAAGTCAAAAACACATCACTGGACCAGCTACGAAGAAGAAGAAAAATGGCTGCTACTGCTGAACCCAGGACAGGGACCAAGGGACAAAATAGAGCATCCGTACTGATTTAGTTAGCCCGAAGGAGTCAGAAAAAAGAGGGGTGCTCAAAGAAGTGCAAATGTGCACACACACAGTCTTCTGACATTTTTCCAGCAGTTACAGTACCTGATTTAACTCTTCAGAATTGTCATTGTTTTGGCTGTAGTAAAATCAGATGGGTGCCAGGAAGAAACCTTTTATCCAGTGGTTATCTAACACCTGTACATATTTTTTTGTTGTTTTTTTTTTTTTTTCTCTACAATGGGTCTTTGTCTTTTGACAGTTTGTTCGGTGGAGGAGGAAGAGGAAAGGAGAATGGACTTTATATATTTTTCAATAGTATCCAGTGTTGGACTGTTTCAGCCAGATACATGGAGGTTTCCAGATGGCCCACCCCATACTTCTCAACCACTAGTATGGTACAGTATGGTACTGGTGTTTTGGTATCTCTTTGTCAGCACTGGGCCTATTTCTAGATGTACACTTTTTCTTTTGCCCTGATAGTACCAATGTCTTTCTACAGGTTCAGTTTGGTACTACATGTTTCTCAACAGCTATTTTGCAAGACTGTGGCCAGTATAACAGCTTGCAGTAGTAACAGATTCAGAGATCTCAAGAAAAATTCTGGTGCATGTGTGATCACAGATCACATTAAAAATTACAAAGGTTACCTGTTCTTTAGATTTCAGTGCAGAGACCACCAGGAGTTGTTGCCTCCATGTGCTGTTAAAACTTTTCTGATCAAAATGGGAAATAGCCACTGCTAAGGCTGACATGGTGTTACCAAGATAATTACATCTGTCTTTAAAGGAGGTCTTGCAAATGTACATGGCTCTGTTTCACTTCGCATGCCCTTGTCAAGCCAGTACTGATTCAGAGTATTTCAAAGGTTCTAATTAGGCTAACCCATTAAAAGGAAATGCTCTACATGAAAAAAAACTTCCGTATTTTAATATGTTGGTGTGCTGTAGAAAGTACTGAAGATATTTCTGCATTCTCTGGAATACTGAAATGCCTTTGCTTCTTATACTATTCTGAGAATAATGTATTTACATAAATGGAATAACAGACATGTTTCACAAAATCTTCACCACATCTCAGTCATCTTAAGATTTTTTGACATCTTTTGTTCAGTCATGTTTACATGAAAAATCTAATAAAAAAAGATGTTCAAAATCCCCTGTGCTCTTCAGGTCATAATGTACGATTTCTGAATCACTGATTCCAGTGAAAAATGTTGGTGAGAGATAGCATTTACCATAATGAATGCTAACAGATAAAATATTTAATTTGAACATCTTTCATCCTGAAAGATTACAAGGTTTTACAGACTGCATAAAGCATCTTTCCATCAATCAATAAGTGAAGCTTTAGAGTAAAATGAATCCCCTGCACAACAATGTCAACAACAAATCTGTGAGACAAGGTATTATTTTTTTTTCCAATAAAATGCTGGGAGCTTTGGAATTTGGCAATACCACAACAGTTACATTTTTACTTTTACTTCTATGACTACAGCTTTTTTTTTTTTTTTTTTCCCAGGAGGTATCAAACCCAAAATATCTATATCTCAACAGAAAACTGTTTTCTAAATGGGAGTGTGTTTCTTAAATCATCTTTCTGTATAAAGTTTTTTCAGGTAGCTTTGAGTTACATAGGATCTGTTTTGCTTTTTTTCTGAATTTTTTGTAGAAACTGACCGCACACAGAATGTTGTAAAACTGGAACTATTAAGGTTTGAGGGACCTAGACTTTCTAAAAGTGAAGCCTGCAGTTTATGAATTCATGATGCTCTGACATATTCACCTAGCAGCAATGTAAAAGCATTTTACAAAGCATTTTGGTTTTCTTTAATTGTTGGTGTTGCAATTTTTGCTTCAGAAAACACATCCGCTATATTTAAGTCTATAAATTGTGGGGTTTGTAAGATTTTATAGTCTCAAATGGTAATTAACTGCTGGCAAGAATGGATTTCCATGGGGTTATTGCCTAATTAGGAAAATAAGAAAAGGTAAAATAAGGGTTGCAATGGGATATGTAGCCTGATAATTTTGGATGAACGTATCAGATTTATGCTTAACTTTGACAGTCATGAAGACTTCATGCTATAAACTTATTAAACCTGTAATTCAGCACATTTTCATCATTGCGCTGAAATACAAATTAGGGGTTTTTTTTTGTTCTAGTTCCATGGAATTATATGGTAATCTCTTGTCTTTCCAGAATATCTGTAAATGTCCTCCAGTTAATTAATATCCACTGTGAGTACCTCCAAACTCAGTTTTGCCAAGACCCTTAAAATTTAGATGCTGATGAAAATGATTCAAAAAATGTTGAGGTAAAATTATTTGTGAAAATTTCATGTTGCAGGATAGCTAAGTTGGATTTCAGTCCAACAAACTATATATGTATTTGCATAAAAGTCTGAATTTAAGGATTTTATTAAATTGAGGGCTTTCTTTTTTACAAATACTGATGTAGAGCAAACTAATTTTCTCAACTTCAGCTAGATGCAGTACAATTATTCTGCAGTAGAAAGTCTGCCATTGAAAGTATGTTCTTATGCATCTCTCAGCTGAAAACTTTTACCACTGAGCACGCTCCCTGTAGTGCTAAAATATCTTTCTCAGAGATTAGATCCTTAGCTGCCAAGAAGCGTAGCAGAGTTAACTACATATATGGATCTAAAAAATTACTTCAAATACAGATTTGTCCAAGAATTATTCTTTATGTCATTGTGAAGTTGATAACATTTAGAACTGAACAAATAGGAATAGGCTTGTACATTAATATTTATTCAAATTTAGAATTAAAATTTTGTTTCAAACTCTAAGACCATTTTGTATTCATTTTTCATGAGCATTTATATGCTGGTGGTTGATTAGTGTGACTATTCATGAAAAGTAAATGTTAAGGTCATATTTGCCAACAGCAAATTTTATATTGAATATGTAAATGTGAAATTTGCCACTAGCTGTGTGTTTGACCCCAGCCTTGCACTGGGATTAGTGTGAGCAAACTCTTATTCTGGACTGATCTTTCTTTTTCTCCCACAGCCAGGGCTCTGCCTAGACAAAATATTAAAGCCATGTTTTCAACAATCTTAGACATATCTCTCTTTATAAAAGATTTAAAAAATTAAGAATGTATTTCAAAATGCTGTGTCAACTGGATGACTTTCACTCTGCAAGCACAAGGAATGGGAACACAATAGCTGACATGTAGTTTAGTAATGTACACTCATTTTGAAAATTACTAATGATCTTTTCAGAAATTGCATGCAGGAAAAACTGTACCTGTTTAGTAAATGTGTCAGAAATTTCCTATAGAATACAACTGTAAGAGCACTTACTCTCATGAATTCGAAGTGTGGAAGCAGTTTTAAGCAGCGGAGGATTCTTACATATTTAATAGATAAGCAGGCAGCATCATTCTTTTGTTAATGATCAGGGCTGGAAAACTCAGACCCTTTAAGTTCATTGCTTTAACAAGAGCAAAAAAAGTGTAATATGATCAATTATGAAAAGAAAGAACTCAAAATCCTTAAAAAAATTAATTGATAGGAATTATTTCCTTCTGTTAAGGAGTAAACATCACCTGCAAAATTTGGAGACCTTAATTCCAGTTTTTTGTCTAATTTCTGTTACAGTTTACTAGAAAAAAGTATTTCCACTTTCAACTTTGCTTTGATTTTTTACTCTCCCTCTTTTATTTAAAAAAAGTTGTTTTTGAAAAGGTGAAATCTTCTATCTGAAGCGTTCTAGCTTTAGCATAATGTCTTCTGGCCAAAGAAAAATATCCGTTCATAAAAGGATTTTTAGTGATTTTTATTCTAAGTTTATCTAGGTACTCTAGGAATCATGCAGATAAATACGGCATGATTTTGTTTATTCTGTAAACATAGCTGATGCTATTTTCATTTTTCTTCATGTAAGGTGGATAATGTACTAAGTCTTTTTCATTATACTGTATATTTTATGCATGTTTTGTATAGCAGATGGAGACTTTTAAGTGACTAAGTCATTCTTCTGAAGTTTTGCTGTCTAATTGCTATGTCTGTTTGTTTTGAGAGGCAATGCACAGCATTTTTCTTCAATTCAGCTTATGAATTTGGAATCTGTTGTTTTCTCATACACTCCTAGATAGCTCATACACTATACTTACTTTTTTATAGAATAATGCATGCATTATCATGAATTGTATGCCATAATACCTGTAAGCCACAAACAAAATGTTAATATTCTACATAAGAAATACTGATATTATTACCTGATGTGTTGGTTTTCCCATTGTGTTTATTAGTAATTTCATGACTGAAGCTCTGGCCTATATCCGGCACTGAGTGTTTTTGGGGCAGATCTTATCACCAGAAAGTGTCATTCCAGAAAACCTGTTTTTTGCAAATCACTGAATCATAATCAAAACCTTGCTTAAAAGTGTGTCAGGCAAGTCTGTGATGGAGTATTTAGTATGGTGTGTATTATAGTATACTAGTCCATAAATATTTTTTTTTCATCCAAAAAATGTGTGATGAAATTTTTCTTTTCATTTGAAGATGGTTTTATTCATCTTTGCTATCTGAAGTTCTTGTTAGAGAACAACAATACCAAGAACTGGTTGGTACCCTACAGAGAAGTAGCAAATTATGGTTCTGGCTTATTCTTCCTGCATTATATCATATTGGACTAAAACCCACTAAAATGATATTTGTATAAGTAATAAAGATAAAATTCACAAGGATGTTGTGCCGATGCGATGAGTAGGAGGAATTTCTACATATTAGCTGCATATTAAAATATGGCCTAGATCTTGCTTGAAAGAAAAAAAAATCCTTGAAATTTTATGTGATAGATCCTTGAATGTAAACATGCAAAGCGTCTGGAGGTTGCTTAAATTCTGCAGGAACTGGCAGCTTTTTTTAAATAGTCTCCTTAACATGCAGTGTAAAGTAAAAAGATATCACCACAATCTCAGCATAGCCTACTATCACAATTGGTTTCAGATTGTTATGAAGTTCAAAAACCTTGTGACTTAAATAAGAAATCCTCTGTAGACTAATGGGGTAGCCGGTCATTCATGTGGCTGTACACACCAGTGCACACAGGTTGCTGTGCAACCTTTTGGCCAACCTGTATAGAAAATAGTCGATGCTATTATAATGGTGTAAATCGTTCTTCCATTTTGGTAGGAGTTCTGTTTTATTTATTAAGAGGATCACACGTTTTTCCCAAAGCAACTTCAGTCAATATTTGATTTCGCAATGTCAATGAAATTGATCCCCAAAAATATCCAGTTCCTATGTAAATTTATGAGCTATCATACCAATGAGAGGTTTACCCGAATATGGTAGAAAATGAAACATACATGTTAATACAACTCGTTGGAAACAGAATTAGGCTTATGGATATATAATATTTGACTGATGGTTGGGTTGAGTAGTTTACCTAAATACATGGTGGTGATTTTATCCATCTCATGGACTTGTAATTTACAATTAGAAAACTATCTTAAAGTTTTGTGTTGTCTAAAAGAGTTACAGTTTCCTATTTCATATCCTTAAAAAATTGTAGAATAAATGCAGTTTAGTTTCAGGCACACTAGGAACAGGTCTGCTGGTATTTCTAAGGTTTTATTAAGGCATTTGCCTCATTTCTCTTGGCCAGTTGTTTTGGAGCTCATTAAATATATAATTGCAAAATATATGTTCATGAATTAGCTCCGGAAGAGAGTAGGTGTCCAACAGCTAGATACATAATAACTTTCAAAAACTGGAATAGCTATGAGAGTTTAAAGTAGAGGACTTTAAGATTGTACAGCTACACAGATCATTTAGTGTAGCTGAGTAATTCTAGAAAAGTAGAGCCATGTGTGGAGTAGGTAAAGTGAAAACAAAGACAGGCAGTTCTGAACTCTGGCATGTACTCACTACATACAGATATACTGAAAAAGCTCATGAAACTTGGGATGAGTTTGGGTTGGAATCATCAGGTTCTTTGATTTTTTTTTTTTTGTGAGTTTCCATACGTATTTTCTTGTTGTCATGAACTGCATGTCCCATAGAGCTGAATGGCTAAAAAGTGAATCTTTGTGTATTTATTTCCTTTTATAGACCACAGTCCCAGACCAATAGTAGTACATGGAATATAGGTTGGGAAACAGTAACAAGACCCATTGTTTGGAATTAGAATCAATATTTAGCTTAGAATCAACAGCCTGACGCTCAGCTGGGATGAGTCAAACAATATAGTGATTGATCATGGTAAAAAATGTATTAGCGTTAGAATCTGTAGACAGAATTAAAATTTTTCATTTTTCAGAGTTTGGTATGAAATGTTTCAGTTCAGGGACCTATGGTGTCCCCTCTGACCTATGGTGAGGGACTCCAAGGTAAGGTGTTCCCAGTTTTGATAGGCTTAACAAGTTCTAGTCCCTTGCTTTTCATAGTTTCTGTATTGGAGCAGTGGCCTTGTAATGATTTAGGATGAACTGTGATAACCACTAAGTAAAGTCTGTAGTGAAATAGAATTCAAAATTAGGATACATGACCTAAGAATGCAAATTAAGCACTTACAGCAGTATTTTGTTATGGGTGATATTTATTAATGATGGTAAGATTCACGAAAGAAAAAGAAGAAAATGCTGCAGACTATTCCTGTCATATTTTTTTCCCCTCAGGTGTTTGCTTTGATACCTTTTGCTGAGGCACTTAAGATGTTACTTTTGAAAAGATAAACATGCAACCTCACAATAATTGCGCTGTACCGCTATTCTGATTGAAAGATTATTAAACATTTTAGTTGATTATGGAGTTGATTAAACATTTAGTTTATTATGGCGCATAAAAAAGTTTTAAGATTTCCAGAAAGGTGTTATCAGATAGAATCATAGAATAGTTAGGGTTGGAAAGGACTTAAGATCATCTAGTTCCAACCCTCTTGCCAGAGGCAGGAACACCTCACACTAAACCATGACACCCAAGGCTATGTCCAACCTGCCCTTAAACACTGCCAGGGATAGAGCATTCACAGCTTCCCTGGGCAGCCCACTCCAGTGCCTCACCACCCTCACAGTAAAGAACTTTCTCCTTATATCCAATCTAAACTTCCTCTGTTTAAGTCTGAACCCATTACCCGTTGTTCTGTCACTACAGTCCCTAACAAAGAGTCCCTCCCCAGCATCCCTATTGGCCCCCTTCAGAACCCTTGGAAGGCTGCTATGAGGTCTCCACACAGTCTTCTCTTCTCCAGTCCCCTCATCATCCTTGTGGCCCTCCTCTGGACTTGTTCCAACAGTTCCATGTCCTTTTTATGTTGAGGACACCAGAATTGAACACAGTACTCCAAGTGAGGTCTCATGAGAGCAGAGTAGAGGGACAGGATCACCTCCTTCGACCTGCTGGTCACACTCCTTTTGATGCAGCTCAGGATGCATTTGGCTTTCTGGGCTGCCAGCACACACTGCTGGCTCATGTTCATTTCCTTTTGCCTTGTTTCAGGAAGGTTCTAGTGTGCAGTCCATTTGTATCTAAATATATAAGACTGACTCTGAACCAGGGAGAAAAAATTTAAACCCTACAACTATGGTAGTGTCAAACATTGGTCTGAAGTATACTTTGAGTTGTGCAGCCTGAGTAGGAACTGCTGTCATAAAATGACGTTTCTAGTTTGCTCTGTATATCGGAAAGAGAAATTTTCTGAAGGAAATAAGCTTTGATGGGTTTCACTGTTTTATTTGTTGATTAACTTTCGTTGTTGGTAAATACTGTGATGAATATCAGATCATAGGAATTAAAAACTCCCCATAAAGTGAAGTGTTTTTAATGCAAATACTCTGTATTAACTGCATGGCTTTTACTGAATAAAACAGTTAATTTTTAAAATAAAAATAATTCAAGACAGTTCCGTGCATGCATTGAGCATTCTAGCTTTAGGCTTCTACGTGATTGTACCAAAATCTACCAATGAATTTGCTAGTAGTGCACTGTGTAACTGCACAGTGGCTAGGAAGGTATCTTCTGATTTTTTTTTTTGCTTCCCTCCTCCCATCCCCCCCCCCCCCCCCAACCCAGATGTTGGTAATTCAATGTAGTCATCAAATAACTGAATTTTCTTTTAAAGCTAAAGAGTGGAATTTGCTTCAGTTCAGAACAGAGGTCTTGGGGACTATATAATCTTCTGGTTTAAATCTTTACCACTTCATTGGTGGGTAAATTTCACTGGTAATTTAATAAGGGATTTACTGTCTTATTCAGGAAAGAATGCTTACTGAAGTCAGAGGGACTTCACGCCTCAGTGCTTTCCTGAATATATTGAGAGAGACTTCAACATATGCTCAAGTGTTTTTTTTGAAGTGGGACTTTAAAAGGTTTTATAAAATTAAAAGGCAATATAATTGTAGACATTATTAAAAATTCAGACTAGTGTTATTATTATGTTGAGGTTTTATTCAGCTGTACTGCACATCACCAATAAAATTAGGTTCTTTAAATGGCCCCCTTGCAGTCATTACAGTAATTTCATGGAAATATAGACAGTGTTGCTTCAGAAACATTGGCTCTTCTAATTTTAGTTTCGCACAGCTACTGGTTGAGACAAGCACAACCGTTATTTTTACCTGTCTCACTTCACTCATGAATATCCTAACTTTATGTAGGGCTATTTGTGGTAGATGTAAATTGATTCTTGATCCCACTGATAGTAAGCTTATGCTTTGTGTAAGGAAGTTTATTGGCAGTATTTAGTGTTTCTGTTTCTGTAGTTCTTTTGACATCAACTCATTCTACATTAAATACATAAGCCTGATTTCTAAAACAGCCGCAAGGATTTATTATAGAGCCATAATGTTGCTGAGATGTTAAGACTTCAGTGTCGCCGCTTCTTCCTGCTTCAGGGATGACTTCAGTAGACACTGAGCACCAACAAATCAATAGCTAGTATTGCTCACTAAATGAAATTAAAAAATATTCTAAATCAAGTAGTAACAGCAATACTGAATAGCTTTTTATTATCTAGTGCATACATCTGTATCAACACATTGCTAACTACAGCTACTAAAGTTAACTACTATTCATTGCTAACTACTAAAATAAAACCCTGATATAGTAGGTTAATTCATTGCCTGAAATCTAATGTTTTGTAAAAGATCTTGAAAACATTAAAAATCTAAGGCTTCATAGGAAATAAACCCCATACATCTTGAATAGTCAGTGCAGCCTCTGGGAATAAAATGGATGGATTATTACTTTTCAGTGGTACAGAAATAAAGCAAATCTTCTTAATGGTGCCTGGTCATGCATTTTCTGCAATATGGGATGCAGTGCTTTAGAAATTTTCAGGTCAAGTGCATGGACATACAGATCTCTTCCACAGGGAGTTTTTCCATGGATTATGGTGGGGAGATATAATCTTGTTAGACTTTGGAAGTGTTAGGTCTACTACTGAGTTCATTTTTTTTCCAGGCTCACTAGCACTATCTCATCTTCACCAAATTCTTCATATGTGATAGGCGATCTTTTAAATATTTTTATTTGATGTAAATTTAGAACTGCCTTCTCTATTACCAGTAATGAATGGAAGATTGCTTACTTATTTAGCTGCATTTCATTCGTACTGAATTTTTTTACCATTTATAGACAGTGGGGATTGTATTTTAAAAGAAACCAATTAATTGTGGACTAGTCACTCATCAAATAAGTAGCTAACTTTAATGATGAAAAATGGTATTTCTATTCTACCCAATGCTGGAATATTTTTTGCAAGGGATAGGATCTTTATGGAAATCAGTGGTCAATCAACAATTGTATGCAGTATCTCTATTAAAATTCTTTTTTGGACAGTCCAGACAGGTCTTCAGAATAAAAACTGGGGCTGGAATAATATTGGTACGCTTTTTCCAGTGACCTGTTTTTCCTTTTAACTACTGAAAAAAATGCAGTGCCACTTTAATACTACTGTTCAACCTTCAGTGAATCAAGATCTCCACAGTAGTCTATTTTTCCTCTTTAACGTGCACCTTATCCCTGAATGGGGAGAAAAAAACCCTAAATCAAAACCCATGTTTTTTTTCTAATTTGTGGACTAACATATTAGGAATTCAACGTAATTATATTAAAAGATGGAAGTAGACATTGCAAAATGAGGAGAAAACTGAGTCTTCTAAACTGCAATTTTTTAAGAGAACTTCATTGTTTACAGGAAGTAGAAAATAGTCCCTAGCTTTTTAATTTTATGTCATTTTTATCATGCATACAATATATGATAGTGCTGGCAAAAAAAATAATCTGGAGTTAGTTACACTGATCAGCCTAGCTCTAAGGTTTTCTTAAAAGTCAGAAAACATGCTGTAAATCTGAAAATATGTATAAAGGATTTAGATACTCTATTTCCATCTTGTCTTTGAAAGTAACCTTCAAATATTCCTAGAATTATCACTTCCAGAAATAACAAACACATATGTTGTCAATGATCATGCTTGATTGACAAGGTATTGGCAATGTATATACAATAAATGAGGGAGCTCTTTTCCAACTAAGAGAGCAGGATGGCTGAGTAGATGTCTATCCATTTCTTTACCTAAAAAATTATATCATGATTGACATTGGGTTTCTTCAGTATGTTCATGGGTTGCCTGCAATTTTAAAAGCTCATTGTCAACTGTGTGGTTCAGTTAATACGCTGGAGGGAAGGAATGCCATACAGAGAGACCTTGACATGCTTGTGAGGCGGGCAGATGCCAACCTTATGGAGTTTAACCATGCCAAGTGCAAGGTCCTACACCTGGGTTGGAGCAATCCCAGGCACAGCTACAGGTTGGGCAGAGAAGAGATTGAGAGCAGCCCTGCGGAGAAGGACTTGGGGGTGTTGGTTGATGAGAAAATGAACATGAGCCAGCAGTGTGCACTTGCAGCCCAGAAAGCCAACCACATCCTGGGCTGCATCAAAAGGAGCACGACCAGAAGGTCGAGGGAGGTGATCCTGCCCCTCTACTCTGCTCTCGTGAGACCTCACTTGGAGTATTGTGTGCAGTTCTGGTGTCCTCAACATAAAAAGGACATGAAACTGTTGGAACAAATCCAGAAGAGGACCACGATGATGATCAGGGGACTGGAACACCTCCCATATGAAGATAGGCTGAGAAAGTTGGGGCTGTTCATCCTGGAGAAGAGAAGACTGCATTGGAGACCTCATAGCAGCCTTCCAGTATCTGAAAGGGGGCCTATAAGGATGCTGGGGATGGTCCCTTCATTATGGACTGTAGTGATAGGACAAGGGGTAATGGGTTAAAACTTAAAGCGAGGAAGTTTAGATTGGATATAAGGAGGAAGTTCTTTACTGTAGGGGTGGTGAGGCACTGGACAGGGTTGCCCAGGGAAGTTGTGAATGCTCCATTGCTGGCGGTGTTCAAGGCCGGGTTGGACATAGCCTTGGGTGACATGGTTTAGTGTGAGGTGTCCCTGCCCATGGCAAGGAGGTTGGAACTAGATGATCTTAAGGTCTCCTCCAACTCTAACTATTCTATGATTCTATGATTACTGCTTTGTTAGTGGAATATGCTACCAAGTCTTCAAGACTGCATAGATATACTTTTGCAGATGAACTAGTTTTTCATGAATGTATATTTTCCAAGCCTGAGGAAGCATTTACTTTCACACAGTCGTCATTTTACTAAAATTGCTTTATAAAGTTGACCTAAACTGATGCTAGGCAATAAGGAAGAGAAAAAAATAATTCATATGCCAGTACCCTGAATATTGGTAGAATTCCACTCATGTTTGTAAAACTCTAGAAATTCATACTGTATTCCAGATAAATTGTTTGACTCCCTGTTTTCAAGTGGTTTGGGGTTGGAGTTTTTTTCTCAGACATAACCTTCTATAACAATTTGTCACATTATTTTGGGCTGGTTTTTTTTTTTTTTTTTTTGTAAAAGTTAGCAATATTCCATTTATGAGCAAGACCTGTTCTGATATGCCACTAAAAACATTCCTCACTAAAGGTAGATTTCCTATTGTATCTTGTTCTCTTTCTGCTCAGAGGAATGGTGGTATGGCATGGTGTACACATTGAATGAGGACACAAAGTAAATGATTCCTGAAAGGCATATTTGATTTAAAGCAGTTCAATAATTGTTAATTTCTTACGTAAAATAAAGACAAGAAATATAAAATAATAATAAAGCTTTTAACTGAAAGCTACAAAAAGACAATAAATTTAATTAACAATCCCATTTTCTTCAGCTAGCCTTATTTCACAGAATGTGTCAATGACTAGGAAGTGAAATGGAATTGATAGCTCACTTCCTTTTTGTTGTAATTATTACCTAGTAGTTTTCTTTTTTAATCTTTTATATCTCTTTAGTCTTTATTATGCATGTCAAAATGGATTATATGCTACACTAGAAAATGCACTTCAGTGAAATAAGTATTGCTGATATCAGCTAAAATGTGTACTAGCTTAAATTCTTCATCCTATGAGATGAAGAGATGTGAAAGAGAGACGAGAAAAAAGGCCACATTAGACTACTTATGGCAACTTCTAGCCTTTGCAGGACAATATGTTGTCAAATCAAATTTTTTATGTTTGTGGCTTATTTTACTCTTGGAAGAGGAAAGATTCAGGGGCAGAGTTTACTGTCTCAGCTTCTTTCACAGATGATATCCACTTCAGAGGTATCTTAAAAGGTGACTTCATAAATTAAAGTTGTAAATGCTATAACTTTTCCAGTTATTTCTTCTCCATTCCTGAGTGAAAGGAAATAATTTTTAAAAGTTAGGGGTAGTTATAGTGTTCCTGCAGTTTGTCTATCTACATTTGTACTTTCAATACAGAATATATGCCTGTAAGTTTTTGCTTTGGCTATGACTACTCTGAACTGTGTGACTGCTACATAGAGAGGAGAAGGATGAAGAGAAGGCTGAGAATACAATAGGGTTTCTGTGGTGGAATTCAGGACTTTGCAGTCTTGATCTACTGTTCTGCAGATTTCAAGTCATCTTCTTTCCATGAAATAAGTACCACTTAGAAATTCTAAAGTATAAAACACATCAGAACTGGGAAGTGTTCATCGAAGAGGCTCTTGTTAGAGATTATGTTTTTGGCATATAGTTTAAGTTAATGATTTTTTTTCTGTATGTTTATTTATTTGCACACATACATATAAATACACACTACATTGCAAATTGTGCCATGACAACCACTATGCTTTTTTAAGCAATAGAAAGACTAGAATTTCAGAGTGTATTTCAGATACTGGATCCAGTATTCTGTCATCATATTGTTACTCCTCTGTAGCAACCAGTGTGGAGGAGGAAGTATTGTGTTTGCATGTTTAAAGGCAAAGTTGACATTTTTTCTTGAAGAATTTCTTTAAGTTAATGTAATGCAGTGATTCCATGTGTGAGCATCAAACCATTTAGTTATATGCATGAATATATACCTAATGTATCGTTATATACATTTATATAATCTGTAGAATAGGTTGTTGCTAGGAATAGATTAAAGAATAGCAATCCTCCATAAATTATTTACAAAGCTTTCTCACAAGCAGCAGCATCACAGAATGGTTACCTGTGTGTTGCCCAGGTACTATGAAAACACAGTAGAAAGGGAGCAATCTATGCTACTTTAAAACATTAATCGAATATGTCACTGTGTAGCTGCCTCTATGCACAATACGAGCACAGTCACACAGATAGAGACATGGTTCTGTCTTTGTAAGCCCAAATTAAATCAGCCCTTGAAGAGTTTTGAAGTTATACAGCCAGAACAGGAAATGGTTGTTCTGTGAATTAGAGTTGTGTGACCTAATGCTTCTTGGCTCACATATTATAAACTGATTCAAGTATTATTCCTTCACTGTAAGTATAGCATTTTTGCTTAGTTGCTGTTGTGCCTCCTTTGTGCCACTCTGGAGAAGTGCCTGGGGTTCCCTTTCTCTGCCGTATGTCTTGAGGGATCTATCAACTGTAGCAACTAAAGGCATGAACAAAAGCTGCAGGAGCAATTGTGGGACAGTACAGGAAGGCTAAAAGCAGTCACAGGTGGATAGGTGACTTATGCATTCCTGTGTCCAAAATGCAAGCTGCCCTTTGGCACAAAACCCAAGCTTGTTCTTATCTAAGACTTAAGGCTTAAAATATGTACTTTTCCTCTGTGGCTGTAAGGAAGATTAGGTCTCTGATCCATGCTAGAGCGCTTCAACTAAATTTAACTCTGGCTGTTGGAAAGACTTACTCAGAGGATTATGGCACAACTGTGGAAACTACTGCTATTGTTTTGGTTGGGGACTTATGAGACAACCTGGGGGGAGGGGTGGTGTATTTTTAATTTTTTTTTTATACATACAAGCTAATGTGGCTGGTGCTAGATCTGAAAGAAGAAGGAGATGCACAGCTGAACGGTTTCAGGGAGCAAGTTGTGCAATAGTGCAAAGCCACTGCTACTGTAGGAGGCAAGTGGCCCCCCACTGCTCCACTACCTGCATGTGTGTCTAGAAGCTCAACTGTCAAGTATATAGCAAGCTTTAAATCTCGCTTTCTTTTTAAAAAAGTGTCATTGCAATAAATGTCTAAGCAGTTATGTTCTGGTATGTGAAAGCTATGTGGCATTGCTTGCATTTGCTGATGCATTTTGGTCATGCATATTTCATGGTGCCCTGTCTGTATTTCTCTTCCAGGTTCAGGTCCTTCGCAATGCAGGGGAAGAAGTGACCCTAACTGTGTCCTTTCTGAAAAGAGCACCTGCTTTTCTCAAACTGCCACTGAATGAAGATTGTGCATGTAAGCCTTTATTAATTAGCCAAAAGAAAACTCAATTCAGTGTTCATGAATGCTTGCAGCTTGCAAAACTATTGTGCATTGAGCGTGATTTACAGAAGCTTTTTTAGTCAGCACTACTGCCTGAATATGAGCTGCTCGTACTGCCAGGTCTTGTAGTAATATTCACCTCAAGCAAAATATTGCTATCTTTGCTTGAAAAACAAATCACAAGGTGTTTGACTGGTGTGAATCAGCAAGTTTGCAGGTAAAACAGTGGAATTACATTAGTTTACAGTACAATGGAGAGACATTTTAGTCTGAAAGAATTATGTTTTGTAAATGTGACAGTGAGATTGTGTGTGTATATTTAGATGGCTTGACTTGCCATTTAAAATTCAGAGGCTTTGGTGGAGGTGTCTGTCTACCTATGAATAAATTACTTTGTGATGATAAGTATTTTGTTTAAGTCCAACTTAGTTGTAGTCAACTAGCCCCAAGAGAGACATGGAGACAGCTGTCTTCCTTTAATTATATTAAATTGTAAGTGTGGATGCATAATTATAGACAATTGCAGCATATCCAAGCACATTTATATGTCAACCTGTGCCTTTTGTCACCACTGTTTTCTCTCTGCTTCTTGCTCCTAAAAAGGTAAAATGAATTGCTTAATTTTTAAGCAGTAAAGCAACAAATATTTTGTTTCAATACTTTCAACCTTTTTTAGTAGTAATTAAATAGTCAATTATGAAATAATATTTTATACAATCATTTGTTGAAATACTCTCTTTATCTTTCGCCTGTGTATTAAAATTTAGTGGGACAAGAAAAAATTTAGAACACCATACTCTTACATAACAGTACATTTGTTCCTTTTACGAAAGGTTGTGGTACCACAGAGTACCCGGAGTAATGCGCAGAAACACGCATTTACATCAATCCTATCATGTTATTTTTTGGCTTTAGCATATAGTTTCCTAAAATGTTACAAGGAGAGTTAGAACTGTATATATCATCAAGACTAACAAAAGCATTGTCATGACTAGTTCCTTCAAGTGAAAATCGAGCAAGGGAGTGCACACTTCCCTTTTATTATCAAATTTGCAAAAACGATTGGGGTTTTTTTTCTTGCTAAGCAGACTATGAACTCTCTTAGGCAACACACCAGGTGAGGTTTTCTTGTGCCTCTTTACTCAGCTGATGAAAGCCACCCATTCAAACCAGAGGACTGACACCGGCTGAATGGAGAAAGTACATGAATGTTAAATATGACAAATATAATGGGGGGAGGGTATATGCACACATACAGACATACACAAATTTGAATTCTAGCGTTATGAGTTAATGAAGATTTTTTTGTCAATTCATATTTGTTTTAGGTGCCCCCAGTGACCAAAGCAGTGGCACATCCTCTCCCCTATGTGACAGTGGTTTGCATCTCAACTACCACCCCAACAACACAGTAAGAGCATTATTATTTTTTAATGGAATTAAATAGGAAATTAATTATATTATAATACCTAAGTGAAAGTACCTAAGAAAGGACAGCAACATGAGAGGAGCTCTAGTTAACACTGGAGATAGACAGTTCCATAGAGGGTGAAAGAAGTTGCCAGACATTATGTCTGGGAATTAAACTATGACAACTCATATCAGCTGAGATTGTGCCTTGATAGATATGATTACTATTTTTATCAGGGCAGTAGAGATTTTGCAGAAGTTTTTTTCTTCAGGATTATTTCCACTGCATAGGAATTAAAATTATAAAAATGAAAATGTATCTATTTATGGGAAGGCAGAAAGTTTTTTTCAGTATAGTTTTCTATATTAGGTGCATGGTTTTGCTGATTTTTAAGTTCAGAGTATTTTGCTTCTAGTAATTTACACTTAAAATCTTGCCAAAGAATGATGGCATTATGGAGCAAAGTCTCTCTAGGATGAAATGCTATAGATGTCTGATCAGATTTTTGTTAAAGATGCCTTTGGAGTGCAATGAGGGGCTTTAAACAATTTGCTTAGCCAGGAAATACAAAATTTCCATAATTTTATATAGTTCTAAAGGAGATTTTGCTGTGCATTTGTCTTTATGATAGGTGAAAACATGTGCAATGTCTTGTGTAAATAGGTAAAGCATGTAGTTTTGACTAAACAATTTTCATTGCATGTTAAATCCCATGCACAATTACCATGTTTTGAGGTGATTCGTTAAAATAGACAGGTATGTAAATGTGTACAGGGCCACAGGGAACAACTGAGTTATGGTTGTGTCGTGAATAATTTAGAGATCACCTTTATTCAGGGCACAGATATAAGGCTAGTCGCTGATAATGAGATACATAGTAAATATTCACTTCTATTCATAACTAGTCGTTTAAAAAAGGGGACACAGTCTATTTTCCCTAGGGTTTTAGAATACTGTTCCTCACACTTCCTCTAAGCATATTAATATTGAGGTTTATACAGACTTATTTTATTTGTGGGAAGTTCAGAATGTCTCCAGTACTAGCTAAAACTGATGCCAAATGGTCTGGGGACCGCGGAACACTGCCAAATGAAATATAAAGTCTCTGAAGTCTGTCTCTCTCTTTCCAAATCTGCTGAGTACTTATAATGAAGCCCAAAACTGATAAGGACCTTTTAATGTTTTTCAGGATACATTATCATGTTCTTCATGGCCAGCATCCCCAGGACTTAGGTGGGAGAAAAGGTGGTGTGATCTCCGATTAATTCCACTTCTTCATTCACGATTTTCCCAGTATCTTCCAGGATCAGATTTGTGCAGGTAAAGAAGTCCAGAAAGTTGAAACGACTTCTTGGTTGACATATAAAAGCTATAGGGAGTTGCCTTGTTAGAGGAATGGCTTTATTAATTCCACCTCACCTGTCAGAGACATGAAACATTGGAGCTTTTATAAAGGTCTTTTTAAGTACACTTTCACCCATATTCTGCTTTGAAATCAACCAGGAGGAGGAGAGGGGATTTGATCTTTCCACTTGCACCTAGTTGTCAGGCCCATTTCTCAGTTTGAGATTGCACACATAGATCATCATATTTGATAACTGCTAATGCTCCTGTTCTGGAAAGCTTCTTTCTTAGCTGTTGTTTTTTAATACCTTTGGTTTTGCAATGCACTATGGCATTGAGCTCTGCATTGTAATTTTAGTTTTAAAATTTACTTCTTTTTATTTTTGTTAAGTATTTTGCCTGATAACTTCATTGGGTGAAATAATCCTGGTTTTTTTGGAAGCAGCAAGGGCTGGCTGCCCCATGGGGAAGGTGAGCCAAGAGCTGACAAGGCTTGATGAGGCAGTGTCCATACAGACAAGGGCCCTGTCCCGTTTCCCTTGGTAGAGGAGCAGAGCAAGCCTAGGGGTGGTTTTCAGATGCGTCCATCATGGCGAGGTAGGGCCCAGGTCAAGTTGGAAATTTAGCCTACACTTCAGGTCTGAATCAGTGGGATACATGACCAGGCACACTCGTAGCTGAAACCAAACTCAGGCAAGGACCAAGGGCAAAATCCTGAGCTGATAAGCAGCTCCCAGGTGAAGGGGGAACAAGCCCCCCTACTCAAGCTGTTCCACAGCAGCCTGATCCCACATCTCACAGACACATCATAGCAGAATTAGCCTCAAACACAGGCTGCTGTTCCCCCAGGAGGGGGAAGAGGGTGGACTCTGGGCCCTGACTCTTGTATCAATGGAAATGCTAAATAATCATTCTTGATTTATGTTCTCATAGGTTCAGATTACTGTCTTCTGTCTTAAAATTTGAAGGATCCCTGTTGTTATTTACTTCTAAGGAAACTGTTTCATAGATCTGAGTATCATTCTTATTCTCTGTGTTTCTTTCATAATTCTAATATATTTTCTATATGACAAAGTGATCAGGAATGCAAGGAGTGTCTCTCCTGGTTTATATTAAGACATAATGCTGTTTTCCATATTTTTTATCTGTTCTTATCTAATACTTTGTAATAGCCTAATACCTTTTGACTGTTACTGAGCACTAAGGTGGTGTTTTTCAGAGAAATGTTTGTTGTAACTCTTGCATTTCTTTCCTCAATGTTTATAGCTACAGTAGAGTCCTTTGTTACTTAATATAGCTAAGGTTATTTTTTCCTGTATGTGTTACTTTGCATTTGTTAGCATCTAATTTCATTGCCATTTTGTCTCCCAGTCACTGAGAAAGCTGTCCAAAGTTCATAGTCGGGTTCACAAATATGGCATCACTCTGGTGGATGCCAAGTGCCCACCAATAAGCTTTATGACTCCCCAACTCAGCAGGACGCAGGGGAAGGGAGATTGAAAAAAACTTGATTCAAGATAAAGGCAGTTTAATAAAGCAAAAGCTGCACACAGAAGCAAAGAAAAGATTTATCATCTACTTCGCATCAGCAGGCGATGTCCTGCCTCTTCCAGGAAGGAGTGTTTCAATGCACATAGTGGTTAAACTTGTTAAAAGTTTTAAATACCTAGGTATTTTATGTATATATAAGAATGAAGTTGTAATACAAAAAAAAATCTATGAGTTACAGCATGTAAGTCATTAACTGGAGGACAGCTGTATACAGCTATAGAGTATGTGACTCCATTGCTACTACTTCTAACTAATCAGAAACATTAACTCCTAAAATAAGCACAAAGGACTTACTTGTGAAGCTATAAAGCCATACTAACTGAACTAAACTCTGGCTTTCCCATGTAACCTTCATGTCTACCAGCTTAGATGTGTGAGTCTGGGAAGAATAGTGTGTTATGCTATACCCTAGTGGTACGTCAGGCACTAACAGTTGAAAATTTCCTGTTTTTCCATTCAAACACATGAAAAAATATCAGATTAATACAGAAAAACTTTGTTACTATTTCTAGAAAGACTGTTTCATGGAAGAACCTTCCTGATGTCTTTTCTTTGTTCTTATGCTCACCCTTCCATATGTTTCTATGGATCCTACAGTGAGCTGTTACTGTCTACCCCACGGATGGGTTTATGAACCACACCTCCTGAAACTGAGGGAAGAGGAGTGTTCTTCAACCTCAGTTTGGGGTTTGCATAGGTTTAATTTTACCGCTTCTTATCACAGAGTGCTTCCTTCTTATTTGTTCTCACAAACATTTGGAAGTTGGACAAAACCTTCCCATAGCCTCAGTTGGTTCAAAGGGCTGTTGTTTCCTAGAACTACCTAGGTCTGACAACATTTTCCTATTCACAGAGCTGAAATTAAAGCAGGTTAGGTAATAGTTGTTTTACCAGTAGATAATTCTGAAGCTTAAAACAGCCTGCAGCTTTTGACTAGTAATAGCGAAGTCGTATTTACTTGACTCCAGGATCCTTTTTCTCATTAATAACAGTGGCGGGCTTGGGGAGGTGTAAACCAAAGGCTACAACGGTGTATTGGCTGAACTGAAAGAGAGCAGGTTATATTCACCATGGAAACAGGAGGTTTTTTCTTAAATTCTCTAGCTCAATGTTTAACAGAGGTTGAAATAGAAATAATTAAGAGCATGAAGCATAAGTGGCCCAAAATTGTAACAGTCAAATCTGAGATCTGTTATGCTGGGCACTTCAGATAAGATATTGAATTGAATAGAACTACTGACATAGAAATTAGAGCATACTCAACTGTCATAGTTCTAGGGTTTTAAAATTCAGTCTTCTGCATCAATAAAATATGAGCTTAAAGTGCACATTATAGAACTTGTATGTTACAGAGAAAGATTTTCGGTAGTCATGATATTCCTGAGAAAAGAACATGAGCCGGCAGTGTGCGGTTGCAGCCCAGAAAGCAAACTGTATCCTGGGCTGCATCAAAAGGAGCCTGACCAGCAGCTGGAGACCTCATAGCAGCCTTCCAGTATCTGAAGGGGGCCTATAGGGGTGCTGGGGTGGGACTCTTCATTAGGGACTGTAGTGATGGGACAAGGGGTAACGGGTTCAAACTTAAACAGAGGAAGTTTAGGTTGGATATGAGGAAGAAATTCTTTACTGTAAGGGTGGTGAGGCACTGGAATGGGTTGCCCAGTGAAGCTGTGAATGCTCCATTGCTGGTGGTGTTCAAGGCCAGGTTGGACAGAGCCTTGGGTGGCATAGTTTAGTGTGAGGTGTCCCTGCCTGTGGCAGGGGGGTTGGAACTAGATGATCTTAAGGTCCTTTCCAACCCTAACTATTCTATGATTCTGTGATTCTATGATTTGGATTTCCAGAAAATAAATTTGAAAGTATATTCATGCAAAACAAAATATCTAAATCATACTTAAAACTTGAATAACTACTCTGATAGTTTTTCTCCTTATGTCCTTCTATGCTGTCTAACAGGAGGAAGCAAGAGTACTTAAAGAAAAAAAATACTATAAATATAAGAGAGGGAGTGTGGTTTTCTTAAAAAATTCCCAAACCAAACATTTTATGTCAATATCACGAAGTTTATGAGTGTTTTAAATTACTGAAATTTTTAAATTGTTAATCCCTCTCAAAATCTGTTATGAAAGATAATTTTTGAAAGAGACTGCTATATAGAACAACATAAATGATAGGATATTGAAAATTAGAAAGCAACATGAAATGGAAGCTAATTCATTAAATTTTCTGTAGTCACTATTTACAAAACAGTTTTCACTATAAAAAGCCTAATAACTTTTTATATTTCAGAGTTTGTCTGTGCTTATTGATACTTGGGCAAGAACGCTCTGGATGAATTTTTTTTAATGTGCATATATCAAATACCTAGGGAATAGTAGAAAGAAACTGTCTGATGCCCTGACTGCATCAGATTCAATGTGTGTAGTGTGAGGGAAATTTGTTCATCAGGATTGAATCTGGAATGGGGTTTCTTTGCTCATGCAGGTTAGCGTCACACATTAATAGATTCCTTGGATTCCTACTTTGGTTTACAATAGACTGAGTAGAAAGAAGGGGAGTCCTGAAATTAATGCTGTTTTTCTTGAAAGAGGTAATCAACAAATTTGAGCATCATGCTATGTTCTTCATGTAAGGACTTACTTGGAATTTCAATCTTGAAGAATTTACCATTTATATTTATAGCCATTTAAAATAAGGATATGGCAAATAAATGCTAGCTACGTTATCTGAAGATGCTTTAAATAAACCTTCCTCAAAAAACTTTATCTGACATAAGTCAGGTTACGTGACCACTGAGAGCTACTTCTTTCAGTGAGTCATTTGTGTGAGTCATTGAAACAAGTAGCTCTCAGTTTTTACCTTTGGGAATTTAATGAGAAGTCACTACCCATGTGAAAAGGCAAGTAAACTGAAAAGTTAGCTGATGGATTTAGATAAACCACTGGTCTCTGCATGACTGTGTTAGGATATGTAAGTCAAATCCTCCTGTCAGAGCTAGTTCTCATAGAAAATCTCAAAGCAATGGGGTGGGTCTAGTTCATTTTTAATGCTTCTCCTGACCAAAGGATAAGCCTGTACTTGACATGGATGCAGCAAAGACCTTTATGGTAGAGATAGCTATTAGCTGTACATTTTATACAACTAGAATATAATTTCAAAAGGCAGAAAAAAAACCATCAAACTTTGCTGAATGGATATCTGGCTTGAGATTTCAGAAACTGTCATCAGTGACACTCAGTTTTACCCTGAAGATAATGCTCACTTTGCTTGAGCCATTCTTAAAGAATCTGGACTATGTACTTAATTTTAAACCATTAATTTATCATTAACAGGTGGGTTTGTAGCAGTGTGACAGAGGTAGAACTTGGCATTTTCTGTATGTTTAGTATCTCTTACTCTGGGATACGGATTAATATTGAAGTTTTTTGGTTCTGAAGCCAGATACCTGTGAGCCTTCCAAAGGCTGTTAGCCAAGAAGCCTATTTACTGAAGAAATTAGGTCTGCTACTCCTTTAGCATCTGAAAATTTTCTCTCATTCTGTAATTGCTCAGCACTCAGCTGTGGAAAGTCAGTCTATAACGCATGACAGATTATTGCATACATGCCCAGATTGGTGCTGGGGTAGAAGAACCCAGGTATCAACTGCTTTTGTCATTGAGTGTCTCTTGGCATTTCAGTGTATTTTGGTAATGATCCTGTATTCAGAAATGCAATTGGAAAAGTCACTAAAGCAACCTGATTAATTTTTAATTCTACAGCTTTTCTATTAGTAGTTTAGAAAAGGAACAAAATTCTGTAACCATGAGCAGCCAACAAGGGGTGTCCAGACAGTAACCTTACTGTATTTAAACAATGTATTAGAAAAATGAAACAAAAGTTGTTGAGAAAAAGGTACCTGTAATTCCTGAATTTTGCAAATGGTTGTCTAGAGTGTGCAATGCATACTTTCTGTCTCTGTGGTCTGCAGTATTAAAGTATTGAGTTTTTGGCATGTTCCAGCTATTTTACTTGTTTGTCTTCTGAAGTCATGCAGTGTCGGTCAAGGTTCTGTGGAGCTAGTCCATGGAATTTTTTTATAGCTTCATGGAACCTTAATACAGACTGAGTTGACCTTTTAGCATGATCATTTTAATATGACAGGTATTTATAAAACAGGAATACCAGCAATTTATCAGTGTTCAGTGGCTGACCTTCGTTGTAATTGAAAGAAAAGCATTTCTACAAGCATTGTTTAGATGATATGCTAGAAAAGATGAAATTTTATTCTGACCTAATCCATTATGATATATCTATAGGCAAAATGCATTCCAAGTAATTGCTGTGGATGGGGTTTGCAGTGGAATAATTCAGTGTCTCTCTGCTGAAGACTGTATTGACTGGCTGCAAGCAATAGCAAGTAACATTTCCAACCTCACAAAGCACAATGTAAGTATGGATCCAAGTAAGCCAGAAGGTTTCCCAATCATATTTGATCATAACTGTCATAAAAGCCTAATGGGTTCACACACAGAATTATCTGCATATAAACAGTGCTTGAGGCTGTCTGAGAGAAGTCAACTCAAGTTTGTCATCAAATCAGGCTTTGCGAGAAACCATTGAATGGGAAAATATTCTTCCCTGAAGTCATGTAGTTCACTTTATCGCTATCAGAGTTATTCGCTTCTTAGCAATACCAGCTATGATTAGAAACAAAGACCAGACACACAAGATAAAGCCAGGTGTGATGGGTAAGCACATATAAAAAAAATAAAATCTCTACTTTCTTGACAGTTTGAGAAAGCACATCTATATAAAGACTCTTATAATCAGATCTGAATTAGATATTAGGTATGTTTAGGTATTGTTTAACACGAGGAGAACGGCAAGGTGCTTATGTGTTATAGACACAGATGTTCATTATCAGCAAAGATTAAATGCATCCATGATTAATGCACTGTGCTTTTATGATCTGATCTTGTTGGATACATGTCTCTTTTTATTGAAGCAAGAATAAATGCTACACAAAAGTTTTACCAAACTACTAGTAAGTTCAATTGAAAGGTCTTTTGGAACTGCCTAGGATGTTTTGTATTTGATAAATGACATGTAGGTTTTCCTGTAGAAGTCTATATGATATCTTTCCTGATTTTCCTCAAAAAGTATGGGACACATGGGTAACTCCATTATTTTGAAATGAGTTATAACAAGGAAGCCCTAGAGAATTTAATTTACATTCTCTCAGATTTCCTTAAATCTGCTTTAGACTCCCAAACCTGCCTCTGAATTTGCTTTTGTTTCAAATACAGGGAAAGCATTGAAGGAAGTTATATTTCTTGGAGATTTATATTCAAGATGCAAAACTATGTTCCATCTGGCAGCAATATGTAAAAGTCATTGTATTATAAAAACGTGACAGACATGAATTCATCCACCATCTGCAAGCTTCCATGCAGTACAAGCCAACTTTATGGCTATTTATTCATCCTTACACTTCTGATGCTGTAGAGAACCTTTCTTGTCTCAGTAAGCTTCCTGGCAATTGAGGGTGCTGTTTGTCTCTCTTTTCATCTTTATTTCAGACTATTAATGGTTTTTGTTACCTAAAGCAGTGTATTTGTTTACTCACAACAATACATTGATGCACCTAAATTTTACCTGATAATGCTTTATGTAGCTCTGATGAGACTATAATTATGGTTGCTTGGTGTAGTTTGAATTTTGATAATGTGCTGTTGTTATATAATGTATTTTCAGTGGTTTAAAAATGAACAGAGTTTATAATTCTATACTAGTTTCAATAAAATATAGAAACAATGTATCTGATTCTATGATAAGATGAAAATAGTAAATGATACAACTCTTATGCCAGTCTTCCTATTTGCTTTATCCCAGAGACATCCTGTAAAGTACTCTGTGAGAGTTAAGGCTTATGACAGTTATCCATTAATCTATTTTTAAAACTGCCCTAATTGTTCATAGCCCATATGAATTTATGGAGATCAATGAGACTCTCTTTTCTGCAACATACTTTATTTTAAATTGTCAGTTGCCAAAAAGAATTAGATATTTGACAGCGTATGTGATAAGTGAGTGTAAGAAACAGGCACAGAGAGTGGAAAAACCCAAACTGTTGCTCAGAACAATGATTAGATGTGATTAGAGGTCCCCGTATTTTCTTTCTTTACAAGATGGTTATTGACATATACATACTGTTGATGTTAGTGTTTTTCCTTTAGGAGAGGCATTTATTCACAGTCTCCCTTACTGTGGCATCCAGTACCAAAGAAACAAAGAGCATAGGACTTTATTTGAACTTTTGAACAATTTGGCTGATTTCTAGTTTCAATTAACTTCTTATTTCTGTCTAGAGGCTATGAAAAACAATTTGTTTAATTTAAACACCATTTAGCTGATGGAAATGTTAACTTTCATGCTCTTTCTCACATCTTTCTTTTGCAAAACAAGGAAGCAGACAAAAACAAGACTATAAAAACTAAATTGTTTCTGAAAGCCTTTCCTTTACCAATGTATCAAGTTCGAGCTGTGTAGATTTGGGTGGAATTTATCTTGCCTAACTTTAGATGTCTTAAAGCAGAATGTCCAAAGAGTGTTCCATATGATTTACTTTCGACATCTATATTATGATGAGATTAATTCCCTGAGGACATTGCTTTCTTTCCTTTGACTGGTAAAGGACCCTAGGGTGGTGAGTTCAGACTCAGCACCTGGAGATGTGTATATCACACATCTGTCACACCTGCCTTTGAGGGGCCAGAGAGAGTTTCTCCAAATAAATCTGCCAAATAAATGTCTGGATAATTTGAAAAAAAAGCATACTAGTTTCAACCAGAAAATCTGATTTATTTTACTTTTTCACACATAAGCTGGCTGAAAAAAATGATCTGATGGTTCAAGAGCCACAAATGTGTGTGGGAATAACAGCTTTATATCCCTGTGGTCCTGTATCTATCTTACATTTTTGAGTCCCTGGCTCCAAAATTTCATGTTTGAGTCTATAGATCAATTAAATTTTTATAAGTGTAATATCAAAATCTCTTCTGTCATAATCTAATATGTCCCAAAAGGTTATGTGACTCATTCTCAGAATCATCAGCATAGCCAGTATCTACCAGAGAGCAAAGAGATAACAAAAATGCAGGAGTAGAAGCAAAACCAAAATCTTGACATCATTATCTTTCTTTGATAGGCAGTGTTGCTAACTGAATATACATAGTGGAAGCTGGAATATGGTGCCTGCAAGCAAATACATTTTGCCTGCAGTGGTTAGACTATCAGTCATTGTACAGTGTGAGATAAAACTTGTATTATTATGCAACAAAATAGTTGCAATTTTAATGCAGAGATACATGAAATTACGTCCTGACTATTAAATAAGAGATTAACTAAAAATATCAATATGCTAACTGAATTAGTGATTTCAAATTTCATCAAAGACAGACTCCAGGTATGCACTCTTTTTCTTCATATTCAGTAAATTTGAACTAGTGTCCTCTAGTGTTTCTAGAATACTGAGAGTGATACTGCTAATTTTCATTTCTTTAGCACCCTGGAAACCATGGAGAACTTATATATGAGATGAAATGCATCCCTTTAAAATTCCAAAACATGAATTGACTTGGTGTGTAACCAAAATGTGTACTGTAGAAATGCATTGTTGGAAGTGCCTTAATATCACACTTTAATTCATGATGTGATGAATCCATCATGTGCTGAAGTTTGAGTAGTTGTAAAGGGATTCTGTAAGTCAGTAGTAAAGAAAGAGAAAAAAAGTACAAAACAGGAGAAAAAAAACCTACAAGTATAATAATATGATCTGTTCCACTTGTGGGAAGAATAAAATATTGCAGGACTATGGCAGTGTTTAGTAAGTTACTGAAACAAATTAGTAGTACATATCTCATTTTTTATGGTAGATGCTTCCACAGTAAGAACATACTGTGGAATGTTATATTACATGAATAAATCAATGTCACTTACATGAAGTGAACAGATTTCACATTTTAATTTTTTAGCTGAAATACCATGGCAAGCCACCAGGGTGCTCTGATGTTAGTCATTTTGGAGTCTGGGGGGATTTTATGCTTAGATGCCCTGCAAATTGTGTATTACAATAATATTTAATTTTTTTGTTGGTTACTAAGCATGTTTGGAGCAAATCCAAAAAGGTCAACATTATTATCAAATCTCATACAGTGGAATATTCTGTAGTAGTGCAAAGGACAAATAGTGGCTATAATTTAGAAGTTGAAAGCCTTGTAAAATGAAGACCAAAACAACAGAAGATTATAGGAAGTCTTCAAAATATTACTAATAGAATAGTTTTTACAGATACCATTTATTTTTTTTCCAAGACAGAACTACTCAGATTGATTGGGTGTTGTCAAATAAATTTATGTTCAAGTGGTTTTTAGGCAGTGTTAGGCATTCAGGTGTTTACAGAGTCCTGACATTTCAGGTTTTTGTTCTGCATCCCATTCTCAAACTTGTAAGGGGAAGTCTACAGAGATAGTCATTCCAGTGCTGATATTTAGGTTTCTGAAAGAGCATTTAAAACTTAGAACTCAACACACTTGTAACATCCTGCTCCCTTTTTTTTTTCCGTTTTTGGCTTTTTTTTTCATTCTGTAGTTCTCTTAAGGCACATAGATCTAAATGGATAAATGTAGTGAATGCAGTATCAAAATTCCAAAAATAAAATCCTATTTTCCCTCCCTTTTTTAACATGGGATGTTACCAGCCTGACATTTTTGAACACATATGTTTCTATGTCATTGTTATTAAGTATCACATGTGGCCTTGTCTCATATTTACTTACATTTTGGGCAGTTTGATGCACGTATTATTTTACTAGCTGCCTGTATCTTCTTGACTGAAGAATTGTCAGGTATTTTATATCCTCTTGGGTATACTGATTTAGCTGTAAAGAAAAAGTTAGGTCTTGCCAAACTGTATAGTTGTTGCTCCAGTATGTTTCATCTGCACTATTATAATGTATCTGAGTTTAAAGGATAATGTCTATCATGTGACAGGTCAGGAAAAAAAGCACAAGAAAAGAGTATTTATTTGAGAAATATTGCTTCCAGAATAGCTGCGTTATCTGGGAAATTTGTAGCAAGAAACTTCTGTCTTCCTAGTTGGAGCTGTTGTTATGACATGTTATGAAGATAGTACTCAGCAAGACATGCAGCCTTGCAGTCTTAATTTGGAATGTACTTTGTAAACTTCAGTTAGTCATGATAGCTTTTCAAATGAAACAAAATTGACTTTCTGTCGCAAACTTCTCCCCAGTGTTAAATCTTTTAATGCTGTCTGTAATAATATCTTTCCAGGTTTGCTGTACATAGTATCACAAGTCTTGCAGTGGTCAGTAATATTCAACAAAATTATTGCCATCTGTATTATGATAAATTACCAGTATATAGCTCTAAAATACAATTTGAGAGAAACAATGTCCTTAAGAGAGAATAAAATCAAGAGCCCTTTGTAATATTCTTCAAACAGAAGAATCACAATTTGCCTGTTATATGTAAGCCTTAAGAAATGAAAGCCATGTTATTGCAGAGAAAGTATGTTTGCAGTTTTATATATGATGCTGTCACACAGTAAAGAATACCTGAACTTTATCTGACTCATCCAATTTTGTATGGAGTCAAGTTAAATTGTAGCCTCGTACTCGCTTTTAAATAAAAGCTAAGCATCAGAATATTCAATATGTACTTTTTAATCTGTGTAGGATTTATATTAAGCTCTAAGACTTTCTCTCTTCCTTCATTCCATTGTTATTGACGGTTTAAGTTGACACACTATAACAAAGACTATAATCTGTTTAGTTACTAGACACTTTGCAGGGATGCCATAGTTGCTCTCAACATCCCATCTCTGTAAAAGGTAGCAAGGAGCCTGTAATTAAGAAAAAAAAAATCTCTTTGTTGATTTAAAGTGGCAAAGAAGCAATGATGAGAATAGAGGAAGTAGGAGCAGTTTGACTGGGGACACAGGTAAACCACTCAAGTTTTTGCAGAGAGGTAACACATGGAAAAAGTAAGTACTTATAAATTGCCTTTTCCTGACAAAATGCCAAGCTGCCCTTTCAGTAGCAGTTGGAGATTTCCAGCTACTTCAACCTAGGGTTTTTTTGTGGAGTAAACTGTTCAATATTCCACAGTTGGTTTACTTTAAGTGAGAAAATGTTCAAAGTGGCTGCTGAATAGCAAACTGTTGTTGATAAAATAGCAGCTGGGAACTGGCAGGCTAGACAATAACCTTTCTTTTTGTCTTCCTCCTCGTTGCTGTCTTAAAAAAACCCAAAACTAAACAGGAATATCATTATTTATATTTTAAATAAGGGTGTCTTGTTTTCACATCCCTTTCCTCTTACACACTTTTACGATATATTTTAAAAAGGTGGTTACATCAAAAGTTCTGCCTTTCTTCCACAACCAATTAGAAAAAAAAAAAAGAAGAAAGGAATAAAAGAAATTGAAATGCAATCAGAAAGCGATAAAACACCTCAGGGTATACATTATTAATAGGCTGATGTGTTGAAAGTACTTTCTCCATTTGAGTGTCTTGCTTCATAAAGTACTGTAGATATCCAGCACATTCAGATAATGCACAATTTATATTCACCTGAGGAAGAGAATGGACTCAGAGTGGAGGCAGGTAGGTGGTGGAGAAGACAGGAATTTCAGTCATTCCAAGGCAATTTTAAGAGGTTGAGGCAAACAAGCCCGGTTGATGGGAAAATAGGCAAAACTACAAATGGCCACTAGGCAGAATGTGCTGCAGAGGAAATGAGCCCCAGATGCTCTAGACTTGCTATTTCTATGCTAAGAAGAGGTCATATGAAACAGTGACAAGTTTCCTATCTCCTAATAATACCTCATGTTCTTAAGTGAAAATTCTGAAAAATCTGAAATTACAGACATGCTCACCTGTGTGGGTATCAACAAGATTGCAGTGTCGGTTTGTTGGTTTGTTTTCAACACTTAGTTTGTTCCAGAAAATGAGATAATTACATACAAAACTTATTTCAAAGGCTGTCATTGAGGTTGTGAAGTCAAACTTAAAAACTGAGAATGAAGCAGTTTGTCTCATTCTCATTTCTCAATGCATGGTATTTTTGACTTGCCACTCTGAAAAATTATTAATTTCCTTTTTTGATTTTTACCTTTTTGAACTGTTTACCATTATGCTATGAGAGATGCCTGTTTGGGGATTTGGGGGTTGTTTGGGGGGACGTTTGGAGGGGGACTCGGTTGGTTGTTTTTTCCTTTTCTTTTTTTTTTTTTTTATTGTTTCAAAATTATTTGAGCAATTTCACAGGAATTTCAGTACAGTAAAATGAAAGGAATTTTTTTTTTACTGCATTTGTTAAATCACTTGAGACAACTTTGTCCTTAAATAACCCTAACTTACTTAGAAGGTAACTTAAAGCACAGCTGTCATTGACTTATTTGCAATTACCTGATTTTTCCACCCTTTCTAATTGTGTATGTAGCTGCCTTAAACATGAGGGGCTTTTAGCTCTTCCGTATTTCTCCTGATTCTTCAGTACAGATAACTTTGAACTTTGCCAGTATGTGAAACAGAGGACCCAAAGATGCAGTTCTTCATAGAATCCTGAATTTAATCAGGGTTATTTTACCTTGGGGAAAGAGCAGTGAGAAAGCATAGAATTAAACCCTATCATTAAGTCTAAGAGGAAAAAAAAAAGGAGTAAATTGCTTTAAAGTTACATATGTGTCTGTATATATGTACATATAGATACAAATATGCACACACAGAATAAGATTTAATAGGTATTGTTAAAAAGTAGAAGTATATTAAATTTATAAAAATGTATAAAACAATTTTTTGTTGCTTCATTTCTGTCTGAAATCAAACCTGCAATCTTGTGCTCTATGGAATAATGTCTCAGAAGGTATTAATCACATATATTTTATATTAAAATTACTACACATTTTTATATTTGACGCAGGTAATCAATTCTTTATTCTCCAATTTTGCTTTTTTATGAGACAATTATCACTTCTGCCTGGGTAGTCTGTCAAGAGAGTGCTTATGACTAAGGTGTACATACTGGGTTCCTAAATTCTATTTTGATATGAGATCTCTTGTGATAGGAAAACTAGTCACTAATTTTTAGATATGGAGAATGAGGAAATAAAAAACAATACTGGGGAGGAGGCAACCAGGTAGTTACAGAAAGCCTGTTCATCTCGTCTGTAACTACTTAATGTTTCACTATCATAAAATACAATATAAAATGCAGCTAAGGAAGGACTTTAATGTTGGTTAATCCTTAAACTGACTTTTAGCTATATTAGAAGAAAGATGATGTAAGATCAATGCAGATACACAATTTGGCTCTTTTAACATGATAAATTCCAGTTTTATTCATGAGGCTACTTTTCAAATATCATAAAATACCCCCTTACTTCCATTTCAAATTACTGATTTGAAAATTACTGCATTGTTCAAGTGTGATGCATAAAAAAATCAGTAAAAAGTATTTTTATACCCCACAATGTCAAATTACTGATTTGAAAATTACTCCATTGTTCTTCAAGTGTGATGCTTAAAAAAAATCAGTAAAAAGTATTTTTATACTCCACAGTGTCAGTAATACACTAACCATTTGAATAGCAGGATAAAGTGGGGTTTTTTCATTAGAACAAATTATACAGAAGTAGATTTGAATGTGTGCAACTAATCTATATGGAGATTATTTATTTATGGGTTTCATAGGTTTCCAGACTCTACAGACAAGGGGTCTTAATAAAAAAGCAGGATAAAAATGCCCAGTTTCCAAAACTATTTATAAGTCTATTGGTTAATGATCAGACAAAATTACAGCAGTTTTCTCCAGGGAAGAATATGTTACCTGCCTAGCAGAAAATACTGTTTTCATTGTGTTTATTTCCTAAGGTAATTTTATAAGGTAATAGAAAGGATAAAAAACTTCCTATCTCATTTCAACATGTTGCAGCTTCTCACATAATTCATCCAATTTAACATTGTCAAAGGAGTTTTAGCAGTTCTTCACTGGTATCTGATTGCCAAGGAGCTAAAAGTCTATTTTTGTAACTACATTTTTTGTAAAAATGTAGGAATTTAATTTAGCTAAATTAAGTAATCTCATAGAAATGTTCGGTATTTGTCCCTGAGAAGGTAAGATCCTGTCACCCAAACTCCCTACAAAGTCAAGGGATAGAAGAAAATGTCTTTAAGACTTGAAGAAAGTGAACCAGTCTTCCTATCTTAGCCTCTTACTTCTGTCTCATTAACTATATAAAGAATGCAGATATCTCCAGAGGGTAATTCAATCTCATTGAATTAAGTACCTAGCTCTCCCACTTCTAGTTGGAAATGGCAAGAGGACACTTTAGGATAGTAGCCTACAGGTTGAAAGTGTTACCCTTACATGAGAGACAGGAGCTTTCCATGCTACTTAGCCTGTAGGCATGGTACCATCTGTCTCACCCCTGGCCAAAGGATGTCCAGAGACAGAGGAGGGCTGAGGCTCTGCTCCCTCCTCCAGAAACTGTTCTCTTTGCTGTTCCTTGAGCCACATGTAGAATTCACACCAGTGCTGTTTAACAGGGGTAGGGCTCTCATCCAGGCTATGCAGTAGTATTCATCCATTTGGAGTATTGGTTAAGTGCAGCAGATACATGCTTATCTCCTGCAGCCTGAGTATGTCCCATATCATCGGTGGGTACTCTGGTATTAACTATCATGACTGAATTGGACACAAACACTTCACTCCTTGTACTACATGTTCTTATTTTTGCAGATTTTTTTACCCAAATCAGTTCACTAACTCCATAAAGGACAGTCCCCCAAACAGGTTTTTTAGCACAACTGAAAGGCTGGGAGCATCAGGTGTATATATAGGCAGGAAGAGTCAGCACATCTGCAGTCATTTGCCATGATAAATATCAGGAGAAAACAAGCGCCATATAAATTTCTTCAACTGAGCAACTAGGGATTTTCTATAATTATAAATGTTGTAGTCAGATAAGCCTTCTTTACCCTTTTCCCTTCTTTTGTCTAAGATCTTCCTTTGCAATCCACAAAAGTTTTAAAAACTAACAAGAATGTGTTTCAGATTTTAAGATCAAATTAAAATCCATGCTTTTGAGGTGCTCTCACATCACAGAAGGTGTTCCCCACCACTTTGGAGTGCTGAAGCTTCTTAATTTGTGCTATTACTGCAAAACTATCCCATATTGCTTTGGGGAAGCCAGATTGATGCAAAATGTTTTGTTTTTTCTTGATGAGCAGTGGACCTAGACATTGTAAATGTGTGTAAAATGAACATATTTGTTATTTGCTTTTCCTATGTTCCTTCCCATTCCTTGTGGCTGCTGCTGTACCTTCCCAGGTGCAGATGTACCTGGGGAAAATAATAACCTTATTATTCTATAGGGTACATACAGGTTTTACTGGGCATTTCTAGATATGGTTAATACTTCATTGGAATATCAGTCTACAGCTGCTGTGTAGATTTGGAAGAAATCCTAGCATCTGTTGTGTTGCTTTACTATTCTATTCAAAAAGAAGAAAAAATTCCTTTCCTCATATGTGCATTATGGGAAAGATAAGCTGAGGATTCTCATTCATAGAGGAGGAGCGTGGTAATTAAAACCTTATGGAAGCAAAATGATCTAATAATCTAAACTCTCTTAGAAGGAACAATAAATGAGAAGTTTAATCCTCCAAACTTTCAGTAAGGCTGATTTTGTTGGAAAATATCCATGGTATTGTGACTATCATTTTAATCATTATCATTCATGAAGAAAGGTACTGCCAAAGAGAAGAAAGGAACTGGCATTCAGGCTTGTGTTTTACTGTTTTATATTTCTTGCCATACTAATGTTACTAGTTGCTTCCATGAAGTATTCTGAGTTGTCACAAACTTTTTTCTCCTTGTGAGATTTCCCGAGATACTCCAGATGTCTGCAAAATAACACTTGAATTTTATTGTATTAAGAGGAGTCATGGAAATGCAAATGTTAATATGAAGCAAATCTTGAAGGGCACTAGCTTTATAATTATTAAATATTATACAAGTAAGCAATTACTACATGGATGTTTGGGCTTTCAGCAGTGAACAGCGTAATTCAACACTACATGATTTTATATGGATCCACTTTTTAGAGGAAGTAGGTATATTATTTTTACCACTTGTTTTGTTTTCTGCAAGGCAGAAAAATACTGGCCACTCATAACATATATTTTAATACTGTATGCATTCTATTTAAATATTTGCCTCATTTTATGATGGTAGAAATATTAATTTTAGAGAGTTTTTTTATTTTACATCATAAATAAGGTGTTTCACAAGAATAAATATGTCCTTAGGCTGACACAATCCATGGAGTTGTGGAGCTAAACATTTTTTTTTCAGCTTCTCTTTAAGTAATTAAGAAATTGTAGTCTGTATCCGTGTTTAACATCAGAATTATTTTCTTTTCCACAAGTTTAGCATAAATGGATATTGCTGGATAAACATAATCTATAAATTTTAAATGCTATAGCAAACAAAATTCTGAAAGGCTCTTGACAAGCTTTTTCAAACAGATTATTTTTAAAGTTGTTTGCCTAACGAGATAGTCAGTATACCTCTCCTGACTATTTAGCAAAGTATTCATGCACCTTAATTAAGCTAGCTACTCCTGCTGCAGCGTTATGGAGATTAGCACAATCATTTACCAAAGAGTAGCCATAAATAGCATTTTCATCTCAGAATGTAATGAGCAGGTCAAGAAAACATAGGATGCAATATGAATAAAAGCAAAGTAGTTTCTTATAGGTTTTGGATGGCAACTAGAACTCTTTGGTGCTTGCAGATGGTTCTACCAGTAAATTAAGTTGCAATTTACATAGCTGGATACGTTGCAGGCCAAATCTAGTTTACAGCAATTGTAGCTGCCTGACCTCTATTTAGCCTTGTGATGCAAACCCTTCTTCCCATTACCTTTGTAAGTTCGTAGACAAATCACAGCTTTTGCATTTGTTTTTGCATTTGTTTTTTAGGGTGTTTTTAAACCCGAAAGGCAGACTCATAGAAACTTCCCACTTGCTCCTGGTTATAGTGCCATTCAGTCTTTACAGTGAAGTGACTTAGAAGGCAGTTTTCATCTTGACCAAGTCATCACCAAATAATAAAACAACTCACTGCATTAATAGCCTATGTAGCTTCAATGGTCAGGTTTTTATCTGATCAGAACTACAACTCTGAGGCATGTTGGGGGGTGGGGAGTTGTGTTGGATTTGAGTAGACATGGGTTTGAAGAAACCTTAAGCTCCAAAAATATTAACCTTTTACCTTAAAAAAAATAATAATATTACATTCTTTGCATGTTGGTGTTTTCTGACATAAGTGTTAGAAAACAGGAAAAGTTATTACTAATCATGGGACTATTTTCAACTCTTTTTATCACTGTCATCAGCTTCTTAGCAGTTCTCTATATTGTTTGTCTTTGTTCTGTTTACTAGCCTACTGAAAAAAAAATGTAAGAAAGGCCTTGGCTAAATGATGAACTCATAATTAACTTAAATTAGAGGAAAGAAATAGCAGAGTAGAATTCAATATTAAGATTCGGCTCAGGATGTATCACATGAGCATGTAGAACCAGAAAGATGGTAGGACTAGAGGTTTCCTCAGTAATGATGAAAAAAAAATGGTTTTGACATACACCAGTGATAATAGGAAGGCCAAGAAAAGGGTTGGATCACTGCATATTGAAAAGAAAATTATTAGTAGACAGTGACAAGAAGGTTAAAGTATTGAGTGCTCTTTTGGATCAGAATTTATTTAAAAGGTGAGTTTAAAACAGATGATTGTCACCATTTATGTGACAGTCTTGAATAATGTTGCAACATGTAAAAAGACTAGGCATAGGACTACATTACATTAACGAGAAGAGTTTTAAATAGACACATCCATTTGCTGACTACAGGAATATTCTTGATTAAATAAATAATAAGTAGAAATAGTAAATTCTCTGTGGCGTAGAACACCCAATAAATACAGTTTTAGGGTTAAAAACTATCTTTGCATAGCTATAACTTTATTTCATTATTATTTTATTCAGTCATGACCAGCTAAAAATTAAATCTTTTGCAAATTGTATTGTATGTGTTAATAACCACCTAATTACTGCTCAGAACAGTTAGTATTCATAGTGAAAGAATAATTCTTTATTTGATATAGGAATTGCTACCTTCATTTATCTTTGGGATTTTTTTCTTTTCTTTTGCTTTGAGCTTATGCTCTCATAGCAGCCTATTGTTTTATGAATAGACATGATATTATTCAGCTCCTTAATTGCTTTATTCAGTTTTAAATTCTCCAAATAACATACCATGCTGATATATATTACTATTTTAAGTGTTATTATTATAATGTCAAGTTTATACAGCTAATTTCCACATCATGACGATATATAACAATCTAACTACATACAATTTTACTCATTATACATCATCTATTTTTGTTGCAGTGTGACATACAGATTTCACTTGTTGTAAATTACAGCTTTTGTGTTCTTATACCCGTTACACTGTCTTCATTGTTCATTATACCTTTGCTGAGTAATGTGTTTCTTATATTTCTTTTGACTATACTGCTGTAGTAATTTTATGCGCATATGTGTGCCATTCCTTTTTCTTTCAGGAAAGATAATCTCTATGACTGATAACTAAAATTCTACTAGAATAATGAAAGAAAGCATTGTGGGGAAATTAAAGATTTGTTTAATTTCTGCAAATAATTTGAGTGTTATATGGATGATTCTTCCTTTGATACTGATTTTTTATTGCTAAAACTTAAGAGAAGATGACACATGTTGATGCCTTGAAAGGAGGAAATGTTATTATTTGCATTTATTAGCTTATAATGTCATGTTTTCCTTTGGACTGCAAAAACTATTGATATAGCAAAAATCTATACTTCTGACTAAACAATCTTTTACTGATGAAATGCAGTTAGACAGTGATTTGCTGTTCTGAAATTTATTGACATAGGTGCATTTTCACTGAAAGTTCTTAAAAATGTTTCTTGAACTTTTATTCCGTGTGAGAACTCTCACTCATGCAGCAGTATGTCATGTTTAAAAGAATTTGAAATTAGTTTTACCGTTTTTTTTGTTTTCTGTTGAAAAATTATTTTCAAAGATTGTATCTAGCCCAGTATAATCCAGTGAAATTCAATAAAAGTTCATAGTTTCCTTATAGGCAAGTCTGAAATGTACATTAAAGCAAAACTCATCTTTAAATTTACTTGTAGTAACCTCAGTGCTTGTCTTAGTCATTTTTATTGCCAAGAAATTGCTAATTCATGAGGGGGAAATTCTCTTGATGCTGAATTATTCAAAGCTCTTTCTTTTTCAGGATTACAAGGTTGTATCCAAGGCAAGAAAAGTATATAATCAGTTACTACAATGTCAGTGAACATTATTACTGTCAAAACTTAAATACTTTTCAACTGCAGTTCAGTGTTTACCATCTTAAAAAAAATGGTTTCTTCAAAAAACTGTACCATACGCTTTTTGGCGCTTTAATATACTCTACACCTTGGCCTGCTTTTCAGCCATGGTCCCACAGATACAAAGCTCTTTGCACTAGTGTATGACCTTAGTGCTCAATATTTGAGCATTCCTTTTCAGAAATACCAGAAAATAGTTGAGAAAACCCATATTTATGAGGATTTTTGCTTAATATTTTACTAATGAATTCTTGGTTGTGAGGTGAAATTTGAGATAAGTAGAAAGAACGGCATTCTTTAGAAGGGAACTAAATTCAAGACTTTTCAAGTTAATGGCTCAGCAGCTTCTTAAGAGAAAGAAGGTTAAGAAGTGTCAGGTTTTTCCTACTTATGGCAAAGCAGAAGATTTATTGCAGGAGAGTTTCTCATTGAAAAAAAGCTTACAGCCTAACTAAAATACAGTGCTAGAGTGAGTCTGTGATTGACCTGAATGCAGAGTATAGTAAGCCTCATTGTGTATAAGGAGGTGGGATCAGACATATTTTACGGAATATGAGTACATGACCTCTAAATATAAAATGCTGCAAAGTAATTTTAAGTGTTTCAAGTGAAATGAAAAATATTAGTTGTACAGATGAATTGTGAGCCTTGAGAAGAAACAAGTAATGAAAAATAATAATGTTTTTATGCCTATTTCACTGTGACATGAATTTTTTTTTTATCATAAAATTTGGAAATTGTGTTAATACCTTCTTCATTATTATGTGAACCTAATGTCTCAACAGCTATTTCGTATTGTGTCAAATTAAGTATTGAAGTAATGTAATACCTTTTTTTTTTAATTTTTTTTTCTTTTTAGCTTACAAGAAATTTTTTGTCTGGTACTGTCAGCCAAATTGTCTCATAAATATCACTGTTCTTCCTGAGAGCTCCAAGAGAATAAAATTATATGATTCTTTTAGACAGAAAAAGTGAAATGTGACACAATACAGCAAAGACTAGGTGTTCCTGTAGTTTTATTTTTAATCCACTTACACAAACTTGAGTTGGTAGTGGGGTGGTGGAGAACATGATACCTGTAAAGACTACAGAAAACCTCTTTAGCTTCATTGCCTCAGGTAAAGGAATTTGTCTATGCCACTGGCATCCGGTCAATTTATTGAACTTTGCCATCAGGAATTCATTTAGACAGGTATACTATGGTATAAATATTAAATGTATTTTTAAAATCACTAGCTACATTTCTATGGGTCATTAGGTTCTGTCACGAGGGTTAATTGTCTCATGTGTTCTATACAATTGTGTAAAATGTATCATTTCGTTTGCCATTTTACTACCCCCTTTGTCATATTAAATACCAGAGTATGAACTGCAAATTTTCTCTCTACCAAAATGAGGAGTCCTGAAATAACGCAAACTTGGCAAACTGTGAGCTCTTCATGGGAAAGATCAGAAGTCTGCTGATAGACTGAAAGCATAGGAACAAAACAGGTTTAGCTGCAGTCTTCAGCTACCTGCCTCTCATTCTGTTTCAGCCAAGTCAGAGTGAAATGCCCAGATTGGCAGGAGAGTCACCTAAAAGACAAAGAGCCATATGACTAATGTGGGTTTGAGGATGGTAGGCAACAAGCCAGGAAGATCCACAATTGCACCTAGTGAGAACAGAGAAAACCTAGCTAAGAAGAGGTTTCTGCTTACAGGTCTTCATAGGGAAATGGTCCCTACTCAGACAGTGATGCATAACAGTTCTGCCCTGAGTAATAAAAGTTTCAAGCCTAATGAGAGTGGATTAAAAATAAAATTAATACCTGGCAGGCTGGAAAAGCTGTGAGATTAATGATCACCCTTCCCATGAGGAAGAGATGTATTGTCCATGAGTGACTCACTCCTGCAATGAAAAATTCAGTCTAGTGAATGGATGTAATATTGTGGGAAGCCTCTGTCTTCCAGGAGCTTAAAGATGAGGGATGTTGCAAAAGCCATCTAGCCAAATGACAATTATCTGAGACTGCTCATTCGTGCGGCCATGACCAATTTCATTGTGACTGTAAGCAGATCAAAAGTGACTATGAGACTCATGGAGGAAGGCTGAGGGGTCAGAGCTGTTGTAATGCGCTAGTCAATCCTCCTCATCATGCAGGAAAAATGCTTGTATGCAGAAGCAGTGTCAGCAAAGAGGGCTTTGGCTTCTTTGACAATAGCATGAACTGCAAGGAAATACGGGGTGAAATAGGACTGCTTAGCCTGAAGAAAAGAATAATCTTTCAACTTTAGAAAAGCTGCACAAAAACCAAGATGTCCCCTCTTTGTTTCTGTAATGGATTAAATGAGAAGTAATTGGCTTAAAATGCAACCAGAATCTGTTTTGATACAAGGAAAATTTCCAGTGCTAAGTGGAGCTGTACTTGCTAGTAGACTGAGTCACAAGGCACTGAGAGGGCCATTGTGGCAGGACTGTACAAATGGGTTGGGCAGACAGCCTAATCTTTCAAGTTCCTTTTCAGCCATATGTTTCTATTCTTTTGTATTATCACAGTATGAACATATTCATATCAGTGCTTGAAAATGAGTTCAGAAATAGTCAGATAAGCCAGACTGTGGTTACCATTGCATTTAAGCCTTTCCTCCCTTTATTTTTTGGCATTTTTTGAAAACTTCCTAAAGTAAACACTATATCCTAGGTATTATATTATCTAAATGTTATGTTGTGAAAAGAAAAATTGGAATTGGAGTTATTTGCGTTATTTAATTTCTTTGAGAAATAATAAAGTATGAAATCTGGTGTTTTAAACCAGGAGACACATCCAGATTAATTTTCAAGAATTTAATAATCTGGTTCCTGCTGGAAGAATGATATGGGGTTGCTAATTCTGCAGTAATAATTGGTGGACAGAGGGGTTAAGACATGCAAACCTCTTAGTAAACCGTCTAAACCAGATAATCAACCATCTGATTGATTATTTGTGTTTAGATAAGTATTCCCATTGAAAGCCATCCTTGTTAAATACCAATCTCATCACCTCTCATGCAGTGTCACACTCACACTAGGTACATCCAGTGCATATTCATTTTTAGATTTTATTTTTCCTTCCTGACTTGAACTCCTTTATTAGCTGCTATAAATTACCAAAATCTTTGCATGAATACTTTCCAAATTATAAAAACACCCAGCCTTGTTTTTGTCTATGTGTATATTGTCTTGTTTCTCTTTGTCCAAGTTTCATACCAACCACAAATATGTTAAGTAAATGTCAGTCTTGTGTACTGCATTTTCCCTTGTAAACTATATCAGCTTTGAAAAAGAGTAATATACCTCAAAAAAACCCCAAACCTCTGACTTGATCAATGATATTTTTTAGCTGTATTTAGCACACTTGTATAATAAATGCTTCTTTTGCATTTTGTCATCGACTAAAGCAGCCATTATGACCTGCTTCTCCTACCGTATTCTGAACTTTAAATGTTATTTTGCTGTGTTCTCAGTCAAACTAAACTGAAGTATAATAACTCAAGCATACTATTTTTAACTAACTCATGTAGTGAAGTTTGGAAGTTTAGGATCCCACAATAAGTCAATGATAGCCTGTGGAAATGAATTGTAGATTCCTAATGCCAAGCATGACCTTCCAACTGTTAAACTTGTTTCCTTGTTATGTCTTTTAGCAGTGAAAGTTTTGAAAGTTCAGAATTTCTTTTTTTTTTTTTAGTGTGGTTGATACTGCCGTAATAATATTCCAATAAGTAACCACTATTGTGGTATAAACCACAATTAACCAGTTGCGTTTCATTATCTGAAGCAATGCTTCTTGTATCTCCTTCCGGGTTTGTTTGTTTTGTTTTGTTTTGTTTTTTTTAATATGTATTTTTTCAATTCTCATTGCTCACAGTCTTTCTACTAAATATTCAGTAGAGAGAGAAGTATGTTTCTCACTTTCAGATGGAACCATAGTAGTTTTCCTAGGAACTGGATGTCAGTTGTTACCATTGTCGCTAATAATATGCATGTTGCTGCTGGTATTTTAATTATGGAGATTCATTGTTGTGAACTGTGATGTTTGTAGCACAAGTATCTTCTTTAAAGAAGCACAGGAGCAATGTTATCATTAAGGTAATGTCCAATATTGAATAGGTGTTAAATATTGCAGCATTAAGTGAAGTCATATATCTGCCAAGTCAACCTTTTTTTTTTTTTTTTTTTTTTTTAATTTAAGTAATTCCAGTCCTATTGCTGGAGCATCACAGATGCGTGAAGACTAGGTTTTGTATTTTTGTCCTTAGGGCTCGCACTATACTTTCATATAATAATCACAAATCTGGTATTTCTTTGTAATATCCATCTGTTACTGCTGTGCTGGTAGCATTCAATGCGTCACTGAATTCTTTTGCGTCAGAAAGGAAGTGAAAGAGGTTTGATGGTATGCAGGTTTTCAGTCACAGTTCAGATGGCCATTTGTCCTTCGACAGTGCTCTTACATGCCATAAATTGATAATAACTGTCAACATACACATCTTGATTTTTTCCATGAATCAGTTCAAGACCCCTTTAGGAAGAATCTGTATTCAGCCAATTTGTTTTCTGGGAGGAACATTCTTCAGTCTTAGTAGCCATCCTTTGTTGTGTCCAAAAGAATTTATCAAATACCTGCATGTATGAGAGCTCACCAAAACATGTGAGCTCTCTGTATACTTTGTACAGCTGGCTAATACAAGGCCAGTCAGTACAAGAATTTAAAAAGAAGTTTGAAGAATTACAGGACTGCTTTCCAGATGAGACCTCAAAATTATCTCAGGCCTTTCTTCCTCTGCTTATAAGTAGGATTCAAAGGAAAGCTTTTGGTTTCTGGATGTATTGAGATGATCCATGAGAACTTTAAGGGCTAATATTGAATCGGAACAAAGATGTGTCTCAGGGTAGAAAAAGTATAATTATATTTCCCTTTGCCTTTCTAGCCAGCTGCTACTTTAGGGCTTCTTCAGTGGGCTGCATCAAAAGGAGCGTGATCAGCAGGTCAAAGGAGGTGATCCTGCCCCTCTACTCTGCTCTCCTGAGACTTCTCTTGGAGTATTGTGTACAGTCTGGTGTCCTCAACATAAAAAGGACATGGAACTGTTGTAACAAATCCAGAGGAGGGCCACGAGGATGATCAGGGGACTGGAGCACCTCCCATATGAAGATAGGCTGAGAAAGTTGGGGCTGTTCAGCCTGGAGAAGAGAAGACTGCATGGAGACCTCATAGCAGCCTTCCAGTATCTGAAGGGGGCCTATAGGGATGCTTGGGAGGGACTCTTCATTAGGGACGGTAGTGATAGGACAAGGGGTAACGGGTTCAAACTTTAAAGTAAGTAGTTTTTATGCTGCCATATTTTCCAGAACACATTGACAGATCTCTTTGCAAATTATAGCTTATATGGATTTTCAGCCTAAACTCTAAGATCTGCTACAGCTTATAAAACCAACACCAAGAATTCCTTCATTCACCCTATAGGCAGTTGTACATCTATTTGAATGCATCTACCAAGGTATAGTATATTTTATGTGAACTGTTGTATGCTTCTTTCAAATATTCTCTGATTCCATGCTTTTTTCTATGCACATATACTCTTGGATAACAAAATATCACCTTCCCACAATTTGTCTGTCACACTCAGAAAACAAAATCCTAGCAAGGACAGAAGATAAGAGCAGACAACTAATAAGTCTATATGTTAGTTATATACTTTTTCTTACTCAGTCATTAACATAAGATTATCACAGCATGGATTCATGTTTTTTCCAAAATGCTCCAAATAGTAGTGAATTTAGAATCATAGAATAGTTAGGGTTGGAAAGGACCTTAAGATCATCTAGTTCCACCCCCCGTGCCATGGGCAAGGACACCTCCCACTAAACCATGCCACCCAAGCCTCTGTCCAGCCTGGCCTTGAACACCGCCAGCAGTGGCGCATTCACAAGTTCCCTGGGCAGCCCTTTCCAGGGTCAGTGCCTGGTTTTTGAACATGAAGTAGAAGCAGGTAGTTCTTTCTAGCCGCAGTTCAGTTTTCATCATGCTTCTTGTGTCTTTGCCTTCAGAACAAAAAAAAATTTGTTTACTAACTTCTTTGGTCTCCTTTTGTGCCACTCCTGATTTTTATTGCTTGGATAAATACATCTTTCTAAAGAATATTCGCAGAGCACCTGCTTTTCTTTCTTACTTTAGTGTCTGTCAGAGTGTTAAAGGTTGTATGTATATATGCTTTCAAAGTATCGTATTGGTGTTCTCTGATGAAAACAAACGTTATCCGTATGCATTAGTTACATAACATTGTGCGCTGTGATTGTGCTTAATGAATACGAGCATTACAATGAGTTCAGTAATGGTATGGAAGACTGAGGGAACATTTCTCCTTCGCTAATTTATCAAGTAACAGAAGATGTATTTTTCTCTTTCTAGTTGTGAAAAATTTTTCTATTCAGATTTTTATTCTTAAGGATTGGTGGACCTGGATCATCTGTAGATTAAATTTTACTCTAGTTTGTAACATTCTGGGAAGAACAATGTTGGCTAATGTTTTTCTTTCTGTATTCTCAGATGCTGTATCTCATAATTTTGAAGATCAGTGACTTCTACTCCCTTATTGTGGAACTTTCTTGTTTTGTTTTGTTTTGGTTTGGTTTGTTTTATGTAACGTCCAGTGTTAATGCATGTGAATGATAAACATTTGCAATCTTCCTAAAACTAATCACACTTAATGTTTTTGAGTTCCAGATAGAACTGAACACCTGTAATGCAGTTTGCAAACTATACTGCAATTAAAAATAATGGATTTCAAGAAATTATCACCATATTACCTGAAAAAGAAACATTATTAGTTTAATTAATCAAAGTAACAACAGTTAGAACAATGTAGGTGTTTTGACCATGAGCTGGAAATCTGAGAAATGAGAAAATTAAGTTTACATTATACATTTAAACATTTTCCAGGACCATTTAAAAGTACACTGGGCTCCTAATGTACTTTTTTTCTGCTAAAAAAATTTAATCTTGATACATGAAGTAAACAAAAATACTACCAAAGTATTTAATATGTAACTCTAAGTTAGCACTAAAAAGATGTTTCCAGTATTTCATTTAGTATAGTGAATGTTCCTTCATAATGCAATTTTTTCATGGTACTTGCTGCAGTCTTTGCTTAAACTAGAAGAAAATACACAGTTTCGACAATGATTTTAATAGTGCCTACTAACACAAGCAGGGATTTATCATGCTGGAGTATTTCATGTCAGATTTAGGAATAAATCCCCAAAGTCTTGAAATCTCTGTTTTTCTGACAAAAACTTGTGGTTTACATTCACCTTCTCTTTTAAGAACTCACATAAGGTAATTGTTATCTTCTGAAGTGTGGATTGATTTTATTTTAATATTTTGTCCACTGAATGTCCTAGCTCCTCCAGTATTTCCCCTTAACTTACATTGGCTGAAGTTGATGTACAGGCAAGAAGGGAGAAATGTTGTTCAGACACTTTTTATTCAGGGTACATTTTAAAATCAACTGAAAATGCTTGCCAGTATGCTCTTGTCAGTGAAAATTGTCCTTTGATAGTGAAATTGTGGAATGTCAGTGATAGAGACGTACTCGGTATTTGCACGAAGAATGCAAAGAGTTTATCACTGCAGCAATGTCTACAAAACACAGTGCACGGAGTTGTTTAGAAATTATGTTCTAAACACTGGAGGAAATTCAGTGCTGATTCTTCTTTTCTGCTGAAAAAATGCCATGCCTTTGGTTAAAACAGTGTAAATGCTACACTAGTTTCAGGGCTTTCAGGGTTATACAAGTGATTCATAGTTGAAAACGCCTTTGTTTTAAAGTTGTGGTTTACTCATTTACCCATAGAAGCATAAATCATAGAATAGTTAGGGTTGGAAAGGACCTTAAGATCATCTAGTTCCAAACTCCTGCCATGGACAGGGACACCTCACACTAAACAATGTCACCCAAGGCTCTTTCCAACCTGGCCTTGAACACCACCAGTGATGGAGCATTCACAACTTCCCTGGGCAACCCTTTCCAGTGCCTCACCACCCTCACAGTAAAGAACTTCTTCATTATATCTAACCTGAGCTTCCCCTGTTTAATTTTTAATCCATTACTCCTTGTCCTGTCACTACAGTCCCTAATGAAGAGTCCCTCCCCAGCATCCCTATAGGCCCCCTTCAGATACTGGAAGGCAGCTATGAGGTCTCCACACAGCCTTCTCTTCTCCAGGCTGAACAGCCCCAACTTTCTCAGCCTATCTTCATACAGGAAGTGCTGCAGCCCCCTGATCATCCTCATGGCCCTCCTCTGGACTTGTTCCAACAGTTCCATGTCCTTTTTATGTTGAGGACACCAGAACTGTACACAATACTCCAAGTGAGGTCTCAGGAGAGCAGAGTAGAGGGGCAGGATCACCTCCCTCAACCTGCTGGTCACACTCCTTTTGATGCAGCCCAGGATGCGGTTGGCTTTCTGGGCTGCGAGTGCACACTGCCAGCTCATGTTCATTTTCTCATCAACCACCGCCCCCAAGTCCTTCTCCGCGGGACTGCTCTGAATAAAATAATAGCTACAAAAATGACTGAAAAGTTAACATGAGAGCAAAAAATAAATTCTAGCTATTAAGTGTCAAATGCACATGGATTTGCTAGGCTTGCTCAAAAACTTTCAGGGCTTATGGTTAAAATAAAGGACATTTTTGTTTTATTAGTGGAAAGAATGGGTATATTCCGCACTTAATTCTGCTTGTATTGGACACTTCTGTGTCAGAAAGCTGGCAATGTTTATTCAGATGGAGTCAGTGATCTTTAGGGCTAAATACAAACTCCTGATCAATCAGGTGCCTCATGCTGTTTTTTTCTTTTTACCAAGGGGTACTGTTGAATGTTTAAAGAAAAAAAGTTACTTGAATAATTATCAAAACTGATTTTGCACACTTGATTTTCACATAGGATAAGAAGGGTAGAGTAAGGTATGTTTCAAAAGGTATTCCAGCCTAATTTTCCTTAATTTTTTAAGGAAAGGAATTTGCTTGTAGCTTGATGACTTTGGTAGATGGCAGTAAGTTGTTCTGAGTTACTTATATAATTATATACTCCAATTTAAGTTACAGCTTGCAGCACCCTTCCAACACTAACAATCCTGTGATTCTTGCCAGATAAAAGCAAAAGATGTGGTATTATAGAAGTCATAAATTATTTAGTATATTTTCTTCTTTCCAGTATTCTGAACAGTGGAATGAACTACATAGTGACCGAAGTGTCCCATTATGCACATGAGCTTGTCAAAGTTTTCAACCTCTTTAATGCAGCTTTTTTTCTTTTTTTTTATACATAATTTGGAAGTTAGTCTCTGGTGTATGTCTCTAAAATCCAGTGGTGTTTATTGTTGTTTAGTTGTTTTTTATCTAATGACAGAGTTTTAATCTATTTCTTTATTCATTTTTATAGATAAAAAAAATCAACAGGAATTTTCCCGTAAACCAGCAGGTAAGAAAAAGAAAATTGGAGTTTGTTTTATTTATAATTCTCATTTCAACTATATTTAATTGCGTGGTAGCTGTGCATTATTCTAACTCAGGAATTCTCAGTAGATTTTCTTTAGGGAGTACCTTGCTGCCTCAAAATAGGTAACTTTTTCTGAAGTCAAAGGGAACTGGAGTGTTTGCTAAAAGTAAGATCATGCCTAATCTTTTAAAATTAACCTGTTCAGTGCATGTATGTACATACGAATATGTATATATAATTTTTCTTCAGATTGTATCTTACTCATTTTGCTATAAAAGGGGGAATGGGATTGTTTTACCTTGTGGAATTATCCATTAACGTTCTAAAAATGCATGAATTCTGTTGTCCAGTTGAAGGCATAAAAATGTATTTGCACAGGGTTATGGAGCAGTCTAGCAGCAGAACTTGGGGCAAACTGAGTCAACTGACAGTCTTGAAGTTCATTCATTGACAGCCTCATATTACTTGGTTGGTTAATGTCTTTCTCACACTTAGGTATCAGTATCAAAATCTAATATATATAGTATATCAAATCAAATATGTATAGTGTATATATAGTATCAAATACCTATCAAAATTAGTATCAAAAATGCATGTGAACCATTTTTATTTTCACCTTTGTCTATGTAAACAAAATTTTCCATAGAATTTTCCATCATCAGTGGCAACATTTCAAGTTAATCTTTTGACTGCTGTCTTCATCCTATTATGCCAAAAAAAAAAAGGCATACTTAAATTCACTTAACAAATATCCATGAGTTTATTTATGAGCACTAGCAGGGCAACTGAAGGTTATTTTCACTTACTTAGAATTTATATATATGTATGTGTGTGTGTTCATGTACATTTTTATAGCCAAATAAAATTGATATGTATATATATGTATCTCTCTCTGTATGTGGATTTTAATTAGTTGTTAAACATAACGGTGAAGGCAGTTGTCAAACTAGAGTCAACAAACCAATCCAGTTAGTTAGAATTCCTTTATGAATATATTCTTGGTTTGGAGAAGCAAATATCAGCACAGACACATACACATTAGTGTTACAATAAGGAAAGGAATGAACCTGCATAGGTGTGGAAGCTACTGTAGCACTGGCAGTGTTATCCAAATGTCTCAATGTTGCTGTAGGTTAAAAAGAGAAGAGAGGAAGTGATTAGGAAACTTTTTGACTGTATGTAATATAGCATCTTGTCTTTAAGACAGTAATTATGAATGTAGGTCTCTCCGGAAAATTATTAGAAAAATAAGCTACATTTACTGAAAATTAAATGTTCAAAGATCATGAGTATTACTAAGAAAGTGATATGGACAGTATGAAGCAATAAGTTCTGAGAATGGTGTTAATATGTTTAATAGCAGTGGAAAGATGACGCAAAAAATGCTGGAAGAGGACCACAAACACAAGATACTGAGACAACATACTGTTGAAGAAGATTGTGGGAGAGCAGGGAAATAAAGTTTCCCCTTTCTGAGCTGACAGTAATGAAGAAAACCACCAGACGGTGGCAAAAAACTTTAGAAAATTGGTTGTGTTTTCTATATTGGTACTTATGCACAGGCTGCACATGGTGCCATCTAAGAGAATATCATCATGTTGAGGAAAAAAAAATCATTTGGTACTGAAAATATAATGTACATTTTAAATATGCACTGAAATGACTGCTACATTATAGACAAAATTTTGGTAATTCCAGATGAAAAACAATAAAGACTTCATAGCAGAGAGGCACAAAGAATAGAATATTTCAAAGTTTCAGCTAGAGGCTTCTCTATTTGATCAGCAAAGGGAAAGGAAACTCATGTCTCCTTTTCTTGGAACTCGTCGCTGCTGTTCAGCTGTTATGCTGATTACAGCAAATGTCATCTCCCACAAGAGCCATCATTAAGCAGTTGAGTTCTGAAAGGTGGCATCAGCTTCCCCCCTAACCCTTTCCAAATGACAAGAGAATACACCCTGCATTAAACTGTGGTGGTGTATTGAGGACAAGCACTGCCCATTCCTTTTCAGTTCCCAGTCTTCACATTAGCCATCCTGAGTTTGTGAATGTGCTGATCTCAGCTGAAAATGGACTTGATAGGATCTATGAAAATCAGTATTATATAGTCTGTCTTACAAAATCTTCTGATCTTTCTCAGGGTGGGAAACCAAATATATTGCCTCCAGTTACTGGAGATTTTACTACGCACTATGATCGTCATTTGCTATTTGGGTTATGTTGAGATTTGACATTTACTGATTGCCATGCTAGGAGGATTAATTGGTTACATCTGGTTTAGGTGTGCAGTGGAATTGAAAGTTTAGGTCTAAATCTCATTCTTGCCTTCAATTCATCTCCTGTCCCTACTGGTGCAAGTAGCTACAATGTTTCTAAATTGCTGTTGGAAAAGTAGTACCTTTCTGATTGCACTTTAAACTTCCTTTACTCAAAAAGCTAGCGGTGCAAAGCAGATTCACTACCTGTCAAACTCAGGGAGCTGATTTTCCATTTTATTGTATTATGGCTGTGTTCACGTATATGTTCACAAATGCAGCAAATAATAGCCTTTCGTTTCTGTACTACACAAACAAATGCTGAGTCTCAAGGCTTCACATGAAACAGAGATTAGAATATCTGGGCAGAGCAGTGTATTTAAAACTTTATTTTCCCACAATGTATGTTTTATCTCTATTAAGATGAATTCAAAGGCCCTTCACCTTTAATCAATGTTGAATTCATAAAAAAAAGGATAATGGGGAAGAATGCTATAATCCTTTAAATTGAACACTGTTTCTCTCCTATCTGCTGGCAACATGAACATTTTTTTGAAAGATTTGCCTTGTCTCTGCGAAAGATAAGATGTTCTTGGTAAATCATTTTGATTTTAATTTTTTAGGAGGAAACTTTCCCTCTAGAATTTTCCTGCATTTATGGAAAAAGAATAGGTAGCTGCCCTTTTCAAAGTTAACAGTTTATAGTGAGAATTATATGAGAAAGAGACAGGGTCTGTTTTCCTCTCCACAACTTCGTTTAACTCAGTTTTAAAACAATATCATGGCATAATGGACTGATGCCACACTAAGGCAAGTAACTGAGATATAATTGTGCATGTGAGACTCCACAGCACTTGACTGTCATGAATCCCAGTGTTTTGCAGGCATATTTACATCTTGATGACATTCACAAATGCACATGGATATGCCAATTTTCTCTTGCTTTCGATATAATGTAAGGGTGGTGAGGCACTGGAATGGGTTGCCCAGGGAAGTTGTGAATGCTCCATCGCTGGCGGTGTTCAAGGCTGGGTTGGACAGAGCCTTGGGTGGCATGGTTTAGTGGGAGGTGTCCCTGCCCATGGCAGGGGTGTTGGAACTGGATGATCTTAAGGTCTTTTCCAACCCTAACTATTCTGTGATTCTATGATTCTGTAATTTAGTAAGAGCAACTACATGCAGCTGTACCAGATCAGCAACGTAATATCGCCTCATATTTTGGCTTACTAGGCTACAGTTCAGCTTGATTAAAGTTACGCAGTTAGAACAGTCTAATTTAAAATCACTTCTAAAACTTCATCTTACTGAGTTTACTTAATAAAACCTAACTTGTAAACAATATATAAAGATGAATACATGCAAATGTCAGAGTGTCTGGCTTACCTGTCACTCAAGCCGCTATGTTTTGCTGTATTTCTAAATGCTTAAAAAAGTGAATTGCATTGCTCAGGTGGACTGATAGGACCATGTCTGTTTTAAACATCTGTATGAAACACCACCATTTTTTTTTTTAATTGCAGAATAATAAGTTTCAAGATGACATTGCTATTAATATTTTAAATTGGAATGATTGGAATGATTAAATAGAGTGTTGTACTAAAGGTGACTTGTAATCAAAATAAATCAAGTCATTATTCACATCTCAATGCATACATTAAGGACAGGGTTTTTTTCCCTCTCCTGACGTGCATTTTATTGTGTGTTGGTTTTTGTTTTGTTTTTTTGGTTTTGTTTTTTTTTTTTTTTTTTGTGTTTTTTTTTTTTTTAATTATTATTATTTTTCTCTCCTGAAATTTGCATGACTGTTAATTTTTTTTTTTAATATGCCTTTACTATAAATCTTTGGAGTAGCCATTCTGCAGCTCTTGGCTGACAATTATTGAACTTTCAGGTCCTATGGTACACCTGCTCTATCACCATCTGTTGTCACAGTAAGGATTTGATCGGGTTTATTTTGAAGGAAATTCTCTAGAATTAAGCTTTTATTGTTAAATGTTTATAGAAACACACAGGGGGAGCAGAGTTCTTGCTGCTAAATTAAGCAGAAGTGCACGATAGGGTGTAAATTATGCTGTGCTAATTCCCCATGCTGTATTGTCAGCCATCCATAGCACTCGACATGGATTATTACTCCAGAGCATAAACCCTTAAAAGGCTTATGTAGCTTATTAATACTTTATTGAGCTTTTTGTAAAATAAAAGGAATATATATATCTCTATATATAAATATATAAATATGTTTCTTTGGTTGACATGAGGGCATTTCACTAAAGAGTTTCTTAATTATTTTAGATGCTTCTGAGGTGCTCTCTATTGTAAAAAACTATGCTTCCTGTAGCCAAAAAAAGTATTTTTCTTCCCTTTACATTGTAGACCAGAATAGCTTTTGAACTTCAGGACATAAAAGTCTTGGAAGAGCAATACACACCATAGGTTGTTAGAGATTTTAGACTGTGGAAACCATGTTGACTTTTGAGAGGAAGGTCAGACTGCTTCCTGAACATAGTGGATTACCTGAGGAGCTAGATAACATTCATGTTGTGAGTCACTTGATGCAGTTATTAGATAGCCATGATTATGTCCTAGGGCTGCATTCCCTGTAGTTCATGAAAGGATGGAAGTAATTTGGACACCCACTGGAAATTCAGATGATAGAAAAGAGTGATTAGATCAAGTTCTTATTTAAATCTCAAATTATAAGTCTCAAGCTGTGTATCAAATAATTTCTACATGTCCAGCAAATTCAGTTTTGCCTCAAGTATGGAGTTCATCCTCATTTACATATTATTATCATTTATCTTCTCGTATTTTTTTCTTATACTAACTCATAGGAAATATTAGTTATCTATTTTTTGTCTCTGCAATATTAATGTCACTACCTAAAAATTGCTTTCAGTTCAGGTATGTTCTGCCTGACCAAATTTATAGACCACATCCTTGTAGTTCTGTGTCCAAATTTTAGTCAATACAGTGATGAATGTTCTGTATTCTTCACTAAGGATTTGAATTGAGCAGATGAATTAGGGGGCATCTAAATGCTTTGCTTCTGCTGTAGACATTTAAAATCTAGTAAAATGAGCAGACATTTCCCTTAACTAGATGTTATTAAGTGGAATACTAAATTGATAAACAGATAAACAAATGTTACTTATTTTCTCATTCTGGAAGAGGTGTTACTAGGTATTGTACATATTTTAGTGACCTTTCAAGAGCAGATTACAAGGAGGATTTAGGAATCTGTGGGGAAGTGGTGCAATGCATAGCTGTTACCCACCTGGTTCCTGAAGAATGGAGAAACATCAGGATAAGATCCAAAACAGCTGGTGTGTAGTTCTACCTTGTACATCTCACATGGACAAATCTGATAGCCCTTCCATCTTTGTGGTTTAGGGGTCTGAGTCAAAGGTCAGGTTCAAAGCTCATAATGCTTCCACAAAGACTCTAATAAATTGATGGATTTTTTTGCACTAAATAGCTAGCTAGCTGGATAGATATTTAGACAAGACAGATAAATAGATAAGTACACATACTTTATAAAATAATATGTTTATGCCTATTTTTGAGTGACAGTCATAGCTTAAATGTATTCAACCAGCATGTGGACGGCTTGATCTACTGCTTTCCAGATTAAGGTGCTCTTACCAGATCTTTTGTCTAGCTCTTGGCTCCTCTCAGGTTTTAAATCAGGCTCTGATCCCAGAAGTCTTATGTGTCTTTCAGCAGGAGCTGTATGCCTTGAATTTGATCTTGATAATTAGGTTAGAAGATGAAAGATACAAGTTTGACACGCTGAATTTGTGAGTGCTGTGATTGCTAGGTTGCCATATTTAGGGCTTTCTCTTTTCTTGCTACTTTTTGCAACAATGTGATCTTAACATTTTGTCATAAACCTGACCCTGCCTGTAGGCACGCAGGGTTGTTCCAAACTAGACACCCCCCCCTCAACAGATTTAGACAGAGGGATCATTGCTTCCTGATTTGTCATAAAGCTTTAATATGGACAAAATTTAACAAATACAGCTCTTCCCAGAAGCATAATTCTGTATCTATGATGAGGTTAGACATAGAGAAATCACTGAATTTAAGCAGCAGTTGAAGGTATTGCTTTTGTTCCATCACTTTATCCCTGTGTCCTGTTCATATGCATAACATAATTAAATTTGTATGTGATATTTTGCCACTTACCAAAAAACTTAAGAGTACCAGGAATAGGGCACTTAAAGGGATACTTGTGATTTAAAAGACAGGCTTTGGGGTGGAGTTGGGTATTTGTGATGTCTGAGACTGGAAACATAAGTAGCAAATGTTTTTTTTTTTTTTCCAATAGAATAAATTCTTACATCCTTTTTATGTATTTTATTGTTGGGCAGGATTTTTAGCTACTATCCAAACAGAACAACAAAGCAGGAGGACAGGAAATAAGTTCCAGCATCCTTGTTTAGAAATAGATGCCTTGAATGATGCATATGTCTTATACCACTCTGCTCTGACAAGTTCCTGAAAATGGTAACAAAGAGAAGAAATAAGAAAAGGAGAGAAATTGAATCACCATGTCCACAAAATCTATAGGTCATGGTTTGGGGTTTTTTTTTTGTGTGTGTTTTTTTTTTTCTTTTTGTGCATTTGTGTTTGGGTTTTTTTTTTTTTTTTATTTACAGTTATACTTAGAAAGATTAGGTATGAGGAAGACTTTGTTCTTTCCTCAAACCTCACCTTAAATCCAGAATCATTAATATCCATGGCTTACCAGATAAACATTTGCTCTGTCTGGCTATTTTGGACTTTTTATTTGAAGGCTGAGGATAGAAATAAAAATACTGCAACACTGCAGTTCTTTATTATAATGTCTCTTTTATTGCATCAAGTGAATGTAAAAGTTCCCAAGAATAACATTAATTTAGTAGATTAGAATGGTGTTCAGTAATCCTATACACACAGCAATCCTTGGGGAATTGTGTCATCTAAATAAATTAATTGGAATCAATGAAGCATGCACTTTAACTGTAGATCTTCTATTGAAGAAGCATATGGGATTGAAAAGGCTGAAAGAAAGTATTTTTAATTACAGTTTACTTCAAGAGGAGCTGTGAATAGGTATTTCATTTTTTCTCATCTAATTGTTTTACATCTATGCAGGTGATTGGTGCTTCGTATTGTACCCTGTGTAAGGGAAAAATATTTAGTTTCTCGAAGTTCTAGTAACAGTGGCTAAGCATAATTCTGTGGACCATAGAGGAGGATCTTTTCCCTTTCATCACAATAGTCCATGGTACATACATGATACAGTTGCTACCTTAATTTCAGAAAATAGTTGATGTATGAAATAATACAATTTATGGGTTACCTACAAGTGAAGAAGGAAAACCAAAACCAAAAAAAAAAAAACCCAAGAAGTATTAATCACTGAAAATTTCTGAAGAAAATCTGACAATAAAATTAATGGAAAAAAATATTAAAAACATAGTTAACTGCAAATGGAGAAACATCTGTTAGGAAATCATAATATTAGGACACTTTTTTTTTGTCCTTTTAAACAGTTACATTTCCTGGAAGGAGACACTGTTTACTGATCAGTATCTGTTATATCTTGTGCACTTCAGAGAACTTTTGCATTCAGTCTTACTGTTTTGGGAAACAAGTTATTAAGTCCATCATAATTTATGACACAGCAAATAGAAATTTAACGGCAGCAAATAGATAAACTATTCTCAGGAACTGAGAACTTTAACAATATTTATTTATGTATTTATTAAATAATAAACATTTTCCTTGTTGGGGTATCTCTCAGTAATGCTGAGTTTAGAACTAGAAAAACTGTCCACATTTACTTACAGAGAATGATTCTGGAAAATGGTGCAGGTCTGGAGAGGTCAAAAGGCCTGAAGAAGAATATAGGCAATTCTGTGGCCAGGAACTTCTGACCAAGGTCTAGACAGACATCCAGCTTCTTTTGTTAAAACAGGTCTCTACCTGAAAGATCTGGTGGTGTGTAAATGCTGAGTGTCCAGAGTCATTCAATCCAACTGGCATGCTCAGAGTACCCTGCAGTCCAGCAGGATTAAGATGCAATATTACGCAGTTTCTACCTACTTTCTTTAAATATACAGCCAGAAGTCATACTACTTCCCATGATTTGTTTAAAAACCTACTATTTATGGTACTTGCTTAATAGAAGCAGTAGTCACTAGTCACTTCAACATATTGCTCCCACGAGCCTGCCCTAGCAGTGGTAGGTGAAATAATATGGCATCCTCTCCTTCCCCTCCTGCTGAAGCAGGCTGCCTTTCAAAATCAACCCGACAGTGGGAAAGAAGAGTATGCAAATAGGATCCAGACCTCTGAGACTACGCGAAAAGGCCTTGAAGAAAAGATGTCTCTTTGAGAGGAGAGACTTCCAGCTAGATATTAATTATGAGTTTACATTGATCAGTTGTTTAATAATGTTTGTGTAAGCCATTATCTGCTCTTCACAGGGCCTTGAACTATTCCATCAGGATCTCTCCTTCAGCCATACAGATGGCACCCACAGCAGATTTTTTATGTTGTCTTCCATGTGGGTGAAGGAGCCTGCCTATCCCTCTGTAGAACCCTCTGTGGGTACAGAGCCTTAGTGTCTAATACTGAAGTTTGAGCATGTCACTACCTCTGCTTCTTCAATCATGCTCTGTTCATTCAAAATAATTCATGAACTGAACATTATTATGAAAGGTGAAAATCGGTGAAGTTATGCAGAAAACTACTTGTTGGTACTTTTGAGAATACATTTTTACCTCTTTCTGACATTTATCTTGTTTCAGTTACATTCATTACCTGCTTAAAAATAATTAATTGCTAGAAGGCAGTATAATTCTAGTCTAAATTTATGCAATTTTTTTTAGATTTTATTTATATTTGTTGATCTGGGAGCATATAAGTGGTAATTGTGTTTTCTGAGAGCCCTGAGAAAACCTTGACAGCACTTTAAGCTTGATAATCAGATTGGACAGAAAATAATTGTTTCTCAGTATAAATAGCAAAAGATGTTTTCTAAATATGTATAGTAATATATTTGGAGTAGCTATTCCAAATAATAGCTATTTTCATCCATTTATAAGTATTGCCATTTAAATGACTAAGAATGGAATCTAAAAATTTGGCTCCCTAATAGTTGTCACCCAGAATTCTTCCCTAGAATTCCAATGTATTTCCAACCCTAACTATTCTATGATTCTATGATGTTGGTTTCAGTATTTAAATATAGTATTTTAAGTCTAAACAGGCTTTTGTATACTTACATGTATATCTGCACTCCTAAATTTTTGAATAGTTCAAACTGAAATCTCACAAGGGTATAAAAAGGTTTTGAAGTCAGATCTTGTGAATTCATTTTTACCAAAAAAGGGATTTCTGATAGATATGTTTACTTCGCTGTGCAAGCAGCAACACCAGAGACTTAAAAGCCAGCTTTAAGCATGCACTGAGTATTTGAAATTTTATTCTGGCTTTGTGAACATTTTGAAGCGTAAACATTCTATAGAAATGTAATTCTAATGTTATGCAAACTCAAAACATGTATTACTAAAATTAATTTCAAACAAGTCTAACCTATTACCCATCATCTGTATTTTCTGTCTACTTAGTCGTTTGGGGTTCTTCCTCTTTTATTGTTACCTTCACCTTTGGATGGAGCTCAGTAAGCAGATATTTAGTGGACTTTCAGGATATGAGCAAAGCCGCTTCGTGAGTACTGTGATCTCACAGAGACAGACAGATAGATAGCCTAAATTGCACTAGTCCTATCCAAGTTCTGCTTATCCATCCTTTTCTGAGAAACAGAAATGGAAATCAAAACAACATCTGGAATCAGACATCAAAATCTAATTGAAAACTATTCCTGGGATGAGTTAAGAATGGTAATACATGTTTCTGTAAGTGCTTCACTCACACTGGTACCTGAGAAAGATAATTATGTCAGTTGTTTGCTCAGTGGCACCATCAAAAGTCTGAAAGACACTGTCTAGTGACTTATAATACTCTGATTTTTTTTCCTTCATTCAGCATGTTTTGGTAGTCTAACCTGAGGTGACAAAGATGAATGTGTCACACTGTTCATCAGAAAGGAGAAACCATGCCCTCCAGCTTGATTATCTGAAAAATTTTTTTGTTTGACCCATTTATATTTTAGAGCCTAAGAAATATGTTACATTTATAATGTATACATTTAGAAAGGCAGAAAAAAAGTCATTAATCAAAAGATAAATCCTAAACACAATCAAGCTACTAGGCTTTAGAATAGATGATGTTTACTTTCTTGCCACCTGAGTGTTGAGCTTTCTGTATAGCACTGTTATCTGTTTAAACCCTGAAAAACCTTGGAATTTTTATCCTGGATTAAAATTTACAGCCCTCCTCATGCCTGCTTGTAAATTCAGTAGGTAAAAAATGGACAGGCAGAAATTCAAATATGACCATATAGCAAAGATATTTTTTTTCCAAATAAATAAGAAAACAAAACCAAAACAAAACCAACAAACAGAATCCTAATGGTTGCAGTTACACAACAGCAAAAGGAGAGGGAATAATGACTGTGAAATACAGTCATTTGTGTGTGATATCTGCCCATGATCAAAGAGTTTGTTGAAAGCTGCTCTCCTGTATTTCAAAGAAGGTCTGAAGATTCTCACGTAGGCTGCAAAATGCCTGTGATGACAGCGGGACTGAGAGTCCTCAGTGATAAACCTGGTAGCCAAATGAATGTAGCACAGCCCAAGGATGTGCTGAATTGCTCTGAAGGTAAGTTATGTGGCAAGTAGACAAAAGAAGTCTCTACAAGAAGAAAGGAGGCTTATTAAAGTGAGGAATGCAGATTGCTCTAGATAGTACAAGATGTATTTTTTCATTATCTTTCTACCATACCTCTTAACCAGGAAAACATTGACTCAATCCCATGTAAAATGAACTCATCCCTTGTGAAATTCAGGGGGTTTACCACTGCCTCACTACTCTAGTTGATTTTTTTTTTTTTTTGATTTTTTTTTTCCAACTACCTAGTCAATAGTCTGCAAGCCAAGACTAACATGAGATATGTTTGTACTGTTTCACTACTTAGAGTACTGTATACAGTTCTGGTGTCCTCAACATAAGGACATGGAAGGCCACTAGGGTGATAAAGGGGATAGAGCACCTCCCATACAAAGGCAGGCTAAGAAAATCGGGGCTGTTCAGCCAGGGGAAAAGGAGGCTGTGTGGAGACCTTATAATAGCTTTTTAGTATCTGAAGGGCACCTACAAGGATTCTGGAGAGGCACTCTTACCAGGGACTGTAGTGATAGGATAAGGGCTAATGGCTTAAAACTTAAACAGGGGAAGTTTTAAATATAAGGAAGAAGTTATCTACTGTGAGGGTGGTGAGGCACTGGAATGGGTTGCCCAAGGAAGTTGTGAATATTCCTGGCAGTGTTCAAGGCCAGGTTGGACAGAGCCTTGGGTGACGTGGTCTAGTGTGAGAGAGTGGAACTAGAAAAATCTTAAGGTCCTTTCCAACCCAAGCCATTCAATGATTCCTTCCAGTAATTTCACGCACAAACTCCCCAAATTAATATACATTGGTATCTAATACTGCAGTTTGCATCCAAATCTATCTTTGTAAAAACAGCTGCATGAGTTCTTTCTTGGATTAAGTCTTAACATAGGAATGCTATGCTTTCTAAATGCTAATCACCACTATTAAAATGAATTAATTTAAATTGTAATGAATTTTAAATACATGTAATTGTTCATTGACTTGAATAATTTAAGGGAGGCAAAAGCCACCAACTTTTAATGTTGGCACTTTGACAAAGGCACATAGTTGCCGAATAAATGTTCAAATTGACTTTGTTTTTAGGAGAATTTATTCAAATGAACAGGTACTTAGAAGTCTCAAGTAAAATGAGTGATTTGCGATGAACTGTAGCTATTAACATGTAACACTGGATAGAAGATGGAATGGAGGAAGCAAAACGTTGCTCTGGATTAGTAGATTGTAACAAGAAGATTGCAAGAAAAATGCAGAAGCAAAACACAGTTCTTTACCTGTTTAGAAAGCTGTCCTGTATCCGCAAGTAGCCATCAGTTTTCAAATCTGTGAAGAAAGTGAAGGCAGGAAGCAGGCAATGTAGTCCTGATTTCTAACAAGATCTGGTAGATTTCACCAGTCAGGTGCTAAAATTCCTCATGGGATGGTGTTGGATGTGATGTAAACTGTAATGCAGGTTTTTCAAACAGTGTTGTTAATGTTGGAAAGTTATCTGCAGAGGTACAGGCAAGTTTTGTTACCCTAAACAACTGTTTTCAGTCTGATTATGATACTGTATGATAAGAAAGCAAATGTACCCTGTATTTAGTCTTTGATATCAGTTTTCAGTTATCTGGAGCATAAGGAAAAAATCATCTTTGATAACTAAGAAGTATTTTCTGTTTACTCTGGTACTCTTTACTTTAAGACCCTGAAATATTTCCTAACTTTTGTGTGACAGTTTAAAAAACAGAACAGGACAAAACCAAATGGAAAACGTATATTTAACCTTGGTCTGGCAACAACATGACAACATGAGTTGTTTCCCAGAGGGAAATTAATCTACATGTGATACAATAAATGTATAATCGTATATCTCCTATAATAACTTTATGATCCCCAATAATAAGTTAAATGCTTAGATATTGAATAAACTATTACAGGTAGGTGGGTCAAAAATATTAAAATCATCTTTGTCAGTGATAGCCCTAAAGCACATAGGATAGAAAGAGAAAATAAACCAGAGGAAAACTGTGAGGGAAATCTGTTTTGCAAGCTGGTTTTATATATTCATAATTTTTCTTATTTCACAGAATCACAGAATGGTTGAGGCAATAAGAAACCTCTGGAGGTCATCTTGCCCAACCCCTGGTCAAGCAAGATCACCTAGAGAGGGTTGTGCAGGAAAATGTCCATCCATAACTCAAAAATATTGAATTTCTAAATTTTGCAGTTTAGACATAAAAGTGAAAGGGGATATCTCCCAAAGCTGTTCCTCTGCTATTAATAATTTCATTGTATTGTTTTCTAGAAAATACTGACCATTACTGATGTTTATTTTTCACAAAACATAGTGAAACAAGTGAGGCTTTAAATTATTTTAAATCTAATCTGAAATGTAGGGGTTTTGTTTGTCAGGTATTTCCCTTAGCAGTACCTCTGTGCCATAGCACTCCAGTTTCTCACATAGTGGATAGATGCTGTTGGCAGTTGTGTGACAATCGGAGCCATGGCTCTGATTTAAAAATACCCACATTGTTTTGGCATTAGCATTCAGACAGCGTAACTGGACCACAGTCTGTGCTGCATACTGGGGGGAAGTTCAGGTTGGATATTAGGAAGAATTTCTTTTACTGTGAGGGTGGTGAAGCACTGTAACAGGCAGCCCAGAGAAGTGGTGAATGCTCCATCTCTGGCAGTGTTCAAGGCCAGGCTGGACAGAGCCTTGGGCAACATGGTTTAGGATGAAGCATCCCTGGCCATGGCAGGGGGTTGGGACTTGATGATCTTAAGGTCTTTTCCCACCCAAACGATTCTTTGATCCTATGATAGATATATATAAAATAACCTTTCATAGCCATTTGTCTTCTGTTTCTCTGAGGTCATTTTTTTGTATGGATACTGCCTTGGTTTAGTGGAATTTGTCAAGATAGAAAACAATTCACAGGAATTAAAAAAAAAATATGGAAAGATTACCAGGCTCTTCACCAACCTGAGAAAAAGGATAATAGACATTTTGATTATGGATACAATGCAGAAACATTTTTTCTAGCATTCACTCAAAATTATGTATCCTTAGTTCTTCTGTCGACTTCGAAAAAAACTCCTTCTCAGTTTAAAAATCCTAAACCTTTCGTAAGCAGAACTGGTTTTGCCAGTGATTGCATTACAGTCACACTTTTAGTTGGCTTTAGTCTGGTTTTATTATTTTCTGCTAACAATTGACTGTAATGAATTTTGAGAATATAATACAGAGAAAACAATATTAAAACCAGGGTAGAGAGCATTATCTTAGTTCCTCATCCTTCATAATTTTCCCCCTGTGTTGTCTGACATATTCAGTTGCCTTCAGGCTCCATGTTTGTCCTGTTGCCCTACAGCTCTGTTTCTCATGAGTATGAATATGAGATTTCCAAAATAAAAAGCTGTCAGTGCATCCGTTCTGATCTTTGATTCACTTCACTCATTTAATGTCACATACATCTTATGTTTCATTTTGGGTAAATTTTCATGTATTTTTATCTTACTGTTCTTCCTAAAATGTAATAAAATGTGTATAAAAACTTTGGAGAAGCCTCTCTGAAAGTCAAGGCCATTTAAGTCATTTTAGTAATCTGTGGGACAGATATTAAATATGGGAATTTATGGCAATTTATCTTGCTTGATTAGGATGTCTGTGTACCTACTAAATTAGGAGATTATGAATTTTTAACTGAAGAAAGTGTCCTGTTTCATTTATCATGCTATACAGATTTTTTTAAACAGTACAAGATTTAACTCATAAACTGTAACTAATTGAATCTTTGTTACTGAATCAGCAGCCACTAAGTTAACTAATTTGTGTCACCATTTGATTTTGCTGCTTCAGGTAAGTTAGAAACCAGGACTGCAAAAAGTGTCTTTTAAGTGGAAAGCTATACAAGTAAAATCTCTTTTCCCCACCTCCGCCACCTTTGTTGATAATGGTCAGCAGTTTATAGGGACTCATATAAGCTTTTTTAATATTAAAAACCTAAACTGCTTTTTAAACTTACAAAGGGGCATGCTATGCACTCTCTAGTTGTGATTCACATTTATTTTCATTCATCATATATATGTGGTTTTAAACATTTCAGATAGAATCTCATGACACTTCATATTTTGGGCCAAGTCCACATGTACATTATTAAAATATATTCCAAAACTCACACGTTTTGGAAACTTGTGAAATTTCATCTTCATCCACTATTTCAATACATATTTCTGCATGAACTTTGAAAAGTTAAGATCACTTTCCAAAGAAATTATTTTCTTGATATTGTTCATAGTCAAAGCTTTTTTGGAAGTCAAAATATTTACAAGTAACTTAAATGTCTCAAGAATGTGGCATCTATTTTAACTCTTAAGTGAGAACTTTTGAGGAGTTTCAAAGCTTCATTATGTAAAAGTCATATTTTTTTTATAAATTCACATGTGTTTAGATAAAGTGAGACCACTTTAGGAACACGTAAGTAAAACACTTACCAAGTATTTGTTCAGTTTTACCCTGTTTTCCAGAATCTATTTTAATCCACACATGTGAATATGCACATGTACGCAAACAACTTTGTAAGTTCCTAATTATAATCATGCAGCCTTTGCTTAACGGTTCTTCTGTATGTTTAATAGTAGGTATTTAGTCTGAAGAAGAAATGCGTTTTTGTTAATGAAGTCTTGGTACAGCAGGTTGTCTGAAAAATCAATCTAATTTCTCCTCATGAGCTACAGAAGCAAGGGAGAAATATCTAAAGGAGCAATTGCCTTAAATTTAATGGCTGCTTTAGTATTAAGGCAATCAAATTTGAAATATCAATATATCTGCACAGCATGAGTGACTTGTAGGCGTCATAGGAGAAATGTGAAAAAGAAAAACACTAACTGAAAACAGATTGCATACAGTGCTACAGTGATATTAAATAATATCAGGCAAGATGATATCTTACTGTGTGTCTGATTTTAATGAAACAGGTCAAGATGGAACCAAATCAGTTCAGTTTAATTAACTTAAAAGCATAAATGTCTCAATTCCTAGAAGGTAGAGATCATTCATTCTCTTTCAGTTACAGGAAGGGAAATGTGCCAAACTTTTGTACATTTGTTTTATACTCATTTTACTCTTCTGCATAGCACCTTTCAGTCATGAAGCTCTACAGATTCCTACCAAGTCAGAGTGATGAGCATACATACTTGTCCTATATTGAATAACATACGAAACCACAGAAATGAGGGAAACTGGATAAATGTTAAATTGAAATAATTTAAAACTTCTCTTACTGTATCAGTCAGTTTTTTGTTTTTGTTTTTGTTTTTTTCTTTTTTGTTTTGGTTTTTTGTTTGGTTTTTTTTTTTCTATGTCTTCAAGAATGAATGAGATTCAAAGAAAGTGGCTTTTTAGTTGTTGCATGACAATATACTGTTGAGTACTCTGCTTGATTCTTGAGTATGGTACAGATCTGTCTTCTTTCTGACTTTTATACACTTGTTTAATCACCAAACAAGCAGATATTTAAACACTTGTTATTAATTAGACCTCAGACTATATTAAAGTGTTAGTGTTTGCTTTTGGCAAAATAATTTAACATTGAGGTTTCTGTGTATGTGTTAGACAAATGAACCTTCTCCCTGTCTCTGTTTATAGACCATAAAATATCTCATAAACTGTGATGGAGTGTTGTAGTTCATACATGGGGAATCGAAAAAGCCATTAATTGTTACAATTGTTACAATGTGTGTTACAATAGATCTAACAGAAAAAAAAAAAAACACAAAAAAACACAAACAAAATGAACAAACAAAAACAGTCTTCCATGAAAGCCTATTGATGAAAATCCTTTTCCTAACAGTAATGAAATAAACTTCTGTAAAGCACTTTTTAAAAAGTATGTAGCATACAAAATCTCAAAGGCTAAAACATGCAGTACAAACATTCTTTTTAAGTTCATTTATGCCATTTAAGTACCCTTATGCCATTATACCAATTTGCTAACTCATTGACTGTTAATATGGTTGTGGTTATTTTTTCCAAAACTTTTTTCCTTATATGCTCATTACTGACTTTTAGAGAGAGAATGCCCTATGCCTAGTTAATTTAGACATCAATTTCACAAAGAGATTTTAAAATAAATTTGTTCCATTAGCAGTACTGCATGAAATATGGGTTGATCTATTTTCCATAACTAGCGTACCATTGCACACTGGAAATTTTATTTTATTACTAATGGCATGATTATAAATCAGAAGTTCCACAATGTGTCTACTCCCTGTTCAGATGTTCTCCAGAATTTGGCTTAGTGGTGACTCATACTGTTTCTCTTTAAGGATTTGATTTTAAATTACTCTAGCTTAATAGATGGATAGGTAGGGAATTAGATCCTTGAATGGGTTTGAGTAAGTTCTAATTCATATATCTCTGTCAGATGATCTTCAAATAATGGCAAAAGTCAACATCATTCTGGTTATTTCTTAGCTGTAGATGAAGTCTGTTCAAAATAGTTTCTGAAAACAGTCTGTTAATTTGCTTTTCCTAAGCAAGAAGGTTCAAAACGCCTACACAGGGATTTTTCAGAAGGGAAAAAATAAAGCTTGTCATTTTTTTGAAATAAAATTTGTCAGGTCATATTGTTTAATGCATAACTGTGAATTTATATGTGGAGGCTGTGTCTACATTGCAATGTAACAACAGTTACTTAATTTTGTATTTCTGCCTAATAGTTCCTTACACTTCACTTGCATTAAATTCCTCTGACATAATCTGGCAGCAAATATGTAGAATTACTTCAGGGAGCTTTTAATGATATAATAGACATTTAACATCCACTCAGTATGTGGTTTAGCTTTTTTATTGTTGCTAGAACAATAAATATTTGTTCTGATGTTTTTGGATTGTTGTAACAGACATCCTTTATACAAGTACATGATTGTAAGCAAACTGCCAGTACACCATATTGTGTCAGTGGTTCTAGGTTAGTAGCTATGTAAAATTTGACAGACATCAGCTTACTTTCCTGGAATATTTGCAATTAATTTGAAGAAAATATATGAGACATTTGTCAACACTATTGATTTTTCTGTCAGATAGTCTACATGGGCTGGACAGAAGAACGGGAACAAGACTCCCTTCAGGATCGAATGTACACACCAAAGTTTCTAGCGCTGAGGGGATCTTCCCTGTATAAATTTATAGCACCTCCAGTAAGTATATTTCTCATGCTTAGTGGGATAAATTTTATTAAGTAAAATAATTTCAGGTAATATGTGCAAGGCTTTCACCGTGAAAACCACTCATTGAGCTAACAAGATTACAACTTTCAGCACTGAAAAGTTGCAGGGTATGTGGTATAGAAGTGATAGTAAGCAGCTGTTTATCAGATGATTGGGCATCTAACAAGAATTTCTTTTCCTCCACTTACGTAAGCACTTGAAAAATACAACAGATGTCTACTTGTGCTAAAAGGGGACTTTTCATTTTCCTTTGGCAGACAGGACAGTCCTGAAGTGAGATGGTTAGATTTAAATTGAACTATCATTCTAGTCAAACTTCTGAGATTTGGGGAAATATCAAAAAGCCTTTTGCATTCTGTGGAAATGACAATATCTCTGTATTTAGATTTCATGTGGAATGTTACTTTTATGCTGCTTGGAAGCACCAAAAAGAAGGTAGCGAAGCAAATGAAATTATTAGGTTAAATGTTTTCATTGGAATCTGACTGGCAACACTGAGCAAATTTTTAGCTTATATTTTGTCTTATACTCAGCATTTACTTTCACTGTTTATGGTACATCTAAACCTCAGTAAACAGAGGAGCCATCTAGCTAACTTGTAAGCAAGTAGGGAAGAAGCCAGTAGCAGTACCATACCAGCAACAAGGAGTCATGTGGGTTCATTTTGTTTATTGGGTGACCTTTCTGACTGCTGCTAGACCCTGCATTACCAGATCCAGGCTGTACCCCTTTCTGCCTGAATCATAGAAACATAGCATAGTTTGGCTTGGAAGGGACCTTTAAAGGTCATCTAGTCCAACCTCTATTGCAATGAGAAGGGACATCTTCATGTAGAGCAGGTTGCCCAGAGCCCAGTTGAACCTGACATTGACTGTCTTCAGGGATGGGGTATCTACTACCTTTCCGAGCAACCTGTTCCTGAGGTAGTTCAAAGCCAGTTTACAAGTCTTTGCATCATTCATCAGTAACTGCTGATGTTTGTTTAGCACAGTGTTTAAGAACATGTGAAAGACAAGAGAGATGAAATTATGAACTAAAAACTTCATGTACTCAGTGTTGGTACACTAATTCACTAGTGGTTCACTGGAGTTTGGCTTTCCAGTGGCTAGTAATGGGGGGGTTGGCTTTTGTTGGTGGATATTATTCAGGATTGGATTAAAATGTCAGATTATGCTGCCAGACACCTTAATTCGAAAGGAGCTTTCCTGGCTTTGGCCTACCTGAGTATTTTCTGCCCATTTCGAATAAAGCCACCTTCATTCTAGACACTAGATAGAAACAGAAACAATGCTGAGACCTCTGGTTCAATATTAAAGAGGAAGATTCATTTATAGGCAACTACAAGGAACTACAAGCCTCTTTACTGAAGATTCAATCAGAGGTTTCCAGGAATAATATGCTGCTGGTGGGTAAATGCATAATAGGTCATGTTTGAAGGATTTTGGAGGGATATGTTCATATTGGGCTGTGAACCATGATGATGTGAGTTAGGACAATTCTGGCAAGCTGCTGTTGTATGAGACAAGCCACTGATCCTTGAAGTCTTTATAAGTCTTCAAGTCTTCATATAGATCCTTCAAGTCTTTATATTATTTCAAAATAGACAGTTCAAGCATAGAGAAAAATATATTCTCTGCATGGAGTAGGAGGGAAGCAAAATTACAAACATGCTTTTTAAAGGACAAAAAGAGGAAGTGTTCCTGTTGACCTACCTTAAAAACATCTAATATATATAACAATTGCATACTTACATGCCCAGCAAGATTATCTTTTTTATCAAACTGCAGTAGGCCTTTTAAAAGGACTTATAAAATCCTGGTTTTTGTATGAACACTTGAACACATGCAGTTATGTTTATTATTGTGCAGGTATATATATTCATCTCTTCCAAAGATTACAAAAGATTAAGAACACACTTGTGATGCTGCAGTTTCAGAGCTTTTTTTGTGAGATGCATAAAGTGTAGTTATAAAAAGTTTTAAATATATTTGCAGTGTAAATTCCTTGGATTAAGTTGTTTTCTGAACACAGAAGTGCTACCAACTTTTTAACCAGAAAATAAAATTAGTGTTTCCCTAGTCCCAGCCAAAGTCTAACACATTAGGGAGACACATGCCAAACAGTGTGTATCATCATCCTTCTCCTGCCCCGTTTTTTTATCTGCTTGATCATTAGTACTTCTGCTTTCCATGCTCAGGCAAATGAGCAATTCTAATGTATTTTATTTGCATTTCAAAAGCTTTAGACAAAGCTTTTTTTTTTCCTTTTTTCTGTTATTTCCTGGTATATTTTCTCCTTTAGAATTATTAAGTGAATCAAGTCTGGTGGGTTTCACTTTCTTACACTTTATAGTTGGAAATCTCACAGAGAATGAACTTTAATTGACAAAGAGCTGCCAACACCTTTTGTTACTCAAGCTTTTAAGTTAAAATATTAAAAGTGAACAGGGCAAGCAATTTCTATGGGTTTCTTAATTCTACAGTTGCTTTTGCTCTGCATATGCCTTTATATAGAAAAAGGAATCCCTTTATAAGTACAAACAGAAGTAGAAAACATGCAGAGAAGGGAGAACTCTGATATTTTTCCCCAAAGTCTGGAACCTACGGTGAGCTTTTGAACATAGCTCTGAATGACTTTTTTTTTCAGAAGCAGTAGGAACGACTTTTCCTGATGGAGTAACATGACTTCAACTTGTGTGGCTGGTGTTTTGGGCTCAGTGGAGCTGTAGCAAGACTCCTCATTTCTCCCTTCCTCCCTTTCTCTCTTCCTCCCTTCCTCCCTCCCTCCCATCCTCCCTTCCTTCCTCCCTTCTTCCCTTTCTCTCTTCCTCCCTTCTTTCCTTCCTTTCCTTCCCTTCCTTCTTTCCTTCCTTTCCTGCCCTTCTTTCCTTCCATCATTTCCTTCCTTCCTTCCTTCCTTCCTTCCTTCCTTCCTTCCTTCCTTCCTTCCTTCCTTCCTTCACAAAAGCATTTTATGTTATTCATCAGATCTCCTCAGTGCTTCTTAAACTCTTAATTAGTCTATTGTTTTCTATTTAAATAAAAGATAAGTTTGTCTCATACATCTTTTTCAAAGAACTTTATTTTTTTGGAACTTGAAAACCAAGTAAACTTCTGAGTTCATCGGCCTCTTCATCCTGCTTAACAGTTGTTATTAACAGTTGATATAATTGTCTTCCTTTTGAGCTGGGCCGCTATTCAAAACTTCTATTAATATTTTATTTCTTTCATATGTAGCCTCAATTTACATTCTGGTTTGTGTGTTCTTGTGTCTTTTGAGATTGTGAATAATTCTCCCCTTTCATTCTCACAGTTTCCTTGGAAAGTTATTTATAGATTGCTGTGATATCAGCTTGACTCTTCCTTTACTGAATATATTCATCCATCCCTTTCTGTCTTATTTAAATCTTAACCTTTACTCTTGCTTGTATTGAACTCTTTGTGCATTTTTTTTTGTGTAAAATACTTGCTTAAAATTAGTACTGATAAAACCAATTGTCAATCGTAAGACAAAGGAGAAATTGACTATTCCTTAAATCTTAGTTTGTTAAATTTTAGGTCTCAATTTAAAAAAATTGCCTCTGCTGTTTCTTATTAATTTTTCTCCCTGGATTTCAAAGCATGTGGGGTAAGTGTATCGGACATTTCAAGGCTGGAGACTTTGGTTTATGGATTTGCAAAAAATATAGGTGACAAAGCAAATTGTTGTATGCAGTTATGAGGAGGTAATTGGTGAAAATATGCCTTCTTATAGTCAAGGCTCTTGAGAGAAATTCAAGCTCTGCATCTTCTCAGGTTCTCAATGCAAGCCACACCAGTTCCCAGGGGGAGCTTCATCATTCAGCATAGAGCAGCCTGCATGCAAAGGCACTGGAGAGACAGGAGCACAAGGAGGCAGACAGGATGACTCCTAAGTGCTGCCTGGATGGAAAAATCTCGTGCCCAGTAGTTATTGCCCTGAGGCAATGCTTGATCTTTCTGTGGACATTATACTGGATGTAAATGGCTTAGGGATAGAATTTTTTTGATATAAAATTAATTCTTAAGCAAAAATACTTTACTTTCCTTTTTTGTTTGTTTTGTTTGTTGTGTTTTTTCCAAGGTCACAACCTGGGATTGGACACGAGCTGAGAAAACGTTTTCAGTTTATGAGATAATGTGTAAAATTCTCAAGGTATGTTGTGAAAGTGTAAAGTAAATTATCACTTTGTCAGACCAGCTGTGAATCCAAAGTATAACACTGCAACTGGAAACTGCATCTGACTACCTTACAGAAAGAGATCTTTTTTTTCCCTTTGAAGTCAGTATCAGAAGTCTGGTGTCAGTACATAGAGAAACAAATGTGAAGGCATGGCAAAATTCAAAATAAACTGATTTTGACTAGGAAACCATTTTATTTCTCCACAATGCTGTATGGGTTTTATAACTTTAGTTTAATGTCACATTTAACCAGTATACTTTTTCATTTTCTAAGTGAGAAGCTAAAGAAGTAGGGATCAATTTCATTGCTTTTAAATATGTTGATCCAACTAACAGTGGCTGCAATGTAAGATTTCACTAAGACTGGGAGCAGTTTTTAGAGCAGTATGCAGTACCATGATGAAAGTTTTTATATTTTTTGCATTTTCTTCAGCCTTTCTTTTCTTTATTTTTTCCATTTTCTTCAGCCTTAACTGTAATAAATGGGAAGAGATAATAAAATATGTTTAGAGAGCTAAAGCTATGAGAAGCAAATTGAATAGGGTCATTATTGTACATTATATTTAATTTTTAATTCTGAATGCATTCAGAATTAGATATATGGTTTTTTCTCTGTCTTAAATGAAAACCAGTTTTCCAGATGCTCAGCATTTCTTAATCTAAAACTTGAGGAGAAGAAAAGGAAATGAAAAAGAAATGAAAACAAAGTCTCTTTCCAGTCATCTGAAGTGCTTTCTTGTGTATGTCGGGTTTGGGTTTTGGAGGTCAAAATTACGTAAAGGTAATTCGGTCTTTGTGGAGTTTCATCTAGGCACAGAAAAAAAATAAAGTATGAAAAATCATATTTTAAAGAAGTATTTCCCATTGGGAAATACTTATCCTGACATATATTGTACATTCCCACTTTTTGTAGGTCACACAGATGTACTGTTCTTTCCTTAGGGAGACAGACTACAGATGGAACAGCTCAATAACATTCAGATACTTTTTACATCAGAGACATCAAAAATAAGAAAACAAATTTATAGTCTGAAAAAAAACCACAAGCCTCTCTGCTAGCAATCTGGAACAGATAAGGGAAAGGATTTCTTTTACTGCTGTGTTGACTGTGAGGTCTGGAATCTTTGTCAAGGAGAGCATCCTAAACGCAGCACGTCCCAGTGCTGTGTTATGTCCTTTAACTTCCAAGTGTGTGCAAACATTGACTCTTTAGTAGTGATCATGTAGGGAGAGAATAAGCGGGAAAACACTGAAGACATTTCACTGAGGGTGTAATATGAACAGCACTTTTAGAGCACAGTCAGACTTTGAGAGAGATGAAAAATCTCACTTGTGGCATGCTTTTTTTTTTTTTTTCCTGATAACCTTTGTAAGCACAAAGCTACCTCTTCTCTGAGAAGTAAGCCTGTTAGAGCCAAGACAGGTGTTCCTTCTGACTCATTGCCATATAGTTTTCTCTAATTTAAAGGTGCTTCTTTTAATTTCTTCTGCCATCTTCCTTTATTGATACTCTTCTCATTCACTCGTTTTCACCTACTTTTCTCTTCGCCCTCTCCTTTATCTCCTGTTCTTGTATACCAATGCAGGGTTTTTTTTCTCTTTTCAGCTGTGTAGCAAAAGTAAATTGCAGCCAAGGAATAAGTCCACAAAGCAGTAAAACTTGAACAAATGCCTTCTTAGCACTGTTGTGTGGAAGCATTGAAAGGGGTACAAAGATGTTTTTTTCTTATCATCCGTCTCTCCAACATGTCTGGGAAGAGGTGTAGACCCTTCATTCTCTCTCTGTGTTAAAAGAGGATGTCCCAGCAGAGAGGCAATTCCTGTTTAAGTGGTAAAGGAATGTAATTTCTGAGTTTCTTTGTCACATTATTCATATTCTATTATTCCTTTATTTCTGTAAACATGGTCAAGCTTATAAAGTGTTGAAATGTTTCAGACAGGTTCTATAGCTGACTAAAACCTGTAAATAATAAAATATTGAAGTAGAAAAACCATTACAATCATGTTACAGCTTCTGATATTGGAGTATTAATCTTCACCATATTCTAGTTTTGTACAGCAGGTACTATAGGACTTAACCTTGGTTTCAATAAATATAAAAGCAAGTAAACCCAAGAAAAATAGCTTCCCATTACTGCTACTACACTGAACCACTGTAGAGACTCAAGGTTTTGTTCAGCTTTTATTCCAACATCATAAGTGTCTCAGTTTTAACAGTGTCTTTCCAGACACAAGCCCTGTGGATACTATTGCAGCAGAGGCAACTTAGAAAAAGTTACACTGGTGCCTTGTGATCATCTTCAAACTTCTTCCCTTCTATAGTACCTCAGATGGTACTTTCACTGTAAATCTGTTTTCCTTAGAGAAAGAGTTGAATGGCAAAAGGGCAGGCTAACAGGGTTTGAGGCAATTATATTCTCAGAGATTGATAGATAGCATGATAGCTCAGGAAACCTTATGAAAAAATGAAGAAAAGAAACCTTGGCTCTTCTACCACAGAGTGTTCCCTCTCCTGCACTTCCTGTTCTTGATTGGCAGAGACAGAGTTCATGTCATTTTTTTCAGGAAAATTGAGAAGATAAAATTATTTTGTGTTTCTGCTCCAAAAGCGAAAATCACATGTCATTGGGCAGAGATAAATCCAGGATGATAGAAATACCTGTTTGCAGGTATTAGTTACTACAAATACAATATTTACTATTTTAGATAGCATAAACAAATAAAAAACACCAAGACCCTGGCACCCACATTCATACATTGCCAAAAAAAAAGTGGCTTATAAAGAAAGGCTCTGTAGAACAGTTTTTAAAATAGCACAGTGTAAAAATATATATTTGTAAGTATAAAGCACTTCATTGTCAAGATTTTTGTGTTGGAATAATATTTTTGACATGCAAAGTAGGTAAAGTAGGCTGAGTACAAAAAACACATTTTAATTATATAGGATTAAATTATTCATTGTGAAGTAATGACAAACAGCAGTGGACTATGTTTGATGTAAAAGGACATTTATGGAGATACAAATAACATAAGGCCTGGGGGGATTAAATGCCTAAATTGATAAGCATACCAAGTAATTCATTAAAAATTCAAGAGGTGTGTTGGTTACGGGGTGGAAGTACCTTAACAGAGAGAAAATACAAGATACTGAAGAATTCTTTAACTTAAAAAAGAAACTGGTAGAAAGAAAGCATAAGTAGAAATCAGTCAGGCAAGTTCAAATTGGGAAGAAGTTAGAAATTGTACAAGCTCTGATGATTAATCAGTGGAAGGTACTGGTAAGAGACGTTGATAGCTTTTAAACCGCTTTCTTTTTTTACCACCAGTTTTATTCAAATTGACGATAGTGGGACAGCAACATTAGCACGTGGATGAAAATTTGTGTTCCATGTTAAGCAATTTTTCAGGCAGGATACTATAACAATACCACTTCTGACATTAAAATGCATCTATGAGTCATTATCAACAGAATTGGTGGTAGAATTTACTATGAATAAATATTTTTAATTTATTCTCAAAGAAGCTTGTTTCAACCTATCCTCTATTTTGAGGGGAAAAGCCTCATTAAGAGCCAACTAATTCCAATGTTAGGATCGTTCAAATCTTCAACACTTCATAAAAGCAGTTACTTAAATCACCAGCTTCAGAAATGGGCAGATGGCCTTGTCCTGCATATGTCTTTTTGGTACCTCATATTTTTGATATGCCGTTTTAATGTGTGTATTTTGAGTGTGTGTGCATCTGCATGCATGCGTAAGTGTATAATTTATCAAGATGTAAGTATCTTTGATAAATTGGTAAATAAATATTTAAGCAATTTTTCTGTGTGGGGGTAGGAAAACATTTGTTAGATTTTTCAGGTATATTATGAAGAATAATATAAAAGATTATACTTTTTTGCAAGCAAGTTTGCTTTGTTTGCTTGAGTTACAAAGTTTTTTCAGCTTCATCGAAGCATCTCGTTTTAATTGTGAGAAAATGCTTTCTGCTGTTTACTCACCCGTCCTCTGTCTTTCATGTGTCATGCAAAATATTTGGAGATTTACAATAAAGAGCACACTTCATTCAGCATAAACCAGGATCCATATTCAGGTATTAGATCAGTTCTGCAATTAAATGTGAGGGTAACTGTGAAAGGAAGTCTGTGCCAGTAATATGTCAGGATGGTGAATCATTGATGTTTATAGCTGGTATCATTTGCATCAGTCAGCTACAATTTTCTTACTACATTAATCAAGACCAACTTCGTATCTCAGGAGACTTTTGTTTCCTTCCTTATTTAGCTATTAGTGTGTGTAAAATCCCCAAATGCAGTAATGTTAATTTTCCTGTTTGATTTCCTGTAATTTTGTTGTCCATTGCCAGTTAAGTTGGAGTATGGGAAAAGAATGATATATAATGTATGGGAAACTTCTGAAAATGTTAATATATTCAGATAAATTTTAAAATTAATGCCAACAGACACATAAACATATAAAGTGAAGGTATAGAACATATTTTGGGGTCTATTATTAATATAGTTTGCTCAATGGCTGACACTTGCATCTTGATGTGATTCCACTAAAGTACTTCACGCATGCTCAAAACTGCTTAGGAGGCATAAGTAATGAATCCCTTTTTTTGAATAGGTTAATGCTGCATCCAGGTAAAATTAGATTTTCAACCAGTATTTAGCTATGTGCCAGTTCTTGGGAAAAGTGCTAAACTGTCGAGTGTTTCAGTTCTAAGCAGCTGATTTCTCTCCTGTTCTAAATTTAAGAACATTTGTTTCCAAAGCAAAGAGGATCTGCTCCCATTCTAAGTAGATTTACATTTGTTCTATAAAGAAATAATAAAAGTCCTAAATTATCTCCATGTCCACTGGCATCAAGGCCATCATTAAGTTGGCTTCAGTTACATGATAAAGAAAAACTTGGGTGCTAGTGCTATTCAGTACTAAAATAGAGCTCCTGACGAGGCAATTGAATTTCCATCTCTGGATCTTTGTAATCATAAGCTGGTGTGTAGCTACCTTGCATAGAGATAAGCAACAGATGACCACACCTCTGGCCTGATCATTCATTTTATCTGTGATTCTGTATGTAATGTCATTTCATTTCTCTTCAGCATGTACATAGTAATGCAATCCCTAATCTGTAGTGTGTTAATTTGGATAAATGTAATGTGTTCTGTATGTTAAAGTTGTTATGTTTCTGTAGCTCTATAGGAGCATGCAAGAGTCTTTTTTGAAGACAAAAAGGCAGTGTTACTAGATATATGCCAACTGAACTGTATAAAGGATTGTTAACTTTTTATTTGATTCAGAAAAGGAAGGAAAAACAATATTTGGAATGTAAAGTTTTAAGCAAGGCTTTTCCTATTTCCCTTTAACTTTAGAAATTTTTTTATTATTTCAAAACAAAGAAAAAAACTCACATTTTGGACTTTTTTTTTTTTTTTTTTTAATGCAATTAAGTTATAATACTGTCACCTTTCAGGTAAAAACAAGTCTGGATTGGGGGCTGCCAATCTAAGCCTGATCCTGCTTCCTGGAAGTAATAAGATGAAAAACACAGAGAGGAAAATAAAAAGAATAACAGATACAGAAAATATATGTTCAAATGATTCCTGCAGTCTCAGTTGGTTAAAGGCATCAGATTTTCCTTGTTCTAAGAAATTGCTTTTTTGTTGCTTGTTTAGTTCTGAAACTGACAGTGATGTTGCAACATCATTGAAAGGCTAAGCCAAATTCAACTTTTAACATAAGGCATGATGAAAAGGAACAGAAATAAGGTGTGAAGTATAAATACTGAATGAGGTACTTGGGAAGGACAAGTATATTTCTTACATCCCCCATGTTAAATATTTATCCAAAGTGTGAGGTTTTCATTCACTGACTTGTTCTAATCAGAGCATTTCTCAAGATTGGTGTGATGCCATATTTCTGTATATTACCCACTAGTATGTATTGATACATCAATTTGGGTAGATTTTTGTGTAGCATTTTTCTCTAATTTATCAACTTGCTCTTATTTTTTGGTCACATTCACTAATTATTTGAGGTTTTTTTTTCCTGTCTTTCTTTCTGACTATTGCAATAATTAAATTTAGCATAAGATGTTGAAGTTTCATTGAATAAAGAATTTAGGACTATAGGCTTTCATGTAACAGTGATCACATATTTTTTTCACTGGATCCGTGTCTCATTTCTTAGATGAAATAAACTCAGGAACAACTGTTTTAAATTCACATTGGTGTATTCTCTTCACAGTGGAGGTCTAAATATTAATTATTCTCAACAGTCAGACCAACAATGAATACAGAAATATTAATTTCCTAACAATTTTTTATCTTCTTGTTTCATGATAGGTTCTTCTTTTCTTGAATTTTTTTTCACAGCACTATCACCAAGTGCATGTAACGTATCAATTCTTACACATTTGCTGATAAAAATTTGGTAACATATTGATATCCAACACAAGTGCTTTCACTTTGCTACCCTAATCTGTTCTCAGCCTGCCATGATGTATTGACAAGCTCTTTGAGTAAGGAATTCTGTTGAAAGAAAAAGAAAAAAAAACAAACCAAACCAAACAGTGTACAGTCACATAAGTAATGCTTCAAGTTATAAGTTATTATGAATAATCAATTTAGTGAGTAATTTTACAGACTTTATTTTATCAGAATTAATTCTTATCCCTTCAATATTTGTGTGCTCCATGAAGATGACCTTTAAAAGCCCTTTTCTTACCTTTAAAGCAAATGCATCTAAAGATGAAATGAAAACCCCACAAAAATTTCACCATGTGAGAATTACAAGAACTTTCCTTCCACATAATTTCTCTGCTAACTTTTGGTTTTGAGTCAGATCCTCTTTTTCTTTTCTTGAAGAGGTAGCTAGCCTCTAGCGTATCCTGTTCTTATTTCCCATGGCTTGTATCATAACATAGAATCATAGAATACTTAGGGATGGAAAGGACCTAAAGATCATATTTGAAAAATCATGGCAGTCAGGTGAAGTTCCCGATGACTGGAAAAAGGGGACTATAACCCCCATTTTCAAGAAGGGCAAAATGGATGAGCTGGGGATCTACAGACCAGTCAGCCTCACCTCTGGGCCTGGCAAAATCTTGGAGCGGATTCTCCTGGAAGGCATGCTAAAGCACATAAAAAACAACAAGGTAGTTAGTGACAGCCAGCGTGTCTTCACTAAGGGGAAATCCTGCCAGACCAATCTGGTGGCCTTCTAGGATGGGGCTACGGAACTGATGGACAGGGGTACAGCAATTGATGTCATCTACCTGGACTTGTGCAAAGTGTTTGACACTGTCTCCCATGACATCCTTGTCTCTAAGTTGGAGAGACAACAATTTTATAGGTGGCCCACTGGGTGGATAAAGAACTGGCTGGATGGCCACACGCAAAGAGTTGTGTTCAATGGCTCAATGTCCAGCTGGAGATCAGTAACGAGTGGTGTCCCTCAGGGATGGGTGTTAGGACCAGTCTTGTTCAACATCTTTGTCAGTGACATGGACAGTGGGATTGAGTGTGCCATCAGCAAGTTTGCTGATGACACCAAGCTGTGTGGTTCGGTTGATACGTTGGAGGGAAGGAATGCCATGCAGAGGGGCATTGACATGCTTGTGAGATTGGCTGATGCCAACCTGATGAAGTTTAACCATGACAAGTGCAAGGTCCTGCAGCTGGGTCGGAGAAATCCCAGGCACAGCTCCAGGTTGGGTAAAGAACAGATTGAGAGCAGCCCTGTGGAGAAGGACTTGTGGGTGTTGGTTGATGAGAAAATGAACATGAGTCAGCTTCAGTGTACGCTCGCAGCCCAGAAAGCCAACCGTATCCTGGGCTACATTAAGAGGAGCGTTACCAGCAGGTCGAAGGAGGTGATCCTTCCTCTCTACTCTGTTCTTGTGAGACTTCTCTTGGAGTATTGTGTACAGTTCTGGTGTCCTCACCATAAAAAGGACATGGAACTGTTGGAACAAGTGCAGAGGATGGCCACAAGGATGATGAGGGGACTGGAGCACCTCCCGTATGAAGACAGGCTGAGAAAGTTGGGGCTGTTGATCCTGGAGAAGAGAAGGCTGCGTGGAGACCTCATAGCAGCCTTCCAGTATCTGAAGGGGGCCTATAGGGATGCTGGGGAGGGACTCTTCATTAGGGACTGTAGTGATAGAACAAGGGGTAGCGGGTTCAAACTTAAACAGGGGAAGTTTAGATTGGATATAAGGAAAAATATCTTTACTGTTAAGAGTGGTGAGGCACTGGAATGGGTTGCCCAGGGAAGTTGTGAATGTTCCATTGCTGGTGGTGTTCAAGGCTGGATTGGACAGAGTTTTGGGTGACATCGTTCAGAGTGAGGTGTCCCTCCCCACAACAGGGAGGTTGGAGCTAGATGATCTTAAGGTCCTTTCCAACCCTAACTATTTTATGATTCTATGATTCTAAGGTTCTTCTCTTACAGAATGGGGATGTAGCATGTTCAGCATGAAAATTTCAAAATAGTATCATCCAAATTTTGCCAACAACATCTGAATTTTTCAGTGGGGCTGAACTTGTATTTTTTTTTCAATGGCAGGAAAAGTTTACTGCAATCCAAAAAGCAGTTTCAGGGGCAGTTCTGCTTGTTAGTTTGTTTCGTTGTTTTTAATGTGGACAAAACTATTTCATTCCTTTCCCTAATTTATTTCATATAACTGATTCAGCTGTTTTAACTTTATAGTCAAAATAAAAAAAAAAATAGTGAAAATAAAAAAAAGTATTCTCAGGCAGGAAAATAGCATAGAAAAATCCCCAGCTACCAGTATTCAAATCTGAGAAAGTTGTGAGAAAGAGCTTAGAATGAAAAGATAGAATCACTCTTTACCATTAATATCTGTAGGCATTATGTTTACTCTTCTGAATAAACTTAATTTGCACCAAATGATGCCTCAGTGTTTAGAAAGGCAGAAAAACCTTAATCACTGTCCAGACAGATGATGGACACACTTTTTAATCTCTGTAATTTTATTAGTTTCTGATTTCTCCTTTAGCAGAACATGACCACCAGTACTTCTCGGAAGGTATTAATTTCTTTTCCCAAAAGATTAGTCTATTTATTGAAAATAATGAAAATTTTCCTCTTCTGGCATTAAAATAAACACATTTCTGAGTGGGATCATTGAGAAATAGGTACAACTATGGCACTAGCTCAGGAGAAACTTGCATTCAGACTCTTGTTCTGATTCAGATAAAGTTCTTTGATACTGCATCAACTTTTAGTCAGGCAGAATCGCAAATTAATTTTGCTATTCAGACAGAATAGGAAAGTAATTCAAGCTTACTCCTGTACCTCATAGATTACAGGGAATGAACATTTCTGTTTTTCTCAAGCAGTCAGACAGATCTTTCTAATGTAAATTTAATTGAAACCCAAATTCATCCTTTTATCTTGTAATTACAATTATTTTTTCCCCTTGAGAAAACATATTTTCCTAAAATTTGCTCATTGAAAAATATTTTGTACAGTTTTAGCTTAGTTGGCATTCTTTTTTATTTAAATACACATATATGTATGTACAGGCATGTGCAATTTCAACTTATTTTTGTCTGTTTTTTGACATCGAAATTGAGAAGTATCTACATAAGATGAGATATTTACAAACATGTGCATGCCTACATGGGTCATTTTTTCATCATTACTTGATTAATGAGGATGTGTTGGAGAAGCAGTATCTTTTTTTCACTTTGGAGTGAATCTGTTCTCTGCTGCCTGTAAATGCTATTAGAACCATCTCCATAGCAACTAATGGCAATGCTAAGGAAAAGTGTTCTCAAAGTTTCAGATAAAGAAGTAGATCATTAGAATTCTTTAGAAAGAAGGATGCTTATGTAGAAGGATGTTTATGTAGATGGAGCTGGTAAATGAAAGGATACTCAAACAGTAAAATAATCAAGGCACTGATGCCAGCAAGCATAAAGGCATGATGTGATTAGTTTTCACAGGTGCCTTGGAGTTATTTGAGTCTTAAACTAATGGGAGAATGCTTTTTATCTTCAGAGAATTTAAGTGCTAGGTTTGAACTTCAGTTATGATGGGATGGATTTCTTTTTGCAGGACTGTCTAGTCAAAAAAGAAAACAGGTTTTGTTTGTTTTCTTATCTGTGTATTATTAAAAATTGCTATAGTTTACACCACAATTATGAATATTTACCTCATTTTAACAGCTGAAATAAAATTATCTCAAAAGTCAAGGTCTATTTTGTCCATTTAGGAATGCAATTCTGATTAGGGTGATTTTGAATATCTTACATGACTTCTTGTCCATGTCAAAAACTGCTCTCCAGTGTCACTAATATTTACAGTTCCATCCCCAAATTAGTCTCTATATTACATAGAACTTTACAGGTAAGCTAGTTTCCAGACAGTTCTTGAGCACATCCTGAGTAAAAGTCATGCCATGGTCATGAAACTGGTAGATTTAGCTTTGTTCTCTATTACACAGACCTTTGTAGTACAACTCAACTCTCACTGGCTATAGTAAAAGTTGCATCTTAGTGCTTTTAAATAATAGCCAAAATATGAATGCATTCATCGTACTTAAAATGAAAAGACACAAGTAATCAAAAAGGAGCAGTAGTGTTTCTGGAGAGGGCAGGCTTTCAAAAGATTACTTTTGCAGAAGAGCAGGCAATGTCACTACTTAGCGATAAAGAAGCATTCTGCATTAATTTGAAAGGACCTGCCTAATGAGCCATGCTTTGTTCCCTTATACAAATTTATTATTCTCACTTAACATGGACATCATTATTAATTAGGCAAGCAGGAGTCATACCATCCTGTCAGCAGAGATGCTGGATTACCCTGAAGCTGGGTGTAAGCCGAGGACTTTCCTCACAGCCCATCCTTCAGCAAGACTACTTCCAGTAGGGAATTAGCATAATGTTACAAGTTTTGTGACTGTTCTTCTTCAGAGAATCTTTAATAATTCACATTGAGAACATCAGGGGTAAATGGTATACCTAGTCACTAAAGTATGAAAGAGTTCTTAAAAAAATCAACATGAAATTGGCTCATGTTCATCATTGGCTGGTAAGTGATTATAAAAAATAGAGGGTCTTAGCAGATTCTTAAGAGGTTACACTGACGTTATATTTTAGATGAAATAATCGTGTTAAAAGTTAATGAAGATTCCTGCTTAATCTATACATGGTTTTGAGACTGCTGACAAGTTTATCTTAAGTTTGCAGAGACTTTTGGACAACTCTCAGTTGGATTCTTCAGGAAAAAGTTTGTTTTAAATTCCTACTTTCACAAAAACATTTGGATAGGCATCTTTTAATTTTGCCTATGCATTGTTTTCTGTAGTTATCCACTGTACAAATAGAAACATGGTTAGGTCTATAAATTTGGAATACAGATTTCACTTTTTAAAAGCCTGAGAACAAATGAAAACCTAAAGAAACATAAAAGGAGCAGAAGCAGTACTAAATAGAACCTTACACCTATTTATTTTTGCAAGTAGAAAGAAATACCACTAAGAAAGAAAGGAATACCTTGTGTGTATGTCATCTTTTTTTTTAATTAAAGTACAACATTTAAATATATTTGACTGAAAAGACATTATTTTTCTGTAGAAAATGATTATTTCTGTGGAATCAATGAATTGTTTTTCATTCCAAATGAGAACTTCACAAAATGTAAATTCTGATAATAAATGAGTACATTATGTATGTGTCACAGTATGATGCAGTAGGTAAAATATTATAAAAAAATTATATGTAAACCACTGAAGTGAAATGCTACCTAGTATTGATTATATCTTTTCTAAAACAATGTTCTCATTTATCATAAATAGCAAAACCAAGGATTAATATTGTATATCCCATTTATCACTTCTCACTCTTTTCATCCTCTAGGTTTCATGTAATGCTTAGTAAAATCTAATACAATTATTGCTAGTGATGTTGATAAAATGCACAAGCTTTTATTTAATCACTTAAAAAACTTTTCTGAGATTATTATATTTTTCAAGTATATTTTAACAGAGATCAATCTAACTAAATCTTTTAATATTTAATTTTTCAGAGTCTACACAAGAACTCATTCCTTTTTATACCCAGCATATTCTTCTCAATAGGAAAAAAAGCCTGTAAGAATGGGAAAGTCTAACAATGTAATTTAAAAGCATCAAACCTTAACTGCACCCAGTTAAAGAGATATGGATTCTGGAATCAAACATTGCTCTAAACTTCCTCCCATTTAAAAATGGGATATTGCTTCATTTGCTTTAATGGCAGTGTTTCCTGTCATGCCATACAGTGCTGTAGCCTTGTTTCAAATAAGGTTTAAGAGTTTGCATTAGTAATAATTAATTGTTCTCTACCGACTGTTGTCAAGAATAGATGAAGATGAGTTAAAAAATATTTTTAATTTCTTCTGAGGTTGCAGCCATGAAGAAATAAAACTTTCTTTGGGAAAGTTATGTACGTTACACACAGACTCCACACTGAATAGTCCATTCAGTTATGGACCAACAGGCCTATTCACTCAGGTATATCTCTGGAGATGTAATGAGTTTAAGACCCTGCTTAAGACCTGTTAGACAAGAAGTGCTGTTACACTACACAAAGTGGCTTTTCTTCCCTGAAGGAGTGAGGGTCAGTCAGTCCTTTTACTCATCCAGTTCCTGCTGATGGGGTTTTTATAGTCAGGCACTAGATTATACTTTTTATGTTGCTACACAAGATTAAACCACAAGATTAAACATTTGTCATAGTGGTACTGCTCCATGCACTTTGAGGCTGAGTATGCATTAGAGCTTAGGTGTCTTTAACAACAACAGAGACATTATGACCTCTTTATTTGAATGCTGTCACTACTGCGAGCAGAATTGACAGTTTTAGAGGAAAGGCAGGCTTGGAAAGGAAAAAAACGACAAAAGTATTTATCGTAGGACATAGGCTATTTTTTTGCTACATCTAGTCACTTAAACTACAGAGCCCTCTGTACACTTGGAAAAAAAAGTTTGCAAGATTAATTTTTTTGAAATGCCTTTTTTAAGATCTAACAGCCTATATGCATTCTGGTTTTTTTTGATCCATAACTTACTGCTATAGAGCTAGTAGGCTTAGGCCTTGATGGAAGTAATGAAAGATACTGTTTCACAGTGAATGGTCATCTTAAAATCTGAGCAGCTGTTTTTCATCATCATGGTTGCAGAGAGAGGGTATATTGCCTCCATAGATGATTCTTCTAGAAACTGTGAAGCAGTTTTGAAACGGAACATTTATGAATGCTTTCTGTACTGGCTTTATTGAGCAGGTCTGTCACATGTCTACTGAATGAAAAGAAAGAAAAATGGTTGTCTATTACTATTGCCTACTTAAATATTTCCATTCCTGGTTCTCTGCACCAGAGAGCTCACTTGAACAATATAAGGTGCTGTTCTATCATGTTCTTTATCTTTCTGAATATAGGTGTCCTGTTTAAATTTATTGAAATGTCACTGTTTAGACCAAACCCCTTATTTTCAGTTCCTCAGTTCTTAGTAGTTTTTTACAGTGTTATACATTAAAAATGCCATTTTAAAATGCTAGGTTTCAGGCATAGAATTTTTTCAATTAAAAATATTAATTGATGTATGCCAGATTATATAACTTCAGGTTTTCATCAGGACAGTGATTTACTGGACCGGCGGAAACATTGCTTCAGTGTCCAGTCTGAATCTGGAGAAGATCTTTACTTTTCTGTGGAACTAGAGCCTGACCTTACGCTATGGGAAAAAGCCTTCCAAACAGCAACTTTTTTAGAAGTTGAACGTATACAGGTGAGAGCAAATTGTCTTGGTAATTACCTTTTGGTACATTAACATATAGGTCTATCGGAAATGGTGGTGCAGTTTAAGAAATTCTCTGCCCTCCTGCGGCTCTCAAATTGTTCTATGTACATAATTACATAAAACCCCTTTTTGTGTTCCTAGAAAGCTTGCAATCTAGCATTTAGAAGAGATCACCTCAAATACAATCGAGTTATTATGACTAGGTGATATGTATTTATTAACTAAAATTCACAGAAGAAGAAAAACAATCTATAGATAAGGGACGTAAACAGCTGTTTAGATATTATATACTAACATGCTATTTTATTGGTTATTGGATAATGCAAGAGAACCTTGCAGGAATTAAATTGTCCTTGTAATAATCATGAATGAGAGTACACTGGATAAGAGTACTTACTGGATACAAGCAAGAACAAAATTGTACCTCAGGTACATTATTCTTTTTTCACACAACTTATGTTTCTTTTGTATTTATTCAGTTGCCAGATGACAGAGTAGAGATAGATGATATTCATGTACAGATTGCTAGTGAATTTTTATACCAAAATTACATATGAGAGTGTTTAAAGATAACACTGTTTTTTCACATAACCAAGAAGTCATGGTTTGTTTTGGGTTTTTTTTATTTAAAATAGAAGGAAGAAATACCCACCAGAATTAGAATTCAGTCATTTTATTGATGTTCTAATCATAAAAAATACATGTTCTTTGCATAGCTTTAGTTGACAACACACCTGCAAAAGTTGTATTAGCTTTTTAGCTGTGCAAGTACTGGCTAATGCTCAGTTTCCATGCATGCATTTTCTATATCTCCTGGGAATGCAAGCATTGATAGTTTTTTTTATTTAGACAAATAGTTTTATGTTGGCCTTTTTCTGACCTATAAACCAACACATGCAGATGGACTGAATTAGTATACACATTAGTGTATATCATTAGATTATGCATTTTGCAAAATTACATTGCTGTCAATTTTAATACATAATACTTTTGCTGGTGGAGCATTCAAACAGGTCCAACTTTTATCTTTAAGTTTATGCACTCTGCTGCCTTTTACAGGTGCTATTAAAACCTTTTCAACTCTGTTGTGCTGAAAATACAAGTGTAGTTTTTCTGCATAAAAACTATATGTCCTCTGCTATTAAATATTTGAGGCGCTTTTTTCTTTCTTGAATAATTGACTGTAACAGTTTGTCAAAGCACTACTGTGCCATCAGTAAAAGAACATATGACAATTTTCTTGAATAACTTTTAGCCTAGAAGCCACTTCATATTTGTAATACTCTAATATTGATTCATACTTTAGCATTCCTAGTTTACATTTTTCTCTTGGGTTTTAGGATTGCATTTATTCAAAATTGCTCCTGTGTATGTCTCCAAGAAGAATTTCCCTAATAATCTTAACCTCAGATTAATCGTAACCTTTCCACCGTTCTTTTCACTCTACTGATGTTCAGAGTAGCAATTATGAACTCAAAGTAATGATTTCCTGAGACTGATTGATCATAGCAAATTTGTGAGGGTGGACAAGCAGGCTTCTCATGATAGACTATTATTGTGGAACTCACATATACTATTTCAGCTTTTTTCTTTATTTTATTTTCTCTCTGTATCTCAGTTTTGAAGAAAAATAGAATATTAAATTTAATATAACTGGTCTTGGCATTTTAATTTTTCTTTCAGCAATCTGAAACTGCTTTCATCCACCACTTTTCAGATTCAGATAAAATCTGGTTTGACTAAGGAGTGATATAATTCATCTCCAACAAGTTCTTTCATTGCTCTTTGAGAAAAAAAAAAGGTGACAGGTTCAAAATCAAAGTATCAATTGTGCATTTTTACTAAAATTGTGTTATATGCATTCATATGACTATTCATATTTCACATGAATGACGATCCAGCTGTGTGCAGGTTTTTCTTACTATTAAATCATGTAATTTTGAAAATGTAACTGCAGTTTAAAACTGGCATTTAAAATTATTCAAATGTGTTCTGTACTATTCCATAATCGTAGAAATAATAACAGAGTTAGTCAATGAGTATAAATTAGCATTAACCTCCACAAGAGGTTAATCAGGACCCTATTTGGATGTAATTCTAAAGAATACATCACAAATTAAAGTATTTTTAAAATACTGTAAATATTTAATAAATTGTGTTTAAGCCTAATTCATAGTTTCTGCCAGAGTTTTATGTGAAACAAAAATTAGGCAGGTGTTGGTTTGGTTGGGGTTTTTTTGGTTTTTAAGAAAGAAATATGTTAAAGGAGAGATAGTCAAGCTGAAAATATTCAGCAGTAGTATGTGATATGATATTGTACTGCTGCCATTGTGATTTTTCACAGTCACTTTTAGTTTAAAGTAATAAGAGATGCTAACCCTTTGTCAGAATTACCTATTAAAAGGAAAAAAATATTTTTTTTTTTAATGTATTAAAAGTTATAAGAAGTTATAGTTATGAAAGTATTTGGAATGGAGTTCCTTTTTCCTTACTGTCTCACAACACTGTTGTATGAAGTACCTGAGATTATTCTAGCTTGCATAATGATGTACAACTATATATGATTGTCAGGTTTACTTTGTGTTCCTGCTACTTTATGTAAAAATTTTCACCTCTTCCATCATGAATTTTCCTGCTTGTTTGCATTGTGGTTGTTTATTCCCTAATATAAGGGTTATTGTGTAAGCTGCTTTGCACTACAGTGCTTCAGTGTTCCTCTCCATTGAAGTTGAATCTAAGTTTGAAAGCCTCAGTTAAATCTTGGACCCATAGTATGGTTTCCCTTAGCTTCAGAGATAGTTTCACACAAGGTTTAAAACACAGGATTCTTTCCATAATTTAAACTGTGTGTACTGAGGGAGTAGAATCTAAGGAACAACTATGGGTTGCTTCCTTCAGCCCCCCACCTGAACCTCTGAATTATTCATAAACCCAATGCAAGATTCTGTATTCCGTGCAAGAACAAGGAATCAGTGCTGCAAGATCTTCTGCTTCTTTTGGGATGGGAATGCTTCAGTTCTGATAAGGTTTTCATGCTCTGTGTGAGAAATCAGCAACCGAAGCAAACATCTACAGTATATATTATTTAACAGTCACTTTTAATAATTTACAGTGTTTGTTAAATGTATATGAAATTTTAAAGTCACCTGGGAAGAATTTCTGTATTTTTCCTTTCTCCAAATGTCTGAATTGAAAGACAAGTTAAAGAAAAAAAGATGAGAAATATCTCCACAGTTAACAAGTCTCTGAAAGTTCACATTCCTACTCTGACCTGTGATCAGAATCTTGCAAGTGCACACAACACATGCATAGAGCAAGGGGCATTCTTCCCCAAATAAACTAAGATCTTGCTGTCCAGAAATCCTTTTGTTGTTGTCACATTTTTGCTTCTCTGAATTATTTTGAACATCATGGAGTGCATGGTCAAAGGGTATGGATTGGTGTTATATGTAAGTAAAGAATAAATAAAGAATCAGGTGGTCTGCACATTACAATGGAGTTTCTTCCAGCTGGTAACCACATTGAGCTAAACTAGGTGATATTTCTCCAGACTGTGCACTGCCTTTTGGAGAAAGACTCTCCAGTCTGGGAAGCAGGTTGCTTTTAAGTGCAGCATTGAACTAAGATGGATATGTCCTGTTTCTCATAAATCTTTACTTCTCAGTGAGGCTAATTAGCCCAGGCATGGTGCTGTGCTTAGGCAGAGGTAGCTGCGCAAGCTCAGCATGGTGCTACAGTGCACTTTGTAGGCTGACCTGTAGTGTGGAGGTGGGAGGTTAGATGAGTTAAGATGACAATACGTATTTTAAATCTGATATACTGTCTCCTTGCCAAATTTTAATTCTTAGTAAAGGCTTTACATCTGGTTTAGGTATTTTCAAGATCTACAAATAAAAACATAGTTTGCATCTTGTATGAAGTTAGCAGGATAATTCTACAAAACTGTGTATTTTTTGCTCAGCATGCAAAACCTGAAGATTTTTGCAACATGAAATCATTAAGTAATAAGTCACTGTGAAAATATATTTCTTACACTCTTTTATTCTACTAATGAGGTAGTGCCAAAGGCAGTATCCTCTCCTTTTCTAACAGCACTGATTTACGACCAGTTTACATATTCAAAGTAGTTTTATTGTATAGCTGCTGCTAATATAAACACAAATACTGTATGACTGCAATACCATAGAGCTGAATCATTAATTTCATAGTTAAAAATTTGCAGGGTTTATCTATTAATAGTTACCATGACTAAGTGCTTCTTTATGAATTAAGATTTTATACATGTAGTGAAGTACATGAAGTTCTTTCAGTTTTGGAAGCTACAGGAACAGACCAGTTGGTGCATTTGACCTCAACAACAGCAGCAGGAAACCTTTCATTTACTGATGAACAGTTATATCTTTTGAACACATTTGGGGGATCACAGGATTTATGGTTACTCAGCAATAATGCAAAATCATCTTGTAAGGCACATGTCATGGATTGGTTTCACTTCTGAATTACAAATGCATGTGCTTTGCCAATAGACTGGGTTATAATGCTGCACTTCTGCCCTAGTGCTAACCAACAGAAAGTGTCCTTCAGCTTCAGTGATGGATACCACTGTGTTTGAAACCTGGATTCTAGAGCTCCAAGGTGTGTGCATGAAGATTAACCAACAACTGTTTGCATGGTTGAGACCTGTTTTGATCAATGCAGTTGAGGCCTGTTTTGATCAATGAAAGGAATTTGCACAAATATTTCAGTTCCAGAAAAGAAATATATATTGAAGTGTAAGAACATCAAATTTAAAATAACCAGAGAATCTATAAAGCTATAAACTGCTACATTTTCCTTCATTACAGTGTCTGTTTCAGCCCTTAGAAGCTATTAATAATAAGCCTTTCAGCTTCTTCTGTTCTGGGAAAGACCATTTACAATTCAAAGAGCCCACCTAAAGAATATATAAGTAAAGGCACATGATTTATCCTTACTAATCAAAATGGCAAAAATAGCAATGCATACTTTTGTAACACTGATATTTTAATAACTTACATTGTCCCCATGTCTACAATTTATGTTTTGGTTCTTTGACACATTGTAGATCATGGAAGTGTGTTTAGTGTCCACAGCAGCATTTGAAGAATGTAATTACATTTCATTTAATCTGGAGGGTAAAATTTCTATAAAGCAAGAATAGCTTATTTGAAGAATTTACATCAGATTTAAAAATGGTTTTTACTGTTTACATATTTTGTGGTGAAAAAAACAAGTTTGTCATTTTATACCTGAAGTCAGCAAAGTAATAGTCATCCTGGAAATTGCACTAATAGATGTCTCACAGCATGTATTGAAGTGTTATGGATGTTATGGAACAAAATAGATGCATAGCAGACAATGATAAATTCTTTCAGGATTTCAGTTTTTCACAGGAACCTTTGACGTATATTGGTACACCAACTGAAGCAGAAAAGGTATTTCATATTATTACATCAGTTGATACATTGTATGAAATACTGCCTTTTTTTGTGATATTTAGCAGAACACAAAACCAAAATAAAGAGCATACCAAAGAGTTATTTTACAAATGCATTTATTTCTTCTTAAAAAGCTGAAAGGCATAAATTAATGTTAGAGGAAGTTACTGGGTACCAAGACAAATAAGAAAGTTCAAAAATAATTAGAATTCCCTTTTACCTGTTGTCATTGATAAACCATAGAGGCTATTCTGATTCTTTTTTTTTTTTCCCCTAATTGAAGCAAAGCCTCTTTTTACAATACTTAGAAAACTTAAATCACTGATATCAAATCCTTTGATTTGAAATAAATTATCAATAAATTTATTTATGCACAAATAATTTATTTCTGATAATAATTTTGATCTATGTAAACATTAGAATAAAGAAACAGAAAAGCTGGTCTTGGAAAGAATTCGAAGATGTGTATTCTGTGGTAAATACCTTCTCTGACTTTTCTTTTACAGTGTAAGACATATGCCTGTGTTTTGGAGAGTCATCTTATGGGGCTTACCATTGACTTTAGCATGGGCTTTGTCTGTTTTGATGCTGCCACAAAGGTAAAGTTCTAAGTCTTTTTTCCATCACATTATTATTCCTTGTTATTTTTTTTATATTATGGTATAAGTAGTACATTCTTAAATTGTACTCGTTTTATTATTGAAAGAGATCATCTCTTGTCAAATCTGTTTTAGTTTAAACATGGGGGTGATTTTAAAATGATGTGAGAAGTTGTATTCTGTTATGTGCTTCTTATTGAAAAGTCAGTACCACTGTCAATTGGAAGCAAGCGTCAAGTCTTTATTATTTCATTTCACTTGAAACCCCAGACTGATTAATTTTCAGATTTCTTTCACATATGCATCCTTTGCTTTGAGAGAAAATAATCTTGGTTTCAAGTTGATCTGTGAGCTTTGAAAAGAATCTGCCTTTCTCTTCCCCTGTGTCATGGGTGGGAGTGTTTGTTATTACAGCAGTTCTCAGTTTATGTTTCACATATTTCTGTTCAGGTGTCTGTAAAAAGAGAAATCAGCCATGGTGTCTATGGCTTATGCTTTTATTATCAGTCTTAAAAAAAACTCAGTAGAACTGATGAAATAGTTTGCTGTATCAAGTGAGTAATAGATCATCAGTTTCCAGATTATATTAATGCAAGTCCAAATCTCAGTAAAGTCATTGGGAGCCTACGTATGTTTGCATTTGCACTAATTGCTAATAAGTACCAAGACGTAAGCAAGCTTTATTGCTATTGCTTGACACTGCTGTTACGGGAGAGCATTGACTGAGCATTGGAATAGGTTGCCCAGAGACGCTGTGGTGTCTCTTTTCCTGGAGATATTTGAGAACGATCTGAGCAGAATCCGGAGTAATGTGCTCTAGGTGACCCTGCTGGAGAAGAAGGAGGTTGGTCTAGACTACCCCTGTGGGATCCTTCTAGCCTCAAACAGTCTTCAATTCTGTGATTCTGTGTTTCTGTGAAGGTGAAATATTTTTTCTAAGTTCCACTTCTCTTCAACCATCAATTCCTGAAAATGCCCTTTTCTTTACAAAATATGCTCCTATCCTTTCCCTTAAGTCAACCTTTCCCACCACATTACTCCATTAATCAGAACCCTTTAATTTTTCCTTCTCCATTTTACTGCTTGTTTGCACAAGGTGTAGTAAATTTGAAATTCAAATGAGGCATTGTGCCTTTCTAGTTGAAAATTATGAAAACAACATCTTTTTGAATAATATTACTTATAAGACAGATTCTTCTGTGTGTCTACCACATTTTGATGAGTACCTAAATACGAAAACCATTTTCTGCTCTCCATCATTTTACAAAAAGGTAAAGGTTGTGATTCTCTTAGCCAAAAATTTATTCAGATATCTTCATTAAGGTGGTGGCTGTTTTAGGTTATATCTATGCTAGTCATGTTCTTCAACAGTGTTGCTATATGCACATGAACTGAAACATAAACTAGACATGTTTAGTTATGTAAGCTAATAATATTATTTCTCTATTTAATGAAGGAGTTCATATGAATCAGAAGTTTAAAATCTCTTTTACAAGAAAGATCTGAGAAAACAAAGAATAATGGAAAAAAGTTTGCAGGACAAGGAAAATATGAATAAAATTTAAATTAAATTACCTATATCCTATTAATATTTAGATATACATTTGTTCATTAAGAGCATACAAAAGTCACACAAATCAACAAAATCAGTGTTAAAAGCAAAGCTTCTATTTAAAATATCACATTGTTCATGAAAAAATCCACATCTAATTTTTTATAAGTTGTACGAATTTTTACAATCAGAATTTGAAAATTCAGTGCAAACTATTATATTTCCACTTCCAGTGATGGGCCATCCACAACTTCTTGGGAAACCTGTTCCAGCAACTTACCACACTCATCATAAAAATATTCTTCCTTATGTCCAGTTTAAACCTACCCTCTTTTAGTTCAAAAAACATTACTCCTTGCCCCATCACTGTAGGCCTTGGTAAAAAGTCTCTCTCCATCTTTCTTATAAGCCCTTTTTAAGTATTGAAAGTGTGCAGTAAAGTATTCCTGGAGTCTTGTCTTCTCCAGGCTGAACAAGCCCAACCCTCTCAGCCTGTCTTCACAAGAGAAGTGCTCATCCCAATGATCATCTTCATGGCCCTCCTGTGTACCTGCTCTAGCAGGTCCATGTCTTTCTTGCACACATTCACTTCTATTATTTTGACACTACTCATGCCAAATTCAACCACTCTTTTTTGGGTAAAGCTTAACTGAAAGCCATATTCAATAGACTTCATAGTTCAATGTCAGATAATTCATTCAGTCCATCTCTCAATTCTTCACAGAATAACACTGCAGGTGCAAAATCTGTTAATGAATTCAAAGGTGGTCTTGGACAAATACTTGGAGGACAGATATAATGAATATAATTGGATACTATTTGTAATAATTTAATTACAACATTCTCATGTTTCCCAGAACACAAAGCATAAATAACAGTTTCTGAGGGCATCTGAGAAGTCATGTCTTATATATTGATGCAGTGGGATCTTCAGTAAATCTTCAGGCAGTTTCTGTTTTATACATAACGATGTGCTCATGGTATTTTAAGTTTTCTTTCTTAATCACAACTGAATTGATTGAACTATTTTCAATGGTGAATATTCACCAGTAAAATGGAGTGAAGCCAAGTTCTGCAACTAATGGTTTTACCAGCTGTTCAGCTATCCCAATATTTAAGCAATGAATCAATATTTAAATTGTTTCTCCCATCTTACATTTCAAGTTAATAGATTTTTTTCCAGAGTGCATGACAAATTGCAGTCAAAATTTTACAAATGTTCTGAAATCTAAACTCACTACCAATGCTCACGAATGAGATTAAAGAGGGTAATGAAAGTTATGGTTTCCAGTCAAAAAACCATGCAACCCTGTGTGGCTTGTTTCCTTGTTTACTGTCATTTAATCTTCGTATAATAGATGACGATGTTAAGTCAAAATTAGTGGTTAAAATCTGTCATCTGTGCTAAATGTATTCCAAGTCAAATGCATTATAGTTCAATAAAAACATTGTTTCTGTGTCTGCACAGACCTATGATAAACGTAAGTACACAAGGTATTAGGGTTCTTCAGAACAAATCAGTACTGTGATGTGTTTATAACAGCACTAGCATAAATCATATCAGTTTCTGCTGCATATCTTCTGCTATCTCTTACTCAATTTTTGATTGATAGCTTGTAGAGCTAGCAGGTTTTTTATCATTTAGAGCATTTGATATGTTGCTTTATAATAAACCGATGTGATTTCCTGAAGGGAGAATTAACAGCTTTTAAGATTGCCTAGTTAAATCAAATTCTTACAGCATTTCAGTAAATTATTTCTTAATTCAGCAAAATGGTCTGTAAACTACCAAATGTAATTACAGACACAAAAGGATTTCTCTCCCTTCACGTTAAAAATAACATATACTTGTGCTTTTATTCTTCTGTATCACTTTCTAAAGCCAAAGCTCCAGTGCAAGATGTTCTCCCTTTTTTTAAGTAATGAAGTATAGTTTGAAAGAGAGCTGCAACATAAAAGGCAATCAGGCCTAGAGAATACACTGTGAACAATAAATAGTATTGCAAATATCTTTAATTTGGTTTTCATATCAAAAGGCTACTAAATAACACAGAACATAATATATATCTTAGTTTCTATAGGAGCACACTCCATGTTTTCTAGGGATACTTACCTTAATGTCTGTCTCTCCATGCAGATAATACATATACAGCATATTGAAATAAAACAGTATGTAAAAAACCCTTGATATCCAAAGTTCAGTAATAGAGAAGGCCAAAAGAAACCAAGTTAATTCAAGGTCGAGATTTATTAATGTAACTCTTATGAACAAGCATTTATTCTATGCTTAGAAATTGAAATTCTGACCAAATAGCTACTGTAACTTTAATAGAGGCTGTTAAGCATAGTTCGTACCGTCTTACGGTGGCTAGAAACAAAAAAATGCTGGTAGGTCATCCTTCAGTACTAAACAAAGAAACTGTAAACTTTTAACATTTGGCGTAACTTTAGTAACAGACAAGAACAGTTATTTTATTAGGGCTGACTTTCTTGCTTTTTTTCCTATGTCTCATTTTTGTTCTTTATTTTCTGTGTCCTCCCCTGTCTTTCCCTTTATAGTTATAAAGCCACAGCACTTGACGAAGGAAATTGCCTTGGACCATAATTCTTTCCTAGTAAGACACTCTCCAGAGATTGGTAACAGAGCAAAACTGAGCATGGACAAGATCTTAATCCTACTCAGTTTCCTACTGCTGCTACCAGTATGGACAAAGTGTCACTTTGCAAGAATAAAATCCTTCTCAATTAGGTATGAGACAAGCAACCAAATAAAGGCATATCCCAGGTGCCCAATGACCCAGTTATTTTTATTCTTAAAAATAAGGACCTACAAGTACCTAGTATAAAAAACTTCCTTAAAAGCTAAACAGAAGAATAATTTAGTCAAAGTATCATAAAAACAAAACAAAAAAAACCAAAAAATCAAACAAAAAACCAGCAGTGCTGCAGAAATACAGCTACAGCTTTTTGAAGATGGAGTGGAAAGGACAACAAAAGGATTTGCTAAAACTAATATTTGAAAAGCGACTTTTGACATCCTTTTCTTAATAAGGATGGTTTCTTTATTTACTCCACCATTTACAGTTGGTCTGAGATGTCGCTGTCTAATCATTATAAAACACTGACAGTCTCTTTCATTTCTTTTCCAAGCATCCTACTGAAGGCCAAACTTCTTTTGCGATTATGTAACTGTCATGGTTTAAGCCTCTCTAACTCATGCAGCCCGTTCTCTCACTCACTTCCACCTCTTTCTTCCCCCCGCTCCCAGAGGGGTGGGAAGGAGAATCAAAAAGAATGCAACTCCCATGGGTTGAGATAAGAACAGTTTAGTAACTAAAGTATAACACAAATCACTACTGCTACCACCAATAATAATAATGACAAGAGAAATACAAGGAAAGAATACAATTCTCACCACCTAATACCCAGCCCGACCACGCAGTGCACCCCCCGCCCCCCCACCCTTCCGGGTCTCTGCTCTCTGCTTTCCATCCTGGGCATGACGTGCTGTGGTATGGAACAACCTCTTTGGTCAGTTTGGGTCAGGTGTCCTGTTTCTGCTTCCTCCCAGCTTCCCCTCCTCCCTGGCAGAGCATGAGACTCAGAAAGTCCTTGGCCAGACCAAAACATTACCGAGCAGTAACTGAAAACACTGGTGTTATCAGCACTGTTCCCAAGCCAAAAGTCAAAAACACAGTGCTGCACCAGCTACCAAGAAGGAGAAAAATGACTGCTACTGCGGAACCCATGACAGGAATAAAATCTGTATGATTCATGTCAATGGGAAGTGTAGAGAGTACCTCCATTTGGGGATGTGTGCTGGCAGGTGAAATGCTGTTGCAGTGTGTGATGCAAAAACTATTTCACAAGTTCATTAAGTACATAAGTCCTTTTTTCAAGAACAGAATCAGTCCAAAACACATTATCCAAAATAGAGGATGAAAAACTGTTTAATAATAAATTGAATGTAGATCTACAGTGAAGCCATAAGACAGAAATTAATTCTGCTCTGACTGGAGACTCATATGTTGAAAAAATGCAGCTTTTTCTTTCTTAGTGATAATGCGAAATACCTTGTATATCTTTGCTAAATTTTATAGCTATCACCAAGCCATGGACTAGTCAGACATTCATATTTCTATGCATAATCATTAGTTTACGGTAAGTAAAACTACAGACACCCTGATTTAGTCTGTGTTTGTTTGGTAATCCAGTCTCTGTTAAGGGTAAATCAAGCTCCGTGACTGAAAACAAAACAAAAAACCTAACCAATACTCCTGATCATACCCTACATTAAGATAATTATGATGCATTCCCACTTTTCTGATGCCATTTTCTGGATAGCAAGTAATTTTGTTTGATGTCATCTCCTCAAAGTTGTATGTGGTTTAGTCCAGGATTCTGAAGTGATGGGAATGAGTAGCAAACTGACATATGACATGAATGTGAAAATATTTTCTAAGGTCCCTTGCAGAATGTGTTTTAGATTTACCACTAGTGTGAAGAATAGGAGCAATATAATTTTCTTCATTTGTGTGACTATAGAGAACATCAGCAAATTATTACAGGAGCTGAAGTCAATAGCTTTTCTTCCATGTGCCATTTATGTATTGCATGTATGTCCCATTTATAAAATAAAAATATGCAGGCAGAGAGCATCCTTGGGTAATTATAGCAAAATAACACTAGCAGAAGATAATAGGCAGTAATTTGGTTACAAAGACTAGAACAAATGAGTCCTAGATGATTAGTTATAAATAAAATATTTCTCATTAAGAAGTATTGGTGGAAAATCTTGGTCCCAAGTATATCAAAGGAAAAAAAAATCCATTTAATTTCAGTGAATACAGCATTTCACTTCTTTATGATTTCTGATTGCAGTAATTTAATAGCATCTCAAGAGAAGTCTTAAATCTAATTTGTCAGCTTGTCTGCACTGTTTATCTGTTTGCATTGCACTCTGGTATTCTTTGAAATTAATGTTATTAAATGGTATAAAATGTAAAAAGTTTAAGCGATCTACAAATAATAATTGGGAAGAAGATTTGTATCTTATTGGTTGTTTTAAGATTATGCATGATACATACAGTATTTGCTCAGTGAGATTGTTTTCTTACAGTGCATTTCTTAAAAGATGAATTAACTTTGTCAGATTTTTCCGTGATCACACTGGATATATCCAAATGGTGAAGCTGTTGGCATTTTCAGCATATGCTATTTTACCTCGGTCCCCAGTTTCTAGATAGGTCTGCATGAAGTTATTCACAAGTTTTGTCTCTACTTGTGGATTGAAAGTTCCCTTTTAAAGGCAATAAGTAATGCATACTGAGTTTTCATCTTGGTCTTCCATTAAGGCATCTTAAAAGTTGCGTGCCTCAACTTGAGAAGTGTCTCAGGATTCTCATGAGTAGTTGATGCCAGCATCAACCACAGAGTTTTTTCATTTGTTTACAATTTGTGCTTTAAAAGGAGTTACCACCTGGTCCCTGGTCCATGTGTCAATTCTTATTTAGGGTCAACAAAAATTTAATGCTTCCTAAAACTGCCATTTATAGTCCTGTAAAATATTCTGTGATGCAGGTTATGCACAGTTACTGATGATTAATAAGGAAAGCACTTGAAGAGAACAGGCTGCTTTTATTAACTAAAAGAAGCACCATGTTAATGTACTATAGACTGCTGAGCTTAGTAACACTGCACCTTCAAACCAGTAAGAACGTTTGCTTATATTTTATAATTCATAAAAAATTATTTAGGAATAACTTCTATGGCACACACATTTAGGATGTTTTGGCAAATTGTGAGAAAGCCAACATGTTTTACAAATGTAGATATTGTTTAGAAGTCAACCTATACATATATATATTTGTACAAAATTATATCAGCCTATATTAACTCTCTGAGGCAAGCATTAAACAAATGGTTCCGAGGAATTGTGATGTTCAAAAACATGAGAAATTCATTAACTTGTCTTTGGCAGTGGTATAGATCAGTATCCCCAGGGGTGCCTATTCCCAGTGCAGGAGAATTAGCCTTTAAAATTAGAATTCAGAACAGTCACCACAGCAAGCACTGCGATGCTCTCTCTCATGCATTTATGTCAGTGCTGTAGCTACATATCTCTGTGAAACTGGGTACTTTGGCGGGTAGGTCTTGCTCCTCTTTTCTACTTGAGATAGTCTTTGAATAAAATAGTTACTGAAGAAGAATAAGTCTGGTTTCTCTTCATTGCTTATGCATTTTGCGGTAGTGAAAATAAAAAGAAAAAAAGCCACCCAGAACATACAAAACAACGAAAAGAAGTGTTGCAAATGAGTGGGTTAGGGTCACTCAAAGAATCACCATCAAGGGTATTAGCAAAAGTGGTTTTCATATGAATTTGTGAAAAGTGTGACTTGACAAAGTTAAATGGCAAGGTCCATTCCATTACTTACTACGTGGATGAAACATACAAAAGAAAATTGAGTTAGGATCGAGCTAGAAGATTTACACAGAGACCCTCACATTGAGTCACAAGATTCAGAGTAGAACCCCTTGCTTTCTAAACTCCCAGTGGCGCTTAGGGTGCAGCTAGGTCCAATCGTAGTCTCAGATTTGGCCAATAGTTTATGTGTACAGGAACTAACTGCAGGGTCTTCATTTGTATTGATTTAGCATGCTATCAGCAACTTTGTGAGGATCTGTTGCAAATAAGGGGTTTTGCCTTGGGAAAGAAAGAATTTCTCAGTCTCAGATAAGGAATCTCAAAGCTTGAGAGGCATCCCAGCTCAGGGGGAGATCACCACCATGCAGCCATGCTGCCTAGCAGGGCAAGGTCGAAGAAGGCTCACTTATGTTGTCATACTCATGGGATAAATTGATTGGCTCATGTCAGATTGCATGTAATGGGAAAGGTATGCATGAGGCTCTCTGTACCCACAACTTTATTCCTTGATAAATGAGTCTTGAAAAAACCACCTTCTAGCCATGTCTTGATCGCATGATTGGTGTGCCAAGCTCATATGTATTGATGCTCACTGTCACTCTGCTCTTTTGTGGGTTTCCTGGAGTAGTTCTTGTTTCCTGGACTGGCTATGGCTTATGCACTTATCTCCTTTGGAGCTTGTACCAAACTACTGCTGGTTTGGTTAAGGATCTTTAGTCACAATAACCCAAGGATCCTCAAGATAATGTATTTTAACAGAATGATCTGACTGGTAGTCACAGCACTCTATAATCTTCTACATCTTCTGCAGTTCTGGCTACGTAGGGGAGCACTTCAGCTTCTTTGGTTGGAGACAAAGAATTAAATGGATCTTACTGAGCATATACCTAACTAATTCACCCAATTTTAGCTATCTGCAATTGGACATCTGGTTTAACCTAGTTACTAGACTTTTCATGTTGTGTGGTACATCAAGGTGTAGACACATCCAGTGTATCAGAGTGAAGCAGCATTCATCCCAGTTCAAACAAGGGTGAAGGAATTGTTATTAAGAAATTGTCTAGAACGAAAAAAGTAGCCAGGAAAGTAACCAGAAAGAAGTAGCCAGGAATACCTTGTATTCCTGACTTAAGAACTTATAACTCACAAACTCCCCACTTTTATTTTTGCAAAAAGAACTCTCCTCCATGTGGGTATCTTTGGGAAAAAAATGTGCAACTTGTTGAAGATAACTCAGGAGAAATAGTTCTTTCATTTGGGAGTCATTTAATGCATTGTCAATGGCATTTTAATTCCTTATGCTATAGATAAAGAGTGTTTAATAGTCTGTGTGAAGTATGCTGTTGATCTGTCAGTTCTCCAAACTGGTTTTGATATCCTGATGGGAGAAGTGCTGTCTTGTTGGGATTAGTCTTGAAAAGGATTTTGTCCCCTGCGCACTGCAGACCTGATTTTGCAATGTAATTAGGAGCCATTGCCAAGTAGGGCTCTCCATGCTGATGTTATACATAAACTGAAGCGTGTTCTTGAGTCGTGCCTGTCATTTGGTGTGACTATCATTCTCTTTCCTCTGAGTGGGAATGAAGCAAGTGGCAAAACTTCATGGTAAATGCCAAAGTACTGCAGTTCTGTACAACCTCGATCTTCACTCGAACTTAATCTGATTGGGAACGACAGGTACCCTGGGATTTTGCCTGCCCATCTAAAGGTCCTTGTTACTACTGTGCCTCTCTCCTGGCCTCCCCATACATCATCAGAGAAAGATGATAGCTTGTTTCTTTGATTGTTTTCCTGAGATAAGTGACCTTTGCATTTACCATGTAGGAATTTACATGCTTAAATAGATTTGGTTTTCATTCAGAAAGCAATGGTCTTGATCTTTCAACTAGATTTGTTGAGCTACATAGGTCTGTGAAAAAAAGGAGTTTACAATGTAGGTAGGAAGTATGGCCACCTGAATGGTATACTGGTTTGGGTTGTTTTTTTTTTTTTTTAACTATCTACAGGACATAAGTAAACATCATTGATCAAAAAAGATGAAAGGAATTGCCCACACTAGGGGATGAGGGAAGCTATTCTATGTTCTGTAGCACAGTTTGGTGGGCTCAGGAGGACAGCTTTTGAAACAAATATGATACAGTTTCACATAAATTGCCAAATTCCTCTGGTTTATCTGGAACAGAATGTCCTTAACTGTTTGTGGTAGATGGGAGCGCACCTGTCACATACCCACAGAAAATGAAAGCGATGCTGAGATTATGGTCCTTTAATCTGCAAGAGACAAATATATGGAGAGAATTTTGGAAAAAAGTAATTCTAAGACTTGCTTTGTGCACTGTGCACAGTTAAGTTACTGTCCTTTGGGTTTTTTTCCCCTTCAAGTTACTAAGACAAACACAGCTTACTTTATTTAGCTTTTAGCAGGTTAGGGATTTTTACCAGTCATTAATTTAAAAAGATGAACACATTCTGAAGCAAAAGGACCTGCATAGATTTAGGATACTTGAAAATTTTACCTCCCTCATATTCTGTTTAAGTTCAAGTACATACTAAATCATTTATCTATATAGACAAAGGGCACAGATGGAAAGTGTCATCCTATGCCACTGAGAGGAATTAATTTACAAACACTCAGACAAAAGAAAATGGAACAGCAGTTCCTGCCTTAAGTTTCTGTGTTGTCCAATCCATGTGAAATTAATGTGTCCTCAACATATCAGCACGTGAGTGCAGATGACTTTATAACTATGTGAAATACTACTGAAATCACAACGAAAAATGTTAGTGCTTCAAAATATCTGGAGGGTGGAGATATCTTTAAATGAGGCTGAAAAGACAATAAAAAACAGCTCTTTTCCACTTTTAAGCAAAGTAGTTTGAAATGTTTTTTTTTCTACATAAATCCACATTAGATATAAAAAAGAATGATGTATTTCTAACCAGCTGTAAATTTTATTAATTGTGTGTTTATTCTGTAGTGCAATCTGTTTTTCTTTTCAGCAAGACACAATGTAATTCATATAATAACTACATGAAGTGCCACTGATATGCTTAGAATTAATGAATTGGTCATTCCTGAATTCCTGATTAGAGCTCTCATAAGTAAACTCAAAATGAGTTCTCATTACAGAGTTTCCTTTTGTCATTTTATAATTTAAAAATGGATGTTTGTTTTTAGTTTGAAATGCCCTATATGTTAAAGGAACTATATTTTTTAATATGGAAAGGAAAAGAGATTGCTTCTATGGCAGTTTATCACTTCAGATGGAATGGGGAATCCACAGATTATCAGTGGGAAAAAATCTTTGGATTTTGTCATGATAATGAATTTTCTAACCCTCTCTTTTTGTTTGATCAGGGTTAAATATAGATAAAGGAATTTCAGAGTAAATTTCAAGAACGTAGTCTTGACAGATCTGAATTGCATACTGACAAAATATAGTACATCCATATGTGTACGTACAGTACACAGGAGCATGAGGCCACATAACACTAAACTGATTTAATTATGTACCATAGAAGGGTTAAAGTTACCTTGGAAGGAGATTGGCTACTTCTAATACAATTTTCAATGATAACTACACTAAGTTGCTTGCATATGTTTTTTTTATGTTTCTTTTTTTTTCCCCTAGGCTGTACTTTGGAGGTACAAGTTTTCCCAGCTCAAGGGTTCTTCAGATGATGGGAAGAGCAAAATCAAATTTTTGTTCCAAAACCAGGATACTAAACAAATTGAAGCAAAGGTAAAAATAATGTATTGTGAGTTTTGTACATTAAAAGCAGTTATCAAAGCATCTAGGGGAATGGAGTAATAAATAAAACTTAATTACTTAGTTTACTAATTACTAAATCAAAGCAAACTCGATGAATGCAAAGAAGGCCAAAGAAATTCCAAGAAAAGAAAGCTGAATCAATTGCTTGGATTTTTGGTAGTTTTAAGTCTTTTGAAAGGTGTAATTACATTAAAAAATGATAAAACCCAGAACTTGCTATGTATGCATTTAGGCACATTTACTGACTCTCCTCTTTATCATTTTGACAAAGCTGGCTGAGAGTTTGACCCTATTTTTCACCCTATACTTTTATCATGAAGAACCTAGGGACAAAACCCAACAAAGAACTAAAACCTGTTTTTATTTCACAGGAGAAAAAAAAGTGTGGATTAAACACATACTCCATTACAAGACTGAAGCTTTATGTCTGTGTCTAATTGAAAGTCAGTGAAGTTTTATTTTCAGTTGTGCCTTTGTTGCAAGAGCTAATTCATGAAAACAGTAACCATGACAGGCTTAGTTTGATTTATGTCTTTTGAGAATACGGCATTTACTTTCCCAATGTGTGTGAGGAAAAGTGATCTCCTAGGTTCTTTGCAAACTAGAACTGCCTTAGAGTCTGGATCAAAGGTCTTTGGGACTAGGATCACAGTTTTTATGTTAACCTAAAGACTAGTTTCTTCGCCATCTTTAAGCCTTGCTTTTGAAGCATCTGCTATACCATTTTTCCTGATCATGCCATAATTTTTTTTTCTTCCAGTAAAGGTAGGAAAAAAAAAGGTATGAAAACTAGATTTTGAAAAAGAAATATAGTTTTTGTCAGCTTTTTGTGTGTGTTTAAATTAAATCCGTTGTGCAAATCACTTTATAAGTCTTAGTACCTTTATCATACCCATTGTTATTCCCACTTTATACAGCTTATTTCTAGAAACTTCATCTTTCTACCTTTATCAAGGTAGCAGTTCTACCCTTATGAATGCAGAATATTTTACAAACTTGTTAGCATTCTTATTAATACATTGTCATGTTCCCTGGTTGTTTCTCTTTATTATAAATATGATCTTTCATATTGATCAATTCAGAAATAAAAATTTTTACTTTTCCTTCATTTTCTTGGTGATCAAAGGATACCAGTTATATCATGATTAAAAACAGTCAGGTTATGTTGTCTTTGGAAAGTGCTGCAGCATTTATAGTGAGCACTTCATCCGCTCCAATTTGTTCATATATGAAGTGTTCTGCTTAGTCTAAAAAATCTAAATAAATGTGGCTATAAAATGAATGTGAAGATTCTTGGGTCATATTTTTTCAACTTTGCTTAGTTTAAAATTCTATGGATTGGCCTCTTCAGTATCCTTTAAGCCTTTCTTGGATTTAAAGCACTATTCAGCATCAGAAGCGTTGGAACAATCAAGCCTCTATTTTTTGGACTCTAGTAGCATTACAGAGTTAGAGGTATAACTATTTGCAGAACTCTTGAGTCATTAGGAAATGTTAATCAGATTTGCAGAAATGCTTGTAATGCCAGATTTCATGCATACTGTGTGCAGGCTACATTTGGAATCAGATGATGAGAATTCTGTAAAACATCTGTTAAAGGTTGTGATGAATATTCATGGACACAGTTATCATCACTGGTTAAATGCATCTCTGTGCTTCAAATGGCCTGGGGACCAACTGTTGTAAGGGGAAATACAGTGTAACATTTTCTTTACATAAAGATAATTTTGCCAGTTCTGTTACACAGGGAATATCAGCATATAGTGAGATGAGAGCTCACAGCTGAGAATGAAACCAAAACACTGGGAAGTCATTGCCCCAGCATATAAGGGCTCTTCAATTCTGCATTCCCAAACAGTAATGTGGAAGCAGGGCATGGCAGGGAACATACAGCTTGGCAAAGTCATTGGAACAGAAAGTTCTTTTTTCCTCTTCATCGTTAACACTAACCCACTCTATGCAGAACCTGTTACGGTGTATGCATACCTGATCTGAGACTTCTCCTCGTCTTGCCTCCAAGATCTGTTTTCCTCCAGCTCCTTCAGCTATAGTACTGACAGAATGTGTTAATATATATAATGCACTATAATTCACTTACCCCCTGCAAATGTGAGGTGATCTGGCCTTTTTTGTTGTTTTGGGGTATTTTTAAACAATTTTGCTTTTGTCATGGTCTGCAATTGGCTGAATATGAGCAGTGTGCCCAGGTGGCCAAGACCAATAGCACCCTGGCTTGTACCAGAAATACTGTAGCCAGCAGGACTTGTGGAGCAATCATCCCCCTGCGCTTGGCACTGGAGAGGCTGCAGCTCAAATCCGATGTTCAGTTCTGGGCCCATCACTGCAAGACAGACTCTGAGGTGCTGGGACATGTCCAGCGTCCAAAGAAGAGCAGCAAAGCTGATGAAGGGCCTGAAGCACAAGTCTGATGAGAAGCAGCTAAGGGAACTGGGGTTGTTTAGTCTGGAGAAAAGGAGGCTCAGGGGAGACCTTATTGCTCTCTACAACTACCTGAAAGGAGGCTGTAGTGAGGTAGGTGGCCATCTCTTTTCCCAAGTAACAAGAGGAAATGACCTGAAGTTACATCAGGGGAGATTTAGCTTGGATATTAGGAAAAAATTCTTCACCAAAAGAGTTGTCAAGCGCTGGGACAGGCTGCCTAGGGAAGTGAGGGAGTCCCCACCCCTGGAGGTATTTAAGAGACACATAGATGTGGCACTTAGCCTTGGCAATCCTAGGTTAACAATCAGACTTGATGATCTTAAAGGTCTTTTCCAAACTAAATAATTCCATGATTGTACATAATTCTTTATTGTACAAATATGAGTTATCAAAATCCAAATACTTCCTGTCTTCTTTCATTTACAATGCTGTGCATCATGTGCTATCCCAGTAGTGTTGATATGGCATGTTGTATCCGTGTGATAATATCCTTTAGCTTTAAAACACTTATTTATTATCTAGAGAATTAAGAGTGTCAGAGTGCTTAGGTATTGAATTTTGATCCAAAAGTTATTATTTCTGTCTTTATAATTATGCAGCAACTACTCCATATTCTGGTGGAATATACAGAGGCATCACTGTTAATTTTATAAGAATATAGGAAAAATACTTTATGAGAACAAATGCAGAACCACATCCATTTATCAGTCAGCTTTTTTTGGTTTTGGGAAGCACACTTGCCACAAGAGTTTAGCTAATATTTGTATTATGCTGTCAACATTTTTACAGCATGTTTCATGCCTGACTTAACAAGACTGAAAATGGCATGCTCTGAGACGCACAGCATGTACTATGGATTTGGTTACAGTTTAACCACACATACTTATTTTACACTTGGAAATAATTTAAGATATTTGAACGTTCGCATTATTTTGTCAGCTATTGTTAAAAATACTGCTTTTTACTAGCGACTTTGTACTGATGCTTTTGTTTGTCTTCTCTGTAAATAATATCACGTTACGATAAAGATACATAATGGAGTGTAAAAGAAGTGTCTCCTCGTAGATTTAAGCAATTCCCGTCTGAAAAATCCAAACAGTAATTACCATAGGTAAGATCAGTAGGTCCATGGCAGGGTGTCTGTATGCAAAGACCTAACTTTGAAGGTCTCTAAGGCAAAGCCTATGTGGTTTCTGAGAAAAAACCACTTAGGGGCAACATTAATCACTGATACCCCTTAGACAATCCAATCTGTAGGTTATTTCCCAGCTGTCACTCAGCACAAAATATTGCACGAGTTTGCACAGTCAGACAGAATTTTTCTGACTAAGAGCTACAAAATAGAGCTGTTGGTTTGGCAGAATGTGGAACCTAAGTGTCTCCTTTGTTCTTACTGAGCTGTTGGGGTTGGATTGAAAAAAACAAGCACAGAAGGGCAAAGCTTTCTCCTTATCTATAAGATACAGAGGGATTCACTTAGGCACCTTCCTATCTAGTTACCTACATATCCCTATTTGTTTAGCTACAGCTTAATGATCCAATAATATCTTTCCAGTATCACAGCACCTTCCAGAGGCTAACACAATCTCAAAACTAATAAACTCAGAGTCTTTTGCTGTTCAGTTTCACCTGGTTAAGTGTTGGATCACTGCGATAGAAGCTGCTTTATATTTTTCTGACAAATGTGAAAAGTATTTTAAATCTATGAGAGATCCTATTTCTTTATATACATGCTTCCAAACATAGGAATATGTCATGTATATAAAAATCAATATCAGTGCTGTTTTTCTTATTACATACAATGTCCATTCTAATTTTGTAAGTAAGTAAACACAATCGTGAGTAACTTCTATGAACTAGAAGCTGCTGTGCCTTGTAAAACACATGTATAAATCAAAAGCTCCGCTTTGGTCTCTGTTTTCACCTTCCTGAACTTGCAGGACTTTTTCACAGCTCAGCAGTTTTGACAGGAAAACTCAGGCAAGGTCACACAGTTGTCCTGCATCAGGTTAGCTCTGGTTCACAAATTAGCTGAACTTCTGAGTGTTACAAAACTGAAATAAATTAAAAAATCAGCACATCAAGATGAAGATCCAGTCAATTTTCTTTGCCTATATGAATATGGAGAATTGGAGAGGGCAGAAATAAAGTATTAGCAAAGTAAGAAGTGTAACTTCAAGGGTTTATCATTAATACTTATTAATTAATTAATACTACCTTTATAGTAATTAATGTCAGTTAATTCATACTTGAAATTATCTTGTATAGAAGTCTAATCTAAAATAAGACAAATAGCATAAGTTACTGCTGTTGTGAAGGAAATGCCCACTTTCAGCTGTTGTGAGGTGTCTTAATGGATGATTACACCATTTTCCAGACTGACATTTCTGCTTATGTCAAGTATATTCTCTAAAATACAATTTTAATTTAATCAAAAGTTTTGTTGCATGTCTTAGAAGTCATTACCCTAGGTGATTACTTTCATGTATCAGTGTCTTCTGGTGAAAGCGTTTTTCCCCGAGTCCTGCACAATTACAGCACGTCAGTTCCTGCATTGTCTAACATTAGCTAGCATATAGACATCAATGTTTTAATGAGCAAATATCACCCATTTGTGGACAATTTATGTTAGGTATGGACATAAAAAGGTATTATGATAAGCATTTATAAGTAAGGTCTTGCAGCCAATGCAGCCACATTAAGAATTAAGGATGGAGACTGACAGATTAGAAAGAAAGCATAACAAGAAGTGCACAGTTCATCTACTTTTCTGAAAGTGATCCAATGTATAGAACTACTTACTCAAATGGTATTCAGTAGCTTGTTTTAAACATACTTTAAGTTTAGAATATCATCTTTAAATGGGTTTTAAGTGCACCTCCTTAGGATTTTTACAGAGGGATTTCTCAATTGCGGTGACTGCATTCCAAGCCCAGATTTCTGACCTGTGTAGGTTGTGTGATTCAATTTTTAGTTTTCCTGTGTTCATGTCCCTCTTATGTTGTTCGCAGTACTCCAGGTGGAGTCTCAAGAGAAAGGAGTAGAGAGGGAGAATCACCTCCCTCAGCCTGCTGGCCTTGCTCCTTTTGATGCAGCCCAGCATACAGTTGGGTTTCTGGGCTGCAAATGTATACTGCTGGCTCATGCCAAGCTTTTCGTCAACCAATACCCCCAAGTCCTTCTCCTCAGGGCTGCTCTCAATCCATTCTCCAACCAGCCTGCGCTTGACCTTGCACTTGGCCTTGTTGAACTTAATGAGGTTTTCATTGGCCCAAGCCTGTCAAGGTCCCTCTTGATGGCATCTCTTCCCTCCAGTGTGTCAACCGCATCACACAGCTTGGTGTCATTGGAAACCTCATCTGAAGCTGGTGTGCAATACACAGAATCCTGCCTAGAAGAAAGTGTATTCAGACAATAGGATAAACAGATGACAAAGTATACAGAGAAACAACCAGGGGTGGTTAAGCATGCACAAAATCTTGTGGGCTCCCCTCCATCTGTAGAGTAGACCCATGGACGGCTAAAAGTGCAAGTTCCAGCAGAGGTAAGGGAATGTTTCATCTGTCAGCAGCTCTACCTGAAGTCTTATCTGTACATTAAGCTTTCTTGTGATGAGGCTAATCTGCCAGAAAAGTCTTGTTCCTGATAGATCTTGTTCCCATCGACCAGGCTCCTGTGAATTGAGCTGCAGCCATTAATCAGTCCTGTATGTGCTCACCACATGCCAGTCAGCCTACTGTGCTTCACATTGCTTGAATTTCCAGTTAAATATGCATGCCTACATTGAAATGGGAATAATGTTTCAGGGCAAATAATAATCCATTATTTGATGATTTCTCAAAGTTCATCTTTGCAGTCAAAGTAATTTCTGCACTGTGTTACTAACAGTAATCCAATGGGACCTTTGGAGGCTGTTCTGTTGCCTCACTTGTTTTTCTTGAAGGTCCATTGAGCAATGCATCTTCCCAATGTGTTGCTGCTGCAGAAACACCTGTGATAACTGTTGGTAATTATTGTTCTAATGCACTGTGAAAATTCAGTGTCCAATAGGTATAATTATTATAGTAAGAACTTTCAGCTAATAGGGTTACCTAATTGACTCAAACAATTCTCAACCTGTAATACTTAATAGGCTTATTGTGTTGAGACATAGGGGAAATGCAGTCTTTCTACATGTAACACATGGAATTGATACTATGAATATTTCACTTTTCCACTAAATATTTATTCTGTCATCTTCAGCTTCATTTTTATTTTTATAAAGAATGGTAATATTATATTAATAAAAAACTGTTAACTGAAAGGTAATTTAATTTTAATGACTCATAGTTCTTATTCTGAAATAGCTTCTATAATTCCTTGTTTCTTCATTTTGAATTTCCATTATATTCCTATTTATGATAAATTTTCTTATTTTAAAATTTAAGAAACTAAAAAGACTTTGGCATAGTGATAAAATTGCCCTTCTCCCAGTGTTTGAAAATAAGAATGTCTCTAAACAGATTTTTTTTAAAATGGACACAGATGGCAGGTTTGTGAAACTTGGCATAAACTGTATCTTCTTTATTGAGAGTTGGTAGTTAAGGGATTTTAAAGAATCTCATGGGACATTTAAAGAAGACATTTTAAAAGAAGCTCATGGAAACTTCATTTCTGAGCATGTCTGAAGGACATCTGCTTATGCTACAAGAGAGCTGAACAAAGCTCAACCCATTCAGTACATCACTGGACACTCTGCACCTGCAGCTGTCTGCTTTCAGGCAGTTGTTCTCCCTTGCATATGAGATATTTGTGAACATCTCTGTGAATTACATGAAACAATATCTCCCAGAAATCTCAAGAGGCAGAAAATTGCAGGTTAATGTCATTTTGAGAGATTTAGCTATTTTTTGTTGCATTTACAACATTATCAGTATTCTTTAAATAAAAAAGTAAAACCCTCAGCTCTTCAGAGCCTGGAAATAGCAGTGCTGGACAGAAACACAAATAGAATATACCACAGATATCTATTACTGCCTTCGTATTACAATGAAGGAATTCGTATAGGCAGTGAATCAAAGCAGAAAGATGGCAACTCTGCACTACCAACCCTACACTCAAATGTATTCAAATACCTCAGTATTTGCTTTCAAATAAACCAGATATTTATTGATTAAATGCCAACTCAAAAAAAATCATAGTGAAGATAACCTAAAAAAACTGATCAGGTAAAATCAATATAACACAAAGGAGCAAATTTATATATGTAAAAAAAATATTTATTTTTTTTATTTATGTCCTCTAAATGTGGTGTCTAAAAGGGTCCCACCTAATCTAATCACATGCTTTGGAGCTTTAGAGATGTAAATTAAAGTAAAAAAAGAAGGAATTGTCTAATATTGCTAATAAATTTAAAACATGGAGTCTGTTCCTTTTTTCAGTCCAGTTACAGGTTAATACTGAGAGGGTTACTTCTCAGTGAAAACAGATCAGTATAGATAAATAGCACTGTGTGATCGCAACATTTTTTGGAAACTTGTCTTTTTTTTGAGTGGGAGGGAGGGGGATTTTTTTTCTTGGTTAAAGAATCAGGGTAGGTAAGATAATACCTACCAGTGTGAAGTGACCTGATGATGTGATGTGGAACTTGACATTATTGATCTTTGTGGATACGTTGTATATACAGTAGCAATCCAGAGATGTGTAGATTTGTAGTGCAGTCCAATTTTTATCTAAATTCACCTGCAAAAGTGCCAGATTTACATTAACCTTAGGGAAAACAAATATTTAGCATCACTTTCCTTCCCCTTTAGCTGGTAGGATCGCATATCTCTATGGAAGCATTTCTTAACTTAGAAATTTGTCCATCTTAACCTCCAAACAATTACTGAATGAGGATAGCTCAATGTCCAAGCCCCTGTAATGGAGAATTGTCAGGCACATTAGGAGAATTACATTAAACTAGTAAAATCATTGCTATATGAATACTGGTTCATTCCTGGGTATATGTTTGTGAGGTGTTCTTTCTTTTTTTTCATGTTTAATCTTTTTGTTTTCACTTCCAGGAGCTGGAATTTTCCAACCTGTTTGCAGTTCTTCACTGTATCCACTCATTCTTTGCAGCCAAAGTGGCTTGTTTGGACCCTTTGTATGTAGGCAGTCAAGCCACAGCTTCTGCTGCTCCTACAACTTCTGGTACTGGCAAATTAAAGTATACTACTTGACTTCTCACATGACAGCGCTGCCACTTAGTAACAAGATACAACAATGTATATTCATAAGATGTAGACCTTTGGTGAACCATGTACATGGAAACCAATCCTGGAGGCAAGACGTCTTGTAGCATCAGCAGATAAATGGTCATGTGGGATCATAGATTCATCTCTGTTCTGCAAGACATCAGTATATAATCCTAGTCGAAACCCCAGAATAGGACGGATATGCTTTTAGTATGATCTATTTGTATTTACATAGTGCTTTAAGCAACACTGGAAGCAAAGGAATAAATGATGAAATGAAGCACTTCAGTATTTAATAAAATTTTCAAATTGCTGTAATAATACACAAATAGAATTGTCATTTTCCTGTTTTCAGATGTTTTTTATGACAATATACTAAACTCTGAGTATGAACTTAATACCCTATCATTATAAATGACAAGAGCAAGCAACAAGCATATAGTACATGGTGACAAGGAGATAAGCATGAAAAGGCATTTACGTAAGTAAGTATCTCCTCAAACAAGAAAGCACTTTAAGCACTGTTGTAAATCCATATTTGTGTCCATACATGGAGTCATGCTACTTTTTTCTGTTTTGTACTTTTAGTCTTAACGGTAACAGCAACAAAGATATAGCCATTTTGGAGTGATAGATTAAAAAACAAGTAAGCCAAGCCACCAAAAGCAAAATACCTTTCCACAAGTACATCCCTCTTCTTCAAGTAAAAATAATGTGATAAAAATTTAATTTGCATAACAAATTAAGTGCAAGTGCATGGAGTATCATGTCTGCTATTTACTTCCTCCTTTTTTTGTCAACTAAATTCTGTAAATCTCATAGTCTTTGTTCACAATAATTAACTGTTGAATTTGTTTCAGTGACAATCCATCTGATAAATTGTTTCCATGTTTGACCTTGTTCTTACATCAGAAGTAGAACCTCTGTTCCACTCAGGCAGTCAACAAAAGAGATACTCTACATTATGCTTGGAAAATGAGTCCACCCTTAGAATGCTTTAGTTTTTATATATATTGTTAGTAAAAGACAGGAGTAAATAAAATAACCTGTAAAGAATAGATGACAATGCATAATGTTAAGACTATTGCATCACTCTGGACCAGACCACTTACTAGTTCCAGAATATCATTTAATGATGAAATCTGACAGTTGATAAATTTAAAATTAGTAACTTTATTTAAATATAATTTTGCAAAATAATTTAATTTTGTGCTATTACACACATAAGTGAAGATAGAAAAATGGTGGGAAAATGTGTGGGGTATAGCTGAAGCAACAGAAAAGGTGAGGTATTCCTTTTACCAGATATGATAAGAGAACCTAAAAAAATGCAAGAGGAACCATTAGTGCAGCTACAGCATGTGCATAAATATGCGTAACATTTTAAATAACACTTTGTGGGGTTTCTGTTTATTATATTGTAATCAAAACTTTTTTTCTTCCCCCCCCCCCCACTTAGACTTGTTATAAAAGCACATAGAAGGAAAGGGTTATGAGCACCATCTGCCATGTTTAACAGAAAGGTTAATTCTGTCACATCTCTTTCTGTGTAATAAGGTAATTAAAACTTCAAAAGTGAAGCCAGAGAAAAGCCTTTTCAAAATGGGAACAATTAGAAATGCAAGGCAGGGACAAAAGATGAATGAACTTCAGGGGAAAATCGTATTTCTTTTGCTTTGCTTTGCATTAGAAATACTTGGATTTACGTGTGTGAGAGTATCCTTGCCTTGAAGTATAGCTACTAGTTCCAAATAATATGGAAATATATTTTCTGGGGACTCTTTTTATCACTTTCAAATGGCCTTCACCGCATGCTTACTTCTTATTAGTACACCTCTAAGGGTTACACATTCATTTTCCATGCTAAATACAGTGGAAGGATGTTGTAATCCAGCTATCAAATGCTTTAAGTGTCACCAAAATCCAACATTTTCAGTCATCATTGTGTCTTTGTTTATATGAATTGTCCCTAATTGAGGGGGTCACATCCTGGTCTATGAATGACACATGAAATTACCATGGCTGTCCATCAGATCTTGAGTTTGTTCCTGAGAAAGTACAAACCCCAGATATTTTGAATCCAAAGCTACAGCAATCTGAGGGGTTTAACAATGGTAACTCAGGCACTGACCTTGTCAAGAAAGTATATACTGGAAACACAAATTTTGACAGAGCACTGACAACACTGAAAACAGAAGCCCAATACCTGTTAATGACAGTTTTTCTCTGTGCTCCCGAATCATCTTCTTCCTTTTCTTGTACTGCTTTGGCATTTAGCCATCAGAGTGTTGGCATGTGCTGACACTTCAGTAAATGCTGTGCTTGTAAGAACAGAATCTAGAACTAATCAGCTGTCAGTTGAACGTTTTTCTTTCAACTGTTGATGTTCCGTGCACAGTTGTACCACTGAAAGTGAGAGTTCTTAAGGGACATTGTTTGACGTGCTTAAATTAGCATAACATTTACCCATACCAGTATTTATGTCATTCCAGATTGCTGCACATTAAGGGACTCTGTGATATGAAAACCTCTCCCTCTTCTTTCTAAAAAATATGCTGCTTCTGCAGAACTGAGCTAATGACATGAGCTTTTGGGACTTCACCAGGGTATCCTAAAGATCTCTGTCAAGTTTTCTGTTTGTAGAGCTGCTGTATTTATCATTGAGACTTTTGTAACTGGACATTAAATACACCACATGTACAATACAAACATTAGCCTATAAATTGATTTTGATTTCCTAAATCCCTGCATTTCAAGGAGCTAAACTGGTGGGGCTTAATCAATATCTTTGTTTTCAAGAAAATAAAAGTAATGTTGTGAGAATGCAAAACACAATAGGCTTGACTGCAGGTCAGCATTTGTTTGTAAATGCAGGAAGGGTTTATATGCTGACTTCACAGAGTATTCAGAGGTGGCTCTGCATCCAGGCTTGCTCTTTTAGAGGAAGTTGGTCAGAAATTCAGTCCAAAGAGGAAAAATTTTAAACTCTGCATTATAACTAATTCTGAAATAGCAAAATGTAATTTGCAAACATATTAAATGACTATATTTTTCATTTAAAGACCTGCAGGAGATTCCCATTTAAACTATAATGAACTTAATATGTATATGTCAAAACCCAGGCTTTATGTTGCAGTCTCTCATTTCATACATAATGCATAATGAATAGAGGTATTCTGTAAGACAAAAGCCCAGTGACAAAGAAACCCCACAACTATAATGAGCTATTAGCTTTTGTTAAAAATCTGTATGCAATTAAGAGAAAATTATTTAACAAACTCAGAAACCCAACCAACCCATATCGTAAAATGTAATTTGTTCTCTTTATGTCATGATATTCTTAAATAAGTTTAATAAAAACAAATCTTTATAGTACTGTGCCTATTGATGTCATATAGTATACCAAAAAATATGTACTCTTAAGTATAACTTAAGATAACTTGATTTGTTTTATTTTATCATGGATATTTTAGATGATCTGACTTTCATAGAACTCACCATATGCTAAGTTATGGTGTTAGCATCATTTTATTATGAAAGTGTTACCGATTTGAATCCATTATTCTGGATTTCATTAGCGAATGAATACTTTTCATTTCTTATATCTGTTTGAAAATACAGTTCTCAATTTCCAAAAGAGCTTTGCATACCAGTAGCATGAAGGCACCTTTGAAATAAAAATTAGCATATTTTTAGATGTGGGTCATTTTATTTTGTTAATTAAGTGCAGCAAGAAGTTTGTGGAGACAAACTAGTTGTAAGAAGTGGGTTATTTTTTAAAACCAATAATTTGAAGTTTTGTCTATTCAAACTAGAATTCGTAAGAATGCAAACCAATAACATACAGTACCAATGTGCTTTGAGATGACAATGATGAGAAATATTATTTTCCAAATTAGTCCTTGATTCTACAAAATTATATTTATTTACTTTGTGCTTGTAGACTTTATCAGAATATTTCAAAGTGGACAGTTAAAACACAAGTCCGTAGTTGTCAATACTGCAGCCTGTTACGTTAAATGTGATTTTGTTTGTTCAAAGCCTTAAGATGTTTCTTACACCAAACAAAATGTTAAAAAGGCTAAAGATCTTGTGAATGTACAGTTTCTGCCCTTAGAAATTCAGCAGCTTTGCTACATGTTGTCCCAGTATCCTCAAATATTCCCTATACCAAAAAGAGAGACCAGTTTCTATTCTACTTGGTAAATAAATACCAGGGAACCTTTTGGAAAATGTAATTTTATTAATATTAAACACTAATCCTTTCATTGCACTTTCCATTTCCTTACAGGCTCTGGTCTCTGAAAAAGTGTAGTGTCTGAAAAAAGTTTAAGCTGATTTTAAAGTGTTCAACCTCAGGCAATTATAAGTCCATACCTTGGACTCACCAGTTCTGCATGATGGGGAGCGTAAGAGACTCACTGAAGCTCCTGGAATTTAAGTACCTGTCTTAGATGCCTAAGGCAGGACTTGAGGCTCTCAAAAGGGAAGTGCAAGGCAAAAATGTAGCTTAGGATCTCTGAGGGGGCATGTGTGTGTGTCTCTCTCTCTAAAGGAGCTAATGGTTCTTCTACGTTAGCATTTTCATTTTATCAGGAATGTGCTTTGGAAGCCAGGCTCCTGCTTGCTGCCACTCACTGTGCTATTCTTTGTATCACAAAGCAGTCTTTAAGCATGTGAACTGGGTTTTTAGGATGAAACTAGACAACCATCACATCTATAGAAGTTCCATGTCCTGATGAGTTTTCAGACCATGCAACCCAACTGTTTGAGTCCAGAGGAAAAAAACATCTGAGATGCAAATAGCGAAGGTGCCAGCTTCTAGTGCCAGCTATTTCTCTCTCCTCAGTGGCTGCTGCTGGTGCACTGTGGGTGCTTGAAAGACCCTAGAAACCTGAGCGCCACTGTGTAGCCTGCCAGAGCTTAGTGCCTGAAGGGCGTGATGCAGCAAGGGCACGGTGAAGCTGACAAAGGCCAGTGGATGTCCAGGCCAGGTTATTCTCCATCACCTTCTTTCCCTCACTACAAAAGGACAGTAGTGACTGCCAGCAGGCCACCCCATGCTAGTTAGCCCTCTCCCTGCTGCATCTTTCCCCCGTCTACCACAAATACATGCCTGAATATTTGCTCTGAGGTCCCAAGCATACTTCCCTGTCCCATCACCCCCTTTGCTCAAACAGACAGCAAAACTCTGCTCTCAGCTATGTAACAGACTATCTAAACCTCTTAAACAGCCAGAAGACAGTGCTAAGGATTATGGCAAGGTCATCCATGTACCAGTAAGAGTGCTTCAATGTGTGACTAACATTCAGGTTGAAGCAAATAAAGTAATATCTGAGCTTAAGTGCTTTCCTCACCTGGAGGGTTCTTAAGTGCAATTTTAGTACTTTCCTGGAATAAGGTCTGTAATGTCAACAAATTTTTACTATCTTCTCTCCATTTTCAGGAAGTTTAGCAGAAACAGCAGTTTATATTCTGTTAGAATCACAGAGAAAAGCATAGGAATACTGGAATTAAAATAAATTTCTGTTTGGATTCTGTATATTATTGCAGTACATTACATAATCTGTTAAAATACATTGAAAAATGTAAAACCTAGTCAGTTTTCACCATGGTATACATGCCTTCCACTTTCAACAACTTTCTCCACAAAAATCCCAACTATATATTACAGAAACTCTTTTATTATTCAGTATATACTAATATATAATGCATAGTGTGTATGTACGTATGTGTGTGCGTGTGTATGTATATATTAGTATATACTAATGGAAGATAGTATATATTAAGGAAAGCTACGTATTAGGCACAAGTATAAAACAGAAGCATAAATCCATGAAGCTTTACATTTAAAAACTGAATCTTATAATACTATAAAGAAAAATATGTATATTAGTTAAAGAAATGGCTATTTTTGCAGGATATGCACAATCTGGATATACCATAATAAACTGATAAGCAGTAATCAATTTACTATTTCGTACCTCCCGGAGCTTTGATTTTTAAATTATTCTTATCCCTTTAGCATATTTGCAAAATATGTCATAAGTTTTAATTTGTTATGGATAAAAATAACTGAAAAAAATAACTGAAAAAAATGTAATAGAAAGTGCTATATATTTTATAATTATTAAAATTTAAGAAAAATATTAAAATTATTTATTTCATTTTTAGTTATGGTTTTGTGGTTGTTTGTAATATGTATTTGTGACAAGCATAAGTCACCTAGTTGTTTAAGCTCATTAATGTACCACTAATAAAATGCTATCTTCTGTTTTGGTTTTGTTATGCTTCTTTTTGTAATGGAACATAACAGAAAAAAATAGAAAATAAATACTTTTTTAAGTAATCTGTTGCATTCAGTCATACAGTGTATGAGTTTTATATCATTGACAGCCACGTCCATTGAAAGCCAAGTCTGAGAGATCGAGAAAATAATTGAAGAACCTGGGATGGTAAAGTTATTTCCCAACACTATGTTTAACTGTTATTTAATAGAAATTATGATGATTGCTTACTTGTATGATCATTTCCACAAGGCATGTCACCCACTGAATACCTGACTAGGATTTTGGAAATATTCACTTCTTCGCAGGCTAGGAAGCTGGCTAGGAAGCTCACCTACAACCGAATTATTTTACCACACGAGTACCAGATTAATTTCCCACTGACATTTAATTACTTGCTGTTACTGAGAGTGAACTTGGTCCTGATATCACAGTGTTTGAGGGTATTTAGGGGTACATCTTTGCAATCATATAAGAATCAAATGATACTGCAACTATTAGAACAAAACCATCTTATTTTATCTTTTTGCCTGACTGAGGGAAGAGATGCTAGAAGATATGCTGCAAATCAAAAGATAAATTTAGCTTGCTACTAGAAGAAATATGGGGGGGAAAAAATCTGATTTCAGAAAGAGCCAATGAACTTCAGAACACTTACACTTGTATCACTGGTATGGTGAAAAGGAAATACTGCTTGGCCCAAGTGATTATGGTTACAGTTATGTACAGTCTGGAGAGGCCATAAACAGAGATTTATTATTTTTCCTAAAGGACACAGCACAGAAGTAGTAGCATCTGGAAGAAAGTATATGTCAGCACTGCCACTACATACCCCCTGATTTGGCCTTGCAGAGTTGTGATATAATAGTGTTTTACCTGATTTCTATTTTTCCTGACTACTTAAGGTGCAACCTGAACCTTTTTCAGACATTTTTGCTGTGGGGTAGAGGGCTAGAAAGATTTTTTTCTAGATGCTTAGATTGTCATGTGAAGATATCTCTTGAAACTGGGGGTTTAAAAAAGGCAAAAAAAAGACTCCATTGAGTACCATGAGCTTCAGTGAAAAAAACAAGAGAGAAACTTCTTATGCAGCCACATCCAAACTCTCACCTTTTTCTTTAGAACAGATATAAAATCCTTTTAGCTAGATGTCTTTTTTGTTTGGTTTGTTTTTTTTGGTTTTGGTTGGGTTTTTTTTTCTATTTTTCTTCAAGTGGCTAGTGAGGGAAGACAAAAGGTCTCAAAGGTCAAACCCCTTCACTAAAGCAGGAAGAGAGGCAGTGTTGTGGTTGGCTGTGGTTTTTGCACTGCAATACCACTGAGTGCAGCAAAAGCTCAGATCAGGGCAACATCACAAACAACTTATGTTCTGCTCACATCAGAAGACAAATATTTGAAAGAAGCATGAAGTTAAGGTCCTCCATCATTTCATTAGAAACAGGAGCTGAGAGTATGGTTAACATGAAAATTCAAAGGCAAAAAGAACTCATACCTGAGTGGTTCATGTGGCTGGGAGCAGTTTCACAGGGGTATGCTTGGGACTCCCTCCTGATAGGGAGGTCAAGGCCCCTGCCCTGGTGTTGTATAACAATGATCTGAGCTGTCGCAGATGATGAGGGAAAACTAGTGACCTACTGTGAAGGACCAAGTGACTTGTCAAATGATAGGAAAATGTTAAGAAGAATATAAATTTAGGAAGAACAGCATGAGTCGCTGAATCTTATCCATCTTTTCTTATCAGACAGTCAAATCGTGTAACCCCTCTCACCATATAAAGCCCTTTCACAAATGTTTAAACTTAATTTTGAAAGTAATTAGGCTTTTTTGCCCTCTTCATTTTATTGGAAAGTCTTCTGGAATCTCACAGCTCTGATGGTTTGAAACTGTCTCCTAATTTCCAGCCTAAACCTATGTGTAACTAGTTTATATCTGTTTGATTTTATGCCAGCATTACCCCTAATTTAAATACTTTTTTCTCAGCCTAGTTCCAGTCCCCTCTTTCCCCTCTTCTCCTAGATATATTTAGAGCAAGCAATCATATGCCCTGTCAGCTTTCATTTTGCCCGAATGCACAGACCAAGCTCATATAGAAGATGCCTATGCAGGGCAGTAAAATTTGGTGCAGACATTCCTGAGCTACTGCTGACTCTAGCTGATATGTCTACCTGTTGTGCTGCAGCAATACCAGCTCAGGGCCAGAAGCAGCTCATCCACTTTAATGCAGTTTAAGATAATAAATACAGCCCATAAGCACCACACTGTGATACACTGCCTCTGGAGCAGATCAAGTCCATGGCAGCTCAGGGCTTTGTGCAGTGTTCTTCATTGCTCAGTGCAGACATTCGCTAATCCGGTTTCCTGGCATGTTTCCATACCATCTTAATGGGATGCAGTCTTACTCTAAATCTGCTCCAATTTGACTTTTCTCCCTGACTGTCACTACTTCTGAACTTTTTACCTCTTTCCAGATATGATCTCCCTTATGTCCTGCCCTGTGGCCATATATGTCGACTGTCTGCAAAGACTGTGACTGGTTGCATGAGTTATTTCTATGGCCACATCACACTGGTGACTCACAGGCATCTTGTGAAAAGCTAGTATATCACGGACCTACGTATTCTTCCAGTCGTGTGATCAGCTCTCATCTCATCAGTAATGAGGATGGGGTATAGGAACAGGTCAGTTTATCACTCAGAAGATAAACTAGGAGTCTTTATCTTCCACCCTCTCCCCCCATTACGGGGAAGAGGATGCAGGGAGAAGTGAGCCATTATTTTAAGAATTAGCTTTCAGTGAGACAGCTCCAAGGGTTGTGAGGGTAAAAATACAGATTTGGATGCAAATATTTTTTCTAGGAGACAGGTTAGAGAATTTATATGCCAGTCTTCCCCTTTCCGCATCTTCTGGCTTCCAGACATGACTAAATAGAAGAAAATAAAAAGCCTTGTAAAAGGCAAAGGAAAAAGAATGAAAAGGTTTATAAGAAACCTTTCCGTTGTGGTCTTCCAGAGGTAAAATATCTCCAGCATTTATCAAGTCTTGTTCCATCTTTGCAAGCAGACAACTTCTGAGGGACTTTTCTCTTTTTCTTTTTTTTTTTTTTTTTAACCCCTGAAGTTGCATTATATTCAGGCAACCTTGGCTGAGACAGAACTCCAATGCCAAAATCAGCACTATAGTCTATGTATTTATTTCTGTCTCGGCCACACAAATTACGTTTTTCAAAGCCCATTCTCACTTTAGGTGAGCTGTAGTTTTTTTGGAATACAAATACACAACAAAGAATTTTAAAAGTTTCAATGGGTGGGTTGTTCTATTTTTGTTCTGTTTTGTTTTCTTTTTAAATGTTTTGTTTTCTTTTTAAATATGAGCAGATGAAGCTCAATGAATTGATAGTGCATTTTTTAAAATGTCTGAAAAGAAGGCTTTTATGTGTTTTCTTTGTCAAGTCATCCCTTTTATGAGTCCCCCAAGCAGCAAAAATTTTGCTGATGTTCACAGTATTTTTGTAAATGCGATGCTAGAGGTATGGCCAGATAATGACAGTAAAAGGCTTTGTCCAAGTTAAGCAATAAATATTCCCTCAGCTTTTCCCTTATGGCCCTGTATAACTTTTCTGCATGCCTTTTTCCCTCTTTGGGTAGATCAGCTCTCTCTATGCTGTTGTAGCTTAAACTGGAGTAGAAGCTAAATTAAGCAGGAAAATGCTTAGAAGGCACATAGGAAAAAGAAACGATGAGGGAACATAAAGGGATATCATCGGCTGGGGGATTGTTTACTACCTCTGTGGGATGATGAGAGTTTCCTAGATATTAGCAAAAGTAAAGGCAAATAAGTTTTGGTTTTGCAAACCAAAAGCAGTGAATAGAAACAGTGAAATATTCTGTTGGCTTGCATGTAAGATGGAGGTGACTGGCAATTACATTCAAGAGGGATGTAAAAAAGGAATTGCAGGACCATGTCTTTAAATTTTATGGGAAGTCTGAGCCTTTAAAGTTGGCAGAGAAAACATTAATAATGAATAATATTCTCTCATGCTTCAATGAGCATATTAGGGAAAGAAATAACAGTTATGCTACAAATACAGATCCTGTTCTTTCTGTGGATAACCTAAACCAAATTTCTTAACTATGTTTTAATTTTGTGTCCATGGTTTTTTTCCTAACGTCAAATGCACTAGTCTCAGAGTCACTTTCTTGGGCTAGAAGAATATTTTCTTATTTTTTGCAAGACCATATCGCACTGTGTTTTCTAACATTTATATTTCTTCTCCTATGATCCTGTGTTTGCTAAGGTAGCCCAACATAATTCTTAAACCAGAGTGCCTTTATTCTGATATTACCAAAATGCTTTATAAAAAGTAGGGGTAATAAGTTATCATGTAATTTATAGACCTGTTTTTCTTCCCTCCTTTCCAAATGACATTCAGATATGTCTTTAATGGATGGACTGAGGGACCTGGACAAGCTGAAGAAGTAGACCCATGTGAACCTCACGAGGTTCAATAAGGCCAAATGCAAGGCGTTGCACCTAGGTTTGGTCAATCCCCTCCATCAGTACAGACTCTGGAATGAATGGGTTGGGAGTGGAGAAGTACCTGGGGATACTGGTAGATGAAAAATGGGGTGTGAGCCAGCAATGTGTGCTTGCAGCCCAGAAAGCCAACTATATCCTGGGCTTCAGCACTAGAAGCATGATCAGCAGTTTGACAGAGGTGATTCTCTCCCTCTACTTCACTCTCATATGACTCCACCTGGAGTACTGTGTCCAGCTCTGGAGTCCTCAGCACAGGAAAGACATGAACCTGTTGGAACAGGTCCAGAGGAGGGCCCCAGAAATGATCAGAGGGATGGAGCACCTCTCCTATGAAGACAGACTGAGAGAGTTGGTGTTGTTTAGCCTGGACAAGAGACAGCTCCAGAAAGACCTTACTGCAGCCTTTCAGTACTTAAAGGGTACCTGTAAGAAAGGTGAGGACAAACTTTTCAGCAGATCCTGTTGCTATAGACAAGGGGTTTTGAACTAAAAGAAGGTAGATTTAGAGTAGATATAAGGAAGAATTTGTTTTTATAATGAAGGTGGTGAAAGACTGGAACAGGTTGCCCAGAGAGGTGGTAGATACCCCGTCCCTGGAAACAGTCAAGGTCAGGCTGGATAGGACGTCGAGCAACCTGATCGAGTTGAAGATGTCCCTGAGTGTTGCAAGGTGGGTGGACTAGATGACCTTTAAATGTTCCTTCCAACCCAAACTATGATTCTATGATTCTATAATTCCATGATTCTGTGATTCTATGACAGTGTTGCTGTAGGTCATGAGAAGTCTTAACTAATCCACACACACTACTACTTTTCTACATGTATCTGGGCAGATTCTTTCCAGTCTGGATAGCAAGTCATAGCCCTAGACAATGTCCCTTTGAGTAAGACACAAAGACACAAAGGTGTCTTCATTGTTTCATTTGTGTTGGCAGGCTTTTATCCCCTCTCAGGCCAAACCAATTCTATAAGTCAACAGAGGACAGAGGCATCAAATCTAATAGCTCTGGCATTATCTCTTAATGACCCTTCTGTGGGCTATTGTGAGTCATCTCCTATTTTCTGCTGGACCCACTTCAGACAGTTCCAAGTAAGAGGCCTTAGGTAAAAATATTTGTATAAAATCCACTAGGTCAGCCTGCAGCATTATCAAATTATTTCAGAGTAGCTCTAGGTGAGTCACTGCAACAACAATGCAATGATGAGTCCTGCAGAAATCAATACCTCTCTGCATCTGCTCAGCAATCTGTATGAATTGTCATTGTAGATTCTAGAACTGGGGGCAAAATTAAAAGTTATATGTGAAGAATTACTTTAATCTTACATTTGATCTTTAAAATGTAATAATTCATCAATCTTTTAGAGGTCAGTAAGAGTCAAACAAGGATAGCTGCTGTAGTGCAAGGTTTTAAAAGATTGGTTAGCATGCAGCAGTATCTCACTCTACAAACAAGATGGATTTCTATCCAAGGGACCATTTGAGGAGTGATCGAAAGAAGGGTTTGGATCCCTATTTTCTCCTCAGGATGTTTAACTGTAGATTTTGAAACCAACAAAACTTCAAGAATACATTAAACTTGCTGCTTCTCAGACAAAGATAAATGGCTTCCTGGGGTGTGGAAGAAAGGCTCCCATGTTGTAAATAGCAGTTATTGACTTCTGCCTACTGTTCTTTTCAGTATGCATACTCCCAAGTAAACCTCTGTAATGTTGTGAGTACTCACTGTACTGTTGTGGTAAATGGTATTGTATTGTACCGTAGCTTCTTATATTACCAAGATTTTCAGGGTATATACAACATCATATATAATAACAACAATGTGGAATGATGGCAAATGTTGAAGTTTCATATTGTCTTCCAGTGTGTATCAGTAGCTAACATTGTCAATGAACAAGAGTCTTCACCAGGGTTACAAAAGTTGACCCAGAAGACAGATTCTTGAACTCAGTATCTCAGCTTCTGCTTGAGAAAAGTGTGTGGGACCATAAGCCACAAATCAATTGGATTTCAGTTTGGGAGAAAATCAATTTAATTAGCTAAGTATGTCATGGGATAATATAGCGGTAACATAGGAATAAAAATGACGTATTATTCTCTAAGTGTATTCATTAACAGAAAATGTTAGGGGACCGCATTTTTTGACAGTAAAAGTGATTTTGCCAATTTGGTAAGATAGTGATGCAAAAGTACTTATTTCTTCTTCATTTTTTTTTTTAATTTTAATAAATAGCAGCATTTCTATACAATAGAATGTAATGGCAATAGTTTGACATATTCACATCATACTAATCTTTGCAAGCAAGCCAGAAATTTAATGTGACTTCACATGCTGTCATGTCCCCCTTGTAAAAGGGGAATATGACAAATCTTATGACTTCAGTGGAATACAATTCCCTTCAAGTTTTCAGTACTTTGAATAAGTGTATCTGCTTTTTTAGACCTTTATTATGAAGTGATAGAGAAACACTCAGGGTAGTCAGCCAACAAATAGAAAGTTTCTCAGCAGAATTGATGCTGTTGATGTAAGTGAAATGATGCTAGGGAATATTGTGAGCACTAGATCTGAACTGTTTTCACTATTCAGTCATTATGGTCTTATATTCCTACTTATGTTGTTAAATTATTAAAACAATCCCTGGCACGTATGTAGCCCAGGCTATCTCCTGAGCAATTTGAGGTAGGATCACAGTGTAAGCACTGAGCAGAACTATTTGCCATAAGGGGATGGAATGTTGTCCTGTTCTGCAGGGTTGGAGACTGCAGCACTATGCATGAGGGCTATTCCATGCTATCTTACCTCAGTGCCAGAAAACTGTATTGGGCATGTTTAATTTAGTAGGATAGATGTAGCCTTGGGGGCCTTTTCCTGTGTATTAACAGAAAATCACTTCAGAAATCAAAGGCTTAATTAGAACCAAGGCATTAGTTTAATTTATCCTTGTCTACTGAAATTTTAATATGTTTACATAGTAAACCAGTAGCTGCCTGGTCATTCTTTTGCATTTATAATATGACTGTTACTGTCAGGCCTTACAACATGTCTGCTCTTATGAAAAAATTGGGTCGGATGTTTCTTTTGGGGAATCATACAAGTTTTGAGTTTTCTCTCGCCTGATGCTTAAGGGGCACAGAAATACTGTAGCAATTCAGATATATCAAATGTGCTTGAAAACAAAGAGTACAAAGAGAAGGAAGGGACCCAGGACTTAGAAGGGTCTGTTTCATCCTTCTGGAAGATGGAGCTGCCAATATAGTCTGCTTGGGAACAGATAAGCCTGCTGTCCCAGTGGAACAGAAGATAAATAGCGCTACAGATGGCTCTGATAACTGCTACCTTAACAGACTTGGGATATGATAGAAAAATAATGCAATCATGGTGTAATTTATATACAGAATTGTTTCCTGGTCCCACGGGATTATTATCAAAGTATTTTAATTACTCATTTAAGGAGATAAGTACATTTTCTGGAAATACAAAGCAAAAGTCAATCACAATAGATTTCTTCAGAATATAAAATGACGTTATGACACTTGTAATAGAATTGGAACTGTGGTCATCAACTATACTGTAAATCTTAACTCAATACATTTCTTTAAAAAATGTAATAATTTGTCATGGGTTCAGCAGCAGCAGTCATTTTTCTCCTTCTTGGTAGCTGGTGCAGCACTGTGTTTTTGACTTTCGGCTGGGGAACAGCGCTGATAACACCAATGTTTTTAGTTATAGCTTAGAATGTTTAGGCTGACCAAGGTCATTCTGAGCCTCATGCTCTGCCAGGGAGGAGGGGAGCCGGGAGGAAGCAGAGACAGTACACCTGACCCAAACTGACCAAAGATGTTATTCCATACCGCAGCACATCATGCCCAGGATGTAAAACAGAGAGCAGAGACCCAGAAGGGTGGGGGTGCACTGTGTGGTCAGGCTCGGTATCAGGATGAACAGCCCCAACTTCCTCAGTCTATCTTCATATAGGAAGTGCTCCAGACCCCTGATCATCCTCATGGCCCTCCTTTGGACTTGTTCCAACAGTTCCATGTCCCTTTTATGTTGAGGACACCAGGACTGTACACAATACTCCAAATGAAGTCTCACGAGAGCAGAGTAGAGGGGCAGGATCACCTCTTTCGACCTGCTGGTCACGCTTCTTTTGATACAGCCCAAGGTACGGTTGGCTTTCTGGGCTGCCAGTGTGCACTGCCGTCTCATGTTCATTTTCACATTGACCAATACCCACAAGTCCTTCTCTGCAGGACGGCTCTCAATCTCTTCTATGCCCAACCTGTAGTTGTGCCCGGGATTGCTCCGACCCAGCTGTAGGACCTTGCACTTGGCAAAGTTAAACTTCATCAGGTTGGCATCTGCCCACCTCACAAGCATGTCAAGGTCCCTCTGGATGGCATTCCTTCCCTCTAGCTTATCAACCGAACCACACAGTTTGGTGTCATTGGCAAACTTGCTGAGGGCGCACTCAATCCCACTGTCCATGTCACCCACAAAGATGCTGAACAAGACCAGACCCAACACTGATCCCTGAGGGACACCACTCGTTACTGGTCTCCAGCTGGACATTGAGCCATTGACCATAACTCTTTGCGTGTGGCCATCTAGCAAGTTCTTTATCCACCGAGTGGTCCACCTATCAAATATTGATATATTTAAAATGTATTCTGCTGAAATAAATGCCAAAGGCTGAAGATATCACAGTCAAAACAGCTATGGTCATGATCACACAAGGTGAGCAAATACATCTTAGGAAATTCTGTATAAAAACCAGTTTGAAAATCTTCAATAGAGTTATCAAAAACTTGAATGCAGCTGGTAATTAACAGTTCTCTCATCTCTAACAAATTTTAATATATTAACATCTATACCATCTTTTGTTTCCATTTAGAGTATATATTGCAGCCTTCTGGAAGCTTAATGTGGAAGGAGATCTAGTTGCTAGATCTCCTACTCATGCCACTGTCTTATGATGTGTCACAGATCGTTTCCATTTCAGAGTGCCTGAGAACAGCTCTAACATCACAGTAGGCATGTGGTTAAATTAATATGTCAAGTTTCTTGAAATCTGATCAGCAAGTTATAAGCTCCAAGCTATCATTTTTTCCTAATGACTACTTTTTGGGTTTTGGAAGCTTACCTGAAGGGGAACCATTATTCAAATGAATAGGAGTGTATTCACAATTGAAATCTTAAATGAGCACAACTGAAAAATAAACCAGCATGTATTATGAGTAGAGAGTGCACTGGTAATTCTGACTTAACTTTGAAAGTTTGGTTCAGAGTTTATGAACTCAGCTACTTTCAAGCATTTTGGCTTTTAATTTCTACTAGCTTTCTGGAGAAGAGGTACACAGTACTTTGTGGAAAAACATGAAGTTAAAAAAATAAAATTAAAACCAATGGGCTAGGGAAATAAGGCCTTTGCACAGTAGATGGTTTTTAAACGTTTATGGTTCCCACAATAGGCTTGAGCTCTCAGCAGCTCTTCTATGGTGCTCCTGTAACTAGTCCCCGGTAGCAGCATGAGTGAAAGCATTCAAGGAGAATGGCTTTTGGCAGCAGCAGCCTACTGAGACTTTTCTTTTCCACAGCAGAGCAATAGGGCCATGCGTGCCAAGAAGTTGAAGCAGACGAAATAATTTTCTGACACTCACCAATCCAATGCCTCTTTTGATGCTACCTATGACTATCAAGAAATATCAAGTAATGGTGATCCAACATGTCCTATGTCACTATTCCTTTTCCCTATTTTTTTTATGGCAAATTGAAAAGCAGTAAGTGATGGTTAGTATAGAATCATAGAATCATAGAATCATAGAATAGTTAGGGCTGGAAAGGACCTTAAGATCATATAGTTCCAACCCTCCTGCCATGGGCAGGGACACCTCACACTAAACCATGTCACCCAAGGCTATGGCCAACCCAGCCTTGAACACTGCCAGTGATGGAGCATTCACAACTTCCCTGGGTAACCCATTCCAGTGCCTCAGCACCCTTACAGTAAAGAATTTCTTCCTCATATCCAGTCTAAACTTCCCCTGTTTAAGTTTGAACCTGTTACCCCTTGTCCTATCACTACAGTCCCTAGAGAAGAGTTCCTCACCAGCATCCCTATAGGACCCCTTCAGATACTGGAAGGCTGCTATGAGGTCTCCATGCAGCCTTCTCTTCTCCAGGCTGAACAGCCCCAACTTTCTTAGCCTATCTTCATACGGGAGGTGCTCCAGACCCCTCATCATCCTCGTGGCTCTCCTTTGGACTTGTTCCAACAGTTCCATGTCCTTTTTATGTTGAGGACACCAGGACTGTACACAATACTCCAAATGAAGTCTCACGAGAGCAGAGTAGAGGGGCAGGATCACCTCCTTCGACCTGCTGGTCACGCTCCTCTTAATGCAGCCCAGGATATGGTTGGCTTTCTGGGCTGCCAGTGCGCGCTGAAGCTGGCTCATGTTCATTTTCTCATCGACCAACACCCACAAGTCCTTCTGTGCAGGTCTGCTCTCAATCTCTTCTCTACCCAACCTGTAGCTGTGCCTGGGATTGCTCCCACCCAGGTGGAGGACCTTGTACTTGGCATGGTTAAACTTCATCAGGTTGGCATCAGCCCACCTCACAAACGTGTCAAGGTCCTTCTGGATGGCATTCCTTCCCTCCAACGTATCAACCGAACCACACAGTTTGGTGTCATCGGCAAACTCGCTGAGGGCATTCTCAATCCCACTGTCCATGTCACCCACAAAGATGTTGAACAAGACCAGACCCAACACCGATCCCTGAGGGACACCACTTGTTACTGATCTCCAGCTGGACATTGAGCCATTGACCACAACTCTGTATGTGGCCATCCAGCCAGTTCTTTATCCACTGAGTGGTCCACCTATCAAAAATTGATGTCTCTCCAACTTAGAGACAAGGATGTCATGTGAGACAGTGTCAAACGCTTTGCACAAGTCCCGGTAGATGACATCAACTGCTCTACCCCTGTGCATCAGTTCCGTAGCCCCATCATAGAAGGCCCCCAGATTGGTCAGGCAGGATTTCCCCTTAGTGAAGCCATGCTGGCTGTCACCAAGAACCTTGTTGTTTTTCATGTGCCTCAGCATGCCTTCCAGGAGAATCTGCTCCAAGATTTTACCAGGCACAGAGTCCATGCTCATTAAGTGACTGACATCTGGAAAGTCAGATTCTGTCTGCCTTAACTATAGGAGATCATTTATTCATTAGCATTCTTCATCAATAATGTTTTGGGTTTTTTTTTTATTTCTTTCTCCTCTTTTTTCCTAAGCCAGTGTGCTTGGGAACTAAATCACACCTTCATTTTGGTGTGGTTTCTTCAATTATGGCACTGGATTTGGAGCAGCTAGGATAGCAAATCCGAAGTGTTTTAGCTGTGAAACAAAAGTGGCTAGGTACAAGTAAGTAAATGTGCCTGAATTTCCATTTTCTGCAATGTACTGTAATTTGTGCTGTGAATTAAATAGTTGTACTTTCCTGTTGTCTTATCTGCCTTAAGGATACAATAGCCTATATCTGGTTTTGTCCTGAACACATTGTCTATAGGCTGTATGTGAAAAGTACTATGACAGTTACATTAGGGAGGATTTTACTGATAATTTTAAGGTGTTTAATGGTATCATGGTGGTACTACTAATGGAAAAGGTGAACCTCTTGATAGGTTCAAAGATGTGTCTGATAACTCCTCTAAGAGCTTGACTTTTGTTATGTGCGAACATCTGCAACAACTTAACGTTATTAGTATAACTTCATACGCTCACATAAATATCACCTATAAATGACATGCACTTTTTGCGCAAAATAAAGGATGAAAATTCATATGAATCTGAAAAACAGCAGCATAATTCACAGAATCAAGTCTAAAAATAAGTCTGGCACTCCAAATGAGGTTCCCAATAAAACATTTCTCTTTATTAAAGGTTTAATATTCTAATGTTTTTACAGACTAAATTAACCACCTGTAAGAAACCGTCACAGAACTTTGCTATACCTTGCCAGTATCAAAGAAATAATAGAGTAGGAAAAAAAGAAGATAGAAAATGTATTTCACAAATATCTGAAGATAATTTATGTGAAAAGAAAAATGAAAATCAGTTCACACTGGAATTGTCACAAAAAAAAAATCAGTTTCTGTCAATGGTCATAGTTTGACAGAGGTGTGAGACACAAAAAGCTTGACATCTGTTTAAGTGCTGGTTTATAAATGAACTACCAGACAAGTATATCTTTAACTCCCTTTTGAGATAGACTCTAACACTGAAACATGGAACTTCATATATTCCTTAAACCATATCAGTGTCTAACCCACCTTTGAAACTTGTTACATCCTTGGCCTCCATGTTATATGTTCCAACTCATCCTGTTGTGTAATTATTCATAGTTCAAACTTTTTTAAAAGAAGGCATAACTTGGTGCATTTCAATCTCATTGATTGCTCCTATTTGTTTACAGTGTAAGACAGAGTGAAAATTCCTGTATAATCTTTTCTACTACATACTGCTTTACATATTTTCAAATTTTTTCCTTTTTCTTCCTTACCTTTATAGGTGGAAACCAAAAGTTTCCATACCTCAAAATTAAGGAAAATAACCCTCGAAAACCCACCAAAAAACACCTGTTAAGAGAGTGATACTGATATTGTATTATTAAGTACACTAAAATTTTGACCTCTTTAATTACATTGTCATCCAATGTCTTTTTGTAAAAAAAAGAGGTCTCCTTTCTTATGCAGAGGACAAAGTAAACAGTACTCAATGAGCAACTATTCAATATTTAGTTTTTTACTCATCGTTCAAAATCTGGTCCATGCCTTATTTACTGCATGCTCTTAAAATCCACTCTGAAGACAGAATTATTAAATCTCCTGGGTCTCCCTATGGTACTCATCACTATATCCGGCCACTGCTGAAATAGCAACAGATTTGTTTTCACAAGATACTGAAAGACCATTAGGTATTTTGCTTGTTTGCAGACAGTGAATTCAAGACAGAATAATCAGAAGCAAAAATTAACCACTCAGACTCGGTGTCAGTCTTTCAGGACGGTTCAATAGTCTCCAAATTTATGAGTACTGAGGTCACAGCTCTCTCGCAACACTCACAAGTATGCACACTTGAAAACAAGCCAATCAAAGCTAGTAAACCAGGAAACGAGTTGCACATAATACAAAAATGGGTTGCATTAGTTTTAGTAGCCTCAAAAGAGTGGCATCAAGGACAGAAAAAAACGCAGTTCTTTAGTCACGATTCATTTGCTTCATATACAAGACTATCATTTCTTTACTGGCAAGGTTATCTCATTTGTGCCATTTATTTCCATGTCTACAGCAAAAGAGGCATTGTCTTTGCAGACAGTTAAATTTTCTTAACAGCACTGTTCTACTGTCAGAGGGTGAAGCATAGGAGAAAGCACTACTCAATAAAAGTAAGATCTTGACTGCATCTGTTCAACTCTAACTTATTAGATAATTTTGATACATGCTGGGAAAACAAAGTTAGCAGAGGTAATCGTCACAGGAGAGATTTCCCCCAAAAAGCTGGGTTATATCTGCTCTGCTTTAATGGTTTAGGCTTTCACAGAAAAGAAACGAATCACAGATGAACTCTCAGTGACTTTATTTCCATCTAACACCTTTAGGGCAAGATGTGAGGCAACAGTGAGCCAGGTAACAGCCGTTCATTGGCTTTTTTTTTAGGTAAAAAGAAAATCAAAGAGATTGGCCTGGGGTGACAAGATGAAAAAATATTGTAATAAAAAGCACTTTTTTTCCTGACATTAATTTTTCAGACTACAGTTCTGAAAAAAGATATTCTCTTCTGAATCTCATCTTCCACAGCAATACTGTCTGACCTGATGCAAGTAGTTAAGAGATCTTACCATAGCTTGATGTAGCTGCATTAAAGCTTTGTCTGTACTATCCTCTGACCTATTAATTTTGCTTTTTTTTTTTAAATTTTTATTAAAACAGTATCCTGCATTTTTTATGTAGCTGTCTATTGCAATATCTAAGGTTAGTCCTTGAAAATTATTTTAGGAACACCCTCCCAAACAGAATATCCTATTTTCTCTGCTATGAAATCCTTTGCTGGCAAGTTAACTGCCCAGAAGGCATTTCTTTCTCCTTTGCTAATAGATGCAAAGGCTCTGACTATGAAACCCCAGATCCCCTTGGTGTCCCTTATAGCTGTATATCATTAGAACATGCATTCCCACGTCTTGATCATTCTCCTACTTTGTCCCAAGGCTTTTATTTTTTACTGACTGGCAAAATTTTGAATTAGCATCCATTTACCTGGAAATAACTAAAATAATTCTCATTCTTAGCAATATATTAGTGAGGTCTTTTTTGGCTTCTTTTGCTTTTATTTCTTCTTCCTCTTTTTTTTTTTTTTTTTTTTTTTTAACATCTCTGGAATCACTAAAAATTACATGCTGTTATATAAAGAAATCCTAAAATTAGTGACAGTATTTTAACATTTAAACTGTCAGCAGCCACTTCATGAACAGCTGGTGTGGAAATTGAAACCTTTGAGAGAGCACTAAGGAAAACAACTGAAGGAGATGCAATTGCTAACATCCATTATTATCAATACAGTATACAGCAGAGACATATAGATTTGAATATCTTTGTGGCATGCAAAGTCTTGAATACTAATCTTCCTTGAAATACTAAAAGCAGAAGCACCAATACTTCCAGGGTATGAATCTCAGTATCACTAAATTGTCTGATTCAGACATTTTGGGGGACATTTTGGGAGACACTTTGGTTTGGGCATTTGGAGTGCAAATAGATCTCTATTGTCCAGGATATGCTCAGGATCCTTGAATTTTTAGCACATATTCCAGCTGTGAGATTCACCAAGGCTTCTCAGCTTCCAGGAGAGGATACCAGAATTCAGGTGTAGTTTGATTATATCCAGACTGTATAATGTGACTGATCAAGATGTATCATCTCTCTCCATCTGTTCCCACCTTTTCCTTGCCTGATATGCTAGTTTAAACTGGAAGTAGATCAAAATATGTCAGGAAAAGAATAATGTTCTAGCAGTTCTACCCGGCCAAGGAAATAAGAGAAAAGGAATTGAACATCCCACATGAACAACAGCATTAAGTACATTTGAGTGGAGAAATTATGTTAATAACTTCACATTTAGCATTCCAGTTGGCATCAGAGCACTTTGGTCAAACTGAACTTGTGGAGTTGCAGCAATGAGCAATCGGGTTCTCAACTCTCAGTTGCCCTGGCACCTAGCTGAAGTCCCCCAGGCTCCTCTCTTACATGTAGGAGCATGTAAATAAGGTTGAACTGTGAAGATTTTCATGTTATTCTTTATTTAGACTTATATATAGTATATCATTGCCATATTAATTTCTGTATGAATAGAAAGACATAAAAAGAAAACCTCCCAGGACATTGCGGGCAAAACATGCATCTTAAGAGGTAGCAAGGTGAATTCTTGGACAAAATTGAAATTTCTCAAGATGTCTGTTCTTGAGGAATGACTTTGTAATTACCTGCATTTCTTTCTATGTCCTTAAACATCATCCTAGTTTCCATGGAAACAAAAAGAAAGTGGAAGCCCCAGGTAAGTTTGATAGATGGGAAGAAAGCTGTTTGTGTAGTAGCTATGTAACTTCAGTAGAAGGAAAGCATCAAGCAAGCAAGCAAGAAATTAATTAACTCTATAATGGCAGGCAATGATGACCCCAAAATGGTACCCAGAAGACAATCCTGCTCAGTGAGAGCAAGAAAAAGTCATTGTGACAATAGGAGTGTAATCTGTATGTGATTGTGAGTGTTCAGTCCAGATTTAGCTGAACTTAATTGCATAGTTCTGGAAACTGAAGTATCACCCATTTCTCTGCAGTTGTGTTTATTGTCGCGGAAGCTACTTGCACAGTCATAGCTCAGGAGCTGCATTACTGATTTAAAGGAATTACTGTAATATGTCATATAATTCCTACCATGCCCATTGCATTCCTGTTCCAGAAGGCAGATCTCGCTATACAGGAGCTCTGAATTCTAATTTATCCAGTGACTTGTTAAAGCAGGAATCAGCTCCCTCTTAGTTTTGGGCCTGTTTTGTCCCACAGCAAGAGGTCTATTCCAAGTTTCTCATCACCATGAACTACTCTATGCACACCCCTACACCCACATATTGTTTTGCAGTCCTTCAGTCAGTCATTAGGTCTCAGAGATGTCACTCTCTCCCATTGTTATTACAGGAGATGAAGCGAATGAAGTGAATATATGGAAATAATAACACACATTAAAACATTTGAGGATTCAAGAGTTTGATTCAGCAGTGGCAGTTCTCGCTGACATTCTCCTGTAGCTCATGGTATCCCAGTACATAGATGTTCTGAAAGATGACAAAGAGCAGTGTTTAATTTGATAGATCCCCTTGAGATAGCTAGTAGTGATATAGTAAATGTATGTCAGAAAGCACCATGAGGGCTAAAATGGGACTCTGACCACACTTGATACTTAAGAGGCTCTTGACAACTTTCCCCTGAGGCAGATATTTATTCCTAGAATTAGTGTAAATTAGTGTAAATTTATGCTCTTGGTAAAGGCTAACTGATCTGTCAAGTCGCTTTCCTAATGTAGATGGCTATGTTAAATGGCTTTCCCACTTGGACAGGCAGAGCACGAGGAAATTCCATACACATGGGTTAGGCTTGTGAAAAGAGTTAATCTTTTTCTTTAGAAAAACTTAACATTAACAAATTGTTACAGGCAAACTGTTGGAGTCTTGAACAATGATAAGTGCCCTCCAGATGCTTCTCAAGAACTCTAGCAAGTAAGTTTAATTAGTTCATTTCATTAATGAGTAGAAAGCTGCATGTTAAATTAAAACATGCCATAAAGTTCTTTATTTTTTTTTTTTTAGAAATTACAGACTTTTGTAATAGAATTAATAGTATTTTCTGCTCAATTTTTCTCTGCCAAAAATTATATTGTGGCTTAGAATTTATTTATTTTTTTAATTTTCATTTTACTGCTGCCCAGGTGGCATCCTCATCTTACTCCTTATATAAAAATAAGTACTTTGGGTATTAAAAATAGATTTTCATCCTGGATATTGCAATTGACAGTTTACAAAGGCAAATATTTTGTAACATGTAAGAAATTGCCCATTCTTTGAAAATGAAATGTAATTCTCAGTCAGTGGAGCTGAAACTGAAAAGTAAAAACCCTGGAAAATTGTATTTTGCAACAGTTTATTTCAGTGTTACATTCTTCAACAATGAAAGTGAAGTTATCAGAATAACATCCTATATCGGTAAAATTTTTTCTCCTTGAAAAGTATTTTCCACACCCCTGGGAAGCATTTAGCAGTAATTACATTACTTATTCTCAAATATTTTTTCATTGTCAAATATACTAAAAATGGTAAAAAATGATTTCTGGCATTAGCCTTCTAGCTCAAAATTTTAATTGAATTAGCTGACAAAAATGTCATTCCATATATCTATTTGGCAAAAATTCTTCCTTTGTTTGCGTAGCAGAGTTGAGAACATTAGTAAAAAATTACATACCCTGTTTGCCCCAATTGCCAGCTTAAACAAATGAATAATAAAATCAGAAATATGTGCATTTAAGAATTAAATGCAATAACTGTCAAGGTATCTAACACTGGGCTTTTAGCTATTCTGGACATACATACCCTTTTGAGTTCCCCAGCTGCTGAAGCATTGTCAGGTGTTGAGTTATGGGACTGTAGAAAGGAAAACTAAAGTCACTGCATGATAGGAGAAAGCAAAGCCAGGTTCCTTTCTCTGGATCTTAAGTCATACAATTTTACAGTAGTCAGCAAACAAGCAACAAAAAAATCCTGGAAGCAGATCTGAAATTTTTGTATCTCATTTTGAGTAAAAACTCTAACAGTGAAGTTGTAGCCATTTCTTTCCTTGGATTTTTTTTTTTTTTTTCCTCTCTCTGTTTCCATCACTCTTGTTTGCTTAGCACAATGACAACCTCAATAGAAAAATGTCCCTTTTTATATCTAAGAGTAGTTTTAAAGGCATTCCCTAAAGAAATCAGAGATATAAGTTCAGATTTCCCTGGGCAGACAGAGAACCTTAGTTCAGAACATCCAATTTACTGGACAACCAAATATTCTTGACCAGCAGAAAATTATACAGACAATGTATTGTTTTCTTTGTTTCTGTTTTCAGTTCAATTAGTCTAGAATTATAGATCAGACCTATCACAAAACTATGCTGTAAAGTCATTTAATCTGGAAAGTCGTCTTGCACTTGTGAGATTGTGTTTTCAGAATCTGTAGTAGACAAAATGAAAATACTCAAAAATACACCAAGAAGCTTTTTATGCAAATAACATGTAGATACCTTAATGGAATTTTCCTGATCAGTGTCCCTAATAAAAAATAAAAAAAAGCCAGATGAGAAGCACTTCAAATAACTAATTTTTCATTGAATCAGAAGTGCATGTGATATAACATCCCTTTACAGTTGTTTAGAATATCATTTGCTACTACACCAATGAAGTGTCTGAAAATTACTTGCTGCAAAGAGCATTCAGCTAGTTCAGGACGTGAACCTGAGACAAGAAATCTTGAGTAAAAGTGATTAGAAAATAATAGAGGTCATAATCTTTAAGAAAGAAATAAGTAATATCAGCGAAATGAAAAAACAATAGCTTTCAGGAAGGCAGGAATAATAAACTTCGAAAACTGTCAGTCTCTCAGTTGAAAGTTTATTCAAAGGGAAAAAAGACAACTGGCAGGTTCTTACTGAAATGATAGTAAGGTCATAAGCTCACAGAATTCCAATATAGAAGAAAAATAGAAAAGTGGATAGGAGATGAACTGGACTAAATCATGAGCTCTTCTTTGACTTCAGAGAAAGAAGATCTTCAAGAAGTAAGATGCAGGGATCAGGAAGTTGGTTGTTACAATCAAATATGAATATACAGCATGAGAATACAGAGAAAAAAATAAAGTACTTGGATGTTCATGATCATAAGTTAATAGGAATAGTTAGTGGGAATGGTATGCTACCTACAGGTGATACCTGATATTTAATGAACTTTTTTACATTAATATTTAATAAAATAATCAGTTTTGATCACTTGACATAAATTCTAACAATAAGGGTAAGAGCTCAGCCTTCAGTAAAGACTGTATAGCATACTGTGGGTAGATAAGATGCTTTTAAACCAAGTAGGCTAAAAGAATTCCATCATAGCATATGTAAAAAATAGCTTCTGAATCCTTACTGGTTATCTTTGAGATCTCATACAAATCAGGCACCAAGAGAATGGAAGAGCATTTCTTTCTTTATTTGAGAAGAGGAAAAGGAGGATATATGAGCCAGCCAACATTCAGTACTACTAGAAATGATAAAAACCCCCTATTTCTACATCCCTGGAAGGGAGCAAGGAAACGACTAACAGCCAAAATATATTTGTCAAGAATAGCATGTGTCAAGCAGACTTAATTTCTTCCTGTGATAGGGCAGCAGAACTCATGAGGAGGGAATAGCCAGTAGATGTCATGTACCTTGAATTTAGTAGAGCTCTTAACACAGTTTCATGACATCATTACAAGCAAGCTATTTGGTCTATAGAAAAAAACATTGAAAAACTGTTCTAAGAGAATCACAATATCACAGACTGAGGTTGGAAGGCGCTTCGTGAGATGATCTAGTCCCTTCCTCATGCCCCTTCCCTGCCACCCTCACTCGATGCTGAAGCAGGATCAGGAAGAACAGATGCTCAGGACCATGTTCAGTTAAATTTTGAGTATCTACAGAGATAGAGACTATGAGCTCTCATAGATGGTGTCACGCACCTCACTCATAAGAGAAAAGCAACTATATACTTTATTGATAAAAGCCAGTGAATTAAGAAAGTTCAATGGTAAACATGATAGCGGTTTAGCTGGATTTGATGGCAAAGTACACTACATTATTTTCTGCATAAAGGACACAGTCAGACAAAACTGTCAAGGAGGCCCTCCTGTTGAGTCATGATATTCACAAAGGACCCCCTTGCTTTCAAAACTCCTTCTCAAAGGGGAGTCTAGGTGTAGCTGGATCCACTCCAAGACCCAGACTTGGTCAGTAGTTAATGTCTAAAGGATTATATATGTGCACAATAAATCCTTTATATCTCTTATTTAAGATTTCAAAGTTTAGCTTGCTATTAATCACTTACCGAGAATCTGTTGTGTCAAGGAATTTCTCAGCCTTGAGGAGTAACTTTGAGAGGCATCCTTACTTAAGGGAAGATCCTGGCTTGCAGCCTGCTACCATGCAGGAGAGCTCAATGAGCTCTTGGTTGTCCACTATTTATAAGGCAAGATAATTGACTTGTAGGCATTTTTGCATACCAGCAAGGTATCTGGGTCGCTGTTCCAGTCATGGTTGTGGCTTGGGGGGGGGGGCAGGGAGCACACAGCCACAACAACCTCACCAGGGAACCTTTTCCAGTGACTGATATCCCTCACAGTAAAAAAGTTTCATCTTTCATTCAGATGGAGTTTCATGTCTTTTAATTTGTACTCATTCCCTCTTGTCCTGGCGATGCTACTGAGAAGAGACTGATTCCCTCTTCATTCTTTCCCATCACATCTATAAATACAACAACCTCCACCTGAGCCTTCTCTTATCCAGGCTGTGAAAACAAAAGATACCTTCAAGAACCCTGCAAATGTAGAGTAGAGATTGCATCTTGCCTTGATTTCTGCTTTCTGTCATTTTTGTTCCTAATTTTGACAGCTTTTTGTCTACTTACTTGCACCCAGGCTAATTTTCTCTAAAATGCTATAATGTAATTTCAAGAGCCCATGGGCTAACATGGGAACCAGAGAACTGGCTCCTCTAAAGCACACTAGGGCATGTCTAGCAATGTTGTGTCCTATTTTGGTATATGGGAAATCTTTGGCTTTGGGTCAGTGGTCTTTCAGAATCAGTGTTAAAGCTTGAACTTCTCTGTGCAGAAGGGAGAGCTGTATATATTGTATGCAGGGTGTGAAATCCTAATGATAGTCTTCAGGGCGTCAATGATTAGTTGATTACTTCAGTTTTTTTTATTTCAATGATGTGCTGTTAGGTAACTTTTAATGGTTGACTGTTTGGTTTTAATTATTGTTCAAAGGAATATATAAAAAGTATAGCTACAAGCTCTGAATGTTTTTATGTTGTTGCAAGGCTTTTGCCTGAGTTTCTCAGATCTCACCTCCACAGGGAGTCACATGCAACCAAGATCTGAGATCCTGTGACAATCACTGTGAAACAAATCTCAGTTAAGGCAAAGGAAAGAAGAAAGAAACAGGCAGAACAGTAGTTGATGGAAACTTTCCTGTCCTTATCAGTTCAATTTCTGTACTATTCCATTGTCTATAAAAATTAAGTCTGCATGCACTTGAGGCAGCACTTGATTCTCCTCTTACCCAATATGTATTCAAAAGTACTTTTTGAGATTTCACATTCCACTGTGTAGAATCTTATCATATACTTACAGATGTTTCCTCCCATCTTCCTTTTATTCTACAAAATTAATATGCATTCAGACTATTCAAAACAAATCCTTTTTACTCAGAACTACAAAACTAATTTCTTTGGGCAATTCTTACAAAGCAGTAGTAAAGTCCAGGCATGTAAGTAGTTCATTTTTGTGGTACAAACAAGAGTACTGAAAAGTGACTTTAATTTCACCACCTTTGTACCATACGTCCTACCCATTCCAGAACCAGTTTCAAATCTACTCCAACCCAATATAATGTTACCAGAAGTGTAGTCAGAATAAGTGCAACATGATCTCTTGGGGCCAAATGCACTTTCTCTGATAGAAGATGTAATTTTATTAAAAAGAGAGAGAACACATTTGCTTAGAGATTAGAAGAATTCAGGATTAAGGTGTGCAGGTCAAGTTTCTGAAAGCTTTTATTGGCAAAATTTTTCTTAGAAGCATTTTCAGACATTATTTGAGCACTTGGTTATCTGTATCTCATTGAAAATTAATGGAAACTAAGAGTCAAAGGACAACAACTGAACTGCAAATAGCACTTAAATGAATTTCAGAAGTTTTATCTGGCTGCTTCATCTGTCATTTTACAAATGTAGTTGAGAGATTACAGGGATTCTTGTTGATTATCAAAGTTAAACACAGTGAATCTTTGAAAAATGGATCATTTTTCCATCTCTACTTAAGTACTATAGTGTACCAGTATTTAATATGGTCTCATATTAATATGGTATTCAGTATTTAATAGGGTCTGTGAAAAAAAATAGTTTCAGCCTGTTTAACATCATATCACAACAAAACATCAACTGTCTCATTTCTTAACAATGTTATTGCTTTTAACAAATTCTATGTTTTACTCCTTTTCTTATTCTCTAGGTTTACAGATTACCTTTTCCCATAAGAGGCATTTTTTTTTTTGAGAGTGACATTGATGTAATCAAAATATGTTTCACTGGAATGCATAATGATTAAACTCTAAGATTAGACTTGAAAAACATTCAGTTTTAAGATTTATATTATTCTCATTGTATTAGTGGAAGACTACAGGAGGGAAAAGGTTTATGTACATTTAGACTTTTGTTTTCTCAAATGCTGGATTTCAAACAGAAATTATCAAATGCTACTAAGAAACATAAATATTTCATGAAAATGTACCACCTGTTGGAGATGTGTACATGCTTTTAGGAAGTCACAACAGAATAAAGCACTCACATTAAATTCCAGACATATGCTGATAACATCCCAATCAACTCAACCACTCAGTTCACTCAAAGCAAAGGTAAAACAAATGACACAATCAAGATATATTGAAAAACTTGCTTCTCAGATGCGTCATGTGCAAAGAAGCCTTTTTTTTTGAAAAGCATGCCGCAAAAATGAGTCGTCCTTGCTCAAAAGTTTCACAAATGGCCACATGCACAGACCCCCATTCATATTTGTTCCCACCTTTGGAACAGATGGTTTCCAGGTTCTATTTGTTTCCATGTACCATTTGAGGAAAATGGTCTTTAGTACCTCTGTGCATATGAAGGTAAGTACTGCACACTTGCTTCTAGAGTGCTGATAAGTTTTCAAAGTCCAGACTTAAGTATTTCTGTTAGAAGATCTTTGAGTCTTGACAGAATACTGTGCCATGTAGGCATTGCCTTGATTTTCAAGACTGTAGTGTCTTTGATAGAAAGCTGCTTTTCTGATGATGCAAATCATTGAAACTGAATTCAACGTTACCAATATTACTGACACTATGGAAGACCTTCCACAAGCTCCTACTTATTTTCAGAAAACTGTTTTTCAAACGAGGAGGGCAATAAATAATAACTTGCCCTTAAATGGATTCTTATTAAAAAGTGAGCAGATCTGTGAACATGCACTGGGTGAGATTGTAAACTGTGTAATAGTTGTAGCTAAATGCATAACTACAGTTGAACTTTACTGACCTATCGGACATTGTTGTATGTTCACCAAATTGCGATTAACTAATTTAATGTCTGTAGTCATCAGACAGATTGATTATATTTATAGACATTTTGGCTGTTGTTTTGCTATGAGTCTAACTCGGCATAATTTCATAGGATGACATTCTTATTTTATTATAGTGTAGTTTCAGTCTTCAGAGCTCATGCAGGATATATAAAAAGTTATAAGAAAAACGTATATATGAAAAAATACACTGATAATTTCAGTTTTTGATAATTGAAGACTGCTGTTTTTTTTGTACTAGTAATTTTTCTGGGGTCCTATTTCTCCCATCTAAATTATCAAATATTGCCTTTATATCCTCCCCTTCCATTAGACTTTACTGATTAACATTACCCATCAGTGCACAGTTCTTAAAAAAAAAAAAAAAGATTTCTTAAATATAGAGACTCATTAAATACAAAACCAAAAGTGGTTCTTTGCATTTATTACTAAGCTAACCCAAGTAGTTTATTTATTATTTCATACAGAACAGAAGCCAATTTTCCTGATTAATCAAAGTAGAAAGATGACCAATCTCCTGAAAACAGCTACAATATGCTAGTTTTTCCTTAAAATAACCAGTAGCGGCTGCTGCTGTGTTTTCCATTCACAGTAGGCAGACATGTACTTACAGGCCAGATTACTGCTATTTTAGATCAAATGAAACAACAAAGAATGAATGAATAAATTTGTAAGGAAAATGCCTCCAAGAGCACTTAGGCACAGTGTCTTTTCTCCATTATGTGAATAGATTTTCTAAAAACTGAAACCTGGCAGATGGGCTAGATTTGATCTGCAGGTTCAAAAGATAAGGTTCATATTGCTCTAAAGCAATATAAAGTGCTAAACAAGATGATTAGTATTCATCAGACTTATTCATCAGCCTATTCATCTTAAGAACAATATAATTTAGCATGTTATAAGGGAAATCAAGGCTCTACCATTAATAAACTCAGTCTTCCTTGGTAAAGAAATAAAATAGAAGTCCGAAAGAAGACAATCAACTACTGGCAGGTAATTAAAAGTTATTTTATTTCCTTCATTAAATTTAAAAGAAACAATGACATGATATCTACACGAAGAACCTGGACATCCTGACACTTTACTGAATTTATAATACAGTGATGTTCACAGTGAGATTATCAGACATGAAAATAGCTTCTACAAAAGAAAAGTTTTTAAATGCAAGCTTACAGGAGGGGTGCTTGGCAGATAGCATATGAACAGACTCCTCCCCAAAAATCAGAAGGATACATGAATAAAGAAGAGCAAAGCAATAATGTAGGTAGGTTGTAGAGAACACTTGGATTGTGACAGTCATAGAAGGAAATGAAAGCAGAGATATAAACCACGTGAAAATCTTAAATATGAGGATATCCTAGAATCCCAAATGCATTACACTGAGGGAACAGCCATCCATGATGAGATTTTTAGGAGGAATAATGGAGCTAAAAACGGAAGAGGTTATGCGGCATTTTTAGAACAGAAGTTGACACTTTCCTTGAGAAGAGGAGTGACAAATCCCTAACATGGATTTTAAACCATTCTACAACTGGCATAGAGATTTAAACCTTAAACTGCATTCAACTGAAGTTACAAGCCACTTGGTGTAAAACATACACTAGTTCACCATATGGAGGAATATTCCATCAGAATTAACAAGCAAACTTTTGCCTGTTTCCCTTGGCTATTTTACTTAGAGGACTCATCTATTTCAAAAATGCAGAAAAACCCATAAGTGAAACTATGCATTACTGAACACTTGTTTTTTAATGTTCTGATTTCCTATTTTGCTGTGTGCTGCAAAGAATTCCAATTACTTCTGACCTTAAGTGAACCCTCAGAATTTATCAACAACGGAGAATTGAACTGTGGCCTTTGGAATGGGTCTTGGATCCTCAGTATATAGCTGTGCTACATTATATGATTCAAGATTAGCACTGTGATCGATTATATGATATTTCATCTGACTGTATTATGAGACTCCTCCATAAAGTAATCCTCAGGGATTATTTCATCATCTGAATTACACTACCACACCATCTCTGTGCAGTTTTGGTCATCACAGATGTTCTAATTATATTTTTCTTTTAATGTGATCGATGCAGATTCACCAAATCATATAGCAAATACGTGTCACAATTTATGTTTTTGAAGGCATAGATCAGCAGTAAAGCAAATATGATGTTAAAGTGTCCAGCTAATAGATTGCCCTATTTAAGTGTACGTGCAACAGCAGGCTTATTTTGTAAATATCCTTGAGTGAGGACATACGTGTTACGGATTTGAAGATGTCGATGACTTTTCAGGCAGCTAAATTTACACAAGATCATAAAAATTTACATAAGATCATCAAATTCACATAAGATCATCGTCATATGCAGACTGTCTCCACCCATGGAGTCAAAGTTCCCATAAACCACAGTTTTTATCAAGTTTTGATTCTGCTCATGACATTTTTCCCAGTTTTACTATTTAACATATTTTGTCTCACTTGTACTGTATCTAGAAAGGAAGGCTGATTAATTTTCTGTTCAAGTCTCTGCAACTTCATCAGTCAAATGGATCAGAATAACATTTTTCAGTAAAGGAATGCCCTGATGATTATCATATGATGACTGATTTTTTTTCCCTGCTCACAGATAGAAACCAGTAACATCTTTGAAATATTTTTCCTAGCTTTTCAGGTAAAGATTATCAAGTTTTCTTACCAGATTGTGCAAATCACATGCTTTGACATTTGCTATTTATTTGTTAGCTTTCACATCTGCAGAGTTACTCATTGATCTTGAAAATTGATCAATTATTGCAAACATTTTGCAATTATCTTGCACTCACTGTATACCAAATGACCATTGTGCTTGTTATGTTAATGTCTGACCCATTTTACCAGAATCGCTGTGTGACTGTTAATAGAGGTCACTTAGTGATATTGTAGCAAGAATTTGACTGACTACTTTCAATTCATCAGAAACAAATTAAGGTTTTTTTGTCAGCAACTGCTGAAAGCTGGAGCTTTGTAGGTACATTTTTTACCAGTTTTCTTTCCAAGAATTTGATTGCCCATTTTTTGGAATAAAGATGTTTTGCTTCCCCTGCAGACAAGTTGTATTTTGTTTGCTTAGGTTGTTTAAGCTTTCCCAATACTGAACAGGCAATTTTAGGACTGGGTGGTAACTGAATTTTCTGTGCAGAGGTACAGCTATTGACCCTGTTTCTGCAAAGGGTTGCAAACATATTAACTTTTAAACAAGTTGAGCAGTCCCATTGCCAATTTCAGTTGTGCCTAGTTGTTTGTAATAGTAATTGAAGACATTTTTTAATAGATATTTCCACTATTGATGGGGGTGAAGAGGTAAGGCAGGAGAAAGAGGTCACTAGAGTTTCCCAGTAGCTATATATATTAAAAAAAATAAATAAATCCAAACATCTTGTTAAATTTATATCACTGCATGAATATTTTCTGTTTATTTTCAATTCCACCCTTTAATAATTGCAATCACCTTCAGGGCAAAGAGGCAAAAAAGAACCATACATTCAAGTTCCTTCTTCAAAATATGGTTTAGCTCAAACCTAACAGTAAGAATTTGTAGCAATGTGTATGGAAGTAACATAAAATAAAGTGATATACAACAAAGAGTATTTTATTTTCAGGAAGGCTGTATTTATTACCAAACTTTCTCTGACTTGTATGAAATAACTTCTTGCTGTGCACCTTAATTTTAAAGGGAAATCTTGTCCTTAGGCATAATCTTCAGTAAGAAGCTCCAGGAGGCTGTGACTGGTAGATACATCTTTGAATCGCAATCCCTTCCTTGCATCTTTGTTGCCAAGAGAGGGACTTCTTGGGGATCTATAACATCAGGCCACTTATCCAAATATCAGCTACGCAATGAACAAATAGAAGCAAATTAAGCAGTGATGACTGTTTTTTCTTATGTGCCCGATACCATTCTCCGGTCACCCCAAGTTCCCTTTCTGCTATGTTCTGCAGTAATAATACAGCTATTGTATTTCACCAGGTGAATAGTTGATTATATCTTACCGCTTTTCTCTGGTTTGTTTTTTGTTTTGGTTTGGTTTAGTTATTTTTTCTCCAGGCAAGGAATATACACTTAACATTTCCTGGTATTTGGACTCAATTTCAACCTGTAACATCCTGTGCAGGCTTTTGCTGTCAGGACTACCTCTTTGAGTTTTTTTTTTTTTTTTAAGGATTTCTTTTCACATTGCTGGGTTTGTTGCTTTTTTTTTATGCTGAGATTGTAAAACAAGTAAACAAATGGCAAATGAAACTTTTAACGGTATTATCACAGTTAGAAAGGCCAAGTTGGTAAGGAATATCTTTCCATTAAAAAAAAAAAAAAAAAAAAACTGATATGGTTGTAAAGTAAAAAATTTCTGGTACACCAACAAAATTCAACAGGTCTGGCACAGACAGATCAAATAAGTAGCTATGTATAGGCTGAGGACAATAACTTTAACTTTGGGAAAGGAAATTATTCAGCCTCTATGCAACAAAGACAGAGACAGGGACTGGCATCTCCTTGACAAGCAAGAATGAGTTATCAGAGGTGGAGAAGTATTTTTGTGAAAAATTTTCTTTCACTAGTAACTGTGTCGTCTAACTTCTACAGATTGTCTGTAAGGATTTATTGTGGTGTGCAGTAATTTCATTGCTATGGTCTATGTGTGATAATTTGCCTTCCTGAAAGAGTATGGTTATGTAGGATCCATGAAAATTAATCAGGACATCCTGTCATACACACATGCAATCAACTTATAAAGATCAGAAGCACACAAAGAGCAATCAGAGTATGTTTCTCATGTAACAGCTATGCTATCTGAATCTTCAAAAATTGACTAAGGGAGATCTGCAAAGCAGCTTCTATAGATGAGACATTGTAAAATTCTAATAACTGCCAAAAAACTGTGGACATTATTTAGATGATGATGAGACTAGGGATATCAAAAGTCCACAACAGTCTTCCTGTTTCTCACCTGCTGTTAAAAGTTCATTCTCTCACAAATGCAAAGTGCTTGTATAACCCCCTACTGACCTTGTCAACTCTTTGCTTGTTAGTATCCCATTATACCATGCTAATGCTAACTCAAAGTGTATAATATGTTAACATAATAAGTAGGTTATGTTTCTCAATATGGTTTTGGTTTGCCTTGATTATTTCTCTGCCTATCAGAACCAGGAAATTAAATCAGTCATCATAAGTACTCGTCCATTTATCCAATCATATCAATTGCTCGCTTAAGGAAACGCTTTCTTAATGCAAACCTTATCCTGGTTATATTTTTAATCTATCCAAACACACAGTCAGTTTACTTAAACGTTTGGAACTAAAATATTAGCGCGGATGTACAGATCAAAATGCCATTTTACAAAATAAATAATTTAGTTAATCCTTGAAAGTGTAGAAAAAGGAAATTTGAGGGGTTTGCTTTATCATAAAGAAAAACTTTCAAAGAGATCAAAAATTCTGGTGTGTGTTTCCTGACAGACAATAAGGAAAAGCCACAGAAATGGAGTCTGCATTAAAATGCAAGCAGAAATTTTGAAACTACGAGGTGATGACTTCTGATAATTTAACTGAAACTTTATTAGAATTTTAATGCTTATGATTAATCATCTCTGATAGTTAGAAATTTGTACTCAAAACACAACAAAAACTTTGCCTGTGAAGGACATATTTTGTTATAGATTTGAATGCAAACATACCTTATAAAATGATGGTTAATTAAAATTAAACAGAATTAATTCCCCTCTGTTGCAAATAATCCTTTTAAGGGGAATTCTATTTTTCTGCCCTACTGAGGGCTACTGCATTTGCTAATAGAGTTGCAGCATGCTTTAATTTTAATAATCATTTGCTTTATGCTATAGTTAAAACTTCAGTTTTATTAACAGTCTATCTTTTACAACACCGGACGACTTGCTTATAGTGATGTATAAAGCCTGGAAAATCTGGAAGACTGAGACGTTTCTAAATATTTCTGGAATTTCCAGCAGACTCACTGCATGACAGAGCAGTAAAAGGTGAATTTTTAATGTAATCCACATAGATTAAAAAAATATTAGATTTGCTGAAAATTATGAGCTATACATAAGTTGGTGCTACTTCAAGAACATCTTGCAGGTCTTGTGACTAGTATGATGAAAGCTGTTGGCTCAATAATCAGTTTAACTCGAAAGAATGTGAATGGTAGGAATTGCTTCATATGAAAAAAAAAGGAAAATGTCATAACACTGTTATATACACTTAGATTATATCCAGTCTTGAATATATGTGTTCTGTTCCTTGACCTCAAAAGATGAAATGGTATGTAGAGATTATAAAGGCTGATTGAGGGAGTGAGGTGGCATCTGTGCTAGGAGACCTTGAATGGACTATGACACTTCATCTCAGAAGAGAAACAACCAGGAGAAGGCATTATAGAGGTTTTATGTGGTGGGATGAAAGCAAATAGAGAATGATAATTTTTTTCTAACTGTACAAGAACACACCAGATAAAATGTTCAGGCAACATGTTGGAAACACAGTTTTTCAAGCAGCAAGCAGCCAACAGCTGAAGTCCTTGCCAAGATATTTATAATCCAAAAGCATAAATAAGTTCTTGAAAGATTAGATAAATACATTAAAGAAATACCCCTAGAAAGTGCTATTAGACACAGGTTTTGTGGCTGAGTCAGTCCCTAAGCTGCAAATCGCAGGAATTTTTTAATTGCTCTGCTGTTAAAAGGTTTTCCCTAAGCATTGCTGACTCCATTCATAGGCAGGATTCTGGTAAAGATGGATCTTTAATATGACCTAAGGCACCTATATACATTTACTTACACTGGTCTGAAAAATTCCAGCTCAATTTGAAACCGTGATTCCAGCAAGTACTTTGATGTGCTGCCAAGCTCTAAACAGTCTGCTGAAGCATTACCTTCCACAGAAATACTTCACCTTTTGTGCAGTATACTCTCATTTTCCATCTCTTATTTTTGACTGAGACACAGTTTACTCTAAAGGAGAGGTTATGGCTCCATTAGCACAAGGGTCAGTCTTATTTAAATGGCAACACTGAACCATGACAGGCAAATAGTGTGTTTTAACTGGGTCCTTCTACTCAGGAGGATATGTGCTTTAGTTGAAGCCTACTTGTAAGTGTCATCATATCAAATAAGAAACTATGACATCTAGCAGCCTTCCTTATTAAATGCAAAAAAAAAAAAAAAAGACATCAAAAGTAAGTGGACAGCTTTTCCACTGCAGGATTTAATAAAGTAAGTAAGCTCTATTGAATGAAGGCGGGGGAAAAAAGCTGTCAGTAAATGTCGTTTCATATATATATAAAAAGAACACTTCATATTTTGCAGAGGGAGACTGTTTGAGTTAAAAATTAAATGTACTCACTTAGAAGACAGTATTCCACCAACTTCTAGCACAAGTTGACTGAAACAGTTGTCCCAAAGTTCATCTGGGTCTTTTTAGTTAATGGTTGAAGAGATCCTTCCTGATCTGTCCCTGGGGCCAAAATTACACTTGCTCACCACTTACACTTCTCTGTCTTCGCCTGAAAGATAGCATGCCACTTTAGTCCTTTCCCATTTTAATTTTGGCCAGGATCTCTACCTTTGTTTCCAACAAACCAAGCTCAGCTTTTTTCCCTAACTGCAGCCCAAGTAGCACTTTCTGATACTCAAGACTTTTTAAATGCCAGGGCAAGTGGCACAACAGAAATTGTTCTACAAGGGGCTATAAAGACTGTAGAGGCCAGATGGATAGAGATAAGGTATTTTTAATAACCTTGTGAGTTTAATAAACTCACTACTCACAGTGGTAGTGAGTAGTGCTGTTACAGTGTTTAACATGCTTCCAGCTGAACTGAGTCAGAATGTGCCACTGGCCAGGTACTGTCCACTTTCGGGTGAGAGAACACATTTTGGTAGATGTCTCTCTGATTTGACAGAGGCTTATATCATTCACAGGGTCTTGGGACAATTGGCTGTGCTCAAATCAATCACAGCAGCCTATGTCATATAAGTGAAAATAAATAATTGAAGAGGCAAAGGGAGCTAAGTGTTGAGAGCTGGAATGTAAATCCCTGATTCTGTCACTTCTAAAGCATCACACAGTCTTTTTGGAGATATTGATACTTTCACAATTTGTCCAGTGTATGAATTACTTGAGAAGTTTAGCTTAAAATTTCAATGGGGACCGTTACAAGTGAAGTTACAGTATTTAGGATATAATTTTTATGTGGATGAAGTGACACTATCACGAGAAATTACAATGCCAAAGGATCACACTGCTACAGGGAAAAGAGGAAAAAACCTAGCTTTCCACCTTCTGTGCAGTGGCAATGACAGTCTTCTTTTAAACACTAGGTAAGACTTCTACCAAAGCCTAGGTAAAAAAATAAGACTGAAAATTAAGGTATTTAAATATGTCCAGCAGAAAAAAATAAAACAACCCATCAAAAAAACCTGTCACCAAAACAAAAGTGGTTTTCATCACCACAAATCAACTAAATGAAATGAACATACTGAAATTTCAGGCTACATCTGAAGATTACCTTTACTTCCAGAGGTGTAAATATCTATAACACATAAATATCACAGTTTGAATTAACATTTGTATTTGGCAAAGGCAACAAGTTAGTGAAAGCCATGTAGCCACTGAACACGGCTGCAGTCATGAGCAGTAAGTCATTAAAGCAGTAGTCCACAGATTGTCATTATCTGCCCACAGCCTGTGAAGTAACACAATCTGGATGATTTCTGAAGGCTGTTCACAGAGCTAGTGGAGCTAGTGTATAATCCTAATCAGATAGACAGTGATTCTGTGATTCTATAAAGGAATTTGGCAACACCAGGAGGAGTGGGGAAATACAGAGAGAGACACATACAGAACTGCTGACAAGAGTTATGAAGACCTTCCTTTTGCACTTCATAATGCTTTACATCCTTTTAACTGCTGACAAACAAGTTGCAGATGTGATGGTTCTTTTTGCTCTGACGCAAAACTTGCCTCTTTATGATATAAAATTCAGCACACTGTTTTTTTTTAAGGGCGGGGGTAGGTGTGTGCGGGGGTGGGTGTTGCTGTGAGAGAGGGTGCTCTGTGGGCTTTTATTTGTTATGAAGACAGGCTGAGAAAGTTGGGGCTGTTCAGCCTGGAGGAGAGAAGGCTGCGTGGAGACCTCATAGCAGCCTTGCAGTATCTGAAGGGGGCCTATAGGAATGCTGGGGAGGGTCTCTTCATGAGGAATTGTAGTGAGAGGACAAGGGGTAATGGGTTCAAACTTAAACAGGAGAAGTTTAGACTGGATATGAGGAACAATTCTTTACTGTACGGGTAGTGAGGCACTGGAAAGGAAGTTGTGAATGCTCCATCACTGGCAGTGTTCAAGGCTGGATTGATCATAGCCTTGGGTGTTATGGTTTAGTGGGAGGTGTCCCTGCCCCTGGCAGGGGGGTTGGAACTAGATGATCTTAAGGTCCTTTCCAACTATTCAAGGATTTTATGATTCCCGGGACAAATGGCATGGGATTGATTCTGCCTCTTTTTATCATTAATTAAAAATGATGAAAAAAAAAAAAATTCAACACAAGATATTATAGAAAGGATTGTGATCCTTCTGCCTCAGAGAAGCAGAAATACAGTAAAAAAATCTCAGGGGATTGGTGCCTTGGGAAAGAGCAATCTCACAGTACATGTTTTGGAATAAAAATCAGAAGCATTAAGATGTCCTTCTGCTGTGAGCAAGGTCTCTGCCATGCAGTAACAAGCAAAGAGCTTCAAGTAACTGATACGTTTTACTGGTGCATGAAGAAGAGCGCTGTACTAACCAGGTACTTTTCTCCGAAGTATATACCTTCCGTTCCTAAGAGCTGACAGTCGTGCTGCCATCTGGTGGCTCCTCTTTAATGCAGCTGCCTTGGATTAAACTTCATTAAGAATTAGAGTGACATATTCAAAAGCAAACATCTCTCATTGGGCACATATTTGCAAACTGTTTCAAGCAAGGAATTCAAGCATTAGTGGCTAGTGAGTGGATGCTTTTGCAACAGTTGACTGATTTCCTGACAGTTCATTTTGGCATCTACATAAGAGGGTATGCTGCAGCATCATTTCTCTAATTCTATGAATACACAATTGAAAATGAAGGCTGAAGGAAAATTATGAAGAATTAATTTAACACTTTATTGTAATAATTACATTGGTTACTGCTAATCAATTTTAAGTTAGCTGGAATAATGAGGAAAGTGAGGATAATGAGGATTAAGCAAATCATAGATAAAGCAATATATAAATCAACCTATAGAAACATAAAATGAGAACAGGGACATAAACCAAAAAAAGGTTGTAATCAAGCACAGTGCGAGTCTAATGTCAGAATACAGTACAGTTTATACTGTGGGGATATATCAACCTGGTCTGCAGTTAGGCTTCTATAAAAATGGTTCTGCACCTGTTATGGAGCCCAGGATAACTGAACATGAACAGCATGATTAAAAAGGAATCTTTCACTCAGGTTGTACATATTTATTACTCTGGTGATATTCTCACAAAGTTATCTATACAGTTTTGGTAACTAAAAAAGTATGGCTTTAAAATACTTAACTCTCTGCGACTGAAAAACTTAGTCTTTGCAATTGAAATAAAAGACCAATATCTTTTACACTCTATCAATCTGATTTTCATAAGACCTCATTATTCTGATAGATACTTACACAGAACTTGATTTAAGTGTGAGCAGAATTAATCTGCTGCAAACTTGAAAGAACATTCTATAAATCAGGTTATACGTGCTTTATCCTGAACAAAGGTGAAAAAGAAATTACTGATTTAATGTGAAACTTTTCTTTTAAAACCGGTGAAGATTAATTTTACATTTACATTTTACAAGTGCATACTTCTCCAACAGTTTGCTCACACAAGACAAAACTCTAATACACTGAATGTTACTGTGAAATCAACACCAATTTCTAATTATGCTGGAAGTTGAGAAACAGCACTCTTCAAGTTTACTGAGATAGTTTAATCCAAAAGTGAAACAGCCTACCACTACTGTTGCATCATTTATTAAAGCAGACTTTAAAAATGTAGACTATTATTACAGTATGTTGTTAAAGTCTGAGATTTAAAAAAAAAACATTACTTCACATCTCTTTTTCTATCCGCTTATGAAGCTGTGAACATCAGCATGCATCCAGCTGCCAACCACATTCAATTACTAATTACAGCAGAAGTAAATTTTCTGTGTGAAGCTGGGGTAAATTAATGCACAAAGCTTTTATTCTACCTTGTTATTTTGTTTTGACTACTGTGCATTTTTGTTTACATTAGTATCAACCTAAAATGTCTTTCTAATATATTTCATGTTGACACAGAATGGCAGTCTGTACAAATTGCAGTTTCAGCTGACTGGTAGCAAAATGATTGTCAATAAATTAAATCTATAGCTACTGAAATAAAGTTTCAACAGCATGCAAAATAACATACTTTCCCTGTTGCTTTTTGAAGATTTAAATACCTTTACCTATGAACATAAACAAGTTGTGAAGGACTATAAAGCTTTAGTGTAATTTGTGTTTGTTGTTGGGTTTTTTTGTGTGTGTGTTTTTTTTGTTTTTTGTTTCAGGGTTTGGTCATTTTTTGTTTGTAAATATAATTTTATGCAGGAAACATTAACCAATATTTCCTTTTCTACTCACAGAAAAATTTCTGATCAGGTACTAAACTGAGTATAACACTAATGAAGAGGTAACTATGTCAGCAGCAATTTCTGTAGAGTTACACCAATGGAACCAGAGATATCCCTGTGAATGGTATCACATAAGTTAAACTTTCTGAACAATTTCTTTGATTTCAAAGTAGACAATATCAGAGCTTAAGTTTGTATTTTTAATTTACTCTGAATTTATATGTATATTACAAATGAAGGCATATTCTGATGTCATTGCCTATCGCAAAGCTTTCTCTTCGGTTTTCACTTCCTTTTAATACTTCTGTTTACTCTCTCCTTCCATAAGGCTCAGTATCTTTCTCCTTCCCTACACTGTACTTCTTGTGCTCATAAATTCAGTGAAATAAATACAAATAGAAATTAAAAAAACTGACAGAGAGCATTTTTTTCCCCCCCAGGAAGAACTGGTTTATTTGAAGTAGGGATTTTTTTTGCTATTAATCATGTTAAGAGTCCTAGTATGAAAAGAAATAATCTATAGGTCAGTGACTATGTCTTTGAAATATGCAGACTGATATTTCATATTGGAGGTTGTGATCCACTGTATTAAGGCAGTTGATTAACCAATGGTTAATCATTAATGGTTAGCTGGTTGAGATCTTTATGTGCCACTGGGACAAAATATCATTTTCTTTGATATTGCAGAAGAAAGTATTGCTTTACTCACATTCTCTCATCAGCTCCCCATATAGCTCTTGCTCTGATTCTCTTTGAGTAGGAGTTGCCCTAATGTGCCCTAATGTAATTTGTTTAAGCCACCACTTTGATTTTCCAAGATATTGAACCTCATGGAAAAATGTGCATCTAAGTACCAAACATCACCACTGGCAGTGGCTCACCAATGCTTGTGCAGTGCGGTTTCTAGTGTTAGCTGCAGTCAGTGTAACAGATTGTCAGGGACTAGGGACATTGAACCAGTCACCATACTCCATACCCCATACTCTCTGGCATAGAAGGAATGAGTGTAAATATAAGAAAAGGGTCGTTTAAGATTTTATATCTTGAGTCCAACTTTAGTCTGGGAACTTAACATTAACAGAAGCTTTTCCTCGTTAATGCTTTACTGCTGCAGGTACTAAGGCAGCTTGCCCAGGAGGCATATAGCAAATAACAGACAGAACAGTTGTGTCGCTCATGAGGCTAGAAGAAATTAATATTACATCCCAGCAGCTGAAAAACTGGGACATGGCCTGGCAAGGGAGCTGTTCATTACATGACTGGCTGTTGGTTGCCTTCAGTCTTGGTCCATCTGTTCTTCCGTCATCTTCTCATGAGCCCCCCACCTCACACTGTCTTCAATGGCAGTTGATTATGGACTATTCAGGGCAATGTAGTTTAAAAGAGACTGTAATGTTTGATGCCAGAATCTGAGATTCATTTAATGCATATTGCAGTGGTGATATTTTTTTAAAATTGAGAAGAAATTGGATGGCCTATTTCTTTGTAGTGGTCAGCATGACTTCCAGTTATATGCAGACACACTCTATGTTTTATTATATCCTCATTGAGAAAACAAAAGATCTATGATTCAGAAAGTCAGCCTCGTGTATTCAGCTGCTGATCATTTCAGATAGATCATGGCCTTATATATATCCAACAACCAAAAAGAAAGGCTGTTAGACCTGAAAAATTTCCAGCATCTTCCTTTTTGTTTTTGCTTTCATTAAATAAAGAAAATGTTACAGCTATGATCAAGGACTTTATTTACTTCTCACCAGGACTGAAACATGCTATAAAGTCTGTTTTTTCAGATATTATTCAAACTGAAGCAGGAAAAAACCCCACGAAAATAAAAACCTCCAGTGCACTCAATTTGTGTTTCTTGTCAAATTTTTGCAGGTAAAGTTTAATTACTGCTCTTCTGATTGTTTTTTAGGCTTATAGTTAGGAAGTGTGAATGAAAAAAATGGAAGACAAGTGTCTTTGAACATGTCTAATCAGTGTTTTAATTTATGTTTGTTTATTTTTTTATGCTTATGAAGGCTTTCTTTGCATCATTTGTTCCATAAACATTCATTTAAAGACAGAATTTGTTTGAGATCAGTTATTCTTTATTAAAAGATGCTACCTTAAAATCTTACTTCACTAGTAGTCTTTAGGCATTTTCCCAGTGAGACCTTCTTAACTCTTCTTACAGGCCTTTCTAAAGAAATGCTAAACTGCTGAAGTAGATTTTCAGCCTGTGCTGAAAATGAGAGTGAGTACTATGCATAAGACACCTGTGATTGGGGTCATCAGTGTAATTATTTTATCAACATAATTAAGTCTTAATCAATTGCAGTCACTAAGCACTGTAGTAAACACTGCAGTACAAATAACTGCTGAAAGTAATTTAGGTAATGCTTCTTGCTAAATTCTACTTCTACTATCAGCTGATCTAATAAAAAGATATTTTCCTGAGAGGCCTTGAGATGAAAACTGGTTTACTCTTTCAGCTCCTCAAATGCAGTAAAATGAAACCTTACCTATGGCTAGACAAGCTTCTAGAGTGCTCGTAAAACATTTATTGTTTGTGTTTACATTAAAAGTCAATAAAAAAAGCAAGCATACTTGGTGCACAAAAATGAGAACTTCTCCATCCCACATTTTTTCAGGTGTTTGTTTCAGACACTACCGTGCAAACACGTCTTTTCAATCCTTCTTTCATATGCCTGCATGAAGCTGATCAGAAAGTTGAAATTCAGCCTGCAAGAATGTCTCACCGCAGGGAGAATTTAGCATTTGATCTTTTCCTTTGTTCCATGCTGTGAAGAATGTGTTTCATTTTACAAAGTAAAAAGGTATTTAAATGGTGAAAATCTGTATTTAACCTCAGAGAAAAGAGAACCCAAAACGTGAAACAAATCAACCAAACAAAAAAACCCAAACAATTTTGAAATTTGGTGAGGAAACAGAAAGGATTTACTTTTTTTTTTAATGACACTCCCACACCCCCAGTTTCTGTTTTAATAAGACTATTTTCACTAAATAAAGAATTATATCATAACAGATTGGATGCATGGATAGAAGGTCCTTGACATATCTTTATGGAAACATCACCTTTTCATCTTCAAAGTTACATTTTCTAAACTTTGTATGCCTACATGCATAAATTAGGCTATATATATAGATAGATACATAAGGGTGAAAGATCATTGATAAATACCATTCTAACTTTCACTGCTTTTGTATTTTTAATTATATGTTATATTTGCCTCTCAAACATGAAAAGTGTTCTGTTTTGCCTGTTAGAGAAATTAGTCCATTCATCCATGTCATCCAACATCAATCTAACAGGAGAGGAGGGGACTCTGTTCTGCTCTAGTGATAATATCATGAGTGAACAGATCTAGTGTTTCCTTTCCAAAATTGTGTTTTGTTTGACTGGAAAAAGCAGATATTCTTTATGATGGTATTAGCTTTATGCTTCTGCGTTGTGACTCACCACCTGAAGCAAAACGTGCATCCTTGTATATTAGCCAATATATATATATATATATGCTTATATATATACACACAATAGGTGTATATATATAATATACATACATATGCCAATATTTAAATTATTAAATTGAATATAGTTGCAGACAGATCAAAACCAATAAATGCGGCAGGACAGCATTCTTAACACTATAAATAAAGTTTTCACAGCTGGGGTAGAACTATGTGTCAGGGATTACATATCCTATTTTCTCTTTTGCACCTTTCTTCTGCAGCTGAGTTTCTCCTACATCAGAGCCAAAAATATGTCTTGAAGAAAGTTGAAGGTGTGTTCTGTGACAGAAAACAAAAAGGTTTTCTGCACTAAAAGAGTATTAAGTTCCTCAGTCATAGCAACTCACAGATTTTTTGCCACCTGCAAGAAACAAAAGGGGTTTTATTGAATAGAACTCTTCAGAATGAAACACAAAATCATAGAATCATAGAATAGTTGGGGTTGGAAAGGACCTTAACATCATCTAGTTCCAACCCCCCTGCCAGGGGCAGGGGCATCTCACACTAAACCATGTCACCCAAGACTCTGTCTAACCTGACCTTGAACAACCGCCAGGGTTCACAACTTCCCTGGGCAGCCCATTCCAGTGCCTCACTGCCCTTACAGTAAAGAACTTCCTCCTAATATCCAATCTAAACATCCCCTCTTTAAGTTTTAACCCATTACCCCTTGTCCTATCACTACAGTCCCTAATGAAGAGTCATAGAATCATAGAATCATAGAATAGTTAGGGTTGGAAAGGACCTGAAGATCATCTAGTCCCAACCCCCCTGCCATGGGCCCTCCCCAGCATCCTTATAGGCCCCTTTCAGTTACTGGAAGGCTGCTATGATGTCTCCATGCAGCCTTCTCTTCTCCAGGATCAACAGCCCCAACTTTCTCAGCCTATCTTCATACGGGAGGTGCTCTAGACCCCTGATCATCCTCGTGGCCATCCTCTGCACTTGTTCCAACAGTTCCATGTCCTTTTTATGGTGAGGACACCAGAACAGCACACAGTACTCCAAGTGAATTCTCACAAGAGCAGAGTAGAGGGGCAAGATGACCTCCTTCGACCTGCTGGTCACGCTCCTTTTGATGCAACCCAGGATATGGTTAGCTTTCTGGGCTGTCAGTGCGCACTGAAGCTGGCTCATGTTCATTTTCTCATCGACCAACACCCTGTAGTCCTTCTCCACAGGGCTGCTCTCAATCTCTTCTCTACCCAACCTGTAGCTGTGCCTGCGATTGCTCTGACCCAGGTGGATGACCTTGCACTTGTCATGGTTAAACTTCATCAGGTTGGCATCAGCCCATCTCACAAGCATGTCAAGGTCCTTCTGGATGGCATTCCTTCCCTCCAACGTATCAACCGAACCACACAGCTTGGTGTCATTGGCAAACCTGCTGAGGGCGCACTCAATCCCACTGTCCATGTCACCCACAAAGATGTTGAACAAGACCAGTCCCAACACCGATCCCTGAGGGACGCCACTCGTTACTGATTTGCAGCTGGACATTGAGCCATTGACCACAACTCTGTATGTGGCCATCCAGCCAGTTCTTTACCCACTGAGTGGTCCACCTATCAAATTGATGTCTCTCCAACTTAGAGACAAGGATATCACGTGGGACTGTCAAACAGTTTGCACAAGTCCCAGTAGATGACATCAACTGCTCTACCCTTGTGCATCAGTTCCGTAGCCCCATCATAGAGGGCCACCAAATTGGTCAGGCAGGATTCCCCCTTAGTGAAGGCATGCTGGCAGTCACCATGTGCCTTGTTGTTTTTCATGTGCCTTAGCATGCCTTCCAGGAGTATCTGCTCCAAGATTTTCCAGGCACAGAGCTGAGACTGACTGGTCTCTAATTTCCCGTGTCATCCATCTTCCCCTCCTTGAAAATGGGGGTTATATCTACCTTTTTCCAGTTGTCAAGAACTTCACCTGACTGCCGTGATTTTTCAAATATGATGGACAGTGGCTTAGCAGCTTCATTCGCCAGCTCCTTCAAGACCCACGGATGGATTTTGTTAGGTCCCATGGACTTGTGCACAAGCACAAGCAGATGCACAATCATCAGCAGAAGTGTGCGTGAAAGGAGACTCCAGGTTGTAGATAGCAAGGCAGAAATTAACAGGAAAATTATCCGCTTCTTTATAATTCTCTTTTGATATATTTGATGAATTAGAAGAACTCTCTTCCCTTTCTTCTCCCAGATTATTATGTCAAGGGGATCTGATATTAATTGAAAATTCTTCTTTCCTCTCAGGTGTCCAAGCGTTCATATGGCAGGTTTAATCCTTCCTGTTAATTTGACTACTAATAAGAAGTTACAGTTTTTATGTATTGCTCAGTTTAATAATTAATTTCTCCCATCTGCTATTTGACAGCAGTTGACCATACTGAGATGAGAATCACAAATATTAAAGGACAATGGATTTGTGCCAAATTATGTCAGAGTGAAATTCGTCCTGTGCAAAAGCACTACCTCATTTTTTTGGTAATACTATTACCCTATGTGAACAGTAGAAAGTAGGACATGTGTTCCAGACTCATAAACAATATTGAAAGTAATGCTGAAAATCAACCCAAACGGAGTTCAGTGCAGAAATAATTTACAGTACAAATTTTCTCATGAAAGAACAACTTAGATGTCAGCTTTGTATGTTCATACTCTGAATAACCTTTTCTTTAGTGCTAATTGTAAAGCGGCTCATCTCTACTGAAAGAAGAAAATTAGCTCAGTTGAACAGAGAATAATATATCTGCTCTAGGGAAAAAGTACATGAATGGCTTTATGGATAGATAAAGGCTACATGTACAGATACAAGTTGACCACCATATCTATACAGATATACAGACACAGAGGCATACATACATACGTATGTATATATATACAAACACATATATATGTATGTGCGCACATACCAAAATTATATACACTTATTTCTGCCAAGGAGCAAAGTAACTTATTTTTCACTTTGAACATCTGGGGTAGCTTGTAAAGGATGAGAAAACATTACTTCAGTTAATAAGAGATGTTCTTTTTTAGAATGATGTTACTTTCAATTTCAAAACTGAATTTGTCTTTGCCAAAAGGCAAATGAAGTAATACAATATGCTAGTTTTCTTACTAGTCACACAGTGTAAACATATGATGCTGGTAGCACTAACAAAAAAATAAATATGTGAAAACAAAGACCAAACTGATATTCACATTTGCATTTACTCAGAAGTAGAAAATTCATTGATCTTGGATGAATACAGCTTTTTGTAAATAATCTGTGTATGAGGAATTTTCATTTTGAATAACTGATCTGAATAGCACTCAGAATCAAACACCAAAGAAAATTATTTCCCACTGACTGCCTTTTCTGAATCATCAGAAAAGGCTGCAAAATCACTTGGATGGAATGCTTTTTTATAGTTGTCTTTAGCATTTCAGAAAACTGAGGACTATGATCTTCAATGTTCATGCTTTTTTTCCAAATAGCAACTTAAATCTTCCCTCCGCCTTCCCCCCACCAAAAAAAAAAAAAAAGAAAGGAAGAAGTAAGGAAGAATGCAATTAATCTTCTACGCAGAAGAAATTGTAAGACCAAAAAGGAATTGTACTGGATACTCTAAATGCATTATTAGTACACTCACTGTAAATAGAATCATAGAAACACAGAATCATAGAATAGTTAGGGTTGGAAAGGACCTTAAGATCATCTAGTTCCACCCCCCCTGCCATGGGCAGGGACACCTCACACTAAACCATGTCACACAAGGCTCTGTCCAGCCTGGCCTTGTACACTGCCACAGATGGATCATTCGTAACTTCCCTGGGCAACGCATTCCAGTGCCTCACCACCCTTACAGTAAAGAATTTCTTCTTTATATCCAATCTAAACTTCTCCTCTATGTTTCAACCCGTTACCGCTTCTGTTATCATGACAGTCCCTAAAGAATAATCCCTCCCCAGCATGCCTATAGCCTCCCTTCAGATACTGGAAGGCTGCTATGAGGTCTCCATGCAGCCTTCTCTTCTCCAGGATCAACAGCCCCAACTTTCTCAGCCTATCTTCATACAGGAAGTGCTCCAGACCCCTGATCATCCTCATGGCCCTCCTTTGGACTTGTTCCAACAGTTCCATATCCTTTTTATGTTAAGGACACCAGGACTGTTTGCAGTTCTCCAAGCGAGGTCTCAGGAGAGCAGAGTAGAGGGGCAGGATCACCTCTTTCGACCTGCTGGTCACGCTTCTTTTGATACAGCCCAAGGTACGGTTGGCTTTCTGGTCTGCGAGTGTGCACTGCCATCTCATGTTCATTTTCTCATCGAACAATACCCACAAGTCCTTCTCCACAGGGCTGCTCTCAATCTCTTCTCTACCCAACCTGTAGCTGTGCCTGGGATTCCTCTGACCCAGCTGTAGGACCTTGCACTTGGCATAGTTAAACTTCATCAGGTTGGCATCAGCCCATCACACAAGCATATCAAGGTCCTTCTGGATGGCATCCTTTCCCTCTAGCGTACCAACTGAACCACACAGTTTGGTGTCATCAGCATACTTGCTGAGGGCGCATTCAATCCCACTGTCCATGTCACCCACAAAGATGTTGAACAAGACCAGTCCCAACACCGATCCCTGAGGGACACCACTCGTTACTCGTTATCAGCTGGATATTGAGCCATTGACCCAAATTCTTTGCGTGTGGACATCCAGCAAGTTCGTCATCCACCTATTGGTCCACCTATCAAATTGATGTCTCTCCAACTTAGAGACAAGGATATCACGTGGGGCAGTGTCGAACAATTTGCACAAGTCCAGGTATATGACATCAATTGCTCTACCCCTGTCCATTAGGTCCGTAGCCCCATCATAGAAGCCAAGCTGGCTATCACCAAGCACCTTGTTGTTTTGCATGTGCCTCAGCATGCCTTCCAGGAGAATCTGCTCCAAGATTTTGCCAGGCACATTGCTGAGACTGACTGGTCTCTAATTTCCTGTGTCATCCATCTTCCCCTTCTTGAAAATGGGGGCTATATTCCCCTTTTTCCAGTCATCGGGAACTTCACCTGACTGCCATGATTTTTCAAATATGATGGACAGTGGCTTAGCAACTTCATTTGCCAGCTCCTTCAGGACCAGCGGATGGATTTCATCAGGTCCCATGGACTTGTGTACGTTCAGGTTCCTAAGATGGTCTCAGACCAGATCTTCTCCTACAGTGGGCCCAGGGTCTTCATTCTCACTGTCCCTGCATCTGCCTTCCAAGACTTGGGTGGTGTGATCAGAGCATTTGACAGTGAATACCAAAGCAAAGAATTCATTAAGAAGCTCAGCCTTCTCCAAATCCAGAGTAGCCAGTTCTGATAGCTTCTGGTGGTGGCCCACGTTGTCCCTAATCTGTCTTTTATTTGCAATGTACCTATAGAATCCCTTCCTGTTGTCTGTCATATCTCAAGCCAATTTTAATTTTAAGTGGGCCTTAGCTTTTCTAACCTGGTCTCTAGCTTCCCAGACAACATCCCTGTATTCTTCCCAGGCCACCTGTGCTTGCTTCTACCTTCTATAAGCCTCTTTTTTCCTTTGTATTTTCCTCAGCAGGTCCTTATATATCCAAGTAGGTCTCTTGGCCCTCCTGCAGCACTTTCTTCTAGCTGGGATGCAACACTCCTGAGCTTGGAGTAGGTGACCCTTGAATATCAACCAACAGTCCTGGACCCCCTGCCCCCTAGGGCTATATCCCATGGAACCTTACCAAGCAGGTTCCTGAAGAGGCCAAAGTCTGCTGACTTCTTAATTTTTAACCAATCAATGCCATAATTATTTCAGGAGAAAATCTGTTTTACCATATAAAGATCAACTTTCTGTTCTGAAAATTATTGTGCAATTACCTATAGTTTTAGAATTATACTAAGGTCTAGAATGTATTTTACAGAGCAAGCATTACACTGAACAAGTTGTGTTATCAGTACTCCTTCTGGAAACATGTAAGTTTGGGGTATAGTGGTGTTACTGAACATCGGAATCAGTTGGGTTTCTTCCCAATCCTTCAGAACCCAAGGCAGTTGTATAAAGAAACATCATGTCTGTGTGTAGGTAAAATAGTGAAAACACTGATTGTCCATCTTGAAACTGAAGGAAACCAAAATAATCCTTTGAATTTGACATGATAAGTAATCAGATTAAAAAATAAATAAATAAAAAAACCAAACAAAAACAAAACCAAAAAAGCCTACCTGAAATTAAACTTCCACCTCTCTGTAAAACCTTGAATTTTAAATCTTATAGTAGATGATATAGCCAAAGTCCCTTACTTTTTACCTCTATCTGCAATGAATCTAATTTTTATTAATATGCAAAAGCTAAAATGCAAAATATGTAGGTATTTTTAATGAATTGCATTCTAAATCTTAATTTTATAAAGAAAATTATTTTCCTTCAGTCACATAGTTGGTGAGAAACACATAAAATATCAGAGTTTACTTGACACTAGAAGCTGGATACAGGCTTCTTTTAGAGCAGTTTCATAAAATCTTGTGATGGGCAAGTGTTTGTCAATGGCTTCCAAATTTTTCAGCTCTTCTCTGTTCTCCACTCCAAAGGAGTGTTTGCATGCCCCAAATGTATTGCTGCAAAGCCCAGCATGCATGTTTCCTATATTTCATCTGGGAGAAGAACCACAGTGGGGTTTCTCTACTTTTTCTAGTTACAATGTAATATTTGCCATGAGCATGAAATAGTTTCAAAGGAAAGTATCTCGTGTTTGCAATATTTTAGTTCCCACAAGCCTAGAAACCATTTTCATTTATCTTGATAACTGAGCAGTTTAACATAAGAAGCTGAAAGTGTTAGCTACTACCATTACACCTGCAAAGCTCAACCATAAGTAGGTCATTTCTGTCCAATATTAGAAGGAAATCAGTTCCAAGATAAATAAAAAAAATATTTAAATGAGGTAGGTTAATAATTACAAATACATTATATAAAATATATCCTTCTATGTAAAAAAATACATACGTCTGTTTATGTGTGTGTATGTATAATACACAGTTACATATAATTTCAATTAATTTGATTCAAATATTTTGCATTATCTGGCTACACATAAGCTGAATTTTTACAGTATTTTTTATTCATTTGCACAGTTACAGATGCATATATAAGGTATAAACCCAAAAGAATATCTGATCAGTGCTGTTAGGTTTGGATAAGTTGAAGAAGAGAATGGAAGCGAAAAGAAGGAAAAGGAAGAAAAGAAAAAGGAAGAGAAGGGAAGAGTAGGAAAAGGAAGAATAGAAAATGGAAGAGAAGGGAAGAGAAGAAAAAGGAAAGGAATGGAAGAGAAGGGAAAAGGGAAGGGAAAAAGGAAAGGAAAATGGAAGGGAAAATAGAAAGGAAAAGGGAAGGGAAAAGGGAAGGGAAAAGGGAAGGGAAAAGGAAAGAATAGTTCAGTTGGAAGAGACCTACAACAATCATCTAGTCCAACTGCCTGACCACTTCAGGACTGACTAAAAGTTGAAGCATGTTTTTGAGGGCTAATGCCTCTTAAACATTTGGAGCATCAATCATCTCTCCAGGAAGCCTCTTCCACTCTTTGACCACCCACTTACTAAAGACATGTTTCCCAGTCTCCAGGGACAGGACTTCTATGATGGGTATTGCAGACAATAGCAAGGTCACAGCTTGGTTCTACAGTGAAACTCTCTGAATTACTCCCAGAGAGAATAAAAAAATAAGGTTCTTTTCATATTTGATTATTTTAAACAATTAAAATCTTTATTTATGCAAATTAGATGTGGGTTTTTTTTTCCCATTTGCCAAGGGATTTTACTGTGAAATGCAGTTGTATATTTGGTTTGGTCCTAAGAAATAAAACACATGCATACAACTAATTTGACCTTTTTAAACAGGAAAGAAATCATGCTAGAGTTAGTGCTTAGTTTTCCTGACTAGGAAAATCTGTTCATTTGTCTAGATGTGACCTAGTACTTCAGATGATGCTACGACATTGATCATTCCCCATTAATGATTTCATTAGTACCTCTGACTAAATTTATTTTAATAATTTATTATTTCAAGGCTGCTGTACCCCAGCAAAGGGTGACTTCAGTTAAAAGGATTTTTTTTTAAAATAATTATTTCAGTTTTCAATTAAATACTGTGCCTTGAAAGCCTGAACTCCAGTGAAAATATGCAACTGCTTGCTGTCCTAAAAGACATTTATGAACAAGGTCATGAAATCAGATACACAGGAGTACAATAGGATTTATCTGAATCTACATTGGTCACTGGGATTTTATTAGGAATTTCTATAAATATGTGCATTTTTATGAACCTGTCTATCTAGACAGGCAATAAGACTTTTTCTTTTTCATTAAAAATACATGAGCCATTTTAGCTGACTTCAGTACTGCTGGGGAAGAAGTTTATATGAACCAAGAAGTATCTCATGTGCAACCTTTTTCCTACACAGCTTTCAGCACAGCTGCTTATACGACATTTCATAATGTCACAGGAGTCAATTGTTCTTTTTAAAAATGATAATCAGGATGACTTCTAATCTCATCTCCTTGCATGCATTCTTCCACTTACATTATTTCCATCTGCTGTTATGGTCCATTCTCCATTCTAAGGCAATATGGTGATATTTCTCAGTAATCTTGCAAGAGCAGTAATAAAGAAATTGCACTGTAGTTTAATTTGGGCTTCCTGCTGCTCATCTTGTGCTCTTTACACATGCAAAGCTCCTGATAAAGTCAGGAGAAATTTAAATGTCCAAGGAATGGAAATTAGACCTTTTGTCACTATGCAGCGAGTGGAGCTTGACCACCATATGACAGCTCCAGCATGCTGGATGCAGTTTCCTCATTAGTTGTTTGTGATTGTAGTTTTACACTTACAGTTATTTTGTATGAGTTGCTTTTCTCCTCATTGAATTGTATACACTGGAACACATTGGAAAGTTTAGAAATGAACAAAGAAGGGAAACAATCATTACATACACTTCATATTTTTCATTATGAATGTGCTGGGGATTATATGGAGGTTACTTCTAAGAAAAGCCTCCTACAAATACCTGAAATAAGGCAGTGACACTATCCATTAAGCTACTGGGCCTTCTATGGAGTTAGGTCTTCAAAGTAAAAAAAAAAAAACAATCAACCCAATCCCAAATCTTCAATACATTTATCCCATTTAAATTAATAACTAACATCAATAAAAAATCATGCTCTTGCACTTTCTCAGCTTGCACATTGCAATGAACTACTTGCATAGTTAAAAAATTCACTGAGGTCTGGGGATGACTTTCTTTAATATATTTTCTAATATTTTTAAAGTTAATCTATAATTTTCAGTACTTACATAAAACAAAAACCAAACACATATGTAAAATTGTGACTGGATTGTGTCACTGTAGTGCCTTTATGAAGTAAATAATTAACATAGCATCAGATCATCAATTTAAACTCTTTACTATGAGGAATAACAATATTGAAGTACAGCAAAATGAGTAAGAAAGAATAAAAAGAAAAAAGGGAAAGGAAGGGAAGGAAAGAAAGGGAAAGAAAAGGAGGGGAGGGGAGGGGAGAGGAGGAGAGGAGGAGAAGGGAGAAGAGGGAATGGGAGGGGAAAAAGTGGAAAGATGGCAATCTGATTCACATAGCTAAGTCCTGCAATGAAAGGTGATCCTTAAATAAAGCCACAGGGCTCTGTCTCATGGACCAATTTTACTTCCTCATCTTGTAAAATCCCTCTGTTTCACTACGTCTTCTCTCACAACCAGTATACTGTTAAAGTTTCTGGGGATGGCTGAAAGGATACTATGATTAGATCTACAGCCAATTTCCATCCATAAAGTGCCTCCCTAGCTTTCTTCTTTCTAGAGAGGCCCCTTTTAGGAAGAACTTTTCAAATCTATTCCTGGAGCACTCATCCTGTGAGGAGAGGCGGGGAGAGCTGTGACTGTTCAGAGAAAACTCAGAGGAGACCTCGCTGATGTGTATACATACTGAAGATGCCTAGTTGCAAAATAAGATTGAGCCAGGTTCTTTTCAGTGGTGTTCATTAACAGGACCAGAAGCAAAGGGCACAAACTCAAATGCAGGAGTTTCCCTCTGAAAATTAGAGAACACTTTTTTATTGTCAGGGTGACCGAGCACTGGCACAGATTTCCCAGAGAGGTTATGGCACCTCCTTCCCTGGAGATAGGCAAAAGACAGGTGGCCCTGCTTGAGCAAGGAGCCGTTTGATCAAGTGATGTCCACTCCAGCAGTCACTTCCAGTGTTAGCTATTCTGTGACCGATTCTGTGATTCAGCAAGTTGAATCCATTTGATCCGATGATCACAACTAGCACAGGAGTATGGCTGTCATACATACTGGAACAAGAAGTTGTTAGAATTTACAAATATTTTTGAAGATGTTTTGGGAAAAAATAAAATCTATCAAGGAAAAAAATTAATTTTCCAGCCAGAATCACGGGAGAAAATATTGAGTCAACTAACAAAACCAGACTGAAACTGGAGAAACTAGCATAGTACACTCAAGTTGTACTTTTTTAATTTTCTTAAGGAAGAGTTTATTATAGCAGCAATTTAGTTATGGACTTACTTATCTCAGACTTCACTGAAATGTCACATCGTATTTGAAAAGAGGTCTAATGTACTGAAAAGGTTGCCTTTTAACAGAGCAGACTGTCTGGAGAGGTGGGCAATGATAATAATTTTGAGAAGGCACTGCTCAATTACTCCAGGTACAGATAACTAACATGCTAAGCATATCTGGAGTACAGCTATGCTCTTAATAAATAGGTGTCTACATTTTGCAGGAGCAGAGCATTTCATCTTACAATCCAGAATTAAAAACTTGGACTCTTTACCATCTAAATAGACTACATGCTGCTACCAGTTTATTGAACTACTACACATTACTAAGCAAGACAATAAATGGAATGATCATTGTTTTGGTCCAAATCAAAAAAGCATGATGTTTAAGGGAAAGTTAAATGAAGAATACAGAAAGAATAGGCTGCAACAGTTATATATTAAGATATACAAAAAGCTGTATTGGAATAATGTTATTTTTCTTTGTCAATATATCTGGAGAAAATAAACTAAAATAAAAAATGAAAAAGGTAATTTATTAGATTTACTGTCCTAAAAATAATAAATCAAGTATTTCCTAAATTATGGTAAAAAAATGAGAAAAAATTAATAAAACATATGTCTAACTGGCTAACACTCTTTTGATTCTAGTGGAAATTTCATAACTAGTATGTAACAATGATAGCAGACAGAATTGAGGTAACGATTTATATTTGGTAGTCTATTGATTAAAAAGTATGTAGGCCAGACTTTTTAAATCTTTGTTCTATTTTGCTAAGTGTTATGCCAGTATAAATTTTAAGTCACTAATGTTGCATGTTAAGTTGTGGTTTGACTCAGCAATTTTAACTGTGGAGCATAATCTATACCTTAGTTCTTCAGGGAAAATACAATAGTTTACTAATATCTTAAGCATCACACATAGCTATACTGCTATATAATATAATTTCATGGAAATACCAGTGATATGGCTTCTGCTGTATGATGAAATTTCTTACTGATGCATATTTCACTTAGTTGTAAATTTACACTTAGTTGTAAATTCAATGCCTGTGAAGGCCAGTGTAAGAGCAAATTCTTCTTAGGAATTATTTCAAATGAGCATCCTGTTGTACTTCACTACATAGACATGTTGAGATTAATGTCTTCACAGTAGGAAATTTGAATTGGAAATTACTCCATACAAGATTGCCAGTTATGATCTATAGTGTAGATGCCAAGATACTAGTGTTTTAGTAGTAAAAAAAGTTCTGTTAAATCCCTTAAAGCCTCTCTGAGTGTCAGCAGTATAGATATAAACCATTTCTTTAATTGCAAAATTGTTTACATAAGCCAACTTAAGGTGGAAACTTGCGTATCATTTTCAACAGCAAAGAGAATGAAAAGATGCTTCAGTACTTTCATGATATTAAGACAGTAAAATAATACCCTTAATTATAAGTGCAAATGCTGTTTTCATGGTGTTATATTATCAGTTACACACATATTTTCCCTGTTTATGTGTAACTTTTCATGTATAAATTACAGGATAAGGTTCTGTGTGATTAATCATGTAAGGGGTTAAATCAAAAGGTTAACATCTTAGGGTTTCAGACTCTCAGGTCTTCAAATCTGTTAGATAGATCAAAATCTTATTAGGTAATCCATAACGTTACAAAAGGTTATAAAACTTACAAAACTCCTAGCAAATGTTGAATGTTACGTGACTAAGTATTAGATATGATGTGATATTGTATCTTTTTTTGTGTCATTTTTTTCAATAAATGTATCTTCATTCACCCTAAAAGTACTTCCAAAATTCTACTTAAACAAAATTTCACTAATAATTTTCAATGAAGAAGAATTTAATTAGTTTCGTTGTCTTTTTTTTTTTTCTTAGAAAAATATAGCTAGTAGAGAAAGAAGCCTTGTATGGCTCGCTTTACAGAAAAAGGCAATGAAGGAATCAGGATTTTATGTGATTTTAACTCCAGGTATTCCTCTTTACCTGCAATTTCTTATGCGATATTAGAGTTTTCAGTTGATGCCTAGAATTCTTGCTTTCCAGATCTTATTTTTTCCACTTCAGTAAAAAGGTTTTAAATGCTTATTTTTGAATTATTCTTCACATACTTTAGCCACTGGACAAAATAACTATTCAGAATTCAATCACTATTCAATGTGAAAGCAACTTGAAATAGGCAAAGTTCACTGGCTTCAAAAAAGCCAAGAGAAAAATTAAGAAAAAAATTTTAAAGTTAATCTTATAGCAGCTATTTTGATCAAGGACAGTGTTTCCACATAGTGAGTAGTGAATATTGCTGGACAAATGATTGAAGGGCTTCCTGTTCTGTGCCACCACTAGTAAAGGAAGTGATCTAAGGAGTTAATAATCAGAAAGAAAATGAAGATTTTGAGATTTTTACATAATTAAATACAGAGATATAAAAAACTTACAGTAATTCACTGTAATTCACTACTGCAATTCAGTAGCAATTTGCAATTGCTTTTTTTTAACACTAAAAGCCAATATGCTGAACTAATAGTTTCCTGCAGACATTCTGTTTTGTTTCACTCCAGTACTCAGCTCCCTGCTCAGTGATCAGCTTGTCCTACTGGGTCACTAACAGCCGAAGGTATAGACAGTTTTATACATAAATAAATCAGTTTGACTTAGTATTCCACTTGATTTTATTTCTCTTCTTTGCTGTTATAAGGTAGGAAATGAAACAATATTTTAAAAACCTTAAAGGTTCATCCTCAGTGTTGAGTTACTAGTCATATTTCATACTTATGCTTCATAGTAAACTGTTTAAGTTCAAGAGATTGTATTACTGGATAAGGCAGAGATTGAAGATCTGTTTGTGAATAATTTGTAACATTAAGCAATCAATATTTCAAAACTACTCATGAAGTTGTGCCAACTAAGCAATGTTCTGCATATTCTAACATCATTTTCTCATGTAAAAATTGATTAAACAAGAAAACTCTCAAATTCTGGGAACCCAACATTATAAGGACACCTGCCCCTTCCTGCTTATTAAGATTGAACATCTCACAAGCAAGAGCAGTATTTGAGTGTATGTATAACATTAAGGATTTTAAGTATTATCACTTTTTCCTTTGGATTTGTTTTATTCTCTGTTTAAATAGCACATTTTCCCAGAGAAATCTACAAAAAGAAAGGTATTCATACAAGTACCTGTTTGCATAGACATCATGCATTGGAGTAAAGGTCACGGAATTTCAAATTCTAATGCTACAGTAAAGTTCAATGACAGAATAGGTCAATTTAAGCTTAAGTCAGGCAAAAAGTTCTCATCTGCGCACAAGCAATATATTTTTTATTTTTGGTCAAGTATTAAACACTACCAGTAGAAATCAATGGCTTCAGAAAATCATTTAAATAAAGACAAGGAAATATTTAAGGTCCTTCAATATCTATAGGCATTATTCCCTAATGTCTCATGTAACATTGTCTGCAAAAACTTAAGTAGAGTTTTTAAAAACATGAATGCATTTTCAATGACAAGTAGAATCATGCCAGCCCATCTTTTCTTCAAATTGGTGTTATTATAAACAAAGACTAGAAAACTAACCCCAGAACTTTCAGTCATAGAATAGAAATTACGCTCTACGTGACTGAAAATCTGTATAACTAAAAAATATTACTAAAAACCCAAGACTTGATTGCAGAAAATTCCAACATACACCTGGGGTGACTAGTACTAGTTTCTGAAGGCTTTTGGTTCATAGAATCATTGAATCATAGAACAGCCCAGGTTGGAAGTGACCTCATAAATCGTCTAATCCAATCTGTCATGGGAAAGAGGCCTAGGCAGGATTATCTAGCACCCTGTGCAGTCACATCTTGAAAATTCTATCACATCCCTGGGGAGGTTGCTCTAGTTAATGATTGTTTTTACTGTAAAAAATCTTCTTTCTTATGTTGAGATGAAACCTCTCCCCTTGCAACTTGTATCCATTGCCTCTTGTATTCTCCGTGCACCTTCTTATGAAGAGAAAGCCTCCTTCCTCTTTGTACCTGTACTTTAACTACTGAAATATCGCAATGAGATCCACTCTGAGCCTTCTCTTGCCCAGGTAGATGAGACCACGTCTTTCAGTCTTTCCTCATAGGGCAGGTTCTTCGTCCCTTTGGTCATCACTTTGAACCTCCTTTGGGCCCCCTCAAGTCTGTCTAAATCCATCTGGAATTCTGGGGACCCAAACTGGGGACAGTACCCCAGATGCAGCTTGACAAGTGATGAGTAGAGTAGGATGATCACATGTCTATCTCTGTTGGTAATGCCCTGCAGATACAAGTCAGGTTACAACTTGTCTTTCTTGTTGCAACAGTGGATTGCTGCAGGGGGGTTGGAACTAGATGATCTTAAGGTCCTTTCCAACAGTAACCATTCTATGATTCTATGATCCATGCTCAGCTTATTGTCCACCATGATCCCAATGTTTTTACCAGCAGTTCTGCTCCCCACTCACACATATCCTGGCTTCTACTGGGTTTTTTGGTTATTCTGACCCAAGTACAGTACTTTGCATTTGTCTTCGTTCAACTTCATACTCTTCCAGCCTGTCCCAGTCTCTGTAAGATGGCTCACTCTTCTGACATGCTCACCTCACTACGTCAGTCTCTAATGGACTGATCCTGGCTGACAGGTGCCCACCAAAGCCACTCTATTGCTCCCCTTCCTCAGCAGGGCATGGGAGAGAAAATATAATGAAAGGACAGGGAGAGATCACCATGGGCAAAACTTGTGTACCATTGTGCTGGGTGCAACAAACCTCCAGGTAACTGAGGTCACCCATGAGGAAGAAGTAAGGTTTCACTGGCCTTGTAATCCTGTCTGGGAGGTCAGTAAGAGATACCTAACAAAAGATCATCTTTGTTAACAATTCTTTAAATCTTGATCAAAAGGCATGCCATAGGACGTTTGTGATATCCGTAGATCATAGAATCATAGAATCATGGAATAGTTAGGGTTGGAAAGGACCTTAAGATCATCTAGTTCCAATCCTCCTGCCAGGGGCAGGGGCGCCTCCCACTAAAACATGATACCCAAGGCTATGTCCAACCCGGCCTTGAACACGGTCAGCGATGGAGCATTCACAACTTCCCTGGGCAACACATTCCAGTGCCTCACCACCCTTACAGTAAAGAATTTCTTCCTCATATCCAATCTAAACTTCCCCTGTTTAAGTTTGAACCCATTACCCCTCATCCTCTCACTATAGTTCCTCATGAAGAGTCCCTCCCCAGCATCCCTATAGGCCCCCTTCAGATACTGGAAGGATGCTATGATCACCTACATGCTCTCAAATTTCCCTTTTACATAACATCTCCGCTTCTTCTCTTTCTATCTTTTCAAGTTTGTAGCCAACCATTGTCATTTGAGTTGTCCCGCCAAGTTTCTGTGATTCCTATGCCATCATAACAGACGGGATGGAGCTCTGATTCTTCCTGTTTGATGCCCAGACGTGTTTTGGTGCACAGACACTTGAGGTGGCTACCTTTAGGGTTCCTGCCTTTGGAGAAAGTTGGGAAGCAATCCTCACTACTGTGGTCACTGTACACATCCACCCAGTTCCTTAGGAATAGGCAGATGTCACAGCCTTGGACACTACCCCTGAGTTTTTCACTTTGAATTATTCACTAAGTCAGCCAGTTCTGACTACAAAAGTTATCTGACAGTTTTGAAAGGTATTCATACACACCATTAAAATTACTGCTTTAGTGATGTATATTGATTTCTACAAAATTATCACTTCAGTGATTTAAAATCTGAAACTGCACTGTTGGTGCTTCCTGACTGCCACATCTTTTTTTAGAATTTCTTTACAGATTTTTATGATCATAATTGACATGAACAAGACTGCAGATGAAAACATCAAACAATTTATTAGCTGTGTCCTATGTCAAATATTTAACTTCTCACTTTTTTCAAAAGTAAAGCTTCTAGAGCACAGCGTTGATAACAGTATCAATGCATATGGACTTGTTCCGTTATATATTATTGTTATTTTAACCTGTGTAGGCTATATTGAATGTAGCCACAATTATTTCCCTAAATTGTACTAGCATCACTCATTTTCCTCAGTGTTCCTTAAAGTAATATGTTTGGACTGAATGCACACAAAAATAGATTATTAATATCAAATTGGAAGACTTTCACTTTAGAGTGACCGCTGTGAATTCAGCCCTAAAAAGTAAAACAAAACCAACCAAACAAAAAAAAAAAAAGCTACATACTGTGGTTGATATATAACAAAAGGCCAGATTCTGAAATAAATCCAAACACTGTTAATCAAAGTAGTTTAATTGAAGTCAGGAAACTAGCATAATTGTTAAGCTGGCAAGAATGAGAGAAGATTGAAGCCTTTCAAGAAATATTTCAATTTTATATACATTTAAAAGGAAAACTGTGAGACAGTCATGAATGTGAATAGGTTTGTGGCCTTCATTTTAAAACTTTAAGTTAGCATATTCACCTTAAATATATCAGGACACAAAGTGACTATCACAACACTTGGAGCACTGCAATGAGTCTTAAGCTGCTTTTCAGTACCCTAAGGACCAGCATCATTTTCAGCTAACCCTATGCTTAATGTTTTTACATTATCTGTGACAGCTTTTGAAAAGTTATTATACATCATAAATGTACTTCTGCCCAGAAAGCATGACTGACTTCAAAATCCTTAGGTAAATGAGTTTTTGCAAACCTTTGGGGATTCACAGAGTCAAGATTCTCTTCAAAGCTGTAACAGCTAAAAATTTACTGCTTTAATGGTAAAATTTAGCTTTTTTGTAATCATATGAATCCCAAACTTAAGTTTTATGACAAACAAAACCCCTGAGTTCTCTGATAACTACCACAGGAGTATATAACAAATTCTCTCTTGCTACATTGATCATGCATCATGCAGTCCACAGTGGGAAAAAAGTTGCAACTGTCTTCAGGTTTTAGCCTGCTAATGATGTGTTGGCATATCAAGGTAAACCAGGGAAGCATAGGAGGGAAATGGTAAGAAGTGACCTGTATTTTGTTTAAAAAAAAAAAAAAAGTATTTCTATTTTCCCAAAGATTTTTTTTAGTCTTCATTTTTTCCTTAATTTTCCTTCAAGGACAGATTTAGCCCAGGTTTAGAACTGACTTCCCCAGTTCTCCCACTGTTTCATAGCGTACTGGCCTAAAAGAAAAATTAGTCACAGACTGTGAAACTGCTACTTTTTCTGTTGTTATTTTTGTTTGCTTGTTTGCTTGCTTGGTTGGGGGTTTTGTGTTTGGTTTGGTTTGTTTCTTTTTAATAGATTTTATAGAACATTTTGAGCTCAATTCACAGTTAAAGAAAAATATGTCTCTGTCTCCTCTGAGATTAATTTATGGATGCTTAAAGAGGGCCAACAAGAAAGCTGGAGAGGGACTTTTTAAAAGGCCATGAAGTCATAGGACAAAGGAGAATGTCTTTAAAATGAAAGAGGGTAGGTTTACATTAGGTATTAGGAAGAAATAGAAATTAGAGATTAGGAAGAAATTCTTCACTATGAGGCTGGTGAGGCCTTGGAACAGGTTGCCCAGAGAAGAGTGGATGCTCCATCCCTGGAAGTGTTCAAGGGCAGGTTGAATAAGGCTTGAAATAACTTGGTCTAGTGGAGGGTGTCTCTGCTCATGGCAGGAGGGTTGGAAGTAGATGATCTTTATGGTCCCTTCCAGCCTAAACCAGTCTATGTTTCTATGATCCTATGATTATTGTTCAATGATACTATGATTCTATGAATGCTATAACCGCAACAGTTATTGAGGTCATAATTATTGTTCTAACACTGCGCTAATTAGATTTGTAGTGCTTTTCCCAGCCATAGATTTGGGAGCATACCCCAGGTGCCTTCTTATTCCATCTTGGGCTGGGAGCCAGACATGAAACATCCTTTCTTCTTTTCTGCCTGGTGGGAGGGGAAGGGAATCAGTTATTGATACCAAACTGGAGACAAAGGATTCAACTACATCAGTGATTAAGAGGACAGCAAGGCTTGCTTTTACTAGTGAATATGAAGTCATATTGTATGCACTGAAGTACAGTACCCCTACAAGAAAACCAAGCTTGGACTTACAGATTATGTACCAGTGCCAGCACCCCACTTTAAAAGGGAGTCAGGGTGCTTTATCTGCGGGATAATGCATCTCCTCACCAGTTCTTCTGTAGCTTGTCTTTACAGGTATACTGATACATTAGTGATGCCAAGGCAAGTTGAGATGGCTGATGAAACCTTTAAATCTTTGTCATATACCCTGTGAGGTACAGACATAGGTTAGAAACTTAGGTAGGACACCTTGAAAAATGACCATAGCAGATTTCGTCAAATCAAGTCCTGGTCTTTCCCTCTTCACCTGCAAAGGTGGTTGTTGTAGGTGCACTCATAACATAGTCAAGCTGGGTCCCCATCTTGCAAGTAAGTCAAAGAGCATTTCAGCAAATGTATGTCTTAAGTTATCATTTAGTATTGGCTATGTGAGAAATTACATGATAATGTAAAAATTCAGCATCTATTCTGTTTCCCTGCCTCAGACTGCACTTCCAGAAGAAACTTCCCTCTGTAATTTCTCAAAACTAGCTCTCAGTTTCTGATTATATACTTTTTAGCAATATAATTAATTTTTGTTGGTAAAATAATTATAATAAGTAAGAATTTCCTTTCAAACTTCACATCTTGGTGACAATTTGAATTCAGGTTAATTTTGACTTAATAAATATTAATTTGTGACTGCCCACTGGTACCAAGGTAACTTGACAAATAAGTCTTATTTTATATTCAGTTTACATTTCTTACTGACTGGTAATTAGGAAAATGAAAGGCCTAAAGCCAGGGCTTTTTTTCTGGGTATATTTTGTAAGCATTAAATGTAAATTTATTAAGTGGAGATTTCTTCTTAAATCTGTGTTTACTCCTCATTATGCTTCAATGAACACTTTTGAACTTAAAATCCTTATAGCTAGTATTAATTAATGTATGAGTGACATTTGCATAACAATAAAGTTACCAAAATATTAAGGTGGAGGCATTGCTACTGCAAGCAGATTCTTTGAGGCACACATGTAATGGAGACCCACTGGCCAGAATCTTACCAAACCGTTTCCAATATAAGAATAAAACCAGGCACAGCAGATAGTAAATATGTCTTCTATGGTTTTCTTATACTGAATAGAAGCAATTGTAACAAATAAGAGCCCTTATACTTGAAGAGATCTTCAAAATTCTTAACTCTGCTGGGTTTCATAGGTTTATCTTTTTTTTTTTTTTTTTGACAGAAATGGTGCTAATATTGAGAGTATTCCTGGGCATGCAGGGTTACAGGGAAGCAGCAGGACTGAAACACTTGCTTTCTCTGAATAGCATATAACTTGGAGAATGTTGAAGTATGTCTCCTGAAATGCTGACACCACTTTTGCATTGTTCTTTCTTATAATTTATAAGAAAATGCTTCATATGCTTAAAAACTTATTGAAGTTTGAGTTAACCTTCGGCACTAGAAGACACAAAAGAAAAGCATAATTGGCAAGAAAATAAAGGCATGCAGTACTCCACAAATTACACGTATTTAAATTTAAAAATGTTATTGACATATTTGCCAGAGCCACACTTCTCAACTTGTGGTAGGAAAACAAATGTCTTCTAGAACTGTGACTGAAATGCACGTTCACATCATTATTATCCCACAGGCACTCCAAGTAGCCTTGTGGATGGGGACATGGAACAGTTGGCTTTCTCTGTCATTTTGCCACAGTCCAGAGGACTTTCAGGCAAAAAAAAATTGTCTCATGTCATCCCTCTTTCATTCATCCTGTCTCCAATGGTCCAAGTTGTTGAGATCTGTGTTTCTTGCTCTCACAAGAAATACTATCACACTCTTAACAAAATAAGAACAACAACAAAAAAAAAGGATGCCTCTCTCAAATGCACACATTTTCTTTAAATTTTCTTTCTGACAAATTATATAAATACATGTGTATATATATGTCCACAAATAAAAGGCTGTTTATTTGAAAGCTTCCACAAAATTAAATTATTTCCAAGCCAACAGTATAGCTAATAGAAAGTTGACTTATTTTTTGTCTCTAAGTCATAGCATTTAGGCTTTTGGAAATAAACAGTACCTCAGTAACCCTTTGTGAGAAACCTGCTTGAACTTCATTGATCTGTGTTTTATAGCAGGTCAGATTAGACGCTTATAGTTCTCTTTTATGACCTTCTAACAAAAGAAGGAATTGCTTTGTGCTTTATTCTGTGCCTCTGCTGGGAACCTTTCCTAGGAAAACTGTGAAAAGTGATTTCTATGAACACAGAGGGAGTTCACCTGTCCCTCTGCTTGGGCTACAGGGTACAAATTTTGTGGCAGAAGAATAAATCAGAGTTGATCATAATGGGACCAAAAACTCTCCTGTTGCATTTGACTTCCCCCAAGCACTGAAGTAGAATCTTTTTTTCCATTTTACATTAATCCCCTTTGCAAGCCTGAACAAGTTAAAATCATTTCAGTGACTGGTTAGACTCATAAGACACTTTTTTTTTTTTCATGGAATACATGTTAAATGTTGAGTACAGGATAGTGCCAGAATTCCAAATTATCCCTCAGTAATTAGAATATTTCTATTATTTATGATATTCACTGATTATTTGAACAACCAATCAAACTCAATTAGCTGATGTTTTGCAATAAAGAGTCTTATAACTCTTTTTATGATGCCTTAGTTCTTGAGATATTGCTTTTAAAAAGCTGTTTGATAACCTTCCTTACACTTAGATTATGGTTACAACACTGCTTGTAACTATGCACATAGTGGGTTTGACATTTTCTCTTCTAGATTTTGCCATCACAGTTTTATGTAGAGACCAAAGGGATAGAAAACTTCTCTACACAGCAAAAGCTGTATGGAGCAGAAGTTCTCAGGAGCTCCCTGAGAGGAGATAATCAACTTTCTAGGCTAGTTGTCTTTAGAATAGAATTATTTCCCCTCATTCAAAGTTCATTGAAAGGGGATTTTCTAATTTATTCCAATAAGATTTGCATCAGGTTGTAAATCAAGGCATTATAAAAACCATTGGGAAGAGAAAAAAAATCAAGCAAGACTCATTTTTATATTCAGTATAGACTAAAAAATTTCAAACCCTTATGTCACAACAATTTCAGCATGTTCTCCTATTCACTGCCTTTTTTCAAGTTTCATCTTTCATAGGACCACTATGAAAAAAGTGTTTAAAGAAGTTACCTTCTGTGCTTTGAGAGAAAAGGATGAGTTTTAATGTGCAACAAAAGTCATCTACAGAACACCCATTTTCTCTTTTTGAATTCAGTTTTACTTGATTAGTTCAGCTCTATCAAACTGGAAGATTTTCTTGTGTTCTGTGGCATGTAGTAGCTTAAAATTTTCATGTCTGCTGTTTGCAACAGAAGTTATCAGTATTTAATAAACTTGACAAGGAAGTTAATGAACCATGAAGATAATGACCCTTTCCAACCCAAACCCTTCCATGATTTTATGATTCTGTGATAGTCAACCAAAGCAAGACTACATATTCTCCACATGACTTAAGGAGTATGTGTGTTGCACTAATATTAACTGAACCTCAGCCAAGCACAAACTTAAATTCCACAAAAAGAAGTATGGTCTTGAAAGAGAGAAAGAGGTTATATATTAAATGCAAATGGTTTAGGAGGCTGGACCAAAAAAGTGTATTTTGGGGGAATGTGTTTATAAAATCAAGGCCATTGTAGGCCTTAATGAATAATATCTGAATGGGGCCTATGAGAATACTGAAGAGGGGTTCCTCATTAGGTCCTGTAGTGATAAGACAAGGGGTAATGGGTTTAAACTGAAACAGAGGAGATATAGATCAGATATGAAGAAGTTCTTTACTATGAGGGTGGTGAGACACTGGAACAGGTTGCCCACAGAAGTGGTAAATGCTCCATCCCTGACGCTGTTCAAGGCCAGGCTGGACAGAGCCTTGGGTAAGATGATCTAGCATGAGGTGTCCCTGCTCATGTCAGGGGGGTTGGAGCTAGATGATCTTAAGGTCCTTTCCAACCCTAACTATTCTATTATTCTATATTGCCTCAGTTCTGTTCCTTTCCGTGTGTCATCTTTTTTGATAATTGGCTTATTTTTAATAGCAGATTGTCTATTTTATATTAAAAATAATGCATAAATAATAACTACTGATTTCTTCCTAGCATTTCTGTTCCTTTCTTTTGTTAAAAAAACTGGCTTATTTTCACTCAGGCCTTAGGATACTTAATGAGAGTATTTCTGGTAACACTTTCTCTAGGCCCATCTAATACAAGTGGCAGGAAGACTTATCATCCATGCACTTAGATAAAGTGACAGCTGTACGTCACTGGGAACTCATGCAGCCCATCAGTCTTTCAGAAGACGGCACTTGACAGCCAGAGTTTCCAGATTTATTTGCAAAGCAACTTCTCCTCTCTGTTATTCCAGATTCAAGGGCTTACCTGAAGGCACTAAGAATTCCTCAATTATCAAGAAATTTGACATAGCAAAGATGTAAAAACTGAAATAGTAGAGATTTTTTTCTTTCAATCATAAACCAAACAACTAGCTTATGACTTAATCCCTCTGACAAACTGCCTCTGGCTACAATGGTATTTCTGCTATGTCCTCTCAAGGTTATTGTGACTCTGCAATGTAGTAAGCACTGCACATAGATATTAACCTTCCCTGTATCTTTAAAACCAGTAGACCAAAACCTTCTGTCTGAGACTCCTATTGATTGCAATCAAAGTCAAGGGTTTTTTTGAGTTTTGCTCTTGAAGAGTGACTGGTTTTATGAAGAAAGATGTTAAGACACTGATCAGAAAAGGTCAGTTAAAATTATTATTTAAAATGATGCCACCAAGTGAGCAAAAATAAGTTTTAATTTTTTTCTTAATATGCTTTGAAAATCTCTGATCAAAATTATACATCACCAAATGAATATACTGTCACGTAAACAGACAAGAAATATACGATTACTAAACTCAGACGCATGTACATTTAATCAATGCTAATTATTAATTTTTTTTCTGAGTACATTATGAATAGGACCAGTAATGCAGGTGGATAGGCACCTTGTAGTTCAATATGATTTAATTACTGAACAACATTAAATGGGTATCTTAATTCAGTGCTCTTGTCAGTAAAAATACATTGAATTTAACTGAGTCGTCAGCAGCAATACGTCAAATCGCTGACATCTGTGAAGCACCTCCATATTCAGGCAATTTTGCTGATTCGTCCAACATTTTGTGGTCATGAATATATAGGCAAATCAAACTGCAGTAGGAGATGAATGTGCATATGCCTTCTGCTAACTCTCCAAGTACACTTTCAGTAGAAGTGATTATTTTTCACATCTCAACTTCACTAACTCTTCACTAACTTCATAGAAATACACAGAAATTGAATCAATTTGTACATGAATCAAGGAAATTTCAGAATTTGGACATACTAATATTAAAAAAAAAAAAGAAGATAAATCACATAAGTATGCAGCTGACCCTGCTGTTGTGTGATCAGATCGTCACTACAGGATTCACCAAACCTTCCTAAACCCAGAGTTAGCTAATGAGAATAAGGTGCAGTTCTTCTGAAACCAATCAGCCTTTCAGAACTCTGGAAAGATTTACAGTGTTTTAGTCATATTTGGGAAATAATAGATCATTGGAAAACAGCCCAATTTAAAAAAAAATATCTATCAGATGTGAAAAATGTATCAATGACATATTTCCTTTTAGGCTAAAATATATATGTGAGGATTATTTTTTGTCATTTACTGAGCATAATTCCTTGCTCTATGAAATTAAGAAGGTTTTGTTTCCAGTTGTACCATAGTCCCTCACCAGTCTTCGATCATCAAATCCTCCGAGTGACTGTGAGAAACATTTTTAGCTAGAAATCCCCAAAGTAATTGCATTTGTTGCATTAATATGTTTGGTTCTCAATCATAGTGATAGAACTTACATTAGTCTTTTTAATTTCCATTAAAGAATGATGTTTACAAACTAAACCAATGGAAGGGCTTGCTTTATTTTATCACATGACTTTTTCCATGTTATGTTGTGACTGCAAATGGAAAAGCCACAGTTTGCTTACCCAAAGTGATATCTGGAACTTTCACTTTCATTATAAAAGCAAAAATCAGGCTTCATACTTGATGTAAAAAACTTCAATCTAGCATGACTACTGGACTTGCCTGTCACTGGGAGAATTATATCTATCTATCTTCATCACACCAAGTGTTAGAAAGTGGGAAAAGTAATATTCATCATCGTGGTTTTATTTTATAAAATACAGAATAAATATTGATATTTCTTTATAGAATGAATAATAACACAGAGCTTTAATACTGTTTCCAAACTCTTGGAGAGTGCCTGAGGGGAATGCTCAGGAGAGCAGTTCTCATACAGCAAATTCAATCGCCAGAATCTAGTTTGGCATCTGACTTTCTCCATGTTTAGCAGGAAACAAATGTACCGACCTTGCAGCTGCTTGGAACACGTCCATTTGCCGCTTTGCCTTCTTTGTAGAAGATTCTCAATCTTCCAAATCCTCCTCCATTTATGTTGCCACCTCATCCTGTGGCCTAAACACTTCCACTCATGGCTGTTTTGCCCAGTAAGAAGTGTAGCAATCCATGCCAATGTAGGTGCTTGAGCTTATCACCCATCTGGCAGAGTGCTGGCAAGTGCCTGGATGTAGACATGTAGTGGTTCATGCAGAATAGGTTTGGTTTTCTCTGTGTTGTCACAGATCTCTCTGTTTCCTACCAAGGTCTCTTCAAATTTAAAAGTACTGGCTTCAGACAGAATTATTACTAGGAAATGGGGTGAGCATTTACTGATTTATAGGCATAGAATCTTGGACTACAGGCACCCCAGATTTTGCAAACTGTTGCAAATAACTGAATGAAGATATCAATAGTAGCAGAAAGGAATGAGGTCACACCATTGTTCCTTCAGGTCTCTACCATCAGGACGCTTATTAGCCAAAAGCATTTTATGCCCATTCCAAAAACAGATGATAATGTAATATTCCAAGACAAATTAGTCTTTCCCAGCATGGGAATACTGCCGTTTGAGAACAAAATAAAAATTGCGTTACTGTCATGGGTTCAGCAGTAGCAGTCATTTTTCTCCTCCTTGGTAGCTGGTGCAGTGCTGTTTTTTTGTCTTTCGGCCTGGGAACAGCGCTGATAACACCAGTGTTTCAGTTACTGCTTAGTGATGTTTTGGTCTGACCAGGGCCTTTCTGAGTCTTATGCTCTGCCAGGGAGGAGGGGAAGCCAGGAGGAAGCAGAGACAGGGCACCTGACCCAAACTGACCAAAGAGGTATTCCATGCCACAGCACGTCATGCCCAGGATGTGAAAACAGAAGGCAGAGACCCGGAAGGGTGGGGGTGCACTGCTTGGTCGGGCTGGGTATGGGTGGTGAGTGACTGTATTATTTTCCCTTGTATTTCTCTTGTCATTATTATTATTGGTTGTAGCAGTAGTGGTTTGTGTTATACCGTAGTTACTGGACTGATTTTATCTCAACCCGTGGGAGTCACATTCTTTCGATTCTTCTCCCAATTTCCCCCCCCCCCCTCGGAGTGGGGGGGAAGAAGGAGGGGGAAGTGAGTGAACGGGCTGCGTGATTTACGGCTAAAACCACGACAGTCACCTACTGAAGTTATCACTACAGGTATCTGGCACTAAAATAAAATATTCTCCCTGTGTAACATAACCAATTGGCCATCTCAGCTAACAAATCAGAAAAAAAGTGTGGGCCATGGCCTCAGAGTAAGGCAGCACAGCTCCAATGAGTAAGCCTATTTGGACCATCTGAGGCTAGTGATTTGTTCAGTTGAAATTGTTCACTTGATTAATGGACCAACTGTCTAGCTCTTATCTAACCTGGACTGCAACCAGAGTCTCTTTTGTTGTCAAGTGCCAGCATGAAGTCCACAACCACGATTGGCTGTAATTTAACACATAATGAGCTGAGAGACAGTACTGTAACTTTTGCTTCCTTGATATATGGCTGAACTGTGCAATTCAATGCAAGGTCTGTTTTCTGAGTTTTAAATAATATAGAAACACTAGCCTGGGAAGAAGGAAATGAAAGGACTGTGTCATCTGTTAGCTGCATTTGTGTTTGGACCAGTAACAGAAAATAGAGGAACAAAACACTATTGCTAAGTGCAACACTAGTTGAATGGGGAGGTCAGGGCAATGAAAGGTAATCTTCAGTGGTGTATACTTCTAAATTAATGCAACTACAAATTCTACTATAAGGTATAAAGAGATTTACTTACACTCAAGTAACCATTTATAATAATAGATTCCTAGATTGCTAGTTTTTATGTGACAGTATGAGGTTTTGCCCCCATATTTCCTCCTGGTGCTGACTGGTGCTAATAGTTATGCAGTAGTTTAAATGTATTACAGCTGTTTTCACTGTCTATTAAGGTAGTTACTGACTGTTTAAATGCATGTCAGATGAATTCCACTTATGAATAGCAACATCATAAAAGGGGTTTATTTCTAAGCAACACCATCTTTCCCAAGCATTTTGCAGCACCATACGAATGACTTCTTAGTTCTTTTGTAGGCACCCATGGAATTTGTCAGGAGATTCAGACAATATGACTGACTTGTCAGCCCAAATCACCACCAGGACTGCAAGTGAGGATTGTATTGCTTCACAGAATTTGTTCCAGATCCCAGTTTCTGTAAAGTATGTGTTGCTTCTGTACTCAGTTACCACCTAGTATTTTTTCATTCACCTGTCTCACTAGTTACTAAAGTATATTTTAAAAGATGGTTCCTACTAGCAGAATTACTTCAACAGATGTGTATTACTTGCATTTGCTGAGTTTGAATGGTACAGCATTTCCAGAAGCACAGATAACCTCAGGAACATTTCAGTGCTATGTAGGGGCAGATCAGTCCAGGTGAATCCGCTTAATGGATGTCTCACTCTATGACTGAGATAGATTTTGAGTCTATTATGAAAATTATTTTAATGTAAAGTGCCTCATTTGAGGCTTTTTGTTACAATATTTTGAATTAATTTCAGGGAGTCACACAGATCAAATATATGAAAACATATGATGATCTACACATCTGATTAGATGATTACAAAACTCACCTTGCAAAGTGAATAAAATATCAACTCCTTCTTATTACCATTCTTTATCTCTTCCCTTTCAGTTTTCCTAAAGTAAGAAAAGTTATCAAGTACTACTTTTTCTTTGACATAGAAAAAAAAATTTACTGACTGAACTGTGGCAGTTGTCTGAAGTGAGTACATCAGAGGTAACCAGCTTGAATATTTCTGGAGTGTTTGTATAATACAGACACTACTAGTTGCCAAAATTTTTTCAAAGTTGGAATTGTTCCTTCCTTTCCAATTCTGTTTATTTCTGATCAAATCAAGCACCAAACTGGAGTGATTTTTCAAGGCAAAATGTAAGCTGGATATTCTTAGGGGTTTCCTGCCTGGTGGTCTAGTGGAGGTGAGGCTGCTGCAGGTCCAACCAGGATTGAGGCTGAACATGTATACCCAGTACACACAACAGGCATACACAAACATAAATCTGTCTGATCAGGCTGAAGGTTCATCATTGGGAAATACTCATACACATATGTCCAGCGTGGATGCCTCCGGCAGATGGGGTCAGACACTGCAGCAGGCTGCTCAGCAGCTCCCCCTGAATGCCAGTCTTCCCAGTTGCTGGCACTTGAGCAGTTGAACTCCTGAAGCCACAGCCAGCTTCATCTTCTGAACGGCGCTTCTGGACAGACTGACTGTCACATACACATACATGAGCCTCCCTGTTGATATCCATACCCCATGGTCTCCCTGGCAGATGTCCTGGATGTCCTGGCCTCTCCAGCAGCAGGTCCTTCAGTTGCCTTATTACCAGAGACCCATGCATAAATACCCATGGGCCCCAAACCACTTCATCTATTTGCTAGCTAGTCCAGCGTAGTACTCTCTGTGATCACACCCTGATCTGCAAATGCTCACCCCTTCAGTCACAGGCAACACAGACCTATGGGTCCCTGCAGCCTGTTGGCTGACTCCATCTGCCACTCAAGACACATGCACACTGAATAAAGCCCTAAGAAAAGTTACAAAAGGGGATTAATGGGCAGACAAGACAGACAGCAGTGATTCAGGCAGAGCACATTTAGACATGCATACAGACCTGTTCACATGTGTCATGGTTTAAGTCCAGTCAGCCACGCAGCCTGTTCTCTCACTCACTTCCCCCTCTTTTTTCCCCCTGCTCCCGGGTGGATGGGAAGGAGAATCGAAAAGAATGCAACTCCCACAGGTTGAGATAAGAACAGTTTAGTAACTAAAGTATAACAGAAATCACTACTGCTACCACCAATAATAATAACGACAAGGTAAATACAAGGAAAGAATACAATTCTCACCACCTAATACCAAGCCCGACCACGCAGTGCACCCCCACCCTTCCGGGTCTCTGCTCTCTGTCTTTTCCTCCTGGGCATGACGTACTGTGGAACGGAATAACCTCTTTGGCCAGTCTGGGTCAGCTGTCTTTTCTCTGCTTCCTCCTGGCTTCCCCTCCTCCCTGGCAGAGCATGAGGCTCAGAAAGTCCTTGGTCAGACCAAAACATCACTAAGCAGTAACTGAAACACTGGTGTTATCAGTGCTGTTCTCAGGCCGAAAGTCAAAACACAGCGCTGCACCAGCTACCAAGGAGGAGAAAAATGACTGCTGCTGCTGAACCCATGACAACATGTGACCTGTCCCTCTTGTCACCATGGCCCTGTTTTCTCATACTTGTTCCTTCACAAGCCATTTTTTCCCTCCCTTTCCTAATCTTTCATTCTTCCCATAAACATTCCATAACAGGACCTCTGCAATTCCCAAGTGCCCTTCCTCTGCACCCTGTGATAAATCTGGTAGTCCTGGAAGCAGTTGCACTTCTATCCTGGAGATGCCCAATGTTGGTGAGGACCACTTCCATATTAGCCAAGTTAAGTCACAGCTGGTTTAGAAAAATATTCAGTTGTCAAATTTGAATTTGAAACATCTTATTCCTCCTCTGATACACATTTATAAAATATGAATAAATTCATTTTCACAAAGTGTGTATCCATTTATGGTTTTGAGATATGGGGAATAAGTAGTTTGGATTCTCTTTGTTTCCCTATAGGTACTGAGTATTTAGCTTTAGTCAAGCTGTCTCTCGAATCAAGCAGTCATCAAGCAGTTAAATTTCAAAAAAGAAAACTTAGCTTCTCAGATAATAATCCAATTTAAGCAGCTGGGGTAGATAAAGAAGTATAAATTTCAGCAAAATCAAATACTCAGTAAAAACACAAGAGTTGAAAACCTTGTTATAACTAGGTAATCAAAATCTTACTCATGAGGATTTCTTAAGATAACATTTTCCATCCTAGTTTCACCGAAGAAAAACATTTCATGGTACAGTACAACTGCATTGTTCCATGCAGATACCTCAAAGTAAGAAACTGCACCACATTGTGGTAGGATGAGGGGTAATGGCTGGGAGTGTTGATCATCTGAAGGATAGGAAGACTCTGCAGAGTGATCTGGACAGGCTGGATCAATAGGCTATGACCAATGGGATGAGGTTCAAAAAAGCTAAGTGCCAGATCCTGCATTTGGGCCACAACAACCCCATGCAATGTTACAGGCTTGGAGACGAGTGGCTAGAAAGCTACATTAGAAGTTAGAAAGAAATAGAAATTAGAGATTAGGGAGAAATTCTTCACTATGAGGCTAGTGAGGCCCTGGTACTGGTTGCCCTGAGATACTGTGGTTGCCCCGTCCCTGACAGTGTTCAAGGTCAGACTGAATGGGTCTTTGAGCAACCTGGTCTAGTAGAAGGTGTTCCTGCTCCTGACAGAGCAGTTAAAACTAGATGATTTTCCCTTCCAATGTAAACCATTCTATGATTAAATAACTATAGTAATATTTAAAATGTTTAGAGTCCCATATGCTGCCATCTGCTTTGAGCAGCTAAGATGTTGACAGACCTGAAAGATGACTCTTTTTCCTCATTCACTTCTACCAGGAACTGCAGATGGATGAAAGGTTGACTTTTATGACATCAAGATAATGAAAAAAGATGAACTCAGACAAGTTGTCTCATGCATTTCTATAACTATTTCAAATTAACATGGCATTCTTACTGGACTCAAAGACAGTGACATGGTACCATACAGCCCTGCTAAACTTGAACTCCAAGAGAGGTGCTCAACAATCTGATCTCTCAAATTATGTACCTACATGCTTCTTGTGTGGACCTGCAGAAGAGGAAAAGCCCCTAGTACTTTTGAACAAAAAAGTCTTAACCCAAGAATTCACTTTAGAGAGAAATGCAGCGATCAGTTTGGGAAATCGTGTAAATCATATCTACCTTAGTTATCTCAAGGATTTCACTCGTACTTTTGACTAAATATTGACTGCTCATCAAACTTTTAAAAGTAGGGCACTTAAAATGCCAAGATGTTACTTGGGAATATGAATTTGAACATATATTACAATCTTACTGTTTAATACAGTAGCTAAATGAAAAAGACTTTCATGTTGCTCAAATATTAAATATAGAGAAAGGAGGCCTCAGATTACTCAAACCTCCTTACATTTATAAATTAAATATATTTTTTTCAATCTTTCATCAAAAGATGATCTACTCTACAGTGTTATCAATGATTAAAAACACACTTTTCAAATAGGAAAAGATCTGCTTTGTTTAGTAAATTATTCTTTCATCTTTATTTGCTGATGTCAGATAATATGAATAAATTCCGAGCTATTAAAAAAGAGGCTGAATTCTAATTGCAAATAAAAAAGTTTTCATTCTTTTAGGATAGCAAACATGGTCATAGCCTTATACTTTTATTAGTAAAGTTGATTTTTTAGAAAGCTTAAACGTAGGCAAAGACAGACAATACAAGGGCTTTTGTAGCTAAGACTACCACCAACCATTTATATTGAAAAGCTACAGAAAGTATTCATCTCTTTTCATCCAAATTCCCACCAAAAACTGAAAGTCTTTCACTGAAACACTCCCAAGACCCAAATTAAAAAACATCAGGGAATAAGAAGAGATCAGCCATGAGGTATTTGAGATGAATCCATGAGACTTACTGAATCATACAATAGCTCACAAATTTCAAAGATGGTAAATGTGAAATGATACTCATAGAGAAAACACAGTCCTGACTTTATATACAAAATCCTGGGCTCTTATCAGATGATTGTCATACAGACTGATATCTTGGATTGTCCCAGAGATTTTGGTGGAAACACCAGACCAGTAGCAGTCCTAAAAGGGCTTATACAGAAAAGAATGGAGAACAGAACAGACAGTGTTATTTTATACAGACAGGAATGGCAAACAAAAGAGATAGTGTTATGCTGCAGTGTGAGTATGTAGCTAGTTTGTGCTAGTTTTGACCCTCTTATCTCAAGATATTTTTGGGATTTCTAGTTTGACTAAGAAAGGCTTAAGGAAGGACAGGAAAATCAAAACCAACCTCACAATGGGCAATGACCGAGAAGTCCAGGCTGGAAGAGGGACAACTGAATGTGTATAGAATATAATCCAGTAAAACTGTAAAGAGTGGAAATGGGAAACAATCATTCAGTGCCTCTTGAATTCCTAGTTCTTAATAGGTCATCAAACAGAAATATTAGATGACAGGCTGAAAATAAACGGAGTCAATTCTTTGCACACACTAAAGCTGGTCTGCGAAGGTCCTTGAAGCAAAAGAATGTGAATAAACTAAGCCCATGAAGGCTATTTGATGAAAAAATATCACTGTTGGTTTAGGGAATTCCTGGGCCACAAATTAATGGAGGAGTGGGAAATATTCTGAGGAAATACCACTATAGGCTGCCCCTGAACTCTTTCCTTGTCATATGATTAAGGTACAATCTCAGAAAAGATACAAGCTATTAAATAGATTTTTGTTCTCATCCCAAAACATTGCTTTTATGTTCCATTGAAATCATAGCATTACGAAACGATAGTGCTAGGCTCTTTACTGACATGTACAATGAAAGAATTAGAAGCATCTGTCATGCATTGATACAGGGGAAATTTCTGACTGGATATAATGAAGAAAAAAAAAAGGGCACACCAAAAGTATAATTAATCATTGACTATTCTGCTATTCTATGATTCTATGAAGTAGGCTGCCCACAGAGTCTGCAAAATGTCCATCCCTGGGGGTATTCAAGAACCAGAGGGACAATGCTGTAAATTACCTAGTGTGAATTCAGTATAGATCCTGCTTTGAGCAGGGATGCTGGACTAGAAACCTCCTGATGTCACATTCAGCTTCAATGAGTCTGTGATTCTATGAAACACTGAGAAATCCATGTTAATGTTTTTGTTTATTGAGCTCAGAAGGTGTATTTATCTTTTACTTTAGTTTAGGATGTAAGGCAAAAGGTGGAACTGACATATAGAAAATAAAGTATCTGCCAAAATGGGTGATTCTGTCCAACTGAGAAGGGGTTCTCCAAGAGAAGAGAGGTAATAGCAGACAATAAGATGTGCAGATTTGTTACAGCTGGTAGATGAAACAGCTATGAAATTGACATCTAATCTGACAAGCAAACTGAGCTATGTCCAGAACAGCAAGTGCCAAAAACCAACTAAATTTAAATATAGATTAAATATAAAAAATGTTATTCCTATTTAAAATGCAACACAACTGAGAACAGGAGCAGACCTACAGTTTCCTATGCATTTCATCTGAGTGTTGACAGTTTTCAAATGGTTGTTCTTGGTCAGCATATCAAAATTAAAAGACATGCACCTACTCAGTTTTAATTGTCAAGGCTAAACAACCCTGCTATTTCGTACGACATTATTTCGAGTGCTCATCAGCTGTTCAGTTGAAATGCAGCTTATGAAATTTATTTCAGTAAAATAAGATGTGTTTTCTCAAATGTATTATTCAGTTGAAAATCATTACAATGATGTGTCTGTATAGTTAACCAAGTTTTATGACTGAAATGAGATTTACAAGTCATGTAGCAACAGAAATGTTTCATCATTCTTTGTCTTGTGGCACTTAAAAAGACAGAGGGGTGTGATCCTTTAAGATATGTCTAGTTATAAGCTTGTAAACGTTTCTTTGGTTGAAGGTCAGGAGCAAGCTTCATTACATGACAGTTAGCTTATGTTATTTATCTCCAAATTTTGCTTCATGAAGCAAGTAAATAAAAACCTGGTAAACTCTTCAGAGTCATTTAAATTTCAATATTGTACAGTAAAATAATATTTCTTTACAATAGTGTCATCACATCCTTTCCTATTTTATAACTGCATAATGCTTTTTACATGGCACATAGAATTAAGTTATTGATAGTTCGTGGCTACATGAACAATGATTAATGATGTGCAAAATTTTCTGTCCTACTGAATTTTGTTTGATGAAAAACTGCTTCCATCGGGCTCCTCGTGACTTCAATGGAATCATGTAATTATAAAAAAATTACAAAACAGCAGGTTCACTTTCACTCAGTAGCTTCGGGTGCAGTGCTTAAGCTATTCAGTCCACACGTGTACAACAGTCCCCAACACTCTCAAGTAAACATCCTCAGCACTTCCTACTCTGTCTCCCTGGCAACATCTCTTCTCCTCTGCCCTTGCTAAAGCCATTGTTGCTTTCTTTGTTTTTTACTCTGTTGGAAAAGAAATAGCAGCGATGAGATTTTGATAATTAAAGAAGACATTCTTAATAACGCCCTCAGTAAATTAGATTTTCATGTAAGATATATCTACTCAGTAAAAATGGGAGCTTAAAAGAGGAGTTACACTATTTTTTTCTGCCCTGATTTCTGGATAATACATATTTTTTTTAAGATAAGTTCCTTTCAGGTGTAAGCAGCTGTTTGCCAGCTCTAGCGAAATCCTATACAAAACACAATGCGTTATGAAGTCTCATGTAGAATATATACAGGTCTTTAGTTTGAAAATGTTAATCTAGCATCTTAGGATTTTATTATTATTTTATTTTTTCATTTAAATATAATTTTTATAATTTTTTAAATGATTTTTTTCAAAAAGCAGAGAATTTTTGAAAATTCTCCATTCAGTGTAGCCAAAGTAATGAAACCAACATAAATGACTATATGACCTCTCCTTATATGACCTGGTAAACATTGCTTCCAGTCGTAACATGTCTGCAATTTCCTTCAAGTTAACTAATAAAAAACAATCTCAAATTAAATACACAAGTTGCATAAATACCTCATTTATGCAACAATACATGGATTACAGAGGTATTTTATGCAAACTGCTGTCAGATAGCTTTACAAGACACTATTACCTCCTAACAAAGCAAATAAACTGGAAAGTCATAACTGATCAAAGCAATGTCTATTAAATAATGTATGATCACAAGATTTTATTTACATCCATGTTACCAGGGAATTAACTTCATGATCAGCTCAGAAAATGCTACTGCTGCTTCAGGGATGTTAGCCTGGGATCAGATAAATGTATCATGCAGGGGAGACTTTGAGAACAGCTCACAGAAAGCATCTGATCCCAATTAGTTTGACAATAGATATTTACCTGAATTAATGATGATCTGGATGTCATTGTGAATTGAAAAAATTGGATAGGTGCCTTTTCTTCCACCAACATTTTCAAAGAGGACAGAAAAATATCTCCAGATAATATTTCTACTACTACCCTACACATTTTCATAAAAATATTTCTGTTTAACAAACCCTTGTTTTCTGAGAATTTACTGGAAATTACATCACTGAAAGAATTCCTAACCATGTCTACTTGCAAATTTTAATTTGAAATATATTCTGCCCAAGGATAAAGACAGCGTTACCACAAAACCTACCCTGAAATAGTAGAAATACCTTGTACTTTGCATTTTCCTCTAGTCTATTTTTTAGAATCACAGTAGCAATTGAAATTATTAGTGCATGATATCAGTGGTAAATTACTTATGATTGCTACCTAGTACAGTAATTTATAAGTAAGAATTCCCATGAGTGTATAAACAATGATAGTTGTTTTAATATATGAAATATTTGCACTGCCCTAGCTGAATACTCAGCTCTGATCTGCCAGAGACTGACAGTGCTTATCTGCCAGATTATAGAGCATTATTTGGCAAAAAATACCTCAATTTACTATTGAGTATCACAGTGTCATAAGGAAGAGATGACTTATACCTGCTCAAAAGTGAACAAATAACTGTAAATTTTTATTGTTGAATTTACAGCACTACCCAGGGTAAAAGCAGGGTATTTTTCCATGGTATGATCTTCTGGCATACTGCCTTTATGTATGCTCTCTGGAGAAATGTATGTTTTCTGCCACCCTAGGCTTCATTGCTACCTAAGGTCTGCTTTTGAGTAAAAACTCCCAGAAGCTGGATGTTAGTGTGTATTCAAAGCAAGTATGCCTTTAAGATGTCATAGAACAATCATCATAAAATCATAGAATGGTTGGGGTTAGAAGAGACCTTATTTACCACCCAATAGCAGGAATATCTTCCATTAAACCAGGTTGCTCAAAGCCTCATCCAACCTGGCCTTGAACACTGAAAAGGATGGGGCATCCACGTGTCTTCAGGGCAACCTGCACCAGGGTCTCACCACCCTTAAGGAATCTTTTTCTAATATCTAATCTAAATCTACCATCTTTCCATTTAAAGCCATTGCCCCTTGTCCTGTTGCTGTGTCTTTGAAATGTTTTATTAAAAAACTGCCATTATTCTTTCACAGTCCCTTTTGATAAAATGTGTTTGTCATCAGTGCACTGTTCAGCCAAAATCCCCTACTATTCTAGATGAGCCTCCATGGACGAGCATCCCAGATGCTACAGGACTTTTTACTAGTCATCTGGCATCACGTCTGACAAAATAGATTTAGTTGTGATCTTCCTTGGAATACTTCCAGCTTATTAATATGATTTTCATACAAGGTAAAGTTTTCACATTTCTGAAAAGCATGATAAGCCCAAAAAAGGTTCAATTTTTTTTATTTGATAGAAAGTTAAATACTATCTTTTTTTTTTTCTATACCAAACAAGGTGAATTCTAGTCTTCTAGGAGTAACCTCATCAAGTTTGCTGTTAGAATTATTCAAAATTTTTCGAGGTGAATTAGTATATGAACAAACAGAACTCAAGTTCTATGAATACATTTGGAAGAGGTAATGGGCTGTCCTCCAGGGGCTGATTCATAACTTCAATGTTTGTTAGTCCAAAGCTGAATGCAAACTAGCAATTCAGTCTACTGGAAAGCTCATAGACCTTTCTTGCTTTGAGAAGGCTCAATATTTAATATTTTGAATCAAGAATCTTGAAGAGTCAATTAGGTGATTATAGACATTTATTAAACAAAAAAAAAAAACAAAAAAAAAAAAAAAAAAAAAAATCCCTAATGAAACATACTTGGTTGGGGACAACACCAGAAAATCTCATCTTTCAAAATCAGAGAAGGGATCCCTACGGTGATATACCTTTTTTGCCCTTGTGTATCCTGATAATCATTTAATGTGTAAATTCCTGCAAGAGTAACCTTAATCTTAAACATGAGAAAAGCTGGTGCAAGCACAGTGTACAAATTTCAACAGGCATATCATGCAAGCCTAAGTGACTTTCACAGATACTATTGCATCATTTAGTTCATATATGATCACACTGTTTAAGCGTCAATGGTCTGAATGTAAAACCAAGCACTGGCTTACTACCTTTGCAATTCTGTCTGTTCTTGATAACCATTTGTCATAAAACACATGAATACATAAAATACTTAATGTTGGGCTCAAGGCAAGAGCCTACGGCGCATGTCACCTGCAGTTTTTCAGCTCTGTGGCTATCAACACAAATTTATCCTCTGGTATAATTTGCATCTATGGCAACATTTTCTGTGCCAAAACATTGCCAGGATCTTTACATCACCAGGCCAAGTCTGCAATCCTGTTCAAATGGTTTGGGTTTAATTTTGTTTTCCGTTTTACCTGGATTTTAGACAAGGTTTACAGTTTGTATATCGAGACACAGAACACGCATTAACAGCCAGATCTGGTTGTTCTTCACCAGCATTGACTAGGAATATCAGAAACTGGCAACAGTAACATTCAGCTTCATACACAGTTCTCTGTAGACTTCTGAGCTTTAGTCTATACTGGCACTTGCATATGATTCAGGTGTAGGCTTAAGGACATTTTAAAAAACAATGATATGTTTTCAGCCATACTGGGCTTTGATATCCCAGGATGTCCAAGAAAGTCCTGTAGCCACACAATGATGTAATATGTAAGGTGACAGTGATAAAGTCTTATTTCATATAAAATTCCCTTTTTGTTCAGTTCTGAATAATCACCAATTAATGCAGTATCCATTTACATTTGCAAATGTAAATCTTGGGACAGAAGAGAACCGTCAAAAGTCCACCCACCCTTAACTTTTCAGATTGCTGGCATAAATAGAGACACTAATATCTTAGAATGGGAATCATTTTACTTCTCCTTGAACCTGTAAAAAAGAATAGCATGATAGTGATTATCCACATGCTCCAGTATAAGTAATAACTTGTAAATGACTGGTGAAAGCAGGGCTAGCAGAGTTTAAAGGGGGGAGAATAAAAGGTGATTTGTTTCTAACTTTCATACCAGAAGGTCATGATGAGAATCAGAACTATGTAGGACTTTAAGAAGAACTATGTAGCTGCTTTAAGGCTGCTTTGTGTGATCTTCCCAGCTATTTTTCTGAGGAGCTAAAGTCATGTGTGGATAAAATCTGAGTTGAATGAGTGCAAATTTTTCCCTTCAAGCACATTCTAGGATGTATTAGCAAACCAGTGATGCTTATGTTACATTTTATGCAATTTCTAACCTTTAAAGGCTAACAGAAGAGATTTATGGGGAATAACAGCAGGGTCTTTTAGTCCGGTAGTTATGCCCTGATGCTCTCAAAAAAAGTAGGGTAGAGCTTAAAGTTTACTATTAGACCTCTAAAATTTCCTTTTGTCTAACACAAGAAGCAAGAGTAGTAGGTAACCTCAGTAGCTACAGTGACTTTTGGCTGTGCAGTGAGCTGTATATTGACTTTAACTGACCTGCATATCCCCAGTTTGGAAATATTTAGTAGAGAAAGGACGCAATTTTAAACACTTTTGAAGGGTCTTTATACTGAAGGATGTAGTCATAAAGCAAGGATATTTTTGGTGGAGTGATGGAAAGCAGAAGAGACGAAAGCTATCGGGAGAACCGGTGCCATGGGATCAGCAGCAGCAGTCATTTTTCTTCTTCTTGGTAGCTGGTGCAGCGCTGTGTTTTTGTCTTTTGGCCTGGGAGCAGCACTGATAACACCAGTGCTTTCAGTTACTGCTTGGTAATGTTTTGGTTTGACCAAGGCCTTTCTGAGTCTCATGCTCTGCCAGGGAGGAGGGGAAGCCAGGAGGAAGCAGAGACAGGGCACCTGACCCAAACTGACCAAAGAGGTATTCCATGCCACAGCACGTCATGCCCAGGATGTGAAAACAGAAGGCAGAGACCCGGAAGGGTGGGGGTGCACTGCTTGGTCAGGCTGGGTATAAGTGGTGAGCGATTGTATTCTTTCCTTGTATTTGCCTTGTCATTATTATTACAGGTGGTACCAGTAGCAGTCCTGTGTTATACTTTAGTTACTAAACCGTTCTGATCTAAACCTGTGGGAGTTGCATTCTTTCGATTCTCCTTCCCATCCCTCCGGGAGCACGGGGAAGAAAGAAGGGGAAGTGAGTGAGCAAAACTGCATGAGATATAGAGGCTTAAATGACAACTGGCTACCCTGGATATGGAGAAGGCTGAGGTTCTTAATGACTTCTTTGCCTCAGTCTTTGCCGGCAAATGCTCTGACCACACCACCCAAGTGTTGGAAGGCAGACACAGGGACTGTGAGAATGAAGACCCTAGGCCCACTGTAGGAGAGGATCTGGTTCGAGACCATCTTAGGAACCTGAATGTACATAAGTCATAGAATCATAGAATTATAGACTAGTTAGGGTTTGAAAGGACCTTAATATCATCAAGCTCCAGCCGCCCTGCCATGAGCAGGGACACCTCACACTAATCCATGCCACCCAAGGCTCTGTCCAACCAAGCCTTGAACACCGCCAGTGATGGAGCATTCACAATTTCACTAGGCAAACCATTCCAGTGCCTCGCCAATCTTACAGTAAAGAATTTCTTCCTCGTATCCAATCTAAACTTTCCCTGTTTAAGTTTGAACCCATTACCCCTTGTCCTATCACTACAGTCCCTCACAAAGAGCTCCTCACCAGCATTCCTATAGGCCCCCTTCAGATACTGGAAGGATGCTATGAGGTCTTCATGCAGCCTTCTCTTCTCCAGGCTAAACAGCCCCAACTTTCTCAGCCTATCTTCTTACGGGAGATGCTCCAGTCCCCTCATCATCCTCATGGCCCTCCTCTGCACTTGTTCCGACAGTTCCATGTCCTTTTTATGTTGAGGACACCAGAACTGCACACAATACTCCAAGTGAGGTCTCAGGAGAGCAGAGTAGAGGGTCAGGATCACCTCCCTCGACCTGCTGGTCACACTCCTTTTGATGCAACCGAGGATATGGTTGACTTTCTAGGCTGCAAGCACACACTGAAGCCAGCTCATGTTCATTTTCTCGTTGACCAACACCCCCAAGTCCTTCTCCACATGGCTGCTCTCAATCTCTTCTCTGCCCAACCTGTAGCTGTGCCTGGGATTGCTCTGACCCAGGTGGAGGACCTTGCACTTGGCATGGTTAAACTTCATCAGGATGGCATCAGCCCACCTTACAAGCGTGTCAAGGTCCCTCTGGATGCCATTCCTTCCCTCCAGCATATCAACTGAAGCACACAGACTGTTGTCATCGGCAAACTTGCTGAGGGCACACTCAATCCTACTGTCCATGTCACCCACAAAGATGTTGAACAAGACCAGTCCCAACACCGATCCCTGAGGGACACCACTTGTTACTGGTCTCCAGCTAGACATTGAGCCATTGACCACAACTCTTTGCGTGTGGCCATCCAGCCAGTTCGTCATCCACCGAGTGGTCCACCTATCAAATTGATGTCTCTCCAACTTAGAGACAAGGATGTCATGTGAGACAGTGTCAAACGCTTTGCGCAAGCCCCGGTAGATGACATCAGCTGCTCTACCCCTGTCCATCACTTCCGTAGCCCCATCATAGAAGGCCGCCAGATTGGTCTGGCAGGATTTCCCCTTAGTGAAGCCATGCTGGCTGTCACCAAGGACCTTGTTGTCTTTCATGTGTCTTAGCATGCCTTCCAGGAGAATCTGCTCCAAGATTTTGTCAGGCACAGAGGTGAGACTGACTGGTCTGTAATCCCCCAGCTCATCCATTTTCCCCTTCTTGAAAATGGGGGTTATATTTCCCTTTTTCCAGTCATTGGGAACTTCACCTGACTGCCAGGATTTTTCAAATATGATGGACAGTTGCTTAGCAACTTCATTTTCCAGTTCCTTCAGGACCAGCGGATGGATTTCATCAGGTCCCATGGGCTTGTACATGTTCAGGTTCCTAAGATGGTCTCAGAGCAGATTCTCTCCTACAGTGGGTTTAAGGTCTTCATTCTCACAGTCCCTGTGTCTGCCTTCCAAGACTTGGGTGGTGTGATCAGAGCATTTGCTGGTGAAGTCTGAGGCGAAGAAGTCATTAAGAACCTCAGCTTTCTCTAAATCCAGGGTAGCCAGTTCTCCCGATTGCTTCTGGAGAGGGCCCACGTTGTCCCTAATCTGTCTTTTATTTGCAATGTACCTACAGAATCGCTTCCTGTTATCCTTAACATCCCTTGACACACTTAATTCCAAGTGGGCCTTAGCTTTCCTAAACTGGTCACTAGCTTCCCAGACAACATCCCTGTATTCTTCCCAGGCCACCTGTCCTTGCTTCCACCTTTTATAAGCCTCTTTTTTCCTTCGAATTTTCCTCAGCAGCTCCTTATCCATCCAAGGAGGTCTCCTGGCCCTCCTACAGCACTTCCTTCTAGTCGGGATGTATTGCTCCTGAGCATGCAGCAGGTGATCCTTGAATATCAACCAACAGTCTTGGGCCCCCTGCCCTCTAGGGCTATATCCCATGGAACCTTACTAAGCAGGTTCCTGAAGAGGCCAAAGTCTGCTCTCTTGAAGTCCAGGGCAGTAAGCTTCCTGCATGCTCTTCTCACTGTCCTGAGGATCTCAAATTCGACCATCTCATGATCGCTGCAATCAAGGCTGCCCTGGTGCCTCACATTTCCAACCAGCCCTTCCCTGTCGGTGAGGGCGAGGTCAAGCATGGCACCTCTCCTTGTCGGCTCCTGTATTACTTGCAGAAGGAAGTTGTCTTCCACACAGTCTAGGAACCTCCTGGATTGCTTGTGCCGGGCCGTACCATCCCTCCAACAGATATCAAGGTGGTTGAAGTCCCCCATGAGAACAAGGGCCTGCAAGCATGAGGCTGTTCTTATCTGTCTATAGAGCGCTTCATCCACCGAGTCCTCTTGATCAAGCGGTCTGTAACAGATCCCCACAATAATGTCTCCCATCACTCTTCTCCCTTTAACCCTGACTCACAAACTCTCTGTTCATTGCTCACTTGTCCCCAGACAGAGTTCCATGCTCCCCAGCCTATCCCTAACATACATATCAACTCCCCCTCCCCGCCTATCAGGCCTGTCTTTCCTAAAGTGCCTGCAACCTTCCATTCCAACACTCCAGTCATAGGAGCCATCTCACTATGTTTCTATGATGCCTATGATATCATCCCCTGTAGATGTGTACGCATCTCCAATTCCTCTTGTTTGCTCCCCATGCTACGGGTGTTTGTATAGAGGCATCTGAGCCAAGCTCCAGATGAAGTTGGCTCGTTGGCTGGAGTGGCTGGAATATCTCTACATTGCTCTGAGCATTTGTTATAGGTGCTGACAAATGACTGGGTGGGTTGGGATGGAATGATGCCCCCCTCCCCCAACACATCTAGTTTAAAGCATCCTTGACCAGTCTGGCAAGCCTCCTGCCAAATCCACTCTTTCCTTTCTTTGTCAGACCATCTCCACCAGCCTCCAGTAGACCTGGCCTCCTAAATTGAGTCCCATGTTCAAGGTACCCAAACCCCTGACTAGAGCACCACTCTTCTAACCATTTATTAACCTGACCAATCCTCCTAGCCTTTTTAAGGTCCTCCCCTGTATCCTGGTGAATGATGAAAAGACAATCTGAGCTCCAGAGCCCCTAACCACCTCTCCCAGAGCTCTGTAGTCCTTCTTTATGTTCTCCTGGCTACTGCTATCTATATCAGTAGCACCCACATGGATCACTAGAAGTGGGTAATAGTCAGTGGGACTGACTAGGGCAGGCAGCTTCTCTGCAACATCCCTGATCCGAGCCCCTGGTAGGCAACACAACTCCCTTGAGACTGGGTCTGTCTGACAGATGGGTGCCTCTGTTCCTTTCAGAGTAGAATCCCCTACTACTAAGGCCCGCCACTTCTTCCTGGCAGCAACCAGTAGTGATCTTCTTTACCAGTGGATCAGCTGGTTGTTACTGGTGGGAATGTGTTTCCTCATCAGCCCCCTGCAGGACAACAATGTGGTTCTGGGTGGGAACAACAGATTTAGGAGGAAGTCCCTTTTTTTTAATTGTCCTCTTCCTCTGTTTTTTGGGTTTTTTTTCTGTTAATGTTTCCCAGCTTCCTGGGTTAGCAGCCTCCTTTCCTGCATGACCAATGCTAGATGCTTGAGGCCCCTGCACCATCTGATCCTGGACCAAGCAGTGCTGTTTCCTCTCAGCTTCCCTGACACCTTTCAGCCTAGTAACAGCTTCCCGCAGCTCAGCCACCTGCTGCAGGAGGACCTCCACCAGGGAGCACTGAGTGCAGCCCTGCCCATTGTGCCCTCTCCTCTCAGGAGAACAGTGCAGGCGCTCTCTACACCTCGAGCTCTACACTGCAGCCTTCCCCCTCATCGGCTCTGTCTGGGTTCCTACAGTGGCGGCTGCCGGGGCAGCCAGAGCAGAGCTCCCAGACTGAGCCCTGGTCATATGGCAAGTGCTCACCATCCCGCTCGCCTGCCCGTGCAAACTGCCATGCAAACTGCTTGAACCCACCCTGTTCGCCGCACTCATGGTCACTTGCGCAACCTGGGGCAGGTTTTTAGCCAGCAAGGGCTGCCGCAGCCTCTCTTGGTGCCGCCCCCTCCAAGTCAGCTCCTCTTGTCTGCTGAGCTGTTGGCTCCTAGGCAAGTCCTGTTGAGGACTCAAGGCTCCCTCGGTGCCTGTTGCCGCTCCAAGTTGAAGCTCCTGGATGCCGAGCCTCCCCCCGATCAGGTGCTCCAGGCGTCCCATCTCGAGAAAGCCACCTCAGCAATTGGCTGGAAATGGCCAACGATGCCCGGTTTGAATCTTCTGCCCCCTCTCCTGGCACTGCCCTCTCTGAGTCATCTGCTCACCTATGCTGAGCCAGCTCCTGGGCAAGCCCTGTTGAGGACCATGCAACCTGATGAAATCCATCTACTGGTCCTGAAGGAACTGGCAAGTGAAATTGCTAAGCCACTATCCATCATATTTGAAAAATCATGGCAGTCAGGTGAAGTTTCCAATGACTGGAAAAAGGGAAATATAACCCCCATTTTCAAGAAGGGGAAAATGGATGAGCTGGGGGATTACAGACCAGTCAGTCTCACCTCTGTGCCTGACAAAATCTTGGAGCAGATTCTCCTGGAAGGCATGCTAAGACACATGAAAGTCAACAAGGTTCTTGGTGACAGCCAGCATGGCTTCACTAAGGGGAAATCCTGCCAGACCAATTTGGTGGCCTTCTATGATGGGGCTATAGAACTGATGGACAGGTGTAGAGCAGTTGATGTCATCTACCTGGAGTTGTGCAAAGCGTTTGACACTGTCTCACATGACATCCTTGTCTCTAAGTTGGAGAGACATCAATTTGATAGGTGGACCACTCGGTGGATGACGAACTGGCTGGATGGCCACACGCAAAGAGTTGTGGTCAATGGCTCAATGTCTAGCTGGAGACCAGTAACAAGTGGTGTCCCTCAGGGATCGGTGTTGGGTCTGGTCTTGTTCAACATCTTTGTGGGTGACATGGACAGTGGGATTGAGTGTGCCCTCAGCAAGTTTGCTAATAACACTAAGCTGTGTGGTTTGGTTGATATGCTGGAGGGAAGGAATGGCATCCAGAGGGACCTTGACACGCTTGCGAGGTGGGCTGATGCCAACCTGATGAAGTTTAACCATGCCAAGTGCAAGGTCCTACACCTGGGTCAGAGCAATCCCAGGCACAGCTACAGGTTGGGTAGAGAAGAGATTGAGAGCAGCCCTAAGGAGAAGTACTTGGGGGTATTGGTCGATGACAAAATGAACATGAGCTGGCTTCAGTGTGTGCTTGCAGCCTAGAAAGTTAACCATATCCTGGGCTGCATCAAAAGGAGCGTGACCAGCAGGTCAAGGGAGGTGATCCTGACCCTCTACTCTGCTCTCCTGAGACCTCACTTGGAGTATTGTGTGCTGTTCTGGTGTCCTCACCATAAAAAGGACATGGAACTGTTGGAACAAGTGCAGAGGAGGGCCATGAGGATGATGAGGGGACTGGAGCACCTCCCATATGAAGATAGGCTGAGAGAGTTGGGGCTGTTCAGCCTGGAGAAGAGAACGCTGCATGGAGATCTCATAGCATCCTTCCAGTTCTGAAGGGGGCCTATAGGGATGCTAGTGAGGAACGCTTCATGAGGGACTGTAGTGATAGGACAAGGGGTAATGGGTTAAAACTAAAACAGGGGAAGTTTAGATTTGTTATGAGGAAGAAATTCTTTCCTTTAAGGGTGGTGAGGCACTGGAATAGGTTTCCGAGGGAAGTTGCGAATGCTCCATCGCTGGCAGTGTTCAAGGCCAGGTTGGACAGGGCCTTGAGTGACATGGTTTAGTGGGAGGTGTCCCTGCCCATGGCGGGGGGGTTGGAGCTAGATGATCTTAAGGTCCTTTCCAATGCTAACTATTCTATGATTCTATGATTCTAATGAAGGCTTTTTGTAGAAAGCAAGACATGCTGAGTAATATGAACAAATTGGTTGATTCCAAACCCAGGTTTGATCAAAATAGTAATCATTTTACACAGTTTTAATTAAATGTTGAAATGTTCCATTAAGCTCTAGATAAAAAGGTAATCACGTGAGTAGGCAAAAATAGGTATTAAGAAGTCCAAGCACATTACCCAACAGGCATTTTCGAATGATTAACTGCTAGTAAAGGAAGAATTTTTGCAAAGCTTGTGGTATAAGAATGAAAACTAAAACCTAAATCTACCGTAGAGTAAAAAAAGACCACGTTTTTATAGCTGCAACATAAAGTGTTCTGAGTTCAGGGTTCAAAACAGGTATTTCCAATCACAATGATTTTCCTTTAGTGAAGTATCTGCAAGTGTATTATATGCATAGGTACAACTAAGCAGCAGCTAAACTGTAGGTATTGCATTTTCTAGAGGTATCTTCCTCCAGATTAATATTCAACAGGAAAAATAAAAAATTAGGATGTTTTTGTCTTGAGGGGATAATAAATAATCCTACCCAAATACAGGCAGGTACAGAAGCAAATTACCTTTAAGACCTCTAGAAATTCCTAGAATAACAAATAAGTAAATAATTATATAGTGAAGGCTTGTAATATGTCTTAAAGGGCTTAAATCAGTCATTCACTATTAAAGGGGCTAGACGTACTGGTAAAGCATTGGTACATTAAAAAATTTGGCTCCAAGCTTCTCTTGAAATTTATGATAGGAAACATTGAGTTTCTATGGGAGAGGGAAAGTAGTAATTTTCAGGGAGGGCAAGTAGAATGGGAACCAGCACCAGTGAAATCTGTGGAGCACTGTCAGGTTTTTCAAATGAGATTCAATTAACTACACAATTTGCGATTGATCCCACAACATTTTTAACAATACAGGAGAAGAAACTGATCTGTTTTTTTGAGTTCAGACTAAGATTACCATAATAGCAATCAGCAAGTACTTTAAAATATGAATCTAGCTCACAGTGAAGCAGAAAAATATACATTACTGTTATGGAAGTGTCACTGGGTGACACTATTATTTACTATTATCTTCCAGATCATTTCAATGAAACAAAGACAAAACTAGGAAGACATGCAGACAAATACAGTAAATGAGATGGCTGATGAAAGTGAGGTTCTTTCCAAATAAACTTTGTACAGAATAAAGGAATTTGTTCTCTCCTTGATCTCCAGTAAAAGGTTTTGAAGTAAAGTACTTCCCCCAAAGATCGGAGTAAATTCCTAGGAAAAGACACTGCACCACTGTTATCTTCTCTTTCTACATGCAAGGTGACAAAGCATAAGGTCAAATAAGTTTGCATCAGGAAAGTCTCAAATAATAGGCTTAGGGACTCAGTTGAGCTAGCCTGGAAGTAATGGTACAGGCTCACTTTCTTTCATACCATGTGCTGAAGTAGTGCTGGTTTACGGAGCACAGGCTGCTAATGTGAAATGACAGGGCAGAGGAGCCAGAGCACTTCACAGTGTAAGACTGACTTAACATAAAAGTGGAAAAAATAAGGTGGCCTCCTGGGTAAAGACACACAGCTGAGGAGACTGATAACAGAAAATGAATTGGAGTTGCTGCTAATCTGTTCTACTGATAATTCTGTTTTGTTTCCATGAAAGCAAACCTACAGGCTCATAGATATTTCCTGCCAATCTGCAGAGCTACGACAGTGCAGCCATCTAATATCACTCTTAGTTATCCTTGTTCAGCTCCTGAATACCTATTGATAATGCTATCATAGAGATCATGCTATATTTCCTTATGTCTACTTTTAACTTCTAATTTTTCATTTAAAAATTAAGAATTGTTGCTCTAAGGCAGGAAAAATGCCTAAATATATGTCTATTTTTCTTTGTATCCTTTGTAAATCTGGAGTTAGAGTAATTCCAGACAGTGAAAAATTGATTTATCTTTTTTTTTTAATTAAAGCATTAAAATCTGCACTTTTAGGGTGAAAATCATTTGGTATCTTTCCCTTCATTAATAACTGCAGAGCTGTAGTCCTTCACTATCCACTTATTTGGTGGCAGCTTCTTTTCTTCTTTTCTGAAAGACAGAACAATTTCAATATTGTTTTCATCTCCTGAAATGAAATGGGAATATCCTGAGATAAAGAATTTTATTTTCGTCTTTCACTAGGTTTTCCTTAAAAAACCCAGTTCGAAACACAAGTCCAACTATGGCTTCGATCCCAGGAACTATATGCATCAGCGTATGCTAGCTTTTTATTTCTTATCATCTACAATATATATATGCAAAAGACGAGTTAGTCTTAATTACGGAAAAACAATCTCACTGCTAAATTTGTTGGGGTTTTGAGCATGATGACTGACTGATCCTATCTTAATATATTCTTCCAACACTTTTCAAAAGGAAGGTTTAGACTCAAATTTTACCCATAAAATGTATCCTCACTGCTGTCATTTCAAGTCTAGCTGTGTGGTCTAACAGAATGTGTATTTTTTCTCTCTTTTAGAAGTGGTAAATACTTAGTGTCAAACAGTTTAAAATATAAAGACGACATCCTGAAAGAAATACTCTCATAAAGCTACTTCTCTTCTTTTCATTTGGAGAGAATAAGGAAGACTGTCATTCCACTGAAGTAACTTAAACAAAACATTCAGAAAGATAGAATTTAAAATTTCAGATTATAATTGGCTTTCTTTAAATCAAAAACCATAGTGATTTGGTAACATGGATGATTAAGGGCAAGTGCACAGAATGAACTAATCAGTTGACAAGATTTTAACCATTGAAAAAAAAAATTAATAACGCATTATAAGGCAATAAGTACGCAACATTGCTAATGTTGAATGCTCCTGAAATAAGAGATTCACATATGGGACCAGAACCATTTCCATATCAGTGAAGTGAACCTCTCCAAAAAAAAATCCTTACAAGGTCACAGAGTTATCCCACTGGACCTGTGATGAATAAGTGCTAGCTAAGTTCTCTTTTTAATCTTAAACTAGTCATGTTTAGTCTTTCTAGTTTGGAAACCTACGTGTTGAGAAAACGGAGCTATCTGTGATTGGATATGAGGAAGAAATTCTTTACTGTAAGGGTGGTGAGGCACTGGAATGGGTTGCCCAGGGAAGCTGTGAATGTTCCATCGCTGTCTGTGTTCAAGGCCGGGTTGGACATAGCCTTGGGTGGCACGGTTTAGTGTGAGGTGTCCCTGCCCATGGCGGGAGGGTTGGAACTAGATGATCTTAGGGTCCTTTCCGGCCCTAACTATTCTATGATTCTATGATGCTATTACAGCTTGCAATTCGATCAGATTTTGGCATGCACCAAAGGGTAATTCTGTGTACTCATATGATTACCAATATTTCCAGATACCCCACAAGTAGTACTGTAAAAAACAGAATTGTATCTCACAGCCAGAATTTCCTGCCACTGGAACAAGACCTCTGACCTATGACACAGTGGTAAGGGCACCTCTGGGAAGACTCCTCTGTGACAAACCATGTGATAGTTAAAATTGTCTGGGTACCTAGAGCTTACACACCTTAATAATAGTTCTTCAAGAGTTGTTCATTCCCTGCAGCTGAAGCACTAGCTGCTCAGTACACAGGGTTTTTAATAAATTTTGCATTTAAACCAAAGTATTTTCACAACAGACCCACTACTATAGTGTTCTTTGTGTGTCTTACTTTCATTAGTTATGCTGCCAGTTAAATAGTTAGCAAAAATCTTTAAAATCAAACATACTAACACAAATCCTGTCTCATCAGTCCTGCCTCCTAGAAATAAGAAAGAACTATCTCAACAATGAGAAGACAGTGTGAGGTACAAAAAAGGTGAACAAATGACATAAGAAATTCTCTATTTTATTTGCTATAGACTTATATTCCGCAAAGTGCAATATAACTCTCACTGACTGCACAAACCATTTCTGTTGCTATATGATTTTTTCCGTAGTGTAGATATCAGAGTTGTTTTGCTCTTATGAGCTAGGAATAATTAAAACAGATTAATAATAATTGACAGGTCTTTACATGTTCACCTTTACAAAAAAACACAGATGTTTATAACATGGGATAAGTTCAGTATCCTGGGAATGCATCAAATTGGACAAAATAAATCCACATTTTTTTCAAATGACATTTAAAACTTGGCATGCTACATCATTATAGTAAAATACAAAGGTTTGTGTATATAGATAAATGAATATACATGGACCTTCTTTGAACTCACTTTTCTATAGACTAAACCAGCAACAACCTCCTACAGAAACAGAGAAATTCTGTTATATATCCTCTACTTACAAATATGCAATCAGAAGTATGTCAAGCTCTTGCACCACCTGTTTTGGAAAAGAGTGGACACTTGTTTACCAACAGTTGGCTGAATTGATGTCTTCAGTCAGTTTTAGGACAGGCCCGTACTGGCCCATAGCCAGTACTAATTGTCACGCAAACATTATGTAATACTGAAATGAATTTCCATCTCATATTCTTGAAATGCTCAGATACAGTCCTAGGCCACTTATTCCCCCAAAGTTTGTGTAATAAACTGAGAATTCACAACATTAGTTATAGCCGTCAGTACTTTGGGATAATTCATGTTTTATCATTTTTACATCAGAAGGGAAGTGGAGTTTAGTCAGCTGGAATCTGAGTTTTCATATCCTCTGTGAAGTTCATTGTACTCCTCAATGATTCAGTTTTGAATACTTATTTTATCTTAAGTTCATTATTCATTTCAGAAGACAAGGTGAATTCTATGGTCTTAATTCAACCAGCTGCTGTTAGCCTGTTCTGCCAAGTTGTGTTACATGACCACACATTTAGAGCTATCTATTGAGATTTCTATTTTAGTCTGGAAGAATGACAGTCAGTCCTAAAGACACACATATGGTACTTTTTGGTTCCTTCCTTCTCTGACCGCTGCTCTCTTTTGCATAGCTGAAAATACCACAAAGGGGATTCTGTATGAAGCAAAGCAAGGAAGAACCTGCTCAACATAAGATCTCTCTGGTTATTCCAGAATGATATTTAATATTTGAAGTCAGCATTTAAAATTAAGTCTTTTAATCTTTTTGCTTTTAATTTATGCTAAATCCAGTAAACCTGCCAAACTCCGGTGCTTGCTTTCTCCAAACATACCTGTACTTTCTTGAGTTTCATGTCCCATCTGTTTTCCTGAACTACCATGACCCTATCTTTGTTCCATTCAGAACAAAGGAAACAAGATTAAGAGAGTGGCAAAACTTTCCAAGAGAGGCAGAATCAAAGCAGCTTTGCTTACAGAAAGCTGGTGCATAGAATTCCTGAGCTACAAAGTAAACTTTGAGCCTCTCCAGGATAATTACCTGTATCTCTGTAGTGGTGATGTCAAAAGAATTTGGAGAGCCACATATATACTTACAGAAGATATTTATCAATAAAATAAAAAGGAATAGCATGGAAATAAAAGGAAAATTTTAGTTTGGAAGTCAGAGCCAGATCACTTACAGTGTTTTCCATATCCCAACCTCCTCCTTCAAAAGCAGAAATTCTTCCTTATTATCACAAACCTTTTAGACAACAGAAGACAGCTCCTTCTGTATTTAGTTCTGAGTGAAACCAATAGGATTTCTTCTGTGGTCTTCAATAGGAATGGGGCTAGTGGAGCACAGAATTACCTTGTGTGCTGTGAAACTTCTTAGGATATTGAAACTTATTTGGCTATTTTAAAATAACATCTTCAGAGTCTGTTTCCTCTTTATAGATCTTGGTTGTAAGCTTATTTTAGATCAATGTCAGCAGCTAATCTCTGGTGTCTACATGGTTTATAGAAGGATTTCTAATACAGTAGATTTTGTCATAAGTGGATAAAAATGGTTTCTTGCCCTTTAAGCTTAGAATATTAGAGATTTTTATTGCAATTCTTGTAGTCATTTGCTAGGTTTCTGCAAAAAGTTTGCCTTTCTAGAAACATTAATCTAACACTCTCTATAACTGGCAAGTCTGCTCCCAGTATAAAAGTTCTTTGAAATCTTCAGGATTTTCTTTAATAAATTTTGCTTAAAATGTTGTTTTTAATAAAGACTTTAATGGATCTTATTCTATACATGTTGCCAGTTTCAAAGAAGGTGAAATGTTTTTCTATATTGAATCTCCCCCATGTTAGCATATCAGAGACTCTCAAATTCAGTAAGCAAAAAATGTAATATTTCTTATTATTAATATACCACCAGCAATTAAATAGATTGCTAAGAAGTGCATATCCCTACTACATCTATCAATGTTTCTATCAACATTGATTAAATAACAGTAAATTAGACTATATTATGTAGCTCAGCAATAAAAACTAATAAAGATGAAAGATTAGAAGTATCTTCATTTTATGTGATTCATTTTTTTTCCTGCTCTTCAAATTCTTTTTTGTTGTTTCACAGTTAGTCTGAACGAAACAACAGAGAAATGATCATAAATTATTACTTTCCTTAAAAGTTTTCTCTCAATTATCTGCCAAAAATCCTGATTTCACAGAACAGTCATGATAAAAGTTACTTTAACTAAATAAGAATAATTGAATGGATGAGTAGATTCTTAAGTTTTTGAAAGGTAAAAATCCTCACATGAGGAAGAAAAAACAGAAGCGCAGCAAAATTTGTGCTAGATTATTCTACAGTGAATATTTATTCATATTTTGATCATTGTATTCAGAATCAAGCATACCAATTTGGGTAGTTGGATTCTGACATTAAGGAAATAATACTTTCATATCTTAGTAATACATGCAAAAGTTGGCATTTTGGTGCATTAAATAATAAAAGTAATTTAAAAATATCAAGGAACTTGGTATGACAAGTAAACTACTTTTTTTCAAGAGCTTTATTCGTTGCTAAAAATGTATATATCCTCACTCTTCCTAAAAAGACTTATGCTATGCTTAATTCCCGGCTCCTGTTCAACACAGTTCAGTTTGACTTCCTTTAATTTAGGTCAGAATGCATTTATCCTGTTATACTTTGGTACGAGCAAAAAGAAATTATGGCTTTATTTTTTGTTTTTAATAATTCCCAGTACAGTAATTGCATTTTAAAACATGGACCTTCATGTAGAGATATATGCTGCATTAAAATATGAGAATGCTGTAAGGGTTCACACGCCATACTCCCTTTCTCGTGATATGATATATTCTCATTTTAGGTTTGAAATATGAGATTACCATACAAAGAGACTGAGAGCTATTGGTTTAAATCTACAGTGTTGTAGACGTTTGGAATCATGCTATAAGTTCACCTCAATATTAATATTTCTATTCCATCCTTCCCACTAGACGTATAAGAGTTGTAGTGCAAACAAAGTTTTCTTCATCAAATTTAGATATGCATCTTTTTTGTTTTACTGATCCCTCAAGTACTTCTGAAATATTTCACCTAATCACAGATCCGAATTATGACTTTAAGATATGCAATTTATGAGACTCAGCCATTTAAAATGAATGCCATTTAACAGAACACTTACTCTCTTATTAACAGAGATAAATATGCATGATTCTAAGTGTTTTGTATTCAGGTTATATACTCAGAATTCATCCCTACAGGCTGTCCTTAATAGAAGTCCTTTTTGGATCAGCCGTGTTCCAGATAAAAGCAAGATAAAAAGTTAACTCTTACGCTTTTTGTCTTCTCATTCTGTGCATTTCTGTCCGAAAAGTTCTTGGTTTCTTTATTTTTTTTCAGACTTCAGCAAGACTGTACTGAAACAAGTGCAAATCTGTTAAGCAAAATTGAATAAAGTCCTTAGGACTGATCTGTTCAGTTTATTAGTATAGCTTTCTACAGTATTCACTACCACAGCAGGTAGTATGTATTTCTTAAAAGAAATTTAATGTCTCCTTTTAGGTCTTGCAGTTTCTATGTGTAATATGATTCTGCTCATCATCTATTCTGGGTGAAAATGTTTATTATCTATTTTCAATAATAAAGAACTAGATAAGGTATCACAGACACGTAACCATACAGCCCCATGCAAAGGCCTGGGAAAAAAAGATTTAGAAAGACAGCTTTTCCCTGTAGTTCCCTGTATGCCTTCTCCAGTATAAAAATGAAACATGGACTGGAAAAAGGCAGCTCTCTTGGCTGTCTTGTAATTTCACAGGTGCTGAGCTCCAGCTCCCTTTACTGCCTGCCAGTCCACACATCTGCACAGCAAGATGTATAAAAGACCTCACAACTGCAAGGACATCCCCCACCTGTGCCTGTACTTAACGACTTGCATTATGCATGGCAAATAGCAGCACAGAGATGCCAACACAGGAAGCTCTACAGGTTCAAGGTTATCAAAGATGTAAGAAGGTCTATCCTAGCTTCCCAAAGGCAGTACAAAGCACAAATTCTCTTCTGGTAACATTTAATACCTCCCATTTTTTTGGTTGTTTTTTGTTTGTTTGTATGGTTGGTTGGGTTTTTGTTTGTTTTTTTTCCCCTTCATAGCTTTCTTCTTTGATGTTTGTCTCAGAGACATGACACTTATATCATCCTTGATTTTTCATTTGGATTTAATGGCAAACTGCTTGATGCTGGGTAACGTTAATTTTGAATAGTGCCAAAAATAGTTTATCTAAGTAATCTATGAGTAAACATCAATGAGTAAGCAGAGTAACTTACTGAAAAGCCCAGTTTCAGTTTGTAAACCCCTTTTAGCTTTTATTCTGTATCTACACTTTTGACTTTTGCCTGTATTGAAGATGAGTTTTGTTTTTTTAAAAACAGCCATGAAGCTGATTCTCTTCAGGTTTTTATGAAACTTATCTTTTTTATCTTTTTGTAAGCACAGAAAGATAAAAATCCTTTCCTAGAAAAACATGTCTGGAATAAGATTCAATTTCTAATAAGAAGTACATAAGAATGGTCAGTAAGAAAGATGGTAAAACTGTAAAGTTACTACAGTAATAAAGCTAACTTTGAAGCCCTCATGTTTAGTATACTCTTAGTGTCAACCGATCAATCAAATTACCATTACCACATCAATCATCTTATATCACAACCTAAACAATTATTAAGAAATTTAAATAGATATTTTTAATGGTATGGCTTGATAATACCTATCAGTCCTTTCATCTGGCTTGTCCACTTATACTTTGATTATTTGAAAGAAAAAAATGGCACTCAAAACTGCCTGCTCCAGGTATACTTGGCAAATGCACTTAATGTTTGTTTTATAACATTCTAAAATACACTTTCTAGGGTAGTGGAGAAATTGTTCTTAAATTACTCTCCAATAACTGGAATTTTGTTCTTTCTTCCTCACTCTCTGATTTGAAAAGCATCTTTAGAAATCAGAGCATCAGAGTGGTGCCACTCCAAGCCCATGTTTTATGAATGTTAACGACAGATTAATTTCCACTGACTTTGGTTTAATCGCTCTAGACAAGTTCAGCTTTGATTGTCTTTACCTGTTCACCCTGAAAATCTTACAGCCAATGCCAAATCCGTTCTTTTTGTTTGAACTGCATGCATGTTGGTCCCTCTACTTTAAGAACAGTTAAAAAGTGTAACAACAAAAGAAGGAAAAAAAGTTTGCAATAAATGGTGCCTACCCTTGAGAATGGATTTCTGCATCCGAAGAATCTACAAAGACTGGTATTGACTGTGAGAGTGACATGAAAGGTGGGGTGAAAATGTTTATTTTGCAAGGGTTCTTATCCGTCATATCACTTCTTCTGAGGAAGATGACAATTTCTCTTCTATCAGTCATGGTATCTGAACATGTCTGATTGCTACTTGTGATTTTCCACCTGATGGACTTAAAAGAATTTTGAATCTATTCAGTATCAGTTTATTATGGATGTGCAAGTAGTATCAATAGGTGCTATAAGCACCACATTAAAGTCACTAGCATAACCATCACACAGCTGAGAGCTGTTTCAGGATTCAAAATTATAATGTTCATGCAAAGAAGTTTTATGTACTCATGTTATTTATCCTTACTCTCGGGGCATGGACGTAATATTGGGTACACATAACACATCTGCTGAAGTAACTGGGAACTGTGTACACATAGGAGGCAGGAATAATAGGTCTTCAAGACTTCTCTGTATGACAAACAGTTTCAGTTTCCTATTAAAATTCCTGAAAAAAGGATTTCATTACTGTTTGCCTGTAGAGATTAAAGGTGATAAAGAGATATGTAATGTTACTTTACATATATATGAAGATTTACTTACATATGTGTGTGTATGTGTGTGTGTCTATTATGGCATCTTTTTAGATATAAATCCTTGACATATGATTGCAAAAATAGAATCAGATGTGTCTGATTCTTCTTTATATTTAATTTTCTATTGTTTTGTAAATAATAAATAATTTTGACTTTGGGAAATATTATAATCAGTGCTGTATTCATTTATTTATAAGTCTCTTATGTATTTTACTACTATGATTTATTTTGCTTTGTTCTGCTTTATTGCTGTGAGCACCTGGAAAAAAACCCACACCATATTTGGAATAAAAAAATCAGAAGAATTGATGTTTAATTCTGGCATATTACAGTTTAATAAGTCTTGGTTCTTAAGTTCAAAATTATTAGTGAATGAGGAGATGGAATTGAAAATAAAATTAAAATATCATTTAAATTATTACATCATGAAATTTCACATTATTTTCACCTCTTGCACTATGAAGAATCTTGGCAAGTTTGAAACCTTTATGAAATAGGTATTTAGGAAGATTGCTTTAACTGTCTTTGGCAGACAGTCAAGTTTTGCTACTACTTTAACATTTGTCCTTCTGTTAAGGATATATTTTTATGCTAGAATTATTTTTTCTTTTGGAAGAAGCAAGTTTCATATAATATAATTTTAAAATGCTCCATCCCAAATTATATGCCTTTTCCTTAAATATTATCCTACATTACTTTAAAAATTATTTGTTTCTTTATTATGAAGGAGAAATTTAAAAGTGAATAAAAGCCAATGACTTGCTGAGTGAAATAGTAGATGTGTTTGGCTAGAAAATGTTTTATTATACATAGGTTAAAATGTAGCTAGTAAGAAATTTATCTTCTGCAGCACATAGGAAAGCCAACTTGAACTGACTTATGGTGCATCACATGTATATACACGCACATATATACGCACACATATTAAGGAAAGGAGTGGATACCATGATAGAAAAGCATACATCTTATAAAGCATAAAATTGCAGAAATCAGTCATCAGCATCAAAGGCCTTATTTGTTTTGCATAGTGAGTTTTTTCATCTTTCTAACCTAAGTGGAATACATTGAATTCTTCCTTTGTTTGACTACTAAAGGGTAATAAATTTTAGTTAAAGAGTACTAATATTCCTTGTCAAGGGCTTTTTGATGAACCAGGGATAGTGGGATTATTTTTACCAACTGGTATTTGGGAATGCCAATATCAGAAAAATACACATTTATAGTGTTTGATAAACTTAAAAAAAAATCAGACGCTGCAACATTTGAACTCTGGTGTTCTGCCTTTTGAATCTCTTAGAACTGTAATATAAAACAAGTACACTTGAAGTGGTTAGTTGCATTAAAACATGTTTATGTATAGGTTGTTTATGTACAGGAGATGAAGGAGAGGAGGAGCACAAGAAAGAGTTTTAGCTTCCATGTCATCATCATCTGAAGCAACACATGCTCACAAATGCACTTCTCTCCATTTTGATAACTCTGTATTCTTACTGAGTCAACCAAATGTAAAATTCAGCAAGCAGCTTGATACTTGAAAGGCTCTTGGGGCTCAACTAGGTTCAGTAAGCTTTTGGTACATTAAAGAGACAATCAGATACTTTTACAAAAGCAAAGGTGAAAAAGAAGCACAGCTGCATATTGATAAAAGGTTGTATTTATTGAGTCTAATCTTGAATTGTGTGACATCCCTGAAAACATAAGTAGAAGTGATTTTAGATAAAGAACCCAGTGGCGTACTTGCTTTGATTAAAGATATTTCAAAAGACAGAAGAATCAGGGACAAAGAAGAGAAATGTGCTATGCGAAGTATCAGATATTTGCTTCAAAGGTAAACTTGTAAATGTTTCAAATAGTCTGACTAAAGTAGAATAAAAATTTATTCACTGTATCTTAATTGATTTCAATATTTATTACTTTTACAAGTGTCATTTGGCAGTATGTGAAGTTTTTTCTAGACTGTTAGCTTTAATTACTTCAATCTGAAATAAGATGCATACAAAAGTAGCGAAGATCACTGTTTAATGTTTTTCAGCAACAAATATCTTCTAAAACTAGTATGTTTCATGCTGGTTATAAAATGTTTAAGGAACAGATTAAAAAAAAAGCTAGCAAATTAAGAATAAGAGCAATAAATATGTGATCTTCAGAATATGGTCCTAGAAATGTTTGCAAGGTTGCAGTGAAATGCCAGTCCTGAAAGGCTGAAGAGCTTCACAGCAGAGTGCAGGTACTCAGGGAGCTATTGATCGTGTAGCTGTAACGATTTGAGATGCTGCGCTACACTATGTGCTCATTCCACTGCTGGTTGTTCTTGCCTGTAGCAGTACTGGAAAAGAGGAATACATGTCCTTGCTGTTGACGTTCCTAGAAAGGCATTCTCTGGAACAGCAGAAAAAAGAATATTAAAATAATTGCAATTGACATCAGGAAAGCAGATCATGTGATAGTCCCAATTCTAAGTTTAAGATGAGATAAGGGATGAGGTGGGGTGCTGAGGGAGGGAAATGTTAAATGAAGTGTTTTTTCCTCGAAGAATGGACAAAGCTGTAATTACAGATTGGCCTAGTGGCATACTAATGCAAAGGGCACCAAGACTAATTCATATTTACTACGAGCACTACCACACCAGGCACAAATTATTGTACAGAAAATAAAGGAAGATCAAACCAATTAGGAGAGTAAACAAGCTTACAAGAGTATTTAGGTTCAATGATATGAAGAGCTGAGACTCAGGATGCAGTACAGCAGGTGAAACAGAGAAAATAAAGAGAAAATATTTTATAAATAGCTTAAAAGAAGAACCAAGAAAAGTTAAGTCCTCTGACTTCTTGTAAGGGACAGAAAACTGGCAGTGAAAGGGTCAACATCTGCAAGATCTTTTTGAGTCACTCAGTGTTGGAATACCAGACAACAAATCCATCAGTAAGTCAATATGAGCTTAAGGTTAGAATAAAAGTTTAAAAACCAGTCTAGTTAAATGGAATTTACCTCAGGTTGCTCTGTGAATTGGATTAACCTGTGGAATTGTCAGGGGTTCCCTTGGAGCCCCTGCAGGACAGGTGAGGGTGCAGAAAGGTAAAAAGACTAAGCAAACTTAGTACTATTTATTAACAAATTGCTTAGACATCATAGGCTACTTAGATTAACTTCAGTTCTTAAAGTATTCAGAAGTATTGTTAAGAATCTACAATAAAAAAGCAGCCAAAATGGATTCATAAGTCTTGTTAAATTAGAAAAATTTTGCATACTATAAAGTTTAGTATATTTTAGCTATTTGTGCTGACATTTTTTTTCGGTTACGAATATGTGACGTTACAATAAAATGATTTGCCCAAGTGATAGGAAATGGCAAATTCAGGGAGCAATTACCAATAATCAGTTATCAAAGTGGAATATGTCAGATCCCTTGTAGCCTTCTGCGGGAGACACAAAAAACAAAACTTGTCTTTCACTTCAGGATTTACAAAAGATGCTTGATTTAAACAAAAGGACACAATTCCTTGCTATATTTTGGATTGTCTGGTTCTGGTATTACTCAGTGCTGTATGTATTGTTAATTTTCAGGCTAGAACCAAGAAAAGAGAAGTTGTAAGCACACTGAGGGACAGAATAGGAATGCAGATAAAGTTGCTTACTGGGATACTTGCAGAGGGACAAAATAACTAGTGACTATCTAATTTATGGACAATTGTGTCTGCATAAAATTGTATTAACTAGAAGTATATTTTCGTGTATCCTGCTGCTAAAGATTCATTTAGAACCCACTTCAGTGTTTCATGCTGAAAAACATTGTTTCAGATTCAGGATAGTGTACCTTCAAACATTTTTTTTGGATCTTAATTTGCTTTAAAATACTTTGTATAAGCATCAGAAATGAGTGTAGAAAATTTGCAGTAACTTATAGTTAGAAAAAACAGTTTAAGAACTCTGCAGACTGTATTTGTTTTAAGATTCCTGCATGGTAGCTATACATTCTTATTAAATATTTACAAATTGCTTCAAATCAGAGTTCTGTAAAATGTTTTTCCTGTTAGCACAAAAGTTTGTGTACATTACAAATGCAGACCAGATGCCAAAGTGGCACTTAACAAGGTCTTTCATCTAAATAAGAGTTAGCATAAGGCACTAAGTTCTAGTCCTGACTTTAAAGTAAATGTTTTAAAAGCTTACCTATGTCCACCAAATAATATCTAAAGGCAGCAGTTGTCATTATATTTAGCCACCTCAATTTTTTTTAACGACCACATGCAAAAATGGTATCACGTCAGTCAACACTAAATACTCACTCTCTTTCAGTTGAATAGCATTTTTGGACCAAGTATCTGACTACAAACTCGTAAATCTTTTTCAGGACCTTAGTCTTTGAACTTAAGTGCACATTTGACAAAAAATTTCAATAGCAGCATTAGTGTGTGATCTGTTCTCATCTTTCATATGTCAGTTAGCTATAACCGTCTCCTGTCTGGCATAAGACTCTTACCATCATATATGATCTTCCCATCTGTGAAAGAAAGAGCACTTTCAGGTAAAAGAACTAGTAAGTATTTTGAGAAATGCAAGGTAGACATCTGTCAGTTTTTAGGCCCATACCCTTTCTACACCTCTTGGAGGAAAAAAAGAAAAGCCTATATTCTCCTTCAGGTGTCTTGTACAGGTCAACTTCAGTGGCAAAAAACTATTCCTACCTATTATCTTGCATGGATTCTCTGAGTTTTCTTCCTACTTTTTTACGTAGCAGACAATTTTCCTCCTATTTTACCTTTTCACTACAGCTTAAAATCCCAACATCTCCTGCTCCTGAGGTAGTCTGTTACAGAATTTATTTCTAATTGTCTTAGTCATATCAAGGAGAGATTCAAGTTTTCTTTAACCTTTTCTAGGTTCCTGCCACGTGTTTCATATATGTTATCACAGTGAGCTCTCTGAGACTCTGTATGAGTCTATTCCCTGGTAGCTGCTGCGAAAAATAACAGCTGGAATCAGTTATGTTAAAAGTTGCTTGGAGTGAAAAGAGATAGCTAAAATGTAGTGTGAAAGATGGAGAAGAAAGCTTTTAAACCAAAAAGAACAGGATTAATTAAACTTCATAGAGATTTATACTCTGAAGTGTAGCTCCTCTCCTCTTTCCTCCTTGCTTTGAAAAGGAAGCAGGAATTTATTCCTTCCTTACATGACAAGTCATCACAGAATTTTTGCCACTGAAATAGGCCACACCACAGACTGTGCTATTCGCATATCGAAGAAGAGCAATGATATGTCTCATTCCCAGTATAATTTTTCTGGTTCTAAAGTAGTGGTAATTATGCTACATCAATTTATATTTCTTAACAGATTCTGAAGTCTGAGGATTGAATGAAGGCATGAAAGGTGTAGAGTGTAAAAGAATATGAATAATATGGATGTCAACTCATGTCTATGGTGGGTTTGTTTCGGTTTTTTTTTCTGGTCCTGTTGTCATAGGTAGAGTTATTCATAGCCCTAAGTGACAGATAAGCAATGGAGTGAGCATAAGTGCATCAGCTCCCCCTACTCCCGTACCTCACAGGTATATTCCACTACAGCTGTACCTGCTATCATGACAGAAACACAGTATTTCACTTATACTGAGTTCAGTCAGCTCAGATATAGTTTGGTCCAGGGGGAATGAATAGGGAAGATTACAATCTATGTCAAAGGAGAGAGTTACCCCCGAATTTTCAAAGCTATTCTGAAGCTCAGTGCCTACTGTATCTACCATGTAACAACGAGAACAGATTTTCAGAATATTGAGTGATGAAACTCACTGCACTCAGTGGGAAAACCGAGCATCTGCTCCTGTAATGATAATGTTACTGATTGCATATCTTAAGTACAGTGCTGCCTTTAGGATGTAACTAGTGTTTCCATTCCTAGCATAGAAATTACTTGCTTTTGTGACTACAAAAACAGAGGAGAAAACTTCATTTTAGGGAAAACAAGAAATTGCTCTTGAGAATACTTCAGACTTCCACAGTATCTTTAGTAAGTAGATAACAGTCTCTAACAATTCTCTTCTAGTCTAATAGATCTTCCTAACAATCTCATTTGTCTGTTACAGGCTGAAGTAATTCTAATTCTTGCATACCTAACATTACCAGTATAACAAATATAATTATGTTCTTGTACATATTTATGCATATCACTTTCATTCTGATCATATTATTTGATAAATTATGTTTATCAGAGATTCAAAGTTTTTAAAAGTTGAATGAAAGCACTACAGCAATTTATATTAGCTCATGCTCTGAGTTTCTAGTACCATTAAATCATTACATGATTTTTTATGTAAGTCTTTATGGTATAGTTTATTAGGACTGACAGAAACATTTGGAATGATGTTAATTGGATTGTGTAGCTTTCTCTGCACTAGGTTATACTCTGTTCTGTGTTATATCTTAGACTATGACTTATAGTACTACTTTGAGAAAATTATATTTGCTACTTTAAACTTGATGTCTCCATGTAATCCATTCTAAGACCTACCCTGTCATAACAACATATTGGTTCAGAACAGCGGCTGAAGAATAAGTGCAGAAGCGTTTCTGCTGGCAATTTCTTGGAATAAGATACATTGAATGTAATTTAAAAAAAATGAAACGCATGATCAGTGCTATAATATGAAATACATACAGACTATGAATCTCACATTTACACACCACTGAACTTGAGTGGATTGCATTATTCAACATGTCAGATGAAAACAGTCTTGCAGCCAACTCTTTTTCATATCCTGCAACAAGTTTTACATGTCAGCTTTAAAAGAGTCTAGTTAACTGTGTAGGAGGTAACTTTCAATGTTGTAAAGTTTCACCTCATCGTAATCTGTGTATCATTTCAACTGTCATTATCATTCCACCTGCTTCATTACCTTGACCTAGCAGTGCTGAGCAGTTTTTATCTTCTCATTTGTTTGGAATGACTGCATTGTAGTGTTAATTGAGTACTTTTTAAGTCTTTCAGTGATAAGAAACAAGATGCTGGTCATTGATAATATCTTTAACTTCCTACTGGCTCCTCAGACAATATTAGCATATATACACATATATTGATATTAAGAGGACCAAATAAGAAGAATAAAGTTACATTTAAGTTAAAAGACCCAAAACAAAATAAAGAGGCAACTGAAAATGGTAATCCAAATAGTTTTTCAGTCTTAACAGATTCAGTAAATTCATGCATCCTTTGAATAACACAACTCATCCACCTCTCACCTCTCTTGAGTTTTGCCTGACTTGAGTTTTGCTTTTGGTTTAGGAGCAGCAATTTGGTAGCACAGTGTTTCATGCATAGGTTTTAATAGTTGCATCTTGATGTAAAATAGGCAAGTAATTCTAGATACAGGAAATTACTCTAATTACCCAAACTGGGCATTGGCCTGTATGGTGGGTTAATCTTGAATAAAGGCCAAACTCTTCTCTCAGTCCCACTTCTCAGAGAGACCAATTGCTTACCAATTACTGTATGGGAAAAATAAGACCCGACTTCAGTAAAACAAATTTATTTCCTATGAAAACTTTAGAGCAACACCTTTCATTCCCACTTTCACAAGATCAACTTCACTCAAAAACTCATCTACTGCCCCACCACTGAGTGGTGTAGGTTCAGGGTGGGCTGTGGGTCATACACAGCAGCTTGTCTCCTGCTCCTGCCTACTCATACTTTCTACCTGCTCCAGTGTGAGTTTTTCCTTCCTCTCCTTCTCCTCTTGCTTTTCCTCACAGGATTGTTTCTCACCTGTGGAGGCATTTCTCACTGAAAAGAGTTACGTGAGCAATCCAGCCTTTGGCTCAGCCCTACCCCCATAGTGAGCAGAGGGGGATGGAGACTGCTGGAGGGGTTGTTACGGGACACCTTTACAGAAGCCCTCCAAAAGTTACCTGAAGTGGACACCCACTTGCTGCCACTTCAGGAGCTGCTACCAATCACAAGCCTTGTTACGATTCAACTGGGAAGCAGAACCAATCAACTATTGTGGAAAGTTCGGGGGTTCTGTAACTTCTATAAAAAGAGGTGCTTGCACTCAATAAACGGTTCAGTCTTGATCATATTGGTCTGTAGTGCTGCCCGTGTGTGTGATAATCCCCCGCACTCACCCTTTTTGTTTTGGTTTTTTTTTTTTTCCCTCTCCATTCCCCCCCAACATTTTCAGCCCTTTCTTGAATATGTTTTCCCAGAGACACTGCCCTGTTAGCTGCTGAGTTCAGCTGTGCCCTGTGGTGGTTCTGTTGGAACTGGTTGTGTCTGGCACAGGGCAGCCCCAGCTTCTCCTCCTGGAGATCACCCATGCAGCACCCTGCTGCCAGCGCCTGGGCACTAGCACAGCCATAAACCATTGATTCTTAACAACCTGTGACTCTTGAAAAAAGTGGTTTTGTGGTGTGTTTGTGCACAGATAACCATGTCTAGCATCTTCTCTGAATAAAATTTTGTCTTAAAAGCTATATTTTATATCCTACAAGAAAATGAATTCCTTTTTAGGCAAGTAAAATAATCAATAAAATCTTTTCTGTTTACTGTTGTATTGTTCTCATACTTAACATTTTATATCAAGAGCACCCTGATATTAACCTCTTGAAATAAACACATATAATTTAACCACCTTTCCTGTCTGCAACAAAAAATCTAATTATTTTTTATTTCACAGTAATGTCTTTACATGAATAATAGTAACCTTTTGGCTTGCCAATACTCTTAATCTCCATTTTTCATAATAGCAAATGGTAAGAGCCTCCTGACAAGTAGATGGTGCAATTAAGGCTACATTTCTTCAATACAGTCTGTGGTTTTTTTTTCACAGTAGGCATGCACATTTTATGTCACTGAAGATTAAGTATTATAGTCTCTTCCAATGACATTTGTAGCTAAGCACATTAATATTAAAGGTCAATGTCCCTTTAAGTGGATCGATGAGAAACTTGGCAGTATAATATATCATAGCTTCTTAGCATATCAGGTTTTGTAGGGCTTGGTTGTATGTTGTGTTTCTCTTTCTCATTCTTCTGCTATATAGTGAAGAGAGCAGAAAGCAAGATGACAACTATTCTCAGAACAGCAAGACACAATTGTGATGTTGAGCTCCATGGAATGAATGCACTGGACTTTTAACAAACTGATGCTACTGTAATTATCAAAAGTGTGTGTAGTAGCAGCCTCTGTGTTGTGGGGCAAAATGTCTCAAGCATCATCAATGGGAGCACCTATTATTCTGTCAACCTGTAGAACATCTGAAACACTTAGTAAGCTCCTTACTTAAGGTCCAAATACTGCCATGGTTCTTCAAAAAAGTCACATAAAATGCACTGTAACTGGGTCACAGAGCTCTGCACTGGAAGCCAAAATATACAGGATCAGGATCTCAGAACCATGATCTCATCACAATGTGTGGGGCTGGGCAAAGCCAATCATTCAGAAAGCAATGCCTGTAAGAAGCCTTGCACGGGATATGGGAAGTGGTAGGACACACCACTTTGCAGGATCAAGGCTTGGGCAGGCAGGAAGTGGTCAGCAGTGGTGAGACACACCTGGTTTTGAGGGAAACTGATTTCCTCTGGAAAAGACTGTGCTGATGGTTCAAAAGCAGAGAAACCTGTCATTTGAGTTTTGTAACACAGGCACTTTTTTGCATCAGGCACGTAGGAGACAACATTCAAGTCAAGCTCTCTTTTTCTAAGAAACACTGATTATTCTATAGAAAGATGGATTACTCTCAGCAATTATTGATTAAAAAAGGATTGGCCACTGATAGTGATAACAGTGAGAAACACAATCAACCAACCTGTACTGCTAAATCACACTGTTAAAATTACTTTTACTGTAAATATATTTGACAGCTAATTCTGATAACCCTTTAACCAAATTTTTCATTGCTCTTAGGAATTGCATGGGATGAGTGCAAGGATGAAAAGAAACAAAGAACGTAACAGAGCACAGAGCATAACATTCAATGTTTCAGGAAACACTGAAATCAGAATTGATGGTAGAAAGGAGCAGGTAAGGATAGTGGTGCCCATCTAGGTTTTATTACTATAACTTATTTCAGTGATAAAACTATATCCCATGAACAGGCCTCAGCTTATCAACACATTTCCCCCTGTCCCCTCCAATGCCTAGAACAATATTCCCACTTTTTCACAGTGTTTTGAGAATAGAAAATGAGTCAAATGCCCTTCTTCTTCTTCCTTCCCTTTCCCATTTTTTTTCCCCATGTATTTTTAAGGCCACAAGCATAGACCTGAAGCATTTTTGGCTTAAAAGCACATGAAGAACTAATATCTACAGAACATGTTAGTCAAAATAAAGAGTAATTTTCAAGAGGTAAATGTAGATGCCTGTCAGTCTGTTCCAGAGTTCAGGGATTCTGGGTGAGAGAAAAAGAGACAAATATTGGAAAATATAGAGATACCAAGAGATACAGCAAAGGATAGTGCCGTTGTTTGGTTATCTTACCAACCCCAAGGACCCTGTGAAGACGATCAGGATACCAGCTCCGAGAATCATCATTGTAGTGGGAGGTGGCAGACTCAACCTTAGAGGGTGTCCCCACGGAGGCAATGTTGACCCGGGTGGTATGAAGTTCTGCCTCCCCGCATTGCGTGAGGCTCAGGCATTTATACAAACAAAAATGCACACTCATTCTGACTCAGGGTGCCAACCTGTGTCAGAAGAAGTGGCCAGCAATATCTAGAAAGGTCTTCAAGGGTCGAAAATTTTCTGGGGAGTTCTAAAATGGAAGTTTTCAGGTAAGAATCAAAGCTGGAGTTTCCAGAGAGCAATCAAATCAGGACTCTCTGGGGAGGAGCCAAAGTGGACAAACAGTACTTTTCTATCTTTGTGTGTTTCACCACAGACTATTATCTATTATCCCTGACACACAGTCTCATTCAAGAAATATTTATTTAAACCAATGTTTGTGTTGATTCTGAGTGGATGATTACTTCCAGTAAGTGCATGCTTACAATTTCCAGCTCATTAAAGGTGTTCCTCTATTGACCACAGACAGTCCTAAGAAATAATTGCAAAAGTATGACCCAAACATTAATCCAGAACAGAAAAATAGATGAGAGAGCAGCACCCTTCTTTATGTGACATCTTGTACCATTAAAAGAATCTTTGTAGTGAATGCATATTAAGCAGCAATCAACTGCTGTAGTAATTCTTTTGTCAAGACTCCCTGCTGATTCTTGGAAACTGCTTAAAAAAGAATAAGCCTTACACCAATATATGGCTACACAAATACAGAATGATGGTCTTGGGATGATATGGACAGTCCATAGTATCATGGTGATACATGCTATCAGCCATTTACGTTGAAACACAAAACAACAGTGACATGCCATAAATCCATGTCCACTTTAGAGGAAATGCACAAAGATAACTCATTGCTATTGTTGCTTTTTTGCAATTTGTAATCATAGAATCATAGAATAGTTAGGGTTGGAAAGGACCTTAACATCATCTAGTTCCAACCCCCCTGCCAGGGGCAGGGACACCTCACACTAAACCATGACACCCAAGGCTCTGTTAAACCCGGACTTGAAGACCACCAGTGATGGAGCATTAGCAACTTCCCTGGGCAACCCTGTCCAGTGCCTCACCACCCTTACAGTAAAGAATTTCTTCCTCATATCCAATCTAAACTTCCCCTCTTTAAGTTTGAACCCAATACCCCTTGTCCTCTCACTACAGTCCCTCATGAAGAGTCCCTCCCCAGCATCCCTATAGGCCCCCTTGAGATACTGGAAGGCTGCTATTAGGTCTCCATGCAGCCTTCTCTTCTCCAGTCTGAACAGCCCCAACTTTCTCATCCTAATCCTCTGGCATATAAGTGAATGAAGAATTTGTCAGAAGAAAAGTTAATTTGAAGTCAAAAAGAATAACTGCTAAATCAACAGAATAACTTTCCAGGACCACACAGGTGACCGATTATGTGCTATTAATCATCCACTCTTCATTTAATTGAGATTTATTCTTTTTAATATTGCTACCATGCTTGTATCCAGTCATAATCCATAATTTGTTTATCAAAAAATTTAGATTTAGTCTTTCAAATATCACAGGCTTTGGTTTTACCACTTTTGAGAAATTTCATTTGGGGATTTTCATGTTACATTAACATATTCAAGAATCTTGTTTTCTTTCTGTATAGTCTGCAGTATAAATGTACAATTCTGTTATCATTACACACAAATCATATCCCTGTTGTCAATAGAATATATCGTGTCTTCTCACTTCTTTAAAATCCCTACTGCTGACATCCCAAGGATGGATTGTGCTGGTCTGCCTTTGATTTAAGGCTGATTATAAAGTAACCAACTGCTCTTTTAATCAGAAGATATGAGATGCAGAATTCTGATTCTGATGATGAAAATATTCTAGCTAGATTGTGGTGCTATTTAAGAGGGATTTTTTGTGCCACATCACTTTTTGTGAAAGATACTCTTCTGTCCTGTAATCTATGGAACCATTAACAGTTCTAAAGAACCATTAGAGGTATAAAGAAAATATAACCTAACAAAAATCCTCACTTTGCAACTACTGTGTTTTAGAATTCAGTAAAAACAAATGATCTAATCAGCACTTATGCATAACCAACATGAATAAATTTGAGTATTAGCTCCTGCTAGCTACTTTCCATTTCCATTTTCTCTTCTTTTATGCTTTTCAATCCAACTGCAGTATGCTTTCATTTTTAATTAAGGTTGGGAGATTAAAACCACTAACCACTCTTTTGGTGGCACCAACTTTTTTCTTCTTTTCAGAAATACTGTATCTCAATATATTTTTCATTTCCTGAAATGAATTGGGAATATCCTGAGATAAAGACTTTTCTTTTTCTCTTTCATTTACAAATAATTTCTGCCATTTTAGAAGTTCCATCTTTCTCCAGTTTTGAAGAAATACATCCTCCCCAATTTTTTTTTTTTTAAGATTTAAATGGATTAATGAATCAAAAGATCCTAGTAAGAATTTCATTGTATTGAGGAAAGATCTATAGCTATCCCAAATCCTTTCAGTTTAGAACTTTTCAAATATAAAAATCAAACAGCAAGAATGTATTGCAACTTCAGTATTCCCTGATGGTTTCACAGTGTTTAGAGCCAGGCGTACTAGTGCTCTTAATGTTGATATTAAACTTGTGTTGAGCTTTTGAAGTTCTCATTAAAGTTAGGGAAAGTAAATCACTTGAATGTTTTTAACAGATGTGCATGCTGATGCGCAATGATTACACTACTGGGAACATACAATTTACACTAAAGATAAGGAAGTATATTGTATAGTCCAACAGATGGCTTTCACAAAAAAAAAAATTATCTAAACAAGATGTTAGAATGCCACTGCTTTGGCAAATGAAGGCTACAGATAAGCAAATGCTCTCAACACACCACCCAAGTCTTGAAAGGCAGATGCAGGGGCTGTGAGAATGAAGACCTTAGGCCCACTGTAGGAGAGAATCTGGTTCGAGACCATCTTAGGAACCTGAAGGTACATAAGCCCATGGGAACTGATGAAATCCATCCGCTGGTCCTGAAGGAGCTGGCAAATGAAGTTGCTAAGCAACTGTCCATCATATTTGAAAAATTATGGCAGTCTGGTGAAGTTCCCGACGACTGGAAAAAGGGAAATATAACTCTCATTTTCAAGAAGGAGCAAAAATGGATGACCCAGGGAGCTACAGACCATTCAGTCTTCCAGGAGCAGATTCTCCTGGAAGGCATGCTGAAGCACATGAAAAAAAACAAGGTTCTTGGTGACAGCCAGCGCGGCTTTATTAAGTGGAAATCCTGCCAGACCAATCTGGTGGCCTTCTATGATGGGGCTACGGAACTGATGCACAGGGGTAGAGCAGTTGATGTCATCTACCGGGACTTGCGCAAAGCGTTTGACACTGTCTCACATGACATCCTTGTCTCTAAGTTGGAGAGACATCAATTTGATAGGTGAACCACTCGGTGGATAAAGAACTTGCTGGATGGCCGCACGCAAAGAGTTGTGGTTAATGGCTCAATACCCAGCTGGAGACCAGTAACAAGTGGTGTCCCTCAGGGATCAGTGTTGGGACTGGTCTTGTTCAACATCTTTGTGGGTGACATGGACAGTTGGATTGCGTGCGCCCTCAGCAAGTTTGCGGATGACACCAAGCTGTGTGCTTCAGTTGATACACTGGAGGGAGGGAAGGGATGCCATCGAGAGGGACCTTGACACGTTTGGAAGGTGGGCTGACGCCAATCTGATGAAGTTTAACCATGACAAACCCATGTTCCTACACCTGGGTCGGAGTGATCCCAAGCACAGCTGCAGGTTGGGTAGAGAAGAGATTCAGAGCAGCCCTGCAGAGAAGGACTTGGGGGTTTTGGTTAATGAAAAAATGAACATGAGCTGGCAGTGTGCACTTGTAACCCAGAAAGCCAACCATATCCTGGGCTGCATCAAAGGGAGCATGACCAGCAGGTCGAAAGAGGTGATCCTGCCCCTCTATTCTGCTCTCCTGAGACCTCACTTGGAGTACTGTGTGCTGTTCTGGTGTCCTCAACATAAAAAGGACATGGAACTGTTGGAACAAGTCCAGAGGAGGGACACGAGGATGATCAGAGTACTGGAGCACGTCCTGTATGAAGACAGGGTGAGAAAGTTGGGGCTGTTTAGCCTGGAGAAGAGAAGGCTGCATGGAGACCTCATAGCAGCCTTCTAATATCTCACGCGGGCTTACAGGGATGATGGGGAGGAACTCTTCATTAGGGACTGTAGTGATAGGACAAGGGGTAACGGGTTCAAACTTAAAGAGGGGAAGTTTAGATTGGATATGAGGAAAAAATTCTTTACTGTAAGGGTGCTGAGGCACTGGAATGGGTTGCCCAGGGAGGTTGTGAATGCTCCATCGCTGGCAGTGTTCAAGGCCGGGTTTGACAGAGCCTTGGGTGGCATGGTTTAGTGTGAGGTGTCTTTGCCCCTGGCAGGTGGTTTGGAACTAGATGATCTTAACGTCCTTTCCAACCCTAATTATTCTATGATTCTATGATTCTATAACTGTACACAGTACTTTAAGTGAGGTCTCACGAGAACAGAGTAGAGGGGCAGGATCACCTTCTTCAACCTGCTTGTCACGTTTCTTTTGATGCAGCCCAGGATAAGGTTGGTTTCTGGACTGCAAACGCACACTGAAGCTGGCTCATGTTCATTTTCTCATTGACCAACACCCCCAAGTCCTTCTCCACAGGGCTGCTCTGAATCTTTTCTCTGCCCAACCTGTAGGTGTGTCTGGGATTGCTCCAACCCAGGTGTAGGACCTTGTACTTGGCTTGGTTGAACTTCATAATGTTGGAATGTAAAATACTGATATCATCAGGTAAATTATTTCTATATTATAGAAAACATTCTTTCTTTTGTGTATTAGCAGGTTTATTTTTTGGCCTCGAAGATGTTTTTTCAAAGTTGCACTTAGTTTTAAAATACATCTAATTTAGAAGTTGTAGAATGCAACAGTGATACATAAGGACATCCAGGAAGGATAATGCAAAAGTAAAACAAATAGATAAGGAGTTAACTTGAATAAGAATCAGGCAATGCAAGAGAGGCTTTCCATTGTCTTTTAAAAATATGACATAACAAGATACATTTGTTTAAATGAAATTCACTTTCCACCCTGAGTTCACACCCTGGATTTTACATTCAATTATACAAGTTTAAAATATATATATGAAATCTCTGTGCACATAAATGTTTGTTTGTGACCTTTTTTAAACAGATACCTATGTTTATTCTAATTCATCTGGTTGCATTTATTTCCAAATGCAAAGCGTTCACCCAGGCTAATGTGCTAAATTCTGTAATGCGATAGGAAAAAATCCCCGAAAATATATCTGCATATTTAGTGCAAGCACTGCTCAATTCTTTTTATTCCAAGTGCTAGTATCTGATGTGGAATATTTGGTGTTTATATGAAGCTCACAGTTATTATATATTAGGAGTTTAATGAGGGCATTGTAAAATGAGTGTTTATTGTAATGCATAAATTACACAATTTTAACATTTTGTCTTTACAAGACTTCTGTAGGAGAAACCAAGAAGGCAAATAGAATCATTAATTTTAAAATGTTATTGGGTGAAGGAGGAAACAATGACCTACTCATTCACATTACAATGCGTTGTTCTCATCACCTAGGGCATGTCATGTAGTTAAGCACATAATTAGTCATCTCACCTTGGCTGAGAACAGTCAACATGTAGTTTACTTGCTACGATTTTCTTAGAGGCAGGGTAGCCAACTGTAAGAAGGAAGAGAATTAATTAAAGAACTTGCCAGGGCATGCTAAATTATGGCAACTAATCAGCCAGAATCTTAAGTTGGCTGCCAGCATTTCTTTATGAGAGGAAGAAAGGCTTATGTAAGAAAGAAAAAAAAAAAAAACCACAATAGCTGTTGTTTGGCTGTTTTGTTTTGTTTTGTTTTGTTTTGTTTTGTTTTGTTTTGTTTTGTTTTGTTTTTTTAATCCCTGTCCTGATAGAAGGCAGGGAAGGATTTTTTTTTTTATTCTTTTCGTTTGTTTTGTGGTGGGTCTGAGAGGTGTGACTTATTACCCATTAGATGCGGGAGTTCTCAGGAACAGGCAGGGAAATCATTCACTGAGCTAGAGGAATCTGGCTGTAGGCAATTAGCTGAAATTGCCAAAGATGGATAAGGTTCTTTGGCAAGAAACAAGAACAGGAACACAGTAAGATTTAGAAATCCCTATCATGAGCACAGCTTTATGCAAACAACATGAAGCAGCTTCTGAGGAGTTAAGTCCTCATTTAGAAATGCCTTTTTCTCTCCTGTTTTTTACTTCCACATTTTCCACCTTGTGTACTACTAAAGTGCAATTTACTTTATATAATAGTAAAGGTTTGGACCATTGAGTTTTTTGTTTTGTTTTTTAAATTCTGTATTTGTAACTTAATACAGTTGCCATTTAGAGATACAAAAGGTGTTATCAATTTTGAGAGTCTGGAAAAACTAAGAGGCAGAACAATACTTTAATGGAAAAACTGCAGATTGATATAGTGCAGAGAAAAACGTCACATTCTAAAATGAGGCTCTGACTAGAGATTAATGTATTAGGCACAAAGACAAAGGAAAGTCACACAAAAATAAAAGTCAAGGGGGGAACTAACAAAAGAATTTACTAGAAAAGTGTACTTACAAGGTGGGATCTCATCTGTCATGTAATTGCTGGCACTGATCCTTGTGTGTAGGAAAGGAGGAAAGACAGCATAGGAATGAACCCTGGTCCATTAAGTAGCTGTCCAAACAGTTGATTTGACCATAAAATTATCTGATTGAATAGATATTTCTGTAAAATTTAGATTCCAGGGAAGAGTCAAAATTAGAAAAAAGTAGTCCCATCTAGGATCAGTCCACAAAAGCCAATAGTTATGTGAAAGCTTCTATTCTCTCTGGTAAGGCAAATGGAATTTGCAAAAATTCATTATCTTCTTAAACAGTTTTTATAGAAGTTCTAATTAAAGTCTTTGATGCAAGCAACTATCACTGCTCTGAATGTGATCTAAGGGATGAATGGGCATCATGTAACTGAGAATTGACATGGTGTATTTCATACCTGAAAACATATAAAAATTACATTATATCCATTTGCATAAAGGAAGGCAAAGAAGGATATGATCTGTTCTTGTTAAAAATGAAGTTTTATTTTAGGTTCTCTGAATCTCAGAAAATCCTGACAAGAAGAGAAGGATAAAAAAGATTTTTTTTATGCTGAAGAGTACTTAGCAAAGAAAATTTGTAGCCCTAGGAGTTCTTTTGATTATTAGAGTCCAGACACTGTCCAAGTAAATGAGTCTTTTTTTTTCTTAGACACCGTAGGGAATGAATTATTGGTCTAATTACTGCTGTAAAAACCCTTGAGGAGAAGCATTATTAACAATATTGATGTAAGGTTTCTTTCCAGCGCTATCTGTTTTACAAGGTATCTGGAATGAAGACCTGGTTTATGTTCAGTAGTTCAAAAATTCTTAAATATGGTTAGGGAACTTTAATTCTTAAAGCTTGTTTTGAAATTGATATTTGAAGGCTCCTTACTTCAGGTACAACAGAGATGCTGATAGTCCTTTTAAATAGTTTTGTGCTTATTGTGTGATACTTTCTATTTCTGCCTAGCAATATCATACTGAGATTTAGGCTGATATTGCTGATTTGGCAAAAAAATGCTAAGTGTTGTGTGAGATATCTCTCCCTGTATTGACTCTGCACTGATAAATTTGATAGGTGAAAGGATTCTTCCAGTGAATTATGCTGCAAGCAATCCCATTTGCCATTTTTTGGTCCTTTTAAAAACAGTTTAACATGCATAAAATAGTGAGTCACTATATCAACTTCCCCTTGTATTTACCCTAGCAGGAACAGCTTCTCTGCTTCAAAGATGGTCTTGAGCCTCTCAGTTCCCTGCAGGGGATACCTTCATTTTGTAATGGAAACTAATCATCTTCTATACTCATATGCTTTAACATACATCATATGTGAAAGTAAAGTGGATTATGGGGTTCCAGAGTTCCTCTTCACTTAAATTACATCTGTGACACTCACAGGAGGTGGCAGACAAATTTTCACAGCCCCCCAAAAAAAAGTTCCCTAGGTAGCATGAGAATTCCTAATTTTAAGAGGAAAGATGATGGCTGGCACAAATCAGTTGTCCTTGAAGATCAATATGCTGTTGAGTAAAAACAGTAATACATTTTCTCATAACGTGATCTCTCCTTTCGTGCAGCTGGTACAAATCTACTGTTTGCACTTGGGAGGCAGACCATATGAAAAAAACATCAATTTTTCCAGTGGTGGAAATGAAAAAAGGGGTAGCTCTCCCAAATATAAACCTCTTTCAAAAAAAAAAAAACAAAAACAAACAAAACCTTTTCCACAGTTACAATATGAAGAACAGAGAGTGAAAGTGAGACAGGCCCACCATCTGGAGGTACGTGCATGAATGGGGTTTTTTTACATCCACTTTGAGATATGTTGGCAGTGCTGATTCAATTTCTTATATCAGATTCCCTTCAAAGCTGGGAATAACTTTTAAATTTTGAATTGAAAAATAATGTCTAAGTTTTTCAATTGTCAAAAATTGTCACGTATCACAAAACTGCTATAAAAAGCAAGTATATTTCTTCAATAAGCAGAATAAATACATTAAGCAGCAGAACAAAAATAAGAATAAAAAAACATGCAAAGAGAAAACAGGATGAATTAGGTTATGTAAAAATTAAAGGAAACTTTAAAAAAAACTTTATTTTTCTGCTTTAACCTTATACAAAAGTATTTTTCCCATTGAAATGAAATCAGCTCACTCAAACAAGGTATATCTTTAAAAGTGCAATTAAAAGGAGTACAAAGAAATAAGTATTTCAGATTAACTCCTGTCATTAGATGCTACAAGAAAAGAGTAAAAATTTAACAGGCAGGCAGTCAGTAATGATTTCATATAAGATATCAACTTTTCATCAGCCTGACATCTGAAAGTGGCTGTGGCTTTATTTTTGCCTATGGTTTATCTAAATGCAAATCAGAATTGTCAATTAAGTTTTGAGTATTTCTCTCAAAATTTATAAGAAAGTTGATAAATTAGATTGTTACTTTTCACTTTTTCATATCACTTACAGCTGTAAACATGGGTAGTGTTACATGAAAATTTTAAACATTAATAATTCTATTCCATATTTCTGTGTATAACATTTATTTTAGGAAGAAAGAATATTCTAGAAGTTATGGCTGGTTATCATGGTAGCTATAAAGTTTATAATAGATAAATGGATGGAATTCTAATTTTTATCCATGATAAGGCTGAAATACCATCCTGCAGTATTTATATCAATACAATACTTATGTTGTTACTTAATCATTATAATTTTAATTTTAAATTATTGGTGAACATAAGTGAGAACAGGCTTCAGTTCTCCAGTCACACACCACTGAGTATCGTCTCATATGGGGGATAGCGTGAAAAAAAATATTCTCATAATAAGTGAGAAGCATATATTTTATGTTCCTTGCCATGGAATATGGAGTAGTATGTTTTAACTGAAAAAATGTTAATATAAGAATCATGCCAAAACATTGTATGTTCTGATTCAAAATAATTGCAAAATTTTAGTTTTGCTGAACCAGCACAACTGACAAATAGATTCATCCCAAACAGATGCTTTTTCAAGGAAACAAAGACTTCAACATCCAATGATCATATTAAAATCATTTTTAGTTCTTCACCTTCTGTGGGCTCATTTCACTAAAAGAAAGCCAGCTATATACGTTCAAGATGATGAACATTTATAGTATATTTAATCTTTGTTAATCAAAGTAAAAGGTAACAGTGATTATGATACTATTATAAGATTAATAAAACTAGTTTTCTACTAAGTTTTAGTTTATTATTCAGGTCAAAATTTCCAGATATTAAAGTTAACCTGAAGTTACATCTCTTCTGTATAAAGATATAAATGCCAAAACTTCAATAATAACAGACTATAAAACTGCCAAAATAAAACTGGCAATAACAGCTTCTCAGTATAAAATATAGTGTAGTTAATCAAGCTAATAAAAGTCACACTTAAGGAAGCAGGGTAAGCAACATTAGTGTTAAATAACTTTTCAGTTAACATAAATTAAACAGCTAGGAAAAGACAAAAAGGGAGCTTCACGTATTTATTTCCAACCCTTTCATTAAAAGCAGCATTCATTTACTGCTTTTGTGGTTTGTTAAAATTGAAAATATTGAATCATGACATTACAGAGATATAATATTTAGAAATATAGATGTTGAAATACTTTTTATCTGATACATCATCTTGTTATGACTTTTGCCTAGCAATGAAAAGTAGCAGAAATTTAAAAATTCTGAACAACTTTTAGAAAATATAAAGTCATGTGATAATGAGTCCAATGGTGGTATTATACCATACTGCATCAGTACCTCACGTTACTGGATGTAGTGTAATGACTAAAGGATTAAATTTTGGCATTTTCAAGGTAAAACATGTTAATAGCCAAAGATAAATATGCTGTAACAAAATATACACAACAGTGGAGATCATCAAAATGATGGATTCTAGCCATTGTCATGATATTCTGACTCATGTTGTAAAGTTCAGTCAGCTGCACTGAGCTCAGTGTTCCTGTCGTTTCACAGAAATGAAGCATCACAAAATAGCTAATCCAGTGTGGCAAATTGCCAGGTTTCAGGCTGTACCTCTGACATTAATTATTCCCATTATCCCAGAAAGAAAATGACCTTAGCACCCCAGCTAGGACTGAGCAAGGATTAGATGCATCACATTCTGAAGTCACAAGTAGTATGGCCATTAGCAGGGTAATACCTCAGGGACTCGAGGTGGGTAATTTTGCATTACTGGAGAGAAATATGAGATTTTCTACCGGGGAATCACACTGTCTTGGACAGCACTAACTAACATTTTTAATAAGGTTGTATAATGAAAATTTGCACTTCAAACTGCTTTTCTAAGTTCCCTAGTCCAAAGCCACTGTTTTGTTATAAACCTATCTCCCTTCAGTAGCAATGACTGTGATTATCCTTTCCAGTGGCATGGTAACATCATACAGAGTCAGTAGCTCATTATTAGATGTTACAGGAAAACACAACTAGATGTGAAAGTTTAATACTATCACATACATGTTGTTAATTATGAATTCTTGTCTGCATCACTTTTGTATGTTTTAATAGGCATTTTTCAGATTTCCAAACTGTGTAATGTGCTTGATAGTAAAATTCAATCATCATTCATCTGTCTCAAAGTCTTACTGAACTATAATTTCTTTGAGTTTCCAAATACTTTTGTACATGCTTTAGAAGTTGAAGAAAATGTTTATCTGGGTACTTTGCCAGTTTAATAATCTTGAAGAAATTGTCCAGTCTTGGGAGGAAACAATTATGAGGATCAAGTTTATGTTAAAAAGATACAGTCTGAAAAAAAAAGAGTTTTAAAATGGTAAATATTTTTTTTCTGTCTTGAAATGCTACAGTTTGGACAATTATTGTCACAAGACATTAGTTTCTCCACAGATGTCAAAAGCCAATCAAGATCTTTAAACATGACAGGAAAGGAAGAAGAGATTTTTGATTTGAGGGGACGCAGAGAGACAGAAATTGAAACATCCTTATATCCCTATTCCCCACTCCACACACAGAAAGGTGATATAACACTTTTTTTTTTTTTTAATTATCTCCTTCTTTTGCCAATTCAAAGTACAGCTAATTACTTTGCTTCATGATTAAAGTCCCTGCATTAACAATCTTAAGTGGTTAAACTTTAAACTTACAACAAGCAAATCTAGTAGAAAAGAAAAAAAAAAACCAAATCCAACAAAAATCAAACCAAAATAAATCCCAAACATGGTGGGGTTCCTGCTTGTAAAGTTAGGAAAAACATGACTGATTTGACATGGTGTTTTCCAAAATATATTCTGCTTTATCTAGCTCTTCATGATGCAATTTTTGGCATCTTGTGATTTAAAAATATGTATTTATCTGTCCTAGCCCTGGGCCTTTGTTTTCTTTCTCAACTGTTTTTAAGAAAGCAACATCTTTTCTCACACACGTGCACTAAATACGAGCTTATACTGAAGTCCTAATGTTACACAACAAAGAAAAAAAGAAATTATACTTAAAATAAAATTTGGACTACTTCTTAAGTAGCAGCTTATTTTACTCTCTAAAGTACAGCAGTAAGTGTTTATTTCCACCTAACAGTTAATGTTTGCATTTGATCACCAAATAGGGAATCTGATTTATTTAATTTAAAAAATAAGTAAAATTATTTACTATAAAAATGCCAGAAGCAATACTATTTCACTGAGATTTAAAAAAGGGAGAAACTTTGAAAATATTAATAAATTGGTCCACTGCCAGTAGTCTTGTAGCAGGCACATTATTCAGTGAAAAGTTTGCATTATGCAGGTAACTTTGTGCACGTGGGGCAGGGGGGGCTGTGTTTTTTGGGTTTTGTTTGGGTTTCTTTTTCTTTCAAGGATTAATTATAGGTTGGAAATTTAGAAAGTTAATTTTGCAGTGAAAAATAATATTTAAGAAAGTTATATGAATTGCCAAACTTAAATTCTTTTAATTATCATGATTTTTAACAAGGTTTTGGAAAAGAATATTGTAATGTAAAGATTATTCTTCTCAACAGGCAGAGTTAAAATAGAAATTCAGTTATTTATTTAGTTTTATCTTTTAAAGAGCTGAAATGGAAAAAGGTGGTTATCAGGTCTCTATCAACGGCTGGAATTTTCTCATAGTCATGACAGAAATGTAGTAATTGTCTCCTGAGAATGTCACATATTTAGTATAGATCACATGTGTTTCAAACTTCTCTTGTAATCACTGGTCCATAGGATAGGTAATAATGAAATCTAAATGAGTATTTAAATAAAGAGCTAAAAACTCATTTTTATCTCCAAAATTTGAAAAAACTGATGTCAATATCTGGGTCCTGATCAAAGCAGTGATACAAATTCATATGTGCTACAACTGCATGAGCTACTGGACTCCATATAAGATGAATCCAGAATCTAACTATAAAATTGAATGGTATTTAGAGTGGTATTTGTAGCAGACAACAGAACTTAAAATACTTTTTGAATTTTTTTTTTAAATATAATTGTAGCAGAATAGAATATATCGTGGATATCATCTGTGTTCCTATAACTGCAAATAATTTGATCATCTGACACTGTATGTCTTTCAGAAGCAGTCACTGCTGACAGCCTCACAGCATGATCTGGACATACAGAGGAACTTACATGGAGACATCTGGAGGTCTTCTCATACTGCTGGGAATTTTATTGTTCCCTTCAGCTTTACCACCTTGAAGTTTTGTATGTGTTCTATCAGTCTGCCTGATCAAGAAACACATTTATGCTGACAGTCATCACAGTAAAATGTTTGTTGATGAATTATACTATTGAGAGTACTTACAACTTCTCCATCTGTGTTGATGTTTTCATTCATTTAGTAGGAATTTTAAATGGTACTTGAATATTATAAACTGCAATACTTCCTACAGACTGAACTGTTTTATAGTTATTGTCTGTATTTCTATAACCACAACTAAATAAAAATCTTATTGCTAGCTGGTGCTTTTTCTCCATCCTAGGAATTCTCTTACCAGAATGGAACAAAGGCTGCACTGCAGAAGATATTTAAACTTCTGTGCTGATTATATGGGAATCATTAGCTATGTTTATTGTTGCTGACATATGTTTAGGCACACATTAATTTAAATTTTATATTGTTATAACAAATACAGATGTGTTTACTTTTAAACAAATGCAATTCTTGAATAAACATGCTGGTCTGTTTTTGTCTGTCACAATTACCACTGATAAACTGGCAAATGGCCCAGGAAAAGGTCACAGGCTTCCATTCTGTATCAAACTTATTTTATCACACAGAAGAAATTACAACCAGGGAAGCTCAGTCAAGGTAATGACACTGTCCACAAAGATAAGAATATTTATATTTAAATAAACTTCATTAACTACCCCGGTTCAGAACAAGAGAAGCCCTATGCTCAACAGATACTTTCCTTTCTTGGAGCTTAAAGATGTGCTATAATTAGATGGATTTAACAAATTGCTCCGTTTTGCCATGTAGTTTAGACTTCAAATGCCTATTATAATATACACAACTCTAAAACCAGCAGATATTTCATTGCACAGCCGCAGTTTTAAGTGATAAGCAAATGCAGTTAGCTGCCCATAACCATGGGGAGCTGCTGTTCGCCTCATTTCATAGAGTACTACATGTCAGAAACAACAGCATACATAATTTTAAGCGCAAATAAATGACATATAAGAAAAAAGTTACAGTTCTGTCATACAGAACAAAGATCATAGAATCATAGATTCATAGAATATTTAGGGTTGGAAAGGACCTCAAGATCATCTAGTTCCAACCCCCCTGCCAGGGGCAGAGATGCCTCCCACTAAACCATACTGCCCAAGGCTCTGTCCAACCCAGACTTAAACACCGCCAGCGATGGAGCATTCACAACTTCCCTGGGCAACCCTGTCCAGTGCCTCACCACTCTTACAGTAAAGAATTTCTTCCTCATAGCCAATCTAAACTTCCCCTCTCTAAGTTTGAACCTGTTCCCCCTCGTCCTCTCAGTACAGTCCCTAATGAAGGGTCCCTCCCCAGCACCCTTATAGGCCCCCTTCAGATATTGGAAGGCTGCTATGAGGTCTTCACGCAGCCTTCTCTTCTCCAGGCTGAACAGATCCAACTTTCTCAGCCTGTCTTCACAGGGGAGGTGCTCCAGTCCACAGATCATCCTTGTGGTCCTCCTCCGCACTTGTTCCAACAGTTCCATGTCCTTTTTATGTTGACGACACCAGAACGGCATACAGTACTCCAAGTGAGGTCTCAGGAGAGCAGAGTAGAGGGGCAGGATCACCTCTTTCGACCTGCTGGTCATGCTCCCTTTGATGCAGCCCAGGATATGGTTGGCTTTCTGGACTACAAGTGCACACTGCCAGCTCATGTTCATTTTTTCATTAACCAAAACCCCCAAGTCCTTCTCTGCAGAGCTGCTCTGAATCTCTTTTCTGCCCAACCAGTAGCTGTGCCTGGGATTGCTCTGACCCAGCTGTAGGACCTTGCACTTGGCATGGTTAAATTTCATCAGGTTGACATCAGCCCACCTCACAAGCATGTCAATATCCCACTGGATGGCATTCCTTCCCTCCAGCATATCAACCGAACCACAGAGTTTGGTGTCATCGGCAAACTTGCTGAGGGTGCACACAATCCCACTGTCCATGTCACCAACAAAGATGTTGAACAAAACCGGTCCCAACACCAATCCCTGAGGGACACCACTCGTTACTGGTCTCCAGCTGGACACTGAGCCACTGAGCACTTCTCTTTGCGTGCGGCCATCCAACCAGTTCTTTATCCACGAAGTGGTCCACCTATCAAATTGATGTCTTTCCAATTTAGAGACAAGGATGTCATGTGAGACAGTGTCAAACACTTTGCACAAGTCCCGGTAGATGACATCAACTGCTCTACCCCTGTGCATCAGTTCCGTAGCCCCATCCTAGAAGGCCCCCAGGTTGATCAGGTAGGATTTCCCCTTAGTGAAGCCATGATGGCTGTCACCAACCACCTTGTTGTTTTGCGTGTGCCTCAGCATGCCTTTCAGGAGAACCCACTCCATGATTTTGCCAGGCACAGAGGTGAGACTGACTGGTCTGTAGTTCCCCAGTTCATCCATTTTCTCCCTCTTGAAAATGGGGGTTGTATTTCCCTTTTTCCAGTCATCAGGAACTTCACCTGACTGCCATGATTTTTCAAATATGATGGACAGTGGCTTAGCAACTTCATTCAACAGCATCTTCAGGACCAGCGGATGGATTTCATCAGGTCCCATGGACTTGTATGCATTCAGGTTCCTAAGATGGTCTCGAAACACATCCTCTCCTACTGTGGGCCCAAGGTCTTCATTCTTACAGTCCCTGCGTCTGCCTTCCAAGACTTGGGTGTTGTGGTCAGAGCATTTGCTAGTGAAGACTGAGGCAAAGAAGTCATTAAGAACCTGTGCCTTCTCCAAATCCAGGGTAGCCAGTTCTCCCGATAGCTTCTGGAGAGGTCCCACGTTGTCCCTAGCGTGTCTTTTATTTGCAATGTACCTATAGAATCCCTTCCTGTTATCCTTAACATCCCTAGCCAAGTTTAATTCTAAGTGGGCCTTAGCTTTTTTAACCTTGTCCCTAGCTTCCCAGAGAAGATAGCTGTGATGCCTTTTGAATGGCTGAGAACTAGTTAACACTGCATAAACATAAGCATGCATTAGTTCACAGTGTCTAAATCAACAAGTATCTTAGTGATGTTCAACCATTACCCCCATTATCCACTTCTATGTTTCTCATAATATTCCCCTGAATCAAATAATGTCTCTATTGTTGATATCATTACAACAATCAGTGGTTCTCCAAATATAAGTTACTGCTGTAAATCTCCAGCCCAGTGTAGTTCATTCAGTATTGATATCAAACTCGTCAAACAGCTGGTTCAGTTACATGATTTTTCTATGTTTTCCTTGGTGCATGTCTATAATTAATTTACAGAAAAATATTTTTTTTTCCTAATGGAAATAAATTCTTTTGGAATGTGGATTCACACAGCTGAATCTTACATGACACAAAAAAAAGAGTTGGGAATTTTTATTTTACAATATTTACAGCTTTTAACATTTAACATTTAAATTTGTAAAGTCAATTACAAGAAAATAACTCAGCAATTATTTGATAACAGGGAAATATTTTCTATACTCTGTTTATATTATTATATATTGAAAGGAAATATTTAGGAAAAAAAAGGAATAACATTGAAAAAAAAAAAAAAAACCAAAAAAAAAAACCATAACCAAAACTTGACAGTATTAAACATTCCAGAGAGTATAAATGGTGCGAATAAGTCAAGATAAAATTACGGCGCAAGTTAAACTGATGTGCGCTTTGCTGTTGACTTCAGTATAACTGAGATTTTACCATCAGAATAAATAGAAGTTTTACTTCAGAGGCTGAAATATGATGTCCTTTAAAGGAAGATCATTAAAGTTTGTGGTTTTGTTTGGGTTTTGTTTGTTTGATTATTTTTCTTTTGCTTTGGTTTTGTTTGGTTTGGGTTTTCTTAATTATGTAAGTTGCTAATGTAATCATACCTCAAATATTTGCATGAGATTTTAGTCTCCACTGAAGAAGGCTCATCAAAGACTCAGACTTCTGAAGCAATAAAGATTGATAGCTGCACTTACCATGCTAAAGGAATGAACTTGTTCACAGAGATCTATAAGAAACTAATGGTGACATGCAACAGAATTATACAGTAACATACATGTTTACAGATTAGAAAGAAAAGAGTGAAATCTGGCTAAGAAGTAGGACAAAAAATTTAATAGCTGGATAAGGCAGATTAAATAAAATTTCGTTCTATGTGTTTTGTGGGTCAGGGTAGAAGGTGTCTTTTTTCTTAGGTCACTATTGGAGCACTCCTCCTTTCACAAGGAGGAAAATTTCTTTATCAATTCCCTACAGCAGAATATGACTAATTTCAGCACCAGATAACAAGAATCATTGTAATTCAGGAATTATCAAACCCTCCGCAGAAGCCAGTAGAGTTTTTCTGATGGTATATCGGTATCTACTAAACCCATGTAAGTTTGCTTAGTCAACTCTACTTCCTGCTCATTGGAGCATAAACATAGACTTGAAGAAGTCAAGCCTTTTGTTTAAACTGTGTATGCAGATCTAATTCTCAAATCTGTAAAACTCCTTTGATGCAATTCTCTCCTCCTGATCTATGAACTATTATTTTATTTTCTGAGCAGCAGGAAAGGACTAGCAAGGCATTATGAAGAATTTTAGAAGGCACATTTTGTGTGTGTGTGTGTGTGTTTGTATGTGCGTGTGTGTGTGAATATATTGCAAAGTCTAAAGCAAATTACTTTTTTAATTTGAAATTGAATTTGGAAGGCATATAGCTCTGCACCTTCTGAAACTGAAAATGCATACAGAAAATGCTTGATGTCAAGGTAATTCTCAGCTTGGGTATAGTATAAATACATTTTTAGGGGATTTGTATTTGTGCACAGCCACTTCATAATTTCTGAACACGTCAGTGTTACCATGTAGATGTAAATAGAGTAGATCAGATGCTGTCAGAGAGTGCAGAGAAGATTCAGGGATTGTACACAGACATCCATATTGCCCCTCAGCCTATCAGTCTATCTAGTCAGTCTCAATTTAAAAAATGAGTGGATTAGATTAAATCACCAAAAATGTGGTACCTAGAAATACTAATGTGGTCACTTAGAGCAGCTGGTTGTCATTTTTGAACTGAGGCACTAGGTGTCTACCAAAAGGATCTCTACTTCACTGCTCTTTCTTTTCAAGAGCTTGCTCTAATCACTGTAACATTAGTACCGGAAAAAAATGCTGTTAAGAAAGTTTAGAAATGGTGTTTAAATATGTTGGAATCAATATCAATATTCTTCCTTATTCCAGGGAATTGCATCTGAGCTTTATGTGAACGATGCTATCTTCCTGAGCTGAAACATCTGAAGATCCTCAAATTTGGATTCCTTTGAAGTCTGTTCAGGAGTGTCAATTACCCATTTCGGGACTTTTTTAGAAAGGGAGGCAAAAAGGAAATAGAAGAAAAGAAGAATTTGATACTTTCTAACCCTTCTTCCTATTTCTCACCATCTTTCCATAGACAGGGAAATAAAATTAACATATGATAAATGTATGCATATGAGCATGGTAAGCATAGATAGGCAATCTGACTAGAGAAAAAAAATCTTTCAATATTTGTCAAATACAGTAAAAGATATACACAAAAATTAAAAGTAAAAAAAAATCGTACAACAGAATCATTATTGAAGCAGCCTTATTTGAAAGTTGCTATCCTATGTTGTAACTATTGCACCTCAATATATTAAACTAACATACACAAACTTGGAAAGAAATACTAACTATGACCCAAGTTCTAAATATTAGACAATCAGAAAATGGCACCAAGCTATAGTTTCCAACCTCTTCTGAAGGCCTGGTATTTATACAACTAATTGTGCTTTCTTCTTTAATTAATTTCCAGTGTTCATTGTATTTGCTTAAGCAGCCTATTTGGACAAAGCAGCTAGATAAATTAGCAAACAGGTGAGGAGTATGTAAACTATCCACCTTCAAAGAAAACTGATGTACAGTTCCAAGCTGGAAGAGATGCTTATGTTTATTAGAATGTCAATCATTAATTCTCATTTATAAGTGTATGAAATATATGTCATTTCTCAAAATGGAGGAGAAAGTAGTCCTTTTATGAAATTACCATAAAGCCCTTTACATGGCAATTCACTTCTTTTTTTACTTTGGCAACTACTTATGAAATACTCATGTAAGTCTTGTCAGTTCATACAACTGAAATTTTTCTGTCGAAAAGAGTAATTTGAACACTTACTGAGGTAGAAGGGAAGAGAGAGTGTGCACACCTCTGGCAAGGTCCCTAAAACCCCTTAGATTTTATAGGTGTGTACATTAGAATATGTGCTACTTCCTTTCCCATCTTCCTGCTCATGACAGTATTTTTTCTAATATTTTTGTGCAGCTTTATGTATGGAAAGATTTGAATGGAATGGCATAACACAGAGCAAGCATCCTCTTAGTCTTCATTACCTTTAACAAAGATTTTGTATTCTGTTATCTGAAAAGCAGGTTATTTTCTGCTTTACACATTTTGTCTAAAAGAAAAGAAGCATGCATTCTAATACAATTAATCTATAAAAACTGAAATCTTATAGCTAGCTTTCAGACTAGATGGAGTGTCCTGGGTTCAGCAGTACCAGTCATTTTTCTCCTTCTTAGTAGCTGGTGCAGTGCTGTGTTTTTGACTTTCGGCATGGGAACAGAGCTGATAAAACCGATGTTTTTGGTTACTGCTTAGTAATGTTTGGCCTGACCAAGGACTTTCTGAGTCTCATGCTCTGCCAGGGAGGAGGAGAAGCTGGGAGGAAGCAGAGACAGGATACCTGACCCAACCTAACCAAAGGGGTATTCCATGCCACAGCACGTCATGCCCACTATATGAATTGGGGACAGTTACCCGAAAGTGGGGGATCACTGCTCGAGTTGGGCTGGGTATCGATCGGCAGGTGGTGATCGGTTGTATTCTCTTCCCTTGTTATTTCCCTTATCATTATTATTATTGGTGGTAGCAGCAGTGGTTTGTGTTATACCTTAGTTACTGAACTGTTCTTACCTCAACCCGTGGGAATTACATTCTTCCAATTCTCCTCACCATCCCTCCGGGAGCAGGGGAGAGGAAAAGGGGAGAAAGGAGTGAGCAAGGGCTGCGTGGCTAAGTTGCAGACTGGGCTTAAACCATGCCAATTCTTTTTGGTACCCAATGTGGGGCACAAAGGGTTGAGATAATGACACATCTGACTAGAATGTGTCTAATCGTATTTGTGATAAGAATTTGTTGTTTCGGATTAATAGCCTTTCGTCACAATGTTGATTAAGTGGCTCTCAAAGTTGTTGCTCTTGATCTTGGAGTTTCAGCATGTTGTAACTTACAGCTGGTATTTGCTGTCTTAGTGTTTATCAGCTGGGGGGCTTGGGCTAAGGTTCTTTTTTCACTGTACTTTGTGGGAATGACTTGCAATACAATAGAATCATTGACCATGAAACTGATCTGGCTTGCGTTCCCAGGGTGGTCACCACCTCTATACTTTGGAGGGTATATAATAGAAGTGTATAGCAATTACACACCTTTTTTCCCCTCCTTGGGTGGTCAGCCGATGAGGAAGACATTCCCACACACTCTAGTGACAAGTACAGCAGCTAATCAAACTCTGACTGCAACAGATAGAGCAGCTACTCCAGCTCCAAGCACAGCAGCTATACCAGCCCCAGTGACAAGTACAGCAGCGTCATTTGAGAGTTCTGAAGGTTTCGAATGGCCTTTGGGTACCCTTGAGACCTGCCTGCTGATTGTAATGGGGATCAGCATGTTGGCACACATATAGAGTGTGCTTTACCCATGACCATTTTGTCTGATCTCGAAAGTTAAGCAGAGTCGGGTTTGGGTCTTGTTTAAGGTTAGACGATGACATAGGAGGACCAAGAGATTTTCCCTGAGGCTGGACAGTCATGAGTGGCAGGGTGTGTGGGACAGTATGGGTGAGTATCTAGTCCACTGGGCCCCTCCAATGTTTTGGAAGCATCACAGATGGAAGGCAGCTTTATGGAGTCCCTAACAACGAGCTGCAGAAGCTGCTGAAGGGGAGAGTGAATTATTTTGAGCCTGGTGTGCCCATGACACCTCAGGCCATCAAGGTAGAAATGCAACATACAGATGGACTCATGATCGAGGGGTGGTCTTAGCAATGGACATTATTGCCCAGGTTATTCACGAGTGTGAACACTGCCCACAACCTCTCCTGCTCTGAAAGACTATTACAAGAGATGGAGACTGACATCATGGACCAGATGGACTCAGCAGCTTTATAAGGATTGGTCCATGGACGAAGGAATGATCTCTCCCTCTCTCTCTCTCTCTCTCCCCCTCTCTGTGGATGTATATATATGTATATATTTGAGATAAGAGTGATAACATATTGAAAATGTGGGATCTGAGCATGACGTGAATGGAATGGAGTAAGGGGTGGATACTGTCCTGGGTTCAGCAGCAGCAGTCATTTTTCTCCTTCTTAGTAGCTGGTGCAGTGCTGTGTTTTTGTCTTTCAGCCTGGGAACAAAGCTGGTAACACCGATGTTTTCAGTTGCTGCTCAGTAATGTTTATGCTGACCAAGGACTTTCTGAATCTCATGTTCTGCCAGGGAGGAGGAGAAGCCGGGAGGAAGCAGAGGCGGGACGCCTGACCCAAACTAACCAAAGAGGTATTCCATGCCACAGCATGTCATGCCCACTATATAAACTGGGGACAGTTACCCAGAAGTGGAAGATCACTGCTTGGGTCAGACTGAGTATTGGTCGGCGGGTGGTGATCGGTTGTATTCTCTTCCCTTGTTATTTCCCTTATCATTATTATTATTGGTGGTAGCAGCAGTGGTTTGTGTTATACCTTAGTTACTGGACTGTTCTTATCTCAACCCATAGGAGTTACATTCTTTCGATTCTCCTCCCCATCCCTCTCGGAGTGGGAGGGAGTAAGGGCGGGGGGTGTGAGTGAGCGGCCGCGTGGTTCTTAGTTACTGGCTCAGCTAAAACCACAACACTGCCTCAAACAAAAAGAAGGAGAATATTAATCAAAATAATAGGAAAAAAAACCGTCCCAACCTTCTGAAAAAATGAAGGGGAAAAAAAAAAAAAAAAAAAAAAAGAATAGTAGCTTTAACTAAACCAGCAGTAGTTCCTTACTGCAGGATTTGGGGTTTTCACCTGTCTGGTTTTTAAATTTTTTTGGGAGTGTTAAGTTTTAATGTTTGAAGCCTATTGAGAATTTCCTCTCAAGCTCTCAGTTATTGCCTGAGAACAATAATTGAACATGACATCAATGAGAGAGCTGACTTATTTGTGCTCCTTTGGGATAATTTTAAACCAGAAACTGCTGCATAATATTCTGGCTTGTAGGTTGCAGAAAATGGTTATGAGTACATTTTCCCATCAGGCACATGGTGTTCTGCAAGAGGACACACGGAAAAGAGGAGGGATGTGGTACACAGTTCTTTTGCACCTCAGTAGGAACAACCTGTTTAGGCAGACTGAAAAAAAAAAACCAAAAAAACAAAAACATTCGCTCTAAGCAAGGGGTAAGTCTTCCATCCCTGCAGATATGCAGATACTGAGAATCCAGCTTTAGTGCAGCACTGGACAGACCCAAAATGGGTTTTCCCATGGCATGCTGACAGCCCAGAAAGCCAAACATATCCTGGACTGCATCAAAAGGAGCATGACCAGCAGGTCAAAGGAGGTGATCCTGCCCCTCTATTCTGCTCTCCTGAGACCTCACTTAGAGTATTGTGCACAGTTCTTGTGTCCTCAACATAAAAAGGATGTGGAGCTGTTGAAAAAATGCAGAGGAGGGCCACGAGGATGATGAGGGGACTGGAGCACATCCTGTATGAAGATAGGATGAGAAAGTTGGGGCTGTTCAGCCTGGAGAAGAGAAGGCTACATGGAGACCTCATAGCAGCCTTCCAGTATCTGAAGGGGTCCTATAGGGATGCTGGTGAGGGACTCTTCACTAGGGACTGTAGTGATAGGACAAGGTGTAATGGGTTAAAACTAAAACGGGAATTTTAGATTGGCTATAAGGAGGAAGTTCTTTACTTTAAGGGCAGTGAGGCACTGGAATGTGTTGCCCAGGGAAGTTGTGAATGCTACATCGCTGGCGGTCTTCAAGGCCGGGTTGGACAGAGCCTTGGGTGGCATGGTTTAGTGGGAGATGTCCCTGCCTCTGGCAGGGGGGTTGGAACTAGACGATCTTAAGGTCCTTTCCAACCCTAACTATTCTATGATTCTATTGTATGATTCTATGCTGCGCAGATCTTGTCCATCCTGAGGTTCAGTCTCCCTCCCTCCCTCACCAAAACTATGTATCTTCTCTCAGCAGGCTGAACTGTTCTCTCTGTGACAGTATCCAGAGACAGAGCAAAGTGCGGCAGAACATTCCCTACAGGTTTTCACAATTTCGGTCCAGAAGGTAGCTCAGCACCAGGCAGCTGTTCACTCACCCACCCTCCCCTCTGCCCTCTTCTGGGCGGGACGGTGAGGAGAATGAAAAGAGCGTGAACCTCATGGGTTAAGATAAGAACAATTTAATAACTCAAATAAAGTAAAATATAGTGATAATAGAATATCAATAATATAATATTAGGAAACAAGAAGAGAAGACATGAAAGCTCATAAAACAAAAGTGATGCACTAAACAATTGCTCACCACCCTCCAACCAATACCCAGACTGATCTGAACAATGATTGGTCCCTTCTGGGTAACTCCCCCAGTTTATATACTGGGCATGATGTGCTGTGGTGTGGAATGCCCCTTTGGCCAGTTTGGGTAAGGTGTCCTGTCTCTGCTCCCTCCCAGCTTCTTGTGCCCCTTCTCACTGGCAGAGCATGAGAGACTGAAAAGTCCTTGATCAGGGTAAGTGCTACTTAGCAATAACTAAAACACTGGTGTGCTATCAGCACAGCTCCCAGTCTAAAGCCAAAATGCAGCGCTGCACCAGCTACTAGCAAGTAGAAAAATAACTGTTACAGCCAAAACCAGGACACAGTGTCACTAACTCCTTGAATACAAGTTTTCCCCCAGGCTCCCAGCACATGTGGATTGAAACACTGCTTATTTTCAAAACTGTTGCAAACCCAGATGTTCAGATAATTTATGTTGCATGTAGAACATCTGCACATTAATCTGAAGCATACAATTATCTGATCAGTAGTAGTCGGTGGAAAAAAAAAAACATCAGAATTATAATGTAATGGTACAAATGCAATGCTCACTTAAAGGAAAAGAAAACCTTCAATATAAACCAAGACAAGAAAATTTAGTTGGTATATAAATAGAGAAGGGGCAGAAGAATTCTGAAAAATGAATGCTGTGTTGAAATGCATGAAAATCAGACCATTTACTCATAAAGAATTAGAATTTGAACACTATTAGTTGGTCACAGCTTTAGCAATGGCTGAAACAACTTTGGATAAAATTTCAATCAGCAAGACAACAGCTTGAAGTCAAGCTCCAAGTTTTAGGAGATTAGAAGTCTTTTTATCTTCGTTCTTTTTTCCTTCACTGTACACTGATGACGTTGTGCATATATAAAGCTGTAAGTGCATATTGGGTATAAGTGATCATTTTCTTATTCCCTATATGTGCTGCAATGACACGACAAGGACTGAACAAAACAAAACAAAACAAAACAAAACAAAAAAAAAACCCAAAAAAAAAACCCCAAATTTTTTTTTTGTCATGAGCATTCTCATTGTGCATTGCACCATTTTACAGCAACTTAGCAACTGCTTTTCTGAAAAGCCCTTCAGAAGTACTTCTGAATTTTTATGGAGAAATCAAAGCCATTGCTCTGGAACCTATATATCCTACCAAATTTCTATGGTTTTTTTTCCTATCTCTCTAGGAAATAAAAAAACCCACATTTGTCTTTGTGGATTTTGAAAGATTCATACATTGCATCTGTTTGGAATAATTTTATCTCATATTCGACCACTTGTAGAATTTACATGAGACAAACCTTTATAATAGGTGTGGTACATTTTTCAATTTTAGTTACGGATGATGTCCCAGCAGAGAAAAAACCACCTACATTATTCCTAATAGTTCATGAATTAATAGTTCATAAAGATTTCATTAAGGAGTTCATGACCACTCATATACTTGAAAAGCCTCATCCTATTTTCATATTCTTGTAAGAAATATGGATGAATAGATCATATGCGGCTTTAGTGCAGTTCAGCATACAATAAGAAAAAGATTATTAGTGATGGTGGTCACATGGCCAATAGCACTTTGCAGAGGTAAAACACAATTATACTTTAACACACAACTGATGTTGTTAAATCTCAATTCTGACCTTCAGTGAGTACTGAACATTTCATAAAATGCTTAGAATAATTTATTACACTGTGTCTTTGTTGCTCACTGTCTTGTAACCAATTAAAATATCTAATGATTTAATTTGTTAACACTAAATATCAAAGTGCTACTTTAAGTCTGCACATCATATTACAGCTTACACATAGCTAATAGAGAAAAAGATGAGGCACAAATTAAATTTGGCAACACTACTAACTTTATTCATCTGGGAATTACCAAGATGTTACATGCAATTGAGGTCAACACAACTTCTTAAACTATTTCTAATCTATTCCACTTGGTAGAGGGCACAAATTAATTCTTTAGAGCTCATCTATAGTTAGGGTATCATGGCCTTACTTTAAATAAAATTTAAAGAGTTAGAAAAAGCAAAGTTTCTCAACATTGTGCCAGATTTTAGAAAGTTTAATTCCATTCCCAGTGCCTTTAGTTTATTCCAATTCCAAATTTAAGTTCATTATTCTATGTTGACACAAAATCCTAGCCTGAAAGCTGCCAGATATGGTTTTGCATAATTTCTTCTACTTTCTTGCAAAACAGAGACAAAATATATATGCTTAACACACCAGATTAAACAACTAGATCTTGTATATTTTAAGGTACTAGGTTTTAAAATGTCCTTATCTGCATGCTGATATCACTAAAACCACCCCAAGAGACAAGGCTTCTGTTCAGTGCCTCCACCTGAGAGTAGTTTACATAAATCAGCTGCTCTGATTTCCAGAGTCAATCCACTGTCTCAACAGCTTTCCAGCCAGCAGAAGTTTATCCAGGTGAGCACTCTTGGGAGATTTAAAGAATGTCCAATGGTGAGAAATAGTTATAACCAGAACCCACCCCACACTCATAAACAAGCAACATTTGTATAGGTTTCAAAAATGTTCTTGCTCTTACCAAGCAACATTAAGAATGGAACAGAAATAGTTACATTTTGTGTCTCCCATTTTCTCCTTAGCTATAGAAACCTGTGGTACAAGATCAGACCTCTGGTTCAGAAACCTACTTGTGCCTGGGTCAGTTTTACTAACACTACTTGTACTTTTCAGTCTCATACCTAAATATAAACAACCCTGCCTCTGATAGTCTTCACACATTTCCCAGCCCCAGGTTTTTGAGCATGTCTTCTATCCTTTGTTACCTCTGCCATTTTTTTTTTCTTATTTGAGGAAAGTTCGTTCCCAGCCAGCACTCTGTAAGCTGATTTTCCTATCCATGGCCAAGTGTTTAATGAACTAACTTTTTCTCTGATCACATACTTTAAGATTAAAAGCCTCTCTCTGAACTCTAAAGGTTTAAAAAAGCCATTTTCTGATGAATATGCATTGAGTGTGTTTTTAATGAAATGGGTACACAAAGACAATTCACAAATCAGCAGTGTTCGTAAATCAGTTACATAACGTGTTAATCAAGATTTGTTGAAGACTCATAATCTTCATGCAGTCTTCCAGCAAGTTAACAATTTCCTCAGCAATGGCCAAAACTGTATATAGATTATTTATAAGATATTTTAGGAGATTCTCTTTTCTTATTTCTGTACATATCCTTATTTATCTACCTGCAACTAGAGTGAACACTGACACCTGGCAGCCTCTTCAAACAGACATAGTGGAAACTAAGTGGGAGGTCAGGAGAATTATCAAAACCAAGGAGTGAGACAGCCGTGGGAGATCCTTTTCAATAGCTATAGCAGCCTCCAATGGCACAGCCTAGTGATGCTATATAAAGTCATAATTAAGCTCTAAAAAATTTACAGCAAGGCAGTTTCAAAAAAGAATTAAGAGGATATACGGCTAAAAAGATAAAAGAATAAAACACTTATGAATACTTCCTTTCCCCTGTCATGGCCCTTACAACTCAAACATATGGTCCAATACATTGCTGCATGTTGGGCAGCCTGGCATTGACACTTGTGGTAACTGTAAAATATCCTCCCACCGTTCAGCCCTTTGTAACATTTCTCTATCCACAATTCTTCATTCAATTCTCATTCTTCAAATGAGAATCCATATTTTTAAGGCATGTACACTGCTGCATATACATCATATTATATATACATGCATCTATACATACAGTATTGCATATGCATGTGCTCGAGTGGGTAGACTATTGCTAAAATTTCTCAAGATTATTCATTATACATTTATCAGATTCTAAAATAATCAGTGTTACTTTCTTACCTCAAAACAAGAAGACATAAAAATGAAAACACTAGCAATTATTAATAACAACAAAACAAACTAGACTGTCACAAGAAATTAAAAAAGCAAAGAAATTAATCAAAAAATTGCTGAAATTACTTACAGAAAGAACTTATTTTCCTTCACTGAGCTGAGTTACTGTCATTATCCTGAAATTGCAGTAGTTGGAGTTGTGGATCTTATGTATATCTTATGCTTTCAGCGAGAACACGTCGATGAGACATTTTTGCTTTTACAGCTTAACTTTCTTAGGGGTTTTCTAAAGGATTTCGATTGGTTTCACATTCCACTGCATAACCCTCTATTTCCTCCTAAATAGGAAGAATGAAAGTTGCTTGCCTTCAGTAAGACTCTTTGATGTACTGGGAGCCACCTCCTACATAGAAGTGATTTTTAAATAACCGGTTACATCAGTGAAAGTTAAATCTCTTCTTCCTCCATTTGCTGACTAGGTGGCATTACTTAATGAACAATGTATGCTTGGAGTGAATGTTGTCCAATCTCTTTCATATGCATACTGTTACAAATACGTGCTAGGAAGTCTGTAGACTGGATTGCTGCTCTAGTTTTTTTTCAAAGACAATATTAAAGGCAAATTCTATGAAGTCTGTCAGCCTCAATTTACCTATTTAAAGATGTCATTTCCCCAGGTCATGGACAAATGTTGACAGAACTTGTACTGTGTGCTAGTTCAGTTCTACAAGCACTATTGCATCTTTGAAATCAGTATTTTTAAATCTGATAAGTCCTAACTGACACCAAGCTTACTAGAAACTAATTAAGTTCTTTGCCTCCACTAAAATCTTCCAGTGTTGTCATTGCAGTTGCATTGGTATGATGTTTAGAAAGGTGAACAAAACCCCAACTAACTGTAATAAATGTGTTAAGATAGTGGAGTATCACATATGTAAAAATATTAATGTTTTCTTAAAATGGGGAGTAATTCTTTCACGCTAATTCTTTAGAAAGATTTCTTTCATCCACTAATTATTTTGTGTTGCTGATTTCATTTTTTGACTGGGTCTGGGAAGCTGGTTTTGTTTGTTTTATACATTTGAGTGACAATAATACTTGCATGAACCTTATCTTCCCAAAGTGTCTTCATGTGTATATGTTCATAATTAATATGATAATTAATATTTCAGGGGAAATCTCTGCATTCAAGTCAACTCACTTCTACAGAGTGTATTACTACATACTACTTTAAAGGGGTAATATTATAATAGATTCTCTATGGTAAGCTGAGATAACCCAAATTCATATACTTCCGTCTGCATGAAAAGTGAACTCTGTAAAGAATATTTAAAATGTTAAATTCATTAAACAGAAGAGAGTAAACTTAACCTATGGATGCAATTCTGAAATCAATATAACAATAAAGGACATAGTTCAGAAAAAAACTAGTATATTTCTAATGGAAAGATATTTTTCCATTTCAGAGCTTTCTAAAGACTGAATCTATTTATGTCTTTGGTCACAGCTGAAATCCTAAAATCCATTTCTGGAGGTATTTCTGAAGCTTGTCTCTGATTGTATAATGTTTGGTGAAATTTGATTGGATGGGATCATTCCTGATTATGTGAGAACAAAGCAGAGTAATTTTAAACAAATGATCTGGAAATATGATGACCCTACTTGCACCTCTGATTCGTCATGCAATGAAACTAACATGAAAACAGCTGGTGCTGTTTCAGTATTTGTGTTTTTGATTTCATCTCCACTCAATGAGTATGAAGAGAAGTAAAAATTAGATAAGGATCACTTAATTAGAACATGATGACTAAAGGGAGGTTATTTATTAATATTTTTGACAAGTCAGAGGTGAAATTCTATTTTTGCTTTGTACCGTACTTTAAGAATATTTTCAAGAAGGGTTGTTTTGCTCATTCGAATGCTCTTACATGAGAATTTAAAAAACAGTGACACAATTTTCTGAGTAATTATTTTGTGCAAATAAGATATTATTGTAGGTTTGGGGGGTTTGTTTGTTCATTTTAGGAGGGAGTTTATAGATTTTTTTTTTGCCTCCACATTCATATATATAAAGCTATTGCTGTTTGCTTGCTGCAGAGCACCAGGGCTTACTATGAAGGATCCCAGCCAAAAGGAAGTTGTTTTCAGTTGCCACTGTTAAATTCGTTGGTTTTCAGTTTGTGAAGCTTTTTTTACTGGCTATTTCGGTTTATTTTGTGTACAGATTACAAGGTGCAGTCAGTTAAAAAAAAAAAAAAAAATTCTCTGTAGCACCCACAGGAAATGAGGTCAAATCATTAATTCATTTTAGCTTAGCCAGAAATGAAAAATTATTCCGTTCCATTTCATTCCTGTGTATACGCTATAGATAACAGTGTGTACAAACAGATGCCGGAGAATGTGGTGATCATAAGTGTGAGACCACAAGATTTCTGAAATATTACTACTGTATATATTATATATATATTATACTAGTATATTACTAAATATCACTATTTAAACATACTAGGGGGATAGCCATAATTTTATCATGACTGGATGATGGTTTTGATTTATATGCCTCTATTTCTAGTAGTAGTCTGCATGAGTTGCTGAAAAGGTAAGCAACTGTGTTACTGTTATGACACATTTTATAGTTTTTCTTTGAAAATCCTCTGTGAACAAGATCTAAAAATAATATTTATCAGGTTTTGCCATGTTTTTAAGGGAAACTTTTATTCATATAGGGTACAAGTATTCTAAGAATCAGTATAAATTGCTGTGACTTGCTTTCTGCTGAATCCTTAGATTTCCTTTTATAAGCTGTTGTACTGCATGTTTCCACTTCAAAACTCTGGAAAGTCTTTGCATCAAGTGAACTGGATTTCAAACTTTTCCTTGCTTAGTCTTTACTTTACCAGAAATAGATCACGTGAAGAAATTCACTCAAATAAGGACTGAATCTGTTTTCTTCATACTCATATTCTATCTGGATTCACTTTCCCATAATTTACTAGCAAGTCTTACTGATATAAATGATCACAACAAAAAATATCAAGGGAATAAGACTTCATCTCAACTTCTTGTTCTTCCATTGGCCTTCGTGATATCATCTTCTAATTTTCTTCTAATTTCTATAACCCAGTTTGTATTTTGGAAAATTTTCCTTCAAAAATTTTCCTTCCTTGCCTCAACAACAGCTGAATATTTTATATTATAAAATAATATAATAAAATATTAAGCCTACATACAATTCAGTCAATTGATTTTGATATTGAACAGTGAAGCAGAAGTATGCAAGCTATAGCTGATATGATTTTGCAAATGCTTACAACAGTGTGTAACACTGGGGAATGTACCAAATTATATTGGGAAGGAATATAGCTTATGGCGTTCTGTGTCCAGGCGAATAAACTCAGCACATGAGAGTTTCATTGTATTTCATTGCATTTTCAGTTTAAAAAATAACTATCATGGAGCCAGCCAATTGCTCTGCTGGTACAGACATGCAGTAAATTATCTCACAATAAATCAAAAGGCAGATTAACTTGAGAGGGCTTCAAATTATTTTTTGATAATTTACAGAGAGACTGCACTTCTTGAAAAAGCTAATTGTCATAAAACATATGGTCAGATTCTGTTACAAAAAGTCCAGAGTCCGATAATATTATGCTAACTGTGCTTTACTTCTCTAAGCATCTGATTAACTTCAGTATGAACACAGGGACATAAATGTGACCTTTTTTTTTTTCATTAGTTTAAAGATGGAACTGTTAATAACCTTTCCCATGCATTTTTAAGGCACTAGGTGTATTTTTTGAGCACCAGATGCTTAGTTTTACAGTAATTGAATGACATGAGTGACAACCGTAGTCAGGAAAAGAAATGCCATCAGAGACAAGCTTCAACTTCAACAAACTTTTTTCATGACGAAGCAAAATCTCCACTGTTGACAGTAAACTTGAAGTAGACTGGCAATTATTAAAATGGTAATAAAGTAAATGTTGCTGGCAGATCACTTCTTTTTATTTTCCCAGCTGCAGATAGTGCAAACTTTAAAAAGTAATGTGGTTTTGCCCAATTCTGTAAGTATAGATTTTTTTTTCCTAGACTGCTTTAATATAGTAGCTGGTGTCAAAGATAAACTTTTACCCAAGAAGAATTTTCAGTTGATACAGCTTCTGTTGAATTTACAGGAACAACTATCATGTTAATTGTATTTTGTTTAAAGTATTTTGCTCCTATCAAATATAATTCCACAGAAGACATTGAAATACACAACTGCTAATAGTGAGAGTTGATGCAAGCGTTGGTGCGGCCAGTGATAAAAAATAATTATTTCCCCAGTTTTTCTCTCAGTACAATATTTAAAGAGAAAACATTTTGTTTTGCACTTGGGGGAATTAGAGAATGACAGCTTAGTTTCAACAGGGTAGACACGGTTCAGAAAGAATAGTGAGATAGAAATGCAATATTGAAAACATTTCATACTGAAAACTGTAACTCAGAGGTATTTTTATACAAATAATCAACAAAAAAATAATGTGGATGATTTGTGTAATTTTCTATAACTTGCCTCCTTTCCTAAGTTAAATGAAATTAATTTTAAGATGTTACTTAGAAGTTTGGTCAGAAGGAAACATGAAGCAACATTAGAATTTGCAATTAATTAGTGATGGGAAGGGGTTATACGAATGAATTCTAAAAACTTTTATATTAACTTTACCTAAATTTAATTCTATCAGATTTTGAGACTGAATTTAGGGAAGTACCATTATTTGTCTTACAAAATTTCCCTTAAGAAGCATAACACAGTGATTATTCTATGATTTCATATATGTGGCTAATAGGTGAATTTTATGACCAGTGTCCTCAAATGCCCAGATTGTGGACCAGCTGGTTTCCTCTCTGTAGAAACCTAAACATGCTATGGATGGCAACAAATATCGTGGCACATACATGGACAACTTCTTCAAGATGGAAATGGGAAGAGATGAGGCATTCCCTGAACTCAAAAATACTCCTTGATCTCACATGGCCAATAAGAGCAGACAGTACAGTGCTCAACTCACCTGGAAAACATGACTTGTTTGCATGCTAAAATGTCTATCACAAAGTGATATTCCCTATATATAGCTTTAATCCCTATATTAATGAAACATCCTGGCTCACTACACTGCAAAGGACATGACAGCTAGTAGATTTAAACATTCAGAGAACTGTGACATTAATGAGACAATGGAGTCTGACAAAAATTGTTTAAAAAAGATCTTGCTTATGCAGTTGATTGATTTAGTGTAATTTCTGTTGCTTTAAATATTGATAATATAAAATATAATATTTATTTTGGTAATCTCATAAAAGAGGAGTTTACTTTACTGAATGCCTATTCTAGTGTCGTGGTTTAAGCCTCTCAGCCACGCAGTTTTCTCGCTCACTCACTCCCCTCTTTCTTCCCTCAGTCCCAGGGGAATGAGGAGGAGAATCAAAAGAATGCAACTCCCACAGGTTGAGATAAGAACAGTTTAGTAACTAAGGTATAACACAAAATACTATTGCTACTACCAATAATAATGACAAGGCAAATACAAGGGAAAAGAATACAATTGCTCACCAACTATACCAAGCCCGACCAAGCAGTGCACCCCCACCCTTCCGGGTCTCTGCCCTCCATTTTTACATCCTGGGTATGACGTGCTGTGGCATGGAATACCTCTTTGGTCAGTTTGGGTCAGGTGTCCTGTCTCTGCTTCCTCCCGGCTTCTCCTCCTCCCTGGCAGAACATGAGATTCAGAAAGTCCTTGGTCAGACCAAAACATTACTGAGCAGCAACTGAAAACATCGGTGTTACCAGCTTTGTTCCCAGGCCGAAAGACAAAAACACAGCACTGCACCAGCTACTAAGAAGGAGAAAAATGACTGCTACTGCTGAACCCAGGACATCCAGCTTCAAAAATTTTCATTGTCTTCTGCAAGTGCAGAATTTCAGAAAGTCTTTGTTATTTTTCTTTTGAATCACTGAAAATACTTTTTTTCTCATTTTATCAAAATTATAGTTAGAACACCAATATACCATTTACTAAAACACACTTTTGGTGACAACAGTCTGTTAAGCAATACTTTTAAGAAACTTCTAACTTATGATCTTAACAGAAAATCTTCTCAATAATGTAAAAATTCTTATTAAAATTCTTATTAGTTCTTTTTTTATCTGTTACTATTTGCAACTCACACTAGTTTATGCTTTTTCAGTGAAGGGAGTCTTCAGAGGTCACTGCTTCCCCATTCTTCCTTCTCTTGTCTTAGTAGCACATAAACACATGTGCACATAAATAGTGGAGAGATACCAAGGATGGGTATCTTGACAAACAGGCTGCCCAATGTACTATGGGACAGATTACTGAAAAGCTTTCTGGTCAGGTTTTGAAAATGAAACACCCTTGCCAATGTAAATCTGAAGTCAGGATTTTTAGGTCTGTGTCTCTATGGACCCACTAGCTGTGGCATAACGCCCAGGTGATACATCTATGTGGTTTACACTTCCTCATATGCTTTGCTAGGGCCACATCTTATGATATAGATGCACCTTGCACACTTTCTCACAGTGGATCTGAGAACTTAGCTTTTAGGGTACAGCTCCAATCTTTTTAGTGTGCTACTCTTTAGCCTTCTTTTTTTTTTAAAAAAAAAAGCAACCAAAAAAACTAAACCCCAAACATATTTAAAACACAACAAAAATAACTTTGCCTATTTCTTAATGTTTCTTTTGGAGATTCTTTTAGTCTGTGGGAATAATATATTGATTTTAACACATTGTTCACAGGGGAAAGTGAAATTCAAAGAGTGTTTAAGCAAGTGGCATCAATCACTTTGTGTTTACAGAATTTTAAGACACAAAATCTATACTTTCCGGAGTGTATTTAAGGAAGGAACAACACAACAGGAGAACAGTGGTTTGTTGAGATTTTAGTTAGGGTTGTTTTTTTTTTTTTAGGTTACTATTTAAGCTGCTCTGGGCAAAGTTTGATGATTAACAGTGAAGAAATAACAGCTTTCTAGAATCTAGCAGATACCTAAAACATGAGCAAATTCAATAGGAATGAAATATTACACATAGGAGAACATCCTTAACCCCAAATCACTCTAGAATTTTTCTTTGTGAAATTTTTTCTTCAGGCTATAGTATTCTCCTTTTTGTGGGCACAAAGCTAATACTGAGAAACAAAAAGAAATACATTCCAAAAAAACTACTCATAAAGTATAATTCCCTGAAATCTCACAGTAGCAGCTCTTTAACCAAGAGGAATTTGATCTTGTGTCTTCAATTTAATTCAGAAGATATCTTCCATTTAAGTTTTTTTTCATTACAAGCCCTGTCTACTAGTAAACAATTCTTGTAAGACTTGTCATCTTAGATAGAATAAGCAGCTTTCTCTCTCTCAAGATGGTCCTATTTTCCTAATTTTCTCAAGATTGTCAGTACATTCAGTGGGATTTCTCCCTCTGCTTCTATTAGAAGGAATATTCTGCTTTAAGGTTTTCCTTGGGAGTGGGAGATTCAGGATATATTGGCAAGAAGGGAAATGAGTACCATGTTATACTGTAAAACACTTCCAATATTATGACTTGCCTCAGTGTTTTTGCCATCTTCTGTTCAGAACACTGGATTTTTAAGACCTTGTCTTGGCTCAAGACATCATAATGAGGAAATGTAATTTCAACAAAAAAAAAAAAAAAAAAAATAGAATTTCATCAAATGTTACTAATCTTGGATTTTTTAATACTGAAAGAAATTTTTACAGAAATGGTCATTATTAATATTGTTATGATTGCAAGGTGAAAGTGTCATTTATAACTGATATGAATACAGTAAAAATAAAAAAATCAGCCACACTGAGGTAACAGGTTTACAGTTACACCTGGGCATGATCTTTAGCCCCATGATAAATGCATGTAACTTGAGCTGCTTTGATCTGGGAGGTGAATTACCCAGAATTACATCATTAACACTATTGGGTAGCAATCTGCGCAAATTACAGAGAAGCAGATGTCATAATCTGTGTTCTAGGTTACCCTGTGGACCGTCTGACCAAAAGGACTCTGTGGATGAAGCGCTCTATAGACAGAAAGGAATATCCCCATGCTCGAAGGCTCTTGTTCTCCTGGGAGACTTCAACCACTCTGATATCTGTTGGAGGGATGATACGGCCCGGCACAAGCAATCCAGGAAGTTCCTCGATTGTGTGGAAGACAACTTCCTTCTGCAAGTAATAGAGGAGCCGACAAGGAGAGATGCCATGCTTGACCTCGTCCTCACCAACGGGGAAGGGCTGGTTGGAAATGTGATGCTCCAGGGCAGCCTTAATTTCAGCAATCATGAGATGGTCGAATTCGAGATCCTCAGGACAGTGAGAAGAGCATGCAGTAAGCTCATTGCCCTGGACTTCAAGAGAGCAGACTTTGGCCTCTTCAGGAACCTGCTTAGTGAGATTCCATGGGCTATAGCCCTAGAGGGAAGGTGGGTCTAAGACTCTTGGTTGATATTCAAGGATCACCTGCTGCAAGCTCTAACTAGAAGGAAGTGCTGCAGGAGGGCCAGGAGACCTCCTTGGATGGATAGGGACCTGCTGAGGGAAATTTGAAGGAAAAAAGAGGCTTATAAAAGGTGGAAGCAAGGACAGGTGGCTTGGGAAGAATCCATAGGTCCTGAACAAGCTGGCAAATGAAGTTGCAAAGCCACTGTCCATCATATTTGAAAAATCATGGCAGTCAGGTGAAGTTCCTGATGACTGAAAAAGGGGAATATACCCCCACTTTCAAGAAGGAGAAAATGCATGAGCCGGGGAATTACAGACCAGTCAGTCTCAGCTCTGTGCCTGGCAAAATCTTGGAGCGGATTCTCCTGAAAGGCATGCTGCAGCACATGAAAACCAACAAGGTGCATCGTGACTGGCAGCATGGCTTCACTAAGGGGAAATCCTGCTTGACAAATCTGGTGGCCTTCCATGATGGGGCTACGGAACTGATGGAGAGGGGTAGAGCAGTTGATGTCATCTACCGGGACTTGTGCAAAGCGTTTGACACTATCCCACATGACATCCTTGTCTCTAAATTGGAGAGACATCAATTTGATAGGTGGACCACTTCGTGGATAAAGAACTGGATGGATGGCCACATGCAAAGAGAAGTGCTCAATGGCTCAATGTCCAGCTGGAGACCAGTAACGAGTAGTGTCCCTCAGAGATCGGTGTAGGGACCAGTCTTGTTCAACATCTTTGTGGGTGACATGGACAGTGGGATTGAGTGTGCCCTCAGCAAGTTTGCGGATGAAACCAAGCTGTGTGGTTCAGTTAATACACTGGAGGGAAGGAATGCCATCCAGAGGGACCTTGACACGTTTGGAAGGTGGGCTGACGCCAACGTGATGAACTTTAACCATGTCAAGTGCTTGTTCCTCCACCTGGGTGGGAGCAATCTCAGGCACAGCTACAGGTTGGGTAGAGAAGAGATTGAGAGTGGCCCTGTGGAGAAGGACTTAGGACTGTTGGTCAATGAAAAAATGAACATGAGCTGACAGTGGGCGCTTGCAGACCAGAAAGCCAACCATATCCTCGGCTGCATCAAAAGGACTGTGACCAGCAGGTCGAGGAAGGTCATACTGCCCCTCTACTCTGCTCTTATGAGACCTCACTTGGAGTATTGTGTGCTGTTCTGGTGTCCTCACCATAAAAAGGACATGGAACTGTTGGAACAAGTGCAGAGGAGGGCCACAAGGATGATCTGTGGACTGGAGCACCTCCCCTGTGAAGACAGGCTGAGAAAGTTGGATCTGTTCAGCCTGGAGAAGAGAAGGCTGCGTGAAGACCTCATAGCAGCCTTCCAATATCTGAAGGGGGCCTATAGGGATGCTGGGGAGGGACTCTTCATTAGGGACTATAGTGATAGGACAAGGGGTAACGGGTTCAAACTTAGAGAGGGGAAGTTTAGATTGGCTATGAGGAAGAAATTCTTTACTGTAAGGGTGCTGAGGCACTGGAATGGGTTGCCCAGGGAAGTTGTTAATGCTCCATCACTGGTGGTGTTCAAGGCCAGGTTGGACAGAGCCTTAGGTGTCATGGTTTAATGGGAGGTTTCCCTGCCCCTGGCGGGGGGGTTGGAACTAGATGATCTTCAGGTCCTTTTCTACCCTATGTATTCTATGATTCTATGATTGTAGTTGAGTTAATTTGACTGCTGAAATAATTTCAGTCTAGCAAACAAGACAGAAAAAAATGCACAATTTTTCTGCTTTTTTTTTTTCTGCACTTTTTTTGCTTTTAAAAGCAAAGGAACAAATAAAGAACAGCATTGATGACCCAGGATTGAAAGGGATCAAAACTGTTGCTTTTTGTCCTTAACAGGTCTTATATGAACTACTTTTCTGGTAGGTAAAAAACAAGGTGGTTTGTTTGTTGGGTTTTTGCTTGTTTGTTTGTGTCTTTTGTTTTGTTGCTGTTTGCTTTTTTTCTGGCCTTTTTTCCTTTTCTGCTTATGGAAGAATCTCTAGGTTCAGTTTGGTAGTTAGTCACTTGAAAACACTAGTTGAAGACTTAGACAGAGAGTATGAGACATGAAAACATAGTTGCCTGAAATGTGACATGGTCTACTATTTGCAGAATACATTTTTTTGTGTTTATTGTAATAAAAAAGATCTTACTAGTTAGCCTGTTTTATGTAAAGTGCAATCATGAAATGCACTTCCATGCCACTAACATATGTGCAGTCTCAGCTTTTTTTTTTTTCTTTTTTTTTTTCTTTTTAATATTAAGGAAATAACTCCCTAACATAATAAATATACTGCCAACTTGTGCTGCTATCTCCTCACGTCAAATCATTTTAATATTGCCACTTTTTATTTTTTCCATATTTTATTTGAATATTTCACAGTATTTATCAGCAATTTTTATATGCCTATTCAACCCAAATATAAACAATCCAAAACTGAAAACACTGGCTCTCCAGCTGGCAGTACTATGAATTGTAATGTCACTAGTGAACCCACTAAACTTTCAGCCAATTACTGTAACTCAAAATAAAATCCTGAAGAATCTTCCACTGTAGTCTTCCCCAAACCTGCCTTTTTTGTTTTCACTGGAAGTCTTGGTCCACACAACTAGCTACATTTCTTAATTCATTCTGGCCTTACTTTGTGAATGTGCTTGTTTTTCAGTATATGGCTTGAGTCACAGATAGTTGGGCACAGAGCAGTTTCAATAATGCTGTTTCTTTATAGTTTATTTTTTGTACTGCTTCTTCATGATTCCAGAAATTTCAAATTCTAGCAGTCAGTTGATTGTGTGTATTATTCATCATGATAATTATTTTTTTTAATTTATTTGAATGATGCCTGTTGTCCCACAATCACCATGTTAAAGAAATTTATTTAAAATAATAGACCAAGTAAGAAACAGATTAAATTTCGTAATGGAAAGGAGTTATTCAGTTTTTAATACTGATGTCAGTAGATTGTTGGCTGTACAATCAAGAAATTTATCACAGAGAAATTAATCAATTGTTGTTAGTTCTCCTCAAAATACCATGGTACAAAGAAGAAATATTCCCTATTGTGTGAAATAATATTTCACTGGTCTGTTAAAAGATTAATCAACTTGAAAACCTTACTAATTCAAAGGGTAGATAAGAATTTTTAAATTTCTCTGCAGGATATTTATTACATGCTTCAGAGCCCATGGGAAAAATATATATATATGTTCATATGCTTTGAATCAAGGTTCATGTCTCATCAATTCTTTGGCAGAAAAGACTGGCTTATGAAAGAAATTGAGATTGCAAAGCCAGCCATAGATACTCTGGTGGTCAATAGAATCACTTTTAATGCCAAAACTAAATAGCAGTCAAATGATTTGAGAAGTTCCTGAAGATAATGTCATGACACCAATAACATGACATAAGAAGCTAGCCAAATTTCTGAAAAATGTGTGCTGTATGAAAGGCCAATAACTACCAGCTGCACTATATAAAAAGATATGTCATTAGACTCATCACAAAAAATACTGGTGAGTTCTCATCTCTTTAGAAATAGGCTGATATCACAATGCTATTGTCCTGGGTTCAGCAGCAGCAGTCATTTTTCTCCTTCTTGGTAGCTGGTGCAGTGCTGTGTTTTTGATTTTGGGCCTGGGAACAGTGCTGATAACACCAGTGTTCTCAGTTACTGCGTGGTAATGTTTTGGTCTGACCAAGGACTTTCTGAGTCTCATGCTCTGCCAGGGAGGAGGGGAAGCTGGGAGGAAGCAGAGACAGGACACCTGACCCAAACTAACCAAAGAGGTATTCCATGCCACAGCACATCATGCCCAAGATGGAAAGCAGAGAGCAGAGGCTCGGAAGGGTGGGAGTGCACTGCGTGGTCGGGCTTGGTATTGGGTGGTGAGCAATTTGTATTCTTTCCTTGTATTTGCCTTGTCGTTATTATTATTGGTGGTAGCAGTAGCGGTCTTGTGTTATACCTTAGTTACTAAACTGTTCTTATCTCAACCTGTGGGAGTTGCATTCTTTTGATTCTCTTCCCCATCCACCCGGGAGCGGGGGGAAGAAAGAGAGGTGAGTGAGTGAGAGAACGGGCTGCGTGATTTACAGCTTAAACCACAACAGCTATCCTCTCAGGTTTGGTTTTAACAGGAATGAAGCATTGCAGAAGAGATAAAAATATTAATCCCAAAACCACTCTAGAATTTGGAGTATGAATGTGAAGTCAGCATAGAAATGTTGTGTATAACATTGACTTGACTAGCAATGTTGCACTGCTTGCATACAGAAGAGATGAGGGTAGTGAGTTAGTCTTATATTCAAAACTGGAAACTCACACACTTCAATTAATAACAGAGCTTCTATCCATCTTGTAAGGGTCTGACAATAGAGATGTTGCTGGACTGACAAGAATTCCATGCAAGGCTTGTACTTCCATCCTGTTTCCTAATGCCCAAGAGAGTATCTTCTTGAATACCGCCTTCCAAAATTTTTCAATGTACTTGTCTTATTGTTGTTGGGAATCCTGAAAACAGCAACAGCTCATTTGGTATCATCAATCAAACCTGGTCAGCAGGTCAAGGGAGCTGGTGCACCCCCTCTCTTCTCATGAGACCCCACCTGGAGTATCTCATTCAGCTTTGGAGTCCCTAGTACAAGACAGACATGGACCTGGTACCGCAAGTCCAGAACTAGGCTACAAAAATTACTAGAGAGCTGGAGCACCTCTTCTGTGAAGAAAGGCTGAGATAGTTGGGATTGTTCAGCCTGGAGAAGGCTCCAGTGAGACCTTCCTGTGGGCTTTCCATACTTAAAAGGAGCTTCTAAGAAAGACGGGGACAGACTTTTTACCAAAGCCTATAGTGATAGGACAAAAGACAGTGTTTTTAAAAGAAAAGAAGGTAAGTTTAGATTGGACAAAAGGAATAAATTCTTTACTATAAGGGTGGTGAAATACTGGAACAAGTTACCCACAGAAGCTGTGGATGCCCCAAACCTGGAAGTGTTTAAGGTCAGGTTGGATGGGGTTTTGAGCAACCCGGTCTAATGAAAGATGTCTCTGTCCATGGCAAGGGTAGTGGACTAGATGGTCTTTAAGTGTCCCTTCCAATCCAAAACATTCTTATTATATGTTAACCATGCTCAATTTTTTGTGAGAGACTAATTCTGCTGAACACAGCTCCTTTTCACTTTGTCTCCCATGCTCTTCCATAAAAACAATTCCCCAAGAGGAAATATGAGTGAAGGCAATTCTTTTCATAGCTCTCTCTATCTAATTTCATCTGTTACATTTTCTTCTCTTCTGCTTTTTGAAAAATTATAGGGAGCTTTGGTTTTACATCTTTCAAATGGGACTTTCTCAGGCTCATTATTGTCTATAATTTGACAACTAAGTGGGCTTGGTAATGCAGGTTCAATCTTGAGAGATGCTTCCTGCGACATGGAAAATGTATTGTCATACAGATCACCACTCTCCAGATCAGAATATCTTCCAGCAGAAAGCAAGGCATTAGAAAGGATGATGTGTTTCCAGGCTTAATTTTGGCATACATTAAAAGGCATGTCTAGAGCACACAATCCAACCCAGGAGGTGAAAATGCCCTCTGATCCTTCAGTAAAACTGTAGCCATGCCAAATCTTTGGCATTTGTCAGCTGAGTGTGTTTTGGAGAAGAGTGAGCACATCTGATAGGAAGGCTTTATTTGTTATATACAGAAACATTAAAATGGTTGAAAAATAACTACAAGGGTACCCCATTCTCAATGAGGAAGAGATGACTGCAGGATAAATTTTAACTCTTAATCTAAAGTTAGGAAATATCAGAAATAATTCTGAGATTTTAAATGAGCTTTAAAATGCCTTTGATTCTTAATTGAATGAAGAATGAATGTTTCACAAAGCCATTACCTAGTAGGGAAGGATAGAGAGCAATAGATAAAGAAGCAATTTTCATTGGAGTAATTTCCTGCAGAATGGTGGAACATCTCAAAACAAACTGTTTCGACTCTCTCCACCAAGCTGCTATTGGTTTGTGTATGGTAGGAAGCCGTTGTCTTGTTCGGCATGTTCTTCTCTCACATCTCATGTGACTTTATTGGTGTTGACACTAGACAGTAACAGCGAAAGCCTCCCATGGTCACATACAAAGTGAAGAAAGAATGGAATTTGGGCCAACTCCTCTTCAAATATTGTGCATTGATGGTGTTGCATTCTGACATTTCCTTGAACTTTGTAAACGTGAAACCACAAACTTTATGGAACTGCTAAATATGGTGCAGCAGCGCCACCTGGGCAGGCAGTGGGAGATCTCAAGCCAAGAACCCGCTGCCATTCTCTAAAAAGAACAAAGAGAAGATAAAATGTAATGCTTCTGTATCTATATAGGAGTATGGCAGAGTTTCTATACAGAGATCTTCATATTCCCTCAAGAGGTATTTTGTTTGTATACTTAAATTTAAATAGTAATAAAAAATGCATACATATGCCCTTTAAGCACAATGTGCGTATTTTTTTTCTATAATTTATTTGGACTTCAGTGCATGTACAGAAGGAAAACAGACCATGGTCATCAGTGCTAATACCCAGTGTGAACATCTGTATCTTACTGCTGCCAGCAATATGAAGCTGCCAGCCAAAATAACTGATAGCCAACTCCAGAACACAAAAAGGTCTCTTGCCTAGTAGATACACCAAAATTTCTTCTAACCTCTGGGCTTCTTCACTACCAAACAGCAGGAACCTGAACAAGTGATGCTTCGTTGCTGTCTCAGATATCCCCAACTCCTGTGCCCTGAAACTGCTTCAGTTTTCAAAACAGCCAAGCTACATTCACCCTTTTCTGTCTGTCCCTCTAGAAAGTAGGCCATCCCTCTGTTCTTTTACTGCTGGATGTCTGGAAAATTACTGGCTACATTTTGTTACATATATCTGTATTTCAAATTATTTTTTATCTGTTTTCCTATAGTAACACTTTTTGGTTTCCTGTATTTGTAGATTTTCTATCTGCCTGGGAAAACAAATTATGCTGTCTCAGAATTTCCTCTCTCTTTTTCTATTTTCAGCTGAATAAATCCTTTGAGAAGATAGAAAATATTTCTAAGACAGAAAACTTTCAAGATAAGTTATAAGTGAATATTATTAAAGTAGAAAAATTCCTAAAATAAATTGCACATGTCACACTGACACCAAACAAGAAACTCTCAAGAAAAATTTACTGCAGTGAAAGCTGAATAGACAAGTGACGCACTCACAAACCACAAAAAATGAAAGTCATGAACACACAGAAATGAAAATACTACCCATGCATAACATGAAAATTTAGAAAGTAAAGTGAATGCAGTAGGTAAGCGAATACCATTTGGAAATGGAGACACTGGTGGTGAAAAAAAAAAAAAACCAAACCAAAACTAACATGGCAAACTTTTAAATCTGTGATTTACTGATTCAAATTATGCTCTGAAGCACAAGAACCGCAATAACCAAAATTACTTGAATAGATATCACTGGGGTTCTCCAAAGCTGTCAACTGTCCTGAACATCAATGGCCATTTGCAAATAATCCGCAAGACCAATTATTTCCACATTTAAAAAAATCCCAACAAAACAACAGAATACGTGGATGAACACATAAAGATTTTAAGAGCAAAATCACACGAAGTTAACAAAATGTGTTCTGAGTCATTTTGCCACTGTAGTTCTTGCTTTTTACCTTACACTAAATTTCTGACTGTTTTGTCATATCTAAATTGAAAATGTTTTCTCTTTAGGACCCCAACTGCCAGTAGTGGGACCATGGGCTTGAGAGGCCAGGGACGCAGCAGGTGGGCAGCTCTGTGTCTGAGCTCCTTCCCTTTAGAGGAGGGAAAGGTGTGGGACGATGTCTCCTCCACAGGTTGGCCCTCCGAGAGGGGGAAAAAAAGGTGCAATTATTAATAATTCCCATTACATGTGTTCCAAAGTATAGAGGTCATGGCAATGCTGAGAGCACATACCAGATCGGTTTCATGATCAATAATTCTATCGTATTAATAATTATATCATAAGCCGTTATCTAAGTACAATGAAAGAAAACCTCAGCCCAGGCCCCAAAGCTGATAAACTCTAAAACAGCAAATACTGACTGCAAGTAAGGTGTGACATAATGGAACGCTAAGACCAAGCACAACAACTAAAAGAGCAAATAAATCAACATTGTAACAACTGACTATTCATCCAAAACAGTGAGTGCTTATAACAAATTAGTTTTGTCACCCTCTGGTCAGATCCATCATTATCTCAACCCTTCAAACCCCACATTGTACACCACAAAGGACTGTCATGATCTAAGCCCAGACGGTAACTCAGAATCACACAGCTGCTCACTCACACTCCGCCTTCCTCCTTTCTTGGGTGAGATGGGCAGGAGAATCAAAACAATGTAAACCCCACAGGTTGAGATTAGAATAGTCCAGTAACTAAAGTATAATATAAAACTACCACTACTACTACTAATAATGATAAATGAAGTAACAAGGGGAGAGAATATAAAACAAAAAGGGGAAAGGGAAAAAAACAATGAACACAAGTGATGCACAGAACACTCATCACCTGCCGACCAATACCCAGACTGACCTAAGCAGTGATCAGTCCCTTCTGGGTAACTCCTCGCAGTTTATATACTAGGCATGATGTGCTGTGGTGTGTAATACGCCTTGGGCCATTTTGGGTCAGGTGTCCTGTCACTGCTTCCTCCTGGCTTCTCGTGCCCCTTCTCACTGGCAGAGCACGAGAGACTGAAAAGTCCTTGATCAGGGCAAGTGCTACTTAGCAACAACTAAAACATCAGTATGTTATCAGCACTGTTCTCAGACTATAGCGAAAACAGCACTGCACCAGCTGCTATCAAGGAGAAAAACAACTGTTACAGCCAAGACCAGGGCACCCTGTAAAGCAAGATCTGAATGTACTAACAGATTAAATGTAAGTTTTGCTACCAGTTCTTTCTCCTGCAAATCAAAATGAATTTAAAAAAGCATTCAAGTTTTGACTGTTTATCTTATCTGCTGTTTATTCCCCCAGATTGGTCTTTATCCTTTTCACCTTTCATAGTCCCTCACAGAAACATTTCAGTCTCGCTTCTTTTCTTCTGCTCTCCCACAGCTCATTAGTGCATTTCACATCTTTTTACATTTAAAAAGAAAAAAAAATAATTGCAGTGTTGCAAGGATATTCTAGAGCATATGGAAGAACTGAAAAATAAAAGACAGGTCACCAGGGAAAAAGAAGAAGTTTCTAGTGGTTGCATTGCATGTATGTGGCTCTTTTAGTTACCTAAGAAATAGCTGTAAAATGTAATACCACTGTCAGATTAATTCCCAGGGCTACAGATGAAATTGAGTGTAATTGATGTAGGCATATAGTGACACTAAAATTAAATGATTAACAATCTGTTTTTCATTTTAAAAAAGAAAGAAAACCAGTAAAACTAACAGTTATTACACATTTTTCAAAGGTTTGCTGTGAAATAAATTCTGGATTATAAGGCTTACTTTGCTAGAGTGGCAAAAATCAATTCAGCTGCTGTAAAGGCAGATTTATGAAGTGGCTCAGATGGCAATCTGCAAAGTGTTGAAAATCACAGCATAAAAATATCATGACAAAAAAGAGCAGAGTGGAAGGGATTTGCTAAACCATCAGCTCCAAGCTCTTGGTATAAAAGGAAACTGTCATATGAGTCTTCCCATAAATGCATCAAGCTTCAGTTTAAAACAAGTTATATTTCTGCCTCCACTAGTCTTTTTAGAAAATTATTCCATGTTGCTTTTCTTTAAGATATGTGTCCTCTGCTGAACTAATATCTGCTCACCAGTTCTGGTATCAGCGTTACCTTTAGCTTAAGTATTAATTCTCCAGCATTTACCTCTATAATATTCACAGAAGATTGTTCTATTTCTTCCAAGGTTTGCTTTTCCAAAATCTTTAAATTTTATTTTGTAAAGTAGGTTGCCCATTATGCTCATTATCTATGAGACATGTGCTTCACCTGCTCCCATTTGTACTCTAGCTCATGATGGGAAGTGATGCTATCCAGAGAAGGGAGATCTTAACAGGTACATGGGTTGGGGCAGTCCCAAGCACAGCTGCAGGCTGGATGGAAAATGGACTGTGAGCAGCCCTGAGAAGAAGGTCTTGGGGGTGCTGGTTGATGAGAAGCTCAACAAGCCCAGCAATGTACACTTGCAGCCCAGAAAGCCAACCATATGTTGGGTTGCATCAAAAGAAATGTGTCCATCAGGTCAAGGGATTCTCCCCTTCCACTCTGCTCTTGTTAGACCCCACCTGGAGTACTTTGCTCAGCTCTGGGGTCCCAAACACAAGTGGCATGTGATCAAGTCCAGAGGAGGGCCACAAAGATGATCAGAGGGCTGGAGCACTGCTCCTACAAAGGCTGAGACATCTGGGCTTGTTCAGCCTGAAGAAGAGAAGGCTCTAGGGAGACTTCAGAGCAGCTTTCTAGTACCTAAAGGGGGCCTAAAAGAAACCTGGAGAGGGACTTTTTGTAAAGACATGTAGTGATAGGACAAGTGGAATGGTCTTACTATAAAAGAGGGTGGAATTAGATTAGACAGTAGGAAGAAATTATTTACTGTGAAGAAGGTGAGGCGCTGGAACAGGTTGCCCACAGAAGCTGTGAAGGCTACATCCCTGGAAGTGTTCAAGGCTGGTTTGGACAGGGCTTTGAGCAACCAGGGGTAGTGGAAGGTGTCCCTGCCCATGGCAGGAGGGTTGAAACTAGATAATTTTTAAGGTTCCTTCCAACCTGAACCATTCTATGAGTCTATGTTACATTCTATGTTACTAAGAAAATAGTTTATTGATTAAAAAAAAAAAAAGAAAACAAAGACAATAAGAAATAGAAGAGGCCTTTTCTGGTTGTTGTTGCTTTTACTATCATGTTATGGACTTACACATGTCATAAAACTGAATAATTAATACGCACTGTCACAGTTGCTTATAAGTAGGCTTCAGTTCTGAGCACATCTATTCATATATGCATACATTTTCTTATAGACACACACATTTCTCAGATAATTAGACTTGTTTTGTAATAGACCAGATGGCAGAGATTTTGAAAATCCATTGGCTTTTTCTCCATTGTCTTGTTTTTCAACTGTATAGACACATGTGACTATTGAGGGAAATTAACTGTTTTTTGAACATTAGATACAATTATCATTACGGATAACTGCTTTGCTTCAGACAAATCTTAAGAAAAACTTTACCTGATATTTGGAGTGGGAGAAAACTATAAATATGTTGTTGGGAGGCTGCACTTAAGTATTTTGCAAATGCAAAGTTATCACCTACAGCATGGGTCCTCAGAAGTAAATAATTCACAATTCATACGCAGTGAAAAAAAACCACAACCAGAACTACAGAAGCTTTTGGCATATTGACTCTGTTTTCCTTTATGTGTGTGTGTGCAGGCATTAATTCAATTGAAGAATGCAGATGATATTTAAACAGAGCAAACTATAATTATAAATCATGCATGTTGAAAGGCTGTTGATGGCCGATGTACATCACAAAACAAGATTTTTGACTGCTTCCCCTTTAAACAACAAGGAGATGGTGCTGCTCTAAGTAGTCTATGTAGAGGAACAAAGTGTGACAGCACTGTGGAATCAGAAGCATCAGTTTTTACGCTCACTTATCAGGGAAGGAAGACTCATTAAAACAATGCAGCCTAGTGGTAGAGATTGGATGACTTTTAGACATGCCCATATTTAGCTGAGTAAGTGTGGTGATTTTTGCTATTTGCTTAACCTTGAGAATACCATTGGTCAAATTTTCAGGTAAAAAAAAGCTACTGATATGTACTGTTTTTTCATTAAAAGCTATATAAATTTATTTTGTTGTATTCTATCTCCAGAGGCTTTTTTAATGCTCAGTGAATAGGCAAATTCCAGTGAAAATGGGAAAGAGGAATAAGCAAAATGTCAGCACAGAGCTGGTTTCTGGTTTGCTTTTGTAAATCAGATGAATAATAAAAAAAAAAAAGTGGGAAGATCACTAGACTGGAACTAGTCAGTGACAGTCAGGAGATCTGGTCAGCTGTTAGAAAGAGGAAAGTTGTGATGTTGGGGGAAAAAAACAAACAAACAAACATGTGGGAAAGAAACCCCCAAGCCCCAGAACAAGTGGCTATGAGATGAGAGAATATTGTAGCTCTGGTGTCTAGAGGACACAATGTGCAGGCAACAGCAGCTATGAATCAATCTATCTACTTAGGGTTACTGCATGCTTTGGAAAGCTTTCCTGTGTTTCAGCTGATTTGAGATAAAATGCATTTTTGACCCGTGAAATGCCAAACATAACATGAAATTAGATGCAGTTTGAATCCTATGTGCCACACGGTTTTTTTTGAATGAACTAAGAATAAAGCACAGAGATTGCTATTTCTCTGAGACAGAAAATCTTAGGTAAATAACATCTCCATGCAAAGATGTGTCTTCATGGTTATGAAGAAATAAAATATCTTAAAAGCCAAAAGATGAACATAAGTATTTTATTACATGTTTGTAGGGTTTTCATAGCTAAATTTGGCAATACTGCCCTGATGTAATATTCTGCGTATCTTTTAAACTCCAATCACTTTACTACTTTGCTGTCATTTCTTTGTCAAATAGCCCAGGAGTAAACAAATGTTTGACATGTCACAAGCTGAAGAACCAAAGAATCAAGTTACCTTTTTTATAAGTAGTTGTCAAAGCAGACTGGTAATATTCAATTTTTCACTAAACTGTATGTTGTTTTTCTTTTTTTTTTTTTTTTTAGAAGTAAAAGATTTTGGTGCCTCTTATCAAACTAAATTTACTTTAATTTCCTTTTAATTTCCTTGCATCATGTTATTTTTTCTACCCAAAAAAGTGCAATCTGATGGACAATCTCCAATAAATCAGCATGTAAGTACTTATTTTTGTCAAATGTGGCTTCTATCAGCTGTTGCATATTCAGATGTTTTGAACTAATGTTATTTTATCCCACTCATTTTTTCTTCCTCTTTTGCTCTTTGTAAAAATAGCTGAGTACTTTCCTCTACTCTATACAAAGACAAGACAAAGCTTAATATTAAAACATTTTGTGCCATAAGAACAAAATCTTTGTCTCAAAGGCATAATGACCTTTAGCATACAGAGGCTTTCTGGTAAGAAAGAAATAACAATTAAAAAAGGGCAGCCTTTCAGATGCTAAATTAGATGCTCAAGATTGCTCATGATGTTCCAGGAAAAAACAGAAATGCACAAGTTCGGCAACTATGGCAGGAGAGCTGGAACTAGATGATCTTAAGGTCCTTTCCAACCCTAATTACTCTATGATTCTGTGATTCTATAATCTTTAACAGGTTGATAACTGTAACACTGCATAGCTGTTCTTTGAGGCAAATGAAAGCAGCAGCAACTTCAGAAAGTGATTTACACCATCTTAAGCCTGCAGGAATCTTAATAGGGCGGTGCACAGCTATATTAAGGGTCTACTGGTTGAAATCAAAGGTGCAAGTTTCTTTTCTCTGAAAACCAGGACTTGGACAGGCAGCCTGACACGTGTTCACTCTCACGCCTCTCATTAGTTACATGGCTGGAGTACACACCTGGACTAGGGAAAACAGAATTGACATAGCATTCTTCATAGTTCACAGGAAATGCAACTTGCTTTCCTGCAGACTCTCACACTGCCCTTATTATCATTTTCAGAGACCAATCAGTTGAGTTCCTACATCAGACACCAGGGAAAGATGACCCATATCTGTCATAACCAGAATGGAACAGATCAGGATAATACCCCAAAATTTTGCAATGACTTTCATTTGTTTGTTTGCACACAATCCAGAGTCATTCCCATTTCCCCCACCTCTGAGATCACAAACCTCTTCTTGCTGAAGAAGGCTTGTTTATGCTATACAGTTCCTGAAGAGATCTTTCTATATTTCACAGTAATGCAAATTAGAACAGATTAAGGCAGAATCTGAATCTAAACCAAGTCAGCTACACTTATATAACTTCACATATGGCTTCAAAAGAATGACCTGCCCAGAAAAATATATAATTCTCCATACTTGGGGCTGGAACTAGATGATCTTAAGGTCCTTTTCAACCTTAACTGTTCTATGGTTCTATGATTCTATACTTGAATCTTGTTCTGCTTCTGAATTATTACGAATCAATGGTAGCAAGTATGAACACCTTAGCAGGCAATCAGAGGAGAAGTGAATTTTTTTTTTTATTCCTATTGAGTTTGACTGAATATAATTTTCTCAGGCTGAAAAATTGTGCCTACAGTTTTCATGGAGTGGAACAAAAAAATATGGTTTTACCTTTGCAAGAGGCAAAGCGAACATGTTTTAGAAAAGCTATGGGAAATCAGCAACAAGACACAGGTGGCAGCTAGTCCCAACAGAGTGCAATGTATCATTGCTGTGCACTGGCATTGTGAACAAAAATAGACATGGAAAGAAAGCTTGGAAGCAGAGAATATAGAATTTTTTAACAGAGAAGTCAACTTCACTGTGGATGTCCCCACACACGGACTATTCATTAAAAATAAAAAGAGAATCCCCTTCCATGCACTATACTTTTTCTGTCTTATGCTCTACATCATTGTACATTCTTTCATTGTATTTTACTGATAAAGAATAATATTCCTTTATTATCTTCCAAAATGTTAGCTAAATTTATACCTATTAAACACAATGATACTTCCTTTTGGAGACGAATCATTTTTATCTTTATGACATTCCTGAGAAAAAAATATTAGCAAAATTAATAAAATTAATTTAAAAAATTTTTAAATTTTCTGCTTGCCACTCATATTACCAAAAAGAAAAGTTTGTTCCTAACGTGCCTTAGAAAACACTTTTTTAGATTTTTTTTTTTTAGTATACATTTAAAAATGCATGTCATAAATAAAATATCACCTTTGCTAGTCTGAAGTATGGTAGCTGCTTTCTATTCTCGTTTCATATACCAAATGTTTGAGCTGACCATATTCTAGTTTATCTCATAACCTACTGTCTCCCATGCATGAAAAATGAATCACCTGAGTTAATCTAAAATAATCTCCACTAACAATTATCTTTTTTACTATAATAAAATTTCCTGAAATTCCTTCCTGAAATAAAATTCTTAGATTTTTTTTCTTTGTGAAAGAAGTGTTTGATTCAAAATATTTTTTCAAATTATCTGAACTATCAGTCATCCTAGCAGTATATACCACACTGTCAGACATCTTTTTCTCCTCTTTCACATTCTAACTCCTCCTTAATACACTCAAAATTACTACATTTGCTATATCTTGAATTTCTTAGCTAGAAATCTGGCTAAATAAACTCTGTCAACATTTTTGGTAGGAATAAGGGACACAAATCAGGTCTTAGCATAAATTATTTTTTTTTATTGTCCATAATCTTATGCTTATGAAGAAATTAAGAAAATATTATATTACAATGTCTTCTTCTTTAGAAAGAATGCAGTTTGTCTCTGTCAAAGGCAAACTAACTACTTCATTCCCATAATAGAATCATAGAATCATAGAATAGAATAGTTAGGGTTGGAAAGGATCTTAAGATCACCTAGTTCCAACCCCCCCCCCCCCCCCCCCCCCCATGGGCAGGGACACCTCCCACAAAATCATGCCACTCAAGGCTATGTCCAATCCAGCCTTGAACACCGCCAGCGATGGAGCATTCACAACTTCCCTGGGTAACCCGTTCCAGTGCCTCACCACCCTTACAGGAAAGAATTTCTTCCTCATATCCAGTCTAAACTTCTCCTGTTTAAGTTTGAATAGGTTGAGTTTTATTGGAATCCTTATAGAACCTTTTTATGTTTAAAAGAAACAATTATCACAACAGTCCTTTGGATATTTTTTGATGTCTCCAGACAGATGATAAATTAAATGCTTATGTCATCTCAGGTTCCCTTACATCCCTCCAAATGAGTACAGATCCCCACACTTTCAGTTTTACTATCTGCAATTTCCTGAGCTGGCTAAGTTTTATTGCATTTGTAAAGACTTCAGTATAATACAAAATTAAATCTGAGCTTGAATATGGATCTTGTTTGAGACACAGTATATCAAAAAGAGATGTACAGGACAATAATCACAGAAACTGTAAGATATTCACATGGAACATGTACTATACTTCTACTGAATAGTACTAAGCAATGCTGATGCTGTCAACCTAAAAAGAAATCACACTTCAGCAATCTGACTAGGCTACACCTGCAGCTATAACTGATAATACATATATTCAGGAATGATACAAAGACAAGAATCTTTGAACTACAAGAACAACTACATATGCCTGTAGCACAATAATTACTGTGTACATATACAAAATATGTGAGCAAGACCTGTAGCTAGCTAGTAAATGTGTACTACAATGTGTGAATGCATATCAAATACAAAGGACGTTGTGGCTAATAATCTGAATTCAAGCTGCTAGTCAGATAAGATATACTGGCTTTTGTTTAGTCAGCGGTATACCAGTGTTTTGCTGCTTGCCAATAAACCCCAGAGTTGACACTTCTGATACCAAGATGAATGTCAGCTAGTGAGTTCAGCAAACCTTGGCTGATGAGAGGGGTGAGCCTGGAAGGAAAAGTCAAGATTTCAGTAACGTGATTTGGAGTGAGGCACTTGGAATGCTTCATTTTGTGGTTTTCTTTCTCTACTAGGTAATGAAGGAGTTGGAGTGAGCATTTCATTAAAGGACTGAATTGTGTCAAGAACAGTGGTTCCCTGGAGGAATACTAATGAAAGTATATCCCTCCCCAAGGGCTCCTTAGCAATGCAAGACTCACTGGGTGGAAAAAAATTAAAAGCAATAAGTTTCAGTAAAAATTGAGAAAAGAAAAAGCAATAAATTGCATGTTGTGTCACCTGATATTGGGAAAGAAAGCAAGATGCAACAAAAAAAGAAATTGCGTATAGTGAATTGCATTCTCACTCAAATAAGGCAATTTTAAAACCAAGTTGAAAGACCAGAGAACATACAGAAAGAAGATCAAAGCAATTGTTATTCAGCCATGCAAAAAAAAACCCCAAACCCCCCCAAAACAAGGAAAAGCTAAAACATCAGTGTGCCTTGAAGAGACAATAAAATTTGAAGGACATAGAATATAACAAAGATATTAAACTCCTGTTCCTTTTCAGCCATCATTAGCAGAGTACCTGACCTGTAAAAACTGTAAAGCCCATTGAAACCATCACAAGAGAAGAGTGTGGACAAAGAATAATACCTTACTAAATAATGATGAGACAGTTAGACAAAACAGGGAGCTTCTTCATGTGTCTACATGTCAGGAATAGAAGCCTTAAACACGGGTAATAAAAAAAAATCCACGAAGTGACCAAGACTTATTTGGATATTGTTTGGTAATGAGAAAGACAGTAATCATTAAAAAAACTTTGTAGAATTTTGAAATACTTATTAAAAGGTGAAGACTGAAGTAGAATGGGAGCAGTTAAAAGTTTAACAATATTAAAGGCATAGCTAGGATTTTGTAATATGACCTTAAAATTTTGATCACTGTAGGCAAAAACTGCTGCTCTAAAGATAGAAAATAGAGGAACACCAGAAATTCAGCAGGATTTTCAAAAGCTGAAAGGTATTCCTTTGTCAGTAAAAGTCTTTAAGGCTAGTTTAATGGAAATCAGCCTTTTCTAAAGATCAAAACAGGCATTTATGCTGAATGCTTTAGGCTTAATGACAGTGGAACTTAAAATGTTAGAAAATAAGGAAAAGCTGATGAAAGTAGAAAAGACAGGGAGTAATAAAACATCAGCATGCATGTGATTATTCCACAATAACAGGTTAGGTGCAAGTACAACTCTGTTTTATCAAACAAGTGGTTACTTAAATTGAGAAAATAACCTTGAGGTAGCCATTCCTGAAAAGAAATTATCCTGATGTGAAAGAAGTGAACAAGTGCCTGTGTTGTGGGAAAAAAAAAAGAGTGGAACTATCCTTTTTCTGTTACTTGCAATCCACACTTGAGTTGCCTAAACCATTCATGAAATTGCACTCTAAAGGAGTAAAACAGAATAAAAATTTTGAAAGAAACGTGCTGGTAATTTGTTTTAAATAACAGATATGTTCTGAAGTGAACAGAGGTGATTTTCCTCCAACATTCTTCCTCAATCCTGTGTCAGGTAAGCAATTAAGCCCTCTTGACTCTATCACTGTGATGCAGTAAAAATATAAAGGCAAGTGAGACTAAAGTAAGATCATCTATACACAGTAGCTTTAAGTATGTGTTTATAAACAGAATGAAATGCTTGTTACCTAAAGAAGCAATATACTAAATATACAATTCCTAAACTTTTTATGCATTCATAAGAAAAAGATTTCAGTAATGCACAAAAAGTTTAGGAACTGTATATTTAGTATATTTATTACCGTAAATTCTCAACCTGGGCCCAGAGCACGTGCAAAACACAGTTACTAAAGTTATGGCAAAAAACACAGAGTTATTGTTAACATGGAGTACAAAACTAATAGTTGAACCCTCAGCAAAATAAGTTTTGCATTCATGCATCTGGTGTGTGTGCCTATATATGCTGTTTTTATATATACAAGCAGTAGAGACTACTACTTGGTGGACAGTGGGGTGTGTCCCCACAAGAACCTCATAAAACTCACTAAAGTTTATGAAACCCACTGAAATATTTATCATTATGCCTTAACAATAGGATACAGCACTGACATAACTCAAAAGAGTTTTTAAAGAACATCATAGAAAACAGGAACAGTATAAGTTATTCATTACCAAGTTAATACTAGCAAAACAACACACTTAGTTGTTACCTTGGAAAATAGATTAAAAATAGTGATCCTCCTTTAAAGGATCTTATAACTTCTTCACCTTTTAAGGAACATGCTGCTTTTTGTGCTCAACCTAAGTTGCCATGTGCCCACCTCTGTGAACATAGGAATAGCTTCCAAAATGTCCCAGTATTGGCTACCGTACAGGAACATTCTTGTTTACTTAAGAAAGAGATGCTGTCTACATCGAGCATCCAACTGAGACCCATCCCCCAAAATCATTCAAAATCTGTACATTAAATACATTTTTAAAATTCAGTGGTTTTTTTGCTAAAATTTAAAAATATGAATAAAAATTATGAGACATATTATGAATTACTATGGAACTGAAATCATAGAATCATAGAATAGTTAGGGTTGGAAAGGACCTTAAGATCATCTAGTTCCAACCCCCCTGCCATGGGCGGGGACACCTCACATTAAACCATATCACCCAAGACTCTCCAACCCAGCCTTGAACACCGCCAGGGACGGAGCATTCGCAACTTCCTTGGGCAACCCATTCCAGGGCCTCACCACACTCATAGTAAAGAACTTCCTCCTTGTACCTAATCTAAACTTCTCCTGTTTCCATTACCCTTTGTCCTATCACAACAGTACCTAAATTGCTGCCCTCCAGAGCAAATTTGTGGCAGGCAAGAATTTCATCTGGTGTATAGGCCTCACAAGGTAGCAAAATAAAGCCCCTAAACCATTACCTCATTTCTACAAGCTACTATTTTCTCTAAAATTACACATTTGTTTCTTTAAACAGCTGATCCTTTCACAACAGAAAGCTTTTGATCTGAATTTATCCAGTGTTTTCTGGCATATAAAGACTTGAACTTCAAACAAGGTTATCAAACTGCTAGACAAAGGAAAAAAGCATAATTGAAGATCTATAAACTGCTATGGTATTCAAAATACCTAATTTTAGTATAGAATCATAGAATAGTTAGGGTCGGAAAGGACCTTAAGATCATCTAGTTCCAACCCCCTTGCCAGGGGCAGGGACACCCCCCACTAAACCATGCCACCCAAGGCTCTGTCCAACCTGGACTTGAACACCGCCAGGGATGGAGCATTCACAACTTCCCTGGGCAACCCATTCCAGTGCCTCACCACCCTTACAGTAAAGAATTTCTTCCTCATAGCCAACCTAAACTTCTCCTGTTTAAGTCTGAACCCATTACTCCTTGCCCTCTCACTACAGTTCCTCATGAAGAGTCCCTCCCCAGCATCCCTATAGGCCCCCTTCAGATACTGGAAGGATGCTACGAGGTCTCCATGCAGCCTTCTCTTCTCCAGGCTGAACAGCCCCAACTTTCTCAGCCTATCTTCATATGGGAGGTGCTCCAGTCACCTGATCATCCTCGAGGCCCTCCTCTGGACTTGTTCCAACAGTTCCATGTCCTTTTTATGTTGAGGACACCAGAACTGGAACAATACTCCAAGTGAGGTCTCACAAGAGCAGAGTAACAACACATCCTATGCAATTAGGATGGCTAATAGGCATGGCAAGATTGAGGGTATTGTGCCTCCTAAGACTTAAGACATCAGAGACTGAGAAAACAGGGAACTTACTTGGACTATTTAGTGAAAATGGTCATCTGTTCCCTGTCTTTATTGAAAATGAAAATAAAAAAAAAAAAAAGCCTGAAGAGGACATTCAGTTGAAAAAAAAAAATGTCGAGTATTTAATCCAATAAAAGCCTGACAGAATCCTGTTGCTGGTCAACTAGATCCTACTAGTTTCGTAATCAATATGCTAAGGTTTTGTTTCTTGTTATAATCCTGATCAAATTAAAGCGAAATGTTACATCTGATATCTTGTTGAATTCCCTGATGGAATTAATCTTGGGTAGCATAAAGGCAGATTTTTGAAGAAAAGTCCATAAAATGAATGGATTTGCCTTGAGAAAGGAACTGAAAAAGTAGTATTTCCTTCTGAGTTTCTGTTGACAGTTTCAAACAGCATAAAAAAAATGGGTTTAGAGGAATAAAATGAACTTGCTTCATATTTTTAGCTGTCACACCAGATGACTGTATAAAACTTGTTGTTTTGCTCTTTTGCTTTTTAATGAAAGTCCTTTTTTATAAGACCTGATCCTGACATAGTACTTTCTGAATCAGATGATTCTCCTACTAGCCTACTCCCAGCATTTTGCAACTTTCATATAATTCACCTGAAAAAGCAAAGACAAAATATTTATAATAATGACTCCTGACAAAGTTAAAGATTAATTCTGTGCAATGCAGCAACCTGTCCCTGTTCCTCAGCAGCAAGAACATACTGTGAGCACTTCTGCACACACTGCAGTCAGGTGGGCTAGGTGAATGACACCTATTCTCTGGCAGTAAGGAATAGTGCATTCTGAAACAGAAGAAATTAAATGGGCTCAGGTGGAAAACCAACAAAGAAGGTGAGTTCATATAACCATGGTGTGGGGTGACACAGTGCCATCAGAGTCCTGGATGAAATTCATTCTTTCTTCTCGATTTAAAGAAGTTGATGGTCCTGATACACTAGGCTATTCAAGACTTGTGGAAAACCTTCTGTTCCTCTGACATCCCTTAGTTACTTCCCCTACACATTGAAGCTTTGACAAAGGTATCAGATTTACCTTATTTATACTCATTTATTATTTTGTCAAGTTGCTGAAAAGTTTTGACCACAGATAAAAGTAAAATATGTTTCTAAAAAGTAATTTTTAATGACTTTTTTTTTTGTGGTAAAATCTGAATGTAACCTCTTGGGGTACTCCTGTGGCCTAAGTATCCTCCTCAGTAACATATCTGTGACCTGTCGCAAAACAGGCTGTTGGTAAAATTTATAGAATCAGAAAACCTTTCATAAATGTCTTCAGTTTGAGAAAAAATTCCTCTTTCAGAAAGAAAATATCCGATTTTTAATGAAGCATGTTGTGAAATATTTCATGTTGTGATTAGCTCTGGTTTAGGAAAAGCCTTGAGGGAGATATTTTTACACAGAAAATGTGCTGCATGCTGTTAAAAATATGCTAATTTTAGTAAAAAGTCCGGTAGTGAAGCCAGACAATGTAACTAACAGTCTGGTGCAGACAAGTTTTTTCAAGAATGAACTGTAGATACACAGTTTTGGAGACAGAGAAAAGCAGCCTTTCCTGGTCGCTATATTTTAGTCCACTCTGAAAAATGAAGAAACAGATATTAACTAGTCAGTACATCATCTGTATCTTAGAGAATTGTTTTTAAATTGCTTGCACACACACCTGTGAGTGTATAAAGCCTCTAAAAGTATTTACATCTGATATTATACTAAAATAAAGTATGTTCCACCAACAATAAGCAAAAAACCAAACCAAACCAAAACAAAACAGAAGCCAAAAAAGAATCCAAATCCAAACAACCCAAAGAATAATTATAGGTTCTTCTGGTGTTCTTCTGGTGACTGGCTAAATAAGACTGTGTAGTTTACATTGTTACTGCTGTCGTTAACGTTGAGTGATACTGATGTACCTAGAATGATATTCTGAGCACTCGGACTCCAAAGCTGCACGCAGAAGATAGCTACAGGCTGTGGTCTTTGTTGCAGTTGATGCTGGGTTGGTTGGGTTCTACTCTTGGGTTTATTTTGGGTTGCTTTTTCTTTAGGGGGGTAGCATGTTGCAAATATTCATCTTGTTTTATTGCATACAAACACAGATTTGACATATTTAATGGTTACCACACTGCCATCAGTCAGGTGTTAAGGTATTTGTATATATGGCATTGTGATTGATAGCAATAAAATTTATAAAAGTCTTTCTTTTTATTCCATTATCCTGTGATCAAAGCAAGATAAACTCTTTATGAAATCTGTATCTCTCTATCATATCTCCTGGCATCATTTCCTAACTGTTTTCATTCTGGGATTATTCTACACCTCTTACATCTTTCTTTTCTGTACAACTTGAAAAGATTGCATATTGCAGAACTCAGTGAGCAGCATCTTCTGTAAACTGAGCTTCCTTAAATTGTTTACTTATCTGTCATATGCTGACAGAAGTTCTTTTGAAGATAATTTGCAGCACAGTTTTAAATGGAACACTTGTGTTTCTGCTACTACCTTATAAATTATTAAAAAGGTTAATTTGTGTTGAAAGCTCTCCAATAAGCCATTGTTTATTAATTGCTTTTGTTCATTCTGTCTTTAATAATAAAATAGGCACCATTAATAAAGGTGGCTTCTCTGCCTTAGGCATTATGTCTGCCTCTAGAGCATGGGAAGAATCTTACACAATTAAGCCAGTAATCTCAATTAATAATCATTTACAATATCCATTCATTAATATTTGGCTTAGCATATGTTTCTCTTGAAGGTACACGCTTTTAGGAATTCCAGAATAAAATTATTTGGCATCAAGCAATCAAGTAGATCTCTTCGTATACCATTCAGAGCAGCCCTGCAGAGAAGGACTTGAGGGTGTTGGTTGATGAGAAAATGAACATGAGCCAGCATTGTGCACTTGCAGCCCAGAAAGCCAACCGTATCCTGGGCTGCATTAAGAGAAGTGTGACCAGCAGGTCGAAGGAGGTGATCCTGCCCCTCTACTCTGCTCTCCTGAGACCTCACTTGGAGTACTGTGTGCAGTTCTGGTGTCCTCAACATAAAAAGGACATGGAACTGTTGGAACAAGTGCAGAGGAGGGACACGAGGATGATCAGGGGACTGGAGCACCTCCTGTATGAAGACAGGGTGAGAGAGCTGGAGCTGTTCAGCCTGGAGAAGAGAAGGCTGTGTGGAGACCTCATAGCAGCCTTCCAGTATCTGAAGGGGTCCTATAGGGATGCTGGTGAGGGACTCTTCATTAGGGACTGTGGTGAAAGGACAAGGGGTAATGGGTTCAGACTTAAACAGGAGAAGTTTAGGTTGGTTATGAGGAAGAAATTCTTTCCTGTAAGGGTGGTGAGGCACTGGAATGGGTTGCCCAGGGAAGTTGTGAATGCTCCATCACTGGTGGTGTTCAAGGCCAGGTTGGACAGAGCCTTGGGTGTCATGGTTTAGTGTGAGGTGTCCCTGCCCCTGGCAAGGGGGTTGGAACTAGATGATCTTAAGGTCCTTTCCAACCCTAACTATTCTATGATTCTATGATATATGTTGTCTGTTTTATGTGGCATACACCAGAATTACTGCACACTACGTTAAGAAGTGCACAGTGTATACCTGAGCTTTTTTGGTTATCTTTATTATTAAAATCTGCCACTTCAGCATAAAATACATGGCTTTGAATCAGCAAAGTGCAATTCAAGTATCACAGTCCTAGCAAGTTTTTTTATAGAATAGGGTTTTTTGATCTGGTTGAAGTCAAGTAATAAAAGGTAATGAATAGCATACACAGACATACAACTCTATTAATTTGTGATCAGCGTTACAGACTAGCTGATGGATAATCCAGTCAAATGTCATAGACAGAAAAGCACATGCTACCTTTTTATATTTTCTAGTTTTCTTCTGAAAGTTTTCTAGATTGTGCAATTAAAAAAAGGAAAAAAAAAAGAAATTTATGTACTTCTCAGATAGTTATAATATGGTTTAGAAGATGTCATTTCCTGCTCTTCATTTGAGATGTAACCACTTTAAGCTAGGTTTGATTACCTGCAATTATGAGGACACTAAAAACATTAACACCCATTATTTTCTTGTGGTCAATTTTGTTATTAAATACTGTGAAATTTTTATAGAGGACATGATATGTCTAGGAATAAGATTTAGTATAGACATAGCAGCTAACAGTGTTTAAGTTTATGGAGCATATCTGAGCTGCAGAGATAGTTTGCATTGCAGTAATTACTCAAAGATCTTAACACACAGTGTTGAGACAAAAACTGACAATAGATTCTGCGAAAATAATTACTTCTGTTACGACTACACTAGAAATAATGCCTAAAGAAAAAGAACTTCAGAGTGAAAGATTGGTCTCAACTGCCTTTATATACCTTTGGATGAGTGAGGAATTGTTCCAGAAAGAAGTTATCCTCTCATGAAATTAGAATTCATTTCAGAAATAAGGGCAGATTTACCTTGATTTAAAGATCGTATTATATGAATATATATTTCCTGCCCTTTATGGATTTGAGGTATTGAGGTATTACTGGGAAAGTGTCTTTGCATTACTATGGTGTTTGGTTTTGTTTGGGTTTTTTTTAACCTAAAACTGTTCAATAGTTAAGGATCACAAAGCATTATAAAATGCAGATATTAGAGAGCATGGCAATCACTTGAAGAGAAAACACTGAAAAATTCGAGCTAGGATTTAAAACACAGTATCAGTTATGCTCTTAATGATCAATTCTTCTTCCAAATGTTTAATACTTTTTTTAAAAAAGAATAATCTAAAAAAAGAAAGTTAAAAAAAAAAAAAACCCAGAAACAATATTCTAAAGAGTATTCTAGCAGAATTTTTATAATGAAATAAAATTATGTTTCTAAAACTCCCTAACCATACCCTCTTAATGATATTATGATTAGGGAAGACTAATGCAAAAAGTCAGTGGTATAAAATGCTTATATACACAAAAAGTATGACGTATTTGGAGCTTCATATATGTATACACATATATGTCCTGCAGAGATGTAGCTGGTTTACAGTTACATCTTCCTAGGCTGAATAGACTGGAAAAAGTGTTGCAAAAGGCATGTTGTGTTACTGTTGGGTTCTTTCACTATCAAATTTTTATTTTTCTTTATATAATACATGAAATATACACCTCTGATCTCTCAAAATTAGATATGGACCTCATCCATTCATTTAGGAAACCATTCATGTCAATGTCACTGCACTCTTTCAGGCATTTGTGCTGTACTAAATTATGTATGCATGCCCATATGTCAATAGATAATGAACATGAATGAACATGAATGTGTTTAAGCAAAATATCAATGATTGAAGACCTAACATATATTACTTTTTCTTTTACTTGTCATGTTGCCTTAGTGATTGTAGATACTGCAAAAGATTTCCTTTAACTCATTTCAGAAGATTCTTTGCTTTTACAGAATAATGATCAGGGAAAGCAGGAATATTTTATTTCATTTTACAAGTATAACTCAAATATAATCTTTAGCCACTGAACTAACAGAGGGTTCAATAATTGTGAATGTAACAATATTCATCAGCTCTGTGAATGAAAAGAAATTATTAGTCTTTCCTTTCACTATGTAGCAAATTACTCTGGTAATAGAGGTCTGAGGAAATAAATAACAGACTTTCAAGCTAGAATATGTTGTTAGTCTCAGAAGGTCTGTCTTGTGTGATTTGGAGTCCCTGCTGGTAAGCTACTTTGCCATCTACAACAGAAGAAAAGGTCATGCTTTAAACAGCACAATAAAAAGTTCAGCTCCTTCTCCCCCGTATACAAATGCCTTGATGTTCATTTTATATTAGGTAGAATTTTCTTTTCCCTTGTTGTTCACATCAAGAAAATGAGTTATTTTTTCATGCAGCTAACTTTTTGTATACTGTAGTGAACAAATATTGTATATCGCACTATATACAATATTATACAGTACTATATTGTTACCTAGAGAGAATATGAAAGAGCATAGTTGATCTCATTACCTAGTTAATACTTTCCAGTCTCTGTTCAAATTAGTTTGTATTACTTATCTTTACACTTACTTCTAACAGGACTTTTCTCTTTGTGAGGTCCATATACTGCTAATATTTAGAAGAATCTGCCCATGAGAAATCCCAAACACATGCATTAAATATATTCAAATGTAATAGTAAAATATGAATCATATTTTAAATGCAAGCTAGGTCTTGAAAAGGAGAATGGCCTCGGAATCAAAACTATTCAAAAACAACTGTACACTTAATCCTAGAAAGAATATATATGTTTTAAGATTTCTAAGGCAATAAGCTAGGTGAAGTAAGTCAACTAAAATAATCTCTACCAGGCATGAAAGGGACAGATGAGAAGGATGATTTTGTTGTATTTTTCTTTAGTGAATGAAAGACAAGTTCTCTATATAAGAACTAGGATTTTGCCAGTCTTCTCTGTGGCTCATCTATTTCCATAAACAAATATGTCAAACATAGAAAATAAATGACCTCCACAAACAAACACTGTCACAGTGCAATTTAAAATCCACTTTGCTTCTTGATACTTCCTCAAACCCAATTAACTAAGTTATAAACTGGTGAAGCTGCTTATTACTTTTTTTTCCTTCCCCGTGAGTCTATTTGTGAATGCTGTTAAGCACATTTTAAACATTCACAAATTTGCGTAGTAGACAAATAATACAAAATATTTGTTGCAACATGGTTCTCAATTTTTTGCCCTTTCCTCCCCCATATATACTTATTGTGTGACTGAAATACATTTTTTCTAGGGCATAAACAGATTGAGATGGATAATATAATGGAAAATAATGACATACTTGTTTTATTATGAAAGAAAACACTTGTTTTAATAGTCTGTAGACACTGTTCAAAATAATTTCATCCTTACAAAGCTGTTACTACAAGAATTCTGCTAGTATTTATTTAAAGTGTTGATCACTTCTTCAAACAAGCATTAGTCTCGGTAGAGTCCATTAAACAGTTGGTGTAACTCTTCATTTTTCATCACTTTGTGAGAGATAAAACTTTAGTGGCCTTCATGCAACATAGTGACACATTTCAACTAATGCATATTTCTGTTGATAGCTCAGATCATAGGCTTGATTTCTATTTTTGTCCTGCAGAGATGTAGCTGGTTTACACTTAGAGCTTCCTAGGATGAACAGACTGGAAGAAAGATGTTGTAAAAAGCTTGTTCTGTTACTATAGAATCTTTCACTAACAAAAGATTGAATTATCTCAGAACTGCAATGACTTCTCGAAACTGAGTAGTCCCAAAGGAAAGTGAAAAATAAACACAAGAAGGGAAGAAGAAACTGATGAAAACCCTGATTTGGAATGAACTTGGAAAAAATGTATGCTGAATTGACTAGATTTAACAAAGTGTCTTAGGAATCTATAAAAGACAGGCAATCAGAAGGAAGACTTATTGCTCACAGTAACATATTCTAATGCATTAGTTGTCCAAACTCATTGCAATTTATTCATTCATTCAGTAAGGGAACTGTATTAAGTTCCTGCTCTCTCTAGCTTCTACCAGATGTCAGTGCTGGACAAGCACTTCTGCAGGCTGAGATTACACCTGGGCTGAATTAACCTATCCCTACCGGATATGCCCTAAACCTTCTGCAAAATTCTGTTGTTCCTAACTCACAATCTTGTTTCAGAAACTATTGGCTGGAAGAATAGGTCATGACTTCTGTGTTTAATAGATCTTAGCTGTCCTTGGCAGTAAAAATTATTTGTCATTTCAAAAAAAGGTAAAGAATATAATATTCTATGTGCATATGCAGCAGATCAGGAGATGTACTTTCAAATAAACTGTAAAAAAAATATTATATGAAAATATGTGACTGATAAAGCAGACGAAGTAGTTGTGTAATCTTTGAAAACACCTGCCTTGAGGATAACAGACCACCTTGTCGTCAAAACTGGATTTAAACAACCCCAAAACAACTGGAAATTCAACATTAGCCCTGAAAAATATAAAGAATTTGTAAAGCAGTAGGTCACAGGAAATGGAAAGAGTTATTGTACCATGAGAGAGATTGAGAACTTAGTGAGTGCTTCAAGAGAGGGGTCATGGCACACACACTGGACTGCAGAATAACAAAAAAAAAAAACCAAAACATAGAGTACAGAATAACAAGTAGAGTTTTATCGAGATATATTAATATACCTTATTGAGGAATATTGATGCAAAGTTTTACATCAAAAGACTGCTTTGGTTTTAAAAACCTTGCCTTTGAGTTACACAGCTCCAGGGGAAAAAAAATAATCAGAATAAAAAATTTCTTTGTTCAAAAACTGTGGAAAGTATCAATGGATAATGAAAATCTTTTTATAATACCTGAGATTCAGAATGATAGTTGAACTGGATGTGCACTTGTTCAGATGCATATACTGGGTAAGTCCAATAAATTAAATAGGTCCATTCATAGATAATGATTGTAAGCATTATTCTTGGCTGAATCAAACCCTAGGAAGGTAAAGTTTGTTAGCTCTTATGTACTCTTCTACAGGTGAGTCAGAACAAATGTACTCCAAGAATGTCTATAAGGGCAGTATTTGTTAATATGATTCCTAGAATGGTGCAAAAATATGTCTGCTGGTCAACTGCTATGTATTTAGAACTAGCAATATGTTTCCTCAAAGTGAAGACTCAGTCATACTCTAAGACATAATCGTATTCTGTGCTTACTTTCTGTTTGTATTGTGTTTCCTGGAATCACTATATATCAACAAAGTCATGAAAAAATTTTACACAGGTTGCTGTACTTTTGGGTAAAGATGTAGCACAGAGTCTGCTAGGAATGACCTAATTGTTTACATTTAGCAGAATACTCATATGATTTTTAAAACATTTTGTTCTTCTAGTATAATTAAATCAAAATGCTCATTTATTTATCAGATCTCCATTGAATGCATCTCTTAAATCAAATCTATAGACCTCTAGGCTCGTAACTAAATTGGGAGTTGCATTTCTTTCAACCCAACATATTTTTTTTTATTATTACCTTAAGTTTTAATGAAAGCAAATTCTTAATTCTGCCATTATTTTAATTTTCAGGATACCCTAGAATATTTTTAGATGGTAAATTAATATGACTTTTACCAAAAATGATATGGTGATTCCTTATTTTTTTTTTTCAGGTGATTATTTAAAATACATAGATTGCAAGAATGAAAAGTAGCATGTTTATAAACTGCAGGTGTTGTGGTGGAATCCTCCTATCACCATGGCAGCAAGTGATCTTTGTCAGTGCTGCTGCTGTTTGCATGAGTATATAGTCATTTAGACTGGAGCACTGTAATGTCTTTTTGAGAATGCTTTGAGACCAGACATAACTCACTGCTATATGAAGTCTGAAAATGTGATTAGAAACAGCCCAGTGATGAGTTTAAGGTGTTTTTTTTATTTACTCTGAGGGCCATAAGCAGCAAATATTTCAGCCGAGTATGAAATTGCATCCCTATAACTAACCAGTTTTAGGAGCTTTGGCATCACCTAGTATCCCTTAGTAACTTCAGAGTGGCAGATCTCCCAGTCCTTTATTTAGGCAACGAAAGTGCACAGTGCTTGAGGGAGAGAATGTAGAGAGAGCAGTATCTCTCCATCACATTTCTGAAAGCTTCATCTCACGGTTCTACACTTATCAGCTTGAAGTACCTGATATGTACAGAAGTGCAGCAAAAGTCTACCACCTGAATTTCCACTAATATTCATTGTCTTATGAGGGCAAAGTATCAACTACAAAATGTAATCAATGTCTTTAAAGTTAAAGACCATTTATATGATACAAAATTGAAGTCCAGTTGTGGGCAATCCAATCCATTAATGCCGTTACTTACGTGAATACAGAGCCAATGAAATTACTAGTACCAGAGAGCAGTAAATGCAGAGGCTATAATGTCACCGAATGACTTTCATGTGAAGGTAAAATACCAGAATAAAGTCTTTTCTTGCAGATGTCAGCTGCCAACAGGAATCTCAGTACTAAAACCTGACAGTGAGTGTAGCGGATGGGTGCATAAATCCCTTTTTCTTCAGAACAAATAACCTACATCCTATCCAAATCACCATTTCACTGGGCTGTACAAGAGAAACTGTACTCTCAGGCTTAAAATCTGGATTTTCAAGCTTAATATTTTATTTTTTTTAATGCAAGGAAGAGGTGGGTATAAGCAAGCAATTATTTGCCAGTGGGACTTTTTGTCACTTGGAAAATTTGAACTGAGTGGCCTTAGTGAGAGGTTCTTCCTTCTGTCACCTCTTGCTATTAAACAGATCTATGAACTGAAAAGTCTCTGGACTTGTTCTTTTGTAACAAAAGGTGAGGAAGCATACTTGGTGAAGTTCATATTCTGTAACCGCACACATGCAGACTGTAGTTAACTAAATTCAAGAGTCTAGATTCATGACATCATACAAGGAGAGAAAATGATTGAAAATGTGTCAATAATTTTAATAAATTAAGAAAAATACTGAAACTAATATGAAAATATAATTACATTGTTTTCCAGACAAACCTCTTTTTTCTATGAAAAAATCAAACCAAATTAATTTTGATTGTGCAAATGATTATTTCTTTCAAATTTAATTTTGAGAATCATTTATTCACATAGTTATTATTAAGAATATCTTCAGCATACACATATTAAAAAAAGTATATAAAAAATGCCAATTTTTTCCATAGTATTTTTCTGGAAATGTCACATAGAGCTTGCTTTCCACTTATTAACAGTTTTTCTAACCTGAAAATGACCTAAAATACAAAATGCCTTCCCACAATAAAATATTTTCCTCTCCAAATAGTGAAAATTCCCAAGGGAGCAAATATGGAATATATTTGAAAGCTCTGCCTTTTGTAAAGATTATATGCCATAAAAGTTTTATATTAAAACCCATTTGTGGGAAAACTGTTCACCGACTTCACAGTACCAAATCACTTAGGCACTCCACACTGTTTTAAAAGCTACCAGCTAAAACGTGCATCCAAATAATGATAGGAAACACAGGATGAAAATACAGCATTATTCCTTTCCTTCTGTTCTTATCCTCTGCCTGCTCCTCCGTTTCCTCTCTTTAGCAAAATCACTTTAACATGGACTGTTCCAAAATTATTTGTACTTTAATTATCAAATCTCTTTTCACAAGTATTGTTTTCTTTTTGTTTCCTTTCTACCACAAAGAATTAAACCCATTTATGGATGTATCATTATGGTTTTTCTCTGCAACTCATCACAATTCAGTTTTGTCTGTTTTGTCATAGCCTTAAGAGTTCTGATTTCTGTCATAGCCTTATGACAGAAGGCTGATTTTCTGTCATAGCCTTAATAGTTCTGATTTCTAATAGGCCTTGATATTACATAGACAGTTTTTTAATATTTCTTTTTTATTTCAAAGTCATTCTACTTTCTGTCCTTTTTTTTAAACTACCAGATTACCTAGCATAAGCAAAAGCTTCCCTCCCCCACCTCACAGCATCACTTACTTTATATCTTCCCATCAAGCTATGCCAATGTTCAGCCTGAAAGTCTGAAACTTTACAAGGTGGTAAGTGATTGCCTAACCTGCCAGACAATATCCATTCAAATTCAGTTCTCTGCTTAAAAGTATGAACATTAGGAGGTCCCAGCATGACTTGCCTCTTTGTCTCTAGGATTTGCTAAATATGAGATTTTCAAGATGTGCTGCAGTGGCTCAGTCTGAATTTCCCTTCCTAGACTATTTCTGGCACCTTTACTTTTCAAATCCTAAAACTGATCTTTTGTTGTTGATTTCATTTCTGTTTTAGTATAAAACCACAGGAGGCTCAGTTCTCAACCATTGTTCAGGTTAAGTTCCCTCTCTCTCTGAGTCTTTTCTGAGCAGATTACCACCTTGTGCTCTGTACATGGATTACAGGAAAACAGCTTGCCCTGCATCCATCAGCCTAACTAATTTATCTGTCCCTAACGGGGACAGAGAGGGCTGAACTTCAGTACCAACTCCCAACATGATCTGCCTGGTCAAACAATTCAAAGTTGCCTCTAACAATCAGCCCCAAATTCTGCCCCTTAGGCCATCTCAGGTGGTGAGATTTTGCCTCCCAGTTCAGTTAGTGTCAGAGTACTAATTTGCAGGATTCCTTTGTTTCCCATAGGGCTGAAAAGGCTTAGGGAACTTTCTCTAATTTGGGACTTCAAACTTTTTTGAAGCTTGCAGAACACTGTCACAAAATGCTCCTTTTATTAATTCCAACAATAACATTGTTCTTGTGACACAGAAATCACCAAGTGACCTTCTTGCAAGAAGGATTTATCTAACATTAGGAGATCTTCCAGCTCTAGATGTACTGAAGGAGGCTGTTGCTATGACTTAAAATTGAACCATGCCCATCTATGCAAGAAAAGTCGCAGATTCCAAGACTTGCAAATACCCACCAAATCTTAACACAGACCATCTCCTTTTATTTACAGATCATAGAATCATAGAATAGTTAGGGGTGGAAAGGACATTAAGATCATCTAGTTTCAACCCCATTTGCCATGAACATGGACACCTTGCAGTAAACCATGTCACCCAAGACTCCATCCAACCTGGCCCTGAACACAGCCAGGGATGGAGCATTCGCAACTTCCTTGGGCAACCCGTTCTTGTGCTTCACCACCCTCACAGTAGAGAACTTCTTCCTTATATCTAACCTGAACTTCCCCTGTTTAACTTTTAACCTGTTACCCCTTATCCTGCCACTACAGCCCCTAATGAAGAGCCCATCCCCAGCATCCTTGTAGGCCCCCTTCAGATACTGGAAGGCTGCTACAAGGTCTCCACAAAGCCTTTTCTTCTCCAGGCAGAACAGCCTCAGCTTTCTCAGCCTGTCTTCATACAGGAGGTGCTCCAGTCCCCTGATCATCCTCATGTCCCTCCTCTGCACTTGTTCCAACAGTTCTATGTCCTTTCTATGTTGAGAACACCAGAACTGTACACAATACTTCACAGATGTTGTTTTTTAAATCATGTATACTCTCACTTTATGGACTAGTTGCCTGAGTGTTGCCCATCAACTGTTTACACTTTTTACCAGCTCATGAGCACACAGCAGAAAAGGAAAGCCTTAACTTATCTAAGTAGCCTTGTCTGTAATGAGCAATGAGCACAGGATTAAATTGACAGCTATTGGCTTTGGCAGTTCTTGTAAGGGTTCAGTTGTAAGAAGAATAAAGCAATTCCTAAGCTGTTCGCTCTCCTTAAAAGGCTGAAAGGCTGTTTTACTGTAGTGAGAGTTCAAAGAAATTCTCAGCTACAAAGAAAATTTTCTCCTGCTTTTTGTTCTGCTCTTTGGTTATTGCTTTTGGACTCTGTTTAGAACTATTCCCAGTGCCTACAGGTTATTAACACTTCCATGCCTTTTGCCTTCTCAGTCCCTATTCCCCAAAATCAGGTGTTAGGAAAAGGGTGCATGATTAAGATTAGTGCTACTGTGTCCCTTCTAATCACTTGATATAATAACACGCTAAAAATGAGTAACCATAGGACTACATTGCACTCAGCTAATGACTACAAGTGAGATGATCTAACTAAATTTCCTTTTTCCTAACTGATACTGTGTATCATTATGGTTAGATTTAAACCTAGAGTTGGACACTTTCAGCTAAATTAAAGCAGAGTAATAACAAGTATAGTTATAAGCAATGGTGCAGTTAATCAAATTTTATGAGCTTTGCTAAAATTATGTGGTGAAACTTTCTTGTGTAGCCATGCCAGTGACAGGAGAATTTGGTAATGTTAGTTTCAAAGAATCCCTTTCAAATTCACAGATTTGAAATGTAGAAGCAAAAAAAAAAAAAAAAAAAAAAAAGAAAACTAAGTAACATCCTAAATTGGTCTTCTGTTTGAAAGGGAAATATAACCCCATTTTTCAAGAAGGGGAAAATGGATGACCCAGGAACTACAGACCAGTCAGCCTCACCTCTGCCTGGCAAAATCTTGGAGCAAATTCTCATGGAAGGAATGCTAAGGTATGTGAAAAACAACAAGGTGGTTGGTGACAGCCAGCATGGCTTCACTAAGGGGAAATCCTGCCCGACCAATCTGGTGGCCTTCTACGATGGAGCTATGGAACTGATGGACAGGGGTAGAGCAGTTGATGTCATCTACCTGGACTTGTGCAAAGCGTTTGACACTGTTCCACATGACATCTTTGTCTCTAAGTTGGAGAGGCATCAATTTGATAGGTGGACTAGCTGGTGGATAAAGAACTGGCTGGATGGCCGCACGCAAAGAGTTGTGGTCAATGGCTCAATACCCAGCTGGAGACCAGTAACAAGTGGTGTTCCTCAGGGATCGGTGTTGGGACAGGTCTTGTTCAACATCTTTGTTGGTGACATGGACAATGGGATTGAGTGCGCCCTCAGCAACTTTGCTGATGACACCAAGCTGTGTGGTTCGGTTGATACACTGGAGGGAAGGAATGGCATCCAGAGGGACCTTGACATGCTTGTGAGATGGGCTGATGCCAACCAGATGAAGTTTAACCATGACAAGTGCAGGGCCCTACACCTGGGTCGGAGCAACCCCAAGCACAGCTACAAAGAAACTAATAAATGCCTTTTGGGTTAATGATAGCTGAAATGACAGAAAACCACAACTGAAGAACTGTTAGATGTCTAAGGACTGGATGGAATGCTGTGCGCTAATCTGTGTGGAGCTGTATGTCAGAGATCGTCAGAGAGCTGAGAAAGAGCAGCAGAAAAAAGAAGCATTGGCATGATGATTGGATGCAGACTATCGAGATAAATACATCTGGACAAAAAGATTACAAGAACAAAGAACAGATTGATCCTTAATATGTTCAGGAGCAGCATTTCTTTTAAAGCATTATTTTAAAGATGATGCAATTAACTAAAGTAGCACTAGCAATTGATTGGTTGATGCATCTTTGGCAGACCCTGTCCTCTGGCTAGCTTTGTTGTTTGTTATGCCTTTTGGCAATTTATCTGATCACAATTGGCAGGTCAGTGTTTTTTCTGAAATTTGCAGGGTCTGTTTACACGGCATACCATAAATAGGGGATATCTTTATGTGTATATGACAACAAGTAAGCCTCCTTCTTCATGGCTGGCCAGTGCTTTATCATTATAAAACTAGAAAAAGGCTTAATATAATTTTCAGACCACACTCCCAGAAAGTTCAGCAAAGTATGTAAGGAGGTCTGCATTCAGGGTTTACAGATTCTGTATTCTGCTTTAGAGTTAGAAGAAAGGAAGGGAAGGATGAGACAATGCATGAATTAACCTGAAGAGATAGAGAGATAATTGCATTCAGAAGCCCTAGGATACTTTTTATATTCATCTATACAGTATGCAGGTGCATGAGGGACGCTATTTTTACACAGTGTCATTGGGTACCATCTTTAGAAAAGAAAGTTTGAGGATAAAAGGTGTAGTCTAGACAGAGTTGCTGGACACCACACTGGAATTTGAGGATTCAAGAAGTTTCAGTTGTCAAATTCCTTGGTCATAGTTAAGATCTTTCAACATAGCTCACTGGAGCTGCCTTATGTAGCAGCACAGCTAAGCAAAGCAACTTGCCTTTTTGCAAACCTTGGTCATGGTGCAAAGCAGAAGGCTATACTAGGATGGGGTGCATGGCCACAGTGTTGCAGGCAGCAGTACAGTGAGGAAAATGCAATACTACACAAAAAGAGTTGGAAATACTGAGGATCAAGAACAGTAAGGTATTCTTTAGTTTAAGTGCAAGTCATGCATTTCAGCTATGTCAAAAACTAAGTAATTGTGTGATATGAGTAACTAATCGAAAGGGATTACTCAAAAGATTTTCTGTAGTAATCTGGCTGCCACCACTTGAAAACGACCAAGCAAAAATATCACAATATATTTTTGATTCTGAGCCAAGGATAAAATACAGATGCAGTTGTACAGCTTATCAGGCAAATATTTCTCAGAAAAGTAGACAAGGTTACCTCCCCCATCCTATATAGCCCCCAAGCCCACCAACTTTATGATCTTACAGAGTTATGTAGAATGTGGAAAAAAATTGCAAAGAAATTTATGTGATAACCTGTGGCCAAGAAAGCCTGTTTTATCCAGGGAGATTATGATTTCTCAGAGGCATAAGAATTTAGCCCAGTGAAACAAAAAGAGGATATATAATTGTTTTCTATAAATACATTAGTACAGGCAAATTGCAGAGAGGGAGAAAAGCTATTCAGGATGAACAACAATGCTGGCAGAAGAGCAAATGCATATTCAGAGGCGATGAATATACTTAGGCTGAACTATCAGAGAAACAAGGGTTTGAAAAGCTTTCTGTGAGGAACTTTGGGGGCCATAAGTAAGCTCATTGTATATGAAGCTTGCAAAGTTTATGAAAGAACTTAAGACATAAAAGCCTTCAAATGTGGGATATTGGGCTAGATGATCCCTGAAATTCCTTTTATTCTTTATTCGAGTGGACATTAAGCATAGTAATAGTTTGGGATTACAAAATAATAATAGTGTGAGAATTTGGCAGCTTCCTGTAGACATATGATTTTGAACAAGCCCAATAAACTAAAGATAAAGAGGTTTGGGTTTTTTTTGTCAAGTAAATAATTTAAAATGGAAAGTCTGAGCTGATTAAAGATTTTTCCATCAAAGCAACATTCAAATGCTAATTTCTTTAATTGCATTACTTTAAAAAGTGCCTTCTATCTCTGCAGAAAATGCAAAATTTTCACCAAAACTTTAAATCCCCACTTACCTTTTGATTTTCCATTGTTAATTTTGTGGGACAGCTACCATGCCATGTCATGAATACAGATAGCACATTAATGCAAAATACAGATAACCGAGAAACATAGCTGATCTTAAACATAAGCCAAAAGTATCTACTGAAGGTCTGATTCTGCATTTGTGATAAAGTTAGGGTACATCTGAGTTGCAGGCAGGATAGCTGATGTTTATGTCCTGGCAGCCTTAATCATAAGAGACAGGGTTAAAATCTCTGTCAGATGTAAACAATTCACTGCAGATATCTTCACAGATTGCTATAGAATAAGGTGTATGTTCCAACCACCCCATAAAAGCCAAGTTGTGCTTCACAAATCTGAATCTTTCATATATACATATGCCATAAAAATGAGATATAGAGCCAGCTCACTGCCACACAAAATGTTACTGAACACCAGATGAATCATAGAATGATAGAATCATACCATAGTTAGGGTTGGAAAGGACCTTAAGACCATCTAGTTCAAACCCCCCTGCCATAGGCAGGGACACCTCCCACTAAACCATGCCACCCAAGGCTCTGTCCAACCTGGTCTTGAACACCGCCAGGAATGGAGCATTCACAACTTCCCTGGGCAGCCCTGTCCAGTGCCTCACCACCCTTACAGGAAAGAATTTCTTCCTCATAGCCAAACTAATATTCCCCCTTTTAAGTTTGCACCCATTACCCCTTGTCCTATCACTACAGTCCCTAATGAAGAATCCCTCCCAGTATCCCTATAACCCCCCTTCAGATACTGGAAGGCTGCTATTGAGGTCTCCATGCAGCCTTCTCTTCTCCAGGCTGAACAGATCAACTTTCTCAGCCTGTCTTCATACGGGAGGTGCTCCAGCCCCCTCATCATCCTCGAGGCCCTCCTCTGGACTTGTTCCAACAGTTCCATGTCCTTTCTGTGTTGAGGACACCAGAACTGCACACAGTACTCTAAGTGAGGTCTCAGGAGAGCAGAGTAGAGGGGCAGGATCATCTCCTTCGACCTGCTGGTCATGCTCTTTTTGATGCAGCCCGGGATATGGTTGGCTTTCTGGGCTGCGAGAGCACACTACTGGCTCATGTTCTTTTTCTCATTGACAACACCTCCAAGTCCTTCTCCTTAGGGCTGCTCTGAATCTCTTCTCTGCCCAGCCTGCAGCTGTGCCTGGGATTGCTTTGACCCATGTGTAGGAATCATTGAAACTGCATACAAGCTCTAAGATGTTAGCAGCAGTTAGGTTTGAGTCATGCTTTAATCCCTGCGTTGTATGTTCACTTGTATCACAAGCTGCTGTATGGTGTTAAAGGATAAAATATGGGTATTTACTGCAATTTGTTTGACAGAGTAATCATGTCAACTTTTGTAAGCTGATTAGGTCAGGCACAGCCCTTGCTGGAGAGTGAAGGACACAAGCGAACACTGGATACAGGAACACACATGTTGTACCAGGTAGCACCAGAAGAGACCATACAGCTCAGAGCTTCTTACTTGGTGATGCGTCTGAATCCTATTAGATATTTTTATGTGCATGCATATATAAAGAAAAACACTGGAATACAGGGAGTATGGCATAGCATTTTCTCAAGGGACAGTATAACTTTCTTACTTCAAATGAAAGCTTCATTGTTGTTTTTCTAATAGCTGTATCTGACACAAATCATGTCAAAACCAGGGACCAGGCATTTCTTCTCCCAAGAGAACCATTATCCTTACTTGAGACAAATTTTGTTCTGCTTATGGCACCAACCTGAACACAGCTGAGGAAACTGTACAATGCCCTGAAATAACTCTTCCATGTAAGTTCACAAGGAGAAACTCTTCAGGTAGCCAGGGACTTCGACAACTCTTCACAAAATTCTCAGTTGTGCCTTTAGATTACTAAATGAATTTCAAGTGAAATGAAATTACAGCTTATAGCAGTTTTGATTTGCTTGAGTTGCTGAAGCATTACTCAATATTTCTTTGATATCCAATTGCTGAATGGACTGTAACAGTCAACAGACTAATAACTGATAAAACAAAATACACCCACACAGAGCACACACATTTCTGATGTGAGTTTATTCTGCATTACCCATGTTAAAAAAGCTATCATATAGAAAAAACAGTAGTGAAAACATGGCATGGCCAATTTTAAACTAAACTGAAAATAGTATTAAAGAGAAGAGTGGAAACAAGAATTCTTCTGTAATGCTATAGAGAACCCCAGAATTTGTTTTTCTTGCTGCAATTTTCATTCGTTCAGTTATGTCGTGGCTTAAGCTCAGTCAGTTGCCCTCTCACTCCCCCCACTTCCTCCCTCCCACTTCCAGAGGATGGGGAGGAGAATCGAAAGAATGTAGCTCCCACGGGTTGAGATAAAAACAGTCCAGTAACTAAGGTATAACACAAACCACTGCTGCTACCACCAATAATAATAATGATAAGGGAAATAACAAAGGAAGAGAATGCAACTGCTCACCACCCACTAACCAATACCCAGCCCGACCGAGCAGTGATTTAACCCTTCAGGTAACTGCTCCCAGTTTATATAGTGGGCATGCCATGCTGTGGTATGGAATACCTATTTGGTTAGTTTGGGTCAGGTGTCCTGTCTCTGCTTCCTCCCGGCTTCCCCTCCTCCCTTGCAGAGCATGAGACTCAGAAATTCCTTGGTCAGAGTAAACATTACTGAGCAGCAACTAAAAACATAGCTGTTATCAACACTGTTCCCATGCCGAAAGTCAAAAACAAAGCACTGCACCAGCTACTAAGAAAGAGAAAAATGGCTGCTACTGCTGAACCCAAGACAGCATCCACCCCTTATTTCATACCATTCACGTCATGCTCAGATCCCACATTTCCAATATACCATCACTGTTATATATATACACATTTATATACATCCACACAGAGAGTGAGAGAGAGATCATTCCTCAGTGCAAGGACCAATCCCTATAAAGCTGCTGAGTCCATCCGGTCTGTGATGTCAGACTCTGTTTCTTGTAAAAGTCTTTCAGAACAGGAGAGGTGGTGTGCAGTGTTGGATCGTTGCCTGCTGATGCTGATCTTTCCTTTACCGCAGAACTCATCTGGTTTCATCAAAGTTCATTCTTCGTTGGGATGATGGTCGGAAGGAAGTCAGGGCCAGTCGCTGGTGACCTGAAGACATCTAGTTGGTGGCCTATAAAAGTGCCACATAGCAGGCAACAGTATACAATTGAGTTCATTGGCTGTTTTCCCCTAAAATCAAATCCCCTTGAGGTATACATCGGACTTCCCCATCTTCCTGCATTACCCACCAGGTATATTCGGGTCCCTGAGCAAAAGCAATCCCACGACTATGTTTGCCTTCACCTGAAGCAGGAATAACCCAGTCTGTCTTCCCCAGCAAATTCTTTATGTGCACCACAGGAACTTTGTCCCCTTCTACAGTATGTGAAAGTTCTGACTGGGCTGGGCCAGCCTTGTTGGCAGATCTCTGGTGTTGACCAGCTAGGTGGCTTTTGGTAAATATGTATCCCAATGCTTGAAAGTCCCACCACCCATTACTCTCAGTGTAGTTTTTCACAGCCCATTGTACCATTCGATTTTCCCAGAGGCTGGTGCATGGTAGGGGATGTGATACACCCACTCAATGCCATGCTCTTTGGCCCAAGTGTCTATAAGGGTGCTCCAGAAATGAGTCCCATTTTCTGACTCAATTCTCTATGGGGTGCTGTGTTGCCACAAAATCTGTTTCTCAAGGCCCAGGATAGTGTTCCGGGCAGTGGCATGGGGCACAGCATATGTTTCCAGCTGTCCGGTGGTTGCTTCCCCATGGTAAGCACATGGCACTTGCCTTGGCAGGTTGGTGGGAGTGTGATATAGTCAGTCATAGAACCATAGAATCATAGAATAGTTAGGGTTGGAAAGGAGATTAAGATCATCTAGTTCTAACCCATCTGCCATGGGCAGGGACACATCATACTAAACAATGTCACCCAAGGCTCTGTCCAGCCTGGCCCCGAAAATCTGCCAGGCCTCCCCATATTTGTACTTCAACCATCGTCCTCCATACCAAAGAGGCTTTAACCGTTAACTTGCTTAATTGCAGCACATGCTTCACACTCATGAATAACCTGGGCAACAGTGTCCATTGTTAATCCCACCCCTCGATCACAAGCCCATCTCTATGATGCATCTCTGCCCTGATGGTCTGAAGTGTCATGGGCCCACAGGGCCAAAAATAATTCACCCTGATGTTGCCAACCTAAGTCTATCTGAGCCACTTCAATCTTAACAGCTTTATCCACTTGTTGGTTGTTCTGATGTTCCTCAGTGTCCTGACTCTTGGGTACATGAGCATCTACATGGCGTACTTTCACCACCAGGTTCTGCAGCTGGGCAGTGATACCTTGCCACAGTGCAGCAGCCCCAGATGGGTTTACCTCTGCGTTGCCAGTTGTTCTGCTTCCATTCCTGCAACCCCACTGACAGGGCGTTTGCCACCATCCATGAGTCAGTACAGAGGTAAGGTACTGCCACTTTTCTTGCTCAGCAATGTCCAAGGCCAGCTGGATGCCTTTCACCTCAGCAAGCTGACTCAATTCACCCTCTCCTTCAGCAGTTTCTGCAACTTGTCATTGAGGACTCCATACAGCTGCCTTCCATCTAGGATGCTTTCCCTTAATACGGCAAAACTCATCAGTGTTTGGTTTAAGCCCAGTCAACCATATAGTTCACTCACTCACTCCCCCCTCTTTCTTCCCCCTGCTCCCAGAGAGATGGGGAGGAGAATCAGAAGCATACAACTCCCACAGGTTGAGATAAGAACAGTCCAGTAACTAAGGTATAACACAAACCACGACTGCTACCACCAGTAATTATAATGACAAGAGAAATACAAGGGAAAAGAATACAGTCGCTCACCACCTATCCCCAGTCCAACCAAGCAGTGATCCCCATCTTCCCAGTTCCTGCCCCTAGTTTTTACATCCTGGGCATGACGTGCTGTGGTATGGAATACCTTTTTGGTCAGTTTGTGTCAGGTGTCCCGTCTCTGCTCCCTCCCGGCTTCCCCTCCTCCCTGGCAGAGCATGAGGCTCAGAAAGTCCTTGGCCAGCCTAAACATTCTAAGCAGTAAATGAAAACATTGGTGTTATCAGCACTGTTCCCATGCTGAAAGTCAAAACCGAGCGCTGCACCAACTACCAAGAAAGAGAAAAATGACTGCTACTGCAGAACCCATGACAATCAGTAAACAAGGCATACTGCTTCTCACTTTCTGACAGTTTATTATATGGTGGGGCCTCTTCAGCACGCATCACCTCCTCCTCTGGTGACATTCCAAAATCTTTGCCCCCTGGCCAATTCATGATGACTTCTAGAATTCCTGGATAACTGGGATTTCCTATTCGAGTTTGCTGTGTAGTTAGTACAGCCCACTTACTCCGTGTTGTATTGGTTGCATGATGTGTAGAGGAGACCGTGCCTTTGAACATCCAGCCCAGCATGGGCAACCGGGGTGCCAGGAGGAGCTGTGCTTCAGTGGAAATCACTTCCAAAGCAGCTTGAACCCCCTCCTATGCTGCCAGTATCTCTTTTTCAGTTGGTGTATAGCTAGCCTCAGATCCTCTGTATCCCTGACTCCAAAAGCCGAGGGGTGGACCTCGAGTCTCCCCTGGAGCTTTCTGCCAGAGGCTGCAGGTAGGACCATTCTCCCCTGCTGTGGTGTACAGTACATTTTTTACATCTGGCCTGGTCCGGACTGGTCCGAGGGCTACTGCATGAACTATCTCTCTTTTAATTTGCTCAAAGGCTTGTTGTTGCTCAGGGAGTCATTGAAAATCATTCCTCTTCCTTGTCATATGATAGAGAAGGCTAACAATTAAACTGTAATTCAGGATGTGCATTCTCCAAAACCCCACAACACCCAAGAGAGCTTGTGTTTCTTTCTTATTAGTTGGTGGAGACATTGTTGTTATCTTGTTAATCACATCTGTGGGGATCTGGTGAACCCCCATCTTGCCATTTTATTCCCCAAAATTGAATCGTCTATGCAGGTACCTTGACCTTACTCTATTTTGCAGCAAAACCTGTTTTCAGTAGGATTTGGATTATTTTCCTCCCTTTCTCAAAGACTTCTTCCCCTGTATCACCCCACACGATAATGTCATCAATGTATTGTAGGTGTTCTGGAGCTTGCCCCTGTTCCAGTGCAGTCTGGATCAGTCTCTGGCAGATGGTAGAGCTGTGTTTCCACTGCTGGGGCAGTCGGTTCCAAGTGTACTGGACACCCCTCCAAGTAAAACGAACTGTGGCCTGCACTCTGCTGCCAAAGGAACTGAGAAAAATGCATGGGCAGTATCAGTTGTGGCATACCACTTGGCTGCCTTTGGCTTCAGTTCATACTGAAGTTCTAACATGTCCGGTACAGCAGCACTCAAGGGTAGTGTGATATCATTCAGGCCACGATAACCTACTGTTAGTCTTCACCCTCAGTTAGACTTTCGCACTGGCCATATGGGGCTATTAAAAGGTGAGTGGGTCCTGCTGATCACTCCTTGACTCTCCAGTGTATGGATCAGCTTATGGATGGGAATCAGGGCGTCTCGGTTGGTGTGATATTGCCCCCGGTGCACTGCTGTGGTCGCAATTTGCACTTGTTCTTCGACCTTCAGCAACCCCCCAACAGAGGGATCCTCTGAGAGATCAGGCAAGGCGGACAGCTGCTCAGTTTCCTCTGTCTCCAAAACAACAATACCAAAAGCCCATCGATACCCTTTTGTGTCTTGGAAGTACCCTCTCCTGAGGTAGTCTATGCCAAGGATGCATGGAGACTCTGGACCAGTCACAATGGGGTGCTTTTGCCACTTCCTCCCAGTCAGGCTGATTTCAGCCTCCAGTATAGTCAACTCTTGGGATCCTCCTGTCACTCCAGATATATAAATGGGTTCCACTCCTCAACAGCTTGATGGCATCAGGGTACACTGTGCACCGGCATCTACCAGAGCCTAATACTTCTTTGGGACTGATGTGCCAGGCCATCTCATCCACACAGTCCAGTAAATCCAATTGTCCCCTACCTCCACCTGGCTGGAGGCAGGGCCCCTCTAATAGTCATCACAACGCTGGACACTCAAGTCTTGTAGAAAGGGATTATTCTTCTTTATCACAGGAGCTGAAGTAAAATCAGCTCTTCTACTCTGCTCACCAGAGACTGAAGGCACAGCTTTCATGGGATGATCATCCTTGACCTTTGTTCTCCTCTTCAATTCATGCAGCTGTTCCTCTGGAGCTGAGGTAGGTTTTCCATCCCACTTTCTCATGTCTTCTCCGTGATCCTGCAGGTAAAACCATAGGGTGGCCCGTGGCGTATACCTCCTATATCTTTTCTGTTGAGTAATAGGATGCCTTTTATTAATAGCTGAGAAGTGGGTTGGTACACATGGGGAGCTGGATAGATCAGATAGATTATCTCTCAATTGTTTGAACTCCTGGGACAGTTTTTCCTCAGTTGAAATGGTGGGAGGGGTGAGATTGTCTGCAAACTCTCTGAGATTATGAATCATTTCATCCACTGTTGGTGGTACTATGTCATTCCAGGTTACCATTGCCAATGAATGGGCATATGATGAGGGTGCATTCTGTGTAAATTTCTGCCACATGGGTTGTGTATGTTCGACTTCATCTGGATCTTTGGGTACATCCCCCGCATTTGGCTTGATGTGATAGATCATCTCTACAATGGCTGATTCCCTCAGAGACTGGGAGCCTTTCTCTAGAGTAGTCCACTTGGCTGAATGACTCATAACATCATCCTTGCGTGGAAACCTTTCTTTCAAAGCTACCAAGAGCCGCTTCCAAAGGCTGAGAGATTTTTTCTGTCTTACAATTGCTTTGTCAATTCCCCCTTCCTTAGTAAGTGATCTAGAACAGCCTCACACTCACAGGCCCTTGTTGTTCTCATGGGGCACTTCAATCTGTTTGCGGGATAGTAAGGCCTGCCACAAGCAATCCAGGAAGTTTCTCGATTGTGTGGAAGACAACTTCCTTCTGCAAGTAGTAGAGGAGCCGACAAGGAGAGGTGCCATGCTTGACCTCATCCTCACCAACAGGGAAGGGCTGGTCGGAAACGTGACGCTTCAGGGCAGCCTTGATTGCAGCGATCATGAGGTGCAAGGTTCTACACCTGGGCTGGAGCAATCCCAGGCACAGCTACAGGTTGGGCAGAGAAGAGATTCAGAGCAGCCCTGCGGAGAAGGACTTGGGGGTGTTGGTTGATGAGAAAATGAAGATGACCCAGCAGTGTGCACTTGCAGCTCAGAAAGCCAACCGTATCCTGGGCTGCATCAAAAGGAGCGTGACAAGCAGGTCAAAGGAGGTGATCCTGCCACTCTACTCTGCTCTCCTGAGACCTCACTTGGAGTATTATCTACAGTTCCGGAGTCCTCAACATAAAAAGGACATGGAACTGTTGGAACAAGTCCAGAGGAGGGCCATGAGGATGATCGGGGGACTGGAGCACCTCCCGTATGAAGACAGGCTGAGAGAGTTGGTGCTGTTGAGCCTGGAGAAGAGAAGGCTGCGTGGAGACCTCATAGCAGCCTTCCAGTATCTCAAGGGGGCCTATAGGGATGCTGGGGAGGGACTCTTCATGAGGGGCTGCAGTGATAGGGCAAGGTGTAACAGGTTCAGACTTAAACAGAGGAAGTTTAGACTGGCTATGAGGAAGAAATTCTTTCCTGTAAGGGTGGTGAGGCACTGGAATGGGTTGCCCAGGGAAGTTGTGAATGCTTCATCACTGGCGGTCTTCAAGTCCGGGTTGGACAGAGCCTTGGGTGGCATGGTTTAATGGGAGGTGTCCCTGCCCCTGGCAGGGGGGTTGGAACTAGATGATCTTCAGGTCCTTTCCGACTCTAACTATTCTATGATTCTACGATTCTATGGTCGAATTTGAGATCCTCAGGACAGTGAGAAGAGTGTGCAGCAAGCTCATTGCCCTGGACTTCAAGAGAGCAGACTTTGGCCTCTTCAGGAACCTGCTTAGTAAGGTTCTATGGGATATAGCCCTAGAGGGCAGGGGGGCCCAAGACTGTTGGTTGATATTCAAGCATCACCTACTACGATCTCAGGAGTGCTGCATCCCAACTAGAAGGAAGTGCAGCAGGAGGGCCAGGAGACCTACTTGGATATATAAGGAGCTGCTGAGGACAATTCAAAGGAAAAAAGAGGCTTATAAAAGGTGGAAGCAAGGACAGGAGGCCTGGAAAGAATACAGGGATGTTGTCTGGGAAGCTAGGGACCAGGTTAGGAAAGCTAAGACCCACTTAGAATTAAACTTGACTAGAGATGTGAAAGATAACAGGAACATTGCAAATAAAAGACATGTATACATGCATACAAATGCATAGGTGCATTTCAATTAAAAGACAGACTAGGGACAACGTGGGCCCTCTCCAGAAGCTATTGGGAGAACTGGCTACCCTAGATTTGGAGAAGGATGAGGTGCTTAATGACTTCTCTGCTTCGGTCTTCACTAGCAAATGCTCTGACCATACCACCCAAGTCTTGGAAGGCAGACGCAGGGACAGTGTGAATGAAGACCGTAGGCCCACTGTAGGAGAAGATCTGGTTCGAGACCACCTTAGGAACCTGAATGTACACAAGTCCATGGGACATGATGGAATCCATCTGCAGGTCCTGAATGAACTGGCAAATGAAGTTGCTAAGCCACTGTCCATCATATCTGAAAAATTATGGCAGTCAGGTGATGTTCCCGATGACTGGAAAAAGGGAAATATAACCCCATTTTCAAGAATGGAAAAAATGGATAAGCTGGGGAACTACAGACCAGTCAGTCTCACCTCTGTGCCTGGCAAATTCTCACAGAAATTTTCCTGGAAGGCATGCTGAGGCACATGCAAAATGACAAGGTGGTTGGTGACAGCCAGCATGGCTTCACTAAGGGGAAATCCTGCCCGACCAATTTGGTGGCCTTCTACGATGGAGCTACGGAACTGATGGACAGGGGTAGTGCAGTTGATGTCATCTACCTGGACTTGTACAAAGCATTTGACACTGTCTCCCATGACGTCCTTGTCTCTAAATTGGAGAGACATCAATTTGATAGGTGGACCACTTCGTGGATAAAGAACTGGCTGGATGGCCACGGGCAAAGAGTTGTGCTCAATGGCTCAATGTCCAGCTGGAGACCAGTAATGAGTGGTGTCCCTCAGGGGTCAGTGTTGGGATTGATCTTGTTCAACATCATTGTGGGTGACATGGAGAGTGGGATTGAGTGTGCCCTCAGCAAGTTTGCTGATGACACCAAGCTGTGTGGTTCAGTTGATACGCTGGAGGGAAGAGATGCCATCCAGAGGGACTTTGACACGCTTGTGAGGTGGGCTGATGCTGTCCTTATGGAGTTTAACCATGCCAAGTATAAGGTCCTCCACCTGGGTTGGAGCAATCCCAGGCACAGCTACAGGTTGGGCAGAGAAGAGATTGAGAGCAGCCATGTGGAGAAGGACTTGGGGGTGTTTGCCCAGGGTCGAGATGTCCCCTCTCCTTCCTCTTCTTTCCCTGATTCACATACTAAGAACTCCTTGTCAGATTCTGTCCCTGGTAGTGAGTACGTTGTTTCTTCTCCTTGCTTCATCTTTCTTGCCTCTTTTTTGCTTTTTCCCTTGCATACAGGAGCAACTGATATTGGTATGAGTTGGTCCTCTGGTGTAGCTGTTGTTCTTGGAATTGTATTAGCTGTGCTGCCTATTGCGGTCGAAGTTTGAGTAGCTACTGTACTTGCCACTGGGGTTGGTGTAGCTGCTGTGATTGGAGCTGGAGTAGCTGCACTGCCTCTTGCTGTACCATCAGATCCAGGGACATTTTTTTCCTTTTGAAGGTGCTGGATAGCATTAAACAGGGCACGGTAGAGCGTAGGCCAAGCCCCAGCACATTGCCATGATTTGTCCGTCTCTGGTATGACCAGAAGTACAGCACACCTTATTTAAGTGTTTTAATAATTTTTCTGGATTTTGCACTTGTTCAGTGGTAAAATTCCAAAGCACTGGAGGTGCCCACTGGCTTAGATACTTGCACATACTATCCCACAAACCCTGTCCATCATCATTATCCAGCCTCAGGGAAAATCTCTGGGTCCTCCTATATCATTGTATAATCCTAGACAAGGTCCAAACCCAACTCTTCTTAGCTCTCGAGAGCAGATGAAATGGTCATGGGTAAAGCACACTCTGTATGCTTGCCAACATGGTGATCCCCATCACAATCAGCAGGCAGGTCTCAAGGGTACCTAAAGGACATTCAAAACCTTCAGAACTCTCAAATGATGCTGTAAACGGTCTGGTGGGGGGCTGAGAGGGTAAGGGAATGTCTCCTTCACGGGTCGACTACCCAAGGAGGGGAAAAAGGATGCGTAATTGCTAAACACTTCTATTATATACCTCTCAAAGTATAGAGGTGATGACCACACTGGGATCGCAAGCCAGATCAGTTTCATGGTCAACAATTCTATTGCATTACAAGTCATTGCCATAAAGTACAATGAAACAAGAGCCTTAGCCCAAGTTCTCCAGCTGACAAACACTAGCACAGCAAATACTGGCTGTAAGTAAGGTACGACATGCTGAAATTGTGAGATCAAGAGCAACAACTTCAAGAGCTAATACATCATCATTGTGCCGAGTGACTATTAATCTGAAACAATGAATGCTTAGCACAAATACGATTAGACACGATCTGGTCAGATATGTCGCTATCTGAATCCTTTGTGCCCCAAGTTGGGCACCAAAAAGAACTGTTATGGTTTTAGCTCAGTCAGCCACACAGTCACCCCCTCACTACCCCCACTTCCTCCCTCCCGCTCCCAGAGGGATGGGGAGGAGAATCGAAAGAATGTAACTCCCACGGGTTGAGATAAAAACAGTCCAGTATCTAAGGTATAACACAAACCACTGCTTTTGCCACCAATAATAATAATGATAAGGGAAATAGCAAGGAAGAGAATACAACCGCTTACCACCCACCAACCGATAACCAGCCTGACCGAGCAGTGATTTAGCCCTTCCAGGTAACTGCCCCCAGTTTATGTAGTGGGCATGCCATGCTGTGGTATGGAATACCCCTTTGGCTAATTTGGGTCAGGTGTCCTGTCTCTGCTTCCTCCTGGTTTCCCCTCCTCCCAGGCAGAGCATGAAAGTCGGAAAATCCTAGGTCAGAGCAAACATTACTGAGCAGCAACTAAAAACATAGCTGTTATCAACACTGTTCCCAGGCTGAAAGTCAAAAACAAAGCACTGCACCAGCTACTAAGAAGGAGGAAAATGACTGCTACTGCTGAACCCAGGACAAGTTAATATTCTGATAATTTTAATGGATCACATAATCATTGAATATGCTATGACTTGTAGCAAAACTCACTGAAACTGGGAAGAATATAACACTGTTTTAAGATAGGTGGTTAAGAGTCTCCTTTATGGTCTGAGTACCCCTTTCTCATGTGCTACTGGACTGTAGTATTTCAACATTGGTGAAATACCAGGAAAGAAGACATGAGAGAATATCTGTTCAGTGGAGAAAGTAAGCGAAACCACTCCTTGCTGTTCTTTTATCCCTTTACCCAGAGAAAAAGTGCTTCAAATACACTTGTAAATATTTAATATCTAACTCTATTAAGCATTTTTCTTCTGTGGTAAAAAAATCTTGCATGTAGTCACCCAAACAAAACCAAATAGCCTACAGAAAGCCATAAAAATGCACATAGAGTTGAAAAGATCTATCAGATAACATCAGCTGTTAAACTGAAGATTCTAGAGGAACGATGCAATTAAGTAGAAAAGGAAAAATGTATTCTGACTTTCCCAAACAAATGTGACCATCAACTAGGGTTGATATCGCATTAGTTGAGCTATGAGAAAATATTTCCTGCCAAATGTGATTGGAAAATTTCACATAAAGTGTTTAGTTACTTTTACACGATATATGGTGATAGGAAATTCAGTCTGACAATTGTTGTCACAATTCCAAAACAACCTCAAGATATTAAGTCCCTTCGGTGCCCTCCTCTGCAAAAATAGGTATTGAGATGTAGTTCTTGCCCTCATGAAGAGAGCTATCTTGTCAAATGAAAGAGATGATGAACTGAAGAATGATAGGATATGGATTTACATAGAGGTTAAGCTACTTGCAAGTGTCAGGCAGAAAATATGTGAAGAAAAGGAGGTCTCTTTTAGCATGACCTGAAGCCTTTTTAACCATTTACCTGCAACCTGCCTAGCAGTAAATTAAAGATAAACACTTTCTTCATTTGCTAGAAAATGCTGGTTATTTCTACATCCCTATATCTCTTACTCTTTTCACTAATTCATGGGTTTGACAAAATAACTTTTCACAAAGTTCTTGGTAATGTGCTAATCACAAAAATTCTTGATTGTACTCTATCGCTGCATTGTGTCTGAGATACTTCCTATAATGCAGTAACAAAATTCATATTTTTCTTCTTCTTTTATTCTTTTCCCAGTATGGAAGCATATACACTGAAGCCTTTACCTTGTGGATTTTTATTTGATTGATTGGCGATGTTTGAAGTGCAAAATATTAATTTGCTTTCTAGTATATAAAATTGCCTAATATTGCATTCTTATATCACTGTAGACAAGGTTAATGCAAAAGTTTGAAATTTTCTACTACTGCATATGCATGTTCAGTCCTTTTGTTACACTTATGGACATTTAAATACTTAATGCAAGCTATCTCAATATTGCACAAACTTTTTTTTTTTTTGGCAGTTCATGCACAATCTTACTGCTGCTTCATTAGCACTTTCTACTGCTACTCTGTATTGAAATTCAACACTCTGTATTGAAAACAGCAGTAGTCAGTTGTTTTCAGGGGAGGATAGATATAGTGTGACAAGTCAATTTTTCAAGTTACATTAAAAATCAATTTATAGAAAAGAAGTAAAAATTGCTGCCTTCCAATGCCACTTCTTCAGTCTTAAAAAGAATAATTAACTGATCTTTTAATTTCCCTGGTGCTTTAGTTATAGTAATGGCAAGTTGATGAGTGAATGAACTCTCCATGAGCAGTCCATTCAGCTGAAAGATGCTTATTTTAGTGTTAACGAATTTTACATCAATTTTACTTCTAATATAGCACACAGAACAATGTAAGGTAAAATTTATCCTTTTCTCAGCGTGTGTGTCTTTTATCTGAGAATCAATGGAAGGTAATTTTAAGATGTTTGTATTTCTGCCATGAAGGGATATGCTGCCATGCACTTCTGACAAAGCTGGATCTTGCATAGAGTAGACGACACGCAGCAAATTCACAGCCATATTTGTATGGTCTCAGATTGAGGCCTAGAAATTTACATTACAGGGGGGAGTTACAGAGAGATGATTGCTACTGTAAAATACAATACAGGGGTGTCTTTTTTATAGTCTGACAGTTATCTTCACCATGACTTTGAAAAGGTTATTTAATAATCCAATTTAGTTTCCTCACTGACAGCAATTTAGAAAGATTAAACAAAATGTTTCTCATCACAGCTTGTTATCGTAAAACATCTAGATTGTAAGACATCATGTAATTATTTACTAAAGTGATGTACACTGGCATTCATGAGGTACAACATCTGAGCTTCATGTTACAACTTCCTTAATCTCATCACTGATATACCTTATCAATATCAAACTCCTTCAAAACTGTCTTCAAAGCTCAGCTCTACTAAGTGTTTAAAAATGCTATCTTACATGATTGCTGCCTTTACCACTTCCCTTTATCCTTATCTACATGAATAATGCACCACAGAAAAATGGTCATATGTAACAACGTCAATAACAAAAGTAAGTACGATTATTGATTTGTATGCAGAGGAACTATTTTATAATATCCAATGTTTTTTTGTAAGTACTTATAGCTACTGCTTCCTACAGTATCAAATAATCCTCACATTATTGGCCTCAATTAGCAACAGCAGCAACAAAAATACTAGCTAGAGTAATAGGCTGGAATACGAGCTCTTATTTCAGAAGAGCAGACTTGGTCCACCTTCCCTTTCTCATGCTCGTCTGCATTTCCATCCAGCATAATCCTAAAATGTAGCTCTGTGCTAGCATAGAAAAATAGATTTCATCACCAGCAAGGCCTACCTGAGTGCTTTTAAAATTAAAAGCACAGCAATGATTTTTCCTAAAACGTAGAAAAAGGATGCCTGCTATCCGTGAGTCAGGTTGTCTATATCTGAAATTTTATAGCTGAGTTTAAAACTTTACGGTTTTATTTTTTCTAATTAAAAACTCTGTATTTTTACAGAGTTTGTACTGGAAAGGACAGTAGATTCTCAAACTCATTGCAATGAAATATGTGGTATGGCAGCAAACTCTAGTAACAGAAATAGTTTGCAAGTTTACTGAAAGCTGAGAAGGATTTAATTTATTGCTTAAAATTATCATACATATGTGAGAATACTGGACTTTCATTATATGAATTTCTTAATATGGATTTTCACTTTTATTCTCAAATACTCTCTTTTGTGGCTTTCATTATCATTCACAAATTCAGTGATAAAATCATTCACAAAACTCCTGGGCCATGACTAGGTACCCCCCTGAAAGGTAAGCCTAGATCTAGAGCAGCCTCCCACTCTTTTTATCCATGAGAAACAAACCTTTGGATTTTGGTGCATATAGACATGGTAGGAAAAACATTGGAACACTGCCATTTTATTTGTAAGATAGTGTTCAGTCTATAGTATCATAATTATTTGTAGATGATTTATTTATAGGTTAGTGAGGCATCTTGCAACTGAAGTAAGAAAGCAGGAAAGCCTGGGAGAACATGGCTTTGCTTGTTCATCATTTATATCGCAACAGAATTAAATTTTTTTCTCCTTAAACACAGAGCATCTGGGAGTATGGATCTTTGTAATGCCTGAAAAATACTCCCATAAATCAGAAGGTGAATGTAGAGTGAAGGGAAATGAGTGTTCAGTGTTTTAAAACATTTTTTTCCTGAAAAAGAAATAAAGTTATATATTCTTTGAAAATGTTAGAGTAGAAAAATTCATCAATCTTATTTTAATCTTTCTACTGAAATATATTCTAGCATTTAAAAGTTCCTTTTAGATATTTTTGTTTAATGATGTTAGAATTTCTAAGAAATAGAAAAAAGTTAATTCAGCGAAGAAGTGATGAACTTGCTGTAGAAGTAAAGTATAAGGAATTCCTCTGAGTTCTTATTCTTGAGAAAAAATCTGTAAACATGGATAAGAGGAAAATTAGAAGCTGCAGTCAGCAAAACGTGCTTTTTCATCAGGCACATAGACTATGCAATTAAAAAAATGTTAGTCAATATCTCTATTTGCTTAGTACAACCATAAAACTGGGTGATGCATTATTTAGTTAAGTGTATTTGTGATTAATTTTGAAAGTACAAACATTAGTCATAAAAATAATCCAATATATGTAAAAATATGGTTATCATCATTCCAGCCTTCAGTGTTAACCCAACCAGCAAAACATCCAGAATGGTACAGAGAATGTGTTTTTTCACATCTGTAAGGCTTTAGACATGTCAAAATATGTCACTGAGGATGCCTCTACTTCCACTACTCATTCATTCTATGAACAAAACATGAAGAAATAGTTTATTCAAAATGTTCCTTGAATTTGATAGTGCAAGAGCAAGGGAAACCAAACTGAAAACTTAATGAGGATCCCAACTTTGCCTGGCAACACCAAGAGAAAGAGCTTGATTGGCTCTTAAGAAAAGGAAAGACCAAAGTTCAGGGATATTGTCCATTGTCTAGGACATATTTAAAAAAAATCAGTACTTTAAGGTACAGCAGGCTGAAACCATGAACTCAAGAGAATCAAGAGCAACACCTTTGAGAGCCAATAAAGCAGCATTATGATGAGTGGCTATTAATCCTGCTGTTATCTCAACCCTTCGAGGCCCACGTTGGGCACCAAAATCAACTGTCGTGGTTTAAGCCTCTCTAACTCACACAGTCTCTCTCTCACTCACTTCCCCCTCTTTCTTTGCCCCGCTCCCGGAGGGATGGGGAGGAGAATCAGAAGAATGCAACTCCCACAGGTTGTGATAAGAACAGTTTAGTAACTAAGGTATAACACAAACCACTACTGCTACCACCAATAATCATACAAGAGAAAATACAAGGAAAGAATACAGTCACTCACCACCCAATACCCAGCCCGACCACGCAGTGCAACCCTCACCCTTCTGGGTCTCTGCTCTCTGTTTTACATCCTGGGCATGATGTGCTGTGGTATGGAATACCTGTTTGATCAGTTTGGGTCAGATGTCCTGTCTCTGCTTCCTCTCAGCTTCCCCTCCTTCCTGGCAGAGCATGAGACTCAGAAAGTCCTTAGTCAGACCAAAGCATTACCAAGCAGTAACTGAAAACACTGGTGTTATCAGCACTGTTCCCAGGCCCAAAATCAAAAACACAGCACTGCACCAGCTACTAAGAAGGAGAAAAATGACTGCTGCTGCTGAACCCATGACAGTAGGAAGCCCTGATACTCTCAGTACTTCACAGAAGAGGACATTTGTGAATGTCTGTCTCAAAAGCAAAGATAAAAGTACAGATTTGCAGCACATTTTGTATGAGTAATAGATGCTGCAGAACAATTAACAAAGCTTTGGGGGAAGCAAAAGTTATTGAAATACTTCAAGATTGCAAACTCCAGTTTTACATATATGTAGCTTGGCCATTACAATATTAATGAGACACAGTAGTGTCAGGATAGGACAAATCCTGAATTCCTGCATGGAAAATGGTTACAGCTTTGCTTCCACGCAAATAAGTGTAGGAGGCAGATGTAAGCTACAAAATACCCAGTGTGGGGATAAAGTTGAAAAAAATTGTCCTGCTTTTCAGTCTGTGCTTGTTTCTGTAGAGCTATCATTAAGCTGAATGCAAGTCAGGACCACAAACTAAGTGCTGAGGTTCGGTGAGCAGCTAAGGTACTTAAGAGAAAGAGCCATCAAGGTTTGATATCATGCATATTCAGTATTAACACCAGAATGGTGTTGGGGCTGGAACTTAATTTGGAAATCTTTCTCTCAGTTGCTCTACTTAGCAGACACATCTACAGCCCAATGTCTCCAGATAAACAGTGGGTTTTTTTGTTGAAAAACATTTTCAAAATAGCTCATTGGAGTACAGCACTTCAGGTCAAGGGCTGTTATGCAAAATTTCCTAATACATGTACGCTATGTCTGAAGTGAGGAACTAGTGCACACCACTGATGTTTTGCAATCTCAGGACATGCAGCGATGGCATACTGATGTCTCACAGCTACCACAGAGGTCAGACCAGGGCTCTTATTGTACACAGTGCTCCTCAAAAGGATGCCAACAATGTCTGACTGTTTCAAATCCAAGTAAATTTTCCCTGTAAGCTTTAGGGCAGAAACAGTTCTCTGAACCCATACTGCTCAGGGCTCAACAGCAAATTGCACGTTTGAAGAACAACCCTTCTCTGCCACAAGTAATCCAATTGTATCAATACAGGGGAAAAAAGTTAAAAAACAAGGAAAAAATACAAGGAAAAAAAGCAATTCTGCATTTTTTTGAGTATTTCAAGATTTTTTTCTTCTGTAGAAAACAAATCCTAGCAAATCAAGAGGCACCTGGTATAAATTACCCAAAATCATTATGAGAAAAATCATTCTATAGCAGGAATGGTGGAGTGGTACAAAGGTATATACATATACCTGTCAATATGCATGTTCATGTAAGTCAGTGCATGTTATATTAAGATGACTTTTCTTCTTGCTCTCCTGTTAATGCAATACTTGCAGTGCCTTTGTGAAAAAACATATTTTTCCTCAAGTGCAATAGTTTCCTGGAACAGTCAAATTGTACAGCCATCTATGGCATTGCAGTTTTGTGCTAAGTTGTATTGACTATTATGAGAGAAAATATTAAGCGCGACAATCCCCAGCTGTTAGCAAGTGGAAGTACGGAACTTGCTCCAGAGAATGAACTTATTAATGTCAAAATCCTTTTTAATAATATTTGAATGAGAAAACATTTGATGCAAATGACAATGGCTATTTCAACCCGATTTTCTTTCTAGATAAAGAAATACATATATATAGCAATTTCAAATATATGATAAAGGGGAATGGCAAATGAGAAGATTTCTCTCTGGACTCGTGACTTGCAGTCCTTCCCTTATTACCAGAAAGACAACTTCTTTTTTTTGAGATGTTTTCAGCCTCTTTGACAGTGGGAGTGATTATATACCAAAAAGTTGACATTGAAACAGAAAAAACCACTCTATCAAAAAAACAATGTGTCTTTACCCTGGTGACATTGCTTCTTTTATTTCCAGAAGATTAAATGTAAATATCTTTTAATGCTTTTGGTTTATCAGGCTCATGTTAAACTCTTGTTAGGCAGTACTGTCATTTCTTTAATCATTTTTTCTGTACTTTACTGTACAATGCATTCCATGTAGATCATATGCCATATACACTCATTTGTTTTATGTACTCCAGTTGCTGAAGGACAATGAGAATTTTATATTCCCTTTGAAAAAAATTCTGCTTCTGGTTTAATAAGGGCATATCTTCAAGCCAATGTTCCTGATCCTTTACTGCATCTTGTGTGACTGCTTTATCTACCTATTAAGATTATTCCTACCTAAGAAATTACTCTCAAACTGGAACATTTCAGTGTATTTTCACCTTTCAGAAACTAGTGTAGATCTGTAGGCAGAGTTTACTAAAGCCTGAGGGAAAAATACTTAATGCAAAAATGTTTTGTTTTGTGTTGCTTTTTTTAATCTTTTGCTGCAAAACATATGTATTTGAAATGTAGGCAAGACCTTGAGAAGATCATATTGCCATCTTTTCATCCACTGCACTAAACTGACATAAAACTTTTCCATTCAGACAATTTCAGCATTGTGGTGCTAGTTACTATGAGTTTACAACCAGAAGAAGTTAATTCCCCAGCTCAACCTATGCAGCATCAGACCTGAGCCTGATTTAACTCCTAGCTCACACTAAATCCAGAAGCTCAGTGCTGTTTGTAATTCATAAAGGGAGTTTTCTAAAATAAACCCCAGTGAATAAGTATCCACTACAGACCAAGGAGAAAAAAAAAATTGCTCAAAGTGCCATTTTTTGAGGAAAGAAATAGAAATGTGGTTCTAGAGGGACACTTAGGTATTTTTGTTTGGTTGGTTTTTTGGTTGGTTTGGGGTTTTCTGGTTGGGTTTTGGTTTTTTTTTATTTTTTATTTTTTTCATTTCTAGTTGGAAGTGATTTAATCAGTTTGCATTATTAGTCCCAAAATAGTAAAAAATGACTGCCAGTCATCAAACCTTAAACAATGCAGAGCAAATAATGGGGGTTTTTACCGCAGATTTTGACAAGTAATATTCTGAAACACTGACATCTCGTGGCACGCTTTAGCAATAGCAGTATTCTCCAGAGGCTCTTGATGTCCTTTTCCGAATGAAGGTCAAGCAGCACAGATGATGCAAAAGACTCAAACTATATAAACATTGTCACTCCTATTTAAAACCTAAACGTAATAAATCTGCTTTCCATCTCTATCATTAACAAAGAACAACATAGAATTAGCTTCACAAAATACTAGGGTAAATGCCGTATTAAAAAGTGCTAAAATAAACCGGTTACGAGTATGCTATAATTACTTAGAAATAATTTTTTTCATTAACAGTATTAATAAATTGGGCATCCTTTTTGTTAACTACAATGGGATTTGTAATTCAAAAAAACTATGTCAGTAACAAGTCACATAATCAAAAAGAAAATAATCATCCAGGAAACCATGATGATGATTTTGAAGTGGTTTCATTACTGGAGTACACTGCAAGGTGATCACCATTAAGCTAAACCAGTAGTGTACTCTTGAATACAAGGAAAAAAAATTCCATACTGTCTACAGCGAGTGAGCTGGCATCCTGTTCTCATCTCTTCAGAGCTAACCTCAGACAAAAGCTGACCAAGTCTGGTTATTCCAGACTTTCAGGAAAATTACCTCCTCAAGCATTTAGGTAGGATTTTGTGGTTTGAATTTTGTTTTTTCTTTTTGTTTGTTTGGTTTTGGGGGGCTTTTTTTATAGTTTTTGGATGGGTTTTTTTGTGATTGCTATCACTGGAATACCTCTTGAAGACATTTGATCTTATTTCTCAAAATATAGTAAAGCTGACATAGACAAAAAAAAAAAAAAAAAAAAAAAGAAAATCCCAAACAAATTACTTCAGCACAACCATTTTTTATTTGGTTTTACAACCTGACTACCTGCATTTCCATTAGACACAATTATCTCTCTGGCAGTGGTATTTAGAAAATCCTGTTAAAAAACCATGAAGCCTTCATTCTAGACAATTCACCCTTCTTATCTCCATTACATTTTAATGTGCTTTATATGAATTTCCTCTCTCTTCTCCTTTTCAGCAATTGTGTCTTTTGCCAATAGCTGCATATAACAGTATTTCCCATTTGGCTAACATAATTTTCATTGTGACGTTACCTTGCTGACTGAGAGAATTGGTCTGATACAGGCACCAGGAGGAAAATGAGTGCCAACTGTGCTAGAAATAAGTGGTTAACATCACTCACTACACATAACCCAAGCTCAATATTAGTGGAAGAATGTAAAGACAAGCTGTAAAGCAGAATCAGAACTACTTAGACTAGAACAACTGGCTTTATCAATTCTTGTCCAAATTCTGAGTTTGATATTTTAACACTAATTTTGTTAACAGCAATCAATCTGTTTCTCTCTATTCTGGAATTATTATATTTCATGGTGAAATATAAGACTATCAGTATTCAATTACATGACAAATCGGAGAAAGCAGAGAAGGCAAAAATTTGAAGTAAAACCAATCTTGATGAGAAGTGAATGCTTGAAGTAGAACCAATGTTACCAGCACTGGAGAAACATAATTTTCTCCAGTCACTTCACATTATAAGCTAGGAGAGCCCTAGATTTGTCACTGTCACCAGAAAATACAGAAACTATGGTTATCAAAGTAACTTTCTTTTATCTGTCTATGATTGGCAGGAAGGTTGGGATTTCTGCTATCGTAGAACTTTGTCTCTATGATTCTTACCTTCAAGTTATATAAGATGTACCTCAGAATATCATAGAAGCTATAAATATTGACAAACAAGCCAATCCTCTGTCAAAAGATATCTTTCTGTAAAGGAGTCTTCATTTTTAGATGTCACACTGTGGAAGAAACATGTCGTCTTTGGGCTGTTTTGCTCCACAAGTAACAGACACTGTTCAAGTTTGTTGGAAAAGAGTGGCAACTTTCTCAGAAACTAAAACTTTGAAGTTCCCACCTAGAAGAGAAAATGTGAGATCTGAGTATTTTACTTCCTCAGGAATAGAAGAGCACTTTAAATCTTTTTTTCTAACTAATTTAGTTGTATAATCCTACATGCATCAATATTTCAAATGAGTTGTCCACAGTTCTCAGCAGCATGATACGTGCCTTTTACATGTACAGTTTAAGACTGGTCTTTTCAGATGCTTACCACTGCCGTGTTAGAAAAAAACAAAAGTCTCACTGCATGGATTGTATTTCTTGTTCCCTTGTATACCATCAGAACTATAATATGTTCCCTCAGAGTGGGAAAACTTAGATTTCAAGATGTTTTTCCTTGCCTTTTCTGCTCAGAAAGCAAACTTTGCTTTCTGTGCAAAATGTAATGTGCTAGAAATGTCCTCAGATCTCACAAAACCTTAACACTGAGTAAGAAGAAATAAACATTTAATATTCTGATGAGTCCTTTTCAAAGTTCAGGGTATTGATCAGAGTTCAAGTGGATTAAGCATCTACCAGCTTTCTGTGCTTTAGCTATCATGTATATTTGAAATTTTGTCTTTGTGTTTAAATACAGGTCTGCTGAATGGAGGCAATGATCTTGAAATTTAGAGATCCCTGGAGAAGATGGAGGCACTCAAATCCCCAAGGTTGAATGATATCCATGTAAGGTTGTTTAAAGACCATTCCAGTCAGAATAAATCATGATGATCAAGGGAAGTCCCTGATAATAAAGAAGATTGAATTATGCCCATTTTCAAGAAATACAAGAAGGATCCAGCCTCACTTCAGTCCCCAGAACGATAGAAAGATCACAGCACAAACCTTCGAGAAATAAGCTTTCCACGTGTTTTCTCATAGAAACTCAGAAATTGTCTGCAGGCTGTCAGAGGTCCAGAGGCTACACTATTTAACTATCGTCCGAGAGGAAATGTAGAGGGACAGTGTTTGCAAACCCTCTTATTACAGCAGAACATGAAATCCAGTATAGATTCAACCGAGAAATTTTATTGCAGCTAAAAAAAAAATAAAATATACAGCAGCTGAAAATCAAATGTAACTGTATGGAGATATGTTGGGATTCTGGGAACAGATGAAATACTTTTTTTTTTAATTAAAGTATCATGAATAAGAAGAAAAGTAGGAGATAATAACAAACTGAAAAACATAAAGAATTTAAAGATTTTAAAAAACTAATAACATACAGTACAAGTGTTGAGAAAGTGAAAATATATCTATTGCTTTGTTGGAATTTCTTGATACCTGCAAATTATATTTCTGTGTCCTGCAAAATTTCCATGTGTCTCGACTAGCAAAGTACATGTTGTTTAAGATACTTCTTCATTTGGATTTCAATACTACAAAATATGCTTCTGTAGTATTGAAATCTGTATTATTGAATTCTGCTTCTGTCACTCACAGTAGATTGTCAACTGCTCAAGTTGCTAGATAGAGCAGTGGCATAATGAAACCCTGAAAATAAATTCACTTATCTTGATTTCTTGCGTGTATTTCTTTTTCTGGGTATCTATACATAAAGAACATGCGCATACTGTTGAGAGAGGCATACTGACCTGTACTACGTAATTATATGCTGAGATCGCTACTTGAATAATCATAGAATCATAGGATAGTTAGGGTTGGAAAGGACCTGAAGATCATCTAGTTCCAACCCCCCCGCCAGGGGCAGGGACACCTCCCACTAAACCATGCCATCCAAGGAAAGAAAAATACGTTTACACTTCATACTAGCAAGTCCAATATTACATTTTTTCTCCTTTCACAATGTGGGTTTCAGTTTTAGCCCTATCTTTTCTACTGCTGAATACTGAAAATATGAGGTAAATATTGCTGTTTGGAAGACAAAATGATAATAAAAAAGGCAATTAAAATATCAAATCAAGCAAAAGACACAGGCAAGTGTGATTTAACCCCAGCCAGCAACTAAGTACCACACAGCCACTCACCTCCCTAAAGGCCTGTCTTTACTCGGAGAAAAGGAATCTAAGTAAAGGTATTTAATTGTTTCTATAGTTTCTCCTGCTGAAGAGTCCTAACCACTAACAGAAGTTAAGCAGCATGATATAGGAAAATTATCTCACTTACTTCTGGGTGAACTCAGAGTGTGATACACCCAACAACTCTTGATGTGAGTTTTCAAATGAGGTGCACTGGTAGGGCCCAACTTCTCTTCATATGAGTCATGTATGACTGGCTTAGACATATACGTACTGTAGTCTATTTAAAGTTAACTTCTCAACTGCCTACTGATATCAGTAGAAACTTAAGTGCTTAGATGCCAGTGTGATACAGCCCTCATAGGATTCAAACATTCAGAAAAAGGGTCTGATTATACGAATCACTGAGACTCAGGTCCTCAGGGTATCTAGGCACTTACCTCCTGTTGAAGAAAATTAAACAGAAGGCATCAGAGGGTGATGCTGAAACTCCTGCAGGCTTAGTTAACATAACTGCTGAGGTTCATTTCAAGTCAGTGGTAACTCTGGTCTTCAGCATGTCTTTTTCTCAGAACTTTAACTTCTAAATGAGTTTTAAAACTACTAACTCTTTCCCCACCTGACACAGATGAACATTGAATCTCTTCACAAATAGTTTTCATCCTGATTTGTCTTCCGTCAGAATGCAATCACTTAGTATACACTTTTTATGATATATAAAATAATTCTAGTTTCTACTTTTCCTTTAAAGCAATTTACTACAAATTATGCCTTAAAAGAATTAAAACACAGTTTTAATATCAAGCATTAAGAAATCACTTGAAACTAAAGATTGCATAGAGGTCACTATTAAAAATTAGAACAGGCATAAATGTACACACAGCTGCATGGTTTTCAGTAGAATCTGAGCTACTTGTGTCTGCATTTACTTTCCTAAGATCAATAACATGATTGTGCATGTGCATGTCATATCCTCTCCGGAGTTTCATTACAGTAGTGCTTACAAGTTAATTACTAATCCTGTTCTCTCCTTTATTCCTTCTCCTCACCACCAAATTTCCAGTTCTAAGACACCCACAGCACTATTACAGCATGTTAGAAAGCTAACACCCTTCCACCCAGGCACAGCTGTCTTCCTCCTTGGCTTGACTTTTCAGATAGGGCATCACTGCTAGGAAGTACCTCATCTCCTGAATGAATTTGGACTTTAAATAGAAGTTATGTGGAACAGATTTCCTTCAGAGTTTTGGTGAGAGGGCTGGAGTACCTGTCCTGTGAAGATGGGCTGAGAGAGTTGGGCTTGTTAATCCTGAAGAGAAGGCTCCAGGGAGACTCTAGAGCAGCCTTTCAGTACCTAAGTAGGCCTACAACAAATCTGGAGTGGGACTTTTACAAGGCCATGTAAAGGTGGAATGGTTTTAAACTGAAAGAGGGGAGATTTAGATTAGATGTTAGGAAAAAAATTCTTCACTATGAGAGTTGTGAGACAATGGCACAGGTTGCCCAGAGAAGCTGTGGATGTCCCATCCCTGGCAGTGTTCAAGGCAAGGTTGGATGGGGCTTTGAGCAACCTGGTTTAGTGGAAGGTGTTGTTGCCAGTGGTAGGGGGATTGGAACTAGATGATCTTAAGGTCCTTTCCAACTCAAACCATTCTAAGATGCCAACCTTATGAAGTTTAACCATGCCAAGTGCAAGGTCCTACACCTGGGTAAGAGCATAGAACTGTTGGAACAAGTCCAGAGGAGGGCCACAAGGATGACCAGGGGACTGGAGCACCTCCCGTATGAAGATAGGCTGAGAAAGTTGGGGCTGTTCATCCTGGAGAAGAGAAGGCTGTGTGGAGACCTCATAGCAGCCTTCCAGTATCTCAAGGGGGCCTATAGGGATGCTGGGGAGGGACTCTTCATGAGGGACTGTAGTGATAGGACAAGGGGTAACGGGTTCAAACTTAAACAGGGGAAGTTTAGATTGGATATGAGGAAGAAATTCTTTACTGTAAGGGTGGTGAGGTACTGGAATGGGTTTCCCAGGGAAGCTGTGAATGCTCCATTGCTGGCGGTGTTCAAGGCTGGATTGGACATAGCCTTGAGTGGCATGGTTTAGTGGGAGGTGTCCCTCCCCATGACAGGGGGGTTTGAACTAGATGATCTTCAAGTCCTTTCCAACCCTAACCTATGATTCTATGATTCTGTGATTCTGTGATTCTATGACTAGGGGGTCTGTTGACTATCAAGTGGATGCTCAATTACGATGTTGTTTAAAATGCAGAAGATTGCATAAGTACATAATTAAGGAGTTATCATTCCTAACACAGTAGGGTCAAAAATGGCTCTGAATTCCATTAAGTAATCAGGATTGATTAAATATGTCTAGTATACTGCTTGGGCTATTAAGACTATAGCTACAGAATGTTATGAGTCACTTATATGTCTGGATCATATAATTTGGTTCTAGTAAGAACTAAGATTTTGGCTGGGAAACACAAATGTTTTATAATACAAAATCTTTATTTATTCCTGACAAATGTAATGAGTACTAACTGCTGTCTGCTGTAGGTCCCTGTAATACTTGATTCTGAAAAACAAATTCACAAGTGAATAAGTAATACCCTTGTGTAATTTCAAAGTAAAATTGGAAATCACAGAATCGCGAATTCGTTGTATAGTGTGGGTTAGAAGGGAAGTTAAAGATCATCTAGTTTCAACCCCTTCTCCAATGGGCAGGGACACTTTCCACTAGAGTTTCCACTAGAGGTTGCTCAAAGCCTTATCCAACCTGTCCTTGAACATTTCCAAGGATGTGGCCCTAACCCTGGTGCAGCATCTTGTACTTGGCCTTGTTGAACTTTATGAGGTTGGCACTGGCCCACCTCTAAAGCCTGTCAAGGTCCCTATGGATGGCATCCCTTCCCCCCAGATTGTCAACCGCAGCACACATGATGATGCTGGTGTCATCAGCAAACTTGCTGAGGGTGCATTCAATCCTGTGTTGCCAATAAAGATGTTGAACTGCACTGGTCCCAGTACTGACCCCTGAGGAATGATACTCAGCACTTGTATTCAGCTGGATCTCAAGCTGTTGACTGCAGTTCTTTGAGTGAGACCATACAGCCAATTTCTTAACTACCTAGTGGTCCATTGTGATATCCACGGCTCTCCAGTTTAGAGACAATGATGTTGTGCTGGACAGTGTCAAAGGCTTTGCACGAGTCCAGGTAGATGACAGCAGTGGTCTTCCTTTATCCAGAAAAGCTGTAACTGCTTTGTAGAAGGCCACCAAATTTGTCAGGCATGACTTGCCTTTAGTGATTCTATGTTGGCTGTCACCAGAAATCAGATAAGATATTTAACACGGGTAACCTTATTTGAATATCGCAACAGTTCAGCGATAAGACTAATTTCTTCCCAGAAAGAGCAGTAAACCAGAAAAAATGTTTGTAATGTACATTTAAAGGGTGAAGAAAACAGGGAATTGGGCTTTATCTTTTAAAAAGCATTTGAAAGACTACAGGAAAATATTTTTCTACAGCACAAACTCAATTCTTTGTACACCTGCTTGTATTTCCTATTAGAATAATAACGAATCTCTCAAAGAAATTTTGCTGAGATTTTAAAAACTTGTACCATCTGACCTATTCTCATGCATGTAATGAGAATGCATAGTAAATAATTTGCAATTTCATTGACTTTTCTGTTATACAGGATATCTAATTCGAATTGATCTTTATTTAGGAATATTTCAATAGCAAAAACCAGCTAGCTAATAACAAGCAGAAACCTGCTATCTGTATAAGACTACATGAAGAAAAGAAAATTTGCTTGGGGATAATTCCAAGAAGTTTGGCTGCTATTATGGAGACAAATGGAGACAAAAGGTACCTTTTTTTTTTTCTCTTTCTTGAAGAATAATATAGTCAGCCTTGAATGTTAATACATTATTTCTCCTTGACCCTGAGTCTGGCAGTCAGTTGACCCAAATCCTGGGAGCAAAACACAGCAGCAAGGAACCAAAGGGTGTCTGATTAACAGGGGCTGCTTTGCCTACAACAGCTGACAAGGTTACTCTCCTTGCTGTACCCTCTACCCTCCACGCTTGAATGCCTGACCTGTTTGTCAATCAGCTTTTAAACTGCCACAGTTAAGAGCAAAGCATTTTGCAGAATACCAAAACTGGGGATAGTTTATCTTAAAATATTATGTTGTAATTGATGCTCACATATCTGTACATAGGGGATAAGGCAGGCAGCCAGAGCTATATTTATCAGCATCTCAGGTACATATATTCCCCCTTGTCTGCAAGACGTTACAAAGTGGACCCTTCACACCACCCTAATACTCAGAGGAAAGAGGGTCAAAATTAAATAAAATAGGAAAAAAGGAAGAAAAGGCAGAGGAAACAAAGCCTTTCCTGACCTTTAGAGTATAGCTATATGACGTTCTGAAACAGGAGATTTTATTTTAAGCGTTAATAGACTTGCAAATGCTGCAAGAATAAAAGCAATACTGAAGATTTCATTTTAAAGGAAGGGGATGGATAGAATAGTCCATAGAAGCTGACTTTAGGATAATAAATATATTTTCTCTTTTGACAGATTTTGGGGTATTTTCCCTCTCTCTTTTAAAGTATCAGAGTGTTGACAGAGAATATATTAAAGTGAAGTAGTTCGTTACTATAGGACTAACTAAGGCTGTGGACCAGCAGCAATAAAAGGAAGACTCACAGAATGTCTAGCCTCCACAGCAGTAATGGAATTATTCATAGAAGCCAACTTTACCTTCAATTCTTAGAAAATTCAGAATGTTCTTAGAGGCAGTAATGAAGAAACCTGCACCATCAGCTTTCCTAAACTGCTTTAGTTTCAGTTATATTTATTAATACGGCACTACTGCCTTGTTCCAGGTTGCAGATGCCTAATTTCAGTTTATATCTATTGGATTAAAAGACTACTTTCTCCTACTTCGGGGTATAATTCCCTTATCTAAGTAACTAGAGGAAGTTAATATTCACTGTCTTTGGTAATGTGAAAAACTAACTGAGCTGCATAAGCCTCAATTATAGGATTTCTTTTCCAGTGCCTGCATTACTTTTGAATGAAAAAGGTCCATGAATTGGGGCTAATAAAGTTGGAATCCTTGTTCTGGCAGAAGTTTTACTAGTACTGTACTCAGTGCAAATATAATTTCTCAACTTCTGCTCATATTAAGACACATGATATTTTATTACAGCCATTTAATCAGGCAGTTAAATTATTCCAAGTATTACATTATTCAGAATGTCTGCTTCAACAATAAGTACATCATCCACAGCCTCTGGAAACACAGAAACTCATTGCCTAATCTGTTGAACTAGGATAGAAGAAGCACTCTTAAAGAGCTAGGACTAGCCCATTTTACAACTCCATTAGCAAGTCTAATAAAACTGTCAGTAAGTTATTTTGTAGTTCATCCAGCCTCGTATCATGGCATTTGTAACTGTGATTTAATGGGACACTTTCTTCAGTATCTTACACAAAACCAACTCATTTCACACCCTATTGGCTTTATGAAGCAAACTTGCAACTTTGGTTTTATTTGACAACACTTACTTCAATGATTTCTTTCACCTGCCTTTTCAATAACCGCAGCTGAATTATGCCTCAGAACAATCTTGCAAACTAAGTGCATATATTTGTAAGTATCTGTGTTTTAAAAGGTGTATTTTTCTTAATTACACCTTGACAGTTTTGGTGTATTTGTGTATGGAAGAAAGATGTTTGTTTTTCCTGAGTGAAAAAAGGCAGGAAGTAAATTTTTTGGAGGCAAGAACAGGACTTGGTTGCAACTCTGCAGGACAGAAGTCTCTGCTACCCATAGGTATTGTCAACTAATCTCAGTTTATACCAAAGCTCTGCTATCATTCTTATGTTGACATTTCCCAAGCGTATTCCCGGAGATAGGTGTCACTTCTATGCAACTAATGACTGTTACAAAGTAATCCCTTAGGGGAAAACATAGCAAATTCTGCCTGCAAGAGCTACTACAATAACAAAAGGCTTTAAGAACCTAACACAACCACAGTTGAGGCCACAGTGTCCATTGTCGCTGCACACTGCACGCACTATCTCTGTAGGGTCAATGGGATATAGCCCTAGAGGGCAGGGGGGCCCAAGACTCTTGGTTGATATTCAAGCATCACCTGCTGCAAGCTCAGGAGCAATACATCATTACTAGAAGGAAGTGCAGAAGGAGGGCCAGGAGGCCTCCTTGGATGGATAAGGAGCTGCTGAGGAAAATTTGAAGGAAAAAAGAGGCTTATAAAAGGTGGAAGCAAGGACAGGCAGCCTGGGAAGAATACAGGGATGTTGTCCAGGAAGCAAGGGACAAGGTTAGGAATGCTAAGGCCCAGTTAGAATTAAACTTGGCTACGGATGTTAAGGATAACAGGAAGGGATTCTATAGGTACATTGCAAATAAAAGACACGCTAGGGACAACATGGGCCCTCTCCAGAAGCTATCGGGAGAACTGGCTACCCTGGATTTGGAGAAGGCTGAGGTTCTTAATGACTTCTTTGCCTCAGTCTTCACCAGCAAATGCTCTGACCGTACCACCCAAGTCTTGGAAGGCAGACGCAGGGACAGTGAGAATGAAGACCATAGGCCCACTGTAGAAGAGGATCTGGTTTGAGACTATCTTAAGAACCTGAATGTATAAAAGTCATAGAATCATAGAATCATAGAGTAGTTAGGGTTGGAAAGGACCTTAAAATCATCTAGTTCAAACACCCCTGCCAGGGGCGGGGACACCTCACACTAAACCATGACACCTCAGGCTATGTCCAACCTGGACTTGAACACCGCCAGCGATGGAGCATTCACAACTTCCCTGGGCAACCCATTCCAGTGCCTCACCACCCTTACAGTAAAGAATTTCTTCCTCATATCCAGTCTGAACTTCCCCTGTTTAAGTTTGAACCCGTTACCCCTTGTCCTCACACTACAGTTCCTCATGAAGGGTCCCTTCCCAGCATCCCTATAGGCCCCCCTCAGATATTGGAAGGCTGCTATGAGGTCTCCACGTAGCCTTCTCTTCTCCAGGCTCAACAGCCCCAACTGTTGTTGGTTGTGAATGCTCCATCGCTGACAGTGTTCAAGGCTGGATTGGATATAGCCCTGGGTGGCATGGTTTAGTGTGAGGTGTCCCTGCCCCTGGCAGAGGGGTTTGTACTAGATGATCTTGAGGTCCTTTCCAACCCTAACTATTCTATGATTCTATTATATGATTCTATAATTATTTTTAGAGCAAATCTCAGTAGCTTGCTTTACTCCAGCTTTCATCTGTGATCATCTATTGTAATTGTATCATGTCCTTGCCAGGAACCAGATGGTAAACTGACCAAATCCTGGCTTTGCTGTCAACTCCATTGTTCTGGTTCTCTTTGCCAGAGGAGCAGCCTCTTCTTTCACTTGCATTTCTAGGGTATCATTTTATGTCCTCTCTTAATTCCTTTTTTTGTCAATATTGGTCAGATTACAATACCCATTCTGGAGATGCCACCCCTCTATCTCTGTCAGCTACTAAATGCCCAACAAGTCACCTGTGTAAAGAGCTTAGGTTTACCCACTTTCTCCCTCCCTGGTCAGCTATATCAGGAAACTGGAGTCTCTTGACTGTCTAAAGGACAAGTAGATTGTGGCTAAGCTCTTGGGCTTGATTTTACTCTTTGTCTGAACCACTGCTTTGTACCTTAGCCTTGTACATGCTCAAGCTCTTTGCTCTAATACTTGTCTCTGCTTTCCACTATGAACTGTATTCCTGTTGGTCCTGTCTCTGAAGTTCACCTTTGCTTCTGCAGTCAGTCTGCATTGCTTGCCTTATATTTTGTCTTCAGATCATCTTAAGACTTTTTTTTTTTTCCGTCAAAATGCACAAAAGCAATCTTCTCAAATCCTTTTCTTCCCCCAAACAGATATAAAGGTTAGGTCTCTAATTTCAGTTGCAGCAACCTCCTGTTATCTCTGACTCCTTTTATCACTGAGATCCATTAGTAACTACCAGTGAAAGAAACAAATCCTAAAATTATCTTGTCAATCATACAACACCTTTTCTTTCTAAATACATACATATCCTTTCTTTTTTCCTTGTATAACAAATTTAAGCTTCTTTTCTTCACTTTCAGGTCCCTCTATCAGTATTTTACTTGCGTTCTCTGCATTCAAACTCTTGATTTATATAGTGGCACAAGGCTAGGGATCTCGTTTCCCACTTCACAAATACCAATTCTGTTATCCATCACAGCATTCGCAAGGCATTGATTTAATGCCTTTCACAAACAGTTTTGTGAGGGTTCCCTACTATTTTCTTTTAAATACTATTTCAAGAATCATTTCCTGAAAGATTTTCATTAGTTACCTGGAGCTGAAAAACTGTGTGTATTTTTGCTGAACTTTAGTAAATATGATGATAGGTATGACATATGTAGATATATGTGTATATACATTTGTACGCATGTACGTTCACATGTACATGCATACATGAATACACATTTCAGAATACATCTATGGCATACACATATGGAAGATGGAATACTTAATTTGTTTGTGTCTTCCCATACTTTTCACGGTACTGCTCTCTATGGAGCCAGGAGAAAAAGAAAGTTAAGAAGATCATTATCCATGTTTACCATCAGTCTGCAATTTCCCTTGAGCCCTCTGTTCCTTTTCTTTTCACTTCTCAGGACTTCAGAACATGGATCATGTAGTACTCTATATCTTGACACTTCCTAACACTGTGCCATTGACCTCTGGGTGTTACAAAAAAAAATTAATAGCAACACCAGTAGCTACTGAAAGAAAATAATTTCAAAACTCCTGATTCAAACAACACAAAATGCTGCTGAACGAGAAAAGGTTGTGTGCATTGAAGTTTGCAAAAAAAATACATTCTTTTCGGCCTACCGAGAAGATGATTGTGATTTGATTTCCATTAAGGGAATTCACTGGAAAGCACTTAAGTCTATCATCAAACAAAATGAGGCTTCAGAATCAAACTATAACAGATATAGAAGTGGAAATATCCACATTGAATATTCTTCCTTAGAGAACTGGGAAAAAAAAAACCCATCAAAACCCATGAAAATAAATGAGGTGATTAGTGACAGCCAGTGTGACTTCAGTAAGGGGAAGTCCTGCCTGACAAATTTTTTGGCCTTCCATGATGGGGCTACAGAACTGATGGACAGGGGTATAGCAGTTGCTGTCACAAGTGGACTGCTGCGAAGCATTTGACACTGTCCTGTGTGATATCCTTGTCTCTAAATTGGAGAGACATCAATTTGATAGGTGGACCACTCAGTGGGTAAAGAACTGGCTGGATGACCACATGCAAAGACCAAAATGGTCAATGGCTCAATGTCCTGACAAAGGCAGTAACAAGTGGTGTCCCTCAGAGGTCGGTGTTGGGTCCGGTCTTGTTCAACATCTTTGTGGGTGACATGGACAGTGGGATTGAATGTGCCCTCAGCAAGTTTGCTGATGACACCAAGCTCTGTGGTTTGGTTGATACGCTGGAGGGAAGGAATGCCATCCAGAGGGACCTTGACACGCTCGTGAGATGGGCTGATGCCAACCTGATGAAGTTTAACCATGACAAGTAAAAGGTCCTTTAACACCTGGGTTGGAGCAATCGCAGGCACAGCTACAGGTTGGGCAGGGAAGAGATTCAGAGCAGCCCTGCAGAGAAGGACTTGGGGGTGTTGGTTGATGAGAAACTTGACGTGAGCTGGCAGTGTGTGCTTGCAGCCCAGAAAGCAACCATATCCTGGGCTGCATCAAAAGGAGCAAGATCAGCAGGTCAAATGAGGTGATCCTGCCACTCTACTCTGCTGTCATGATACCCCACTTAGTGTTTACAGTTCTGGTGTCCCCAACATAAGAAGGACATGGAGCTGTTGGAGCAAGTCCGAAGGAGGACCATGAGTGCCTCCCGTATGAAGACAGGCTGAGAAAGTTGGATCTGTTCAGCCTGGAGAAGAGAAGGCTGTGTGGAGACCTTCTGAAGGGGGCCTACAAGGCTGCCAGAGAGGGACTTTTCATCAGGGACTGTAGTGATAGAACAAGCAGTAAAGGGTTCAAACTTAAATAGGGGAGACCTAGGTTAGATATAAGAAAGAAATTCTTTTCTGTGAGGGTGGTGAGGCACTGGAATGGAACTTCCAGGGAAGTTGTGAATCCTCCATCCCTGGCAGTGTTCAAGGACAGGCTGGACAAGGCCTTGAGATATCTGTTCTAGGGTGATGATGTAATCATCTGTGGCAGAGGGGTTGGAACTAGATGATCTCAAGGTGCTTTCCAACCCTAACCATTCTATGATTCTATGATTTCAAGTATCTGCTATATTTGACATTTTGCAGTATGCACTAATTAAATGGCAAAATAAACATAAACAGTAATGCTAAGTGTAAAAATTAATTACCTGGATTGTCTTTTTTGTGATCTTAAATGTTTCAGACATAGTGCTAACAGTTTCTTCTTATGAAGGGATTTAAAGAGAACTGAAGCCTTGCTGTCAAGTGTCTTAGAAACGCTTTTTGTCTAACAGCTTATTAACATCTGAATGAAATAGAAGCTATCCACAGCGAAGATCCTACCAAAAAAAAAAAAAATTATGTTTAGACACACAAGAGAGGAAATCAGCTGCCTGACCCTCAGCTGTCCTTTTAAGCAAATACACCATGAAAGAACATCCAACAGTTAATCATGCCGAAATAATAACCGGGAGAAAAGCTAAAATTATTATTACCCTGATGGTATTACAACAGAAACACATACCAATATTTTGCGTTGAGTTCACACTGTTGCCAAGAGATTTCTTTGGTGTTAGCTCTCTACCAGAGTAAGTAAAAGAGCAAAGACAGCACATTAAATACAAAAAAGATAACAACATTATAGTTGTTTCTAACATTATAGTTCTTTTGAAAACAGATTGATACTTACAAAATCCACATGCCAAATTAGGAAATGATCACATTTTCTACTCTCATTGGGATTATAACTTAAAATCTTGAGTATTAAAGTAGCAACTATTCACAAAGCAAAAGAGTCTCTTTTAGAGATCTCGTAGACACAAATGGGAGCAAAAAGTCAGTGATAACATCAATAAAGTAATTAATTTGGAAAATATAGTTATTTTGGGGTAAACAATGCTTCTATATAACCTTTGCTCAACATTCAGTTTGAAAGAAAGATTATCTGCGATAAATAAATAAGCCTTCAGTGAACTTTCTAAGAATTCCTAATTAAAGATTCCAGTTTATGGTAACTCAAACAAGCACCACAATTTTTTTATACTGGTAGAAGGGGAAATAATTGCAACAAAAAAAAATTATATTTTGAAATGATTGCAACAAAAGAAAATATTTTCTTAGTGAAAAATTATTTTTGGCAAGACATGTGATCTCATGCCATTGAAGATGTAATTTGTTATCTGCTAGCAAACAAACTTTCTCAGAAGGATTCTACATCTCATTTCCACCCTAGTTCTTTCTGAGTACATGAAATGGCCAAAGTTCATTTCTGTCTTCTATAATCTCCTTCATGCTACCAAAGTGGCAGTCAACATCTGTCACTAACTATGTATTTCCCCAAGCCACTACATACAATGTAGTTTGAAGATTATATTGAAAATACTGGTTTCAGATTTTTCAAATGAGAGAGATGGGCAATGTTATTTCCAATGTCTTTATTAAAAAACAAAATAAAAAAAACAAACAGCTTTAAACAGCTGCACGCCCCACTGCTTCAAAGAAAATAATGAATATTAATTATTAAATATTTTTTTTGTTGAAAAATAAAAGTTAAAAAATATTTTCATGCATATTTCATTGTTTCTAAGAGGAAACTCTCATAGTAACATTGTTATTATGCTTAATTGCACTCCTAAGAAGAAAGGTGTTTATTGTCTTACTTTTCAGAGGGAATAAAAAACATTTTGAGAAGTTTGCAAATGAATAAAAGGCCATTTGATCTTGGAGTGAGATTATGTGTTTTCATCATGCCAATATTATTTTAAAACAAAATGTATTCATTATCATATTCTCTTCTTATTGTGTCTCTTCTCCACTGAGGCTCCTTTGTGTTTTAAAAAGATTGTACAAATGCCTGGACTTGGGTCAGATTTTTCTTTATTAGCCATAGGAATTTTCATGACATATTTGGTGATTACCACCTTGTTAAATAATAAATACTGTTATGATCTACAACTAAGGTGTTCTAATACTCTTGTTACAGAAGTTAATTAACCTTTAAACAGAGTGAAATATCACGTGTATTACCCTCACTTAAAACTCTCATGCAATAAGAGCAAAATAACGGAAAACAAAATGCTTTCTCTAATACTAAATTTTAAATTAAAATCACAGATTTCAATTGACATGCAAGATGAGCATCATATTAATAAGAAAACACCGTTAGTTAAACTTGCATCTAGTTAAGGGAAATGTAATCTTTTAAACTGTGTTTACTAAGAAGTAGAAGAATTATTTAACCATTTTTCTGATGAATTTGGCCTGTCAGTATACTAATAACAAATTCTGTTTCTTTAGCATGCATATATTTTTGTGCATGCACATTACAGAATTCTAAATGTAGAAAAATATAATAATGTACACACAGAGCACTGTTTACAACCCAGTGTAAAAATAGATAAATTTTTGCAAAAACATTTAAGGTAAGTTTTATCTATTAAAGCCTGCAGAATTCATTCAAGCTCTGTCATACATTTAAAAAAAAAGGACCAAAATACCACCAAGCATTGACAGGTTTTGTGCAAATATCTAAAAACTTCTCAGAAATCCACAGAGATGCAGGAGACTAAACATAGTATTACTCAACGCTTTAGTGCAAAGACTGTTTACAAGTTTATCTTAAACAGTTCTAAAATTGTGCAAAGTTGTTTGATTAAATACAAGAAGCAGAAGTGTATGCTTTTGACATGCATTATGAATTTATCTTCTTGTTTACATATAGTAAAAAAGTGGGAAATCTTTGTATGCAAGTATCTAGATGCAGATAAATGGAAGAAAGCCTGTCTTTACAAATGATCATCTTGCGGGTAGATCTCAAACCATGCAAGCAATTTCTCTTTGCAAGTAGAAGAGCTTACCTGTTGTGTTAGTTGGCTGTTAAGTCTGGCTATCTTAACAACAAGCAAAAGGTATCATTAAAAGACCCATTATGTGCACCTACATTTGGGGTTTTGTAGTGGTTTAAGCCCAGCCTGCAACCCAGAACCAAGCAGCCGCTCTATCACTACCCCCCTTCCTCCTCTCACTTCCAGAGGGATGGGGAGGAGAATCGAAAGAATGTAACTCCCACAGGTTGAAATAAGTACAGTCCAGTAACTAAGGTATAACACAAAACCACTACTGCTACCACCAATAATAATAAGGGAAATAACAAGGGAAGAGAATATAACTGCTAATCACCCACCAACCGATACCCAGCCCAGCCTGAGCAGTGATCTAGCCCTTCTAGGTAACTGCCCCCAGTTTATATAGTGGGCATGCCATGCTGTGATATGGAATACCTCTTTGGCTAGTTTGGGTCAGGTGTCCTGTCGCTGTTTCCTCCTGTCTTTCCCTCCTCCCTGGCAGAGCATGAGACTCAGAAAGGCCTTGGTCAGAGTAAACATTACTGAGCGGCAACAAAAACATCCGTGTTATCAGCGCTGTTCCCAGGCCAAAAGTCAAAAACACAGCACTGCACCAGCTACTAAGCAGGAGAAAAATGGCTGCTACTGCTGAACCCAGGACAGGTTTAAATCCATCTGGAAGCATAAATAATAAATGTGCATGAGCAATGGCTGAAAATCTTTTTCTTACCTAAAAGTGCAGTGAAGAAGTGTAGATGCATTTTTCTATGTAGACAAGTCAGTGTCTTATACACAGAGCATGTATAAAGTCTCATCCCAAAATAAATAAATAAAATAAGAGGCAAAAGGTATAAGAAATTTGGAATAGAAAGTTTTCTTGGAAACAGCTTAACAACACTATTAAAAAAAAATCCTGCTTTTGCAATGAATTATACAATTACCCTAAATCATAGAATCATAGAGTAGTTAGGGTTGGAAAGGACATTAAGGTCATCTAGTTCCAACCCCCCTGCCAGGGGCAGGGACACCTCCCACTAAACTATGCCACCCAGGGCTATATCCAATCCAGCCTTGAACACCGCCAGCGATGGAGCATTCACAACTTCCCTGGGAAACCCATTCCAGTGCCTCACTACCCTTACAGTAAAGAATTTCTTCCTCATATCCAATCTAAACTTCCCCTGTTTAAGTTTGAAACCATTACCCCTTTTCCTCTCACTACAGTCCCTCATGAAGAGTCCCTCCCCAGCATCCTTATAACTCCCCTCAGATACTGGAAGGCTGCTATGAGGTCTCCACGTAGCCTTCTCTTCTCCAGGCTCAACAGCCCCAACTTTCTCAGCCTATCTTCATACGGGAGGTGCTCCAGTCCCCTCATCATCCTCGTGGCCCTCCTCTGGGCTTGTTCCAACAGTTCCATGTCCTTTTTATGTTGAGGACACCAGAACTGCACACAATACTCCAAGTGAGGTCTCAGGAGAGCAGAATAGAGGGTCAGGATCACCTCCCTTGAACTGCTGGTCACGGTCCTTTTGATGCAGCCCAGGATACGGTTGGCTTTCTGGGCTGCAAGTGCACACTGCCGGCTCATGTTCATTTTTTCATCAACCAATACCCCCAAGTCCTTCTCTACAGGGCTGCTCTGAATGTCTTCTCTGCCCAACCTGTAGCTGTGCCTGAGATTGCTCCGACCCAGGTGTAGGACCTTGCACTTGGCATGGTTAAACTTCATCAGGTTGGCATCAGCCCATCTCACAAGCGTGTCAAGTGATCCACCTATCAAATTGATGTCTCTCCAATTTAGAGACAAGGATGTTATGTGAGACAGTGTCAAATGCTTTGCACAAGTCCAGGTAGATGACATCACCTGCTCTACCCCTGTCCATCAGTTCCGTAGCCCTATCATAGAAGGCCACCAGATTGGTCAGGCAGGATTTCCCCTTAGTGAAGGCATGCTGCCTGTCACCAAGAACCTTGTTGCTTTCATGTGCTGTAGCATGCCTTCCAGGAGAATCTGCTCCAAGATTTTACCAGGCACGGAGGTGAGACTGACTGGTCTGTAGTTCCCCGGCTCATCCATTTTCCCCTTCTTGAAAACGGGGGTTATATTCCCCTTTTTCCAGTCGTTGGGACTGTAGTCAGGAAATGTGAGGCCAGGCATGAAAAGTTTCAAGTAATTTTCCCAAAAGTAAAAATTTCCCAGGCATTTCTCTGAATTATTTTTGAGAACTTTGTCCTGTGAGGTGCCTAACTTAATATTTTTATGCCATTCAATATCCTCAGACAAGAAACACACACATCATTAAGCTGTCATGGCTTTTTCAATAACATCAATTTTTCAGTTTTATGGTACTTACAAGAAGCATTTGATTTAAGATATTGCCTGTTAAAAGAAGATGTAACAGTATTTCTATCCCATGGACGTAGTGGTGGTCTGACAAGACCATAATCTATATCAAATATATTTCGAAGCTACTAACAAAACACCTCTAATGCTCTACATCAGTATGCACCATTTTTTGATTCCCCATAGTACTGCTTCAGGAACTGTTCTTTGACTGAGACTATTCATTAAAGCTTTGGCTCCACAGATTTGGCTTGCCAACATCCTTTGCAGATTTTTGAGTCTGTTGGGAAAACAAAGAACAGCTACTAAGGTCGTCTAGTTATTACAGTTCCGTCTTTACATTTCTCATAAATGGAATATGATAGTAACAATGACCATTAATCTCTCACGATTCAATAAGTAAAAGAATAAAGTTAGTGTGTTTTTTATCAATAATGGGAGGGAACTTTGCAGTGTAACATTTTTCAAAGATTACAGAGACTGTGTTGAGCTTTTTAAACTTCATATTTAAAGAAAGCTGAGAGCTCTTCCCCTAACCTTTTCCCCCATCTCTGAATCAGACACTCCAGAGATTTCACCAACCAGTTTTATTTCAAAAAAACCATAATCGTTACTTAGTTCAGTAACTTTTACATAAATCATACAGTACTTAAGATTACTTTTTAATACAAGGTGGTTTTAAAGAAACTTTCTACACTAATTGAATAAAATGCAATTGTAAAGCTATTACAGTAAAAAAAATGTCTAATCTTTTGATGGTAGACATCAAGTAATGATTTAATACTGGTTGAGGTAAACATTATTGTCATGACTGAAATAAAAATGAGTTGCAGGAATATTTCAGGAATTTTCCTACATTCAGATCCTCTTTCAATCTGCAATTGTCGTTTTTTAGGGGGAAAAATATGTAAGATACTGGAAGGTCATCTGCTCTTTTATAAAAGCAAACAGAACAAACAAGAGCAAATAAATAAGGTATCCACTAGGACAAAAGCTTGGTTAGGGCACTATGTTTCTAATAATCACAGAATTCAAAACAGCAGAGCTTCAAGTCCAAAGTCAGTTATAGGTTCTTTTTGATAAAAATAGAAATAATACATGAGGAAAATGTAAAAATAGATAAATTTAAATTTAAAATTTAAAAACATTTTAAAACACAAGAAAATGTCAAAACAGCTGCATGCATCAATAATTGCTTTATGGTGAGTTTGTCTGCACTTAAAACCTAAACATTTGCCGTTAAAATTGAGCACTGAAACATGCTTACTTCTTTATCTGTTATTTGTACAACTACTGCAGTTAATGCTAAAACTTCTTAGTATTTAAAACATCTTTATTGACAGTTTTATGAAACCTTTTTCATTACTGGATGAAACAAGCTTAACAGGAAAAAAAATAAGAATTTTTGTGTTTGCATTCATTAATGCAAACCAATCAAATCTCATTTTGTCTATAGCCATTGAAAGATAAAAGTAATATTGTGGTTTCACTGATACTGCTGAAAACATTTCCATTGATTGTTAAAATGTGGACAATGTTTCTTGACTAGAAATATAAGAACAATATTCTCGATTTTAAAGAGTAAAAATACTGTCAATTCTTGCTGGTTTCTTTGTTAATTATTATTTAAAATGAAGTTACTGATATTTTTCTCATTACAAGAAAAAAATAATTGATTAGAAAAATCAAACATACTCTTTTCAGAGTAAGTTATTTTTACAGAACAACAAATTCATTCCAAAATTAAAATAACTATTTCAGCCATGGCTTCTTGGTTAATATTATCTTATACAGCTTCTTGAAAACAGCATCAGCGCCAGACACATCTGGTATCAAATTTCAACTAATGACTGCAACATATGCATAGATATGCTAATTTATTTTTAAATACGTATGAATTTTTAGTATAATGTTCATTATACAGAAAAAATATTTCAAGGACTGAGTTTGTATGTCTTCTTTGTTCCTTGTCAAATGATCAGTCGTGTGGCATCTTGTGGAGTTTCGTGTGTCCGAGCGATTATCTCTGGTAGTGAAGACAAGAATTACAAAGGTAGCAGTTTCAAGTATCCCTCTATGGTTGGTAGCACCTGCTTGACCCATGAAGAGCTGTCTAGTGAAAGACATTTTATGTTCGTACTGTTCCATGAAGTATTCCAGGGTGTAATAATAGAGGAAAATGCTAATGAGCAATTGGTGTGTCATTAAACTTGCATTTTGGATAGCCGGTGCATTCCTCTATTTCCTGTTCCTGGCCCTCAACATAGGATGGATCCTGCTTTGAGTAAAAGGAAATCAATATTGCCCAAGTAGGAAACTGAGAATGGGAGCCACCTCAGCTGTATTAGTGGCTCTAATATTCAGTTTCTCTGTGATTCTGACAATGCATTTAGTTTATTGCTTTCTGCTTCCCCATCTCATATAGAATAGTATCATAGAATCATAGAATCATAGAATAGTTAGGGTTGGAAAGGACCTTAAGATCATCTAGTTCCAATCCCCCTGCCAGGGGCAGGGGCAGGTGCACCTCCCACTAAACCATGACACCCAACGCTCTGTCCAACCTGGACTTGAACACCGTCAGCAGTGGAGCGTTCACAACTTCCTTGGGCAACCCATTCCAGTGCCTCACTACCCTTACAGTGAATAACTTCCTCCTTATATCCGATCTAAACTTCCCCTCTTTACGTTGTAACCCGTTACCCCTTGTCCTATCACTACAGCTCCTCATGAAGAGTCCCTCCCCAGCATCCTTATAGACCCTCTTCAGATACTGGAAGGCTGCTATGAGGTCTCCACGTAGCCTTCTCTTCTCCAGGCTCAACAGCCCCAACTTTCTCAGCCTATCTTCATACAGGAGGTGCTCCAGTCCCCTGATCATCCTCGTGGCCCTCCTCTGGGCTTGTTCCAACAGTTCCATGTCCTTTTTATGTTGAGGACACCAGAACTGCACACAATACTCCAAGTGAGGTCTCAGGAGAACAGAATAGAGGGTCAGGATCACCTCCCTTGAACTGCTGGTCACGGTCCTTTTGATGCAGCCCAGGATACGGTTGGCTTTCTGGGCTGCAAGCGCACACTGCCGGCTCATGTTCATTTTTTCATCAACCAATACCCCCAAGTCCTTCTCTGCAGGGCTGCTCTGAATGTCTTCTCTGCCCAACCTGTAGCTGTGCCTGAGATTGCTCCGACCCAGGTGTAGGACCTTGCACTTGGCATGGTTAAACTTCATCAGGTTGGCATCAGCCCACCTCACAAGCGTGTCAAGATCCTTCTAATGGCATCACTTTCCTCAAGTGTATCCACTGAACCACATAGCTTGGTGTCATTGGTAAACTTGATGAGGGCGCGCTCCACCCCACTGTTCATGTCACCCACAAAGATGTTGAACAAGACCAGTCCCAACACTGACCTCTGAGGGACACCACTTGTTACTAGTCTCCAGCTGGACATTGAGCCATTGACCACAACTCTTTGCGTGCAGCCATTCAGCCAGTTCTTTATCCACCAAGTGGTCCACCTATCAAATTGATGTCTCTCCAATTAAGAGATAAGGATGACGTGGGGGACAGTGTCAAACGTTTTGCACAAGTCCAGGTAGATGACATCAACTGCTATACCCCTGTCCATTGCTTCCTTAACCCCATCATAGAAGGCCACCAGATTGGTCAGGCAGGATCTGCCCTTAGTGAAGTCATGCTGGCTGTCACCAACCACCTTGTCTTTCATGTGCTGTAGCATGCCTTCCAGGAGAATCTGCTCCAAGATTTTGCCAGGCACAGAGGTGAGACTGGCTGGTCTTTAGCTTCCTGAGTCATCCATTTTCCCCTTCTTGAAAATGGGGATTATGTTTCTCTTATTCCAGTCATCAGGAACTTCACCTGACTGCCTTGATTTTTCAAATATGATGGCGTCCTGGGTTCAGCAGTTGCAGTCATTTTTACTCCTTTTTAGTAGCTAGTGCAGTGCTGTGGTTTTGACTTTTGGCTGGGGAAAAGTGCTGATAACACCAATGTTTTTAGTTGTTGCAGCAATGTTTGGTCTGACCAAGGACTTTCTGAGTCTCATGCTCTGCCAGGGAGGAGGGGAAGCCAGGAGGAAACAGAGACAAGACACCTGACCCAAACTGACCAAAGAGACATTCCATACCACAACACGTCATGCCCAGGATGAAAAAAACTAGGGACAGGTGCCTGGAAGAGGGGGTTCACTGCTGGGTCGGGCTTTCTATTGGGTGGTGAGCGGTTGTATTCTCTTCCCTTGTATTTGCCTTGTCATTATTATCATTGGTGGTAGCAGTAGCGGATTTGTGTTATGCCTTAGTTACTGGCCTGTTCTTATCTCAATCCGTGGGAGTTACATTCTTTCGATTTTCTTCCCCATCCCAGCCAACAACCAAGGCTGCCCTGGAGCGTCACATTTCCAAGCAGCCTTTCCCAGCTGGTGAGGACGAGGTCAAGCATGGCACCTCTCCTTGTCGGCTCCTCTATTACTTGCAGAAGGAAGTTGTCTTCCACACAGTCGAGGAATTTCCTGGATTGCTTGTGCCGGGCCATATTATCCCTCCAACAGATATCAGGGTGGATGAAGTCCCCCATGAGAACAAGGGCCTGTGAGCATGAGGCTATTCCTATCTGTTTGTAGAGCACTTCATCCACAGAGTCCTCTTGGTCAGGAAGTCTGTTACAGATCCCCGCAATAATGTCTCCCATCGCTGTTCTCCCTTTAACCCTGACCCACAAACTCTCTGTTAACTGATCACCTGTTCCTGACAAAGTTCCATACTCTCCAGCCTATCTCTAACATAAATAGCAACTCCCCTTTCCTGCCTGCCATGCCTGTCTTTTCTAAAGAGCCTGTAACCTTCCATTCCAACATACCAGCCATAGGAGCCGTCCCACCATATTTCTGTGATACCTATTATACCCCTGTAGATGTGCACACATCTCTAATTCCTCTTGTTTGTTCCCCATGCTGTGGGCGTTTATGTAGAGGCATCTGAGCCGAGCTCCAGATGAAGTCGGCTCATTTGCTGGAGTGGCTGAAATATCTCTGTGTTGCTCCAAGCATTTATTATAGGCGTTGGCAACTGAGTGGGAGTATTGGGATAGAATGATTCTCACCTCCCCCAACATATCTAGTTTAAAGCATCCTTGACCAGTCTGGCAAGCCTCCTACCAAAACTGCTCTTCCCCTTCATTGTCTGACCAGCTCCACCAGCCTCCAGTAGACCTCACCTCCTAAATAGTGTACCATGTTCTAAATACCCAAACCCCTGACTATGGCACCATTGTTCTAACAATCTATTAACCTGCCAAATCCACCTGGCCTTTTTAAGGTGCTCCCCTTTATCCTGGAGAATTGATGAAAAGACAATCTGAGCTCCAGAGCCTTCTCCCAGGGCTCAGTAGTCCTTCTTTATGTTCTCAGGGCTACTGCTACCTCTATCACTAGCACCCACATGGACCATTAGATGGGGGTAATAGAGCAGGCCTGCTTACTAGAGCAGGCAGCCTCTCCGCAGTGTCTCTGATCCAAGCCCCTGGTAGGCAACACACCTCCCTTGAGACTGGGTCAGGCCGACAGATGGGTGCCTCTGTTCCTTTCAAAGTAAGAGTTCCCAACTGCTACAGCCCACTGCTTCTTCCTGGCAGCACCAGTAGTGATCTTCTTTACCAGTGCATCAGCCGGTTGTTCATGGTGCAAGTCTGTTTCTTCATCAGCCCTCTGCAGAATTGCAAAACGGTTCTGGGTGGGGACAACAGATTTAGGAAGAAGCCCCTTGCTTTTAATTGTCCTCTTCCTCCTTTTTTTTTTTTTTTTTTTTTTTTTGTTACTATTTCCCAGCTTTCTGGGTTAACAGCCTCCTTTCCTGCATGAGCTAAGATGAATGCTTAAGGCCCCTGCACAGTTTGGGCCTGGAGCAAGCACTCCTGCTTCCTCTCAGCTTCCCTGATGTCTTTTAGCCTATTGACAGCATCCCTCAGCTCAGCCACCTGCTGCAGGAGGACCTCTAAAATTAAGATAATAATTAGATACCTATTTCACTGAGATAACCTTAGTTAATATTTACAGAATTCTTTCAGAATATATAGCCCTATATAAATGCTGATCATTCATATTAAATTAACTTGGTCCTGTGCTGGATGTGCTGAACACACTCTGGGAAACAAGAAAGCTTTCTTAGGAAGAATAAAGAAAATAAAAATGAATGGAGGAATACGAGTGCAAGCAGACGTATCTGCCAGCTTATTCTCTGTATCTGTGAAGCCTCATTCTGTTGATTAATGAGATTAAATACCTTTTTTTTTTTTTTTCCAGTGGTCATTGCAAACATTTTTCTGAAAACAAATTAACTTCTGAGAAAGGGAAAAGGCAATAGTATCCTCCCCCTGCTTCTACTTTTTGTGCACTTTCCTTTGCATTTGAGCTCCATCAGGAGCCCCAGGATCATCCTCACTGGCCCTCTGCCATGCTGGTTTGATTTCCTGTGCATTGGAACAGGCTGCTTTTGTGCATTGAGTATGATGTCCTTGAAGATCAAACAACTACCCGGGCTCTTTGACCTCCAGGGCATTCTCTGATGGGAGCCTGCCAAGCAATGCCCCAACAAGCTGAAATAGGTTTTCCTGAAGTTGTAACTTGCTGTATGTCTAGTTCATTTCCCACAGCATATGATGACTGAACAGAAAGTTCAGCAAGTAGAAAACAAGTAGCTAGAACATGGAAGGAGGTTAGTGTTGTTGTAAAGAGAAACAAAAAGAAAAAAAGAGACTGTAAACGAATGAAAGGATTGCATAAGGTTAAATGAAGTGATGAGATGTATTTGCATGTGCCAAGGGAACTGGTGGATGTAATTGCCAAGCCATATTCTATCATATTTGAGAAGTCATGCTAGTCTGGTGAAGTTCTTGCTGGCTGGAAAAGGGGAAATATAACCCGGTCCCAATAACAGTACCTGAGGAACACCACTTGTCATTGATCTCCACTTGGAAATTAAGCTATTGACCACAAATCTCTGAGTGCAACCCCACAGCCAATTCCTTATCCACAGAGTGGTCCATCAATCAGCTCTGAATCAAATTCCATGTATTACAACTATCCCTGAAACTTCTGCCTTCTACTTTTACCAGTAACTTTTTATACAAGTGCTACCAAAAAAACCCATAAAAGCTTCATTATTCAGTATCTCTGCCCTTTGACCTTCTTTGCTTATCTGAAGTTTCTTCATGTGATCTGCATATGCAGTATCAGTAATTAGGATTACCATAGTTTTAGAATGACAGCCAAACACCTTGTATGGTATCAGGAGGATATAATTTTTCAGATGTTCCTTACCTTTGTGAACTGGAATAAAAGAGAAATATTATGCCTCTTTAGCAATAACCATTTGCCATCAGGTGCTGCAAAACTAAAAGCATAAATCATTGAAAGGTTGAATGAAAGAACCTGGCTCCCCCACCTGGTTCTCTAACAATCATATAATTTTTTAACTGTGCCTACAACACATCAACCAAAAAGGTATGCATCAGCACTTTCAGATCATGTTTTCAGTGAGGTTTACAGGAATTAATTAGAAGGAAATACAATAAGATTAGTTACATGTAAACACTCGGTAAAGTTACATGTTAACATTAACATGTTAACATGCGAACATTAGTTGCGTGTAAACACTGTGTTTACATTTGGCCTAGTAGTATATTCCATTGACACATATATGTATATTCTCTAGAATTTTGTGCATTATTGTAGTTACAGATGGAAGCCTTACTTTGTAAGCATTGACCTATTTTTATGCCCTTGAAATTGGATTTTGCTGAATTATTTTCAAGTGATTCTGTTTTCTCTATGTACTTGAATAAAATACCACACTTGGAAATGCAAAAGAATGCTGAATGAAATTATGGAGATATTCACAAATATATGCCTGCGGTCCTAAATCTCATTGCAAAATTGAATTGGACAAGCCTTTACTCCTAAGTCAATTATAAATAGAACATCTGACAAATATTGTGAACAAACACTAACATCAAATTCAGCAAAGCTTCCCAAAGGAAGAACAGTTGTTTGCATTTCCAATTTTCACTTAATTTAAAATTTAAACATGAGTTAAACCTTAACAAAGATTGTAGTCACTTAACAACCTTCTCTGACTTTGAAACAGTCATAAATTTTCTTCATGTTCCTCAATATCACGTGTAAAATCCTCCATTAATCATATGTCAAGACCTTCTGACACTTTCAAAAAAGTTTTATTTTGGTGGGCTTTAACATAAAAAAGTTGACATGCCATTCCTCTGAAATATATGTGCTCTTTTAATCCAGTGAGATGAGGTACTTCATAAAAAAAATTTGTTTCGTGGAGGTATGATGACAAAATGATTTCTTTTTGTTTAAAAAAACCCACAAGCTGAATAGCTTTGGATTTGGGACCAAAATATGATTACATTTTACTAAAAATCATAGTACAATTTTAATTCTGGCCTAGACAAAGATGCACTCTAAGTAATTTGCAATTATATGATTTCCAACCTTGGTCAAAAACTGAAAAAGTTAATGGGAATTTTGGCATCCACACCATGGTCATTAGATTGAGTTTTAAATGTTCTGGGGAAGTTCCAACTATTGTGGAGATGGAAATTCTCATCCCAGAATTATTGCTAATATTTCACATTACAAAAGGTTTATTTCCTCCTATGAAATGTATGTATAAAAAGAGTGCTTTAACATGTACTGCTTATGTAATTTATTATCTAGTATTTTCTTTGTTAATATGTTTTGTGATGTGAAATATTAACAACTCTATGTCAGAGTTAGTCCTAATGCCTTCACCTCTCCCTGGGTTGAGTTATTTCCTTCAATTTTTAATAGCTTGATCTCACTTCTAGTTATTGGAAGAAACATTTTATATTTCATAGAAAAACTGAAAAGGCAAAAAGCATTACTTGCATTGAAGACATGACAATAATTACTGGTCATGTTTTTCCAAAGCACAGAACTAGAAGCTAAATCCAGAGAAGCAAATTGTTAAAAATGCATGAACACTGTTCACAGTTTTTGCTTCGTGTAACGTGCAGAGAAGCATCAGCCTGAAGGCTCATGCAACTCCATACATGACCCCAAGTAAGACTGGTGTCTGTATTTAGCTGTTTCACAGAGGTGTCTACAACTTCTATGTCTTTAATGTTTGCTTAAAGCTGGACCTGGTAAGACTGATCAGTCCAGTGGGGCTTTCCTGCTTGAGCCCTTGTCTTCGACAGAAAGATTAAAGAGAAAGGCATTTTTGTGAAGTTTCTGTCAGTTTTTTGATTTGAAGATATTCATATTTTTGAAGGGTCAGTGGTCATTCTAAGCACCATTTTTGTTGTCTCTGGGAATTTGTGAGTGAGTGTAAGTGCATATATGAATTTCTCAAGATAAAGCTTAAAAAAATCTTATAGGGATGAAGTAATTCTGTACTATAAATTTTACAGTATCTTTGGACCTTTGGGATGGAGGAAGTGAAATGCCAGCACACTGGGCTCTGCATAACACAGCCTCTTCAGGTGCTGGCTATGGCTGAACAATGTTGATAACATGCTGTTTGGCTTGTGCTGAGCAATGTTTTCCCAGTTAAATGAAAACCAATTTAAGATGCTGCTGAAGGCAGGAAAAGAAAAGACATTTTCCAGTCCTACTCAGTAAAGTCTCTATTTATTGAAAGGAATCTTTCTCAACTAAGTACTAAACTATGAGTCCATAAGCAAATCTGAATAAGAGCCAGGAAGACAAATGATTCCTTGTATATATTTTAAACCCTTGTTGCAGATGTATTCTCACATATTATTCCATTGTAGGGGTTATGGTTTTTGTCTGTTTGAGGTTTTCTTTAAGTACATAACAGATTCTCAAAGTTTTCCTGCATTTAACTGACTGCCTAGCTGTACCCTGAGGAGAACATGTAAACAGAATGAGAAGATCACTAAGACTGATCTACAGGAACATAACTTCTAGTAGGTAAGGAGCCAAATCTCTGAATATAAGACAGAATCAGCCTTCTTGACTCAGAAAACCATCACCAAAGATGGCTAGGAGTATTTTTGTTAAAAAAGGAGTGTTAAATAGAAGTTTAAAGCCTTGAAAACTAAGATCAAAACCTAAAAACATCCAAAAGGAGAGACAACACAGCAATTCCTAGTTCTGACTGTCACAAAGTATCACAAAATAGTTAAGGGTTCTTGTGTTACATCTACCTGAATGGAGAATACACTCGTGAACCACCAAATAATCACAAAATGATGGGGAGCAATTCAGGTTAACTGAATCCTCCTGGTATCAAATTTAAGTGCAGTCCAAAAGGCCAACAATCAGTTGTAATGTTTTGACCAGATAAAATATATTAAATTGCAAATAGCTTTTAAATGAAAACAAAGGTAAATTGAGGTCAAGAGCCTGAGACCTTATAATTGTCAGCATGGGCTGCAATCACAAGTCAAATCCATATTTTCAAAATTGTTTCATCTCAAAACTTTTTCTTCTTTTTCCCTCTTACTTGCAAGGTAAAAGAGAAGTTGTTCAAATGAAAAGCCTGAACAGCTTTGTTTCTGAAGCCTTTTCCTCAAGCCATAATCCATACTGCCAAAACCAGTCTGAAAGTGAAGTTCCTTGAACTGTCTCATCCAATTTCTGACTTATACTGATTTCTCTCTCTTGTGTTTTGTAGATCCTGAAACTCCTGAGAATGTAGAGTAGGATTTTCACAATTGTCTTTTCATATGAATTTGCAAATAAAACTTAAGAGATATTTGACAGCTATGACATTTGAAAAATAAATTATACAGTAAGCATAAAATACTTTCTACCATTCTGTACTCCGTTATTTATCTCTGTTTTCTGAAAGAACCATTGCAATATTTTGCACTTCCTGGTAATTATGGTAGATTGCTGCAGAGTAATTATGCTTGTCTCATAAAAGTACAACAGTAAGAGAGTGACTAAAGGCTATACTTGCAGAACAAAGCTTTTCTCACAGTGTTAATTAGGGGAAGAAGCAATTACAGGTATGCACATTTTTGTTACAAGTACTGCCAGCAAAATCCTTTTCTGAAAGCACTTACAGCCAAGAAGAGATAAAGAATTCATTATTATAGGTTTCCTAACCTGTAGACTACATTTACTCTAGTATATTGCATTAAATGCAGGGGATTATACTAGACAGATCTATAGTAACAGATTACATAGTCCTAAAAGTATAAGCAGATCATTCACCTGCTACAACAATATTAATAGAATTTCACTATATTTATGAGAGCCATAAAGTAGCTAGAAGCTCCTTTAAAAATATTTTTACTTACATATTTCCCTTTTGTTATAAAAAATAGAAAATCAGAAAAGCCATTTCTCTCACCAGATAAAAGCTCCCGAAACTCTAAGGCTTTGCTTGGAGACCACAGATCACCAAAATTCAAGCTCATAATTTCTGAAGTGCTACTGGAGGAATGACTGACACCTGAATAGGAAACATAGAACTAATTTAGGCAAGTAGCAGAGAATTCTCTTGATATATCACTGAGATATATTCAAGACAATATACTGTAAGCATCAAACATGGAGACAAAGGAGAGTTGCAAAGCAATGTTCTGTAGGATGCTATAGTAAAATGGCTGTTTGAGAAAAACTGCACTGAATTATAATCATTCCTCCTTTTTTTATTTCTAAGATTTAGGCATTACTACATGATTTAAATATCTCATAAGCCCTTTAGTTTAAATAGAAAACAATGGGGACACACATACAAAAATGGCAAACCCCAGAACATTATTAAAAAGCATAAATTTTGCATAAATGCATGTGTGGAATTTTGAAAGTGATTATTGTGCTGCTTTACAATAAAGAGTATATTTCCTCCTATGACAGGTATGTATAATTGCTTAAAGAGTGCTTTAGCATGTACTGTTGATATAAAGATTTTCCTTAGAGGAAACTAAGGAGCAGATGTATAGCACTGTGAAGCAGAAGCCTTGAAAGGATGTTGAGTGAAATAAGTGATTGAAAAAGTCAGGTGGCCATCTACAATGTTAATGGCATGCTTAGCAATTTTGAAAAATTTACGTTGTGAGCTGCCTGGAAATAAGAACATTGCATGCAGAGCTGACTGCAGATACCATATGTTGAATATCTAGCTAATGTGATGATACTTCACAATGTTCAAATGTTAAAAAGCATACTGCAAGGAAACACAGTTTTATGGAGTAATTCCATGAACAGGGCAAAATTGTAACTGAGTACATGAGGATGTTATTACATGGTAATAAAGGGTGCATCTTCAAGACACAGAGGTTGAATAGATCACCTCATGTGCTCTCTGCAGAGAGAAGTGGGAGGGAGTAACTGAACACCTCAGCACAAGTACTGCAAAACTTGCAGTTCAACTACATGCAATGTCCTATGTGAACAGATAGAGAATCACAGTTCTATCAAGAAATAGATCTGGTGTCTTCACTGGAAAATCAGCTGCAGGGATCAGAAAAAGAACAGATAAATCAAAAAAGTTCAGGAACATATGTAAGGGCAATGAAGAAACCTAAGAAGCCTGGATCACCTAAGTAATGAGCTTTGCCAAGGTGGAGCATGAGACACAAACACTATAACGAAAGGTACAAGAGTTTCATTTCTAAGAGACTTTTTCTTGTCTGTCATGGGGGCAGTGACATTAATCTTTAGATTTCCATCCAGTATGATGTTTTCTAGCATCTCTGCTTTGTCTATAAGAGATCACTGCATCTATCATGCAATAAAATAATTACAGAAAACTCAATTTTGAATTTCTTAAAAAGAAAGATTCTATAAAGCTCATGATCAGGTAGGTCTGACTGATTATATGTTTATAAAATGCTGAACTAGAAAGAAATTAACAGATATGCTTGGCCTTGACAAGTAGGCCTGTGGCATCACTAGCATATAGTCATGAGATAAAAGAAAAGAGTAAGTTCTGTAGAACGCCTGCCATCTTCACAGAAAAACCAAGAATATAAAGCAGAGAGAAAAGGATCTCTTAAGTAGGGTACTCAAGGAAGTATCGGAACTCATTGAGTAAAATGGCTGTCTGCTCCTATAGATCAGTATTGGACTATACATCAGGATTCACTATCCTTATGTTAGTACTTAGTATCTCTGAAGAACAGGTCTGTGCTGAATTAGAACAGATAGTGACACAAAATAACTCATTCCTCCAGAAGTACAAACATCTAAATCTAACATCTGTTTCACTTGAAGCTGAATGTGAACAGAATGTTAAGGGATTAAGGGGACAATTGCAATCATTAGGGAACTTAATCATTATCTGTTTTGCAGGACTAAGTGTGTTCTTCAACAATAATGCCAGATTTACTTAGAAAACAGACACAGATGTTACATTTATTTTTATTTCTTAAAATACAATATACTTTATAACATATAATAAAATTTTAAATACTCATTTAGAATTCTGAGCAGTATTAAAGTAATGTTTAGATGAGGATTAAAAAAAGAAAGAGTATCTACGGCCAGACACAGATTCTTCCAGCTCAGGGTATCCTAAATTGTCTCCCCTGCCACAGAAAAACATGCCCAGATAAAGGTTTCAGTCCCTACACCCCATAGTAGTAACATAGCACCATTAGTAACCAGGAAATAACTTTTCCCACTAACTTCACTGGCATGTCACACATTTTTGGTGTGGCAGGACCAGATCCTTGTGATCTTTTATCATTAGACTGACCTAAACAAGTAAATGAAAAGGACTTTCAAGTTGTACCTGTGAGTTTATCTGAAAAGCTCCTAAAACTGAGAAACCTTAGGATGAGACAGAAGGGAAATAGAAGAGGATTCCCATCTCTAGACCACTGTGTTTCTGAAGGTACAGTCTTTCTTTTCCTCCTGTCTTATTTGAAGTCTAACAACATTTATGCAGGTATTTAGGTAACACATGTATTAGTAAATACATCTCAATCCCCTAAACCTCTATCTCTGCGTATGCATATATATATGCATATATATATGATTTATATATGTGTGTGCATATATATTTATATATTCCTTTTTCCCAGCAGACTTCTTTTCTGGTTCTCTGCCTTTCCTTGCCGGGCACCACTCTTCTTCCTGTTCCTGAGTCTCAGCCTCTGCCTGTCCTGGTCAAGAAAATTTTACTCTCCAAGCACACTTCATCTTACCCAGCCTAGAATTTTCTCCACATACTGATGCCAGTAAGCAGCAAGGCAGAAGAGAACAGGCAACTTTAAATTTCTACTGCTCAGCTTCAGAGAAACATAACCCAGGAAGAAACAGCAAAAATGACATGCCATTTGTGCTGCCCAATTAATTTTCTCTGGAGAAAATTTACCAGGAAACTGTGATCTCTGATTCTTAGACTTGTCTAACTTTCATGGGATATCTTCCTATGTTTCTACCTTCATTCAGTGAAGGTATTTCCTACATATAGTACTACATAACAGCTGTAAAGTACACTGCAAAGTGGCAAAGTGATCACGGAGACATTCATACTGCATCACCACCTTATCCAAAGAGATATTTGTATAAGTAGCAAAAGGTTTCTTGGAATCCTTTGTAAAGAGAAAGTATTGATATTGACTTACAACTAGATTTTATAGACCTCCAAAGTATTTTTAAGTAATTTGCAACAAGTTAAATTAAAATAAAACCAGAATGTCATTATGAAGATTTTAATTCCTTCAGTTACTTTCATTCCTCTTTGAATTATAGAATCATAGAAATCACAGAATCACTTCGGTTGGAAAAGACCTTTAAGATCATCTAGGCCAGCCTTTAAACCAGCACTGCCAAATCCACCGCTAAACCATGTCCCTGAGTGCCACACCAGCATGTCTTTTAAATACTCTAGGAAATGGGACTCCACCAGTTCCCTGGACACCTTGATCCAGTGGCTGACAAGCCTTTTGGTGAACTGCAATATCTTTCCCTGAACAAGCCCAGGAGGCTTGCCTGCAGTTCATTCTTTGCTGCCTGCTCAAGTTCACTAAAGAAGCATGAGTAATCAAGAGAAAAGAAAGTTGTTGGGTTGCCTGTGCTGGCTGTGGTGCATCATGTCAACTGGACTCCTCCAGAAGGATGGGAGCTGTGTGTGCCTCCCCAGGATTGATGGACCTGAAGTCCTCTGACCCAAGAAATGCTGGAGCGCTGCAATGTATAGGTTTAGAGAGCTCTAGCAAGCAGGGAGCTAGAAGCAGAAAAAAGGCTAGTGGAGTTCTGAGGGGTTTCAGTAAAGCCTCTAAGATAACAGAGATAGATTTTTGTGAGGGAGGTCTAAGAGAGACTGCACAGTTTTCTAAAAACTGAAAGCCGTGGAAGCTGCAGGGTAAGAATGGGAGACCTGGGAGACAGGATTCACCTTCAAGCTGCCTGTGGTAGATGGCAGAATTGGTTTTATATGACTTTCCTTTTGTTTGGTGTTTCACAACACAAACTAGATTTCTCCAAGGAGACTGCCTATAGAGTTTATCTTCTATACAGTCTAAACAGTCAAAGCCTTTTTCGTGTTTTACAGCTGCTAGAATCTTGTGAATTTTGTTATGATTTGTAAAGACTCAAAGTATCATCTTAAGATTTAATCCTGAAGACATAATCCTGTCTGTAAGACTGCATATGAGGGGCATCTTGTTGATGTCAGCAGGAATTCAAATGGCAACCACTATTAGGGCCATTACATTAATACATTCCTGCTCTTTTTGTCTACAATTAGTGGCTTCAGGGTTTCACAGGTTATGGAGCAGAGAACTGCAGAATGATCAAGCTTATGTATTTTCTAAAAAAACTTTATGATGTCAAATCACTAAACTGAACAGGTCTTTTAAAATTTTTTAGATGCAAGAATAGTTCTAGTGAAAAATATCATTGATTATAAAAAAATAAATGTCTTCCATGTTGCTGTTGAGAATCTGATTTCAAATGAAGTCACTGCTTTCACTAAACATATGGGCAATTGCATGCACATAGTTATAAAGAGACATCTAGTTCTTAGTAATACCTTTATCTTCAGCTAATGAGAAGAGAAAGATCCACTCAGAGACATTGTCACCACAGAGAAACAGGAGGCAGCTAGCCTATGGAAAGAGACATCATTATCATCAGGAAGATCAAATGTTTAAGTTAGCACAGTCTTTTTCTTAGTGGTCACCATACTAGCAAATACTAAATTAGTTCCTCTTTGTTTACTATTTCTCTTGGCAAGTCAGAGTGAATTATTAAAAAACAGGATTCAGAAGTAGCACTTCTGAATCTTGTTTTCTATCATCCTCCAATTTTGTGCACAGTTGAACAGCATGTTTCATATGTGCTTGGAAATAGCTAACCATTTTGGACATCTAGAATCATTTGCATAATAAGCAAAATGTAACGCACTGTTACAGTTGTTAATGGTCCATGTTTTAAGCCATTATTACATATGCCTGAAGCTTCCTAATTAATGAATATGCAATTAAAGATTAAAATAATGAGCACAATAATTAGGAATTAATCGGTACCTGCCTTGACTGCATTAAAGTGAAATTTCCACTATTTGCTATGGATGTAACAGTTCAGCTATAACTGAATTAATTTATTATATTCCTTAAAGCACTTTCAGGCTCAGAATATGAATCAAGACTAAGAAAAGTCATGCAACTTCAGAATTTTACTTTGGGGACTCTTATTGTAATTAACAAAAAAAGTGGAGAAATATGGCTCCAAAAATCTGCCCATTGATAAGCAAAAATAATAATAAAAAAACCCCATAACAATCAAATTATTCTGAAATCTTGCAGAAAGCTGATACAGAGAAATAAATAAGCTGCTTTAGATATTATACTTCAATACTACACAAAATAAGCACAGTCTAAGGCCTTCAGGCCCTTTGTTCATAATTCTGCTAGTACCAAAAAAAAAATTATTTGTGAAAATAGCAAGGAGGTGAGGTGTCTTCCAACCTGAATTATCCTATGGCTATATTTGAGATGATAGACATATACACACAATTTCAACAACAGAATATCAGTAAGCAAAGAAGATTTACAATAGAAGACACAGAAAAAATTATTTCTATTCTATTGTTTTTCATTTTCTATTTTTTAATAAATCTTTGCCTTGCATATGAAAAGAAATAAACAAACAAACCAACCCCAACAAAACCAACACTATCTTTAGCCACAAGGCCTGGTAGAACAACATAGTAAAAGGTAATAGCTTTCAAACAGATGCGTACCAACACAATTTTAGGGCATTCAGCAAAGAATAAATTTCAGGGAAGAATTTTTTTCTCTCTGGTAGAAGAAGTGTACATTCAACACTTTAACGATTCAAAACCAGCAAGTACACAATGAGACAAGACAATCTTCATGTAATAGGAACTACAGTCCTGTTACTTGTTTTGCTTTTTCCTAATCTTTACTGTCTCGGTGCACTGTGCTTTCTGCTGTCTAGCATTTTACTACAAGAGTTTTCGTTGTTCTATCTACTCCTACTGTCTATGCTACTTGCATTTTAAAGCTCTCTGCACTTTAAGGTTTCCCCATTTCCACTCTTGCTTGTAAACTGAAAAAAAATCAGAATGATTTTTTTTTTTTTTTTGCATATGCCTATTACAGGATTTCCTGGGTTCGTTAACACACTGTGTTCCCACAGCTGAAAATAGCAAGCATTAACTAACACACTTCAAATTTTATTCCCATTTGGTCATGGTATCCACAGACTCTGGAAAAGAAGCTCAAGCAATCTGTATTCAAAGAACGAATAAGTATTTCTTGTCTGAGTATTCCAGTTTTCATTTCTACAGAGTTGACTACTTGCATTGGTTTTACAGCTCTTCACAGTATTTACGGAATAGTGCTGAAGTTCTTTGCAGTGAATTATCAGAAAAGGCTTCAGAGAACTCTTCAGATGCAATCAGTCATCCCAAGATCATTTCTGCATGGATTACAAGCACGATACCTCTCTGTATGAGTAAGACTGGCTGAATTTTCAGAAATGCTCCTGAAGTTTGAAGACCTTTCTTTAAAGAGGCACCTGTGCACCCCTTGATTACTGTATTCTTGTTTCTTTCACAGCCTTTATATTTTTCTTACAAGTTCATCAGTTTGATTTTGTCACAAACAGGTCTTCAAACCCCATCTGTATAATTTCTATCAAGCCACAATCCAAGTTATGAATTTTTACTCTGTCTTTACAAGAATCATCAGCTCCTAACACCTCTTTGCCAAGTCTGAACCTTCTTGAGGGCACCATCGGCAAGAACTAGGAGCAGGGAACATGTCTTTGTATAAAGCAATGTGCACTGCTTTTATATGCACCATTAATACAAGCACTACTGACTTAGTATAGTAATACTTAAAATGATGAATCATTAGATTCATCTCTTTATCCCATAGTCAAAGTTTTAATGTCAAAGTTTTAATGTCAAAGTTTATGGCTGACTCACTCTATGTGACAGATTGCCTGTAAGGCTGCAAAACTTCTTTGATCTTGGCCTGTCCTCCCACAATAATTTCTGCTACTGCTTCCAAGCATGATGTTTCTTGATTCTTCTAGCTATGTCTTCCAGGACAATTTATGAAAAAAAATTTTTTTCAACATATTTTGTAGAGATATATAATTGATTCTCATTTTTAGTCAGACAGCAAAACCAGAACCGGGTTATACTTGCTTCTGAAGGAAGAGATGTCATCAGCGATGGGACCTACCCTCTCATCTGAAATAATAGGTATTAAGATGTCAATGTGAATGTATGCATGCCTCAGGGACCTGTTCATTTTAGCAAGTACATGGATCATTCTTAATGACCAGAGTGCAATATTCCCTTAGAAATAATATGTTTTTTGTGGCATAGGTCTAAAAGAATAGTTTAACCAACATCAGAATTTTCCAGTATGAAAGCTGGGCTAATAACTCTTAAAAGAAAAATATTATGTGGACTTTATATTCCAATATAGCTTGAGTTACAGCTACTGTAGACTGTCACCTGGTGAGTACTTTTTGGCAAGGTATTAAAAAATTCCCCAACTGCTACCCAGACCACAACTTGTATTTACACTGCCGACAGAGAAATGTTGTGCTGTACTGTCACAGCAGATGGATTACTCTGAGCCCAAAAGACAGTCCATTACTTTTGGGGCTGATACATTGGTCTCTTATGCTTTTACAGGTTCTGTCATATTATCTTTCTTCAGTGAATGAACAGAAGATTTGGTCTTTCTGGGCTCTCATTCAAGTACCACTTGCAAGATTCTTTCCAGTAAAATTGCGTGTTAGGGAGAAGATGAGCTCTGTAATCAGTGCATCTATGTGGAACTGACACTCTATCAGGACTTATTTTTAGTTACGTGGCTTCTGATACAGGGATAATAACGCATGAACAAAATATAAAAAGCGCAGTAGTTTCTGTTAAAAGAAAAACCTCATGTAATTTATTTGTTATCTATCTCTCATTTCCCTTAGGGCATAAACATGGTCTGACACCTCTTTTTGCCCAGGGTCCTGGCTGTCTTTGCCAGACATCAGCCCTGAGGTGTTGCGGACATGGGACCTGGGACCGTATGAGGGTGCTGCTGTGTGAGAGAGACGGGAGCAAGCCTGTGGTCTGGGGCTTATCTTGATGTCTGTCATAGGACTTGCACTTGCAATTCTTGTTCAGATGCTGTAGGATTGTCCCTGTGTCCTAAAACGACACTGTCTCTGCCTGCCTCACTGTCAAACTGCCCTCCCTTGCAAATCAGCCCACTTTTGTTGCTCCTTACACCAACTTTTTCCAAAGATGCTGACTCACAGACATTAATCCTTTCAGGTCAGAAATCCTTATAAGTAAGCAGAAGAGGAGGCATGCATTCTCAATTAAGTGCTAAATTTGCTTTTCTCAGGAAGAATACTGTTTTTCTTAAAAAAAGACATCTTCAAAGCCTTTTGCATTACATTTGATGATTCAGCTCAGGAGCATTGAGTAATGCACATTATATTGTGCATCTTGGGATCTGTTTAGAAACAGATTCTTATGCGAAATATGTGACTTTTATGCCACCTGCATTGATATAATTGCCTCTAGGCTATTGATATCATCTTAAAAATCCATTACAATTGATTTTATAGTTATACAAGCCGTGATACAGAAGAATATCTAGCTAAATTTGTTTGTCTATGACAGTGATACTTTTGCTATGAAGAAGCTATTGGCATTATGAACTATCAGAATCAGCGCATTTGCTTAAGCATCTAAAAAGCTCTCTGATTCCTTTTATAAGAAAATGACATGTAGAGATGGGTTTAAAATGTGCTATTTACTTCACTTGTTTAGAGTAACACCTTTGCCTTCCTACCTTACATGACCTATTTTCACACGTAATTGCATGATTTCCATAAAGTCAATGACAATATTAACATAGAAATATATCACTGAATATGAATAAATGAACAAAGCTAACCCAATGAAATATGGAGCAATACCTGAAGTCTTGTCTGGGTTTCAGCAACTTAGCTGCTGTCTCAAGTTAAACCACAAGTGCTGAATTATATTCTTTGATGGTACTTATAACTATGCTACAAGCAGTTTGAGATCACCCACAGAACATCTACTTCATAAATTCCTATTTGACACAAACAACAAGATTCTTTCACAGTGTAAAACCAATTTCTTCAATGAAAGACTATACAGTATTGTGGCATGAGGGGGACAGATCAGAGACATCCACAGTGTCTTAGATTCCTTTAGTAATAAATTATTTATACAGTAAATACATGAAATACATTCTGGTTTAATGATAATTGGTTGTGTGCTCACACTATCACTAGTGACACCATACGAGAATAAATTTCTTTTTGCATGCATACTTCAGAATTGGTTCAAGTAAAAACATCTTCAGTAACGGAACTGAGAAGTGACTTGAAGGTCTCTTAACAAGGGGTAATGATACATGATAATGCACTGAGTTATAAGAAATTGAAATGGGGCATGTTTCCAGTATCCATGTTAAATTTAGCTGTGACATTTTCATTTACATTCTGCAAAGGGGAATAAAAAACATATTAATGAAACTGACTGCTAAATAGGGAAATGCTACAGCAACAACAGAGAAATAGCACAAAGTGAAATGGGGAATTGAAACAGAAAAAAGGTGTTCAGAAAATTACAGATCAAAACAAATAGGAATTTAATTTAATATTCCCTCCAACCCATCCAAGGAAAACTGCAGCAGAAGAAACTGAAAAGTACCAATTGCCAAAAGAGTTTAGATACTCATTTATATGGGAGCAAAGATGGTTGACTTTTTTTGCTACTGGAAATGCAGAAATATCTTTCCATGTTTAGCCCTTCATTACTCTGTGTTTGGATCACATTTTCTGTCCTCTTATAACATATTTTTTGCATTATTATAGTTAGAGCCATAATAAAATGTAACTAATTTCTCAAGCTTATATTGTTATATCCACAAAAGACATTGAATTTATAGGTCATGATTATTGGCTGAATAGAAATACTAAAATAATAAAAGGTGTGTGGTATTGGTAAACAGTGTGGGATTTCCTCAAAGCAGTCTGAAAATGTCCACTGAAGAATATCAAGGAAGAAGGAAGTTCAAGTTTCTACAAGTAGGTGCAATTTCAGGGGGCAAATTGGATAAAATCATGAAAGAGAAAATTTAGAACTAAGTCAGTACTTTCCAACAGTGAGATCTATTAAACTTTGGGAATTGTCTTTCAATGAGAAGTAATGAGATTTCCATTACTCTGGACAACTGGCAGTAGACAAGCCTGTCCAATTTTACAAGAGGGGATAGTTCCCTGCTATGTCAGGGATGGACTAGATGACTCTGAGAACTTTTTGCATCCCTATCTTTTACGACACAAAGGAAATTATCTGGAAATAGAGATTGCAACGGAAATGTGCTCTTCTTAATGGTTATACGTAAAGTCACTTTCCAGATAACGTTCTCTCCCTTTTATTTCTCTGCTCCAACTGCACATTGTCACATATGTTTATAAGAGAATCTAATAGCATACATTTTTAAAGGAAGAAAATAATGCAGAAAAAAGAGCACTGAAAATCACATTTTGCTTAAACCTGTAAAATCATTTTTGCATTGGGAAAACCAACATATTTCTTTTAATTTAGAACAGCTGTAGACAACGTAAGTGAAAATTATGTATCTTATGAAAATTCAAATAAGTGTAAAGAAAACGAAATATGATGAAGAAAAACAAAAGAATAAAAGGAAGAAAATCAATGCTCTCAATCAGAATTTTAATTTGTTTAGTGTTAAAATAAACATAAATGCTCTGTACTTCTGACTTTTTATTTTCTTTTTTCAGTAGAAAATGCTGCATCTTGCTGGGGGGGTATTCAATTCACTTGGGTTTGAGGGTTGCAGATATTTCTTTCATTTTTGCAAGGCTGTGTTTCTTTTTTTCAGATGCACAACAAAGTCACTCTTGTACAGGGCTATTAGAAAGGTACATTCTCTTTAATTCTGTGTGAACTCTACATCATCAGTAATGGTATGAAGAAGTTAAAGTTCAGGGAATTTTGCTAACATTGCAGTCATGTATAGCCATTTCCAGTGTCATTGGAGACATTAATGCTCAAAATATCTGCTCTGGAAGTGTTTATTCCTCTTCATTTGGTTGGATTAGTTTGCACTTTTTACAGCAAAATGCTTTCATAACCTTACTTCCACATGTCTCAAAGATATTGATAGACTACTACTTCTGTATTAGTTACCTTTTATCACTATATCATTAGATATAGCATTTTCATGTAGTTTATGTGGAAAACAGGTGAGATTATCCTAAGCTTGATATTAGGATTCTCGATTTTATATTGTTATCATTTGAATTCCTTCAGTATAACTGAAAATAAGTACTGTATTTTGTTAAGTAACACATTTACTAGAAGTCGTGCTGAAATCATATCACTGTCACGGGTTCAGCAGCAGTAGTCATTTTTCTCCTTCTTGGTAGCTGGTGCAGTGCTGTGTTTTTGATTTTGGGCCTGGGAACAGCGCTGATAGCACCAGTGTTTTCAGTTACTGCTTGGTAATGTTTTGGTCTGACCAAGGACTTTCTGAGCCTCATGCTCTGCCAGGGAGGAGGGGGAGCCGGGAGGAAGCAGAAACAGGACACCTGACCCAAACTGACCAAAGAGGTTATTCCATCCCACAGCATGTCATGCCCAGGATGGAAAGCAGAGAGAAGAGACCCAGCAGGGTGGGGGGTGCACTGCGTGGTTGGGCTTGGTATTAGGTGGTGAGAATTGTATTTTTTCCTTGCATTTGCCTTGTCATTATTATTATTGGTGGTAGCAGTAGTGATTTGTGTTATACTTTAGTTACTAAACTGTTCTTATCTCAACCTGTGGGAGTTGCATTCTTTTTGATCCTCCTTCCCATCCCTCCGGGAGCAGGGGGAAGAAAGAGGGGGAAGTGAGTGAGAGAAGGGGCTGCATGAGTTAGAGAGGCTTAAACCATGACAATAACGAATAATCTGCAGTGAAATTCAGTAGTTTTTTCTGGCTAGTTTAATTCTCCTTATGTATCCGTATGCTTCTCTACATGCAAATATATGTAAAAAAACGCACATAGGTGTACATATAATAAAAATATAATGACAATATATGTAAAGTATATTTTAGTGGGGTATAATAAATATGTATGTATGTATATATGTACCTTAAATTTATTACCAGTTGAACACAAATCTAGCTACTTGGGAATCACTATATTTGACTGCAGAACCACTGTCAATATTATAACTGATTTTTATAATGATTTCCTATCTCTTCATCAACTCAGTTATCTCAGTACAGGTTTGGAGGTATGATTACTTGTGTATAGCCATGATGGTAAAAATATTTGGATAAAAAAAATATTCCACATGATGACTCTTATCAAATCAAACCGTTTTCCCAGTCATGTTTTCTGACGTTCAGAGCAAGGGTATGAAAATGTTCTGAAGTGTTGCAAAGAAATTTCTTATTTTGTAAGCTTATGGAAAAAGGGGGAGGGGAGGGAAAGATGTGAATGTCATATGCAAGTCTAGATGCAAATGATAATTTTATATTTAAGTAGTACAATAATGGTGTAAGCTTTGGCGTAACTCCATTAAGTTCCAGTAGTCAAGTAGCACATATACTTCTGGTTAGGTACATCTGTATTCCCAAGTAAATATAAATTTACATTCCCATTAATACATGCTTCAGCTATGCTGACAATAAAATGGAATAAAAATATGCAAAAAATATAAATTTTCTCAGTGTGCAAAAGTTGAAAATGAGCTTTGCCCTATCATTGACTATTTAGCAGGGTTTTTTTTTTTAATCTGCAGAAGACAAAACGAAGAAGACATCACTGAGAAAATTATATCAGAAGGGTAAAGAAGCAAAAACTAATTCACCTTAATGTGAAAGATTTCTCTTTTAGCTTTTTCAAGTTTCTTTATCTTTTAAGCTTTTCTGAAGCTTCATCAGATCTTTTGTCTGTATAATGATATGATATGGCTTATAATTCTTAGCATCAGTATCTTGATCCCTCTTTGAAAAATGCCTGTTTATAATTTCTAATAGAGTGTGAGACACCAAAGAAATGAAACAACAGAAAAAAGTAGTATTAGCTAAACTTATTTTAAAAATTGGAGGCACACCTCCTGTAAAACCATGTTAAAAAAAGAAAATTGATGAGGAAATGGGAGAACCACAGACCACCATGCATGGTATTACTGTCATTTCTAGACAGCTTGAGTCATAACTTATTAAATTGTCTAATAGTTATCCTTTACAATGGTAATAAAACAGAGACGTGCTCAGTTATTATCGTCTAGCACAAACTCTTGCTGTTCAGAAACCCTATAAATATACATGCTGTTCACTATGCTTCATGCATGCATAAGGATGTACAGGCCTAACAAGTAAAAGAGTGTTACAGAAAGCATTTCCACCATTAAAAGTGTGCATTATATTTATTCATGAAGACTACAACACAAGCAATTATGAAAAAATAGATATATTATTTTTTCCTACAGACACAATGTGCAAAAGTGTCTCAGATCTTCAGCTTGCCAAGGTTGGGTTCAGAAGGTAGAAGATCCATTTATGTATAAGAAAACAACTATTTGATCATTATTCAAGCTTCAGCAGACTATCTCTTTAAAAAAAACCCAGAGATCTGCAATGGATTTATCTAAGAACACACGAATTATTATCAGAATTCATAATTCCAAGCTGATCAAACCCAGAAATATTAAGTTGGATTCACTGTGGTGAAGAGGATTGATCACAATTTCTGCTGTATTTGTCTTGACTGACCAGAGACAAAATTTAACAACACTAGAGAATATACACAATTGTCTGCTTTGGCAGCAATGAGCTCTTCTTTAATTCATAGCCTCCTCATTTATGGAAGAGATTTCTGTCAGCTAGCAGGTCTATTAAAAGGGGTCTCTACATTATTCGGGCAGTAAACTATAGCAGTTTAAAAGCTAAGCCCTTTGCACTGAAGAATGTATTCATCATGCAACAATACTTCATTCTTCTCCTTTCTTATGGGTATGCTCTGGAAAAAAAAAAAAATCAGCTTTCTGTAGGGATTTTAAATTGACTGGGCTGCAGCAACCACACACTTGGACTTTGGAGTCCTGAGGATCATGGGTCAGGCAAAGAGTCAAGTCAAGACCCTGAATTTATGAAAGCAAAATTCCAGTTGTTCAAGGACTTAGTCAGTAAGACCTCCCTGGAAAACTCCCCTCAGGAAAAAGGAGCAGAACAAAGCTGGCAGAACTTTAAGGACACTTTCTATATGCCCTGGTTTCAGCTGTAATAGTTCTTTTTTCTCCTTGCTACTAGCTGAGGCAGTGCTGCGTTTTGGCTTTAGTCTGAGAACAATGCTCATAACTCACGAATGTCTTAGTTGTTCCGAAGCAGCCCTTATCCTGATCAAGGACTTCTCAGTCTCTCATGCTCTACCAGTGAGGACGGGCACAAGAAGATGGGAGGGAGAGAGACAGGTCACCTGACCCAAACAAACCAAAGGGGTATTCCATACCACAGCACATCATGCCCAGGATATAAATGGGGGCTGTTGTGCAAAAGGGATTGATCGCTTCTCGGGTCAGGCTGGGCATCAGTCAGCAGGTGGTGAGCACTTGTACTGTGCATCTCTTCTTTTTATTATTTTTTTTCTTTCCCTTTTAGTTTTGTATTCTCTCCCCTTGCTATTTCCCTTATCATTAGTAGTTTTAGTAGTAGCGGTTTTGTATTATACTTTAGTTACTGAACTGCTCTAATCTCAGCCCATGAGGTTTACATTTGTCATGGTCTAAGCCCAGCCAGCAACTCACAACCATGCAGCCCACAACCAGGCAGTTCACTCCCCCACTTTTCCCTCTGCTCGTGGAGGGATGGGGAAGAGAATTGAAAGATTATATCTCCCACAGGTTGAAATAAGAACAGTCCAGTAACTAAGGTATAACACAAAACCACTACTGCTATCACCAGTAATAATAATGATAAGGGAAATAACAAGGGAAGAGAATATAACTGCTAATCACCCACCAACCGATACCCAGCCCAGCCTGAGCAGTGATCTAACCATTCCGGATAACTGCCTCCAGTTTATATAGTGGGCATGACGTGCTGTGGTATGGAATACCCCTTTGGCTAGTTTGGGCCAGGTGTCCTGTCTCTGCTTCCTCCCAGCTTCCCCTCCTCCCTGGCAAAGCATGAGACTCAGAAAGTCCTTGGTCAGAGTAAACATTACTGAGCAACAACTAAAAACATCAGTGTTCTCAGGCCGAAAGTCAAAAACACAGCACTGCACCAGCTACTAAGAAGGAGAAAAATGACTGCTACTGCTGAACCCAGGACAACATTCTTTTCATTTTCCTCCCCATCCCCCCCAAAGGGGAGTAGGGAAGGGCGGGATGAGCAAGAAGCTTCTTGGTGCTGAGTTACCAGCTGGGTATAAACCATGACAGTAGAGAACACAAGAGCTCATGATTTTTAGAGAAGAGATTCAGAGCAGCCCTGTGGAGAAAAACTTGGAGGTGTTGGTCAAAGAGAAACTTAACATTAGAAAGCTTCAGTGTGAGCTTGCAGCCCAGAAAGCCAACCGTATCCTGGGCTGCATAACCAGCAGGTCGAAGGAGGTGATCCTGCCACTCTACTCTGCTCTCCTGAGACCTCACTTGGAGTATTGTGTGCAGATCTGGTGTCCTCAACATAAAAAGGACATGGAACTGTTGGAACAAGTCCAAAGGAGGGCCACGAGGATGATGAGGGGACTTGAGCACCTCCTGTATGAAGACTGACTGAGAGAGTTGGGGCTGTTCAGCCTGGAGACGAGAAGGCTGCGTGGAGACCTCATAGCAGCCTTCCAGTATCCGAAGAGGGTCTATAGGGATGCTGGAGAGGGACTCTTCATTAGGGACTGCAGTGAGAGGACAAGGGGTAATGGGTTCAAACTTAAACAGGGGAAGTTTAGATTGGATATAAGGAGGAAGTTATTTACTGTGAGGGTGGTGAGGCACTGGAATGGGTTTCCCAGGAAAGTTGTGAATGCTCCATCCCTGGCTATGTTCAAGCCCAGGTTGGACAGAGCCTTGGGTGGCATGGTTTAGTGGGAGGTGTGGGTTGGAACGGCAGGGAGGTTTGAACTAGATGATCTTCAGGTCCTTTCCAGCCCTAAGTATTCTATGATTCTATGATCCCCAGATGTAAGAAATCAGGAAAGGAAGGCAAGAGGCTGGCATGGCTGAGTGGAACTAAAGGGCAAGAAGGGAATGCACAGGTAGGAGGAAGCAGGGATAGGTATCCTAGGAAGTGTATAGGGATGCTGGCTAGTTCTGAAAAGTATTCAGCAAAGACATGATATGATGACTGTCAGCAGAATCAATCAATTTCCATAAAGCACGTCATTTCCAGAATATCACTGCATTTCAAATCTAAATTTAAAATGTATTTTTTCCATTAAAAATGGGCACCTTTTTCCTTTTTCTTTTTATTTTTTTTTTTTGAGATGTATTTTGTAAAAAATGATATGATCCTGTAGAAAATGTAATTTCACAGAATAAGTATTTTTTACTGGGATGCTTCAATCACCTCTTTTTTTGACTGCTTTCCTCAGAGACTGACCCAGTTAAAACTGTGTTTTCACTGAATTTCTTGACCATTCAGATAAAACCGAAACTAAGAGGAATCTACCCAGTTGTTCTGCTTTACTAATGCATACACTGCTGTGATAAAAGCAGGTCTGACACTGCTTTGCCCGTTAGAATCTTGCAGTTCCACTGTGTTTGACTTCCTATGAAGCCTTCATTAAACTTCTTTCTTGCAATTGCATGGTTCATTGTTCCAGCTGTCCTAACTGGAAAGCCTCTACGACTGTCATGTGCCTCATCACTCACGCAATAAATGGAGATGTTTACTTCCTCTTCAGCAGAGAGTGCCTCTGATTACTTCAGTGGTGAAAATCTCTGACCCTGTACAGAAATTAAAGGATGAAGTTTCAAAAAACTTAATACCACATTTCCACTGCTAAAAAAGCCTTATTGGTCAATATAAAATAAGTCATAAAAATAAAAACTGAACATATTACTTGAGAAAAAGTTCACATTTTTATATCCTGTAATAGCTCTGAAGAATTCAACAGCAAGGCAGCCTTCCACCAAAAATAGACAAATATTGCAAACATAGCTAAAAGATCAGCTACTCAGCTGACAATCTCTGCCCTGGCTCCTTTTCAGCCTGCAATCTGAAGCATATCCTTGGACTTGATAGACAAAGCACTATTAAATTTTACTGTGCATTGCTTTTTGTCTGTAAGGTACTTAGAAGAACATTGGACTGTGTTGTTTCAGATTGCTACAGTAATCATCTAAAGACAATAGCATATAAAAATACAGCTAACAGGCAAATCTTGAACCACAAACTAAGTAATAGACTAGAGATTGTCCGGTTTAACACTTGAGCTGAGTATTCTCCTTAGTGCATTAAATGATGTATGCAGTTAGCACTCCTGCTGGAGTAAAAAAAAAGATCCCCAGAATGGTGTGAAATTAGATGTGAAGAATCTAAAGAAAAAGACAAATCTTAAGCCTTGAAGAAAACTACCTGACTGAAAAATAAACACAAATCTATATATCTCTTGCTTTTGACATGACTCTCAGTTCAGTACTCCATTAATTTTCAGATGAGTAGAAGCAAATAATATTCTAAAACTCAAATCTGATGGGCAGCTTGTTTAATGCTGCTATTTATCGGCTGTCAAGTCAGATATATTATATACAGATACATTACAGTGAAGCTCATATAAATATATGAACACTGAAATAATCTAGGAATGACTCAGAGAAAAAAAGAGAAAAAAAACAGAATTCTCATCATCAGTGATGCTAAATGGGGTAGCTGTGTATGTATTTCCTATATCCAGCAGACGAATGTTGTATAAAGGATTTGATTCCAAAGGGCTGTCAGCAGAGATTTAAATTTAGTTTATTTTTGATTTTTAATAAGCAGAAATCGACAATAAACAAAATATTGTGAAGGACTCCAGGTCCTCAACATGCAGGTGTTCTATTTTAAAGGTTTTCACAAATGCTTATTAAAAAAAGGCAATGGGGCTAAAGACGCTATATCTCCAAGTCCAGAGTGTTCTCACATCTCAGAATAACCTGCACTGGCTACATCTCCCACTGCATACGTGCACAGGAAATCAGTGGCACAGACTGCATCCTCAACAGAGAACATATTTAGTGAAATTAAAATGGTCAATAACTTATAAATTTCTTCTCATGTTACTGTAAAGGCATTTAAGAACATGCAAAATCTTACATTTTATTAATTTACCCAATACACTTTCTCTCTTTGTTTACATGCAGATTAATTAACAAAGAAAAGCGTTCATCAGTTCTGCACAGGGACACTCAAAATGACATTTCTCTGTAATGGTCTGAAGTGTCAGAAACTGTCCTAAATCTATATATTGATTTAACACACATACCTACCATATTGTTTTGTTAGGATGTTCTTAGGAAGTATTTTATGCTAATAATATTATAATCCATATTTTATCACCATATAAGAAGTTTGGAAACCCAAATAAAATTTTGAAAGTTGCTCAGGTCTTCTAATAAGATTTCAAGGAGTTATATTGGCATAAGCATGTTCAGAAAACAAGAAAATCCATGCATAAAACTGGCATAGAATTTTCCCAGTGTATGTTAAGCTTTGAGAAAACAGACATCTATTTTCATTTGATGTTGACTTCATCTACCTGGACTCTTATACAAAGCATTCAACACTGTCCCGCATCACATTCTTGTCTCTAAATTGGAGAAACATCAACTTGATAGGTGGACCACTTGGTGGATAAAGAACTGGATGGATGACCACACGCAAAGAGTTGTGGTCAATGGCTCAATGTCCAGCTGCAAATCAGTAACGAGTGGTGTCCCTCAGGGTTCGGTGCTGGGACCAGTCTCATTCAGCATCTTTGTCGGTGACGTGAATAGTGGGTTTGAGTGTGACCTCAGCAAGTTTGCCAATGACACCAAGCTGTGTGGTTAGGTTGATACATTGGAGGGAAGAAATGCCATCCAGAGGGACCTTGACATGCTTGTGAGGTGGGCGGATGCCAGCCTGATGAAGTTTAACCATGCCAAGCCCAAGGTCCTTTAAAACCTGGGTCAGAGCAATCCTAGGCACAGCTACAGGTTGGGCAGAGAAGAGATTCAGAGCAGCCCTAAGGAGAAGGACTTGGAGGTCTTGGTCAATGAGAAACTTAACATGGGCCAGCGCTATGCGCTCGCAGCCCAGAAAGCCAACCGTATCCTGGGCTGCATCAAAAGGACCGTGACCAGCAGGTCGGAGGTGGTCATCCTGCCTCTCTACTCTGCTCTCCTTAGACCTCACTTGGAGTATTGTGTGCAGTTCTGGTGTCCTCAACATAAAAAGGACATAGAACTGTTGGAACAAGTCCAAAGGAGGGCCACGAGGATGATGAGGGGACTGGAGCACCTCCCGTATGAAGATAGGCTGAGAAAGTTGGGGCTGTTGAGCCTGGAGAAGAGAAGGCTGCTTGGTGATTTCATAGCAGCCTTCTAGTATCTGAAGAGGGCCTATAGGGATGCTGGGAAGGGACCCTTCATTAGGGACTGTGGTGATAGGACAAGGGGTAACGGGTTCAAACTTAAACAGGGGAAGTTTAGATTGGATACAAGGAGGAAGTTCTTTACTGTAAGGGTGGTGAGACACTGGAATGGGCTGCCCAAGGAAGTTGTGAATGCTCCATCGCAGGCAGTGTTCAAGGCCAGGTTGGACAGAGCCTTGAGTGGCATGGTTTAGTGTGAGGTGTCCCTGCCCCTGGCAGGGGGGTTTGAACTAGATGATCTTCAGGTCCTTTCCAACCCTAACTAGTCTATGATTCTGTGATTCTATGATTTGTTGATTAAGCCTTTGTTATGCTAAATTGTCAGCATAGTTGTCACTCTACTATAAATAATGTTTGTGTTCGGTCATTTTCAATAGATCTCACCAAGCCATTATTTCACAAAAAGCAAGTATAGACATTTTCCACTATAAATTATATATATATAAAATCCCCAAACCAGCTGAATTATAGTAATGAACGCTAATACATTAGTCACGGAAAGTATTTGTCATACAATCTAATATTCCACACTGATTTTGACGCTTGTTTTATGACATGCACCTGATCTTCTGTATTTAACTATAAGTATATTTCACAGTACATTTCTCATAAGCATGAAACCTTCTTACCTATGCATATAATTTAATGCTGCCATTTATACAATGAATAATCAAAAAAGCCGTTAGCAATAAAAGTAATTAATTAGCAACTTTTATATTTCAAATGCTAGATGAGTAACTGCTTTTAAAACAAAATCTCATTTTGTTTATGCTTTGCTCATGATTGCTGTGTTGTGTAGCTGCAGTGAACTGGTATATTTAGAGAAAATCTTTGTCCCAAATTAATATTGTTACTTGAATTTATTAACAGCAGTGTTTTAGAGAGATCTAATGGCTATAACAGATTCAACCAGAATTCAGCAGACCTGCATTTTCCTTTTCATTTTGTTACGCTTCTACTTCTTTACCACAGAGAAATCAATTCACATCTCTGTTCTCTGGCTTTAACTATTTATAATGCTTACGGATGGGGAACAGGGAGTCTCGGTTGGTGCGATATTGCCCCTGGTGCACTGCTGTGGTCGCAATTTGCACTTGTTGTTCTTCGACCTTCAGCAACCCCACAACAGAAGGATCCTCTGAGAGATCAGGCAAGGTGCACAGCTGCTTAATTTTCTCTGTCTCCAAGGCAGCAACACCAAAAACCCATTTGGGCTTTTGGACCATTTTGTGTCTTTGAAATACCCTCTCCTGAGGTAGTCTATGCCAAGGATGCATGGAGCCTCTGGACTAGCCACAATGGAGTGCTTTTGCCACTACCTCCCAGTCAGGCTGATTTCAGCCTCCAGTATAGTCAACTCTTGGGATCCTCCTGTCACTCCAGATATATAAATGGGTTCCACCCCTCAACAGCTTGATGGCATCAGGGTACACTGTGCACCGGCATCTACTAGGGCATTATACTTCTTTGCGACTGATGTGCCAGGCCATCTCATCCACACAGTCCAGTAAATCCAATTGTCCCCTACCTCCACCTGGCTGGAGGCAGGGCCCCTCTAATAGTCATCACAACGTTGGACACTCAAGTCTTGTAGAAAAGGATTGTTCTTCTTTATCACAGGTGCTGGAGTAAAATTAGCTCTTCCACTCCATCTGGGAACCTGCTCACCAGAGACTGAAGCCACAGTTTTCATGGGATGATCATCTTTGACCTTTGTTCTCCTCTTCAATTCATTCAGCTGTTCCTCCAGAGCTGAGGTAGGTTTTCCATCCCACTTTCTCATGTCTTTATCGTGAACCCGCAGGTAAAATTATAGGGTGGCCCATGGTGTGTACCTCCTATATCTTCTCTCTCGGGCAGTAGGACACTTTTTGTTAATAGCTGAGACGTGTGTTGGTACATGTGGGGAGCTGGATAGATCGGATAGATTATCTCTCAATTGTTTGAACTCCTGGGACAACTTTTTCATAGCTGAAATGGTGGGAGGGGTGAGATTGTCTTCAAACTCTCGGAGCTGATGAATCACTTCATCCACTGTTGGTGGTGCTACGTCATGCCAGGTTTTTGATGCCAGTGAGTAGGCATATAGTAATGGTGCACTCCATGTTAATTCTGCCACATGGGTCATATACTTTTGGCTTCATCTGGATCTACGGATGCATTCCCAGCATCTGCCTCAGATAGATCATCTCTTCAATGGACGATTCCCTCAGAGACTGGGAGCCTTTCTTTAGCATGGTCCAGTTGGCCAAATGATTCACAACATTGTCCTTGTATGGAAACCTTTCTTTCACAGCTGCCAAGAGCCACCTCCAAAGGATGAGAGACCATTTCTCTTTTGCAATGGTTTTGTCAATTTCTCCTTCTCTAGCAAGTGATCCCAGCTGCTTGACTTCCCTACCTTCTTGTTTGTGACCGTTGGCCCCATTGTTCCAACATCAGAGCAACCAGGTGATGATGTGCTCCCCTGGATGATGGGTGAAATCTTTTTTCGTATTCCGTAGCTTGGTTGAGGTCTGGAGTCGAGAAGTTGCCTCTTCTTCTTCCTGAGAGATATGGGGACTGGCTTGATGAGACATAGAATCATAGAATCATAGAATAGTTAGGGTTGGAAAGGACCTTAAGATCATCTAGTTCCAACCTACCTGCCATGGGCAGGGGCACCTCCCACTAAACCATGCCACCCAAGCCTCTGTCCAACCTGGCCTTGAACACCACCAGTGATGGAGCATTCACAACTTCTCTGGGAAATGTCCCACTTATCTCACAAGACTTTCTAGATGGCAATGATGTGAACATTTATAATGTTAAATACAATCAGCAGCTATTCCAAGATAATTTTCTTATTGAAAAAGATTGGAAAAGTGTCTCTGTTCATGTGACCACTGCATTATAGATAAAAAGGAGCTTGGCATGCATCAAATTTTGGAGATGACTCGGAACTGAAATGCTAATGCAAAAGCAAAGGCATGAAGAATAAATGTGATTGTGAGACTTGTAACTCAACTCATTTATGTTGTAAACAGGCAGTTTTAGGGTCCAAAGCTGTAAGTCAGTCAAATAATTTTGTCTTGACAGAAATGACCTTCAGCAGATCCCACAAGATGTATAAAAAAGTCCCTTTATTTAATAATTAGAGCCTTTCCAAAAAGAAACACATCACCTAAAGTGTTCTTTTTCCTCAGACAAATCACTTTTGAGAGAAAAAATGCTGGCCATAACAGAAAATTCAAAACCTGACCCAATAAAATAGCTAATTTAAAATAATTAGAATCTCTATGCATGTAAGGTGGACCTGGGTCAAAAGTTTAGAACTTTAACCACAAAAAGAAACACATTATGAATAGACAAAAATATATGTAATAGAATGTTCATATGCTGGTCATTTTATGTCAGCTTGCTGAGGTGACTAGCTCAAGAGGGGACGCCTGCAGCGTCTGATCAGTGGAGGCTCAGCATCCAGGAGCTTCAACTCAGAGCAGCAATAGGCACTGAGGGAACCTCAAGTCTTTGACAGGACTTATCCAGGAGCCGGCAGCTCAGTGGACACTAGGAGCTGACTCAGAGGGGGTGGCACCAAGAGAGGTGTTGGCAGCCCTGACTGGCTAAAACCTGCCCCAGGGAGCGCGAGCGACCAGGGCGGGTTCGAGACAGTTTGCGCAGCAGTTCATGTGGGCAGGCGAGCGGGATGGTGAGCACTCACTGTATGACCAGGATCCCATCTGGGAGCTCTGCTCTTGCTGCCCCAGAGGTGGCCAGCATAGGCACCCAGACAGAACCGATGAGAGGCGAGGATGCAGCACAGAGCTCGGGGTGTAGAGAGTGCCTGCACTGCTCTCCTGAGAGGAGGGTGCACAATGGGCGGGGCTGCACTCTGTGTTCCCTGGTGGAGGTCCTCCTGCAGGGGCTGAGCTGTGGGATGCTGTTACTAGGCTGAAAGGTGTCAGGGAAGCTGAGAGGAAGCAGCACTGCTTGCTCCAGGACCAGACTGTGCAGGGGCCTCAAGCGTCTACTGTGGCTCATGTGGGAAAGGAGGCAGCCAACCCAGGAAGCTGGGAAACAGTAACAGAAAAAAACCAACAAAAAAAGGAGGAAGAGGACAATGAGAAGCAAAGGGCTTCCTCCTAAATCTGTTGTCCCCACGCAGAACCGCTTTGCTGTCCTGCAGGGGGCTGATGAGGAACCACACTCCCACCACAAATAACCGGCTGATGCACTGGTAAAGAAGATCACTACTGGTGCTGCCAGGAAATAGCGGTGAGTTGTAGTAGTAGGGGACTCTACTCTGAAAGGAACAGAGGCACCCATCTGTCAGCCGGACCCAGTCTCAAGGGAGGTGTGTTGCCTTCCAGGGGCTCAGATCAGGGATATTGCAGAGAAGCTGCCTGCTCTAGTCAGTCCAACTATTACCCACTTCTAGTGATCCATGTGGGTGCTACTGATATAGATAGCAGTAGCCAGGAGAACATAAAGAAGGAATACAGAGCTCTGGGAGAGGTGGTTAGGGGCTCTGAAGCTCAGATTGTCTCTTTGTCAATTCTCCAGGATAAAGGGGAGGACCTTAAAAAGGCTAGGAGGATTAGCCAAGTGAATAAATGGTTAGAAGGGTGATGCTCTAGTCAGGGGTTTGGGTACCTTGAACATGGGACTCAATTTAGTAGGCCAGGTCTACTGGAGACTGGTGGAGCTGGCTTGCCAGACTGGTCAAGGATGCTTTAAACTAGATGTGCTGGGGGAGGGGGCATCATGCCATCCCAACCACCCCAGTCACTTGCCAGCACCTCTAGTAAATGTTCAGTCAATGTAGAGATATTCCAGCTGCTCCAGCCAATGAGCCAGCTTCAATTGGAACTCGGCTCAGATGCCTCTATACAAACGCCCATAGCATGGGGAACAAACAAGAGGAGTTGGAGATGTGTGCACAACTATGGGGGTATGATATAATAGGCATCACAGAAACATGGTGGGATGGCTTCTATGACAGGGGTGATGGAATGGAAAGTTACAGGCTCTTTAGGAAAGACAGGCCCAGCAGGCAGGGAGGGGGAGCTGCTATTTATGTTAGGCATAGGCTGGAGAGTATGGAATTCTGTCTGTGGACATGTGATCAGTTGACAGAGAGTTTGTGAGTCAGGGTTAAAGGGAGAACAGCAATGGGAGATATTATTGTGGGGATTTGTTACAGACCTCCTGACCAAGAGGACTCTGTGGATGAAGTACTCTATAGACAGATAGGAACAGCCTCACGCTCGCAGGCCCTTGTCCTCATGGGGGACTTCAACCACCCTGATATCTGTTGGAGGGGTGGTACAGCCAGGCACAAGCAACCCAGGGAGTTCCTCGATTGTGTGGAAGACAACTTCCTTCTGCAAGTAATAGAGGAGCCGACAAGGAGAGATGCCATGCTTGACCTCGTCCTCACCAACAGGGAAGGGCTGGTTGGAAATGTGATGCTCCAGGGCAGCCTTGGTTGCAGCGATCATGAGATGGTCGAATTCGAGATCCTCAGGACAGTGAGAGGAGCGTGCAGCAAGATCACTGCCCTGGACTTCAAGAGAGCAGACTTTGGCCTCTTCAGGAACCTGCTTAGTAAGGTTCCATGGGATATAGCCCTAGAGGGCAGGGGGGCCCAAGACTCTTGGTTGATATTCAAGGATCACCTGCTGCATGCTCAGGAAGAATACATCCCTAATAGAAGGAAGTGCTGCAGGAGGGCCAGGAGACCTCCTTGGATGGATAAGGAGCTGCTGAGGAAAATTCGAAGGAAAAAAGAGGCTTATAAAAGGTGGAAGCAAGGACAGGCGGCCTGGGAAGAATACAGGGATGTTGTCTGGGAAGCTAGGGACTAGGTTAGGAAAGTTAAGGCCCAGTTAGAATTAAACTTGACTACGGATGTTAAGGATAACAGGAAGGGATTCTATAGGTACATTACAAATAGAAGACAGACTGGGGACAATGTGGGTCCTCTCCGGAACCTATCGGGAGAACTGGCTACCCTGGATTTGGAGAAGGCTGAGGTTCTTAATGACTTCTTTGCCTCAGTCTTCACCGGAAAATGCTCTGACCACACCACCCAAGTCTTGGAAGGCAGACACAGGAACAGTGAGAATGAAGATCCTAGGCCCACTGTAGGAGAGGATCTGGTTCGAGACCATCTTAGGAACCTGAATGTACACAAGTCCATGGGACCTGATGAAATCCATCCACTGGTCCTGAAGGAGCTGGCGAATGAAGTTGCTAAGCCACTCTCTATCATATCTGAAAAATCATGGCAGTCAGGTGAAGTTCCCGAAGACTGGAAAAAGGGAAATATAACCCCCATTTTCAAGAAGGGGAAAATGGATGAGCCGGGGAACTACAGATCAGTCAGTCTCACCTCTGTGCCTAGCAGACTCTTGGAGCAGATTCTCCTGGAAGGCATGCTGAGGCACATGAAAAACAACAAGGTGGTTGGTGACAGCCATCATGGCTTCACTAAGGGGAAATCCTGCCCGACCAATCTGGTGGCCTTCTACGATGGGGCTACAGAACTGATGGACAGGGGTAGAGCAGTTGATGTCATCTACCTGGACTTGTGCAAAGCGTTCAACACTGTCGCACATGACATCTTTGTCTCTAAGTTGGAGAGGCATCAATTTGATAGGTGGACCACTCAGTGGATAAAGAACTGGCTGGATGGCCGCACGTAAAGAGTTGTGGTCAATGGCTCAATGTCCAGATGGAGACCAGTAACAAGTGGTGTCCCCCAGGGATCGGTGTTGGGACAGGTCTTGTTCAACATCTTTGTCAGTGATATAGACAGTGGGATTGAGTGCACCCTCAGCAAGTTTGCCAATGACACCAAGCTGTGTGGTTCGGTTGATATGCTGGAGGGAAGAGATGCCATCCAGAGGGACCTTGACACGCTTGTGAGGTGGGCTGATGCCAACCTGATGAACTTTAACCATGCCAAGTGCAAGGTCCTGCACCTGGGTCGGAGCAATCTCAGGCACAGCTACAGGTTGGGCAGAGAAGTGATTCAGAGCAGCCCAAGGAGAAGGACTTGGGGGCTTTGGCTGATGAAAAAATGAACATGAGCCGGTAGTGTGCCCTCGCAGCCCAAAAAGCCAGCCAAATCCTGGGCTGCATCAAAAGGACCGTGACCAGCAGGTCGAGGAAGGTGATCCTGACCCTCTACTCTGCTCTCCTGAGACCTCACTTGGAGTATTGTGTCCAGTTCTGGTGTCCTCAACATAAAAAGGGCATTGAACTTTTGGAACAAGTGCAGAGGAGGGCCACGTGGTTGATGAGGGACTGGAGCACCTCCCGTATGAAGATAGGCTGAGAAAGTTGGGGCTGTTGAGCCTGGAGAAGAGAAGGCTACGTGGAGACCTCATAGCAGCCTTCCAATATATCAAGGGGGTCTATAGGGATGCTGGGAGGTACTCTTCATTAGGGACTGTGGTGATATGACAAGGGGTAACGGGTTCAAACTTAAACAGGGGAAGTTTAGATTGGATATGCAGAAGAAATTCTTTTCTGTGAGGGTGGTGAGGCACTGGAATGGGTTGATCAAGGAAGCTGTGAATGCTCCATTGCCGGCGGTTTTCAAGGCTGGGTTGGACTTGGCCTTGGGTGTCATTGTTTAGTGTGAGGTGTCCCTGCCTATGGCAGCGACATTGGAACCAGATGATCTTAAAGTCCTTTCAGACTCTAAGTATTCTATGATTCTATGATTCTATGTCTAATGAGAGGCAGCTCGTTAGTCTGAGCTGGTAGGTCTCAGGTGCCCAATCAAGGGAAGTTACTCTATTTCCTATGTGTCAGTAATAAAGAACCCTTATGGATTTCAAAAATATGTACTGTTTTCTGAGATGTCAGAGTATAATTAAAAACTAGCCTGAAGTGCATAAATGTAATTCTTTTGAAGAAAGAATATTATCTGTTGAATACAAAGGATGGTGCCATATGAGCCAGTGCAGCTGGGCACTCTGTTCACATACACTGCTAATACTTACAAGGTAGGTTTGCACTAATGAGAGTTTTCCAATGGAAATTTGACAGAGTACTGTGCCTTTGAGACATAAAACTTTTTTTTTCTTAAGCAGAAGCCTGAAATATGAATTTCTACTCTCTATCACTGATCATAAAACATATATTGTTAGAAGAACATATATTAGTGAAGACTGCACATAGCTCTAAAGACTCACAGAAAATTATTATAATGTTTTTTCCTTGGTTTGTTCGTGTACGATAATATGCTGGAACAGGATTAATACTGACAAATGAGTCCACCCAGCAGTAATACCCGTTTAGTGTGCTACATGGTATAGAGGATTATGTTTCAGACTTCAATGTTCTTAACAGCAAAATCAGGCTGGTTTATGCTTCATTTTCCACCACAGTGCTACTTAGAATTAGAAGTGGCATACAGTTTATAGGCTAACTATAGTAAAATATCTAACTTTATATATAATAAACTTTTTCACAGCTTCAGTGAGAATGAACTAATTGAATGTTGTTTTGGTTCATTTCAAGTATATTTCTGCACCACTGCAATCATTCAGATATTGAACTGTTACAGCACTGCTTGCCAGCTGTATACTGAATGTGCAGAAAGCCGAAAAAACACAAGTACACTAAGGGACAAAGAATAAAAAACATAGTAGTACACTACTTGGGCTTGGTAGAGATTAATGCTTGAAAGTGTTATATTTTATTTATAATGAATTTAATGTTTTTTTCTATTACTGAATACATTTAGAAATTGCTTCTTCAAGTGCTCATCTCTCCTTTTTACTGACCTCAGTTACAAGGTTCATATATATGACAAATAAAGCCAAGGAGAAACATGCTTCTATTTTCTGTTTCAGCAAAGGTGAAAGGTATGACAATACATTAATGTTGTAATTAACATTTAATGCTTACATGACAACACCACATGGTTTCTCTAACTCAACTGTATTTTCTAAGTCTGTACTTTAGCACTTTACAATCATACTCTTTCAAAATGCCTACATTCTGAAACAAATTTCAAACTAACTTCATTTCAACTATGAAACTTTTTGTTCTAGAATCTTTGAAATGTTTCTAGTTTTCTCACCTGGATTTTCTTTTTTTTTTTTTTTTTTTGTTCTTAAAGATTAGAGATTAATCTAAATTATCAAAATATTTTGTTCTTGTTGAAACTTTTGCTTAAAAGATATAGGGAGGAAAAGATTCCATTCACCCTATTACACTCAGCCTTATTAGATTTTTGTGCCTCTGTGTTGGGTGTCAAATTAACACAATCTGCTTTTTTACAATACAATAGTCAATAGCAGAAGCACAGTGTGGCTGCCCTATATGTTTTCATGCATGGTTGTGCAGATCTACCAGTGCATCTCTAACGAAGGTGTATGTTTATGTCAATAAGCATTTGTACGTAAAATTGCGCACAGAGAGTAACGATTATCTAAATACATCCACAATGACTGCACTGAAACACTCTTCTCCTTTTTATGGTGAGAGAATCCTTTTTATATGGTATTCATCTGAGTACTTTCTCCTTGTGTGCTCTGTCTAAACTTCAACCTACAGTAACATTCAGCAACTGTAAACTGCATGTCACCTGTCTCTGTGTTTTGTTCTTTTCATAATCCTGTATCACGCAATTTACACCAAACTCACAATTTCAGAGTCTCTGTGATGCCATACTTTTGGTAAAAAATAAGTTGTTGTAGAAAAACAGTATTAGGTAATAAGAAGCTAGAAAAGGGTTGAGGGGATATAGAATTCTCTTGTAATACCTTCAGTCAATTGTAATTAATCTTCACTGATATGTTTTTGGAAAAATCTCATAAAATTACACATCTATGTGTTTTCAGTGTTGACGTACTATTTAATCCTCTCTTTCCTTCAGTAGGAACTTAGCTAATAAATATTTTTTTCAGTTTGAAAACAAGAGGCAAAAGCAAACGTGTAAATTCATTTAGTTCTTGCCTCAAATAATTTTAAAAGCCTTAGAGAGGAACTCAATACGTTTGCAGTTAACTCACTTTCTGAGCTTCAAGCTTGCTCCAAATCTGTGAAAGCCATGATTGCAGGAGTTTGCAGTTCTTCAGCAGAAGTATGTCTGACAAAGAAGTTCCACATGTGCAGCAGTATAAGATGCCTTCCATGGGTTTTGTTTTATTAAAAAATGAAAAGACCTGCAGCTTTTTCCTGCATATGAAAGAACACACTTTCCCTACCTCAGTGAGGTTCTTGAGAAAGCTTTTAAATTTAAGCATGTAGTTCCCTATTAAGACTGCTTGTGCACAAGCACGTGTAGAATTGGGCGTCGTCTAGCAGAAGGTGTCCTTGCCCATGGCAGGAGGGTTGGAACTAGATGATCTTTAAGGTCTCTTCCGACTCAAGCCATTCTATAATTTTATGAGAAATTTCAATATATTATTGCAAATAACTGAAAAAATGCAGAAAATTCCTACTGATTCACTCTTTCTTAACAAAGAACTGAAAAAAAAGGAAAAACTGGATGGAAGAAAGTGTGAGGAAGGAATAGTTCCTCAAGCTATTAGCAAAGATAGTTCCATTATCCCTTCTTATTGTTTACTTCACTATTCTTTGAAATTCTGGGAATTCCAGTAAGCTATTATCTGGCAGCCACATGCTGTTGGAAGATGTCAGGTACGTAGACATTTTACAACTAGATCACTAGCTTACATAAGAAAATATTCTTTTAAATTATTAAATATTTTTTAAATTTCTCATACATATTGCCAGTAGTGTATTTAGGTAAGAGGTTCCTTCAGAGCTGCATTTGAACTGTCTTTTATTACTCTGTCTCTGTCTATCTATCCACCCAGGCATCCTACAACACTTTCAAAGTAAGGGCAACAGCCACTGAACAGTAGCTTCCTGTTTGTTTCATCTGACTGCAAAAATGAGAAAAAAGGTAAAACATAGGCTGAAAGAAGACATTGCTCTTATTCATTCAAAGATGATGGAAAAATTATGATTATGATGCTGACAGGAAACTTACTCCAAGAGAACGAATAATTTACAAACTCTTTCCTAATTATACTCTTCATGTCCAAAATGAAGTGCCTGGTATGATACATTGCATGTGCACTTGTCTTCCTGCCTTCAAAGACCAATTCTTTTTGCATATCCCTTCCTCCAAGCAAATATTTATTAAGAAAGTTTCAGAAATAATTCTTACAACATCCAGACTAGAAATTCACTGAATGTATTGAACAGAAAGTAAGTTCCATTTGGAAAAATTGGGATGAATGGCACTGTCAAAACTGGGAGGAAGGACTTGACTTTAATGAAAGGATGCGTGTTTGTCGTTCAAGCAATTTGCCATTCAGTTCTGTCCATCTATATAGTTCCGAAGCATTGCAATATCAGCTCCCTAAAAGGCATTCTCTAATTTATGATTTAACTGCCAAAAAGTAAGAATAAGCACTTCATTGTGTTTACATAGCATTCATTGCATGATGCCTGTGGAGTACAGAACTAGTCTATTCTCTGCCAGTTTTTTATCAACCAGCAAGTTAAAAAAAAAATTAAAAATATTCACCCACATTAAACCTATTATGTTTATATTCAGGTATAAACCAGAGAGATTTCATTAGAAATATTGTTTCATATTTCATTCACAAAGAATTTCATCATATATCTTTAACATCAATTTCAGTAGCAACAAGAAAATTTCAATGTGAAAAAATCCATTTAATGTAAACTCCATTAGGCTCATAACAGAGAAATTTTGTAGCTCATATGATTCTAAGTACTATTGTGATAGATATATTTTCTTCACACACAACTTGGGAATTTCAGTTTTTTGCAGAATTCTAATACATTTTTGTTATGTGCTATTGACCTGTGCATATGGGGCATTCTAACCTCAGTAGAGGTTTCAATTTACTCGTCTCAGTGATGGCACCTCCATGGCTCCTGGGAATGTCTGTGAGACAAAGATTGGCTGGAAGATCAAAGATACTAAAGCCACTTTCTTCCTTCATTCACTCCCATTAAGTCAGCTTTACGGATGCATGAGGAGCCAATCGCACTCTTCACAGACTTTTAACTCAGTTTCTTATGCTTGTGTTCTTATTATTAAGGTTTGTTTAGTCAGTTGTGCATTCAGATTACACAAAAAATGGCACTCAAATTAATTTCAGTCTTGACAGAACTTGGAAATGCAACTTTTTCCCTACATCATTTAAATGAACAAACAAATAGACAAATTAACCCATGCAAATATGCTAACTACATCAGGGAGAAATGACAATACCATACGGCTAGCAACAGGAAAAGCAGTATAAAAATAATCACCTCATCTTTTAAAACGCTCTTAACCAAGCAATTTCTACAGGATCATCTGTGCTCCATCGTCACAAAAATTAATTAAAACACAAGAAAGGCATTTAAAAAAATTAGAACAGCTATCTGAAGAGAATTACCAAGCACAAATAGTTATTGCCTACAGACAGAGCTGTAAAAATGCAAAATCCTACTCAATGAGCTGAGGAAGACGGCTTCAAATCAAGTTGTACTTTTATGTCTAACTAGACAAATACTATGTATTATTGTACAATTTCAGGTAAGCTCTTTATTGGTAAATTCTTGCAATAGATAAACTTGTGTAGTACCACATAGACATCATAAAATAATTGACATTTTCCTTATTTACAGCAAAATAAAATTCCCTAAATTTGTAAGTTAATTCTACTTATAGGAATCCGCTTATGCTTATTGTAGTTAAAACCTGACCTGCAGGAAGTAAAGCAATGGTGTTTTCAACATGTTTTATAATTGATTTTTTTTCCAAAAATGCAGTTCTCCAGAAGTTAATGTTTAGATTGATCACTGACTTTGTAGCAACGACAAGTATAAATGGGTAGTTCAAATAAAATATTGAAAGAATCAAATGTAATTTACTTTTTTTGCCAAGTACTCAAAGTAAGAAGTCTCAGACTATTCTAGAAGAAACCTACAGTGGTTTAAGGTGAAAAGATTGACCTGCTCCTTCAACGTTGTGATGCGCTTCACCTCAGCAACAAACTGAAAAGTCTTGAACACCATTCAGTGACAATTTTTCCCTTAGATGCATTTTTCTGTTGATTATTTTTGGTACTTGAAATAAAAGATAAATACTGGAAAATGGAAATTTACATATAAAAGACAGGTTTCACAAGGAAATTAAACATTTTATAATGACGATTAAACAAAAATTGGAGAAAAGAAACCCCGCATTTACCTCTGTATGTCATTTTTACACAAGATGAAAACTCTTCAGAACGTCAAAGGATTCTCATGCAATTCTATTACATTAGAGATACCATTAATATACTGTTGAGATTCTGTGAGCAGGATTCTTTCCTTAAAAGGTAGATGAAATTGTAAGCAAATAGAGCTACACACATGGAGAAAAGAGCTCTAAGTTCACATACTAAACAATGGTTTCTGTGATAACATTTGTTATTAAATAATGAAATCAAAATAACCTGAAATAAACATGACCATACCTGAAATAAACGCAAAATAAATACTTAAATTTTGCAGCTACAGTTTTCCTATTATCCAAGGAGTAGGAATTGCACTAAATTCCAAGTACTTTGTTCTGGTTTTTAAAAACAATCTAACAGTAGGTTTTAAATAAAAAGTGTTTTCCACTAAAAAAGAGCCCAAAGGATTGCTCTGAAAAAGGCAATGAGGCTTTAAGTTTCTGTACACTGTCAGTGTGGAACTCTCAGCTGATGCTGACACCGATGCTACACAATACTTGAATAGATACTTGAATCCTAGGTTTTAAACAGAATTAAAGTTACTACAAAATTATCTATATAGGTTACGGATAATTTGCCTGAAGACAAAACATCTAACTTGGAAATGCAGCTGCAACCCGATATAAGCTCAATGGCAAGCACAGCACGTTGGCGGTGAAGTCACTATGGGATGTAGTGTGTATTGGATATTTAGGAATCCTGCAAAACAGACTCTCTGAATTTGCTTCATTTTGTTTACCTTTAGCCCTTGCTTCTTGATTTTACATGTTTTGTATGACTAGCAGAAATAATCTTTCCACAGCACAAAACAAAACAATTTCTGAGTATTCTGAATTGTGCAGCCTCAGCTACCCCATCACACCTCATGTCAGGAATACTTTCTGTTATGCTTTGCTATCTACTTCCGACTATAATTTAATGAGAAAGGAGTTAGAGCATGTAAATGAGAGATCTGATGTGGAAGAGTCAATGTCTTGCAAATGTGAAATACAGAATGTTTATGTTACTGAAATATGTGTTACGAAAGCTGGTTGCCACTAGTTAACCCTGTCACTGCCTCTGAAGATCATGATTATGAACGCCAAATTAAAGCCACAATCAAGAACATATCTGAAAGGAAGCATCACAAGTTACTCATCCAAAAAAGGAGATGATAATTAGGGACTGAGATTCAATTCTGATTTCTGGTCAGCGCACAGAACAGTTGCACAGGTGTCTTGTTTCATTTGTTGGTAAAGGATGGTCTTGCAGATTTTTGCCTTGACTTACATTTGACTGCTGCTGGACAAAAATAATGGGATGAAACATCAAGGATGATACATCTTGCTTCAGTGATACTACTTCTTCTGAACAACTTACCCAACTCAGCCATTCATTCTCACAGGAATCAGTACATTAATATGAACCTGCTTTACATTAACATGAACATGAACAACAGCATTTTTTAACTCAGGAAGATGACTAAGATAACTGTCTTTAAAAAACTAAAGCCATTTCTGGATAAGGCTCAAAATAGTAATTTTTCATATATGTTTATAGTTTCAATAGCATACAATATTGACTACTGAAAAGGAACACTTGATTAAATCAACACTCATAGGAGTTACATATGAGAAGTAAAAGATATTTAAAAGATAGACTCTGTGTAAACAGAAACTCCCCAGCATGAAAATAAAGTCTTGGAAGGCAGACGCAGGGACTGAGAGAATGAAGACCTTAAGCCCACTGTAGGAGAGGATCTGGTTCAGACCATATTGAGAACCTAAACACACAAAAGTCCATGGGACTTGATGAAATCCATCCGCAGGTCCTGAAGGAGCTGGTGAATGAAGTTGCTAAGCCACTGTCCATCATATTTGAAAAATCCTGGCAGTCAGGTGAAGTTCCTGACGACTGGAAAAAGGGAAATATAACCCCCATTTTCAAGAAGGGGAAAATGGATGAGCCGGGGAACTACAGACCAGTCAGTCTCACCTCTGTGCCTAGCAGAATCTTGGAGCAGATTCTCCTGGAAGGCATGCTGAGGCACATGCAAAACAACAAGGTGCATGGTGACAGCCATCATGGCTTCACTAAGGGGAAATCCTGCCTGACCAATTTGGTGGCCTTCTATGATGGGGCTACGGAACTGATGGACAGGGGTAGAGCAGCTGATGTCATTTACCCAGACTTGTGCAAAGTGTTTGACAGTGTTTGACACTGTCTCCCATGACATCCTTGTCTCTAAGTTGGAGAGATGTCAATATGATAGGGGGACCACCCGGTGGATAAAGAACTTGCTGGATGGCCACATACAATGAGTTGTGGTCAATGGCTCAATATCCAGCTGGAGACCAGTAACAAGTGGTGTCCCTCAGGGATCAGTGCTGGGACCAGTCTTGTTCAATATCCTTGTGGGTGACATGGACAGTGGGATTGAGTGCGCCCTCAGCAAGTTTGCTGGTGACACCAAGCTGTGTGGTTCGGTTGATACATTGGAGGGAAGAAATGCCATCCAGAGGGACCTTGACACGCTTGTGAGGTGGGCTAATGCCAACCTGATGAAGTTTAACCATGCCAAGTGCAAGGTCCTGCACCTGGGTCGGAGCAATCTCAGGCACAGCTACAGGCTGGGCAGAGGAGAGATTCAGAGCAGCCCTGCAGAAAAGGACTTGGTGTTGATCCATGAGAAACATTACATAAGCCGGCTTCAGTGTGCGCTCGCAGCCCAGAAAGCCAAACATATCCTGGGCTGCATCAAAAGGAGTCTGGCCAGCAGGTCGAAGGATGTCATCCTGCCCCTCTACTCTGCTCTCCCGAGACCTCACTTGGACTATTGTGTGCAGTTCTGTGGTCCTCAACATAAAAGGACATGGAACTGTTGGAACAAGTCCAGAGGAGGGCCACAAGGATGATGAGGGAACTGGAGCACCTCCTGTATGAAGATAGGCTGAGAGAGTTGGGGGTGTTCAGCCTGGAGAAGAGAAGACTGTGTAGAGACCTCATAGCATCCTTCCAGTATCTAAACGGGGCTTATAAGAGTGCTGGGGAGGGACTCTTCATCAGGGACTGTAGTGATAGAACACGGGGTAATAGGTTCAAACTTGAACAAGAGAAGTTTAGATTGGATATGAGGAAGAAATTCTTCACTGTAAGGGTGGTGAGGCACTGGAAAAGGTTGCCCAGGGAAATTGTGTATGCTCCATCTCTGGCAGTGTTCAAGGCTGGGTTGGACATAGCCTTGGGTGTCATGGTTTAGTGTGAGGTGTCCCTGCCCCTGGCAGGGGTGTTGGAACTAGATGATCTTAAGATCCTTTCCAATCCTAACTATTCTATGAATCTATGATTCTATAAATTCAAACAAATGGTGGATTAAAAATTTTTTAGCTCTGAGCATAAAAGGACAAAGAACTTACATGACCCTAAACTCTAATAATTTGTATATTTAGAAAGCTCTATCCCAAACTCATGAAAGTAAAATCTCATGGCTGTAGTAATTTCTTTGAGTACTTTTTCTAAGGTGAAAGAAACCAATGACTGATGAAAGAAAAGCAGCATACTAGAACTGCTGTCTTCTTGTAGTTGCATCACATATCTGCACAAAATGCTTCTGTGACATTTACACTACTGAATTCTAAACTACTAATCACCACAAAAGGGTCATATAAAAAATCTTCGCATAATTTTTCCTTGATTATTTTGTTATATCCAAAACTCTCAGGTTTTCTGATTTGGGGAAGTCTGCTTTCCTAAAGAAACACAGCAGTTTTTAACATGCAACCAATCTTTTTAAGAAATGAACAGAAATAAATTTTTTGTTGTCCATCTATACAATATTTTCCTCTTCAATCATGAAGCATCCTCACTTATGCTCAGAAACAATCTCACAAAATCAGAGACATTTATGTCTTCAGGAGTAATTTTCCTACATGGCTGAAAATGTACTTGAAGACAGATGACAATATGAAGCTCCATCATTTTTCTTTGATTTCTAAATAATATGGATACCTATCTTTGTTTAAATGTCCAATTTTCAGGAAACTAGATAAATCATAATTCTTAAACCATACAAATAAGCCTCCATTAGAGTCCATTACACTGTCCAGAGCATCTAGTCACATAATCTTTCCCACTGTTAGAAGACAGGCTCTTTAAAGACACAATAAGCAGAAAATAGCACCTTTAAAAGTTTAGGTTATATGAGACAAAAAGAGGATGGCTTGTCTGCCAACTTTTGTACTAACTGGGAAATCCTGTGACTGTCTTTGGTAGGTATTATCTGATAAAAGACATGTGAGCTAAGGGTGACAAGAACGGAAGTACAAGGAGCTTGTGCTGTTCTTTCTTTTGTGGGTGAGAAGCACAGAACTTGTGAGTAGTCATACATGTATTTACAGCTGCAAAGGAATGAAGCCGTGCCAGGACTTATCAATCTTTTTAACTACTTTTTATAATGTCATTTTAGGTTAAAACCCATTATTAGCAAATGATTATTATTATGAATTATAAAGTAATCAGTCATACTAAATTTAAAGATTATCTCTCCTCTGCAAACTGAAGAATATTTTGCAGACCCAGTAACTGAAGACCCAATAACTGTAAAAACAGAGTGAAAGTGGAAGAAGATGCAAATCAATTTGCTGCAAGCAAATTGGGTAATGTTGACCTCTTGGAAAGACCAAAAGTGAAGCCTCTTAAAGTGGAACTGTTGCTACCCATCACTGTGCCCCCCTTGGCAAGAAAGCAGGTAGAGGAAAGCTGGTTCATCATGCTGGCTGAACAAAGCCTAAATTTTTTGGCCAGTAAGAACATCTCCTCAAATCTTTTAATTAAAAGCAAACAGTTAATTAACACCATTCCTAAGCCAGAAAATGGTCTTCTTTTAGTAGCCACTGCATCAGACTTGTTCATTTGGACCCTTGAATTTATTAATAACATTGTCAGATGAGCTTTTTTTTATTTGTATGTTCTATTTTAACTAATTTCCTGAAAATAATAGATTTGCTGTCAATATCTTAATTGCTTGCTCATTCTGTTTACTCAGATTAGTATGATGTATTCAGAACCAATTTATTTCATTTTCATCAGATGAGAAAAAATGAAATAAGGACAAAAATAATTTGAAAGCTTTTGTTCTGTTTACAAGTTAAAAGTTCTATCATTAAAAGGACTACTTTTATGCCATTTAATGGAAGAGTTATAAATCATTGAAAGTTAGCTAATTCACTCACCTGTCAGGGGAGTCTCTTTAAAAAATTTTGTATCAATAAATGTCAATTTTTACAATTGAAACCTATTTGTGAAAATAACGTAATTCATATACACGACATAATTTGCCTCCATTATGTATAGTACGCCATGTACCGTTGATTCTCAGTGAGCAGCCACTTCTAAAAATTAAGCCACTGTGCAACTCTCCCAGCATTCCTTGGGAAGTTTTAGATACATTTAATGCAATTAAACATATGGCAGATTTTGATCCTGTGAGACAATTAATTCTCTTCTTACTACACTGACAGCCCCAGAATTATCTTGGGAGAAATAAAATTACAACACAAATTTCAATATTCTTGTGTAATATTGATGATTTATAAATCATGGATGAAAATATAACATAGTCACCACTGATTAAAAAAAAGTAGAGTAATTAATCCATGCACAGATTTTAGTATTCTAATTCTATTAAATTAATCCTTACATTTCTCCTATTGACTTTATATTGTCAATTATTATTTTTAATAAAGACTGAAAAAAGACCTCAACCTTAAAACCAAGAACAGTTTGTGGATTGGGATGTGGTTTTGTTACATGGTGAAGCCTTTCTTCACTAAAAAAAGAAATAAATATGAAATTATCAGTGTGTGCCATCCTCTTCATATTTAGTTTGGATAAGTGCTGGGAGAAAGCCAGAACCAGTAAATTTTTCTGAAAAAGTGCTGTGATATTTTTTTCAGATGAGGTCCATAAATACCTGCCCTCTCCAGGAAGAATTAGTGTAAAAATTGTTTTCGAAGGCTACATTTATATCTACACTAGCAAATAATGTGGCACAGTAGTAGGAACTTTATGTAACTTTCAAGGAGTAAGGGATAACTTTGAGGAAGCTCTAATTTTGTCCTGTAAATCATCCTGACTTTAAATTAATTTAGTACATTCCTGGATGGTATTTTTTTGTTTTATTTAACTGAAAAGAAATCCAGGTCCTGCTTCACAAGCCTTTTCCACTATGTGAACCAAAACATAGTAATTAGGGTCAATTTCTAAAATGCTGATCCAAGCTAAAATGTTACTGCAAACATGAGAAAAAGAAAGTAACACTCCAGTGCACATCTCTTGTAAATATAATGTCACCTGTGTTTTCTCAGTCAGGGATCAAACTCATGATTGTATGTTGAAGTTAAATAAGAGAAAGTAACCAACTCATATTTCTCTGTTATTTGCATTAATTCCGTATCTAAGAAATATATGAGAAGACAATTTTTAAATAGGGTGGGTAATAATATCATGCCCAAGCACAGTTTTTAAAAGACAATAGTAAAGTTCCAGTAAGCGTGTAAAACTCAGTAATGATGTATGCATGTGTGCCTATGGGTTTACCTATAGAAATATATCTGATGCAAACGTAAACCTGAATAAAAACAAAATGTCTACAGGCTATATTTTTCAGTCACTTGTCATACGGATTCTAACAAGTCACAATAAGTTTCACGCACCTCATGGCCTTTATTCACTAGTGGGTTTTGTACATATTCACATGCTTTTCTGAAGTATTGGCTTACAGAATTTTTAGGAAGATGGTCCAATCAGATATTTGCATGTATCCAAATTTTGATAGGCTTTGTATTCAGAAGTCATTTTATTTCCTTTGGATTAATGATGCAACACATAACTCTAAAGCATAATTCTATTAAGCATATCTGCTTATTTCCACTACCCTGCTAAAACTTTTTCCAGATAGTGTTCTTATGTGGGTGAGTGAAGAGGTATGATAGGTAAGTTTCATAATCTAAGTAAACTTGATAGCAAGTATCTTTCCTGAAGAATTTTACTCAATTATATTAATCTGATCTCTTCATTATGCTTTTACATAAAACAATTTCAATCAAGTCATCCTGCGTCTGGTTAGAGAAATTATTACCTCCATTGCATTCTAGGAATGAAAAAGGACTTGGTACAAAGAAAGCTAAGGGCTACAAACTGATAGGAATGACATACTACATGATGTGCCAAGATGATTAAATAAATCCCTCTTCAAATAGAACCAGCTATACAAAAAAGTGACAGATGCATGTTTTCTGCTGGGATTTATACAACCATCTGGTCTTGTAATTTCCAGATGGTAGTTCTCACACTGAAATTCTAAGGCATTTAAAAGATCTGTATTTTTCATTTTTCAAGTATCTTTGGGATAGATGAAGTGTTCTCAGCACTTACAGTTGTTGCTGACTAAGGAAATATGAATTTTCGTATATTATGAGTTCTATTGCATTGCCAAATATTCTTTTAATAAATTCAGTCAATTAAAAGCTGTTGCATGATTAATGAAAAAATATCTTCAAAGGCATTTTCAGAAAGTCAGAATTCTACAGCTCATAGCAAACTTTGATGAGACAATTAAGTCATATAATTGCTTTCCTTCTTGTATTTGAAACTAGTTGCTATATTTAACTTGTACTTTTACTGTTTTAGAGCAACTTCTTAGAAATTAATATTGTAAACAGGGAAAGAACAAATATACCACAAGTAAGGAAATTGAAAATTCAAGTTAGGGATGACAGAAGTACAAATAGAGATAGATGACACCAAGTTAACAGACAGAATACATGATATATTAATAATAAAAAGGTTTAAAACTCTGGGAGGGATATGCAGTCTGAGTTAAAATGCTTCATAAAAATTATTATAGCTATACACGTGCAAATAGTGGGTGACATCATGGAAATCTCTGATAGATACACAGACAAATGTTATCTGCATAAAACCCTTGCAGCATGACACAGACAGAGAGTTTCTAGAATGGCTTCTATTCTTTGTGCCAAAGAAGTTTGCACACACATATTAATTTCAGACAATGTTTTAGATTCTTGTCCTGGGTTCAGAAGTAGCACTCATGTTTTTCTCCTTTTTAGTAGCTGGCGCAGTGCTGCGTTTTTGAATTTCGGCCTGGGAGCAGCACTGATAACACCAATGTTTTTAGTTACTGCTCAAATATTTAGTCTGACCAAGGACTCTCTGAGTCTCATGCTCTGCCAGGGAGGAGGGGAAGAGGGGAGGAAGCAGTGACAGGACACCTGACCCAAACTAGCCAAAGAGGTATACCATACCACACCACAGCATGTCATGCCCAGGATGTAAAAGCTAAGGGCAGAGACCCGGAAGAGGGGGTTCACTGCTGGGTCGGGCTGGTTATTGGTTGGCAGGTGGCTAGCAGTTGTATTCTCTTCCCTTGTTGTTTCCATTGTCATTATTATTATTGGTGGTAGCAGTAGTGGTTTGTGTTATACCTTAGTTTCTGGACTGTTCTTATCTCAACTCGTGGGAGTTACATTCTTTCGATTCTCCTCCCCATTCCCCCGGGAGTAGGGGGGAAGAAAGATGGGGGAGTGAGCGAGCCAACAGCGTTGATTTACGGCTGGATTTAAAACATGCCAGTTCTTTTTGGCGCCCAACGTGGGGCATGAATAGTTGAGATAACAACAGGATTAACAGTCACTCATTACAATGCTGATTTATTGGCTCTCAAAGTTGTTGCTCTTGATTCTCTTGAGTTTACAGTTTCAGCATGTTGTACCTTACTTACAGCTGGTATTTGCTGTCTCCGTGTTTATCAGACGAGGGGCTTGGGTTAAGGTTCTTGTTTCATTGTACTTCATGGTAATGACTTGTAATATGGGCGGGCTCTGGCAGCAGGCTAAGATGGACGTGGACGTGGACTTGTACCTGGCCGTCTGGCTGCTCTTCACCGTCCTGGCCCTTGTCCTTGCCTCCATCCTCGTGAGGCTGTGGGGAGCCGAGGGGGAGTGGCCCCAGGAGCAGCAGAACCAGCCCAGGAGAGATGCCCCAGGGACCAGGAGGCCGGGAAGGAGGCGGCTGCTGAGCATTGGGAGGAGACGATGGAGAAGGCAAGCCCCGCGGCCGAGCCCAGCCCCGCAGTGGCTGAGAGCATTCCCCAGCAGCTGCCCGCAGAGCCCTGCGAGCCTGAGCTCCATGAGGATGCAGAAGACCACACAGCACTTCCCAGCAAGGCAGAGGAGGAAGATCTGGACTCAGACAAAGAGAAGATGGTGGTGAGAGAGCTGGCAAGTACAGCAGCTACACCAGCCCCAGTGACAAGTACAGCAGCCTCATTTGAGAGTTCTGGAGGTTTTGAATGGCCTTTGGGTACCCTTGAGACCTGCCTGCTGATTGTGATGGGGATCAGCATGTTGGCACGCATACAGAGTGTGTTTTACCCACGACCATTTTGTCTGGTCCCAAGAGTTAAGCAGAGTCACGTTTGGGCCTTGTCTGGGGTTAGACGATGATGTAGGATGACCAAGAGATTTTCCCCAAGGCTGGACAGTCATGAGTGGCAGGGTATGCAGAACAGTATGGGTGAGTATCTAGTCCACTGGGCCCCTCCAGTGCTTTGGAAGCATTAGAGATGGAAGGCAGCTGTATGGAGTCCCCAGTGACAAGCTGCAGAAACTGCTGAAGGGGAGGGTGAACTATTTTGGCCTGAAAAGCCTACAGCCCCTGGGATTCCCACGCAGTATCCCATTCAAGTACTAACTGAGCCCAACCCTGCTTAGCTCCTGAGATCAGACAAGATCAGGTGTTTTCAGGGTGGTGTGGCTGCAGACGTTTGAGATTCTGAATTTTCAGAGTTATTAAATCATATATTTAAGGATCTGCTTGTTGAGGTATGAGCAAAAGAGAAACAATATCCTGTATCACATAGAGACAAGAGAAATAGATAAAAGACATAAATCACTTTTCTTTTTCCCCTCTTATTTTCATATAATCTAAAATGGTAATTTTTGAATCTAGTTTAATATAAATACAAACATTTCTTTTCACCAGCTCACTAGCACTAAAGCAGTCTTTAACTCAAAACTCAGTCCATTTTCCCCTTTTATACTATACACCACCCTCCAAACTCTCTCTGGAAGGCTTTGCTCGTATGTCTTGTTTCAAACAGTTCCAGCTTCTCTCACTGGTTAGGATCATATCAAGATGACAGTTTTTCACATTTTAAACATTCTTTCTATGGGCAAAACAAAATCTGATCCTTATATTACATGATATGGTTACAGATTTGATAGGCTGCACAATTACTTACAATATACCCAGTGAAATCAGGTGCACAGCGGCTTGGATACAGCTAGCCTCAAGGGGGATAATTTAAAAATGGGGCTGAACTAAATCAGGTTCCCAAAATATATACAAGTAAGGTTGGAATTTTTTTTTCTCAGTATAATCTGGGCCAAACCACAGCCCAAATCTCCCTCAGTGTCGTGGTTTAAGCCGTAAATCACACAGTCGCTCTCTCACTCACTCCCCTCTCTTTCTTCCCTCTGCTCCCGGGTGGATGGGGAGGAGAATCAAAGGAATGCACCTCCGACAGGTTGAGATAAGAACAGTTTAGTAACTAAAGTATAACACAAGACCACTACTGCTACCACCAATAATAATAATGACAAGGCAAATACAAGGAAAGAATACAATAGTTCACCCCTTCTAATACAAAGCCCGACCACTCACTCACCCTCCTTCTTCCCCCCCACTCGGAGGGTGGGGGAATTGGAAGAAGAATCAAAAGTATGCAACTCCCACTGGTTGAGATAAGAACAGTCCAGTAATTAAGGTATAACACAAACCACCGCTGCTACCACCACCAATGACCAGGGAAATACAAGGAAAGAGGATACAATTGCTCACCACTCGATGACCGAGCTGTGAACTGAACTCTTCCGGGTTCCTTCGCCCAGTTTTACATCCTGGGCATGACGTGTTGTGGCATGGAATAGCTCTTTGGTCAGTTTGGGTCAGGTGTCCTGTCTCTGCCTCCTCCCGGCTTCCCCCCCCTCCCTGGTGTAGCATGAGACTCAGAAAGTCCTTGGTCAGGCCAAAACATTCTAAGCCATAACTATAAACATTGGTGTTATCAGCGCTGTTCCCAGACCAAAAATTGAAAACACAGCACTGCACCAGCTACTATGAAGGAGAAAAATGACTGCTGCTGCTGAACCCATGACACACAGCAAAGGTCTCCTCCTGGTTCAGTATTTATGTAGCTTCTTCCAAAAACCTGCAACTCCTAGGAACAGCTCTAATAGTATGGGATCACAGAAATCAGGAAACAGAATTACCTATTTCTGCCTTCTTGGCCTGACCCCAATTGCTGGTTGGCTGTCTGTTCAGACCAAAGACTTTCTTGTAAAGGAAAGGAGAATGTAGGGAGGCATGGAAATTCTTGACAATATCACAAGTTTTCTGGCTGCAGAAGACCACCTCAGCACTTAACACATTCTCCACTTCTCTAATTCCATTCCAACTTAATGAGACATGTCTGTCTCACAGTTTCCTGCAGTTACTATGGTTGGAAGAAGTACATGTGCTTGACAACAAAATCTTCTCCTCTTACCTGTTTGTACTGCAAAAGTTAAACTACAACGTGCTTGATACTTCCCGTTGACCTTCAACTTATGCTTGAGCTTCAGAACTATTTCCCTCCTTCTTGTCCCTTCCGACAGAGCATCATTTGGGCCACAGTTCCCTGTGAACCCTTGCAATCTATATGAAATATTTACTATGCCAATCACTATGTTTACAGAGTAGGTTCATATTCAGGGTAATAACTTATAACTCAAACCCAACTTGACTTAATTTGTTCTTAGCAGAAAACACAGTTGGAAGTTATTCTGCAGAGATGCGTTACATAGTCGACAAAAATAAAGTATGTTAGAAACTCAGAACTTGACTGATACTTTTAAAAGCTATTTTTACAATTTTTCTTGAATTGAAAATATTCTAATGGGTAAAATTTAATGGATAATAACTCTCCGTAAATATAAAACTACAGCAATGATTCATAAACATATAAATATTTCACATCTTATGATCTTCAGAAATCTTCCTGATATTCTCATAATAGATTGACAAATGTTAATATTCTCACTAGGCAGCTACTGAAGTACAGGAGATCTACACACAAAAAAAATAGGTTAGGTTCTTTTTTAAATAGTTAACATATTAATTAGGTTAAACTATGCTTTAAAAACACACAGTGGGAAAAAGAAATGTTTTATGGCATTAAATAGATTGCCCAAGAGTAATCAGTTGTCACGAAACACTGGTAGTACTTACTTTCTTTAAGAAAAAAAGGGAGAGGGAAGAGAAAAAAGAATTAAGAAAATATTTCCAAATCCAAATCTTCATCTATTCTTTAAAAGCATATTAAACTAATATTTTCAGCTTATCTGTTATTGGCACTGTGCCCTTCAAATTCTTCAGATGAACTGGAAAAAATTACAGTGAAGAAATACTTTTAACAAAAAATTAAGGTACAATTGGGTTAGCTTATATTCAGCAACTATGATTCACCTCATAAAGCTCTGAAAACATTTCAGCTTGACCTTGTCCTCCCAAAGGTGCTGTTCTGTATGCTCCTTTAAGTCCTTCAGCTCAATGAAAAGCCCTCAAAAATACAGTTTTATTGTCATTATGAAACCAGCATTTCATAGGCACTGTAACCTTCTGAGCATGAAATACTCCATGCTAAAGCCACACAGTCTTATTGAGAGCATAATGCTTTTATGAGCAAGGTAATTTGCTGTTTCAAGGTTTTCCACAGCTACAAACAGAAACTAAAATCAACATTAGGCAGCCTGGCTCCTGAACAAAGGAACCTGTTTTAAGACTGGGAAAAATTAGGATATCACACTCTTTTCCCTTAGAAATAATTATGCATCAAATAAACTAGTCATGCTTTTTTTTTTTTTTTTTTTAAGGAACAACATTTTGCAAGATACACAATTAGAAAATCTTTTCTTAACTAAGGAAAGTAAGAAGCAATAGCAAAATGAAGGTCAGGCTTTGAAAGTTTCCAATACACAGGTAAAATCCATTTTATCTACTCATTTTAGTGCTTTCCTCTTTCTGCTTGAAAACCTGAGAAATTTACAAACAGCTTCTTCTTTTTTTCCTTTCCTTTCTTTTCTTTCCTTTCTTTTCTTTTCTTTTCTTTTCTTTTCTTTTCTTTTCTTTTCTTTTCTTTTCTTTTCTTTTCTTTTCTTTTCTTTCCTTTCCTTTCCTTTCCTTTCCTTTCCTTTCCTTTCCTTTCCTTTCCTTTCCTTTCCTTTCCTTTCCTTTTCCTTTCTTTTCTTTTCTTTTTTCTTTTCTTTTCTTTTCTTTTCTTTTCTTTTCTTTTCTTTTCTTTTCTTTTCTTTTCTTTTCTTTTCTTTTCTTTTCTTTTCTCTTCTCTTCTCTTCTCTTCTCTTCTCTTCTCTTCTCTTCTCTTTCTTTCTCTTTTTTCCTTTCCTTTTTCCTTTCCTTTCCTTTCCTTTCCTTTCCTTTCCTTTCCTTTCCTTTCCTTTCCTTTCCTTTCCTTTTTTTTTATTATTTTCCTGTCCACACATTTTACTTGTAAATGCAGACAGAAAGATATTTTGGAAATTTATACTGCGTTCAAAGTCACCCAAATAAGAATGCGAGATATTGTTGCAATTTTACTTGGGGGAGAGCTGTGTGTTAAAGTCCCTTGGGTTGATCTGCTATTTCTATGATGATAAGGTAGTATTTAGAGTTTCAGCTTTGATGGAAGCTTTATCCTCCCTTTTAGTGGAGTGGTTTAATGTCTAAAACCAATTTCAGTTTCGGGTCTTCCAAGATGTCTGGAGAATGGATGTTTGTTTTGACAGGAACAGTAGGTTCATCTTGGCTTGTGCACTTATAAAAGTGTCAGTTTTCCACACATCATATTAGCAGTCCCTACAATACATAATAAGGTGAGGGAGCAGCTTAACAGACTGATCTATCTCACATGAAACTTCATGGGAAGGCTACAGGCAACTTTATTTTTCTTGCTTTGAATTAAGATTTAGTAAAGTTGCTAATCCACAGCAATATTTTTTCTTCAAATATCCCAGCAAAATACTTCTCATAAATGTATCCCTAGGAACAACCTACATGACAGCCTTATTAATCAACTATTTCAGAATTAGATGGAACTTCATATAATAATATTTTGCTTACTTCTCCTTAACAAGTTTTTTGACCTAAACAAATAGTCTTCATTTTTGTAAAAAGATGGGTTACAAAATTGGTTTTAGCTCTTTTACCTGTTACAGCAAGCTATTTTCAGCTGATTTTATTCTGAGACAGAGGTCTTCAGGTTTTAGCACAGTAAATCTCAACTATAAATGTGGATTACATTTCAATGATTATATACAGTCAAAATACTCTTCTTTCATCACTATAAAGGTAAAAAAACTTGTATTAAGGAGGAATGGAGAAAGAAACTGGATAGTGAAGAAGTAATTAGAGAATCAATACATAAAAAAAATGCATATTGAAGGGCAGCTAGCTGAAAAGTGTGTTTTGAAATAAATTATCGACTTTGCTACTTTATTTAATTTATTTATTTTAAAAAATGCTGTGAGACTGAAGACGGCTATGTGTGTACTTTGACGGAGATAAACCAAAAGAGAACAGAAAATTAAATAGACAACCTAGAGGGTCACAGAAAGGAACAGAAGGGTTTATTCAGAGCAAGAAAAAATATGTAAGCTTAGAGAAAGAATGCAAATAAAATGTGTAAATGTCAGACAGAGAGAAGAATGGAAAGGATTTAGGAGGCTGAGGAAAGAGAGGAAAAAAAGGCTTTACCTAGAATTAAATAAACATTTGCTGTTGCTTGACCAGAAAAATTCCTGAGAAAATTCATGGAAAGGAGGCAGGATTTTGTGTCACTAATATCTTAAAGAAAGTTTTCATCAGTACAATTATAAAACCAAAGTCTCATTCAACCAATAGAGAAGAAGGCTGATCAGCATTTGACCAAACATAAAAGCAACTGTTGCAAATGTATGAATAATTCCTATCATTTAAATAAGGTTTATAACCATTGTAATTGCCCATCTGTTTCATGCCACACTCACCAAAGAGTGAGTGTAATGTGTAGCTAGTGACTGAATGTGATAAGTAGTATGCCAGCACAATCTTTCTGATTTCCTTATTGATGGTGTCTCCAGTCCCAGCAGAAGTTCATTTTCAGCAGTTCCCTTGCTACGCTGTTATCTTTGTGAAACCACAGAGTATGTGAAAAGTTTATTCTCAAATATTCATTTCCTCTGTATTCTGCTGTAAGAAGGCAAGGTAATACAAGAGTGTTTTTATTTTCCTCTCTTATTCATTCAGTTGGTGGACCTGTGGCTAATGCTTTCAGGATTAAAGATTTTAAATTTATTTCAGGAGACCATATTCAGTAGTTCTGTCTCTTAGATCTTCTGAGTTTCTTTCAGAACTTCTACATCACATAAGGGCTATCAATATATAGTATCAAAAGGCTAATTTTCTCCTTCGCATATGTTGAGTTCATTATGAAAGAGAACACCTTTACTGCTGTAAATTGGCTCAAGTCATGAGCACACATTCGGAATTTGTTTCCTGGGGATCAAGTACACTTGAAAGGGAATCTACAGCAACTGCCTACAGTGCATTGACAAGAAAGATACAACTCTAAATTAATGACTAGACAAAGCTATTTTCTTATTTTAAAAGCCTCGCTCTTGATCCAGAAATGGTCGATGCCTTAAAAATGCTATTAAGAACTTAAAGGCAATCTACTTACAAAAAAAGTTTACAAAAAATTTTATTGTTTATGCTAGTATTTTCCATCTGAAAAAAATCCAGAATTGTTGAACTAATAGGTCATATTATGTCAATTTACATATTATTCTAGCCATTTTGGTTCTTCTAATATTAATTTAAAAATAATATTGCTACAAATTCAGGAAAAGTATGGATTTATTGCAAGAAATACATTTGTTATTTAATTTTGATGGAACTTAACTTGGAGCTGTTAAACATGGAAGGAAAACGTTCCTTTTATTGTAAGTGCAAAACAATAATGTCAAAATTAATGAATCAGAATAAGATCTTCCAGTAAAAGAAAACCTGTAGCATTTCTTATTGTCAATTTTTAATAAAATGTTATATAACATAAACTCTGCATTATGTCTAATGCCATAAACTAATGTTGCAATAATGCCACAAACTAATGTTGTAATAATGCCACGTCTAATGTTTTGAATAGGAAACTATTATGACAGACAGCATGGTGGACCTCCACACAATAGAATCATAGAATCAATCATAGAATCCTAGAATAGTATAACATAATATATAACACGTAATGTTGTGCATTTACGGACAGTATCAAAGTTACCGGCACCAATTGCAAAAATGTATAAAAAGGCATACTGAATTATGCAGGAGTGTTAGAAAAGAAAATAAATTCTGTAAATAACTCTTTTGACATTCATTCTTCAAGGAAAACTTGTGACACAGGGTGATTATTATCCATCGTAAAAAGTGTAAGCTAATGTAGGCAGAACTCCAAGTAAATTTTAAGCAAATGTGAACACAGAATATGTAAATACTAAATATAGAAATACATAAGCAACAGTATTTACAGAAAGACAAATCTAAATATTTATGAAAAGAATTTGATTACCAACGTACTATGTTCCTATAACCAGACTACGGTGACATCATAAGAAAGAAATGGCTTTTTAAGCCATTGCCATCTCCCACTTTTATTCTGTCACTAGAGGACTTTTTTCCTATGTTTTACTATTTGCAAGTCTTTGATTTGTTACACTAAATCAATAGCAATTTGTAGCATGCCTAGGAGGACAACATTACATACTTCAGAGGAAAGTTTAACATAAACTAAAGGTTTGAAAGGTGAGCTTAACCTTGCAGTGTAGTAGTTAGTTCTGTATCTGTACATCACCTAACTTTTCACAGATTGTCTGCGGGATGGGAGAATGACACTGTGTGGGGCAATGCAGATCTCTGTACCAGGTAGAGTAGATTTCAGGTTGACACCCCATGGTCTGGAATTGCAGCAACCTTATAGCCACAGATCTCTGAACACCAGCTTGTATGACAGCTTCAAGATTAATTTCAGCCAAGAAAGCTGAGAAGCAGCCAAGGAAATACTAAAGCCACCTTAGATCCTGTTTACAGATTTATCCTCTTGAAAAAACCCTCAGTCACCAAGCTCGGCCCTGATAGGCTGGCTACCTCAGCTGAAGTTAACTTGAGCTGAAGTAATATTTTTGATTAAAATGGAAATATGCTTTTGGATCTTACAATTAGAAAATATTTCTACAGTATATGCAAAACAAATATTTTTTATTTATTTATAGAAGGCTTGATTCGGTGGAGTAGAATTAATGAGAAAAAAATGTAACACTTATGAACACTTTTAATTTATTAGCATGATTGCTATTTTCATCCTCATTGCCACCAGAAGTCAGGTCTTGTTTTGTTTGGGTTTTTTTCCAGAAAACTTTGTTGTACTTCCTTACAACTCTTTTTATGACAAACTGTCGTGGTTTAAGCTGTAAATCACGCAGCCCGTTCACTCACTCACCCTCTTTCTTCCCCCCCACTCCAAGGGGTGGGGGAATGGGGAGAAGAATCGAAAGAATGCAACTCCCATGGGTTGAGATAAGAACAGTCCAGTAACTAAGGTGTAACACAAGTCACTACTGCTACCACCAATAATAATGATGACCAGGGAAATACAAGGGAAGAGGATACAATTGCTCATCACTCAACGACCGAGCTGTGAACTGAACTCTTCCAGGTTCCTGACCCCGGTTTTACATCCTGGGCATGACGTGTTGTGTCATGGAATAGCTCTTTGGTCAGTTTGGGTCAGTTATCCTGTTTCTGCTTCCTCCCGGCTTCCCCTCCTCCCTGGCGGAGCATGAGACTCAGAAAGTCCTGGGTCAGACCAAAACATTCTAAGCTGTAACTATAAACATCAGTGTTATCAGCGTTGTTCCCGGGCCGAAAGTCAAAAAAAACCACAGCACTGCACCAGATACTAAGAAGGAGAAAAATGACTGTTGCTGTTGAACCCATGACACAATCCTGATTTCTTTTGCCGAACACTTGTAAATAACACGATATGCATTTGCTTGCTTGAGCTTATAAATACCTGAAGAATGCTGTTTGATTAAAGAAAAAACTGAATTTTCAGTGCCTGCAAGATAACATGCAGAAATAGTATGAGGCCACTTTAGCCTTTCATGCTAAAATTACAGAAGAGTATAATACTCCTAATTTTCCAGGTTTTGTCAGAGAAACTAAAGACCACAATTTCATGAACACAAAAAAAAAACCCACAAAAACAAACCAAAGCAAAAAATCCCTGTAGGAATGCTGCTGACACTGTCAAGCCTTGTGACAGTATTGTGTTGGGAAACTGTACTGTGTTAGGAAAATTCTCTATATTGTCTCTGTTCTGTAAGGAAGTCCTGTCAATGAATAAAAAAAAAAAATAATTTTTTTTTTTGAGGATATTCTTTCTGTTTCCTTGCTCATGTTATAAAACCATAGGATATGGATTTTCTTTAGATTGTCTTATTGTAAGACCATAAAAAGAGGAAATGTGGGAAATTAATAAGTACTAAACATATGTTTCCTGGCTCAGTATCAGATACTGCAATTAAAAGCAAACAAAACCAAACAAACAAAATCAACCAGCCAAATCCAAATTTACACACCCGTGTCCCCCCGAAAAATCCCAAACCAAACCTGAATTTTTGCAGTGCATGACTGAGTGCTAAAAGACAAAACTAGTTTTTTGACAATCACATTCAAGTATGACTTTGCCGATTCACGAAAGACCCAGGAAGTAAGCAGACTAAAACTGAACAATATCTGTGAACAAAGATAAAACAAATTCTTACTGTGGAATCAAATTATTTCTCATGGAGTTGATTGCCATGCCTCTATGTCATACCTGCTGGATGACATAAAGAATAGAAGATTCAATATAGTTATCACTTGCTGTCTATCCTATGCTTCTGAAAAAACAATTTTACAGTTTGAACAATTTCTCACTTCAAAAAGTTTCAATTTTATTTAACAAACAGCACTTTTACACTCCCAAGGAGCAGCACATCTGAGAAGAACAAGGAAATGTCACAAGCTCCTAATGATAGATAGAGAATGAACCTCTGGTACAAAAATTCCAGAACAAATCTCATGGGCATGGTAAAGTAAGAGTCTTTTTAGCCTTATGCAACTAGTTCAGATTTGATTACTGATGATAGGTAGTTGTTAGAATTACAGATGTTTAATGATTTTCCTGAAACAAATTCCCCATTTTTCTGGAGAATATTCAGCTATTTTGCATACAGCACTTAAACCTTAGTGCAATATATTAAACAGCAATAGCAAATTTTGATATCAGCTACAGGAATCAATTCATGTTTCTTACACAAAACCACCACAAACCAAACAAAAATAAATAGCTCCAGAGTTTTTGTTTTGAGATTTGTTTTTGGTTTGGTTTAGTTTGGCTTTGAAAGCTGTACATTTGCTATGGAGCGCATATAAACTGATAAGCTTTTGATCATAACAGGTCTCTGCATTGCTGAGAGTCAAAAAAATGTTCAAAGGACAGGGAAAAAACTTTTGAAAATGAGACATCTTGAGTTTACAGAAATGAAGCAATTCTAAAATACTTTCACAATCCTTAGGAGAGACTCAACAGCTTAAGAGATAAAATAAGTAGTAACCACATGAAATCTGTCAAATGACATGCTCTGCATCCCGGTTTCTTTTGCTATCAATATCCAAGGACTATAGCTGTGAAATGCAATGTAAGAAGGAGATGAGATTTTTTAATTATTTTTTAGGAGGTGATATACAGAATGCATTAATTTCATTTGTGAGCATTACAAAAAAACGCAGGTATAGACAACAAAAATGTTTAAGTCCATGAGTGACCCTGTGGTATCCCCATCTCTCTGACATCCAAAACCAGGCAAAAGTCTTGGTATGAATCAGACTTAAGATCCATGCCACCTAGTGCTTTCTTTCAAGAGATGGGTATTAAATCTTGTCTGGAACAAAGGAAATGGAAAGGGTTACTGTCCCTGAATACAATGCCAAGCTCCTATAATTTGCTGTTTAAAGGCTTCCTGATACAGAGATTTATATTCCATAGCCTGATTTTATTTCTTTACCATGAAAAGATACAACTGCTCTGTGATGCTTGAAGAATTTTGAGCACCCATTCATCCTGCTGCAAGTCCTATAGCTGAACTTTGGCCAAGCTTATCTACATATTACTTACATAGGAGTCATTCCAAATGCAGTCATCTTTCAGAAAGCACTTGGCTTTCTGAAATTCTTCACAGTCATCTTCAATGCCCTGAAAGATGTAATAACATAATAACCTTGTTTAATGCATTTTGGAAATCCAAGCAGCCTACACTGAATTATACATACAACTTACAAACATACAAATACATACCTCTCAAATGTCTGTATACAATGAAGACTCATTATTAAGCTACATGAAATGTAGCCCTGGAGAAGTCCAAGAGCAAACGATCTGAAATACAGATGAAGTAAACAAATACATACTTCTCATATGTCTGTATACCATAAAGACTCATTATTAAGCTACATGAAATGTTGCTCTGGAGAAGTCTAAGAACAAAATCTATGAAGTAAGAATGAAGTAAAGCCATCAGCAGTATATCCCAATTTGCCTTTGAGTCTTCTAGCTACTAACTTATAGCTAAGGTACTTGCACATATTCAAAGCAGTATAGAATTATAGAATAGTTAGGGTTGGAAAGGACCTCAAGATCATCTAGTTCAAACACCCCTGCCAGGGGCAGGGACACCTCCCACTAAACCATGACACCTAAGGCTATGTCCAACCTGGACTTGAACACCGCCAGCGATGGAGCATTCACAACTTCCCCGGGCAACTCATTCCAATGCCTCACCACCCTTACAGTAAAGAACTTCCTCCTCACATCCAATTTAAACTTCTCCTGTTTAAGTTTAAATCCACTACCCCTTTTCCTATCACTACAGTCGCTCATGAAGAGTCCCTCCCCAACATCCCTATAGGCCTCCTTCAGATACTGGAAGGCTGCTATGAGGTCTCCACGCAGCCTTCTCTTCTCCAGGCTCAACAGCCCCAACTCTCTCAGCCTATCTTCATACAGGAGGTGCTCCAGTCCCCTCATCATCCTCGTGGCCCTCCTTTGGACTTGTTCCAACAGTTCCACGTCCTCTTATGTTGAGGACCACAGAACTGTACACAATACTCCAAGCGAGGTCTCACAAGAGCAGAGTAGAGAGGCAGGATGACCTCCTTTGACCTGCTGGTCACGGTCCTTTTGATGCAGCCCAGGATACGGTTGGCTTCTGGGCTGCGAGCGCACACTGAAGCCGGCTTATGTAATGTTTCTCATGGATCAACACCACCAAGTCCTTCTCCACGGGGCTGCTCTGAATCTCTTCTCTGCCCAACCTGTAGCTGTGCCTGGGATTGTTCAGGCCCAGGTGCAGGACCTTGCACTTGACATGGTTAAACACCATCAGGTTGGCATTAGCCCACCTCACAAGCATGTCAAGAACCTTCTAATGGCATTCCTTCCCTCCAGCGTATCAACTGAGCCACACAGCTTGGTGTCATCAGCAAACTTGCTGAGGGCGCGCTCCATCCCCCCGTCCATGCCACCAACAAAGATATTGAACAAGACCAGTCCCAACACCAGTACCTGAGGGACACCACTCGTTACTGTTCTCCAGCTGGACATTGAGCCATTAACCACAACTCTTAGCATGTGGCCATCTTGCTGGTTCTTTATCCACCAAGTGGTCCACCTATCAAACTGACATCTCTCTTACTTAGAAACAAGGAAGTCGTGCAAAACAGCATGAAACGCTTTGCACAAGTCCCAGTATATGACATCACCTGCTCTACCCCTGTCCATCAGTTCCGTAGCCCCATCATAGAAGGCCACCAGGTTGGTCAGGCAGCATTTCCCTTTAGTGAAGCCATGATGGCTGTCACCAACCACCTTGTTGTCTTTCATGTGCCTCAGCATGCCTTCCAGGAGAATCTGCTCCAAGATTTTGCCAGGCACAGAGGTGAGACTGACTGGTCTGGAGTTCCTGGGGTCACCCATTTTTGTCTTCTTGAAAATGGGGGCTGTATTTCCCTTTTTCCAGTTGTCTGGAACTTCACCTGACTGCCATGATTTTTCAGATATGATGGAGAGTGGCTTAGCAACTTCATTCGCCAGCTCCTTCAGGACCCATGGATATATTTCATCAGGTCCCATGGACTTGTTCACATTCAAGTATATGTAGCATTTATCTGCATTTTCACATTATGTTAATCCCTATGCCTTTATGCTTTATGTGCACACTGTAATTGCAATCCTGATTGATTGCTCACCTGTAGGTGATGATAGCACATGTCCTCACCAAGGAATATTTCTGTTTTTTCCAACTTCTAATCAAGAGAAATGTCCTGTCACTTATGTTTATTGTGAACAAGAAATACAAGCAGTGATGCAGAATCACTGTTCTCTTAGAACATCCAGGCACCCTTGCCTAAATACTGATTACCTTTGCTATGGACAAAACTGAATAATCTATTGCAGCTTATGCATTAATATTAGTTGTAACAGCAGTCTTGATTTCAAAAGCTATGCTAGAAAAATTTACAACAGTGAAGTTATTTGCAACCAAATAACCAAACCACATTGAAATAAGAAAGAATACAATGAGACAAAGAACACATTCTATGGGGTTGTCTTTCCAGTCAAATTACCATCACAATATCTATGCTATTTATTGTCATCTGAGCTCTGCCTCCTCAAAATCACATAATGATCTATGGTAAATCTGTGAGAATAATTGAGAGCTGGCAGTGGTATTGGGTTGTTTGAGACTCTTGAAGCTGACAAAACATCAAACTCTCATTAAATAGCGTGATGTAAATTATACAAGATAGGGAATCTCTGTGACTATTGAAGCAAAGAAAATTTTGGATTATCTTCTGTAAATTTGATTTGAATGCTTTTATTGCATTTGTTATAAATATCAAGGATGGTTGATTACCTCATCTTCCTAAAGCAATTTTATTTCAATTTTCAAGACAAATGTGGCCTTTAAACATATAACTTCTGGCTTCCTCTTCTCTTACTGCTAGAAACTTGATCATTTCTCTCTCCCCAAATGACCATAAGTAAAAATATTAATATCCCATGATAACTATTCAGTTTCAGATATTCGTCAGGGTACCTTATCATCTCAGAAGAAACAACGATAACATTTCTAATGGTGCATTAAATGGATTAAAAGCTTTATTCTTTTTGTAAAATATATTCCACTTCGTGCAAAAATGATCACTCATGAATAAATAAGCCCTAAATTCTTCTAAACATATATCCTATACAACAATGGTACTGTAAATGTTTCATGGCAGCTGGAAGCACCTTTATGGCTTTTGATGTATCAGTAGGTTATTCTTATTGCCAGTTGTAAAAATAATCATGTGCTATCATGGTAACTGCAGTTCAGTGAAAATATAGCAAAAGAAAATGCCAGAAATGTGTATGTATAAAGACTATCTCAAATATCTCTGACACATTCACAAGTTTAAAAGTATAACTTATATGAAGGATCAGGACAACTTTACCTAGCAGTAAAAGGTATGAAAACCCAATATGCTGTATCAGCAACTATTGTAAACTGAAACTAAAAATCATTTCAGGACATAGTTTGCCCTGCTATGGGCTGTGGGCTGGACAAAATAACCCCCAGAGGTTCTTTCGAGTCTAAAATATCACAGATTTCTCCACCAAAAAGGGTGATTTCCCCAAAAATTCTGTTAGATGACCCATATTTATCAGGCTGAAGAAGACATGTCCAAACTGCCTCCAATTTTTTGGATGTCCTTACACTAAAACACATGGTCTTTAATCAAACACTAGGCATTGTGTCTCATTGTGCTTGGGCATGGGACATAGGAGACAAAATCAGTAATCAAGAGAGAACAACAGTTTATCTCTGCAGTAGATAGAATTCAGAAGAAGGATACAGGTTTGGAAGAGGTCCTATTATATATGTCTTTTATGTCTTTGAGGATTTTGAGTACCTTCCTAGTTGTTCTAGGTAAAATCACTCTCTCTTTGCCTCTGTACAGTTCTCTATAATATAAATTACTAAAAAACTCCCAATAAAATAAAGGAATAATATTTTTTTAAATCCATCTAAAAGTTAAGAAGGTTCTCTGCTAGCTTTGGGTTGCATATTCTTCTGGGAGATCACCCCTACCTTTCCCATGGGGCTGATAGGATGACTTGTACTGGTTGTGGTCCTATTGGCCCCATAAGCAGTGTGTAAGATTTCTGAAGGCAACAACACACAGTGGCAATTGTGTAGACTTCAGCTTCTGACAGCATGTTAAAGAACTGAGAAATAGACATGGTAAAACATACTTGTAGATAATTTTGTATTTCATTATTTGGGAGGCTTTATATAAAAGCCCTCTTTCTCAAAATAGTGGTTTTAGAACAGCGTAAGTTCTGCTTTCACCAATTCCACAATATTTTATTTTGACAAATAATATGTCAGTTTCGTCACAAAGCTAGACTTGATGCAGTTTTTGATTACTGTCATTAATGCCAGGTTCAAAATGGCTTGTATACATAGTTGCCTCTTGCTGACTAAAAAAATCCAGTCCTATGAAGAAGAAATTGGAAGGCAATTCAATCCAATGAATTGTTAAATCAGCTTTTCATCCCTAGAAAAAATTAAACAGCTTAATTTCAAAGACCACATTGAGTAGAGAGTGAGAGGTTTTTAAACACTGTGTGCTGCTTGCTTCCATATTTATGATGTAATGAGCTGTCACTTGATAATGCTGATGGGTTTTATTTCTGGGTGACATGTTAGAGAGATCACCACCTATGGTGAAGGAGAACATTAAGAGAATCTAGGTGTAATATTATATGATCAAAATATTTTCTTTTATTTAGAGTTTTCCATCCACTTAATGTGTTGCAGATAAAGAAGGAATAATTATTAACTGAAAGTAAGAAAGAAACGCATAGGATGTTGATCACTTGTACAGTCAGCCAGGTACAGCCTGTGTAAAGCATCCAAATTTCTTGAATCCCAGTGGTCCCCTTATTAAAATAAATGTTTCTGCAGACATCCTGAGAGCATGGTGGCAATTCTAATTACTAATGGAAGCAATTAGAATCTGCATTATAAGAATGCAATCAGATCTTATTATACATCCAGCTCTTCTTTTTTTTCAGAATTGCATGGAGAGTTGAAGCAATCATACCAGCAAGAAGGGAATAAAGTTAGCTAATGTCTAAAAATATATCTGAGAAATTAAATGCAAAATCATTTACTAAACAAACAACTCTGGTTATATAATCATTCTGTGATTAGTTCCACTACATAGAGTCTTGAAACCCCTGAAATTCCTAAAGCCTTCAATAGCAGGTTGTGGCCCACTGTGCAATTCACTACATAGCTACAGACAGGTTATATATCCTTGTGTTCTACAATACAAAGCACTGCCACAGCATTATGAAGCTGATATGACCTTATTTTATAAACATTTCTTTAGAAATATTCACTCTAAATATGTGTGCATACACATAAATACATACACACATATACATAAAAATAGTGGTTTATGCAGCCTGGGAACATGACTTCATGTAAATTTAATTGTATCTTTTTTGGTGCAGGCAATCACAAACTGGTCCTTAGGCTGCACTATAAAATGTGGCAAAGCAGAATAGGAGAAAAAGCCAAACAGAACTGAAATGTAAACACTGTCTAGTCTTAGTTCATCTGCTTTACTTTCAAGTGATCTTCATATTGTAATTTATGATAATTATAGTAGCTATAATTAAAAGTTGTATATACATATATTAATAATGAAGTATTAAGCACCTTAAACTCATTAAAAACAAAAAAAGTTTTTATGACATTGTTAACACCTTGTCAACAACCTTGAGCAATATGAATGGAATTATGCTTTATTGCTGCTTTACTACGACAAGAGAGCTGTAGCTCCTTGTCAGGATATAGGAACCCCATATTTACAGAAGTCGTGAACATGTTCCTTCTCTGCACCTTTAAAACTACAATCTACTCCCTGCATTACCTTGCCCAGAATTCAACCGAAGAAACATTCTGAAGGCAAGACTTTGACACAATACTGCAAGGGGAAAGTATATGGAAGACATCCATAGTTCTCTAGGTGCCAAAAAACAAAAGATGAAAGCCAGTTCTCATAAAATGTAATAAGACCCCTCAGTTCACCTAAGGGCCAGTGGCTAATCCTGTTTTTTTAAAAAGAATTTAAAAAAAAAAAAACAAATTAATGGGGAAGTAAAAGGATAAAGGCAGCATGGCTGGCTACAGCTGGGATTAACTGTTTGCAAATTGGAAGCTTTGAAAAACTATTTTCTCTTTTGCAGTAGAGACTAAGATTGCTATTTTATAAAAAATACTTGTTCTGTAATAAGTTTTTAAGGAGTGCAAGATAAATAAGCAGATTGAACACTGAAGAAATAACTATAACAGAAATTAGGAGATAGGAAGGAGACCATGCCTCTCCCTTACTACATGCTTTCTTCTCGTAGCTAAAAGCTCCCTTCCCCCCTGGCAAAACCCAAATTATATGTTACCTAATTCAGTAAAATATTTACTCTCATCTAGATGCTAATATTAGGAAGTAAATATGCACAGGAATTAGTACACATTTATATCCATAATTATGAATTAAAAGCAAAAGAACTCTAACCTTCTCCTCCAGCTTTAGTAGTGTTGGACAAAATGGAGCCATCATGATTCATAATGGTGAAAACTTAAAATCTTGTCTACAGCTCTCAGAAGAGAGAAAGAATGAAACAGAATCTGTGCTGCTAAATCTTTCTCCCTGTCACGAGTATTATATATATATAATACCTACATTTAAATTTACTACTGCTTTGTTATTTTGGCTTTAGTTGGTTGGTTGGTTTGACTTTTCCCATTTCCATGCAACTGATTCTTATTTGGGCCTAGACTGGCTGATAATGAAATGTGTAATTATGTCTTGTCTTCCCTAAATCAAAAAATTAAAAAGTAGAGCAAATGGGAAATTAATAATAGGAAAGAGGACTTTCAAAACTCAAGACCAAACAGACTAGATTCAGTTCAGAACACTGCAATATATTGTCTAAGCAGGTATGAAACAGTACTTCTTTCAGCCAACAGCTTTTAATATGTACCCTCAGCAAGTTTGCCGATGACACCAAGCTGTGTGGTTCGGTTGATACGTTGGAGGGAAGGAATGTCATCCAGAGGGACCTCGACATGCTTGTGAGGTGGGCTGATGCCAACATGATGAAGTTTAACCACGCCAAGTGCAAGGTCCTCCACCTGGGTCAGAGCAATCCCAGGCACAGCTACGGGTTGGGCAGAGAAGAGATTCAGAGCAGTCCTGCACAGAAGGACTTGGGGGTTTTGGTTAATGAAAAAATGAACATGAGCTGGCAGTGTGCGCTCGCAGCCCAGAAAGCCAATCGCATCCTCGGCTGCATCAAAAGGAGCGTGACCAGCAGGTCGAAGGAGGTCATCCTGCCCCTCTACTCTGCTCTCCTGAGACCTCACTTGGAGTATTGTGTACAGTTCTGGTGTCCTCAACATAAAAAGGACATGGAACTGTTGGAACAAGTCCAGAGGAGGGCCACGAGGATGATGAGGGGACTGGAGCACCTCCTGTATGAAGATAGGCTGAGAAATTTGGGGCTGTTAAGCCTGGGGAAGAGAAGGCTGTGTGGAGACCTCATAGCAGCCTTCTAGTATCTGAAGAGGGCCTATAGGGATGCTGGGGAGGGACTCTTCATGAGGAACTGTCATGAGAGGACAAGGGGCAACGGGTTCAAACTTAGGGGAAGTTTAGATTGGATATAAGGAGGAAGAAATTCTTTACTGTGAGGGTGGTGAGGCACTGGACAGGGTTGCCCAGGGAAGTTGTGAATGCTCCATTGCTGGCGGTGTTCAAGACTGGGTTGGACATAGCTTCGGGTGTCATGGTTTAGTGGGAGGCGTCCCTGCCCCTGGCAGGGGTGTTGGAACTAGATGATCTTAAGGTCCTTTCCAACCCTAAGTATTCTATGATTCTATGATTCTATGTTTGTGTTAGCAAAATTATCTTCAGAAGATAGGGGCAGTGTATGACTCTTCCATCTGTGAACAAGAATTATTCAAAAAAGATAGTTTCTTTAGGCAATTTCACCAAATCATTTTTCTGAAAACATGCAGTGCAGTTGCTGGTTTTCAATTGCATCTTGAAAGAGTCATCTTAATAAATATTGAATAATTTTAACCCGAATTTCCTGGCATTTGGTTTCAGGAACAGGAGAGAAATCTTGTACAGCAGTTTAAAACCAGGTCATCGATGTATTGACTCACCTTATTTTCATGTTGGGTTTTTTTTCTGCCAGTGCACAATGGACACCATCTTAGCCACCACATTCAATTGCCTTAGGTATCTGTAGCAAAATCTTTACAGAGTTCATAGCTTTAAGATTGGTTTTATATACTTTAATGGTACCTGTGAATATGCCTGTGAATGAAAAGGGAACACTCACTACAGCAACATTCAGATAGCCTGTGTAGACTTAACTCCCTGAAGACTAATAACTATTTACAATTCTTTCCCTATAAGAGCTATCTTATAAAAGAAATTACAGTTAATTATGGTACAACAAACAGAAAACACCAATTTTGTGCCAGAGCAGTTCGTGGCAATATATCATCAAGTATAATGAGTCTTTTCTCTAAGGTCTTAAGCAGCAATTCTTTCCATGGATGCTATGGCAGTAGATGTTCTGGAGAATTAATTTGAACTATATAAAATATATGCAAAACCTCATACTGACTACTGAAAGGGAAAAGCAGAGACTAAAATGCAAATGCATGTATTGCTGGCATATTTCCCTTGTTCCTAGCAGGCTACTATTCTTGGGAAATCATACTTTAACTAGGAAAATACTGGAAATTGAAATGACCTTTACATTAGATACAGTTTGGCATTTATAACCTGGTGAAAACTTGCCTTTTTCTTACCTCTTTCAGTTTAAAATCCCACAAGTGCATCTGGGACTCTGAAAACATTTATAACATCTCTTGCTAAAAGGCATTTCCACTTGCAGTTATTGTTAGAAGTTATCATAATTTTTATATTTATCACATAAAGATTTATAGAGTGATTAAAATCAGCCACAGCAACATCCTCCTTTCCATTCTTTGTAAAGACACATAATAAGAATAAATTCTGATTTACAACATTAATTATTCTATGTCATAAAAAACAGTGCATCTGCCTCACACACCAATATGCATCTATCAATGAGAATTCTTTTCCTTTTTAATTAATCATTTCTCAGTAGGGTTTTTTTTTTATTATTTTTTGCTTCAGTTACTGAGGCAAAATAGAGAGGTACCATAACCACAGAGATGAAGCATCTGCAAAAATGACAAAAAAGAGTAATATCCTAAAAAATGCAATCTGTTTTAGAAGAAATAAAAGCTGGTTTTGCACACCAGTTGGTTGATTAATGACAAAGCTAAAAGACCTTAAAAACTACAATACATAACAAGTAACAAGGAAACCATAAAGCAAGTTGAAGGACAAGCAGATGGTGACTTCTATCACATTGTTTTAATACTGAGAAACTACACTTCAGATTCTAATGATAACAGTGATAGGCATACTATAATTAACTTAAATCCAGGCAATGGAGCTCAAAGTTTAGATACTGGTTAGCAGGGTGGAAATGAAAGTTTAGACAATTTGGGATGAAATTTTTGTGTCAGAAAATAGCAACTTAAAGTAACATAATATTGCATGGAGTCAGAATTGTTTAAATCTAAGCAGGTATGTGTTAAGAACTGTCCAGCCAAAAGCTGTGGAGATGCTCACAAAAACCAGCTTTGGCAAAATTGTTGGATAGCAACTGTAGGGAATGGGTGACTGTCAGTGTAATAGTGTGCATGAATGGGACACCCAAAACAGTCTAGGGGATGTTCACTAGTGCTGGTAATACTGGAGGTGAGGGTAACCATCAGCTGGATTAAACAATAAGATTTTTAAAACAAAGGACTCTGCCTGAAAAAAGCATATGGAAAGCAATGAAGTGGGTGCAAACCTGGGAGAAGAAAGAGCAAAAGTCAAAGCTTAGTCTGACTCAGTTAGGGGATTGCAAGCTGCTGCACAGGTACACACAGAACTGAAGCACCAGGTCTCTGACAGGAGTGGTGGGCAAGCAAGGAAACCCACCACTCCTGAAATGGGGCAGAGGGAGTGCTGGCAACCCCCACTGTTGAAGATGTGAGGATGATGCATGTATATAGGTCGGGTAGACGTGTGTAAATAACAATTCCTGTAATTTCCTATAAAAGGCTGATAAAAAACCTATAGCATTTTTTCAAAGTATTTTTTAAGTATTCAACATTCAGATAATTCTAGTAGATATTTTTCCAATTTAAATTGTATTTTCCTGTACTTTTTGGTAAGGACAATAAACATTAAGCTATTTCAATCTTTTATTTAGAATCACACTTTTCAGACTTCCAATACCATAACACCAACAAATGTTTTCAAAGCGGTGCTCAAGGCCAGGTTGGCCAGAGCCTTCAGTGACATGGTTTAGTGGGAGGTGTCCCTGCCCACGGCAGGGGGGGTTGGAACTAGATGATCTTACAGTCCTTTCCAATCATAACTATTCTATGATTCTATGATTCTATTATTTGGGTGGGGCATGCTTAATCTGAATCCAGGAAATATGGATTGTGATCACAACAGTAGTTTATCAGTCCTGTGTTCTGTTCAAGACAGCAGCTGATGCAAGACCTAGCCAAGAGGGAACCCTATAATAAGCAGTAGTGAAATAAATTCCTCAGAAGTGAAGAAACTTCTTAATCTCATAGAATAGAATTATAAAATAGTTAGGGTTGGAAAGGACCTTAAGATCATCTAGTTCCAACACCCCTGCCAGGGGCAGGGACGCCTCCCACTAAACCATGACACCCAAGGCTATGTCCAGCCTGGACTTGAACACCACCAGCGATGGCGCATTCACAACTTCCCTGGGCAACCCATTCCAATGCCTCACCACCCTCACAGTAAAGAATTTCTTCCTCCTTATATCCAATCTAAACTTCCCCTGTCTAAGTTTGAACCCATTACCCCTTGTCCTCTCATGACAGTTCCTCATGAAGAGTCCCTCCCCAGCATCCCTATAGGCCCTCTTCAGATACTAGAAGGCTGCTATGGGGTCTCCACGCAGCCTTTTCTTCTCCAGGCTCAACAGCTACAACTTTCTCAGCCTATCTTCTTACAGGAGGTGCTCCAGTCCCCTCATCATCCTCGTGGCCCTCCTCTGGACTTGTTCCAACAGTTCCATGTCCTTTTTATGTTGAGGACACCAGAACTGTACACAATACTCCAAGTGAGGTCTCAGGAGAGCAGAGTAGAGGGGCAGGATGACCTCCTTCGACCTGCTAGTCACGCTCCTTTTGATGCAGCTCAGGATATGGTTGGCTTTCTGGGCTGCGAGTACACACTGAAGCCGGCTTATGTAGTGTTTCTCATCGATCAACACCCCCAAGTTCTTCTCTGCAGGACTGCTCTGAATCTCTTCTCTGCCTAACCTGTAGCTGTGCCTGGGATTGTTCAGACCGAGGTGGAGGACCTTGCACTTGTCATACAATTTGGAAATGACATTTTCTGAACATTGACTCTTTTTTCTTTTCTTTCCTTTTTTTTTTCTCTCTCTACCTCATAAAAATGCAGTAAGACTTCTATCACTTAAGCTGCTAACTACAGTTACATATCTTCTGGTTGGCTTAGAGAATGAAAAAAAAATACTATTTTTGAATTAAAAATGCCATGGTAACATGCACTGAGTTATACTGATGTTAGGTTGCAAAAATTATGTATTTAGCTAAAATGAATATATTCCATAGTAAATCCAATTATTTTTTAATGTCTTTGAATATTTTCTCTTAATATGAAATTATTAAACAAGGGTTTATCTCATATTCATGTTTTTGTGCAGCACAGTGGCTGCGCCTTATTATATTCTATATAAATTCTACTTTCCGTAGGAATCAGTTTTGAGATACTACCATAATGAAGGAGAAACTGAGGGGACGACAAAATTAAGATACTTAGTAGCTATGGAGCACCCAGGCTAGTTTACTGTCAAAGACCAAAGCTATTTCAAAAGTACATATATACAAAATTAAAATAATCTTTATTCATATAATCTACCCTTTAGCCCATGTGTATAGATCACTTACTTATCTATATACATGCATCTGTGTTTATGAAGCGAGGTTAAAGCACAAAATAGAACAATATTTGAGTCTTCACACTGGTCTTCCTTTATTAAAAAACACAATTTGATATGCATCCTCTTGCAGTTCTGGTATTAACACAGTTCTAAAGAGCAAAATCTCAACCAAGCAGCTCAGAGAAAGCTTTAACTGAACCCTCCATAGAATCATAGAACCAGCTAGGTTGGAAAAGACCTTGAAGATCACCAACTTCAACTGTTGCTCAAGTACTGCCAACACCACAAATAAACCATGTCACTAAGTGCGTCATCTACACAGGTGTTGAACACGTTCAGGCACAGAGATGTCAACACTTCCCTGGGCAATCTGTTCTTGTACCTTTTTGGTGAAGAATTTTTTCCCTAATATCCAATCTAAACCTCCCCTGGTGCAGCTCGAGGCTGTTACCTCTTGTCCCATCACTTGTTACCTGAGGGAAGAGACCAGCCACCTCTTCACTCCATCCTCCTTTCAGGTAGTTATAAAGAGTGATAAGGTCTCCCCTGAGCCTTCTCTTCTCCAGACTAAATAACCCCAGTTCCCTCAGTCGGTTCTCATACAACTTGTGCTCCAGGCCCGTCACCGGTTTTGTTGCCCTTTTCTGGACCTGCTCTGGCAACTCAGTATCTGTCTTGTAATGAGGGGCCCATAAGCAGATTTATTTTCCTGAGAATTACCATGTGGCTTTAAGAATCCTTTTTTCTACTCGTATGACAGCAATTCCGTCATATGATATTTTCTCACATATGTCAGATGAGAAAAAAGCTTTTTCCTAAGAGTTATGTTTAATTATGTCTTATTTCACAGTGATATGTCTGGCCTTGAGATTGAAGGCTAAATTCTTCAGGTCTATCAACATCAAAAATTACTTGACTGAACAGCCATGAACTTTACTGTTATTTTTGTGATGTTGTTCATCAAAGCCTGATATGATGCATTCTGGATTGTTCATTTGAAAGAAATGTGTCAAGATAATAAGGTCAATCTGATTTCTATCTCTCAGCTAGTTAGGAGTCCCAAAAATACACCATTCTAGAAATTCACAGATTTTAATACAGTTATTCTGAGAAGTTTGAAGTATTATGTTCCCGGCTAACAGACAGAAAACTAAGGCACTGTGGGTAAAGATGCATGAACACTTCACTTCTGCTTCACAAGTTTCCTGGGATTAGTTGTACCGTGATAACTGCCTGTTTTTCTGCTCTTAGCTTATGTCAAAGTAATGCTACCTAATTTGAATTTTGCATTTACAGTTATCACACACAAACTGATGGATGGCATCTTGCTGTGAGGCTATGGTTTATGATCAAGTTGCGATAAATAAATCAATTTTCTATCTGAGCTTTGGCTTGCCTTGACTTGACAAATGAAGCTATAGCAGAACAGCAATCTACTGCCAGCCCGTTCAATCCCAATGGTGCCTAATTTATTTAGCATTTGTCTTTAAGGAATATTAACATGTTTAAATAGCTTTTGCAAGTTCTTCAGTAAATCCATTCCCATCGGAAAAGGAGCACGATCTTTAAGAATTCTTTTTACCTTAATTATTTTAAAGGAAAAGGTCAAATCTAGGAAAACGTTCTAAAGAACTTTCCCACAACATTGCATGCTTTGGAATATCATCCTTTTTTTTCACTACACATTTGAAGAATAATGTTTCTTTCTCTTGCACTTGACTCAGTTTAAAGTTTTGGAACACTAAACGAAATAAAGGTAATAAATACCTCTTTTATCCTCTGCACAGATAGAAAGACAAGTTATGGCAAAAGCATACCAGTGTGGAGTTCAGCTCAAATTAGTGAAGTAATGTCATTGCTCTGACTACCCAGCAGCCTGATAGCTTGGATGCTCTTATGTCAATTCTACCTCCTTCTGTCAATTCTACCTCCTTCTGGCTCCCAGGGCACTAAACCTGCTCAGACCCAAGCCTCCCAGTTCCTGAACACATGCTCTGATAAAGAGGTTTCTGAGTAGAGGGGAAAGGGGAAGAGGAATTTCTAAACCTTTAGGCAAGGCAACAGAATGTTTTGAAGAGCAATGAATGAGAATGGGGTCTCTCCCTTATCTTGTGCCCTCCCGTTCCCAACAGATAATATCTCAGTGTGGGATCAGACTTATCAATGTAGTATTTCTACAGAGTGGTTATGTAGCAGTTCAAACAGCACCTTACTTATCCCTATGCCTGTGCACACAGCATTTCGGCTCAGACTGCAGATTCTACCTCACAGAAGGAGCATCTCTGTAGGGAGAAACAGAAATGGAAAAAATATCATCCATCAACTTAATCCATCTGCTGGATCTGTTCCAGCCCAGTCAGAGTAGATCAAAGACACCTGCCAGCGTGTCAAGTATTTTACAACTGTCCAAGAACACTATCCCCAAGGGGTCCCACTGTTTTGACCTGCAAAGCGTTGTCATCATATCCCTAGACAGATCCCAGCAGGAACTGTGTGTGGTCCTCCACATGAGTAAACACTTTGAGTCAGGCCAAATAAACCTCAATACTGTGCAATTATCATCATGTACTCCAGCCAGGTGCAAGTAACAATTTATACTTAAGGAAAACAAGACTGAATCTTAGCATTGCTTTGTAGAATATCAGGGAGTTGTTCTCATGTATAAATGCAGTCACAGCTGTCAGATTGGGTCATCCTAAACTGCAGTGATTCAGCAGACATTGCTACAAATTTTAGGCACTGAAAATTATTTCTGCTACTCAGCAGAAAGAATTATCTTTTTTTGCTAGAAAGTATATTCAAAATTTTTGTCTGACCTAGAGAATTGCCCCTCTCTAAACCAACATTGGCCTTGTGTTACATTTGCTTTGGCCATTAAACAAATAGGAATTAATGTGCTTGATCTTTTCACCAATTACGAACTCCAGTAATGGAGGAAATGATTACATGACTATGTATATATATATGATTGTTGTGGTTTAAGCTGTAAATCATGCAGTTGGCTCACTCACTCCCCCCTCTTTCTTCCCCCAGTCCTGGCAGTATGAGGAGGAGAATCAAAAGAATGCAACTCCCACAGGTTGAGATAAGAACAGTTTAGTAACTAAGGTATAACACAAATCACTGCTGCTACCACCAGTAATAATAATGACAAGAGAAATACAAGGAAAGAGAATACAACTGCTCACTACCCAATACCAAGCCCGACCCAGCCACGAACTGAATTCTTCCGGGTTCCTGCCCCCAGATTTTTTTCATCCTGGGCATGATGTGCTGTGGTATGGAATACCTCTTTGGCTAGTTTGGGTCAGGTGTCCTGTTTCTGCTTCCTCCCAGCTTCCACGCCTCCTTGGCAGAGCATGAGACTCAGAAAGTCCTTGGTCAAACCAAACATTCTAAGCCATAACTATAAACACTGGTGTTATCAGTGCTGTTCCCAGGACAAAAGTCAAAAACACAGCACTGCACCAGCTACTAAGAAGGAGAAAAATGACTGCTACTGCTGAACCCAGGACAATGATATACATATGTGAATATACATTTCACGTCCAATATCCTGCACAGAAAATATTAAATATGTTATGTTTAGGAAATTTTTATTTGTAATATAATATTTTCCTGGACTTTTGGGATGAGGCTTGTCCTGGGTTCAGCAGTAGCAGTCATTTTTCTCCTTCTTGGTAGCTGGTGCAGCACTGTGTTTTTAATTTTGGGCCTGGGAACAGCGCTGATAACACCAGTGTTTCGGTTACTGCTTAGTGATGTTTTGGTCTGACCAAGGACTTTCTGAGCCTCATGCTCTGCCAGGGAGGAGGGGAAGCCAGGAGGAAGCAGAGACATGACACCTGACCCAAACTGACCAAAGAGGCATTCCATGCCATAGCACGTCATGCCCAGGATGTGAAAACAGAGCGCAGTGACCTGGAAGGGTGGGGGTGCACTGCATGGTCGGGCTTGGTATTAGAAGGGGTGAGCGATTGTATTCTTTCCTTGTATTTGCCTTGTCATTATTATTATTGGTAGTAGCAGCGGTGGTCTTGTGTTATACTTTAGTTACTAAACTGTTCTTATCTCAACCGGTTGGAGTTGCATTCTTTTGATTCTCCTCCCCATCCACCCGGGAGCGGGGGGAAGAAAGAGAGGGGAGTGAGTGAGAGAGCGAAACTGCGTGGCTGACTGGACTTAAACCACGACAGACTAGTTTGTTTGGGGGAGTAGATGTTTTAAAGTAGCCTGCAGAGCCTTTTGTCTTAACGAAAGGAGTATTCTGCTCGTAGTAGCTTTTAACTTCTTTTGCTTTGGCTGGAGCTCATTATGAATTCTGGCTGTAATTCCTACCCATGAAACCTCTGATTAACATCCAGGGATTTCTACATCTGGGAGAACTAGAAACATCTTTGATCACAGCTGCCAATGCACTAGTATTTTTTTCTCTCTGAGACTGTAATTCTGATCTTACGTTATAATTCATTTCTGGATTTAAGCCACATGCTGGTTCAATAAAGACTGTCAGCAGCTAATAGGCTGGCTCACAGAAACCAAAGGAGAACAATTGCCTTCTCTCACTCAATAAGCATTACCCTGTTTAAAGCCAGCTGTCTCCCAAGACACTGTTTTCAACACGGACAATGCTGATACCAAAACAGAAAGGCAGAGACAATCACTCTTACAAAAGTGGCTTCACAGAACTAAGCATGTAAGTAAAACTTACAGAGATGTGAAAATGATTTTACATGAGAAGGCAGATATTTACCCTTCCTTCAGAAATCCCAAATTACTCAGCAACTTTCCTTCAGATTTCTATAACAGATCAGTGCATTTTTTTCTCTGTCAGAAGAGTACTCACCAACAGTTACTCTTATGCATTTTGGTTATTACAACAGTGACTAGCAAAATAAACCAGATCTCATCACAGTAGGCAATGTGTAAAATACAATATTGGCTCCCAAAACATGATAATAGAAATAGATGAAGCAGGCACAATTTAAGAAGGATGCGAAGGTCCTTGAGTGCATCCAGAGGAGGGCAAAAAAGCTGGTAGAGGAGATGTCATGCCCCATGAGGAGCAGATCCAGTGGTGGCATGTGTGGGAATGGTTGAAAGCTGCATCCGGGGAAGTTTAGACTGGACGTTAGGAAGCATTTCTAAAAGGAGAAGCTAGTCAAAGAGTGGAACAGGATTCCTAGAGAGGTGATCAATGTCCCAAGTCTGTCACAATTTAAAAGGCATTTGGACAATGCCCTTAATAACATACTTTAACTCTTGGTGAGCCTTGAAGCAGTTAGGCAGTTGCACTAGATGATGCACTAGCTGATGATTGCAGGTACCTCCCAGATGAACTATTCAATTCCACCTCCATACAGTGTAGACCAAAACCTTGCTAAAATGGATATTTCTCTAATCCCTGTTGAAAATAAGAACAGATAATGTGAGTTGGTTTGCTGAGCACTGAATTATTATTTTGTTCTTTTTACCTGCCTTGAAACTGAGCACAGCTGGATAAGATTTCCAGGAAACTTAAGACTGCTGTTGAATAATGTTGTCTTGGGATTGTTTCTAGTGACTATGCTTGCTTTCTTATTTTACCTTTGCATAATAACAAGCAGATATTTTTGATCAAAGAACTTAAACTGTTTCCCTGTGGATCTGTTTTATGAATACTGCTACATTCTGTTCACTGAGGGGAGGAGGAGGAGAAGGGAATATAAATTCACAATTATAACATGGTACCTGTATGACTCTTTCTATGCTGGATATCAAAAGGAGAATAATGACAACCTTTAGTGGCTTCTCCAAAGATCTGAAGTCATCTCACCAGCAGTAATCAATGTCTTAGACAGTAGATCATAACAATTTCATAGGTAGAAAACTGAGTGTCCAGAATTTACAGATTAGTGTCTTATTCTAACATTGTTGATCTGTAAGACCTAAATACACAACATCTATTTTCTGATCACTGGAAAAGTAGCAGTCTTGCTCCCATTTTATTTTCTTTTTTATATTCTAGTTTTAGGAAAGACAGGTTTTCTTTAAGAAAACGTAACTTTTATAATTGCTCTGTACATATGTATGTATTTATGCACTTTTGCATTAACTGACTGCACCTGTCTTCACACTATATCTCCTGCTTTTCACTGTCAGCTTTTCAGAACAGAGCCTCTAATGCTATCACAGCACCTACAGAGCTGAGCCTGGAATCTAGTTATATATGCTCTTTCCAATTGAATTAATAGGAATCAGAAAATTACACTAGAAAAAAATTGAGTATTTGAGACAATAGCCATGGTGGTGCTAATGATCAGTCTCTGGTTTTTACAATTTAGGTTGGCACTCAGAGGAGTTTGGTATCACAGGATGGTTAAGGTTGGAAGGGACCTCTGAAGGCCATCTAGTCCAATGCCCCAGCTCAAGCAGGGATACCCAGAGCCAGTTGCCCATGTCTAGAGGGCTTTTGAATATCTCCAAGGATGGTAAATCCACTAAATGTAATATTGCCACCTGGCTTCACCCTTTTTGTGCTCTAGAAGTATAAACCTTTCTTGTTCCTTCTTTGTGTCATCACCAGTACTGGCAAGTTGCAAAACGTGATTTAACATCAAACAATAAAATAATAAGGCAAGATGCATCCAGAATTTTGGTGGCTAGCAGGAGAAGAACAATTTCAGGATGGACAACGAATCAGCTTTTTATTTTAAAACCTGCTGTCACAGAAGTGGTCTAAGAAAAAGGTTTTTACAGAATACTTTTCTAACTATAAGTTGCTTTTTTTAAAAAAAAAGGAAATTTGAAATGTGAGTGGGGATTAAAATTTCTCATAGGACAACGAAAAGGGATTTTATGTGAAGGATTTTTTTTACTCCAGATGATACAAAGAAATTAACATTTACCTTGAAATTTCTACTTTCCAGCACTGTCTGGCTAAAGCTATTGCTGCAGAAGGATAGAAATATATTCACAGTCTGCTGTTAATATTCTGTGCTGTTAGAATTGCAAATGAATTCATTTTATAGCAAAACAGCCAAAATGCACTTGTTAAAAGCTTTCTGAGCTTGTTTATCCTGAGATTATTAATGACATCACTGATTTGTAGGCTAGTGAACTAAGCAATTCTGATATAATTTCCTCTCCATAAACACTTGCGGTACACCCATACAAGATATTTTGATGAACTTGCTCATCCAGAAGGATAAACATTGGTCAGGGATAAGTACAAATGAGCTGTGCAAAAAACCTTCTATTCATTTTATCAGAACTGCGTGGGGAAAAGTAAATGGGAACTATTTTCTCTTTTGTTTATAATATTTTTACAAAAAATTGGCACTGGATAGTTTATATTTCAAATGGTTTCAAAGGGCAACAAACAAATTCAGAAAACATAACAACCTATTTATATAAGGTTTCTAAAAAGCTACACTAATCTTGGCTACAGACCATATTTTGAAATCCCAGTAAAATATATGGTAGGTTTGTCATCAACAAAGAGAATGACAGGGTATACATGAAAAAACGTTTGTGGCAATGATGATAGGCAGTTACAGCTGGAATCAGTTAGAGGAGAAAACCTGGCACAAGTCTTTGACAAATGCAGCTCATTTCCAAACTAAACCATTACTAGGAACTTCTGTTTCATGTTCATTACTTTCTAGAATAAAGAGCACATTTGCTTTTTAGACTAACACCATATAAATTCCTTTAAAAATCTCTCTTTAAAATAGAACATTTGCATTACAATCACTTTTTCCTCCAAATGTCATTTGAAGCCTTATGTTCTAATAATTCTTTTAAATATTGGCTTACTTTTCATTCTCTTATTAGAGTTGACACATCCACACCCGCAATCCATTACCCACTGCCAGAGATAAAAAAAGGGAAAAATGACACAGCCTTCCTAGTGACATTAAACCCATTTCAGTTGCTTTTATTGTCTCTTCATCATCTCCCAACAACTTTGATGTCTGTTGTCCAAATTCATTTCCCATCCTCAAACAGATGTTCCTACAGACACAGTGCACCTCTCAGTGCTTTGAGACAGGGACTAGCTCAGCAGCAGCATGCTTGGGATGAAGTTGAAGTAGTGTGAGTGCCCCAGTAGTTTGCTATTTTGCTTCCGGAAAGCTAAAAATATAAACCTGCTCCAATATTTACTCTTATTAGTTGGTTCTGAATTGCATATAAAATGTACGTTTTGCCTAAGTGAAACCTATGTAAGTGAAGAGGAGCAGAACAGGGTAGGCAAAAATGACACTCCAGCTGAAATTCCCTGTGATAAGGACTTGTGGGAGAGCAGAAAACATTTCTCAGGAGTTGGTTTCAGGAGTTAAAAATTATAATTTGCGGAGGCTCTACAGAAAAGTTATCTGTTATTAGACTATTTATAATATTAGCAGGATTCAGAGAGCTGTGAAAAAGAGAAATGCAATTCATAAGAATATAATGTAATATGTAAGTTAGCAAACTGTTTTCCCATGCCTCATACTGATTACCGGCATCAAAACTGCAACGGAAATTGATCAACTGTGAGTTGAGTCTTTTATCTAAGAATTAACACTAATATTTTTTTTATATTTTACAAAATTAAAATAGTCAAAAAGCTTCCTCATAAATAATTCAAAACAGTTACTGTTCTGACTTTGTCAGAACATACAAACTACCTACTTACTATAAGGACAAGACAAGAATTTTATTACCTTGATATCAAAAGACTCTGAGCTCACTATAAATGAGGCTGCTTTGATCTGGAAATTTCAGCTACAGATTGAGAAACTCAGCTTTATACATCCAAGCTTGAATGCTTTGGCAGAGTTTCAGAAGTTAAAACTGATACTGCTTCTGAATGTCAACCATTACATAAAACAGGTTGATGAGACTCATTTTTAGTCTGCAGCAATGAAGTAACATCCTCTTCAGAGGATGCTACATGGAAGGATGAAACAGCATGACCCAAAATTTCTGTGAAGTCCTGATAAAAACATGATTAAGTAAAAAAGAAAGAAAAAAAATTATGATACTGAAAACTGAAAGCTAATTAGGTAGCAAACTAGCAAGAGCTTGAAATAAATAAATAAATAAATGATGTTTTCCTTCCTGAAATAAGCTTTTCCCAGTTTTTAAGGTGGTAAAACTCCTTTGAGTAGTCTTCTAAAATGCACCCAGATGTCCTACCACCACTGAAAAAAGGCTCAGTCATAACTTTCTTTTCAAAAAACAGTTATACATTTAAATCAAAGCTATCTGGCCACAGTTCTTTCATCTTCTGTTCCAGATGAATTACTATAAAAGAACATCATTGGCCATTCCTGTCCTGCGCTTTCTCACTGAAACGTGGTAACAGTGGAAAAAGACAGTGTTTTGAGTAGCAGCCACTAATCCCAACTTTGGCACAATGCATAAATACACAGGGAAATGACCCAAGAATTCAGTCAAGACAACGAGATCATATACTGAAACAATATGGAAAATATGCATGACAGAAAGAGTGAAATAATAATAACCTGACGATATGGAAATATATATACAATATCTAGGATTTGAAGTATATTTTGAAAGTTTCTGAGTGTTTTAAAAGCATAACAGGCAACACAAATGTCAGTGATGCATGCTATCCATTCACAACATTGCATGGCAGTTTACAGGAACACTGAAATAAAACTGGCTCTTCAAGAAGGGCCCTGAAGGATATGTTTCCAAATGCACTCTATATCCCAGGGAGGATGCAAAGCAAATGCACACTTCTACAGGAAGATTCAGAAGCAGAAGCAGTTTCTACTAACAGTTAGAAATGAGTGATTTATGGATAACTAACTGCACTGCACACAGAAGGATGAGGTAATGTCATTAGGGGAGGACTGAATTAATGAGACAGCCTGAAAGCTAAGGATTGCAACTTTCAGAGGTAACCAAATGGCTTACTGGAAAGAGTCATACAGTTTTCATAGCAGTGGTTAAGTTCATTGAGAAAGACGCCTCCGAGTACTTCTGTTTCTTCCTCATATGGGCACAGCTGAAGTGCAAAGCAGCCTTGTTCTCTGCCAGCACAGGCTTGGCTGTACCAGAGAAATGTATTGTCCTAAGCACTAAAGTCACTTAGGCTTCTGAGAAATGCATACATATACTACTGAAAAAATTATTCATTACATAGTATGTGACCGGGACAGGAGGAAAAAAAAAAAAAAAACAAAACCAAAACCAAAGACTTGCAGAAAGAGTTTCAAGATTCAAAATCTCAAAAGAAGCCCTTTCCAAGATAAATCAGGTAGAAGACTGGTGAAAGCCTAAAATCACAGTGACTTGGATAAAAGTACTGTTATCAGATTAAAGAAAAAGCTAAAATGCTAAAGATTTTGTTGGGAAAAAAAAAAAGAAAAACATTACATCAAAGACAGCTGAAATAAATAATAGGAAAGATGTAGACTTAGATTGTGACACCAATAGCTTAATGAGAATAAGGAGCATATTCTTATTTTCTAGTTATTACCAATGAACAAAAATCTGATTAATAACAAACCAATAATTTTACTATATAAAAAAAAAATTCTACTTTACCTACCTCTACCTTTAAAGCAACAACTTAAATGGTACAGGAGTTAATTGCAATATATACTTTCTATTTGGCTTTACAAAAGATGCAAAAGGTCCTTGCTAAAAAGACTGATAAGAAGCACATTTTCATAGTACAGAAATATTCTTTTACAGTTATAATACCTTGTACCCTATAATTACACTTCTCAAGCATTTATCCACATCAGAAATGCTGGTAAAAGAGTAAGAAAGAACATACAAAACACCAAGTGAAACAAACCTGAGAAAAATAATTCGTCACTCTGTTAAATACCAAAGACTAAATGACTACAGTATGATAATGATTTTATGGCACATTAAAGTCATATTTCCATGTTCTATGCTGTTTTATTTCTTCTCAGAGAAATTACTACTCCATTCCTTCTTTCTTCCCTTCCCTTCCCTCTTTTATTATCCTTTATACTCCATTTTTTCTCTCAGGGATTATCTGCTATGTATTTAATTAAATTCTAAGACACTATTAATGCGTACTTTGCTTTGAAATGTGAACCATCTCTTTAAATTAAAAATAAATGTTTCCTTGCACAAAAGCTTGTCTTTCAACCTCCACCAGTTATCTAATAAAAACTCTCTATCTACAAATACAAACATTTTTCATTACATGCAATATAGCAACACTTTTTTTCCCCAAAGCATGATATTTGGCAGGAATAGTGAAGAGTGACTTGTTATGAGGTTGTGGTTAAGTGTCCATAATGTGCCTATAAGTGCTCTATTAGAGCTATTAATAAAATTTTAATTTAATGTTTCTCCATCAGAGAATAAGTGTTTTTCACAGAATCACAAAATTGCTGAGGCTTGAAGGGGCCTTTGCAGGACATCTGGTCCAACCGCTACTTAAGCTACCTCAAGCCAGATGCCCAGGACCATGTTTAGAAGGCTTCTGAATGTCTCCAAGAACTGAGACTCTACAGCAGATTTGGGCAACTTGTGCCAGTGCTCAGTCACTCTCAACAGTGTGTTTGCAGATGTTCACAGGGAACCTCCTTGTTTTCAACTTGTGCTCACTGTCCTTTGTACTGTCACAAAGAACCACTGAAAAGAGCCTGGATCTCTCTTCTTTGCAGCTAAATATCTGCAGCTATCTATACATATTCCCCTAGAGCCTTCTCTTCCCTGGGCTGACGAGTCCCAGCTCTCTCAGCCTTTCCTCAGTTGATAGGTGCTCCAGTACCTTAATCATCTTTGTGGCGCTTCCATGAGCAGAAAGTGGATCGTGACATGCTTTAGGGCATTTCGATGTCAGCAATACGAGTTATCTCAAAATTTTCATTCCAAACTCACATGCTATTTAAAATTTATTATTATTGTATATTTCACAAGATAAAAAATAGCTGAAATAGTTACAACTGCCATAAATATAGTTTTTAAGAGCAAACTTTTCAGATGACAGGAAAAGAAATGAAAATTTTTATTTATTTTCCTGTGCAAGTGACTATAATATTTTGGAATTTCTCTCCCCAGTAAAATGAAAACAAGCTATTAAATCCTCAACAAATCAATTCTTCCTTCTCCTAGATTTAATATCTACATTATGAAGTCACTTGGAACATACAGTGAGGAATTATGCCTACATGAGGCATTTCATCTATGCAAAGTCTAGCTCTCCAACTCTTTTTCAATCTTCTTATTGTCCAGCCTCTCAACATTTTGTGCATTGTTCCCCCCTTGGATAAGAAGGATAACAGTTCTGAGTTTACATCATTCTTGAAATTTTCATGATAAACATGACTGAAATCTCACACAGAGCAGAAAACTTCATAATTCGTAAATGAAAGTGAAACACAGTAGAAGGAACTTTGAATGAGTTTTTATGTGTTCAATATTTTCACTGTCACCATTACAAATATCTGCATCTGTATTTCAGATGCCTGATGAAGTGTACACAGCTGAACAAAAAAGACTATTTGTACTACAACTATTAGAAAGTGAAGCTAAAAAGGATTCTAAGAATGATACATTGAAAACATGGTGTTTGACCTATAGCATATCTTGTTACGAGGACTTTTATGGCATAATTATTAAGTAATGACAGAGAAACATTCGAGAAACAATTAACTATTCTTTTGATAATTATATGACTTTAAAATACTATTCTCATCAGTTAACTACGTTTTGCTAACACAAACATCTGCTTGTAATGAGAAGTAATATTTGGTTTTGTTCCAGCTTTACAACAGAAAATTGAAATCTACTTTGACTGTTATGTCAACCGCAAAGTCATCATTAATTCTCAAAATGCTTTTCAAAGGTTTTCACAGGTAATATTCAATGATTAACAGCTACAAATACAGAATAACATATCAAATCTTGTGTCAGTGCCATTTTTTCTACTGAACATGCAATTTCCTTGGGTTTGTGTAGCATTGTTTGTAATTTCTTTTTATTATTCAGTTCTATAATTAACATACCTGTCTGTATTCAGACTATAATACATATTTTTCAGGGGAGGGAGAAGTGGGGGAAGATAATGACACGGGGGACAGGAAGGCGGTTGCCATGGTTTAAGCCTCGCAGCCACGCAGTTTTGCTCTCTCACTCCCCCCTCTTTCTTCCCCCTGCTCCCAGGTGGATGGGAAGGAGAATCAAAAGAATGGAACTCCCACCGGTTGAGATAAGAACAGTTTAGTAACTAAAGCATAACACAAATCACTACTGCTACCACCAATAATCATACAAGAGAAAATACAAGGAAAGAATACAATCGCTCACCCCTTCTAATACCAAGCCAGACCAAGCAGTGCATCCCCACCCTTCCGGGTCTCTGCTCTCCATTTTCACATCCTGGGCATGACGTGCTATGGCATGGAATACCTCTTTGGTCAGTTTGGGTCACGTGTCCTGTCTCTGCTTCCTCCCGGCTTCCCCTCCTCCCTGGCAGAGCATGAGGCTCAGAAAGTCCTTGGTCAGACCAAAACATCACTAAGCAGTAACTGAAAACACTGGTGTTATCAGCGCTGTTCCCAGGCCGAAAGTCAAAACACAGTGCTGCACCAGCTACCAAGAAACAGAAAAATGACTGCTGCTGCCGAACCCATGACAGGGGTTTGCTTATTTATTTGGCACCATGCAACCAAATCAAGAATAAAGTAGCCTAATGCTCCAAGGCTACCTTCATATGAATGGAAATTAGGAATGTTTTCCAAAAAGCAATTAAAGACATATAATATGGGAGCTTTCTTCTATGTTTATTGGTGTTTTTACACTGGTAAGGAAGTTCAGGCAACAAAATCCTACTATAGGAACCTTAATTAGGTTAGTGTCATTCTTAAGCAAGATAACATTGGCAAATTTTAATTATGGCAACTGCAGCTGTATTTACAGTATGAATTTACACAGTCCTAATACAGATTTCCATATTTCAGGGCAAAACCAAAACAAAGCAAAAAAAATCCCAACAAAACAAACAAACAAAAAGTTTCCAGAAACTTTACTGCAGACAGATATTTCAGTAAATAGTTTTGTGCCACAGCTGTTCTGGATATGCTAATCCTGTTGATCTACTGTGTGAATTTTATTTTTGTACAGATAACTGCAAAGATGAATTGCAACAAAGCAAAAACCATTCATGTCAGATACAATTATCTTTTATTCAAATGTTTGTCTTTCCTATAATTGAATAAATTTGCATTTAAGGAAAAAAATAATCAGATTAGATTCTTTCCTGTGATGAAATATAGATGATGTGGAATGAATACTTTACCTTATTCATTAAATCACTTGTAAATTTTTTCTATAAAAATTGATCTTTTTGTACAATACATTATTCAAAATATTTTCTGTGGAATAGAAAAACAATGTCTGCTTATATTTTTATTGCCAGTTGCTTCACCTTCAGTGTTCCTTTGAAAAGACATCACTTACTGAAAAGTAACAGTCCATTCTTATAAAAAATCATTTAACTGCTACAGGAAAAAAAACCATGATACCCTTTATACATTCCTCCCTTTCCCCACAAAGTTATTACTTAAATAGATCACCCTTTTTCATATTATAACCCCATTTATAAGCGACAGAGAAAAGAAAGGATTTTAGGTCAAGTAATTGTTCACTGTTCCCCTGAATGGTAGAAATCAAACTTTAAATAAATACATTAGCACAAAGTGCTTTCTTTCTATCTTATTTATAAGCAAGACTTAGAAGGCTTTTAAAATACATTCCTAGTTTTGTTGATTACATGTGGAAGCAAAGTAAAGCAATTTGTTTCACTTTGATGGAATTATGCATGCCCTGTAGAAATCAAAATTCTAAAATAAAAATTGTCAGGCTTGAGACACAGAGACTTACAGGGTGACATATGTAGTAAATGAACCACAGATATCAAGATATATCACTAAAGCCTCACAGGTCGAACTGAAACTTTCTAATAAACTGCAGAGTAACATGTTGGAAAGTAAAAAAAACCCAAACACTTACAGAAAACGGTGCAAAGCTGTACTTAAACTGCAATGGGAATTGTATGGCAATAATTCAGAGTTCAAATCAATGCCTTACTCACTTTTGTGCCAGTTATTTGTGGGGGACAGAGGGAGGGAGGGTGTCATCAACCTTCACCTTTCCTCCTTCCTCCAGAAGTGGGGAGAAGAAAGGGGCTCATTAACCAAACTCGTATCAACAAACCAGACATCTGCCTTTGAGCAAATCATCTCAATATCTTAAATAATTATCAGGAGAGAAACAGGCAACTTAGGTGGCTGAATTACCCTGCTGTCATGGGTTCAGCAGTAGCAGTCATTTTTCTCCTTCTTAGTAGCTGGAGCAGTGCTGTGTTTTTTTTGACTTTCAGCCCGGGAACAACGCTGATGACACTGATGCTTATAGTTATGGCTTAGAATGTTTTGGTCTGACCAAGGACTTTCTGAGTCTCATGCTCTGCCAGGGAGGAGGGGAAGCCGGGAGGAAGCAGAGACAGGACACCTGACCCAAACTGACCAAAGAGCTATTCCGTGCCACAGCACGTCATGCCCAGGATGTAAAACAGAGAGAAGAGACCCGGAAGGGTGGGGGGTTCACTGCTGGGTTGGGCTTGGTATCGGGTAGTGAGCAGTTGTATTCTCTTTCTTTGTATTTCTCTTGTCATTATTATTATTGGTGGTAGCAGTAGTGATTTGTGTTATACCTTAGTTACTGGACTGTTCTTATCTCAACCTGTGGGAGTTGCATTCTTTTCGATTCTCCTCCTCATACCGCCGGGACTGGGGGAAGAAAGAGGGTGAGTGAGTGAACAAACTGCATGAGGGGCTTAAACCATGACACCTGCTCTAAACTGCATATCTAAAATAAGTTGGACGAATGTCTAGTTCCTATGTTAATATTACCTAAAAATCCCTGGTTTTCTCCATTGCCTCTAAGGAGATCCTAGCACCACCAGTTCAGGTGTCAATAGGCAATTTTTTGCTGTACAAGGCAAATGGCTATGCCACCAGAAGATGCTTTTTGGTAACCCTTCCAACTCTGATTTTCAACAATGGCATGTTCCTAAACGAATATGTAGAAGGTCTGTTGCCAGCAGGAGTTAAATGCAACAAAAATTGCCTAACTAATGTAGCCAAGGTGGTTTCCTGATAACATGCATGTTCCATCCTAACAGCCTCAAAACCTACATGTGCTGCTTAAAGAAAACTCTCAATTCAAAATCATATGGGAAAACACACGTCCCATTTCTTGGGACATATCACAGATATTCTTGGAACAGAATTCCAATTACAGTGATGAAAGATCTCTCATAATCTCCTCCTTTCATCAACTTCTTTTTAATTATCTGAAAAATAAAATATTAACAGAAAATAAGTCTTAAATCCCTACCATAAAATTACAGGGGTTACTGTTGGGACTGGTCCTGCTCAACATCTTTGTCGGTGACATGGACAGTGGGATTGAGTGCGCCCTCAGCAAGTTTGCCAATGACACCAAGCTGTGTGGTTCTATTGATACGCTGGAGGGAAGGGATATCATCCAGAGGGATCTTGACACACTTGAGAGGTGGGCAGATGTCAACCTTATGAAGTTCAACCAAGTCAAGTGCAAGGTTCTACACCTGGGTCGGGGTAATCCCAGGCACAGCTACAGGTTGAGCAGAGAAGAGAGTCAGAGCAGCCCTGAGGAGAAGGCCTTGGAGGTGTTGATCAATGAGAAATGTACCATGAGCCAGCTTCTTGTGTGTGCTCACAGCCCAGAAACCAACCATGTCCTGGGCTGCATCAAAAGGAGCATGACCAGCAGCTCGAAGGAGGTGATCCTGCCCCTCTACGCTGCTCTTGTGAGAGCTCACTTGGAGTATTGTGCACAGTTCTGTGGTCCTCAACATCAAAAGGACATGGAATTGTTGGAACAAGTCCAGAGGAGGGCCACGAGGATGATCAGGGGGCTTGAGTACCTCCCGTATGAAGATAGGCTGAGAAAGCTGGCACTGTTCAGCCTGGAGAAGAGAAGGCTGTGTGGAGATCTAATAGCAGCCTTCCAGTATCTGAAGGGAGCCTACAAGGATGCCAGAGATGGACGCTTCGTTAAGGACTGTAGTGATAGGACAAGGGGTAATGGGCTTAAACCTAAGAGAGTGGATTTAGATTAGACCTGAAGAAGAAATTCTTCACTATGAGGGTGGTGAGATAGTGGAACAGGTTGCCCAAAGAAGTGGTAAATTCTCCATCTATGGAAGTGTTTAAGGCCAGGTTGGACAGAGCCTTGGGTGACATGGTCTAATGTGAGGCACACCTGCCCATAACAGGGAGTTTGGAACTAGATGATCTTTAAGATCCCTTCCAACCCAAACCATTCTGTGATTCTATGATTCTATTTTACACAGCTGTCAACCACTGTGACTTCAGGGCATTAATTGCAAAATTTCTGTAATAATTTCTTAAACCTGGCAGCCTCCTCAAATCTCTCCGCTGCAGCCCTAAAAGCGATTTTTGCAGTGTTAGCTTTGTGTCAGAAATCCTGAGAGCTGCATCACTTACTGAGTGATACTCTTATTTAATGCACTGGAAAACTTAACATATCTCAAGAATTCACATTTGGGGCAAGGGAGGTTAGGTAAGAGAGGAGTAAGTCAATCTATATTCTGCTACTCTCTGCCTTTATGCTTCAGCGGCTGTATTTTTACTTACATCAAACGGTTTTGCTTTGCTTTCTCACCTGGGTTCCCTCCTCTTGTGTGCTAAGGTGGGAGTGAAGAAACCAGGATGCCACGAAGTGAAATCCAAAGGGAACAACATCTGTTCTTTTAAGTACTAGTAAACAGATTCCTATTATAAACACTTGTACATTTTTTTTTTCTGATACTTTTTAAGTACTCTGAGCAAAGTTTAATTCTTTGTTATTACAAGCAGAATGTATAGTCAAACAAACAGGTAAAGCATAAAAGAGGTGTAGCTCTTCCACAGATATGAAGATTAATTAGGTGATCAGAGATGGGAGTTTCACTTGAATGATGGAATTTTAAATATAAAGGTTTTTTCCCAATGATTCTCTGACAGCAGCCAGGGCCTGGATTTGTCCAATTTCTTCTGTACGCAGTAAGCTCTTTAACTGCATCATCTCAACCAACAATAATTTATCCCCAACATTTCATATGATTTATCCTGCTTATGAGTAGGAATGAAATATTTATGAGTTTTTTTCCAAGTTGCTTTTTTGCATTATAAAACAAATATATCTTAAAAAAAACCAAACAACTCTTTTACCTTTTTATCCAGATTAAAGGTTACTTGAATTCCAAGATCCACGAGAGGCTACCACATGATGGCCAACATGAACTTGTCAAGAGTAAACCTTGTCACATGATCAAAGTAATAGACCTTGTGGAGAGGGAAAATGCAAAAGGACTATGTGCTACAGGTATGCTACAGGTTTTTGACACAACCTTCAGATAACATGCATACAGTCTTGGGAAATGCAGTCAGGGGTTCCCAGATTTAGTTTACTGTCAGTGATTTCTGCTTCAGGGCTGCCTACTTCCATACTAGGCCAAAAGCAGATGATCCTTAGATTCTTTTTTCACCTATATGATTTCCCCTTCTTAAGGTGTCAGCAGCAACAGCAGCCCCATTATTTCTGGAGGGTTATGAAAAGGTAGAGGAAGGAGATCAAAAATTGCCTTTTTGTACTGTATGGCACTTTTCATTTATACGACAGTCATCTGTGTAATGTAGCATTGAGGTACCTTGCAAGCATCCAAAAGGAGAAAGATCTAAGAGTTTTGGTTTTCCTGGGAAATACTGTGCACAAGACTCCAATAAGAGATGCAGCAGTAGCTCTCCCTCTCTTCTTTTCCCGTTGGGCTGCACAGAGATTTTAAGGAGGAACCATACCTTCAGTGTCACTCCTCCCTACACACAGCAAGGCAAAAGCAACTTGGAGGCAAACACAGATACAGGCATATACTGTTCAGTTTCATTTGCTGTCCAAGTGGTCCCTTTCTGAAGGGAAACAGTGTAGTCTGGAAAATTATACTGAAAGATGAATGCAAGTTTAGTTTGTAAATGATCTGTGGTCATTAACTGCTCCTTGTCAGCCCTTATGTGAGTATACTTTTTAAACTGAAAACTGGGAGTTTAAGTCTGGTATTCAAAATATTCTTGATGAATCTCAGACATCTACTGAAGTAAAGGATTCAATTGGATGGAGAAAGTTACATAGCAGTACACATAAAGTGAATACATAAAGTGCTGTGAAGAATTATAAGTGGCAATACTATGTGTGAAACATGAAGAAATCCTTCTTTACTCGGTACGACTGAGGTCACATTAGTGTACTACATAAATTATAAGAATTCTAGGGAAGAATATCAAACAGCACTAGAAGCATAAAAAACACATCTGTTTAGAAAATACTGGGTTTATAATCCAGGAGAAAAGAGAATAAAAACAGAAAAACAAGATATTATACTAGCCTTCAAAATGTAAAAGTTCACCAAAAAGATAAATTGTTATTTACAGTTCCTGTGACTAGAACAAAAAGCAGTCTTAAAGCACTACAAAGTATTATTTAAGACTAAGGAACCCACCTCCTTAGAAGTTTTTAAATAAAAGATAAAACAAACTTCAGTGAACCCTTGTTTAGATACAGATGATTGTTCTCACGCTGCCCTGGCTTTCTCTGTGTTGCCTTGGGTAGCCCTGCCTCTCCTCAGAATGAAACTGTGAAAAAATATGGCTGAAAAACTGACTTTTAACTGCTGCTGAGCTCCCAACAGTGCAGCTGTGATGAGCTTCAGCCATGTGTTTATAAAGCAACACCCCAGCACTCCCAACATGGTACATCCAGTTCTAGACTACTGCACCTGTTCAGTCAGCTGGCAAGCAGACTTCTCTTAGGGTTAGCCCCAGTAAGACAAAGAGCTCCATCCCAGATTCCTGCAAGCTTTAAGTAACTGTCTCAGCTCATGCAAGGAGCAATTTCCAAAGCAGTCTGCCAGACAGCTCTGCATTTAATTGAAAGTAGTGGCCTGAGTTACCGTACACCTGAGTACCTGACAAAATCTATTATTCCCCCACATATATCAGTGTTGTCATACTGTCATCTAGATCCTTTTTATGGGTATGTGGTAATGAATGCACAAACATCTGGAGCCATCTGTGTGCTTTGAAACTACAGAAAGTCTCTGAAATTACTTCTTTTTTTTTTTTCATACTTACATCAGGTAAGAAAGTAATGATTGCGCTTAAAGCTTCCCAGTTCACAAGGAGAAATTAGAGAGGGTGCTTATAACAGGAGCCAAGTCCAGCTTTGAGGCTGTGGACAATTGAAAACTCATGAACACCTCCCAGCTCCCAGCCAGCTCAGACAATTGAATTTAAACAATATCACAAAGAAGGAAGCATGTTGACTGATAGAAAAACAGGGATGCCAACTCAGTAATATTATTAAATTTAACCTTCCTTTAACCTTAAGAGAAGGAGGTAAAAGACAAAAAAAAAACCAAAATAAATAAATATATACATATACATATGTGGCAGTATACATATACATTATATATGCATATATTAATATGTATGTATATATATGCATATATATGCATATACATAAGTGGCAGTATCCTGGAAATAGCTTTAAGGTTTTCTAACTGAGACATATGTTTGCTATGTGCTTATATGAGCTATCAAATCTATAAAAAGTCACAAGTCAGCCCATCACATTTAAGTTTCCTTCAATTAAAATATGAGTTTGAACAATACCTTCATTCTTTAAATCCTATATTTACAAGTATTTTATTAAATCAGACACCTATATTATATATATTGGACAAGAAATAGATTATTATTGTATAACTTGGAGACAAATTTGAATTACAAATTGATCCATCTAAACTCTTAGCAACCAGAAAACAGCCCGATAGTCATGGATCCTGAAGACTCTAATAGATTAAATGAAAACTATAACACACAACAAAGCCAGATTACACAGCATTAAATAACAGAACACAGGGTTCCATGGTTATTTGTTGGAAGTTGTAAAAAAAAAATAGCGACAGCTGTAAGAAGTTAAAATCTAATATATAATAGCTAAGTCTGAACAGCAAACTCTTCAGTGTAATGATTAGGACTTGGATGAATGAAGCCAATTTCTAGCCCTTCTGGTAGAGATCAAGTGCATTAAGTGAACAAGATTACACAGAGAGAAGGTGATAGCATTAATGTTATTTTTTTTTTAATGGATAGCACTATCTATGGTGGCTGTTTGGTGGGCAATTTTGCTCTGTGTTTTCCTCAGTGCCTTGATTAATCATAAGGTAGTGTCTAGCCAATACTGTAACAGGAAAATCTGTAACAGAAAGCATAAGTCTCTACTCCACCTTCCATGGTCTACTGCTGATATCCAGAAACTGAAATAACTATGAGTTACAGGAACAGCCAGGTGTCTTTATGCTACACGTTTCCTTTGCCTGGATTAGTTCATTCTCTACACACTATATAACAGAATATCTGCATGTTCTCGGATGTACTAAGCCAAAAGGAACATAATTTGACCTTTATTAAACAGCCAGCTTCTGTATATTATTAGGAGCAAGCAGAGCTGATGTTTATATAGTAAATTCAAATCACAGTGAAGCTGAGGTGAGATAAAATGAGTTTGCTGTATAGTGTCTGGATATAACTAGTTGGCAAATCTTTTACTTTCTCAGTGCTGTGATGGCATGGGACATAAATGAGTATTCCAGTAAACTACATTCAGAATCCACTTTTTCTTTTCCCACAGCGCTATCATCCATAAATACATTGGCTTGGAAATAGATCTTACTGGTGGTTTCTGACTAACACTGACTTGACTTGGGGCTGGACTGAAAACAAATTTCACTCATATTATCCTTCCAGCTTAACAGCTGACCAAGCTACAAGCTAAATCAAGTTTTCCAATAAGATGATTACCATCAGTCAGTTGCTTCATTTAGACCTTATTTCCATAGATTGCTTATAAGAAGATCAGATGAAAGAGTATGAAAGAGAATGTGTGAAGTTAAAGCAGCATCCAATACTTCTGCTCTATCCTGCAGGACTGACAACATGTCACAAAAAATATGTTACCTGAGCTCTATCAGTAGTTGAAAAATCTGTTCGTATTCCCTAGGTACCTATAGATCAACTATTGAAACATTTGTTTCAGGAAAATTGCTTTCTGAAACATTGAAATTAGCCCAATTAGCACACAGCTCTGAGAGTACCTTTTTTGCATATACACATAAACCTTTATATCTTTCATGTTATCCACAATTTCTTGGATACTATGTTCAATTATTCCAAATTGTACTCTGTCTTAGATTCCTGAGAGCTCTGGGATACATTTCACTGGGTTCCTGTTCAACAGAACACCATAAAATTTGTCTGCTTATTATCTTTAAGCAGTTTGTTCCCTAATTTGGTCTAGAGGCACATGTTGCTGTTAAGTATATTAACCTTTCTGTCATAAAAAGATGAACCTAAACTCTTTTCTACAGGTTTATGCTTTTCACATTTAATACATTAATTACATTAATGTTAAAGCAGTCTTCAGCAGAATCTGAAATGCTCAAAGCTTTTATATCTAAGTTGGTTAGAGCCAATTAATACGGGGTTTTTACACAGAAATTGCTCAATGTCAAAGTTGTGTTGAACAATATTTTTTCATTTGTGCAAGGTGTGATATGGAGCGTCAAAATTCCCCCAAAATATAAACACGAGCAAGAGTAGTCGGTGTTTAAAATTGCAAGAGAAGCCAATAAAAGGAGCAGCAGAAAGGATCTCTTTATGCAGCCCTTTTTCGAAATAAGCAGCTACGAATAAACCACACAGAACTAAATTATTCCTTATTGGTTCATTAGTCCAATCACATTTTGCTGAACTGCATGATTTTCAGTAGCTATAAACTAAATGTGTCAGCCTGTGAATAAACTCTTTTGACTTGAGTAATATACTTATGATTACTTCTATTTTTTAACAACTAAAAATCACATTTTTTTCTATTGAAGGTCATCAGAAAGAGGCTTCTTTACTGACTTACAGGTTTTGAGGATTTTAAAGGCCTTTCAAAGCCATTTCTGGATATCTTCCAAATTTGGTTATTATTCAAAAGCATGTAAAAACAGAAAAAAGAAATCAGCTGAAATAAAACAACAAAATTAATAATATAATCTATTAATACACATTAGAGCCCTGTGCAATAATAATGATTATTTTATCTTGCCAATTAACATAATTCATGCTTTTAAAACCACTGGAAATTTTAAAACCAGGTTTTAACTAAGTGATCTGGTTTTATTTCCCCCTAATGAAACTTCTTTACTAACTGTTACACTCAAATAATCACAACGTGATTTATATCATCCAGTAAGATTTATTGCAGGAGGAATAAGTTGTATCTGAATGATAAAAAATTAATTTCAAAATTATTAACCTGCTAGTGAAAACACTGTGCAATTCCTGCCTGGCGAATCAAAGTTGTAATATTTCTATAGTATGGACACATTATTTTTCCTAATGTTAAAATGCTGTCCACAACTGATACCACTGAAACTAAGGGCAATATTTACTTGGATCTTATTTTCATTGAAGTCATTTATGTATAAATAAGAAGCCTCCTGTAGATCACCTTTATCATTCTTCATTCTCTAATTATAAAACAGAAATTGTTATTTTTAGTTTATTTTTAGTGCATTCTTTTTTCCAATTTTTTGTATGCATTTCATATGCAGGTATGTTAAGCGCATATTTTTATATTATATTTGGCTTTCGATGATGGGGCTTGGAGTTTTGGGGGTTTTGGTTGTGGGGTTTTTTTTGCTGTATTCAGCAAATAGTCAATGGACAGGTTAGCTTTATTCTTTTTAAACAAACAAATTAACAAGTGATGCTGTTTTCTGACACAGGATATCCTCATCTTTCAGATTAGAAATACTAGGTTTCTGTTACCAAAATAAAGTGCACTATTTACACCTACTTGGAAATGTCTGTCTCATCAATAGAAGCATGATTCTGGAAGAGACACTTAACATTAAGTTTCAACGAGGCCTTTCCATATCTTAATCTGGACTAATAAATTTATTGTTAGTCTACTGCTATATAGAAAAAGAGAAAAAGAAATGGCATTGGCATTGATTATCTTTCATGTCAAGGCTTGAAACTAAGTGGGAAAATGGACAGAGTAGAGGTCTTCTTTACTGCAGTTTTCCAAGAGGCAAGACATAAGATTTATGCCCATGAAGACAGTCCACCTCACTTTAAAGATAAAACTATCATTCCATTTCAACTGAAAAAAACCCAGTAAATAATTTATGAAATAGTAAAATAATTTATAAAACCAGGAAATAATTTATAAAATAGGAGTTAATTAGTTTTTTTCTGTAGATATTATGCAATTTAACACTTCTGCAGTTCTAGTTTCATGCCTCTGCCTGATCATAGGCACACCACAGGGGAGAGGATGGCTTCCTTTTCTTCTCAGATAAATTATTGTTCCAGAAAATTAAAAGCACACCAGCATGCTTTGCATTTGTGCACCAGCATATGTGTGCATACACATCATATATGCAGATGTGAACAGAGTGTGCACTTTTTTTTTTTAGTCTGACCCAACTCTTGCACACATCTTCTCAATTCATTTTTGCAAGGTACACGGCGCAACGGTCATGTCTGCCAACCCTAAATTTGCTCCCTGCAGATGCAGCAGGTGCCTCTGTACAGCCTTGGTGACCCTTAACCTGTATGAAGTCCTGTCAATGCACACTCAGCCTGACTGCTCCAGGTCTGACAACATCTATTTGGCTGCATGCAGCACTATGCTGCCTAATAGACCCAGCCGACATGCTGAATTCTCCACACCCCTTAACTACTGATTCCAAACAACTGTACAAAAGCCAGAAAAATACCTAGCAGGGAACTGAGACAAAACAAAAGGGCTTGGGTCAATCTCAGTTTGTATACTGGGAAGATAGTAAAGGTAGGGTTCAGCTCACCTAGCTTTGAATGTTTCTAATACTGATCTTTGCATTCAGAAATGAGAAGTAAACTTCAGATCATTACCTCTGTCAATCTGTAAGAGCAGGCTATAATCAAGAGACAGAGAGGCACATCTTAAAATGAGTCTAGATGTTTCCACTGGTGAGCTGCATCCCAGTTTCTGCACAGTGCTTTCATATTATCCTTAATAAAAATTCAGAGCCCTTGCTTTGCAACTATTTCACCTTTACAGAACCTTAACCTAAACCAGCAACCCCCAAATTATTAGCTTATTAATTTCAAGGAGATAAACACCCCAAACATTGGATGTACAGGTAAAAAAATAACCTTGATTTCTCATTCCAGGCTCACAACATGGTTTGAATTTAAGACACTACCAGTACCTATTGGCACCAACAGGCAATAATTCATATTGCTATCTGCTGACATCAATAGGTCTTAATGCCTTCCAATAGGTATCACCTATTAGTACCAATGAGTAACTATACTGACATCTGCAGGCAATGCCACTAGTCAAGGCCTGTGACTCCATTTCAGACATTTTTGACACATGTAGTCCTGACTCTGGTTAAAGTTTTAACTCAGGTCTCGAGAAGTACTAGCATTCATCTCATTAACTGAAGAGTTAATGGCTCAACTCTTATTACTGAATGCAGCTGCTTAATCTAATGAACAGACTTGCTTGAAAATAATATAAAAGCAATGATACTTAGAATTAAAATCACAATTTCTATTAAACAAAGATCCCAGTTACCGTCAAAGATATTTGAAGGCATAAAGAGATATGTGAAGGGCATCACTATTTACCATGGCTCAGCCACCTCTACAGAGTAGGTGATGGAAAACCCAAACAATAAGAATGAACAACTGTACAGGGCCTGTTCATGTAAAGTGTATCCTTCAGGGAAGAAAGGAACTGTCCTAGCATACTACAAAACAATAACTGAAAATACAGAAGAAACACAGTCAAGGATTAACTGAGGCAACTTTGTTATTGTTCTTCCTCTCTACAAAATAACTGTTAAAAAATCCAAAAATATTCAGTCCAGGTAATTCCTTTTTCACGTTTCTTTTATCTTCCACATGAATTTATTTTTCTTTGTTCTTTTTTTTTAAAATACAGTGCCTAGTGATATCAGTAAAGAAAAATAGTTTACCACAGGAACCTGCTTTCCTTCAGCAGTGCACTGTGTGCTGATCAATTCAGAGCATTCACGTCCTCTTTTCATTTCAGAGCGAGGGAAGTGATATATTCCATTGTACATGGCTCTCTCCTGCCCTCCTCACTTCCTCTTTTGCCCTTTATTTTATTGATCGATGCTCCGTATATTTCTGTTTAACAGCCATAACAAAACCCTGACTGTCTTCTTTAATATGTTTGCCTGTTGTGAGAGCTGCACACTGCAAACCAGCTCCCTGTGAGCCACCTGCTGCACAAGAAATCGGGCAGGAGGAGGTCAACCTTTAAACCACAGAATTACTCAGTGAAATCAGCTTTGCTGTGCTGCAGAAGCACAGTGGGTCTACTCTAAATTTGGCAGTAAAGTCTACTTGAAGGTCAGTGCACTCTTGCTTTGCATTCGTTCTCAGTGTTTTCCTCCTAAAAAACCCACTTGTACTATTCCTTAAAACAACTGATGCCACTGTGCTTCAGTTGATGGGCAGCAGGCAAAACACAGTCTAAGCAGCTAAGAGGACTCTCATAGGCAGTATATCCCTATATATATAACTATATATAAAAACACGTACATATACACATATATATAAAATGCATACATGAAGAATAACAGTCTACTCAATCAGGCTCTTGAATCTTGTGAGCTACTTACCTTAGCTTCAAAATGACTGCAGGCCAAATTAAAGCTATGTTACAATAGAACAATCACTATGCATACCATATCTGAGTATCCTCAAGTGAGAACAGAGCAATGTGAATTTTTTTTTAACAAAGGTGTGCTGAAAGAAGCCTTTTTCCCCCCTACATTAATCATTTGCACCCATTGACAGTGGCATTCATAAAAAGCAATTAGATGGATCAGAAAACCAGTGCAGAAAGATAATAATATAATTTTGGATTATGTCATTAAATACACAAAAATATCTTAGCTGATTTTCCATTAAGAACAATTTAAATATAACAAAATTATTTTTGAATATTCAGTTCCAATTGACAATTTTTATGTTTATCTGGGTTATGTTTCAGCAACCATCACAAAGAGAAAATTACAGGCATATTCTTTATCAATAGTAACAGAAGCCTAGTGGTGAAAAAAGAACATGTACAACATTGGAAACATATTTCTCAATCAAGGCAAATCAGAGACATACTGAAAAAATATCAAAGTAAATGTTTTGATTGCAAACTTTTAATGATTCAAACAGAATGAAGGTGAAAGTAGAGTTCTTTTGCAAATACCCTACACAGTAATTCCTCATTCTCTTGGATGACCACATTTATTCTAACTCTTCAAACTTCCACAAAGAAATTTCAAGTTCAGGAGTACAAAGACATAGAAATGTAAAATATTAATAGTGAACACCTGCAAAAAATACTGAATTTATAACATGCTATGAAGTCCACAGTTAAACCAAAACCCTAAAAGTTCTCTGAGGGCACTGTGAAAAATCTGAAGAGAATTCATTCTTGCATTTTAATCCAGCAGCAACAAAGCATTAGAAATACTTGTGACAAAACAGGTTGGCACCAGCAATGACCAATTAATTCAGTGATTTATTTTTTTACCTTTTTTTTTTTAATCTAAGTGAATGAATTAGACATTTTCATTTCTATATCCGTGTGTATACAAATAATTGTCTCACAATTTTAATTTCTGCCTGTATTTATCATAGTACAAAAAATGCAAGCACAGACACAAAACACTCAACAGTTTCAGCAGGGAACAAATAAACAGATTTCCCAAATAAAACCAGAAGGGTCAGCATTAGCTGAAATGAGCATGTTTAACAAACTGTGGAACACCTTAGGGTTTGCCTGCAGCCTGTATGCAATTCTTATGCTATGCATGTGTTTAGTATTAAGCATGTGCAAAACTGCTTTGGATTGGTGGATTTTTAAATAAACAGTCAGGTTTATAGCTAAATTTGCTGGCTATTGAAACTCTTTAAATAATCCCACCTTTAACCTATCCTTCCTACTGTGTTCCATTCTGGAGATCATAATTTCTCTTCATTATGAGAGCAAGGGTAGAGTGTATAGAAGAAGGGAAATGGCAAGATGGCAGGAAAGAGAAAAAAAGAGCTGCCCAATGCTGTATAATGCTGAATGCCTCCTATGATCATTTGTATGTTCATGGAAGGAGCCAGTGGCATTTTAGCGTTGATGTACAAGTCCTGACAGGCTGGAATTGGAACAGAAGAGGAAAACTGGAAACATTAATGCATTTCACGGCTTGATCTGAGCCCTGTACTCTAAACCATGGGCCCATGTTTCCCAAAAGAACAGAAACACTAGGAATCTAAACTTCTGAGTTCTCAGTTTTAGAGCATCTTCTTTTCATGAAATCAAAGAAATTAGAAAATGGCCAGAGATAAAAAGAGACCTGAAAGAGATATGGAAATATGATTGTTCATCTTGTATGCATACTTCTCTCACAAAAACTTTGATATGACACTCCGTAAAATGGTATCCAGCATTTATCCTGTACTGACGTTTAAAGAAATCGACCTCAATTTTGTGTTCATATCTAACAGTAAAACTAACATCAGAATTGAAAACAAATACTTTGACAGCTTATGCAAAACTATCAGCCATTTCAGAATAAAACAACTAAATAAGAGCAGTTCCACCTTAATTTACTCTCAGTCCAGGGGTCTGTATTTTTGGGAAGGGGAAGTAGTTTACTTGCTTCTTTCTTTCTAGGATGCTGATAACATCAGTTGCTCCTAAAAATGATCAAAGGCTCCATTAATCTTACCATCTTTTCAATAATACAAAGTCACTTTCCTTTAGGTACACAGTGGGAACTCAAGTACCACATGACAGTGCTGTAACACTCAAATGAAGCACTCCACAGAGGACAAAAGAGCTGAAAGACTGAATGTATTTCATTCCTGGGATCAGGGAACAGGCTAACACAAAACCAGACACACCTGAAATTGCACTGCTCTGGATGAATTAAAAGAGAGAAGCTGAGAACTGTCTCTGTTGATTACAGTTTAAAGAGCCTGGAGTTAATCATCAAATAATAGAATAGTTAGGGTTGGAAAGGACATTAAGATCATCTAGTTCCAACCCCCCTGCCAGGGGCAGGGACACCTCACACTAAACCATGACACCCAAGGCTGTGTCCATCCAGCCTTAAACACTGCCAGCGATGGAGCATTCACAACTTCCCTGGGCAACCCATTCCAGTGCCTCACCACCCTTACAGTAAAGAATTTCTTCCTCATATCCAGTCTAAACTTCCCCTCTTAAAGTTTGAACCCGTTACCCCTTGTCCTCTCATGACAGTTCCTCATGAAGAGTCCCTCCCCAACATCTCTATAGGCCCCCTTCAGATACTGGAAGGATGCTATGAGGTCTCCACACAGCCTTCTCTTCTCCAGGCTGAACAGATCCAACTCTCTCAGCCTATCTTTATATGGGAGGTGCTCCAGTCCCCTGATCATCCTCGAGGCCCTCCTCTGGACTTGTTCCAACAGTTCCATGTCCTTTATATGTTGAGGACACCAGAACTGTACACAGTACTCCAAGTGAGGTCTCAGGAGAGCAGAGTAGAGGGGCAGGATGACCTCCCTCGACCTGCTGGTCATGTTCCTTTTGATGCAGCCCAGGATATGGTTGGTTTTCTGGGCTGTGAGTGCACACTGTTGGCTCATGTTCAATTTTTCATCAACCAAAACCCCCAAGTCCTTCTCTGCAGAGCTGCTCTGAATCTCTTCTCTGCCCAACCTGTAGCTGTGCCTGGGATTGCTCCCACCCAGGTGTGGGACCTTGCACTTGGCATGGTTAAACTTCATCAGGTTGGCATCAGCCCACCTCACAAGCGTGTCAAGGTCCCTCTGGATGGCATTCCTTCCCTCCAACGTATCAACCGAACCACACAGCTTGGTGTCATCGGCAAACTTGCTGCGGGCACACTCAATTCCACTGTCCATGTCACCCACAATGATGTTGAACAAGACTGGTCCCAACACCAAACCCTGAGGGACACCACTAGTTACTGACCTCCAGCTGGATATTGAGCCATTGAGCACAACTCTTTGCGTGCGGCCATCCAGCCAGTTCTTTATCCATCGAGTGGTCTACCTATCAAATTGATGTCTCTCCAACTTAGAGACAAGGATGTCATGTGAGACAATGTCAAACGCTTTGCACAAGATTAACCACATGCTTAGTCTACCCTGGGCCTGAGCATTTCTGTGGAGAAATGTCCTGGCGGGTGTCTGCACTCACCCACAGGTGCCCATGAGCACAGCTCCTCATCACTTCTGGGGAGCGGCTGAGCCCTCTTCCCTTGCCAAACAGGCCAGACTGCAGGAAGAGATTTTGTGACTAATTTCCCTTTTACTGCCACAAGACAGATGGGTTCCAGACCAAATTAAATCGTATTCTGGTCTCTAGCCTGACAAAGCTATCCAAACGTTTCCCAAACTCCATCAACTGGTGCTAAAGGCAGACTAAGATTCAAAGAACTCTGGGTTGCTCCTTTGGCCTGTGAACTTCCCACTTTGCTCTGCCGCTAACTAAGACAGGATGTGCTTTTTGTGGTTTGTTTTTGTTTTTTTAAGATTCAGAAAATAAAGGTATAGTTTGCCCCCAGTTTTTGTTCCTCAGTCTAATACTCTGTTAAGGAGAGATGCTTCAATTTTCTTTCCAGCGCTAGTGAAGCAAGTGAGTATTTGGCTTGCTTCTTCAATCAGAGCTCTAATAATTAAAAGGCACGGGATTGAAAACTACAAAAGATAGCTCTTAGAAGATTATTGTACTGGCATGTCCCCAATCTCATTCTTTTGTAAACAAGCTAGTTACATTCCAACCTTATAGGCTCAATCACACAATAAGAACGAGGTGGTTTTACTCAATAACTAGTTACAGAGTTAACTTTTATTAAATGTGAGAATAACCTTGTCAAGAAATTTTGTGTTTTGTAAGTGTTTTGCTTAGAGCTTGATCCCTACTAGAGTCTACGTCAACTCTATCTACAGAAAATTAAAAATTTTGATGTTATTACATAGATGTGACAAAAACAGTCTGTAATAAGAACTGCTTTGATATATGTAATCATCACGCTGTGAAAAAAGATTTGTTGCAGAAGGGGTAGAGAACAGTTAACCTCAATTACTGTTGTCCAAACAAGTAATGAATCAAATCTGATAGAAACCAGATTTTCCCAGCTGCAGGTAGGGAGAAACAGGAAAAGCAAAATTTCAAAGGAGATTCAGAAAATGAAAAATGTCTTAGATTCACAGAATTACACAAGAAGTTCTGTAAAGAAAAAAAAGATTAAAGGTATGCTTGTTCTGGCAGCTGAACAATCAGCTGTACTCAGACAAGGAAATCTGAAACAAAGAGAAGACCACAAGATTATGGTAACTCTCAATAATTTTACATAAGTGATACCAATGCAAATTTCACAGGTTATACAAGAAACCCATGATTACCAAGAATCTTTTTTTTTGTTTTAATCTCTTGACATGAAAAAAGAAATCAGCAACAAAAGTGATTTTTATAAGAGCTTTAAGGCAAAAAAAAATTTTTTTCTCAATGTTGATTTTCTTGGCAAACTTTTATTGTGTTGTTTTAAAAGACAAAGTAAGCTTTCCTCCATAACATTAGGCTTAAATTCAGTCTACTTCAGCTACTTCCGATGGTCTGCTACTTGAAATTACCTCAATTTCTTTTAAGTAAAGTGAGATTATGGGGACCATAATGACCTAGGTAAACAGTGTTGCATATACAGTGAAAAAGAAAGGAATAATTGGAAGGTTGTTTAAATTGCATTTGTAAAGGGGTGATCCTTCTCTCCTAATGTCTATGAGTCTGCAGCTGCAATTTGCAAATGTAAGAATGCATAGCACTAGGTGAAAAGTTTCAGTTAAAAGGTTCTATATGACGAAGTACTGTTTTCAAAATCAGGGAGAAGAGGTATCATCTAGAGACATAGTACCCTAACAGACTGTGCTCAAATAAAATACAGATTCCTCTAAAATGTCTGCCACAATTTGGGTGTAATTTAAAATCACTGACCTTCAATAAGTGATTACAACTAGCTCCTACCAGCAGCTCTCAGAGCACAGGTATGTCTTTTTTTAACTTCTGTGTCTCGGCATAGTCTTTCTCTTCTTTACAGACAAACCAGTTAGGACAAAAAAATAGCTATTCTTTTGCTTGTATAATTACTATTATAGTAGGACAGCAAGAACATGTAAAACAAACCAATCAACAGCTTGTATATTTTCCATTTATGTGGATTTATTGAAGAGTAGATATATGGTGAAGAATGGTGTTGACTGAAGAATATTGATGCTGTGTTTGAGTAACTAATGAATGGTGAACCGTTTTTATTTTTGCTGTGCTGTTTATTAGTATTCATGCACTTGGTGTATGTTTTTGTCTTTGCTTTAAAAACTGTGAACAAGTGAGTGGAATTTTTGGGATCCCATGCGAGTGTGTGTGTGTATAGTGTGTATAAGGAAATGATGGAAAATCGACAGAGCGGAGAAATAACAGAAAAGAGGCCTTTGGGATGTATTCTGGCTCACTGGAAAGAATTAGGAGGATTCCCCAGGGGCTCAGTCAATAAAAACTAATGAAATGTTGTAACCAATGGTGGCCATTATATACCTTGGAGGATGAGGAAAAATGGCCCAAAAGTGGGACTTTGAGCTATAATACGTTGTTTCAAGTAATGTTATTTTTAAGACGGCAAAGAAAATGGGATGAAGGGATGTACGCAGGTATGTTTTTCACCTTAAGAAACCACCAGGAGTAGCAGACAGAATGTGAAATTAATATAACTCTGCCAGATCCCTAATCTTGGTTTTGGAAAAGGACAGGGAAAAACAGAAAGCTGAGCTGGAGAGATGTTGTTCAGCCTGTGATATTGAGGGAATGGTGTTTAAAGTTAAAAACAAAACAAAACAAAACAAAAACAAAAAACAGAGTAATCAGGAAGATAGGTTGGGGGATTATGTATCATAGTTACCTCCGAGAGGAGCACTCTTGGCATCTGCCCCATCTGTTATCGATAAGAAGGAAGAGGCTGCTGTCACTGGCAACAGAGCAGAAGGACTTGAGAATGTTAAAGAAGTGTGGAGAGTGTACAGGAATTGGGGACAGGTAGAGAAGAAAAAGCTGAGTCGTGCTATAGGCACGGCCACAGTGACTGCTTTGGGACAAGTAGAAACTGGCGGAGGGACTTGTGTGAGAGGATGAGGCAGAGGTAGAGGAGTAATGTCAGGCAGAGGTGAGACACTGAATTCTCCTGTGGGACGGGATCAGTGTGCATACTATAAGGAGTTCTGATGTTGGAAGTGAGACTGCCCTGGGGGGAGTGCCATGGGGTGACTCCGGTGACTGAATTGGAACTAGACTGTCGGGGACCTAGGGAATCAACCCTAGCAGATCCACTAATTAAATTAAAACTAGGGACTATAGAAAATAAAGTGAAATTTTTAAGCGTATACAGGAGCAACTTATTGAGTGTTAAATCAGAGGTAAGAGAATTTGTTACAGATTTGGGTGCTACTGGCAACCAAGAAAAAAAAATAAAAAATGAAAGCATTATTTCTGAAACCTTTAGAATATAAATTGGGAAAACAAATAGGAATGCATAAATTTTTATACATGCCAAATTCTTCTAAATCTTTATTAGGGTGAGAAGCAACATTTAAAGAAGGCAAAATGGAATTAAGAGTCAAAAATGATCAATTAATTGAAGTTTTGAGTTTATCTTTAATTCAACAGAAAAGCAAACAGGAGGACCTCCCTGAAATAGAAGAAATCCTTTCGCAGGTATATCTGGGAGTATGAGCATCTGAAGTTCCAGGTATGGTGAAAAATGCTTTGCCTGTTAAAGTAGAAATAAAAGGGGGGCCTGTCCAATTAGAATAAAACAATATCCCTTAAAATTGGAGGAACGGAAGGGAATCAAAAAATCATTGACAAATTTTTAAAATATGGATTATGAATTGAATATGAATCAGAATATAATACTCCTATCTTGCCATTAAAGAAATCTGATGGGAAAAATTACAGATTAGTACAAGATCTCAGAGCAATCAACAAAATTGTGGAGGATATCCATCCAGTATTAGCTAATCCATATTCCTTATTGACTAAATTGAATAATAATCAAAGTGGTTTACCATTCTGGACTTAAAGGATGCATTTTTCTGTCTGCCCCTGGCCAAAGAAAGTCAAAATTTATTTGCTTTCAAATGGGAAAACCCTGAAATGGGAAGAAGGACACAGCTTACTTGGACAGTGTTACCTCAGGGATTTAAAAACAGTCCAACCATTTTCGGAAATCAATTGGCACAAGAATTAGAATCCTGGGAGGCACCCACTCAGACAGGCACTTTACTACAATACGTTGACGACTTGTTGATTGCTACCAAAACTGAGAAAGAATGTGTTCAATGGACTGTAGAATTGTTAAACTTTCTGGGGCTAAATGGATACCGGGTATCTAAATTGAAGGCTCAACTAATTCGAACTCAAGTATCTTATTTAGGATGCAAACTAACAGGAGGACAACCAGAACTTGGAGCAGCTTGGAAGGAAGCAATCTGTCAAACACCATGACCACTCACAGTGAAAGACCTCTGGACATTGCTGGGAACTACAGAAGGGTGCCGACTCTGGATCTATGATTATGGTGTTCTGGTAAGACCCTTATATGAGCTGCTAAAAGAAAATGCAACCTTTCTAAAATGGACAGATCAAGCTGAAGAAGCGTTTAAAAGTTTAAAGACAGAACTCATGAGAGCTCCAGCTCTGGGGTTCCTGGATAGAACTAAACACTTTTGGCTATATTCCTATGAGAAACAGGGAATAATAGCCTTGGGGGGTTTGGCTCAAAGATTGGGACCTTATAAAGGAGCAGTAGCCTATTTTTCAAAACAACTGGATGAACCAAGTAAAGGCTGGCCTGGATGCTTGAGAGCAATGGCAGCAGTTATCTTAAACATCCAAGAGGCTGGAAAATTCACAGTGGGACAAAGGATCACCATATTAGTGCCATACATGCTATCAACAGTCCTAGAACAAAAAGGTATACAATGGCTATCGCCATCACGTTTCTTGAAGTATCAAGCCACCCTAGTAGAACAGGATTATGTGGAAATTGTGATCACTAATGTTGTGAATCCAGCATCTTTGCTTCAGGAAACCTCTACCAAACCATTGGTTCAGGATTGTTTTGTCACTATAGAGACAGTGCACTCGAGCCGACCAGACCTGAAGGAGGAGCCTCTGGAGGGTGCAGATTCCTGGTTCACCAATGGCAGCAGCTTTGTTAAAGACGGTAAACAAAGAGCAGGATATGCCATAACTACAACTTCAAAGGTAATAGAAGCTAAACTATTACCCTCTAACACCTCAGCACAAAAGGCAGAAATGATAGCCCTGACTGGAGTCTTGGAGTTGGCAAAGGTCTAGCGGATAAACATATAGACTGAATCCAAATATGCCTTTGGTGTAGTTCATGCATATGGAGCAATTGGGAAAGAACAAGGACTTTTAAATACCCAGGGAAAGCAAATTAAACATGCAACAGAAATTCTGCGATTGTTAAAAGCTGTACAATTACCTAATGAAGTGGCTATCATACATTGCAAAGGACATCAAAAAGGCAACTAATCAAGAGATTGGAAATAATTTGGCTGATCATGAGGCTAAATGGGTAGCAGAAACAGAAAGGGTTGAGGTTATGTCCTTAATTCCTGACAGTAAACTGGTAATTGAGCAAAATAAACCTAGCTACTCTAAAGAAGATATGAAACTAATTGAAGACTTGGAAGGACAGGAAAATGAAAAGGGCTGGATAAAAATATCTGATGGGCAAGTACTGATCCCCTATAATCAATTATGGAAGTTGTTACAAGAACATAAAACTCATTGGGGAAGTAATGCCTTGTATAAATATTTAAACAAACAGATCATAGGAAGAAATTTATATACCATAGTGCAATTACTGACAAAACAATGTCAACTATGTCTGAAAAATAACCCGAAGACTGAAAACAGGAATCAGGTAGGGACAATTGGAAAAGGGAATTATCTGGGACAACAGTAGAAAATAGATTTTTCTTAATTACCTAGAAAAGGAGGTTATTGATATTTGTTGGTATTGACAGATACTTTTTCAGGGTGGCCAGAAGCATTCCCTTGCAGGACAAATAATATAAAACAAGTGATTAAGGTGCTATTAAATGAAATAATACCTTGTTTTGGGGTACCAGCAACTATCTCCTTGACCACAGTACACATTTCAGTGCAAAATTATTACAAGAAATTAGCAAGAAATTGGAAATAGATTGGCAATTACATGTTCCATATAGGCCTTCAGCCAGTGGGCAAGTAGAACAAATGAATCACTTAATTAAACAACAGATTGGGAAGATTTGTCAAGAGACTAAGTTATATTGGTATCAAGCATTACCACTGGCCTTATTGAGAATCAGAATAAAACCTTGGTCAAAGGAAGGAATTATCCCATTTGGGATTCTATATGGAAGGCCATATCAATCTCAATTTAAAGGAGAGAGCCTATAAGAAGTAGGAGGATACCTTCAACAGTTCTTGGTAAACCTGGGAAAACAATTAAAAGAAATAAATGGCAGAGTGTTAGGGACTAGGGCCAGAGGTTTAGATTACCCTATTCATCCTTTTAAGCCAGGAGATTGGGTTTTTATTAAGCATTTTGCAGGTGATCCCCTAGAAGAGAAGTGGAATGGACCATACCAGGTATTACTGACTCCCTTCACAGCAGTGGAGATAAAGGAACAGCCTGCTTGGATACATTACTTAAGAATCAAGAAGGCGCCAGAACCAGAAAAAAGCCAGTACCAGAAAAACACCAGAACCAAGAAAAAGTATGGAGCATCGAGTCTTCAGGACCCACACATATTGATCATAATTTGGAATTCTATAATAACAGGTGTAGAAGCACGGAATGAAAGTCTATATCTGAGATTGATACAAAATGTTACTATTGTCTTAAACAAGAGTGACTGTTGGATCTGGACTCAACTACCTAAATCAGGAGAGAGACTGGGTATTCCTTTAATTGGCCTCCTGTCATGGGTTCAGCAGCGGCAGTCATTTTTTCTCCTTCTTAGTAGCTGGTGCAGCGCTGTATTTTTGACTTTTGGCCTGGGAACAGCACTGAAAACACCAATGGTTCTAGTTACTGCTCAAATGTTTAGTCTGACCAAAGACTTTCTGAGTCTCATGCTCTGCCAGGGAGGAAGGGAAGCCAGGAGGAAGTAGAGACAGGACACCTGACCCAAACTAACCAAAGAGGTATTCCATAACACAGCATGTCATGCCCAGGATGCAAAATCTAGGGGCAGGGACCCAGAAGAGGGGGTTCACTGCTCAGTTGGGCTTGGTATCGGCCGGCAGGTGGTGAGCGGTTGTATTCTCTTCCCTTGTTATTTCCCTTATCATTATTATTATTGGTGGTAGCAGTAGTGATTTGTGTTATACCTTAGTTACTGGCCTGTTCTTATCTCAACCTGTGGGAGCTGCATTCTTTCGATTCTCCTCCCCAACCCCCTGGGAGCAGGGGGAAGAAAGAGGGGGGAGTGAGAGAGAACTGCATGAGTTGCAGCTGGGCTTAAACCACAACAGTTCATTTTGGCACCCAATGTGGGGCATGAATGGTTGAGGTAACGACAGGATTAATAGTCACTTAATAGCTCAGTTGCAAAAGAATTTGCAATAGGACAAGTAAAGGGGGGATTGAAGAATGGTGTTGACTGAAGAATAGGGTTGTTTGAGAAATGGGGTTGATTGAAGAATAGGGTTGTAAATAAGTAACTTCAAGAATGTTAGGCTTTGTTAGCAACGACAGAGAAAAGGAAATTACTAAGATAAGCTTTGCCAGAACCAGCTGGTGGTTACTGATATGACAACAAACCTAAACCAAATGATGAAAAAATAACCACCAGGGGTCCGAAAGCCCACTGCCACATTTTTGTGTGCATACAGGAGGCATTCTCTAAAAATATGATGTAATGTATGTAATCTAATGAATATGTATGTTTGACAACAATATAATCACAGCCTGGTTGATGCTCGGTAGAGACACGCTTGGATAAGTGATTCCCCATGTCTCCCAGCACCACAATAAAGAATACCTGCTTGTCAACTTAAAACTTTGTTGGCAAGTTCCTGGAGATTTCTCCAAATCAATGGAAAGGGGAAAATTGCTTTTGTTGATTTCTGCATTTATAAATTCTTTTTAAAAGTGGCAGAAAGCAAATTATTTATTACCTCAGACACAGTCATGATATGTTTTCTACTGCTACTTAGAAAATAATTACATATGCTAAACCTCTATGTTTGTGTATTGTCCTTTTGGCTTCCATTCAGACATATGGAAAAGATTTATGGTTCAAAACTATAAGTAATCTTATACAGTGCCAATACACTAGGGTTAAGAAAACACCTGCAATCACATTGATGAGATTACAGAGTAACACACCCATTTTCTGGAATTAAAAAAAAAAAAAAAAGAAAGAAAAAAGTCAAAGTCACAAAATATCCACCCACTAAAAGGTTGTTCTGATTTTAGTTCATTCACTATTCCTCAGGCAATAAAATTCCATTATAATAATGTACTTCATTCATGCATTTTATCATTTCTGCTTCTGTATTTAGCAGCTCATTTAGAAATTAACTTGGATCAACCTTCAACTTTTCATACAAGTACTGAAAAAAACAGACTATTGGGCAATTTCCAAGCAAGGTCAAGACATGTTGTGTTCCTAAACCCCCTCTATAATTTTGGCGTCAACCAGATTGCTGGCAGGGCTGCTTAGAGTCTTATCACGTCAAGAGATCAAAACAGGGAGAGTCTGTCACTTTCATATCTTTACCTGTGAATCTTTCCTCGAATTCAGAAATTTTTTCTTAAAAGAAATATTCTTAAAACATGAAAGTGCTAGACTAACAAGGCTGTCTGGCAATAAGCATATTTGGTTTTAGAAAACATGCAAAACACTTAGGTGGTACTTAACAGTTATGATCAAAGGAGGTCTCTACTCCAAAGTCCTGAAGGTCTAAAGCTCATTGGAAACAGTGCAAAAAAATCCCACCAAACCTGTACACAGTGGAACACGATCCTGTCATCTAAACTATACTGTAAAACACAGAATTTTGTGTGATATGTTGAAAATAGTAAGTTTTACAGAACAGCATGCATCTTACAGCCTACAAATACAGTCCTCTGTTTTCATCCTTATAACAAAAATAAGATGATAAGGTAGATTGCAAGATAACACGCTATATAAGGAAGTAGCAGAGCCAAAATGATAAATATCTTGACAATAGATTAAAAAATATATATTTTTGTATAAGCCCTCAACTATCAATAAAAAAAAAAAAAAAAAAAAAAAAACAAAAAACAAACAAAAAAAAAAAAAAAAACAGAAGAGGGTTAATTTCTGTCAGGACATAGAAATGTGAAGTTAACCCTTACGAACCAGTTCTGAGCCATGAAAAGTAACACAAAAGCTTTTCAAGGTGCCAAAAGGCACACACTGCTCCTGAAGATGAAAGCAAAGCTACCAGTGACACAATAGCAAATCTTATGCCAAAAAAGCATATCAAACATATCAAATATTGTTACAAAAGTTGTAAAGGAACAAGCAATGACACAGTAAGCTACTTCAGGGCATCGATAAACAGCGGTTTCCACAGGAGTATAAATATTTTGAAAACTATATATTAAATATTAATTTCTTCTAGCTAAGTTACAATACACATACTGGAATGCTGTTGCACCTGATGCTTAGGGAGTAAAATTACGTGCTTTTTATGCTGATATATTAATCTGGCTCACATCTCCTTCTACATGAGAGCCTAGCAGTCCAGAGAAGAAATGCCCTTGTTCTGGAAATGCCCTTGTTCTGGAAAGCATTCGCTCTCTAGCTCCATAACAACTTCCTTTTCCATGAGTATTTATGCAGGCACAGACAGAAGATGTGGAAGACTGGAGACTGTGCCTGACTGGAAGACCCAGTCCCTCTGTATTTCATTTTAACCAGAGCATGCCTGGTTTTCTATTAATGTGTTCCAATTATTATCACAGGTGCTTATAGGTGTTTACACAGCCAGTGTAGTTCCTGAGTGTGCTGAGATAATGTTGAATTCGCAACAGAATTCATAGCATCTAAAATTACTATTATTTAATTATTCTTTGTTACAGGATGCTTGTTCAAGAAGTTCTATATACATTGTAAGATTTGTACAGACAACCAGTATCTTCAAAAACTCCTACGAATTGAATGTTAATTTGGGGCCATAGTTTTTACATTTTTCTTCCCAACTTGTTTCATGGATTTTTTGTTGTGGTGGGGTTTTTGGGTTTGTTTGCTTGGGTTTTTGTGGGGTTTTTTGTTTGTTTTTCAGACATAGGTTATTCGTATGGGGATAAAATTACTGGTAACAATCAAAATAAAAACTAAACAACAAAATGTAACAGTTCTCTAAAAGGACCTAAAAATGGCTAACCCACGGAGAACAGAACCTAATTGATTATAATGCAGAACTTCGGGAAGAACTTTAGCAAAACCCCCGTAAAGCAAAGATGAAATAATTTACAGTATCAGCATGTATAAAAATATCCTGCAGCCATCACCAGTTGAAATTTCCAATCTGTAAAACACGTAACAGATATATCAACATTAAGGAACATAACTGTTCAATAGACCTCTCGTTTCTCGATATCTTAGCTGCACTTGAGTCAGCAGGTTACCAGTTCTGCATAGACTGGGATGAAATGAGAAGCTTACTTTTCTTTTACATCTCTTTCAAAATCTCCTTTATGATTTCTTAAAAAAAATAACAAAGATTAAAATAATTAGCACTTCTCCTGTAAGTATTTACTTTCCTGTTTAAGGCATAACAAGTGAAGAAAAGGGATGGCTGAAAAGTCATTTCTTTGTCCTGGAATTAGCCCAGGCCACTTGGCACCATACCAAGACTCTCCTCTTTCAGGGCACTTAAATGGCAGCAAGTGAGCAGAGAAGTAGGGGAAAAAAGTACAGAAGATTCATGGAAACAGCAAATGCAATGAGACTTAGAACACAGTGAATTATTAGTTGCAAATTAATCTTATCTGAAAGTCAGAGCAATCCTATATTTTGTAGATCATGTGAAAATTGATTCCTGTTTCTGTCAAATCGTTATTTTAAGTATTCACTGAATGAGTCAAATAATTTATTTTCTCTTAATGCAATTTCATCTTTTTCACTTCTTCTTACGTGTGGGGTCTGATCTGGACAGAACAAGCACTTCATCAGAGCCAGATTGACTGTTCATACAAGCAATCTCTCTTTGGCCATAGGCAGCTACCTCTGCTGTCATAAAGACATTAGGCATAAACCTGTGTGAAAGAGCTGTCTGTTCTTAGTTTGTACTATGTTTACAAATGAAGAAGAAAAATATGAATCAAAACATTCTCCATAATTCAAAGGAATACTTGCAATAGTATGTTTTCAATATAGTAACAACCTGTTTTGCTAATGGACAAAGCTCATTTGATGCAGAATCTACAATAGAGCAGATGAAGTTGGGGAGTGGGAAGGAGAAGAAGTACGCCCACTTATGAAATGAGTTGGAATAGGACCCAAGATGGCTGTTTCTTACCTTTGTCACCTTTATAGGATTTCTTTTTTTCTTTTTTTTTTTTTTTTATGTGTGATTGAGATCAAGAAAAGCACTTAAGTGAAGGACTGTACTGAATCTACATGTGCAGACTTGACTCCGTTTCATGTAATTTTCTGCACAATAACTGATTAGATTGGATCTTTTATCAAATATAAGGACTACACAGATTGCATGAATAGCATTAACAGTCAAAAGCTATCAGGGAAATGTTAGGTTAGATATAAGGAAGAAGTTCTTTACTGTGAGGGTGGTGAGGCAATGGAATGGGATGCCCAAAGAAGATGTGAATGCTCAGTCCCTGGCATTGTTCAGGGGCAGGTTGGACAGAGCTTTGGGTGACAAGGTTTTGTGTGAAGTGTCCCCGCCCATGGCAGTGGGTTTGGAACTAGATGGTCAAAAGGTCCTTTCCAACCCTAACCATTCTCTAGTTCTGTGATTTTAATTTTCAGGCTTTTTAAAGCACATATAACTCTCTCATGCAAGCATATGCATCAGAGAGAATTTCCAAATACTCACATAAAGTGCAAGAAGAGCAATAAATCAAAAGACCAGCTCTGCAGATACCACCTGAAGTGAGATTTCTTGTATTTGCAGAGACTGCTTCAGGATATGAAGTTGATTTCATTCAATAATTCTTTGCAGCACAGGACCGGAAAAAACCCACAATGTTTACTGGCAGCAAAATCAGAAAAGTAGGGAAAAAAACAGATCCAGTAATCCCTGCTGTGCACAGTTTTAATTTGCTAGTTTAAGAGATGGGATCTTCCTGACAAGACAGTGCAGTCCTACACATTTATACAAGAGCCTGGGAGTAGAAATACTCCTGCAGCAAATAGATAGCAGTTATTTTCCTTTGACAGAAATTTTTATCATTTAAAGACACAGGCGAAGAAACCTCCAAAGTCAAATAAACAACAAGCTATTTACTGTTTAGACTTATCAGTCTTTACCTGTAACGTCACATGATCTGGTCTACTTCCCATTCCACAGAGTACTAATGCTTTGTGGCAGTCCAGACTACCAGCACAAGTTTTCTGACTTCAGACTTTTTGGACACCGCCTACTAGAAGGGGGAAATGACACCTACACATGATCAAATTTGTAATGAAAGAATGAAACCTGGTTTCTTTTTTTAAAAGTATCTTACTACCTTGAAAGTATCATTAGACACAGCTTTGTGTGGTGTGTTCTTTTCCTGAAATCACAGCCTAAAGGTCATCACGTGAAAGACAGACACTTTAAATTTAAGTTATATATATTTTGGGGTTAAACTACCAAAAATTCTCTGAGAACTAAACTTCAGAATAAATATATTTTGTCAGTCTATAAAACAAATATATTTCTGATAAGTATATCAGTATTTTCAACTTATGATTTCTGTAAACAAATCCAACTATTCTGACCTTGTATGAAAAACACTGAATTACTGAATAGCTCGGCTTAGTAAATTTAAAATTTTAAAAAGACTTAGTAAAATTATATGTCTATACCTGCATCAGCTCTGTAGATATTTTATGAGTGAAATACATTAAGCTTTCACTCATATGAGTAAAAAGCTGCTTCCTTGAGGTACCACAACATATATCATTCTTTTATAATGTCTTCATGGAGCAGTCTGGACTTGGAATATAAAAGTTACCACTCTACTGATCTTTATAATCTATTTCCATCTCAATAATTTACATTTGTAATGTTCAACTTTCTCCTCTCACTTATTTGTGACATAAATAAAAGTTAGTTTCCTTTTCCAGCTGTGTCAGTAGGTAAAATAAAAAATATACCTACCTGACTAAGCTCTGTTAGATCATTTAGACTATCACGACCACAACCTCCTATTTTACTTTAAAAAGTCCACTCAACTTGTAAAAATAAATGCTGTTTACTTCTATTCTACAATGACACTTTGAGGCATAGAGCCACTTCTGGTGGAGGAAACAAAAGAGAAGTCTTCTCTTTTGTAACTCTAAGAAAGCCCAGACATTGACCTTCATTAAAAATGTATTCAGTTCTCACAGAATATTCCCTAAAGGTTAAGTAAGGTGGCCTGCTCAAATCCCTGATATTTTGGCAACAGTACTTCTTTTTTAATATTTATATTTCTTGAAGAAAATTAACCCTGCTTCATTCAAAGCAGCAGGCTTATACAAGGTTACCTCACACTAGTTGAAATTATTCTTTTCAAAAATCTTTTGACAAATTTTGTTGTGATAATAGAGTTTAGAAAAAACTTAATGCTTCACAGTGGTTAGCACCATATCACTTGTCTGTAGTATCCAAGAGTATAGGTAGGAATTTGGTGTTACCTCTATGGATTCCTCCTGCCCTGCTCCTTCCAGCTATGGGAAATCACATAATCACAGTTACGGGTTATGGGGAACCACAGCTGTGACATGAATTTGTCACTGAGCTTCTTATGAAGTGCAAATCAGTTACAACAGAATGAGGTTTACGACAGAATGAAGCAAACTCCTTGGGAACTTCTCAGTGAGACAGGCCAATTCTTGTGCCAGCTCAAGGCTAAACCCCACAAAACAGGAAAAGCTCACATGCATGGAGCGGGGGGCTGGGGAGAAGGAAGGCAAGAAACTAAGATGAGTGCCAGCCTTGACCAAAAAGAAGCAATAAGAAAGTACGGACAAGGACAGAGGAATAGGCAAAAGGACCACACTTCCGAATGGCAGCAAACTGTCTACATCAACTTAGTTCTATGGGCAAAAGAGCATTCCTGTGTAAGCAACAGATGGCAAGTGCTCGAGGACTGCTCTTTGCTGAAGTGTGACAACAGTTCATAGTCAACACTGGCTAGAAAAAGATGTATTTCAAACTGTGGACCAGGTTCACTTTTCTCTTATTCCAGTACAAACATGCGAGTTCATAAATAATAAAGCCAAATTCATGAAAGACTAAAAGGAAAAAAAAAAGGAAAAATATCTTCTTAAAACCAAAACAAAAATGAAAAATAGAAAAGAAAGTGGACCAATAGCATAATGTCTTATAGTAAAGACTAAAGGGAAAATCTAGGGGCTGGTACATGTAAACTGTGCCCAACTTGCAAAGATTATTCAGGTATTAATCACAAAGCACAAGAAACAGTCCAGATGGAAAAGTAAATACCTGCTGACAAACATGATTTGAAAAGTCTTCACTTTGCATTTCAGATTTCATGCAAACTTAGTAATAAACACATGATAAAATCTACTAACGCTTCTGGAGCACTGGTATAAAAGGCAAATATCTGGCTGCTCAGATAACTTTAGAGTGAGGCCCTGGATTAAGCAACAAACTAGCATAACAAAAATCCATAAACTCCTTTCAGCTTTCCCATTTCATTGCCTCCTGATCAGTGGCAGTTCTCAGCTGAATCAAAGATGGGGATTTGGGGATCTTGCACATAGGACCACATGAAAAGGTCAAACTAGAAGGAGTTTCAACCTGAATTCTTCTACAAAACAGTCAGATCCTTCCCCTGCAAAGCCATATCATATCCTGAGGACTTCTACCACTACTGAGCTAATGTTTTTTCTGGGTCCTCTTGTTGTTTTCCCTTAGAAACAGTGGACAAGTTTTTGCTTGTTCACTGGTGGCTGTTTTGAAAGAGAAACTGAAAGCATACAGAGGAATTTGTACCTGATAGGTTTTGAGACAGTTGAGGAACACCAGATAGTCTAAGAAGTAGATCAATACACAGTCGGAGGTTTCCGAGGGGAGCATTGACGGCCTCTTCTTTCAGGCACCTATTGGGGTTTTAGGCTTTGGACCCAGGACCATAAGATCCTGCTGCAAAGTCCTTTCCAGGGAGCATCCTTTCTGGATGGTGGATCCAATTATTATCAATGGGCTGACATAGAATGCAATGAAACAATACATATTTCTTCAATAGCCTATTTAATAAGAAATCCTGGCAGCAAGTTAGATCATTTGAGAAATGTAATACTTAAGAACTTTTTAATTTATAGAGCTTAAAAAAAAAACCTACCAAAAGAAAAAAATATTTGTATGCAGTTAGAAAGAGAGAGACTTTAGTGAAAAATTTCTACCAAGTAGCATATTTGCAAAGTGTTGAGCACCTAAAACTTCATCTGAGATCAGCAAAGACTTCTGGCACATCCCATTTCAGATAATGAAACCTTGTGTAACTTCTTTGAGAATATTATGTGATGCTTTATTCTGTTTTCTAGCTGTTTTCAGACTATACCAATTTACACAAAAGTTACTTTTGTGGCTTTTGTTTCTTTCCACCAGCCACTCTGAGAAATTAGTTTTCAGCCTAAAGTTTGTTAATATAAAATTAACATTTCCATGCAATTTTGTGTGGAAGAATCTAAAAAGTAAGAGGCTATTTTGCTGTCACTTGGTTGGATGAAATACTTTTATCCTGAAGAATAATTGTTGTCAAGCATCCAATGGAAAATAGTAAGAAATGAATACTGCGCTTTTTATGCAGCAAAACCAATCTTTGAACTTACCTTTGAAGTTCTTTTCAAACCCAGGACATTTCACAAATAACTGGCAATTGCCTAAATAGCTAAGGATAAGAAACATTCAAAAGAATAAGAGTGAACCAGTTCCACGGTTTTGTTTGTAAATCTATTTCTGTTTCTCTTGCATTGCTGACTGTTAACTGGAAATATATATGTTCTTGCTACTTTACTGTTAAAAAGAGCAGAATAAACAAACTATTGATTAAGTTACAGCTGATCCAGTGTCCACTGAGTTGTTGGGCAGTGTCCAGATGACATCAATGTCTGTTGAAACAGGTCTTCTGTATCCACTGGAAAATTTCAGAACTAAAGTTATATTTGTCAAGTATACTGCTGTGGCCAAGAGATCACCACAGTTATAGTTACTTGCAGTCTTGTAAGAAAAAATTCTTCACTGTGAGGATGGTGAGACACTGGCACGGGTTGCCCAGAGAAGTTGTGGCTGCCCCATCCCTGGAAATGTTCAAGGACAGGTTGGGTGGGGCTTTGAGAAACCTGGTCTAGTGGAAGGTGTCCCTGCCCATATCAGGGGGTTGGAACTGGATGAGCTTTAAGATCCCTTCCAACCCGAACCATTCTATGATTCGATGTTTTAGCTGACATGAGAAGTAACTTCTACACCTCAACCTAGGTGTGCTGAACACATATCACTCATTGTATGGTCTGCTGAGTCCAACCACATCTACACAGTACATCCAATGCATGTGAGTCAGATCACTTGTGTACACATGGTGCATGTGTGATAAACACCAAACCTTTATTTTTTGTCCTTCCAAAGTGGAGAGGCCTGAGCCAGAGCACCTTTGAATATGATGGCTGCTTTCTGCTAGCATCTCTTTCTTGGCTTACATCTACTTCATTTTCTTAAAACTTTCACCTAACAACTTAAACATGGCCTTTCACACATTCACTCAGAGACAAACAAGGCACGACCAGTTTTTGTTCATAAAGTGCCAGGATGGCAGCGACAGAAAGGTGCAAGAATCTTTTTCAGGCAGACAGCTATTGAACCTGCCGGCTATTGACAGTTGCACAAATGTCTCAAGACAACACACTACTCAGTTTCCCCAAAGAAACTGGGTAGGTATCCTGCCAGTTCTAAAAGAAATTATAAGCTTGGCAACTCAGAGATTATAAGGTAGATCCCATGTCTCTTCCTGCTGTTTCATTATTTGTAGTCTTCTTGAGTTTTGTTCTGTCACTTAGACCTCCTCTTTGAAATGCAGTAGACAAGACTGTGATAAAAAGTACATTGTGCCGAATGTCCAAAATACGACTTTGTGAAATACACAGGAAGTATTCTGTGCATAAAACCTATCTATAACAAATCAGCATCAGAGAGCTTCCTGTATTACTAAGTAATACTTAAAAAAATAAAAAAGGTAACTCAAATGCTTTTCAATATTCAATTGCAGATTTATTGGACTATATCTCATATATCTGTGCATTATTCGTTACCATATTTCTTCATGTAGAGGAAGACAGGCTATGATAGGTCATATGAATTATGAAAAGTCAAGTCTAAAGTATTGTTTGATATTTACTAGAATCCATTATTTTCTTTCAGAAAGGAAAAGAAACTAAAACAGATCAGTTTTATTCAGTCTGTTGAGTTTATTTTCCATCCCTTTCTTATTCTGGGCCTCCAGAAATAATAAACTGATTGCATCTACTGACATTTTTAGGGAAGACTGATCTTCTCAGTCACACAGATTTTACAAACATAATACCAGCTTGAATTTATATAGCTCATTTCATCTCAAAGAATCCCAAAACCTTTTGCAACTTTAATGTAATGGAATATATACTCATCCCACACTGAATATGGCCATCTCCAGGACAGAGTACACTGTGTGACTAGCTAATACCAGTTTACGACAGGAAGTAAGAAAGAATATTGTATCACTTTAAAAATTCAAGACAAAGTCTGACGTGGCTGCATGGTATCAGTAAAGCTATGCACTTATTTGTTTTCTGATTAATGAAAGCTGAGAACTCTTCACAGAGTCTTGGAAAAACTCTACCAGGCATTGGCACTAAGACTGTAAAAATGCCCTCACTGGGCAGACCAGGAGCTTTTTCAGTGCTAAAATGCTTCAATGCTTTTTTTTCTGAGACCTTTAAGTGGCTAAAAAGAGTTTAAGAACAAGGGCCTTGCTCTGCCTGAAGGAGGGTCAGGTATTTCCTGAGCCAAAATAATGCTTTATTTAGCAACCCAACAGAGTTTTCCCACACAGACTTACAGTGTTCTTCATACCCATATGGTTTTTTTGGGTTTTTTTTTGTTGTCTCTGATTCCTTGAGGACAGATGTCCCAAGCTTAATTGTAAACAATTATCACAGTGAAATCTCTCAAAGTTCACTTGGAATGAACCCCAGACCAAGTGATAACTATTACCTACCACTTTTATTTGGCTTCCCTTCCCTCTTTTATCAAAAGGAAGAGGAAGTGACCTTCTCCACAATACTTAAGATTTTACAGGTCTGTATTATACCTCTCCTCATCTGTCTTTTTTTGAAAAATCATATTCTCTTTTTGATTTCTCTGATTGTTGGCACTTGTAGCTGTGGCTGCTGCATGTTCGTGCTATCTTCTCCAGTTTAAACACCTTTTTTTACATGGGAAGAACTTGAATTGCATTCATTCATCAGCTTACAAGGACCACTGGATTATACCCAGTGGCATAATAATAATTTCCACTTTGATCTCTCTTTATTATTTAGCATGCTTTGAATAAACTTAAGCTGTGAGAAACCTCCCAATTATGAAGACAACATAAACATTTTGAAGAGCAGGTGTTATCCACTGTGACACTGCAAAGCTTCCTGCCTCAGGACAGGCATCTGTCAAGACCTGCAGATCCTGGCTCACCACACAAAAGATGCAGCACTGCCCTGAAAATAGCCAAGAACAGCATAGCTGTGCAGAAAAGGTCTGTTGTAAGACTGAGTGCTGGACAATGTGGGTTGGTAATCTCTGAATCTGTGACTGGTGCAGCTTGTGTGAGGATCAGACCCTGGAAGTCAAAAATAAGAAATGACTGTGAGTTTTCAGCTATACCACTGAGTTTTCGCCCTCTATATCTGCAAGAACTTTCCTATTTTTTCTCTTTTTCCCATGAACACATTTTTCACAGACGCATGACCATTTTTAGTAACAGTATTTATCACTTTCCAAAACAAAGGGATCACAGAGTACCTCAGGCATGTTTCCACCAAAGCAGTACAAATAGACACTATCATTTGTCTGATGATATGTTATTTCCCTGTATATTCAAAATCGGTTACCCTATTTCCTTCCTTTCCTGCAACATGCTTCCACTTTTCCTCTGCCTTACTGCATTTTACACTTGTAACCATCTTGATGTCCATTCCTAAAACCCCAGATACTTACATTTCTGATTTTCATATAACCCCATCCAACCAAACTCCTGTCCTTCAGGTTATTTTTTCCCCAATAACGCTGTCCTGCTTTTTTTTTTTTTTTTTCTATCTAAACTGCATTCCAACTAGCAACTATTCTAATTGCTTTCCAAGTTGACTGATGCACAGTTCCAGTCGATATGCCCCTGCCTCTACTATACAAAACTGTGTTTCTTCCTATACAATTAATGGACAAATAAAAAAAAAATAAGAGCCAACTTTCCTCTCTTGCCTCCACCACTGCATGCTACCACGTAGCATCACCCCTTCTTTTATGCTTCTCTGGCAGCACTCGTTCCATGTTTAAGTACTTGAAGTATAGCCAATTTGGATTTTTGGTGTTTGGTTTGGTTTGCTTTCTGGTTTTTGTTGTTTTTATTTTTTTTTTTAATAGGATTTATGTGTACTTTGGAAATCACGTTTTCCCTGCTGAAAACAGTTATCTCTACTACTTCTCATTCTTCAGAAGAACCTCAAGCATAATGCAATGCAACCCTTCCATGGTAAAACAGAATCCCATTCATGATTCAGTATTCAGAAGGTCAATTTTCCGAGTTGTAAGGATAGAAGTAGCTCCATCAGAGGCAAATGCTCGAAGCAGGGCACACACCTAAATGCCAGTTATTTAGGAAAATGTACAAGTTTAAGATGATTTTAATTTAATATCAATATTTTCACTTAGAAATGTATACTAGAAATCTTGGTATACTATTCTTTGTACCATGTCTTAGAGAGCCCTCTAACTACAGTACTGTTCCAACCTTAATACAACCTTGTCCCATCCTGTCACACTGGAAATTAAAACCTGGGGAGTACTAAAACATAATACTGCATGTTTTTCTTTTTAAAGTTCATTCTGTGGTCTAGGGGGCAGGGATATTCATCTAAGGTCCCTGTGACTAGATAAAGTCACACAAAAGACAGACCCTGAGGTATTGCCCCAGTCTTCCCAGTCCAACTGTTTATTGGCCTCCATCTCATTCACCTCCAACCAACCATGCATATGTACCACCGCTATAAGAGGCACGTGCTGAGGATGCTAAGGGAATGAGGATGTTAAGGGACATATTATCACAGGTAACATGCCCTAGGGACATGCACCATGGTTCAATTCCCAGATGACTATAAAATGAGCATTGTGCTTTATTCTTAGCAATTTCTTATTCAGGTCAGTATGAGAACAGAAACATCAGTATATTCAGATTTATTATGGCAAAATAATCAATGACGCAAAAACGTGAAAACACTAAGGAAACAAGTTTCATAAAGACAAATGTTATTTTCTAAAAACTTGAAAACTAAATGCAAATTTAGGTTTATTCTTGCATATGTTTACATGTATATACTGGAAACAAACAAAAAGAGGTACAAATATTTTAAGTAAATATTATGCATGTGCTTAAAGAAGGCAGAAAGAACAATTAGTTTATTTTTTATATGTATTCTTTGTGAATTAAAATGCTGATTATCTATGATACAAATCATAAATAACAATGCCAAATTGAAGGCTTATAGAGTACAAATCCTCTAGTTTCTTTAAGCTGCCTGATGGAATTTCTCATATCCTCTTGCACATCAAATCTGTTGACAAGAACGAAAAATTGATTTGTTCTTATCTTCCCATCATAAGGAAATGCTGGGGAAAGAAGGGAAATGGTTGTTTTTGTTTTAGTATGTAATATGCTTGTACTTCATGTCTCTTAAAATGGAAAACAACACTGATGATAAGAACAGAAGAAAGAGAAACAGCTGCACTTGACAGAAATTCCAGGTTCTGGTAATTAAATCCACAGTGTTGTCTGCCAGAAACTTCTTCATTCCATAAAATCCCTGACTTTCCCAGGTGCTCAAATAGAACTATACACATACAGCTACTATGGCACCATCTGCACAAGTAAGTGACTTTGAAGTACTATTTTTCAGACACATCACAGATAAAACAGGGTGATCCTCAACAGGAAAATATTAAGAACAAAATATATAGTCTTATCATGCATCTTTCAGGTAGGGACACCACACAGAGCACCCTCTGCTTATCAGAACAAATTAATTCATCCTCATCTGTGAACTTGGCTGCATACAAATTAAAGCAGCAAACTGAGAGACTGGAATACTTTATAATCTGCCTGTAAAGGCAATTGGAATTAAAACTAACCACAACAACGAAATAAGGAGCTAGGCAATGGGAAACCCATTCCAGTGCCTCACCACCCTTATAGTAAAGAATTTCTTCCTCCTTATATCCAATCTAAACTTCCCCTAAGTTTGAACCCATTACACCTTGCTCTCTCACTACAGTCCCTAATGAAGAGTCCCTCCCCAGTATCCCTATAGGCCCCCTTCAGATATTGGAAGGCTGCGGTGAGGTCTCCACACAGCCTTCTCTCCTCCAGGCTGAACAGCCCCAACTTTCTCATCCTATCTTCATACGGGAGGTGCTCTGGAAATTCACTTTTTAGGGGAAAATTTAAAATAGAAAACTGAAAAAGCAGTAACTTTTTACTTGGTGTTGCTGAGATACTTCCACAAAACTAGTATTCCTGCTAAGAACAGAAAATAATACAAATTTAACAGATTTAAAATGCAGCATAGTTTCAGTCTCCTTTCACAAAGTCATCTTCAAAACACTCATTGCCAGTTATAAGAAGACTGCTAGGGCTACTACAGGTTTTGTAGCTATTTTGGGATTAAAACCATAATATGGAAGAACAGCATATATGACCCTTATAAAATTACTCAAATAAATGCTATAAAACAACATCTGCATTTTTATTGACTGGAGCAGCCCCTGTGTTTTGACATAAAAGTGCATAAACAAAATCGCATTTCTAATGCATCACTTAAATACCTTTGAATTTCTGGTCAACCTGTGCAATGACCTCTTCACATTTAAAGCCTGCCTCTGTTTATCCTAGAAGCCTATGCATTCCAAATAATCTCTTTTTTGATTATTTACATTTGTTTTAACTATGCTTTTCCTCATAGAATACTATTAATTAATGCTAATCAATTATTGCATGTGAGCATGTGATGTTTTATTTCAAACTATATGTGCCTCTGAGATTCCTCATTGGCATGTTGAAAGAAGCTTTCAGGCAATTTATCATATCTTAGAAAAGAGCAAACAAGGGGATTTTTTGCATTTGTTTCCTATCTAAGTCAATATATGTGTGTCAGATCCAATGGCTCTTAAATCAGTTCAAAGATGAACATCATTTTGAAGAGACAGTATCATGCAGCTTTTTCAGGAACTGGGCACTAGCAGCAACTTAGTTATCAGAATTCATGAATCCTCGAGAGATTTCTGATGCATAAATTATGAAGAGTGCACCAGGTTTATAATTTTTTGTTAGATAGAAAGCTTCTACAATACACATATGTAGCTGAAGAACTTTAATTGGTGCATTATTTTTCATTAAAAGCATATTTTTAGAGCAGAAAAGACAAACATTATGTAGATGGTGCTGCCTGAAAAGTACTCTATACTCCTTTTTGCCTAAAATAAGTGGTTATTCTCAACAGAACATATGTAATTTTCAAAACAATAGTGTGTGTGATTTCTTAGAAAGTCAAAGAGAGGTTGCTTACTCTATTTACACCATGAGACACTTGATTCAGCCTTCCACCTCTTCTACCCCTTCACCTCCTCTCATCTTCACAGGTTGGACTCCAAAGGAGCTATTTATTATTTTGACTGCTAAATTAGCATATAGAGCCATCTGCCCTTGTAAGCCAGCACATGAGACATAATTTAATAAAGATTTTCCATATTAACTTCAAATTAAGTCATTCCTTTGTCAGCAGTAAGTCAGCTTGCAATTTAGGTAAGTAGTCATTCAGGCAAATGAAGATTTTACCTTGAATCATGTAAAATAAAGCTTCCTGATCCTAAACTTTTTGATCATTTAATGCAAAATAAACCCCAAAACCTTAATAAGATTTTGAGACAGGGCCAGATTTTTTTTTTTTTTTAAGAAGGGAGTTAATTTAAATACATTTTCATTTGTAAAATATATGCTATTTTATTCACTAGATATTATTTTCCATCAATATCACGCATGAAAATTATTATTACTGGTTGCAGGACAAACAGCTCTTTATTAGGTCTTCTCAAGAGCTCTGCAGTCTTCTCCATCCATAAGATACCATTTGTTCATTTTTGTTATTATTCAAACAGCAAGAGCTGAGAGCAGTCTCAGTGGAATATTCTTGAACTAGGAGGTAAGCAGAGTCTTAGTTTCAAGAAAATGTATTTATCTAACTTAAAGGCATGAGATAGTATAGTTTCACAGCACACAAGAGTTTGAAAAATCTCACACACAACCAGAAAAGCATGAAATAAAAAACTCCTTCAAGACAATCAGAAATCCAGGGGACCTTGACGAGAAATAGTTGCCGTACGGGTCAGAAGGAAGTCACTTATCAGTTAACATTTTTTGTAGGAGGGAACAGGAAGGTTATGTTGAAGTTTTAAGCCATGGTTAAGACTATAAAGTCTAAGAAGTCCTAAAGCTGCTTTTTTTTTTTTTTAAAAGAAAAGATAAACAAACAAACCTAAACTAAACAACAACAAAATATATAAAGAAGCACTCCCAACTTACTCAAAGGTAATAAAAGAATATTTGTTAGCAATAAAGAGGAAGCTGGTGTTTGCAGAATAAGTTTTTTCCTTATCGTTGCTTCAGGGCTTTTCCCAGGAGGAAATGAAGCTACCAGATGTATAACGCAGGCTGTACTCTAAATCTTTCCTGACAGCATTTCTTGTGCCTAGCACTGCTGAAAAATTTTGTCTTCCAATAAGAAACTTGGTGGTTGCCAAAACATAGTCGAGTCCTTTGATGTAATTATGAAAGCATCTATTAATGCAAGATCAGTATCAATTCAAAAAATCTGTAAGGTTGAATAGTGTTAACTCTCATTCAATCACCTCTAACTAGAGCTACAGAGAACAACTAAGATACCTGAATTATGAAGTGTGGTTGTACAGAAATGATGATGTCAACAAGAGCAACAAAAAAAAAAAAGCTTCACAAAGGCTTTTGTCACATCTATATTTCATAAGTCAGGCAGTTTTACATTAATTTTTAAATAGTCTGTGCTTGCCCTTCTACAGCATTTAGAGTAATAAATGCAAGTAGCAAATAAAGAGGTAACTCATAACTGCTTTTGACAACCCTAATTTTCAAACACCTGAGCTAGTCCTATATGATAACTACTATGAGCAGAGCTGCAAGGTCAGAGTTTCCAGATGCTATCAGCTTAATTGACAGCTTCGTTGTCTTTCTTTATATGTTGGTACTTTTGGTTTGGTTTGTGGTTTGTTTGCTGGGTTTTTTTTTAATTAGCTATTTAAATAATTATAAAAGGCTCTTCTTTTATACAAATAATACATACTTATACTTTACACATAAAATATAAAATGTGTATCATATATATATCTTTGATACAAATACCTGCTTATTTTATAGTTATAGAAATCATTACAGTTGCTTTAAGCAGTCTTCTAAAATGGGGCCTACCTACCTTTCTAAAAAAAATGCCAAAGTCTTCTGTGCCTACTGTGCACTTCTGGATAAGTAATGTGCATATTTTGGGGCAGCTGTGTACTTGCAAACTACCTATAAGTACCACATAAAAATTTCCCTGATGTTTTAAAACAGCCTTTGCCCAGAGTACTTGTTAAATTACTTGCATTTCAATTATCTATGTGTTAGGGAACGGGCTTGGAAAGTCAGCTTCTTAGATTTAATTTCTGCTTCGCTGAACATTTTTTGCCTGACCATAACATATTTTCTATTGGTATCACAATAGAGCTGCAGTGAGAAAAGTATTCAGACTTAAAAAACATTAATGGTATGGTATTGGACACCAGTGATACACACTTATAACCAATGTTGAACAATCTTTATATATTTTCCCTACTAGCAAATCAAACTAATTCTTTCAACTATGAAATTAACTTAGTGACTGGAATTAGAAAGATACTAACACCACATCATCCAGCATTAGCTGAAGAGCACTGTGGTAGCACATGTATGCACACAAATGCAGTAGTGCTTTACATTTCAAACCTCTGGATACTGAAACCTTGACAGGAAAAGGAGTAGAAGGAAAGGCTTTTCCTGGGAGCACTTAATTTTATTTTATTAGAACATATTCAGAAGCCAAAAATGCTACTAGTTCTTATTTAAACTATCTAAAACTCTCCATGTTGACAAGCAGCAGGACCATGGAAACTCTGCAAATTATCACTGTGTGCTTGGCACAGTGCGTGAGGGATGCTTTATGTGTGCACCAGCCACAAGTCTGTCTATCACTAATCTAGACTAGGACAAATTATTTGCAAGACTAGTGATGCCTGGGTCAGGTGCAATACGGAGCATTTTAGGCAACCCTGAGATTTGCAACAGAGATGAAAAGAAGTATATATTTTACTCTCACATATATAAGGGAACTGCCAGATGAACAAAGCATGCTGGCTTTAAGTCTGGTAAGGAAAAAAAAGTTATGTGATAAAATTGCTAGTATATTTGATGAATATTTTAACTTTCTGTTCTGAAATATTTACAAAACACATATCTTTTACCAAATTCAAAGAAAAAGAATTATATGGGGAAAAAAATCTGCTAAAGCTGTGTACTCCCTCTAACAATCTTGGCTTGATTGCTGGATTTTATGCCAAAATTATATAGGATCACTAAGCAGCATAAGGGATTGCAATCAAGTGTCAGAGAACTTGTAATCCAATGTGACATCACTTTCAAAGACATTCGTAGTGGTGAGACCAAACCACATCTAACAGACATTTTAGGGCCACAGGACTGCTAACAACACCAACCCCATCAGTGTCTGATGTTAGCTGCTGGAGAGACGCCAAACCTACAACAGGCCAACCTGTTCAAGTGTTTCACCACCCTCATCATAAAAAATCTCTTCCTTATAGTTCGTCTGAATTTATCCTCCTTTAGTTTAAAAACATTACCCCTTGTCCTATTGCTAAGGGTCCTACTAAAAGGCTCCAACAAGGTCTCCCCGAAGTCTTCTTTTCTTCAATCCAAGCATCTAACAGAGTACTATACCAGATGCTTCATACTTGCTCTGCATATGAACAAATACAAGTTTGGAAGAGACAGAAATAATTTCCTAAGCTACTTTGCACAAATCCAATACTCACCTTGGTAAAAGCAAGCCTGAAGAACTGCTAATCCTATCAATACCACTGCACCAAATAAGCATTATTTCAATACAAGCAATTAGGTAGGTAAATTTGTAAGCAGAATAACCATGTTCCAGCTGAGCATATATATGGCCCTTGTCCAGTGAAACATATAGTACAACCAAGATGATCTTCAAATTTATTCCTGGTTTGGCCATTTCTAAACTTGAGCAAACCAGCCAACTCTTTTGGTAGGAAAATTAAAGCATTCTATGAAAACTTTTTATTTTGCATACATCCTACAAAAAGTAGTTTAAAGAAAAAAAAAGAGACAAAGAAAGCAAACAAAGATGATCTGTTTTTTCTAAGGAGAAAAGTATTTGGAATTTACTAATTCCTCTGTTATTCTCTAAATCCTTGTTCCATTTTTATGTTTTGTTACTGGAAAATCAAGGAAGGGGTTTTGGGGGCTTAAAAAAATGTAAAACCATAAGAAGGTGTGCTTCAAAATTCTTTTATTTCTCTAAAATTTTATTTTAGAGAAAATGTAAGTTAAATTTAATTAATAATTTAACAGTTCTACAGATAATGCATCTGCTGTAATAAAACTGACATGACATAGCTTCATGACCTGATCAACACCTACATACATATATCCATGTACTTATATTTATCCTTACATGTACCCACTGTGTTTCTCCATACTGAATGGATTATAAGATTTATTCAGATGTAATTAGGTTTGTCTTTTTCTCGCTAATGGCAATACATCTGAATAGCTAGCGGAGTGTCAGTTAAAGTGAAGTAAGATCAAATCACAGAGCAGTATCATTAATCTGGATAGGTTTCCGAACAGTGCAGAATACAACATGGAAAGAAAAGATTCCTTAATCCTAGCCTCCCTGTTATTGGATGAGATTTTGATCTATAAATCACAGGAGCATGCTCACTTTTGACAGCAGCAAGCTGTAAGATATTGTCAGTGACAATGTACAACACTTCTACCAAAAAAAAAGAAAGAAAACTCTGTATGGGTACACTAACTGACCCCTGAAACATGCAAGTTCAGGTGTTAGATGAAATCTTTTTCCCTGTAGGGGAATTAATTGCTGGGAAAAGCTAGTGGTATGTTTGGAAGGTGAGTCTCCACTCTAGTAGTCAGACAAGTAACAACTGTCACACCCCGAGGTGTTTTTCTTCCCACGAAGGTAACTATCAGTGGGAAAAAAGCAAAAAGCTTTGCAAAAAAAGAGTAAAATAACTCTCCAGACAAATGTATGAAAGGTGGCTGTCCCTCTTCTTTCCATGCTACTCTTTATATTAGAATTATTTTCATAATCAGATAAAAACCAAACCTTACAGCAACATGTGGCTCAATGTAAATTACTCCAACAAACACTTCCCCTTTAGATTCAACTATGAGAAAAATACTTGTTTCTTTGATCAGAAAGAAAAAGTAACTGGACAGCATTACCTCTTTCACACTTGCAGGTAAAAGGAAAAAAAGGGAAGTTTGATATATGTGCAGAGTGTGCCACCAGCATTTCAGCAGTAGGCACATATCGATTCCCTTTCGCACAACAGCACCTTCTTTTGTCCCTCAGTGTGAGAAACTCAGACTGCCTTTGCTATGCTAGAGAAAAAAAAAAAAAAAACCAAATAAATCACCAACTTTGTTGATATTGGAGAAATAAGAAAATCACAGACAGTAGAATTACCTTCAAGTTGCACATTTAGAAAACAATACATAGAAGCACAAGGAAGCTATTTCTGTCATCTATATAGTTACAGTCTGAATATATTAAGAAAAGAAAGAGAAAATACTAGGATGCCAAAACCCATTATCTGGAATCCACAACTTGTTGAAATAGCTACACACAAAGATACAGAGCTGCATGAGTTAAAATGAGAAGTGTGCACATAGGCTAATAAAACATAGAATCATAGAATAGTTAGGATTGGAAAGGACATTAAGATCATCTAGTCCCAACCCCCCTGCCAGGGGCAGGGACACCTCACACTAAACCATGACACCCAAGGCTCTGTCCAGCCCTGCCTTGAACACTGCCAGTGATGGAGCATTCACAACTTCCCTGGGCAACCCATTCCAGTGCCTCACCACCCTTACAGTAAAGAATTTCTTCCTCCTTATACCAATCTAAACTTCCCCTGTTTAAGTTTTAACCCGTTACCCCTTGTCCTACCACTACAGTCCCTAATGAAGAGGCCCTCCCCAGCGTTCTTATGAGCCCCCTTGATATATTGGAAGGCTGCTATGAGGTCTCCACACAGCCTTCTCTTCTCCAGGCTGAACAGCCCCAACTCTCTCAGCCTATCTTCATATGGGAGGTGCTCCAGCCCCCTCATCATCCTCATGGCCCTCCTCTGCAATTGTTCCAACAGTTCCATGTCCTTTTCACGTTGAGGACACCAGAACTGCACACAATACTCCAAGTGAGGTCTCATAAGAGCAGAGTAGAGGGGCAGGATCACTTCCCTCAACTTGCTGGTCATGCTCCTTTTGATGCAGCCCAGGATACGGTTGGCTTTCTGGGCTGCAAGCACACACTGTTGGCTCATGTTCATTTTTTCATCGACCAACACCCACAAGTCCTTCTCTGCAGGGTTGCTCTGAATCTCTCCTCTGCCCAACCTGTAGCTGTGCCTGGGATTGCCCCGACCCAGGTGGAGGACCTTGCACTTGGCATGGTTAAACTCCATCAGGTTGGCATTAGCCCACCTCACAAGTGTGTCAACGTCCCTCCGCATGGCATTCCTTCCCTCCAACATATCAACAGAAGCACACAGCTTGGTGTCATCCGCAAACTTGCTGCAGGTGCAGCAGTTCTTGCTGCAGTTCTTCATCCACTGAGTGGTCCACCTATCAAATTGATTTCTCTCCAACTTAGAGACAAAGATGTCATGTGCGACAGTGTTGAACACTTTGCACAAGTCCAGGTAGATGACATCAACTGCTCTACCCCTCTCCATCAGTTCTGTAGCCCCATCGTAGAAGGCCACCAAATTGGTCAGGCAGGATTTGCCCTTAGTGAAGCCATGATGGCTGTCACCAACCACCTTGTTGTTTTGCGTGTGCCTCAGCATGCCTTTCAGGAGAATCCGCTCCAAGATTTTGCCAGGCACAGAGGTGAGACTGACTGGTCTGTAGTTCCCCGGCTCATCCATTATCCCTTCTTGAAAATGGGGGCTATATTTCCCTTTTTCCAGTCTTCGGGAACTTCACCTGACTGCCATGGTTTTTCAAATATGATGGACAGTGGCATAGCAACTTCATTTGCCAGTTAATTCAGGACCCATTGATGGATTTCATCAGGTCCCATGGACTTGTGTACATTCAGGTTCCTAAGATGGTCTTGAACCAGATCCTCTCCTACAGTGGGCCTAGGGTCTTCATTCTCACTGTCCCTGAGTCTGCCTTCCAAGACTTGGGTGTTGTGGTCAGAGCATTTTCCGGTGAAAACTGAAGCTAAGAAGTCATTAAGAACCTCAGCTTTCTCCAAATCCAGGGTAGCCAGTTCTCCCGATAGGTTCCGGAGAGGACCCACGTTGTCCCCAGTCTGTCTTCTATTTGCAATGTACCTATAGAATCCCTTCCTGTTATCCTTAACATCCCTAGCTAAGTTTAATTCTAAGTGGGCCTTAACTTTCCTAACCTGGTCCCTAGCTTCCCGGATAACATTCCTGTATCCTTCCCAGGCCACCTGTCTTTGCTTCCACCTTTTATAAGCCTCTTTTTTCCTTCGAATTTTCCTCAGCAGCTCCTTACCCATCCAAGGAGGTTTCCTGGCCCTCCTGCAGCACTTCCTTCTATTAGGGATGTATTCTTCCTGAGCATGCAGCAGGTGATCCTTGAATATCAACCAAGAGTCTTGGGCCCCCCTGCCCTCTAGGGCTATATCCCATGGAACCTTACTAAGCAGGTTCCTGAAGAGGCCAAAGTCTGCTCTCTTGAAGTCCAGGGCAGTGATCTTGCTGCATGCTCCTCTCACTGTCCTGAGGATCTCGAATTCGACCATCTCATGATCGCTGCAACCAAGGCTGCCCTGGAGCATCACATTTTAAACCAGCCCTTCCCCGTTGGTGAGGACGAGGTCAAGCATGGTACCTCTCCTTGTCGGCTCCTCTATTACTTGCAGAAGGAAGTTGTCTTCCACACAATCGAGGAAATTCCTGGATTGCTTGTGCCGGGCCATATCATCCCTCCAACAGATATCAGGGTGGATGAAGTCCCCCATGAGAACAAGGGCCTGTGAGCGTGAGGCTATTCCTATCTGTTTGTAGAGCACTTCATCCACACAGCTCTCTTGGTCAGGAGGTCTGTTACAGATCCCCACAATAATGTCTCCCATCACTGTTCTCCCTTTAACCCTGACCCACAAACTCTCTGTCGACTGCTCACCTGTCCCCAGACAGAGTTCCGTACTCTTCAGCCTATTCCTAACATAAATAGTAACTCCCCCTCCCTGCCTGCTGGGCCTGTCTTTCCTGAAGAGCCTGTAACCTTCCATTCCAACACTCCAGTCATAGGAGCCATCCCACCATGTTTCTGTGATACCAATTATATCATACCCCCATACTCATGCACACGTCACTAATTCCTATTGTTTGTTCTCCATGCTACGGGTATTTGTATAGAGACATCTGAGCTGAGCTCCAATTGAAGCCAGTTCATTGGCTGAAGCAGCTGGAATATCTCTACATTGCTCTGAATGTCTACTATAGGCGCTGGCAAGTGACTGGGTGGGTTGGGATGGAATGATGCCCCCCTCCCCCAACACATCTAGTTTAAAGCATCCTTGACCAGTCTGGCAAGCCTCCTACCAAATCCACTCTTCCCTTTCTTTGTCAGACCAGCTCCACCAGCCCCCAGGAGACCTGGCCTACTAAGTTGAGTCCCCTGTTCAGGACACCCAAACCCCTGACTATGGCACTACTGTTCTAACCATTTATTAACCTGGCCAATCCTCCTAGCCTTTTTAAGGTCCTCCCCTGTATCCTGGAGAATTGGCAAAACAACAATCTGAGCTTCAGAGCCCCTAACCACCTCTCCCAGAGCTCTGTAGTCCTTCTTTATGTTCTCCGGGCTACTGCTGTCTATATCACTAGCACCCACATGCATCACTAGAAGTGGGTAATAGTGGGACCAACTAGAGCAGTCAGCCTCTCTGCAACATCCCTGATACGTGCCCCTGGAAGGCAACACACCTTCTTGAGACTGTGTCAGGCCGACAGATGGCTGCCTCTGTTCCTTTCAGAGTAGAGTCCCCTACTACTACAACTCACTGCTTTTTCCTGGCAGCACCAGTAGTGATCTTCTTTACCGGTGCATCAACGGCTGTTGCTGGTGGGAGTGTGGTTCTTCATCAGCCCCCTGCAGGACAGCAAAGCAGTTCTGGGTGGGGACAACAGATTTAGGAGGAAGTCCCTTGTTTTTAATTGTCCTCTTCCCCTTTTTTTGTTGATTTTTTCTGTTACTGTTTCTCAGCTTCCTGGGTTAGCAGCCTCCTTTCCCGCATGAGTGACAGTAGACGTTTGAGGCCCCTGCACAGTCTGGGAGCAAGCAGTGCTGCTTCCCCTCAGCTTCCCTGACACCTTTCAGCCTAGTAACAGCTTCCCGCAGCTCAGCCCCTGCTGCAGGAGGACCTCCACCAGGGAGCACAGACTGCAGCCCTGCCCATTGTGCACCCTCCTCTCAGGAGAGCAGTGCAGGCGCTCTCTACACCCCGAGCTCTGTGCTGCATCCTCCCCTCTCATCAGCTCTGTCTGGGTGCCTAAAGTGGCCACCACTGAGACAGCCAGAGCAGAGCTCCCAGTCCAGGCCCTGGTCATACAGCGAGTGCTCACCATCCCACTCGCCTGCCCGTGCAAACTGCCTCGAACCTGCCCCTGTTTGCCGGCCCTGTTCACCGCACTCCTGGTTACTTGCACTCCCTGGGGCAGGTTTTTACCCAGTCAGGGCTGGTGCCGCTCCTCCTGGCACCTCCCCCTCTGAATCAGCTCCTCACGTCCGCTGAGCTGCAGGCTCCTGGGTAAGTCCTGTCGAGGACTTGAGGCTCCCTCGGTGCCTGTTGCTGCTCTGAGTTGAAGCTCCTGGACACTGAGCCTCCCCCCGATCAGGCGCTGCAGGCATCCCCTCTTGAGACAGTCACCTCAGCAATCATAGAAAACCTTCCTGTTGATAACCTTCACTTCTGCATGGGTATTGTTAACTCTGCATTGTTTTATGTTTTATGAAAAAAAGAGTCAAATACAGTAAAAATAGAAGAAAAGTTTACAAATGGATTTGGTTTAAAAAATACATTTTCTTCACAAAACCTATATAAGCCTTGACTCAGCTTGTGCAAGCAGAGATTTGTAACAACCCTTTCTACCACAAGGCTTATTGTCCATAATTCACTGCCTCAAAGATCTCCTCCCTTCTCCTGCAGGCTTTTGAGTGAAGGCAACATCTTAATAACAAGAAAAGGTGTCAAATCTTATCATAGAGAAATTTCATAAAGATGAAAGGATGAAGAGTCAAGAGCTTCTATCTTTACATAAAATATATTTTGTATGTAGGCATTACATCCCTGGCAGTGTTCAAGGCCAGGCTGGACAGAGCCTTGAGCAACATGGTCTAGTGTGAGGTGCCCATGGCAAGGGGGTTGGAAGCAGATGGTCTTAAGGTCCTTTCCAACCCAAACCCTTATATGATTCTATGATTACCAGGCTTCAAAGGCAGAAATCTTAAAATTATTTCTGCTAAGTGGACATTGATTTAGTGTGCCTTGTTGACAAATACAGCGAGTCACAGGAGCTGTATTTTCTCAGTTGTAGAACTGATGGTCTACAGATGATTCCATATTTTCTTTCAATTTCGCTTCTTCCTCATTAGAAAGCAGAGAAAGCTGAGATAATAGCATTCGGGGGGGGGGGGGGGGGGGGGAAGTCTTCCAGACAAACATACTCATGAAATTTCAGGCATAATACATTACAAACAGTTCTGTTGGGAGCAGCTATCTCCATCAGATCACCCTATGTCCTGAGCTCTGCCAATGTACAAAAGAAGTATCATGCACAGGAAAACACAAAACTGCTCTCATTAGCAAATCAATACAGCAAATAAATGAAGTTTACTGACTTCTTTAAAATTAGTGATGGAAATCCACATCATTAACTTGGAATGCGGTTTTCTATGACCTGTAGTAGCAGTCTTCAAATGTGCATCAATAGTTGTGAGGAAAAGCTGAAGACCAGTGTACAAATTTTAACCCATAATAGGTACAGCCAGCTATATCACAAATAACAAAGAGTACACTTTTCTTCGCTTTTCAAGCATGGGAAAATACATTGCAAGCAACTCCTATTCCAGGTAAGAGGAATATCCTAGCAAGATGACTACCAATAAAATGCTCTCTCATTTCATTATGGGATGGAAGTGTTAACACTATTTTGTTGTAAATGAATACTATTAGATCATTACCTGACACAGAAATGATGCTCATCCCTTAACCTGTATGTTGCCCTGAGAAACAGAAATATTTTCAAGCAAATGTAATGTTCTAACAAAGAATTTATTTTCACGGCACCACCCACAAACTCAGTTAATGCAATCAACTCAGCAATAAAGCCTCAACAAAAGAAAAGAAGGGGGGGAGAGAGGGCATGGAGAAGAGGAGAAAGAAGAGAGACAGAGGCAGAGGGAACTGTCTCTCTACATATATAAGGAATTATTGAAGTCAGAAGCAAATATTTAATGCTGAAGTCAAGCTCGAGCTCCATTCTTGGATCTGGAAGAAACGTCTCTGAAATTAAAATGTATTAGACCATGAGGACCCAATGTAGTCACTGGGAAATGAAATTGCCGTCTCTGTCACTTTTTAAACACAATTCATTTAATGCCTTTTTATACAAAGCTTAAAATAATCCCATCATTCAGTTAAAGAATAAAACTACAGCAGTTACTGTAACTGGTTTTTTGCCCAGCTATTCTCAAAGGAATTAAAGAAATATTAGGAGTTTAAAAGTTCAGCAGCTTCATTACATTTCTGAAGTTGGCACAAAGTATATTTTTATCCAACTGACAGTAATTACTTCAGTAGTCGCTTCAAGTTCTTGCAAGATTCCACTACTGCACCACTGTTCCACAAAAATTTGCAGTCCTTACAAGACCAGATCACAAAGGAATTGTCTCTTAGCTTCCAATGCCAAATACAGAAAAAGAGGAAATATATCAAAACACTTTCACACCTAGTAAAGACAAGACTAGGATTTGGGTATGCTTTTTAGATACTTTTCATCTTATAGTCAGAAAAATCCTATATGGTATATGAGAGACTATTAAGAAATTGCTCTGTATTCTTTATGTAATTTGTCAATAGGCACAGTCATCTGAATGCTGGAGATAAATACAAAGATGTGCAGCAGTGGGAGCTGCACTCCCTCTACATTTCCTGATGGGAACAAGTGAGAAAAAAAATAAATAAAAAAATTTGATGCCATAATCAAAGAAGAAGGAAAGGAACTAAAGTGTCCTATTCTTGTCAGATTTCAGTACTATATATTTTAAGCAAAAGCAACTTCACCTAGGCCAGCTATCAGTAAACTATCAAGGGGAAAATTCTGTAAAGATCTACTGCAGTAAATAGCTACCTTTCTCCCCTCTTCAGAAGTTAACACAGTCCCCAGTGCCTGATCTCACTGTATGGGGAAAAGAGCGACCTCTGTCAGCAACTTGGGTTTTCCCACCATAAGCCTAATAGGAATCCTAGTTGGGATCAGGGACACATTTACTACCTCCAACCACATCCTTCCCTTTGCTTGGGCAGAGGCTAAAACAAAAACATTGTGCTACAGTCTACCAGGGACTGGGTGGTAGAAGCCATAGGTGAGATCCCAGCAAGGCAGCCAGCTCCAGCAGGCACCATAACCTTCGGGACCTGCCCCAAGACACCCAGGAGAGAACCCTGTGCAGAGCACTGAATAACCCTGCAATAAGACTATTGGAGTTATATATGTGGAGAGTTTACTTAAAAATTGCATGACCTTCACAGTTAATTCTCCATACTGTACAGCCATCTTACTGCATAAACAGATTATCTATTAGTATTTTAATAATAATTACTATTATAATATTATCTATAATTGTATATATTATATTAACTAAGAGAGACAGTGATTTAAGGCTCTTACCAGCAGTATTATTCTATAGGAGCCATTGAAAATAAATTACACTAACCCAGCTCAACAAAATCAGGGGTTAAATACAACTCTTGACTCTGAGTCCAGACTGGATCTGCTACAGATTCAACATTTCCACTTACAGAAAGACCACTTTACTTCATCAAACTCATCTTCTATTTAGGTCAACAAGAATATTAATAAGGTATTGTGGACTCATTTCCCGAAGGTGCTGGGAAGTGAAATAACCATTTGACAGGTACTTTAAGATCATAAAAAAGATGACTGATTATTCCAATTTAACATACTCAGTGCTCACTCTGACCTATGTATCTCATTTTATACAAATAAACTCATACAAACACTCCAACTTTCTTTTTTTACTTATACCTTCAGTTGTATACTGCTAAAATATATACAGCATAGAGTCTTTTCTCCAGGCAGTGTGGAATTGCATGATACAATTAAACGCGATCAGCCAGGCAGACCAAATAGGCAGAGCTTAATAACAAGAGCAATCAGTATGTCATGCATGTTTGACACCGAAAGATCAAGAAAATCACTTCTCAAAAAGCATCTTAAATTTTTCCTTATCGGCTGATGAGTTTTATCTCAAGTTGAAGAGTTTTGTTCAGTATTTGGGTACTAACAGATCAACTAACCACCTATTTAACAATTAAAAAAAACATTTTAAAAAGATAATTTCATTCCTTGCCAGGAAGCACTACATGTAACCCCCAGAGGACTACAGCAAGTCTTATTATGGGGTTTTTTAACTCAACACTTGTGGCTACATCTTGAGACAAATTCATGCTTCTGCTGAGCAGCAGAAAAGTCTGGTGTCTGGAAGGTATTCTAGCAAAGATGGCCATTTCATGGAGGGTATGTAGCCTCAGGACTCATTAAACCGAAAACTACTGCATGATGCCTGCTCTGTTTTAACTCTCCACAAGTTACCTTCTGCAAGTCATCCAAAGTAAACACTGGGTAGTTCAAGGATTGTTATCTGTCACTGAATTATAAATGTCCTATGCCACACATAAAGAAAAGAGGCAGACAGACATTTACCTCACAAAACTGACAGGTGGTGATTCAACATTTGCTCTTGGTTTAGTTTCTGTAAACGGTATGACACAGAGTGTAGGCCAGCCTTTCTGAAGCTGTCAGAAATTAGCGAGATGAGAGTCAAAAGTTCATCAAAATGACTTCCAAGCATAGATAAAGAAGCAGAGTGAAGTCTAATCTGTGAAAACTTCTTGCTTATCACAACAACAACAAACCCAAAACATTCCCAAAAATCTAACAAAACTAAGGAAAAAACCACCCAGTTCTCATTCCTTAAGTGCCTTCCAGAAGTGAGCCGTATCCACCTGCTGGCAGACTCCAAACCATGGTAACCAGTTCAATCTCCAGTACCTAGAATAGATGAGGCAAGGCAGGTTCACTGAGCCCTGTAGTATTTCATACTCTACAAAAAGGGCAACTCCCCATTTCAAAGGTTTTTGTTCCTCCTAATATAAAGCAGTGACAATGTATTACAGGACAGCAAATCCATGACCATGTCTGATCAGAGCAATGATTCATGGATGCCAGAAAATCTCACTATCTTGTACCAGTCTGCAATTTGCATCATTTTGCATTTCCTCTCACTCACACTCCAACAAGATAATTTCTGCTTGAACTTCCTGAGTGGGAGTTCCCTGAGGACTGGATTTCATTATCATTTTTGATGGCTGAATGCTTTCAACCTTCAGCTTACATTTGGACAAAGCATACAGTGAAGAGTAATAGAATAAATGTCCTGTTATCACTTACTGGCAAAGTACAATGACCTAATCATTGTATGCTTTTGAGTTTTACAGAATACCTGCTTATGTTATGCATCACAGTCTTTATTTTTCATATTTTTCATCTCAACCATTTGAAAAACAGTACCCAAATCCCAACATTCCTAAAACCACTTTAAAAACAATTGTTTTGAAAATAAATTAATTCTAAATTCCTTCTATGTGCTATGTCATGCCTTTCAAGTTCAAATGTCCCAGGTTTTACATAGAGACACAAGGGTTTCTTTTAAAAAACTTTGAGAGTCCGGGGAGTGGGACTTCAATAAAGACCATAATTGTCCTGTTTAAAGAACAAGGGGTGGTGACAATTGTTTCTTTGCTCATCAAAAGTATTCCAGTCATGTGTAAATTCAATCCAACCAAACCCCCAATTAAGCAACAAAATCCCAGAATCAAAACAAGTGGTAGAGTACAAATGTGCATCAGAAACTCAGGGGAGACAACCCATGATAAAAAATAATGGCCAGAGTAAAACCAAGCCACTCTGAGCTGAAGCTAAAACCATTCATCTATACAACAAATATCTTGAATGTTGTGAGTGCAAATAATTTAGCCTTTCCCTCCCCGTAGCAAGAGTCACTCAAATATGAGGACAAGGAGACAAGACTCTAAACTCTAAATACATATTTTTCCTCTAGACTTTCACATATTTTTCAGAAAAAAAATACTAAGGTATCTTTCTCAAACAAGTGTTTGAAATATATTATGAAGTCGAAATGTTTTTACTCTTAAATTTTGAGAGGTAATATTGCTTGGATACCCCACAGCACATTAATCTGGACATTGACCTCAGAAATAATATTGCTTGGATACCCCACAGCACATTAATCAGGACACTGACCTCAGAAATAGAGGTCCAAGTCCTCCCCTGACTTTGTCCATTCCATCACGTGAAATGTTTCTCCCTGTCTCTCCATCCCCTCTCATGAAAAGCCAATGCTAGGAAAACATTTTTTTAGCTACAGGATTAAAAGAAACAAACAAACAAAAAAACAAACAAAAACTCCCCCAAACAACCAACAACAAACCAACCCACATGAATGCCAAATAAATAGTAAAAAAAAAATAAAATACTTGTCCCAGGAAATTTAAAAAAAAGAGTGCATCTACACTTTTTTTCAGGAAGTCATTCGTCAAATGTGTTTTCACCACAAAACAATCTGATAAGAAACTAGAAAACTTCAATGAAAACAGGATATATATTGCTACTATGAAGAGCAATCCTTCAATGGAAGTTGTAACATTCATATAGCAAATTAAGTGGTCTTTGAAATGTCAGAGCAGCCTGAATCTGTGCTTATGAACTGCCTTAGCATCCAAAAGTGAGTGCCATAATGCCAACTCCATTCCCACTAGGAACTGTCCCTGGAACATTTTAGCTGCCAGACCATACACTGAAGAATAATTTTTGAGAAATCTAATTGAAACAGTTTAGAAGCAAAGTCAGGAATCACCCTGGTCACTGTTTTCCCTGGGCAAATCATCACGCACGGTTCCTAGGATTAGCCCATCTGGAGTGCCATTTCCCTATTGGGCTTTGCTCCTAAGAAGGTGGTAAAGCAGCAGAACAAGGTCTGAGAAGGGCAGTAAGAACAGACAGATTTCAAGAACAAAGTCCATGAACAGATATTTAAAGTGTTTTGGCTGGAAAACCTTAAAAGGAGGCACAACTGTTAACTATCAGGACTGTCACAAATAAATGATGTTGCACTTCTGCTAGGAATGAGTCAGGAATTTCCGACATAGAAGATTCTTAGCTTAGACCTTAAAGAACAAAGGAAATCCAAAAAAGAAGATTGCTAAACACTTGTCTAGACTGCAAATTCATTGACAGATGAAAATCTACCACTGCAGCTTGTAAATAAAAGATTTGGTATATATTGACTGGGAATTATTTAGATAGGATCAGTGTTAACTGCAGACAGGATGATGGACCAGACTATCTTCTTCAGCTCTACTCTATTTTTTCTAATCTAATTCAAACTGGTTTTTTTCCCCAGATTCTTCAAGATAACAGTGCAGAAAAGATACAGTTAATGTCACTGCAAAGAAAAAAACTATAAATCTACACTTGTACATAATTTTCCCTTCTTTCATTTGGAGTTAGAACTCGAAAGCATATGCAAGAAATGAAGAAAAAAATTAACTTCTTTTCAGAGTAATACCATAACTTTTTATTTTAAAGAAAGTTAACTTCATTTAAGTTCTTAAATTCTCCTTTATAATTTAGGGACACAGACCTCCCAGGAGACAAACCATCTACCTAACACTGGTGGCACATATCACCCTTAGAGCATCATCCTATTTCAACAAAGTTGAATAAACAGAATGAGTTACTGCCTTTTTTCTGTACTCCTGAGTCATAGGGGTACCGAGTATATATTGAAACAAGGATTAAACTAGAAAGAAAAATGCCATAAGGAAACTTTTCCAAGTACATTTGAAGTTTTGCTGAGGACATAATAGAGAAAAAAAAAAAAAGCCAAACCCCATGTTTTATTATTTGCATTTGTGTAACTTTTCTCTCTCTTTCTAGCTCATTTTCTCCACATTCCCTACCCACAATACTGCCACCCATGTGCTGAATTCAGCCAATCTTGTTTCTTCTACACTCACCTTCTCTTTTCTGCAAGTCTTTAGAGGGTCACTGGGATTTTTCCCAGCTGAGCTTGCTTTATTGTGTCCATTTTTACAGAGTTATCTCTGTTACTTATAATGGCAGAGCTGCTCTGCAAGTGACTTTTCTAAGATTTGCATCATCAGTGCTGCATTAGGGTAGTTGGTTAAACTGAAAAATTTCACTCCTGTTTGCATTGCAGTTTAATTGATTGCCCTTATGTCTCACCATTTTCTGTGCTTGAAAGTCAGATGAATCCCTTGGTGAACATGAATTCCCAATATTTCTCACCTCTGTCACTGTTACACTGATGCAAAAGACAGTAGATCAGTGAAGTGCACTTGGTTGAAGGTGAACATAGCTCTTGTTGCTCACCAGCTTCATAAGTTGTGGCTTATGAAGGGGCTCTGTTCAAGCATACCAACAGGCTGGAGGGAAGCTGAGGACAAGAAGAACTAGTGGCACAGAGGTTTGGAAAACTGAGGGACAGGGACGCATGACCAGACTGCTGTTACCCTGGATATCCTTCATGAAACCATTTTTTCTCCTGGAACTGCTTCCAGGAGAGCAAAAGGTTCATAAACCAACTTCCAAAGGATGGAAGGCTCTTCAACACACCCAGATAAAATCCCCTCCAAAGAAATATGTCAGCCAACATAAAACTAAATGTATACACAATATTTTTCCTGAAAATATTTTGAATCCCTTGGCCACAGCCTTGAAAATCTCATTAATTATGCTGCATCCCAAAAATAAAATACAGGCTATATGATCAGCAGTTTTTATCCTGTAGAAGAGCCAACATAAATCAGGCCTTCACAATGTTTTCTGTATATGTTTCAGACATGAGCAGTTATTTTAAAAAAACCTTTTTTTGTCATTCACTTTTTAAAAATGAATATACTGACATTGATAGAATTAGAATCAAGCATCAATTAAATGTCTGACCTTGAAAATGTTATAGAAGTAAAACCATGAATATATTACCGATTTTTCACTCAGCAGGCATGATGCTATGAATTATGTAAAAACGAATATCAATATTTCAAAGCAATAGATGTGACACCACTATACGGTGAAAACAAGGTACTTACATTAAATGAGACATAGAGTTGGTCCAAACTAATGTGATGTAAACAGTCTTCATTTAAAATATTTATCAGATAGAAAATATTCCACAGCTATGCTTTGCTGTATGCATTTTGTAAGCAATCTTTTTCTATGGTATTTAGTGTGATCATTCTGATGCTAATGTTTTAGCATCCTAACAGCCAGGACAGATTTCACCATTACTGGAGACAGGCCATTAATGTACAAGTGTTTGTGTTGAACTGAGTGTATTTCACCATATTATTAAATTTGCAGGAGATCAGAAGGACACACACACACAAAAAAAAGTAAATACTGTCACAGAACCTAACTCTTTTTAATCCCCTTTTAACAGTTTTTTATCCCCTTTTAACAGTTGAAGAAATGTTAAAAAACAATCTTAATTCTAAAAGGCTTTTTTGTCACTAAAAGTTTACTGGAACATTGAAAATATTCCCTAATAGACAGCAACTTTATGTCTGTATTTTAAGCAATAAAAGTTACATAACCATTGTATTTTTCTCCTTTCTTTTTAGGAGCAGCATCTCACCTAGTGAGGGCAATCATAATCACCTTGTAAAAGAAAGCAAAACAAAAATAGATCTCAAAATTTCTCTTTCCTTCATAGGTTAGTTCTGAGTCTGAAAAAAAAGCAAGATTATGGTAAAATCTTAGTATCATACTGAAAGTGGTCATCATTAAAATAATATCCAATTTCTATGTAAACAATTTTGGTTATTTACTGGAGGTTTTTAACCCAGAAAAGAGAACGCTCAAAGGAGGATCTCATCAAAATATATAAATACCTAAAGATATTTAGATGCAAAGAAGACCAAGACAAGCTCCTTTCCATGGTAACTAGTGACAAAGGCAATGGGCACAATCTGAAACACAGGAAGTTCCCTGTGAATACCAGGAATCACTTTGACTGAGAGGCTAACCAAGCACTGGCACAGGTTGTTCAGGGAGTTTGTGGAGTCTCCATCATTGGAGATATTCCAAAGCCCTCTGGACATGGTCTTGAGCAACTGGCTCTAGGTGGCCCTGCTTGAGCAGGGGCATTGAATCAGGTGCCCTGCAGAGACCCTTTCCAACCTCAGCCTTTCTGTGATTCTATGATTTAGAATATCTTTTGCAGTTTCAAATTCAAGGGGTATCAGCAGTACAATTCTCATCAGAAAGAAGAATAGATGCATCAAGAAATATATTTATGGAGGATATCACTCAATATGGAGATCAATACTTTAAAAATGGGAATATATGTCAACATTTTGAAAAATTTCTTAACTCTGTAGCACTAATCATTTTCATAGAATTTTATAATACAAAATGTTTTTTCTTTTAAGAAGTGATCATGTTTAGTGTTGTTAGAACACTGAGGCTACATGCTTAATTAAGAAAGCAATTTGCAGAAAAGTGGGGTAATAAACAACTTTAACAGCACATATTTGTGTAATTAATGATTACATTGATTTTTCAGTACTTTAGCTTTTGAGCATAGGGCAACTGGGTTACCATTGTGTGCAGTTTTAACATTGTGCTAGTAGCATTCATCACAGCAACAAGCAAAATAATTAGTTTTGGGACAGAGGAACTGAGACTGTAAATACTGAAGTAACGACACAAGGTTTTAGGAAAATGCCTGAGGGATATGTAATACAAATCAAGGTCATGGAAATTCTCATCCCAAAACATGTTTTACTTCTTGTAGTCTACAAAGGGCTCTCACAGAATCCTAAAACAGGAAAGAAAATATTCCAGTACATAGCTGGACAGGTACCACTTGTTTGCTAAAGAACAAACATACACTGCTACTTATATAAGACTATTTTTCATCACTCAGTCCTCCAGTTGCTGGGCCCAAGTTGCAGAATGACTACCATGCTACTGAGCACTACCTTACCATCCAACACCACTAATCTAAACTAATAACGCAGGCTGGGAGAAGACAATTTAATTTCTGAAAAAGTAGCTGCAATGCACAATATTTTCACGAAGACTTTATTCTTTCTTGTTATTTTTTATATTACTATAGGAAAGAAGACAATACACAAGGCTTTAAACCTGGAGAACAGACCTGGTCCAGGGTATGATGATTGTTAGAATCCCACCCAACCATGGGATACCTGTGCTCATAGCCTGCGGGAAGAGCCACCAAGAAACTGTTCATACAATTTTGGCCCAAATTTAGTATCTTGCCCACTCTTTTAAGCTGGTCTAATTAAGAGAGAAGAAAAGGATTCTGCTTCCGCTACGTATGGTTACAGGAAAGCCTTGTTTAACCTAGACACATGCACACAAGCCATTATCATACTGGGAAAGAAGACAAAACAAGTAAACTTCATTAAACCTCACCACCAGCCTGTATGGTGATCATAAAGGAATTCTAAAAGTTAGTGCAGGACAGGCAAAAAATGTTTTAAAAGGTATTTTTAGTCCCTGTGCAAGCACATTGACTTATTTTTGTCACAAGAAAGGCTCTTCCCATTGAAGTGAGTCTAAGATTGTAAGCAAATCAGCCATGATACACTTCCTACCAACTCAAGCCAATATGTAATTTTGAATTTTGATTTTTTTGGGTTGTGGTATACTTGCTGATGGATTTATGGAAGCATTTAAGAAAAACAGAAAGAAGAAATTCCTGATCTGGTAAACATCAAGAGTGATATTCTCACTGATTTCAGCAGAGGCAGGATTTTTATCCCAGACCTCTGCTCTGCCTTTTTTGTATTTTCTTCTAAATTTGTTGGGCTTAATTACACACGCATACACAGTTCAATTAAGTTAAATTTGAAGACATTTGGCAATCTTAATTTAATTTACTGTTTTCTGTTTGCCAGTTACAAAGTGCATTGGAGATGTCATTTATGCTTGAACAGCATTGTTGAGTTTCCTCTAAGCATCTACACTGAGCCAGATGTAACCTTATAAAGTTTTGGAAAGCATCAGCTGCTTTTTATGGATGCATTCTTTCACCGCAAATACTGCTTTAAAGACAAGTAGAAGTTACAGCTAAATTCTGGACAGAGTCATAACTTGGAAAGAAAATGAGCCTTCGTAGTCCAGACTGACACATTTAGGACTTCAGGAGCAGCAATAAAGTCAGAGCAGGTAAAGTATGGTGAAGTCAGGGATCAATAAAGTATAAAAATAGGACAAAGAAATTACTGCTATATTGGAACAATGCATTCCTATACAGGGAAAGATACAGTATTGTCTGTATTAACTAAGTACGTGAAAGAGAAATACAGTGTAAACAGCTGTAAAGTAAAGGTATTCATGATATAGAGACACATTAAAACATATTTAGTTGTCATATCACAACATTTTTTTTTCCCTCAATGCTGTCTTTCACAGGGGAAAAAAAGCGGGGAAACAGGGGTGCCACTGCTGCAAAGAGCCTACCTGCATTAAAAATAGTTGAGCTTTCCCCGGGAAATTGAAAAGCAAAATTATTTGACTGAAAATTTCTAATGGAAAATGGAACATTTCCTGGTATTTAGATGTCTTTTACTTATTTTATTTTTAATTATTATAATTTTTTACATAAAGAGATCAGCATTGTACATCCAGCTGTTCTCACAAGAACGACTTGAGGAACTGTTCTTCCCCAACAGAGGGAAGAACCAAGAGCTCAGACACTAAACTGCTTGGGAACCCTCTGAGTGGTTTCTCATCATGCTGGGTCTTAACATTACCCCTCTTTAGTAAAGCCCGATAAATATACCTGCGGAAGGTATGCTCTTCCATGTGTAGCCAAAGTTTGATTATGAACACCCTAGGCATTCCCACAGGACTTACCCGAGACCAGCGCTTTTCTCAAGCAGGGTTTGGTGCTCAGGTGAGGCACCCTGAATTACACTCATAGCACCTGAATCACTTCCCCAGTTTCCTTGTAATTTTTTCTGAAATCTCTATATTTGTAAAGGCTGCAAAAATGTTGGATTTTTTACAATTACAAGGGCTAAATCCAATTGCTACCTTGTAACAGTTAAACCGGCTTTGTTCACTAGCCAGAAACCACAATGGCAGCCTTTAAAATAATATCAAAAAAACCTCTCTTTTATAAAAGAAAAAAAATGAAATATTAATTATTCATTTGGCAATAGATCTCCGTTCTTCTAAAGACTAGTTCATAATCTTGCTGGCACCATAAAGAAGATACTCATGTCAATAGTGTGCAACAAATTTGTTTGAATGTATTTTGCTATACTGGATGCAATTATGAAGGTGTTAAAGATACCCATCAAGTTTAGCTACATTTCTCAGACACACATACACCACCTTTTATTTTTTTCAACATTTGGGTTTCTATTTGCTAGTTTTTTTAAAAAAGCCGTTTTCTTAAAACCCTGATCTTCATTTTCATTAAATTTCATGAATTTTCATTTTCAAGGCACTGCTTATGGTATACAAGAAAGCTATATATCTCATTTAGAAATTTACACTAAGCTTTATGATGCCAAGGTAACTTTAATGGAGGTTAGTCAACTTCAACAGGACCTTCAATTTGAATGGCAGTGCTTATCCTAATACCCATCTGGTTTTGGTTACTGCTATGAAATACCTATGTGATTTTAGCATCACTTCAAAAGGAACAAGCAAGAAAACTAGGTGTAAAAAAAAAATATGCTAGCAATACAACAAAATGCAAATGTTTGGTCTCATTTTTGCTTTCTATATACTGATATATATACACTATATACTGAATAAAAATATTTAAAAAAAACCATATACCGTTTGTAAGTAAAATATTAATTAAAGCTTTTTAGAAAATATTTCAAGCATGTAAGAAGTGATTCTTGTATGATTTATTAGAAACTGATTCAACTTTATCTATGGAAGACCTACACAGCTTAAATCAGTTAGTCCACTACAACAGGAATTAATTATTCTGACTTTACGGCAATCAGGGAGTTAGCATACTCAGACCCATCTTGCCAGAGCACATTCTCACTTCAATTCACTCCAGCCTGAAGAAAAGGATCCAACAAAAGACATGCCTCACAGACTGATAGCAAAGGCTAGACTTCCATCAGTCCTATTTCCAGGAAACAATAAGGTCGCTTGCATACATAACTCAAGAAACATCATCTAACATCTTTGCAACCAGGCAGTTCATCAGTTCAGAGATATTTAGAAAACCAGTAGTGCTTTTCAGGTCCATTAACAATTCTTGAAATGAATACAAGCTTACGCATTACTTAAATACTTCTGCAACAAAAGTAAACACAGAAAACAGAAGGGAATTTCATTCAAGATGCAGTTAACAAAGCACTATAAAGAAAGCAAAACTGAGGTGAAATGAGCTGGAGAATACTATGCAGTAAATATTTTTTTATGACAAGTGATTTATAGCTCCTCTGTTAAGAATTCATATGTCTTAGAGCCATTTTATTTACACCATCTTCATTTTCATCCTCAGAGATAATTTTCTCCTGAAACATTTCAATAAGAAATAAATACATGATAAACAAAAAGTTAATGCAGCTGAAACTGTAGAAAAGTTGGTGCTTTGGAAAGCTGCCAGCCATGATGAATCAGTTCAGACAACCCACATTGATTAATGTTTCTGTTAGAAGAGACTACTCCAGGGTTTGCTTTGTGATCCAGCAAAGATCAGAAGGCTCTATATGGTCTTTTAAAATACATGAGGATCAGTTGGAATATGTCTAATGCTACAATGAAAACTAAAAGAGCCATGAGAGATTAAAGCATATACTCTGAATGCCATGCTGTCCTTGGCATCAGCAGGAATTATGCATGTGGAACTGGGAAAATACACTTACATTATTTACACAGTTTTCGAACTGACTACAACAAAATATTAAATCTGCTTATTAATATAAAAACAATGGTGGTTAACTCCGATAGAGGTACCACTAAAGGTGGTAACATTTAGTTCAGTTGAGTTCATCAGATCATGATATTCTCTGAAATACCTTAACTACCATGATTCAAAAGCTAGAAAATGAAGCAACAAATGTACTAAATTAGAATGTAATGTAATGCAAATTTATCTTGCATTCATCACAAGTTCATTAACTGACATATATTTTCAGAAAAATTAGGATTATAAAAATTTAAGCAGTTTGGAAATATTTCACTCAGTGCAATGCAACAAATTCTTTCATAACAATCTGCTTTATTAATAAATTTTAACTGGTATTTTAATGCTGCCTAGCATGTTTTTTTGAGGAATAAATCTCTTTCATAGTGTTTTTTTCAGTACATAGTTACACAGATAGATTTCAGTAACAGCACTTCTTTCACAAGCAGATGATAATGTTTCTATTTATATCACTGTCATATGCCTGATGTGGATGCAAGTCTTACTAGAGTCTTCCTAACAGACAAAAGAAGAGGAATAAAAAAAAAAAAAAGGGGGAGTCCTTTACTCCCGGATTTACTCCATTAAACCTTTTAGACTGCCAAGAAAATTCTTAGTTTTTCAGTCTGTTGCTATTGTAGTACCAATAAAGTAAATACACCATAAATTAAATTCAACTTAGCGTGCATTTTTGCACATAACTGTATTTCCAAGCATCAAAGGATTTATTCCAACAAAAGAAAATTTTCCATTTCACAAAACTAAAAAATTCTGAAAAAATAGCTTGAAAGGAATATTACTTGGTGAATCTGCCAATTTTATAGTTCAGATTTTTGTTCTTTTGCCATTGTAGTCCATGTAATTCATGTACATGAAGTTCGGTGCAACCCTATTTTGTTTTCCTTCCATTCTCTTTTTCTTCTCTCCTCAAAGTACTTTTTTTGAGTATTCCCAACTGAACATGAAAAGTCCCTGATCACTTTGAAAACTTCGTTAAATTAAACTTGATTATCTCAATTTTTTCACTGATTTTCAAAGACAAGCATGCTCCCAACACACAGCAAACAAGAAAGACAATTCATATTATCATAAATGCAGGGTTTTTTTGTTTTAAAAAACATTTCTAAGTCCAAAACAAGTCTTGCATTGTTTTAGAACTCAGAATACTTGTAAAAATATAATCGTGTCTGATAAAAAAAAATATCAGATCTGTGACAGTCTCTAATACAAAGATCTAACAGGACTGATTACCCTCCACTACAGCTTAATATTTTTGTAGATGAGCATCTAGCTTCAGAGCTGTAATATAAACATTTTTATGAAACCATTGCAAACTTTTCTGCAGAAAAAATACAATTTCTCATGCGTTTGGTTTGCCTCCCTCCCTCTTAAAATTGTGCTGTCATAGAGAAAACAGGTTTTCTTCTTCAACAACCAGTGAACTGACAGAACTGATGAGTTCAGTGCAGAAGCAACTCTTGCAGCTCACTTTTATCAGTGAGCTCTTATAAAACTCTTATAAAAGTCTTATGAAAGACTTAGCACTGAGTGTGATGCTGTCAGCTAAGGAGGTTGATTGCACTGATAGTGATTATTTCATGGAGTTTCCTAACATAGATATATTTTCAAGTGCTTCTTGAAGACTTAGAGACAGCAGGATTGCAAAAACTTGGCAGACAATATATATAACTTCCTTTACTGGATAATTTTTCTTTATCTTACTTGGGCTCTACTTTATTCAGCCCACTGAACTATTTTACTACATTAGACATATTTATGTATCACAAGCTCTTTAAATTGCACTGAACAGGGAAAGCTTTTTTCAAAGCCACACAGATGACCCAAAAGCAGGAGGATTGTAAATTATGGCCCTTGTAAAGGCTGATGCAGTAGCTGGGTAGTTTCACCAGCACGGAAGGTAGTAATCATCTCCTTTGTGAATTGCTGCTCATGTCTAACGTAGGGCTGAGGCACACAAAGAGGAAAAACTGCTGAAATGGTACAAAGCTTGATAAAGCAAGCATGGGAATAAGTGAAATTATCATGAAGCGAATAGATGTGAAAATAGAAGAATTCCCAATAGCAATTTTAGAGAATTTGCCAGTGACTGTGTAGGGATATGTTTCAAGATATTGCCAAGAAGTTGCTCAAATTTTGATCCTGCAACTGCAGTGTAGAAAACTAAATTTGTGGGGAATAATGAACCATATAAGGACAAAATCAAGACCAAAGAACTGTTGCTTTTAACACAAATCCAGAGAGTTATAACAGATCACAAACTGGAAATAAATCAAGGTATGCATTATCATTATACTCTCTTGAGACCACACCTGGAGTAGTGTGTTCAGTTCTGGGGCACCCAGCATAAGAAGGACACAGACCTGTTGAAGCAGGTCCAGAGGAGGGCCACGGAGATGATCAAATGGCTGAACCACCTCTCATTTGAAGACAAGCTGAGAGAGCTGGGGTTGTTCATCTTGGAAAAAAGGCTCCAGGGAGACCTTATAGCAGTCTTCCAATACCTAAAGGGGGCCTGCATGAAATCTGGAGAGGGACTTTTTACAAGGGCATGGAGTAATAGGACAAGGGGTAATGGCTTTAAATTAGAAGAGGGTAGATTTAGATTAGATATTGGGTAGAAGTTCTTTACTGTGAGGGTGTTGAGGTGCTGGCATAGGTTGCCCAGAGCAGCTGTGGCTGCTCCATCCCTGGAAGTGTTCAAGGTCAGGTTGGATGGGGCTTTGAGCAGCCTGGACTAGTGGAAGGTGTATCTGCCTGTGGCAGGGAGTCTGACAAACTGCCAGTCCCAGCCTGTGACAGGGAGGGTGGAACTATATGATCTTTAAGGTCCATTCCAACCCAAATCACTCTCTGAAATCATTATAAATAAATAAATAAACACATACATACATAATAATCAGATGACACAACAAAATATCTACACTGGCATGTCTTATGCAATACATAGAAGTTAATTCTTCACTCTGCAACAACTATAGCTTCAACTGATAACACTAAAAATTCAAGAAAGTTCTGGTTCAAGACAGAAAGTCAAGGGGGGAAAAAACATCCCACAAAAATTATCAGAAAATTAGTTCAATTGTATGCTAGGAAATATGAACCATAAGAAGAGAAGAGATTCAGAGCAGGCCTGTGGAGAAGGACTTGGGGGTGGTGGCTGATGAGAGAATGAACATGAGATGACAGTGTGTACTTGCAGCCCAGAAAGCCAACCACATCCTGCGCTGCATCAAAAAGAGCATGACCAGCAGATCGAGGGAAGTAATCCTGCCCGTCTACTCTGCTCTTATGAGACCTCACTTGGAGTATTGTGTGCAGTTCTGGTGTCCTCAACATAAAAAGGACATGGAACTGTTGGAACAAGTCCAGAGGAGGGCCACGAGGATGATCAGGGGACTGGAGCACCTCCTGTATGAAGACAGACCGAGAAAGTTGGGGCTGTCCAGCCTGGAGAAGAGAAGGCTGCATGGAGACCTCATAGCAGCCTTCCAGTATCCAAAGGGGGCTGTAAGGATGCTGGGGTGGGACTCTTCATTAGGGACTGTAGTGAGAGGACAAGGGGTAACAGGTTCAAACTTAAACAGGGGAAGTTTAGATTGGATATAAGGAGGAAGTTATTTACTGTGAGGGTGGTGAGGCACTGGAATGGGTTGCCCAGGGAAGTTGTGAATGCTCCATCCCTGGCAGTGTTCAAGGCGGGGTTGGACAGAGCCTTAGGTGTCATGGTTTAGTGTGAGGTGTCCCTGCCCATGGCAGGGGGGTTGGATCTAGATGATTGTCGTGGTTTAAGCCTCTCTAACTCACGCAGCTCGTTCTGTCACTCACTTCCCCCACTTTCTTCCCCCCGCTCCCGGAGGAATGGGAAGGAGAATCAAAAAGAATGCAACTCCCACAGGTTGAGATAAGAACAGTTTAATAACTAAAGTATAACACAAATCACTACTGCTACCACCAATAACAGTAATGACAAGGCAAATACAAGGAAAGAATACAATTTCTCACCACCTAATACCAAACCCAACCACGCAGAGCACCCCCACCCTTCTGGGTCTCTGCTCTCTGCTCTCCATCCTGGGCATGACGTGCTGTGGTATGGAATAACCTCTTTGGTCAGTTTGGCTCAGGTGTCTGTCTCTGCTTCCTCCCGGCTCCCCCTCCTCCCTGGCAGAGCATGAAACTCAGAAAGTCCTTGGCCAGACCAAAACATCACTAAGCAGTAACCGAAACACTGGTGTTATCAGCGCTGTTCCCAGGCCCAAAATTAAAAACACAGTGCTGCACCAGCTACCAAGAAGGAGAAAAATGACTGCTGCTGCTGAACCCATGACAATGATATTAAGGTCCTTTCCAGCCCTAACTATTCTATGATTCTAAGAAAATATTGGGAAAATTAGGATTACTTAGTTGAAGAGAATTTTGAGAAAATATGTGATAAATGTAGAAATATTTAAGATTGCTGCTGAAATGTGGAGAGAAATAAAGTCCATCTCAAAATGTAAAAGAGCATTAAAAATGACGGAAAATACAGCAAAAAATAATTTACATAGGGAAAGAAAACAACATCTAATCTTAAGGATTTTCTGGAATAGGTTGCTTTAAAGGCTTTGGAATATTTGCTGCTGAAGGCTGAAACCTCTTCAATCACCAGCCACCATATGCTGGGGGCCAAGCAGCTGGGAAGCAGCCTTGCAGAAAGGGACCTGAAGGTCCTGCTAGACATCAAGTTGAACATGAGGCAGCAGTGTGCACTTGCAGCAAAGATGACTAATGGTGACCTGGGCTGTATCAGACAAAGTGCTGCCAACAGGCTGAGGGAGGTGATCCTTCCCCTTTCCTCAGCATTGCTGAGGCCACACCTGGAGTGCTATGTACACTTGTGAGCTTTCCAGTACACGAGAGTTATGGAGCTACTGGAGAGAGCCCAGCAAAGGGACACTAAGATGATTAATGGATTGGAGCATCTCTCTCCTGTGAAGAAAGGCTGAGAGAATGGGGACTGCTAGAGTAAAGAAGGCTCAGGGGGAATCTTAACAATATATATAAATACCTGAAGATATTTAGATATGAAGAAGACAGAGCCAGGCTGCTTTCAATAGTGCCCAGTGACAAGAACGGAGGCAATGGGCACAAACTGAAACACAGGAGATTCCCTCTGAACATCAGGAAATGCTCTTTGACTGTGAGGGAGACCAAGCGCTGGCACAGGTTCCTCAGGGAGGTTGTGAAGTCTCCACCCTTGGAGATACTCAAAGCCATGCCAAAAGACATGGTCTTGGAGAAACTGGCTCTATGTGGCCCTGATTGAACCAGATACCCTCCAGAGATCCCTTCCAACCTCAGGCATTCTGTGATTCTCTGAAAACAAAGAATGAGATAACATCTATTTGGGACGATCTAGACCAGATAAAGTGATTTTCAAAGCACAGAGAAATATGAGGACTTTGTGAAAATTCTTCTGATGGGATTTCTGCTTGGAAGAGACATGGAAGTTGTTCCATTTTTTTCTTTCATTTTGGTTATAATACTTTTTAAAAGGCAAGTAAGCCCACTTCCTTTTAACTGCTACCTCAGTTGAAGTTCTCTCTTTAGCACAGTTGACTTTCCATAGTACTCATTTTTCTTACATCTGCAGTATAATTAAGATACAGCAAAAAGCTAGTAAATGACAATGGGTTCTTTTTATAAACTATGGACTTTTCTCAAATGCTACATACTTAACTACCTCCTACTCGTACTCTGTAGGATTTTTTTCCCATACTCTGTGTATGGGAAGGAAACCATCTGTATTTATCAAAAGCCGTCTAATTCATATCTCTACTGACACAGCATCATAAAGAGGCTTGCTACAGTGACAACCTTTACTCTTCATGTAGAGAGTTTACACAGCCAAATCCTACTCATCATAAAATGAGCCTAACACCTTCAAAAATATTCATATCACTGAGGCGAGAAGAATTCACGTTTGTCTGCAAGTAGATACAAATTGTTGTCCTTGTCATGAAATATCCATACATCTACAATAAACCTATTTTATGGAGAAATACTTCTGCTTCACTGTTTTCGCAACCAAAAGGTTGTTTACTATTCCATTAAATTCAGGTCCAAGAACATTAAAAAGCTACACCTCAGCCACATTTCTAATGGGCTGGTATTTATGGACAATAACTAAGACCAGTGTTTTGTCACAGTAAATTATACATGAAACAGTCTAGCTATGGGAGGAAAAAAAAGGCAACTGTCACAAATTGCTAGTAAAACTGCCAGAGCTCACAGCCTGCATTTTAATCAAAACATACTTTATTTCATAATAAAAATTGATTAAAAATGTTTAACTAAATGTTATATGAAAATTAAAACTGCTGCTATAAATGACTTCTGGCACACAGATGGGAAATAGGATCAGCTTTTCTGCTTCACCTTTGCCAGAGAAAACCATGTTTTAAATTAACAGAGCTCAGCAACCTGTTTTCTAACTTGAAGGAAACAGCAGTTGAGGGATACCAAGTACTGTATCCTAAATAAGGTTTTTCGACAAAAGTAAATAAGGCACAGACTTATTGCCATTTTACTTTTTTGTAAGTATACATATGATGTCTCTGCTATTCAAGAGAGTCAGTTTTCAAACATCCACAAAAACACTGTATATGTTTTAAATTATTTCTGAAGAGAGGGAGCACACGCACTCAAAAACTGTTCTACCACCATTCCAGGCATAAACTTTATTAGAAAAGGCATGCTTGCTATTTTGAAGCAGAAACCACTAGAATCCACTGAAATTCAAGCCCTTTTACTCTTCTGAAATCTTGAATTTAGCCCTTATATTCAACCTTGGTTTTGTAGTCAGGTCCAATAGCATCCCATCCTTCAACATGTGAAACAAGAAAGCATACTGCTGCGGAAGAAACCAAAATGACAAACCTTGCCAATATATTACCACACACTTGGCTGCAAAACCACATCCTGATTCTTGATGCTTGTGGAAGTCAGTTTGTGGCTTATACTGCCACACTTAAACTGGCATAGCTATAAAATGTTAATAGTAATGAAATTAAATTCTTCTATCTTCTTGAGGCAGCATGTCTAGATTGTGGAGCCTCTATTTACTAGACTTCACCATTAAGGCAGAAGAGTTGTTACGCCACAACTTTCAAAACATTACAAAGCTAGATTCTGCCAAGAATAAAATGCTAAGGAGGCAAGAATAATACATAGGATTGAAAGCTGCATTCCTTGTACTCCCTTAACACAATGCATAAAGTCTTGTTGAGATCATATGCCAACTATACAGGACAATTATACACAGGTCCTTGCAAAACTTATGAAAAAAGGAAGGAGGGAATTTTCAGCACATAACTACCATGTTCTAGTAGAAACTGCCAAACATGGGTCTCTTCACTCCACGGTAATGCAACACTTACAATCTGCCAACCTGCACCATGTTCTTTCCATTCCACTTCAACATGTTTTGTGCTACTGATTTACACTGATTTTTTCTGCTGATACTGATTTTATCTATCTCAGTTGCAAAAGAGGCAGAAATGTCTCAGACAATGTACATGACAAACAACCCATTTTATTTTTAATTTATTCACTAAGAATTATATTGACCTTGAAACTTCAAGAAAGGTGTGGGAACTCCTTGCCAACTTAAAGGCTGAGTCAGGGAAGAATGTTCATCATGTTTCTGAAGAATAATATGCAGGGTCAAGTTATTTAGACTTCTCAAACATTAATCTTCAGATGTTTCTATACATTTGTAGTCATATATATGTACTAACTGACCATATGGAAATATCCTATTTGTAAAGGTAAAATTTTGCTTTAGAGATGTGGTCCCCAAATGCTCTGTGGTAACCAGATGTTTTAAACTGAAAACCTGGGTTCCCCTTAGAGTTCCTTAACAAAAACTGAGTTTACTTATTTTTTTACTTTCTTTACATTCTACATACATAGAGTGGTTTGGGTTGGAAGGGACCTTAAAGACCATCTAGTTCCAATCCCCTTTTGCTTTTCCTCCTCAGACTAAAAAATCTATTCTTCAACAGCAGAAGCTTATATAAAGATATTAGGGGGAAAAAAGGAAATTAAAAATAAAGTTTGTTTGTATAAAGCATGTGCTCAGTCTTGAACTGATCTTACTGTAGGTTTGCCAGGCAACTTGGAAAATGAGGGACGAAGCTGACAGCTCACATAAATTGGCCTTGGTTCTCATGATGCTGTAAGAGAAGGGAAGTCTTACCCTACTTTTTCCTATGCAGTCAATTGAAAACTTCTTGGAAAGATGCATGAGTGAGTGCGCAAATCCCTTTGCCACTGAAAGAAACCACCAGTCAGCCATGCTATGAAGGAATAATAAAACTTTTGGCCAAGAAAAGACTGCTGAAGCTAATTAAGTACACCAGTATATTTTCCAAAATGAAGTTTACAATTATGTCATACTCACATTTTCAGTGAAAAAGCTTGTTTCCCTCCTGCTGTCAATGGTTACTCAGATACTCAGGGTTATCTTCTGAAGTCTTTTTAGAGCCATTTTCCTGTTGAAGTCAATGAAAATATAGTTCACTGAGAATTCAGCAATGACAGTAAGCAGCATCTGATCATGAAATATAAATATTATTCACTTTAGAGGAAATTATTTTGACTTGTTTTGGTTTAGTTTGTTGTTCAGTTTGTTTTTTTTTTAATAACTTCCACCGTGAGTTTCTAGTGTGTGTATATAAGTATATATTTATGTGTGTGTACATGTACGTGTGTACACGCATGCATCCTTCTCATATCTGCCTATGTATTTTGATTTAATTGAAAAGTGTGGAGAAAAAAAAAAGTCTTAAATTATCACTGAAGGAGTTTAATCACTTTTAAATTCTGATGTTACATAGAATCATCAATATGATACCTCACATATGAATGATTCACATGAACACGGGGACAATGTTTTGTTTTATTCTGCTTGTAACAAGGATTGTGAGCAACACAAAATAGAAAAGAAACATTTCAATAGAGATTGGGAATTTGTTTCAAGGGGGTTGCCATGTATTTATATCTATAGACAGGATTTAGAACAAATCATATTTACAGCTGTCTTTGCAGATGACAGTGCAAATATTTGAGTTATTATTGTCACTCTCCTGATCAAACTGACAATTAGTTTTCTAACAAACCATTAAACATTTATCAGCCAACAGAAATTCAACAGTTATTATGCACAGCAGTTTATCTTACACTGGATGGGTTGAACCAATATTTTTTAATTTTTAATTAATATTTTACAGTACTCGAAAAAGTTAAATAATAAAAACATAACAAAACCTCATGAGAGGTTTACAATAATAGATTAAGAGAAATTTAAAACAGATTATTATAGAAAGCTTTCAATCTCTTCCATGTAGTTAGCCAAACTGACTTTTTTGTGTTCCAATTATTCTTGCCATCAAGTACTAAACTTGTGCCTGTACTGACACTCAGTTGAAATAGACAAATTAAAAGTCCCAAGTGTATGGGTAGGTAATTGTTCATCAGTGTCATGAACAAACTATTTCATACAGGATGAATGACTTCAAAATACTGAATCCCCATCTAGAGAAACCTAATGAGCAATGGAGAGGTGTGAAGCTAATGAAGCAAGTCCCTTTTTGGCAGATGTTACTTGACAGCTGCATCTTAGGGTCCTAGCAGCATTACTGCTGCCTCATATTAATATATTCTTGAAGATATCATGAAGAAGCTTCCTTTTCTCTTCAATGGGCTGAATATTATGTTGCTTCTTTTATAGCCAATCTACTTAGTAAGTTTTGATTTCAGAAGACTGATCAAAGTTCATTCAACTGTGTTATAGCTCATGCTTTAGCCCAGATGCTGAAGGCTGAATTTCTTCATTGAAAAAAAAAAAAAACCCAACAAACCCAAAACCCTAAAAAAAAAGCATGTCCAGGTGTTTGGGTTTATTTCTTTTTTCTCCTAAGGCAACAGGGAAGAAATGTGGGTTTTAGGTCACAGTTTATCACATGCATCTTGTGGCATACATATGCTGCACAGGGTCTCATGTGAGCTCCACAAAGCTATGTTCTGTTTCGCAGCTCTTCACTTTCCCAGGGGAAAAATTCCTGATGCTGCTACCTGAATTGCACAAGTGCCCCCAACATAGGCTGCTCTTAAATATCAGGTGCATTACTGCATACCCCAGCTCTCAGAACAGTGGAGTAAAAGCAGTTGCTGGACTGAGAAGCCATCTGAAACTACAAGCAGGAAAAGCAGAGGTTTTCTTCCGGCCGCTAGCTCCACCATAAAACTGTCCCGTTGCGCACAGAAACAGCCTACTCCACAACATCAGGTCCAGGATATTACCGCTAATCATTTCATCATTAATAAGATACCAACAATTCAGAATTACTTGCTTGTCTTTGAGGAAATTAGATGTCGACAATTTGTGTTTTCTAGGCCTAGGCAGCACACTTAAGGGTAAGAGAATCCACACACATATTACAACAAATATTCAAAGCAGTCAACATGAATACTTCTGTTTGTTATATGTTGAACATCAAATGAATACTAAGTTCCTAGCATGATCCTCTAAACTCTTAGAGGGCTAAACTGGGATCTAAGATAGAAGCAATTTAAGCTGTAAGCCCTTCCATAAAAATTGTGAACCTTGGTAGCAACAACAAAACCAATGGAAAGTAAATACTGTTGGAGGACAGGGACTTTCAGCAGCTGTAGAATTTCCTTTTAAAAAAACAGAAGTTTGCATTTACTAAGTTTAAGTGTGATGTTAAGCTTATTCTACAGCTGTTTAATGCCCAATGCAGAACATAAATAACTCCTGATGAGAGCAACCACTCTAACGTTTCCAGATTCCCCTCTCATATCCACATTTCTTTCCCTTGTAATGGAACTTACCAGCTATCTTTATGCATTATGGCCAAACGAGTTTTTTTCCAGAAGGTGCATTTATTTTTGCTTTAGGAACTTTATGGAATCCTTCCTCCTATCAATCAGCATTCACAACTCTGTTCTACTCTTTCTGAATATCAGGAGTAGTTCTTCAAGGACCCTCTTTTCTGTGTCCATTCACACAGCATCCTACAGATTTGCAGCCATCTGTATCTCTAAGAAATCTGACCATTTTTTTACAGATTTTATAAAGGAGATTATTTATAATTTTTGCTTTTAAAAAGAGCAGTTTTGTGCTTCTCTGCACTCCAAAAAGCACAGAATTATCAAAATAAATGTTAGGATTGCAAGCATTAGCAGTGGTGATATACTAGGAAATGAAATTGCTAAACCAAAGTGTCCCATCAAGTTATTCTGCATAAATATATATTACAATGAAACATTTCTTTAACCTTTCTCTGGCACCTAAATTTGGCCATGTTGAACAGAGCCTTGGGTGGCATGGTTTAGTGGGAGGTGTCCCTGCTCATGGCAGGGGGGTTGGAACTAGATGATCCTAGGTCCTTTCCAACCCTAACTATTCTATGATTCTATGAAAGTACCTGAACAATTACAAATGTCTATAATTAAATTAAAGGTTTACATAGTTATATAGCAAATAACAGGTTGGAACATATTCAATTAAATATATACATGAAGAAAAAAGATATCAGGTTAGTGGATTTTCTTTTGTGCAGTTTAGCATATTTTTATTTCAATAAAAATCAGAAAGTTAAAAATTACACATGGAGTTTCAGGTAGGCACAATTATACTAAGGCTAATTAGTTACTATCCTCTCTGTAGAAAACAACCCTTTATTTTTTAGATATTCACTCATATAGACATATCAAAATGATTTTTATAATTCCTCAATGAACAGCCAACAAAGCAGGTAGCAGAGAGAAGGCCAGGGCACCCTCACTCTTTTCCAGCCTAGGTCATGGGCAGGAGCAACAGCTTCAGGCACAGCCACAGAAACAGCACTCAGGAGCTCTGGCAGAACCTGACAGACAGAAGAGTAAATAAAGCATTTCCCAACAGCTAATGTTCCAGTTTTCCAAGAGGACAATTCATTCATCACCTAATGGTGTGCAAATGGCCAGAAACATATCACTCTGCACCACCAAGCAGCTTTAGGTATACATCCTTCCTAAGCCCTGTCCCTACTCTGAGCACAGCTGTCACCAAGGCAAAACACCAGCCACTGCGCCTTTGCTCAGATAAGAGCAGGACATGTTAATACAGTCTTAAATCCCTTGTTCATGCAAATCTAAAAAATCAATTGTGCCAGAGTACTGAAGTCCCAAGCCAGGTAGTACCACACAAGAAAGAAAAAATCCTTCATAAAATGAATGCCTCCTTAGCCACTAAGAGACAGAACAAAAACTTAACTGGATTTTATATCTGCAAATATCTCCTTTAGACCAAAGGGAGAAAAAATACATTTCTAATGTGTGAACTCACTTTATATTTTTTTTTAATTATCTGCAAAATGAAAGGGTGGCTCAGTTGAAAAAGATCTGATGCTATATTGCATTTCTGTTCTGATAACATCCTTTACTCAGACAACTGTTTGCCTGTTTATCTATCAAGGGAATTCCAATGAGAACATTCAGTTATTTTATTTTATTCCAGTACCTTCATAACAATACATATGAATCACAGCACACATTACACTGCGGTGTTGCAACTTTGAGTCCGTTTTTTTAACTTTCTTTTCATGCCGAATCTACAAGGAAGTGTTCTTCAAGTGCTGTCTCACAAATTAATAACTACCAGAGACTTGCTTTGTTTCTTTCTTTGATTTTTCAGACTTCAGCTTTCTACACCTGCCTTTGAAGTGTTTTATGAGAAGTACTATTCTACAACATTAAAAGTCAACACACCCAAGTTATCTGTGGCTCAGGGTCTATTAATTCAATGCCAAAGTTTCTCCCAGTATGAATGTATTTGAGGCCCACTCATTACTCATTGTAACAATTATGAGTTCTACAAGACAGCATAATCATGAACTCAAAATAACTCACAGGTTTTGTAGTCCATTAAAATGTTCTTGCTGATCTCCATCTGTTGCAAAGATAATGAATACACTTTTCTTGCAAGCGCTCTGCTTTATCAGCTTTATATTTTTTATTCTTTAGCAGACTGCATTTCTTGAGACGCGTGGTATGTGTTTCTTTTTTTGTTTTGTTGTGTTAAGGAAAGAGGAGAAGAATGGCTCCTGGCCCAAACTTATCTTTGTTTGCTTTCTTTTCCCCAAGCAAGCATCTGGTCAATAAAAATAAACTAAAAACCACCCAAACAGGCTGTGTTGACACCCTCAATGCCACAACTACTGTGGTGACAGCTTAAAGCAGCTGCAGATGACAGCCCCTAACATATCTGCTTCACTGCCTGCAGCTATTGCTGCAAAACAAAACAGGCTCAGGTGCTCCAGGCCAGCTGGATTTATCAGATCAGGTGGAGCACAGAGCCAGTGCCGTTACTGCAATCCCCATATTGCTGCAGTCATCAAGCCTGAATGGACACGTACTGGTACATTATTTAGGCCAGGCTGAACAAGCCCACCTAGACCTGCATTGGCTCCATGTAGAGTCAGTTGGATATGTCTACATCACTCTGCTCAGTGCCTGTGGGATGGGGCATTGCCTGAAGTTGGAGAGATGCCTGTATCTCCAATAGGACTGGTGCATGCTGAAGATGCACCAGTGCTGTCTCTGCTCTACATGGCTCTCCTGTAGAGCATATTTGTCTAATGGGATTACCCTCCTGACAGTGGAAAACAGGACATGACAAACATGGCACTCCTGCAGAGATATGCACAGGTTCTGCATTCTCCATAACCTCTACACTCAGCTATAAGGTATTTAAAGATGTTCTTTAGGAGATGATCTGAGAAAGATGACAAACTTGAACTATTACACATCAAAAAGAACATATTCCAAGGCAAGCAGTTCCAAAAAAAACCCTATCTTGTTAGCTGTTCTTTCTCTTTTATGCCAGCAATGCATAAACAGACCTATTCAGCTCTCTTCCCATGATTAGTAAAAGGTACACCTACACCAAAAAGTATGTTACAAACCTGAATTTCAAAGGGCTTAAAAGAAGGCACATAGCACTGTTCCTGTTTCACTGCTACCTAAATTAAGATATAATAGGTTGTTCAGCACTGTAAAAAAGATCAGTGTCAGAGAAAGTCCTTTTTTCTGATGCAGAATGAAATGCTCCATCCACTGAACCATGCCATATGCATCAGATTACTTTATTTCAGATGCGCTTGACCACTCGACTGTTTTTGGTTTGTCATTTCCTTAGAAGGCAGAGAGAAACAGAAATGAAGAGAAGAAAACAAGCAATCGAGGAATAAAGCAGGCAGTGGCAATATGAAAATCAGGATGAGCAGTGCTCTGAGAAGAAAGATTAAGCAAGGAAAGACAACAAAGAATACCTGATGAATGTAAAGGAAACAGTTTAACTGCAACAGCTCTAGCTATACATAGAATACATTAACCTGGCCAAAGCTCAGGGCTTATGCCATTAACTTGCTTTCAGATCCTGAAAGAACAATGCATTCCTGAGAGATTGAGAAAAAAATTCCACATCACCTAATACCCCAGTGTTAATTGTTAACAAAGGCCATCCACCTGTACTGTCCTGATAAAGAGCACCAGCATTTCCTACCGTCTCAACACTTCTGTGTCAATGCAGAAGGCTGACAAGCAAGTGTTCTTGGGCTCCTAGAAGCACTCATTCAAGCATATAGAAGTTTATCTTCAGAGAAAAGGCTCCTGCTTTTTCTGCCTGAAGAGAAGAATTTGGGAATTATCTGTGAAGATAACAGGAATACATGATCAGCTCTAAATTTGCCAAGTATTCTCCCCCTGGTGACTGCCTAGATTTATTCCAAGTTTCAGAGGTATCTTAATCCTTCAAGTAGCGCCTGATTTAATATCCTGATTCATTTCCTGAAACAAGGAGGAGAAATCAGTTTTTAAGAAACACAACTCACAGGCAGCAGCAGTAAATGACAGTCTCAGTAGATTATTTTGTGCCCAGGTCTCCTAATTTATTGTTTAGAAAAGACTAAGGAGCCTTCTGAAAAACAGGTAAGTCAAGAGGGACACTGCAGAGGCTGTGAACATTTTGGTGACCACTGAACAAAACAAACAAACAACCCACAAAACATGCAAAAAAAAAAAAAACTAACCAAAAGAAAAAAAGAAAATTCTATATCGTACAACTTTGCTCCAACTCTTAATTTGTATTAAAAAAGTTTTGCCCAAGTGAAATTGAAACACACTGATCATCTTAATGTACCGGGTCCATTAGCTTGGGTCCTCTTTAGAGGTTTTGTCTTTGCAAAACGTTTGAAAATATTTTAAGTTCGGCCTAGTTCGGAACATATACACAAATTTTAGTTTTTTATTAAGACTTCTTACCCTAGATCAACAGACACTAAAGTAAAAAGCCCGAAACACGGGTGGTTAAGCAGAATTTGAAGGACATATCAGTAGCAAAGAGAGAGAAATGTATCATTAATACAATTAATATAATTTCAGGGTTTTTTTAATAGGGCTGGTATACTTTACTGGCTTATGTTCAAACTACTTTGCATTGTAATTATTTTCAAGTAAAGATAAAACAAAAAAAACTTGACCAGGGTTTTGGCACAGTATGAATGGAACTTTTGATATAATAGGAAACATTACACCTGCTTTGGGCCGAATATGCAAGCAATACGGCTGCACTGACTTAATTTAAATTTGCAGTACACACAGTTGAAGTCTTGCCTTGTGGTCTACCTGCTTTAAGGCTCATAGTAGCTACTATATCATTCATTTGTCCTAGCAATAGTAAGGTAGCAATCATCATTATTATTATCATTATTATTAATTATACACTTTTCTTACAGTTCCCATTATGTAACCACATTAACTCACGAAACATTTATAATTTCTTTACTGATACTGATTCTGATTATAAATGAAAACCTGAAAACCTAATTCAGGTATGTCCTTTATATAGACACACCCTAATTTCAAGAATTAGAAAACCAGTAAATTCACCCAGTATTTGTTTGTTAACAGCCAGATAACTTAAATCATAAAATTTAATCTAACTCTTGGGTGCTTAAGATCAGCAAGTCTACTAGTAAGGCAGAGTTGGAAACCAGAACTGATTCAGCTACAAAGTCATTTTCAAATGGATCACAAGAAGTCATAATATAGTTTTAGTTTTCTATAGCAGACAAGCAATGCACTGATGCACACAGAGAACAGAAAACCAGAAAAAAATATGAACCTTCTGCGATGGAAAGAGAATATATATACCAACTGACTATTCCAGGCATAATTCCCTGCATTTGGAGCAATACTTTACTATCTAACTCCTAGGAAAGTGTTTATTCTCTACTAACTGGTGCATATGGCACTACATGGAACAGTTGCCTTAGCTCATGAAAACATGAGTTTTGTTGTAGATGCTGTGCCAGAGGGTGTAAAACCTGGACTTCAGAGCAATTAGACATATCACAGGTGACATGCTTGGCTCTGAAAAGGGGAAAATGACATTTGTTCAACATATGAGCACTCTATGCAAACAGCTTCAGTCACAGGCATCTTCTGCCAGAAAGCCTGAAAGGCATTTTTTGTCCCACTGGGGCTGCAGCATAGGAGGCATAGGAATAAAAGACTGCAGGCAGCATAGGAAGATGGAATAAAAGAGAAATAAACATTATATTCAAAACTAACTGAGAAACTTGGCTAAACCAGAATGGGTACTGCTAGTCACAGGTACAGGATACACCTGAAAGACAAAATGGCAGTAAGAAGAGATTTACTACTTGGACAGCTTCTTGCTCATTCTTGCCAGTCCCATTTGAAAGAGGGCAGTCACGGAATCATAGCATCATAGAATCATAGAATAGTTAGGGTTGGAAAGGACCTTAAGATCATCTAGTTCCAACCCCCTGCAACGGGCAGGGACACCTCCCCCTAAACCATGCCACCCAAGGCTCTGATGAGTAGTTTCAAAAAATTTTGAAGTCTCTTGAGCTCAAAATCACCACGCACAGGAACACGTGCATTTTGATAGCAACCTTGAGAGAAAAAACACTGACTTTCCCAACATTTTTTACACTGTCAAAGAAAGGAAGCAAATTTTCAATCTTGTAACTTAGGAAAGCAACATGATTATCAGCAGGGAGAGAAAATGCTTACCTGCTAGTGGAAAAGCAGAACACAAACCTTGCTCTGCAGGGAGCAGCAGGAAGGTAGCCAAAAGGTTCCCGGGAAGAAGACTGTTCTCTTTTGACCTCTAAAGCAACAGGGATTATAGAACACTGCTTAGACAGATTTTTCTCACCAGCAGAACTCAAACTGCAAATAGCAACTCTTTTCTAACGCCTACTTTATCCTCTTATAACTCCAGTCATCTCCAAAGTATGTCCTGTTGTTTCAAATGTACATCTTTCATGAGTTGTATGGTAAATACACATGACAGCAAGAAACACAGAAAAATGTGTGTTTCCATTACCTCCCCATACTACCACCACATGAAAAGAGGAGGAATTTAAACCTCTTGGTTGGTATAGTCCCAATGAGTCTTCAGCTACATTTAGATTCAAACCACACAGATATGGCCTGGCTGAAGGGATCCCTAGCACCTTGCTCACCTTTGTCTAGGATAACTCCTGAACTCCCTCATAAAGGGAGTTTGCAGTGCAGGTCTCAGATTGGACAGCACCAGTTTTACAGAGCCCATGGCTTCCTGAGGTCTGGCATTAGAATGTTACCCCATCATTGCCTGTCATTGGTAGACTGCAACATTTATATAGTGCCCTGGGAAGAAAGGTAGCTTGGGTGAGTAAAGCCTCATGAACATATTCTTGCAGTTCTAAAATGTACAAGGAAGACACAAGACTACAGGATTTAAATCCTGGATTGCCATCATGCACATTATCAGAAGGCGGCATTACCGCATACTTGAAAAGAAAAAACCTAGAACACTTCTCAGGCCCCTGATTAAGTACCTGCAACTAACTAAACAGGCAGTACGGGCTTGGAAGGTTTGGTTTGGATTTTGGGTCTTGGCAGTTTTTTTGGGGGGGAGAGGGTGGGGGTTATTACTTGGGTTTTTTTTTGAAGATTAGTGAATCAGACTCACTATTATGCTCACAGACAATACAGCTGCAATGGAGAAATCAGTTGGCAACAGAACTCTTATGTTGTTAACTTCTTTAATATAACTAGGAGCTTACTCACTGGAAACAGATCTGGGAACTTCTTGGGTTTATATTGTCCTCGGGGAGGGAAAACAACAACAAAACCAATATCCAAACCAAACCCCAAACGCAAACCCCAAAGGGAATTAGAGTAACTGCAAGTTTTTTCCCCATATAAATCTTAACCGCTTTTGCTTAGCCTTAAAAGTGGACACAACTTCCCTTATGCAAATAGCAAGGAACACAAACTACAGAATTAATCTTCATTCGCCTTCATAATGGAGGCAAACAAGGGCTGACTTTGCCAGAGAGGTAGGTGGTGGTTACAGGTAGCCCTCTGATCCCCAGCTCAGCAGAATCCATCCCTGAGTTTAAGCACTCACACCAGCTCAAAAATGGCACGTACAAGGTCAGAGGTCTTCAAATCCATCTTTGCCTGTCATTTTCCTACAGTTCCAGGAACAAAACATGACATGTTTGGATGGATGTGTCCTTACTGTGCAGGAACTCTCCCCAGTAGAATACAGCTTTAAATCGCTGTAAGCAAGAAGCATCTCAGGAAAATGTCTTAAGAGAATTTGTTTCTTATTTGTATTTGCACAAGTCTTCTTTGCAAAGCTGTGTAATCAAGGCACTCTGTGAATGATGAATGTAAAGTGAGACTGCATCAGATTCATGACTGTTTACGAGGAGGCTCATAATGGAACTGATCATGTCACAACTGGTATTTTTCCTATCTCTATTCATTTAACATACAGGAAGAAATGCAAGGAAAGAGTAGCTGTACTATTCATTGTACTTAAATGAGCTGAATAATACGGAGTGTGGAGTCATTTACTGACAAAGAGGGAAAAAAATCAACAAATGCTAACAAAACCTCATAGACTGGAAACATATTTTCTACGGTCTGTATTGGTATCCCTTCTGAAGCCACAGTACTAGAGGTTTGAGCCTGCCGTGTTGAACAACTTTTCAAATTGCTAAAAATGAGAGCAGTTTCAGTAGTTCCCATAAAATATTTAAATCTAGATTTCAAGTGGCATTTCAGTTGCCACTGAGATGCTATGCAGACTGAGTGGACAGAACAAGAATGTTTCATCTTGATAATTTCCTTGATAGTCTTTGAGTCATTCTGTGGAGCACAGCTGTACATTTTCAACTCATGGGCAAAAATTAGTACATAAATAAGAGTAGAACAGTAAACAAACATTGAAAACACTGTGTTCACAAACATGCTGTCACAAGGATGGGATGCTTCTGATAGGAGCAATAAGATATATTAGAATTAAAAGGGAATCTTAGAAAATATCCCCTAGTGCATGTGAAGTAGAGCTTCTAATAAATCCTAATCATGCTCCCAGTGACCTCCGGGTCACCCTTTTCCCCAAAGTCTGCAGTGAGCAGCTGGAACTGACAAGAGGCAGCTGCCTTCACCACACAGCTGCTGGAGCACCTTTCAGAATGGGATCTTTCACCTCTGCCATAACAGTCTTGTGTCTCCTAAAATTGCCCTCACCAGTTTTTCACCTGAGCAAAACACTGCTCAAAAACCAGCTGCTTGAAAAATAGGCTTCTACAATACTCAGTGACCTAAATTTCAATAGATGAGATTAACCATTTAAACCCTTGGCTATAAGAGGCCTGTGTTACTCTCTTTCAGCAAGAACCCTATCTCCTGGAGAGTCTCAACAATCCTTGGTTCTGATGCTGGGCACAAGCTACCTTCCTGCATTCACCAGGTCCTCCTTACCACTTGCTACTTGAAAGCATTTTTCCCTTTGGGATTTTGGGATTGGTAGCCAAGACTAGCAGGCTTATTCCACAACTGGAACAGTAAAAACCAGCCTACATGCATTTATTTTTCATCTGCCTGTATGCTCTGCCACAAGACGAAAAGAACAGCCTTCTTCTGGGGATAAGGGAGCAAAAAAACATTTATCTTCTTAATGCCTGCTCCAATCCCCTTATATGTGCACAACTATCCTTATCCCAAAGTTTTTGTTTCAAACTGTTCTGGTAACTCAGCTGGACAGTGGGACAGAACCACTGAAGGAGCCTGATTTCGCTAGGGATTTTATTCCACGTAAAGTTGCAGAGTGCAGAAACCCCTGAGCTTACGATGGATGATAATACATGCAGACAATGCAGTTTAGGCCCATGAAGGTAGCCAGGCACATGTCCCAAAAGCAGTATGGATGTGTTTTTAAGGTGATCTGCATAAGCTAATAAACTCAGCTGGCCCCATGCATATTAGGAGCTAATTCAAGGATCTCTGCTGTGCTCTTGCTGAGCTGCAAGATTTGCCTGATTAATATTTTTCAGTATGAGCTAGAAGAGAGTGATTACTCCTTTAGGTAGCAAGGATACCTCTGCTACCAGGGTATCTGTAAGTGTTTAATGGACAGTCCAACTCAGGCAGAGGATCCAGGCACTCTGTTTATCAGAGAGCACTGTTATATAGTGGCCCTAATGCCCCACTTGCCCCTTCAGGTTCAGACTTGAGTTGTACCAATGTTATTTGGATCTAGACTTTTGTTAATATTACAACAGGAATGGAGTGCAGAGGGAGAGAGAGAGGAGAGAGACAGGATTTCAGGGCTCCAGTTTCAGCATAGCAGGTTATGGCCTCCAAGTGCAAAACTTCAAGAAATTATCAGTGACATACTATCCCACACGATCTGTTAAAGTCATCCAATACACATGTAAATTTCTGTAGTTTCCCACTCCTTTTCAGCTTTCCTCCTCAGCTTTAAGGCCGTTCACCCAAGTTTATTAGCTCCTCAGCCTGGTTTTAGGACAAGAATTAAAACAGATACAGAGCACTGACTGCTGTGTGCTTCGACTCTTATGCTGCATATACTCTCTCCAAAAAAGAGGAAGCTAAGCAAAGTCTCAACAACCCTTTGTAGAAAAAAAAAAAAAAAAAAAAAAAAAATTAAAGTGAATAGGAAAAATGGGATATTATCCCCAAACTCATCCAGGTATTTTCTGAGGCTCTGTCTGAAACAAAAATAATAAACAAACAAATGAACAAAAGCACCAAAAAATAAAAAGCATTAAAAATTGTTATGCCCCAAAATATACTACAATTATTGCATTGTATTTTTCATACATTAGCACCAGAAAATTAAATTCATAACAAGAAACCTGCATAAACTCACAGCTTACAGAATTTATCTTGTTTTAATTTTGGCAATAAATTCTAGCACTAATAGTTACCAGGAAATGAAAAAAAACCAAACAAACTAATAAAAGGAGAACCATAGCCTGGAAGCATTTTGAAATTAAAAGGAAACCTGCTCTTTATTTGGTGGAGAATGTTAGTAATAGAATATAGCTTTAACAAACATGCCTGGTTTTCATTAGGCAGCACAATGTTTTGCTACAAACACAAATTAAGGTATTTGTTTCTAGTACAGAAATCTATCCTATCAATTTGTCCTCAGAGGCTCTGTTTTCTCACTCCTCAGGGTATTGGAAAAGAAAAAATGTTGATTTAACACTCAATTTTGCAAGACTGTTAATTGTGGGAGTGGATCTTACAAGTCATCCCCATGAAGTTAATGACAATGCTTGTGTGCATAAGAATTCAAGCTAGCTGGGAATGTAATTATTTTCCTTATTTCTTTTCCCCTGGAAACAATGTTTGCACAGACACTGCAACTTTTGAGGAAACGTATGAGATTTTACATTGCACTTCCAGTAAATTATCTTTTTACTGGCCAGGCTGGAAGAGAGCAAGAATAGGAGTTAGGAACTTGACTGTGCTCCAAAATACACGAAAGGCTAAAGTGTCCTGCCTTTTATAAAACACTCAGTTATTGACGGGTAGAGGAAAAGAGACTGAGCAGTGAGGATGCATGTCTGCAATGTCAGGGCTCCACACTGAGGTACCTAGACAATACATACCTCTACACATGGTAAAGCGTTTGGATAGGAAGAAAGGCCTGAGAAAGGCAATTGGACTCCGGTCTACTTTCTAGTCTAGAAGTTAAAGAATTTGTCTGGCAAGTGGAAAAATTTTTAGCAGAGGGTCACTCACAGTCTTGCTTCTCCCGTAATAATAAATAAATAAATGAAAGTATATTTTCTGAGGGGAGGAGTGTTTTGACTAGTATTTGTTTCTTTCACAGACTTAGAAAGGGATTTTCCACACAACTTCGCACACAGTAGCTTGGGCTCAAAGGACAGCGTGCTCACACAGTACACAGTGCAGCAAAGGTCTGCTTTTGGGGCAAGATTAGGACATTCACATTTGTCATTGCAAGAAGCTGTCCTTGCTAAAAAAAAAAAAAAATAAAAAAAATCCAAAGTTACGGTGAAGAGTAAACTACCCCATTTCCTCCATGTTAACCCATTCCTGCTCTAGGCATTCTGTTAAATCAGCACTAGCAAGATGATTTTCCATGTCTTTGTGGCAGGCACCTAATGCCAGATCACCACCCTTCAGCAACAGGTTCTTCATAATGTCTGAGACACCTTTTCATTGACAGGCTCAACTCCGTATTTCTTTGTCTCCTGCTTACAAGTCCTCAGTCTTTGCTTCAAAGGATAGTGATATTTACTATTGAACTGTAATCACATAAATAGACTTCTTCTGTATTGTTTGTCACCAAACTGCTTGGAATTTAACCTCCCATTTGCCTGCAAAGACAGCTTCATGCATAACCAAGAGCGAAAGGTGCTGTAAGACTGTAAGTGTAATCATGAATAACAGAAAAATTCAACTTAATAATGTATTACCATGCGCTGTCAGGCAGCTTTACCCTTATCATGCATCAATCCAAAGCATGTTTAGTGTGTGATGTAGCACAGCACTGACAAGCCAGATGCAACCTAATTTATTCAAACATGTGCAGGTCCAGCCACAGAACTGAGAAAACATCAGATACCCAAAAGCTTTCTCTGCTGCTCCAGCAAGTCCTGCAGTCTCTGTTGATCCAGATCCCTCAGCTAGTGTACTACCAGTGCCCAAGCCAGATAGATTTAAAACAGGACAGCTCTAATATTGTTCTAAGTAAGTCCTACATGTATGCATATATACACATATACACACACACAGACTAGTAAAATAGTTTTGTTTTTTTTCTTGAGTTACCCACCCATGCAGAAAGCTATTGTTTAGTAGAGTTGGGTCTTTTATCTGATACACTCATCTTTGAATATATTTTATGGTTCAACTTATTAAATTTGAAAGATCTCTTCACAACCAGAGGAAACCAAGCTCTCCTATAAATACAGATTCTTTGAGAAGACAAATATTAAGGAATACCCAGCTGTTACTCTTAGAACTCACTTCACCCTTCAGTGCTATGTTAGAGATGTGTGAACTACTTGTAAAGTATGTTTCTACAGGCATAGCACAGTAATATACAGTGATAAACTGAGTCCAATTGCAGAAGAAATACAACCATCATCAAGATCTTGGTTCAATGGTAAGTACAATCTCCTGACAGGAGGAACAAGGGGTTTTTATGACCATCACATACTTGTTCTGATGCATGAGGTTTCCTATCAATGCCTGTTATAGAGAGAATGGATTAATTTAATTAAGCCAATAACCTGGGAGAGACACATTCAAGTCTCTTTATCTGGGATAGATTTGCTGTGGAACTTGGCCAACAGCAAAGTCTGTCTGTGCTTAAGATGCCGATTTCTAGAAAATGGAAAAGTAGCTTTTTCATTTCTTCCAGGGATTTTGTGCAGATAAATATGTGGTGCTTACAAGTGCGACATAAGAATGTAGAGTCTGAACAACAGCCTCAAGAAGATAGCATGATATTCATTCTTTTAAAGTGAGGATATTAAATCAGTCAAGCAGAAGTATATCATTAAACTATTCTTCTTTCCAAAGTTGTAAGATCATTCCCCTGAAGGTGACTTCTCAGGAGCATATGCATTTTCTGTAAGCTCCTGATCTCTATTTGCAGTTTGTTAAATGTTAGTGGTAATAGAATCAAGGCATTTATGCCTCAAAATATGATATTTGCAACAGCTACACACAGAATCACCTACCTGTTAAATCTTCCCATCATGCACCAAGAAGAAATAAGTAAAGAAGAATGAGATTTCTCTTCCCTAATCTTATAGCACAGATATTTAAATCTGAGCTAGTCACCCAGGGCTTCCTTTCAAGTCCGTGTTATGAATACATTCCCTCTAGCATGTGATCCATCTTATCCTAAAGCAGACAACTAAAAATAGGTCAGAACTGCAGACTAGGAGGGTTTTCACTTTGCCAACTGCAGTAGCAGGCTAGCAGGAGAAGCTCGCCTAAAAAGGTCTATACAGTGTCCCACCATTTATCAATTTTGTCTCATTGTTTTGTGTAGGCTGTCTTTATCTGATCTCTCTTGCATGTGTGGAGACAGTATTTTCTCATAGTTTGAAATAACACTTTCCTAAAATGCAACAAGTTTTGAAAGAATATTAAATGCAGATTATACCTTTTCCCTCCTATGAATATTTGTCATGCAAATTAATTGTACTAAAATTTTCTGGGGTCTTAATTTGTCATACATAGCTAGGTAAAGAATGGGGAGAGTTTAAATGCCATGCTGGTCTTCTTCTTACTTCTGAAGTAGTAGATGTTCCTGTGGTGTTTCTGTAAGCCAGGCTATACAAGCTACGGGAGAAGAAAAGAGTACCTGGCAGACCAAAATGACATACGAAAAAATCACTTTTTTCCCCAAGTTCCTTAAAAAAATGAGTCTATGACTTCTCTTCATGTACACACATCTATGTGCAATGAGAAAGCTCCTCCACCCCTCTGCAATGAAAGGATTAAAAGCTCAGCTTGCCCACAGCTTCTTACAAGCACAACACTGAGGATTCAGACTTCCTCAGAAATTTTACAGGCAACAAGAAGATATCTACATAAGAATAAAGCTCTACCAATCATAGAACTATAGAATGTTAGAGTTGGAAAGGACCTTAAGGATCATCTATTTCCAGCGGCCCTCCCATGGGCAGGGATACCTTCCACTAGACCAGGTTGCTCAAAGCCCCATCCAGCCTGGCCTTGAACAGTGCCAGCGATGGGGCAGCCACAGCTTCTCTGGGCACCCTGTGCCAGTGCCTCATAGTGAAGAATTTCTTCTTAATGTCTAATCTAAATCTACCCTCTTTAGGTTTAAAATCAATCCTCCTTACCCAGTAATAAGTAAGAGTTAGTTAAATTTTGATAGCTTTAAAAACCCCAGCACATATATCCTGCCCATGAACACTGGGATTTAAGAAAGCATTTGTGTCTTAAACAGCTTCCAGAACTCTTGATAAAATCTTCTAATTTAACTTCAGTGATCAATAATGTTTTTCAGTAGAGACATCTTGGGAAGACCTACTTAATGAGAAATCACATTCACAAGAAATAACTCTCTTACTAGGGGCTACTTTATAAACCATTACATCTGAAATGAAAGACATGAGCAAAATTACATTTAAACTGTTGCCATTAATATGCCTAAGAGAACCTTAAAATGAACTGAAGAGGAAAGATATCAGATATCATGTGTTTCTATGGCTTTTTCACATAGCACCAATGGAAGAAAAAAAACAGAATTTTAGTTACAAAGCAGTAGTACAAATCTGTTGGGGTTTTTATGGTCTTTTAAAGTTCAAAAACAAAGTGATGCTTTGAATGCATTTTAGAATAGAACAGAGCAAGGGAATGGATCTGATATTTTTTATCCTTGTTAAATGTCTAACTTCTTTTATTGACAAACCTCTTGTACATCCAAGGGATCTTTAGAACTTGTGAGCTTCCAAGAGAAAGCAATGCACCCTCTTCAAGGCATGAGCTGCATTGAAAAGACCATTATCACTTTCTTCTAATAGCTGGATGAAACCTGATGAATTTTATCTGAGAAGAAGCCCAGGCTGCATCAGTGGGGGAGGACCTGAAACGTACCTCACATCCCAGGCAGAGGAGCCACTGAGTGCTGCACAGCATCTGTGGGAGGGGAGTGAGAAAACTCTGAGAGAAACATCCCTGCAGACACCAAGGCCAGAGAAGGAGGGGAAGAGGTACTCCAGGTGGTGAAGCAGAGATTCCCCTGCAGTCTCAGGAAGGCCCACACTGTAGCCAATGGCTACGCCTCAAGGATACCCATTCCAGCCCACGTAGACCCCATGCTGGAGCATGTTAATAGTGTAGAGAGATAAAAATGGCAGAGAGGTGATGTTATGGACTGACTGTAGCCCACCATTCCTTACCCTCCTGCTGCTCCACTGGTGGTGTGGAGCGGCTAGAGGAGTCTGGACTGAATTTATACCTATGGCAGGCGGGAGGTGTCATGGGCTCAGCAGCAGCAGTCATTTTTCTCCTTCGTAGTAGCTGGTGCAGTGCTGTGTTTTCAATTTTTGGTCTGGGAACAGCGCTGATAACACCAGTGTTTCGGTTACTGCTTAGTGATGTTTTGGTCTGACCAAGGACTTTCTGAGTTTCATGCTCTGCCAGGGAGGAGGAGAAGCCGGGAGGAAGCAGAGACAGGACACCTGACCCAAACTGACCAAAGAGGTTATACCATACCACAGCACATCCTGCCCAGGACTGGAAGAGCAGAGAGCAGAGACCCAGAAGGGTGAGGGTGCACTGCGTGGTCGGGCTTGGTATTAAGTGGTGAGAATTGTATGCTTTCCTTGTATTTGCCTTGTCATTATTATTATTGGTGGTAGCAGTAGTGGTTTGTGTTATACCTTAGTTACTAAACTGTTCTTATCTCAGCCTGTGGGAGTTGTATTCTTTTCGATTCTCCTTCCCATCCACCCGGGAGCAGGGGGAAGAAAGAGGGGGAAGTGAGGGAGAGAACGGGCTGCGTGAGTTAGGCTTAAACCACAACAGGAGGGCAGATATTGTTTTAATATTTGTTCTTTCACTTACAACTATCCAAATTAGTAATTACATTTTTATTTTAATTTACAGTAAATTAATTTTTCCTATGTTGAATCTCTAGTCTTCAGTAATAGGATTACTAGTATTGCTCATCGAAGACCACATATACAGTCTGTGGTAAGACAAAACATACAGCAGTTTGAGCATGCCCTGAATATCCAGCACAGAAGAAAAGTAAAACACTGGCTTTACTCAAGCACCAGAACCACAGCCAGGCCCCAGTGCAAGTTCAAAGAAATCTCAAAGACTACTTATGTCAAGCAAGGACTGCCAAAGCTGGAGAACACACTACTTGCACATCATTTTTCTACAGTGAATTAGAGGAGGAAGTAGAGAAACCAATTTGGTAATTTTCTACCTTTCTATTCTCCACCAAAGGGGAATCTTGCAGCAGTCAGTGAGGTGGATTTAGCAGTAGCTGTGTTGGCAAAGCCATTACAGAATATTTTACTCTTCAAAGTTGTACTTTCATCAGCTGTAAAACAAAAGCAACAGAAAAACCTTTCTTCTCAAAAACTCTCTTTGTGGTTTATAGCCACATGCAGATATAACAAAGGATTTAGACATCAATATCTTTTAAGAACTCAGTAATCTGGTCGAGTATTTCATAAGAATTTAGTCTCACATGCATGCACACACCCGTACACATGCCTTATACATTTGGTGATCTCTAATTTCTTTCTCCTCTTGACAGAACTGTATAATAAATAAGAATGGGCAACAGGCAGAATTACCACGCACTAGATATGAACTGGAAAAATGGATAATGGTGTTAATAGTCATAATTTCCACTATTTCCAACTTCATTCAGAACTACAGCCCAACAGCCAGTTACAGTCTGTTCAAGTTAGGTAAAAGGTTTTTATTATTTCTCTTGAACAATCTCTCAATTTGCCTGTAAATAGAATTATTTGTTTTGATAAAACCAGTTGAATTCCCTCTATGTAATGAACCATTTGTGTCACAATCTGTCTACACTAACAAAAAGAGATGTCTGAACAAAAAACTTGTACCTGAATAGGTAGAACAGCAGTGTCAGTGCTGGCACTTCCCAAGTTTGCAATTATGGAAAAGAATCTGTCCAGAAAAAACAAATGTTAAACTTAACCTTAATAAATCTGACGAGCGGAAGGAAACAAAACTAAACGTACACCTCCACACTCTTTACAGAGAAGAATTTCCAGATGATTTTGACTAGCTTTCAAAATACAATACTGTAATTTGTTACCAAGAAAAGTGCAATACTCCAAGCATATAAGTACAATACTAAATAAATTGGTTTTCTGACATATTTTTTTCAGGCAAACAGATGAACTGGCCTATGAAAAGATGCAATAAATTATGTTGGCTATTAAAACACTAACAAAATAGAATTTGTCATGACGCAACATGGCAAGTTTTGATCTCAGCTTGTTCTGAAATTAAAATGTATGCTTTTCCGAAAAGAGTCAAGGGCAGCAAAAATCAAACCCATGGAACATACTGCAGAGAGGATTTCTCAGAAACACATGTGTTGCAGAAGCAGCACACAACTCAAAGCTCACTAGCTGACTAACCTTGAAAGATCTTTGTCATTTCTATTTTACCTTTCTGAGAAGTGAGACCAAAAAATCTTTTGCCCTAAATGCCTTTGATTAACTCCCACACTTCCTGCTTATTTCCCCAGCCAGGCCACAGAGGAGGCACAGATTCAGGTATTGTGCTTCCTCTTCATTGCAGTCACAATATAAACCTGGAAATTCTTCATTTCAATTCTCTTAGGGAAAGAAAAGAAAGAAAAAGTATCTTCAAACAAAGTTTCATTTGGAGAAGTTATGGATTACTGCATATAATTCCAGCAGAAAGTTTTAAATCAGTTCCACTTTTCAGTTCTCACATCTGGGGAAAAACATCCTTTCCCAGCAGGGAGGGAGGCTCATAGGGTCCCTTCAACCTGCTGACATCTTTCCACCCAACACTGAGAGGACAGGCACATTGACTGTAACCTTCACCTTTGCAAAATATTCCTGGTTTCTCAGGAATTCTTGGACTCTGCTCCCCACACTTTTATCCCCAGACCCATCATCTGCAGCAGTGGGAATACACAAGGCCCTTGTTCACAATAAGGTATATGTTTCCTTCTGCATCTCCTGCCTGCAGATCCCATGTCACTTTCTTGCCCCTTAGTGATTGCTCCATGCCCACATTTTTGTTCTTCAAGTGCAGGTAAGTCACAAATGAAACCTTTTCACTATTGAGAAGTCATTATCTAGAGAAATCTTACAGCAAAAAAGCCTTACAATTTGGCCACCTAGAAAAAATGCAGCTATGGGACCTAAATAAGTCTTTGCTATCCATAGAGTATATACTTTCTGTTATGTATAACACCTTCTCTCTGTCACAAAGGAGATGTTTGCTTCAGCTATAATCATAAATTTGTAATAAAGGAATCAGTCAATTTGTAAATATGCTACACTAGGTATCAAATTATTCCAAATCTACATGTATTCCCAGCTTTGGCAATCAGTAGATAAGGAATTTGTCACATTTCCTGTATAACTAAAAACTACGATACACATTTCCTGTATAACTAAATCATACGATTTGACCTTTTCCCCCAGAGACAGCCTGTAGGATGTTCAAAACTGTGAAGATACCCAAAACTTGCAAGAGAGCTGTAAACACAAATGGAGAAGTGGTTAGAGTACAACTCTTCTTCATTTACTGAGAACTCATTCTTGCAAAGTATTTTCTTGCAAACCTAAACAGCAGCCTTAAAGCTGTCAGGCCTCATTTTATTGCTTGCACAGCTCATAAGGAAAAGCTCAGATACTCTGCATTAAAGCAGAACCCATTTTCCATTTTTCCTCTCTTACAGGGCAATACAAAACCCACCTATACTCCAAAAGTTGCTGCTCTGGACAATCAAGTACAGTAAATAGTCAACGGTCCTAAAGCAGCTTCTCTAAATCCACTCTTCAGTGACCAGACGCTTACCCTACAGTTCAGTTCACCAGTTCACCAGTAACTGCACAGTAGAGCCCTGTATACTAATCTAGGGAAAACATATTGCATTGTGCACATTCCTGTTTCATACTCTTATTAAAGGAATGCAAATATAGCTGCAATCCTGCCCTAGAGACCAACTAATTTGCATTTTTTCCTCATAGAATAAATTTTACTTACCAGCATGACTGTGAGTTATATCAAACATGAGGTGATACGGTGAAGTCTTCCTCAAAATCGCATTTAGAAACTGGCAGAACCCTTGATTTACCCTGTTACTAAGTACCTACTATGCTAAACACAACTGACAATTCAGAGCAAAATTCTGGATCTGACGTGAAAACTTATTTTTCCTCCATTCATCAGAGGAATGAACTTCAGCACACACTTTTTCCCAGGATGCAATATAGAGTATACTTGCTAAAGCAAAGCTTTGAAACAAATGCTTTCTATGTGTTAGTATGACTTCAAGGATTTAACTATAACATTTTAATGTTCAGGTTACACTTTCAGTCAAATTAGAATTTTTTCTGTCTCAGAAAGGTACACTTTACATCTCTCTCTCTTCACCTGTATATTTACATACAAGGCCTCATAGATTGATTTCAAAATTTGACTTTAAAAAGAAGAGATCACACTACAGTGCATTAGCCATTCTTGTGGCTTTTCCAGATCATGATTGGAATTTTAACACTGGTCAAACTTGGAAAATATCTTTTAGTTTTTTACCATGCCAGAAACATAGTTACTAGGTACTAGAATTTGTGCCCTTCAGACTAAAATACAAAGGACTTAATTTCTAGTTAAGAAATATTATTAAGAGGCACACAATTTAAATATGAACATAGTCAAAACAGAAACACCTATTTTGTGCTTGCCTCACTTAAGATTTAGAAGCCTGTTAAAGTAGTCAATGCCTGTAGAAGCAAGTACAAACTGCTTTTTAAGATAGAGGACAAAATGCAAACAGGCACAGAAAGTAGTCTTGACTTATATTTTCTCTTCCCTTTTGTTTCTACCTGCATGTGGCTGCAGCCTTCAAACTGCTTAAGCTACACTGCTGTAGGAGATGACATTTGGATTGTGGTGGTAATTAGCCTGGGGAGGCAAAGACTAATGACCCCAATTACCTGTGGAGGCACAGCTGGTGAGTCTTAAAAGCTAAAGTTTATCAGAGCGTGTGTGGGGGTGGAGGGTGTAAAAATGCAAACAGAACAGCTTTCTTTGATCAAAGACATCTAAATAGGGTTGCAGTGTTCTTGCTATGTATTGTAAATTGAAAGTCTTCTTTGGAAGAAAGTATAGCTTTTGCATGAAAAACAAAGTGGGGGTTTAATCAACCCAAATGTCTGAGACATGTTGATGACAAGGGAAATTTTTGAGAAAAATAAGCACCATATTAAAAATTGCCACATTACAAAAGCACCTTTGTACTTTTGTAACTATGTAGCCCAGTAATAGGGTATTGCCACTACTAGTGACAGATCACATTCCTGTACTGAGTTTGCAAGACTTCTGGATTGATATATCTAAGCTTTCCTCCACCTGCCCATAGCTTTGTTTCATTCCATGTAGCTGTGACAGCAGCCCTTCTAGCTGACTTGATGTCTACAGCTAATCTTGTTTACTCGTGTTTTTTGAATGGCTGTGTGATACAAACCTACTTTTATATAGACAGCAGTAACGAACCATTACTGTTGACAGAAAGAGATATTTATGATTCTCGCATAATGCTGTAGTGCAGAGAAATGCAGCCCTGGTATGAAAGCAGAGGTCATGAGAAGTGAGGACACAGGAGGCAGCAGAGGTGAATGCTGGCATGAGAAGGCAAGAGATGGGGCTAGTGTTTAGTATGGGATATCCCACAGCTGTGCACATTTCTATAATGGTCAGTAAAAAAAAACCCCTCAAAACCAAACAATAAAAACGAAAAAAGAAGACCTGGAGCTGAACAAGACTAGTCTTGGGGCTAACAAAGAAAAAACAGCATCTAATAAATGCAAAAAGTACCATATATAGTAAACCTGGATATAACCTGGAGCTGCGGAACAATGTGGAAAAAGAACAATACAGAAGTGTTAGCAAATATACAAATAATGGATCCCAAATGATCCTGGGAGAGGAAACCAGTAGCATGAAGATCATATTTCTCCTGGTAAAGGACTTCAGATAACAGGAATGTGCTTTAACACCCTTCCACACACTAGACTGAAGCGGCTAACCTTTGGACTCGGCAGAACAGGGGAAGGGTGAGCACAACCCCAGAAAAAGGAGTAGAAGTGTATGTTGCAATTTGAATAGCATTATTTCAATTATTGTGACATTTTCTGCATCAGTATTCTGATTACACTATTCTTCGTTTTGCTGTACAATTAGATACAGACTAGTGATGATGCTTGAATTAGACTACTAAGATTTCCACTACAGTTCTTGGCTTTACATATAGAGATATATAAACATATGTGTATGCCATATATATATATGATACATATAAGGCATGCTTCCATTCTCCATAAAAAAGATTCTGAGCAAAGCACTTCACAGTTTATAATAAACACTATAACTTAATTCCTTGCTGATAGTTGTTTGTTTCACAACAGACCTCATGATAGCTCAAATCAGCCAATTCTTAGCAATATTGAGTCTTAGCGATATTATTGTTGCACTGTTGGACATCTTGCCTTTCTGACCCTCCAAAATGGATGCCTTGCCCTTCTGACTTTCTGCAAAGAGAGTGCAAGGGCTGTTTAGAAAGAGAGAGCTTGCAGCAGCTGTTAAAGGCTACTCAGTTGGGTAGCATGTAAATCCATTTTAAACCACCATTGGAAAAGCTGCTCTTGGGAGATGTGCTCTTTCATGGTGCCCAGGCTATGGTAGGGTAACAAGTGTAGAGTACTGCACCATCTTCCTAGATGCACTTTTTATTTTGTTGTCAGAATTATAATATTCCTCTGAAGCACTATGCTAGTTCCATTGTCTATAATGAGACTCTTTATGTCTAAGAAGTGTGAATAGATTGAGCACAAGTATAGAGCAACATTAGGAGCTTTGTATTTCAAAGATAAGAGAACTTGAAGATATACCTCAGTAACGTTTTGGTAATAGTTATTCTTTATATTTGATTAAATGGTAATAAACCATTTCAAGACTCAGAAAAAAAAATACAAATAGACATCCACCTTCCTATTTTCCTTTTGGAGACAGAATTTCTCTAAGTATTACTTTTTGTCTCACTGAACTTAAAGTATTTTCTGGAAATAAACCCCTTGCATGTCTAGTTTTGCAGTTACATGCATGCTCATTCTAATCAATTCTGCTGATCATCACCACACAGAGATTGCCAAAGATCTCAAAACATTAAAACACGCTATCCAGCCTAGTCCCAACTCTGCATTAACATTTCCAGAAACAAAGGCATTGCAAGTAAGCAAAACAGCTGGGCTAAATTTTGTACACATGCAAGATCAACACAAGGAAAGAAAAAAAGTACCATATTTAATTTAAGGTTTTTTTTTTCTCTGCATTGAATTGGATTGAATTCACATAGTCATGTAAGGATATTTGTTATCAAATATTCACACTTTCAAATCTGCATATGCTGAAGTAAAAAAGTCAGTTAAAGTGTTCCTAGGAGCACACATTCTTCCTAATCTCTCCAGTTTCTCCTGCTACACAGCCCCTTAGCCGGTACTGAAAAGCTTCATCGTTTCATGCAGCTGAACTGCTCATTAGTACAGTAGTTGATAGCATTGCATAAGGCAGCACACATACTGTGTTGGAGCAGAAGATAAGAAAGAAAATGAAAGTAGTAATTTTCTTTTGCGCAGGCTTTTTCTCCACTTTGATGTGATTTGTTAGAATGCACTTAGTAATTTGATAGCGTTCTTTTTTTCCCAAGTCAAGTTCCAGCAGTACCTTAGCAGTGCCCCAGGGTGCCTGTCACTCTCTGACACCTGTTACAGTTGAAGGCCATCAGCTGGGTTTGCATGTCAAAAACAAATTCTCAGTGGGTTCTGCAATTTCTCCACACTGTTGCTGTGCAGCAAAGTATTATCTATTGATCACTGACTGGAACTGCGGTAGGTCAACAATTACTGCTGATGGGAGCTCTCCTGTGCCTTGGTGTAGTAGCAGGCATTTATGTTGCTCTAAATGAGCAGGTGGAGTTCTTGTGTGTATAAGACAAGGAAGGGCTCTGCCCCTGAGAAGCACTTTTATAAACAAAGAAACTTTAAAGCACTTAAATGTATAAAAATAAAACCACATTGTCCAATACAGAGTGTCTATCTGGCACAGGCAGAGGAAGAAGCCAGGTAAATCAAAACTTGCACAAGATTAAATTAAATATCTACATTAAAAAGTGAGAGATGATAATGAATTATTCCTAAACTCCCTTAATACTCCATCCCACATCTGATATTTCAAATACAAATATAAACACAAGAAATCAAAGAAGTACTAATGTATTCTGAGAAGTACTAAGATAATTTCTGCTTAGAAGTGAAGCTATTTTAGAAAGTATTTCTTCCCTTCCCTTTACAACATTGTACGATTTTGCAATCAATTCAATTTCAGACTATAGTCAAAAAAAATACCATACTAATTGCAGGTGGAAGAATAATAGGTGTCTGCACATTTTTAAACAGTGCAACACAGATTTAGACACTTGGACTTTTTTTGAGAGAAAATAGCATGCAATTCAAGCCGAAAATTTGGCAAAGATCTGTAATAAAAAACACATGCTGCTTTGCCTCAGAGGAAGTAATTCATAAATGTCAAGCCGGTCTTACTGCCCAGAGCCTTGGTATTACTGCAATTAGATTCCTCAAAGATTTTGTTTCAACCGTGGTTACTAAGAGAGAGTGCAAATGGCCACCAGTAAGTACTTTGAATGCGCAGTTTGTGAAACTTCACTGTCAAGTCTGTCAGACAATTAACAAATCTGGTCCCTATCTCTTTCACTCTGGAAAGAAGCAGTGTTTAAAGTGTTCCTCTACCAACCATGACAAATGCACTGCTGCCAGAAGCAGGATGAGGAACGCTGTTCTCAGGTTCCCAGGGCCAGCTCACAGATGGTTCTATGTCCCCACCCAATGTGATCAAGGTCTCCGTGTCTTTCCCACAACCCCTCCTGTCCAGGAAGTTCCTGTCCTGCCAGGCAACAGGACCACCAACACTGGGAGCTGCTGACTGGGGGAGGAAGTCTGGAGGGGTTAGAGTTCCTCAGCTCCCTCCATCTCTGCATCTCCAGTCTCCCAAATAAACCTGAGCTCACAGAAGAAAGCACATCCTCTCTGAGCAGAAATGATATTTTGTGTCTGGAGTAACCCATAATGCTTCTTATGTACTGGCCCATTTGGTACAGGGGCACAAAGGAGTCCTGTCTTAAATCTTCCAAGCTCACGAACAGAGCAGAAACTCAATCTACAGCATTCGTGTTTTGACCAACTCTATTCTCTATTTTGATATGAGAAGGAGACTAAAGAACAAACACACAGATTGACAGACTTTCTTCTACAAACAGAACACTCTCTTCATCTGGAGAAAAGAGTCTTTGCCACTCTTACCATGACACATTAAGGATGCATTTTCTTCATGGCACCTCAGCAGCGAGCAGAGTGGAGGGAAACGAGTTAGGCACTGGTGGTTTTCCATCAATAAGCAAGAAAATATTAACCAGAAACATATGTAAATAGAAATTAAAACATTATTTCTTTTAAATCATAGCACAGTTTTAAAGTTGGAGGCCACACCTGAAATATAAGAAATGCCAAGAAAATAATAGGACAAATAACTGATAAAATCAAATCTGAAATTAATTTATTCATTGTATTTAGGTATAATTTCTAGACTATTGTTTCTATGTTCTTTGTCCAAATTTTGATTAAAAGAATCAACAAGTTATATAAGTGTAAGCCTTTTGAGTATTTAAAAAAAACACTAGATTTCTAACACCAACAGTAACACCTAAGGCAGAAGCAGAAAAAGAACAAGTTTAGCAAGCGTTCAATTGCTCTATGAAAATGGGTTCCATATGGATACTGAGCTAAGTCTTCCCATCTAGCACCTTAATGGTCAAAAAGAAAACTTGAAAAATCAAATTCTTATCAGTCAGATAATCTGCATAAGATGCATTATTAGGTCTCTGCAACACTGCAAAGAACTACCATATGGTCTAATGCTGCTAACCCTACTTCAGACCACAAATGTAATGCAACAATATAAGTAAGCCAGGGGATAAGCTGTGCTTTTCTCTGTGAGGTTGAATATCATGAATAAAAAGGAAAAGATAATTACTATTGGCACCTTTGTAAAAGTAGCAGAAATACTCCCAAGAAAGAAAAAGCAATTGAAACTGCGCAAAGTGCAATGCCAGAAGTATACTGAAGTGTGCCTGGAGAGAAGCAAAATTGTATTTAAATTGCATAAATACAGCGCACTTTGCTCTTTTGCAGTTTAAATTGCAATGAAGTTCCAAATCAGTAGCACAGTTTAAAATAAAAAAGATTAATGGAGTCTGTTTCCATATCACTGGCTATATGCAAAGCAAATTTTGCTGAAGTAATCCAATTATTCTACTATTTAATTTGATAGCATGCTGCCTCCAACTAATTATCAGAAAAGTTGGACAGATGTAGTTCCATAGGAATTATGCTGGTACCAGCAGCTAACATTCACATACTACGTAGGAACAAGCAAGGGAAACACTTCGTTCCTGGCTAGCGTTACTTGTTGACATAAAGCTTCTACCCAGAGGTACTCAGGCTCCAGCAGTTCCTCTGATGGTGACTCTTATCCTGCTGATTTAAGCCTTTATCTTTTTGATACCTGGCAGACATCTGACTTGTGCTAGAAACACCCAGCTACATATCAGCGACCCCAGTTCCTAGACTGACATTTAGGGCAAAAAAAACGAAAAGGAGCTTTGCTGGCCCAAAAGTAGGTAAGCCTGAGGTATAGATATGTTGAGTTTGGTCAGTTCAAGCTGCCATAGCTCAATCAATCAGGCACTGTCTGTAAGGGACCTGGACTTTTGCTGGCGAAAATTCTGGACATCGTGTCTCTGTGGTGGCACACACAGCACTTTTTTCTTCTGCTCCTTAAATTTTAGTAGAATGTGACATGTTAATTATGGCTGCTGTCAATACGTGGAATAAAAAAAAAAAAAAAGAAGGAAGATGCAGGAGTTCCTCAGAGCTTGTTAATATTTTAGTTTTAAACATCATTTTTACTAATGGGACTATATTTTATGTAGGACACGTTAAAGTTATATTTTTATTTGGGAGCCAGTATGACTTCTGCTACTCTCTGACAGTTTCCATTTGACTCAACAGAACAAGCCATTCTGTAAGTGTTGGGTGGTTTTGTTTTGTTTTGTTTTTGTTTGGTTTGGAATTTTTATCTTTTTTTTTTTTTAATTTGGAAGAATAGGTGGTGATTTTTAAACACTGTTAAGAGGCTGTATCCCTTGCATAGGGTTAGGCAAGAAAACTGACTTACCAAACTAGCTGCTCAGTCAGAGTCATAGAATCATAGAAGCATAGAATAGTTAGGGTTGGAAAGGACCTTAAGATCATCTAGCTCCAACCCCCCTGCCAGGTCCTATCCATTTCTCAAAAAAAAAAAAAAAAAAAAAACCCAACCCAACAAGTTGGAAGGAAAAGCAATTCTTTCCCTTCCACTAAATTAAAACTTTTATAAAAAAATTGATAGGAAATGGGACAATTTTTGTATCATAGAAGCCAAATGTTCTGTCATAGCTCTGAAATGTATCCGTTGTCAAAAGTACATTAAAGACATTTGTTGCTAGAGGTGTGTTAAGTACAAGGTCTTCCTAAATAATCTGAGAAAAGTCCATGCTGAAGCCTTGCAAACCTAATTTTTAATTCCTTGTCCATATTCATCCATTCAGCCCAATAATTCACCTTCTCCCTGAAGGACTCCTTTTAACAATTAAGGTAATTATTGCAGCCGTGGTACTTTCACAGACCCACAGCCTTTGACTTTTTTCTCTTCAGTACAAATGCCTGATAAATTTCCTCTCTTTCTCTTCTTTTTTTTAATATATCCAACCATTTCTTTATGAAACTTGTATGTTTCTAGTCATAATGAAATAAATTCTTTTAGTCCTGCTTATTAAGACACAATTTTCCCATGAAGGGTCATTCAAGACAATTGAACCTTCAGTTTTTATATGTTCCTGTCATTAGATATTTCCCATTTTTAGTCTAAACACACAAATTGCAATCTACATTCATGGCTACTGAAATTACAGACTTCAGTCCAAGAGATCTTCAAGTAAAATTCTCCACGGTAAACTTCAGCGTCTACCTTGTTTTGCCTCCACACTTCTGCCCAACAGAACTGATGGCTGAGCCTAAGGGCATGAACCTGCAAGGACTGATAGTGTAACTTTAGTTGCAGATGGAGAGATGTGTCCATCTATACTGTGTGTGTACCTAAAGCAGTCGTTTGCTCTTTGGTATGAAGATTTTATGAGTCTGACATCGTATTTACTGTCTCGGAATCCGCACTGGGCTCTAAAATGATCAGCATAAAGGTCACAAAGGAGTAAGCAAAAAGAAAGAATAACAAAGGCATGTTGCATTTCATCTTGCTGACAATCAACAGAAGCATAGCGGAGTCATTAAGAAAAAATTCCCCACTTCAAATGAAATAAGGCAGTGTATTGGATAAAAAAAATTTTCTGAAATAGAAAGCAATTTCGTACAGACCAACATGGGTATGGTAGGCCTTGGTGCTTACTCCTTTACAGAAATCAAAGGAAACAGAACCAGCAGTGTTCTCTGTGTGTCCTTTCTTTGCTTTTTTCATACCTTCCATCCCACTTTTCACCATAAGAACTTCATTCAGAACAAAGAATTTCCTTCCAGACTTACTTGCTCAGAAAGGCTAATACAAATATTGTATAGTAAGCATGACAATCATTAGAAATTCCAGCCTATCAGGGAAAAATGCCTTAAAAATTGTCATATTTTTTAGGAAAAAAAATAAAAATTGAAATTTGAAGCATTTGCCACAAACCCTACCCAAACTTGCAGGCAATCTATGAGTAGGCTAGTTATTACCTCAGGCTGTAAGCTGCACTGTTACTCAAAGATGGAATGAATAATCAGGCATTAACACCAGTATAGTAGCATATGCTAATGAGATCCGTACTTACACTAAAACTGCTTTGATCAACTCCCATTAAGAGAAAGATGAGAACAGAGGAAAATTTCGATTTTATTTTTTTCTGTTATTATTCAAAAAAAGGAAAAGGAAGAAAAAAAACCCCAAAACCAAAAATCACTGGAAATATTTTACAACCTAGTGGACCAATTAGAAATGTGAAAGCACACCCTTCTAGTAGTTCCATAGTCCTTTCTTTTTCCATTATTGACAGTGAAATTATTAACACTATTTCTTTTAACCTGTTAAAAAAACCTACTGATACTTGTGGTAGAGTCACTGTCCCTGGAATTGTTCAGAAACCATGTAGATGAGGCCCTTGGCGACATGGTTTAGTGGTGGACTTGGCAGTCCAGGGGTAATGGTTAGACTTCATCTTAAAGGGCTTTTCCAACCTGGATGATTCTATGATTCTATATGCTCAGAAACCTTGTCTTTAAATATATACATTTATATCTTACATGAACCTGTCTACACCTCTACCCAATAACAAAGAAAAGAACTATAAGAATATCAAGAAAAGAACTGATAAAAGAATTTTTTTAAGGAATAGTGAATTCATAACAACATAATGTTGATAACCAGAAATTGAGAAGTTTATATTCTTATAGATCCATGCTATATATACCATGCTAGCTATACCAGCTAGCATGGTAACTGACAGGTTTTGAATGATGCTCTGAGATAACATTCTTTAAGTAATTTCCAGTGAACTACATAAAAATGAAAATACACTGCAATTTTCCCTATTCTATAAAATAAAATCTGTTCTCAGTTTAATCTTGTGTAACACAAATATACATAAAAGAAAGGGAGTGTAAAAATGCAATATATTGTGCTACAAGCATAGTTAAATCGGTAAGTTTTGCTAAAATATTTTCCTTTCTCCCCTGAAAGCATTCTCTTGTGATGTCTGCTATCCATCTCCCCTTGTGTATTTTACATGACACTTTTCTAGCTGCATATTGCAAAAAGAAAGGTGTCATTAAATGTTTTTCAAAGTGACATTGCTGAGCGTGTTGGAAGTATTTTCTGTGCTCTTCATGAATGACAGGCCGTGCGTCCCAGGCATCATCTGTGCACAGTTCATTAGTGCATAATTTTTTTAGAAAACAAGTTGTCAGCGAGGGAAAAGAAGAATGAAAAATAGATTTCTAAGAGACATGAAAACCTTTACAAGAAATTCTTCCAAACAGGGCAGAATGGAGAGGGAGAAATTGTTTGCTGGAATTTGTTCTAGAGGAATTCTCTATTTTAGTTTGATGCTTTGCTTTATAATTTGTGGAGGCCTTTGGGGAAATCTAACACAGGCTTAGAAGCATCCAATATCTGCAAAAGTTACACAGAGACATTTTGCTTGCAAGAAGTATACCTGAAGTTTCCTTAAATACACTTCAAATTTGACTTGTAACTACTAATTCAGGCAGCTTTTCTATAAACCTGGCTATTAATGCACGCAGCTGGTTCACTGCATTACCAGTAGCTCAGTTTCTTCCAATGGCTTGCTATATGACTAGATCTTCATGAATGGCAACTGAACCAGTAGATTACAGTCTTGCATGCACCCTGATATTTTGCCAGCATAGACAGGGAAAGAAGAGAGCAGGAGTCTCTTAGGTCTTGTTTAGATAGAACTACTCTGAAGATCGGTAATCCTTACACTAACAGATAGTATGTGTCTTACTAAAATAAAAAAAATAAAATAAAAAAAATTACAATCATTTTTTATAAGTACAGGGGAAGGTTTTACAAAATGCTCCATTAGTTCTCTAAAACCAATTTGTCAAGTTTAAACCTCAACTCATGAATACTTTCAGAAACTTTATAATCAAGGTAGAGTGTTGGAGAGGAGAGAAAACTTCACCTTTGCCAAACTGTACTGCTAAGAACTAAAGAACAAGATATAAACAGGTACATACAGAAGTTTTAAGCATTCACATGACTGGTTGCTGCATGCATTTGTCAAAGCATCCTGCTTCTCCTGAGTTATATCTGACAACCTCTCCCACAGTCCAGGACGCTGACATCACCAAAGCAAATTTGTGCAGCCGCATGACACCATACAACAAAATACACATTTAAAGATCATTAGCATGCCACTTTTGTTAGCATACCTCATTTAAAAAAATATTGTAATCCAAAATCACTTGATCTTTATGAACTTATGTTCAAAGCAGAACATCTGGCATCCTATTGCAAAATTCTCATGTCATATTTGCTGTTTCCTTTCAATTTTGGAGAGGTAAGATACAGGAATGTTCATAACAAAATGCAACTCAATAGACACCATCCATGGTTCCTTTGTTTCTAAAGTCAGCTCAGATAAGCTTCTGACAAGAGATTGCACAACTACTGAGAGATTCATAATTAGACAGAATTAGTACACTAAATAACCCCCAAAACCAAAACAATAAAACACATTCTCAGCTGGCTATCAGTGAGTTTCAGGTTTGACACCAGCTGTAAAGGGACAGATGAAGAATGCAGACTCTATTCAGGAAACCAGGTATCAAATTGGGTCCAATCTCACAAAATTTCTACAACTGTGCTTTTATAACCATCTCACAAAAGAATTGTTTCTGTCCATAGTGAAAGGTTTTTGAGCTCAGACAATAACAGTACACAATAAAAGAACCCCCCCTCCCACTTGATTACAGCTCTAAGCGTATCATCCGAGACGTGAAAAACAAAGCTATATTTGATGACCGTTCCCACTAAGGAAAAACAAATTTCTTCTGATCCAATAAAACACGTAGGTTAACAGCTGGAATGAGAACTGTCACATCTCAAGCAAAAACCTATTTTGCTCTTGACAAAGCAGAAATGACTTCCTCAAGTTGGAAAAGTATCTTTTTGACCAGCCTGTCTCATTTCTTTACCAGATAGGTATATTCTTCATTTCTACACAAAGCAAAACATGCCACATATAGATCAAATAAAGATTTGACACAATGCAAGTGAGAGAAAGTCATCCTAAAATAAAAAATAGATCCCCAACTTTTAAACAGGTATTTAAAATGCATATTTGAGAAAGCACTGCAATATTCAAATGAAAACCAAGCATTGCACTTATTTGACTTCTTTAGCTGTTGATTAAATTTCATATACACACCCATACAATTCACCAGAGAATTGCATGACATGACAACAATGCAGAGCACTCAACTGAAACAGTTGAGATGATGTCAGACTCTTTATTAGAAAGCAGTTAGTTTGCATCTAAAAAAAGTATGTTTATTATCAAGATCTTTTAAATCTCCTAGTGCTCTGATTCAGTTCAAAAAGCAGAAGATTTAGTTATCTTTTAGGTTGATAAGGGAATTCATGCTCTTTGAGGGACTTTAATGGTATGTCACATGTATGTGTAATCAGGTTAATACTGAAGATAGAGGATAAGATTTCAAGCAGATGTAGTTCTGCATTTAGCTGAAGTTTACTTGGCTTATGCTTAAAAAGCCCTAGTTTTGTACACTTTGACAGAATAAGGTTAAAGCTTAAATTAATAAAGCAAACAGGGCCAATTAAATGCACACAAACCTTTCCCTAGTGTGCTTGTGGGTATGTTTGCAGTGCTGGGTGATATTTTGCTCATGGTAAGTAAGCAGATCTGTTCCAGAGCAGACCTTTTATCACTGGTATCATTTTAGTTCACATGCCTGAAGAATAGCACACTGTGGGAGTTCAAGGCATTGCAAACCTTTGCTACCATGAAATTAATTTAAATACTTTAAAATAAATCTCTCTGCTCCCAGGAGTTTTAATTTTCTATGCATATTCCACCTTCTATGGAGAACGCAGCCTTAATTATCTTTTGAGATCCCATATTAAGGCTGTACAAAGCACTGATTATTATACAGCACCACAGACAGAGAAAATTACCAAGATAAAGCCATGCTTCTTCTTGTAGAAGGTATGCAGCAGTGATGATTATGGTAGATGGTAGATTCTTCATGTGCAGCAGCCTAGAAGGGGCTGGTGCCCTCCCAAATGACACAACTGTTGACCAAAAATACCTCACAGGCATTCACTGAAGAAAAGGATGTTTCAGTGATTTTTCTTATAGGCTTTTCATCTGCTGTCTTATATACTGCATATATAATGTCTTCCCAGCGTTATTCCACCCTCTGTTACATGTTTCCACATTTCTTTCAGCTGTGGGCAGCATCTCAGCAGATCCCTGGCTCTGACAGGGCAAGCCAAGCTGCTCAGGAAACTGGCAGCATTTTTGTAGGACCTCACTGCCTTCTGCAGAAGAGGCTCCCTCATGAAGGAATGATAGGCAGGATCTGACCTGAGACTGCAAACGCGCACACAGGCTGTGCAATGAGCTTGACACGTGGGCCCTGCGTGAATGATTAGTGACTGAAACAGTATAAACAACAACAGCAATTTTTTTTATAAGCTTGTTGTAATTCACTAATTAATTCCAACATAATTCACAGATGACTTAACTTCTTAACTAAGGCCTCCGGCATGCAACTGTAGGTAGGTGCTGTGAATGTAAATGGCTCTTTTCTTTGTCAGGAGAAATAAGTGGGTGAGGCAGGGTGAAATTTACATTGATCTGAGCTTCAGTAAAGAGAATTTGAAGAAAGAACACACAGGATTGTGGTTATAAAATTTATTGCTTAGTATCTTCAGGTAATACACTGTATTTGAGAAGATTAATAAAATTGTGGTCTAATCCAACCCAAAGTTCTTTCACCCACCTGTAATTTCCAGACATCCATTGCTCCCCCATTGAATAAACTGCCACTTGGTTCTCAGGTTCCGAAAAAGCATCAGGCAGATTTTGAAGCCATAAAGACAGAAACAGTGATCACAGAGTTCTCAACGTTGTCATACTCTTTCCTGAAGGCAAATTAGCACAATTCCCAACTCAGATCATCCCAGCCATACACACAGAATTGCACAGGCAAACAGAACATGTTCGTCCACAGCAGCTTTAGTCAGTCATGGTCAAACTGATTTTGATTTTAAAAAGCTCACAGGAAGGTGACAGGCTGAAAAACTTAATCACTTACAAGCACATACTCTGAAATGATAGTTATTTGATAATTCCATGCTTCTGTAATGATCATGCAGTGTTCCTTGTTCATAATACACTCCCACAAAACAAGCATTTCCAAGCACCCCCTTCTTATGTACAAAGATAAGGAGAGCAAAAATTACATGTGGGAACCTTAACTAAATGACAGTAGAAGTATTCAAACTGAAAAACATCTGCCATTACTGGCTGTGCAATGAAGTTCACTCTAAAAACTACAGCGGAGGAGGCTTATCTTGCAAGCACAGAAAAAGGTATCCTGCCTTAGCAGCAAGGAGAAACAGCAAAGGCCAAACCTTCAAATGCACATCATCCTCCTCCACCAGCAAGCATGCTGTGGTCTCAAGCCTGCCATGCAGTACGCTTCACCTTCCATGTGGACAAAGATATTTATTACAACTTACATTACCACTGTATCCAGCAGCCTTTTTATTCAGGCAGGGCACCCAGGCACTGCGTGATGCAGTCACATGATGTGGAAAAAAAGCACTTCTCATGTAGGCGAAGTTCTGACCTGCTACTGCTGCCCTTTGCTCTGCTCAGAGGTCCTGCCAGCACTTTGGAGCTGCTGCACTTTCACCTTTGATATCTGCAGAAATTCACGTACTTTGAGGTCCTGCTCATGCACTGGGACAGTTTCCCCCTTCCCCCAGCCCCCGCCCCATCTCTCCTTGCCACTCAAACTCTTCCAACCCAAGCAATCACCAGTGGTCTTGGAACTCTACTGAAATCCAGCAGAGCAAGGTGGTTACTCTGTGGCCTGGGGTAGTGTCCAAGGAAGGTGTCTGAATGCCAGCAGGCACAGAGACTTTTCCAGAGGGAAGGGGGAGGAAGAGGAAGAGCTGCTTCTCACCTGAAAAGCAAATGAAGCCAGGCTGGACAACTCAGCTGCACACATGCCCACAGGGAGAGGAGGCACATGTTGCTGATGCCAACCTGTCTTGCAAGAGGAGAGCTGACACAGTCCGCTTCCAAAATTCCTTGGAGACAGTAACAATCTCAGGCTGTGACCACCAAAAGAAGCTATCTAGGTGCAGAGTGTAAAAGCTACATCAGATTCTCTGCAGCCTGGGCAGGCAAAACCCCTCGCCTTTGCTCTTCGTCACTCATCTTTCCCCATTGCTTCCCTGTACGGAGAAGCTAGGAGGAAAGCAGCTCGCTAACTTGGTTTGTCCTGTACCAAGATCTAGGCCCAGCTACATAAGGTTTCATTTAAATAATAAAATACCTCTTAAAGTGAAGTAGTTTTTCTTTTAAAAGTGTTTGCCAAATGGGTTCAGTGACACAAAACATTTTCCCAATGGACAAACAGGTATGGGCTGACGACATGAATGGTCACAAATAGACCACAGATGGACCCTACAGTTCCCCCTAGGTTTCTTGCATCCCTGCTACTAAAAAAGACTGTTTCCTCAGATGCGCTGTCGAAATTTGTGGCTAGAGCTACTAAACAGCTTCGATCTCACAGTTTCAGCGTTAGCTTTGCACAGGACTCCCTAATTTTTGGACATATTGCTATAGATCAGTACTCCTATTGCCAGGCAATGTTCTAAAGTTTTAAGAAGAAACTTTTGGAGGCGTGCTCTTTGCTTTCAGCTTTGCATTAAAATGGGAATAGACTGGCATCTTCAGAGGAAATCAATATTGTTACCCTGGACTGTGGTGTAGAGCATCTATAATTATTCAGGGTCTCCTGATGGGCCCCATACCAAAGTGGTATTTCACAGCAGCCCCCTCCCCACCTTCAGTCAGCCACTTGTTTAACTGCAGATTTAATGGTGTGTGATACCCTGCATTAAGCAATCTCTCTCCATGTCTGTGAGGCCCCAAAATCAAGGCTGGGGTCAGGTGACAGGGGAACCACAAAGGCCAGGGAGAGCATTCAGCCAAAAGGAAAGGCTGAAGAAAAGGTGGGACTGGAAGGTCAGTCTGAATTTTCAGTTTTAGGAAGAGAGTATTTCATCAAGTCCTACCATTTATCTTCATTGAGACTGAAAGGGCCAAGCACTCACCTGGTACATGTCTGTGCTGCTCCATTCTCATAAGAAGTGCATATGTCAGCTCTTTCTTTCCTCAGTAGTTGAATTACTAGAGGAACAGTGTTCTAGTATTTCCCCTGCTCCCCTGAAGGAAACCTGCTGTGCTGGAGGAAGATGGGGTGGTCCTGGTGAGCCCTGGCTGGGGAAGGGCTGGCCAGAACCCACAGGGAGGAGGAGCTGGTGCCCTCAAGCACTTAACAGCTAACAGCAAGTTCACCCCACTCCTTTCTCAGCGGCAGCCACAGCCCCATTTCGCCTCCCCGATCTCTGCATATGTGCTACCTTTTACCTGTTTTCAGTCAGAACTGTCTCGGCTTCTGTGGCTCTGCCCTTGCCCCTTTCCCAGTGCTTTTTCCTTCTTTCCCTTCTATTTCCATGGCTGTTATGTGGCCCCCATCCCTCTTTTCCCCAGAACTACATTTAGAAGTGTCCCAGCCAAATCCTTGTCTCTCCATCACTCATTCTTCCCTTTTGTGGATAGAAAACCTACCCGTCTTTTTCTGGATTTAGTGTGCTTCTTGTAAAGGTGCTTAAAATAAAATATGTAAACACACATTGGATCGTAAGTTGAAATTCAAGTCCCTCCTCTGCCCAGTGAGGACCCTACCCACCTAAAACATTTTCTTAGTTGTGTCTGACCTAATGCTTACTGAATTAATCCATGTAAATGTAAATTATTTCAGTTGAAGAGACTCAGAATAACCACATTTCCTTTCATCTTGCACAAAGGACAATCTATAGCTCAAAAGCTAGCACACATCCAAAAGACAAAGAGGAGTTTCAAACACTGTGATTTAGCACAGAGATGCAAGGGGCCTATCACATACATTCAGTGAGCTATTGTTTAGTGGGCTTTTCTTTTGCAGAATGTGGGGGGTGTATGGCTGTGCTGTGTTGGGGGTTGAGGCTTTACATTTTAGATTCGACCCTGAAAGCAAGGGAGTTGGAGACTGAAGTTTGCAGAACCGAGGTTTCAATGTGAACAAGACCAACCCACTGAAGATGTAAGGACTTGTACCAGTGAAATGTTACAAGCATTTAAAAAACTTTCCTGCCATCCTCTGAGCTATTTGGACAAAATCTGGGAGAAGCAATTAGTATCTATCTCTTTTGGTCAGACTTTTGGCCAAGATTAGGTGAGAAGCCAAGCAAGGGTGTGCCAAGCAAGGTTGTGCCATAGCTACCCAACCACCACCTATCACAGAGCCAACAAGTCCCACTGCGGATTTGGAAGCTTACAAAACTTTTGGGGGAGGGGAAGATTTGGGGTTTTTTCCCACCCCAGAAGGGTTAAATGGATTAAGTGAGACCTGGTATCCTGCTACCTGTACACCACACATCTGAGGTAATTTGTGGGGAACAGCATGGGATTAACAGCAATCAGTGTGATGACATGAGAACTAATTCAACCAGCCACAAATACTGAAGCTTAAGGAAAAGCTGGTTATCATTCATTTCCATAAATTCTCCCAGTGTGGAATTTACATCTCTTACTTGTCACAAGGTAACTTTCACAGAAAACCTTTGTTTTCCTGTTTTGAGAGAGCACCTGCATCAGTATCTCCTGCTGTTTGGAACAGCATCATTCACCAAATCTGAGGTCCGAGGCCTGATTCAGCAGGAGTGTTTTGAGCTTTGAGGCCAAACTGAACTGGTGAATAAATGCTGTGATCCTTACTGGAACTCAGGGGACAATTAAGTTATATTAAACTCCATAGCAATGAGGCGGGAATTGGAGGTACTAGCTGAGTTGAGAAGCTATGAACATAAAAATCTTCATTTTAGGTGCCTCAAGTAGCAGCTGGACACTTGAACTCTTTCATGGACCTTTGCCTATATGACTTCCAAGTCATTTGACTTATTTTTAATTTGTATTTGCCTGAAAAGGATCTCAACTCCATTATCCGCTGATGTTCAATGCTTTATCTGTGATCAGTTCTTAGAGATTACGTTCTCCTACCAGCATCTTTTACAGGTAGTGGCTTGCAATTAGTGACTGCTGAAGTCCATGGAATAGACACAAGGCAAGAGATCAGCAGTGGAAAAAAAAAGCAAGGGTTAAAGAAAATCTAGAATCCCAGTTTCTGTACATGGAGAAGGCACTAAGTTCAGGTACTTAAGATGATGATCTTGCAATGGTTTGCTACAATATGTTCACACAACCCTATTTTAGGGAGCGACAGAGTAAAAAAGAAGAGCTGTGAAACAAGAGATTTTCATAAGGAGATGCCTCTTGTTACCCCTTTCTACATCTCAGCATGTACAAACTCCAGTGTGAAAGCTGCTTAGTAGCACTTTACGTACCTTGTGCTATTTGAGCAAACAAGCCTGTCAACCTTTGCACTGATGCATAGCCTCACTGGCCTCTGAACATTCCGCATTCTTATCCTCCCCTGGTACCACAACAGCTTAGAAACGTGTTTTGTTTTTCGAGAAATGTTGAAGCTGCATCCAAGTAAGACTGTTGCTAATGCTAATCTCAGCACTGGCATCATTAGCAAAGCAGAGATCATGCTGTGTAAACAGTATGACAGATCTGTTTGCCTCATGCTTTAAACATGACACTTGCTTTTTTTGGCCACCATTTCATATTTTCCCCAGTTTTCCAAAGTAAATCTGAAACTCATCTGAAACTGAAATCAGCAACTATGAAATCAGCCAGAGACTATAAACTCTCAGGACTACAAAACTGCCAGTTTGCATTACCCAGAGGCTTGGATAGCTAGTTTGGCTGATGCTGCAAACACTCAAGGTAGGACTGGGATCTGTTTGTGCCTTAGCTAGAGGATCTGGAATGGATAAAACTCTTGCTAGGGCCCTTGGCAGAAGGAGCAAGCAGTGCTCTGAAAATGCTGCCCTTCAGCTTACAACTCTGAGAAACGTTGTCCTGCTGGGGTCAGGCTTTAGCAACACATGCTTCAGAACATTTAATGCATATCTGCTTCACAACTACAGTCTCAGTTCCAGCCAATATCTCTGCAACACACACATCCTGCTTTCCAGCTCAGGAGATGAGCAGCAGCACTATAACAGCAGGGAATAGCAGGCACAGCAGCACCTGGCTACTGCATTAATATAGGTCTGTAAGCTATGCACAGTTATAGATTATATCATGCATGGCAGTTTTCTACAGAGCCATGCTTTTCCTCACATGGCCAAATGTCCAGTCCTCACATACGGTCTCAAGTTAGCATTAGTACAAAATCCAAAACAACCCTGGCAGCTAAAGACATTTGATGCCCAATTACAGAGCTAGTCAAGCCCTTACAGACCCTTTCACACTGCGGTACCTTCATTTCTGTGAATGTAAGGCTTTATCCACATCAGCAACTCTGGAAAAGACTCAGATTACATTAAAACATGCCCTAGAAAAAAACTATTCTGCTGTACCCATGAAAGAGAAATTTCAGGGTTTTTTTTTTAAATCATAAAAAGACTTAGAGAATGACCCTACATCTTCTATACATATATCTAAGCAAGTCACTCAAAGAAATATTTCATTACAAAACATAAATGTAGATACTTTGCGTTTCCTACTAGCGGTCAGAACACAGCCCTTAAACTCTCCGTAGAGCAATACTGCCCTCTTTTGGCGTAACCCTTTATGGACAATGTTTTACAACGGAATTTTCAGCAAGGTTAGGAAGAAGCATGTTTTAGGGATACACTTTTATTTTGCAGAAAATCAACCCCTTAAATTTTCGGAAAACAAACAAACAAAAAAAATCCCAAACACAAAAACCCACAACAAAAAACCCCAAACCAACAAAAAAAAAAAAACGCAAATCAAACCCGAAGCACTACAAATAACAGACTTCCTCAGTTTTGCAGGATGTTGATCTAAAATGGTGGCTATCAGTAACAGATTGCCAAAAGCCAAAGTTACAGAATGTGTTATATGTGGAGCAAACAGTACAAAAATAGCGCATTAGATGTTTGCTCTTACTGATTACAGCAGAAATACGCACTGTACCATTTAGGAGAGACAAACTGAAGGCTGGGACAAAAGCTAAAGTTCGAAAGATTAAAAACCAGGCATTTAAACTGGTCAAAACACTGAGCAAAATCTCCTTTCAAGCTAACCTATACAAAGCCTATCAATTGTACAGATGTAGGAATGGGCAGAAATTGGAAGTATTGAAACAAGAATCCAAACCCCTTGCTAATTTTTCTATGATGTAACTGATCTGCTGCTACTGTTATTACACCAGTCACGACCACCATCCAAATGTCCCACCACTCAAATCCTTATTGCTTCTCCTGTCCCAACCCTAAACAATAGATTGAGAAAATTCTTTTTGATCTCTTAGTGAAGTAGAGATAAAAAGGCTTGCTTGTCTAATGCTTAATATGGTACTGACACTGCTAACAGTAGGCCATGCACTTAGTACTGAGTTTGCAAGGCCCCTGGACTCACTGGATCCGAGCTTTCCTTCACCTGCCCATAGCTCTTACTCAGTTTAACTGTGACAGCAACCCCTCTAGTTGACCTGGTGTCTATAGGTAACCTGTTTTGCTCATCTTAATCTTTGTGTGGTACAAGCTTAGTTTTACATAGGTAACAGTAACAAGCTATTAGTGGTGGCAGAACAAGGCATTTCTAATTTTCACACAATGTATTACCACAGAAAACACTGACAAGGTATGAGAGCAGAAGGAAGCCCTGAGAAGTGGGGACACAGGAAGCAGCAGAGGTGAACACTGGAATGGGATGGCAATAGATGGGGCTGGTGTTTGGTATGAGATCCAACACCTGTCCAGTTCTATATTGGCCAGTAAAATCAAAATGTAGACCTAAAGCCTGATAAAACTGTTCTTAGGGGTAACAAAATATAGTATCTAACGTATGCAGATTATCATACATATAGAACTTGGATAGAAGCTGAAGCAACAGAACAACAAAGAAAGAAGATGAAAAAGCACATTACCCAACATAAATGACTCCCAAACTGATCCCAAGGAGAGTAAGAAGGAACCAGCAACATCAATGAAATATTTTTCCCATGGACTGCAGAACTCTGTGTTACCCTCTCCAGCAGCTGCAGGCTATGCTTTAACACTCAAGGAAAAGGGAGATTCCAAGAGAAGGTGCAGAAATGAAGTGCATGTGCTATAATTTAAATTGCATTACTGTGATTTTTCTTTCCACTATGTAAAAGTATTCTAACTGCACTATTCTTTTCTAAAATATTTAGGTCTAAACTAACCATGATTCTTGAATTAGACTCTTAAAATCTCAAAGTCTGCATGTGTATACAGATCTCTGTGCCCAAAAGAATGATTTTTATTGTAACACCTTCAAGAGATAAAACTACCTACCCCTTTGCAGGAACTAAAAATTAATGAGCCTCCAGATCTTGACTAGGAAATTTCCTGAAAGCTTCAGTAAAAAATAATCACTTCAGTCATGATTGATTGTATCAGAAGATGAAGAGAGTCTCTCTCAGACACACAGATTGTCATATAGACTTGTAATAGAGAACAGCCATTTACCAACAGTTTCAAAAATGAGTCTGAAAGGCTCTTAGCTTCCTTGCTTAAATAACAGTTTTCAGAGATGTGACATGAACAGAAGCCATGAGACTTCAAAACCAAAGTATAGAGAAACATGATCAAACTGAACACACTGTCTCAAGAACTTAAAAGGATATCCTGGCCAAGTATTGCACAGACTCCTAGTTCACAGCCAGCAGAGAACGGAGCATTAACAGGGAGGTGTCAAAGCTCTTCAGCTCCCCTGACAAACCAGTTTAAAGCACCACAGAATGCAAAGGATGACAAATCAGAAGACTCTAGAAAGTATTACCACCATGGTAAGCAGCACTAAATCATTCAGATTCCTGGGTCCATACTGACCGTAAACATGGTGCAAGCCTGCAGCTAAACAAGCCAGCTTTGCTCGAGCAGAGTAATTCAACAATTTGTCAGGTACACTGTAAAGCTACAGAAGCCAAAGACAGAGGCTTTTATCAAGCCAGACATCTAGATTTTAATGGGAGTTGTTTTTACTGAATGATAGCAAGAAACACAACTTTCAAGTCTTACTGTTCCAGTCACGCTCCAACAGCCCTCATACATGATTCAAGTGTTGTCAAAATAATTAGCAGCTCACTAAGGTGGAGTTTTGTACAAACCTCTAAGAACCCAGCATATACTCCTTTATCTTTTTTAATTGATCAGTAAATCCCACAAAGACAGAAACCTTCAGTTTTACCCAATTACATGAATGGTGAAAGGAGACACTCTCAAGGAAATACAGATTAATATTTAATGAGTTAAAACTGCTTTAATCAGAACATGGCATATTTGATTACATTCCCTTCTTGCTTTCAAACTGACAGGTAAAGATGCACTTTAAAAATTAGTTTAGAGAAAAAGATGACAGGATTTACAAAATGAAAAACAGTATCAAGTTGCCTGCACTTAAGTGAGCAAGAAACAGCGCTCAGCTTAACAGAACTGCTGAGGTTTATTTCAATGAAAAGTGTGCCAGGTTTTTGATGCAGCTGTTCAGTATTTCCTGAACAACATGGGATTAAAAACTAGGGTTTCCGAAAAGACTGCATTAGTCTTGAGTCCTCCTTCAGACAAAAGATAAAAATCTCTTCAAGTTCCAACTCCAACACCACTCCTTACAGTGACCACAACTGAAGTACTGCTAGTTAGCCTAGCCTACCCACCTTGTATTTTCATTCCTAGTGGTAACGGAACAGGGCTGCACGAAGGGGGAGTTTCAATAGAAAGCATGACCTGCTAGATGCTTGCCACCCTTACTGTTCTTACCTCAAAGTTTTCCTTATTTATTTTGACCCAGACAGTTGCTCTGTTGAGGGTAAATCCAACCTCAACATTTCAAGAGAAAAAAACCCAATCCAACCATGAAACTCAGGTATAGCATTTGGGCTCCCCAGCTAACTCTCCACAAACATACTTCGAAAGCAGTGCTGGGCCCAAAACGTTTTTGTTTTGTTGTTGTTGGTTTTTTTTTTTTTTTTTTGTTTTTTTTTTTTTTTTTTTTTTTTTTTTTTCCTGAGTCATGAGTGACATGGCATCTTCCAACCTTGGCAAAAATTTTAAATTCAACAAGGTGTTTTACTCTATTTCTGAAATTCAAGAACAGCCTTTATTAAAAACTTACTGACCTAACTATGAACAAACTAATATCTGAATTTCCAAATAACTGAAAGTACTTAAACAGAAACACAAATTCAAGCAGAAACCACAAAAAAAAAACCCAGAACCCGAAAAAAGCCATTTTATTGCAACAACGTCCCCATCATCAACTGAGATGGCAAAAATTAAGTTTTAATTCATTTTGCATTTCTACCTTTCATGTAAATATAAATTCATGAGTGTAAAATAAATCCACATATAAAACACAGAACATTCTCTTTCAGTTACTTCAAAAAAACCTTGCATACGGAAGAATCATGACAAGTCAGCCACTGTCCATTTTTCCTAGTATACAGCCATGACAGAATACAGAAATTTATTCTCCAAAAGCATCCTGTATAAACTCATTAAAATATTTAAGTAATATTTAGTAATCTCATACTCCTGAGCTTATGGATGTCGATTCCAAAAAAAGGAGAGACAAAAACCACCTCAAACTTCAGGTTATTTCAACTCTATCTAAAATAACCCATTTAAAAGAAGATTATATTCAATTCTTATAGCTGAAGCATTACAATTACTCTATTAGTATCATTATCTGGGAAAAATATTTCTTAATTAGATGTTTCTGCTTTTAAAATAAAGTCAGAAAATCTCAAATAGTTTTGTTCACTTACACTGTAAATACATTGCAGAAAGTAACTCCACATGCTGGTACAACAGGCCTTCATGAAGTTCCACTTAAACATTACTATGATGTACCTTGAAAACCAGGGACTACAGCATGAAATGCACCATAAAGAGTCAAGTATCATGGGATTATGTATTATCTTCCTCCCCGGATGCAAAAAAATGCTTATGTATTTTGAAGTCAATATTGGACTGTTAGACCACATGAATATTGGCTGGTTATAAATACCTGGACTAGGAACATTTACTGGTTTAGAAAGATGGGATTATTTGTTTTATTGTTATTACACCAAAAAATTGTTACCAGTATTATAAAATGTTATCGTGTGGGATATTTCAAGAGGAATGTTTTTCACTGGGTCCAACAGGCACATGCTTCCAATGATTGTGGCTTTTAATGCATTTCATGCCAAGTTCTTAATAAACAGTTTTCCCTCATTGGTTATGCTACTACAGAGTGAAGAAATTAAGATGGTAAAAGCAAACAGTTAAAAATGAGAACTGCAAGTAACTTTACAACTAGAAGAGGAAAAATTGTAGAAGGATTTAACTCAGCAGTATTGTGGGTCCCCCCAGTTGCACTGCTACTCTTAGGTTTCCAAAAGATGCAAATGAATTTATAAATATTTTTGTGCTAAGAGCCATGCTCAGAAACAAAATATAGGCTAGCACAAGTCTACCTTCCTGGAGATGCATGTTAAGTATAAAATTCAGTTACTAAAGTGCATTTGCGGAACAAATTCTAACTTCTACTATTATAGCTATCCCAATAAGCAATACAAACTAAACTTTGTTGAAATTCTACCTCTACTTAAATGCAGTAAATATAGATGGCTGAAATCTAAATTACAGTCTTGTACTACCAAACTTCTTGACTCAATGCTGTGAGCTGAAGAAACAAATAAAATGTACTGTCCTAAGCTTCCCATAAATGAGGAGGTACCTCTAGTTAGAAATACTGAAAGTGTAGAACAGAGTTAAGTATAAGCAGAGCTGAAGTAAGCATTGCTTTTTGCTTCTTATTCAATATGGTGTTTCCTTAAGGCTCTGAGAGAAGCTGGTAGTTTTCTCAAGATCTTTCGGCAACAGATATAAACACAGAAATAGCAGGGTCATCTGACATTTCAGAACTTGTATTTTCATATATCATTAAAGCCAGCTCATTCAGTGTCTGTATACATTTATTGCACTTGTGTTGTTGGAACACATCTATACCAACATAGTAATAATGATTGCAACAAAGCCATAGTAAAATAAAAGGGTCTGATTCAGACATTAGAGGATAAGTGTCTGCATGTTTAAAATGTTCCCCTAATAGTAATAAATACAGACAAAATGCTCATCAAGTCAGATGCACATGTTTAACAACTACTTAGCATATATAAAATTTCACTCATCCTTTTATCAATACAAATCTGTTAGGGATCAAAAAGACTTACCATGCAAAATACTGATTAGTGCTGCATAATGGAATATATATTTCTATCAGAGTTAAAACAGCATTTTCAAAATTTAAACAAAAATAGATTTTTAAAAAGGGATTCTATTGTTGAATGCAAGTCTTCCTTGTAGCAAAGACAAGATAGAGACATGTTAGGATTTATCGCTCTACTTCAGTCTTGATGAAAGACTAATAATTATTTGTCCACCTACTTAATAAATGCTACATTTTCAAGAATAAAAGGAACTATCAGTAGGCATTATTTCTACTTAAACCAAGTTATTTATTTCTCTCTGTAATAGGTCAAGTATGCTTTTAAAGATTCAGGTAATGGTAGACTCATAATTTTTTCTCTCAACAGATTTCGAGGAGGTTCTTCTGGCTTCAAGGCCTCACTGTGATCTTTTTCCTCCTCTTCTTTGTTATCGTCTTCCATTCTTTCATCTTCTTCACTATCTAGTGGCTGAGGAATGAGCTGATTACCAACAAACACATAGGTGTTAATCCTGCGTCTACGACATCTCCTGCGTTTTCGTTTCGGGGGAGCCTTCTGAGCAATACCTTTGGCTTTCATCTCCTCATTTATGAAGTTTCTAAGGGTGCGTCTGATATATATTCGAGCGAGGTCCTGGAGATTCCTAACAGCACATGGAGCTAAAAATGAAAAGAAACTAAGTTATACTAAGTTCCCTCTAGCACAAAAATTACTGCTTTGCAGCTAAGACCAAAGCTCAAGAGTAACTGAAACTTTACAATATGCAAACGAAACAAGGGTAGAAAGAGCCACCTTGACAAACCCTGTGGCACAGCCCAGGAAATTAAGAGGTCTTTTGGTAGATACACAAGAGTAGAAAGCATGAACAGATTACTAACATAAATGTAAGAAAGCATACAACAAATACTGTCACCTTTTAGCACCTTCGACATCTTGTGACCTACAGCTGACACTATTTCAAGATATTTCTAGCCCTGTGTCACATTTGTTTAGGCAAGTGCTTTTCTTCTGCTCCCTCTTCTACTCACTATTCTTTTCCCTACATCCTACTGAATCCAACTTATGACGGAGGGCCATGTCAACTTCAGAGCTGACCAACCAGGTAAGTCACCCATAGCTTTGCAGCAGAAAAAGGATCAAAATTACTGAAGACCTGAAGAAAAAAAAAAAGGGGGGGGGGGGGGGGGGGGGGAAAGGAGGTAACAAAAAGCCAAAGCCACATATTTTCAAATGACAGACAAGCAGGTGATGGTGAACTATTGCTGGGCTGGTGGATGCCAATGTCAGATCAGCTGCAGATGACTAATTCCAAGGAAAACAAAAGCAAGAAAGCAACCAACTGAAAAAAAAACAGCCTCTTGAACTTACTTTCTTGTCATTTTAATTACTATACAAAGTAGCACAAAATTAATGGTGACCAACAGCAAGAAAAAACCTAGTGCAGAAATGGTTTTGATAATCACACTCCCAGTATTGCTTTCAGCTTAAAAACAAAACAAAACAAAAAAAAAACAACAAAAAACCCAACCCAAAACATTCAATTTATTTCAAGCAAAATCTATCATTTCATACATTGACTTCAGTTGCATGCTAGTTACTTGTATCTGAGACAGAAAGGAAGTTTATAACCATCAACACTGATTTCAGCTCATGCCAGTGGAAATAAAAAAACCCACACAACAACAAACCACCCAAACCAAAAAACAGCCCTCCCCAAAAAAAGCCCCATTTTTTTAAAATTAAACCAATTCAAAATTCAAAACCAAACAAAACCCTATTTAACCACACAAAACACATTTATAAGTCGAAGCTTAACAAGCCTTGATTGCAGACTGCCAATCACAGTAAATGCAAGCAGAAGCCATATAAAGTTGAAGCAGTGGACTAGCAGGCATTGGTCCCATATACAGAACTGTCTAAGAGAGACTTCATAAAATCAGAAAGAAAGAAAAGTAATTATTTCCTTCAAAAGATAATGGAATGAAATTTGGAAACGCTGTGTCCCACAAAGTGTTTAATAACAGCAAACTCTCAGCTTTCTTGTCCTGTGAAGTAAAATAAAACAAATACACTATTTTTAGTGCTAGTTATTATTATATGCTATTTGATAATAATAAGAAAACATTAAATTATTATCAAATATTATGTAGTAATCTAAAAGGTTTAAAGACAAAGTAAGCCACTCACAGTCACATTCTAGATCATAAGCTGTAATTGGTAACTACCAACAATTTGTAGTACATAAAGGAAGCCAAGGCCTAAAACTCCTGCACTTATGTTCAGATATTCCAGGCATACACACACAAGCTATAAAGAAAATCAGCTTTTAGAAAGCTTCAGATTTGCTGCATTTTTTAAATTAGAGAAATGCTTGATAGGTAGAAAAGATAATTAAGAAGTCTTAACAGTAAGACAGTCACAAAGCTTTTCTATGTAGGTATTAAAATCCATTTGAATACACAACTACTCAGGAGGATACCTAGGGAAGACTTCAAGTAACAGAAGTAATCTTAAATTCCACTGACATTCATGGATTTAAGCCAAATTGACCAAGAAAGGCAACTCACTTTTTTTTTGGAGTAGTGATTTTCTCAAACTTGCTTGATTATTTAAAAACATAGTAAGATTTAACTAACCCTTTATCTAAGAAGTTTCACCTTTTCTCCTTCATTATGATTAAAGAAAATGGAAAAAAGAGAATTAGACTTCAATAAAATCTACCGTTGTGACTTACCAGGGATGTACTAGACTCAAGATTAAGAGATTTTTAATACATACAGTGCACTGTGGATCAATACAAGTTTACTTCCCACATTAAGTTAAGCACAAAGCTGTGCAATCATGTTAACATCCTGCTGAAGTGTAACACTTTTTTGAAATGCAGAATATTTATTTTACCAGTGCTTGTGGTGCTTGACCTTTTATCACATATCTTACAGTCTACCCAAAGACAGAGTTTGTCCTTGCAACATGCCATACAGTGTAGCCTCTCTGGTGTTGAATAAGTCATCTTAAATCATTTACACATGCGATGATAATCCAGATGCAGTTTACTGTAAACCTATCTCAGTTTGTCTCCTAAAAGCATTAATCAAACCATTCACCTATTAGATTATTTTTTAATGAGAAGAACAGGATGCAATTTTTGAAAGTTTAGTGTCCTAATGTTCACTTCTTTCCAGTTGTCTAGTAGTAGTGAACTGCGTCCTAACCAATAACTAAGTTGTTTTACCAACACCTCTGCAGTTTTCTATGAGAAAAAGATCCTACTTCGGGAATGACTGACTGACAGATATTATACTAAGCTCCATATACATCCAAGAGTTATAACTGTAGTCTATATATAACACTACATATGTGTCAGAAACCATCCAGTGGATGTCCAAAGTATGGCATAGACTCAATGTTTACTTAGCAGCGACATCTGCAATTTCAAGCTAAAGTTTACAGAAGGATAATGTTTACTGATGTTTACAGAAGGATAATGTTACTGTATTTGAAACAAATAGACAATACAATATAAAAGAGAAATCTGCTAGAACTTTTATTTCCTGAGCTTCAGATCCCTACTTTTTACACTCTCCCCCGTTTTTTTTATTTTTAAGCTTCATGATACAACTAGACCAGCCTGAGCAGCAGAAAGAAGCCTACCAGATTTCATTTTACAGTATAATTTGAAGCCTACTTCTGAACACTACTGATCTGCACTACTTTCATTCTGAAAATTCAGGAATCGTAATAAAAAACACTTGAAAATCCTCTTCTGAATTCTAGGGAACTAGACCGTATAAAATCATAATAAGACCAAAAAGTTTGGCAAGCCACCTCCATATTTTCCTGTTATCATGACACAGCCTATTTACTATGGCCTACATCTAAAGCAAAGAACAGAGGGGGAGGAGAGGGAGGGTGAAATAATCTTGTATTAACAAATTAATTTCAGGAAATAACTTCCGAGGTCCTAAAAACCAAACATCAAAACAAAAATTACATAATCAATTCTTTTGCAGAAATAATGAAAGGAAAGGACCTTCCTTATTTTAAACATAAAAAGGTAAATACAGCCTCAGTCTTCACCGGAAAATGCTCTGAACATATCACCCACATCTTGGAAGGCAGACACAGGGACAGTGAGAATGAAAACCCTGGGCCCACTGTAGGAGAGGATCTGGTTCGAGATCATCTTATCTTAGGAACCTGAACGTATACAAGTCCATGGGACCTGATGAAATCCATCCGCAGGTCCTGAAGGAACTGGCAAATGAAGTTGCTAAGCCACTGTCCATCATATTTGAAAAACCATGGCAGTCAGGTGAAGTTCCCGATGACTGGAAAAAGGGAAACATAACCCCCATTTTCAAGAAGGGGAAAAAAGGATGAGCCGGGGAACTACAGACCAGTCAGCCTCACCTCTGTGCCTGGCAAAATCTTGGAGCAGATTCTCCTGGAAGGCATGCTAAGGCACATGAAAAACAACAAGGTGCTTGGTGACAGCCAGCATGGCTTCACTAAGGGCAAATCCTGCCTGACCAATTTGGTGGCCTTCTATGATGGAGCTACAGAACTGATGGACAGGGGTAGAGCAGTTGATGTCATCTACCTGGACTTGTGCAAAGCATTTGACACTGTCGCACATGACATCCTTGTCTTTAAGTTGGAGAGAAATCAATTTGATAGGTGGACCACTCGGTGGATAAAGAACTGGCTGGATGGCCATACGCCAAGAGTTGTGCTCAATGGCTCAAGGTCCAGCTGGAGACCAGTAATGAGTGGTGTCCCTCAGGGATCGGTGTTGGGACCGGTCCTGTTCAACATCTTTCTCAGTGACACGGACAGTGGGATTGAGTGCGCCCTCAGCAACTTTGCCAATGACACCAAACTGTGTGGTTCGGTTGATACGTTGGAGGGAAGGAATGCCATCCAGAGGGACCTTGACACGCTTGTGAGGTGGGCTGATGCCAACCTGATGAAGTTTAACCATGCCAAGTGCAAGGTCCTACACCTGGGTCAGAGCAATCCCAGGCACAGCTACAGGTTGGGCAGAAAAGAGATACAGAGCAGCCCTAAGGACAAGGACTTCAGGGTGTTGGTAGATGAGAAAATGAACATGAGCCGACAGTGTGCACTTGCAGCCCAGAAAGCCAACCGTATCCTCGGCTGCATCAAAAGGAGCGTGACCAGCAGGTCGAGGGACGTGATCCTGCCCCTCTACTCTGCTCTCGTGGGACCTCACTTGGAGTATTGTGTGCAGTTCTGGTGTCCTCAACATAAAAAAGACATGAAACTGTTGGAACAAGTCCAAAGGAGGGCCACAAGGACGATCAGGGGTCTGGAGCACCTCCCGTATGAAGACAGGCTGAGAAAGTTGGGGCTGTTCAGCCTGGAGAAGAGAACGCTGCGTGGAGATCTCATAGCAGCCTTCCAGTATCTGAGGGGGGCCTATAGGGATGCTGGGGAGGGACTCTTCATGAGGAACTGTAGTGAGAGGACAAGTGGTAACGGGTTCAAACTTAAACAGGGGAAGTTTAGATTGGATATGAGGAAGAAATTCTTTACTGTAAGGGTGGTGAGGCACTGGAACGTGTTACCCAGGGAAGTTTTGAATGCTCCATCACTGGCGGTGTTCAAGGCTGGATTGGACATAGCCTTGGGTGGCATGGTTTACTGGGAGGTGTCCCTGCCCCTGGCAGGGGGGTTGGAACTAGATGATCTTAAGGTCCTTTCCAACCCTAACTATTCTATGATTCTATGATCAGGCACTATCTTTGGCAAGCTCACGTACACTCTCAAAATTAATATCCTGAGGGGTTTATACCTGTTTTGTTGTTAAAAAATGCACATGGAAGCAAGAAACATGCAAAGAGGACAGGGGATTTAGGTCCCTTCAATTATATGTTAACAGAACAAAACAGGAGAGAAAAGCTGTTGTCTTCTGGGTTGTAGGATTTGTTTAAGTTCCCACATGCCACTGAAGCTCTTAGCATAATTCTACACCTAGGCCTGTCTACGTTGACAGAGAATTTCAACTCTACACCTTTATCTGCCACTTCTTTCCCCCTCCCCTTACCATGTTATCATCTTGGCAACAGATGTACTTTCAGAGGCATTCAAAATGCATTTACTAACCCAATTCAAAGCACTGCAGCTAGAAAGCCAACCCCAGTGAGTAATAAAATATAGCTAGGAATGACTAGATCAGTTGCAGACAGACACAAGCACACTCAGCTATTAATATACTACCATACCACAGCTGCAGCTTAGGACTGCTCCTTCTATTTCAGTGGGAAGAGAAGAAATACCTTCCTCTGGGAGACCATCAACAAGTTAACACTCCTGACACACTTTATAGTAGTTTGCTATTTTATCTATACCTCCCTAGAACCAGTAAGGAAAAAAAAGACTGGAAAAATAAGCTAGAAGCACTATAGTTTTAGTTCAGGGTATTAACTGTTTAGCAACACAGAACATGTGCCAGGAGCACAAAAACATATGCTTTGCTAAGCGGTACGTTCCTGTTCTTTCACTTTATGTCTGTACAGCACAGTCTCTCCACTTCCAAACAACCACCAGCAGGCACTTTAGCAACCCATCAAAGGGAGCTGCAAAGGGAGTGAGCACAAATGACACTTACGCAGTCCCACAGTGTCATGCTTGCCGTTGTCATTTCTGTTTGGTTGCACTAGTGGAGCAAATGAAACAGCAAGGATATTTTTACTTTCCCACGTATTCTGTCCCGTTCTCAAGATTTGTGTTAGCTGCGTAAAAACAAAAACAAATTAAATCAGTGGTTACAGTTTTGCTGTACTCAATACTATTCAGACTGGTGTTCAAATACACTGGTATTTTAAGCTGCTTCAGATTTATAAAGGCTGTCTTACGAAAGACAGTTTTGATTTCATATACCCTGGACTTGAAATACTACATAGTATATTCAGAGTACTGAATATGGCTCTTTGGCAATGGGAAGAGATGCAACTGGAAAATAAAGGCCCAAGGCTAAGTGTTGCTTTTTCTGATTTTTTCCAAAAGTTCAGAGTACTTTCAATTGGAAGCAACCTCTGGAGTCCCACCTCCTGCTTGCACAAGACCAACTTCAAAGTTAAGTCGGGCAACTCAGAAGCTTTTCCAATTAAGTTAAAAAGAGATTTCCTAGGATTGAAATTCCCTAACCTGTCTAGGCAACATGCTGCAGTGTATAACAACTTTCATTATGAAAACTGCTACCCTACAGGATACATGCTGCCATCTGTAACATTCTTCTTTCAGTCTGATGTGCACCTGCGAGAACTAGATTCCTGTCTACTAGGTGAATTCTCCAGCCCTTTAGGAAGCCAGGTCAGGAATTACATGCTCCCTTAGCTGTTTCAGTGCAGGCTAGATTAACTGAGATACTTCACCTGCTCCATCTACTTTACATGTTCTACCCCCCTAACCATTTGTATGTAACATAGAAATGGTCGCAGTTTTAACTGGGTTTCAAACTGTGACTACTTCTAAAGAGGATTCAATCAATTTCAACTGACAGTATCTTAGACCAATAAAAAAAATATGAAACTGAATCATGCAGGCTATGTTTAAATTATTTTAAATAATTTATGTTTTAAATTATTTTGAGAAAGCAGATACATGATGTGGTATTTCTTTTTGAAAGATAAAAGTAACTAGCATGTTTATCAACAAGAATTTTAGTAATTATCTGTATTTAGGAGGACATCGACTTAAGTCACAATGTGTTTTTCTCAATTTCCCTATGAGTGAAACAGAATAACAACTTTCCTTTGCAAAGCCTTTTGAGATTTAAGAAGTAAAGGTGGTAAAAGTGTGGAATATTAAAAAAGTAGTACACCTGTCTGAAAAACATTTAATCTAATACGGAAAAGCAACACTGAAATCTGATGAAAATTGTGTCATATTTTCTTTTTTTTCCCTCCCCTTACAATGTCCCACAAATCACAACTATTTCATATTTATCGGAAATAAATTCTCTTGGTTTAGAGAACGGCATCTTTGTTTTAATTTAATTTAAAATTTAATTTTAATTTTAAATAAAATAAATAAATAAAATTAATTTTAATTTAATTTAAACAGCAGAGAAATTTCAAAGCTGTTCTGGGACTGGTATAATACACTGAAAATACTATGAATGGACTTCTAGTATCACAGAAGACAGTTCTGCCACAGACTTTGTTGGAAGCAGGATATTGATGTTCTCCTACAAGTTTAAGAGAAAAAGTTCAAGACTTCATTAAAAAGACTAGCTTCTGCTTAACTGCAACAAATACACTGAATCAAGATATTAGTTTTACATTAATCTAGACAAACATTTAAAAGCATTCCTTAAATTACATATTTTTCATACTAAAAGACAAAAACAGAAATTGTCACTAAGTCACCTGATCTTCTATAGGCATTACTAAAATGCCTCCAACTTTCAATAAAATTTTCATGTAGTTTTCATGGTCTTTCTGGACTCCAGCTCCACAATAAATCCGGTCATACTGATGACTGTCTGAGGCTATTTCCAAACAATTACCAACCACAAAGGCAGGTTCACAGAACTCAAATCTAAGGGGAAGAAAAAAAAGAAAAAAGAAAAAAAAAAAAAAAAACAAAGGGGATAAATTTCAAATTAGGATCTTTAAAGAAAAGCCAGTCCAGACAAAGACAGAAAAATATCTTTCATGACTTCCTTTATGTAATGAAGAAAGATTAGCATACATACTTTAAAAGTCTGTATTAAGGCAATACTACTTTGAAAATAACCTCTTTTTTTAGTGCCACATCAGGGACGAAAGAAAAACTCTTAAGCAGTTAAAATTATATTATGCAAAACAGAAAAGGCCTCAAAGCATCACCAGACTTCCTACCTGCAAATATGTCTAATGGAACCTGACAAGCCATACAGTAAAAGTCTTTATAACAGTACATTTATCAACAACATGCAATACCCAGGCTGTTGTATAAATACTGAAAATTCAATACTTCCCCCCCCGCCGCCTTTTTTTGAAAGCCCATAAAGCAAGAAGAAAAAAAAAAAAAACAGAAAAAGAAAATATTAATGATCTTAGGAGCATCTATTCTAATTTTCATCAGAAATGAAAGCTATCAAAACTGCTTTTAAGTGGACCTAAATTTACACAGAAGTTGAAGGACTGCAAGTACACTTTGTCACTGCATAAAATACCAAAGGAAGTTTGTACAGCACACAGCATTAGTGCTAAAGCTGCATATAATCTCCATTACACTGATACTTTGACATTTTTCAAATCTCTGCAGCACCTTACTGCTTTAGCTGTGACACCCAAACGAAAGTAATTTACCTTTTTGCCGAAGCATTTCCTTCAGCAAGGAACTTTACATTTTCCCCAAGCACTTTAAAATGAAGAAGAGAGGTTACAGAGTCACTTATAGAAGGGATTTACGGTTTTCTTTGGAGGGGAAAAAGAAAAAAAAGGAAAGTATAAGGTAACACCTTCATGTTGCATGAAATAGTTGATAAACTTCATCCAGCAGTATTAAAATCCAATGCATCTCAAACTTCATCCAGAAGAAATCTTTTTTCTAAAAACTTCTTCAAATATATGTTGCCATTGTATTTTACAATGCTTTCTAGCTGACTGTCATCAGAAAAGAGCTGTTTTACTTGTCTAGCAGTAGCAAATCCCAGTATACCCTGGTAACATTCAAAACTATTTCTCCAGTTACAGGAAAACTTGGCAGCTACCACTGCTTAGGGACGCTGACTATAAGGCTTGGCTGACTTTCCGATCTACAAGACTGCCATTAACAAATATGAATTTTATTAAACTGAAGTTTTTGCTGGAGCTATATTTTTTCCCTAAGACTCCAGGATGCTTTACCTTGAAAATAATACAATACTTTATTCAGAGACAGACCCTAGAATCCTTTACCAACTACTGCACAGCAGTCATGTTATATGCGGCCATCAGTCCATAATGCCGTTTGCTTTTCTAAATCCAGATGAAAAACTGGAAGCTACAAACACAACTGGCAGATTAGAGGAAAAATGAAGCAGGTGCGGGGAGGGAAGTGGGGAATGAGTGCCTTGTTGCACACATCTGGGCAGTTAGCCCAGCCTGAACGGTGGCTGGAGCAATTTCAGATTAACACAGAAAGACCTAGAAACACATTAGGCAAGGTTAAATGCTGTGAAGAAATTGAAACCGAAGGCACTGATGACTATGCTAAAGAAGCTATCTCATTTCATAAGCACTTGCACTATCATGTGGTTTTCTACATTCAGTAAAGGTCAATCAGGCAGTTCACGCTACAGCTTTAATTTCAGGTTACCTGCAGTTTAAAGTCAAGCATCATCACATCAATTTAAAGTTTGAGTAAAGTACCTTTGTGGGCTTCAAAAGTACAAGATGGAGAGGGTGGGAGGCAAGGAGAGAGAGAACATGGTACTTTCCTAAAATGCACTTTTAAATCTAGAGACAGTCTCTGGAGAGTTGTAGAAAAATTAAGACAACCTGCCTGCCTAACTGGGAAACTTTCACAACTACTTCTGATCTTCTCAGAATGCTCCTCTAAAAGATGGCAAACTTATCACCAGATACTCCTAACTTCTTCCTCTAGTGAAAACCACCCTAAAGCTCTTGAAGCCAGCGGTCTCACACCCTCCTAAAACAAGCAGGAACACCAAACTCCCCAAGGAATCAAAAATACGAGATAAAACAAAACCCCACAAAATATTCCCCAGACACAAAATACTCTAAACACAAGCTGTGGATGAAAATCCACAGTGGTCTTTACAAACATAGTAAAAGCTGAAGGTAATTTCCCATTTAGCTCCATAGCTTGCAACCAGAATGCCGTGAAGGGCAAATGAAGACACAGAAGCAATTTCTGTATTACACCTATAAGAATGATAGGTTAAACACTATGGAACAACTCTGCCTACGGAAAGAAATTGGCTGGACCGTGCTCCCATTTTTAGCAGTTCTGTGGAGACACAAGGCTTATGACCCAAACAGCTGGCTATTTATTAGTCCATTTAATTAAAAAAAAAATACAACCCCCCCACCCCCACCCCCCCAATAGCTTCAGCTAATTTCAACCCAACTTGTCAACAGCTGGAGTTTCAACAAAAGACTCATTTCCCACAGCAAACCTAAACATTGCATGGACTGGAGTTTACATAATTCCTGAAGACATCTCTTTAGTCCATGGCAGATAAAAAATAAGGGGGTCTCCTCAGCTCACCTGGCCATACAGTGGTAACAGGTATGGCTTCACAGGTATGTTAGTTGCCCACTCAAACATAGGCAATTCAGTAATTGCCCTGTGAAGCTTTCCTGTTATCCAGAAAGCTAAAAGTAAGTAAAAGAAATGGGAAGAAAAGGTCATTAACTGCCTCTGGTCATAGCAGTAAGGTCATTCAAAAGCCAGCCCTCTTTATTCATGCTTCCCACAAAACCAATTGCTTCACATGTTACGGTATGAACAGTGACAGAATACCAGCAATAAAGGCATACAGAGATCATAGTTAGTAAAGTATTATGGGCTTTTCAAACCTAATTAAGTCATACAAAAGTGAACGTTACTCCTCCACACTCCCCTGTAACGCAAAAATCACCAGTGATGCCACAAGTCTCTTTCCCCACTCCCTGAATCTTCAACTGATTCCATTATTACAAATATATGCATCTGAATTAGAAAGAGCTGATAAATGCATCTAATCCAGTAATTTGTGATGACCTTCTAACAGAGAATAAAGTATAATTTTGAGAATGTTCTTTCTACTACCTTGCCCAAATAATTTTCAAAGTAAGTTAATTTCAGCTTTACTCAAATATAAAAAAAGACTCCATCATTTGACCAGAAATTATCTAAAACTTAAATACAAATACACTGCAAATACAAAGGAGTAAGCAATTTGAAGAATACCTGCCAGCAGCATCACAAGCCTGTTAGTTTTACAGTATGAAGTCCTATCAAGCACATTGTTTTACTATGGAACTTGCCCTAATCAAACCCAAATTCTTTTAATCCTACTTGTCACTATACCAAACAAGTTGATTTTATTCCTATTGCCTTCAGGATATCAAAACACTTCAGACATTCAATTTCCTTCTGCATTGCACAGTGCTTTTATTAGATTAATTAAACTGCTGAAAATAAACAGCTTCTGACTTTAACATGAATCACATAAGCTATCTATCAAGATGAGATAATATATTACAATTATTTTATTTTTTTTTCTTTAGCCATTGAGTTCAAACTGAATAAACTTTAACTGATGGACAGGGGTAGAGCAGTTGATGTCATCTACCTGGACTTGTGCAAAGCATTTGACACTGTCGCACACGACATCCTTGTCTCCAAGTTGGAGAGACATCAATTTGATAGGTGGACCACTCGGTGGATAAAGAACTGGCTGGATGGCCGCACGCAGAGTTATGCTCAACAGCTCAGTGTCCAGCTGGAGACCAGAAATGAGTGGTGTCCCTCACAGATCAGTGCTGGGACCGGTCTTGTTCAACATCTTTATCGGTAACACAGACACTGGGATTGAGAGCGCCCTCAGCAAGTTTGCCGATGACACCAAACTCTGTGGTTCGGTTGATATGCTGGAGGGAAGGAATGCCATCCAGAGGGACCTTCACATGCTTGTGAGGTGGGCTGATGCCAACGTTATGAAGTTTAACCATGACAAGTGCAAGGTCCTCCACCTGGGTTGGAGCAATCCCAGGCACAGCTACAGGTTGGGCAGAGAAGAGATACAGAGCAGCCCTGCACAGAAGGACTTCAGGGTGTTGGTAGATGAGAAAATGAACATGAGCCAGCAGTGTGTGCTTGCAGCCCAGAAAGCCAACCATATCCTAGGCTGCATCAAAAGAAGCGTGACCAGCAGGTCGAAGGAGGTGATCTTGCCCCTCTACTCTGCTCTCAAGAGACCTCACTTGGTGTACTGTGTGCAGTCCTGGTGTCCTCAACATAAAATGATGAGGGGACTGGAGCACCTCCCATATGAAGACAGACTGAGAAAGTTGGTCCAGTTGAGCCTGGAGAAGAGAAGGCTGTGTGGAGATCTCATAGTATCCTTCCAGCATCTGAAGGGGGCTTGTAAGGATGCTGGGGTGGGACTCTTCATCAGGGACTGTAGTGAGAGGACAAGGGGTAACGGGTTCAAACTTAAACAGGGGAAGTTTAGATTGGATATAAGAATTTCCTTACTGTTAGGGTGGTGAGGCACTGGAATGGGTTGCCCAGGGAAGTTGTGAATGCTCCATCCCTGGCAGTGTTCAAGGCCAGGTTGGACATAGCCTTGGGTGACATGGTTTAGTGTGAGGTGTCCCTGCCCCTGGCAGGGGGGCTGGAACTAGATGATCTTAAGGTCCTTTCCAACCTTAACTATTCTATGATTCTAAGAAATGCCAAGTATTCTTTACCATTTGTTCATCTCCACCAAATGGAGACTTGTCTTTGCAGACCTTTATATACGTAACATGAAAAAAACTCTTTATATCAGATGCCAAAAATAAGCAATAATTAAGCGCTGGAGCCATCTGGAGAAGTTCTAATCACATTAGGTTCTTCAGCTAAACCTGGTATCTTGATTACGAGAGAATCAACTGCCAACAGAACATAGAAACAGAAAATGAGCACTTTTGTTTAAATGAGCACTTGCCACAGGATAAATTTAAGCACACACAGATCACATTTAGCAATGGTCCAAGGTAATCGAGCAGTTTCAAGCACACAGAACATCTGTTGACCTGATTCTGTCCCTTTCATCTTTTGCATTTTTGTAATCTGTCCCTCAAACACTTCAAGTTCATCCTCAAAACAGCCATGGCATTTTTATTCCAACTAAATGTAAAAAAAAAAAAAAAAAAAAAAAGTCTGTAGGATTTTGAGAGCATTTCTGTCTGCTGCAGCAACTTATAAAAATTATCAAGTCATAGCTTTACTGCCCATGATCTTTTAAGTAAGATTCCACAGATGTCAATACAATGAAGCATTACACTATGGTATAAAATGAACGTCCATTTAAAAGAAAGCACACAGATGAAGAACTAAGATTAAAAAGCTTGTTGCTCTTGTATCCATATCCACCAATCTAATACTTGTGATAGCAAGACATTAATTCTGAAAGAGAGAACAGTACAATAACCTACCTAACAGCAGGGGTTGTTTTAAAGGGGGGTTAATTGGTTGCTCCTACCATAATACCCACCCAGAGAACGGACCCTTTAATAACTTCTAACTCCAAAGATGTACAGGATGCTTCTTGGGCTAAGCAATTCTACCTATACAACCTTCCTGCATGCAGGATGCTATCCTGATGTCTCTTCAAGATGGAACTAGATGCAAATACGTACTTGAGTCTTTAAAAAGGAAAATTCAATAGAAGGAAAAAAAAAATCAAATAATTTAAAGCAAAACCGATTTTCAACATCCACAGGCGCATGTTTGAAGGAAACAGTAAGATGTTACAAGATGCTTCAAAAAGTACAATACTAAGGAACCACTTAAGCAACTTATGCCTGTCTTTTGCTAGGAGAAAAATTAATTGGTTCTTAAAACCCAGCATCAGTCCAACTACATTTACACCTCTGAACCACTACATTCATAGCAGAATACCACCTAACAGTACTCTTCTGCCTATCCCCCCATGTTTACTACACACACTTTTATCTTAGCTTGTTGCTCACAGCCCTTAAACTGAAAGCCTATTCCACTATGAATTCATACTGGAACATGAATATGAAATAAGAATATCAGAATATGAAAATATTCTGTTTTCCCACCCACACTCCTTCAGTCAGTCAACTCAAACCTTCCAAAAAAGTCTGAAATCTCATTCAGTACCACCAAGCTGCTCCAAGTCACTCCCTCTGGTAAGAAATTCATGTATTTAAATTCAGGCACAAAGGACTACTCTTCAACTTTAATGATAAGAAAAGCTTGGCAATTTAACACTTGCCATTTAATCTACAGTGATGCTACACTGGAACAAAGAATTTGAAAGCACTGCAAGGCAAATTTCACAAAAAATCATGGAGAAAAAAACAAAACAAAACCAGGTTTTAATAGATATTGCAAAACAGAGTAGCAAATCCAAAGTAAGAATAAAATTAGCTTTATATGAAACTTCCCTTAAACCAAATACATTAATAACGTCATTGAAATTAATTTCCAGATGTGTAGACTCTGAAAATTTATAATAGAACATTAAACTACTTATGTTACTGCGACAAAGTTGTTGAATCCATGACACAAATAACAATTACATTTGTCCTAAACTAATATACTGCTCTTCTAATTCTAATATACTGCTGACTAATATCCGATACAAAAGGACTCCTCAAGGTAGTGGAATAATGGAGAGAAAACAAAACTAGCAGATTGGTTTAGAAGTTTCTTGCTCTTTTCGCCCACAAAACACTGGCCTATCATTCTAAAACACAGCTACAGCAGCTGAAAAATTAGTGCTTCCTGTAGTTAAAGATAAAGACTGAAAAAGCACACATAATTTAATCTAGAAAGTTCTGACACCTTTGTCCGTTTGCTATAAAAAGACAAGCCTCACAGAGCCTCTCCTACATCGGATAGAAGAATTTAATAAACTGGTAATTTTACTCCAAGTACTCTTAGTACCTATTTAAGTACTGATGCATTCACTGAAAGAAACCATGAAGAAGTGTTCAGGTAATTTAGCCAATATTTCAGGTTTTAAACTGACATAAAACTTATCATCTTCTTTGAGAACCACATACAAAGGTCAATACTAACACGGCTTTGTGCAATACAAGATGCCACAAGAAGATGCAACAGAATAATGAAAAGCTTTCCAACTTCTATGCTTCCATTAGCCTTTCATCTTTTACTTGACTGTAAAAGTGCTTCAGAACTAGTGTATCAATCGGATTTAAAAGTGGTACCTATATATTGCAAGAAAAGGTTTTCCTATTCATTTCTTAATAAATACTTCCCATGTTATATCCTGCCAGTGATGTCTATTTAAGATTACATCAGTAGCCAAAAAAATTAAAAGCTGCATCAGCTAATACGGGAATACAATTTCTAACGACTGTTCTTCCCTATTACGTGGGACAACAGCACAACAAGATGGAAAGTTCTTTTTTCCTCTTCATTATCCATTCAATTGTACTCAAGCATTTTTTCAACATCTTTGAGCGAGTCTTTGGTTCACGTATAAATGCATATTCAGGGATTGCTGGCACATCTTGTGGAAAAGTTACATTTTATCTATTAGTATTGTTCTTTGTGAGACCTTCTGTAAGTAAACTACAAATTCTAGAACAAATGAAAACAAAAATATTCAATCTTTGAAAACAAAACAAAACAAAACCTACAATGACAACTTTTAAGGCCCTTGCATCCAATTACAATAATATTATTTTTGCCAGCACTAAAGTGATGCTGGTAGAATTTCTATTTAGTAATTTTGCCTCTAACATTTTTTTCAGCTTCCAGGCAATAAGAAACCTGTACCTCTACTTTGCTTGTATGTGTCACCCCCATTTTTAAATAAAATTGTCTTCTATTATATTGTTCTTATGAATAAAATCGCTTTTCTATTATATAACCTAATCCTTTTTATAATTTCTGATAATCTTATCACTTTCACTCAAGTGAAACAAACACATTACTCTTTTCTTCTTAAGAAAAAAACTGAAACACTGGCTTTTAAGATTTATCTCACTCTTCCTTCAACACTGGTTTAAGTTTGTAAACTTCATTAAGTACTATGGTAGCAAAATGAAGAACTGTACTGAAGGATTACTTTCAAAAGTATATAGGAATACAGGTACGAGAAAAAATTTCTGTCACTTCAGTTTATTGTCAGGGCCCCAATATATCCATGGATAGAAGATTCGAAAACAACTTATCTGTTTACATAAACAGAGGAGTACTTGCTTTCTTCTTTTACTGAAGCAGAAAAAATGTTTTTGACAGGTCAAAATTGTCATGCTTTGTGAAGCAACAGATTTCACAGGAACAAGCACCAAGCATTGCCTTCACTTGCTTTAATTTAACAAATCTTCTTAGTACTACCAAAACTTGTTACAGTAACAGATTTCCAATGAAAGGCAGTCTTCACAATATTACTTATTTCTAAAAGACATTTTATGTACAGTTCTGAGGGGGCAAAAATATGTATTTCTGCAACTACCAAATGCTTTAAAAAATGCAGGTTTAGTTCCTTCCTAGGTAAGAGTAGATTAAATGACGTTTTTTGAGCATTCTGATTTACAAGGTGTAGGACTAAAAATATTACTTCTCCCTAATATGTCCGAATTAAAGAAGAAATATTCCAGTTTATCTTCCTTTCCTTTTTGTTTAACATTATCTCTGGCATCGAAGAATCCCACTGGCTTTTAGACCCTGTGTTGCTCCAGTTAAGACTAAACCTCAGCAAGAATTCATTCACCAGTAAAAAAAAAAAATTAGTTACACTATTTGCAACTAAGACTAAGCTATCAGTAAGATTTCAAATGAGAAAGTCATCAGTGAACTTCAGAGACAGTTTGATTTGCCTGCTTAGACTTCCACTGCAATGATTAACCAGCTGCACAGGAAGGAAGGAGCTTTATTTTCTTTATGTGTATAGAAGGAACTTCCCATTTCAAATCTGCTTTGACGAAAAGAAAGTAAGCCTTCAAAGTCCTAGCAGGAGGCCTGAATTTCAATGAAGACAAATAAATACTCTGCTGGAATATTAAGCGTACTGTTTTTCAATGCCAACACAATCTAATATAGGACTTCAGGAAGAAGTTTCACCCATAACAGTTATCCCAGAAGTAGTACTAGGGTTCTTGTCACTTACCATTGAAGTGGTTTCTTTTGATCCTGAGAAGGGTTGATTTTCTTTCACAGCAGAGACTTCACCAGCTTACCCAGGTTTGGTTTTTGATAGGGTGCTAGAAGATGGGCAACCTAGCCTTGCCCTGTGGCTCTCTCTCCAAGCTGGATATTCTAGGTCTAGAAGTTGACTGGGAGCAGAAAAGACAACACATTCCCCTTCAATAAACAGGTGAAGCGGGGCCTGGTACTTGCACATACGTGTTTCAGATAATGCCTTCTTAAGGAATGATTTTTTTTTTCCCCCTTAATCGGCATGCACTCCCTCAAGGTTTTAAGAACAAAGAGAGCCTTACACATATTTCAGACTCAGACAAGTTTCTTTAGTCTACACCTAAAATCTTTGCACCTCAACCATGACACCACTTTTAAATGGAACTCTTCCTTTGCTTCTACTGGTAAACATATGTTGTCAAGTAAACCCAAGGCAGCATTTTACCTCTTAGAATGAAAAACTCCACCTCCATTTAAAGGAAAACTATTTTTATAGATTGGTGGGATATGGATACAGATACAAGTGATTACTGGAATCATTTCTCTTTCTGAAACAGGTATCTGAAAAGCCTTTCCTCCGATGAACAGCTCAAGAGGCCAAAACTGAAAGAAGTCCCGCTTCCAGAGGTAGACAACCCTCCTTTTAAGCACAGAGAGTCTCAAATCCTTCTGGACATGCTATTTTTACACTGCTTCCAGTCTTTGGTCAAGCACCTACCCCAATCATTAAAAAAAAAAAAAAAAAAAAAAAAAAATGGTTTTAATTACATTCCAAAATATTCTTACAGGAACGAAGAAAAAAAGTCATATTATACCACAAAGCACTGGATCATTCCCCAGTAAAAATGGCATCAAAGTAATATTTCAGCTCATCAGGTGAAAACCCACTTAAACCACCATGACCCATCTCCATGCAAAAGTCAGATGTAAAGCCAATGGCCTAGTGAACCAAGCAAAGGACCACCACAAAGTTTCAAAACATTTATTTAGGTTGAAGCTTGCCCATACGTTATGTACCCATAAGGTTAAATGCGTTGTTTGTTTCAAAAGAAGATGGCTGAGAGTATTCAGATCAGGCTGAAGAACATTATATACTGAACAAAGAGTGCTGGGAAGTGGCAATGAAAAGTTTTATAGAATTCCCCATCTGCATAACTCTGTTAACTGCCAGGAAAACCGAACGTGGTCTCTATGCTCCTTCTGTCCCCCACATGCCTCATTAGAAGCTTCTGGCATGTTTAAGACATTTTTCTCCCATCACACATACACACAAATCAATTTAGACAATTAACTTCATTCATACCAGTTGGCCACATACAATCTATTTTCAAACAGCAAGGACACCTGCTAGGTATACACCAGCATTCAACAGCAGACAGACACCACACTCCCTTTAACTTGAGTGGTCTTTTATCCAAATACTAAGCTGACCAAATCAGCAGTTAAGTTCAGACGCCACAGACAACATAATTTTGGGTAAGTATTTTTTACTTATAAATAAAGATGCAGGAAAAAGTTACTGATACAAGAATCTAAACCAGACATACTGACCCTGAGCACATTACTTTGAGAGGCAGATTAAAACTGAAGACACGATGTATAAATTTGCTTATATTAGAATATACAAAGACCCCACCACAGAAAACCCCACACCATCTTCATTAGCTACATTAAAATACAGTATTTACAAAGAAAGCAGTTAGAATCAGCTGTACAGACAAGTTACAAATCCCCCCAAATCACAAAATCCAACCAACCAACCAGTATCACATCAGCTGTAGTGCAGCTACTACCAAGTGGATTTGTATCAAAAAGCACTTTCACAGAAGTATAATTTTTGTTAGGTTGGTGAGGAGGATGTTTTTGTAGCCATTGCTTAGTATTTTGATCCTGTGAGGGAAAGGTGGATTGTTAAACAGCATATGCCAAGATATAACATACAAATGAAGTTTAGATCATATTAATCAACCTGCTGACTTCTCCCCCTCATTGGAATAGCACTGTAAAACTAAAGATCAACTTAACTATCATTGCAAACAGCACACAGCATTTATAACACTGTCCCCAGGGCTGATATTTGCTAAATCAGAGTAAAATACACCACCTGTCCTTTAAGAGTATTTAGATCATTTACTATGTATGATCGCTCCTTCAAACACCATATACATGCAACTCTGACACTCACTTCTGCCAAGTTTAGCAACCCCAGTGCTCTGATCTGTTCATTTACAGAAACATCCTAATCAGATTTTGCTTAAACAATAGTAACATTTACTTGCTATCCCTTCACTCAATTTCTGTGTCTGTACATAAATATATCACCAGATTGGAAAGATATTTCAATCAAAACCAGCTTTTTGTACGTCTGGTAGACAAACTTACAGGAATGAAGGAGTACAGGTATATACAAGAACTGATTAGCTCGCAAACAGGTCTAACTTAAAAGAGCCACTAATGCAATATTATTAATCATCATAAGTAACCACATTTCACACACTTTTTTTAAAGTCAGATTAAATGAAGTACATCATAAAGCTCCTTACTGAATTAGTTTTTATTTATTCTGGCTTCTGTTACACATTAAACTCATCTAACAAGTGCTTGTATAAAAATTAAAGAAGTAGTAATGAAACATATGTATTTTCTCTTACATAATTTTATTTTAGAAACAGTACTATAATCACCTAGTCAATATCACAAGTACAGAATTTAATGCAGATACAGATTAACAATAGGATGACAATCTCCTGTTACTTCGGAGCATTAACAAGTAAGGCATGTGGTCAGACCAGAGCTCCCAAAGTTTACGGTATGGAAAAAGTGGATTGAGCTCCAGCCAACATAACCAGGAACGCGGCAGTTCATAAAGCACATGAGAGGTAAAGGGATAGAAAAAATTGCCTCTGCTGCCTGCTGAGGAGGAGAGGAGGCGTAGAACATGCAATTCTTAGGCTACTACAATGCAAAAACTTTTGTTCGTTTTCAGAAGCTACCTTATAACCACTGTGGGAGAACTTATTGCCTGTAAGGAAAAAAGTCTTTACATAAAACAGCCTTTGCTTTTTCCTTTGACAGAGGCAGAGAATACCAAGATCCAGATTCTTACTGGCCAGCTTCAAACTAATAATAAAAAATTGTTAACATAGAACGAATAAGGTTCAAAGCCCTGTAACCCAGAAGTACAGCAGTAAAAATGAGAGGCGTATGAGAATAAATTAATGCTTGTAAGTCCATCTTTTCAGGTAATAAACATGAAGACAGATCAGATAAATTCACTCATGCCTACATCAACAGCTATAGGTTAGAAAAAGTTAATTCTGTACAGAAAGATGATGTAGAATTATATAATAAAAACTCATATGGATACAAATAACCCTACACATGCAAAGACACCGATGCACTACCTCATTCTCTTAAGCATGTACATATGCATATACATGCATATACATACACATGCCAATGTGTACGTACCAGTTTTGTTAATTATTACACAGCAGAAATACTCCCACACTTCTACAGTGCTTTCTTAAGCACTTACCTCATCAACTAGCATGGCAAACTGGAAGTTTTATCTTTTGACTGTGTGATGCTATTCTCCCCTCCCTAAACTCAAGTAATGATACATTCAGTTTACAAACAAAAACACTGCTGAAAAGTGAACTAGACAAATTAGATACTTACTTATCAAAACTATCACTGTATTTTATGAAGCTCTCCAGCTTTTCCTTGGCATATTCTACCACATCTGAATGAAGCTCTATTCCATGATTTATCCCAAAAGGCCCTGTAAATAAAAACAGCAGGGTGTTTTTTGTTGGTTTGGCTTGGCTTTGGTTTTTTTTTTGTTTGTTTGGTTGGTTTTGTTTTTTTTTCCTTTAAGCACAGCATGATTGAATAGAACAGCACTCTATCTTTCATCTGTGAAAGTACTAACATCACATAAAAAACACAAGTCTCCCAACACCACTAGACAAAGTTATTTTTTGCATCTGAATAACCAAAGCTTGCAAGAAAGGTAAAAGGCCAAAGGATCAATGAAAGAACAGGGACAGAACTGTGGTAAAACAATTCCATAGAATTAATTTTCTTCTTAAGTATGCAGGGGAAAAGCCTGACAAACCTTCATCAGTTTTAGTTGGAATACAGCATTTTCAAATTATAATTTAGTCTGTATTTGTGTCTTTAGATTTTGAAGTTTTATGATGTCAAAATTAACATCTTTTGGCAATTTGGTAGACTGGATATTATAACTCTTAGCCACATCTGCTCTTCTATTTTGCAGGTTCCAAAATCAGAAGTCTCCTCCCTGTTTACTTATATAATTAATTTTGATCTAGAACATTGGCATTTACTACATTATGTTCACTCATCACAACTGTAACACTGCTTTCCTACATTTGATCCAAGTATATTTCCAAATCAATTAGTATGCCAATAGTTAATGCTATTTTTCAGAAACAAAAAAATTATGACAGTATTATGAGGATTATCCACATCAAGAAGGAATCTGAATCAGATAGTCACATTTGCTGTGGGGATTCTATATTTAACATGCACAAGTAGCCCAGGGACTTTAGTCACTGGAGCACAGAATTGGAAAAGGGGAAGAAGAGAAAGTAAACATCAATAAGATGACACAAACCTTGTATTTATAGCCTCCACAGCATTTTAAATCTTTCCTAAATATTTAGCACAAAGATATTACTCCAATCAAAATTCAATTTGTCTTTTCTAGGACACACACTAATAAAACAGACTTAGGGTTACTGAGAAAGCTTTCATTTTACTGCAAGAAAAAAAATATATGCCACTAAGCTGATGAATAACTGCTTAACATAGTATCATACATTTTCTACTAGGTGAAATAAAACCAATCCACTATGTTACTATAGACAGTGCTCATAAAAGCTCGTTGTGGGCAGGCAAGAGATCATCCAAGGAATATTCTTAGAACTTGTGAAAGCAAGTACCTCCTGTTGACACACCTACCGTAAATTTAGTTTATTACCTATCACACTGAGAAAAGCATTAAGATACACGATTATTTCCTAGCTGTTTAATTATTTACCTGCATAGTAAAAGCCTATGAAGTTTCTAAGCAGTGTAGCTAGTTTTAGAGCATGCAACAGCACCCAAGGCGCTTTAATTAAAAATTTATTACCATTAATTTAAAATTAAATTAAAAAATGAAACATCATCCATCCCAAAATTCACATATACATTCCTTTCAAGACTCAATTTTGAAAAATAAAGAACTAAAAACCTGTAAATGTCAGTTGCTCCAACAGCTTGGAATTAAATCTATGAATACAAGACACCACATAATGATACCCCATAGTATTTGTTAATTCGAACAGAAATATGATAAACATGTTCTCTTTTATTAGGAAAAAAAATCACAGCTGTACATTTAAGGAAAGGGTCAGCTAGTCTTAAAGTGTGAAACCAACTTCTCTGCTACTGTCTTTTGTCAACTGGCTTCTTTCAGCATAATGAGCTAAAAATTCCACCATCTAGTATGAGCCACATTTCCATTTTTACAATACCAGCAACAGTTAATTTAATCTTAACAGAGTGGAGGAGGTTTTTTAGTTTGTTGCTATACTTACTGTTTACCAGCTTTGAATTATTTGCTAATTTAAAGGTGATGAGGCACTGGCATGGGTTGCCCAGGGAAGCTGTGAATGCTCCATCGCTGGCGGTGTTCAAGGCCAGGTTGGACAGAGCCTTGGGTGGCATGGTTTAGTAGGAGGTATCCCTGCCCATGGCAGGAGGTTTGGAACTAGATGATCTTAAGGTCCTTTCCAACCCTAACTATTCTATGATGCTATGATTCTATGACAGTGCAAATGTGGCAGAAATACTACTCACAATGTTGTCAAATTGAAAGATACCCAGCTACTGTCAAAAACCAAATGGTTCTGTTACTAATTGCAGCATACACTGAAATTGGTTTTTAAAAAAAATGTGAACTTTTAAAAATACCTATAATTTGTCAGAAAATGTCATCTTTTTTTGTTGGTTTTCTTTTTTTTGGTCAAAACAGCTGGTCCTTGGTTTAAAACTTACACTAAAATAAAGAATGACTATACGTAACTAGTAATTTTATCAAACAGAGCAGAGTAAAAAAATAAAGGCCCACAAATTGTTTTTAAAACTTTCATGTCTCAGCCTAGCACTCAAACCACATTATAATACCAAGTAGACTTTGAAGACTAGGTACAGCACTACAGAAACATGGAAAGTCTACTTCTTCAAGTAGCTGAGCCACCACTTGCTCCAGGCTCCTCAGCACTGCTAGAGAAGTATCAGCACCTGAGCTTGCTGCGTGGGAATGTCTACAGTGTAACTGTGCTTCTCAAGGAGTGTCAGCCAATCTCACCCTCTGAGGAAGACAAGTCTTTTCCTGTTTAATTTCTTCACCTCTGCATAGAATATTCTGAAGGACAGGTATTCTGCTTGATACAGAGGTCAAACCAAGAAACATTCAAGAGCAACCAACAGCCACTCAAAAGCTGTCAGATTATCACACAGGTACAAGTGCAATACATAAGGCACATTTTCTTTTTTAAACATCATAGCTAAGAAAGAATAATGCTATAATAAAACTTTCCATATGACAAAGAAATAAATGAATACCATTAATTGCTATCCTGAGCAAAGACTTTAGAGGAAAAAAAAAAAGCAGCAATATTAACTAATTGTTTTAATAATGGAATAGAATGCTGAACTTAGAATCTTACAATCTAATTAGTAGCACCTACTCCTAAACAGAAGTAATCTTGAAAAGGGCAAAGAAACACTCTAATAAATCTTTTTTTAGTGTATTTTTACCTAGGAATAAACATAATTCCTGCTTCCACAAGTGAACAGTGGAATCTCTTGAACTGATTGGTATTAACTGTAACAAAAGACACTGCTGGAGATGCCAACAAATCACTTTTGTTATATACTACTAGGGATAATTTCTACTCTTTAAAAAATAAGAACAGATGACAGGAAGTAACTAATAGAAAATTAACAAACCAACACTTCACACCTCAGCTGTGCATATAAATAGAGATGTAAAGACTTGTGTATTACCTGTCAACACAGTTTCTGCAACTAAGGAAATACGAAAACTCCATGTAATACAGTCAATAAATTTACACATATCAAAACTACATACTAAAATAAATGAAGTTATTTTATGTAATGAAATTAATTTGTAAAAAATAAAACTATTTATTGGTAAATATGCTCTGTATTCTAAATATACTTCTCAAATTGTTCCTTTATGCCTTTTCCTTTTAAACTTAACGACAGTTTCCACTCAAATGAGAATTTTAGACTACAGAAAAGCAAACAGGAACAATTACCTCTTCCAAAACACTCCATGAGTTATCACTGAACAACAGTGGCAGTGAACAGCTCGTAGATAACATACAGTATCTTAACAACACATAAACACCTAGTCTTAAGTGTAGCACTGTCATTTTTAAAAACGAGAAAGTGAAGTTTTAAAGGACTTGTACAACCCTGTATAGTAGAGGAACAGCGTAATAAAAGGTTGCAGTTACCTAGTATTAATCCCACCATTGTACTCAAGTATCCGGTTCCACTACCCAGATTTAAAAATGACAATCCAGGCTGAAGCTTCAGCGCTTCCATGACTTCCGAATAAATGCAGGGTGCTGACAAGTGTATATTTCCATGCTTCCAGGCCAAGTCCTTATAAGCGTTGTCCCTGTGTCCTTCCAGATAATAATCACCACGATCAATTGCTCTGAAGGCTTGCTCCACACTCTCAGTGCGAATGTACTGAGCTTCTTTCAAGTTATCAATTAAGTCATCGTTGTCTTCTCCAGCACTCACAGCTCCTCCCATGCCGAATTTCTATGATAATTCAATTAGTTTGCAAAATACATTAGGAGAAGAGTTTTCCCAAAAGTGGAAGTATGTAATGGATTCTCAGTTCTTCTTTCAGAAGCACATCACAAATGAATCCTGGAAAATAGATATGTTTACATAACTTGAGTTTCAGAAGAGAAACAAACCAGTAACTCTTAGAAGGTGATGAAATATTATTAGTATTGGATCACTTTATGAAGCAGAACTACTAAAAGTTAAGACAGCTAGTATTTAATCAAAATTCTGCCCTTCAATAAAACATTTTTCAGCTTGGTTTTATTGTGTCCACACAGGCTATCTACATTAGCATTAATAATGCAACAGGTGTTTACACAGACACTGAAAATGCTACAGTGCTAAGAACCACATATATTACATATATCTGGGGGGAACAGCAACTACCTTTGGACTAGCTGTAGTCCATCCTGAGAACTAAGTGTCCAATAGCACTTGGGAGCATATACCAACTTAGCTACATTTGAAAGGAACTGGGTTTTTATGCTCTGAAACCAACCCCCAGTGGGAGACAAAGTCAGGTGAGTAGTGGTGTCCAGGAAATGCTTCTCAGATGTTCAGTTCTGAGTTGAACTAGAATACCAGTGCAGGCACAAACCCACATTACTCTGTTCTGGATTTAGCACAGGAAATCCCTTTGCATACCTGAGCTCCTCCCGCTTGCAATATTCACTAGGAGAGTACGAATTCCTTAAGTATCTGAAAGTTTTCAAGAACTTGCTGGCGCTTAAGAATTATCAAGTTTCATGAATTCCACACAGTATATTCACTTCAAAGTTATTCCTTCAGAACTGTATTTTATCTGCAGTTACTACATTACAAATCAATAAACACCTAAAATCCAGATGATAAAATTCTAATGTTGCATGAATTATCAGTAAAATAGCAACAGAAGACTTGAAAGCAAAAGAAAGAAGTTTAATCCACCACTTCTAGATAAATAGAGTACCCATACTGAGCCAATTGTTAACATTAATTACAAAGTCAGTTTAGATAGCCAAAAGACCATCACGAGCCTGATGCATGCTCCAGATAACTTTGTTAAGAAAAAACACACAGGTACACACACACAAAAAAAAACCAACCAAGAAAAAAAAAAAACAACCAAAAAAACCAACAAAACCACAAAACAAATGGAAAAAAAAAAGCCTGGACACATGTTGACTCTTTAATCGCATTGCTGAGTACCACCTTTGAAATAAATTCCCCCTGGCTCTTCAAAAAAGCATATTTCACCAAGCACTTTTTTTAAAATAGAAATGCAACCTTTTTATCTGAGAACACTCCAATGCAATTCAGCAAATTCCTGTTTTGTACATGCCTATTTGTGCAAATTTGTGAGTCAGGAGTTCACAAACATAATCCAGATGCACGAGGTCATTTAAGTTACCAGAATGAAGCTGGTTCCCGATTTTACACTCTGGGGATCACCGCAACGCAATTTTCACACTTAAAATCCTAGTGTTCCACAGCAGACAGCAGGCCTGCATATGCTTAACTGTGCAAGAATGTCCCTTTCTAATTCTGAAAAAAAAAAAAAAAAAAAAAAAATGAAGGACAATTTAGACAGGAGTGTGGAACTTGAGGGAGAATTTTAAGTAAAAAAAATATAAGTAAAAAAAATAATTTACAAATATATTCCAGCCCTGCTTGTCTGCACTTGCATCACACCTAAAAGCTCAATCAACTACTGAACCAAGTGACAGATAGCAAGTCCTACAGTGACTAAAGCAAGAGATTTTGCAACAGAATCACCCTAAAAAGGTTCATGATTGTCTTGAGAAATGTTTGGAAATAATTTTAACTGAAAAAGCAAATGCAAGAACTGAATACTTTGAGACGAATGCTGCAGGTACATTTGAAAAACAGGAATACCCCTTCCAGCCCTACCTGCAGAATGCATTCACCACCACGCACCAGCAGATGGAGAACTTCGCCAACTATCTACACTCAGCTGGTGAGCAAACACACACAAACTCCGCAGACTTGAGAAGGCTGTTCTTCCAACCGAAAACTTTATCGTTTCCGTCAAATAATGTCTTAGTAGTCTCACATAAGATTTCTTTCCCATAAATAACATTTACTAATTTGAATATAGCCACTACACTAAAACAAAATTAACTTCTTCAGATATTTTGTAATTTTAAATTCTTGGTATTATCTGTCAGCTATATGTTATCATAAGATTCTCTGCTGATGATACCCACCAAGCATTTCACCTGCATCAATGGTTATCATGCAGAATCTCACAGGCAAGAACAGAAAATGTCTGGTATGTAGCATGACACTGTGGAAAGTTGGCGAGAAAACAAGAGCCTCCTCTCAAGAACAGGATGCTTACACAGCAGAACAATGGCTAGTTTTAAGAGCAGTTGAAGTTTGGGTCTTACTCTGGATACACTGCTCCCGGATGGAAAAGGTGACATTATGTAGGAAGTGATACTGCTTGCTTTTTAGGTATCTTGCTTTTGGCTTGCTTTCACTAATCAACCGTGGTGCTTTACTCTGGACTCTACAGCTATGTGATACCAAAAAAATGCTACTCAAGTGGAAGGTGCTGCTAAAAACCAAAACATCCTAGGAAGTTAAAGAGACAGCTTTTCATGAAAAGTGACCTCTTGTGCTGAACAGAAGTATTTTTTTTATATTTTACTTTCCTTCAATGTTTTCATGTTTCTAAACTTTTACCTTATGAGAGTAAAATACCTGCTTCTAACAGACACAACAGATGTGTGAAGTCACGTACATTTTCTACTGTTTTAAATACACACAAGAAACCACCTCACAAGCTATTTTAGCACAGCCAGAGAAAAAGGACAAGTTAACCAAAGCTTCTCTTGTGACAGCTGACCCAGGACCAAGTAAAGAGAGCAGAACATACTAAGATAAAACTTCTACACAGCTATAAAGCTCACAGAGGGCATCCTGTGAAGTTTACCGATACCTAAAATGCAATTCACAAAGAGCACAAGCAGCATTCTGATGCATACTACACCAAAAGCTATATAAATTTCAGAAGAAAGGAAGGGTGCATAACAAAATACAGCAACTACCTTTAGCCTCAGGAATCTCTGGAATAAAGAAGGAAACAAAAATGAATAGGTTAGGAATTAAAATTTCTATATATTCTTTAATAAAATGTTCATTCACTGATTAAAACCAGCTACAATTTAAAAACCCTGTTCATGCTATTCATGATTTTTTTTTAAAGTTGAAACACTTTATCTTGCAGTTCATGTTCACAATAAAAATTAAATACCACACTCTCCAATTCTTGTAAAAATCCACAGAACTGTACCACAACTCTGATCTGTGTCTGACCTAACTTGTAACCAATTTTAATTCCTTATCATAACTTCTGATTTATTGTTAGTACTGTCACTTTAATTGAATAGGCATTCTTTGGCTATGTGAAATCTATTTTACAAGCTACACAAAACTCCAAGAAGTTAGTAACCAGATATAAGGTTTGCCAAGTGGTTCTTTGCCAGCTCTCAAATGAACACAAGTTTTGCATGTTTCAGAATTTTTACAACTACATTTGCTCTTCAAGTTAATTCTTTAGGTCACGAAGGACTTGCACACTCTCTTAAATACAGATTAAATATCATTCTAGCAAGGTATCCAATTAATTTGACAGACAAAACCTTGCCTCTGCTAAATCCACACAATGTCAAGTATCTTACAAATACAGTATCTTGCAATACTGATACATCCTGACTCCACACAGATGACTCCTTAAAAATACAAGTTATTTGAGACTACTAACTTGACTTTTATGGTGCTTCAAAGGACTAAAAACAGAAGAAAAAAATATAATAAAAAGGAACCGGCATATTTCCAGCCTCCTCCTCAGAACTATTTTCACTAAGGTACCAGCCTGGAGCACACCACACTGAATCAAGACTGCAATATGTTATTTTAAAACTCAGATGGCATACAAAATTGCTTGGTGAACCTTCCCCTCTAACCCAGGAAGAGGAAGAGACAACAATACATCACTGAGCTATGCATTAATATAGACATGAGTCAGCTGTTAAGTTTCTCCCAAAAGGAATATTCTGTGACTGGCAATAGGACAGAATTGACCACAAATGCACACAAGGGCATGAAATACTTTAGTTCATTTAACAGTTTCAGTTTACTCATAGTAGAAGTCAGCAACACCACTCTGATCAGGAAAGGTTTAAATTTTCCAGCCCACCAATGAAGTGTTAGACCTCCTTCTGTCCACTCATTTGTGCCACTCCTGCAGCTGTAATGAACTGAAGATCATGGTTTATCTGTCCTTGACCCATCCAGCAACTCCTACAACAAAAGGACTCAAATTTTACTTTAGCTTCCTCTTTCCTCCTAAGTATTGTAACAGTGCCACACCAAGAAGAAATTCAACTCCAAGCAAAACAGCCAAGTGTAAGATTTCAGCAAGACCTCCTGAATAAACAGAATGATTGATTACTATCTGAAAGTAAAAACGAAATGGTAACATTAACTTCACTAGGCAAAGGCTGGAGAAAACCAGGATTTGAAGTGTGTGTTGGAGAAACTGTAGTAGGTGACTACAAAAATCAGAATACTGTGGGACACAGAGCTATTTCAGTATGAAGCATTTTCAAACATTTTTTAAACTTTCATACATATGCCTCACTGCTAAACTGCTACTGAAGGCAATAAAAAGTCTAAATGCTTTGGAAAATTAGATAGTACTTGAACTGCCTTCTCTTTCACAGCTATTTTCTTTGTCACTCCAGTTCAGAAAAAAAGGATAGCTGTTGTTTTCTGGATATAGTAACATACTACTTGGTGCATTAAGGAAAACTCTATTAGAAATGTAGATTTTTGAAGCCTATAGACTCATCTCACTCAAAAACATTCACTTCTAGCTACTGCTCAGCAGATCACTTCAAGAAGCTCTTCAAGTTAAACAGAAAGAAGTACAAAAACAAGTACAATCAGCTCTCTGAGGTAATGCACTCCACAAAGCATACTTCAAGGTTCTTTGTAACATAGCAATGGAACAAGGAACAGACCATAGGATTAACATTAAGCCAAAAGAATGTAAACAGCTACAACTACTGACTTAACCTGAAATGCATTGACCTACTTGGGCAGAAAATGTTTGTCAAGTCTGATGTAAGCCCAGGCCCTGATCCTCCTGTTCAGGCTTTCAACAGCTGTTTATAAAAGATTCCAGGTGTGTGCTTGATCTCACTCTTTCTCCCCATTCACTTGCCTGAACACACCAAATAGCATACATAGTACTACATTACTCTCAGAAGATGCACTGAAGCCTATGGCACTCTACAAATAATGGAGTCACAAACAGTAACAAGCACATCAGCACAAATTGTGTGATCAAATGACCTTGACCTTGGTTGTTATACAAGGGTGTAATTTTTGGACTAACCTTGCTGAATGTCTATTGAGCCTTTTGACCTTTTTCCTTACAAGAGCAAACAAACTTAAAAAAAAAAAAAAAAAAAAAAGCCAATTCACAGATACAATCCTTTCCCAGTCTATGTTTTCTTCTGTGATAGATTTGTTTTTCTCATCTGAAATTCCATCTAGCCTCTTCACATGATGGCATGGATTGAAAGCTGAAAGGAATATTTTCTATATACCAGTTCCATAGGATAGACCTGTTTTCAGGTATGCTGATAAAGACTTTAAAATTCATCACCTTTTATTACAAAGCAAAGAACCCTATATACTTCCTTCTAATGCACAGCTTAATACCACATCTTGACTTAGTCCTCCTTACTGCTTCAGATCTGAGCAATCAAAACATGCTTGCAAAGCTGAGTTTCCCAGGCTTCAGAAGCAGTTTCTTCTTCAAAGTTTCCCACCTGTGACACCACATAAATGTGTTCCAAATGCCTACTTCCAAACAAAGAAATAAAAGAGTTTACCATTTCCACCTGAGATAACTGGAAGCATAGTTTGCCATAGCGGGGTGAAACCTAGAGTACAGGATAGTTTCTGAAATTTAAAGGTGTACTCACAAGCAGCCCTGTTCTCTCAGAGAGCAAGTCCTCATCTGCAGTCTCTGTCTATTTAAAGCTGCGCTTATGATTCTCCAACAGTTGCCACTATAATCACCACAGACTCAGCTTCAGTGTTCACATCCTAGAATGCCCTCTGGGCCACTAACTGACCCTTCTTAATCATATCCTGCAAAAACTCCACGCTGAGAGACAGGAAAGCTGTCCCACTGCCCCAGTTTACTGACTCATAAATTGACAGTGAAGAGTACCTGTTGGTCTTCTGAACAAAATTATTCCCCTTCTCCCCTCAAATACATGAGAGCTTTGGGATTTTCATAGGTACAAACATTATGAATCTAGTCATTCTTGTTACAAAAAGCTTTACATTGGGAATGAGCACAAACACTGTCTTCTCAGTTTGCTAGTATCTAATTTCACAGTAAGTTTTAATTCAGCCAGTATCTGCCTTAGAACATTTGTTAAGAAATGCTCATATCTGTAAAATAAAAAAGCCTCCACAGATGAGAGGCTGATGAGCTGATGGACAGCTCCAGAATACTCTGATTAGCCCACCTTTGCTAAAGTCTCAGGAGATTTTAAGCACCTGACATTATTAACCTGTGCAGACTTTAGTCTGTCAGGCATAAAGTTTATCCATTACTGATGGACAATATTAATAAGCAGTTGCTACTCAGTCCCTAGAACCAGCTCCTCCTCATATTCTGAAGCAAACAAATGGAAATGTTGATAAGAAAACAGCCTTTTATGTGCTCTGAAAATCATTTTCGAAAGCAGCAAGATTCTGTTAGCTAGTATCAGAAAAACAACTAAAATTTACGTGTTAGTCTAGTGATACTGTCTGTAATATTTAAAAAAAAGAAAACCAACAAACACAAAAACCTGGATTATTTTCAGAATTTCAGAGAGCAGTGTTAACTGCTAACAAAAGTCTGAATACCTGACTGTGTCTATTGCAGTGTATGATGCAGCTTGAGTGGTGGAATTAAGACAGTTTTGCTTGAAGTACTTGAGCAAAGCTACATAGCATGGTTTTTTTTTCAGTGACAGATGTTAACAATGCAATAGTTGCCAGTCTCTTGCTTATCATAAGAGGCCAGCTATATGTAAACTAGGGATTAAATCTCAAAAGGCTGTATGTATACCTTTATGAGTGAACTGTGTACCTTATAGTATCCTATCAACTATAGATTTTAATTAATATTGTTTTTCTACCTACACTAGTCGAAAACATTTGGTGGTGCTTTATTTGTAAGACACTGCATAAAACGGTCTCATCTCAGGGAAGGCCAAAGTGGCTTAGTGACCTGCCAAAGTTCCACTAAAAGATCTCAAGCAAACGATGTCAGCTTTATCCAATGTCCAACGTAACAGAAGATCCCCTATCCTTCTAATAGCAGAGTCCATGAAAAAACCTGGCAGTCCTCTCATAGCACACTTTTTAAATGTCCTGGCTCCTCAGAGGTGTGCCTAGAGCTCTGTCTATTCCCAGGCTACAACTATTTTAAGTCTGTCCAGTATAAACTAGTCAGAGTACTTCTTTATCACGGACCGGCTTGGGGAAAGGTGAAAGATGAGAAGCTTCTCTATAGAGACCCAGAGAAAAAGAGCAGTTAAAATGTAGTTAACAGCTTCTTCTCTGTCAAGCCTAAAATATCAGGACTTCATAAAACAGGTATGAATCAGTGATGCTTAATAGATACAGATGTCTGATATTCACTGAGTTTGTACTGTGCACCTTTTTTTTTTTTAAAAGAAAAGAAACTGCTGTCTGTGCACATATTTTACAGGAATTCGTGAGCTAAAGAGTGACCAGACTGCAAAACTCATTTCCAGAATACACAGCTTTGTACAAGAGTATTTAATAGAATACTCATTTCAAGCAGGTTTATATAAGCCATTACAGTCATATGTTAAGCACTGGAAGAGCTGTAGAGATGTTTAAACAAACAAACAAACAAACAAACAAACAAACCTTAAAATATCTAATGTGTTTAGTCTGAAAAGGCAAAAGGCATACAAGTAACAAACACTTCTGCAAATTTTAACATTATGCTAACCATCAGCAAACTAAGACACCTTGACATAAAGAACAAGCCAAATATTCAGTATTTTTGAAACAAAACCAGTTTCTTCTTCAGGAAAGGCTTAATAATTTAGTTTGTGATGACCAGAAGGTTTACAAACTACAGTAAAATATGATACTCCTTTACTTTATCACCTTCAAGAGTAACCAGCAACAACTGGGGAGGGAGAATCCTCTTTTATAATGAAATACAAAGCAAGTTTAGTACAAGAACTGAAGCATACTTTCCTAACCTTTACCACAGATGTAGTTTCTGCAACTATGGTTCTTAAGCAGACCCAGTAACATTTCATATAATTTTCAGTAGGCAACATGTGGCCCATGACAAAATATTGACTATTTCAACCAGTGCCAAAATTCAAAAGCTTACTGCACACAAACATTTCAAGTTATTTAAATAATTCACTTCCAGCAGCAACAAAACAACATAGGCCTGTTGCCTTTAGCAAAAGAAAATAGAAATGAGGTCAAGTGTAAAAATAGAAGATACTTACATTCCTGACACTTGAAACCTCATCTCTGAGCTATGCATTTACTGCAGTCTCTACAAAAAAAAAAACAAAAACAAAAACAAAAAACCACAACACCAGGGCCAAATAAACAAAAGTATCAACCAACTTTATCAAGTTCCAAGTGCTGTAAAACCTTTGGATTTTATGATCTTTGGCGATATATTTAAAAACATCAAAATAGCATGCAATACATACAATAAACAACTTTTAATACTGTATTATCAAAATATTTACTTTCAGTCTGAGAATCTCAACTTTTATTTATTATGCACTCTTATAAAAAAAAAAAAAACAATCAAGTCCTGATCCTGTTTACTAGTTTCTTAAAATAGTACAGTGCAACACAACAGTGTGTTTTGGAGAAGTTATTTTATTACTTGGGCCTGTAATCCTCAAGAGAGAAGAATGAGTAGGCCAGCTTTTCTTCCTCAGAACCATGACAAAATTATTTCACTGATGCAGCTCTCCAGAAGTATCATGCTGGATTCACCATTTCTTTCAAATGTGATTTCTTTACCAAAACACCTGCACACTAAGTTACTTTCATCTTGTCAAAGAAAACAATGAATATCATCTTGTCAAAGAAAACAATGAATATCTACTTGCACCTTTCTTTTTAATCTCCAAATCTTGCATATCGCCAAGAAGCTCACACTTTAAGGCCCATGTCATAATCTGCCTCATTCTCCAGACATACTATAGATCCATGAACAGCATGCCCTAAAGTGATGTGACCTTGCCCATAAACCCCTATTTCTTAATATGTCCAATGCTTACTTTATGTATCAGATTAACTACGCCTTCATGATTCTTATCAAAGGAAAGTGAAGATTTATCAAAACTTTCAACATACAGATCATATGTTCAAGTATGTTTCAATGTACAAGTATGAGCTAAATCTATTTTTAAATCTACCAAAAGAGTCTCTCTACAATTGCAAGAAGGTTACAGTATTAACACTATTACCAAAGCCTGTTATCAAAGCCTGTTCCAGAAGGATTCATGCAATCATTCTAGCATTCTCCCAGTTCCTGCTGCTATTAAAACACATTACTTTAAAGTAATATTTCAGAAGTACTGAGTTTCTAATAGTATCACTTTAATTCACACCTCTGCAGCTAGCCAGTAACTTCTACCATGCATTTTCAACTGGCCTTGCAAATGATTAAACAGATTATTTGTTATCAAAGTTAACCCTATGAGATTATGCAATAAAAAGCTCTTCTGCACATAAAGGCAGAGAGCCACACCTGCAGGTGGGGGGAAACCATCGAAACACCCTTACCAGCTGCTCCGAGGACAATCACAGGAGAACTATGGGCTCTTTCCGTGTCCCCACCACCACTAGGCTTCTCCAAGATACTTCTCAGATTGAGACTGCTTACAGGGCTACCAGATTTATCACAGGGTGCAGGGGGAAAGCATGTGGGGATTGCACAAATCTTGCTATAGAATGCTCAGAGGAGAAACCAAAGGTGAGGAAAGGGAGGAATCAAAATGACTTGGAGAGGAACAAGCATGGGAAAACAGACAATGGGGACAAGAAGGACAGACCACCCATGAACAGGTTCTAGGTCAGTACACATGTCCAGCTGCGCTCTCCTCCAAATCACTGCTGGCTGTCCTGTCTGTACATTAGTCTCCTTCCATAACTCTTTCCCTGGGGCTCTCTTTAGTGCATATGCGCATCGACAAGTAAAGCAAGTAGTTCACAGATCACAGAGGCCCGAGTACAAACAACAGAGCAGGTGAGCTTTTGCAGGTCAGGATGTGATTGCAGAGTACCATGCTTGACTAGCAAGCAAACCAACAGTGTGGCCTGGGAACCAGGAAGAGGGCAGACTGTCCAAGCGTGGTAACTGAAGGAGTTGGCTGCTGGAAGAAATGGTGGGTCCAACTAAGCTGCTGGAGAATCTGTGGTGTTTGGGATTGGTGGCTGAGTATGAATGCATGCAAGCGTGTACACAAGGCAATGGGGGATAAAGGAAGCCAAGGGCTAGTTGTGGAGCAGAATCAATGTCTAAACCCAGTAACTGAAAGATCCGTACCATACACATGCACCTTTTTGCCACTAGCAGACATTCAGCTCTACCACACAGAGATGGCAACAGGGTAAGGCCATTTGCATTGGCTGTGCTTGCATTAGTGTTTTCTGTGTTAATGTGGTGGCCAACTATGTATTTATACATGTACATGCTGAATACGTGTATTTGTGTGCTGAGGCTAGGTGCATAGCTGTCACTAATGGTTGGACCTGGGGCCATGCATGCCTAAACTAAGAACTAGAAATACTTGAACAAAACCCCTTTATGGCCTTCTTTAAAAGCAAAATCAAAATACATAAGCACATTTTTAACTTGAAAATGCCTCTGCACCATTGGTTTTGTCCCCAGGTATGAATCAAGCACTACTGCAAATACAGCTCCGAAGTTATAATATACTTACAGTACAAACAACAGCAGATATATTGTGGAGGGTATCTGAAGCGTCTAGGAAAGCTTCAGTGACTATTTCAAAATACTCATGCAAATACTTCACCAAGAAATGGAAGCTGAGCACCTTTTATTATTGCACAGGTAGCAGCTGTGCAGACACATAGTGTAAGCACATTTTCATTCTCATAATCCTACCTCATCAAGTTTTTTCAGCCATACAAAGCAGATGGTTTTCACCTGAGAGAAGCGTAGTTTACAGATGTAACACAAGAGGCTGCTACAGTCACATAACCTACTGTACTTATATAATGAAAAACTCCAGCTTAACCAGAGCATCCCAGAATGAGTAAGTCAAATCCTACACGGAGTTTTTCTGCACAACTGGATTAATTCAGACATTACCACAGAATCTCAGGAAACTCAGCAGTAATGAGTCTTAGTCATAATGAATGCATAATTAGATGAAGTAAATAAGCAGAAACTAAGGCCTATGGGATTTATAATGTTGCAACTCTCAGCTCAACAGGAGTTATAAAGAAACTCAGCAACTCATTTTTTTCCTGTGTCCTTTCAGTTTTATTGACCTCCTTTATTGCAACTTTAGAGTTTCTTTAAGGAAGAACACAGCAAGGTTTAATAAACTGGACAGCAAGCAACTACACTGAATGGAAACAAAACCAGGGCTCATTCTCAAAAGGGTAAAGGGGAAAGTTTTGCAAATAAACAGCAAGGTCATATGCTCCAGCAGAAGATCCAGAAAAATTCCACCTGACAGATTCCAACATGAACACAAGAGTAAACATTTTCAGATGGAAATTAAATCCTTTAATGGCAAACTGATGTCCTAATAGAAATACTCAGCGTATACTTATCGCCATTCTTGGAAGTGTTCAAGGCCAGGCTGGATGAGACTTTGAGCAACCTGGTCTAGAGGAAGGTATCCCTACCCATGGCAGGGGGGCTGGAACTAGATGAGCTTTACGGTCCCTTCCAACCCAAATTGTTCCATGGTTTTAGGCTTCGATTCCCAATTACTTGAAATTATTAGTACTGCAGGAATACTAACCTTTTGCTTTGCTTGCTGAAATTGAGAACCTCATTTAGTGAACTTCCAACAGTTCATTCTTACAGCAATGCTAACTTGCATACTTTTTAGCCATACCCATCAAGCAAAAACAAATGTGTTGAAATTACAATTACCAGGATACTGGTTCCAACTCTTTTTTTAACTTCAATATATAGATTGTTACAAAGCACAGTGATCCTGACTGGGTTGAAGAGTACCATTTGGCTTTTTCTCTCAAGTATTTGTCAAAAAAACACATGGTAATTCCTGAATACCCCTGAAAGCATTTGCTACAGAAATAACACTAACAAATTCTCAGAATAGTAACCACTTCTAATTTTCTCCCAATCACATGGCCCCAATTCCTCTTTCAATGTTCTCAATGTTAAAATTTATAGGAATTAAGCATTTAATATGGGACAGGGACACCACAGGCGCATCAGTTGCTGAAAGCGATTCACAAGCTGATGGTTACCATAAACAATTTCAATTACTTCACCCATTTCACTTATGGAAGCCATTGATGCAGGTATATCTTTTTTGAGAAGCAGCTTCTTGTCCCTCTCTTTTTTTAATATTAACAAATAATTACAACACGTCATCTCCGAGATGTTTTCTTTGAAATTCTGTTCCCTTTCACTCCTGAAGACAACAGGAACTGATGGCAAATAACATTTGATTTGCCTGAAGGATAGTACCAGTACACATACATTGAACAATTACACTCAGGAGTACATGTATTTTATGCTTACTGTATTACTGCATACTACCTTTCACTACATCTTAAAACTACTACTGTGCAAGAACTCTGATTTGACTCTCCCACCATTAAATCGATAAAAACATTTCTAGAAGTTAACTAGAAAAATCTTCCCAGTAATGGTTACATGCCTCCTCGTGGAATATTATGAAGTATCACAACGATACAGCTATGCATCCTGAAAACAGTTTTCAAGATTGCTTAATTAAATATATGTGCCCATCATTTAAGACTTTAACAAGCCACACGGTTTGTTTGGGTTTTCTTGGTTTTATTTTTTTCCTTTAAAGGAAGAAATAATCATGATTACTGACATCTTTAATAAGGATTACCTATTTAGAAATCATGCACCAAAGTTTTTGTGGTAATAACAGCGAGCCTTTGGTACTTGCAGTGTGACTCAGGGGCTTGAACACAAACCTCTAGTGCTATTTTAGGTCCTCATGCTAACTATAGGCTACTTGGCCTATGATGAGGAAGAAATTCTTTACTGTAAGGGTGGTGAGGCACTGGAATGGGTTACCCAGGGAAGTCGTGAATGCTCCATCACTGGCGGTGTTCAAGGCTGGATTGGACATAGCCTTGGGGGGCATGGTTTAGTGGGAGGTGTCCTTGCCCCTGGCAGGGGGGTTGGAACTAGATGATCTTAAGATCTTTTCCAACCCTAACTACTCTATGATTCTATGATACTATGATATGGTAACAATTAGTGTCAAGTAACACACCATAAAACTCTTCTGCCCACATTCTGTCCTTGCTTCCCTGCAAATAAGCAAGAAGAACTGCTGCTGTCGTGTGATTTGAGACTCCTAGAAAGAACACAAATGACACAGAAGTTGTAGGATGCATCCTTTGAAAGGAAAGCCAACAGTTGGGACTGGAAAAGCAAGCGGATAAAAATTAAGGTATTGTTGGTCAAAAGACTCGTCAGGAAAGCGACCAAATGTGGGAGATTGACTTGTAACCTGAACTGAATGCAGAGTCAGCCTGTCATGACCAGGTTGTAAAAACTCTCAGGACAGATCTTGTTCAATCACTACACTGCCACATAACACCTTGGTTGTGCAGGTATGCTTTGTGCATGTGGGCATATAAACACACACAACCTCCAGCAAAGCTGCACGTTAGCAACAAAGACAAAGGCTGCCCCTTCTCTTACTGGTCAGCTACATCTACTTAAGATTTATCCTGCCTGCTATGCTTTTTTCCACTTTGGAAAAATGTAGGCCTCCAGTAAACTCTCATCTTGTATCTTAACAGCTCCATGGTGACAACTCAGATGCCCTATAGCACCTTCATATGAATGTCCTTCACACAAGATTCGAGACATCCCACCCACATCACTATCAAACCACTTGCTCTAAGCCTACAACTTTTTAAGCCTAATTCTAAGGGGTTTTGGCAAGTTCCAGATTGTTTCCTCAAACAAGTTTTTAAACATTAATTCCATTTGTCATCTTTTACTTCCTAGAAACACTGCAAATCTAAACTCGGCATTTGTTTAGCAACTGTATGCTTAGCAAATATTACTTTGAGACAATCTGGAGTGAAATGCAATACTTGTAAAACACTGAGGCTTAGAATTTCTCTCATCACCTTAACAACACTCACAATACCTTAAGTCTCCAATTCTGCAACTCACAGAACTCAATATTCTGCACTTTTAACAAACTTTATATCCTTTCTTCACTAAATATAATAGAAAACAAAACCAGAACTCCAGAATTAGCAGTCATTAAATCCTTTTTTTAAGCAGTGAGCTCCAAGACTCCCCTGCCGCAGGACAGCCCTCCAACCAGCAAAGTTTACCCGTGCTCCATAGCCACCTCTCCACTCTAAACTCCCCTACATGACAGCACATCAGAATCCCTAGCCCGAGAGTTACCACATTGACTCCTGATGTCATACCTAAACTATTTCAGGAGTGTGGAGTTTGGGGGGGTTTGTTTTTTCTTTTTTTTTCTTTCTCTTTCTAAACCCATGATTTTTTGTCACAATGAAGGACAATTTATATTTATGTGCTTCAATTTAAAGGACTGATGAAATTTGTCAAGAAAAAAGTTACATACCAATTACAGTCACAATGCATAAGTGATGGACACTGCAGTTTCTCTCTACATACAGCTTCCAATACTTTTTGCTTTCAGTTCTAAGTTTCTTAGGACTAACTGCCATTTTTTAAGACATCTTAGCCTTCAGTTTACTTTTACTCTACTTTGTACTTTCAACATTTCCAATAAGCTTCTTATGACAAGTACCTTTAACAGGAATCCACACACATACATTCATCAGAATTGCAAGCATCTTGCCATTAGTTAACATCACTGTCAACTTTGCAGTAGCAACACTAACTCTGGAACATGAAGTTGGCATGATATAAGTGGACAAAAAAGGATAGAAAACACTACTGCTCTGAACAGCAGTCAGCTAATCTTTCAGCCCTGAAAAAAAATTGTATTGAGCATCCTAAGCTGTTACAAATGGTATCCTTTCTTGAAGGCCCATATGTCCAGCCTGATTTTCTTGAAACAACACAGCAGCAGCAACTGCTTTAAGAGCTTGCATTAAGCAGCTCTGAAGGCTCTCATTAACCCACAAAGTCCCAAAGGAACTGAAGCACAGTACTTATTTCCTGATGGTTTAATGTAATTATAACCATAATATTTAATATAAACTACTTTTGAAACTCCATAAAAGAAAGAAGTGGAACAGTTTTAAGAGTCCCCCAAAACAATCTGCAGAGCAGACACACTAAAAGAATTCCCCAACCAAAAAACCCACACTTATTGAAGCATGCACATCAACTTCTGACCCGACCAGAAAACTCCTTGAGTGCCTTAGGCCAGTAATACACGTGATTATTGCAATAAACGAGATAATATTTAATCATTTTTGCATTCAGGAGTGTCAAGTGTTGTAGACTTTAAGGCACTTTTCTTACACAGAGGGTTAATGATCAGTTACAGAGCATTACTTTCAGGTCAGCAGATCTCTATGACACTCCTGCTGAAAATCTGAACAAAGCAGGAAATGGAAACAACAGGTATGTGTAAAGACACTTCTCATCCCGAAACAATTACTGGATTCTCAGGTGTTTCTCACCCTGCACTGAAGACTGAGATGAGCATTCCCATAATGCCTTTTTCAGAATTGCTTTTAATGTATTTCGTTTGGGGGACACTTAAAAATCCTGGCATAAACCTATCTAGAACACTGCACAGAAAAATCATCTTCCTTGTTACTGAGTTTTAGGAATACCTTTGGGGAAAAAAACAAACAAACGAAACTGTCTTACTGATCATGTCTTGCAGTAGGAACTTCAAATTTGATCTCTATGTTACTGTTTCTTCTTCAATTTGCCTAAAAATAAATAAGTCATAGACAAATATGCTCTTTAGGAACTTCCACCTGCACTGGCATCATGCCTAAACCTATCTGCAGCTTCAGAATACACACCATCTCAAAGCAACTGCATTTCAAGCTTACAGAAACACAGCCAAGTGACTGCTCTAGGATGGTTCAGCAGAGACATGGAAAACTAGAATACATGGCTGGCAGCCTGATCCTCCTCAGAAGGAGCTATTTCAGCTTGGGGCGGTCATTGACAAGCAAACAGAAGACTAAGCAACAAAAATCACCCATCTGCCAAGATTAGGACCCTAAAAATGGCAAGACTTCATAGATTTATAAATAAAAGTACTGCAAAATTCAAACTGGCTGATCGACTCTCTAAAGCAAGTCACAGCGCAAACTCTATGACTGGATGAAGAAAAGACAAAGCAAACAAAATTAGGAGAGGCAGAACAATTTTTTACAAGAATTCTGAAGACTGGAGATTATGGAAGGAAGGAACCTAATCCTGCACAGACCCAGTGATAACATTTGGCCATCCAGGGCTGTCCAGCATTATAAACTCTTTTCTGTTTCTATGATTGCATGACATTATCCTCAGTGCAGTCCTCCCAACAACATCCAATTGTTTTTCCTTGCATTTCTGAGGGACACTCACTGTTGTAAGAACATCTGGCTAAGCGTCCATCTCCAAAGGCCGCATTGTGACTCTGACATCACTCACGTACTTCTTACATTCCTATATTATATCTATTCACCCAGAGCCAGTTAAAGTACAAATAGATTCTTTTTATGCATTTGTCCACCTACACATCCACAGTATTCTCCAAACTTTCCCAACAAATCAGGCACGAGTTCTGCAAAAGACAGCTCAATTTATCCAAACCTAACTCCTTCCAGAAGGGGCCTGCCCAAAGTAAGGTAAGGATCATATGGGGCAGGGAAAAATGGGGGGGGGGAGGGGGAAAGTACCACGATTCATTTCCAAGAATAAGAAATTATGGTTACAAAGGCATTCTTATTCTCACCATTTACTAACTTTAAGGATTATTCTTTTCATCTTAAAAGCATTCTCCATAATACAGAGGGCATATGGCCAATAGGGACTGGGAATTTTCCTTAATTCCCTTAAATGCTTGACTAGCCTTACCTGTGTGTCTTTTTTGCATGTGTCTCAGTCTACTGCTCACTTTCAGGATAAACCTTACTTCCTCACCAAAGTCTGCAGTTCAACTGTGCCTGACTTTTACTTGACAGGAACAAAAAAAATACCCACCCACTAGGACAACAGTAGCTACGTGGGCACTGGTAAGTACTGCAAGGACACAAGCATTCGCTGCACACTGCAGCAGTTTAGTACTTCCAGCTCGTCTCTCCTGCAGACACTAAAGATGTTTCCCTTCGTCTCCCACCAAGAAAACTGAACACACACACACACACACACACACATACACACACACACACCCCCTTCCACCACAGGAGTTTTTTCTTTTTTCCTTTTTCTGTCAAAGACGACAGAGCTGCACAAAGCAGGCCTAGGCTGCTGCCTGCGTATCAAATAAATGCCAAGATTCCTTCCCCCTCCGCCCTTCCCCTTCCTCCAACTTCACTTGGAGCAGCTGACAACTGAAGAAGCTGGGGGGAGGAGGGGAACGACGGGGGAGAGACAAGGCCTACACATGCACAGAAGGAGGCGACCCGAGATCTCGGGCCAACAAGGAATCATATTAACCGCAGTCCGCAGCTCAGCTACAGGCAGACATGACCCCAGGACGCCTCCCCCAAGCAGATAACAACAAAGAAAAGAGAGGGGAGGAGGTAGCTGCTTCGCCGCGAGTTCCTGCTCCTCCCCTTACGCTGCTCCCAGCCAGAACAGAGACCACAATGTAAACAGAGACAAAACGTGCGTTTATGGCAAAGCGGGGGGCAGGGGCAGACTCCTCTTTCCCTGCAGCAGCAGCCAGCATCGTCCACCGCTGCGTGCGGGGCGGCGAGCAAAGTTACCTTGCACCTCACACACTCCACTTATGTAAACAACGTGCTTTCCCCTCGCTGCCGCCACACCACCTCCTCTCCCGAAATACCCTCCCTTAGCCCTCAGGGTTTTCTTGAAACAAATCAAAACAACACGTTGCCTCACATCCCTCTTGCCTCCTCCAAAACGCCTCGGCCTGGAAGATGCAGCCCCGACCAGGCCCTAAGGTTACTAGGATTCGGCAGAAAATCCGTTTCTCAGCGAATTTCTTCAAAGGCAAACCCCAGGCCGTCAGGAGGGGAAGCGGGCAGGGCGCACAGCCGCAGCGGGGGCCGTGCGCTGCCTCCACGTTACCTCTAACTCCACACCCTCCCACCCCCCTCCAGATCTCAAGGCTGGAGCCTTCCCCCCACCCCGTCCCCTCGACACCTGCCCCGGACCTCGACAGCTACACCAACCGCCTCTTCTCCCAGCCCTTTCTGGTTCAGACTATTTATTATTCAGGGAGCAAAAGGATGCTGGGGGTGTAGGGGGGACCGGGTAAAGCAGGAGTCGCGGGCTACCAGGGGCGCCCGCCACCCGCCCTCCCTCCCCCCCCCGCAGAGGCGAGTGGCAGCAAGCCCTCGCCCTGTTCCGGCTGCACGAAAACAACCTTCCCTTCCCTCCCCCTCTCCATCCCCCGCGCCTCAGCGCGCGCCTGCGTGCGGGGCCAACCGGACAATAGCAACCGGAGCGACCGGGAGGGGGGAGGGGGAGGGCAGGGGTCGGCGGCCCGATCTCCCCACACCACCACACAGCCGCAACTCACCGCCCCGTCTGCTCGCCCCAGCGCCGCACAGCCCAGCTGGGGAACGCAGTTCTGCGCCCCCCCTCCCCCCCTTTTTTTCCCTCTTTCCTCCTTCTCCCTCCCGCGGGATACTCACTCGTTCTGCAGCGGATCCCGGATCCTGCTCGGGGCGGCAGCAGCAAGACCCGCCCTGTGGGGAAATGCAGACGGGAGCGGCAGCGCAGGTGACCGCCGAGGGAGAGGAGGGCTGCGCGCCGCCGGCGCTATCCCGGCCTAGCAGAGGGGCCCGCGGGCCGTTGGCGTCGTTGTGAGAGACGGCGGGAGAGAGGAGGGGCCGCAACAGCTGAGAGGATGTAAACAGACGGTCACGTGACCCTGCGCCGAACGGCCGGTTCCCCTCCGCGCCGCACGGCGGCTTGAAAGGGGGAGGAGGGGGAGGTGAGTGCTCCGCGGCCAGACGTGGTTGGCTGCGCGTTGTGAGCCTGAGAGCCAATGAGGAGCCGGCGTTCACGGTGTTCGTCAGCAGTCGCCTGGGCATGCAGGGATCTTGGAGGTGGCGCCGGGCCGCGGGCTCGCCCCTCCCACGGGGTGGGCCGCCCGTGTCTCCGCGGGTCCCCTGAGGACTGCTGAGGAAGGGCTTGCGCGGCTGGGGGTCGGGGTAGGGTCGGGGTGGGGGCCGGGAGCGGAGCGGTAGCGCCGCAGGAGGGCGGAGGCGGACGCTCGGGCTCGGTTGTTAGAAAACGCTTAAGGTGCCTGGTGTCCGGCAGGGCGAGGAAAGCGATCATTCTCATATACTTGGCACTAGTGAGGCCGCACGTCGTATACTGAGTTCACTTCTGGGCCCTTCACTACAAGAGAGATAACGAGTTGCTGCAGCGGATCCAGAGAAAGGCAACGAAGCTGGTGAAGGACTTAGAGCACAAATGTGATGAGGAGCAGCTGAGGGAAGTGGGGTTGTTTAGTCTGGGGAGGAGAAGGCTCGGGGGAATGTTACTGCTCTCTACAACTACCTGAAAGGAGGATGGAGAGAGAAGGTGGCTGGTCTTTTCACCCAAGTAACAAATGATAGGACAAGAGGAAACAGCCTCAAGCTGTGCCAGAGGAGGTTTAGACTGGGTGTTAGGAAAAATTTCTTCGCGAAAAGGGTAGTCAGGCATTGGAACAGGCTTCCAGGGAAGTGGTGGGATTGCCATCCTTGGAAGTGTTCAGGAAACATATAGATGAGGCTCTTAGTGACATGGTTTAGTGGTGAACTTGGCAGACTGGGGTAAAGGTTGGACTTGATCTTAAAGGTCTTTTCCAACCTAGTTGATTCTATGATTCTGTTAAATGGCTCTGCTTTCACCCTGCCTCCTCATTTTACAGCATTTTTGCCTTCCTCCAACAAGCAGAGGGAAGGGGGAGGCCAGCATCTCTTCAGGTGCCCCTTTTATAAGGCCTCTCACAATGGGAGTGGCACTGCATCTCCCTGGAGAAAGGCCTTGAGGCTTCAGTTGTCAATGTTTTGAAAGATGAGATAGTTTGAAAAACTACAGGGAGGAAGAGAGATCCCAGGGAAAGCTCAGAGGGATTTTAGAAAGGAGGAAGTACTGTGGAAGGGATTAGACAGGGGTAAGCAAGAGTTCGAGCTACCCTGGAGCCTCTGTGCAGGTAGGTGAAGGTCAGGTGATCAAAAATATTGGGCCCTTCTGAGCTCTGAAGTGAGGTTTCTAAAGTTGTCATCTCATGTTTGGTGTGAAAGGGGGCTGGAAGAATGACATGAGTTTTGGGGACTCAGGGAGTAGGTCAAGCAGGCTGCTTCTGGTGTTTGAAGAGTTAAAAGTACACAGGTGTCAAGACTTGCAGCAGTGTGGCTAATCAGCTTTCTGTTGAGGAAAGGAATGAGAAAGGCCAGAGATCAGTATCAGGAAATGGATTATATTCACATTTGTGGAGCAGTAAATTCATAGTCATCAAATGACCAGGCAAAAGGTGCAGCGTTTATGGATTTCAGGCTGCCAGATACAAAAGCATGAAGACCTAGAGTGGATTTTATAATAAAAACAGCAATTTAAGTAACGTCGTGATATTTACAATGATAATTTATCTGGAGTGATTTGAGCATTGAGAGTTTTATGAAATGCAGCTGAGAGGCATGAAGTTTTGAGCTCTAGCCAAAGTTTGAGTACTGGTGGAACAGGATTTCCAAGTGAAACACCTGAGAAATGAGGTACACATAAATGTAGCTGATAAGAGGCCAGGAGTAAGTATTACTCTGTTGCAGGGCAGAATTAGTTAATACCTGTGGCACACAGTGGTTAAAGATGGCAATAACTGAGGTGGAGATAATTTGCAACATAAGGGGGAGAATTTCTGCTAGGCAATGTCTGACAATTCTGTCTTTTTTTAGCTGGACTGAAGGATTAACATAGTCCTACAAGTTGCCATGCTGTTACTTCTGTAAATGATGCCTCCTTGCATGAGAGAAATGGAAGGTAGGAGAAACAAATTTCATTTTTATGTTAAAATATGCCTTGTCCTCAGATAGTAAATTTAAATAATTTTTGCTGGATTTGAGTATTGAATATTTTTTCCTATTAAGATTTTTTAGAGAGATGTAATAAGCGTGTGTAATTTCCTGCCTATAGTATGTATGAGAATTCCCTAGGTTTCATTCCCTGTCTTTTTCATCACATCCTAGATCTTGTGCATGACCAACACACACTCGTTACTTGTCAGAGTGCACTTAATCAATATTCACTCAGGACAGGAGTTATGACCATATTTTGCTCTTTTAATTTTAAGAGAATTTTTCAGATAGCTTTTTTCCTTGTGTATTACTTTGTAATGCTTGAACTGATACAATTTTTTTTTTCAGTTTATAGTAGACGTGGGCATCCAGTTAGGAAGATCATTCTGCTGCCTTCTGTCAGAGCTGAAAAGAAGCTTCAGCATTCAGATCTAGTAAAAAATTCTATTTAAGCATGTATGATTCTCCATATCTCCTAACTTGTGTTGTCCATTGTCAAATTAGAAGTAAGATTCATGTTTTCTATTGCAGTATGTAAATTCTGCCTCTTGATGTGAGAGATATTTGCTGTCACAGTATTTTAGAGATATGCATAATGTGGTTAACCCTTTTTTTAGTGTAAGTTAATATTCTTAAAAAATGTTATTTCAGCCTAAGTATTACGTGACAGCTCTGTAAAAAATGCTTGAGTTCAAAACCTGTGTGCAGCATTTCTTAGTTGAAGTACAGTGAACATCCTTTCATCCTCAGAAAACAATGGATTGTCTAAGCTAGCATGCTCCCAAAACTTCATTATTCTATGAAAGTTTGGGAGTTTTTTACTGCCTGTGCAGATTTAAGCATTATTTAAGCTTTTGATACTTTGTCCTGATACTCTTATTTTTCATGATCATAAAAATAAAGGCTGAACTAGATGGAAGACTCCAGTTTGTCTTCTTTCTGTGCTGTTGGTGAAGGTTTTGGCATTCAGATGCCTAATAGAAAAGCATGTAATCAAGGCTGCCATTGTTTAGATAAATTTGAAATTGCTAGTAGTGATCATTGAAGTTAAGCACTGAAACTTAACTGATAGTGTATTGAGCAGAAAATTACATATGTACAACAATTTCCAAATAAAGATGATGTCATATAAGTTGAGGGGTTACATGCATTTATTTTCTTATTTATGTAGAGAAAAGTTGGGGTTTTGACTCAAACAGCATTTTGGCCTTGCTAAAATTGGCAGTAGCTTAAAAGTAGAGTGGTGCAAACTGCATGCGTTGAATATAATCTTGTTAACATAAAAATAACAATGTATAATTTGCACTGCTTATATTTTTTGCATATCTCAGTTTACTTAATTAAAACCATTTAGGTGTCATTGCATTTCAGTTGCCTTGATTTCAGTCAGTTTCAGCTTTATGTTCAGTGTTATTGAATAACTTCTAAAGTATTTTCAAATGCTACAGAAAATATATACAAAACAAGTATTTTTCTTGAAAACATATTTTTAGTTGATTTACTATGTCTGTTTTGCATGCCTTCTCAGGCTGGTATCTTCCTGATTATTCTTGTCTTCATACCATATATGCATTGAACTTTTCTGTCTCTTCTTAATTTTTCTTTTCATTGTCTTCTTTCTTTTCCTTTATTTTTAGTGGATTTTCTTTCTTGACAAGCTTTGATGCATCAGTTTTACAGGTGAAGAGAACAAAAAATGTTCTATATAAGTAGCAGTTACAGTTTTCAGACACTGTGCTCTGCTCTCTACAATAGATATCACTTCTGGCAATTGTGTTCAAGGTCTTGCATGAGTCAGCAGAATCCCAAGCACAAACACAGGGTGTGTGGAGAATGGATTGAAAGCAGCCCAGAGGAGAAGGACTTGGAGGTGTTGGTTGACAAGAGGCAAAACATAACCCAGCAATGTGCATTTGCATCCCAGAAAGCCAGCCATATCATGGGCTGCATCAAAAGGAGCATGGCCAGCAGGTTGAGGGAGGTGGTTCTCTCCCTCTACTCTGCTCTCATGAGACCCCACTTACAGAACTGTGTTCAGCTCTGGGGTCCCCAATACAATAGGGACATGAACCTAGACAAGAGGGACATGAACCTGCTCAAGCGAGTTAAGAGAAGGCCGTGAGGATAATTGGAGGGCTGGAGCACCTCTTCTATGAAGACAAGCTGGGAGAGCTGGGGTTGTTCAGTGTGGAGAAGAGAAGGCTCTGGAGAGAACTCAGTGCAGCCTTCCAGCACCCAACGGGGACTGCGAGAAACCTGGAGAGAGACTTTTTGCAAAGGCCTGTAGTGATAGGACAGGAGTTAATGA